>CM020010.1:5916666-8875000 GCA_009771035.1 Lupinus albus
ATGAAAATCCAACAATTGTTCATCAACTAAGCTCACAACACAAGTCACAAGAAGGAGTTATGTGTGGGTGCATCACTGGGCAATGACTTCTTTGGCTGTTGGCACTTCAACTGCATCTCATTTAGGTGATTATGCTGAGAAGCTTAGCTCACTGCCAAAGAAGATTTGCCCTGCAATTCACCCATGCACACACAAAAATTGCCTTCAAACATAAAAAAAGGTATAGGTATTATAACATGGTCCAAGGGCCATGTCACATGTTCATGTATGATTTTGCAATAATATATGTTGTCATTGGACCATCAGGAAAGAATTGCATTATGCATGGATTTTGATTGAGTTATAATGTTTGCACATAAAATTTGGTGCACATGCAATTGATAGGGTGAGTTGGGCAATTGCTTTTTTGAAACCATTATTGTTTCTAAGGATGACAATGGGTCTGGATGGGTCCGAGTGTACTACCCGGACCCGCCCCGTTCTTTTACATAATATTTAAAAAATTGCAAAAAAGTTATAAATTGTAAAAAAATTATAATCCAACGTGTGTGAGTAAAAAAAGAAGCAAATGATAAAAAAATTATAAAATGTAATTAAAACATAAGTCACAACTTTAAATTGTACTTAAATACAAATCGTTTTTTTACTAAGAACATAATTTAAAATAAGACAATAACACATCAAATGTCTAGGATCCTTCCATCAACAACACATGTATCAACTGGTTCCTAAAAAATAAAAATATACAATTCAAAGATATATCAATTAACTTTATAAATTAGAACATCGATAAATTTACTATCATCATCATCGATATCATCTTGTATAATATTTGTAATAAAATTGAAGTCCTCTCTTGATTTAGAAGATCCTGAAAACATAATAATAGGTGTATCAAAATATAGTTTTATAATTTATGAATAATTAAATTAATAAATTACATTACCTCTGACATCAGTCCATAACCAATCTTGAAGGCACATTAATGCTTCCAATGTATGTGCGCATAATCTACTGCGATGAGGAGTAAGGAATCGACCAATAGTACTGAATGCAGACTCCGAAGCAACAGTAGATATAGGAATTGCATGCAAGTCCTTAGCAATCATTTGCAAGGAAATTGAGTTAAGTTTATATATATATAAGAACGGGTCTGGGTACTAGCGGGTCTGGGTACCACATTACCCAGACCCGCCCCACTCAACAGAGGGTCTGAAAAATACCCAGCCTCAAATACCCATGAGTCTAAAATAAAGACCCATACCCTACCCGTTGTGGATATATTTTGCGGGTACCCACAGATCCGGGTACCCATTGCCATCCTTAATTGTTCCTCACATTTTTCAATGTTGCAAGGTATATGATACTATTCAGCAATATATGATACTATAAGCTTGCGTATGAATATATTTTTAGTTTTAGTTTATAAACTGTAAAAATATCATTTGTTCTTCCGAAACTACTTGGGAATTTGATAACTATATTCATGTAACATAATAGACCTTATGGAAGTTAGACAAGGCTGACGTATGAGGGGGTGTGTGGCAAATGTGGAGTTCATGACCTATAATTAATTATGCGCCCAAATATTGTTTTCCATGTACAACTAATTTATCACTATAAGATAAGTATGTTATTATTATTATTCTTTTTAAAATTTGTTGTGTTGTCGATTATTATTATTCTATGCATAAATTTGTTCAATAATTTGTTGGTTGTAATAATAAATGTTTTATATTATTATATAGTTGGTTTATAATTGAAATTAGGGTTTCACCTATCGTGAGAAACATATGAGAGCATTTAACGCTCATTAAGAATATAATTTATAAAGATATATTGGACTCAGGTCCCCAATAAGTTACTAAAATTTACCTATAAAAAGTTCTCCATATGTAACAATAGTTTAGCCAGAAAAGAATATGTATCTTACATTCTAACAAATTATATAAAATTTATTTGTTCATTATAAAAGTATTACATAATTAAATTATTTGATATATAAGTGTACACATTTTTATTTTACCATTACAATTTGTTTTAAGTCCTCAATTTTATTTGAATTGGTATATTCAAGATTCATATACTTAAATTAGTGGCCCAAATATTTTTCCTGTTACTAGGCCCACAAAATGTCAATATCAGCATTGAAAACACTATAGTGTTTCTTTTGCTTGGGAAAACACTAAATGGTTACAGAACTTTATTTCAGGACTTAGGGTAGTCGACAGTATTGCCAAGCCGTTGAAAATTTATTGTTAAAATTTTGTAGCAGTCTTCTTTTCTAAAAACAACAAGTATTCCAAAGGTGCTAAACATATGGAGGTGAAATACTTTGTCGTTAAACAAGATGTTCAGAAACTTAGAGTGTCAATTGAGCATATTATCACTAACCTTATTATTGCATACCCTTTGACGAAAGGGTTACCGCCCAAAATATTTACTGGCCATGTTAAAAATATGGGCATTATGTGTGCAAATGAATGTTGAACATTATGTTATTAATAAAATCTCAATATTTGACACTTTGGGCTCATTAATATTTAAGTTTCTGATTAATATTTTATTTTCATATTTTTTACACATGTCAGAGAATAGTAATATTGGAAATAAAATATTCTTTCTAAATGGCATTATTATGTGATTCTCATTAATGTGTCATGTTATGAATAAGGATAATATAGTAGTACATGGAAGGAACTATATCGGATAAATGATATACAACTGCCCCGACTCTTATTAGTTCTTGTTCTTAATCAAGACTTGTAATGTAATGAATATGGAAAACATATTCTGATTATGCGCATTATGTTTGATGTTTATAAAATCATGAATTGTATTATCACATGAGACAAGTGAGAGAATTTAAGAAATGCCTCTTGTGACATGGAGGGACATACCATTTTGTTCTTTGAATGACATAACTTTTGAATGGAGAGTTATCAATGAAATGGTAAGACTCTTGGGAAAGAGTCTATATATAGTGCTTGATGGAAGCAATGTACTAATTAGAAAAAGACTTAAAACATTGTCTCTATCTCTGCCCATAAAGTTTGTCTCTATCAGCCATCAATAAAGGAAGAACATAAAAAGGAAGGGAAGGAGATAGAAGAGTTTCTCTATTGACTAAGAACGACAGAGGAGGATGGTATCGCCATGGATATAGGTAATCCATAACCATTCTTGTCATGTGAAAGCTATAAATTCTAAAGATCCATTTATATATATGGTTTCCATAACAAAACTTACACTATTATGATTTATTTATTAAGATATAAGGAATCTCATATTTTATTTTATCATAAAATAAGAAGAATAATATAATTGATTTAATTTAAGAAGATAATACTATTTTGGATGAGTAATAGAATTTTATTGTTACTATATTCTTATTTTTATTGTTATGATTATTATTATTGTTATTATCAGTATTAATTTATATAGGTCAGGATATTATTTGTATATATTTAATTTGTTTTATTCTTATCATTTCATATGTTTATTTCCTTATATAATTTATGTTATTCTCTTAACTTAATAAAATGATAGAAATTGATATTTATATCATTAACATTATTCTTATGATGTTATTGATTGAAATATTTGATGTATGATAAAATTTTAAAGTTGACAATTGATAAATGATTCAGATTAAAATATTTTATTTTTAATACAAATACGAGTTAATTTTAATGAAGATTCGAATTAGTATAAGAGGATAAGAGATAAAATCTTTTAGTTTTAAGTTATAGTTTGCAAACCATGAAACGTAGTCGTTAGAGAAGGTGGTTGTAGAGAAATGGAAAATAGAGGAGATGAAAACACATGAAAAAAGACTTATCTATGGATCATAGGGAACATAAATACTAATGAAATATTAAACTCCGTGAAAGAGGTATATGAAAATAAATAAGGCGCTTTCTAACATGCGAACTATAATTTAGTTCGCATGGATGCAGACTAATTTATAACCGTATGATTAAAATTTGTGTTTACCGGTTAACCGATGTCCATCATTTTGAAGTCTCTCATTTTCATACCGACTTCTATGGACATTGTGATGTTTCCCTATGAAGTCGGTTTGCAAAGTAATAACATGTCTTCATTGTGATGTCACTCCTTGCCATACCGACTTCTATGGAGAATGTGGTGTTTCCAATAAAGTCGGTTTATAGTGTGGTAACATGTCTCACTTCTATGTTCTTCATAGAAGTCGGTTCATGAATTAGTAACATGCTAGTAGTGGTTTAATGCTACAAGAAGCTGGTCCAACCTGCAAGTTTAAAATAAAGCTGGTCCAAGCCTGACACCCCTGCAACCCAATAGTAGTATCTGCCAAAAAAATTAGACAATAAAATAGTTTTTTAAAACATAAATTTTGTTACACTTCAATAAATAAATAAATTTTTGTACCCATGAATAAATAAATTTTTTACACTATGACACAATAATTACATACAACTTTTTACACTTCAATTTTTTTTCTCAACACATAAATTACATACAAATGTAATTGGCCCACTTAGATGTGCTATTTCCCTGGACCGACTTCTGAAAAGGCTAAAAAGAAGCCTGAAAAGCTGATTGGACAGGCACGCGTGAAGGAAAAGGTAGAAACATTTTCTCAGGGTACGTGACACGAAAGTCGGTCTGGGGAAAAACCGACTTCTATATGGTTAAATGTGACCCTTTGTGTCACCGACTTCTGTATAGGCCAAATTCACTCAGGCCCAAACCGACTTCTACATTGGTGGATCCCTTTCTTTCCCAAACCGACTTCTACAAAATAAATTCACCGATAACAAATTCAATGGCTGAGATTTCATATTTATAATCCAACGATTTAAAAAAAAGTTCGCATCCACGCAAACTAAACTTTAGTTCACATATTAGAATCCGCCAATAAATAATATTAGTTGAATATTATTATATGATTACATGTACATGTATAACATTCCGTCCAATCTCTCATTCTACTAGGAAATCTATAATTTCATGTGATTATTTTAATAAATTATATTCATATTCTACTTAGAATATGTCTCTGCTTCAAAGTTATACAATATGAAGAAGTGTCGTCTTCTTGATTTTGGATGAGTTTTGATGAAAACACTAACATTAATAATACAAAGAAAAATGATTAAAGATTTGATGCACGGAAAGCAAGCATCACATTACTATATATATATATATATATATATATATATGGAAGATCCTAATTGCTTTTTAGATTAGGTCAAAATCCATACTATGTCAATTCCAACTTTATATCATAAATGTTCTTAGATACAAATGAGTTACAACGGTCTAAAACCGAGTAACATGTTATTTAAAAAAGAGTAATACATTACATGACAGAAAAATAGGAAGAGTTAATTGATTACTCAAATGAGTAATTGATTATCCTAATGGACAACAAGATAGAGTAATTTATTACCATGATTGAGTAATTGATTACTCAATAATGTTACTATAGTTTCGAATTTGAAACTAAACTAGGATCTTCCCAAATGAACTAGTGTCTTCTCAAATGTCTCGTACCTCTTGGAAAGCACTTAGGGACCTCTTGAAACTGTATTTATACCAGTGTTGTTTGGACCGGACCGGACCGGCCGGTCCAACCGTCACCCGCTTGAGTAAACGGTCTTGTACATGTAGAAAACCGGAATTGGTTTCCAGCCGTTTTGGGCCGTGGAAAATCCGGTCCAACCGGGTTAGACCGGGTAAAACCGGAATAACCCGGTTGGTTAAACCGGCCGGATTGGTAAAATTAAAAAAAAATGTAAAAAATGCACATATCTGATGCTTTTAATATGATGTAATCGATTACGAGTATATTGTAATCGATTACATCATGTAAAATTCACATATCTGATACTTTTAATATGATGTAATCGATTACGAGTATATTGTAATCGATTACATCATGTAAAATGCACATGTCTGATTAGTTTATCAGCATGTAATCGATTACCAGGATTGTGTAATCGATTACACTGTTTAAAAATGCAAATAATCTTAGTTTCATACCTGAGTTTTTCAAAGATCAGTATTATACATATTTTCTAATTATTATACATATTAATCTAACGTATATTCTAATTTGTAGGTATGGTTGAAGGACAAAATATTACTATTGATGGATTGCTTAATTTAGACTCTTTTCCTCAAGAAGATGTAGATAGTTACACTCAAAGTACATCTTTAACCAACAATGTAAACTTAGGATCTAACCAAGACAATGATACATGGATGAATTAGAATGTTTACTCTCTAAATGAGATGTGTTTTGATTTATTGCTCTAATTATGTAAGACTTAAACTTTGATGCACTTTTATTTTGATTTATGTGTAAGCTTTGTGCAAAGTTATTCACTTATTTTAATTAATTATATAATATATGTATATATATATATATATATAATTATATATGATATTATATTGTCGTCCGGTCCGACCGGACGGCTTAACCGGTTAAACCGGTTAGAACCTATACAAGACCTCCTCCGGTTTGACGTCCGGCTCGGGTTTCACAACATTGATTTATACTATCCTAAGCCTCATAAATGAAACACACAATTTCTTACAACTTGATTATACTTATATCATATCTTGACATTCAAGTTAACTTAGTTTTTCAGAAAATTTTCTGCACTTTTATAAGTGCGAAAAACATAGAGCATATTGTGATATTTAGTATGATTGTCTTACATGAATTAAATTAAATGATATTGGGTATTAGTGAACCTTAGCCATACTTAGACTTAAGGGTGGCAAAACTGGTCATCCCGGCCCGCCTTTGGCCCGCTAAAATATGGGATGAGCTGCCTCGACCCTTATTGCTAAAATGGCTCAAAAACACATTAATAACCAACTCAATTACAATTTCAAAAATAAATAATCATAACGCATCATAAATGTCTTTTAAAACAAAAAATCAAAAACTAAAGTCCACAATTTCACAATAATATATTGTTTTGGCTTAAAACTTGTAAGTTCTAAACAACTAGTCAACATAGTCTTAAACTTTTAGACTCCTAGTTCACAATAAAGCTTCAAACTCCTAAGTTTTAAACATTAGATACTTTGTTGGAAGTGTATGCCTCTACTTTTCTATGCAAAAAATATTCTTTTGAGAAGACTTGTATATGAGTATTAACTAATTTAAAGAGTAAATTATACTGATAAGTAAATGTCTTGTATATAATATAAATATCTTGTATATGATATAAATTACTCATAAATTACTTATCAATTGTAATATTACATAATAGTATAATCAATTTAGTATTAATATTACTAACCAATTTAGTATAACGTGTGGAACATTTTCAAAAGTTTATTAATAATATAAAGATTAAATTACACTAATATTCCATGAGTTTTAGTGAAATTACACAAATTATCCTTCCATTTGCTACACTTATAGAAAACCCCTCAATTTATAAATACATTACATTGATCAACCCTGCATGAGAAGTGTGATTTTTTTAAATAAAAATCTCCTTAATTTATAAAACATACATTACACTGGTATGTAAATTTCTTGTATTGTATTGCTAAAAATGTCGATCAAAATGTGCTGGCCCGTCAGGCCAAACCCATATTTCCATCCATACTTAGATTTCTTCATTATTATCACAAAGAAGAACCCCCACCTTGTTTGGTGAGTGAACTTGTATAACAAGCAAAGTGGTGTACTTTCTTTATGGGGAAATTTGAGCATTGACTTGAGTAAATTTTGGTGTGAGATTAGTAAAGTGATACTCAATTTAAGTAGTTAAAATATCTTCATACAAGTCAAGCGAATTGGACGAAGCCTTCCGTTGGTGGAGGTGAACGAGGATACATATTTATATGAATTTCTCTATCCCTACTCTTTCCATTTTTTGCAGTACTTGTTCTTAACTTTTGTCTTTCGTTGTATGTTTTATTCTAACAAGTTTCAAAAGACCGAAAAGTTTGCAAACCTAATTCATTCACCCTTTTAATTTGTCATCTATACTTACACATATCACGATTTTCATTTCATATATTAAATGCATATTAAAAATCTAAGATTTTATATAATATATATGTTGAATACTTTTCTATCTCTTTAAAGCAATGTTTCATAGTTGTTTTTTATATCTTTTATTTAATAATTAATATTAATAATGTATATAAGGCCTCAAAATAATTTAGTTTAGTAGCATTGAGAAACTGATATGTTAAATTTTATTTGTTTGCCCATATTCTTTTTGTTAGAAGGAATTATCACTCAATTATCTTGACTATTGATGGGTCTATGATATATCATTATGGTTGTTAGTGGGATCTATGATCCAAATTTATTGATTGTTAAGGGGAACTATGATTCAGTTATGTTGTTTGTTGAGAAAATCTTAGGATCTGTTGATTGGCCTAGACAAGCAAACTAATTCTCAGTGGCCAAAGAAGGAAATATTTCAGGAAATGGGGTAAGACATTCCTAGAATTGCTTGTTGTGTGCAAACTTTTAATGGTAGACTGGAAGTTTGAGGCAAATGCCATAAATGCAAATTGATTTTGTTGTAATGATGAGTTATATTTAAGCTAAAGTTTATTTATATTATAATTTAATGTAATGAAATATATTACGGGTTAATTTGCATTAAAGATTATTCTTTTATTTTATTTTTTATGATGTTTTTTGAAACTTGTGACGACAGGAAATGTGAGTTTTTAAAATATTGGTAGTGATAATTTATCTCATTATGTTATAGTTTTCTAACATTTTTAAGGGGTGTATTAATAGAGTATTGACTTTTAACCATGTTGAAGACTCATTGTCACGCAGTCATGCATATGACTTTTATTGTTACTGATAATTTATCTTATTATATTATAGTTTTCTGACATTTTTAAGTGGTGTATTGATGGAATATGACTTTTAACCATGTTGAAAACTCATTGTCACGTGGTCATGCATATGACTTTTCTATTAATATTTTTTTATTATATAAATTATTTTAGAGAATTTGTATTAAGTTCTAGGTGACTTTTGCATTATGTTCTACCCTTTTATATTTAATAAGATTTAGAGACTTTTTTTTTACTAAAGAGGATATTAATGATTAAGTAATTTTTAAGCTTCCACATATTGTAGTATTTTTTGTTATGAAAATTAAGATGTTATATTTTGATATCATAGCAGTTCAATTAATTTACGACTTTGATATCAAAGCAAGTCAGTCATGTCTAAATTGAGCACTTAGGTAATAAATAAGGAATAATGTCAGAATTTGTAGGGTTATGAGATATTTGTTGTGACTATGATGTTCCATTGTATTTGGAAAAATAATACTGTGACTAGCTATCTCAATATTGTTGTTTTGTTGTAACATGATCATGGTATCCACTATGTGGATAACCATTAACCTAGTTTTGGTGGATGTTAATGAAGGCTAGAATATTGGTAGAATCTTGTTATAAATTTGTGAATTTCCACAATATACTCAAGACTATAGTATCATATTTATTTAATGTATGTATAAGCATTGTTTGATTGCCTTGATATGTCTCACAATTTTTGAAGTTGATCAACACCTAATTTTATCTGACCCATTATTTCACATATTTCATAAAAATAAAAAATAATGATAACAAATAATAATACAATCATGTTATTAATTTGATTCCCTGTTGCATGGATCGATATATAGGAGCAATATTATTACAACTTTGATATTAAAAATAATAAAAATAATATGATATTAAAAACATGTAGTTACAAATTTGATTTCCATATAAATATTTTTGTCACAAGAAATAAATTATTTATTACAACTTGAAAATAAACGAATCAAATAAAATAAATCTAATATTAATTTGATTTTATAACATATTTGTAATAAATAATTAATGAGGAGGTATAAGTAGAAGCAATTTATCTATATATCTATAAGAAAAAAAGTTTTGTCACATCATCACTAAACACATGTCACACTCTTCTTCACCTTTTTCCCTCTTGAATATATCCATACATTATCATGTTCCCTCACACACTCTATTAATTCTTTATTTTTCTATCAAATATTAAATCATTCACATATTCTCATATTCTTTTTCCATCCAAAAAATTTTCTTCATTTTTCCTAAATCAATTCTTATATTTCTTCATTTTCCATAAACTCATATTCTTATTAGTAATCCTATTGTCCTATTATGCACATTCCTTATAATATTGTGAAAGTAATCCTTTTATTTTGTAGATCTATTCTTATTTTGTATATCTCATATTTAAAGTACATATTTTATTTATTTTTTGTTCATTTTGTATATATGTTCTTATTTTGTGATTTTGTTCTTATTTTATCATTGATTTTTGTTTATTTTTCACTGATTTCCTTATTTTGTACATGTGTTCTAACTGATTTCATTATTTTGTAGATCTGTTCTTCGAATCGTTCTATTCGTCAGCTTCTTATAAGCAAGAGTATCGTCCACAAGTACCATCAAACATTCAAAATATATGGTTGTTGGTTGTTTATTTACTTTTGTTATTAACTTATTTATTTCTTCATCATATATCGCTTTTATCATTTTCTCTTATTATTTGCAGTTTGGTTCCCTTTAAAAAAAATTTCTCTCTCTCTTAATCTTTAATTTTATTTATATATCTTTTATTCAAAGATTCACTACTTTTCTACAACATATTTATCTCTTCATCATATTTTACTATAATCATTTTCTCTTTTCATTTGCATTTTGATTCTCCATTCAGAAAATCTTCACAAATTAGTTTTCTCTATCTTCATCTCTTATTTTATTTTTATACACTTTGTTATTCAAATAATCAGATTTTCATTTTTTGTTTTGCATGTTGTTATAAACACCTAGAGTGTATCCTCCTCTTAAATTTCTTTTGATTTAAGTTTTATCCTCATATGTGATATTTGATTATGCGTCTTTCAATAACTCAAATGTCAAGAATATAAAAAAAATTCATTGTTCTAAAAAGGAAATGTGCAACTATTCATGAAAATTAACATAATCATATTCTTTTACCTTTGAGTCTATGTTATGGTAAAAATAAAAATTTATTGTTATTTAATTAAAATAAACTATGAGTACATTTTTTCTCCATTTTATACTTTCATTGAATTTATTAACCATTACAGATGTTATATATTTATTAAAAAATGGCATCATAATATTTTAATACATCAAAAACACTAATGTTTGAATTTTCAATAGACCATTTCTCATGTCATATACGTGAATTTTATTAATTGTTAATTAAAGATAATAAAATATCATAAATTCTAACATATTGTTTTCTTTTATTTTTATATCCACACAAACTTTTCAAGTACTAAAATGATCATTTATATGAATTATGGATAATTATGGAATAATAACGGTTAGAGAGAATTACTCTCGAGATTTAAGAATAATTAATGTGAATAATGAAAGATAAAACATAATAGAATAACAATAAAGGAAATCCATAAGGGAATAGAAACTGCATAGGTGAATAATGACAATAAATTTTGTAATACTATTATAATTTGTAATTGAATAAGTGAATAAATATCGTAGATCAGTTGCAAACTAATAATTAATATTTACTTTGAATAAATGTCACCGACCATTAAGAAAGAAATAAAACTGATGAATGTAAGGGTATACAAATATGTATTGTCATTTAATGTGATGTTATTGGTGAGATCGATGATGCTATTCAAGTTGAAAAATAATGTATAGTAATCACTGCATGCAAATTAGTATGTGTGCTTTATTTAAAAAAAACTAAAAATTAAATATAATGTTCTCATTTTAATTTCTTAATATTGTTCATACATTTCCATTACTATGTTTAAATATTTTAGCAGTTTTGATCCTAAATAATTAAGGCATTCATTATTTTGAAAAAAAATCGAACTATATAATTACAACTATCTTATTTCAATGATCATTTATTACTAAAATTTCATTTCTATCTATTAAAATATTATTATCAAAGTTGTCATACTAAATGATTAAATTCGTATTTATTTTGCAAAAAATATAAGTAATTAATTACAATTTCTCCTTTTGTATACTTTTAAAAAAAATATGAAATAATAAACCAATTAAACTAACAACTAATAAAAAATAATATTCTAGAAATAAAAGAAATTATAAACAAGTTACATTTAGAAATAATCACAATAAATCATAAAACTAAACAAATTCTCCATATGTAAGTCTATATTAAGAAGAGTAAATTACACTCACACCCTCTGAGTTTTAATGAAATTACACAAACCACCCATCCCTTCTTTGTCATTACACAAACCACCCATCTCTTCTTTGTCATTACACAAACCACCCCTCCCTCCTACACAAACCACCCCTATATTTATACATAAATTACACAGACTACCCCTGCATGTTATAAAAGTGTAATATTTTAAAGAAAAAATGTATGATGAATGTAATTAAGTTAAACAAAATATTGTATATTGTGTAACACTTCAAATAGTATAAAAGCGAATGTTTTTTTTATTATTTTTGTGTCATTAAAAAATACTTTAATAATTTCAAATAAATGTTTAAATAACTCTTATATTATTTTATAACGAACCAAATAATGAAGACACATTGACTCTTATATTATTTGAATTTTTCTACATAATATACAATATTTTGTTTAATTAATTACACACATCATACGTTTTTTGTTTAAAATATTACACTTTTATATTATGTAGGGGTAATCAGTGTAACATATGTACAAAAATAAGGGTGGTTCGTGTAAGGATAAAAAAGTGAGGGGTGGTTTGTGTAATTTCACTAAAACTCAGGGGGTGTGAGTGTAATTTACTCTATTAAGAATGATAAATATAAGTTTTTATTGTATTTATTAGTTAACAAAATATATAGACTATAGAGTATGAAAATGAATAAAAAAGTGCAAAAGTATATAGTTAACATATCTTCACGAAACCATGCAAACACACAAATAGCGTGTATGTTCTTAGCCATATGAATGCACATATAATGTGTGTTCTTAATCATATGATAAAAAATACTGATCCGTGCAAATGCACGGGTTACTTGCTAGTTACTATATAAGAAAAAATTGTTCTTCATGACACATGTCACTCTCTCCATAAAAGTTTTCCCTCCAAAACATGTTTATTGCTTATGGTGAGGTCTCACGCATTATAACAATATATATCACTCTTATTGCACTTAATGGAAAAACATATAATTCTTAATTTTAAGAACATGAATAGTTTCTACATACTTCAAATTTTCATTTATTGTGGTAATACAATAAATTGAAATTGAGATCAAATTGTTTCATTTTCTACAACTTTTTCAGTATCATGTTTCAATTTCTTATTTTAATTTTGTTAGAATATTCAAATTTAAAATTATCATTTATTTTCATCATGTGTTTGAATATGCTAATACACATGTAACACTTATGTTCTTAACAATGTGAATGTACAGGTAACATGTATGTTTTAACTAAGCGAATGCACATGTAACATGTGTGCTCTTAGCAATGAGAATGTATAGGTAATATGCGTGTTTTAAACCATGCGAGTGCATGACTCACATGTGTGTTCTTAACAATACAAATGCATGGAGAACATGTATTTTTTTTTAACTATGTGAATGTACGTGTAACATATTTTTTAACTATATGAATACTCATATAATATCCGTGTTCTTAATCATACGACAAGAAAGTACTATCTCGTGTGTATAAACCGGTAACTTGCTAGTATTAAATAAAATATGTGTAAATCTGCCTGCCACATCGCCACCAAAGACACTCATGCATCGGTTTCATTGCATCTTAAAATAAATAAAAATCATCTCAAACCACTAACAATTTTTATGTAAGTTTTGATTTCCTATTGGATGTATTGATACGTAGAAGCAATATTAAATCTTTTCAACAAGAAAGTAAAAAAAAAAAAATTACCCCCCTTCAAATAATTATATAATAAAAGTAATAATAGTAATTTAAAGAAGCCTATGGTATAAATTAATCCATGCAATAATGAGGATACCATCATAGTATGGGAGGATGCACTACGTCAGAAATCTTCTTTAACAATGGTCATTCAACAACGCTTCCTAGAACTATGGCAGGGGAAAATAGACAGGGTTTGGATAAAAGTTAGAGTAGCTATTTTATGCTAATTGAGAAGATAATTTCTTCTCCTATGAGCTTTATTTTTCTCTTTATATCTTTTTGTTTAGTTGCCATGACAATGTGTAGCTAAACCTTCTCTTCATTGGGATTAGATGTAATATTTACTTGATGTATATATTTCGATCCTAATTTATACTTATTCGTTATGCTTTCATCTTATGAGTTATCTTTCGTGCTTAATGCTTACTTTGATATTGACAACATTTTTTATGATTTTGTGATTGTGAATGCATGAAGAAATTCTCATTCTAAAATATTGTAGCTCATCATTTTGGTATAAATGGTAGGCATAAGTTTATATCAATTTGTCACATTTTGCATGTTGTTGTTATTATAGTTACTAGACATATAACTATTTCAATGATTTATAATTTAGTGAGAAAATTTGGATAGAATGAATTTTTCTACCCCAAATACATATATAATATGACTAATTCTGATTAGTGGTTCAAAAGTTATGTCAAAAATAGTGATATAACAGCTTTAACAGCGCTTGCTCAAATTCATTTGAGGTGTTATATTAAAATCTCAATTTTACAAGTATAATTGCTAAATATAGTGATGTTGTTATTAATCATAATTCTTCATCTTGTGAGTAGAATTTCTAGAGATAGACTTTTCTTCATTACCCTTTAGTACCATTGAGGTACAATTGTTTGTGAAGGAATCATAGTATAATCCAACCAATCAAACTTATTTCAAAATCATCTTAGAATAACAATTTTTGGTTGAAAGACTAGTATTAAGTAAGTCCATGTGGATTCAACAATGTTTTATATTTGTTTGTGACAACCCGATTTTCTAATTTAATTAACTAATTTTACGGTTAGGAGAGTTCAAACGCGGAAGGTTTCTAATTTGACCTAAAAATTTAAAAAGTTGAACTTTTTTGAAGTGGAAAAAAATATATGTATGGGAGTGGATTTTTAGAAGGCATGGTTTGAGAGCACTCTCATGTATATATTTTATGATTCCTAAGCTTTCCATTTTTATTAATTTTCCTCAGAAAGATCAACTCGCAAATAGATCCTCAGAATATCAGGAATGTGAGGGGTAACTAAACCATTCCCTGCCACAAGGAACATGCACAGCTAGACAATGTGCTGCTAAATTGGCTATCCTATAAACAAAGGAGAAGAGGCAACAAGAAAACAAGAAGGCTAAATTCTTAATGTCAGAAACTACAACTCCTAACTCAGTTCCACAATGAGTTTTTGACAATCACTATGAACTTGAATTTTTTTTCCAGCCCCTTCTCAATCTATATATCCATGCCATCCAAAATAGCCATGGCTTCACAAATTTCATTTTATATTAAGTTTAATT
Organism: Lupinus albus; assembly: GCA_009771035.1. NCBI lineage: Eukaryota > Viridiplantae > Streptophyta > Magnoliopsida > Fabales > Fabaceae > Lupinus > Lupinus albus. The sequence goes on from CM020010.1 coordinate 5,932,172, forward strand.
AAAAATAGTTTAATATGACAATTTGAACTCAAATGTAAACTGTTGTGTAACTAACATTACCCATGTATCTAACAACCAAAATGTCACAAAAACAAGAAAGTGACATTTACATATGTAAAATGGGAAGAAATAAAAGGTGGGAAACAAATCTAATAATAAAATTAAAAGTTTGATTTTTATGTACTAAACTTTCTTACGTAGTCAAGATATGTATTTTTATTTTTAAGAATAAATAATAAATAACATATAAATCATACATATGGAATTGATGGTTTAAAAAATTCTCACACGTTAAACATATTTAACATGTAAAAGATTATGTACATAGACTATTTTATCTAACATTGATGTTAAAATAGATAGAAAAAGGTTCAAAATCTAGAAAAATATTTGGCTGTGTTATTGTCTTGTTTACACATGATTCAAGTTAGACTAATATTTTGGAGTATGCGCCATACTAATTTATATGATAATATAATACTAATGTTATTGCTGTGCTTTCATTCTCATTGATCATGTTATCAGGTGTAGATTAATTTATCATTGATCATGTTATCACGTGTAGATTAATTTAACATAAAGCGATTACTACCCTGACTTATGTCCCAGTCGTCCTTCTTGACCTAATAATTAAAATATTTGCATCCCCTAAAATTGCAAGAATATAAAATGAAAAAGAAATGACAGGTATATGAAATATATAAAATCGATCATTGTCAAATATCTGAATCTCTTAAGAATAAAGTTATTAAGATTTTCATGGAATAAATATTCTAGTAGGAATTGAGTACCAAGTGTAAATTTAGGATAAAAATAAACAAGAAGACACTATTTAACATGTAAAAGATCTTTCTAAAATAGTTTTATATTTGAAAACCTAAACTCTGAAGGTAAATTGCATATGCAATACAAAAACATGTTTTAATCTAATGATTTAAGGATGACGATCTATTAAATCCCGAAATAATATATTAGCTCAAAAGTTAAACGTTCAACCTATGAGAGTAACATTTATTGGAAGAGACAATTACACACATAAAATGATATTAGTTTCTTACACTAGGGTGTGAGAAAATATTATTAAATTATACTTAATATTGTATATGCAATATTTGCGTTTAGGGTTAGATTCACTTGATTAAAGTACGAGGGAATTGTTTTCCAAGTGTATAGTAAATAATAGTGAATAATCTATGCATTAACATGACAAAGTTTTTTATATTATCAATAAATCATTCACCATTTATATATTAATACTTATTAATTATTTAATAAAAATAATACATATTAATAATAAATAATGTACTGACAATATAAAAAAATTATATTGTAACTTATAAACCTACCATTAATTAAATTTTATATCCAAAAAATATTTGTTGATCCTCTCTATGTATCATAATCATGTAATACTATTTTTTACTTGATTGATAATGGAGAAATGTTTTAAATAAGTTTTTAGTCTGTACAAATTTTTATTTAAGTTCTTATAATTTATTTATTTTTATTTTGGTTCTCTTATATTTTTAAACAATTTTTTTAGTCTCTAGTGATCTCTTTTGGTTCTCTTATATTTTTAAACAATTTTTTTAGTCTCTAATAATGATATAGTCAACACCTGTTGGTTATATATGTCATACTAAATAGTAACATAGCAATTATAATGTTGACATATGATTGGCACGAGCTACATAATAAATTAACTTAAAGGATTGACAAAAAACTAATGAGAAATAATTGGGGAACTAAAAGTAATTATGACTATATTTAAAATATTAAAAAAAAAATTAAACCATTGTATATTTTTCAACCAATCAACAAAAGTGTATATTTTATTTCAACCATCAACAAAGTGCACACCCGTTGTAGTGCATATAAGGTGGGACATCATATGTTTTCCTTTGAGATCTTAATATATATAGATTAATTTAAAGCTAGATATAATTTTCAAATCAAATAAAGGTGAATATTTTTCATTTAATCTTTTTTAACAGACAAACTCACCACATTAGGAAAACAAAACAAATTTTGTTAAGAGGGAGTGGCTTTCAAGCATCTTATGTAAAATTGCTTTAAACCTCAAATAATGCCAACCAGAATGACCTATGGAATTTCACTTTGTGTAATTTGGAAGCAACTAACAATTATTATGGCTATTGTTAGTTCCATTAATTTGACATAAAAACACTTGGTGCAATCATCAGAAAAACAAAGAAAGAAAAAAGATTCAACAAGCAAATGTCAGCATTTATGAGATAACTTGATATCAAGTATCAACTACTATTCTTACCAACCTCACATGAGTAGAAGAGAAATTATTGTCTGGTAAGTGCCTAATTTTGATATGCAAATAACTTTTCACATGAATAAAGTTACACTCATAAAGATATGTGTATTTTTAATACACTTCCGCAATGTATACCAAATTTTTTCCCATCATATTTAATATTAGTTTTATTTAAGAGTCATTAATGATTAAAAATGAATAGAGATAATACACTGACAGTATAAAAAATTCTTACACTATCAATATATACATATTTGTATCCTACATATTTATCTTCATCTTTTACCTATTTTTTATCTTCTTTATACATATTTTGTCCAGGTTTTGATCCACAAATAACTGGAAACTATTACATGGTTCGAGATTAATGATTCTGAAAATATTTTAGAATAAACATATTTTTTTTTTTGACTTATTAACAAATAACCAATGAATTTTATACTTCTAGAACCATAATCCCATATAATAATTACTCTAAGTAACTTCATACATGTCAAAAACATAGTTTTTGTATAAATGGTGGTATCGTTTTATTTATTGATAGGAAATTGATCTATTTCAAGATAATAGTTTGTCTCTTCTAACAAATATCGTTATCTGAAATCGAAGGTACTAACAATTATTGTAGCAGGAATAGTAAAACCTTACAACATTTAACTAAACTTCTTGTTCTAATAGGAATAGTAAAACCTTACAACATTTAACTAAACTTCTTGTTCAGGTTAAAAAAAGTGACTTTAAAACTTCACACCCCAAAAAATCTCTCATATCCTGTAGCATCCATGATTCATTATTTCACCTCAATCAACCTTCTCATCTGACTTATTCATTAAAGACAACTCGTTCCTAACACTTCCCCTTTTCAAGGAAAATAGGAAACATTGCAACAAACAGCATTATTCTATAGAGACCCCAATAAATAAATATGTCAAATGCAAAACGTGTGAATAACTTGTTTAATCCCCTTGTAATAATACGGCAACATGATGGGCAATATAGTCATAAAGTTTGGTATATATATGTATATCTATTTGTTTACATTGTCTATGTAAATTACTTCAGCTAACACACATTTCACAAAGGTTTCTTCTGATTTTCCAAAGCAATCAGTGATGAAATCTCTTGCTGTCTTAAATCTCATTGATTCTATCTGGTTTGAGCATAACATTTTGATCAAAACCTCAACCTCATCAATATTAATACCAACAAGTTCTTCAGAAAAAGTTGATATTAAAAAACATGAAGAATCATTATCAGAACCAAAGCTTGCAAGGATCCAAATCAATCATACAAGGTCCAATAGTGACCAATCCTTAACAAGCTTCAAGCATGGTTATTATTCTGTTTCACCAGATTCTGTTCTTCCCTTTCATAAGCTTCAAACCATTCTCTCAGGAAAAGAAGTCACAGACTCAGACCCTGAAAAGGAAGAGTTATCAGCACCACCTAAGAAGAAGAATTTCACAAGGAGGAAGAGAAGGGGAAGTAAGAGTTTATCAGATCTTGAATTTGAGGAGCTAAAAGGGTTCATGGATCTTGGTTTTGTTTTCACAGAGGAAGATAAAGATTCAAGTTTGGCTTCAATCATTCCTGGGCTGCAAAGGTTAGGGAAGAAAAATGAGGAAGTTGAAGATTCTAATGATGATAATGAGTCTTTAATTCCAAGGCCTTATCTCTCTGAAGCATGGGAGGTTCTTGATGAGAGAAATAAAAAAGAGAACCCTTTGTTGAATTGGAAAGTTCCTGCTATAAACAATGAAACTGATATGAAAGATAGTTTAAGATTGTGGGCTCACACAGTTGCTTCCACTGTCAGATGATGATGCAGTTCATATTCCATTTTGTTGTTTCCCAAATACATTTGTAATACCCCAATCCTAACATGCGACTCCCGACCCATGAATATATTGGGCGTGTTACCCTACCGGCTTAAATACCAAAAGTATTTTATTCCTCACAAGTAGGAGTCTCCCGCGACTCGAACCCGTGACCTCAGAGACAAATAATCACTATTACCATGAGTCTAATAAGTCGCGAGAGGTTTCCCTTTGTGAGGAATAAAATACTGCAGAGGTATTTAAGCCAGTGAAATGACACACCCAATGTATTCATGCGCCGAGGGAGTCGCATGTCAGGACATACGTGTTACAACTTTGCTACGTTGAGGAATTTTTTTGTATTTTAGGATAATCTAGTTACCTTTTCACAGAGTTAGTTTCTATTTTTTTTTTTGTATAATTTATTCCCTGTTCAGATTAATTTGCTGGATTTCAGCATTTTGCATACATGTAAATTGTAATAATAGACCAAAAAACAAGGAAATTTCATTTGCCATTTCAGATCTTTTAGCTCAATCTATAGGTCCTAGATACACTTTCTGTTGTGGTAGAGTTATGGTATGTCTGAACATTTCTTTTAAAAGAATACACACTGCAATTGTTGAAATATAAAACTCCAAAAATACAGAACCATAATGGGTAAAAGAGATTGCAAACTATAAATATCATATCATAATTCATAAGCATCTAATTGTTTCTCTTTCTTTTGTTTGTTCATTGAACCATATTAGTCATTACATTGATTTAGATTAATGGTCTTTAAGCCATTCAAATAAAGTGCAAAAGCTGTTATAGTATCTAAAACAAGCGTGGTCCAAAACAAAGTAAGGCCTAAAACAATTAGTATTGAAAAGCAAAATACTCTGTAAAGTATACATGGCATAATGTCTACATCAGCATTAATAATTAATAGGATCAAGCTTCTTGCATAAGATATTAGAATGAGATTATGAGAAAATGATTGTGCACAATATTAACTAATATTAGGTAAGCATTTAGTAGATGGCATCATTTTAAAGATTTTAGTGGTAAAAATATATGCACGAGACAAATGATAATATGATATTGAAGGAAAAACAGAAAAAGTAAGGGCAATTTTATTTTTTAATTGACATTACATGTTTTTATTTATTGGGATATGATTTGAGATAGTAAATCATTATTCTGTAAGTTGTCAAACAAGCAACAAACTTACTTTGAAATTAAAAACACATAAGGAAGCTTGTAATTCTAATTCAATAAATAGATTAGAGGTTTGTAATTCCAATGTAAAGTATATAGCTTACTTTGCAAGTAACTTTCCTAAATTAGGTTAGCTAAAGTTAGTTATTTGAGTTACTTTCTAAATTAATTGTAGTAATTCTTCTCTTTCCCGGTGTATATATATTTGTAATCATATCATTTTCAATTCAATGAGAATAAAAAAATTCCCAATGTTCTCCCTCTTTTTCTCTCTTCAATTGCTTTCAATTTCATACTTCAATTTATTCTTCTTCACTTTCGAATCTGCTTCAATGGTAGTTGGGATGCACATGGGAAAAAGTAATATAATCAACAAACTTGCAAGCGTGGACTTTTGCATTTTATGTTTTTCTATGCATATAACCCTTCTATTTCATTAGTGTTATTAATATCATTTCGGTCGTTAAATCGGTAGATGTACTGGTATAGTAGTATAGTAGTTCAAACGGTGATTTACTAATTAAACCGCATACCGGTGAAGTTAGATATACATATATAATACATTAACATTAATGTTGAAAAATAAATAAAAACAATAATTATTTTTATTTTCATTAAAAATTTAATTTTTGATAAAAATCGACCGATATGACTGGTACTGTTCAATTAAAAACCAGCCGGTATGATCGGTTTTAGCCGGTTTTGATCGGTATAATTGCATGACCAGTATAATTGTTGTACCGTACCGGTACTGAGACCAATTCGCCGATTTACCAGTTGAACCGACCGACACGAACCATTTTTTATAACTACGGTTCCGAAGCTCTACTTTGTTATCCTATGATTTTAAGACATGTTGGCATGTCAAGTTTTTCCTTTAGACAGTTAAGATTAAAGAATGATTGGATGAGATATGCCTATAGTTGTGAAGTAAGTCATATACCATTTGTCTTGTTCTATTAAACATGTATTAAATACTTATTGAGTTCTTTCTCATTGTCATGAGCAAAAAAATATCCTTTAATGATGAGTGTATGGCTGAAATGTTGTCCACTAACAACTCAATTGAGATCTTATCAATTACCTTTTCTTTTCTAGCATAGCTGAAATCCACAATGCATGACAAGATACATGACACATATGTACTCAGCTTCACACGTCCAGAGAGCCACCACACTTTGTCCCTTACAACACCAAGAAATTGGGGCACCTGAAAGTAAGAAAACAGAACCCATTGTACTTTTCCTTTCAACTTGATCTCTGAACCAATCAGAATCTGAATATGTTATGAGTAGTAGATCATTCATCCCTCTTGAATTGGAAATAATACACCAAAATTCAGAGTCATGTTCAAGTATCTCAGGACACGTTTGGCTATAATCATGTGTGATTGCTTGGGTCACTCATAAATTGACAATTCAAACCCACTCCATAGTTAATCTTAGGTTTGCTATTGCACACAAATCTGAGATATCCAATCAGTTATCTGAAATGTGTTCCGTCGACTCTTGCTTCGACTCTTGCTTCCTTCTCACAAAAGTTTATCTTAGGGTTACTCTCGATTGGGATATCAATAGTATTGTAATCCTCCATTTGAAATCTCTCTAGCAACTTAGTGATGTATTTCTTCTTATGAATCACCATTCCAACACTGATGTCTACAAATTCCATCCCATGGAAGAAGGAATGCTTTCGAAGGTCTGCCATTTCAAACTCTCCTTTCAGACTTTGCTTCAGTGCCAATGTTAGAATCATTACTTCCAATTATAAGCAAATGATCCACGTATAGACACAACAATAAAACACAATTGTTTATTGTGGATTTGAGATAAACTCCATGTTCAACTATACATTTACTAAAGTCCAATTGCATAAGGAAAGAATCTATCCTCTTATTCCAAGCTCTTGGAGCATGTTTTAAGCCATAAAGGGTGTTTTTGAACTTGAAAATTTTACATTCTCTGCCTTTGACCTTAAACCCTAGTGGTTGTTTTAACATATACTTCCTGCTCTAATGGGCCATTAAGGAAGGCATATTTCAGATCTAATTGCAGCAAATGCCACTGTCTCCAACTTGTAATTGCCACAATCATCCTTACTTTTTCAAATTTTACAACTAGAGCAAATACATCTCAATAATCCAATCTAGATTTTTTCATAAAGACAAGCCTAGCTCTATGTTTTAATACGGAATCATTAGGCTTTAGTTTCACTTTAAACACCCACGTCACAGTATGGTAAGGATGACAATGGGTACCCGGATCTGCAGGTACCTGCAACGGGTCAGATCTAGATCCATATTTTGGACCCGTGTGTAATTGAGACCCACAACTTTAAGACCCACTATTAGATGGGTCTGGATCCGGGTAATGAAGTACTCAGACCCGTGCTTACCCGGACCCACTATTTCTTCCTAAATCTATATGTATATAACAATAATTATAATATCATGTTAATTTATATTATAATATCATATTAATCCATAATTATAATATCATATTAATTCATAAATATGATTGTTATGTTGTTAAACAATGATATTATGTTGTTAATTCATACGTATCATATAATGTTATGTTAATTGAAGAATTATTACTACATGAATTTTTTATCATAATGTTGAAGTTGTTTTTAATGTTTCTTTGAGTCAAATAAGTTGTCCTTAATAGTCAAATTAAGTTGTGTTCAAAATTTTAAATTAAGTTTTATAATTTGTTATTTTCTTCATTGTCTAAATAACATATAAGATCGTAGAAAATAAATATATAAGTACCTAAATTACTTACAATTATTTTTAATATTTTTGAATTTATGGGTACCCATGGATACGCTGGATACCCAAAGACCCGCGGGTAGTATACCTAGCGGGTATTAGCACGGGTCTGGGTCCAAAAAAGAAGCAATGGGGCGGGTCCGAGTAATGCACTACCCGGACCCATCCAGACCCATTGCCATCCCTACACTATGGCAGCCATGCTTGATAGGAAAATCATGAGTTCCTAGGTCTTTTTTCTTTGTATGCCCTACAATTTTTCCATCATAGCTTTCCTCCACACACGACTTTCAATGGCTTTTGAAAAATCTATTGGTTTAGTGTCAACAAAGAGTGCCATATGCTAGACTAAGTTTCCATCATCATTCAGTGCATTATCTGATATCATATCATAATCTCTCAGTCTTAATGTCATGCATTTATACGTAATTGGTCTTTCAATGTTGCTTGTATTCTGAGTCTTAATTCTGGTAGTATGCTTATCTGATTAACCATTCTTTGTGACCAGTCCTATGGTTTAAACATTCAGAATCCAATTCCCATATCTCTACATTAATGGCCTCAATGTTGGTTTCCATCATGAGGAGGAGAGTTCCTCTTAAGATTCACCACCTTCTTTAACTAAGTTAGCTTCATCGTGTAGTTTCTCCCTTGAGTCTCCTTGGTGTTTTCTTGTTAGAGGAAGAAAACCAGATGACATAATAATGAGAAAGAGCTGATTTTATTTGTGTTCTGCATCTGAAAAAATATTGAACAATGCAGTGTTTATATACTAAAAAACTGAAACTGAAACTTGACTAACAATCTCCACTAACCACGTCTAACAATCCTACATTAGTGGTGGCATAAATGACATAAATACTGAAACTTAAATTACTCCTAACTAATAGCCAAAAAACCAGCAACAATCTTTTGACAAAGTCTTCCAACAAAGTCACTGATTTTCTCTGACTTTTATTCAGCTTTGCGTGCACATATGAGCTTGAATTATGTTGCAACACCTCCCCTTAATTCAAACTCATACATACCAATTTTTTCCATAAAGAACTGATGTTTGATTTGAGCTAAAGCCTTGGTGAACAGATCTGCATTTTGGATGTTTGTGTTGCAGAATTTTAGAGCAATTGTTTCATCTGACACAAGCTTCCTTATGAAATGATGATGAACTTCAATATGCTTGGTTCTTGCGTGAAAAGCTGGGTTTCTTGTCATAGCAATTGCGGACCTGTTATCACACCATATCTCAGTTGCTCCTTCCTGCTCACAACATAGATCTTTCAGCAACTTTCTAAGCCAAACAACTTGTCTTGCTGCTGCACCAGCAGCTACATATTCTGCTTCAGATGATGACAGAGCCACAATGTTCTGCTTCTTTGAACTCCAAGTAATAGCTCCTGAGCCTAAACTGAAAAATGACCCTGAAGTACTTTTTCTGTCATCCAAACTGCCTGCCCAGTCACTGTCTGTGCAGCCTTTTAACTTGAACTCATTTACATGTTCATACAGGATTCCAAAATGAGTTGATCCTGCAACATACTTCAGAATCTTTTTGCTGCACCTAGTTGTTGCTTTGTTGGAGAGTGCATGTATCTGGATACCACACTTACACTATAAGCAATGTTAGGACGTGTCTGAGTGAGATAATTCAGGCCTCCTACAAGACTTCTGAACAGCTGTTCATCAGCTTTTCCTGTGCCATCCTCCTTCTGCAGCTTCTCATTAGGATTCATAGGAGTTTTGACAGTCTCACATTTTTCCATTGAAAATTTCTTCAGCAAATTCTCTGCATACTTCCTTTGGCACAGAAATATTCCATCTTCTCCTTGCTTTACTTCTAGACCCAAGAAATACTGAAGCAGACCCAAGTCTGTCATCTCAAATTTCTTCATCATTGATGCTTTGAACTCATTTAGCAGCTTCTGAGAGGAGCTAAAGTAAATGATGTCGCCACATAAAGACAAACAACAAGGAATCCATTCATGCCTTCCTTTTTCACATAGAGAGTTGGCTCATTCTCACTTCTCTCAAACTGATTTTGAAGAAAGAATGAGTCAATCTTGGTGTACCAGGCTCTTGGAGCCTGTTTCAGTCTATAAAGTGCCTTTTGTAGCTTGTAAACTTTTCCTTCTTCACCATCTTTGACAAAGCCGAGTGGTTGCTCAACAAAAACTTCTTCTTGTAAATCTCCATTGAGAAATGTAGATTTTACATCAAGCTGAAACACATCCAATTTCCATTGGGCAGCCAAAGCTAATACCACTCTTACAGTTTCAAATCTTGCCACTGGTGAGAATGTCTCCTCAAAATCGATTCCTTCTTACTGTACATACCCTTTTGCCACCAATCTGGCTTTGTGCTTCTGAATACTACCATCTGTATTGAACTTAGTTCTGAATACCCACTTAAGTCCAATAACATTCTTTCCTTCAGTAAGATCAACCAATTTCCAAGTCTCATTCTTTTGAATGGACTTGATTTCCTTTTTCATTGCTTCTTGCCATTCAATTTCATCTTTAGCTTCATCAAAACTGGTTGGATCTGCAGCCATCAGTGCAAAGTCACAGTTTGCATACAAGTCAGCAAGAGTCCTGTATGTTCCTGGTGCTGAATCACTTGATGAATTCTAGCCTGCATTCTCATTAAACACAACGTTCCTACTGACCATAATCTTGCCAGTAAGAGGGTTATACAGTTTGTATGCCTTGGATTGAGTAGCATAGCCAATGAATACACATTTCATAGATTTATCATCTAGTTTAGATCTCAAATCAACCAAAGCATAAGCTATACAACCGAAAACTCTTAAATGACTTACTGATGGTTTTTTTCTTCTCCATGCTTCAAATGGTGTCATATTCATGACTGCCTTTGTAGGAGAGACATTGAGAATGTATACTACAGTAGCTACAGCTTCACACCAGAAGTTATTTGGTACACCTCTAGCTTTGAGCATGCTTCTTGCCATCTCTACAACAGTCCTGTTCTTTCTCTCAGCTACTCCGTTTTGTTCTGGAGTATATGGTGCAGTCAATTCTCTTCTTATTCCTTGCTCCTCACAAAATGTGATGAATTCATTTGACAAAAATTCGCCACCACGATCTATTCTTAAGGCTTTCACACATAAACCAGATTGTTTCTCAACCATAGCCTTAAAAATCTTAAAGTTTTCAAAGGCTTCAGACTTAGCCTTTAGAAAGTAGACCCAACTCATTCTGCTGTAGTCGTCAGTTATGAGCAGGAAATACTTACTTCCACCAAGAGAGACTGTCTGCATTGGTCCACAGAGATCAGCATGCAGCAGCTCCAAACTTTCACTTGCTCTCCAAGCTCTGCCACTAGGAAATGGTCCTTTTGACTGCTTTCCATATAAACATCCTTCACACAACTCAAGCTCACCAATTTTAGGCAGCCCTTGCACCATGTTTTTGGAATTTAGAAGCTTCAGTCCCTGCACATTCAAATGACCATACCTCAAATGCCACAGTTTGGCATCATCATCTCCTCTAACTGTCAGTGCTTTGTTCATATTGCCAGATAAATCAAGAGGGAACATTATGTTTCTCCCCATAACAATCTTTACTACGACTTCTTTGGATTTCTTATCACAAATCAAACAGAAATCATTCTCAAACAATACTGAATATCCAGAATTGATTAATTGACCCACACTTAGCAAATTGTTAGCCAAATTTGGCACATACTGCACATCATATAATAGCTTAGTGTCTCCTTGCTAAGTTTAGTGCCTATTCCTTCCACTTCAAGTTGCTTTCCATCTCCAAGCCTCACCTTGCTCTTCAAAGATTCATTCAGTTCTCTAAACATAGACTTGACACTTGACATATGGTTGGAGCACCCACTGTCAACATACCACACACCACCTCCTGCATCATTGCCAGCTGCACTTTGTGCTAAAAACAACTTTTGCTCATTCTCCACAAAATTGGATTTTTGATCACCCTTTTGTTCATCCTCCTCCTTCTTCCAGCAACTAGCTTCTTTATGGCCTGGCTTCTTGCAATAGTAACATTTGAGTGGACCCTTATATGATTGCTTTTTTCCTTCCTTATTCTGTCCACTTCCACGGCCCCTTCCTATAGAGTCTGCTCTTCCTCTACCTCTTCCACTGAATTGCCATGTTTTTTCCCTGTTTGAGGATTCTCTTTTCACATGGAATGCCTTCTCTTCCTTCTTCTCACTATTTCTATTGAGCCTCTCCTCATGAGCTTGCAAGGATCCCATGAGTTCATCAAAGGTGTAATCTGCCATATCCTTTGACTCTTCAATAGCTGCTACAACATGATCATATTTGCTTGTGAGACTTCTTAGAACTTTTCCAACCACATGTTCATTGGTCATTGTTTCTCCATATGACCGCATTTATTGTACCGCAATGGATACACGTGACAAGTATTCTTGGACAGATTCTTTGTCCATCATTAGAGCTGTTTCAAACTCTCTCCTTAGTGATTGCAGCCTCACTATAATCACCCTCTTGTCACCTAGATACTCTTGCTTTAGAGTATTCCACGCCATCTTGGATGTGGTTGCTGAAGCAATTCTGGGAAAGATTTCATCATCCAAGGCATGTTGTATCATAAACAATGCCTTGGAATCTTTCTTTCTCTTCTCTTTCAATTGTTGATCAGGTTCTGGAGATTGAGCATCATCAAATCCTTCTTCAACAAAACCCCACAGTTCTTGAGACTTGAATAATGTTTTCATTTTCAAGCTCCAAAACTGATAATTTATGCCTTTAAAGATAGGAAATTGTGAAGTGGCGACACCTGACCCGTTGTTCTGCATTATGAACAACCTTTTCACTCTGTAACGCGTGTTTATCCTTGTATTTGAGTGCTCTTTCTTCTCACTCAGCAATTCCTTGGATATGAACCCGGATAATGCTCTGATACCAAATTTTTTCTTGTCAGAGGAAGAAAACCAGATGACAGAATAATGAGAAAGAGTTGATTTTATTTGTGTTCTACATCTGAAAAAATATTGAACAATGCAGTGTTTATATACTAAAAAACTGAAACTGAAACTTGACTAACAATCTCCACTAACCACGTCTAACAATCCTACATTAGTGGTGGCATAAATGACATAAAAACTGAAACTTAAATTACTCCTAACTAATAGCCAAAAAACCAGCAACAATCTTTTGACAAAGTCTTCCAACAAAGTCACTGATTTTCTCTGACTTTTATTCAGCTTTGCGTGCACATATGAGCTTGAATTATGTTGGAACACTTGGCTTGGTGCTTGACATTCAATAGAAAAATGGCTAATTTTGTTGTAGTTGAAACATTTAAGACTCTTCCTGTTTATTCTATTTATGCCTCCTCTCTAACTTGTGCCTCCCCTCCTGGTCGATGATTCTGGTTGATCACTGTCACTCCCCTCCACGCCGTCATAAGACTCTTCCTGTTTATTCTATTTATGCCTCCTCTTTAATTTGAATGCTGCCTTTTCTTCATCATTGGATTTGTTATTAATCATTGCAAATCCATTCTCCACTATCTCCAAAACTTCTTGATATCTGAAGATAAATCTCGTTTGGGCACTCTTGCGATTCCAGTTCTTGCCATCAAGTATAGAGAGGTTCAGAGGGAAGGTAGTGGAATTCTGACCCATGTTCATCATCTTCTCCCTGGATCAAGTATAGCCATCTTCTTGCCATCAAGTATACCAATTTGGAAGGGAAGAGAAGAAGAAAACATAGAGAAATAATAGAGAGGGTTTATTATGAGGAAAAATCAATATTATGTTTTGTATTCACATACTACTCATAATAGAATGTGATTGTTTATATTAGGGATGAGTACTACACGCTCACATGGTTTGGTCGGGTCATATGGTGGGGTTTCATCGGATCTATGGTTGGGTTATAGTTTAAAAATTAGATCCAAAATTTTTTTAGGGTTGGGTAAGGGACAAACATGATCTAGCCCGATCATTCTATAGTTATTCATTCATAATATTTGTATATGCATATATTCAATTATGTATAGAGTATATATTATTTATTTGATCAAAAGTATCATTAATTTTCTAAATTTTGTAATCAATATACATGATTAATAATATATACATATTTCGTTTCATATATATTCATGTAATATTGATAAGACTTTATCTAAAATTATATGTATTATATTTAATCGAGTTTATAATAAGATAAACATTTAAGGTCGGGTAAAGAACAAAGCTTATATAATATATACATTTATCACATATCTCTCTCCGTGTAAACTTACCAAGTTGTATCTTTCTTTCAATAGAAGCATCTCATTGATTATATTATGTCTCAAAAATCAATAAAACTACCCACATTCAATATATTGTCAAGGTTTATCGTTTAGAGAAAGCAGTGTCCATATTTGCATTTTATATGCATGGTAAAATTTTGGCCCTTAATTAAATATATAAAGTTTGTTGTTTGAAAAAAAGTAAAAGCTTAAAAGAAATTGTGACGGTGAAATAAAAATAAGTACTTATTAATACTAAAAGAATTTAATTAAATAATGTTTTACAATAAATTTTGAACAAAAATAGGTTTTATACAAATCATGAGAATATATGATACACTTTTTGTTAAATGGTCTCACATTTTTTCATTTTAGGTCAGACTTTTATTTCAATTACACAACAATTATATGATAATATAAAATATGATCATTACAACTTACAAAATTTTGAACAAATTTATGCATGTAGTAATAATAATTGACAACACAAGAATTTTCAATTCAAAAAGAAGAAGAACAGCATGATACTTATCATAAGATATAAAATTAGTTGTATATAAATAAAATATATAGGCACCTCCTTTATTAATTATGGATCATATGCACACCATCACATGCATACAGAATTAGCAAAGGGTGCAATTATATTATCTACAAATTGTGTCATTGCATATATCATCCGTTGTGATTGATCAAAAAAATAGTTAATTTTTTTTTTAGCAATAATGCACTTGTGAGACATTAGATGTGCAAGAAGTAATAACATTTCATGGTTCTTAATTTTATCGCTGCTTTTAGTGAGACATGACAGTCAACTATTCCGAATTACAATGAAGGAGTAGGAGCTTTGTTCTTGACATGTGATGCAAAGCAAGTAAAATAACAAGTTTGTTAGGGATCAAATTCACAAAAAGATACACGAAATGTTGTGATCAACTAAACTACCAATTAAATACAAGGGGTATGCTATTCTAAAATGAACCAAGACCAAGACCAAATACTTGGTCACATTCCCATGCTTACCTTATTAGAAATAAGATGAACCGAAGACAAAATACTTGGTCACGTTCCCATGCTTGAATGAGTCAACCTAAGGCTAGCAACTCAATCTAGGCATGTGAATTCATGGGAGCCTTCTTGGCCAACCCAACACTATTTGTATGACAATTTTGTTTCATGAATATCAAGTTGAATAATATTTTGGATTGAAATCATTTCTTTTAGTTGAGCTTTGCTCCTAACTTAGAACATATTAAGACTTGTCTTGTGGCATTCAAAATAAAGGCTTATTACCATTGTTGTGGCGCCTCACCTAGCTCTCATCAAACATCATTGTTTGTGGTGAACAACCTAGGCTTAAAACATCTTTGCTTGTGGCGTCATTCCCCTTTCAATCTTCACCATCTTTTGTTATACCTACACTAAAAATCATACACAAAACCATATACATCCCACCCCATATTAATACACACGACCATACACAAACTCGTACATAAAATCACACACAATTGCGAATACAAAGTCTAAACCAAAATCGTGACCATACATATGTTAAATCCATTCTTTTGAATATTCAAATTCGTGACAAACATATATAAGTGTATAAACAAATTCAATTCCGCAAGTTAATTCAGTTTCAGACAAGAACGATTGGCAAAGAAAACAACTCTAGATCCTAATATAATCATTGAGACTATATCACTTCCTCTCAATGATTATTTTCCACTTGTTGCAGAACTTATGTTTTTAGATTTGGCTTATGAATTCTTGTGGACCTCCATAGTTATGATTGAGGGATCTCTCCCACCACACCCTCCACCTGGCTTGATATATCTCTCTCTTAAGATTGACATGTACTTCTATTCGTCAATGACTTTTCCCTTTATGTAGCGAATATGCAATGCCTTTATGGAATGTTGGTTCAACATCAGCCACTTCTTTTTCTCACGACTGCAATTCCTTTACTATCAATTGCTCATTCATTTATTTTTGCATATTTTCTTCTGTCTACTTTGATGAGAAATTCAACACAATAACAATTCAATTTATAACAGAGCAATATGCAGTGGATAATAATTTTCCCTACTTGCGAGAATATGTGAGGAGCAATCAACAAAAATGACAGCAGCTAAAAAATCACAAACACAAATAGACACACGATTTTAACGTGGAAAAATTTTCCAATGTGAGAAGTAAACAACCACGGGAACAAGTCAGTAATAGAGCTCCACTATAATCAAATCAGGGTACAAGAGAGTATCAAGATGTAGCACAAATCATGCTCAACAAGTGTATAAAGCAATAGAGCAATAAACTTGAAAATGAGAACAATGAAGAACCATAAATCCCAAACTCGCTGCTACTGTAAAACGCCGATTTCTCCCACCTTAGACAATATTTTGCCAATCGTACCGTTCAGATTGAAGAACCGGATGTCACGAACCTGCTGTCCAAATTTGAGCCCGATAGGACGGTGAACAAAGTCGTGGCGGCCGATTTAGTGCATCAGCTTTGTGTGTGGCCGAAAATAGCTTCTCTTCTCTTCTATCTCACTTTTCTCTTTTTTGTCTCTCTTACAAAAATCAGACATCTCTCTTGACCTAAATGATACCAATGATTTTTCTCATATTGGGCCTTTCTCCACATAGGAAGGGAGCTCAAAACCCCAACAAATCTCTCCCTCACAACTATGTGGAGGTGACCCCCAACCGGCGATCTCACAGCAAGTCTCAAACTTGCATCTAGACAATTCCCTAGTCATCATATCAACACCATTATCATATGTATGAACTTTGGACAACTCCAACAACCTAACATCCAATGCATCATGTATCCAATGATACCTCACATCAATGTGCTAGGACCTAGAATGAAATGTTGAATTCTTACCGAGATGAATTGCACTCTGACTATCACAAAATAGTAAGTATTTGTCCTGCCCAAAATCAAGCTCATGCAAGAATTTCTTCACCCAAAACAACTACTTGCATGCTTCTGTAATGGCAATGAACTCTGCCTCAGTAGTGGATAATGCAACACACCTCTGCAATCTGGATTGCCATGACACAACTCCCCCTGCAAACTTAATCAAGTAACCCAAAGTAGACTTTCTGGAATCAATATCTTCAGCCATATCAGAATCAGTATAACTCACAAGAGTAGGTTTATCACCTCCAAAACAAAGTCTCAAACTAGTAGTATCACAAAGATACCTCAGGATTCATTTCACATCATTTCAATGCTCTTTACCTGGATTAGACAAAAATCTACTAACTGTACCAACAACATGCGCTATATCTGGTCTTGTACACACCATTGCATACATCAAACTACCAACAACAGATGCATAAGGAACTTGTTGCATATCTGATTTTTCAGTTTTATTTGAAGGACTCTGACTAACACTCAATTTAAAATGAGTAGCAAGAGGAGTGCTTATAGTCTTGGCCTTTTCCATCTGGAACTTCTGTAACACTATTTTAACATAGTGCTCCTGTGACAGTCGGCCATAGCTTCTTCTGTTTCCTATTCTGCATGATTCTTATACCAAGAATCTGCTTAGCAGCTCCTAAGTCTTTCATGGCAAATGACTCACCCAATTGCTTCTTCAACCTGTCAATCATGGAAATATCTTTCCTAACAATAAGCATGTCATCAACATACAATAACAGGATAATGAAATTATCATCAGAAAGTTTCTTAATAAAGACATAGTGATCACAAGTAGTCTTCTTGTAGCCTTGCTTACACATAACAGACTCAAACTTCTTGTACCACTGCCGCGAAGCCTTCTTCAAACCATATAGGCTCTTTCTCAGCCCACACACATAGTCTTCCTTGCCTTCAACTTGAAAGCCTTCAGGTTGTTTCATGTAAACTCTTCCTTCAAATCACCATGAAGGAAAGCGGTTTTGACATCCGTTTGCTCTACCTCCAAATCAAGAATAGCAACCAAACTCAACACGGTTCTAATGGATGAAATCTTTACCACGGGAGAAAAAATCTCATTGAAATCAACACCCTTTCTTTGTCTGAAACCTTTCACCACCAATCTAGCTTTATACCTTGGAGATGTATAATTGCTCTCTTGTTTCATCTTGTAAATTCAATTGTTTTCCAAAGCCTTCTTGCCTTTTGGCAATTTCACCAAGTCAAAAGTGTGATTATCATGCAAAGACTTCATTTCATCTTGCATTGCATCCAACCACTTATGCTTTTCTTCTGTCTCCATGGCCTCTAGATAACACTCAGGTTCACCTTCATCTGTCAAAGTAACATAATCATCAGAAGAATACCTGGTAGATAGTTTCCTCTGCCTATTAGACCACCAAGATTCTCATCTTGTGACATCTCATTTTCCTCTTCAACATCATCAATAGGAACATCTCCAAGCTACTGATCAACAAGATCATCATGTTGCTCATCATTCTGAACATCATTCTCAATAGTATCCAAATCATGTACAAGTGTCCGAACTGGATCAACATCAGACAAATCACTATCTTTCTCAGGTGTAGTCTTCTTCATCTTATCAATATCTTCAATGGTTTGGTATTCTATGAATTTCACATCACGACTTCTAACTACCTTCTTCTCAACAGGATCATACAGCTTGTAACCAAATTCATCTTGACCATAACCGATAAAGATACATTGTCTTGTCTTCAAATCTAACTTGGATCTTTCATCCTTTGGAACATGCACATATGCCTTACAACCGAAGACTTGCAAATGATCATACTTGACATTCTTGCCAAACCAAATCCTATCTGGCACCTTCGCATTCAAAGCAATTGCAGGACTGGGATTAATAACATGCACCGCCGTGTACAATATCTCACCCCATAAATGCTTAGGTAATTTTGCTTCAGAAAGCATACACCTAACTCTTTCAATCAAAGTCTTGTTCATCCTCTCCGCTAAAACATTCAGTTGAGGAGTGTTAGGAGGAGTCTTTTCATGTCTGATACCCTGCTGCCTGCAATAAACATCAAACGGTCCACAATACTCACCACCATTATTAGTACGAATGCATTACAGCTTCTTGTCTGACTGTCTCTCAACCAAAACATGAAATTCTTTGAATTTTTCCAGCACCTAGTCATTTGTCTTCAAAACATAGACCCAAAGCTTCCTGGAACAATCATCAATGAAGGTAACAAAGTAAAGTGCACCACTAAAAGACTTTACCTTCAACGGGCCACAAACATCAAAATGCACCAATTCAAGCAACTCTGACTTTCTTGAGGGGGGTGCTTCTTAAAGGATACTCTAGTCTTCTTACCAGCCATGCAATGAGAACATTTCTCCAACTCTCCATTCTTGAATCTCGGAAGCACATCCTTTTTAGCTAAACAACTCAGCCCTTTTTCACTAATATGACTAAGCCTTTGGTGCCATAAAGAAGCCTCCATCTGCATGGCGTTTATACTGTCTCTAACAACCAAAGCTTTTGTCCAATACAGTTTATTGGTTTTCTCCCCTCTGGCCACAACCAAGTTACCTCTGGTGAGTTTCCATTTCCCTGAACCAAAATGATTATCAAAACCACCATCATCAAGCATCTGCATAGATATCAAATTAAAGCGAACATATGAAGCATGTTTGACTCCTCTAAGCAACAACTGCACTTTCATGTTGGTTTGCAAACAAACATCACCAATATCAACTACCTTAGACACACCATCATTACCCATCTTCAACACTCAAAAATCACCATAAGTGTAAGATGTGAAGAACTCCTTCCTCGGTGTAACATGCAGCGTAACACCACTGTCAATTATCCACATGCTCTCATCTGACACAAGATTGACTAAATCATGGTCGCGAAGAATAACAAGATCATCATGAATAGAAGTAGTAACACGATCATTATCATCATGATTTTTATCTCGGCTTACTATTATTGTTTCTGTTCTCACTTTTCCATGTGAAACATTTATTTTTTATGTGCCCTGTTTTGTGACAATAATTGCACTCCACATTCTTGTATCTGGACTTGAACTTACTTATGTTGCTCTCTCTACTCTCACTTCTGCTATTCTCTCGACTCCATTTCGGTTCCTTTATCTGACTTCTCCCTCTATTTTCAGTGACAAGTACCTCAGAATGAGATGAAGTACCACGTGCCTTCCTTCTCATTTTTTGTCGTCGTAAAACAAATTAAGTATATAAAAAATAAATTGTTGGATTAATTTCTAGATACTTTTTTTTGCATCAGTTAGACATACTAATCAATTTTGAAAAGCGTTTTGGCATCGGATGGAAGCCAACCTAATTTGTTTCCTTTAAAATGTTTACAAAAACATCACTAATCTCAAATTGAAATCTCTCTTTTCCACTAATGTTAAATATGCAAGTCATTTATAAAGGGTCTGTTTGGTAAAAAAAAGTTGAAAAGTTGATTGAATGTTCAAAAAATGGGGAATGCTGAAAAGTCATTTGGAGGATGAAAATCATGGGGTATAAGATCTCTAAGGCTAATAAGCTAACATATTTGATAAAACTAGTTGATAAAGTGACTCGAAAATGTTAAGTGGTGTGAAAGAGCTCCTAAGTCACTTTAATGGCTTATCAACTTAGGGCTTATAATTGTAAAGCTTTTCTAAAAATATTCTCTTCTACCCAAAGAGGATTACAGGCTTATCATTGGTTAAATAAGAAAATAATTAAACCAAAGATAATATATCTTTTTGTGTATACTATCTAACCGATAATTCAAGACTTATCAATTTGAGTTGTGAGATCATTAATGTAAATTTTATACCTCCAATAAAGTCTTTTTCTACACAAAATACAGATAAAATTGATATGCATGCATCAATAACTTTATATTCTATAAATCTTTGTATGGAAAATAAAACGAAGTAAAATAATTTAATGGTCAAGAGATTCAATAATAATGAGTATTTTTTATGGGAGATAATAATGCGCATTAATTAATAATACATTTTAAAACGGCTCATGAAAAGGAAACAAATTGAAAATAAGTAAATGGAGATTAGGTAATAATAATTAATTAGTATATTTAAAAACATCATTAAACAATTATCAAACTTTTATCTTAGGTGAGATCAATTACATATATCGAATGACATCTAAATTATATTCATTAATAAAGTATTGAAACCTAATTATATATCAGGATCAATGTCTTGGTTTAGTAGTCTAAAGTCATATTGGATTTCCATATAGATCAAAAGGTCTATGGTTTGATTCATGTGAACGATACTTATTAAAATGAATAATCATACACCTCACAAGAGATTATTTATTTATTACATATGAAGGAATACCCTTGATAATAACAAGAAAATGAAGATCGATGTCTTAACTAGTGATGAATCTGATGATCAAAACATGGCACTCAAATGCAAAATGGTCAGTGATAAATGCTAAAGCCTACAGTAACACCCGCCCATTGTATGCGCCCGCTGGTAAGTTAGATCATCATCACAAAATACAACTCAGTTTGGTCCAATAAAAATAATCACACACGAGAATGTTGCACTTTCTTTTTTCTTTTGCACTGAGAATAAGAATAGGGAAGGTATGTTCAAATTGAAAATTGGAACAAAAGAATGAAAAAAGCTTCTGCATTTAATGTACTATTTTACAAGCTTCCTCGTATAAAGTTTTTTTCCTTCTATATAAGCCAAACCAAGTCACATGTTATATCATATATCATTGTATAGGTCTTGTTAGAAATCACTGATTGCCATGGATGGTTCACGGGTTACACAAGACCTAGAGTCTCTTTGGTTCTATACCAATATGTTGACAACTACTACACATGATAATGCTGTTCCTTCTTTGACTCCTCCTTCTATCAATCCCAATGAGTCTCAGAAGAAAACAGAAGAAGAGAGAATGGAAGTGGAGCTATCAGGAAAGGTGAAATGTACTAAGTGTGATGAGAAGAGAGAAAGAAAGAGGAGGAAGAGGAACAAGTCTAAGGTAACTAAGATGGAAGAGGTTGTTGGAGAGTTTGATAATGTTAAGGTTGATGATGATGTTGGTGAGTTTTTGAGGTATGATAAGGATTCATCATCATATGATAGATATGACTATGAGATTATTGCAAATCATCATCAAAATAATTTGCCTCCACTTGATGATGTTGTAGCAATGAAACAACATCTAAAGTCATGGGCTCGTGCAGTTGCAAACTCTTTCAAGTGAAAAAACAATTTGGAATGAAGAAGGTGGGATTATGGGAAATGCTAATTAATAAACTCATTTATAGTTTTAATTCAGCATTTGCATTGTGTTTTAAGTACTTTGATTATGGGTCATCAAACATATTTCAAATGTCTACATATGAGGGATGCACCTCTTTCCATATAATATTTGTCAATTTCAGCTGTGTATATTAGTATAGTAGTGCTACTTTTTATTATTGGTCTAATGAGCACGATGATGATTCAACAAAATAAATTTTCAACTGGTGTCTTATATATAATAAAAAGTAAAGGGGATACTAACGCTGGATTTTTATCTAAATATTCGGATGGAACAATAGAAAAAGGACATGAATTTGACACATTAACTTCCAATGGTGGGATAACATCTAATCTCATGTATGACACTTTATTTCAACAATTTGTAACTCGTAAAAAAACAAAATATCTTTTAAATTTAAGGTTTTTGTTGGATTTATGGAAGATAGAAACATTGTTTTAAATTGTGGTTGCGGTCGCGATTCCGGTAATGGTTGCTGTTACTGCGATTGCGGTCATTGCGGCCGTTGAGATGCAGATTGCGGCCATTGCGGTATGAATTATTTTGTGATTAAAACAATATTTTTGAATCTAATGCGGCCTGATGCGGTCCAAATGCGGTCCGATGTGGTTGCGTTGCGGCCCGATGCGGTAACATTATTGTGATTTGGAGTCACACCGCAATTGCGGTGTAATGCGTTTACGGCGCTCACCGCAACCGCAATATTACAGCCGCATCAGATGATGCGGCCAACAATTTTAAACACCGGATAAAAATGGTACTCAGACATTGATCAATAGAGAAAGTAATATATATATATATATATATATATATATATATATATAGGGTATGACTTAAGTGATAATTTGTCAGAACAATAAATTTGAGTCTTATAACCAATTGAGTGAGACTCTTCTCCATTACTCGAGAGGAAAGTACTATAAAATATCAAAAGAAAAACAACATGCATTGACATTTGTGTCTTTTTTATCTAAAGTTAGATTATACTTTTACCCTTAAAAGTCAAAAGAAATAATCATTTCTCTCTCCATTAACGGAGATTAGTGTCATTTCAATCAATCATGTATGGTTATGATTAAAAGTTAGTTATTGGTCACATGATAGTCATATGCATGTATCTTTTAATCTTGACCGTCCAAATAAGATTGAATAGTTCATATTAATTATTCTCATTTCTCACAATAACGAATTGTTCTCACGTGAGTCAACTCCCAATAACATAAAACTTGGTGAACTAGGTTGGGTGGGTTGAAGGGTATATATGAAACAAATATCTATTGTGCTAATCATATTTCAAATCTTGTCTCAGCACCAATGATAATGAAGCAAAAATAGAAAAGATAATAAATATTTAATTTTTTAATTGACATGACATGTTTTCATTAGTGCGAGACAAGATTTAAGACATTATTTAAAATAATAGATCTTTATTCATAAATATGCATGTTATAAAACTATCTTGATGACCAAACATGTGCAAATGCCTATTTAAGGCTTAATATGACCATCTCTAACTCCTTTAAATGCTTCATAGAGTCTTTACATGATACAAGTTATATTTAGGTATGTGGTTAGAACTCTAGATACAAGTGTTAATTTTTTTTCTTACCACATAATTATTAAATTTTGTAGAAAATTGTGGCACATTTCAATATTCCTTTCTACACAATTTTCTATTATTCTTTTCAAGATGCTCTCCCGTCCTCTCATCTACATGTATTGACGCCTAAATGATAATTCCAAATTAAAACTTTTATATTCTTCTATATTCGAAGTAGTTACGGATTGTGCTAGAAGACTTAGACTCTTACTAGCACTTTAGTTGTGTGTTAGTCTCCTTGTTGATCTTGCTTGTGACTTATGCATGGTTGGAACTCCATATTGTAACTATTATCTTATTCTTGGGCTTGTACTCATTGATAGCCTTAGATGACACACGTCTTCAATTTTTAATAATTGCATGAGCTTGAACTCCTTATCTAAACTTAAATATCAGGGATCACATATGTGAAGAACTTAGACAAACAAATAGATATGGTAGTTTAGTTAAGTTTGCCATGACTCTAGAAAATTTTAGAAGTAGTTTAGTGTTGATAGAAGATTTGTTTGGAGTAATAGGGCCTTTCTATTATTAGATGACATGTTTGGAACAATGGTTGAAGAACTATACCAATCAAACGTGACACTGATGTTGCTTGATAGTTTTAGTGGATAATATAAATGATATTTGGACATTAGAAGATATTCATCATATACAAATTGACATATATTAGATGACATTATACATAGAGGAGTAGTTTTGGTGTGTTGAAGGCCATATATCATACATGCATATGTAGTATAAGTCCTTTCACTACCACACATGTTTATATGATTCTAATTGCCTATTTATGAGGTCAATACCACGGCCTCTAACTCTTCTTAACGAATAGTGGAGTTTCTCAATAATACAAGCTGTATGTAATTAGTTAAAATTCTCTAAATATAAGGTAGATTTTATTTTTCCTTACCACGTGGTTATAAATTCTATAGAAAATTGTGGCTTCCATGCCTTTTCATCATTCATTAATCATAAGTTTATGACAACATAAATGGCATAGAGACAGAAGATATTAGCATTCAGAAATCAAAAAGCAAGAAATGGATGTTAATTTCATTCATTGAATTGATTAATTTAAATGAGTTATAATGAAATCCTTTTATAAAATGAAGGAAAAAAACTAGCTAACTATCTAACCCCTTTTATTCTTAGAAACTAATAACTTGGCTACAACCAACTCAACAATATAATCTCACATATTCGCATACGCTATTATTTATCTGAGGAGAGATCTATTGACTCCAAGTTTTTTAAACTTACTCCACATCTTAGTCATCAATTTTAGGAAAATCTAATTGTTTGAATTAGTGGGTAGATCTAAACCATTGAATTTTCCTAAAATTGATGACTAAGATGTGAAGTAATTTAAAAAAACTTACTCTGGAGTAAGTGGATCATCACCCTATTTATGTTGATACAATATATTTTAACAATTAGTTTTGAATAGTATAATTGTTGGTAATTGGATTACAAAATCCAACTGTACTCGATAGTCCAAACAAAATCAAAACCAATTAGGTTTGGTTCAATTTCATTTATAAAAAAGTTATCAATACACTATTTATCACCAGATGAATTTAATGTGTAACTATTAAGTAGAGAGTGGATTAAAAGAACCAATGAACAACTAATACTCCCATCATCAAAAGTTTAACTCAGGTCTCAGGACTCAGGCTCATGTGATATTAAACTCAATCAAATCCCAACCCCAAGATATTTATGATTTATCCTAATCATAATCCTTGTTTTTAAATGAACTTTAATTTGTGCCATTGTTTGTTTAAAACAAATCTCTATCTAGTCTAGATACAAAAAGTTATTCCGTAGTTCTTGGAACAAATCAAATTATGAACTGGATAATAACCATTTTTATTGCATGCCATACAAGAAAAACAAGACATATATGTGCAATCATTTTGTTGCTAATATGCAATGATAATATCAAACATGATTAATATCTCATCACAATGACAGAAATTGCATCCTTTGCTAAATTTTAATTCTTTTGCATCAATATCAACGACACAAACTGAAATGGTATTGTTGCAAACTTGTAACATATAAAAAACATATAGATATAATGGTATTGTTGCAAACTTGTAACATATAAAAAACATATAGATATAATCCTTAGTAATGTTTTACTTGTCCAATTTTGAACTATGCATATACCTGCCTTATAAATCAACCTTATAAGTATAACATGTCCACTTTAAAGGTTAAAAAAATAGCAAAGATGGTTAAAGAAACTGAAGGAATTCGGGGTAAAAAGAAGGCATATTCATCAAGAGATCAACATCACAAGTAGGTTGGAGTAGAGGCAAAGGCTTTGGTTTGGAACATTTGAGGCAAAGGCTTTGGTTTGGAACATTTGACACTGCTGAGGAAGCTACACGTTCTTATGACACAACTTTGAATTACTCCAATCTGCAAACAATAGTGCTGCTGCTGGTAACAACTACATGCCAGAAATGATGGATCCTTCCACATTTGAGTATGTGTCTGATTGAATTGAACCTTTTTGGTGCACTTAAGGCCAAACCGTTTGATAAAAAAGAGAGGTAAATTTCTCTCATCTAGTGTTCCCTAAATTGATCCTAAAAGCTTAATATATATTGAAGGGCTAAATATTACTTTTAGAGTATTTGTAGAGGCTAAAATTAGAGGAATTATGATAAAAAACCAAGTTTTCGGACAAGAATATAATAGTTCAGACTATCATTGGCAATTTGGGAAAAAACTCATTGGGCTCGTCCAACCGCCCGCACTTATTGGGTGGGCAGGGTATGAAAAATGTGTTCATCCTCCCTAAAATGTCCGCCCAACATGCCCTATTCGTCTGCAAGCATTTCAAACGGGCAAAACGGGAGGCCAGCGAGCATCATTAAATAAAGTATTAAACATCAAATATACAAATATATATGTATTTTGTCAAATATAAGAAAATGAGTTTCATTTGTTATATATGCATTTGTATATCAAATGTAAGAAAATACTCTCATTTTCTTATTATATATATGCATTTGTATTTTGTATGTTATATATATGCATATGTACTAATCATTTTGTATTTTGTATGTAAATTATATATTATCCATATTTTGTATTATATATATGCATTTATATTTTGTATATGTTTTTCTATTTGTATGATTGTTTATCATGATAAATACAGTTGTATATTTGTATGTAAATTATATTTTTTCTATTGATATGATTGTTAGTCATAGATTTGTATGAATTAGTCATATTATGCATGTTATCATTGTGGTTACTAGATGTAAAGCTAGTTCAATAACTAAATAACTCTCAAATTTGTTATCATAATTGCTATATATACATATGTCTTAGCATTTCATAAATTGTCATCTTAATATTGTAGTTGCTATACATGAAACTATTTTAGTAAGTTGTTAATATGACCAAGACAATGACGATTAGTATATTATATTTGAGGTGTTGTATTAATTAAAACTCAATTTCACAAGTATAATTGCTAGACATAGATGTGTGTTTTGTGAGTCAAGGTTATTCATCTAATGAGTCGAGTTCTAAGAGATAGAGATTTATTTCACGAGCTACTAGTTTGACTAAGACATTAGTATTAGTACAATTGAGATATTTTGTGTGAAATACTCATAACTAGATGAATTAGTGTTGCTGAATCAAGTATATATTGATAGTGAATAGTAAAGTTCAATCCCAACATTTTTATCCCAAATAGTTTAATAAAGTAATTAAAGTTAGGGTAATCAATCAATAAACTAAACAGAATTGAAATCAACTTAGAATAACAAACTTTGGTTGAAAGACTAGTATTAAACAAGTCCTCACGAATTCAACAACATTTTTAATTTATATTTTTTGTGATACCTAACTTTATATTTTAATTGACCAATTTACTAGTTAGCAGAAATTCAACATTCAAAGTTACATCCTTAAAAATTTTAAAATATTAAACATCCTTTGTTGAAACTTTAACTTTCAATAATTTAAATATATCTTCACTAAACTTTTTCTACCTATATTGCTTAATGAATGCCTCGTTCTTATTTTGAATTAGGAATTTGTTAACGGTGTTCTTGAGATATTGATCAATGAATTAAGAATATGAGATGGTTACCCTTGAAAATATTGATTAAGGAAGCAATAACAGTAATTTCTTATTAAAAATACTTCATTCATTATGTTTAATGTTCTTTATGCATATTTCTGACAGGCTTACTTTTGATTGTTTCCTGCCTACTTTTAGCATTCTGGTTAACATATCCAATTTCAATAGAAGATTGATATATTTAATTTATTATAATCAAGTTACATCTAACTTGGACATCAAACTGGAAGAGATCTCGTATTAAATTTAATCGATTCAAACAGTTAAACTGTCCAGTCGAATCGAATGATTTTATATATGATTAATAATTATCTATAAATATTTAATTATATGTAAATGTAAATTTTGTATAACTAACAGTTATGTATAATAATATTGAAGTAATATATCTTTATTCTTTTTTCTCACCGAAATAAAACAAAATATTATATTAGTGTTCTATTTTTTTTAATTTTAAATGAACCGTCTTGTTCACTTTTTATGGTATTCTTGTTTAACCAGTTTTACACGATCGGACCATAATTTCCCCAATTCAAAGCGGTACAACTCTCATTCAGTTAAGACTACAAACTATAATCATTTTCAAGGTCGGTTAGAGGTCGGATCGATCGAACTGTCCACACTGATTATAATAGTTTTAAAGTTGCTATTTTCAACATAAGATTTTTACCTATTGATTATGAGTTTAGATCCTCTATATATGTTTCCCAAGTAAAGAAACAAAATCTCAATTTTAGATAATGTATCTATATTTTCAATTATTGAATTACTTTAAAATGAAAAGGACATTTTAATTCTTTAATCCTTATAATAATTCAAGAAAGAATATGCTAAACATGAACAAGGTATATGATAAGGACTCATTTGGAGAAAGCTAGAGAGAGGGAATGAGAAGAATTAAGGGAATAATTTATCTCCTCATGTTTGCTTGAGGAGATAAAAGAGATATTAACTTGAGGAGATAAAAGAGATAACTCAGTGTTATTAATATTGTACCGGTCATCAAACCGGTAGAGATACTGATATAGTGATATAATGGTTTAACCGGTGATTCACTAGTTAAATCGCATACCGGTAAGTTAGATATACATATATAATATATTAACATTAATGTTGAAAATCAATAAAAAAACAATAATTATTTTTTTCATTAAAAAAATTATTTTTAAATAAAAATCGACTGGTATGACCAGTACTGTTCAATTGAAAACCGACCGGTATGACCGGTTTGTACCAATTTTGGCCGATTTTTACCGATATAACTGCATGACCGGTATAATTATTGTATCATACTGGTATTAGGACCGGCTTACCCGTTCAACCGGCCGACACGAAACGGTTTTAATAACTGGGATAAGGCCTACCACAAAAAAAAATATCCCTAACCGGAAACAGAATAAAATGGAAATGATGAATATTACGCAAAACTCAAAATACCCTTCATTTAATAAAATAATGACATGCAAGATAAAGGTAAAGAGTTGTCCTCACATCCATTAAACTTAACATTGTTAATTTCTGATTGGTCATTTCCAGTTAAGACTAAGTCATCCACATAAACAAGAATAATGGTTAAGGATTTGTTGGAAGATTTAGTGAAGAGAGCTTGGTCAGCATGATAATGTTTATAGCCTAATGAGAGAAGTTTAGAAGACAGAGTTGTATGTCATTCCCTGCTGGCTTGTTTTAAACCATAGAGAGACTTATGTAGTTTGCATATAATAGTAGAATTTGATAGAGATAGGCTAGGGGGTGGTTGCATATAAACTTCTTAATGTAAGTCACCATGAAGGAAGCCATTGTTTATGTCTAATTGTTCTATGTTCCAGCATTTAGCAGCAGCAATTGCAAGAATCAATCTAACAGTAGTTATTTTGACAATAAGGGAGAAGGTTTCAAAAAAATCCACTCCTTCTGTTTGATTGTAGCCTTTGGCTACAAGTCTAGCCTTGTGTCTCTCAAGGCTGCCATCAGCATGCAATTTGGTTTTATAAACCCACTTACATCCTATAACAGGTTTGTTAGGGGGGAGATGGACCAGAGACCAGGTATTATTGAGGTGCAGGGCATGAAGCTCTTGTTCCATAGCATTTTGCCAGCAAGTATGTTTAGAAGCTTGAGTAAAAGATGTTGGATCTTTGATGGTAGAAATAGAGAAGCAGAAACTTTTGTAGGGAGCAGAGCATCTGTTATATGAGAGAACAGAAGATATAGGGTATTTGGGTTGAGATGGAGTGATAGTGGAATTAGATGAGACCAGATTGCAATGATAGTCTCTCAAGTGAGAGGGAGGTCTTTTGGTTCTTGTAAATTGTCTGGAAGGAAGGGGAGTAGAAGGAGTAGAAGGAGTATGGGCAGGTATTGCTGAGAAAGGTAAGATTTGAGGTATAGGATCTAGATTATCATATAGGGGTTGGATCATAGGAATGGGAGGGTTTTGGTCAATAGAAATGGTTGAAAAGGGGAAGAAATGTTCATAAAAGAGAACATTTCTTGAGATAATAATAGAATGTGAAATTAGATCATAGAGGATGTAGCTTTTGGTGTGAGGTTTGAAGCCTAAGAAAACAGATTTTCTAGCTCTAGGTTGGAATTTTGTCCTATGAGATTGTAATGTGGAGTAGAAAGCAAGGCAACCAAAAACCTCGAGATTATCAAGAGTGAGCAACTTATTGTGAAGCATTTGAAAATGGATTTTATTTTGGAGAATAGGAGATGGCAGGAGATTAATTAGATGAACAACATGTTGTATGCTAAAGTTCCAGAATTTTGAGGGAAAATAGGATTGAAAGAAGAGGGCTCTTGCTACATTTAAAATGTGTTGGTGTTTCCTCTCTACAATCCCATTTTGTTGAGGGGTTTCCACACAAGTTCTTTGGTTGATGATTCCTTTAGTGGCAAGGAAATCAGTGAGTAGAAACTCAACCCCATTATCACTCCTCAAAGTCTTTAATTTATAGTTAAATTGTGTCTCTATATAGGAAATGAAATTAATCAAATGCATTCTTGTTTCAGCTTTAGTGATCATCATAATAGTCCAGGTAAACCTAGTGTAATAATCTACAAGGGTGAGGAAATATTTGTGCCCAAAAGAGGATGGTGTGGCATAAGGGCCCTAGATATCAGCATGTAAGAGTTGAAAAGGGGTGGAACTCTTACTGATGCTATAGGGAAAGGGTATTTTCTTTTGCAAGATGACAAATATCACAAGGTAAAGATGAATCATTATGAATGTTATTTAGTAAAGAAAATTGTTTCATAAGCAAGAGCAGTACAGGTTCAAATGTGTGGCCAAGTCTAAGGTGCCACAAAGATTTATTGTTTAAAGTGCCAACAGAATTATAAAAGCTAAAAGAAAAGGGAGCATAATACTTAGGCTGCTGGCTTCTGAGGACAAACAAGCCATCTTGAAGCCTAGCTGAACTAATCGTCCTCTTGGTATTGTTCTGCAAAATGAGACAGTCTTTGTGAGTAAAGATTAAGTGACAATGAAGAGTAGTAATGAGTCTATGAACAGAGATGAGGTTAACATGAAATTGTGGAACAAATAAAACATTAGTAAGTATAATAGTAGGACTTAGTTTGATAGTGCCAGAAATAGATGTGGAGACCTTAACACCATTGGGTAATGTGATGAGCATAGGGGTTATTGACTGGTAGAATCAAAGTTGCTTAGGCTAAATGTTATGTGATCTGTGACTCCAGTATCAAGGAGCCACTGTGAATAAAAATTACCTAGAATAGGGTGTGGAGATGTAGTGTGAACAGCAGAGTTGGCTACAGGTTGGTGCTCATCCTTTGATTGTCCAATAAGAGTGAGTAAATCATGAATCTGGTCTTGTGTGAAAATTGAGTCATTGCTTGATTGATGAGATGAATGCTGAGAATCAACATCATATTCTGGATTGTCTAGAGGGAAAGAAGGTGCATGGTTGGCTCTTTTTTGAAATTTGGATGATTGATAACCAGGGGGATATCCATGCTTTAAGAAGCATGTCTCAATGGTGTGGTTTGTCCTTTCACAAAAGGTACAATATTTGTTGCCTGAGGTTCTTGAAGCAGATCTTGCACCTCTTCCTCTGTTGGTGTATCCACATCTGCCTCTGAAGCTGTAATTGTTGGTAGAGTTGGGTCTTGGAGGATGAGAGTCTTGAGTGGAGTTAATAGAGAGAGCTTTTGCATCCTGATCAGGGTTAGAGAGAATAACACAATCTAGTTGTCTTTCTTGCTGTATGACCAAAGAGAAGGCTTTAGTGATATTAGGCAAAGGATCACTTAACATTATTTGAGATCTAACATGAGCATATTGCTCATTCAATCCTTTGAGGAATCTGGTAACATAATCCTATTCTTTGTAGCCTCTAATAGAGGCAGTCATGCCACAAGAGCAGAGAGTAGTGCATCTGCAACATTTGCAATTGAAAATGGGTCTGAAATTTTCGATTTCTTCCCATAAGCTCTTTAATTGGGTGAAAAATTCAGAAACTGAGATAGTGCCTTGGCTAAGGCGATAAAATTCTTCTAAGAGGTCAGAGACAAGGAAAATATCACCTTGAGAGTATCTATCATGTAGGTCTTTCCATACTGTTGCAGCTGAATCCATCCAAAGAATTGATTTCAAGATTGATTCATCTATTTAATGTTGAAGCCAAGAGAGGACCATCGTGTTGCATCGTGTCCAAGGATCGAAGCTTGGATCTTCTTGTGATGGGGAAGGTAGTGAGCCATCGATGAATTTGATCTTATTCTTGCATTGGAGAGCTAAACGAAAAGCTCGAGACCAAGAGATATAGTTCTTGCCATTCAAAAGAGGATTGACGAGAACAAGAGCTGGATTTTCGTTAGAAGAAAGAAAGAAGGGATTTGAGGGGTTGGTGGTATAGTCATTGTTGAAGAAAGTAACCATGATTAGGAAAAGAAAAAAAAAAGAGGTAAAGAGAGTCGAAAAACCAGAGGAGAAAAGGGTTAGGTGAGGAAGGGGGTGGGTTTCAGAATGTTACTCCTAATACCATGTAAGTTTTTTAAAATGAAGCTTTGAGAGAAAAAGGAAAAGAATACTTCTATGAGTGATTTTATTGATTGCTGAATTAAATTACAAAAGAAAAAGGAACAATCTATTTATAGCAACTAAACTAAACTAACTAACGGAAACTAACTAAACCTAACAAAAAATTAAACTAAATGGGCTTGAAAAACAAGAAGCCCAAAAGAATAAAAACATAAAAACAGAAGAAGGAAAAAACCTTCATCTTCTTCAACAGATAGAACATGAAGAAGGAAAGGTAAAAAACAGAAAAATAAAATTAACACTCACTTTTATATTAGAAGAAAGGAGGGGATAGACAAATATATTTCTCTCATCTTTTCTTCATGCTAACAATGGACAAATTTACTTTATTTCTCACTATTTCCTCTTTCCAACTTCTATCTTTTCATTTACTTCTTTCTAACTAAACATGGGGTTAATGTATATAGGTTGATGGTTGATCCTAATGATATATGTTAGGATTTAAAAAACCAGCGCAAATAAGAGAACTAATGTATAAAGACTAATGTAAAGTAAAATATTGATTTTTCATGCTTATAATTTCGAGCATTACAACTTAAATAGGAAAGTTTAGGTATGGCCAGTTGAGAATTAACCCCATTATTAGGATTAAGATAAAAAAAGATATCAAAATATTTATCATAATTAAATTATCAATTCTAACTCTCTCGAATATAATCTTTGAATTTCATAGGTTTATTTGTACTCCTTTGAGGCCCGGATGACCCAACAATGTATGTTTCTATCTCGTTAACCACAAGATCTTACGTATGTAAAAGCATATGGAAAAAAATATTTTTTCCACATAATTAATAAATGTTCTTGATTCGAATAGAATTGCTTCAAAAAGTTATAAAGAACCAATTTCTTTCGTGATGTGTGGTTACTCCTCCTAATAGATGATGTTCTCATGAATCAAACATTTAACATTTTTGTTATCCTACGATCTAACATGGTTTAACACCATTAGATCAAGTGGTATGTTTGGAACATGCTAAAGTGATATAAGTTGCATTGGTACCACAAAGATTCCGATGCATTAGATGGCATTAGTTGCTCCAGTTCCTTTTCATTAATGGTGGAGTTAATTCGAAATGACATAAGTCGTCCCTATTAATATGCATGAGGTATTGCCATCGAATCGAACACTTATTTTGACAAAAAATGTTTGGTCCCCAAAGAATCAAAAATTTCAACATAGAACAGAATACATTGCCATCGATTTTAATAATAAAAAATGAAAATCCTAAATTGATTGTCAAAAAATTAAAATAGTTATCATATTTAATGGGGACTAAATAACATCATTGGCATTCAAATAAAACTTGGAGTCATTCTGTTCCGAAATAAATATTACAATTATTTTGTATCATTGTTTAGGTACAACATAAATAGTTTTTCCTGATATTAATGGATTTGACTACCGTTCTGTACTGACACTATGATTTTATTATCGTTACTTGGAGTCATTCTGTTCAAACTTTATTGGCATGTCTCCGTTTACCATGTCATCATCAATGCTGCTTTTGTAATTGTGCCATCATTGATCGAGTCTAATTCTAGGTTGATTAAGATCGAGTCTAATTCTAGGTTGATTAAGATCGAGTCGAACCGATTCAACAAGTCTGATAGGGTTGTACTTATCGCCGATGTATATATGTTGCCTCCTCAATTTTTACATAAGCGGGTCTTCAGGTTGTATCACTATCACTTACAGATGACAAAAAGTCTGGACATGTGGGTACTGTTAAAATATTTGTAATGGGTACCCGTAAATCATAATGTTACCCACATGAGTATCCGTAAATAGTGTGGGTATGGACACGAGTATCCACTACTCATGTCCGCCCACAGTTGTGTTATTTCAAAACCTAACATTTACAAAGGTGTGATTCTTAAGCAAAAAAGTATATTTAATGTTTATTTTGCTAAGGGGTTTCACTATCCAAACTTTATTATAAATTAGTAGTATATTCGTGCATTCACACGAGGCACTATGTGATGGCATTGGAAAATGTATTTAATTGCACAGGGCATTCCGTGTTTGCATTGAAAAATGTATTTAATATTTATAATTAAATGAAAGACATAAGTTTTTAGTTAAAATAGAGACGTGAATTAATTTAATAATGCAAAATGAATATTAAAGTTGAATTAGTTGAAGCAAAAATAGCTATTTAAGTCAAAATAGTTACAATACAAAAACAAAATATAACCAACAATATTTAATGATAAATCTTAACCACCTAAATAACATTGTTCATGTTGAATCTCAATAAATCAAACTTTAGTTCATCATAAGGTTCAAAATCTTTGTTTCTCCATAATTGATTTTAATTCATTATGTGTGAAGAATAAGAATAACAAATAACATATCAAAAAGTTCCGTGAAAAAACAATATTAACAAAATATAAGGAACTTAGTGAATGCACCAACAAAGTTAACATCATACAAAGAGATATCTTTAAATCCACCAAAATCATTTCAAGATATCATGTTTTGGGTGATATATGAACATACAAAATTTCAATAATCCTAACAACAATATTGTGCTTTGAGTAATTTAAATCTTTGATCATATCAAATATATATGAGATTATTTATGTCTTTGAAAGGAAACATTAAATAAGAATAAAAATAAAAATAAATGAGGTTGCAACATCTACAAACTACAAAATAAAATATTATCTATTGGTTAGCAACATATAGTAACGTATAGCAACGTATGTGAAACTATTTATGTTGTTGAGTAAGTGAAAAGTAAAAGAATGTATGAGGTTGTTTATTTAAAATATTATCTATTGTTTATTAGAGAAGAGACAGACTTAAGGTTAGGGAGAAAATTATACAAAATGAGTGAATATAGAATGAATAGAAATTCATGCATCCTCAAAAGGCGAATGGGACGTGAGAGAGTTTTGTAACATATATTTTCGAAATATAAAATCAAATTTAATGTTAATCTTTATATATTTAGATTAAAAAAAGTTATTCGGAATTTGACATTTTGTTACTAAGAAAATGTTCTATGGCAGACATCAAATGTACAATCAGCTAATGTTTACAAACAATAAAAGTGAGATATGAAAAAACTTCATTAATGATAATATGAAATTGTTTCCCACAAATTCCTCACGCATTTTTATCTTTATGTAATGTTACAAATGAAGAGGATCCAAAGATGTTATTCATACTAGCTCGATTTCCTCATCAAGAATAAAAATTTCAATATAAGAAATCAAAGATAAAAATTGAAATATTATATAATAAGATATTACTGAATATACCTCTATTACTTCTTATTAATTAAAGACCCAAAAATGGATATTTATATAAAGAGAGAGTTAATGCCTTGAGAAACAAGAAAGGCAAGAAAGAATATAACAAACTAACAAACTAATTGAAACTAATGAAGATTCTAGAAGATTACAATAAGCACATGTTGAAAACATGTTAAAAAGAGGCTTAAAATAGTTGGCCTAAGGTTCTGTTCTGATGTGCCAAATGATGCCTTTGTATTGTTGAAGGAGAGTCACTCTGTCTGGTCGTGACTTCCCAATCTCGGTCAGTTGGCCTAGCCACGTGTGGCCTGTCTCGGTCAGTTGGCCTAGTCACGCCTGGCATGTCTTGGTCAGTTGGCTTACTCACGCCCTGTCTGTCCCGGTCATCTGCCTCAGCCACGTCCCAATTGTCTCGGTCATCTGTCTCAGTCACGACCCGTCTGTCTCGGTCACAATCTTTCTGTCTTGGTCATTTGCCTCAGTCACGATCTTCCAGTCTCGGTCAGTTGGCCTGGCCAAGGCCAGCTTGGCTCGATCATTTTGCTTGATAGTGGCTTGGTCCTGGCTTAGCTCCAATACCCCCCCCCCCCCCCCCCCCCCCCCCCACAAGTTGGAGTGTAGATATTTAGCACTCCAAGCTTGGAGAGAAGGTAATGAAATGGTGATGGATCCAATGCTTTCGTGAAGATGTCTGCCAATTGATCTGTTATGGAGATTGGGAGAAGGTGGACAAGTTTTGATTGAATCCTTTCTCTGATCACATGACAAACTATGTCAATGTGTTTGGTTCTTTCATGGAAAACTGAGTTTGCAGCAATGTGCCTTGTTAAGTTGTTGTCGCAATAAAGAAGGCTGGCTTGATGTAAGATACTTGAAAACTTTGTAGAAGGAAAGTGAGACATTGAATCTCGCATGAGGTTAAAGCCAAGGCACGATATTCTGCTTCGGAAGATGACATGGACATTGTATTTTGTTTCTTTGATTTCCAGGAAATCAGAGAATTGCCAAGAAAAACGCAATAGCCACTAATGGATTTTCGTGAATCTAAACAAGCAACCCAATCAGAGTCACTAAAGGCTTTAATGTGAATAGGATAATTGGCAGGGTAGAATAATCCTTGGTCAGGACTGCTCTTTATGTACTTGAGCACTCTGCTTAAGGCCTTGTGATGGGAGATGGTAGGTTGTGCCATGAATTGGCTTAACTGTTGCGCAGAAAAAGTGATGTCAGGCCTACTGTTTGTGAGGTAAAGGAGTCTTACTACAAGCCTTCTGTATAAGGGAGGATCATCATAGAGTGCAGCATCATTGAGATGAAGTTTATTGGTCCTGACAATGGGAGTTGGTGCAGGTTTGGATCCTAGAAAGCCTGTGTCTGAGAGTATGTCTAAGGCATATTTCCTTTGGCAAAGGGTATAATGCCTTGCTTGGACCTGGCCACTTCCAATCCTAGAAAGTATTTGAGGGGGCCTAGGTCCTTGATTTTGAATTTGGTATCTAAGAAATTTTTAACAAGATGAATCTCACTTGGGTCATTTCCAGCTAGGATTAAGTCATCAACATAAACTAGAAGGGCTGTGAAATATGACCCTTGGTTTTTTGTGAAGAGTGAATGGTCATGGTGGGATTAGATGTAGCCTAGAGTTAGGAGAGATTTAGAGAGCTTGGAAAACCATTGCCTTCCAGCTTGCTTGAGGTCATACAAGGATTTTTCAAGTTTGCAGACTTTGTTAGGTTGGATGCAAGCAAGAACTTGAGGCAAGTTCATGTAGACCACTTCCTTGAGGTCACCATGCAAAAAAGCATTGTTAACATCCAATTGATGGATGATCCAATTATGAGAGGATGCTATAGCTAGGAGGAGTCTAACTGTGGTTAGTTTAACAACAGGGGAAAATGTTTCAAGATGCCCTCTGTTTGGTTGAATCCCTTTGCTACAAGTCTTGTTTTGTACCTTTCAATGGAGTCATCTGAGTTTTACTTGATTTTATAAACCCATTTGCAGCCAATAGGTTTTTTGGTAGGAGGGAGATCAACTAAGGTCCAAGTGTGGTTAAGTTCAAGAGCATTAAGATCATTTTGCATAGCTTTAATCCAATCAGGGGAGGAGATGGCTTGTTTATAGGTTTTTGGCTCAATATGAGTAGTGATGGCCATGATGTAGTTGAAGTGAGTAGGAGAGGATGAGTCATGGGATAAGGCAGTGGACAAAGGGTGGTAGATACCTTGTGTGTCAGGGGTTTTATGTGAGCTTATGAGGTTGCAGTGAAAGTCTTTAAGATATGTAGGTGGTTGTTTGGGTCTAGTAGATCTCATAACAACCTGGTTAGTATTGGTGGTTGGATTGATATGTGGTGAAGTTGCATCTTCTATGGGGCTGAGGGATGATGAGGTGGTGGCATGGTTATGTTTTGTAGTGGGAGCCATGTCATGTAGGAGGAAAAGTAAGGGATCAAGCTCAATGGAATTGGGTATAGTAGAAGCCTCACTCTGCTCATTAGTGGACAGAGCATGGGGAGAAGTGTGTTCATAGAAGATAACACAAGCAGCCAAAGACTCTTGTCTCAAGTAGATTAGGTAGTTTGTCATAAAGTAGTTCAAAAGGAGATGTCTGGTTAAGAGTGGGGCTAGGCATTCTGTTAATGAGATAAGCAGCTTGTTCAATGGCATAGGACCAGAAAAGGCTTGGTAGGTTAGAGTGGAACAAGATGGTTCTTGCAGTGTTGAGCAAGTGCCTATGTTTTCTTTTAACTACAGAGTTTTGCTGTGGTGTTTCCACACAACAGGTTTGATGGATGATACCCTCTTGGTTGAAGAATGTAGGGTTATTGAATTCTAACTCATTGTTGGTTCTAATGGTTTTTATTTTCATGGCAAATAGGGTCTGCACCAATTTGACAAAGTTGTGCATCAAGGCATGTGCTTGTGACTTGGCTTTCATAAGGAAAGTCCAAGTATGCCTAGAGTAATCATCTACAATAATAAGAAAGAACCTATGCCCATGAATAGATATGCAAGATAAGGGGCCTCATATGTCCATGTGCACCAAGTTGAAGGTGTGCAAGCTTCTATTCATGTTGCTTGGGAAGGATAGCTTGGCCTGCTTTCCCAAGTGGTAGTGATCACAAATCAACTTAGAGTTAAAATTCACATAATTGTACTTGCTGCAAATAGAATGTAATACAGAAGCAGATGGGTGTCCCAATCTAAAATGCCACAAATCAAAATAAGGACAAACAGAAACAGAATTCACAAGATGATTATTTTCATAGCTATTTCTAACAAATTGTCTAAGAATTTAAAGATTATTCTCAACTTCAGCATGTCCAATCGTCTTCAAGGTAATCATATCCTGAATTGAGCATTTTGAACCATCAAAAATCAGCTTGCAATGAACAGATTTTGTTAGCTTAAAAACAAAGATCAAATTAAACTTGAAATCAGGAATAAATAGGACATCATGCAAGACTAGAAGATTAGAAAAGACAACTGTGCCTGAAAACTTTGCTAGAGTTGTTGAACCATTTGGTAAATTAATGGTTATAGGTTTTATGGAATGAAACGTAGCAAAGTTACTCAAGTATGGGCTAACATGGTATGTAGCCCCAGTATCTAGTATCCAAGGAGATGCTTTACCTGTAATACCTTGGTTCTTGGATGTTGAGTAATCCTGTTGGGTAGATGGTGCAGTGATGCTCAATTGGTTAATGATGTGTCCTGGTTTGGCAGTTCCGAGATTATGCAACAGAGATGCTAGTTGTGCATATTCCTATGGCCCAAAAGTGAATGACATGGGTGAGTTGGGCTGAGTCACGATTCCTTCCCTTGGAGCCTTAGTGTCAATAGTAGGTGTGTTGCTTATCAAGGCAGTATGTTGTCTTGGTTTGTCTTGTTGAGAGTTGGGTGGAAACCCATGCTTGAAGTAGCATGTGTCAATTGTGTGACATTCCTTGTTGCAGAAGGTATATATCATATCATTGTTCCTTCTTCCTCCATAGGGTCTGTTAGGTGCTATTCCTTTTCCTTGAGAGTAGCTGCTTCTTGGTCTCCATGGTTGTGTGGAATCGTTGAGCCTTGCTTGTGTCTTGAGGTTGGTGGTATTGAACAAGATTCTTGGTGTTGCTGCTTGGGGTGTCAGTTGACTCTCTTGTTGCTGAAGAAGGGACAAAGTCTTATTGATGGAAGGTAGAGGCTCCATTAACAGGATTTGTGTCCTTGTTGTGCTGAAGATTTCACCCAACCCCTTTAAAAAACATATGACATATTCATTGTCACGATATGCCTTGATTATATTGCCAATTGCACAGATGCAGGTTCCATTGCATATGCAAGAGACTCAAGCTCCTCCCATTGTGTTTTCATGTCAGTGAAGAAGCTGAACAAGCTTCTTTCTCCTTGCTTCATGGAGTGGATCTCTTGTAGGATGTCTGAAAGGCGAAAATAGTCACCCTTAGTGAATCTTTCTCTTAAATCCTTCCATAGTTCATGAGCACCTTCAATGTACACGATGCTTTGTGAGATTTCTGGAGATAGAGCTCTTGTTATCCAAGAGACTATCATGGTGTTGCAACGCTCCCAGGTGTCAAATTGTGGGTCTGTTGCAGATGGAGATGTGATGGTGCCATCCATGAATTTGTATTTGTTCTTTGATTTCACTGCTCTTCTCATTGATCTGCTCCAAGTGTCATAGTTTGTGTCATCCAATGGTGGTGTGATCAAGATTGCTCCTGGGCTTTCTCTAGGGTGCATGAAGTATGGGTTTTGTGCGTCATTGAAGTTGGTGGGTGGTGTCTCTCTTTGTTGCTCAGTGGTAGATGAATCTGCCATGGCTATGTTGCAGAGAAAAAAAAATGGATAGGGTGAAGGAGATGAAGAAGTGAAGAGTAGTTAGGAACCTAAGCTCTTGATACCATATAACAAGATATTACTGAATATACCTTTATTGCTTCTTATTAATTAAAGACCCAAAAAGGGATATTTATACAAAGAGAGAGTTGATGCCTTGAGAAACAAGAAAGGCAAGAAAGAATATAACAAACTAACAAACTAATTGAAACTAATGAAGATTCTAGAAGATTACAATAAGCACATGTTGAAAACATGTTAAAAAGAGGCTTAAAATAATTGGCCTAAGGTTCTGTTCTGATGTGCCAAATGATGCCTTTGTATTGTTGAAGGAGAGCCACTCTGTCTGGTTGTGACTTCCCAATCTCGGTCAGTTGGCCTAGCCACGCGTGGCCTGTCTCGGTCAGTTGGCCTAGCCACGCCTAGCATGTCTTGGTCAGTTGGCTTAGTCACGCCCTGTCTGTCCTGGTCATCTACCTCGGTCACGTCCCATTTGTCTCGGTCATCTGTCTCGGTCACTTGGCTCGGTCACGATCTTCCTGTCTTGGTCATTTGCCTTGGTCACGATCTTCCAGTCTCGGTCAGTTGGCCTGGCCAAAGCCAACTTGGCTCGATCATTTTGCTTAATAGTGGCTTGGTCCTGACTTAGCTCCAATACATTATGAAATCCTATTAAAAATTAGACACGAAAAAGCATAAAAAGTGATTATTTTCTAACTACTTACAATTTATTTCCCTTTGAGACAATTTACAATACTATGGGCGACTTCGTGAAAAAGGACAATGATGAAACAAAATGAAATATAACTAGGGGAATAATAGAGTTTAAAAAATTGCAATATAAGAAACCAAATATAAAAATCAAAACGTTTTGGAATCTTATTAAAAATTAAACACCATAAAAATTGAAAAATGATTATTTGCTTAGTGCTACTATTTTTTTTTTATGTTTCAAAGAGAGGCTACAATGTGAGGAAGGACACTAAACATAAAAAATGAAAATGAATTAGGATAAATAATAGAGCTTAAAAATTTGAAATATAAGAAATCAAAGATAAAAATCGAAACTTTTTAAAATATATTAAAAATTAGGCAACAAAATGCAGAAAATGTGATTATTTGCTAAATACTTACCATTTTCCCGTTTTAGAGAGTTTACAATATCATAGGTGACTTCGTGAGGAAGGACACTAAAGAAACAAAATGAAATAGAATTAGGGGAATAATAGAGCTTAAAAAATGCAATATAAGAAACCAAAGATAAAAATCAAAACATTTTGCAATCCTATTAAAAATTAGACACCAAGAAAATAATATTAGTATTGGCTTAGTGCTTATCATTTTTTCCTTTTTAAAGTGTTTAAAATACCATAGGGTGCTTTGTGAGGAAGGACACGAAAGAAATAAAATGAAATATGATTAGGGGAAATAATAGAGCTTAAAAATTGATTTATAAGAAATCAAAGATAAAAATCAAAACCTTTTAAAATCCTATTAAAAATTAGGCAACAAAAAGAAGAAAAAATGATTATTTGCTCATTATTTACCATCTTTTCTATTTCAGAAAGAGTTTACAGTACAATATGCGGCTTTGTAAGGAAGAAAAGTAGAGAGAAAAAATTAAATAGAATGAGGAGTTGCAATAAAAGAAACTAACGATAAAAATAGAAACTTTGTGAAATCTTTACTAAGCATTTGACACCAAAAAAGCAAAAAAAAATGATTATTCGCTCGGTGCTTATCATTTTTTCCATTTCAGATAGAGTTTATAATGGCAAATGCAACTTTGTGAGTAAGGGCACACTGAAGAAACAAAATAAAACAGAAATATGAGAAATAATAGAGCTTAAAAAATTTCAATATAAGAAATCAAATATAAAAACGAAACTTTTCAAAATCCTATAAAAATTAGACACCAAAAAGCATACAAAATTATTATTTCCTTAGTGCTAACCATTTTTTCAAGTTTGAGAGTGAATATGTGATGAAGGTGGTTAAAAGTCACTTAAATTGTGAGAAAGAAGAGTTTCAAGAGAGAGATAAGGTGAGAGATATTTCAAAAAATGTATAGAGATAGAGAAAAGAGATGACAGATAACTTAGTTGAAGCAAATTTTGCACGGCTCAGAGTCTCACTAGAATTATTTTATTTAATCCAATTTGTATGTATTTAAGGGTGGAAACAGGCAAGGTCAGATCAGGTCAGACTTTGCCTTAAACAGGTTGATCCTATATAGCATATAGGAGCCTAGACCTGGCCTGTTAGTCTGTTTAAAAAAAATCAAAGTCTAGGTCTGCCCTGTTTAAAAGTCTTGTCTGACTTGTTAGTCTGTTTAAAGGCTTGCTAAGGTAAAAAAATTAAAAAATTATGTACAAACTAGAAAAAATTATTATAATTATAGCAATTATTGTGATTTTTTTACATTGTTATCACAATTATTTTTATCACCTTTCAATGTTACGTAATGTATTCGAATGATTTGTGGTGCCTTTGAGGTTAGAATATACAAAACAATGTATTTTAATATCATAGTAAAATATGATATTGTTCTAATATTTAACACGAGTTGGGTTATGTACTTAAGCCCAAATCTCAACAATTAAATATTCAATTATTAAATAGCTTAATCTCTAAGTCCTAGTGGATTATTTACATAATTTTTTTATTTAGTTTTTGTACATGTTATAAAAATAATTTATAAATATATAATAACATTACATATGTCGGCCCGTTAAACTTAATATGCTTTTTAAAAGGTCTGGGCCTAGCCTATTTTGGTTAAATAGGCTTTCGAAGAAGCCTAAGTCTGACTTGTTTACTAAAAAGGTCTAACATGGCCTGACCTGTTATAGGTTAGGTAATAGCCCCTGATAAAAAGTTTGGTCTATTTCCACCCTTATATGTATTGACTAAATTATCCCTAACACAACTAAATGCATTAGTACAACTAAATGCATTAGTAAAGTGCTATATCATTTTCAGTAATATACTTTACATAGTTTTTGTTTGATTTATTTTTTAACAAAAAATGTAAGGACAAATTTGCCCATATTAAATCCAAATGTCAATAAAAGAGATACTTATTTTGGTAATAACCAATGGCCATTCAATTCTTATTAAGAAAGATAGTATACGACTACAATTCATGCTCAAGATTAGTTATGATTTATTTTAGAATCATCAATAATGAATCTAAAGTTAATGAGCATTGTCTAAAATTTATCAATTAGAAATAATTCAAACAAAATATAAATTAAATATGTGT
Organism: Lupinus albus; assembly: GCA_009771035.1. Classification (NCBI taxonomy): domain Eukaryota; kingdom Viridiplantae; phylum Streptophyta; class Magnoliopsida; order Fabales; family Fabaceae; genus Lupinus; species Lupinus albus. Next base: position 5,976,896 of record CM020010.1, read on the forward strand.
TATGATACTAATAATCTATATATATATATTTTATGATTACTTATGATAGATTATAGGTAGAAGAATCAGTTTTATTATCACAATTAAATCAAATCTAATATATTGTTTTTTTCTTAAGTCATAAATACACGTAGAAGAATAATATATTGCAATGAATCTTAAGCCATATTCAAATTTTATTTTGTATGAGTTATTTTAGAATTAATGTTATAAATTTTTATCCATAATGCCTAAAATTAAGAAATCATAAATAATTCAAACAAAACATAAATCAAATATGTGTTGTAATTCTAATAATTTATGTATATTTTATGATTGCTTTTAATAGATTATAGGTATAAGAATCAATTATATTATCACAATTAAATCAAAATGAGTTATTTTAGAATCAAAGTTATAAATTTATATTTGTAATGAGCATTGCCTAAAATTAAGAAATCAGAAATAATTCAAACAAAATATAAAATAAATATGTGTTATAATGTTAATAATTTATGTATATTTTATGATTACTTTTAATAAATTACATGTAAAAGAATCAATTTCATTATCACAATTAAATCAAATTATAAGTTATTTTAGAATCACTGTTATAAATTTATTACCATTCTAAGTAGCCTAAAATTAAGGTATCAAAAATAATTCAAAAAATCTAAATCAAATATGAGTCACAATGTTAATAATTTATGTATATTAGATGATTGTTTTAATAGACTAAGGTATAAGAATCAATTCAATTAAATCAAACTGTGAGTTATTTTAGAATCAATATTATAAATTTATATTCATATTATTGCCTAAAATTAAGGAATCAGAAATAATTCAACAAATATATAAATCAAATATGTGTTACAATGCTAATATTTATATGTATTTTTATGGTTATGTCAAAAATAGGTTGGATGCAAAAGTTATGTCACAACAAATATATAATGAGGTAGTGATTCAAAAGTTATGTCAAAAATAGTGATATAGCATATTTAACAGCGCTTTTTACACAAGCGTTGTTTATATGACACCTTTAACAACGCTTATGTAAAAAGCGCTGTTAAAGCTGTCATATAAACAGCGTTTGTGTAGAAAGCGCTGTTAAAGGTGTTGTATCACTATTTTTGACATAACTTTTGAACTTTTAATCAGAATTGTACATATTATATATGCATCTGGGGTAGAAAAATTCATTCTATCCAAAACTTTCTCAGTACATTAGAAAGGTGCACCCTGAAATTCCAAAAAAAAAACATTTTTTACTATTTTTTTATTTTACAAGTTTTATAGTGAATATGTTTTTGATAATGTTATTGTAACAACAACGCATATTGTAGCAAGCGATGTTTAAGATAACAAATCTACAGCGAATATTGAAGAATGCGCTGTAGACGATATCTCATCAACAGCGTAAAAAAAAACATGCGTTGTTAAATATAATCTTATTAACATCGATGTGCAATATTTGCGCTATTAAATATTACGAATTAAAACAAGCACGTATTCAACCGCACATATTTTCGCACATATTTTCTGTTGCGCGGTTGACATTATATCCGCTTATCAATTTTAACAGCTAATTCTTAAAGATGTGCTGTATAATTTTTCTCCACCTTTTGTTTAACAACATATTTCTAAGATGTGCGGTTGAAGAACCGCCTTTAAATACATTTTTTGGCGTATTGATGGTACACATTCACATAGAACTCTCAGACTATGTCGTTGTTGTAGTGTGCTAAGTGCCAAGTTGATCTTATATTATACACTCTTTTTACAAAATTGTACCTACTTAATCAACTCAAATGAATGAAATTATACTAATACATGATTAAATCTTGTTTAAATAGTCAAGTCTCACATTTAAAGTGTTTTGCACGCTTAATCCGGAGGAATAATTGCAAAAAGATAAGTTTCGGGCAAAAGCAAAGATTCAGTTATGAGTAGTCCGAGAAAAATAGCGATATCGCATTCGTTCACTATTGGATCGAGCTAAATTTGGATATGCTGTTCCTAACTGATGGATCTTCAATGTGAAGAGTCGGATCGACGAAATTTGGAAAATTGGTTGCGCATAGCGCAGATCGAACAATTTCTAGTGAGCCTGTGCCTAACTCAAAGGCCAAGCTTAGCAAAAATAACAGCCTGCAACCTGCGCTCAGTGCAGCCCCTAGTGCCTAGTGAAATCAAAATTCGAAATTTAGCATTTACTTTTTGGAACTCATACATTCTCACTGCACATATTTACGCTCATCACAATGGATGGTGGACTTAGTGCAAGTAGTTGTGTCCATTGCTACCTAGTGTGGTAAAAGGTCACGCATAGCCAGCTTGAGGTTGTGCCCAACGCACGGGTGGTGCACTAAGCGCAAAAGTCAACATACAAATACTATTTAATGATTTCCAACTTGAGCCATTGGATATACGCTTTGTAATATTGATTTGTAATACTTTTTTCCTAAGTTTCTAGGATAGTTTAGGTCATTTGATTCATGAGATCAACGTGTAAGTATTAGAGGAGTTAATCTATGCTCATTTGTTTGTGGTTCTACCACTCCATGAGTTGTGTTTTATCTGCGTCTTACATACACCTTATGAACATGAGTAGCTAAAACCCTTGTTTGGATTGAATAACATAAGTTTGATGTATGCACATTGATTCATCTACTAATTCATGAAGTTTTAATTATCTTTAAGTTCTTGTATTTGTTCAATGCTTGCCTTACGTTTGATCATCTGTTTAAATGATTATTGAATAAATTGTTTAGTTTCTTGCTTACATTATTCTAAACTTGCATAACTCAACAATTAATACATTTTCTAGACATAAACTTGTATTATTTATCATCTCATGCATTTTACATTATTAGTATATAGACGTAGAACTAATATTCTAATCTTATAACTCTCAAATTAGATGGCATAGACTACTAAAATTCATATAGCTTAATTTTATAAATGTAGACTACTAGATATAGAGGTAGATTAATAAAGTATTACTATAGACCAAGACATTGGTGGCTAGTACAATTGAGGTGTTGCTTTTAACTCAACTTTCAATGTGTGGACTACTAGACATAGAGGAATGTTATGCGGGTCATATTTCTTAATCTTATTAGTAAAGTTGTTAGACATAGAGCCTTGTTGATTAAGTTTCTAATTTGACTAACACATTAGTTTTTAGTAATTTTGAGGCCATTACATGGAATGATCATTACTGAAAGAATTTACACTAAGAATCAGGTGTGTACAAATGATAAGTGTGAAGTTCATTCCCAACTCCTTTTATCATCATATTATAATGTTGCATTATATTTGTGTCGTAAAAAAAACAACCCTTTGAACAATAACTTAAAATAATAATTTTTAGTTTAAAGCCTAGTATCTAGCAAGTCCTTATGGATACGACAACTCCTTAATCCATACTTGTTTGCGAAACTATTTGGTAGTTTTATACTCCAATTTTTCGGTTAAAAAAATGATGTCGTTGTCGGGGACTTGCATCTAGATACATAGCATTGCATCAAAAAATTTGTTGTTTTAAGTTTTTAATTTTATGTTCTTATTTTTTTGGTTTTATTCCTTGCGAGCGAATTAATGTGCACTGGTAGTTTTGTTTGAGTTGTTTATGTAGGAAAAGGTTCACAGTACACCATGGAGTATCTGATGCTAGATCATGACTTCTAGACCAAAGTATGATGTTTTCTCAGTAGGTGGACTTATTCACCAAACAAATGGCAAGTCTTCCTCAACAACTTATCAACGCTCCCCTTGGCCGACGAATGAAGAGGTGTGATGTGTACTACGATGATCACCCAACTTATTATATTTACCTCCTTATGTACAGGAGGTACAATACATGGCAGTTCAACAAATAAAAAGCCAACATAGTTACTATTAGGACAACAATTGGGGATTCAACCAAACATATGATCAACCATGAAGGTAAGATACATGGTTACCTAGCATTCAATCACCTTATCAACTATAGTATGATAACACAAGCCCAACAATACACACATAAGTCGGAGGACACACACTCTGAGCTGGAGGACACTCTAAACCAATTCTTACAAATTAGTAATGCTTTCTTGAAGAATTCAGAGATTTAAAGAGGGCATTTGGCCAAGCAAGTAAGTCAGAAATCAATAAAGTGTCTGACAGAGGACCAACAATGAGCATTGAGTGTCAACATTAAATCCGATTATGAGGAGAAATGCATCCCCATCACAACAACAGTTGATGAGTTGATTGGTAATAATATTAATAAAACAATGGTTATGAGAGTGTTGTTATCGAAGAGAGCGATAATATAATTAAGAGAGAAACTGGAACAAATAAAATTAAGTTAGTCGTAGTTATGAAAAAATTCAAAAAGAAAAAAAAAGTAATAGTGAGTCATAGAATGGCCTCGAAGAGTAGAGAAGAAAATAAGAGGAGAACCCTTATTGACTCATGTCTGAAGATGGTGAATACCATATTGAAGCGGTATAAGCAATAAAATGTTGTGCTATTTTGGTTGCTCCAACAACGTGACCCTTAAGGACACATCATCCATCAAGATATTGACGTTAAAGAAACGCTTCATGGGAGGCAACCCAACTTATTTTATAGTTTACTTTTGTTTCTGTTTTTTTTATTTTTTGTGTTTTGATGTGTGTAAGTGTGCAAATGTTCTTACTCTTGTTGGATTGAGGATAGTCCAAACTCCACGAAGGGGGTGAATTTGGCCAAATTTTGGATCTTAGCAAATATGTATAGTATCTCTTTTCATTTATTTGAAGTTGATTAAAATGTGTGGGTTGTTTCACTGAAATTTTTCGCTTTTAAATGTAATTGACTGTATGATTTGACTTGTGTATTGCATGATGAGTTGAGTGCTTAAGGAATATCATGTTTATTGAAAATATATGTGTACTCAAATTGTGATAGGTCATACTTAGTCACCGTAGTCTTATGAACTTTAAAATGATAACATGAAGTTGTCTTAAATCACGAGGTTGTATGATTGAGTTGAGTGATACGAGTATTGAGCTTAATACAATGCATGCAAATTTTGAAATGTTGTAACGACTATAAATGTTGATTTTGCTTGCATCTAAGTAATCTAAGTTGATAGAAAAATATGGATATGATCAAAGCATTGTTTGATTGAATCCACTTGGCCTAAACACATTCTCGATGACATTATTATCCTTTGTTAGCCCCTTCGAGCCTAATCTTTGGTCGATTGAAACCTTGAGCTAGTAATGAAAATTATTATCTAGTCATAGTTCTAGTAGGATAAGAGAGATAAGTGATACAATTGTAAGCAAGTTGATGAGAGGAAAAATAATGTATGAAAAAAGTGGAAAATAAGTGGTTTAACGACACTCATCTTATGAATGAAAAAGAAAAAATCTTGAAAAGAGTATAAATAAAAAGATGAGTGGTGGAGTGATGAAAATAAAATAGAAAACCAAAAGTAGCTTGTAGTACAAGTAAAAGTGATAAATGAAGTTAGAATATGCTCTCTTAGCCTATTAGAACATCTTTGTATCAGGACTCTTGTTTGAAGACAAACAATTTTCTAAGTGGGGGATTTCTTAAGTGTATCAGGATTTCTTAAGTGTAAAGTTGATCATATATTATACACTTTTTTATGAAACTTTAACTACTTAATCAACTCAAATGAATGAAATTGCACTATTCCATAATTAAAACTTGTTTAAATGGTCATATCTCACCTCTAAAGTGTTTTGCAGGCTTAAGGAGATGTGGCCAGGGCAAGCTGGTGTGTTGAAAGCTCTCGCATAACCAGCTAAAGCGCCCAACGTAAAGGCTGTACACTAAGCGCAAAAGCCAGCATACACACACTATTTACCCCCTTCCCCCTTTCCCTAATCATTGTCCTCTTCATCGTCCTACTTCACTTTTTGGCAAAATACTCCTTCATCTCTTATTTGATGACGTCTGGATGTGTGGATACGTGCTCTTCACTTTTTGACAAAATACTCCCTCATCTCTTATTTGATGACGTCTGGATGTGTGAATACTGCTCTTCACTCAATGTTGAAACGTAGATCTATTTTAGTTTATTATTTATTACTTCAATAAAATATAATATTTATGTGCAAAATTATATTAAATAAGCTTTGGGCATTTTTTAAATTGTAATTGTATGTATGTGTAATTTAAGTTTATAATTTTTTTAATTGTTTCAATAAATATATAATAATTATATACATTTATATTATATAAACTTTTAGGTAAATATCAATTTAATATATTTACATATTCAAAATCATATAAATTTATATATATAACTTTAGTTTGATAGAATCTTATGATAATATGTTACTATTCATAGTTTACGTTTTTTTTTTCAAAGTAATGTGGTTGTGAGGGTCATTGTAAGTACAATATTATGTCTGAATATATTTGAATATCATTAGTGATACCTTTCTCCGAATATAAAAACACACTAAAGATATGTAAAAACTTATTTCTCCACTTAATTGCTTATCCTATGTCACTCATTTTACTCTGCTACTAACTTCATATAGTATTTGCATTTACCCCTACATGGTATTTATGTTGCATTGCAAACATAAAGACTTTTTTTTCTGAAAAGAGAAAGATATTGGGTCCTTGAAAAGTGCTGAAAAAGACTTGCATGCATATCTAAAATGAAGACTTGTGATGAATGGAAACCTTTTCTAGTAATGATGGCAATTGACTTTGGCCTCACCTTAGTCAACATTCTTCTCAAGAAAATCCTTGAACAAGGAATGAACCATTTAGTTTTCATTACATACCGTCTCTCAGTTTCTTCAATATTTTTATTCCCAATCAGCTACTTTTGGGAAAGGTAGGTACCCTAAGGTCCTAGATTTATAATACCCTTTTTAGTTATTTTACTCTGAAGTTTCTTACATTGTTAGTTCAGATATTCAAGTTTCAGCAATGAGTGAATTTGATGTTAACCACTTGAGTATAAACATTTCTTAAGGAATGTGTATTTTCTTGCAGAAATGAAAGACCACACCTCACATATAGAATTTGTTGCTACCTCTTCTTCAGTGCCATTGTTGGGTTAGTCATAAATTTCTATTTCTCATCACTATTTTTCTTTCAAATTATGTTTTGTATGCATGATTTTAATGAATTTTTTTTCCTTGTAGGGCATCTGTGATACAATACTTCTTCCTTCTTGGGATCCAATACACCTCTGCTACCTTTGCTTGTGCCTTTCTCAACATGGTGCCTGTAATCACATTCATTGTTGCATTACCATTTGGGTAAGAAATTATGTTACCGAGATTTGTTCTCCTATATCTTATCTCGCGCCAATTAAAACATGTCATGCCAATTAAAAATTTAAACATTCATTATTATTGGTGTTTTTGCTTCATAATCATTGGTGCGAGACATGATTTGGAACAACCGACCTTTGTTTGAAACTATGACAATGTTGTGCACCAGCTAAATTATTTCTTGTCCTAGATTTTCTTTGTATTATAATCACTGGCATGCAAGATAAACTCATTACCTGTTATTTTTTTGTCTCTTGATTCTACTACAGATTAGAGACTGTGAACATTAAATTAAACAGTGGAAAAGCAAAGATTGTTGGTACATTTGTGTGCATTGGAGGGGCTTTGTTGTTGACACTTTACAAAGGAAAGCCCTTGTTTAATTATTCTCAATCTTACTATGAGTCTACAGCTCCAGCTTCTCCTGTTACTAGATCAACAGGGAAATGGACAATTGGTGTAATAGCTTTGATTGTGGGAACCCTTTTTCTGTCATCATGGTATATTTTACAATCAATGATAGTGAAGAAATACCCATGCAAGTATTCTAGCACAGCCATCATGACCTTCTTTGGAGCTATTCAATCAGCTATCATTTGCTTATCCACTAGCAGGAACTTCTCCATATGGGTTGTTAAAGAAAAGATACAAATCCTCACTGTTCTGTATGCAGTAAGTACACTTTCTTTTAGAGAATACGTTTGGCTTTTAGTTTAGGTACCTTCTTTTATCGGGTGAAATTGGCACAATCGTAAGGTCATTGCTTAGTGACAATGAGATCACATGTTCAAATTCTGAAAACAGTCTATCTGCTTGCGAAAGTAAGACTGCGTACATCTATTGTTACAAATATAACTGATTGAATATATATTGGGAGTTTGTTAGCTTAGTGAAATATTGTGTATGCAGGGTGTGGTTGGATCAGGTTTGTGCTTTGTAGGAACATCATGGTGTGTGAAGAAAAGGGGTCCTGTCTTCACAGCAGCATTTAGCCCTCTTGTTCAGATAATGTCAGCCATGATTGAGGTCCCACTCATGCATGAGCAACTCCATCTTGGAAGGTGAATTCTTCTACCACTAACACTTACCAGTTAGCACCCAACTCAAGTTCTTGTCCTAGTAAATTATCAATTTAGTTCACCCAAAGATTATGATATTTTCAGTGGGTGAAATGTTCAGAAGAATTATTATCTCAAAATCAATTGAATAGCCAACATGTCCCTTCCGTATAATTTTGCCGGACCAGACGAAGTATTACCTTTGACCCATGACTGACTGTGATAATAAGCTAAGGTTTCATCTCAAAACCAATTAACAATGAGAATGAGAAGATTAGTTCAACGGGTATTTAAACTAAATCATGCCTAACGGTTCGTCTGCGAATTGAGTTTTGGAGGGGAATGAAATGAAAGCGTAGGCTTCACAACCATCTAGGATGTGTATTTCATGGCTTTGAAGTCTTCCTCTTCCTTTCTTTCCCCTCCACATCTAAACTCGCAAAGAGGCCCTAAAAGAACGAGGTAGATGACGTGAAACTTACTTACCAACAATTATAATCTATGATTGAGTTGAAGTTTTTTTCTTAAAATTACATACCCAATTAAGAGTTGTGACTAGACAGAAAATGCACTTCAAATCTAATTATCATCATTGCGGTTGTTGTTCAGTGTGATGGGATCAATCATGGTGATGATGGGATTATACCTTCTTCTATGGGGTAAGAAGCAAGGAGATGCAGAATCAAGTGATCAAATTATTCAAAGGAGTTGAAGAAATGAAGGAATAAGAGCTGCAAATACAACATATTGCTGTCTCATGTTGTGTGACTGAAACCAATTTGCGTTTATAGATGTTTAAGAGTTTCTAAACCGGAACTGGAACTGTACTTTTTTTTTTGGGTGAATAAAGCACTATTATTAAACTCGGTTTGGATTAGTCGATTCAACCGGCTGATCGTAAATTGGATATCTGATTGATTAGAGTCGCTTTTTGACTGATTATGCACCAAAATGGGTATGAACTGGTTTGAATTGGCCAAAAAATTGATCATAAAATTAGTAACTCGATCAATTGGATCGATACGACTCGGTCGGTACAATCAATTTTTAAAAAAACATCAAAACTTCATCATTTTTAGAGGTAAAATCTACTTTTTTTTTTCAATTTTTTGTAATAATATTAATCATTATTTTAATTACAATGGTTATTTTTTAGCTTATGTTGGAATAAAAATGTTATTGTTTAATTAAGTTTAAAATTTATTTTGTACATTTTTATTGCAATTAAAGCGTAATCGTATGTTATTTGATGATGTTTTTAACTTATTTGCAAAATTTTGTTCTAGTAAAATCTTTCGGGTTAATTGTTATTAGCGTGTCGACAAACACTTCGTGTCTGCCAACCCGCATTCTTATTTTATTATATTAATTATTCAATTTTTATATATTTTATTTTATACAAATAAAATGCTTTCGTATTAAAAGAACATTATGTTAAAAAAAATATTTATTATAATTCAATTTAAAATGAGATATGTGATAAATGTGCTAATGATAGTTACTTAGGATTATATGGTTATTTTTGTAGAAATTAAAAAATGTAAAAGCAAAATAGGAAAATAGAAATTACACCATGGTAATAATTATTTCATGTTTTGGCTTTATATATAGTATAGAAGTATAGATAAGAGATATTTATGTAATGATAAGTTTTTATATTTGGAATAAAAAATTAAATAGAGTTATATTATGAATTTAATAATTTTTTAATATAAACCGAGTCAACTATTCTAACCGTTAACTCACTAGCCTAATTAATTAGTCTGGCCGAGTCAATCATGAGTAAGGGTGGAAACATGTCAGATTGCCTATCAGGGGCGTAGTACCTGACCTATAACAGGCTAGGTTAGGTTAGGTTAGGTCAGACCTTTTTAGTAAACAGGTCAGACTTAGGCTTCTCCAAAATCATATTTAATCGAAATAGGTCAGACTCAGACCTTTTAAAAAACCTATTAAGTTTCTAACAGACTGGTCTATGTAATGTTATTTTGTATTTATAAATTATTTTTATAATATGTACAAAAACCAAATAATAAATTTTTTATGTAAATTCACTATGACTTAGAGATTAAGCTATTTAATAATTGGATATTTAATTATTGAAACTTAAGTTTAATTACATAATCCAACTCATATTAAATATTAGAACAATATCATATTTTATTATGATATTAAAAGACATTGTTTTGTATATTCTAACCTCAAAGACACCACAAACCATTCGAATACATTACGCAACATTGAAAGATGATGAAAATAATTGTGATAACAATGTAAATTTTTTTACACTAATTGGTATAATTATAATATTTTTTTCCAGTTTGTACATAATGTGTTGATTTTTTTTACCTTAACAGACCTTTAAACAGACTAATAGGTTATACCAGACTTTTAAACAGGTCAGACCTAGGCTTTGAATTTTTTTAAACAGGCTAACAGGTCAGACCCAGACTCCTATATGCTATATAGGTTCAGCATGTTTAAGGCAAAGTCTGGTCTGACCTGACCTGTTTCCACCCCTAATCATGAGCATGTTTAAGGCAAAGTCTGGTCTGACATGACCTGTTTCCACCCCTAATCATGAGCCTAAACAATATAATAAAGAAAGGGGTACTCATGAAAGTTTGTTCTTACCTAACCACTACAGTACTTTACAATGGCTTCCTTCACAAGATCTATAGGAGAAAGGTAAGAGAAATGTGATAGAAGAATTGTCATCTCGAAAAGCCAACTCAATATGCTGATCTTAACTGAAAACTAAAACAACTACTAGTTTCCAAAAAAAAAATAGATAGTTACTAAAATGGTTGCAAACTAGGAGATAGTTTGGATCCATGTCAACTAATTATCTTCCGCTAGATTATTTTCCTAAAAATCTAATCCATTAATTTTTAACTAGTAATCGAATAGGAGTTTTGTATATAGAAGTCGTTTAATGGTTGCACGACTTTTATGTGGACAATTGCAACAAGTATAGAAGTCATTAAAGTGTTCTACGACTTCTCTATAGTGAAAAAGACATGGAGACTTCTATGTGGAGAGTTTAATACCTACTTAAAAGTTGTGATACTCTTTGAAGACTACTAGGTGGAGGTTTTTTCACTTAGAAGTCGTGAAATGGCATGGAAGCTTCCATGCGGGGAATTTAATATCTTCTTAGAAGTTGTCATATACTTTGGAGACTTCTAGGTGGAGGTTTTTTCCATTATGAAGTCGTGTAACGATCTCACGAGTTCTACACATTTAAAACCCCACTATGAAGTTATTAAAGGGTTACACGACTTCTGGGTATAACGTCAACATGCACAAAAGTCATTAAAGGGATTTATGATATCAACATGCATGTGCAAAACTATTAACGCGTAGAAGTCGTACAATGACATGACGACTTCTAAAAAATTCTCACCCAATTTTTGAATCTAACGACTCATAAATAATTTGCTTCAAAACCAAATTTTATATTTTAAATTCAGCTCTCATAAGTGCATATTAAATGGGGTTATTGCAATAAATGCAAATGCTTAAATACCTATTAAATACAACAAAGACTCATGTTCCAAATTATAAGTTGTCCTACATCAATATTCTTTTTATTTCAAAAATGATACTCTCATCTCTTTACCAAAAACTCTATATTGTTATTACACATTCCAAATTTTACTTTGAATAGTAGTATTTTTAAGATTTTTCTTAAACTCGGGCATAAGAATTCTAACACATATCACCTGTCTCACACAGTGTCTCATTTCCTGTACCCAATCAATCGAAATATTGTTATATGAATAAAAAATAATTTTAAAATAAAAATTAACAAAAAATAATGTTTTAATTGGACTAGTACAGAGAATGAGACAGGTGATTTATGTCCTAAAGATTGAGGGTGTGAGACTAAAATAGTAGGTTTGACTCTTTATCTTCCGGTCTTATGGCTGAAGTTAAAAAACTACATTTTAATGTAAACAATTATTAAACTACAAAGTATAAACATACTCGATGTAATAATATTGCAAAACCAAACTCAAACATAACTCCTTAAAAACTCAAACCCTACTTAAATATTGTCTTAAAATCATTGTGAATAATTTTTAATTCAAAGTTGCTTGATTGTAGCCTAGTCGGGTTTGAGCCTAATGAGGACTAATCAAAATGATCTAAGATCTATTTGAGAGAACTTTATGTACCTTTTCATTCTTCCATAACACGATAACAATGAGATTCTAAAGTGGTCGGAGGCTCCATCGTCATTAAAATGAACCTTGATGATTGCTTACCATTTTGGTAATGTAAAATTTACTCTATGGATTGGTTGAGTAGCTAAACACAAAAACTGTACTCATCAAGGGCGTGTAGAGGAAATGGCTATTTTGATGATTTAACGTTTGAGCAACAAAGAATTAAGACATTTTTCAATATCAATTAACGGGCATAGATCACTCGTCTCAAACGGTGTCTCAATCTATGTCCCGAGCTAATAAGAATATTACGTTTTATTTTTAAAAAAATTCTTTTATTCATATAATAATATGTTATTAGTTCGGGATAGGGAATAAGACACCATTCGAGACAAATGATCTTCATCCATAAATGAACAACTCAGTCGATACTTTATTACAACTTAAGAGTGACGTATCAATATCAATTTCGGCCTGAAGTTAGGCTATTTAATAAGGTAATAATTATCTGTGGACTCAATATGAGAAAAATAAAAGCAAAGTTCACAATGATATATGAAAATGTGTGTTTCTTACATGATCATTTTGTTAAATTTGAACGTAGAATTTCTTTTTCATCAATTTCAACTACCCAGATGGATTCTTGCCAACTATTTTTGTCTTCCGGTTAAAGCAAATCATTTCTTTCAACTTTGCTACTTTAACAAATAGCTAGAGTTTTTGTTATGGCAATTAACTAGATAACTTTTCAAGATAAAAGTCTATGTTTGTTTCAACTCAACATCTAAAATATGGCAAGTACACTTCAAAAAACATATGGCAAGTAATAAAGTAGTTAAAATATATCATGTCAAGGACACAATTTTGTTATGCATATGTAAAGAAATTATTAATAAAGACAAAACTCACTTTCGTATCTTTATGTCTCAGAAAAAATATTAATCTTCATCGACTAGAGACATCCAAAAATTAACTAAAATATGGCAAGTACACTTCAAAAAATATACGGCAAGTAATAAAGTAGTTAAATTGCATGATGTCAAAGACATGATTCTTTGTTATGTATATGTGAAGATATTATTAACAGAGACAAAACTCAATTTTGTATCTCCATGTCTCGAAAAAATATTAGTCGTCATCGACTAGAGACATCCAAAAAATAACTAAAATATGACAAATACACTTCAAAAACATATGGCAAGTAATAAAATAGTTAAAATGCATGATGTCAAAGACATGATTCTAGTTATGTATATGTAAAGATATTATTAATAGAGATAAAACTCATTTCAATATCTCCTTGTCTCATGAAAAATATTAGTTTTGATCCATTAGTGACATCCAAAAAAAAAATTGGTTACATGCCAAATTTGAAGTCACCTAGGACTATTGTCAAAAGATCAAAATATAAGCTAATTTCCTTCTTTAAATCGATATATATGTATAAAATTGCAATCTACAAGGGTTGCTATGATGTATCCCCTTAACTAGAATGCATTATTTGGAGATTTAGCATCTATGCATGTTTGATAGTGAATTTCGTGTATATGGTGGGCACCACTAGTGTCTATTCAACTAATTCAAGCATAAAGGGGTTAAAGATGTACCTCTTACAACTGTCAACTGAATCCTTCCTTATACTTCCCGCAATAAATTGAAATATTGTTGCACTTCACCAAAAACAATTTTCTTTAACAACAAGATGCTGATTAGTGGGGTAAGATTACATTAAGTCATCAGAAAATGTTCGATTTCTTGTGCGACACTTGTTGGAAATGGGTAAGCATACAACCTAAAATGGATTAATTCATTAACTATAGGACGAGGGGATATCATTGGTTATACCAAAAAAACGAATGAGACATTGCTTCTGATCACCTCTCTATGTATCTGCTGGTGCCACTAAACCAATGACACCAACCCTCCAACCTCTAAAAAGAACCCACCACCATCACGCACACCCTTTAATGAGAAGCTTCAATGGGTTTATGCACTTTCATATAAAGCCATAAGACCATACATTTTGAGAAGCAAAGGGTCAGAGAGATAGATATATTGATATTTTGAACACAAAGTGGTGCAACACAAAAAACAATGATGCAATCTAGTGTTCCCCTATGCAATATTTGTGGGGAACAAGTTGGGGTTAATGATAATGGAGAAGTGTTTGTGGGTTGTTATCATTGCAACTTCCCAATTTGCAAGGCTTGTCTTGAGCATGAAATCAATGAGGGAAGTAGAGGATGCTTGAGTTGTGGCATTCCCTATGAAGGTGACCCTTTAATGTCTATATTATATTTCCAAGTAACTAATTTATCATTTGTAGCTTTATACTCCTCATTTCAATCTTTATGTTATGGTTATTATGAATAAGATATTGCATGGTGAGGGGAAATATGATATTGTATTTTTTTAAATTATATAAAAATTAAGTAGAAATTTAGACCCTTACAGAAAAAACGTAATTTGTTATTATCTCTGTCCAATACAAGAGAGGATAATATGTTTATTATTACCCAAACTTTTGAGGTTTTTGGTCTTTTATAATATTATTTCCAAACTTTTATGGATATTAAATGACTTTGTGCTATGGTTATTTGAAACTGATAATATTTAGAGGCTAACTACACATCTATATTCAAAGAATCCTGCAAGAAAATAATAGACTACTAACCAACAAGGTCTAATATAGTTGATAGTTAGTAAGGTTCCTTAAACATGAAGTCTATTGAGAAGTAAGTCTCACATCGTCTACCTCTGTCTCGGGAATGATTTAAATACATGTTGGGCTACTCCTCTCATTGTCAATTGGTTTTGAGATGAGACCTTAACAAAGGGTTCGATCTATGCCATATGAAAATACTATTTGACACTTAATTTCTGTATCCCATGTTTGGCAAGAGCTTTTTCCTTCTTTTTTCCTACCTACACACTTTTTTTTATATGAAAGACCCTAAGGTATGTTTCCTTTTTGTATATTTCATAGAAAGAACAAAGGGTGGTGATGAAAATGATATAAAGGTTCATGAAAATCAATCCCAGCTTGGTAATTCTCAGGTAATGAGTTACTATGAATTATTGGATGCACAAGTTATGATTATTCCATTTTGGGTACAACAGAAATTTTGATGCAAAATGAAAATAAATATGCAGTTACTATTTGTATTGTTTTGGAATAGGGAAGTTGTTTGCATTTGCACTTACAACCACACCTTGAATATTTTGTAGGATATTGGACTCCATGCTAGACATATCAGTACAGTTTCCACTGTGGATAGTGGTAAATGAGAAACACTTTTGACTCTACAATTTCTAGTACAATTTTCTTGGAATTAAATTAACTAATCATTGATCATCACAATATGGTTTTTTCTTGTAGAATTGCATGATGAATCTGGAAATCCAATATGGAAAAATAGAGTGGAAAGTTGGAAGGGAAAGGATAAAAAGAGCAAAAAGAAAAAAGCACTTAAGGCTGAAGTTGAGGCACCAATTCCACCAGAGCAACATATGGAAGAAAGAATGTGAGTTAAAAAATGAAATAGTTTTTATATAGCAGATGCTGAAATGTTCATGTCTCTATTTTCTAATCAGAAGAAGTATTAGTTGTTGATTGTTCATGAAATTGTTATAAACCATTAGGCTCTAGCAGCAAGATTATTAATTTGATTCATATTTCATTCATTTGTTATCTTTGTTGGTCATGCTCATTTATGTTAAATATGAGATAAAATATTGAATCATATACTATATACTATAATTTACATGGGATGTTTTGCAGGCCTACAGAGGTTGCTGCTGACCCACCACTTTCAATAGTTGTACCAATATCAAAAACCAAACTTGCACCATACAGAACTGTGATAATCGTGCGACTCATAATCTTGGGTCTTTTCTTCCATTATCGAGTTACAAATCCGGTCGATAGCGCTTTTGCTCTGTGGTTGACATCTATCATATGTGAGATCTGGTTTGCAT
Source organism: Lupinus albus (assembly GCA_009771035.1). NCBI lineage: Eukaryota > Viridiplantae > Streptophyta > Magnoliopsida > Fabales > Fabaceae > Lupinus > Lupinus albus. Next base: position 5,993,384 of record CM020010.1, read on the forward strand.
TTTCATGGGTGTTAGATCAGTTTCCTAAATGGTGTCCTGTTGATAGGCACACTTTTCTTGAGAACTTATCTGCAAGGTAAATGCACAAAGTCGAAAAATATTTTGGACATATTGTGCCTTGTGCTTTACGGATAATTTGAACTCAAAATCTTCCGCGTTGAGAATTATGAAACCTAATCTCTAAAAAATAATCAATGGATAATATAGTAACAGGTTAGTTTTGATCTGTTGTCAATGTAAACAAGTTTTATGCAATGACCAATCATGTATTGTGACACCATTGAAGGAGTTTGACTATGATAATAATTACCTAACAAGTAAACACTTCCAATGATATGACAAAATTAGAAGATAGTGTAAGCTTTACTCAAGTTAAATTTGAATAAATAGGAAAGTAATTTCTAAGTCCAATGTGATAATTGATACCGAGTCTTTAATTTGGATGCCGATGCTCACTTTTATGATGCCCTGCCAGGTTTGAAAAAGAGGGTGAACCCTCAGGGCTTGCGGCTGTCGATTTCTTTGTCAGTACAGTCGATCCTTTGAAAGAGCCACCGTTGATCACAGCTAACACAGTGCTTTCTATCCTCGCTGTCGACTATCCAGTAGACAAAGTATCCTGCTATGTATCAGATGATGGTGCTGCAATGCTCACATTTGAATCTCTTGTGGAGACAGCTGAGTTTGCAAGAAAGTGGGTGCCATTTTGTAAAAAGTTTTCGATTGAACCACGAGCACCTGAGTATTACTTCTCTCAGAAAATTGATTACCTAAAGGACAAAGTGCAGCCTTCTTTCGTGAAAGAACGTAGAGCAATGAAGGTAAAGAATCGGAAGCTTCCTGTATTTATGACTTCAAAGGAAGAATACCTTTTATATATACCTGATATTTACCACCTTGTTTTTTTTCTCTAAATTGAGTATCCTAGAGCAAACTCATCAAGATTACTATTAAATTCTGTTACAGAGAGATTATGAAGAGTATAAGGTACGAGTTAATGCGTTGGTATCAAAGGCTCTGAAAACACCAGAAGAAGGGTGGACTATGCAAGATGGAACACCTTGGCCGGGAAATAACTCACGTGATCACCCTGGCATGATTCAGGTATATCCATTATTTCTGTGTGAAGTAAAATCTAGCTTTTGATAGTGATAGGTATAAAGAACACAGTATGAAGAAATTTGAGTATTTCTGTGTTGAAAATTTCGCTTAATGAATTATTTGTACAAGTGCATGCTATACTTCTTATAGGGTGCTTCTATCTAGACAAAATTCGGATTTTCTAGCAATTTTTTTTACCTTTTCCAGGTTTTCCTCGGACACAGTGGCGCCCTTGACATGGAAGGAAATGAACTTCCTAGGCTGGTTTATGTTTCCAGAGAGAAAAGGCCAGGTTACCAACACCACAAGAAAGCTGGTGCCGAGAATGCACTGGTATGGATAGATACCTGAATAATTTTTCATACAAGGTAATTACGATTTTATAATGCATGATTATTGTTTTAATTTATGCAGGTGAGGGTGTCTGCAGTTCTCACGAATGCTCCCTTCATTCTCAATCTTGACTGTGATCATTATCTTAACAACAGCAAGGCTGTTCGGGAAGCAATGTGTTTTCTCATGGATCCAGAAGTTGGAAGAGATTTGTGCTATGTGCAGTTCCCCCAGAGATTTGACGGTATCGATCGTAGTGATCGATATGCCAATCGCAATACAGTTTTCTTTGACGTAAGTTTATGGAGAAGTGAAGTTTTTTACTCCCCTAGACTCAAAAGAGAAATGCTATCTTAATATGTGGTAGAAAACTAACCTCATCAAACTTGTACTTATGGAACTGCTCTGCCTAGTCGCGAGTCGAAAGAACTTCACTTTTACGTGTTTTTGTGATCAAGAATCCAATTCCATTGCACTTTAGCTGATCTCAGTCCAAAATGTCTCATTTTTAACAATATTAATATGGTGATTTATATAGTTCATGCATGCAATCATGAATTTTTTTATCAACCCTGAAGCAAAAATCATGGGCACAATTCTTACTGTAGTTTCTAACCTTCAACCTTATATAATCGCTACCAATTATCCATTTCAGGTTAACATGAAAGGACTTGATGGCATTCAAGGACCAGTATATGTGGGGACTGGATGTGTTTTCAATCGACAAGCACTTTACGGCTATAGTCCACCTTCTATGCCGAATTTACCTAAATCTTCATCATGCTGTTGCTGCCCCTCAAAGAAGTCCACCAAAGATGTCTCCGAGATTTATAGAGATGCGAAGAGGGCAGAACTTGATGCTGCCATTTTTAATCTAAGGGAGATGGACAGTAAGCTCAATTAGTTTTCTCAAACAATTTTCAAGGAGCATATAGCAGAATCTTCAATGTTGAAAATATTCTTCTGGTTTCTTTTCTTCTTGCAGATTATGATGAGCATGAGAGATCAATGCTGATTTCACAATTGAGCTTTGAGAAAACTTTTGGCTTGTCTACTGTTTTCATTGAATCTACTCTAATGGAGAATGGAGGGGTGGCTGAATCGGCCGATCCCGCTATGCTGATCAAGGAGGCCATTCATGTAATTAGCTGTGGATATGAAGAGAAGACTGATTGGGGGAAAGAGGTTTGTCTCTTTTCCTATCATATTGTTGTTAATGTACCTATACCAACTGAAATTTCATTCAAGATACATGATCTTTCACCTTTTTAACTTTATCTATAGTTTCTTTAATTGATTGATCAAAATATCTTGTCTTTTCAGATTGGTTGGATTTATGGTTCCGTCACTGAGGATATCTTGACAGGGTTCAAGATGCAGTGCCGAGGATGGAGGTCGGTTTACTGCATGCCCTTGAGGCCTGCATTCAAGGGATCAGCACCTATCAATCTGTCTGATCGGTTGCACCAAGTCCTTCGATGGGCACTTGGATCAGTTGAAATTTTCCTAAGTAGACATTGCCCTCTCTGGTATGGATGGGGAGGAGGCCGTCTCAAATTGCTGCAGAGAATGGCTTATGTAAACACCATTGTGTACCCATTTACATCCCTTCCTCTCATTGCTTATTGTACTTTGCCAGCAATTTGCCTTCTCACAGGAAAATTTATCATACCAACGGTAATTCGCTCATCTGTTATCAATTATGAACTATAGATGATTTGTAACAACACAACAAAAGAAAATGATTAATAGCAACAAATTGTTACATAGTTTATTGTTTATACTAATGCCTTATATCATATTGTTCTTTACAATTTGATACAGCTTTCCAACATTGCAAGTGTTCTCTTTCTTGGACTTTTCCTTTCCATTATCACCACAAGTGTACTAGAGCTGCGTTGGAGTGGTGTTAGCATTGAAGATTTGTGGCGTAACGAACAGTTCTGGGTGATTGGAGGCGTTTCAGCCCATCTCTTTGCTGTCTTCCAAGGATTTCTTAAGATGTTGGCTGGTGTTGATACCAACTTCACTGTCACTGCCAAGGCTGCTGATGACGCCGAGTTTGGCGAACTTTATATTATCAAGTGGACTACACTCTTGATTCCTCCAACAACTCTTATAGTTATTAACTTGGTTGGTGTTGTTGCTGGATTTTCTGATGCACTAAATGGAGGATATGAGTCTTGGGGACCACTCTTTGGGAAGGTGTTCTTCGCCTTCTGGGTGATTTTTCATCTCTATCCATTCCTAAAAGGTCTCATGGGTCGCCAAAACCGCACGCCAACCATTGTTATTCTATGGTCCGTGCTGCTGGCATCGGTCTTCTCTCTTGTTTGGGTTAAGATTGATCCATTTGTGAGCAAAGTTGATAGTTCAGCCATCTCTGGGGCCTGCAGTGCTATAGATTGTTAAGTCACTACAAGGATGCTTAGCAAATGTTTTTGAAAATTGCTTAAGATATGTGAGACAATGCCATTGATTTGATCTGCATTTTGTGCAAATCATAAGGATTAGTTCATTGTGGAGCCATTTTTATCTAAGATTGGAAAAGTCTGAAGTTTGGACAAATTTCTTGTTTAAGGGATCAAACATTGGCCTCAGATCCTAAGTACATCATTCTGATTTTTTTTTCCATTAAGAAATTGAAATAAGATAGTAATTCCAATTTTTGTTACTATTTCCATGATCATGACAATATAGGGCAACTAACATGTGAGCAATGTTTTAAATTGTGGTTCGGAAACACAACTTAGTTGTATCATCATGATTTTGGTAGTTTTACAACTTCTGCGTTTAATTGCGATAAATGCAATGTGTCCACAGCCACAACTATAGTGGGAATTTAAAGCCTTATTCAAGCAACATGATATCTGAAAAATTAGAAGCTTTTGCATAAGCTCTCAAAAACTCATTTTCAGTTCTTTCCTTTCCACCATCTGTTAAAAAACATAAATAAGACCACTGAAGTGGTCATAGTTTTAGTCTTTCTTTAAAAAGTGTTGAACAGATTTTGTAAATTTTAGGAACAAATAACTTTTGTTCTATTATATGAAATGAACCCTATTCATCAATATAAAATATATGATAAAGAAAGCAGAAGGAACCATTACTCTGCTACCTGAAAATACATTAACATCATATATTCATATAATATAACCCTTAGCTGGAAATGATGCTTTTCCTCTAACATCTCTCTATATCTTAGAATTTTGTATCTTAGGATGGAGGGAAGAATCGGTCGAGGTTGAAAGGGAGCGAGTAGAACTCTACATTCCTGCCATCTTCTTTGAATGCTCTGAACCTAGCCCACCATGGCATTCCCCTATCTCTAGCACTATTCTTGTACTCAAGAGTGTTGTCCAAGAATACAGCAATTATCAATGCAACAGTTGGGGAAGAAAAGAAGATTGTATTAAGGAAATCATTGAACTGCGAAAACAAAAAAAAAATTACATAATTTCATTACAGTTGTTTTATTTTGACATAGTAAATAGTAACCACTGGTTTGATATTCAGCAGTATAAAGTGTTACCTTCAATAATTTCATATTTTTTTCTCTTTTGTTGAAATACTTGCTAACATTAAGCATAGAGTTAAGCTTGAAAGGGAAAAAGTTCACTTTTCAAGTAAATAAATAAAACAACAAACAAACTCACCCATCCAGCCCTGGTATGAGAAGGACCGTGACCGGCCTTGGCAGTGTATTCTCTGAAATATTCGGGAACAGACAAGCCTAAGAACAGGGCAACACCGGTAATAAAGAGGTTCCTCATTGAATTCATGTTAGTGAATTGCAGAAATGATAGGCCCACAGAAGCTGAAAACCGAAACAGCATTCGGAATAAGAGATAGGAAAACAAAGAGGTGCTCTCAAATAGATGAACTAGTGGTTGTACTCACCAACAAGTCCAAACAAAACACAATACACAGCAGCAAAAATAGGGAATGGTATTGATGCAAATAAGGCTCCAAATTTTCCTGAAGAAAGAAACAAAGTATGTATTTCAAGTGAAAACAAAGCTACAAAATGAGTTGTATATAAGTTTACCAATTGCTACTTACCTAACATTGAGAAAAATATCATGAAGCCAGCTGAAACTTGAATAACCCTTCTGCTTCCAATTCGAGTACTTCCTAGAAGCCCCACATTCTCTCTGACATGGTCCTACGAGAATCAAGTTCTGTCCCCATACAAAAGTGAAAAGTACGAATACGAATGAAGAATAGGACTTACACTGAAACTGTTGAACCAGTCAGTGTTCCAAACATGCCATTCAGCAATGTTCCAATTCCTTGCCAACCAATACCACGGCTCAGAACATGAGCAGGAGGTGGTGTAGCACTTGCAAGACGTGATGCTGCTTTGTATGCTGCAGTTGACTGTGAAATAAGAAAATGTTACATATTGTTCCATCACTACACAATCAATAATAGATGCATATTCAAGACGCCGATGTGTCATGCTATTCATAAAATGACAAACTAAAGATATATATATATATATGGACGGAAAGTATCTAAAAGTATCAAATATCAGATATTGTATGTATTATATACCGATACAACAACCATTTTGAAGTGTCCTTGCTACATAGCTTGTTAATTAAGTGTAATACCTCAACCAGTGAGACTAAAACAGCAGCAACTGTTCCGAAACAATGACTAGCATTAAATGTAGGAGCCCCCCACTCAAGAGGATATGGAATCTTTATCCTGCAGCAACATGTTCAAGAGTCAATGCAATAACTCAACATATTCATTGCTAATTGATAAATAACTATTTTAGCAGTAAATATATATTACAAGTATTCAACTATATCGATGCTTTTGGTACCAACCATGGTGCAGAAGAAATGAGATTAGCCCTGTCTGTTCTGCAACTATGTTGGGTTACTTGGTTTCGATGTTTGTATGCTCCAACCGCTGTTAAAAGATCAGCATATACCCATATCACTATGGTTGATATGAGTAGAGCAAATCTCTCTAGAATTGGTTGTTGTCTTATATGAAAGTTTTTCAAGTACTGCATACAACATATAGTTAGAACTTAGAAGTTAACTGTGATTTTTAAACAGGGAATTTCTCATTCACCTATTTGACATAACATTAGTGAATTTTATTTGTACCTGAGAAATGACTGTAAACAGGATTAGCATGGGGATTCCAATTTCAACACAATCTCCAACCTGAGAAAGGATTCAGATTCAGAACAATGTGCTAAACAGTATGAGCCATGAACAATTTCTTCCAAAAATTTCACAATTTAGAAATTCTGTGAACTTAGTACTAGTGACATGTGGGTTAATGTTATACCAGAACAAACCCTCTATCAAATAGTCCAAAACCAACTAATGCTATTACTGGAACCATTCCCAGTGGACTGAAAAACCTGCATATATACAAAGGAAAAAAATACAGTAATTATTTGATGTAGACAATGGAAAAAAGGACTGAAACCATTCAAGTGCCATTGTTTGACCTGAAAATTAGATAAGCATTTCACATAAAAAATCTTACCTTGAACAAATAGCCCATATTTGACTAAATCCCAAAATGATTTGTATGCTTGATGCTACTATTAGAGCTCCTTGGACTGCTTTCATGGTGCTAAGAAATCTCTGAAGATGAACGAAAGAGCATTAGTTTAAGCTACCGGGGTGACAAATTCAATACAATTTTCACCCTTCAAGGCTTCATTCAACTTCCTTATTATTCTAAATTTGGTCAGAACTCATTTTTTCCTTGTAATTAATGGCTAGTAACGAAGACAATTTCATCATAACGTCGGATAAATTTTGTCAACAAGAACTAAGTGTATTTTTTACAATTAATCCAATGCAAGTTTTAGATATAAATTTGACACCGATTCTTCAATAGCAAACATTTTGTGAAGGTCTTTTTTCTGTAAGGTCCATTAATAATAATTTGGTTCATATTAGATTCTTCATTGATCATATGTATTAACTTCAACTTATAATTAAATTCAGGATAAATTTTGGAAAAGAGATTATAGAAAGGTACTAAGTACTAACCAATTGTGGGTCCTCTATCATAGCCAAATTAGGATCATGAATTATGGACATAATGGGAACCATAAATGCATATGAGCCTCCTATCACTGTTGGCAACCTTGTTCCAAAGAGTGTCTGCACAAGTGTATTAATTCCTTCAACAAAGAGCAGAGTCTGAACCACTCTCACTTTATCACCCTGAACCAATAACACTCAATACATGAATATCAATTTGCTATATTAACACACAGTATGAGGCATTTTCATTTTCATGGCCTCCAAAATTTCATCTTCTGTGGGACCATACCAACCCAAATCATTTTAGCATATGACAAAATCAATAATGAGGTTTAATTAAATTTGCAGTCCTTCAAAAATTTGCAAATTCTTTGTTAGTCCAAAAAAAGGTGATCCAGTGCACGAGACTTTCGTAAATTTGATTCAAGTAAATGTACACAACCTTATGGTTGTGTCGAGGCACACCCTTTTTAAGGATCAGGGCCAGTCTTTCTGTAGGATTAAAACAAAAAAAACACAATTTTTACTTAATTGAACTTCAGAAGAAAAAGGCTTTTCCTTGATAGAAATTTTCCTGGCCAAAAGAAATTCATCAGAAATCACTATATCAATCATAATCAGAAGCAGAATCAGATTAATAAACAAAGTGAGGAAGGAAAAGAGAAATGAAGTTGGGAATGGCTTACATCATTTCCACCCATAAGAGGCACAAGCATTGAAGGAATCATCACTGCAGTTCCTAGAGCCAAAATGTAATGCTGAAATCCCAAAGCTATTGTCTCCACTGTTAACAGTTTAACACACACAGAAAATCAGTCACAGAATCAAAGTTGAAAATAATAACAATGCAGCTTAGAAAAGATTGAAAAAGCTGAATAAACACATACCCCATGATGGACTAGAGTGTATACAGTAATCTAATCCTTGAAGTTGATCCATTGGTGGGTGGCTTATATCTTCAACTTTTATAGCTGCCATGATCACTCTTCACTTTGAAAATCTTCTCTTGCTTCTAGATTGAGAGTGAATGTAATAATGTGAAGACACGGTGCTTAAAAGCTGAAAAAAATAAAAAAGCTAATAACAGATTATGGAAGAGGCCAATAGAAAATGCACTTGTCACCCACTTATGTTAGTGTTTTTTCTTTGTTACAAGTTTTTATTTGCTTACATCTACCACTCACATCGGTATTGTGGCATTTTTTTATAATATTTCTCTTAACTTTTGAATACTCACATAGTGCCTCTTAAGAAACTTCCAAAAAATAACTGAACGCAAAAGTTATGTTACCGTTGCCTTCACTGTTCCCCACTATTGAACTTTACAACTAGTTCTGAATTGAAGTGCCATTGATTTAAGGATATTAACGATAAATGTTGAGAGTTTGTTACAAGGTAAAGATGAGAATAGTTTTTTTTGGTAAATAATACATTATAATTAATTCTTAAAGTTTAATTTATTATCACTTTTCACATATACAAGTTCAAGGATACAGACATACAGTATTTAAAAACCTACATTTAACAACGGCTATCTAATTTTTTAAGTATATAAGTAACCTTTTAAAATTTGTTAAAAATATTTAGATTTTGTAAGTGTAAGATAAGAACTTTCGGATGGGGATCACCTGTCGATCTTCATCCAAAACTTTCTAGGCATCATTTTCTTAGGTTTCTTTAACCTAATCAAAACAAAGACGAAATGTATGTTATTGTTATTCTATTTAATTTTACTTTATTTAAAATTTGTATTCTTTATTTGATTATTAAATGGATACTATTTTAAAATTTATTGTACAACATTACAAATATGTTAAATTTGAGTTTGAGTTTTAGACAATGATTTTTAAAGAACAAAAAACTATAACGTGTAATCTTAGCTAGTAAAAGTTTGGGACAATAAAAAAGGTGACATCTAAGGTCTCATAATGTATTACTTATGTTTTATTAGTAAAAAATTAAATATGAATTAAATATATATTAATATTGTTTAATGGTAGTTTAAAATTTTAGTTACTATAATTAAATTTAATACTTACAATATTAATATTATTTCTTAAACTAAAGTAATACAGATAAATTATATATTTATTGTGTAAAAAACTCTACACTCTCTATTAAATCAATTCTAGCTAATTGAAATACTTGAACTTAAAACCTTAAACTTGAGATCGATTGGTTTATATTCAAATCTTAAAAATAAACTTCACTAAAAAATAAAAATTGAAATATTTGTCTATTTTGATATCTTGGCATAAATTTTCAGAAGTGGTTGATCAAAGATTTTTTATGGAAAAAAACAACAGCTTCATGGATTATCTGGCCCACGTAAGATGAATTGTTTGTTTGAGAGAGAAGGAGTTCATAAATTGTTTGTTTGGTGCTGAGTTGGATTTCGTAAATATCAGATTTTAAATTGAACGGGAACACGTATTTATGATTATGGATGAATGTTATGACAATCAACCTGTCACATTTTCATCCCAAAAATATTTGTTTTTGATGAGATATGTTTATCAATGAGAAGTTGGTTTTCTGATATAAGATTTTATTGGATCACCAAATATTATATTAGACCATATAAGACGATTTGTTTGTTTATCGTAGAATGTGTGGTGGTGAGTTGGAGTTCACAAATATTTGGCTTTAAAGTGAAGTGTAAAACCTGTTTATGATTATGGATGAATGCTATCACAATCAACTTATAACATTTCCATCCCAAAAATTATTTGTTTTTTTTATAAGAGACGCTTATCAACAAGAAGTTGATTTTGTGATGTAAAATTTTATTGGATCACCAAGTATTATATTAGACCATATAAGAAGAATTGTTTATTTGTGCAAGAAAGAAGTGGTGCTGAGTTGGAATTCACACATATTTGGCTTTAAAGTGAAGTGGAAAACGTGTTTATGACTATAGATGAATGCTATGATAATCAATCTATCACATTTCCATCCTAAAAAATATTTGTTTTTTTATGAGGACACTTATCCATGAAATGTTGGTTCTGTGATGTAAGATTTTATTGGTTCACCAAATAGTATATTAGACCAGATAAGATGAATTGTTTGTTTGTGCAAGAAGGCATGGTGGTGAGTTGGAGTTTACAAATATTGGGCTATAAAGTGGAAAATGTGTTTATAATTATGGATGAATGATATGAAAATCAACCTTATCACATTTCCATCACAAAAATATTTGTTTTTTATAAGGAGTGTTTATCAACAAAACATTGATTTTATGGTATAAGATTTAATTGATTCACCAATTATTAAATTAAAAGTCAAATGTTTGATTTTATGTAAGTAACACTTATAAAATATTAAAAAAAATTAGTTAATTACCCTATGATAAATAAAGAGATACATTTTGTTATAAAAAAAGGTGAAGCTTGAGCTACAGATGACCACAGTAAATGTTAAATACATATATTAATTATATGACAATATTAACCATTGGGGATATTTCCATTATATTTAGATAGACTAGGTTTTAACTTATGGAACAGATAACTATAGGAGATTGTATCTTTTAAAAGGTTCATTTAGCTTTAAGTCATATTTAATGATTATTTTATGTTTTACCATAAAAGATAGAGATATACATCAATATGTATGCATTAACACTGTAAGAGTTTGTGTTACACTGTCACTAAATCTTTCATAATTCATTTTCAATCAGTATTGACTATTAAATAAAGTTAATACAAATCTCACCCACCATAAAATATTAATATATTAATATTTGCCGATCAAAAAAATGTTGTATTACATATCCAAAATTTAAAGTACAACATTAACACAAATTTGTGAATTATTTACCCCTGCCCAGAGTTTCACTTTTAAATTTAATTCAAAGATATATGTGTTAAACTTTGTCTAGTTCTCTAATAGCTTAAGCTCTTGTATGTTAGGTCAAGTGCTGAGTCAAATGCCTTAGGTGCTAGGTCAGATGTTGAGTCAGATGCCTACGTCAAGTTTATGGACTCATTCATTTGTAAGAACTACAAATTATTTACTATTATGATTATTTATGTGAGAATTTAAGCGAGTCTATTAGATTTAACGTAAATTTTCCAAAAAAAGAATAATATATTATTATGATTTGATTACCAAATTAAAGAGTATGGTCTTAAAAGTCACTATACAGTTCATTAAAATGGTAAACATAGAGATATGTGAGAGCAATGTAAACTTTTATTATAAAATAAAAATATTATTTTGTTTTAATAATTAAATTTTTAATAAAATAAATTAAAGGTATAAAGATTCATATAGTTAATTAGTGAGAGTATCATTCTTAATACCGGTAGACAATATTCTAAAATTAGATATAAATATAGTTTTCCATGTTTGACTAAAAAACGTAATAGAAATGTCATAATTCATTATTTCTCTTCTTAGCCGAACCTTCATGTGTCATACCACTTGTTAGTGTTTCATTGATTGAATAAATCACAAAATATTTTCCAACAATTAGGTAAGAACAACTTAAACATAGGATCTTAATATAAAATCTGAAAGAGAATATGTTTATGTGTACATCTAGATATATGATTCTCATTTTCTCTCTAAATGTGAAAATAGAAATTTGTGAGGATGTGACGTAAATTCTCTTTGTCCCAATGTCGCATCACTTTTGTTGCACAAACTGATAATAGTGACTAAGTTTATTTTATTTGCACTTTTGCATTGTAACTTGGGCCATTATATAAGCTTTAAGTTCAAATTCTGAATTAGATATAGAAAGAAGCTGGAGAGAATATCATGAATAAAGAATAATATATCTCTTATACATATTTCCTTCCGCCACTAAAATTATGACATTTATAACATTTAATCATTTTCTACAAAAAATATTTCTAAAACTAAACAAAAAAATACACATATTATTCTTTTACTGGTTGAATGAGGTAAGTTATCTACTAATATAAAGAGATACTTTATTGTACTATGAATATTGAGAGAGAACATATCTAAAATCTTCCTAGAGAACTTTTAGATGACATAATCACCTTATTACTTGGAGAAAGATGGAGATTTCATATTCACATTACTGTAACTATTTATTTCACACATGATGTGGTCAATTTGTCTATGTTGCAAATCAGTACATATTTATTATCCCACAAATTATATCATTGCATATATAATCAATTATGATTGGTCATAAAAATAATTAATTATTAAATTTTTAATTTAAATACATTTTTCAATTACATGAAGTAATAGTAAATACACTGGAACAAATATGCTCCCCATATAAAGATAGTCCCACGTATTTGGTGAATCACATAAATATCTGATATCTTGTGTCGACGTTATTGCTTGCCATTTCTATAACAATATTATTATAACTTTACACCCTAATTTTAATTGTTATTTTGGAACAAAGATTACATATATCGTTTTTGTGTTGCGTTAAGTTGCCATTACAGAAAAAAGTTCAATATCTAGTAACCTTCCTGTAAAGGGTTTACACCGTTAATATACAATTATGTATTTATGTCAACTACTTTAATTTTTTGTATAATTAAGGGTATTAATCTCTTTTAAAATGTTGATTGTTCTTCCTAATAAGTGTCGCTCACAGAAATCAAATCTTTAATATTTTGATCTGTCTATAGATCCAATAAAGTCATACACCACTTAATCAATGTTTTTTAATTATATATAGTATATATATTCAAAATTAAATAATTATTAATAATATATGAATAATGGAAGAAATGTTGTAGCTGTAAAAACTTTACACAATCAATGAATGCATAAATTATTTTCTGATACAAATATACTTTTAGGATATTGCAAATGTCATAATTCAATCTGAACATTTATTTGTATAATTTTATATCTTGATGTAATATTTGTACAATTTTTTACTTACAAAATTAATATATCACCTATCATCAGGAGTCTTATAATGCAGGAATTTAATTCCACCCCCTTGTTTCTCTAACTAAATATAAGTACATTTTCCCAATGCCCTAGTGAAATAGTTTATTAGTTGGTGTGCTGTTATCTTCATTGATAATTTACTCAGAATGGAAAAGGAACAAGATAAGAAACCTGACCTGTACATTAGGTGGCACTGAGTCCATTATTAAATGACACAAGAAATCTGAGCAATTATTATTAAGAATAAAATGAATGAAAAATGTTAGAAAAACACATCAAAACCATGATTATGTATCATTTAATTAATTATGAGTGTAATATTTATAGACTATCGTTGTAAAGATTGATATATAGTCAGTATATTATTTACGATTTATTTATATTACCTATATTTATGAGTCAATGATAATTAAAAATAAATGATTAATGATGCAGACATTATAAAAAAATATTACATCATGGGTTTACACATTTTTTTCTTCTCATTAATTATTGAGTTAATTACACTAACACCCCCTGAGTTTTAGTGAAATTACACAAACCACCCCTCATTTTTTTGTCCTTACACGAACTACCCATAATTCTGTACATATATTACACTAACCACCCCTGATGAGATGTAAGTATAATATTTTAAACAAAAACATGTGATGTGTGTAATTAAGTTAAACAAAATATTGTACATTGGGTAGACAAATCCAAATAATATAAAAGTCAATGCATCTTCATTATTTGGTTCATTACAAAAATAATATAAAAGTTATATAAACATCTCTTTAGAATTGTTAATATATTGTATAATGAAACAAAAATAATAAAAAGACATTCAGTTTTGTAGTATTTGGAATTGTCTACCCAATATATAATATTTTGTTTAACTTAATTACACTCATCACACGTTTTTTGTTTAAAATATTACACTTATATCTAATCAGTGGTGGTTGGTGTAATATATGTATAAAATCAGGGATGGTTTGTGTAAGAGTGAGGGGTGGATCGTGTAAGGACAAAAAAGTGAAGGGTAATTTATATAATTTCACTAAAATGCAGGGAGTGTAAGTATAGTTAACTCTTAATTATTCCACTCAGAGACACGACACGTCAAGTAATCAATATCTAACACCTTAACTATATCAACCTTTTATTATGATTGTGAATACAAAAGTTTGAAGGTGATTGATTTTACATAAATATTTAAAAAATATATATTTTTCATTATTTATCATGAACCCCATTGATTCTAACACATTCTTTTCATTTTCATGATACGGCGTATCTACTAAAATAATAATTAATGAATAAAATATGAAATTAATAGTCTACCTCTTTCCTCCACCTACTTTTTCACATTTAATTTTTTTTCCAGCTAACCAATACTTTTAAAAAATCTTCTTTTTCCCACCCATCTACTATATATAAGTATCCTAAAATGAATTAATTAAATGAATCGATAAAGATGATCTTTTATAATTTGTATCAAAATATTTCCATATATATGTTTCTTTGAACAATAGAAGGATGAGTATTGTTATAATTTTTTTTAATTTATATTAATGTATAAAGTAAAACATAATATCACTATCATCACAAAGATTTTGTTGGGAAAAACTAGTTTGTAATTGTGAATTTGTAACTCGTAGTTGTGAATGTAGCTTGTTAAATTAGAGTCATTTGGTAAAACGAGTTTTGTAAATAAGTGAAATTTAAAAAATGACTAAAAATAATATGCATTATTTATTTTGTTATTTATTAATTGAAGTAATTAAATATATATATATATAATATAAATAATTTTTTATTTTTTATTTTAGTTATAATTGGATGTGTAATATTTTATTTATTTGTTTGTTTTCTTTTAATATGTTTTGTTTTCAATATTTTATTAAAAATGCAAATAAGTTACATAAGTTTATAATATTCTATCACCATTTACACTATATATCACTAAAAAATTATAATATGAAAATATTTCATATATTTATCTAATAATCAAATGCAATAATAATGTATACATCACAAGAAAATCCAGTAGAAAATAATTTATTCATCACAAAAGATTCTAACAACTAAGGTTAATAGATTTTTTTTTAATTTAGGGTATGCAATGTAATTTGTTAAAATATTGAAAGACAAAATTGGAAATTGAATTATTAAAAATTACTTCCACATCTAAATTGAAATAACATTCCGAAAAGTAACTTTAAACGCTAGAAGTTCAATTTTTAAAAGTTACAAGTTAGCTTCAACTTTTGTCTACGAATGCCTCTAATAACTTTTTGAATGACTCAAACATACAAGCCACCTCAAATCTACTTTAAAGGTTTGCCCAATAGTACCTTTTGAAATATTTAAAATACTTATTATCTGTATCTATACGTCTATATTATATATAAAAGTTTGTATATATTGTAATTTGTGGTTGTCTATTTTCCTTTGTTTATTTTATATTTTTTTTATACCAAAAACCATATATAACTCAATGTTTCTCTATACCCAATGCATATTCTATGTTATTTTTAAACAATGCACCACTTTTATATAAATTATATATATGTGGTTATGATTTATTCATTCACACTATTTATTCATCACATATTATAAATTGGTAATTAAAATCAGAATAAAAGAGTTATGATTTTTCTAACCACAAATGAGATGACTTATAAATCATAACATTCGATAAGAATACAGGTCGGCAGACATGAAATATCTCTCGACACGCTAATAAAAATAAATGTGATATAATATGTACTTTTATAAACAATTATATTAAAAACTTCAAATAATATATATATATATATATATATATCAATTCTGCTTAATCTAGGTTTGAGTTTTGAAGTTCGGGCTTAGGATTGGATAAACAGAAACCGGTCCCCAATCAGTCCCATTGTCATTACTAATAATGACTTAATAATTTTATTTACATTTGTTACCTGCAAACATTTAGGGTCAACATATAATTTTTTATAAACATTAAATCAATAAGTACTGTATGTGATATAATAAAATTTAACAACTTCGCATGAAGCATGTTAAAAATAATAATTTAATATATTTGTTTATATTAGATCTTATATATCACATTACGAAATGTATGTTTACCTGTATCACCGTATGCTAAAGGTTTAGCTTAAATGATTTCTATTTTTATTAAAAGTTACGTTGACCCTTTAAACATAGTTGACAATCGTCGACATATCTTTTTTGGCTTTTTTAGACTAAAAATAATGATTTTACTTATAAGCTGGCTTTACATTTCCTATTACCTATTTATTATTATTTTATTATTTAAAATAATAATAATAATAAAATTAATATATTTTTAAGAAAATTAATTATTACTATAATTAGAGTATAAAGATTTATGCACAACTACTATATCATTTATCATTTATTTTTTATTTATTTTAAGAACATCGATGATCAAACACAAATGTTAATAATACACAAAACTCTTGATATATATAATAGTGTATAAAACTCGATTTGGACATGGAAAAAAAGTCTATCTATAGAATTGTATATTATAAATAGAGAATAAAGTATCTCCTCCTCATACTAGAAGATAATTTATCTCGCCGGTAAAAATATGACAGGTGTATTATCTTGTTTTGTTTTAGAAATATTTTGTAGAAAATGATTAAATAGTACACATGTCACAATTTTAGTGGCTGAAAGAGATGATTTATCTCTTTATCCTGGTATAAAGAGATAAATTATCTCATACAATCACTAAAATCGTGACATGTGTATCATTTAATTATCTTCTACAAAAAATATTTCTAAAACTAAACAAAACAATACATATATCATTTTTTAATGGCTGAAATATGTAAATTATCTTCTCGTACCAAGAAATACTTTATTTTCAATAAATATTCTATACTCAAATATAAATAATATTGCTTAAGTGTGTATGATGATGATGATGCGTGTGAATATACCAAGAAAAGAAATACAAAATTAAATTAATATCTAACCTTATCTACAGCACATTCAAACTCAAAGCTGAGACAGAAAATCTGAAACAAATAAAAACTTTCACAACTTCAACGAATGGAAGCTTGTAACTATAAAACACCTTCTATCTTTTCTCAACAAACCTTGAACCTCCATTTTCATTATCCTTTCAATGGAGGTTACCAAAGAAATCACAACCACCAAATCCTTCAACAAGAAGGAAACTAGTAACATTCTATTAGGCCGTTTTGAGATAGGGAAGCTCCTAGGCCATGGAAACTTTGCTAAGGTTCACTTAGCACGTAATATGAAAACCGATGAGTGTGTTGCCATTAAGATCATTGATAAGGAGAAAATTCTTAAGGGTGGTCTTATGGGTCATATCAAGCGTGAGATTTCTATCCTCCGCCGTGTCCGCCACCCCAATATCGTTCAACTCTTTGAAGTCATGGCCACCAAAACCAAGATTTACTTTGTTATGGAGTATGTCCGTGGTGGCGAACTCTTTAACAAGGTTGCCAAAGGTAATTCATCACTGTTTTAAATTGCATTCTGCACCATGGTTCCGATTCGGAGTCTGTTGGGAACTAGCCTACCTAATTGTTGACTTACTCCTCTCATATTCAATCGGTTTTGAGATGAAACGTTAACATGATTATGAGTCAAATCATTCCCCTAGTCCAACAAACTTATATGGAGATGACATGTTATCTCGGGAAAAGTTTAAATATTTGTTCATCTCATAACAAATTAGGTTTGAGATGAAATTTTAGCATATTCATCGTACAAATATTTTGACCACAACTGTGATAAACTTGATAGAAGTGCTTTGCATATTATTGGCTACCAAAACTCTTATTAGTCCTTGTTTTGGACTAATACAAAAAAATCTTCCATTTTGATTTAGTGATCTACCATTTTCAAGAGTAAGTTTTTAAATTTAATTCACATCTTAGTCATCAATTCCAGGAAATCTAATGATTTAGATCTACTCACTATTTCAAACAATTGGATTTTCCTATGATTGAAAATACTCTTGGAGGCAATGGATCTCTCATCTTTGATTTATATTAAGAGAATAATGTATTTAAGTTATCTCCTTCAGCCATTAAAATCGTGATATGTGTACCATTTAATCATTTTCTACAAAAATATTTCTAAAACTAAACAAAACAATACACATGTCATTATTTTACTAGCTGGAGGAGATTTTAACTGCTTAGATTATGAAATCATGTATATGAGTTTCATTTGGTGCATGGACGAAAGAAGATGGAACAACATAGAACTTGATGTTGTGTTCTTTGCTTTGGCTCCACCGTTTAGTGGAACCAAAATGTTGTATTTTTTAGTGTTAACTAAACTTGTATATCTTGTTGCTTTGTTTATCAATGGGTACACAATGGTTTAAACTTTTAAGAAAAAATGGTGATGATAACTTAGCAATTTCTTTTCAGGTAGGTTGAAGGAAGAAAATGCTAGAAAATACTTTCAGCAAATGGTGTCAGCGGTAGGTTTTTGCCACGCTAGAGGTGTGTTCCATAGGGACATAAAACCAGAGAATTTGTTGCTTGATGAAAATGGTGAACTTAAAGTCTCAGATTTTGGTCTCAGTGCAGTGTCTGATCAAATAAGACAAGATGGGTTGTTCCACACGTTTTGTGGGACACCTGCATATGTTGCACCTGAGGTTTTGGGTATGAAAGGTTATGATGGTGCAAAGGTTGATATTTGGTCTTGTGGCGTTGTTCTGTTTGTTCTTATGGCTGGTTATTTACCCTTTCAAGATCAAAATGTTGTAGCTATGTATAGAAAGATTTATAAGGGTTCTTTTAGGTGTCCAAGGTGGTTTACACCAGAAATCACTAAGCTTCTAGATAGACTTCTTGATATAAACCCTCAAACCAGGATTTCAATTCCTGAGATAATGGAGAATAAGTGGTTTAAGAAAGGCTTCAAGCAGATTAAGTTCTATGTTGAGGATGATATAGTTCGTAGTCTTGATGACAAATTGAATATGAGTGATGATGATGAAGGAGCGGTTTCGGAATCTGATTTCGAGATTGTGACTAGAAGGAGGAATAACAATGTATCATTGCCAAGGCCTGCAAGTTTGAATGCATTTGATATAATATCATTTTCATCAGGTTTTAATCTTTCTGGTTTGTTTGAGGAAAGGGGTGATGAGGCGCGATTCGTGTCGGGTGCTCCAGTTTCGAAGATCTTATCAAAATTGGAGGAAGTTGCTCATTTGGTTAGCTTCACAGTGAGAAAGAAAGACTGCAGGGTGAGTTTGGAGGGTTCAAGAGAAGGTGAGAAAGGACCATTGACTATTGCTGCAGAGATATTTGAGTTAACATCTTCTTTGGTAGTGGTTGAGGTGAAGAAAAAAGGAGGTGATAGTGAAGAGTTTGAGAAATTTTGCAACATTGAATTGAAACCTGCTTTGGAGAATTTGATGGTGGAGGATGACTCTTCAAGTTCTTCATCTCCACCTACACACACTGAACCTTTTAAATTTCGTTCTCATTCTTTCTCTCCACTTGGTAGGCCTTGATACCAAACCTTTGTTCTTAGATATACCTGAAATATAGCAGAGAAGAAGATAAAAGGGTATTACTATTCTTCTTTTTTCTCTGTTCTTTTGTAGATTGTGTATTGGATAATTTTCTTTTCTTTTTCTTTGTTTTTTTTTTGTAGATTACATGTTACTTTGTTTGCATGTCTAATTTATGTAAGAAGAAGGCTAATAAAATAAAAATATAGTGGATGGAGTATATACAATACACATATGTTACATTGCTTTGGACTGTATTTTATTTACATATATGTTCTTTGTTGGAAGTAATAAGGAAATAAAGTTCTTGTTAATCAAAGAGGTTTTGAAATTGCTTTTGCTTTTAGTGCTTCATTTGATATTGGAGATTAGGGGAACCATTTTAAGAATTTACCAATCCATGCCCTTTTAGATTGGTCAAAAAAAGATAGTAACATATTGAAAGGGATATGAAAGTCTTCTTTTAACAAAATCTGATTAATTCAGAATTCATAACCTTTTTCTGCTCCACCTGTTACATATGAAAAAGGATATGAAAACCTTCTTTAACATGATTCATATGGAGTAGTTGAGTGCTAGTATAACAATAAGAATAATGCTTGAGGATATTGTTTTTGGGTATAAGGATGGGAATCTCCTCAGCCGGTCAGGAATTAATCTTTTTCAGAATGTGTGGTTGCCCTTTTCAACAAGTGTTACTCAAAGAAATTGAGCTATTGACTTTTTAGTCTATTTGTGATCTAGTAACACCTTATATCATTCTCAATAAATGTCGCTCTCATGATTCTTTTCTTGCGGGTCTCTTATTTAAAAGAATAAATAACAACAAACATAATGTATGGCAGAAAAATATGGGGCTAATTGAAGAGCATGTTGTACTCATATACACCACTAAGACACTAGGAAATGAAGAAATGATGTAGAGCTTATTTGAATGGATGACATTCACTCTAAGAACTAATTTACAATACTCATTGATTTTGCAAACCCCACCTAAATGCTAAAAAGGTTCCACTTGCATCTTGTCCTACATGCTAACAAGTGATGATTCTTGTTAACATATGGACTCTATAAGGGAGGGTGGTGTGCTATTTAATGAAAAATTATTATATGGTGCATCATCAAATGATTACAATTATATCTTTATCATTAATTTTCAATCAACACATTAAATTTTATGTCATTAGTGTATCATTAATGATGATGATTTGATTCGAATCATTAATCCTATTTAATAATTTCATCTATTTACAACTTGCTTGTTCCCAAACAAAAAAAGATTAAGTTGTCTCATCCTTAGGATATGGCTACATACCTTCCAAAATGACTTTGCCGTATTGATTCCATGTTCTAACTTAATTAGTCGTGATTTTTCCATATAAAAGATGGAAAAAAACCAATAAAGTAAACATTTTACTCCCTTAATTAGTAATAGAGAGTTAGGCCTCCTTTCGCTGGAGGAAGAAAATAAGAAGAAATAAATATGTGAGAGAAAAAGAGATCAGAAATAAAATGGATTTTAGTTTTGTTTGGTTGTATAGAAAAAAAAAATGATTGTTTCTTCCTCCCTCTTCCTTGGAGAAAGATTTGTCGTCCAAAATTATGTTTCAAATCATGTCTCGGATCAATCATGTAAATTAAAAAAAATTATAATATTCATTATTTTTTTGGGACATGGTTTGGGACACAGTTTGAGATAACAGATCTGTATATTTTTTCCTCTCTCATTTTCTCCTCACTTGGGAGGGAAAACACATTTAGAGTGCCCCACACCTTTTTCTTTCTCTCTCTTCAAACTCTCCCATAAATCAAAGGAGAAAAAAACTTTGTTTCTTATCATCTTCTCTCCTCTCATTATTTTTCTCTTCCTTTCCACTCAACCAAAGTAAGGCTTATTTCTACTAGGACGCTCAGTCACATTTTATGCATTAGAGAGAGAAAAAAGAATGAAAATACATGTCATCTCCTTATGGGGTGGTTTCACCTATTTATATTGTGGGATGGAGTGGTCTGCACTCCAAGGAGAGGTCTGTCATCATTATACATGAATTTATTCTTCACAACCTATCAGACTGTCATTGTTGTGGAATTGGACTACCTCTGCTTTGTGAGTAACCTTAATCGATCCTCTACTCAAGCGATGTGATCTTACCTTTGTATAAAATGTTACTTTAGTAACTTTGATTAAAAAATGTAAGATAAATTTAAGTCGTTGCCTGAAAATCAAACAACTTAAATTTCAAATTGTGTTTTGATTCTAATTTTCTGAGACTAGAATCTTAACTTCAACCAAACCTCACCAAGAGATTAAGAATCAATTGTTGTTATAGAATCTTAAGTCTTAATTGCAGGATGTTCATTCTATAATTGGATTGAATAACTTCCTAAGGTGACAACTTCCACAAAAGGACTTGGAAAACATGTATGTAATGAAAGAAGTGCCTAAATGTCTCAAATTTAAATTGTGGTTTACAATTGTATAATATTGAAGCTTTGTTATTCTTGACAAGCAAATTATGACTAAAATTATAGCTACATCATTCATAAAACATAACATAATGACAGCACCATTCTTATTATGTCAATTGAAATTTTTAAACCTTTATTATTATTATTATTTTTACTTTATTATCATTGATACTAGATAATATATGAGACATAAATTAGGACATCATATCTTAAGTCTCAAGCGTGGCCACATGTCAATGGAACCAGCATGGTTTCTAAACATTATGCACTGGTGTTGACTTTAAAAATTGCATGACTTTTATTTATTTATTTTGAGTAATCGATTTTAAATTGAATTTTGTGATTATCTCATTAACACAACTTTTAAGTTTAGATTGACTTGTTACAAATATACACCTGTATGGTTGTGTGGCAGCACTAATATATGATTTCTGTAACATTTGACAATTGACACTTTCTTTATGCTGATGCAATGCTAGGTGGAACTAGAATAAGAGCTTGCATAATTGTCTTTTAACAAATATAACTTTTAAAATTCACTGATTATTGATGCTTTCTGTGTGGTCCATAACAAACATTGCTTTCAAATAATTCAACTTTAGGTTCTCTGGTGGCTAGTGTAACCAACTATTTGGACCCATTTTGCTATGATACAAACTTTTTCATGTTTCCCTTTCTGCTATTAGATTTTTACATTATATATTTCAAACCTAAGATACTTGATAAGCTAAGATGAAAAGGGGATATACTTGATAAGCTGATTTTTCTCTCTCTTTATACTTGGTTTTCCTTGGCTTATAGATTATCAAACAAAAATACCATACTTCTTTTGATTATCAATAATGACATTGATTTAGTGGTGTAATATCCGCAAGATTAAAAGGTCAAGAATTCGTTTCTTGAATATGACACATGTCAGAAGGTATAATCACATATCCAAAATAGATTAGTTCATAATCTATAATGTGAGAGAATACTTTAGTAGTTAAAAAAAATAAGGATTATGAGAAATATTTCTTCATGAAACTTTTCTTTAATAAATATATATATTTGATTTCAATATTAATATATCACTGTAATTATCAATATAATACCGACTTCTTCAAAGGTGTTGATACAGAGTATGAAATAAGTTATAATTTTTTCCTGCAAATATAAAATAAATCCCTTTAAATTGTGTTTATTTCATTAGTTTTTTATTTTGAAATACTTTTTTTTAATCTTTCATTAATACTTCATCCCTCTTTGATTGTAACAAAACAAGGAGCAAATTAAGATAATCATTGAACATTTTAGTTAACAATATAAACTAAACTAATGTATTTTGACCAAAAATATCTTTAACAACTTATACCCACCATTATCACACCCCATTTGTTATAACAAAGGCAAACAAGGAAAAAATGCACTCCTTCTCAATTTTCTAAAATAACAAATAATATAAAAAAGTTGAAAAAAATTGACCATTAAAGTATAACACGGAGAGATGAAATTAATGAGACAAAATACATTAGCTATAGACACAATTTATTAGGTCCGATAAATATTACACGATACAGGACCAATATTCTCAATCAAATTCTCACCATTAGTGATACATTAATAATTTAAAATTAATTTAGTTTATTCCAAACCACGGTAGAGATGGAAAATGATATATCCTTCTATTAATTCTCCTACCCACAAGAAAGTGACATATGTCACTTGTAAACCAATAACTAATAAATAAAGTATCACTTTGTGACATATGTCACTTTTTTGTGGGTATGAGGATATAACATTACTCGGTAGAGATATATGATTGAGACCATTGATACCTGAAAATGTAATAATCACTTTTTATGAGAGAGTTAGAACAGTTTTTGAAATCAACAAATGAGAGAGTTGGAACTTGTTTAAGTGGCTTCTCCTGATAAGATCTCTAGTTCAGCCCACCAGAGTGGAGAAAGTCTAGGCACTGCTTGTTCTGGTGATACTTGAAGCACTTCCCTTAGTTTGGGAGTTATGTCCTTCATTGGTGGCCTTAACCTTGGATCAGATAGAATGCAATCTTGTACCACCTCACAGAGGACATTAAGTTCATTATCTTTGTAGGACTGCAATGTCGGATCGATCATATCGCGGATTCTTTGTTTATCATTCATGTAATCAGCCGCCTAGAAATGTTGACAATGATTTGTTTGTTAGGAGGCATACGCTCAGATAAGTTTTAAATAAAATAAATCGATCATCCTCGAGCATGAACTTATCTCTACAATAAGATCATGCTAGGGAGGGCAACCGAATGTAAGAGGCAGACTCCCACCTAGTGGAGTATGGGGAGAGTACATGTGCAAAGTCTTATCATCGTAAACGAAGAGACTGTTTCCAGGATTTGACTCATAACCTCTGGGTTGCAAGGCAAGCAACAAGCTTACCGTGTTGTGGCGAGACCCTATAAAATCATGCTAAAGAAGGGGCACAAATTTCAAACTTACCCAGTTCACAAGGTTGCCATGTTCTTCAGAATAAGGTAGTTTCCCAGAAATGGTTTCAAGCAACAATATTCCGAAGTTATAGACATCGGTTTCAGGATCAGAGTGCGGTGGCAAGTCACATTTCTTTGATGGATCTCCCTTTCTGTTGGATGGTGTTAATATACATTGGCCAAAAGTCATTTCTCCAATCTGAGATGGATACAATAGAATGAAGATATATTGTTACTTGATTGCTATTATATATTGAAATCAAACAAAAGAGAATAGAAATCTCTCTACCTTAGCAGCATAGTCATCTGTTAATAATATATAAAGTGAGCTAAGGTTGGTGTGAAATACTGGTGGTTTCCGATCATGCATGTATTCGAGGCAATAAGCCGTGCCCATAATAATCCTCATCCTTTCACTCCAATCAAGATGATGTTCAACTTCCTTAGCTGGAAAAAGAAAACAAAATATAGAGAACTTATCCTAATTGATTCAAATTTGCTATGTAAGGTAATATATTGAAACACAGAGTATTATTACAATGCAGATGCTCGAATAGACATCCATTCGGAGCATACTCAAATACCATCATCCTTGTGAATGGTTCCTCCTCGTCACAATACCCGATAAGATTGGAAAAGTTCTTATGGTTAACACGAGACAAAGTATCAATCTGAAAGCATATATGAAACAAAATTAGCAGCAGATAAGTTTGAGAGTTTGGACTTTAGAGTCCCTCTCTCAATTGAATTAAGACTCTTAATTCAATATTTTTCCTTTTCCGTTGACTTTGGAAGGGCTAACCTTTTTTCGATAGGCTGGCTGCATGCTCTTTGACCAATCTTCGGAAGAAGTAATAACTGTAGAAACAACAGCAATCTCAACTCCGCTGGACAATGTTCCTTTGTATATGTTGAACTCATTAAAGCTAGCAACGATATTGCTGAAATCTTCGCAGGCTATCTCCAGCTCATCCCGATTTAGCTTCGGGACCCCTACATTTCATACGAAGACGTAACACTATGTTACCATAATAAGTTGACATAAATTTCATTTTATCAGTACACTTTTTGGTTCTTTATAAACCACTTATTGGGATATTACCTGTTATAAATGCTTTCTGTAACTGCCCACTCAGTCCTGTAGTCCAGGGCTTTATTACTTTTGCTGCTCGTTTTCGCCAAATGAAAAGCATGACCATAATAGCAATAACTAGGACAACCACAACTGAAATAATAATAAGATACTTCCACCATTTTCTGGAAGAACCATTTCCCCCGTGTTGTTCGCTTCTTTCATTCGGAGTATCGTGTGGAGAACTAGGTGAGGTCAACAGCGCAGGAGACTGATTTTGTTTCTTATTGGCATCTGGCACAGCCGAGAAAGATCCACTACTCAGGGTAGTTGGAAGAGGATTGATCTGTATAGTAGGCCCACCACCACTATAAGGCTCAGCTTCCAGGTTATTGGACTGATCAAGTAACTTACGACGTGCAAAATTGACTAGATTCGATACATTCTGGCCGATCTCTTTCTCCTCAGAACCTACATGATGCAAGACATGTTTTGGGTGTCAGTTAAAAGCTTATTCTTAAATCTCTCACAGGACACAATTCAATCAAGGTTCTCCACTCACGGGGCAAATTGCTATAGTGATTCTCTTCACGGTCATGAAGGGAAGCCTTTTGCAGCTTGAACCTTCGATAAGAGCAGACAATTTTAGTAGCTTGAATAGATGAAAGAACAAAATATATGTACATGTTGAGAAGGGGATAAAAGTTATCTACACACAGTGGAAATGCCAAGACATTGAGGTATTTTATAAGTGCTCCTTTAATTGGAACAACGAATGAATCTGCCTTGTTCCATTGCTTGACTCGATGCCACACACTGTTGCACCATGCATCAAATGGAGGAAAAAATTGGAAATCAACCTTTTAGAAACTTTATTAACCATAAAAGATGCAACAAATTAATACAAGTAAACAATCATGTGAATGAGACAATAAGAAAGTTTGACACGGATAAATCTAATCTTACCACCTTAACATAACTATAACCGAAATCTGCACTTTCAGGTTTTCATATAACAATTAATCAAATAATTCTAGTGATCAGAATTAAGACAATCAAATGGATAAAAACTAAGGTCACTAGGTCGGAGAGAAAATGAAGATATGCTTACCCGCGTCCAAACTTTCTATTCTTGCAGCCGAAAAAAGTTGATGAACAATTGTCATAAAATAGAAATTTAGAGGGCACTTTGAGCTTTTCAAGTTCTGCAGAATCAATGTCTTCAATTTTGTTGTCAGAAACCAACCTATGAAGAAAAAAAATTCCATTGAAGGTATATACCCAGGAATCTACCAAAATATTTAGAAAGTCATTTATAGAGTTAACTTACAACCGTTTTAACAATGACATCCTGCCGATTTCTTCTGGGATACTTCCAGTAAAGTTATTTTCCCTTAAATTTAATAACTCCAGCTTGCCTAGATCTCCAAGTTCTTTGGGAATGGTGCCAGAAAAATTGTTCTTGCTTAACACACTAATTCAAAGTAACAACAGAAGCATACATGAATTAGAAATGTAATGGAAATAAATTACAATATCAAGTCAACTTGCGATTTCGAAACATTAAGAAAATGCCTCTAATTTAGTCTTCAACTAAAGGTGTAGTAGATTAACAATGTGGTAAAATGGTACAACTGTTAAAGAGTACTGAATTAACCAAAGAGAAGGGCTCAACATTTATGTCCAACATATACTAGGAACCGTAGTAGATATAAGAAGTTTTCATATTACATTGGATTTCGATTTGAATACTAGGATATAGCTTCTTTGAGCATTTTTGGATGGGAAATAACATGCAGGCTTACGAAATTACATTGATGGTAGATTGAGGTGGAAAAGAAAATTAGAAAATATAAAAGAAAGGGGTGACGGAAAGAAACAAAAAAGAAACATCAATTGCTATCAATCTACACGAAAATAGTGTATTAAACTACAGAAATGCATTCCAGATGCAACGGAATGCAGGAAAAACATTATTAAGTACTCCAAAAATTATATAAATGCTACGACATACATGCCAATACCAAATTTGATAACCATAGCCCAATAGATCATGCCAAAATCATTACATGATGAAAGGAAAACAAAAACTTATTAGAAGCACGGATAAACCTTCGGGGGAGAATCATATGCATTTTTCATGCTTATCATGATTTCAAATTGAACGTGAGAAAGATAGATATGACAAGATAATGAGTTCTAAGATAAAGTCTATTATTACAAGATGATATTCAATCAGAGCTTTAGCTCTTTCAATTTCAAACCGCTGTTGAAAATCATGATCAGTTATGTTATAAGCTTCAGCATAACACACTTTGAGTTTTGACAAAAAAGAAAACATAATTTTAGGGGGAAACACAAGAACACGGCGAAGAATCCTTACAGGGATTTTAAGTCACTAAGTTTTCCAAGCTCAGGGGCCAATGTCCCTTCCAAAGATAGTCCATTCATGTTCCTGCAAGAAAAACATGAAGACACAAAATCTTATAAGCACAAAAAGGTTCATCACTACATTCATATCTATCACAATGGAAACTTACTTTAAACATCAAGAACAACTATATGTATTAGTCTTAACTACAAGGAAAATACTGTCGTGGCCGAAAACTTAAGTAGAGGGAAACCAAAGGGACTTACAACATTTGCACTTTACCATCAA
Organism: Lupinus albus; assembly: GCA_009771035.1. Classification (NCBI taxonomy): domain Eukaryota; kingdom Viridiplantae; phylum Streptophyta; class Magnoliopsida; order Fabales; family Fabaceae; genus Lupinus; species Lupinus albus. The sequence goes on from CM020010.1 coordinate 6,021,932, forward strand.
CACAATGAATGCCTGACCACTCGCAAGGGTCACAATCATTTGGATTCCAATTTGCTAGACTTCCATAAGGATCAGAATTAATCCTTACCCGAAATTCCAACAAAGCCAATCCTAAATTTTCCGTTCCAAATGCAACAACAGAAATCATATATCTAGACACATAAATGCATTACAAGATTCTACACAAATGGAAAAATAGGGCAATCCATGAAAAATCACCTTCATCATTCAGAGACCAACACTGTTGAATTCCCCAAAAAGAAACCATTCCAACACAAATTCGGACCCATAATCCAGAAGGGTCCCAATTGTTTTCCATTGCTTTGTGAAGCCAATGTCACTTTGGCTGAGACAATATCTTTATCTCTTCAAACAAGGAAGCTATATTATATGGCATAGCATATATGTACAAAACCGCTAGGTATAATTTTCTGTACAAAGGAACCCTTCAACCAATTTGGATGAAGCAACAAAAATTCCACTAACTAAGAAAAATTTACAACAGAAAGCAAAAACAATTGCAGCTCTTGACTCCGAAAATCATGTTAGGGTCCCTCATCTTTGTATTGTAATACCTTTTTTACAACCTTATTCTCAAATAAGGCATACCAAGATCAATATTTTCCTCTCAAATGATTCCCAGCAATGTAGGATTGGAACTGAAACAAATTACACAAATCAACAAAATGAATAATACACTTTTCCATAAGATAAAAAACAAACATGGCAATGAAGATACATAGAATAACCTCATTTCCAAGCAAGCATTTTTGATGTCAAAGTTTAAAAACAAAAAGTAAAAAGATAAAAACTATAATAAAGCATTGAATTACCATGCAAATGGGACAAAATGGTGCAGGAAAAGAGGTCCCTTTCTTATATGCAATACAAGATGGACAATACAAATTTGAGAGGAAAAAAAAGGAAAGATTTTGTTTTGTTTTGTTATATTATAGTTATTATTTAACTGAACCCTTTTAATTTTTTCAAGTGTTGGAGCCCTTTTCAGAATGATCTCAGAGGAAGATTCTCTCTTCGATCATCTTCAAACAGGGCATTCCCAATCTCTTTTTCTCTCTCTCTTTGGGTTCCAAAGGTATCTTTTTTTTGTTTTCTCTCTCTTACAACGTTGTTGTGTGTTCTTTTGTTTCTCTTTGTTACAGTTTCTCTCTCATCAGCCAAACACACAAATTTGCAGTTTCTAAAATTCGATGTAGGTCCCATTGGTCACTACTTCCTAATATTTCGGACACGCTTTTGTTTTGACTGTGTTGGGTGAAGTACTCTTATCATTATCATCATTCCATGCCATTACACTTCGTGTTACCAGACCATCTTTTTTTGCTCTCTACACTTAAATCTTCACAAATTATTAATATATCATCAACTAACATTTAACATTATCCTTCAAAACCAATTGACTTTTGTTTGTGACTAACCTGCAGTTAGCAGGTTAGTTCGTTTCAATGTGAACTGTTATTTTAGCCATATGATTTTTTTAATTTATCTAAGCCGTTAGATATGTGACTGGGTACCGGGATTGTGTTTGACTAAAGTCGGTTTGGGCCAGTGTATTTTCTGAAGAAGTCGGTTTGGGCCAGTGTATTTTCTGTTGAGAAGTCGGTTTGGGCCAAAGTAACTTCTCAATAGAAGTCGGTTTGACCCAGTGTTTCTTCACTATTGAAGTCGGTTTGGGCCATGGATACATCTATGCAGCCTAGTTTAACCCAATTTTTTTTTCCCGTGTATTATCCCAAGCACAATTTAATTATAAAAAAATAAAATATAAAAAAATGAAGTAATTAATAATAAATTAATATATTTTAACATAAATTTCAATTACAAAATCTTAAAAATCTAATGATTTCCTAAATGACCTCCCGTTCCACACCTACGTGATTGCCTAGTACGTCTTGTCCTTCGAAGTTCAGCCGCTGTCGGGTCTGGAACTGTATCTGTTTGCCCCGTTGGAAAAATATTAGTGTCAACCATAAAAGAACTTGGACCAGCACCATCTTGGTTGAAGTTGTAGCCTATATCATTAAAAAGTTGATTCGCCGAGTTAGGTGTACCGAGTAAGTTATTCATAAAGTCATTATGATCGGTAGAAAATGAGTGGCGGCTAGGTATCATGTTGTCAATGCGATGGTGTTGTGACAGTTCGTGAAAAGACATTCTTCCTGATTGAATGTTAAACGAGGCAAACACTGTTGGTTGATACAAAGGATTTTGTGACATAGTAGGCGGGTTCATAGTAGGTTGGAACATTGATGTTTGAGGTATGGGAGGTTGATTTGTATAGTATGGGTGTTGTTGATTTCTATTGTATAAGGGTGGTTGATTTTGTTGGTATGTGGGTGGTTGGTGGTATGTTGGTTGTTGGTATGTGGGTTGTTGGTATGTGAGAGGTTGATTTTGTTGATAATTTATTTGTCGAGGGTCTCTTAATTGTGTTTCTGAACATAAGAATAATCTAGTATTTCTTCTATACCACATTATATATTGTTGTGTGTGGATTGAATATTGGATTTGAGGACCTTGTTGGACTTGATCCCTCCGATGACTATAATAGTCAATCCACTCCGCATGTCTGGTTGCCCAGTTTGTATCTAGATTACCCCGTTTGTCAACTCTGTGTAGGGCATCTAGATTATACGGTGGTTGTGGCAAATCTTGCAGTAATCTAAATTGTAGTCTTACTCGATCTGTCTGATGTCATTCGACAATGGAGAAACAGATCAATGTTGTGCAAGCACTCCAGATATTCTTATCTTCTAGAACTTCACGTGGTAGATTGTCGACATAATTCTCATATGGAAGCCATTGAAACTAATAAATGAAAAAAATATTGTTAGGAAATTGACACGTTGTGTTAATTTAATTAAGCAATATTTGAATAATAAAATTATTACATCGTTGACATCCATACGATCCAAGCGTGACCTATATCCAGTCAAGTCTCCACATGAAATTCCTCGGTAGTTTAGATTTCTTTGACCCCACCTACAAAAAAATAATTAATTTATTAATCTTAGAAGTAAAAAATAGATCAATAATATGTAATGTATAATAAATAATTTATATTACCTTGAAGCAAATGAATATGTAGGTAGACGATCAACTATCGGTGCCAAAAAAGGTAGGCGATACCATGCACATAACTGTAGAAGTGTCAAACACCCACCCATGGCTTTTGTATTAGGCTTTGTTGCTCGACACATTTCCCTATACAAGTTTGCTAAACAAGCCGAACCCCAACTATATCGATGAACTCTCGTTATATCTCTTAGTAAAGGTAAGTACATTAAATGTACCCTATTATTTGATTTGTCGGGTAACAACTCATCGCCTATCATGTATAATATTCATGCCCTACAAAATTGCTCTTTTTGCAACTGTGTAGGATGTAACACCCCAAATTTTAAGTCTTTAAAATTATAGTATCAGTCCTCGGATCCTCGCTTGAGCGAGAGGTACTCGCTTGAGCGAGAAAGGTTCACCTGGGAGGGTGAAATCCTGGGCTATACTTGGCAATTTTGGGTAATATAATCGATTACACAGTCCTGGTAATCGATTACATGATGAAAAGCATCAGATATGTACATCTGACACAATGTAATCGATTACACCATGTTGGTAATCGATTACATCTCGACAATGCCTCTGTAATTTACACTGGGTAATCGATTACACACTTATGGTAATCGATTACATCGTATTAATGTAATCGATTACACCATGTTGGTAATCGATTACATCGCGACGATGCCTCTATAATTTACACTCTGTAATCGATTACACCATATGGTAATCGATTACACTTATCGTTGTGACTATAAAAGTGAAGAAAAAGGGATCTAGAAACCCTAATCTTCATTTTCTTTCTACCCCTTTCTCTCCCAACGGTGGCTCCACCCAAATGGACCATTTTTACCTCCACTAAGCCTCAAAACTCATCAAAACCTTCCTCTTGCTTCATGGTGACACATTTGGAAAAGATTGGAGGTGAAAAAGCAACAATGGAGGTTGGAGGAGATGAAGGGAGATGTGGCTCTTTTGCGGAGCAACGGAGCTTACGCAACCTAAGGTGATGGAGAAGACCATTGTGGTCTTAGAGTATTTCATTAGAGTCATCATCTCCGATTTCCCTCAAGAATCGGAGCATATTAACGGATAGAAACTCTCTTGGGAATTTGTGGTCCATGTGAGAGTCTATATTTTACATGAGGACATATTAGCCATAAAAGTGGAGATATATGTGTGGGGAAAACCGTTTATTTGAGTAAAACGCTATATGCTCATTTATGGTAATACACCGTCATTAAACATGGTTCTAACGTTAATGTGTATATGATGAAGAATATGTTATGTGTGGTTTATTTATGATAATGGTTATGTTGTGTGATAATGATGGTGTGTGAGATATTTATGGTCATAAACATAAATGAGTATGTTGTAAGTGGTTGATTGTTATAAACATGTATGGGTGGATTGTACCAATGAATGTGTGATGAGTTGTGAATGTGTGATGAGTTGTGAATGTGTCAAAATGTATATGAGTATGTTGTGAGTGGTTGATTGTTATAAACATGTATAAGTGTGTTGTAACAATGAATGTGTGATGAGCTGTGAATGTGTTAAAATGGATAAAGGTATGTTTGTGACAATGAAGGTGTTTATTTATGGTGATAAAATAATGAGATGCCTTGTGTTGACTGTGTATGACATGGATGTGAGTGTAATGTGGAAACTCGACCTGCCCGAGGTGGTATGGGGATTACTCGACCTGCCCGATGGGGTATGGTGATTATTTGTACGGTGCAGAATTGTTGAATGAGATCAAGGGTAAATTATCATGGAATGTGAAGGATGTGAAAAGTGTATACTCGGAATGAAAATCATGTGCATGCCATAGGATATATATTATGGGATGTATATCCTATAGGATGAATATGGATAATACGCGATAAATAAATATGCACACTATAGAACACATATAGTATGGGATGTATGTGTACTATAGGGTGAATATGGATAAAAATGCGATGAATAAGTATGCACACTATAAAACACATATAGTATGGGATGTATGTGTACTATAGGGTGAATATGGATAAAATGCGATGAATAAGTATGCACACTATAGAACACATATAGTATGAGATATATGTGTACTATAGGGTGAATATGGATAATATGTGTTGATTGATATATACATATCATGATGATGTTAGATGTGTGTGGTTTTAATACTTTAATGTCATTACTCCATGTAAATCCACGCTACGGTCGCCGTAGTTGGTTCTTACTCCCTCTGTCTTTCCTTGTATGTGTTGTATATTTGGGTTCAGGTTGTGGAGGTAGCGCATTGGACGTTTGCGGAGAAGAGTACATGATAGAGTAGTGGATAATATGTAATTGATATGTTATATGATAAATATTTGTAATATGAAGAACATGTTAAAGTGAATCCATGTATAAACAACTTTCTTGTAAGTGTATAATGAAGTGGATCTAATACTTGTATTCAAGGTAATTTTGAGAAAGTGTAATTGTATAAAGGATGTGTTTGAACGGAAGTGTAATGACATGCTTTTGAAATGAAAGGGGTTTGGAATATTTCCGCCTTGCAAATTTATAAACGTATTCTCTCAAGTTTCCAAACTGTTCGAGTAATGTCTTTCAAAAGTAATCACTTCACTTTCATGAATAAGGATTTTAAAAGAGAATTTTCGAGTTATGAAAATCGGGTCCTTACATAGGATGAGTGAGTAGTGTTTCAAAGTTATCAAACAACCAAGTTAGTTTTAACTCGCATCCTCTCATGTCTTGTTCGTCTCCAGGAACTTTTCCCAATAGTTCTTCACATATTTCATTCCAATCAAAATATGTAGGCCCAACTATTGGTAGGCCATTCACATTCACTCCTAATTGGAGTGACACATCTTCTAATGTTATGGTGCATTCACCATGTGGTAGATGGAAAGTGTGTGTCTCTGGTCTCCATCTTTCAACAAGAGCAGTAATTAAAGATGAGTCAATGTTGAAACATCGAAGACTAGATAATTTTGAAAAACCAGTGAGTTGTAATATATCATTTAGTAATGGTTCCTCATCAAACATATTGTCATGTCTCATTCGTATAACATCTTTAGATGGTTCTTGTAAAAAAAAAAGTAACTAATTAGTAGTGAATTAATAAATAAGAAAAGTATAAAATAAAATAATAAAACTAATTACCGCTGAATTTTTAAATAATAGAACTAATCTGTTACTTGAATGAAATAATTCATCCATAATACATAATCATACATAATGAGATAAAATAACTATCTGGATAGGACATATATCACAAAATTTATAAGAAGTATAAAATTTACATAATCCTACTTTTATGCAAAAATTTATGAGAAGTATAAAATTTACATACCAACAAAAGAATTACCTGCAGATAATCATACTTAAAACTGAAAAATAAAATTGATGTATTGTATTTGAATACATAATCATACTTTTCTAATTATGAGAAGTATAAAATTTAGACAATAACAAAATTAATGTATTTTATTTTAATACATAATCATTTCTAATTATGAAAAGTATTAAATTTACAAAGCTTATCTGCAAAAATAATAATTGATGAGAAGTATAAAAGTAATAATAATTGATGAAAAGATAATTGATGATAAGTAAGTTGATAGAATAACGAAATATTTAAATGTTGGATATACTATAAATTAACAGTTAAAGATACTAAAATAATCAAAAATAATAACCAAATAATTGATGACAGATGATCTGTGTTGATCTTGTAGTCTAAGTAGTGATTCAACCATCGTTGAAATGAAAAATTTGCTGGATAAAAAATTATAACAGAGAAGTGAAAGTTGTATTGTAAGTGATTGTTTGTGTAAGTTTTGGTTTATGTAGTTATTATAAATAGATAGTTTGAATTGGTAGGGATGAATTATTTTATGCACACAACTACGAGACATCCAATCAAAATTCACGCACTCTGAAAAGCATTGAAGTGTATTGGAACCCTGCGTTTGCCAAGTGTCCTAAATTGTCCTGCCACGCTGACAAGTGTCCTGGCTTACGTGTGTGCCACGCTGAATATCTCTGCAAAGCTGCCTTACGTGTCTGCCACGCTGACAAGTGGCTTGAATAGGGCTGAAGTTGTGGTGGCCCAAACTGACTTCTCTTTGGAAGTGTGGTTGGGCCAACCCGACTTCAGTGAAGAATATGGTATCCTACAAACCGACTTCCCTACTATTCCTAGTACCCGCCAAACCGACTTCCCTACTATTCCTGGTACCCGCCAACCCGACTTCTTTACTAATCCAGGTAACTCTCAAACCGACAACCCAACTACATTCATCTTCCATCATTTTATTTTCATCTTATTTATTACGGTTGATCAATTTTTTTGCTAATGCATTTATTGCTATAGGGTAATAAAGTGTAGTAAAATTTGTATTTAATGGACAAAGCATTCAATTTCATCCACCTACTTCTTAAACCTTGCATTTAAAATTTTCTGAACTGTTGAATCCATGGCTGGTGGTGAAGATGATAATGATAGTGTAAGTTTTTGTTTTTGTTTTAAATGTTCTTTAATAATTTTTTATGTAATATATAGTCATTGACTGGTTGAATTTTTCAGGAACATGACAAATTAACTAATGACTCTTTCTTCTCCAACAATGTTATAGTCGAAAAAAATCAACCATCATTAATAGAGGTATTTATATTGTAGATAAATTTTTGTATGTGATAAAATTCGTAAAATTTTTTGTATGTGATAAATATGCAAATTCGTATAAATTATCATTAGGAAGATATGATTTTTACCAAATATGTTGGGATATTTTCATGTTATAGTTATTGTTACCAAGTGTGCTGGGATATGTTATAGTCATTTTTACTGGGATATTTTCATGTTAATAGTTGTTTATGTATTAATATGCAAATAATAGTTAATTAGGCAAAATTAAAAAGCCAAGGAGTGAGATTCGAACCCACTCCAATGAGCTTAGGAAGAGATGATTTTTACGAAGTGTGCTGGGCTATTCTATTGATTTAATTATTAATATTGACATATTAATTTGTTTACTACAACTGCTGATCGAACGTGTAGAAAGCTTAGAGGAAGATGTTGTAAAACTGAAGAAAGAAGTAAATGATCTTAAAACTGAAAAATTACATATGACGAAATTAAATTTAACACCCGCAGATAAAATTGTCACTATTTCTTATGATGATGATATGAATAAGAGAATTACCAATTCATCAAGAAATCCATATCAAAGGACTGACAAGGTAATATTTATTTACAACAATTATAACAACTTACAAGTTCATAATTATATAATCATTAATTATTTATTCTTGTAGGGTAAATCTGTCATGAACGAGGGTAATGAATTACCGAAACCAGGCAAAAGATTATTTAGTACACCGTCGTCAGCCCAAAAACCAATTAAAAAGGGTAGGGGCTCAACTTCTATTTCCCCTACCGTGAAAAGATATTGTAAGAAAATTATGACTCAAGCATCCAAACCCAGAGGTCATACTATCCCAAAGGTATTAATTTAATGTTTTTTAAAATTAATGAAAGTTTTTAAAAATTTATAATTTTATTACTTCTTTTGTAGGAGGTGAAATCATGTTTTAGACCTTCTCCTATTATGGATCTGACTTGGGAAGAATCCCGCATATCTGCCTATATTTTCAATGAACAACTTGGCCTGAAGTAAGCAATTATATATATTTTTTTAATTTTATGCTTATTTGTTATTAACTTACATTTTATTTTATTTGAGTAGTGATGATTTATTCATGATTGGTGATGAAACTGAGACTCGACGTGAATTTTTTTCCCTTGCTACCGGGAGAGACATCAGTGATAAAGTAAATTTCAAACCATTTAAAAATAACTTATGAACACATATACTTATAGACTTACAAATTTACAAATTTTACTTATAAACTTACATAATTTATATTGTAATAGATTTTCATACTCCTAGCCAAATTACGAACACATATACAAAGACATGATGATTCTGCAATAACAACTTGATACCTATCACCAACATTTTCGGTAAGTAATTTCGAACAAACAATATATTAATTAAAATAACTATATTGATTAAAATAGTTGTATTGATTAAAACATTTTTTTAGGTTGAAGTCCTTCTTGGAAAATGTGAAGAAAATATCATTACATCTTATAGTAATTTCTGGATGCCTCCCTCTCATGAGCTAAAATATGTAATAATTTTATATTCTCATTTCACTAAGTTATATGTCATTTGTTAAATTTTTTTTAATTTATTGTAAAAGATCTATAATTTTAACATTTTCTAATTTATGGTAAAAGATCTATGTGCCGATGGTTGAAGACAATGTACACTGATATTTAATGGTAGTGGACATTGATGACTATGCCATTTACAAACTCGACACATGGGATATGAAAACATTCAGACAAAGACGTCATTCAGATATGCTAAAAATGGTTTGCAATATTTTTATTTGTTTTGTCATTTAATTTGCATTTTTTTAGTTGTACATAATTATTTATTTAATATTTACCATTTTTTAGGCTAGCATATTCGATAGAGTTCTAAATCAACCACATTACGAGATGGAAATGAAATATTTCCCTAAGAATTTGTCTTCTTGAGAAATAAAAAATGGAGAAGGAATTTCTAACTTATGGAATAGGTAATGAATTTTACAATTGAATAATTTTTATATAAAATTGTATTACAATATGACATTTTGTAATTTATCGTAGTCGGAATTCTGCCACATGGGTTATTCAATGGCTCGAGATGGAGGATTCGTTCATGTCCACGGTTATTGGGGAGGTATATATAAATGAAGAATTTTAATTTAATTGTATTAGTAACAACCTCAAACTAATGATTTCTTTAATTGAAGTTACACGATGAAACAGTAAGGATGAAGACGGCTATGAAATTGGTTATGCACGACATGAACAAGATGAAGAAAGAAGTAAAGACCCAATTACGTTGATGTGGTCAAAACTACCCTTCATGTGAAGACGGCTATCATCCATTATTTTTGGTTTTTTGGAAAGTCATGTTATCATCCATGTTATGTTTTTTGAAAATCATGGTTTGTTATGTAAGCTTGTTATGTTGGAAGTTTATCGGACTTTTTTTTTGTTTTAAGGAACATGTTACAAAAGTTAATTTTAATGGATAATTTAGAATGATTTTTGTAAAGTTTATATGATTTATAATGTTTATATGGTTTATTATATATAAAATATGTTTTGTTTATTATTCATCAAATGATTATTAACTTAATTGTCTATTATTCATCAAATGATTGTTACCTAAATCATTATCAACCAATGAAGAGTAAAGAAAAATTAATTGGGGATTCCAATTCATTTACCAAATAATTTTTAATTTGTAATTTCTACGCCATGACAAAAAAAAAGCGAAAAAATATTACATAAAATTATACGTTAGAAAGTACTACAATCATTTTTCATCGAAATCATTATCAAAAGTACGACTACAACTACCAACAACATTTGGACATCTAGCCCTGTTGTGGCCAATTTCTCGACATATACCACATTGATTACCTCGCTTCGGCCTTGAGGTAATCTCCGGTACTCTCTCTTTAGCATGCACTCGAACTGGGTCTCTTACTTCATCTACAGTGGCATTGTCAACATTTTCCATCGAAGTAGAGTGTTGTTTTGATCGGAGTCTACTACATTCGTTATAAACTTTTTCTAGCATCTCTGAAAAGTCTTCCTCCGTTTCGCAAGCAAGGTTACATAACATCCTACAAGCATCACTCAAAGCTCCATATCTACTGGTTTTATGATAAGGAGTTTGTAACAACTCATCACCATACGAAGATTTAAAATCTTCCACCACCTCATTGTTCCTCATGTAACTTAGACATCGTTGAAAGTGATGTAAAAATTCAGTAACATTATACCCAGATTCTATATACCTCCCCATTTGTGAATGTAATCCCTCGCAACGTGATGTCATATGCAAACCAGCATAGAACTTTCATCGAATGTATGACCTAGCCCACATAGTTCTGCAATCAAATATCTGAGATGCCCAAGCATTATTATGAAGTGCATGCTTAACAATAAGTTCCTCCCACATCATATTAAAATCATCAATCTCAACATCAGCATACATAACTTTCTGGAAGTCCTTATGAAAGTTATTCTTCTTTATATTTTTCATAGCATAGTTACATATATGCCAAGCACATAGTCTATGATGAGCTGCAGGGAAAACTCTTTTGATTCCATTTTTCATCGACAAGTCACCATCAGTGATAACACACTTTGGATGTTTCCCATTCATTGCCTCCAAGAAATTTCCTAAAAGCCAAACGTAGGTTTCCTCTGTCTCGTTAGACACAATACCAGCAGCAAATACTGTTGTTTGCTTGTGATGGTTCATACCAGAAAAAATGACCACCGAAAACTTGTACTTGTTTCGACCATAGGTTGCATCAAAAGCTAGAACATCTCCAAAAATTGAGTAGTAAAAAATGCTGCATCCATCCGCCCAAAATAATTGTTGCAAGTTGCCTTCTTCATCTACACTATGTCTCCAATACATTGCAGAATCTGATTTTGATTGTTCCTTCAAGTATTATAATGTTGATTCTGTGTCACCATTTCCTATTCTTCTTTGTCTCTTAATTTGATTATACATATCTTTCTTAGAGAATCCAATATACCGATATCCACCAGATTGACCAGCGAATGAACCAAAAAATTTTCCTGTTCCAATACCAACTTCTCTCATTGTGTTCATCTGTGCGACATCTATTTCTGTCATACTTCGGTTTGAGGCTATCATCCCACCATAATTTTCCCCAACCAATTCATGATTATGATCATCAACAAAATAACTCACATACCAATCACATTTCTCCTTGTCAATATGAATTTTCATTCTTGCTAAACAACCATATCTCGTTTCTTTTCTTGGAGCCCTTTTTCGAACTAATTCATTTTTCTTATCCCTAAATCCCTCTCTATCACAAAAAAATGATTGCCATAAAATTTAACCATCCTTGTCCCGACGGATATGATATTTTCTAATGCCAAATCCTTTCTTCATACCATAATCTTATAAAAATTATATGCAACATCATTGTTTACAAACCTATATTTCTTTACTTCATATTCGTTTAATGATCCAAAATCAATTTGTTCAAAATCAAACTCCTCCCCTTCATTAATATTTCCATCTTCACTAACATCAATTTCATCTACAGCCTAAAATTAATATAAAAAACATACATTCAATATTAAAAACATGATTAACAAAAACTAAATAATATATCAAATTTCATACCTCTGGTATTTCATGATTCATGTTCATTTCTTCTTCCATCTAAAGTCTCTGCACTGTTTTGTATATGTATCACATTCTTCTAACTTAGTTTATAAATGAGTAGTTGTAGATATTTGGATATATATTTTACGGAGCCTCTGACTTTAGTTAGGAAGTCGGTTTTGCCTGGACCGACTTCAGTAGATTGTTACTACTCCCCAAACTGACTTCAGTGTGTTGTCAAAATCAATTTCTTCACTTCATATTCGTTTAATGATCCAAAATCAATTTGTTCAAAATCAAACTCCTCTCCTTCATTAATATTTCCATCTTCACTAACATCAATTTCATCTACAGCCTAAAATTAATATAAAAAACATACATTCAATATTAAAAACATGATTAACAAAAACTAAATAATATATCAAATTTCATACCTCTGGTATTTCATGATTCATGTTCATTTCTTCTTCCATCTAAAGTCTCTGCACTGTTTTGTATATGTATCACCTTCTTCTAACTTAGTTTATAAATGAGTAGTTGTAGATATTTGGATATATATTTTAGGGTTTAATGATCCAAAATCAATTTGTTCAAAATCAAACTCCTCTCCTTCATTAATATTTCCATATTCACTAACATCAATTTCATCTACAACCTAAAATTAATATAAAAAACATACATTCAATATTAAAAACATGATTAACAAAAACTAAATAATATATCAAATTTCATACCTCTGGTATTTCATGATTCATGTTCATTTCTTCTTCCATCTAAAGTCTCTGCACTGTTTTGTATATGTATCACCTTCTTCTAACTTAGTTTATAAATGAGTAGTTGTAGATATTTGGATATATATTTTACGGAGCCTCTGACTTTAGTTAGGAAGTCGGTTTTGCCTGGACCGACTTCAGTAGATTGTTACTACTCCCCAAACTGACTTCAGTGTGTTGTCGCCCCTCCCCCCCCCCCCCCCCCCCCCCCCCCCCAAATTGACTTTATACAAGAACTCACACTCCACCAAACCGACTTCAATGTGTTGTCGCCCCTCCCAAAATCGACTTCTCTGAAGAAGTCACACTCCCCAAACCAACTTCACACAGGTCATTGTCAGGTAACAGGTCACCCAAAAATTTCATCCAACGGTAGATATGCAGTTCGTTTCAATGCGAACTAATCTGCGGTTCGCATAATAGAACTGACCTTGATTTTTAAGCCAACTCATCTAAAGTTTTGTATGCAAAATTTTCATTTAGGAAGATACTAATTTAGATGGAAATTTTGACATGAATTTATAAGTTTTTTTTTTGGACTGGCAAATGTATACATCCCCTTTTTGGGATTTGTAGGTGTCTCTCCTAATAAATATCGCTATCAAGAATCGAATATTTAACATTTTAGTCATATTGAGGATCTAGTGAGACCTATACCACTAGACCAACACTCTTAGTACATGAATTTATGAGTTTAATATATATATATATATATATATATATATATAAAATGACAATATAAATTTTTTTATACTATCATTTTATCATTCATCACTATATATTAATCAATATTTACACTTAAATAAAACTAATATAATTGAATGGTAGATTATTGATCGAATATATAAAAAAATTTAAACTAATAATATATATGTTAAACTCTAAATTCTTAGTCAGGTTCATATTATAAACTAATGATATTCTAAAATTACGAATATAATTAGGAAATTTGGGATAATGATTATATTTCAGTTAAAATTTGAAATAATTGTGATAATAATTATGTAATGATACACTAATATTAAGGTATTATTTCATTTTTATTTATTTTTTATGATAAAAAAATATAATTTTGATAATAATTTTGGTATGAGATTATAAGTGAAGAGTATTAGTAATAATTGTAATATAGTAGATATTATGGTGTGTTGAAGTGCATTAGAATTCGTGAAATTGTTTGATTTATGAATACAACACATGATACTGGTTGAGGTATAAGAAGTGTTTTTTTTCAGTTAGTACATCACACGGACCCAGAGCAGTTCTTTACTTATTTGGATTTCAACTTTTCCAAATGCTCAGTTGCTTTAAGTGGACTTTTTATGACTCAAGTTCCTTACTTTTCGTCTATAAACCATGGCCCAGTATTGGTCCAAATGCTCCTTTAATTCAAAAAATGTTTCTATATCAAAATTGGGAAATTAGGCATATAAGTAAAATCCCATCTTTGTTTTTTTGTTATTTTGCACAATTTCTATTCTATCTCTTAAAAAAACTTTACCTATAAAGAATCACTAAATTAGAGGTGTGGATGGTTTCTGATAGTTTCCTAGGGAGGAAAGAAAGGATTGAGAGAAGGATAATAAAATAAAAACAAAGGAAGAGATTAAGAAGTTGAAAGAAAATTAATGGAAGGAAAATGGAGGAAATATCTCCTTAAATTATAGCTATCAACTTCTCATATTTTTAGAGAAAATCAAGAGAAGGTTTAACTACCAATATTGTTTGGTGAGATTATTATAAATAATATTATGATCCCATTACTTTATGATGTTATGGTTTAATCACACGTTCTAATATATGTTCATGTTGGACTACTTCTTTCATGATTAATTGGTTTTGAGATGAAACCTTAACATGATATCAGAGTTAGAGCCCAACTTCTTTTCGATAGTCATAGGCCAAAAGATGTCATTTAGTTATGGTCAAAGGTAACCATTCGCCTGTTCTGACATGCTTATGTGGAGGGAACATGTTGAGAAGTAAATATCATATCGTGTATCTTATTATCCCGAGAATTATTTAAATACATATTAGACTACTCATCTCATGACCAATTGGTTTTGAGATGAATCATTAATAATGTTATTGTTTAAAGATATTTACTTTTCTTTTTGGATCTTATGTAATGCTATTTTATTACTCATTAAATTTTGGTCAGGGAGTTGGTCTACTGCCAAAGACATTTCTTAAAAACCTTAAATCCGATTATTGTTGCCAGCAAATTGTCTTAAGAGGCTATTATAAATATAAGAATGCAAATTTTAATTAATCTATGGTACCACCCCAATCATGAAATGAGGTATTTTAATTTCCCTCATCCGAAAATTATTACTCACAAAAGTAAAATGTTTCCCTCCTGCCCTGTCACTTGATCTAAAGTTCAACCTGCAAAAGTACGAAGTCAAATTGAATATTTGAAGCACATATATGTTACTTTTCATGGATAGTGTTTATTTGATTATAATTATTCTCCATATAAAATAGAGATTAAGGGCAAAGTATAATTAAATGAACAAATGTAGAATAGTACAGTTGATAAAAAATTGTATAATTTATTTAAGTGGAAAGTGCATAAAATCGACCTGAAACGTTTATGTTTTTTTTTTTGTTTGCAAATAGCCGATATTAATTTTTCTATAATTATTCCTTAAATATATTAAATTACTAATATACCAAGTAATGAAATCACCGTAATTAGACTCATAACACTACAAATGCAAGTTATATGAATGAAACTGCCATCAAAATATAAAATTGATTGAGAAAAAAAGATAAGTAAATATTAGAATTAAAAGTGGTTAATGCACTATTTTTTTTATCGGTAAATGTTAGTATTTACTGTGCGTGATACTCAAACCACCAACATAGCGTACTTCAACCTTTCACTTTAACCATCAAATCACAAACCACTTTATAACTCATTTTTTATTTTTTAAATTTCTTATATCCTTCACTCTAACTACCATATCACCTTATCTCTTAGAAAAATGCATGAGTTAGAGTTTTTCGTTGCTATTAATTTAATACTATATTTATGTTGGGATCAATTTCACCAACAATTAAAATTTAAGGGATAATTAAAAAGAAAAAAAATAGTTTATGGTGATTACTTATAAAATGCCTAAAGTTTATGGTGTTTTATAGACTTTTCCACCAATATCCCTAAAAAAGCTTGACCATTGTCCAATGACACTCTAATTTTAGTTACATGCAAATTGGAATGCTAAAACAAGCATTTCTACTTGTTTTAGATGTTTTATGACACTGTTAAAAATGTGCAAACAAAATATCAATCATGATATTTAAAGGATAAAAAGGCCTAGATTACTATTTTGGATAAGCACCATACATTCCAAACCATTCTAAAATTATACATACAGGTATGACTTTCAACTCTCAAAGATCGGCTAAGGCCACTCAAAAATATGTGTCATGAAAGGAGAGAGAGGAAAATGATGAGAGTGCTTCTATAGAGAAAAGAGTAGAGGAAGATAGAAAAATTGAGAAAATGAGTTTGTTTAAAAAAAATTAGGGAGGGATTCACTTACTCAAAGAGTAAGTGAAAAAACCTACTCCACATCATGATCATTCATTCTTGAGAAATACAAAGGTTTGAATTGGTAAGTACATCTAAACCATTGGATTTTCCAAGATTGGATGATTAAGACGTAGAGTAAGTCTTTTTCCCACTTACTCTTGGAGTAAATGAATCTCTCCTAAAAAAACTATACCATAAAGCCTAAACCCGAATACAATTACACACTAAACAGAGCCATGTCAGCAGAACAAAAGACACATAAAATAAATCTAATCTAAAAGTAGGAGCGTAAAAGTTCCGTTTGGTTTTTGGTGTAATTTAGTGACCAAACCGAATATAAAGATATGGTTTGGTTCACCTCAATTAATCGCAAATCTTATTGCAAGAAGTGAACCACTCACTAATGGTTTGGTTCGGTTCCATGGTTTTCTTATTCTTTTTTATTAAAAAAAAAAATCATACATCAATTGAAAGTTCAAAATATATCGCAAGAGATTTTGTTTGTCTATAAAAGGAAAAAATACTACTATTACTATTATAAGAAAATATAAATCATAAATAGATAATAAAAAAGTTGAAACTCATAATTACTACTTAATAATATATATAATAACAATAATGTAATTTTGGAAAAAAAAAGTGAATGATCACATATATAATAATACAATCCAAAATTAGTAATATATATATATATATATATATATATATATATATAATATCTATTAGTAACATATATAACAATAAAATTTACGATTAGTAACACACATAACAATTTAGGAACATATATAATATTAAAATTCATAATTAGTAATATATATATATATATATATAGGAATACATGTATAACAATTTATGCTATACATTACTTTCAAATCGAGTACCATAAAAGTTATAAGATATGTTCCAAATCATCAAGATAATCAGAAAGTATTACATATATATAACAATTTAGTAATTAATAACATATATAACACTAGCATAATAAAAATTTATTAACAAATATAATACTACAATTTATATAAAATTGATAATTTAAGCCACAAAATTGGTTGAAGAATTCAAACAATAATACAACTAGGGGTGAACAGGACCCGACCTTACCCGTTCATCCGATATGGCCCAACCATGATCAGACTCAAATCGGGTCTGGTTCGGGTTCAAAAATTAGTCATAGACAATATTTTGGGTCCGATATGGGGAAAAATGACCCGACCTGACCCGTCACATTGTCACTCACTTATCACGTTTGTGTGTGTCTCATTCAAATGTGTACAAAGTAATGACATCTATTTGATTGAAAGTATCATTGATTCACTAATTTTTCATCATGTATACATCACTAACAATATATATCCATATACCATTTCATATGTCAAATTACATATTCATAATAGTAAGTAAAATATTGCGAAAACTTTATATTAAAAATTTGTATGCATTATATTTAATATGGTCTAGGTCGAGTTTTGATTCAAAGGTTGTCTTAGTCGATATTTGGGGTTGGATTAACTTCAAGTCTAGGGTCGGGCCCAAGTTTAAAAAAATGACCCTATCAATATTTAGGGTTAGGTAAGGGACAAGCCTTATTCGGCCCAACCCGATCCATGCTCACCCCCAAATACAATATTATTCCCTTTTATTTCTTTAATTTGTGGTTGGTTCCAACGTTCCTAAATTTCTAAAACCAAGGATCAGGCCAAACATAAATGGTTTCTTAACAAAATAATCAAACTGAAGTGCGAAACCGAACCGAACCACATTTTGTGGTTTTGTTCGATTCTACATGTTTCGTGATTTAAACCAGAACAACTTACACCCCTATCTAAAAGAATGAATTAAATAATATATAACTGAATGAATATAAAGATCTAATACCATAAAGTTTTGAGTTAAAATATGGTGTCAAACTTATGTAGCCCATTGAGTAATATAATGTTGGACCTCAAAATTACTAAAAGCTAATACTTTAGTCGATTTAGTGATTCATGCAATAAAACTTATATGTCTAGCAACATTACACACGACATCAAAAATTATGACTCACATAACACACGACATCAAGAATTATGACTCACATAACACACTTCTATGTCTAGCAATTTATGCATGAGTTGAGTTTAATAACAATCATCTTCTTCCAATTTACTAACATCATCATTATCTTCTTGCAATTCAAACTTTTGCAATTCAAAGTCCGCATTCTGCATTCCTGTTCCTCTGCATTATGCATTCCTTGCTTCTTCTGCATACCTTGCTGCTTCAATTGTGTGTTGGTCACTCCATCATGAGTTTTTGTTCGATACCTTTCTTTGACACTTGGCACGCCTTCCACGATCAGCGCGGGTTGCGCTGAGTTCAACTAATGCGCTGGGTGCAGGTCAACTGACTTGTGGCCTGTGGCCTTTGCTTGCTTTATGCCATTTGCCACCATTCTTTGCCTATTTTTCCTTTTTCAGTCCCGAAATGTCATGGAAACTCAAATCATATGATTAATGCAAATATTCATCAAAACTCAAATCAGGAATATATAAAGTGAGTATTTAGAACTAAAATGTGTTAAAATTGCCTTATAAATTAAGGTAATTTCCCCGGAACAAAAGCATATAGTCTTAAAAAAAACATAACAAAAAGCATAATATATTGGCACAGTGTTATTTAATTTGGTGATTGTAAGACAAGATTCTCCTTTATGAATCAACAACCAAAATGCTTAAATCTTGTAGTATTTTAAAGGTGTAGTAGTAGATCGCTGATGTATGTCAGTAATGTAATGCTAGGTTGGATGTCTTCATCCATGCAATAATAAAAAAAATACGCCTAATTCTTTGAAAGATTCTTATGAAGTTTATTATATTTTCAAATGTCAACTCTCTAATATGAGAGGACAAAACTAACCTAATGTTTTTAAATTTATTTAATCTCCATGGATAGGAATCCCGAATTTTCCTTTCCGAGCAATTTTGTCTCTGCCAAACTCTTTACTTTAATTCTTCGAATATCTGTCATCACTCTCTCGTTTTGAGCATTGCACAGTAATATGCACATAACCTACATCGCTAGCTTCGGAGTTTGGTGTTATCTACCCAACCCTATTTTTTTCTTAATGATAACATGTATATACTAATGGTGTAAAAATTTTATATATTATTATTGTATCATATATAATTTATATTTAATTATTATTATCTTTATAAAAAATAATCTAAATGAATGATATATGATGTACTTGTAATGATTGTGTATAAATATTTTAACGTGAACATATATTAAACTCTTTTTTTAAACAAACCTAATCTTTAACTGATTCCATTTGCTATGTCAAGATGGGTCCTAAAACACTTTGATTAAAGATGTAAAGGAAGTAATTTGCATGAGAAGTATTGTATTTTTTAAGTGAGAAATTAATCTGGTTATAATCTAACATTTAACCGTAGATCATTATATATATATATACACGATGATGATTTCAGGAGTTATTAGTATATATATATATTTTACTTTCTCAACAAAATATTTCCTTTATTTTGATTTCTATTGTCCTTTAATTGATTTTAATGGTGTTCTAGTTAGCAACATCCTTTCAAAATTTATAGTCTGATATTACTGCACACAATTTTATATTTGTATTATTTATTTAAAGTTGATTGTATTTTATATCTTCTTGTATCTATATTTTAATTTACATATTGTATAATGTGAATTTACATTACAAACATTATACCTAAAATTTAGGGTGTTTTTCAACTGATAGCTATATATTAATTCCTTTCAAAATATAAAAATCACTATAAATAGTTTTACCTTCACCAACAAAAGATGTTTATACACACAACAACGTAACAATCATGTACCCAAAAAACATCAATCATGTATAAAAAACAACAATCATGCTCCTAATATCATACTTATATATGCATCAAGCATTATTAAACACTACAATATTGTCCTTTTGGCAAAATGGTCCAAATTCCTGTTTAAGGTGTCTTGGGAAGTAAATCCCTATTAAGACGGAAGAAAGAATATGATCAGCACATATTATGGGGATACGTCTTTTCTTTGTTTGTTTAATACTTTCTGACACACCCACATTAGTCATTTTCAAGTACCAAACTTGAATCATGTCTCTTTCTTTTGTATTCAACTTTCATGCATAATTGGTGTTTTAAACAGTAGTTTATGTCTCGGATTTACATTTAAAATACTGTCATAATAAGTAGCATATATATCTACCAATTAACATGCAGCCATTGATATAAAGTAACCAGGATCAACCTAACCTTTTAACTAGAGTTAATTACACTAACACTTCTGAGTTTTAGTAAAATTACATAAATTATTCCTCACTTTTTTGTCATTTCACGAACTACCCCTAATTTTATACATATATTACACTGACCACCCCTGATGATATATAAGTATAATATTTAAACAAAAACATGTGATGTGTGTAATTAAGTTAAACGAAATATGGTATATTGTGTAGACAATTCTAAATAATATAATATTCCATGCATCTTCATTATTTGGTTCATTACAAAATAATATAAGAGTTATATAAACATCTTATCAGAATTGTTAATATATTGTGTAATGAAATAAAAAAAATAAAAAGACACTCTGTACTATTTAGAATTGTCTACACAATATATAATATTTTGTTTAACT
Organism: Lupinus albus; assembly: GCA_009771035.1. NCBI lineage: Eukaryota > Viridiplantae > Streptophyta > Magnoliopsida > Fabales > Fabaceae > Lupinus > Lupinus albus. The sequence continues at coordinate 6,043,279 of CM020010.1, forward strand.
TAATTACAATCACCACACATTTTTTATTTAAAATATTACACTTATATATCATCAGGTGTGATCACTGTAATATATGTATAAAATTAGGGGTGATTTGTGTAAGAGAGAGTGATGGTTCGTGTAAAGACAAAAAATATAGGGATGATTTGTATAATTTCAATAAAACTCAGGAGGTGTCAGTATAATTAACTCTATTAACAATTACATTGATCAAAAATTGACTTATTACTCATTGGGGGATAGGTAAGCTAGACTTAGAAATTTTACCTTTGGGGTGTGACCCTTTTAAAAATTGAGTTGAACCTTTTTTTCCTTCAACTTTTAGTAAAAAAGCCTGGAGGACTAAGAAACTTTAGTATTAAAATAAATTTGGGATTGACAAAGACATCTCAAAGTTAAACCACATATGGTTGAGGTATATTCAATGAATTAAAAGAGTTTGGTGCATCACAAGTCAATAAAGTTGATGTAAATTCCAACCTCCTCTGAGAGCACATATATTGTCTCATAAAGATGTGTTACTTCATATATCATTCATTGTAATTGGTTGAAAAAATATATTGAAGTTAAAAATTTAATAATCAAATATTTTTTTAACCAATCACAAATAGTGGTATATAAAATGTTACACTTTTTGGGACAAAAGATTTTCACCTTTATTTTAGATTTCCTTTAGAAGAAAGCTCATTTGTCAAACATTTTGCTAACCAATCCTTTCCTTAATTAACTCAATCATTTACTTTCTTACACTTAATATACATCACCAAAACACTTCTAGAGTTTTAGGATAAAAAGTGAAATGTTACTTTAACAAATATACAAAAAAAAATGATCTTAGATATTGAAATACTAATTTAATTTGACTGATACATTGCTTGGATTTGGACTTTCTTACTCTAATATTGTTTGCATGGAACAAAGTTGAGATATATCTATAATTCCTTTTCCCTTCCCATGCATGGAAGTCTATATATACAGTTACAGTCTAGATTCTAGTCATATATATATATATATATATATATATATATATATATAGCTCGTGCATGCTTTTAGAAAAGTAAATTAATTACAATTGGTCAAATGTGTCTCAAATTAAACTATATGCATGTCCTTGTTTCTGCACATACTTTCACAAAAATTGATTTTTTTTAAAATTCACACACCCCTCAATTTACTGCATTATATGTTAAGGTTGTCCAATCGCTAATATTCTACCAAGCATAACAAAATTCAGATGTCATAGTTACACATGCATAGTAAATTAAAGAAGCATTTGGACACATATGACATTGAAAGAAAGTTCTCTTAAAAAATAATTTGAAAGAGTAGCGATCTAGAAATTTGCACATAGGGACAGAAAAGCTGTGGTGTTGAATTGAGAAGAAAGTCTTGGTTTTAGGTGAGAAAGAAATTGAAAGGTTGAAGAAGCAATAGGACCCACAATATACATGCACCTATATTAAGATGAAAAATGAAACTATACTCATATATGACACTATATTTCAACGAGTATTTTTTAGAAGACAAAATCATTAATATGAGTATAAGTGATACTCAACCCATCAACAATTATATTTTAAAAAGACATTAAAAAAAGATATCAACCATGTTCATTTTTTGATACATATATAAAACATTTTTATATTATCTTATAAATTGAGGAGTCCAAACATCAAGGAGATATGCAACATGACAACAAATTTACTATCACTTGGGAATTGATTCGGTCTTACAATTGTGGATCAAAGGAAGGTGCAGATTGGCCATGTTCTATATTTGCAAGTAGAGCAGCATAGATTTTTTCTATTCTGTACTTGAATTAGTGACATATGGTAAAGACAGTGATCTTGAATTAATGTAACATAGGTCAACAACTAGTTTTAGACTTTGCTTATCGAGTCTATATTTCAATTTGCCTGAGCTAGTTTTATATTTCTTTCCCCTTTATACACCATTTATCTTAACACCTTACACATTTCTTTCCATATCAAACTTCTTTCACCCACACTAATATTTTTTTTTTATTAGCAAATGTTAGTTGTTAGTATTTGTTGTGAATAAGACTCGAACCCTCGACCTCCTTCATTTCACCCATTCTCTTTAATCATCAAACTACCTTATAACTTTTTTTTTAAATTTGCTATGGTGAGACTTGAACTCACAGTCTCCTTCACCATATTCCTTAAGTCATTCATCTTAACCACCAGACTAATATTAATATATGAGTATTGGAATATGCATATTCATTGTATTGGAATTGCAAACCCACTAATATCTATATATTATTTGTATAAATATATTACTTATAATGACAATGATTAAAATTCATGCATTATTAATATATATGATGTGAAGAGTTATAAAGTGGTTTGATGATTAAAGAAAAGGAGTGAAGTGAAGGAAGTTGAGGATTCGAGTGTCGTCCACAACAAATACTAACATACTAACAACTAACATTTGCCGATAAAAAAAAGATGTGAAGAGTTATGAATGTATTCAATTGATAACTAGCATAGGTAGATTTTTACAACTGTCAAGGAGGAAGAGAGTATGTAGGGCAGAAAAGGGTAGGAATTTGCACATGATATGCAACAGTACAAAAGGGACCAGCAACATCTGTATCCTTTATTTAGGTTTATTACAATTTAAAGAGAACAAGTAGTATCTGTCCTAATATTTCTAATTCTCAGTTTTCTTTCTTTTTTTTTAATTCCTTTTTTGATCCATAAAAGTCTTTCTCATATCTTCAAACTTATGACTCTAATTCTCTTGCTGAATGATATACCAAAAAATTAAGACATCCCAAAACAACTATTATCAAGTTATATCTCTCTTCTCTCTCCCTCCACCAAATCAAACAAAGAAAGATCAAAGACCAAATCAAATTCAATATTTGGTGCATGAATTGCTTTATAAGTTTATAGGCCATGGAGCTTTTCAAGAGGTGAATAAACGAAGGTATGTTACATGATCAGGGTTGTAAGAGAAAGAATTAATAGAGGCACATCTTCATCTTTAAATGGTTATAGTTCATGGGGAAAGAAGAAACACACAAAATCAAAGTATTCTAATATTTTTTACTCTTTTTTTGAGCAAATTATTTAAGATGCTGATTTATGTATATACAATTCTTTGTCTTCTTAGGCTTCATCTTTTCCATTTCTGGTGTACTTACAAAGTATCATGAATATTCTTCTTTTTTTGTTTCATGAGTCTATGACAGGTAAGAATTTTTTTTTAACAAATTCTCAACTTTCTCTTCCAAGAAAACTTTTAACCACTGGGTTTTCTTTCTGGACTTCATTTCCCTAGCGATGTTTTGTTTTAATAATTTTTTATAAGCAAATAAAGAAATTGAATTAAAGAGAGTAAGAGGGATACCAAACCTATATGTGTTCTTAATATATATCTTTCATAAGTGTACCTATGTGAAGCTTTCTTTTATGATAGTTTATTGGCTTTTGACTGTAATATATACTTGTATGTTGAATCAATAGTGTTGTATCTATTAGCTTGTAGTCCTTCCTTGGCTTTTATTTCACTCTTGTAAATAGGTTGAGTATCTCTTGCACTCTTTGAATATACTTCTTTGCTTATAGAGAAAGAATTGATTTAAGATATACTTGTGTGTTCTTGCACTTTGTCCTTGTCCAGAATCATCAATTTTTCACTAGATATTATAAAAAGCTAAGTATGAATGGCAACAAAATTGATTATCATAAACTGATTAACATTTCAAAATGATTTCTCTCTCTTCAGCTATATCCGGGTTTTTTCTTGTTAAATATTTTCTCATTACACATTTGTGCGTGTGAGAGAGACAGCTCATGAAAATACTCATACATATCAGTATGTTTTGCAAATCATATCATGAACCCTTTGGAGTTTGTTGCCTCTATAATTGGTAAAATGAAAACCATATATGTCTTGTTATGTTCCCTGAAAAAGAAATAAAATGACATAAAATTTGCATCATTTTCACTATAATAAATACCCCCCCCCCCCCCCCCCCCCCCCCCCCTTCGTGCATATATTTTATCATTCAATAACTATAATTAGTGGTTCACAAATTAAAATGCACTCATTACCATGGTTGCAGATTCTTTAAATATATGTAGATCTGAATTGGCATCTATGAGAAATGTTATTCATGTCATTTGGTTATAAGGTAGAGAAGTTGGTTGCATTCTTTATACTAAAATTCTTGATTTTTGACCTACCATTGGTTACATATTCCTCTTACAAATTTACTGTTATAAATCACTGGCCTTGTAGCATTTTAGTACAGCTATTTTCAGAGTTTTAAAGATTAGTAGAGAAATTAAACTACAGCCTGTTTTCACACATTCATCTTTAATTCAATTTATTGTTGCACTTGCACATTTTGCCAACTATATATACACATAATTAATAATAATTATCTATTTGTTTCAGACATGAAATGTTAATTAATTTGTAAACTATAAACAAGTTGGAAACTTGGAAGTGATCCTGATAAAGAACAAATAAACATGTCAGAAGGGTATGATGAGATTCAAGACAATGAGAGGAATGAGGAACAAGGTGAGGATACTTCATTGAGGTATTCACATAAATCTTCATCCTTTGACTTGAATGAAGAAGCTAATAGTGAAGATAACAATGATAATGATGAAGCATGTAATGAAGTCAAAGGTGATGAGGAAAATGATGAGAAAGTAAAGGAGAATGAAGGGACTTCAAGTAATAATAGAAGTATAACAAGTTCAAAAGAAATAGGAAATGAAAGAAGAAGTGGTGTGAGACAATATGTTAGATCAAAGATGCCTAGACTTCGATGGACTCATGATCTTCATCTCTCCTTTGTGCATGCAATTGAAAGGCTTGGTGGTCAAGAGAGTAAGTATTTTTTCCATGAGAAATGCTACACAATCATGAAATTGATTTAAATTCATCTCCCGTACTAGAGAGACCAATGCTGAAATATGACGCTGAACTGTTTTTAGAAACTTTTTATTGAAAAATAACATGAAATCATGACCATTTGAAGATTATTTTTGTCATGTGTCATAATCCAATTTAGGTCCAGTATTGAAGAGGATCCCTGATTACTCTATTTTTTAATCAAAAAACTTATTTTTATCATGGGAGTACAATTTTACAATCCAACTAATACAAGACTGTTAGAAATTAACAAGTGACAACAATTTATGGATTATAAAAAAGTTTAAGGGTATATAAGTTTTAATGCAATTACTCTAAATTCCCATACTATTTTGGACAAACAAATATCTCAAAGCAATAGCCATAAATATAATTTTCTTAAATTACTCTCAAATCTTAAGACTTGGGGGATAGGAGCCCATTACTAAGTTCTAATAAAAAACTATTACATTTTTTTACGGGCAATGTTTATATGTTAGTTATTTTGTTGTTGTTAATAAATGTATTTTATTCCCTCAACTTCCTTATGGCCTTACTCCTTAAATTTCATCTCAATCACTTGACTACCTATATATCACTAAAAAAAACAGCATTAATTTTGATTAGTCCATTATTTATTTATTTATTTATTTGAATAATCTTGTGTAGAATTTGGTAACTTTCTTGACCAATATTACATGGAGGATGGAGTTATACATTAACCCTGTCTTAAAAATATAATTTTTTTAACTTATTCTTCCATCTTAAGACTTGGAAGGCCCGTTCATAATTAAATTCTAATGTAATAACTCCTCAAACACAGTAAATGCTTAATATTGACGAGTCCAATCATTTGAACAAAGTTAAGTAGAATTTGGTAACTATGTATGGAACATATCATATGGAGCTATATTTAGATCCTATATTCTGATGAGCAACAAACATAAATGTTATTCAACAATCATTATTCAAATTTGATAGAATACAATAATACTTATTGAAAGAGTCTATATACATATCTATGAGTCAACAAACATATACCATAATTCTTCTGACACAAATTCTAGCGTGCTATATTTTTCCATGTATATATGTGGTAAACTTAAAACATTTGCATTTCTCATATATATATATATATATAGGAGGACTTCAAGACTTTGCCCTAATAGTGAAAATATTAACTTGAACTTTCCTGCATTGATTATTGGTGCAGGGGCTACTCCCAAATTGGTCCTTCAGCTAATGAATGTGAGAGGTCTCAGTATTGCTCATGTTAAGAGTCATTTGCAGGTATCAAAATATGGAGAGTTTGATTAGACATAATACTCTTTTTGAATTATATTTTTTGTTATAGTTTTATTTTCATAAATAATTTTATTCTGATGGAATTTCTATTTCAGATGTACAGAAGCAAGAAACTTGATGAGACTGGGCAAGGTGAGGAATATTCAAAATATTGTTCGTTAATCATATAATGCAAATTAATTTTTTTATTAATTTTTGTTTCTTTGGTTTGTTTTGGTGGACAAATGTATCGTTTTTCTGTATACAAATAAGCTCGTTAATCAGTTCATATAACTTCTACTCTACTAGAATTTTCCCTCCTAAAACCTTGTGCAAAAGGACTTGAACCATATGTATTGGTCTATGTTTTAAATTGCACTAAAGAAAAGAAATTTTAATTATACAATGGCATCATTGATCAAGTTAATGACATGTCTACATTTTCCAAAAACTGTGTCTGTCAATGCTATTAAACTTGGAACTGATAAATGCCATCAAATCTACCTTAGCATTTCTGCAAAGAAAATAGTAGGTAACTTAATTTGCTGCGTGACTGCGTCTCTTCTATAAGCAAAGTAAAAAAAAAAAAAAAAGTATATTTTCATACCAGCAGATAATTTATCTTCTTAAATTTATTCATTAACATGTGTCTTATTTCTTCTCTTTATAATATATTTTAAAATGAAAACTTCCGGGATAGAGAAATGAGACATATGTCAAACAATGAGCGAATCTAAAGAGATAAGTTATTTCATGGTACAAGGAGATACTTTATTTTCTAGGTGAAATTAATTAAACTTGCTTAGGATTAGTGTAACTTTGTTTTAATCTCTAGATTTTGATAATTCATTCATAATCCATTTTGCAGTATTAAGTCAATACAGATCAGCCCATGATCACTTAGGTCGTATTTGCCATGTATCTCATCAATCCATGAGTCCTCATCAACATTTCAAAATGGGAAATGGTGGAATCATTCTAGCAAGTCCTTCCAAAGAGCATAGCAATTTCCAGAGTCTCTTGCAGCCATCAATCTCCATATCACATTCACATTCAAAGGCCACTAATTCAAGGTAAACTATGCATATACAGTTATAGTTATTTATTTGTACTATATGTGTGTGAAAAATATTTAGGATAACAAAATATTGGGTTTGGAGTGGTGTTTTAAATTATGGTTGTGGTTATTGTGATTATGGTTATTGTCGTTGTTACGATGCGGATTGCAGTCATTGTAGTGTGAATTTTTGTGTGATTAAAACAATATTTTTGAACTTGATGTTATATAAATGCAATCTGATACGGTTGTGTTACAGTCTGATGCGGTTGTATCCTTGTGACTCAGTGAACACCATAATTATGATTTGATATGGTTGCGACATTCAGGGCTATTTGGAATCATTCCTAATTGATGTGGAATCATGACCAATGAATCTTAGTAGATGATCCATTGAATATATTTAATGATGGTCGTTCCAAAGCCTTGAAATTACTCATTGACTCTTGAAGACTATTAAGTTCATCTTAGAAAGTTGGAGTAACATTTTCAAGATATCTTGAAAGTATAACAACAATTAATCTTCCACTATATCATTATGATGAAACTTTCCTCTCCTTCGCTATATCAAGGTAACTTGTGGGGAAGAAAATAACAAACAAGTGAAAAAAGCAACATATAGAGAATTAAAGAGTTTGTATTCACCATAGTGTGAGGCTAGTATTCCTAGTGAGATATTAGAGAGAGTTTATATCCATCATTTTTGGGTGAAATTGAGTGTTATCCTCTTAGTGGGAGAGTCAAATATTGTAATATTACTTTCTATAATAGAGACTTTCTCTGGACTAGGTCACGTAGTTGTTTCCTTCTAATTTTGAAGAAATTTTTCCACGTTAAATTTTTTGGTATCATTATTCTACTATTCCCTATTTTTCCATTTGCCGCTTCCAAAAGTGGCCATTTTGCATCACACAAAGAAAGGAAATTTGAAATTTGGTTTGAATTTCCCAATAGTGGTATTAGAGCTCTGAAGTTCATTCAGGGAGTTTAGCGTATGTAATCCAAAATTGAAGGATTCACTACTCTCTCATTTGATGGAGACATGTTCAACTTGACTAGTGAGAACTATTCCTATTGGAAGTCCATGATGAAGGATCACTATATTGTAAGGATATGCATGAGCCTATTTCTTGCAAAGACAAACCAAAAGGTAAGTCTAACTAAGATGGAGAGCTTTCGAATCGAAAAGTTGTTGCAATAATTCAGAAGTACATTGAAAGAAGTTTATTTGAGCATGTGTCCACATGCACAAATGCTTGTGAGTTTTAGTCGAAACTTGAATCAATGATGCAAAAGAAAACTCCCAGAAGTGTACCAACTTTTGTCATAAGGCTGGTGAAACTAGAGTATAGAAATGGTCAGAGCATGATAGAGCACTTGAATTAATTCAAGGGTATTGTCAATAAATTGGTAAAGATGGACATGAAGATAAATGATGAGCTGTAAGCACTTATGCTACTGAGTCTGTTGCCTAAAAGCTTGGATACATTGTTGGTCATGCTCAAAAACGTAGTCCCAGATAGTAAGGTCTCAATGGACATTGTTTTAGTCAGTCTATTGAATGAAGAATCGAGAAGGAAAGAACAGAACACATCCTTCCATTCTGAAGCAAATGTTAAGGATAGGCGTTGAAGAAGTGAAACTCGTTGAAGGAACATATCTCATGGAAGAAACAAAAGAAAATTCAGAGGTCACTCTCAATATCGCACGAGGTTAGTAACATTCTATTATTGTAGTAAAGAAGTGTATAAAAGATAAGAATACAGGTCCCTGAAGAGAGATCAGAAAGCTAGAAATGTCCATGAAACTGTCCCAATGACCATTTCCCTGGAAACGACCTGAAAGGGAAAATGGTTACAAGCCTACCACAAATGTCGCAACATATGATAATGTTCTCCTCATTGGAGAAGACAATTACTGTAACGTTGTATATGGTGATAGCTCTTGGATCGCTTATTCTGGTGTTTTTTTCTATGTAAGTCCACATAAAGGTGTCTTCTCAAACTATAAGAATGGAGATTATGGTACTATGAAAATGGGAAACCATATTACAAGCAAGGAATGCAAGCTTTTGCGGAAGTAGGTGAGATATATATGAGATATGCGTCTCAACCTTATCTCAATGAATAAATTGGATGATGCTGGTTTTATAAGCCACATTAGTATTGGAAAATGGAAACTAGTAAAAGGCAACCTAATCATTTCTAGAGGCTCAAAAGAAAGATCTTTATACATCATGGAAGGAGGAATTTTTTTGGAGAAACAAATGTTGCTACAGACTCCAAAGATCTTTGGCATAGATGATTCAGACACATGAGTGAGAAGACACTTCAAGTGCTCGCCAAAGACCACCTTCTAGGTATAAAAAAATCAAATTTTAGATTCATGTACTGATTGTCTTTATGGTAACAAGATATAGTCAGTTTTCAGAGATCATACAATCCCACATGGATAAATTAAGTGCTTGATCTGGTGTGTTCAAATGTTTGCACACCATCTGAAAGATCCCTTGGAAGACCCTATTACTTTGTTACATTCATACATGATCGCTCGAGAAGAGTAGGATTGCACCTGATGAAAAGCAAGGATCCAACACTATTAGCATTCAAAGAGTTTCGTGAGACTAGAAAGAAGCTGAAGTGAATACAAGCAGACAATGATGGAGAGTATTGTGGTCCATTTGAAGCTTATTACAAGGCTTATGATATTAGGACAGAGAAGGTACCACCAAAGACTCCTCAACTAAATAAAGCAATTAAGAGGATGAATCACATAATTGAAGAGAAAATCATATGTATGTTGTAAGATGTCATTCTTCCCAAGTCTCTCTGGGGTGAAGCAATGAAGATTACACTAAATCTCATAAATCAGACACCTTCAAGACCTCTTAATGGAGAACTTCCAGTGGAAGTATGGTACGTGAAGAAAGTATTTTTCAACCACTTACGAGTATTCGAATGCAGAGTCTTCATTCACATTCCAAAAGGTGAGAGAAAGAAGTTGGATGCTAAGACCAAGGAGTGCATTTACCTTGGGTCCGCCAAAGATGAATTTGGATAAAGACAATGGGATCCAATAAACAAGCAAGTTATGAGAAGCATAGATATTGTGTTCTTCGAGGAACAAACAATAAAAGATGTTTAGAAGAAAAATCAGTGTAAGTCTAGAGTTCACGTTGGTTCATGGGGAGAGATTCCTTAACAAATATATCCTAATCACCAGATAGATCTAGAACATATATATTTTGATAATGAAGATCCTTTGTTGGTAGGATACATAGATGTTGGCATGGCTGGAGATATAGATTCATAAAATCCACATTAAGTTATCTAACTATCTTTGCACGGGGATCTATATCTTTGCAATCTAAGTTACAAAGATATGTTGTTTTACCAACAACTAAAGCAGAGTTCATTGTAGCATTTGAAGTTGGCAAGAAGATAAAATATGTGAAAAACATCTTGCATGAGTTGGGTCATGTTCAAGAAACATACGTTTTTCATTATGACAACCAAAGTGCAATTCACCTAGCTAAGAATCTTACATTTCTTTCTCGAACAAAGCACATTTATTATCGTTATTATTGGATACAAAATGCTTTGAAGGATGATGAGTTGCAGCTAGAGAAAATTCATACAAATCACAACTAGTCCGACATGTTGACCAACACAGTTTCACTCAAGAGGCTAACAGACTGTTGCAAAGGTGCACGACTAGTGATGCCACCACTCAATTAATTATATTCAACAAGGGGGGTTTATAGGGAATCATTCCTAATTGATGAAGAATCATGACAAATGAACCTTGGTAGATGATTCATTGAATACATTATTGATAACAATTTTCCACGTTAAATTTCTTAATGTTATTATTCTCTATTTTCTATTTTATCTACTTGCCGCTTTCGCAAGTGTCCATTTTGTATCACAGAGAATAAGGAAGTTGATATGCATTTTCTAACAAATGCGTAACTACAATAATGCAATCATGGATGTGGTTGATAAATTTAAAAAATGGGTCAGATCATTTGGAGATTGACTCTTGATTAGCTTAGGTAAAATTCTAAAGATCTACTTGATGAACAAAAAAAAATTGGCCTTTCTAACTTTGAAATTAGACTTATTTTTAAACATATTTAGACAAACTTTATGACCCTATCTCAATGCTGGCCTGACGGAACTTGTTTCGTTTGCTCTACTCGATTTGTTGAGAATCACCTACATGAATTAATGTTATTCCATAAGTTGTTTCATGATTCATCTACAAATGTTGTATGAAAAATATTTTTCATTGACCATTGCTGTAGATTTTATTTAACCATCTTCCTTAAAATCCTTCCTCAATTTTTCCATGGTTTTGCAAGAAAAAGATTATAATAAAACTCCTTTTTGCAATCTCTCTCACTAGGCACCAGCAATGGCAATCTTTTAGAACACCAAATTACATAAGCAACGAAGTTATCCCCTCAACAAGCTTACAAACTCAACGAAGATCAATAGCTTCAAACCAAACTCAACTAATCGACACAGGAATCAGAATTGCACCCATGAGACCAAGTCAATTTCTTGAAGAGAAAAGGTGGCCTCCATTACAAATTATGAACAACAATCATGAGTGGAAGAAAATGTTACCTACCAATATTACTGCTAATACTATGTCACAATCTGCTGTACAACAATCTGATCTTTTGAGCTTTGGAAATAACACAAGATTAATCAAACAACATCTATCAAACTCGGATGAGCCTTTCAATTATTCCACTAGCTTAAAGCTTGGATTTGATCCCCCATTTCGGATTAAGGTAAAGTTAGGTTTATGAAACTAAAATTCACATGTTTATCTCGATATGTTTTTTTCAATCGAGCCTCTACAGTTGCTGGAAAACATGATCGAATCTTAACCTCACATTTTTATGAAAACAATGAAGAAATAAGGTTCAACAAAGATTTGAGGTTGAGATTCATTGAACACGACTCTCATGTTTTTCCACAACCGGAGAGGATAGTGATCATTCTTTTCTTTTCACCATTGATTCATTTATTGAACCTTTTTTTCAACATATGCAGTTGAATCAAAAAAAGTTGCAGAATGATAAGCAATGTGTGCCAGATTTGCAACTAGGTTTGAGTCAGAAAGATGGCAAAGCTGATCATTGCGGAGGAACCCAAGAAATCAGCACTAAACTTTCACTTTCTTAGAATATAGCTATGTCATATAATGCAAATACCACAACCAAGCCAATCATAAACTCTAATAGATAATATAAACTAAAACAAAATTGCACAATTATATTTTGCTAAAAGACCATTTTGTGGGGTGCAAAGTACATAGGATTTTTACCATTTTTTGGGTTGCTTAAATACTATTAGATAGTAAAATAAAATTGTAGTGAATTCCTATGAAGGAATTTTTTTTGGGTGCAATTATTTGATAAAGCACAAAGCATAAAAAAGAGAATGGAAGATGCCTATTTGATAGTATGTTCTGGGTGAGTTCAATGCTGTCATTTAATGGAAGATGCATTCATCAACTTGTATACAAAAATTTCTCTCCTAGATTACTTGCATTGTTAAACACTGGAAATAATGCAGGAGAGTTTGAAGTTCATCTAAGTTAGTACTACTCTGATTTTCACACTTGAGCATAAATTTGTCAAAGTGAGATATTAATACACAGACTAAAATGTGGAAACTATTTTTTTATAAGTGATTATTAAATACAGAAGAGGGAATAATCAATTATACATGAATAACAACAATCACTAATGCCAATTTACATTAAAACATGTCAATAAAAGCACTCAACATTAGTGTATATGCACTTTGTTGGGGGCAGCTTATGAAATATTGGTTATTGGCTTGTTGTTAATATTTGGAATCAATCTCAATTATCAGCCTAATTATCTCTTTAACGGGTTCGGCTAATGTGTACCTTATGAAAATATATTCCAAAAGTTGCTGATTCTATATCTTTTTTATACAGGATCTCATACTCATTCATATATTTTAACCATGAAGTCGGTTAAATAATATAAATTAATGATAGATGTATTGTTTAATTTTTTTTTTAATGTTACACTCATTTTAAATAATCACCCTTCAACCATGACTATTAATTAGAATTGTCACTATTATAAATATATATTTAGTTAGGAAACCTCACCAATATACTTTAAGGGTATGTTTGGGAGTTACGAGGGAAAGGAAAGAAGAGGGATCAAAGGGTTAGGAAAGTGGAAGAAGGGAAGCGGAAAGGAAGGCAATTCTCTCCCTTGTTTGAGAGTATGGAATTTAGATGAATATGGTAAACTTATGATAATGTTAGAATATTTTTTATTTTTCCTTTCAAAATGTAATTAAAAAATGACAAATGGACAATAATATGTAATTATATAATTTTATTAAAAATATTTAGGTGTATTTTTACATTTTATTAAATTACACTGATATCCTTTTTTTTTGGGAGTAAAAGAAATTGCCTCTCTTAGTGGTAATAGTAAAACAATGATCAAATTATTACAAAGAAAAAATTTCAACAATTTTGGTGCACTCGAGTCATCACCAGCGGTGGAGGCTCTCATTTATGCAACTCTCAGCTTTCCAAAGCTCTAGCAAACTATGGGGTAAAACCTAAGGTGACTTCACTTTATTTCCCCAAATTAATGGGCAAGTTGAGGTATCCAATCGAGATATTAAACACATTTTAGATAAAATTGTTTCAATATCTCGAAAGGATTAATCCCTTAAGCTGGATGATGCACCTTTGGGCGTATTGGATAACTTTCAAAACCCTATTGGCTTTACTCTATTTCAGCTCGTTTATGGAAAATCATGACATTTACCCTTCGTGCTCGGCCATAAGGCATATTGGAAATGAAGTTTCTCAACTTTGACGAGAGCTTAGCTGGTGAAAAGAAGAATTTAGGTTGAAGTCTATAATTCATTTGAGTTATACAAAGAGCACTTCAAAAAATATCATGATAGCAAGCTCATTAAGAGATATTTTTTATAGGCCAACTGGTCCTATTGTTCAACTCTAGCTTGAGACTATTCCTAGAGGAGCTTAAGTCTTAATGGTCGGGTCCGTCCATTTCTGATCAATGAGATCATGCCACATGGTGCTATTGAACTTATGGACCTTGTCATACAAAAATCCAAGGTAGTGAATAGGCAGTGCATCAAACCATATATGGGTGATGACACCTAAAAGCCTGTTACTATCACTCACTTGAGTGAACCATGATTTATCAAACATCAAACTATTGGTGTTAAAGAAGCACTACTTGCTGGGAGACAACCTAGTGTTATTGTTATTATTCATTTTCATGTTGTTTTTCATTGTACCTTTGACGTTTGTTTCGTGTATAGATTGTAAATGCTTATGATTGCTCGATTCTTTCCAATTCCAATTCTGTGATGTTTTCCTTTTCCCTTTTTCAATTTTGTACTGTGCGTATTTAGAGTGTTTAATGCTTGGGATTATTTTCAACTGTATGAATTTTTGAGTTACCTGGAATGTATTTGTGTTAACTTGATTGGACGCTTAACTCACATGAAAAGACGAGATTGCCTAGTCATTGACTTTTGGAAATTGTGTGGTTGTACTCATAGTTGACATTAACATGCTTAGGTACTATGATCATGTAAACCTTAGAAAATGTAACATGAAGCTGTCTAAAATAAAGAGGAATGCATGTATATTGAGCGATGTGAGTTTGAGCTGATACACTATGAATTACATATTTGTGAGTAGATGTTATTGACTTACAATGTTGGTTTTGTTTGCGTCTCAAATTGTAATGATAGTATACATGGAAATGACCAAAGACAAAAAATGTATATCACTTTATAGATCCTTTGTGCCATATATGTTTTATTGAATATAACCCTTGAGTTATAAATAAAAATAACTATCATTTCCTAATTCTAGTAGGATAAGAGAGCTTGTTATATATTATTGTACATTGTGGTTATATCCAAGTTTAGTAGCTGAAATAGTGTAGGTGAAAAAAGTGGATAGAAAAAATGTGGTGTAAAAATGTGTTTGTAAACATCAAATCATCTAATGTATGAAATACCAAAACCTCATAAAATGAGGAAAACAAAAGATGAATGATGATATGCTAGAAAAGTAAAACGGTATAAAGTTTGGTTATAGTACAAAAAGAGTTGGGTATGATACACTTGAGTAAAATGAAAATTAGTGACTATTAAATTATTCTCTTATCCAATTAGGATCTTCGCTACTCGTAAAAAAATAGTTTTTAAATGTTTCTTTATATTTCAATATAAATGAATCATTGTTATTTTGTTTGAAGTCAAATTTTCATGATTTTTTCGCTACCTAAAAGGGGTAGAATCATTATTTTCAAAAATTGTTAAAAAATTGTACAAGAAACTTCGGGAAATAATTTTAGAGAGACTAAAATAAAAATGATCATATTTTACCGTGACTAAAATATATTAAAATAAAAATTATAATAGAAGACTACCTAATCAAATAATGAATAGAAAAAAGGATGCAAAGCAGCTTTTGGACTCTTTGTTCAAATGCCTAGTATTTTAATTTTTTCAAAATGGTTACACATAGAGATGCATAAATAATGAAGTAAGGAACAAGCATATAAATAGTATTGTCTTTATATGTTTAGTTGGTTAAGCTCCAAAATATAAAGTTAAATACCAAATTCAAATCCTAAAATGTACATTCTCCCTCTCTCCAAAAACAATTGTCAATAAAAAATATAAATAGACTTAGCTTGGTGCGACATATGAACCCAAATACACAAGGTGGAAAGTGTACAAGTCATTTCCATTTATACAGAACTTAATTATCCATTTATTTTCTTCAAGTCATTGCCATATCTTACTTCCACTTGAAATACATAATAAAAATTAGGTTGAATCTTCTAAGCACAAATTGCTTAAACTGCACAAATCTAGAAATTAAAAATACATAATATCCAAGATTAAATTGTTAGAATTCTTTATTAATTGGTGAAACTACCAATACTAGGATCTTGAATGTCATGATTCTCACACAGAATATAAAACAGAGATTTCAATCAATGTCATACCTGAATCCATGTTCGCATATTTGTTCCTTTGTATGCCTTCGTAGAGAAGTTTGGTATGATGATCTTCCTCAATCAAATCATTGATTCCTCTTGGGACCTTCGTTTTCTCTTTGATGAGGAGAGATGAAAACTATGTTTGATTTGGTGTATTGGGGACCATAACCTTCCTGATGTGTTAACTTAATAGGGTTCCCATTATTCCCTATGAGTTAACTACTCTGGACATCCACTCATGAAGCCCATATTTTTCAGTTTATTTTAGAAGTCACAAGGGTTGTCAGTAATAAGATAACTTATTTTATAACCCTGAAAATAAATACCCGATATAATTGTATAAATATATGATGTTCACCTTAATTAGAAATTATGAATTTCTAACAATATCCCACTTGGGCTTCATATTTTCTTGAACCAATTATGTCACATATTCTTTAGGCGCGCTTCCATATGTTATTTATATTTAGGCTTCTCCTTAATACAATCTGGTCCATCTTATATATCAATTGTGGAACCACGGCAATGTTCATCACATATAAGCGTGAATATACACCAATGTTTTTTGAAATACAATATATAAAATTTATTAAAAGTCATAGTGGTATATTTAGTTTGAAAGAGATGATATGATGTAATTGAAAATATAAAGTCAAGTCCCTTTATTAATAGTACTACATATTAATATGAGTTTAATATTTATGCATTGCCACTATAAAAATTTATGTATAGTGAATACATCCCCTTTATTTATATTACCTATATTTAAAATTCAATGAAGATTAAATATGAATGAAGAATAATACAACAACAGTATAAAAAATCTTACATTATCATTTCATATATTTTTCTTGAAATATTATGATGTTTTAATTTTTATCAAGTTTATAGTGTGTTTGGTTTGATCATTTTCTATTTTCATTATCAACGAAATCAAAAAAAGGAGGGTGAAACATGTTTACATTGTTGTGTTCGTTTAATATTTCAGAAAATATGAACTTCAATTTTGGGAAATTCTCAAAAATGAGAAAATGTCATTTTCAACATTTTCAATAATGAAGACGTGAAATTTTCTACACTTCTGTTATTCCATATGTTTCATACTTTTGATGTTTTAATTTTTCCATGTTATTCAGAATCTTATGACGTTTTCAAAACTCATTATACATTTATACTTTGTTTTCCAACTATATACCCTTATTTATTAGAGTAAATTACACTCACACCCTTTGAGTTTTAGTGAAATTACACAAACCACCCCTCACTTTTTTGTCCTTACACGAACCACCCCTAATTTTGTACATATGTTACGCTGACTACCCTACATAATATAAAAGTGTAATATTTTAAACAAAAAACGTATGATGTGTGTAATTAATTAAACAAAATATTGTATATTATGTAGAAAAATTCAAATAATATAAGAGTCAATGTGTCTTCATTATTTGGTTCGTTATAAAATAATATAAGAGTTATTTAAACATTTATTTGAAATTATTAATGTATTTTTTAATGACACAAAAATAATAAAGAAACATTCGCTTTTGTACTATTTGAAGTTTTACACAATATACAATATTTTGTTTAACTTAATTACATTCATCACACATTTTTTCTTTAAAATATTACACTTTTATAACATGCAGGGGTAGTCTGTGTAATGTATGTATAAATCTAGGGGTGGTTTGTGTAGGAGGGAGGGGTGGTTTATGTAATGACAAAGAAGTGATGGATGGTTTGTGTAATTTCATTAAAATTCAGGGGGTGTGAGTGTAATTTACTCTATTTATTATTCTCCATTTTAGTGTGTATTAAATGTGATTATAGTATTCAAATTGTATCAAATTTTTATATTATTTAATAATTTTTTAAACTATGTGCATAACCATTGTTAAAATTGAAATAAATGTATCAAATCGTTGCGTATCATTTGTCATAATCAATGAAATAAATGACATAGAATAAACAAAAGAGAAGATGACAAAAAAATTGACAATGAGGTTCGTCCAGTTGTGTTTACATCTCCGAAAGCGTTAATCGGCTACCGAGAAATTATTAGATAATAAAGATGACAAGCTCAAGCACACTCATGTGCTTAAATGTCTATATGGTGTTTCTAATTTATGTGGGGCAAATAATAAAAAGGGGCTTGAGTACAATATATAACATTAATTTCTCTACTTCATTCCAATACTAGTCAATGTGAGTGTAAGTATAAGATGACAACTAAGAGTGAGGTGAATTAGTTTTCTAGACAATGGTGAATTTTTCTGCTATAAAAATAGAGTTTGTGGTAGCGGAAAAATATGCAGAAAAATATCCAAGTAAGAAACAAAAAATATAGTAAGGATAAGAGAGAAAGTACACAATGATTTTTATCCTTCTTGTACATTGAAGGGTTACACATAGTATTCTTGCAGCATAAGAGATTTTTCCACTGATATTTTGGGTTGTAATTACAAATATCACCCTTACACTACAAGTACATACACACACAAATACCTCACCACTTGGAAGAAAGCCACTTCTGAGAACACACTCTTCCTCTTTCCACCACACCCTACAGTGAAAAGTAATTACTATATAATTTAAGAAATTGGACTAGGGTAAGGATTACCTTAAAAGATATGACAATTCTACAACTTGCAATCCTTTGACTCTTTCTATACTCAGTACACAATGATCTTTAGTGTTTAAGTTTGGAAAACTTTAGACAACCACTTGTGTGCAACTTCAGAAAAATCTGAAAGTTAAAACTCAAGTTGCATGAACAAAGTGCATAAAGTTGGATGTGAAAGTTGTGAAAGAGTTGTTCAGAAAATGTATCATGAAATGGGTGCCTTAGTGCCTTTAAATAGGCTTCCAACCAACCATCATACCCCTATGTGAAGGTAGAACTTTATTGGAATGAAACTCATTCGTTTTGGATGAAATTTGTTCAGTTTGGATTTGAAAATTTGATCCAACAACTATGTGAACCGATTACCCAAACTTACTATTCAACTGAGTAATCGGTTACTCTGTGTTAATTTTGTTGGGTAACTTATTACTTAGTTTCGTAACCTGTTACTCAGTCTCAGTAACCTATTACTCACTTTCACATAGTCCAAGTAACCTATTACCTAGGTCCAGTAACCTGTTACTCAAGTCAAGTAACTCGTTACTTAGCATTTTAAAAATTGATTTCTATTTTACTAAGTGTTTCCAATTTATTTAAAAAATTTATTTTTCACTTATGAGCATTGCTTACTAAATATATATAGAGATTAAGGATAGAAGTACCTAATAAGACTTTTAATAAATCTTATTCTTGAAGCTTGTTCTTCTATGCCTTTAAGGTATTCTCCCTTTTGCTTATTTTTGGTGATCTTGGTGTCTTCATCAAAACCTTGTCAAGGTTAGGAACAAGATCTTCTTAATAGTGAGAGTAATAGAATAAAATATTTCAAACATCCCCAAGAATCTCCACATTGATTAAAGTAGATGATCACTTCTCTTCTTGGGAAATCTATGCAATAATCTTCACCTCAACGAATATCTCACTCCACCTTGTTTAATGCCTAATTCTCTTTAAAGCTCATCGACATAAAAGACTCCTCCCATTTAGCATAAGTCTTTCTGAGTATCCTTGACGATATTACAAAGAGCCTAGCTCTCCAAATTTTAAGTGCAGCTTCTCATACTATCGTCTAATGGAACACGTCACATAGCTCTCAGTTCCTAGGACGCCTTTCGATATTATGGAAATTTTGCACCATAGTTCACCAACAAACGTCGTCTATAATACTCAGCTAGATGAATCATGTAGCATCCTTGGAAAGCCTCAATTAATACCATCATTGTCTACTCCACCAATCATAGCTCAAAAGAACTGTTGTCGCTACCCCCTTTCGTGAGCGCTACAAGAATTATGCAAATAAATGAGATGGAGTCGTCATCGATGTTTTTTAGAGGGAAAACATGAAGAAAAAAACAACAACTTATAGAACAATGATTAATCTGCTTAAAGAGAAAATTTAAGTTCGAGAGTCAGTTACGATGAATGTGTTAAGTGCCTCATACTGTCCATTATAAAAAAAGTACCTAGATCAATCATGAGGATATTCATTCAAAATGTTAATTTTACCCTCAAATATTATTACTGTTAGGATATAAGGTATACCCAAGAACCAATTTGTCATGTTTATAATAATAAAGTTGTATTTATTATCATCTTGTTATCATATTCATTGTTTGTTGAAATAATTAATATGAAAGCTCCTTGATTAAAATTAGAGAGTTATTATTGTAATAGAGATTATAATAATGAGAAATAATTATTTTATAATTTTAATCTAAATTTTTCTTGATCATAGGATTATTAAGCTTATGACATTATTAATCCAGATAGATCAATATATGTGTAGTAGTCTTTATTAGATAAAGATTAATAAATCACATTTATTAAATTACACATATAAATGATGTATATAGATATGACCATTGAACTGACTCAAAGGAGAATTCCTAATGATTAATATATTACCTTTGAATTGTCAATAGGAAATTCTTATGAATAAATATATATTTTTCTTGGACTTGAGATTATCATAGTAATTAACAAGTTATTTGTTATCTTTTGATATCAGACACCTAATATCTTATGATGTTAGTTGAATGATTATTGGGTATAAACAAATTCTTGTAGGATTAATGATTAATCAAGAAAGAATCCATCAACTCATGGTAATGAGTTTGAGCTCTATAGAAATAAAGACATTGGCCAAGGGGAATTGAATGAATGAAGAAATGAGTATTTTAAATCATCCACTATGCGTTAACTTATTAGAATTTGACAAACATATCATATTATAGAGTTAACATAGAGTTGTAAAGATGGAAGGGAATATTATATTAATCTTCTAATGGTTCTAAAAGTGAAAGATGTTACTTCATTTCTATCCGGTCTTTAAGGAGTGTTACTAGACGTCAACCTTGATTAGTAAATTAATGAGTTAATTTACTACCGGATAGTAATGAACCTACGAGGTCACACACTAATGAGTAATCTGTTTTTTGTTGGACGAGAAAAATGTTATGGATTAAATTAAATAGTTTAATTTAATAAGTTTTCTTTTAAGTGGAATATTATTGTATTTTATGCTAGCACACAAAATACAAATGATATTATTCACTCATTTGTAATATAATTAAGTGAGACTTAATTAATATATATATTCAAATCTATGTTTAAATTAATAAATTTGATAAGATATGTGATATTGTGATAGAATCAATATGAGATTGGGTGGTTATTTTATTTTGGAAATAAATGCCACAAAATCATAACCTACATGTGTAGGAGTATGCAAAAAGTCTCCAGGATTGTGTGTAGAGAAAAAGAGAATTATTCTTATTTATTATTTTAGAATATAAATTTGCTAAATTTGTTCCACGGATCAAGTATTGATACAACAAGGATCAGTCTCGCTGTGTATACACGTGTAGGACCTTCATACTTTTCAAGGATAAGTTTTCTGAAGCCATAACAGTCTCTCGAGACATTTTTTATAAATTTTTTTTGCCCAGTGTTACCTAGATTTAAACACAAAATAGATCTACTATTTTCCGCTGTGCGTGCTAGGAACACACATATTAACCTTCAATTACATTTAAAAAATGTCCAAAAACAATTTTGTTGTTTTTTTCCATGATAGGGAAGTGATCTGCTCATATGTATTCCTAAATGCAATAGAGAAATCAAACTTAGATAGTTTTTCTAGAAAATGATTGATTATTTTTTTTTTATCTTTTTAAATTAACAAGATGCGATGGTTTGACGAGGCACTACGCCTTTAGAAGAGCAACCTCACCTCATATTTGCTTTTTTATTTAAAAGGTAAGAAGATAAAGTAACTCGAAGATCCACTAATTCGACAAGGCACTAAACCTTTAGAGGAGCTAACTTACCTTGTATTTTTTTAAAATGATAATAAGATAAAGTAGTTTGACTAGCCACTAGCATTTATCTCACCTAGTATTTAATTATTCTTATATTAAAAAGTAACACGATAAAGTAGTCCGACGAGGCACTAGGCCTTTAGAGGTGATAAGTCACCTTGTATTTATTTTTTTAATAAAAAGGGTAACAAAATAAAGTAACACGACAAGATACTAGGCCATTGTAGGAGCTACCTCACCTTGTATTTATTTTTTATTACAAAGTAACAAGATATAATAGTCTAACGAGACACTAGGGCTTTAGAGGAGCGACCTCACGTTATATTTATTTATTTTTATTAAAATATAATAAGATAAAGTAATCTCACAAGGCACTAGGCATTTAGAGGAGCAACCCAACCTTATATTATTTTTTTATTAAAAATTAAAAAGATAAAGTAGTCCGACAAGACACTCGACCTTTAGAGAAGCAATCTTATCTTATCATTATATTTTCTAATAAAAATGACAAGATAAAGTGGTCTGACAAAACACTAAACTTTTAGAGGATTAACCTTATCTTATTGTTAGATTTAAGTTGATTGTCTCTATTGTCCATATTGTTTTTGTTGCAACTTTTTGCTTTAAGGCAGTAAGAATTAGGATTTCGAACTGTAATTCACATGGGCCTAAAGAGACCCAATCTTTTTTTTAAAAAAAGGCTCCAAAATGTAAAACATTTAGATCTTCCATTTATACTGAGATAAAGGTAAAAAATGTACTCAATCCGGCCAAAATTAGGTATTTATAACTATCACATTTCACCATAGAGAGTATACTCACAATACACAATTTGCGTTAATGTCCACCAATGCTCGTGTCACACTCTTGCACCGAAGCTGTAACGACCCGATTTCTACCCTTGAAATTTTTTTTTTATTCATTTTAATTCCCTCTTACATACATTCATCATCTTACTTAAAACCTTCAGGAATCATTCCTTAAAAATACTCTTTACACCTATTATATTATCATATAATTTAAATTGCGGAAAAACATAATTCATTCATTATTATTCTCATTGGGTACTAAGAGCCCAAAAGTTATAATACTCCAAATATAACAATACTCATGGTTACGAATACCCAAATAAATGTCAGTCATGGTTACAATCATTCAAATCCACAAGTAGTCATTTAAAGTACAAAAACGCAAATAGTGAATCCAACGTCTAAAGCTCCTAAAGCTCCCGAACTAGCGTACTCCATTCGTCTAGTTACCTGCAATGGGATTATCAATGACAAAAGTACAAAACACACAAAGGAGTAAGTCGTTAATTCAATAAACGTCATTATAAGATAATCCACAATAGAAAAAGGGTTAGTAAACCATTTTCGAAATTCATTTTGTCTTGCTGCATAACTTGAGCCAAAGTCACTACACCCCTCAGGGTTTGCTGCATAACTTGAGCCAAAGTCACTCCATATCTGTTTATACTAATACGTGATTTACAATATAATTATTGCATGGCCAGAAAACACACACCTTTTCCATCTTCCGTAAATCTACGCCTACTTTAGTATAAACACATCCATATATGTTCATACTAAATGCGTAATTCACAACTCAATCATTTCATAACCAGAAAATACCCACATTTTCCTTTTCCGTAAATCTACGCCTACTTTAGTATAAACACACCCATATATGTTCATACTAAATGCGTAATTCACAACTCGATCATTTCATAACCAGAAAATACTCACATTTTCCTTTTCCGTAAATCTACGTCTACTTTAGTATAAACACACCCATATATGTTCATACTAAATGCGTAATTTACAACTTAGTTTTTGCATAACCAGAAAATACACATTTTCTATTTCAAATGCAACATTAAAGACTTATCCTTACCTCGATGAGTGTTGGGTTTGGTTCTTGGCAACTTCTCGAGTTCCACCGACACCGCCTCCAACCTTAGGATCTCTCTTCATCCCACCACATAACACAATGTTAGTCATTTATTCCAAATATCACATAAACAACTTATATGGCATCATTTAATCATACAAAATATTCATCATCAATATTCAACCATCTAAAACATGCATAACATCTCATATTTCAATATTTTGGGGTAAACTCATCTTCTACCTCTAACATTTTACTCATTCTCTCCTTTTACCACATTTTCACTTTTGGGGTTTTTGGGGTTTTCATGAATCAACTCACAACCCTTTCCATTCTTGAGATACTATCTCTAAACCAAGAGTTTACAAGATAAAAACAACATAAAACGAACCATAACTCTAAAGAATGAGTTTCCATGGTTTATCATGTTTTGAAAATAAATCCAACATACCCAAAACAAGTTAGAGAGGAAGAATAAGAGTTAGTAACAAGAAGTTTACCTCTTCTCAAGCTCCAAGATGAGTCCTAAGGCTCTTTGCTCTTGAAAAGCTCTCCTCTCTCTCTTCTCTTCGAAGTTCTAACCCTAAAATGTGTTTTGGGTTTCTATTTTATAGACACTGCGATAAGTGTAATCGATTACACTGTGTAAATTATAGAGGCATCGTCGCTATGTAATCGATTACCAACATGGTGTAATCGATTACATTAATACGATGTAATCGATTACCAGAAGTGTGTAATCGATTACATTAATACTATGTAATCGATTACCAACATGGTGTAATCGATTACATTGTGTCAGATGTACATATCTGATGATTTTAATCATCGTGTAATCGATTACCATGAGTGTGTAATCGATTACCATGAGTGTGTAATCGATTACCAGGAGTGTGTAATCGATTACCAGGAGTGTGTAATCGATTACACTGTGTCAGATGCACAGTTCTGATTAGTTTATCAGCATGTAATCGATTACCAGAAGTGTGTAATCGATTACACTGTGTCAGATGCACAGGTCTGATTAGTTTATCAGCATGTAATCGATTACCAGGAGTGTGTAATCGATTACAATGTGTCAGATGCACAGGTCTGATTAGTTTATCAGCATGTAATCGATTACCAGAAGTGTGTAATCGATTACACTGTGTCAACAGCCCAAAATTTCCATTTCTCGCCCAGGCGAGAATCCTCCAGTATAGTCCAGGATTTCACCCTCCCAGGTGATCCTTTTTCGCTCAGGCGAGAATCTCTCGATCAAGCGAGGCTTCCAGGACTGATACTATATTTTTAAAGATTAAAATTTGGGGTGTTACAAAAGCAACCCCACCTTGTATTTATTTTTTTATTAAAAATTAAAAAGATAAAGTAGTCCGACAAGACACTCGACCTTTAGAGGAGCAATCTTATCTTATAATTATATTTTTTCTAATAAAAATGACAAGATAAAGTGGTCTCACAAAACACTAAACTTTTAGAGGATTAACTTTATCTTATTGTTAGATTTAAGTTGATTGCCTCTATTGTCCATATTGTTTTTGTTGCAACTTTTTTGCTTAAAGGCAGTAAGAATTAGGATTTCGAACCGTAATTCACATGGGCCTAAAGAGACCCAATCTTTTTTAAAAAAATGCTCCAAAATGTAAAACATTTAGATCTTTCATTTATAATGTGATAAAGGTAAAAAAAATGTACTCAATCCGGCCAAAATTAGGTATTTATAACTATCAGATTTCACCATAGAGAGTATACTCACAATACACAATTTATGTCAATGTCAACCAATGATCGTGTCACACTCTTGCACCGAAGCAACCCCACCTTATATTTATTTTTTTATTAAAAATTAAAAAGATAAAGTAGTCTGACAAGACACTCGACCTATAGAGGAGCAATCTTATCTTATCATTATATTTTCTAATAAAAATGACAAGATAAAGTGGTCTAACAAAACACTAAACTTTTAGAGGATTAACCTTATCTTATTGTTAGATTTAAGTTGATTGCCTCTATTGTCCATATTGTTTTTGTTGCAACTTTTTTGCTTAAAGGCAATAAGAATTAGGATTTCGAACCGTAATTCACATGTGCCTAAAGAGACCCAATCTTTTTTAAAGAAAGGCTCCAAAATGTTAAACATTTAGATCTTCCATTTATACTGAGATAAAGGTAAAAAATGTACTCAATCCGGCCAAAATTAGGTATTTATAACTATCACATTTCACCATAGAGAGTATACTCACAATACACAATTTGCGCCAATGTCAACCAATGCTCGTGTCACACTCTTGCACTGAAGCTAATCTCCATGTCACACCCAACATCTCTACCAATGTGTATTACACCTTGCGTACAAGAAAATTCCCATGTTGCACCCTTTATAAAAGTCAGTAAATGTATGTACCGCTAGCAACTAACATTCTTCACCTTGATGTCGCAAATACGATATTAGGATATTTCATCTCTCATATCAAATGATGTTATCCTCTCCAACATTTAGAGATATGTTAACATCACTTATCTTAGAACCTAACTCAAAACAAAAGGTGTGATGGGTCAACACGACTTATGTTTGTCGTTGTAAAAAAAAGTAGGCCTACATAAACGTCATGTTGGTCCATCACAATTTCTAAGCGAATACCTACTTCTAGGTTAAAATGTTTAGATATTTAAATGCATTATATTGTATGAATTTAAATAGTTTACATGTACACCAACTAGCTGCTAATTTATAAGCTAGTCTTAACCAACAAATAATATACCCTCTATTCTGATACAAAACAAGCCAATCCAACACGGAAAATGTGTATGTATATTGGCTTTTTTACTCAGCGCTCCGCCTGTGCGCTGGAAACAGTCTCCACCTAGTTATGCGCGACCTTTCAGCGCACCAGCTTGTGCTGGGTGCACCTCCTTGCGCTCAAAGTACCTCCTTTTTTCGCTAAGCGCAGACTTGGCACTTAGGAAACATTGGCTAAATATTGACTTTTGTAATTGATTTCTCTGGGCTCTAGGGGCTTCCTTGAGCGCATGTTATAGGTTTCTACATTAGCTGGGCCTAGTCTATGCACTGGGCACAAGTTCGCCATAAATTGTTTGACATGTGCTAAGTGCAGCCAATTTTGCATATTTCGCCGATACGACCATTCACATTGAAGATATATCAGTTAGGAACAACATATCCAATGGTGAATGAATGTGGTGTCACAATTGTACTCGAACTCGTGGCTAATTCCTTGCTTTTGTTCGTAACTTTAGTTTTTTGCAATAATTCCTCCTGTTTAAGTCTGAAAAACACTTCAGATATGATATTTGACCATTTAAGCAAGTTTTTACCATGTACGAGTATAATTTCAACTAGGGATGACAAAAATATCCAACTGTGAGTATCCGTCACAATACTGGTAATGGGTACCCGCAAAAATAGCTCGTGGGTCGGAACGGGTATCATGATACCCGCCTCGCGGGTACTCGCGTATATATTTTAATTAAATATTTTATACTTAATTATTATTATTTCAACATTATATTTATCTATTATATTATTATTTCATAATAAAGTTTAGTGATGAGACTACAATCATAAAATTATCTTATACATATCATATTATTTAAGTAATAATTATTTTTATATATTAATTATTGTAAAATATAAAAAATATAATTACAATTGAAAATCCGTTGGGTATCCGCTACTTGCAATAGTGTAAGTATGGGCATATGTAAGCACCACCCGTGCCCGCCCGGCGCCGTTGTCATCCCTAATTTCATCTATTTAAGTTGATTAAGTAAGTAAAGTACCATAAAATGAGTGTAAATTCTATGATCAATTTGGCACATAACAATAATATATTTCTAGTTAAAAATTTTACGCTATAGAGATTATTTTTTTCTTTTGATAAATATAATTAAATTGTTAGATTTATTTTTTTTATCATATACATGACAATCACAATGAAAGAAGAAATCAAAGCCAACTACTAGTTTATCTAATTGTTTTTAAGGAGAACATCTTGATAGGAATATAATGTCCTTACCCATTGTCATGACCCTAATTATGTTGTGATCTTTATATAGTTATTTTAAATTTATACAATATGTGTTTGTTTGTTTAAATTAACATGGTGCGTGGCATACTGGCATTTGTGATATTATGTTTTATAGTGTATGTAAATCGTATTTTGACAATCTTGTGATAATATTAATATGAATGCATGTAAAGTTGTTACTTTAAAGTGTATTAGACCTAATATTTAGTCATGTTTATGATTTTGAAATATGTATAAAGTTCCAATATTTTACAAAAAAAAACTAGTCCAAAATTATACAAATGGGATATAATATTTAGATCGAATGTCTTAATATAAATAAAGTAGACAAGTCTGAATTATAAGTTAATAATATATTTGGATTAGATGATTTTTTTGTGTGTGCCTAAAACCAAATTAAAGAAAGCGATAACACCTCAAACAACAGCTAATAATAGGATAAACATCACTTCTTGATTTTCTCTTACACCCATTAGAGTATGATGCGTCATTCTTTTATTACTTTCATTGTTAATAAAAATGGATGGTGAGTGATATCATGAATCATAAGGTAATCTAATAATTAGAGTGAGGGTGAAGAAATTATGAAATGAAGTGAACTAGGTTAAATTTTGAGTCTCGCTCATAATAAATTAAAAAGAATGTTAAAATGTGATCTAATGATTAAAGTGAAGGATTTAAATAATTGACTAGAAAAAATGGTCACTCGTAAATTTTATTTATATTACTTTTATTTATTATTCTCCTATTTGGAATGCATCTCAATTATCAACCTTATTATCTCTCTCAGTCACGGGTTCTACTAACGTGTACGTTCCAAAATTGCTGATTCTGTCTTTTTGCTGCACAATAAATATCAAAAGTGAACAACGATGGTAAATTATAATTGTCATAATTATAGCCATCTCTCATGTATATATTGATATTTAAGATTATTTACACATTTTAAGCCATCATTAAATAATATGAAAATGTGATGAAAATAGCCTCATTTAATATAATTGAAAACTATAAATTAATATGACGAAAATAGAAATAATAAATAAGAATATGATTAGAAAATAAATAATGATTTGATAGAAAATATCTTTAGTTGGGAAACCTGGCCATAATTTATAACATGAAACTCGTGCCAATAAAATAACAAATGTGTCAATTCTGGGTGGTGACTGGCCATAATGATTCATCCCACAGAATCTATTGGACCACAAATAAAGCACAACACAAAAATAAAATAAACGTGACAATAATCAACCCAATTCCATTTAGTTGGTATAGCACCTTCAACATAAATTTTTTTACAGTTGTAATTAATTACGTGGGAGGCATAAAACTATAATAAGTGAAACGAATATCATTTCTTAATCCAGAATATTAATGCGTAGAATTTATGAGTTGATCTACTTATATAGTTTTCATTTTATTCATTCATCCGCAACACGAGCACTTATTCTTAACAACAAGATATTAGATATATCATAATCCATATTCATTTCTGTCTTAGACTTTTTTATTATCTATATTACACATTTATCTATAATACACCGTATCCAAGTTTTCTTGTCAACATAATTTACCTTTATTCTATTTATCCCGACTTAGGAGTGTAAGCAATTCCAGTTTAAACTGCGAAACTGATGGAACTGAACCAAATCACAAAATATGGTTCGATTCAGTTATTTTTCTAAGGAACCGTTTATGTCTAGTTCATGGTTTTAGATATTTAGGCATTGTTGGAACCGAACTGAATTACATATTATAGAAAATAAATATTACGCAATGATGTTGTATTGTTGTTTAAACTCTTCAACCAATTTTGTGACTTAAATTATCAATTTTGTATAAATTATAGTGTTATATATGTTACTATATTGTTATTATGTTAATGTTATATATGTTACTACTTATTAATTTGTTTTCTAGTATCTTGATGATTTGGAATATATCTTTTAACTTTTATGGTACTCGGTCTAAAACTAACATACACCGTAAATTGTTATATTATATATATATATTATATATGTTAATAATCGTAATGTTATATATATATATATTATATATTTTACAAGTTTATATATATATATATATATTACTAAATTGTTATGTATATTATTTATAGTGAACATTATTATTATATATATGTTACTAAATTGTATTATTATATATGTGGTCATTCACTATTTTTTCCTAGATTACATAATTGTTATATATGTTACTAACAAACAATTATGAGTTTCAATATTTGTACTTATTTATGTATGATTCATATTTTCTAACAATAATAGTAGTGTTTTACCTTTTATGGAAAAACAATTTATCTTGTAATACATTTTGAACTTGTAATTGATGCAAGTTTTTTCCCCCAAATAAATAGGAAAATAGTGGAACAGAACCGAACCATTCTTGAGCAGTTCGGTTTGGCTCGATTCCTATAGCAAATTTTGCGGTTAATTGAGGGGAAGTGAATTATATGTTTGTGACCAATTCGGTTATTGAAATGGACAAAAAACCAAACATAACCAAATTTTTACACCCCTAAATTCATTTTTACCTAATCACGCTGATTAAGCAAAGTATGTCAAAAAATCATTACTTTCAAATTTATTAAAAAAAGAGAGTTTAATATGGATATATTGTAGTGTAAAGATTAATACAAAGTGAGTACATCATTTATCATTCTTTTATATTTTTTGAAGAGTCAATGATAATAAAATATGAATAATGAGTGATATATTGACAACATATAAAATTCATATACTGCCCATGGATACATTTTTTTTATGTAAAAATATATGTATGCATTCTAAAATTACTTTATGTGGAAAATGTTTATTGGAATGATAAAATAATCTACCCATTTTTTAATGAATCATTCACATTCAAATATTAATTGTTATTGATTTTTAAATAAACGTAATATAAAATTTATATGAAACTACCAAAATATTAAATTCTACTAGAACATGGAAAGGGTAATAAATATATAGTGCAATTATTAGGAATATATTTGATATACGTGATTTAATAATACCTGAATATTGTAAAGCAACTTATTCTAGGGTGGAAATTATAAAATGCACCTTCATAAATATTTCCCTTTCTCTTTACCCATAAAAGAAAGAATTCCTCTTTGATTATATAATTTTATTGTACAAAAATATTATTCTAAGCAAAAGGCCAGACTATACAATGATAAGATAACTAAGTTGACTCTTGTTTATTGTTGATGTGGTTTTGTGGCTTTCCGACCCTTCATGTGTAGAATGAGTCTAATTTTCACTATGATGTTTAACCTAATCCTTTCCCTTTTAATAAAAAACACTTATAGAAAAGAAATATCTAATATTCTTCATATGTATGAAAAAGACTTTGAATTAAATAAAACTTACTTCAATTAACTACAAATTATTTTTAAATATTCTTCATCCCAAGTGGAAAACCAAAAACAAATAAAATGTGAATATATAGTCAACATCATTAACTAGACTAACTACCAATATATTATCAATACAACACTAGTTTGAACAAAGATATATTGTCTCAATTTCTATCTCACACAAATGAAAACATATCATAACAATTAAAAAATTTAAATATTTAATTATTATTGATATTTTTGCTTCATTACTATTGAATGAGACATGATTGACAATATATATATATATATATATATATATATATGAGAATTCTTATAATATATTTAAATTAAATCCCACAAAAAGAAGTAGTTTCTCTTAATTCAAAGGAATGTTACAAGTGAGTGGGTTGAAGGATGTTGGATTTATACAAGTGTGAAGTCCCACATTGGATATGCGGGAAGAAGTGAAAGAGTTTATAAGTAGGAAAGGCATATGGAACTAATACATTAAGGTTTTGGTTCAAGAAGTGGTTCATCACCTGTAGTTCTTCACTCTTCTCATACTTCGGTAACAATAGAACTTCCCAATTGTTGGAGGCTCCCCAATCGTAGTCTGGTCCAACACTTTTTAATATAAGAGTAATTAAATACTAGGTGAGATAGATCCTGTAAAGGCCTAGTTTCTAGTCGAACTACTTTATCTTGTTATCTTTTAATAAAAATAAATAAATACATGGTAAGACAACTTCTTTGAAGATTTAGTGTCTCTACTCTAAGAGCAACTTTACCTTATATTTATTTTGTTATTAAAAGTAATATGATAAGATACTCTTACTATACCTTAGGCATTTAGAGGAGCAACATCACCTTATATTTATTTTTTATATAAAATTAATAAGGTAAAGTGGTTTAACAATGCACTAGTCCCTTAGAGGAGCAACCTTATCTTATCATTATATATGTTTTATAAAAGTGACAAGATTAAGTGGTCCGACAAAACCTTAAGCTTTTAGAGGAGCAACCTCATCTTATCCTTAGATTTAAGTTGGTTACCCCTGATATCTATATTGTTATCGTTGCAACTTTTTTTTGCTTAATAGCGGTAAGAATTAGGATTTCCAACCCTAATTCGCACGGGCCTAAAGGGACCGAATCATTTTTTAAAAAATCTTCGAAATATAAAAAATTTAGATCTTCCATTTATACTCAGATACAGGTAAAAAAAAAAGTACTCAATCCAATCAAAATTGAGTATTATAACTATCATATTCCACCTTAGAAAGTATACTCACAAAACACAATTTGTGTCATGTCAAGCAATGCTTGTGTCATACCCTTGAATTGAAGCTAATGCCTATCTCACACCCTACATCTCTACAAATTTGTATTACACCTTGCGTCCAAGAAAATTCCCATGTTGCACTATTTATCAAAGTCAGCCAACGTTCGTGTGCTTTTGTGCATCCGCTAGCATCCTTCACCTTGATATCGTACACACGCCATTAAGATATTTAATTTTATCTCTCATATTAAATGACATCATCCTCTCCAACATTTAGAGTTATATTGACATCACTTATCTTAGAGCCTAACTCATCACAAAAGGTATGATGAGTCAACACCTGTTTTATTGTAAAAAAAGTAGGCCTACATAGACACTATGTTGGTCCATCATGAATTCTGAGTTAATACCTATTTTTAGGTTAAAATATTTAGATATTTAAATGCATTATATTTGATGAATAGAAACCAGTTTGCATGTACGGGAACTAGGTGCTAATTCACAAGTTAACCTTAGCCAACAAATAATATACCTTCTATTCTAATAAAAAAAAACAAGCCAATCCAACACATTAATTTTATTTATTTTACTTTTATTTATTATTCTCTTATTTGGAATCGATCTCAATTATCAGTCTTATTATCTCAGTCACGGGTTCTGCTAATGTGTACGTTCCGAAATTGTTGATTCTATCTTTTTGCTGCACAGTAACTATCAAAAGTCAATAATGACTGTAAATTATAATTGTCACCTTCACTCATGTATATATTGATATTTAAGATTATTTACACAATTTAAGCCATCATTAAATAATATGAAAATTTGATGGAAATAAACTCATTTAATCTAATTGAAAACTATAAAGAAATATGATGAAAATTGAAATAATAAATAAGAATATGATTAAAAAATGATTTGATTGAAAATATCTTTAATTGGGAAACCTCCCCATAAATTAACATGAAACTCGTCGAATAAAATAACAAATGTGTCAATTCTGGGTGGTGACTGGCCATAATGATGCATTTCATGGAATCTATATATTGGACCACAAATAAAGCACATCACAAAATAAATAAAATAAACGTGACAATAATCAACCCAATTCCATTTAGTCGGTATACTGTAACACCCCAAATTTTAAGTCTTTAAAATTATATTATCAGTCTTCGGATCCTCGCTTGAGCGAGAGGTACTCGCTTGAGCGAGAAGGTTCACCTGGGAGGGTGAAATCCTAGGCTATACTTGGCAATTTTGGGTAATATAATCGATTACACAGTCCTGGTAATCGATTACATGATGAAAAGCATCAGATATGTACATCTGACACAATGTAATCGATTACACAATTTTGGTAATCGATTACAGCACGACAATGTCTCTGTAATTTACACTATGTAATCGATTACACACTTCTGGTAATCGATTACATTTTAATGTAATCGATTACACCATGTTGGTAATCGATTACATCGCGACGATGCCTCTGTAATTTACACTGTGTAATCGATTACACTATACTTGTAATCGATTACACTTATCGCTGTGTCTATAAAATCGAAACCCAAAACACATTTTAGGGTTAGAACTTTGAAGAGAAGAGAGAGAAGAGAGTTTTTCAAGAGCAAAGGGCCTTAGGACTCATCTTAGAGCTTGAGAAGAGGTAAACCTCTTGTTCCTAACTCTTCTTCCTCTCTAACTTGTTTTGGGTATGTTGGATTCATTTTCAAAATAATGGAAACCATGGAAACTCATCTTTTCGAGTTATGGTTCATTTTATGTTGTTTCTATCTTGTAAACTCTTGGTTTAGAGTTAGTATTTCAAGAAATGGAAAGGTTTGGTGGTTGATTCATGAAAACCCCAAAACCCTAAAGTGAAAATGAGGTTAAAGAGGAAAATGAGTAAAATGCTAGAGGTAGAAGATGAATAAGCTTTTCTGATGTTGTTATATGAGATGAACATGTATGTTTTGATATTTAGAAACTTGAATTGAAGTAGTTTTGGAAATATTGAGAATACATGAATCCCTTGTGTATTTGATGATGAAATACGAGTTATTTATGTGTTATTTTGAATAAATGACTGACATCATTGTTATTGGTGATAATGAGGAAAGATCCTAAGGTTGGAGGAAATCGCGGAGGAGACTTTTAAAGTTACTCGGAACTGATCTCCAACGCTCACTGAGGTAAGGGATAAGTGTTTTCTAAATCATACTAGCTGATATGAATGAGGTATGTGAAAGAGGTAATGGTTTAAAATAATACGTATGTAATTTATGCATTATGTTGGAAAATGCGTGATTTTACTCTTATGGAAAAAGAAGGAAACATTTATTGGGGGAGTCCCAATGGATATAAGACTCGGAAACATTTATTGGAGGAGTCCCAATGGAAATAAGACTCGGAAACATTTATTGGGAGAGTCCCAATGGAAATAAGACTCGGAAACATTTATTGGGGGAGTCCCAATGGATATAAGATTCGGAAACATTTATTGATGGAGTTCCAATGGAAATAAGACTCGGAAACATTTATTGGGGGAGTCCCAATGGAAATAAGACTCGGAATCATTTATTGGGGGAGTACCAATGGAAATATGACTCAAAACGAATTCAATCTATTTGGGGGAGTACCAAATGAAATATGACTCAAAAATGAATTCAATCTATTCGGGGGAGTACCAAAGAAAATATGACTCATAATGAATTCAATCTTATTGGGGGAGAACCAATGGAAAGATGACTCAATAAAAGTAACATTATTGGGGGAGAACCAATGGAAAGATGACTCAATAAAAGTAACATTATTGGGGGAGAACCAATGGAAAGATGACTAAATAAAAGTAACATTATTGGGGGAAACCAATGGAAAGATGACTCGATAAAAGTAACATTATTGGGGGAGAACCAATGGAAAGATGACTCAATAAAAGTAATATTATTGGGGGAGAACCAATGGAAAGATGACTCAATAAAATTAATATTATTGGGGGAGTACCAATGGAAATATGACTCGAACGAATTAATATTATTGGGGGAGTACCAATGGAAATATGACTCGGAGTAATGAATGTCGTATGCATGCTATAGGATATATAGTATGAGATATATATTCTATAGGGTGAATATGAATGATGAGTAATGTGAATGTCACATGAATGTCGTATGCGTGCTATATGATATATAGTATGAGATATATATTCTATAGGGTGAATATGAGCGATAAAAAAAGAAGATGTGGAGAAAGAAAGTAATATACATGCTATAGGATATATATATTATGGGATATATATATGTTATAAGGTGGATATGAATAACGGGACAGAAGATGTTCCAAACGAACGTAATATGCATACCATAGAATATATATTATGGGATATATATACTATATGATGAATATGAGTAAAGTGGAAATGAAAGGAAAATAACTTGAATGTTTTCAATTCCGTATGTGTGTTTATGAATTATATTAAAGCTTAATTGTATTTGAATGTGGGTTATCATGTGATGTTAGTTTTGAACTAATGACTTACTCCCTTTTGTTTTGTGTGTTGTTTCTGATAACCCATTGCAGGTAAATGAAGGATTTTGAGGATGAAGATTAATTAGGAAGCTTTTGTGTTCATTTACTCGATTGTCTTTATTGTTATTTGATATGGTAATTGATTTGATAATAATATGAGATGATTGTAAATTCGTTTAGATTAATATGGATATGTGTAGTTATGGGTTTTATAACTTGGGGAGACCCATAACTGGTTGTATGTGGTAAATGATATTTGAATGAATTATGTTTTTCTGCAAGATTAATTGTATGATAATATAATAGGTTATAAGATTAGTTCTAGGAATGATTCATGAGAACTTCTAGGTAAAATGATTATGTATGTGGTTATTGATTCATGGATTGAGTGTGAGGAGGGGAAATAAGATTTTGAAGTAGGGATGTTAAAATGGTAATGTGAGTTATGAGTGATTGAATGGAATTGAATTAAAATGAGAAAAAAATTTCAAGGGTAGAAATGTACGAGTCACATGTTTGTTTTTAGCCATTAAAATGTACGAGTCACACGTGTACTCTTAACAATATGAATGCATGAGTAACATGTGTTTTTAATCATGTGAATACACAAGTAACATGTGTATTTTTAACTATATGAATGCAAATGTAGTACATGTCTGCATTAAATATACGAATGTGAATAACACATTTGTCCTTTTAAAAATGTCAATGTACGGATAACATGTGTGTTTTAACTATACGAATGCACGAGTAATATATGTGTTTTTAGCAATGCGAGTATACGAGTAACACACGAGTCACATATGTGTTCTTAGCAATACGAATGCATGTGTAACATGTGTTTTTAATCATGCGAATACACAAGTAACATGTGTCTTCTTAACTATATGAATGCACGAGTAACATATATGTTTTTATTCGTACAAATACACAAGTAACATGTATGTTTTAACTATATGAATGTACATATAATGTATTCTTAACCATACGGAAAAAATGTCACCCCGTGCATCCGCACGGTATCTTGTTAGTTAATATATATATGAGTGATATATGATGTATTAGTCGTATAATAAACTTTATATGAAAATACACAAATATTGAATTCTACAATAATATGGAAAGAGTAATAAATATATCGTGCAATTATTATGAATATGTTTGATATGCGGTATTTAATAATACCTAAGTATTATAAAGCAACATATTTTTAGGGAAATTTTATAAAATGTGCCTTCATAAATATTTTTCTTTCTCTTTATGCAAAAGAAAGAATCCCTCTTTGATTATATATTTTTATTGTACAAAAATATTATTCTAAGCAAAAGGCCAGAGTATCATAAATCAACATATTTTTAGGGAAATTTTATAAAATGTGCCTTCATAAATATTTCCCTTTCTCTTTATCCATAAAAGAAAGAATCCCTCTTTGATTATATATTTTTATTGTACAAAAATATTATTCTAAGAAAAAGGCCAAAGTATACAATGGTAAGATAATTAAATTTACTCTTGTTTATTGTTGATGTGGCTTGCACCTTGTATCCTATAGTTTGTGGGGGCTTTCCATCCCTTCATATAGAATGAATCTTGTAACACTCTAGTCCTAACATGTGATCATCTCGGTCCATAAATACTCTTAGCGTGTTATCCACGCGCTTAAATACTCCATGCAGTATTTTATTCCTCACAAAGGGGAGCCTCCCGCGACTTAAACTTGTGACCTCAGGACAAATAGTCACTATTACCATGAGTCGCTACCATTTGTCCATGATGGCTTAATGGTGGCGACTCATGGTAATAGTGACTATTTATCCCTGAGGTCACGGGTTCGAGTCGCGGAGGCTCCCCTTTGTGGGGAATAAAATACTGCAGGGGTATTGCCCCTCCCCCTCCCGAGCCCATGAATATACTGGGTGTGTTATCCTACCAGCTTAAATACCTTATGCAGTATTTTATTCCCAACAAAGGGAGCCTCCCACGACTCTAATCCGTGGCATCAGTACAATAAATCATC
This sequence comes from Lupinus albus, assembly GCA_009771035.1. Classification (NCBI taxonomy): domain Eukaryota; kingdom Viridiplantae; phylum Streptophyta; class Magnoliopsida; order Fabales; family Fabaceae; genus Lupinus; species Lupinus albus. The sequence continues at coordinate 6,081,653 of CM020010.1, forward strand.
ATCTAACAAGATAATATTAAATATTGTCTTTTCTAAAATCAATCTCCAAAATGTCAAGGTACCAATAAAATGTCGAAGTATCAACATTTAATCCTACCAAAACATAAGGGTACTAACACAATTACATAACATAAAACTAGAATGGTTTCGTGAGTCATAGGTAACTACACTACTTTAAATTTTCAATAGGCTACTCATCTGCTTCACCTACAATTCATTTATCACAAGCAAACAAATAGAAGACATAGAATGAGTAAGACATTAAATCATCCAATAGTGACAATGTGGATTAATAAAGAATTATAACATTAGGGCACACAAAAAAGTACAATGAAATAATTAGACAGTATAATAATTATTATCTTTACTCCTTTAGTGAAAGTAGTTTGGAGTCAATTCGATGATGGAGATGCTACTTGGGAGGTAGAACGTGACATGATGGAGGATTATCCCCCTCCCTCGTCCATTAGACTTGGCATGATAAAATGCATTGTGGCTGAGATCACTAACTGTGATATTTGTTGAAATAAAGACCTTGATTAAAAGATATAATGGGCTAACTTCAGTTAGTGTGCATGCAGTGCATTCTTGTAGTTGGAGTTGGAGAAAATGGAAAGATACGGTGATATAAATATCATTGTGGATTTGGTTAGGGGAGGCAATGACGGTGATTCGTCAAGAAGCCTTGAGTGATTGCTTAGGTGGGATAGTCTAGTGAGGGTCCGAGTTCATTACTCGTATGACCATGATAGTCCTACATGTAAACTAAGCGGTCTCTAACACCCCCTTGTGCATTTCATGATTGGTAGAGAGAAATCCTGAAACGGACTATGCTTACCACGTACTACCAGGATATATGTACTATTGATTGCTTTCCCACTAGGATCTTGGCCTTCGGGTATTGTAATTGCCTTCATATATTATAATTGCCTTCGAGTATTGTAATTTTGATGGAGATTGGTTGGTTGAATCACATAAGCATTGCATGATAGATATATTAATTGGGGATGTGAATATCCTCTTGTATAAGACACTAACTTCATGCATCATTTGCATATGTTTGTCATTGTTTGATTTTATTTGTTATATAGGTTGTCTCACTTTAATGTTATTTCTCTATGTAATTCCACGCTGCGATCGCCGTCTTACTCCATTCTTTGTCTTTTATTTTGTCTATACTATGTTTATGCTCAGGTTTGTTGATGTTGCAAGTTGGATATCCATTGATGGAAGTATATCCTAGAAGAACTTAGTTTGTGTATTAGTTAAGTATATGTTTGAATTTTTTACTTTGATTTAGGAATACCATTGGTTTTTTTGAACTGATTTTTGTATAAGTCATGTTTTATGAAAAATATTCAAGAATGGTTCTTTTTGCACATATGATGTCTTTTATAATTATGTTGATAAGATTAGATTAATAATTTTATAAAGTTATATAATTCAGACGAGGCAATTATATAAATTATGGTTGGATTTTGAGTTTGATGTTAATGCCACGTTTTGAGGTTGAGATAATATAAAATAGTTCCGCATTTTGCACTTGAGAGACGAAAGATTTGAATTTACTTTGATTTTATAACATGTTAAGTTTATCTTGCATTATACATTCCCTATATTTTCCATAATAAAGTTATAATTTCTTAGTTAAAAAACGAGGTGTTATAGCTTAATGGCAGCGACTCATGGTAATAGTGACTATTTGTTTCCGAGGTCATGGGTTCGAGTCGCGAGAGGCTCCCCTTTGTGGGGAATAAAATACTGTAGAGAATATTTAAGCTGTTGGATAACACGCTCAGTTTGACATGCGTCCCCTCCCCCTCTCGGGCCCATGAATACACTTAGCGTGTTATCCTATAGTATTTATGGTTTAATGGTAGAGACTCATGTTAATAGCGACTATTTGTCCCTGAAGTCACAGGTTCGAGTCGCGGGAGGCTCCCCTGTGTGGGGAATAAAACACTATAGGGGTACTTAAACTGGTAGGATAACACGCTTCATGTATTCATGGCCCTAGGAGGGGGATGAGTCGCATGTCAGGACTGAGGTGTTACAAGTCTAATTTTCACTATGATGTTTAACCTAATTTATGGGAAAACACACGTTAAAAGATATATAGATGGGTAAATAAGTATAATAGATCACTAATGTCGTTTTTCCGGTTAATGAGAATATTGAAAAATAAGTTTAGGATAATCCATTATCACGACAAACAATAGATTACTATCAGTAGAAATAATTAATTGCAGACAATAATGATCAATTATTTTGATTCTTGAAATCTTGGAAAAACAGTTTCTTGTACAACAAGTAACTCCAAATTCAATCAAAAACATAAACAATTCACTTAAAGAAATTATGCCAAATTATATACATGATGTAGGCAAACAGTAAGATCAATAAGCAAATCAGTTGAATCGATAAAGCACATAAAAAAACTGAATTGTAAAGGAGTTAAGGGATATAAATAATGCGATAACAAATTTTGTCATGGTTCATTTGCTTGTCCACTTGGAAACTACATTCAGGCCTCCCATTCTGATATTGAGAGATTTTTCTTCACTAATGGAATCAAATGTATTTTACAACCACACTTCCAAGACTTCCTTCTCAACCCTAGAGTCTCTCAAAGATGGTTTGACCTCTCACTCATCTCTAAAGGATACGCACACCTTTCTCACGGTCCAGCCCGAACCACTTCTTCCCCCCCCCCCAACCAAGATCCTTGTAAATCATGAAGACACCACCTAACTGCATCTAGGATTTTCACTCAATTCTCTAATAGTGATGATGCTCAACACACCTAGAGAATCTAATCTCGTTGTCTAAAATTGGTTCTAAGTTGTGTGCACCTTAAGTGTGCTAATATGAACACTAAAACTCAGCAACAAACTTAAAATAGAAATCTCACAAAAACTCTAAGGGTTAAGTGTGATCAATGCAAGATTTGTACGTAAACGTTTAACAAGATGTACAATTTAAAAGAAAGCTAAAATTCTATCATTTTCACTCTTAAGATTCAAAGAAATTAAGAACTTTTCCAAAAGTAAGAATTTTGCTAAAAAAATGATAAGAAAGTGAATTTTGGAAATATAAGATTGTTATGAGCACATGGGTGAAAAATCAATTTTTATACAAAATTGTTTTCTATTAAGTCTAATCGATTATCTCAATAAGTAATTGATTATCGACCTATTAAATCTGGTTTTCTGTTGGAAATAAAAATAATCAATTATTGAAACCAAGAAATCCAAGACATAAACTACTGGAACTTATATAATCGATTATTCTCATAAATAATCGCTTATTGGGTTCTCATGTTCTATCTAATTGATTAAGTACAAAATTATTTTCCAATATTCTTCATCCCAAATGGTAAACCAAAAATAAATAAAATGTGAACATTTAGTCTATATATTATGGGGATGGATCCACTTACTCCAAGAGTAAGTGGAAAAATTCTACTTCACATCTTAACCATCTATTCTTGGAAAATCCAATGATTTAGAAACAATTCAAATGATTTGATTTTCCAAGAAAGAATGAATATGATGTAAAGTATGTTTTTTCCACTTACTCTTGTAGTAAGTGAATCTCTTCCCATATATTATTAATATAGCTCTATTCTTAACAAAGATATATTGTCTAAGTTCTATCCTGCAAAATTAAAAAAATTTAATCATTCAATTATTATTGATATTTTTGCTTGACATGATTCACAACATATATATGTTTGTCTTGTTTCTCTACTTCAATCCTATCCCATAGAATATGAGACTTATTATAATATATTTAAATTAAATCCCACAAAAACATATAATTTATTTACTAAGATTGGCTCCTTAAGGCTGATGCAACTTAAGCATGGACTCTATATATATATATTGCTTACTACATTATAATGGTATCACTACAACACTCATAACTCTCTGTGTTAATGATGACTTTAAAAATGACAAAGTTGTTTCAAGTTTTCTTCGTCTGTACTATTTCCCTCACATGTCTCTCATTTGCTATGCCTAGTAGCGAGTACTCCATTTTGAACCATGACCAGTTTAACAAGTATTCTTCCTCAGAGGAAGGAGTTTTACAACTATTCCAACTGTGGCAGAAGGAACACGAAAGAGAATATAGAAACCCAGAAGAAGAATCAAGCAGATTCCAGATTTTCAAAAAGAACTTGTTGTATATCAATGAGAAGAATGCAAAGAGAAAGTCACTGTTGCAACATCATTTGGGTTTGAACAAATTTGCTGATATGAGTCCTGAGGAGTTCAAAAAGACTTATTTACATGACATAGAAAAACCCTCCAAATGGGATAATAGAAAGGTGCATAATGATGATGACGACGATGACGATGAATCGTGTTTAAATCTTCCAGCTTCTGTAGATTGGAGGGCAAAGGGAGCTGTCACTGAAGTTAGGGACCAAGGGAACTGCCGTAAGATTTTATTACTAATTAGCATATCTCCTATATTTTTACTTTTGATGTACATATACTTTTACTTGCACATAAACTAAAAAACAGTATGTTACATAAGCGAGGGGTTTGTGTTTTTTCAGTTAGGTACAAGTTAATATTGTATACTAAAAAATTTACTCAAAAAATATCCTTAATTTTTTATTGTGACAAATTTGATGAGAATATTATTTTAGTAATTAGATTAAAAATCTATTTCTCTCTCCAGCAAACCCCTAAATCCAACAATTTCTTTCTCTCAACCCTAAACCCAAAAATTCATTTATCTCTCCCCATTCTCAAAGCCCCTGTGAAAGTTAATTCTCTCTAAACTCCACAAACCCTTGTTCTCTCATCTATAGTGGAATGAAGAAACCAATAATTGTTTTCACCTTTATAATATTTTTCTATGAATCAAACATATGAATGGTATGCACTATTATCTATTTGAGCAACTATTTCTATTGTCCCATTGTAGTGTAGAATTTTGAAACTAGAAGTATTCTTCTTGTTAGAGAATTAACATTTCATTGTTTCATGGCTTTGAGAATGACGAGAGAGAAAGGGACTTTGAGAATGAGGAGAGAAAAATGGATTTTTGGGTTTAGGGGTTTGCGAGAGAGAAAAATGTTTTTTTAGATCTTTTAATTTTTAGACAATCTAATTACTAAAATAACATTCTCATGGAACTTGTTCTAATAAAAATTAAAGATATTTTTTGACTAAATTTTTTAGTACATAATGTTGTACCTAACTGAAAAAACACCTTACTCATATTAGCAAACCCAGAAAGTAAATAAGTTTGATGGTAATAATAATGCACTATTATTAAATATTTATATACAATGAATATATTATATATTATATATTTGTATTAATTTTTCAATAGTTAATGATGACTAAACATGAATAACAGATGATAGTGTATAAGTAACACTCTGTTTTCTCAATAAGTTTACCTACTAATCAATTATGTGCGGGTTAATTAATATAGTATGAAAGATGTTTGATTAAAACTGTTTAGATTGTAAAAATAATAATATAATCAAGGTGACCATTTTATTTCCAAGTAGTACTTATTTTTAAGAATATAAATCTTATATACAACTCTATGTACCGACACTATAAAAATTTATACATAGTCAATGCACTATCTATCGTTCATTTATATTACTTTTATGTAAGAGTAAATGATAATTAAAATTGAATAGTATATCATACAATGATAATGTAAAAACTCGTACACCGCATTTTGTTTTATTAATATATACTAGTTCTCTTTATCACTAATAAGATTTAAATGATGTACCACTATTTCTTATTACTAATAAATGAGTTAGACTCATTTTCATTATTGGAGATGATGGTTATGTTAAAATACATGTAAAAATTAAAAGATAATAACATCTATATCTTTTAACTTATACTCATATTGCATTTTTATATCTCAAAATAAACTTAAAAATAGGTCTGTCCTCTCTATTAGTGGAGGGGATTATGACTCGGGTACAAATTAATAGGTATATAGAAAACCTGTTATTTAATTAACTAATTAAACATTCTCATTTTATCAGAAAGCGATTGGGCTTTCTCTATTGTAGGATCCATTGAAGGAAAGAATAAGATAATCAACAGTAATCTTGTTACCCTATCTACTCAACAACTAATAGATTGTGACCTTGAAAATAATGGTTCTGGTGGAGGAAATTACTTTGGTGCATCTACTTATCTTACTGAGAAAGGTGGAATTGATACAGAAGCTGATTATCCTTACATAGCTAAAGATGATCGTTGTAAGGTATATTATCAAATGACTTGTTAATCAACGCACTTTGTTGAATAGCTTTTGTTTTTTTGGAATAGGTTTCTCAACTCCTTGCAGGAAACTCCAACGAATGAGGGTTTTAGAAGGATTCATGATGATGATGAAATTGATTCTCCAAGAACTTAGGATTCAAACCCTTGTAGAGTCATCAATATTTTCCCTTAATTAACAATGCTTCTATAATATTCGGTATCACAGTCTTCAATCTTGTTAATTAGTACATTGATGGTATCACCATGGCAAATATTTAAAATATTTTTGGGACCTTAATTAATTAGATTCTGAAACCATTAAATTAGATTATTGTCTTATATTTGCTAATCTATGTTTCCTTGTTTTATCTTGAAGAGGAATGCAAAAAATGTTGTCAGTGTCGATTACTTCCATCTGCTTTTTTATGGATCAGAAGAAAATATCTTGTGCAGTAGTAGTAAGCATCCTATCAGTGTGAGTTTGGATGCAACTGGCCTTCAATTTTACACTAGTGTAAGTATATGTGATTCTTCCTTTCATAAATAAAAGAATGTTAGTGATTTGATACATTAATTTAATATTTATATAATGTTAGTGTAAATATTTATACACAAATATGTTAGTATATTATCCATCATTCATTTGTTTAATTTTCTTGAAAAATCAATGATAACAAAATATGAATGATAGATGATGCAATGATAATGTATAAAACTCATGCATACATTTTTTTTTCTTGATATATTATGAGGAAAAAATGTATGCACATACATGTCACTACATCATCTATCATTCATTTTTTAATCATCATTATTGACTCTTCAACAAAAATAATATAAATAGTGAATGATATATATAAATTTTAAATTGACAATATATATATACATCACACTCTATTTTAGATGTAATTTGAGGTTTCCACAGGAGTACACTAGCCAATGTTATTAATATCGTATCGATCATCAAACCGATATAGATACTGATATAGTGGTATAGCGGTTCAACCGGTGGTTCACTAATTAAACCGCATACTAGTGAAGTTAGATATACATATATAATATATTAACATTAATGTTGAAAAATCAATAAAAATAATAAATTTTTTATTTTCATTAAAAACAATAATTTTAAATAAAAATTGACCGGTTTGACAGGTACAGTTTAATTGAAAACCGACTGGTATGACCGGTTTTGGCAGTTTTGACCGATATAATTGCATAACCGGTATAATTGTTGTATCGTACCGGTATAGGGATCGGTTCACTGGTTTACCGGTTCAACCGGGCGGTACGAAACGATTTTTACAATTATGATACTAGCTACTATTATGTCAAATATTAGTACTCTTAATTTTTTTTAAATAATTGTATTTGACTAAATTAATTTTTTATTCCATCACTAATCTATCATTTCACCTAGCTTAAATATCAAGAAACATGAATAAAATCATGAAAATAAACAGTATCTTAGTAATATATAATCATATTATTCAAAATTTTGTATTAATTTAGGTGGAATAAACCTGATTCTTAGAAATGAATTGTGATAATCTAAAACATAATTTAAATTCAACCCAAAAATACACTACGTCTAATTTCTAGTAGCTTTGAGCATAAATGAATTAGTAGGCTAGTGCTGACTTTGCTAATTTTGTACATTATTGTTTTCAATTTATCAATAGGGAATCTATGATGGTGAATTCTGCTCAAAGGATTCAGACTATACAAACCTTAATGCCTTAATTGTGGGTTATGGTTCGGTAGGTGATGTAGACTATTGGATTGTGAAAAACTCATGGGGAAAAACATGGGGAGATAAAGGGTACCTCTTAATTCAAAGGAATGTTACAAGTGAGTGGGTTGAAGGAGTATGTGGCATCAATCTTATTTCAGCATATCCTGTCCTAGGAAGTTCATCTTTGACCACTATATCTATGGATTAATTAGATGAAGGCCTTTTAATTTGTGTATCAATATAATAATTAAAGCAACACCATTTTGTAGTGTTGATGTTTTGGACTTGGGCATGCATGTTACACTAATGCCCTTTTCTTCAAAACTAATATATATGTGTATTTCTACTACTTTTGTTGTGGTGCTTTAACAAAATAATTGATGGCCTTTCTACAAATTGCATTTAGTTTAGTTCCGTTTTGATGTTTAAGCGATTAATTTTACTTACACCATTAATTAGAGGTCAATTATTTGAATGGTTAAGATCTATTATGTATTATCCCATATTACTAATCTTTGAGCCGTAATAGTTGTTACGTGTTCCAATTCTATAAACTAATGTTATTTGAAAGATATGTATTAAGTCTAATTAGTAGAAAATGGGGGTATCATTGTAATTCTCCATTTATTTTATTGTTATTAGGGTTTTATATACACAAACGTTTTTTGAAATACAATATATAAAATTTATTAAAAGTCATAGTGGTATATTTAGTTTGAAAGAGATGATATGATGTAATTGAAAATATAAAGTCAAGTCCCTTTATTAATACTACTACATATTAATATGAGTTTAATATTTATGCATTGCCACTATAAAAATTTATGCATTGCCATTATAAAAATTTATGTATAGTGAATACATCCCCTTTATTTATATTACCTATATTTAAAATTCAATGAAGATTAAATATGAATGAAGAATAATACAACAACAATATAAAAAATCTTACATTATCATTTCATACATTTTTCTTGAAATATTATGTTGTTTTAATTTTTATCAAGTTTATAGTGTGTTTGGTTTGATCATTTTTTATTTTCATTATCAACGAAATCAGAAAAGGAGGGTGAAACATGTTTCCATTGTTGTGTTCGTTTAATATTTCAGAAAATATGAACTTCAATTTTGGGAAATTCTCAAAAATGAGAAAATGTCATTTTCAACATTTTCAATAATGAAGACGTGAAATTTTCTACACTTCTGTTATTCCATATATTTCATACTTTTTGATGTTTTAATTTTTCCATGTTATTCGGAATCTTTTGACGTTTTCAAAACTCATTATACATTTATACTTTGTTTTCCAACTATATACCCTTATTTATTATTCTCCATTTTAGTGTGTATTAAATGTGATTATAGTATTCAAATTGTATCAAATTTTTATATTATTTAATAATTTTTTAAACTATGTGCATAACCATTGTTAAAGTTGAAATAAATGTATCAAATTGTTGCATATCATTTGTCATAATCAATGAAATAAATGACATAGAATAAACAAAAGAGAAGATGACAAAAAAATTGACAATGAGGTTCGTCCAGTTGTGTTTACATCTCCGAGAGCGTTAATCGGCTACCGAGAAATTATTAGATAATAAAGATGACAAGCTCAAGCACACTCATGTGCTTAAATGTTTCTATATGGTGTTTCTAATTTGTGTGGGGAAAATAATAAAAAGGGGCTTGAGTACAATATATAACATTAATTGCTCTACTTCATTTCAATACTAGTCAATGTGAGTGTAAGTATAAGATGACAACTACTCTTTGTTAATTTTGTTGGGTAACTTATTACTTAGTTTCGTAACCTGTTACTCAGTCTCAGTAACCTATTACTCACTTTCACACTGTAACATCCTAATTTTTAGTCCTTAAAATTATAGTATCAGTCCTGGAAGTCTCGCTTGAGCGAGAGATTCTCGCCTAGGCGAGAAATGACAATTTTGGGCTGTCGACACAGTGTAATCGATTACATGGTCCTGGTAATCGATTACATGATGATATTTGATCAGACATGTGTAATTTTTCATGATGTAATCGATTACATGGTCCTGGTAATCGATTACATGCTGATATCTGATCAGACATGTGTAATTTTCATGATGTAATCGATTACACTATACTCGTAATCGATTACATCATATTAAAAACATCAGATATGTGCATTTTTCACATTATAATCGATTACACCATTATGGTAATCGATTACACTTAACATAGTGAGATTCTCTGAAAACATAAATAGACGTCCCAAGTGAGGATAAGGGTTATTTTTCGAAAAACAAAGAGGAGAGGAACGGTTTGAGGAGTTGTGCACCCTTAGAGTCGAGAACGAGGCTAGAGAAGAGGTAAATCGCTTAACTTAGTCTCTCTTAGGGTTGAATGTCTTGTTTTGGATAGGGTTTCTTCTCCACGTTTAGGGATAAAACCCCATAAACCCTCTTTTGACATTTTGGTTCGTTTTGCTTTGGAAAACCTTGTAAAACTAGTAGAGCATGAGTTGTTTTTCGTAATGGGTGTATGAAGGGTTGTTTACAAAACCGTAGAGTCATTTCAATATTATGGAAACCTTTCCTTTTGAGGATGAAGTGAATAGATGATGTTGTCTTGTGTTGTATAAGTTTTGGTTGGTATTATTCTTGTCTTGACATGTAAATTGATGTGTTGTGATTGTTGTTGTTGTGGGTTGAAAGACCCTAAGGTTGGAGGAGATGGCGGAGAACGCAACTGAGCTTTAGTGCAACCATTAGCGGCTACTCAGGTGAGGGAGCAGCATTAACCTTTTTGGTATTAGAATATTAGCATTGGAAACTCCAACGACACTCACTAGTTGGAGGGTTTCGGTGGATTAACACGATTAAACGGGAAATATCATGAATTTCCTATTTAACTGCGTTAATCTTACGGTTGTGGATAATATGTTGATTATGGAATTGTTACCTGCCCTTCGTGGTATGGAATTGTGACCTGCCCTTCGTGGTAAGGAATTGTGACCTGCCCTTCGTGGTATGGAATTGTGACCTGCCATTCGTGGTACAGAATTGTGACCTGCCCTTCATGGTATGGAATTGTGACCTGCCCTTCGTGGTACGGAATTGTGACTTGCCCTTCGTGGTATGGAATTGTGACCTGCCCTTCGTGGTACGGAATTGTGACTTGCCCTTCGGGGTATGGAATTGTGACCTGCCCTTCGTGGTATGGAATTGTGACCTGCCCTTCGTGGTATGGAATTGTGACCTGCCCTTCGTGGTTCGGAATTGTGACCTGCCCTTCGTGGTATGGAATTGTGACCTGCCCTTCGTGGTACAGAATTGTGACTTGCCCTTCGTGATATGGAATTGTGACGTGCCCTTCGTGGTATGGAATTGTGACCTGCCCTTCGTGGTATGGAAATGTGATCTGCCCTTCGTGGCATGGAGTCAGACTTGCCTTCGTGGTACGGATTGTGGTGCACTTGTAGTGTGGATTTTGACTGTGGTTCGATTGATGGACATTTGATTTATATTATGTATGGGTGGTATGATCGTGGTATATTGGTATATGGACTCTCTTGGATGTATTTGTGCTGTAATGCTGTATAGTTTCTGTGAAGTAATGTTTCAATGTTACTATTCTATTTAAATCCACCATGTTTATATTGCATGTATTTAATGACTGACTCTCTCTATGTTGTTTTGTTTACTCAATCCGTGGTAATCGGATTGTAGGTGGAGCTAAGGAATAAGATATTGCCGAGCCTTAGGGTGATTGCGTTGCTTTGGATTTAGTGTGCTTTTGAATTACTCTAGGAGTCTGTAATGGTTGATATTGGACCCTTTCATGGGAATTTTCATTGATGTATTTGATGTTCAGTTTACTAGACTAAAAAGTGTAGAACCTAGTATTGTGGAATCACTGTGTTGTTTTCCTTTTTATGGTTTACCTTACTATTAGAGTATTCTTAATTGAAAGGAAATTTTAAATGGTATGAAATTTTATTATGTTAGAAAAAGAATTGAATTTTTCCGTGTTAGTAACTTGAGGCGTTACACACAGTCCAAGTAACTTGTTACCTAGGTCCAGTAACCTGTTACTCAAGTCAAGTAACTCGTTACTTAGCATTTTAAAAATTGATTTCTATTTTACTAAGTGTTTCCAATTTATTTAAAAAAAATTATTTTTCACTTATGAGCATTGCTTACTAAATATATATAGAGATTAAGGATAGAAGTACCTAATAAGACTTTTAATAAATCTTATTCTTGAAGCTTGTTCTTCTATGCCTTTAAGGTATTCTCCCTTTTGCTTATTTTTGGTGATTTTGGTGTCTTCATCAAAACCTTGTCAAGGTTAGGAACAATATCTTCTTAATAGTGAGAGTAATAGAATAAAATATTTCAAACATCCCCAAGAATCTCCACATTGATTAAAGTAGATGGTCACTTCTCTTCTTGGGAAATCTATGCAATAATCTTCACCTTAGCGAATATCTCACTCCACCTTGTTTAATGCCTAATTCTTTTTAAAGCTCATCGACATAAAAGCCTCCTCCCATTTAGCATAGTCTTTCTGAGTATCCTTGACGATATTACAAAGAGCCTAACTCTCCAAATTTTTAGTGCAGCTTCTCATACTATCGTCTAATGGAACACGTCACATAGCTCTCCGTTGCTAGGACGCCTTTCGATATTATGGAACTTTTGCACCATAGTTCACCAACAAACTTCTTCTTTAATACTCAGCTAGATGAATCATGTAGCATCCTTGGAAAGCCTCAATTAATACCATCATTGTCTACTCCACCAATCATAGCCCAAAAGAACTGTTGTCGCTACCCCCTTTCGTGAGCGCTACAAGAATTATGCAAATAAATGAGATGGAGTCGTCATCGATATTTTTTAGAGGGAAAACATGAAGAAGAAAAAACAACTTATAGAACAATGATTAATCTGCTTAAAGAGAAAATTTAAGTTCGAGAGTCAGTTATGATGAATGTGTTAAGCGCCTCAAACTGTCCATTATAAAAACGGTACCTAGATCAATCATAAGGATATTCATTCAAAATGTTAATTTTACCCTAAGATATTATTACTGTTAGGATATAAGGTATACCCAAGAACCAATCTGTCATGTTTATAATAATAAAGTCGTATTTATTATTATATTGTTATCATATTCATTGTTTGTTGAAATAATTAATATGAAAGGTCCTTGATTAAAATTAGAGAGTTATTATTGTAATAGAGATTATAATAATGAGAAATAAATCTTTTATAATTTTAATCTAAATTTTTCTTGATCATATGATTATTAAGCTTAGGACATTATTAATCCAGATAGATCAATATATGTGGAGTAGTCTTTATTAGATAAAGATTAATAAATCACATTTATTAAATTACACATATAAATGATGTATATAGATATGACCATTGAACTGACTCAAAGGATAATTCCTAATGATTAATATATTACCTTTGAATTGTCAATAGGAAATTCTTATGAATAAATATATATTTTCCTTAGACTTGAGATTATCATAGTAATTAACAAGTTATTTGTTATCTTTTGATATCAGACACCTATTATCTTATGATGTTAGTTGAATGATTATTGGGTATAATCAAATTCTTGTAGGATTAATGATTAATCAAGAAAGAATCCATCAACTCATGGTAATGAGTTTGAGCTCTATAGAAATAAAGACATTGGCCAAGGGGAATTGAATGAATGAAGAAATGAGTATTTTAAATCATCCACTATGCGTTAACTTATTGGAATTTGACAAACATACCATATTATAGAGTTAACATAGAGTTGTAAAGATGGAAGGGAATATTATATTAATCTTCTAATGGTTCTAAAAGTAAAAGATGTTACTTCATTTCTATCCGATATTTAAGGAGTGTTGCTAGACGCCAACCTTGATTAGTAAATTAATGAGTTAATTTACTACCGGATAGTAATGAACCTACGAGGTCACACACTAATGAGTAATCTGTTTTTTGTTGGACGAGAAAATGTTATGGATTAAATTAAATAGTTTAATTTAATAAGTTTTCTTTTAAGTGGAATATTATTGTATTTTATGCTAGCACACAAAATACAAATGATATTATTCACTTATTTGTAATATAATTAAGTGAGACTTAATTAATATATATATTCAAATCTATGTTTAAATTAATAAATCTGATAAGATCAGTGATTTAAAACGTTTGAAAAATAAAAATAACAAAACCAGAAAGGATAAAAATAAGGTAGTGGTTACTATGTGATATTGTGATAGAATCAATATGAGATTGGGTGGTTATTTTATTTTGGAAATAAATGCCACAAAATCATAACCTACATGGGTAGGAGTATGCAAAAAGTCTCCAGGATTGTGTGTAGAGAAAAAGAGAATTATTCTTATCTATTATTTTAGAGTATAAATTGGCTAAATTTGTTCCACGGATCAAGTATTGATACAACAAGGATCAGTCTCGCTGTGGATACACGTGTAGGACCTTCATACTTTTGAAGGAGAAGTTTTCTGAAGCCATAACAGTCTCTTGAGACATTTTTTATAAAAGTTTTTTGCCCAGTGTTACCTAGTATGCATATTTTAACACAAAATAGATCTACTATTTTCCGTTGTGCATGTTACGAACACACATATTAACCTTCAATTACATTTAAAAAAATGTCCAAAAACAAATTTGTTGTTTTTTTCCGTGATAGGGAAGTGATCTGCTCATATGTATTCCTAAATGCAATAGAGAAATCAAACTTACATAGTTTTTCTAGAAAATGATTGATTAATATATTTTTTTTATCTTTTTAAATTAACAAGATGTGATGGTTTGACGAGGCACTACGCCTTTAGAAGAGCAACCTCACCTCATATTTACTTGTTTATTTGAAAGGTAAGAAGATAAAGTAACTCGAAGATCCACTAATTCGACAAGGCACTAAACCTTTAGAGGAGCTAACTTACCTTGTATTTTTTTTAAAAAGATAATAAGATAAAGTAGTTTGACTAGCCACTAGCATTTAAAGGATTTATCTCACCTAGTATTTAATTATTCTTATATTAAAAAGTAACACGATAAAGTAGTCCGACAAGGCACTAGGCCTTTAGAGGTGATAAGTCACCTTGTATTTATTTTTTTAATAAAAAGGGTAACAAAATAAAGTAACACGACAAGATACTAGGCCATTGCAGGAGCTACCTCACCTTGTATTTATTTTTTATTACAAAGTAACAAGATATAATAGTCTAACGAGACACTAGGGCTTTAGTGGAGCGACCTCACATTATATTTATTTATTTTTATTAAAATATAATAAGATAAAGTAATCTAACAATGCACTAGGCATTTAGAGGAGCAACCCCACCTTAAATTTATTGTTTTATTAAAAATTAAAAAGATAAAGTAGTCCGACAAGACACTCGACCTTTAGAGGAGCAATCTTATCTTATCATTATATTTTCTAATAAAAGTGACAAGATAAAGTGGTCTGACAAAACACTAAACTTTTAGAAGATTAACCTTATCTTATTGTTAGATTTAAGTTGATTGCCTCTATTGTCCATATTGTTTTTGTTGCAACTTTTTTGCTTAAAGGTAGTAAGAATTAGGATTTGGAACCGTAATTCGCATGGGCCTAAAGAAACCCAATCTTTTTTTAAAAAAAGGCTCCAAAATATAAAACATTTAGATCTTCCATTTATACTGAGATAAAGGTAAAAAAATATACTCAATCCGGCCAAAATTAGGTATTTATAACTATCACATTTCACCATAGAGAGTATACTCACAATACACAATTTGCGTTAATGTCAACCAATGCTCGTGTCACACTCTTGCACTGAAGCAACCCCACCTTATATTTATTTTTTTATTAAAAATTAAAAAAATAAAGTAGTCCGACAAGACACTCGACCTTTAGAGGAGCAATCTTATCTTATAATTATATTTTCTAATAAAAATGACAAGATAAAGTGGTCTAACAAAACACCAAACTTTTAGAGGATTAACATTATCTTATTGTTAGATTTAAGTTGATTGCCTCTATTGTTCATATTGTTTTTGTTGCAACTTTTTTGCTTAAAGGCATTAAGAATTACGATTTCGAACCGTAATTCACATGAGCCTAAAGAGACCCAATCTTTTTAAAAAAAAGGCTCCAAAATGTAAAACAGTTAGATCTTCCATTTATACTGAGATAAAGGTAAAACATGTACTCAATCCGGCCAAAATTAGGTATTTATAACTATCACATTTCACCATAGAGAGTATACTCACAATACACAATTTGCGTCAATGTCAACCAATGCTCGTGTCACACTCTTGCACTGAAGCTAATCTCCATGTCACACCCAACATCTCTACTAATGTGTATTACACCTTGCGTACAAGAAAATTCCCATGTTGCACCCTTTATAAAAGTCAGTCAATGTCCGTGTACCGCTAGCAACTAACATTCTTCACCTTGATGTCGCAGACAGGATATTAGGATATTTCATCTCTCATATCAAATGATGTTATCCTCTCCAACATTTAGAGATATATTAACATCACTTATCTTAGAGTCTAACTCAAAACAAAAGGTGTGATGGGTCAACACGACTTATGTTTGTCGTTGTAAAAAAAGTAGGCCTACATAAACGTCATGTTGGTCCATCACAATTTCTAAGTGAATACTTACTTCTAGGTTAAAATGTTTAGATATTTAAATGCATTATATTGTATGAATTGAAATAGTTTACATGTACACCAACTACTGCTAATTTATAAGCTAGTCTTAGCCAACAAATAATATACCCTCTATTCTGATACAAAACAAGCCAATCCAACACGGAAAATGTGTATGTATATTGGCTTTTGTACTCAGCGCTCCGCCTGTGCACTGGAAACAGTCTCACCTGGTTATGCATGACCTTTCAGCGCACCAGCTTGCGCTGGGTGCACCTCCTTGCGCTCAAAGTACCTCCTTTTTTCGCTAAGCGCAGACTTGGGGCTGCCTTGAGCGCAGGTTATAGGTTTCTACTTTCGCTGGGCGTAGTCTATGCATTGGGCACAAGTTCGCCATAAATTTTTTGACATGTACTAAGTGCAGCCAATTTTGCATATTTCGCCGATACGACCATTCCCATTGAAGATATATCAGTTAGGAACAACATATCCAATGGTGAATGAATGTGGTGTCACAATTGTACTCGAACTCGTGGCTAATTCCTTGCTTTTGTTCGTAACTTTAGCTTTTTGCAATAATTCCTCCTGTTTAAGCCTGAAAAACACTTCAGATATGATATTTGACCATTTAAGCAAGTTTTTACCATGTACGAGTATAATTTCAACTAGGGATGGCAAAAATACCCAACTGTGAGTATCCGTCACAATACTGGTAATGGGTACCCGCAAAAATAGCTCGTGGGTCGGAACGGGTATCATGATACCCGCCTCGCGGGTACTCGCGTATATATTTTAATTAAATATTATATAATTAATTATCATTATTTCAACATTATATTTATCTATTTTATTATTATTTCATAATAAAGTTTAGTGATGAGACTACAATCATAAAATTATCTTATACATATCATATTATTTAAGTAATAATTATTTTTATATATTAATTATTATAAAATATAAAAAATATAATTACAATTGAAAATCCGTTGGGTATCCGCTACTTGCAATAGTGTAAATATGGGCACATGTATGCACCACTCGTGCCCGATACTATAACCCAGGATTTGACCCTCCTAGGTGAACCTCTCTCTCTCAGGCGAGAATCTCTCGCTCAAGCGAGGATCCGAGGACTGATACTATAATTTTAAAGACTTAAAATTTGGGGTGTTACAACAATATTAAGTGGTCCGACAAAACCTTAAGCTTTTAGAGGAGCAACCTCATCTTATCCTTAGATTTAAGTTGGTTACCCCTGATATCTATATTGTTATTGTTGCAACTTTTTTTTGCTTAATAGCGGTAAGAATTAGGGTTTCCAACCCTAATTCGCACGGGCCTAAAGGGACCGAATCATTTTTTAAAAAATCTTCGAAATATAAAAAATTTAGATCTTCCATTTATACTCAGATACAGGTAAAAAAAGTACTCAATCCAGTCAAAATTGAGTATTATAACTATCATATTCCACCATAGAAAGTATACTCACAAAACACAATTTGTGTCATGTCAAGCAATGCTTGTGTCATACCCTTGAATTGAAGCTAATGCCTATCTCACACCCTACATCTCTACAAATTTGTATTACACCTTGCGTCCAAGAAAATTCCCATGTTGCACTATTTATCAAAGTCAGCCAACGTTCGTGTGCTTTTGTGCATCCGCTAGCATCCTTCACCTTGATATCGTACACACGCCATTAAGATATTTAATTTTATCTCTCATATTAAATGACATCATCCTCTCCAACATTTAGAGTTATATTGACATCACTTATCTTAGAGCCTAACTCATCACAAAAGGTATGATGAGTCAACACCTGTTTTATTGTAAAAAAAGTAGGCCTACATAGACACTATGTTGGTCCATCATGAATTCTGAGTTAATACCTATTTTTAGGTTAAAATATTTAGATATTTAAATGCATTATATTTGATGAATAGAAACCAGTTTGCATGTACGGGAACTAGGTGCTAATTCACAAGTTAACCTTAGCCAACAAATAATATACCTTCTATTCTAATAAAAAAAAACAAGCCAATCCAACACATTAATTTTATTTATTTTACTTTTATTTATTATTCTCTTATTTGGAATCGATCTCAATTATCAGTCTTATTATCTCAGTCACGGGTTCTGCTAATGTGTACGTTCCGAAATTGTTGATTCTATCTTTTTGCTGCACAGTAACTATCAAAAGTCAATAATGACTGTAAATTATAATTGTCACTATTATAGTCTTCACTCATGTATATATTGATATTTAAGATTATTCACACAATTTAAGCCATCTTTAAATAATATGAAAATTTGATGGAAATAAACTCATTTAATCTAATTGAAAACTATAAAGAAATATGATGAAAATAGAAATAATAAATAAGAATATGATTAAAAAATGATTTGATTGAAAATATGGGGAAACCTCCCCATAAGTTAACATGAAACTCGTGCGAATAAAATAACAAATGTGTCAATTCTGGGTGGTGACTGGCCATAATGATGCATTTCATGGAATCTATATATTGGACCACAAATAAAGCACATCACAAAATAAATAAAATAAATGTGACAATAATCAACCCAATTCCATTTAGTTGGTATACCACATTCAACATAATATTTTTTTTACAGTTGTAAGTAATTACGTGGGAGGCATAAAACTATAATAAGTGAAACGAATATCATTTCTTAATCCAGAATATTAATAAGTAGAATTTATGAGTTGATCTACTTATATAGTTTTAATTTTATTCATTCATCCTTAACATGAGCGCTTATTCTTCTTAACAACAATATATTAGATATGTATTAGATATGTCATAATCCATATTCATTGCTGTCTTAGACTTTTTTATAATCTATATACACAATTATCTATAATACACGGTATCCAATTTTTCTTGTTGCGTTATTTTCCAACATAATTTACCTTTCATCTATTTATCTCCATTAGAAGTGTAAACGGTTGCGATTTAAATCGTGAAATCGATGGAACCAAACCGAATCAAACCATAAAATATGATTTGGTTCAATTTCGCGGTTTGGTTCGGTTACTTTTTTAAGGAACCATTTATGTTCGGTTTGGTTCATGGTTTTAGATAGTTAGGAACTGTTGGAACCGAATCGAATCACATATTAAAGAAATAAATAGTAGAAAATGATGTTATATTGTTGTTTAAATTCTTCAACCAATTTTGTGACTTATATTATCAATTTTTTGTGAATTATAGTGTTAAATATGACTATATTGTTATTATGTTAGTATTATATATGTTACTGCTTAGTAAATTATTTCCTAATGTCTTGATGATTTAGAATATATTTTCTAACTTTTATGGTACTTGGTTTAAAATTAGCTTACACCATAAATTGTTATACATGTATTGTATATATATAACTAATTATATTGTAATGTTATATATATTATTATTATTATGTATTTTACTAATTGATATATATATATATAACTAAATTGTTATGTATGTTACTAACAATTGTATTCTTATATATTTTACTAATAGATTTATATGTTACTAATTGCAAATTGTATTATTATATATATATATATATATATATGTGTATTTGTATGTGTGGTCATTAACTATTTTTTTCTAGATTACATAATTGTTATATATGTTACTAATAAGCAATTATGAATTTCAATATTTCTACTCCTCTATGTATGATTCATATTTTCTAACAATAATAGTAGTATTTTTCCTTTTATGGACAAACAATTTATCTTGTAATACATTTTGAACTTTTAATTGATGCAAGATTTTTTTTAAATAAATAGGAAAATCGTGGAATCAAATCGAACCATTCATGAGCGGTTCGGTTCGGTTACTCTAGTAAATTTTGCGGTTAATTGAGATGAACCAAACTATATGTTTGTAATTGGTTCGGTTACTGAAATGGACCAAAGACTGAACCGAACTGAATTTTTACCCTTATAATTTCATTTTTACCTAATCACACTCATTAAGAAAAGCATGTAAAAAAATCATTACTTTCAAGTTTATTAAAAAAAGAGTTTAATATCGACGTACTGTAGTGTAAATATTTAAACACACTCAATACATCATTCACCATTCATTTTGTATTTTTTTTGAAGGGTCAATGATGATAAAACATGAATGATAAATGATATATTAACAATATATAAAATTCTTACACTGTCTGTGCACACGTTTATTTATATAAAATATATGTATGCATTCTAAATTACTTTATGTGGAAAATGAAAGGTTTATTGGAATGATAAAATAATCTACCCATTTTTCAATGAATCATTCATTATTCATGTATCTATTATTATACTATATGAAAAAAGTTCTCAATTATTAGTCTTGGACACATGTCATCTTCTCATGCAAAGTTTTCCCACTCAAACACTCTCACCAACTACCATGCATAGTCTCACATTGTATCATTACCAGCTACATTCATATCATACATCAAACCATCAACTACCATGCATAGTCCCACATTGTAGCATTACCCTCTACATTCATATCATACATCAAAATGACACATGCATGTCACTTCTCATATCATACATCATAATGATACATGCATGTCACATTTATTAATCCTTCATTTTTTACCAAACGCTTAATCATATTCATATATTTTCATATTCATTTTCCACCCAAAAAACTTTCTTCATTTTCATTAAATCAATTCTTATATTTCTTCATTTTCCCTAAAATCATATTCTGATTAGCAATTCTATTATACTATTATACACATTCATTGTGATATTCTTATATTAATTTATATTAAAGATATATGAGTTTAGGGGGAAAAAATAATTCATATCCTATTATGGTGTTTGATTATGTAAAAACAAAAATAATTCTTTAAATTCTCCTCCACATTATACCGAAAATGATGAACTCTCTGTAACAAAAATTACAAAGTCGGAATAATGAAAAGCTTTGAATGAGAAATGAAGAAAATTAAAGTATAATGTAATATAATGTTACCTAAGAAGAAGAAAAACAATTATGAGATTGTAAGATTATCCTATTACGCACATATCCAATTATCATTACCTACAGTAAAATGTGGTTTGATTATGTAAAAACAAAAATAAAATTCTTTAAATTCTCATCCACATTATCCTGAAAATGATGAACTCTCTCTAACAAAAATCACAAAGTCAGAATATTAAAAAACTTAGAATGAGAAATGAAGAAAATTAAAGTATGATGTAATGAAGAAAAATAATTCTGTAAGCAAAGAGTGTTGTTAATAATTGCAAAATATCGGTGTTATGATGTGGTGTGAAAGCAATTCTATAAATATCTCATACTCTGATTAGCAATTATATTATCTTATTATTATGCACATTTCTTATATATTAATTTTTATTAATCACCATGTACATATGTTTAAAATCAACATTCATCACCATTTTCATTCTGGAATATTCACGAATAATTCAATTAGAATGAATATAATTATTATACTTAATGATCATTCATGATTTCATAAAAAAATTCATTATACACATTTATTCTTATATCCTTTTTCCCACCAAAAATATTTCATTATTTCCCTAAATCAATTCTTATATTTCTCCATTCTTATAATATTGTGCACATTCTATTGATATCTCATAATCTCATTAGCAATTCTATTATCCTATTATGCACATTCATTATATATTCCCCTAAATCAGTTCTTATAAGTGAGGCTTTAAATTCGTATAATATTCTGAAAGCAATCCTATTAATATTTCATACTCTTATTAGCAATCCTATTATATACATTTCTTATATATTTCCCCCTAAATCAATTCTTATCAATATTATTATACACATTATATATATATTTATTTATATTAATTTCTATTAATCATCATCTACATATGTTTAAAATTATACCGATCAATTAATTTCCCTAAATGTTAAATTCTTATAATACTGTGAAAGCAATCCTATTGATATCTCATATTCTGATTAGCAATCCTATTATCATATTATCTACATTCCTTATATATTTCTCCCTAAATCAATTCTTATCTTTCTTCATTTTCCCAAAATCAATTCTTATAAGTGGGGCTTTAAATTCTTATAATATTGTGAAAACAATCATATTAATATCTCATACTCTGATTAAAAATCATATTATTTTATTATTATGCACATTTATTATATATTCATTTATATTAATTTATATTAATCATCAGTTACATATCTTTAAAATTATACTCAACAATTAATTATCATTTATCACCATTATCATACCACAATATTCATAAATAATTCAATTACAATGACTATAATTATTATACTTAATGGTCATTCATGATTTCATAAAAATATTATTATACACATTTATTCTCATATTCATTTTCCCTCCAAAAATCTTCCTTTATTTTCCTAAATCAACTCTTATATGACTTAACTTTCCCTAAACTCATATTCTGATTAGCAATTATATTATCATATTATGCACATTCCTTATAATATTGTGAAAACAATTATATTAATATCCCATACTCTGATTAGCAATCCTAATATCTTATTATTATCCACATTTTTTATATATTCATTTATATTAATTTCTATTAATCACCAGGTAAATATGTTTAAAATTATATCCAACAATTAATTTCCTTAAATCAATTCTTATAACTCAAGAATTGAATTTTCATTTACAATATTTAACTAATAACCATCAACTACCATATGGATGTACACGAATAACATGTGTGTTTTTAACCATATGGATGTACATGTAATGTGTGTTCTTAATCATATGACAAAACAATAACGTATCGTGCAAATTTACGGGTAACATGTTTGTTTTTAGCCATTAAAATGTATGAGTCACACGTGTACTCTTAACAATAGGAATGCATGAGTAACATATGTGTTTTTAATCATGTGAATACACAAGTAACATGTGTATTTTTAACTATATGAATGCAAATGTAGTACATGTCTGCATTAACTATACGAATGCGAATAACACGTGTGTCTTTTTAAAAATGTCAATGTACGGATAACATGTGTGTTTTAACTATACGAATGTACGAGTAACATATGTGTTTTTAGCAATGGGAATGTATGAGTAACACACAAGTCACATATGTGTTCTTAGCAATACGAATGCATGCGTAACATGTGTTTTTAATCATGCGAATACACAAGTAACATGTGTCTTCTTAACTATATGAATGCACGAGTAACATATGTGTTTTTATTCATACAAATACACAAGTAACATATATATTTTAACTATATGAATGTACATATAAAAAGTGTATTCTTAACCATATGGAAAAAATGTCACCCTGTGCATCCGCACGGGTATCTTGTTAGTTAATATATATATGAGTGATATATGATGTATTAGTCGTATAATAAACTTTATATGAAAGTACACAAATATTAAATTCTACAATAATATGGAAAGAGTAATAAATATATCGTGCAATTATTATGAATATGTTTGATATGCGGTATTTAATAATACCTAAGTATTATAAAGCAACATATTTTTAGGGAAATTTAATAAAATGTGCCTTCATAAATATTTTTCTTTCTCTTTATGCAAAAGAAAGAATTCCTCTTTGATTATATATTTTTATTGTACAAAAATATTACTCTAAGCAAAAGGCTAGAGTATTATAAATCAACATATTTTTAGGGAAATTTTATAAAATGTGCCTTCATAAATATTTCCCTTTCTCTGTATCCATAAAAGAAAGAATCCCTCTTTGATTATATATTTTTATTGTACAAAAATATTATTATAAGCAAAAGGCCAAAGTATACAATGGTAAGATAATTAAATTTACTCTTGTTTATTGTTGATGTGGCTTGCACCTTGTATCCTATAGTTTGTGGGGGGCTTTCCATCACTTCATATAGAATGAATCTTGTAACACTCTAGTCCTAACATGTGATCATCTCGGCCCATAAATACTCTTAGCGTGTTATCCACAAGCTTAAATACTCTCTGCAGTATTTTATTCCCCACAAAGGGGAGTCTCCTGCAACTTGAACTTGTGACCTCAGGGACAAATAGTCACTATTACCATGAGTCACTACCATTGAGTCGCTACCATTTGTCCATGATGCCTTAATGGTAGCTACTCAAGGTAATAGTGACTATTTATCCATGAGGTCACGGGTTCGAGTCGCGGAGGCTCCCCCTTGTGGGGAATAAAATAATGTAGGGGTATTGCCCCTCCCCCTCCCGAGCCCATGAATATACTGGGTGTGTTATCCTACCAGCTTAAATACTATTAAGCTATCAAATGTAACACCCCAATTCACTTATAGGAAAATTACTAATTTCAAGGCATGTTCTAATAATTAAGTATCAAGGTAAAGGAAAATTCTCAAAGATACTTTATATTTATTGCTAATCCTCATAAAATATGCAATAAGTAAAATACATCAGTACAATAAATCATCATCTAATAAGATAATATTAAATATTGTCTTTTCTAAAATCAATCACCAAAATGTCAAGGTACCAATAAAATGTCGAAGTATCAACATTTAATCCTACCAAAACATAAGGGTACTAACACAATTACATAACATAAAACTAGAATGGTTTCGTGAGTCATAGGTAACTACACTACTTTAAATTTTCAATAGGCTACTCATCTACTTCACCTATAATTCATTTATCACAAGCAAACAAATAGAAGACATAGAATGAGTAAGACATTAAATCATGCAATAGTGACAATGTGGATTTATAAAGAATTATAACATTAGGGCACACACAAAATTACAATGAAATAATTAGACACTATAATAATTATTATCTTTACTCCTTTAGTGAAAGTAGTTTGGAGTTAATTCGATGATGGAGATGCTACTTGGGATGTAGAACGTGACATGATGGAGGATTATCCCCCTCCCTCGTCCATTAGACTTGGCATGATAAAATGCATTGTGGCTGAGATCACTAACTTAGGTGATATTTGTTGAAATAAAAAATTGGTAAGCCCTTGATTAAAAGATATAATGGGCTAACTTCAGTTAGTGTGCATGCAGTGCATTCTTGTAGTTGGAGTTGGAGAAAATGGAAAGATGCGGTGATAGAAATATCATTGTGGATTTGGTTAGGGGAGACAATGACGGTGATTCGTCAAGAAGCCTTGAGTGATTTCTTAGGTGAGATAGTCTAGTGAGGGTCCGAGTTCATTACTCGTATGACCATGATAGTCCTACATGTAAACTAAGCGGTCTCTAACACCCCATTGTGCATTTCATGATCGGTAGAGAGGAATCCTGAAATGGACTATGCTTACCACGTACTACTAGGATATATGTACTACTGATTGCTTTCCCACTAGGATCTTGGCCTTCGGGTATTGTAATTGCCTTCTGTATTGTAATTGCCTTCAAATATTAATTGGGGATGTGAATATCCTCTTGTATAAGACACTAACTTCATGCATGATAGATATATTAATTGGGGATGTGAATATCCTCTTGTATAAGACACTAACTTCATGCATCATTTGCATATGTTTGTCATTGTTTGATTTTATTTGTTATATAGGTTGTCTCACTTTAATGTTATTTCTCTATGTAATTCCACGCTGTGATCGCCGTCTTACTCCATTCTTTGTCTTTTATTTTGTCTATATTATGTTTATGCTCAGGTTTGTTGATGTTGCAAGTTGGATATCCATTGATGGAAGTATATCCTAGAAGAACTTAGTTTGTGTATTAGTTAAGTATATGTTTGAATTTTTTACTCTGATTTAGGAATACCATTGGTTTTTTTGAACTGATTTTTGTATAAGTCATGTTTTATGAAAAATATTCAAGAATGGTTCTTTTTGCACATATGATGTCTTTTATAATTATGTTGATAAGATTAGATTAATAATTTTATAAAGTTATATAATTCAGACGAGGCAATTATATAAATTATGGTTGGAGTTTGAGTTTGATGTTAATGCCACGTTTTGAGGTTGAGATAATATAAAATAGTTCCGCATTTTGCACTTGAGAGACGAAAGGTTTGAATTTACTTTGATTTTATAACATGTTAAGTTTATCTTTCATTATACATTCCCTATATTTTCCATAATAAATTTATAATTTCTTAGTTAGAAAAACGAGGTGTTATAGCTTAATGTAGCGACTCATGGTAATAGTGACTATTTGTCTCCGAGTTCACGGGTTCGAGTCGCGAGAGGGGCTCTCCTTTGTGGGGAATAAAATACTGTAGAGAATATTTAAGCTGTTGGATAACACGCTCAGTTTGACATGCGTCCCCTCCCCCTCTCGGGCCCATGAATACACTTAGTGGGTTATCCTATTCATGGCTTAATGGTAGAGACTCATGGTAATAGTGACTATTTGTCCCTGATGTCACGGGTTCGAGTCGCGGGAGGCTCCCCTGTGTGGGGGAATAAAACACTATAGGGGTATTTAAACTGGTAGGATAACACACCCACTGTATTCATGACCCTGGGAGGGGGATGGGTCGCATGACAGGACTGAGGTGTTACAAGTCTAATTTTCACTATGATGTTTAATCTAATTTATGGGAAAACACACGTTAAAAGATATATAGATGGGTAAATAAGTATAACAGATCACTAATGTCGTTTTTCCGATTAATGAGAATATTGAAAAATAAGTTTAGGATAATCGATTATCACGACAAACAATAGATTACTATCAGTAGAAATAATTAATTGCAGACAATAATAATCAATTATTTTGATTCTTTAAATCTTGGAAAAACAGTTTCTTGTACAACAAGTAACTCCAAATTCAATCAAAAACATAAACAATTCACTTAAAGAAATTATGCCAAATTATATAAATGATGTAGGCAAACAGTAAGATCAATAAGCTAATCAGTTGAATCTATAAAGCACATAAAAAAACTGAATTGTAAAGGAGTTAATGGATATAAATAATGCGATAACAAATTTTGTCATGGTTCATTTGCTTGTCTACTTGGAAACTACATTCAGTCCTCCCATTATGATATTGAGAGATTTTTCTTCACTAATGGAATCAAATGTATTTTACAACCACACTTCCAAGACTTCCTTCTCAACCCTAGAGTCTCTCAAAGATGGTTTGACCTCTCACTCATCTCTAAAGGATACGCACACCTTTCTCATGGTCCAGCCCGAACCACTTCTCCCCTCCCCCAACCAAAATCCTTGTAAATCATGAAGACACCACCTAACTGCATCTAGGATTTTCACTCAATTCTCTAATAGTGATGATGCTCAACACACCTAGAGAATCTAATCTCGTTGTCTAAAATTGGTTCTAAGTTGTGTGCACCTTAAGGGTGCTAATATGAACACTAAAACTCAGCAACAAACTTAAAATAGAAATCTCACAAAAACTCTGAGGGTTAAGTGTGATCAATGCAAGATTTGTACGTAAACGTTTAACAAGATGCACAATTTAAAAGAAAGCTAAAATTCTATCATTTTCACTCTTAAGATTCAAAGAAATTAAGAACTTTTCCAAAAGTAAGAATTTTGCTAAAAAATGATAAGAAAGTGAATTTTGGAAATATAAGATTGTTATGAGCACATGGGTGAAAAATCAATTTTTATACAAAATTGTTTTCTATTAAGTCTAATCGATTATCTCAATAAGTAATTGATTATCGACCTATTAAATCTGGTTTTCTGTTGGAAATAAAAATAATCAATTATCGAAACCAAGAAATCCAAGACATAAACTACTGGAACTTATATAATCGATTATTCTCATAAATAATCGCTTACTGGGTTCTCATGTTCTATCTAATTGATTTAGTACAAAATTATTTTTCAATATTCTTCATCCCAAATGGAAAACCAAAAATAAATAAAATGTGAACATTTAGTTGATATATTATGGGGAGGGATCCACTTACTCTTGGAGTAAGTGGAAAAATTCTACTTCACATCTTAACCATCTATTCTTGGAAAATCCAATGATTTAGAAACAATTCAAATGATTTGATTTTCCAAGAATGAATGAATATGATGTAAAGTATGTTTTTTCCACTTACTCTTGTAGTAAGTGAATCTCTTCCCATATATTATTAATATAGCTCTATTCTTAACAAAGATATATTGTCTAAGTTCTATCCTGCAAAATTAAAAAAATTTAATCATTCAATTATTATTGATATTTTTGCTTGACATGATTCACAACATATATATGTTTGTCTTGTTTCTCTACTTCAATCCTATCCCATAGAATATGAGACTTATTATAATATATTTAAATTAAATCCCACAAAAACATATAATTTATTTACTAAGATTGGCTCCTTAAGGCTGATGCAACTTAAGCATGGACTCTATATATATATATTGCTTACTACATTATAATGGTATCACTACAACACTCATAACTCTCTGTGTTAATGATGACTTTAAAAATGACAAAGTTGTTTCAAGTTTTCTTCGTCTGTACTATTTCCCTCACATGTCTCTCATTTGCTATGCCTAGTAGCGAGTACTCCATTTTGAACCATGACCAGTTTAACAAGTATTCTTCCTCAGAGGAAGGAGTTTTACAACTATTCCAACTGTGGCAGAAGGAACACGAAAGAGAATATAGAAACCCAGAAGAAGAATCAAGCAGATTCCAGATTTTCAAAAAGAACTTGTTGTATATCAATGAGAAGAATGCAAAGAGAAAGTCACTGTTGCAACATCATTTGGGTTTGAACAAATTTGCTGATATGAGTCCTGAGGAGTTCAAAAAGACTTATTTACATGACATAGAAAAACCCTCCAAATGGGATAATAGAAAGGTGCATAATGATGATGACGACGATGACGATGAATCGTGTTTAAATCTTCCAGCTTCTGTAGATTGGAGGGCAAAGGGAGCTGTCACTGAAGTTAGGGACCAAGGGAACTGCCGTAAGATTTTATCATTGTTTTAAATTGCGATTGCGTTCGCGATTGCTGTAACAGTTGCGGTTACTATGATTGCGGTCAGTGCGGCTGTTGCGATGCGGATTGCAACCGTTATAGTATGAATTATTTTGTTATTAAAACAATATTTTTTAATCTGATGCGGTCCAAATGTGGTCTGATGCAGTTGCGGCCCGATGCGGCCACATTATTGTGATTTGGAATAACACCGCAATTGCGGTGTGATGTGGTTGCGGCGGTCACCACAGCCGCAATATTGCGGCCCACAATTTATGACATTTTATAATATTAATCTTCAATAAAGTTTTTATTATTAATTAGCATAGGCTTTTATGTTATTATCTCTTCTCATATAGCATATACTTTTAGTTGCAGTATTGCACATGAACTAAGCAATAAACATTCATATAGTTCAGAGCTCCAGAGTATAGCTTTGAATCGTTGATTGACTGAGTAAATAAGTTTATATTCCTATTCAATTATGTAAGGATTAATATACTATTGAAAATGTGTAAAAAAGGCCGCCCAATTTACGAAGCTCGTGTTGAGAAATAAGTCTTATATCATTTGTGTCATTCTCTTATGCATGACTTAAATATATGTTTGGCTATTCTGCTTATTGACAATTGTTTTTAAGATGAAACTTTAACATAATACTAATAATACAACCCAACTTCTCTCCTGATGGCTATCATGGGTCAAAAAATACTCTTTAATCATGAGTCAAAGGAAATTACCCTTCACCTAGTCTAACAGGTTTCTATTATGGGGCATGTTGCAGGATATAAGTGCCACATCTCTGCCTCATTCTCTTAGTCATTGTTTAAATACTCGTTGATAGCTCGCATCAATTAAAGTCTGAGTGAGATAGATGCAGAAGTCTTACCCTTAAAACCAAAGAGATTCTTGTCCAATGTCACTATGACATATGATACACAAAATATACATTTTTGCAATACTTGCTATATGTTAAGTGTGGTTATCTTGAACTAATCTAACATCTCAATTTCTCAGAAAGCCATTGGGCATTCTCTGTAACTGGAGCCATTGAAGGACTAAATAAAATTATCACTGGTAAGCTTGTTCCCCTATCAGTTCAAGAACTGGTGGATTGTGACCCTGCTAGCAAAGGTTGTGCTGGAGGCTATTACTTCAATGCATTTGGTTATGTTATAAAGAATGGTGGGATTGATACAGAAGCTGATTATCCTTACACAGCTAAAAATGGTACTTGCAAGGTATATGGTTTATTCTTTTCTCAACTTGCTTATCTATAAAATAAAATAAAAACCTTTTTTCAACATGTTAAATAGCTTGTGGATTTCATCTCAACCAATTGGGTATGAGAGAAGTAGTCCAAGAGGTATTTAAATCATTCATGAGATAATGAGGTAGGAGATGTGAGACTTATTTCCCAACACCCCTCCACATAAGTTTGTGTGACCAGACGAAGAGTTATCTTTGACCCATACCTAAAGCACATATTTTGGTTCATGACAACCGAAAAGAAGTTGTACTCTGACTCTGATATCATGTTAATGTTTCATCTCAAAACCAATTGGCTATGAGTGGACTAACCCAACAGGTATTTAAGTCATTCCCAAGACAATAAGGTAAATGATGTGAGACTTACTTCCCAACAGAATCATTAAATTGGACATTTTTTTCCCTTTTTTTATAAAGAAAGAATGTTTAAACTAATGACAAGGTATGGCCAGCCGATACAAAGAAAGATCAACTTATAATCATTTTAGTAACTAGATAAATACATAGTCATACACCAATTTGCAAAATTAAGGAATTTTTGTTTATATATTATCTAATTTATGGTTTCTTTGTTAATTCATGTTGAAGGAGAATGCAAATAAGGTTGTTAGTATTGATAATCTTCTAGTTTTAGATGGATCAGAAGAAGCTCTCTTATGTCGTGCAAGTAAGCAACCTGTTAGTGTGAGTTTAGATGCAACTGGCCTTCAATCTTACACCGGTGTAAGTATAACTTTCACATTTTTATTATTAGTACAACTATTTTTAAAAGAAGGTAATTGAGATTTGGGAAGATTGTTCAAATTTGACAATTTTGTCTTAATATTGTGGTTGTGATGATGCCATAACCGTAGTATAACACTGAATTAAAAGGACAAAGCCGTGACGGAACATAAAAAAACAACTGCATTAAATCACATTTGAGCTGCATAAGAGTAAAAATCCTTTCTGGTACTAGAGAGACAAATGATTCAAAAATAAAACGAAATATAACTTACACATTTAGTATTTCAATTAAATGAAAAAACACCTATCATTCAAAACAAATAAGTTAAAAACAAAAAGATAAAAAAAACTTCAATATATTGTAATGGAGATGATAGTTGATTGATGCATCATGCCCCACATTGAACTGAGTTAGGCTCATGAAACATAAAAGCATTTTTCAATCACAAAATTTTCACCATTCTACAGTCGCAATCAAAATCACAATTGTCATGTTAACCATGATCATAGTAAACATGACCCCAATTTAAGTGTATGCTAATTTGTAAGTTCATTCGTTTCACTTTCTCATTAGGGAATCTATGATGGTGAGTTTTGCTCAAAGGATTCAAGCAAAACAAATCTTGTTGTATTAATAGTGGGTTATAGTTCAAAGGATGGTGAAGATTATTGGATTGTGAAGAACTCATGGGGAAAAGAGTGGGGAGACAAAGGTTACCTTTTACTCAAAAGAAATGTTAGTTCTGAATGGCCTTATGGAGTATGTGGCATAAATGGTTTGGCAGGTTACCCTATTAAAGAGGTTTCATTATCTTTGTCCACTTAATTAGTAGATTAATTACTTAAACGCCATTTTTTGTAGTTTTGTTTTGGGCTTCTTACCCTTTTCTCCAAAACTAATATGCTTGTCAAGCATACATTATGTATATGTACTACTTTGGTTGTGGTGCTTCAGTAAAATAAGTGATGGCGTTTCTACAATTGGCATTTGTTCTATGACCTTAACTAAAAGAACTTTGGACACAATATTCTATCCAATGATTTTGTATTTATATTAGGGTAATTTGTATTTAGTGAAGATAAAAAGTATTATGGGAGATACAAATAAATGAGCAATGGTAAAAAATTGGCATAAGAATAAAAAAATTATTTTAGTTATCTCCTAAATCTTAAGAGTTCGTTTGCAAGCTGGGTTTTAGAGGGGAAAAGATGTTTAAGAGTCATATAATAACACTTTCCAAAATTCAACTGTAAGATGACTCTCAAGCCTTTTATTTGCTTACATTCTCCTCTTAAAACTAACTTAAGATGTTATAAATTCTAAAATGTAATTTTTATAAAAGGTTATACTCCTTTTGTCAATTTTACCCATTTCAACTAGAAAATAATTGAACGTTAAATCTTAACAAATGAGATTATGTGAATATGAAATAATAAAGGTGTCAGGCATATTTAAGTCACACATGACATGATGGTGTGAGTGTAATTTTCTTTTATGATATTATTATTGTTGCTTTTTACTTAAAACAAGTTTAGTGTTTTGTTGGGTTACGCATGGTGGGGTAGACGAGCATTACAGACACCCCTCTCCAGGGATTCAAATTAGGCATGACAAAAATGTTAGGTGTAGGAAAAAATCTTAATATAGACTTTATTATGTAGGAGATACTTTTATATATACTAATGATACAAAATACTTAAAGATGATGAATAATACTTTCATCATATATAATCATGATCTTTCATGTCAAATCATCAAGAATAAATGTATAAAACTAGAACTTGAGCGAAATCGTACCTTAGTATATTCTTATAGAATATGGAGAATAAACTTTATATCACCATTCCTTGTGTATCCATTTCTCCATGTTCTTTGTCTTGTTTGCAAATGCATATTCATAGTAGAACATGTAGGTGTGTTGATCTTCCAATTGTAGACCACCTTAGCCTTAGTTTCTCCTCTAATGGGATGAAGAGAATAATGATTTGGTGTATTTTCTTGTGTCATGGTGTGGTCTTCAATTGGGGACCATAACACCTATTTATAAGAAGTGAATACTCTTCCATGAATGGTGATGTCACTTGATTTTCTTATTTCCGATTTTGCCCATCATAAAATAGAAATAAGACTTTAGGTATCTACGCAATAATTTTAATGATAATTATGTCTATAGTCATGAACCTCATTTGAAGTACATCACTTTAATTTGGCTACTTATAATAATGACTATAAACACATTTAAACATTATATGTGTGACCTAAAATTTCTTACAATCTCTCACTGGTCACATATGTAATTTTAAAAATTGTGTTATACTTTATGAGCCCAAATATATGTCATTATAAACCTTAGACATATCCTTATCTCATCCATTAATATTATATCAATATATAGAACCAAAGCAGCTTTCGTTATATCAATCATAACTAAACCAATCAATGATCATTAATATTGACACAACTAAATGACATAGATCAATCATGAAATGTGCAGCATGAAAATCACATGAAGGTGATCTATACATGTCGATTTTTAACTGATCCTCATTTAATTTAGTAAGATCCCATAAATAAATTTTAGAGTGAAACTGAACCATAAATCTTATTCTGCAGAAAAATATATATCATATCCATAGACATGTCTATATATAGAGAACATCCAAATACAAACTCTCACTGAACCAAAATATCCTCAAGTAATACAATAATTGTGAAAGACCTTATATGATAAACCTTTAGTGAGCAGAACTACAACTTGAAGTTTGTGTCAATATGCTCTATAGATATTTGACCACTGAACTGTTTACTTACTGAGATATAGCAATTGTAACACCCCAAATTTTAATCTTTAAAAATATAGTATCAGTCTTGGAAGCCTCACTTGATCGAGAGATTCTCGCCTGAGCGAAAAAGGATCAGCTGGGAGGGTGAAATCCTGGACTATACTGGAGGATTCTCGCCTGGGCGAGAAATGGCAATTTTGGGCTGTTGACACAGTGTAATCGATTACACTCTGCTGGTAATCGATTACATCGTGTTAAAAGCATCAGATATGTGCATTTGACACAGTGTAATCGATTACACATTTCTGGTAATCGATTACACATTGCTGGTAATCGATTACACACTCCTGGTAATCGATTACATCGTATTAAAAGCATCAGATATGTGCATCTGACACAGTGTAATCGATTACACATTTCTGGTAATCGATTACACATTGCTGGTAATCGATTACACACTCCTGGTAATCGATTACATCGTATTAAAAGCATCAGATATGTACATTTTTCACGTTGTAATCGATTACACCATGTTGGTAATCGATTACAACCCGACGACACCTCTTTAAAACAGAAACCCAAACACATTTTTGGGTTAGAACTTCGAAGAGAAGAGAGAAATGAGAGCTTTTCAAAAGCAAGGAGCCTTAGGACCCATCTTGGAGCTTGAGAAGAGGTAAACCTCTTGTTACCAACTCTTTTTCTTCCTCTCTAACTTGTTTTGGGTATGTTGGATTTATTTTCAAAACACGAGAAACCATGGAAACTCATCCTTTAGAGTTATGGTTCGTTTTATGTTGTTTTTATCTTGTAAACTCTTGGTTTAGAGTTGTTATTTGATGAATGGAAAGTTTTATGGGTTATTCATGAAAACCCCCCAAAAACCCCCCAAAATGAGAATACGAGTATAAAGAGAAAGAGATGAAATGTTAGATGTGGATAATGAGTAGTGCTTTGATGTTGTTATATGAGATGAACATGTATGCTTTGATATTTAGAAACTTGTATTGAAGTAGTTTTGGAAATATTGAAATATGAGATGTTATGCATGTTTTAGATGGTTGAATATTGATGATGAATATTTTGTATGATTAAATGATGCAAAGTAAGTTGTTTATGTGATATTTGGAATAAATGACTAACATTGTTGTTATTGGTGGAAATGAGGAAAGATCCTAAGGTTGGAGGAAATCGCGGAGGAGACTTTTAAAGTTACTCGGAACCGATCCCCAACGCTCACCAAGGTAAGGGATAAGTGGCTCTAATTCATACTCACTTATGTGAATGAGGTATGTGAAAGAGGTAACGTGTTGGTAAGTTTATGGTTGTTACTCTACCCGAGGAGGTAGTGGTTTATCATTGTGTCCTACCCGGAGTGGTAGTGAACTATTTATCATGTCCTACCCGGAGTGGTAGTGAACTGTTTACTGTGTCCTACCCGGAGTGGTAGCGGACTGTTATGGTGTCCTACCCGGAGTGGTAGTGGACTGTTATTGTTATCCTACCGGGAATGGTAGTGAAGTATTGTGTATGACTTGCCCTATGTGGTATTGCGTATGACTTGCCCTATGTGGTATTGCGTATGACTTGCCCTATGTGGTATTGTGTATGACTTGCCCTATGTGGTATTGTGTATGACTTGCCCTATGTGGTATTGCGTATGACTTGCCCTATGTGGTATTGCGTATGACTTGCCCTATGTGGTATTGTGTATGACTTGCCCTATGTGGTATTGCGTATGACTTGCCCTATGTGGTATTGTGTATGACTTGCCCTATGTGGTATTGCGTATGACTTGCCCTATGTGGTATTGTGTATGACTTGCCCTATGTGGTATTGTGTATGACTTGCTCTATGTGGTATTGCGTATGACTTGCCCTATGTGGTATTGTGTATGACTTGCCCTATGTGGTATTGCGTATGACTTGCCCTATGTGG
This sequence comes from Lupinus albus, assembly GCA_009771035.1. Lineage (NCBI taxonomy): Eukaryota > Viridiplantae > Streptophyta > Magnoliopsida > Fabales > Fabaceae > Lupinus > Lupinus albus. The sequence continues at coordinate 6,117,929 of CM020010.1, forward strand.
TATTGTGTATGACTTGCCCTATGTGGTATTGCGTATGACTTGCCCTATGTGGTATTGTGTATGACTTGCCCTATGTGGTATTGCGTATGACTTGCTCTATGTGGTATTGTGTATGACTTGCCCTATGTGGTATTGCGTATGACTTGCCCTATGTGGTATTGTGTATGACTTGCCCTATGTGGTATTGTGTATGACTTGCCATATGTGGTATTGTGTATGACTTGCCCTATGTGGTATTGTATATGACCTACCCGAAGTGGTAGTGGATCATTAAGGGAAATTGCCTACCCGAAGTGGTAGTGGATCATTAAGGGAAATTGCCTACCCGAAGTGGTAGTGGATCATTGAGAAATTACATACCCGATGTGGTAGAACCGGAGGTGGTAAAGAGTAAGCCTGATGGCGAGAATAAGCAATGAGACAAAAAGATTTGAGATAAACGAATATGCATGCTATAGGATATATAGTATGAGATATATATTCTATAGGGTGAATATGGATGATAAAGTGGAAGATGTGAACAATGAAAGTCATATGCGTGTTATAGGATATATAGTATGGGATATATATTCTATAAGGTGAATATGAAGGATGAGAACTGAGAATGTCACAATGAAAGTCGTATGCATTCTATAGAGTATATTGTATGGGATATATATTCTATAGGGTGGATATGAATGATGAGAAGTATGAGGTTTCGAAGGAACGTAGTAGGCGTGCTATAGAATATATATTATGAGATATATATATACTATAGGACGAATATGAATAACGTGGAAATGAAAGAAAGAATATATGAACGTTTACATTTATTTATTTGTGGTTATGATTTATATCAATGTTTAATTGTATTTGAAATGTGGATTATCGTTTGATGTTAGTTTTGAACTAATGACTTACTCCCTTTTGTTTTGTGTGTTGTTTATGTTAATCCCATTGTAGGTAAATGAAGGATTTTGAGGTTGAAGCTCAATTAGGAAGCTTTTGTGTTTATTTACTCGATTGTCTTTATTGCTATTTGATATTGTAGTTGATTTGATAGTATTTTGGGATAAATGTAATCTGATTAGGATAATATGGTGACATGTAGTTATGGACGTTATAACTCTGGAAAACCCATAATTGGACGTATGTGATAAAGGCTATCTGAATGAATTATGTTTTTCCGCAACATAAATTTGTATGATAATATAATAAGGTAAAGAGTATTTTCAAAGAGAGATACTTGTGAGTTTTTAATGAAGGTGACGACTGTATGTAAGAAAGGATTAAAATAAATGAAAAATCTTCAAGGGTAGAATTTGGGTCGTTACAACAATGCTAACATTTTGTCACAATATAACTTTAATGGTCTTTCAATATATCCAAATTAGCAGCGAAGTGACAATTATATAACCATATCTCATAATTAGATGTCTCATAATAAGCTATGAATATCACAACCATAATAGATTAAACTATAAGTGTTTGCTTAATACTTTCTGAAATAGCTCATCATCCACCTAATAGGCAGATATAGCCTTGCATGGATTTTCAACTATATTGACATCTAACAAGACTAGATAGCAATACCTAATGATCTCTAACTGAATCACTTTATGTATGTGAGAACACAATTTCTTTGTCCCTTGTAAGTACTTTATAACTAATTGGTTGCCTTCCAATTATTTCTTATTGAATTACTTAAATATCTGTGTTCTAACAAAGTACACAATATCCTGATCTGCATAGTTTTATATGTACATTAGACTCACTTAACCAATGCATAAGAAATTTATTATATATCTTTAATTTTAAAATTCATTAATAAAACGTTGTACCATGAATGTCCCTCGAATTGCTTACCTAATGAACATAAGACTCATGTTGTAAGGACCGAAATTCTACCTTTAAAATTTTTTCCTTTATTTACTCTTCCCGCATGCATTCCTTTCATTTTTAATCTTATTTACATATTCACATTCATTCTACATCTCTATACTTTTCTGTACTCCACTTAGCATAAAATCATAATTCATTCAATATATTTGAAAACCACCGCATATAACTAGCTATGAGTTTCCAAATCACTCATAGCTACACATATCCAGGGTTACACCTCATATCAGTTGTCATATAGTCATAATTACATAATGTTTCGGAAAAACTATCAACTATGCAATCATATACAAAATAGTGCAATTGAATGAATCCAAAATATAAGCTCCCTAAGCTCCCCAAAAATGAGTCCCCCCTCATGCCACCTGTTTATCTGCAATGGGATTATCAATGACAAGAACACAAACACGCAAAGGAGTAAGTCGTTAATTCCGTAAACGTCATTATAAGATAAGCCACATTAGAAAAAGGGTTAGTAAACCATTTTAGAAATTCATTTTTGTCTTGCTGCATAACTTGAGCCAAAGTCGCTACACCCCTCAGGGTTAGCTAAAAACATATTCTCATTTCTCTTAAAACAAATCACGCTTATATACTCATGCCAGAGTGTATGCTTCTATACTCAAGCCAGAGTGTATGCTTCTATACTCAAGCAAGAGTGTATGCTTCTATACTCAAGCCAGAGTGTATACTTCTATACTCAAGCCAGAGTGTATGCTTCTATACTCAAGTCAGAGTGTATGCTTCTATACTCAAGCCAGAGTGTATGCTTCTATACTCAAGCCAGAGTCGCTAACCAATCATGGTCGGCTAAAAATATATTTTCCCTTTCATCGATTCGCCATCAATTATCTCCCGTAAATCTACGCCATCTTTAGTATAAACACTCCATATATGTTTATGCTAAAATACGTAATTCACAATGTAATTATGGCATGACCAGAAAATATACATAGTTTACATGCCCGCAAATCTACGCCTCCTTTAATATAAACACATCCATATATGTTTATACCAAATGCGTAATTTACAACTCAATCATTACATAACCAGAAAATACCTCCATTTTCCTTTTCCGTAAATCTACGCCTACTTTAATATAAACACACCCATATATGTTTATATCAAATGCATAATTTACAACTCAAACATTGCATAACCATAAAATACACATTTTATATTCCAAATGCACAATTAAAGACTTATCCTTACCTCGGTGAGTGTTGGGTTTGGTTCTTGGCAACTTCTCAAGTTCCACCGACACCGCCTCCAACTTTAGGATCTTTCCTCATCCCACCATATAACGCAATGTTAGTCATTTATTCCAAATATCACATAAACAACTTATATTGCATTATTTAATCATACAAGATATTCATTACATGTTCGATGTTTCTAAACTATTTTCATCATAAGTATTCAACCATCTAAAACATGCATATTCATATCATATTCCAACATTTGGAGGTAAACTCATCTTCTACCTCTAGCATTTTACTCATTCTCTCCTTTTACCGCATTTTCACTTTAGGGTTTTGGGGTTTTCATGAATCAATCCACAACCCTTTCCATTCTTGAGATACTAACTCTAAACCAAGAGTTTACAAGGTAAGAATGACATAAAACGAACCATAACTCAAAAGGATGAGTTTCCATGGTTTCTCACATTTTGAGAAGAGATCCAACATACCCAAAGTGAGTTTAAAAGAGAAGAAGAGAGTTAGAATCATGAGTTTTACCTCTTCTCAAGCTCTTGGGTGAGTATCAAAGCTCCTTGCCCTTGGAAAAGCTCTCTTCTCTCACCTCTCTTCAATTCTTAACCCTAAAATGTGTTTAGGGTTTCTCATTAAATGTTGTCTCGTCGGGTTCTCGCTTAAGCGAGCTTATTCTCGCTCAAGCGAGAAAATCCCGCCCATTTTAAAAACTCAGATCTGACCCTCTCGCTCAAGCGAGAATCTCACAGTGTCAACAGCCCCAAAATGCCATTTCTCGCCCAGGTGAGACAATTCTCGCTCAGGCGAGAATCGTCCAGTATAGCCCAGGATTTGACCCTCCCAGGTGAGCCTTTCTCGCCCAGGCGAGAATCTCTCGCTCAAGCGAGAATCCTAGGACTGATACTATAATTTCAAAAGACTTAAAATTAGGGTGTTACAATTCTCCCCCTCTTATAAAAATTTTCGTCCCCGAAAATTAAACATACCTCGATTCAAATAAATGAGGGTAATCCTCCCTTATCTCTCGCTCAACTTCCCAAGTAGCGTCTCCTTCGTCCACTTGACTCCACAACACCTTTACCAAGGCAATCTCCTTGCCTCTCAATCTCTTTACACTGGTGTCCATGATTCTCACAGCAATGTTGCAAAAGTCAAGTTATCCTTCAACTCTATATGGTCCGATTCAACCACATGAGATGGATCCCCAACATATTTCCTTAACTGAGACACATGAAACACATTGTGGAGATTCGACAATAGAGGAGGCAAAGCAATTCTATATGCTACCAGCCCAATCCTCTTCAATATCTGGTACGGCCCAATAAATCGAGGAGTCAGCTTACGAGACTTCAACACACTACCGATACCGGTAGTCGGAACAACTCCCATGAAAACATGATCTCCCTCGTTAAACTCAAGAGGTTTCCGCCTCTTATCATAATAGCTCTTCTGTCGACTTTGGGCGATTTTCATATTCTCCTGGATTTTCTTGATCCTGTCCGTTGTCTCTTAAACCAGGTCGGGTCCCAACATCAAGTTCTCCCTAGTCTCAAACCAACTCACTGGAGTTCGGCACTTCCTACCATACAACGCCTCATAAGGTGCCATCCCAATACTCGAATGGAAGCTATTGTTGTAGGTAAATTCAATCAGAGGCAACAATCCATCCCAACTCCCTGGTTGTTCCAAGACACAAGCCCTCATGAGATCCTCCAATGATTGTATTGTTCTTTCCGATTGACCGTCCGTTTGTGGATGATAAGCTGAACTCAACATCAACTTAGTTCCCAATGCGGACTGCAAACTAGTCCAAAAGTTCGAAGTAAAACAGGGATCCCTATCCGATATAATCCTCGACGGTATCCCATGCAAATGAACTATTTCCCGCATGTACAGTTCCGCCAATCGCTCCAAAGAATACCTCATGTTCATAGGCAGAAAGTGTGCAGATTTAGTTAACCGATCCACGATCACCCATATCGAATCATACCCTTTTTGAGTCTTCGGAAAACCCGATACAAAGTCTATGGAGATATTATCCCACTTCCAAACGGGAATTTCTAGGGATTGTAACTCTCCCGCTGGTCGTTGATGCTCAATCTTGGCTTTCTGACATACTAAACAACTCGAGATATACCAAGCCACATCCCTTTTCAATCCCGACCACCAAAACAACTCCTTCAAATCTTGGTACATCTTGGTAGTCCCTGGGTGAAAACTCATCTTGCTCTTATCGGACTCCTCTAAAATACTCTTCTGTAATCCCTCAATGCGAGGTACACACACTCTCCCTTTATAACGTAACATTCCACTAGAGTCCGATGCAAAATCAGTTTCCTTACCACTAAGCATCAAATCCCGTTTAGCCATTAGTTCAATATCCTCCACCTGCATTACCCGGATTTGATCGAACAGTTCATTTGTGACCTTGAGCATTCCTAGAATCATACTTTGGGGCTTTATCCGAACTTCCAAGTTCATATCCCTAAACTCCTCAATCAGTTTCTCCTCTCGAACCATCAATGCCGACATATGTAAAGATTTCCGACTCAGAGCATCGGCCACCACATTTGCCTTTCCCGGATGGTACTGCAGCCCAAAATCATAATCTTTTAGGAATTCCATCCACCGTCTCTGTCTCATATTCAATTGTTTTTGATCAAATAGGTACTTCAAACTCTTGTGGTCGCTGTATACCTCAAATCTCACACCGTAAAGGTGGTTTCTCTAGATTTTTAAGGCAAAGACCACTACAGCTAATTCCAAGTCATGGGTAGGGTAGTTTTGTTCGTGCGTCCTCAACTGTCGAGAAGCATAGGCAACAACCTTCCCTTCTTGCATCAACACACAACCCAAACCTTGCTTGGATGCATCACAATAAACACTGAAGTCCCGATCAGTACAAGGAAGAACCAAAACTGGCGCCGTAGTCAACCTTCGTTTTAACTCTTGGAAACTTTCTTCACATCGAAGTGTCCACACATACGGTTCCCCTTTCCTAGTGAGTTTTGTCAAAGGTAGAGCCAACTTCGAAAATCCCTCTATGAATTTCCGATAATACCCATCCAAACCCAGAAAGCTCCTGATCTCAGTGACTGACTTGGGCACTGCCCATTCCATGATCGCTTCAACCTTTGAAGGATCTACTGCCACTCCTTCCTTGGATATCACATGTCCAAGAAACTTTACTGACTCCAACCAGAAGTCGCATTTTGACAGCTTTGCATACAACCGATTCTTGCTAAGAAGCTCTAGCACAATCCACAGGTGCTCACCATGTCCCTCTCGGCTTTTGGAGTAAATCAAAATGTCATCAATAAATACCACTACGAATGAATCCAAATACGGATGAAAAATCCGATTCATGTAGTCGGTAAATATTGCTGGGGCATTCGTTACACCAAAAGGCATGACTAAATACTCAAAATGTCCATACCTTGTTCTAAACGCCGTCTTAGGAATATCTTCCGACTTCACACGAAGTTGGTGGTAACCAGACCGAAGATCAATCTTTGAAAACACTATCACTCCTCTCAAATGATCCATCAAGTCATCGATATGAGGCAATGGATACTTGTTCTTAATAGTGACCTTGTTCAACTGCCGGTAGTCGGTACACAACCGCATACTAAAATCCTTTTTCTTAACCAACAAAACAGGCGCACCCGATGGCGAGACGCTGGGACGAATGAACTTCTTTGCCAACAAGTCCTCAACCTGCTTTTTCAACTCCGACAATTCTAACGGTGTCATCCTATAGGGAGCTATAGAGATGGGTCCCGTTCCAGGTACCAAATCAATAGAGAATTCAATTTCTCTTACCGGAGGCAATTCCAAAATCTCACTAGGAAATACCCCAGGATACTCACGAACTATCGGAATATCCTCAACCTTGGGTGTTTCACTCCCCTCCAGGGATGCCAACATCATAAACACGGCTCCTCCCTCTTTACAGGAAGTCCTGACTTCCTTTGCCGACAACGGCTTCATGTCATTGACCTCATCAAAAACCTCATCTAGATTCCCGAATACCACGGTCTTATCAGCATAATTTAGCATCACATGATTCGCCGACAATCAATCCATCCCTAGAATTAGATCCAACAGTGTTAGTGGTAAGCAGATCAAATCCACGGTAAAAGTTCTACCATTTACCACTACCAGACATCGAGACACAAGTGTCGGTACCACCACAGACACATCAGTTGGGGTGGATACGACCAAGTCGAAAGGCAACGACTCAGTTTGCAATTTCAGTATATCCACGCAGTCATTAGATACAAAGGAGTGTGTCGCTCCCGAATCAAACAACACTAAAAGAGGAATACCTGCCACCATACAATTACCTTTAATCAGGCCATCAACACCAGATGCCTCTGCACCACTCATGGTGTACACTCTGCTAGTAGATCGAGGTCGCTCAGCCCTCACAGCATTCATACTCTGTGGAAATTTAGGACACTATCTCCTGTCATGCCCAACCTCCTTGCAGCTAAAACAGGTAAGTGTCGTAGTAAGGCATGAGTCACCCACATGAGTTCGGCCACATTTGCCGCACACTGTAACACCCCAAATTTTAAGTCTTTAAAATTATAGTATCAGTCCTCGGATCCTCGCTTGAGCGAGAAAGGATCACCTGGGAAGGTGAAATCCTGGGCTATACTGGAAGATTCTCGCCTGAGCGAGAGTTGCCTCGCCTGGGCGAGAAATGGCAAACTAGGGTTGTTGACACTGTGAGATCCTCGCCTGAGCGAGAATCCCTCGCTTGAGCGATAGGAAGCCTGTTGACACTGTGAGATCCTCGCCTGAGCGAGAATCCCTCGCTTGAGCGAGAGGGTCAGATCTGAGTTTTTAAAATAGGCGGGATTTTCTCGCCTAAGCGAGAATCCCTCGCTTAAGCGAGAACCCGACGCTGTTACATTAAATTGGGGACCCCAAACACATTTATTAGGGTTAACCTAAAGAGAAGTGAGAGGAGATAGTATTTTCAGGAGCAATGAGGCTTTTGAGTCATTAGAAGCTTGAGAAGAGGTAGATCTCTTGATTCTAACTCTCTTTTTCCCTTTGAAACTTGTTTTGAGGTATGTTGGATCTCTTCTCAACATGAGAGAAACCATAGAAACTCACCCTTTTGAGTTATGATTCGTTTTATATGATTTTATCTTGTAAACTCTTGATATAGAGTTAGTATTCCAAGAAAGGAGAGGGTTTGTGGGTTCATATATGAAAACCCCAAAACCCTAGAAATAAAAATGGGTAAAATGCTAGAGGTAGAAGATGAGTTTACTTTCTAATGATGAAATATGAGATGAATATGTATGTTTTAAATGTTGTAAACTTATGAGGAAAGTAGTTTAGCAACATTGAAAATATGAGGAATATTTTGTATGGTTAAATAATGCAATCTAAGTTGTTTATGAAATATTTGGGATAAATGACTAACATTGTGTTGTATGGTGGGAATGAGGAAAGATCCTAGAGTTGGCGGCGGTGTCGGTGGAACTAGTGCAGTTACCAAGAACCCAACCCAACACTCACCAAGGTAAGGATAAGTCTTTAATTTGTGCATTTGAAATGGAAAATGTGTGTATTTTCTGGGTGTACAAGGATTAATTGATGAATCACGTATTTATTATAAACATATATGGGTATGTTTGTAATAAGGATTGCGTGGGTTCACTTGATAAGATTGATAGTGAAATCAATGAAAAAGGAAATATATTTTTAGCTGACCAGAAATGGTTAGCGACTTCAGCCCGAGTTTATGAGGCAACACTTCGGCCCTAGTTTATGAGGCAACACTTCGGCCCTAGTTTATGAGGCAACACTTCGGTCCGAGTTTAAGAGGCAACACTTCGGCCCAAGTTTATGCGGCAACACTTCGGCTCGAGTTTATGTAGTAACACTTCGGCCCGAGTTTATGCGGCATGTTTTCATTATAAAAGAGATGAGAAATTGTTTTTAGCTAACCCTAAGGGGTGTAGCGACTTCGGCTCGAGTTTATGTAGCAACACTTCGGCCCGAGTTTATGCGGCATGTTTTATTGGTGAAAAGGAGGAGAAACCGCTTTTAGCTAACCCTAAGGGGTGTAGTGACTTTGGCTCAAGTAATGCAGCAAAACAAAAATGAATTTCAGAGTGATTTACTAACTTTTCTAAATGTGGATTATCTTAAAATGACATTTATTGAATTAACGACTTACTCTTTTATGTGTTTGTGTTTCGTCATTGATAATCTCATTGCAGATAAACAAGTGACCTGAGGTGGTCTTATTTTGGAAGCTTAGGGGCTTTATATTTTTGGATATCAATTATTAGTACTATTTTGTACACGAGTGCTTATCGAATTATTGGGAATATTTTGTAATTATGGATATAGGAATTATACGATTGATTGTAATTCTGCATATATGTAGCTATGGGTATTTTGGAAACCCATAGCTAGTTGTATACGGTAGATGCTAGCGTTTAATGAAATGAATTATGTTTTTCCGCATCATAAATTTTAAGATAATATCTTTTGCTAAAAAGTGTTTTAAGGAAGGATAATGGAGAAATCAAGGTAGTATAATGACTATATGTATGAAAGGATTAATTTAAAAGAAAAATTTTCAACGGTAAAATTTCGGTCCTTACACACACGGATGGAGAGTTCAACCGTAACCCTCCGGCATTACCATGAATCCTCAGTCCATGTGAAGTATTTCCCCGACTGCCCGTTGGTGGAGAGTAAGGCTTCCGTTCCTCTTGAAACACTTTGCCCTTACCCTTGCCGTGTGAGAAGTTCTGTTGAGGGCCATAATGCTTTGGAGGGTTGTCTTTTCTAGCAGCAACGTCCCTCCTCCGCACATTGTCCTCATACATCATACACTTGTTCACTAGCGTAGGGAAATCCGAAATCTCTTCGTGACCAAATGTCACCCGGAGCTCGGGCCTCAACCCCATCTCAAACTTCACACATTTGGACCTCCCGTCCAACTCTAGTTCAGCATAAGGGCAATACCGGATCAATTCTTCAAATTTGGCCAAATACTCCCCCACCGACATGTTCCTCTGCTCTAATTGCAGGAATTCTATCTCCTTCTCCCTTTTTAGGTCTGCAGGAAAATATTTCTGGAGGAATTTACTCTTGAAAGCTCCCCACGTGATGATTTTCCATTCGATCTCCATTTTTCTTCGGGTCATTTCCCACCAGTTCTCAGCCTCTTTCACCAGCATGTAGGTGGCATAGGCCACTCTCTGAGCATCAGAACAACTCATGGCCCTGAAGATTCTTTCCAATCCTTGGACCCATTCAATGGCCGCATCCGGAGCGAATCCGCCTTGGAACTGACTGGGTTTTCTCCTGCATAATTCATCTAGACCTTGGTATTCAGCCGGCCCAGGTGGAACCAATGGTTGTGAACTCGGACTTGGGGTCGCGTTCTGGTTCAGGTGCTGTAAGTTCTCATTCATGTTCGTCAGCACTGCAGCAATCTGAGCCAATAAGTCATTCTGACCCGATCCCCTTCCTCTTCCTCTTCCAGACATCTCCGTAATGGGTACCTGTTTATCTCGATTCTCATTGTCAGTAAACCAGGTTTAACCAAACAAATCAGCAAATAACCACACAACAATTCACTTAAACCACATAGTCCAATCATTTAGAAGTTACAAAGAAGCAAGTAAGGCCATACCCTAGGCCGCGGGACTAACTATGCTCTGATACCATATTGTAAGGACCGAAATTCTACCTTTAAAATTTTTTCCTTTATTTACTCTTCCCGCATGCATTCCTTTCATTTTTAATCTTATTTACATATTCACATTCATTCTACATCTCTATACTTTTCTGTACTCCACTTAGCAGAAAATCATAATTCATTCAATATATTTGAAAACCACCGCATATAACTAGCTATGAGTTTTCAAATCACTCATAGCTACACATATCCAGTGTTACACCTCATATCAGTTGTCATATAGTCATAATTACATAATGTTTCGGAAAAACTATCAACTATGCAATCATATACAAAATAGTGCAATTGAATGAATCCAAAATATAAGCTCCCTAAGCTCCCCAAAAATGAGTCCCCCCTCATGCCACCTGTTTATCTGCAATGGGATTATCAATGATAAGAACACAAACACGCAAAGGAGTAAGTCGTTAATTCCGTAAACGTCATTATAAGATAAGCCACATTAGAAAAAGGGTTAGTAAACCATTTTAGAAATTCATTTTTGTCTTGCTGCATAACTTGAGCCAAAGTCGCTACACCCCTCAGTGTTAGCTAAAAACAGATTCTCATTTCTCTTAAAACAAATCACGCTTATATACTCAAGCCAGAGTGTATGCTTCTATACTCAAGCCAGAGTGTATGCTTCTATACTCAAGCAAGAGTGTATGCTTCTATACTCAAGCCAGAGTCGCTAACCAATCATGGTCGGCTAAAAATATATTTTCCCTTTCATCGATTCGCCATCAATTATCTCCCGTAAATCTACGTCATATTTAGTATAAACACTTCATATATGTTTATGTTAAAATACCTAATTCACAATGTAATTATGGCATGACCAGAAAATATACACAGTTTACATTCCCGCAAATCTACGCCTCCTTTAATATAAACACACCCATATATATGTTTATACCAAATGCTAATTTACAACTCAATCATTACATAACCAGAAAATACCCTCATTTTCATTTTCCGTAAATCTACGCCTACTTTAATATAAACACACCCATATATGTTTATACCAAATGCGTAATTTACAACTCGAACATTGCATAACCAGAAAATACACATTTTATATTCCAAATGCACAATTAAAGACTTATCCTTACCTCGGTGAGTGTTGGGTTTGGTTCTTGGCAACTTCTCAAGTTCCACCGGCACCGCCTCCAATTTTAGGATCTTTCCTCATCCCACCATATAACACAATGTTAGTCATTTATTCCAAATATCACATAAACAACTTATATTGCATTATTTAATCATACAAGATATTCATCACATGTTCGATGTTTCTAAACTATTTTCATCATAAGTATTCAACCATCTAAAACATGCATATTCATCTCATATTCCAACATTTGGAGGTAAACTCATCTTCTACCTCTAGCATTTTACTCATTCTCTCCTTTTACCACATTTTCACTTTAGAGTTTTTGGGTTTTCATGAATCAACCCACAACCCTTTCCATTCTTGAGATACTAACTCTAAACCAAGAGTTTACAAGGTAAGAATGACATAAAACGAACCATAACTCAAAAGGATGAGTTTCCATGGTTTCTCACATTTTGAGAAGAGATCCACATACCCAAAGTGAGTTTAAAAGAGAAGAAGAGAGTTAGAATCAAGAGTTTTACCTCTTCTCAAGCTCTTGGGTGAGTATCAAAGCTCTTTGCCCTTGGAAAAACTCTCTTCTCTCACCTCTCTTCAATTCTTAACCCTAAAATGTGTTTAAGGTTTCTCATTAAATGTTGTCTCGTCGGGTTCTCGCTTAAGCGAGCTTATTCTCGCTCAAGCGAGAAAATCCCGCCCATTTTAAAAACTCAGATCTGACCCTCTCGCTCAAGCGAGAATCTCACAGTGTCAACAGCCCCAAAATGCCATTTCTCGCCTAGGCGAGACAATTCTCGCTCAGGCGAGAATCCTCTAGTATAGCCCAGGATTTCACCCTCCCAGGTGAGCCTTTCTCGCCCAGGCGAGAATCTCTCGCTCAAGCGAGAATCCTAGGACTGATACTATAATTTTAAAGACTTAAAATTAGGGTGTTACACATGCTATTTGAACGTTCTCATTCCTCATCATTCCCTTAATCCTTAATGGAACTTTCTTAAAAATTAATGAGTTGTTCATTTTTAAAGTGCAAGGTCCAGATCCATGCATTCAAAAACTAATATAATGTTCTCACCTTAATATCCCGTCTTTGGACAAAAATACTAACTTGTAAGTGGTACACTCAATGTAGTAATTAAATATTGATAATCAGTCATGTCAAACAATAATTCTTTCTTTGGACCGACGTACTATTCACTTAGAAAACCATATGATTATCACATATTTATTACACAAGTATGTTTATAATTTTGGTCATAGTAATCTTCCTTTGGGTCGATCACTATTCACATAAAACTACAAACATACAATTGACTTGATATTTTATTTCAATTGCCAATTAATAGTAGTCTTGTTGTAATGATCAAACATTGATAATAATACATGTCAAATAATAAACCATTCTTTGGACTGATTTATCATTCACATATGAAACTTTATAATTATCACATGTTTAATATCCATATTGTTGGTGAGCCTCTCATAGTGTTTAATATATCTTAGTCTTTGTAAAGAATAATATTGTGTTAAAGGAAATTTATACATTTCATGTCAAAGAAAATTTGCATTTGTCTAGAACAAAGATGAAATGATACTATATTTCTACCAATTTTTGTATTTCATATCACAAGTAAGTACATTCCACCATTTTAACATACTTCTGTATTTCATATCACAAGTAAGTACATTCCACCATTTTCTCCAACAAAGTACATAGTACTTTTGTGTTCTTTGTTTTGGTAACTTTTTTGTTGTACTGTTGGCCTTTATTCTGATTAATACATTTCATCCATATGCTTTATGTTTATCTCTATTTGGTGTACTTAATTTTTTATGAAGTTTTACTTTTTTTTAACATACTTATGATTTCCTTTGTTTTTTATGATGATGAGAGGAAGGGGCTGATGTATTTACCTTTCATCCATATGCTTTCTGTTTATCTCTATTTGATGCACTCTCTTCAATCTCTCTTTCATAGATCATTTCATTTTTTTACTCCATAATTTTTCACTCAATCTCTCTTTCATAGATCATCTCATTTTTTTACTCCATAATTTTTCATTCAATTTCTCTCTCTTCATTTTTTTCTAAAATGAGACTTACCATTTCTTTCTTTTATGATTTTTTGACAGGTATGATTTTTTCCTCAACAAATGGTTGAGTTCTTCATTCAAATGTATAATTTTTCTTCCTTCCAATTTTAATTTCTTGATATTAACTTATTCATCATTGGAAATGTTATTCTGTAAGTATCCTTATTCTTATTTGCAAGTTGTGTATCCTTATTTTTTGTATTTTATTCTACATCTTCTTCTTCATCATACTTTCAATCCAATATGAGAATGGGGTGACTATTCAACACCAAACTTATGAAGTCGTGCCATGCAACTCCTGACACTGACACACAACATTATTGGACCACATTATTTGAAAACCGAGGTGAAAAAGGTGGTAATAAAGCTGTAGCCTAATGCATGGCCTATCAATTTTATGCATAGTCAATCAATGCTTTAAAAGTAGTGTACATGTTTTGCAGTGTATTGTTTAGTTAAAATGCTTTAAAAGTAGCGTAAAAGCATGGCCAATATTTGTCTTCTTGATGGCTTTGTAACGTGTGACAGGAAGCTTGATTGACCATGTTGGTAGAGGAGTTAAGTTAAACTTGGGGTCTTTCTTACACATTCACGTGTAGATTAAAGTTGCAAGCATGATAGCTTCGTCGATGACAAGATTAATGAACGTTTGTTAAATGTTTCATCTTGCAAAGGTAACAACAATTAAGAAACAATAAATATTTTTAGTTTTTCATTTGGATTGGATTATGAATTATTGTGAATGTGAGGTTGTTCTGTTTTGCAAATATAACAACTATGTTTTAGTTACACTTAACACTTTTAGGATGATTGTTTGCCTTCAATTTGTAACTATTCTCTACTTTCCAATTTAACTAAGGATATCTTCAAAGGACTTAGTAGGGACTTATGTTATCACCATTCAAATTTCAAAACAACCCCACATATGAATTGAGTTTAAATCTTTACTGAATCTTTGGGGATTTCCTTATTGTTGGTGAGCGTCTCTTCTTTTTCCAAATCTAATATTGACTTTCAAATTGGAATTGGATTGGTGAGCGTCTCTTTTGTCAACGTTGGCTAATCATAACTTTAAAGTAATTTTACGTGTAGCTAAAAATTTGAAAATATTCAGTAACTTGCACTTTCTCTTAGTGCTATTTGTTAAAGAAACAATTTAGTATATACAAATAAGTAAATAGCAAATAATAGTTACTTGCATCTTTTTGCATATTTCAAAGAATGACTTCAATTATTTTATGTGTGCTTTAAATTATTATATTGTTGATCTAATGTTTAGTATATTTACATACTATGTTTTTATTATAAACATCAAATTTAGTACTTATGATGAGGTGTATGGCCGTAAAAAGAAAACAATTGATTTGATGATCACCAAGACCATGGTAAAAGGGTTATGTTATTTGTGAAAATTATGGGTAAGTTTGGTTACTCGGGAACACTAAAAATAAATTCATACGCACTAACTTTACTGAAACACTAACTAGCTTTTTTGTACAACTATTACATGCAAATCAAACTTTATTATTTATATTTATTCATTGTTTGCTCAGTAAACCTTCTGTCTAGCATGACATCCTCTTTCTCATTTATTTCTTTACATGTTCCTCATCTAGCGTGGAGAAAAACAATACGTGATGAGAATGAAATGAAAATTGCAAAAGAACTTTAACATCTATGTTTTAGTTAAAGTTACATTGCTAATGTTTTAGTTCATACTTCTACATATTGTGTGGTTGGATAACCCAATATAGTGAAAAAAACCTCAAAAGTGATTAATGCCTATTTATGGTTGGCTAACCCAATATAGTGTAGGAGACAAGCAATATTAAAATATCATCTTTTAGCATATCTTCACTTGCCAAGTTTGAAGATGATCTAATTTGAAAAGAACAACAAAAATTGGAATCAATTAAAAACATTTTTCCAACAAAAGTCATTTTCAACCATATGATGAAATGATGTTGAACCTATTGACATTAACATTAACAATGTTATTCATGTTAGCTCTATTATTCATTATTTTGTAAACTTAACTATCAATCTTCTCTACCTACGTTTTTCAAGTCCCCGGGTAAAAATCAAAACTTTGTTCTACCTTTTCATGTTCTTTTAAATGTTATTCTAACATTTGGTAATATGTTTATCAAAGAATTCATTCATAACATTGTTAATATTGTTCTTGGATTTCATACGGTAAGTTGATTTTCTTTATAAATTCACTCTTTCATCTGTTCTTATACACTAAACTGATGATATTATCGAAAATGTAGTTTTTATTTTTTGTTTACAAATCCGTGTTATGTTTTTCTTAATCTTTGGAAGTATATTATCCTTCATTGTTCATTATCTTTGCACCTTCATTCTCAATCTTCTCCACCTCTATTTGTTATCTCTCAATATAAAGAACAAAGCTTTCTTAATTTTGACTTATGTTTTTTATGTTGTTTTCTTTCTTATTCTCCCATTTTCTGTAATATGTGTAACAAACAATCTTTTTAACATTGTTAATATTGAAATTAAATTTCATACATGTAATGCTATTAACTTGAAGATTATAAGCTTACGTTTTTTCACTGTGTGTTTCACCTGAGTTGAAGCAGTAGAAACCACTAAATATATATTTTTTCGTTTTATGTTTTTTATTGTTCTGTTCACAAATCTGTGTTCTATTTTTTTCTGTTCACAAACTCAATGGACATATCATATATATTCCGAGGATGTCAATGTCTCCCTCACAAACTCAATGGCCTTTCAAGCTTATAAGAAGACAATTCCCTATAATTGTTTCATAGGGTATGACAACCAACAAATCTCAAGGCCAATCACTAGAGAGTGTGGGGTTATATCTACCAAAATCAGTATCCAGTCATGGTCAATTATATGTTGCTATTTCAAGAGTTAAAAGCAAGAAAAGATTGAAGATTTTGATTCATGATAAGGATAGTAACCCACTAAAGTCAACAACTAATGTGGTTTATAAAGAAGATTTTCAAAATCTTTAACATGTATTCACCAAATTATCTTTAATTATATTATTTCAGTTCTATTTCTAACCATCATCTTATTTCACATAATAAGTTTAACACGCACTATGTCAATCCCCAACAACTGTTATGAATTAAAGTTGCGTCGTTAACATGTATTCATCAAATTATGTTTAATATTGTTAGAAATAATTTTTAATATTCACAAATTATCATGCTATTCTTTAATAAAATTCATGCAACACACATTACTATCCGTGCAAATGCACGGATAATATGTTAGTAATTATAAAATAAGAAAACAAATATATACAGTGTATGTAAAAGTTTGTTATGGTTGCTGTCAACATATAATTACTGTTTATATTTTATTTCTTATCGAATACCTCAAAAATTGTGAAGTTCTTGCAACACGTGGATTAGACCCACATTGAGCCCCAATAAGATAAAAAAAAATTTATTTAAATTCTCATATTGATGTAGGTCATGACTCTAAAGACTTGCCTTCTCGATGTCATATCATGTAGTTCCGCTTATTCTAAGTTTATCTAAGTCTATGGTAGAGCTCAAAAAAGGAGATTGTTCAATTGAACATGAAAAATGTGATTGCATTGGTCCTAGTTACTCTTCGAGACATAATGGAAGAAGGGAAGATTCTCAAACAAGGAAAATGATCCAATAACTTCGAAAAATTGAACGAGGAAACTCATCACTTTTTTAGATTTTGAGAAGAGTTGCTCTTTGGAGAGTACACTAGCTATGATGAGATGAATAATCAAAATATGTTTTCTACACTTTACTATTTACTACAGCGACGCTTAATCAAATTATCACTATTATTCCATGTTCTACTTCTTCTTTCAAGTGTGGGATAACCCCAGGGAGTTGTGGGGAGCAGTCTAAATGTATGGAGATCGAAAAGAACACCAACGATAAAAGCACTCTGTTGGGCCGACACTAACATTGAGAGACAAAAGGCAGGATAACAAATGAGAATAGATACCCGAGCGTAAAGACTTGAAAACAACAATTTGTTTTTTTAGAAAGAGATTTTGATTTGGTCTTGGCTTATCTTTCTAAAGGGAAGAGACAGCCTTTAATAATGTATCACTTCTCTCACTCTCAGCCAGGCGTGACAAAATAAAGGACTCAGGAAGCAACATCACGTTAAAGGATTTCAATCTATGTTTTGGTTAAGGGAAGCCACTAGAGCCGTAGCGAAAGCAAATTTTCATAGGATGTAGCTTGGGTGGAATTAAGTGGAGATTCGAATAGACTAATATTGAAGAATCAATGACAACCATCATCATTGTCACAACTGATTTTGTCACTGATCCCAACCATCACTAGCATTATCCGTTAGGAAGTGAACATGATATGAAGTGTGAGTATAAGAAATATAAATTTTATTATTATAAATAGAAATTGTAACAAAATTAATATTAAAATTATGAACTTCCATCATAAAACACATACCCATTTGAATTCTACCAAAGATGACATTTCCACTCCAACATTTTTGACTTATGATAACACTTTTATTCTTACAGTTTTAAAACCGTAGTCTTAGAGTACATTAGGCCAAGGTTTTTATCATTGTTGTCTTATTAAGTATTTTTTTACATTCATCTACGATTTTAAAACTGTGGTCTTAACATACATTAGACAATGGTTATTTTTATTATTTCTCCAAACCGTTCTCATAGAGTTCACATAAAACTCTATTATAATAGATATCTAAGGATGATATAATAGATATCTAAACCGTTCTCAAAACCAGCTTCCTTCTCTGCTCAAACCCCTTTCTTCTCCATTTCTCTATTCTGAAACCCATTCCTTCTTCCTTCTCAAAATTTCTCATTCCTTAACTAAATTTCTCATTCGCAAAATTTATCTCATTTCTCTGTACCTCAAACCTCCATTTCTCCATTTATCCAAAAACATTATAAAACTCCATTTCTCTTGGCAAAACTTCTCCATTTCTCAAAAGCAATCTTAAACCAAAGCAAAGCTTCACAAACCGTTCTCTATTCTCCAAAGCAAAGTTTCATAAACCCTAACTTCTCCAAAGCAAAGATTCTATCTAAACATTGATTTCGTTTAATGCTGTGCAGTACATAACTTCAGGTAAGATAACTTTCCATGTATAAATTTGAACCCTAACTTCCCCTTTTTACGAAGTTTTTTCTGCTTTTTCTCAATTCCCCTTTCCATAAATGTGTAACTTTGAAATTAGGATTTGTTTTTCTCAGTTTTCTGTTTCGATAAGCAATGTTATTAAAACCGTACCGGTTATCAAACCAGTCAGGGTACTGGTATAATGGTACAAAGGTTCAACCGGTGGTTCAGTAATTAAACCGCATGCTGGTTAAACCGGACATACCTGCTTATATATATATGTGTCTATAACAAAAAAATTCAAATAAGTAGGTATTCAGATTTATAATCCATATTCATAATATACTCCAAATTCACACAAACAAACAACATTAAGTCTTTAACAAACTCAAAGTCTAAAGTTGCAAAACATATATCAATCCAAAATTATCACTTAAAAAATGCAAAATACAAATAAATGACACAAGTATCAATCCTTGAAGTTGAAGAATTGGTAAAGAATTGAAAATTTGAAATGTGAGGGTATGAAATTTAAAAAAAAATATATAATGTACAAACCGGCCAGTTTTAACCGGTTCACCGGT
The DNA here is from genome assembly GCA_009771035.1 of Lupinus albus. Classification (NCBI taxonomy): domain Eukaryota; kingdom Viridiplantae; phylum Streptophyta; class Magnoliopsida; order Fabales; family Fabaceae; genus Lupinus; species Lupinus albus. The sequence goes on from CM020010.1 coordinate 6,137,634, forward strand.
TTTGATCGGTTTTCACCGGTTCTATTGCATATGCGGTATAACATACGTACCGTATCGATTAGGGGTCCGGTTCACCGGTTTTCCTATTGAACCGGCCGGTACGGTACGGTTTTTATAACATTGTCGATAAGGTTATGATTGTTCTTTGTTTCAAACTCTTGAAACCATGTGTTGTCATATTTGTTAATTGGTATGTTATGATTATTTCTATTAGCGTTGATGATAACCAATGTGTTGTCATATTTATTATATTGTATCATGAAGATAACCAATGATGTTATACATGAAGAAATAAGTGATTAAGTTAATCAACAATACCACTTTTTAGCAGCTTTTTCATCAAAAATGCTAGTGAAAATATTAAGCATCCTTACAAATAGTAAATTCTGTGCTACTTGTTTGTATGTAAATATACTTACTTTTTTTCTTGATTTATATGCAAACTTCTAGTGACCATTATAACACAAGGATGTTAGGGATATTAACACTATAAAAATCACTTAATGAATTGTTTTATTAACACTATATGGCACCTTCTGTGGCTCAATGGAGTAGACATATTATTTAGTTTAGAGTGGAAATAGGTGTAATTTGCATTTTGATGCCTGGAATTTAAGCTTTACTCATTATTATACTTAGCACAATATTATACATTCCCTTCTTTGCATTTGAGGATTTGGTAGCTAGAAATAGTTTGTTTCCAACATTCGCATATGACTATTATTAACTTCTTAAATCAAATAGGGAATATGAACATGGATTCCCACTAGACAGAGACCTATGTTATTTGGAATTTTGGACGAGGAGTCATGGTTAGATATAGGAATACATTGAGTTGAGGTGGGGATTATACTTGTTAGTTGTCATGAAGCTGACATGAAGCATGGGATTGTACTATCAGAAAAATTAAACATCACAATGGTTAATCTTCTATCAAGTGTTTTATCTCACTTAGAATAGCAAAATATACAAGGTAGATGAGATGTGATTTAACTATAACTTCTTTCACTCAATTTGTATTCTCTGTCAATTTAGATAAACGCTTCATGGTACAAGTACAAAGCTTTCTATAGCAATAAGAGCATTCACTTAAGCTTCCTATTTGTGGGCTATTGGCATTGGAGCATATTTCCTATTTACTGACAATTTTATGCATATAGCTGTAAGAGGATTGAGTTAGCATAGGATGTTCGTGAAAATGTGATAGTTAACTTATTAATTATCTGAACTATTGACCTAGTATTCTTGTTGTGTAATACCATAATTGAAAACACATGTGATATGCAATTTATTTATCTAGTACACTGCATATTTTTGGTTCAGTCTATCTGTATATTGACTTGGAGAGTTTGTTGTTCTACAGGGAGCTATTATGGGACCATTGATAACTACAGTTATGATTGCTTTGAAAGATTTATATGCTGAATTTGTTTTGGGAGAAACAAAGGACATGACCATGCAGAAGGTAAGTTAGTGCTCGACATGTCTCTATAACACTATTTGTTTTCAGTTAAACATTGCTGTTAAGTTTGAGATAGATTTTAGTAAGAGCTTTATTTTGTTTTTCGTTAATTATACATTTTCTTCTGAATATCGTCACTTCAGCAACCTTATGGTAATTTTTAATGGTTAGAACATAGTGGAATTTTGGTCATAACATGTTCAAACAACTTGTATTTTGTAGATTTTCCATTGATGTAGTATCTCTTTTGCATCTTATTTTCTTGTGATGAGTTGATGTCGTAGTTGATATATAAAGGCTTAATTTCTTGGAATATTGGTCATATAAGAAAATGACTACTGTAACATTTTTATTTTAGGAAAAACTTGATGTTCATTCACATAAGCTAACATTATTATAACTTCTCTATTTGCAGCGAAATCATTTGGAAGACAACTTGCCGCATACATTATAGATGGAAATGAATCAAGATTTCCTATTTTAGATTCTAATTATATCTTGTTAAATAATAGTAGAGTGGTCTATGTAGTGTTGCTTGTCACTTTCAAGAACATACCTTTGTATTTTGGTTCACTGAATTTGGAGTAACAAATACTCATATTTTAATGTAATTAATGTTATAAATATCCACTAAATTTTTTATTCACATTTCTTATTATTTATTGTTGTCATAGTATTATCGAAAATTAATGATTTTATTAAAATTAAAATTTAGAGTAGTTAAGGATTATATATATGGTGTAGCAAAGGCAACGAATATCTATTTCCAAAATGGACACAGGACCAAAGACAACGGGTTTCTCGTTTATGTGGACAATGACCACGGTTTTCAAACTATTGTCATTATACACATTGGCAACCTATGAACACAGTGACAACGGTTTCAAAACAGTTGCCTATTAACACAATGGCAACGGTTTCAAAACCGTTGCCTATGAACACAATGACAACGGTTTTTTGCTTCTCTTTTATACCACGGTTTTTAACCATTGCTGTTAACATTGAACAAAAACCGTTTCCTAGTCAAATATTAGACAACAATTTTAAAAAGGCGTTGCCAAAAGTCAAAAAATCGTGGCCTAAAATAAAGGCAATGCCTCAGACTAGTACAGTTAAAAAACTGTTGTCTTTAACAAAGACAACGGTTTTTTGATTTTTGGTCACGGTTTTTAACCGTTGCCGTAGGTCAAAAATGTTGTAGTGTCCAACAAAGTGAAATGGATATAAAGCATTAGGAGGTAGTTCTTGGTCATATGGGTAGTAGACAAAAACATATGTCTAGTCAAAGCACCTCACAAATCTATAATCCAATAGAGAAGAAATGAGAAATCAATCACACCACACTTTAATTTCCAATGAAAACCACTATCCACATGATTTTGCTTGGAGATATTGAAAGATCACAAACTCCTCTCAAAAGTAGATCTTCTCTCCTCTATGCCCCATTTCTAAGCTCTCACTTATATTTTTTTCTCCAAACAAACAAATTCCCTTCTCTATCATTGGCCCTACATTACCGGATTCATCACCTAATTTAATGTGAATATTCACATGGGTTAACACTTGTCAACTTTTTAAGGATACTCTAACTAATTTATATCATTTACAATATTAGAGAGTCCATTACTACATAGAGATTGTGAGACGCGAAAAAAATTAATTTTTAACATCTATGATTTTAAGTTATTTTTCAACAACAAAAATATTATAAATTAAAAAACGTCACTTTTTCCTGGTGTTTCTCAAGATGACCTAACTCATTCATGACACATTCAAAAGTGTTGTTCTAAGTTTTAGATGGCTATGCAGTCCCATCATTCAATACACAATTAGTTTCTCAATCTTTTAATCCCTAAGTATTGAACTTGCAAAAGGAGATGAAGTGCGTTAGGGTCGGGTCCCCCAAATAATGGATAAGAAGGCTATCGGTTAGAATCCAAGTACCGGGGAGAGGTTAGTACACTCAAAATAAGAGAAAAAATAATATGATTTAATATTTCATCCTTAATATATAATAATATGATATTTTTATCTCTATATACAAATGCAAAAGTGATAACTTGTGTGTTTAGTAATTCAAATAATCTTTTTTCCTAACTATAGGTGTTATGCAATTATTCACACCATGAATGTCATCTCAAGTATGCACTGCACCAGAATTATTTCTTCCATTTATTCAAAAGCAGAAAACTAATTTTTTTAACAAAAATAAAAGAAAATGTAGCTTCAAATAAATAAATAAAAGGAGCTTAGTATTAATAAAGTTTTGAATAAGTCAATTTTAAAAAACAAGAGTTATTAATAAAATTAATAACAAAATATACAAATTTGATTTGAAATGCAGAAGAAGCAACCAGAGAACTATGATGGCAATTGAAATTTAATCAATGGGCATTCATCCTTTATTTTATTGGTGAAATTAATGAACATTAAAAAGATACATGACTAAATTAACACTTTATTTTTGTTAGAGAATCAAATTAAAACCTAAAAATAAAATAAATGCTAACTTGACACTTTATTTTATTAAATAACCAAATTAAAATACAAAAATAAGATAAAATACAACACCATTTTTAACCTTAATTAATTTTAAAATAAGTTAATATAAAATAAATAAATTCTCTTGACATCTCATTCGTATATGATATCATCATACTTTCTATGGTACGTATAACATGACTTCAATATATCTAATTTTAAATCAATAATCTCAACCTCTTGATATTTTGCCTTTAAAAGTTCACAATTTCTTTATGTGGTTGATTCCCACTCTTATAGAAGATTAAGTTAAAACAGATAAAATAGTACACAATCTCAAAAACGTTTCTTTCCAACCTTATATTTACTCATTCTCTTTTCTCTCCCTATGAGAATTGAGACACCAACACCAAAGGAAGAAGAATTAGAAGCCATGAGAAACAGCATAAGGTGTTGTATCTCTTGCATCCTCCCATGTGGAGCACTCGATGTAATCCGAATAGTGCACTCTAATGGCAAAGTTGAAGAAATCAATGGAACCATCAAGGCCATTGATGTCATGAAAGCAAATCCAAAGCACATCCTCAAGAAGCCAACCTCAGCCGCCACGTCAGACATCGGCGGCCGTGGATCTCTCCCCAAGATTGTAATGGTACCACCTGAAGCAGAGCTTCAACGTGGCAAGATTTACTTCCTTATGCCCCTTCCTCCTCCGTCTCCTCCGCGGAAAAAAAAGACCGAGCTGAGGATGAGGAGGAGGAAAAGGAAGGAGCATAGTGAGAGAAAGAATAACAACAACAACATATCTATGAGTAGCTTTGTTGTCTCTGATCGTTACTTGAGTGATATACTCAGTGAGAAGCTTTCCATGCAAAGAGATTTAAGAAGAAATGGACGTGTTGGTGTGTGGAGACCTCATTTGGAGAGCATTTCAGAGTTACCATGTGATGTGTAATTCTTGTTCTTATTAATTTGTTTATATATAAAAATCATAATCTTGTGCCTTCTTCTTCTAAGAGAGTCATGTTATATAATCATAAATCCTTATATATTATAAGGTTCTAGATATATATATATATATATATATATATATATATATATATTTCCAAACTCCATCCTTTAAAACAAATATAAAATAGAATTCCTTTTATTTTCTGTTTTCACACTACTTCATGCCATTCATATGGTTATCAATATTTGTTAATGACTTGGAGACTTGAATCCAAGCAGTTAGAACATAATTTTGTCAATTTTAATTTCTAATTTGGAGTTGTCATGATGGTTTTGAGTGCGTTTTTTGTATAACCAATAGTATTTTTTCACTATATAGGTAAGGAACTGATCCTTTTTATGTGTGAGACTAACTATCCTTCCCAACAAGTGTGGCTCACGGGAATCGAATCCTTCGCTTTTTGTTTAGGACTTTCTAACTCTTTTAAGCTTGTGTGGCATAAAATTGATGAAAAGGTGTCATAATATTGTAATTTTTTAGGTGAAGCAATGAACTTGGAATGAGTTTCAATTTGTTTTGCTTCAATGTTAGTTGAAGCATGGAAATTGCAAGTGTACGGAAATAGATAAAGCTGTGACTGAAACACAGTCCCACTTCTACAGTGTCAGTTTGTGAGATCTGTAAGGTCATAGTGGAAGATGATTGAAACATGATACCTTTGCTGGCACTGAAAAAAATATATTTTCCATTATTCCATTTGTTCAGGAAAATGACAGAGTAGTTGATGGTTGGTGTCAGTCATTCTTTAACTAGAGATAGAGATGATTACATAATTGTGCTATCACTTTCTATACATTTATATTAGAAAATAAGACTAATAAATATATGAGGGAGAATGAAAAGAAATAAAAGAGTAATTTTAATATTGTTTAGTTGTATAAAAATAGAAAAGAAAGAGTGTTTTTTTCTTTCCGTGGATAATGATTTGTTGTCTTACTTTATGTCTCAAATCATGTATTGCATCAATGAAAATATATTATGTCAATTAAAAATTAAATTTTCATTATTTTTTTATTTTTATTTCAATATCACTAGTATGAGACATGTTATGTGACAAGTTTGAGACAACAAATTCGGATCCCTCTACTTCTCTCATTTTCTTCCCAGGAGCATAAATAAATTTTATGGGTCTCACTCCATTTTCATTATCTATCCTTAATCTCTAGCAAAATCAAATGAGAAAATATGGTATTTCTATTTTATTTATCTCCTTTGATCCTCTTTCACTTCTATTTCCACTATATCATCATATAATTAAATTCGAGTAGGGTCATCAAATACAAACAAGTAGGTGCAATCCAGAATGAGAAAATTTTCCTGTTTTGTATCATTAAATATTTGTATTTTATTTTTATAAGACCCGCATCATTAAATTTTATCATATTAAACATAATATTAAAAATGTGATTAAAGTAAGAGGTGACTCATAAACTTTATTCGTTTAGATTTAGGTCATCAAGAGTGAGCTTCAATATAAAATGAAGAAGATAGAGTAAATTGATATTTAGATCATTTGGCTGATATCTTAATATAGTTTAACTAATCAAGGATATAAATTACTTTTGTTTAATTAACTTTACACTAAAACTTACTTTTAAAGAAGCATTTTCTATTCATTATTTTATTTGATCATTATTGGATGGTAAAACTCTTTCTATCAAGTACTAATATTGTCACATTCCTATAACTTTAGACATCTGATTAATCAATTAAAATTCATCCCAACTAAACACATGTCATTTGCGCCTACCCCAAGTAAATCTAAACCAAATTAGATCACATATTGCTCCTAAAGATCAGAAGAAAGTTTACTTTATCGTATTTAGAAAGTTGACTGACTATTGAGCTTTGAATAAGAATCAGTTGTCTCATAACTTTGTCCATGTTCCTGTCCTAACCATTCAAGTGTTGATGCGTAGAAAATCATATATAATTTTAATTCATAACTTTAATATCCTCACTCATATTCCATTTCTCTCTTCTACATGTCAACATTTGAATGATCATGATAGAAATAAATAAAATATAATGAGACAGATGAACTACAACCATTGAGTTTTACCAATTATCTGTGGGACCAAAACTTACATACTTTATTAGACCAACCTATACACCATTGATCTAAATTACTAGTTCTAGGGTAGGCCCCCAATTGAACTAAATAGAATAAGAAAAAAAGGAAAGAAAGTTGGGATTGGATGAAGGAAAGTGCAAATGAATAACTTTTTGAGATAAAAAGAATTGAAAGTCCCCACAATGCTAACCGAACATATATAATCTAATAATGCATTAGCAAGTTTGAACAATAAGGAAGATGTGTCTTTTAGCATTTGTTCTTTTAGGTATTATCATTAAAATGATAAGATTGTGACAATGGCATAATGTAAATGTGATATAAACAATAGAGTCTGACCTAAGTGGATAGGCTGAATGGCAGACATTGAGGCTATGAGCATTGAGCAAATTATGTTGTAGTTGATTCTGACTTGTGGATAAGGGCAAACAAAAGAAGTTGCACTACTTTATTAGTGGTGCAAATTAGATGGTTTTCCAGGGTCAGGGCCAACAAAATATTAACATATGTATGATATATGGATATATGAATGACTAAAATATTAACATAAAATTTTATGTTTTGATATTGTTACAACATTATTTATTACTTATATTTAATTAAATATTAACTCTTAAATATAAGTAAAAAAACACTACACTGGATATGATCTAGTAGAGGTTTTTTTTTTGTAGAGATTAGTTAAATCTCCCCTAATAAATTAAATGAGGGGTTTTGGCAATTAAGTAATTATGGAGTAGAGGTTTTTATTTAACGTGTGGAGTTCAGCTATCAATTTGAGAAACAAGGAAGAGTAAAGTGTGAAATGTTATTATATTGATGAAGGCAAAATAATACTTAAAGCATAATAATACGTTTTCAATACTTTCATTACATTTTACTCCTTCATAAAGCAGATTATTTCTTCCTTCATAGCTTATTTCTTCCTCTCCTTCATAGTAGGTTATCAATCGTTCTCTCCTTCTCCACCTCCAAAGTCGAATCTATCATCTCAGGTTACGGTTTTTTCATTTTTCTTAGTATGAACTCATATCCACAATCAAATCATGCGGTTTTTCATACTTCTTAGTGTATAGTTGCACATTTACCAAAGATTTTGAGTGGTTTCGTTAATATGATGCAGCATTTTTCATATGGACATATTGGACTGCTTTGATATTTCGTAATGGTTTACCTAGTTGATACATTTGTCGCGAGGCTACTGAATGAGAAACTGTTATTGTACATGAGTGCTAAGTGCTTGTGAAAATGCTTGGACGAGTATATGAATTTCTTCTTGTAACTGTAATCTTCCTCCAGTTGATCTTAATTTTTTTAGTTGAGTTAGGATTTAATAATATTAAAATGATTTTCAAATTTGGAGGCCAAAGGTTTAGGCGTGATATTTAGTATCCAGATTTGGTATTACAAATTTAGGTCGGCAGCTGAAGAATCAGGAAAGGGTTTACTATTTCGGCTGTTTGAAGTTTTTTGTTGATATTTTCTGTTTTAGTTTGTCATAATCTTATAATCTTATGAGTAAATTAGACTCACAACCCTTGAGTTTTAATGAAATTACACAAATTATTTTTCCCTTCTTTGTCCTTACACCAATCACACCTCCCTCTTACACAAACTACCCCTAGATTTATACATACATTACACTGACTACCCCTGCATGTTATAAAAGTTTAATACTTTAAAGAAAAAATTTGTGATGAATGTAATTAAGTTAAACAAAATATTGTATATTGTGTAACACTTCAAATAGTATAAGTGTTTCTTTATTATTTTTGTGTCAATAAAAAATACATTATAAATTTCAAAGAAATATTTAAATAACTCTTATACTATTTTATAACGAGCCAAATAATGAAGACGCTGACTCTTATATTATTTGAATTTGTCTACACAATATACAATATTTTGTTTAATTAATTACACACATCATACATTTTTGTTTAAAATATTACACTTTTATATCATGCAGTGGTAGTTAGTGTAACATATGTACAAAATTAGGGATGGTTTGTGTAATGACAAAAAAATGAGGGATAATTTGTGTAATTTCACTAAAACTCAGGGGTGAGTGTAATTTACTCTAATCTTATTATCAGGTAGTTTTCTCTTTAGATCAGAAAACTAGAGTTATCAGTTAGAGATTGAAGTTTGAGTGTAATTGTATGTTTTAAGCTATAAATCCATGTGTCCGAGAGGATTTCTCTCTAGCAAACTCAGAAACAAGTTTTTAAGGGTGGATATTTTGTATTAAATGGATGGCTGGATGATAAAGACCATACTGAGGCTATTTGGGTTCTTCAAAAAGTGGCATAGAAGTTGATTTCGTGTTGCATAGGTTTAGGATAAACTAAGATTTGTGTGTTAAAATTTAGTTAACATTCTTTTTGAAGCTTTCTATGTGATATAGAAAGTTCAGATGGCTCGTGTTAATTGAATTAAGATTTTCTATAGTTTTTTTATATGCTATTTAATGTTGAGTGTTAATGGTTTTAAGCTACAGAAAGAAGCTGCTGAACTCTGCCTTTTGGGAATCAAGCATTGACTATGTTAAAGCAAAGAAGTTTGAGTTTGATAAATATCTAGACTATGACAAGTATCTGCAGGCATGCTTACTTGCAAGGATTGACTTTGATAACTCATTTTGTCTTCTTGTTCCCTGTATATTTATGTGACTTGAGATTTTGAAACTGTTCAAATTGATTTATTGACCTTTAATCTGTCTAACTGTATTATTATTCCTTGTGAATCTCATGAATATTAACCACCTTCCGAACATTCTTCAACACTTCCATTTTAACATTGTATTCATGTGACCTTTCAGATTATTGAAACAAATAGAAGTGATGAATCTCAGAGTCATGTTCACAGGTTGCATTTCCAAGGCCCAAATACTTTTAGTGAACCTTGGCATTTATTTCACTGTCCTCCAGAGCAAGTAAAAGATATTGTGTATGCCTCTCTTTCTATAAAGTATAGTGACTATCATTTAGTGTAAGCAATATTTGTGCACATTGCTTGTGCAAGATGCTTTTAGTTAATGTTCAGAATTAAAGTCAATCTGTTAACTAATATGTATATCGCTCACATCTTAGATATGAAGATGTCTTCAATAGATTTGTGGAAGGGTCTTCAATAGATATGAAGATGTCTTCAATCTGTTAATTTTAGCTACTTATCACTGGTGGGAAGGGTCTATATACAATATCGTTTCATCATTGCATATCCCCTTGCATGGTCATGGCTACAAAGGTGTTGGAGAAAGAAACTACAACAACTTCGAGAATTTGTTCGATCAGAGTATGACCATGTTTGCTTGTGTTCACTACACTACACTCTGCAATTAAGGTTGATTGTTGGAACTAATATAGGTTGTCTTGCAGATTGGTATACTCTGATAAGCAGAAGGCAGCGCAGTTCTGTTGGTTGATATAACAAATATCAGTGGATTGGTTGTTGTTGGTGTTATTCCTTCTCCCTTTGATTATGCAGATGTTGTAACAACAACACATAAGTCACTCTGTGGACCACGCAGATCTATGATCTTCTTCAGGAAAGGTGTAAAAGAGATAAACAAGCAAAGGCAAGAAGTGAGTCTTAAATTTTAAACTAATTGTGGTTAAGTTATAGAACTATTTGCGGGGTAAGTCGAGAAAGTGCTATACTTCTGGGAATTTACATTATTACACGTTTAGCAGTTCAATTGAAGCAGGTAATTTAATCGACTAGCTCAAGAAACTTGTTGTCATCTTAGATTCCCTAGAAAATATGTATTTTTGAAGGCAAATAGTCCTAGTGCATCTTTTGTTGTCAAGCTGATTGTAAGTTTGGTTCTCCATTTGTGTGAATGTAGGCTATGACACGTGAATTCAATCATTACCAATAGCAAGTTCTGAGTAACAACTTAACTTTTGCACAGGTAAAATGAATGCTTTCTGTATGGTTTGCATCAGTGTTGTTCAAGCTTCTGAAAATTAGTTATTTGCTAATGTTGTAATAATTGTGGCTTCATCAGATTTGAATGTTATAGCTAACTCTGCTATGTTGATTGAACTCCAATGTTGATTAACTGTACTATCCTATTGTCATATTGTTTGTACATATCGATAAGTTGATAACCTTTAATGAAGTGGTCACTGTCTTATTACTTTGTTTGTGTTTATACGCTTGTATACTATGTGAATGTTTGTTTATGTTAAATCTCATGCTACCAAAGGTCTTAGATGCTATGAAAACTCTAAATACTCATTGTCTTTCTTTCTAAGTTAGAAAGAGAAGACATATTAAAACACTAGAAATAAGGAACATGACTAAGACATGGGAATATGGGATAAGAAGATACATGTGTTACATGAATTCTCTGTATATTATATTTCGTTAATGTGCATCTTTAATGTTCACTTATTTAATAGTTAAATGATATTTGGTAGTTAATGATATTTTATTTTATTATTTAAGGCAAATGATGATGCAAGTGTGCTTGATACACCTTTGAATGCAAGAGGATCATCTGGAGCCAGCAACATTTAAGATATTTGTTATGTATTTTGTTTTTAAAGTGTCATATGAGACTACTTTTAGTTTTTTGAGATTTTATGGTGTATTTGGATTTATAATGAAAAATGAATTATAACTCTTTCATTAAGCTACCTTAGTTATTTGTAATGAAATTTTATTATTGCAAATAACATTTGGATTTAGTATTGTAAACTTAAATAATAATTATAAATTAATGAGATTAGAGTTGTGAAAATTATGAAATTAAATTGAGGTTAAAATATTATATAAATATATAATAGTTATATTATCAAATAGTAGAGGTTTAAAGCCTCCATGGTAAACATTACAAAAATCTCTTCATATTGTGGAGGTTTACAACCTCCACGATGAATGCTGCAAAAACCTTCTCCATTAACGGAGGTTAAAAACTTCCTCAAATAGCGGAGGTTAAAATACTACACTAATAAACCACTAAATTTATGAATATCAGGGGTTTTCTAAAACCTCCACTAAACGCTTCTAGCAGTCATAACTGTAGAGGTTTCAGAAACCTCCACTAGTTATATTGTGGAGGTTAAAAACCTTAACGTCCACTAAATACAAAGTCTTTTGTAGTGAAGTAAATGATTAATAATATATTGACTGTATATATTTTTATACTAGAAGTATGTATATATTACAATCTAAAATATATTTAGTTTAATAAATTCTTATGTAAAATAACTTAACAATAAAATTGTTTTTAAATAAAATATAATGATGGAAAAAGTTATTTATAATACAACGATGATATATATAGTTTTTTTGGTACATTCGAAATGAATAAGAATAAAACTAGGAAGAAAGATCTATACATCAGCTTTGCCATAAAGCCAGTCAAAGAGTTAGCATCCCTTGGTAAGAAATTGATATGGACCACCCATCTTGGAGCAAGCAACTCACGAATTCTTTCTACCACGTCGGAAGACTTCTAGAATCTGACCGCAAGATACTCTATAATAATTTGCACCACCTCCAAAGAGTCGCAATCAAGTGCAATAGAATGAAAGCCTCTCTCCTAGGCCATGAGTAGGCCTTCCTTCATGATTGCGAATCACACCACCTCTGCTTATAGTGTTTGCTCCAATGGAACAACAGCCATCAAAATTTAGCTTTACTTGCCCAATAGTTAGTAAAACCCACTAGAAAATATAAATATTGTTATATGTCTCATTCGAACATGCCATATTATGATGAACCTGAAGAGCTACATGATTAATATTTGAGTCCAAACTATCCAAAAGTGTTTTATTCATCCACCTCCAAGTCCACCATTGGGGAGGTTAGAGGACTTAGAACTCAAGAAAGATCGATCAACAAACCCTAAACTTCGCCACAAAAGTATTGAATTTGAGAAATCCCTGAAAGTATGAAGTATGAAGTAGATCCTTATCAAAATTGGTGTAGATATCAACTTGGTCCGAAGCGAATCATGTTAGTATGAACAACAAGCCAACACATGAATCTCACTTTTCCAGAGACACGTAAGCTCCACTCCCACTTCCAGACATGCTTTTAGCCATCTATAACCCAAACTTGCGGTATAGCTTCTTGATGCATGATTTTCCCAAACTCAGCCAACATAAGAAGAAGTAATAGGGGGATTTTTCAAGGTAGTGACTGAATGTATAATCTAAATGGGGAGAGGGATGTACGAGTTTATTTTTTAACTAATCCTCATTGCTAGAACTAATGCATTAATTTGAGAGAGAGAAGTACAATGAAAATGATAACAACCCAAAGAGAGAAGAAGTGGTGGATTGCATCCACTACTTTCATGGGTCTCATGGAGAGAAATTAATAAAAAAATAAACTTGTGCATGGAAGATATGAGTTTAGTAAAAAATAAACTATTCTAGTAATATTTCAAAAAGTTACACCAGAACTGTAATTATAAAGTCAATCTACACGAACACTACAAATTTTCCTAGTTCGATCATGTGAAGAAAAATAATATATTATATTACTCAAATTTACATATAAATTCTTCTGTTCATATAACTATGATATATGGTAGGTTACAAGTTACATATCTCACCAAGTTATGTCTAATGTAATTTAGACATTACTTGGTGATATATTTATATATTAATAATGTAAATAAATTTTAAATTATCAGTGTATTCTTCATTATTTAAGTGTTAATTATTATTGATTTTTAAATTTATTTTTTAGAAGGAACCCTCCGTTTCTCTCCTTAAACAAACTTCAGAAACATAATTAAACTTTTTTCTTCAACACCCTTAGAAAGAATATTCAATACTAAACTTTGTTAGATTTTGTGTATCTAAAATGTTATCGTGCTTTCACTTAGAAGGAAGTAAATTGACAAGGGAACAAATAATTAAGATGGAAGCTTAAAGGTCTCCTTCTCTTTCATTTTGGTTAATTTCCGGTGGAAATATGTATAATGAAGAAGACAATTTGTCAAATTTTGGCATTTTATGAACTTATTTGTCATGTCCATGCCAGTGATCTATGTATTCTGATTTCTCAACTAGTTCCACGCCTTCTGAAAATATTCCCATCAAATATAGAGTGATATGATATGATTAATCTATATTTCTCCGGGAATAGAAAAATTACTTCGATTTGAATTGCGTCCAGCCAAGAGTAGATACTAGATACACACTAAATCTAGAGTCCTATAATTATTATTCGAGTATAATATTTATTTAGTGTAAAAATTTATACACACTCACTATATCATTCATTTGTATTATTTTTTTTGAAAAAACACCTATGGTTAAAAATAAATTGTAGATAATGGACTGACAATCTATAAAACTTTTACGCTTTCAGTTCATAAATTTTTCCTCTTATTATTATCTTTATGGGTTAAATTTTTCACATTTTTTATATAAAATTCCACTGATGTCACTCATTTGTCGGTATATTATAGATAATTTAATTCAGTATTAAATTTAAATCACTCATCTCCGTGTGTAAAAGTTCGGTTCTGTTTTTTGTGCAATTAAATGACTGAACTGAAACAAATATATAATTTTGTGCAGCTAATGAATGGTTTGGTTTGGTTTTGCAGTTTTCCTGTTTTTTTAAATCCAATTAATGAGTGAACAAATTGAAATTCATAATTGTTTTTTAATAACATATATAGCAATTATGTAATTTAGGGGGAAAATGACCACATATATAATAGTATAATCCACAATTAGTAACATATATAACAATGTAGTACTATATATATATATATGAGTTTGCTAGCATGATCTCATCTCATTTCATGAATGATCATATTAGCAAAATGTAATCAATTATTTGGACAAAAATATCCCTATTATTTAATTTAACTTAAATTTCTAATAAGGTTATTTTAGTAAATAAAGTACAAAATTGATTACCCTCTCACACAAACCCTCAAAATCAAATTCATTCCCTAATGGAGCAGTGGTTCCATGCTATACCATGGAGAGAATTTGTCATTTGTATATGTCAGTGTGCAAAACCGACGTTCACAGAGTTGTTGTATGCAAAGCCTCTGTATCCAAGAACCTCCAGCAATGTAAAACCATAGACATAATGCAGTGTTCAATTGTTCCTGAAGCCTATGTATACAATTTAATTGATTAATTCAACAAACCACTGATAATCATCCAATAATAGGTGTTATATGCATACCTTTGTACCTAGAGTCTACCATAGTGTTCCATTTGATTAATAATTTTTGTTAGTTATTGTTTGTGCATCATGCGTTTTAATTGTTCGTGAAACTAGACGTTGCATACCAGAGAGTTTGGAGGTTTCAGATTAGGGAATGAATTGGATTTTGAGGGTTTGGGTGGAAGGGTATCAATTTCTTACTTTATTTACTAAAATAACCTTATTATAAATTTAAGTTAAATTAAATAATGGGGATATTTTTGTTCAAATAATTGGGTACATCTTGCTAACATGATCTTTCATGAAATGGGATAGGATCATGTTAGCAAACCCCATATATATTATGAATTAGTTACATATAAAACAATATAATACACAATTAATAACATATATAATAATAACGGTTGAAACTTACTTTTAATGAGACCATTTATGGGGATTTTTGGGAGTGTGAAATGTAAACTCTAGTAAAGGAAATAAAAATTATGTTCGTTGAGAATATGGTCGTTGGGGATGCATCTCTCATCTGGGTCGTCGAATGAAGGTCGTCGTTCGAGGCCTCAGATTATAAATAGATGTCTTTTTCCTTCATATTTTCTTATCCCAAGTTGAGTTTTCTATACCTCAACTTTTTTTTTTCCTTCATAATCTTCGCCGACGCATTTCTGGCAAACTTCTCTCTCTTTCCTTCTGTGGCACTAAGAATTGGCACAAACAGACATATTGTGAGAATTTTGAGAACTAACACTCATAGTCATATTGTGGGTAAAGAATTGGCACGGGTCGCCATATTGTGAGTATTTTGAGAATTGACACTAGTAGCCATATTGTGGGTGTATTTGAGATTGATTCTTACAGTGCAGTAAAAACTCGATAACAGATAACTAACCTATTTTATCCTGGGGATAGTGTGGTTGATAGTATGCTTGCACATTTTCGGCAGTATCACAAAACGTCTTAAAGAAAGTGACCTAGTCGTGACTTAGATTGTTAGTATTATTTCGTGCCAGAATTGTTGCAAGCTACAGTAAAAACATTTTAAAGACGTTTCCTACTCTAATAGCATTCTTAAATAATATTACTTGATCGGACAGCTTGACCTTAACAAACAATTTCGGTTTGATTGAACTAATTTCAAACTGTGGCAACATAAGATTGAATGTTCTTCTCACTATGAGAAATGTTACCCACATTTTGAAAACTAATGTCTCAATGGTTCCAGAGGATGCTGAAAAAGAGGAGAATGATAAACTGCCTATTAATATAGCTCTCTCGAATGAAAATGATTACCTTTGTAAGAATTTCATTCTGAATGAGTTGTCCGATGATCTCTATGATTACTACAACCTATAAAAGTCTGCCAAATTAATTTGGTATGCACTTGATAAGAAATATAGTACTAAGGAAGCTGAGACTAAAAGGTATGTTGTAAACAACAAGGCGTATATGTAATTAGAGATAATGATAAAAATGAAAGGTTAGAAATAGAACCTAGAAAAAGTAAGAGAGTAAGAACGGCTAGAGAGTATGAACTTGATTATATGGTTCATACATTGGAGAATGATCCATAAACTCTCCAAGAAGCTTGGACTTCTTTGGATTTTGACTTGTGGCAAGAGGCCATAAACGATGAGATAGATTCTCTAGAGTCTAACAAGACCTGACATTTAAATGATTTTCCACCTAGTTGCAAACCGATTGATTGTAAGTGGGTATTGAAAAAGAAATGACTGAAACTTATGGCACACTAGATAAATACAATGCTCACCTTGTAGCCAAGGGTTTCAGGAAAAAGGAGAATGTAGGTTTCTTCGACATATTTTCACCAATATTGAAATAACATCCAATAGAGTATTAAAATCGCGGGATGCAATACATGATTTAGTAGTGTATCAAATGGATGTTAGGACTAAATTTTTAAATGGTGATTTGGAAGAAAAAATGTATATGAAACAACTTGAAGGTTTTGTAAAGCATGGACAGGAAAATAAGATTTGTAAGTTAGATAAGTCGATGTATGGTCTTAAGCAAACACCTTAGTAGTGGCATAAAAATTTGACAATTTAAATGTGTCGAAGGAGTTTAAGGTAAATGAAAGTCACAAATACATTTATTACAAATCAGAAAATGACATTTGCACTATCATATGTCTCCATGTAGACGACCTACTCATATTTGGTTTCAGCATTTATGTTGTGAATAATGTTGGCATTTTCTTTTAAGAATATTGGGCCTTTGAACTATGCTGCCAAAGAATAGTGTTAACCTAATTCCTCTATGTTTCTATTTAGTATCTGCAGCTTTAGCTACATGAAGTATTTCCAATATAATTTTCTTCTTGCTTAATTCTTAGTTATTGATAGTTGTTAGTAAGTTACATAAAAAAAATCATGTTATCAATTCCTATTACAAACTTTCAATAAACTCTATATCTGACTTTTTCACAAATGTGCCAAGTCACGTCCGATCTATAGTAAGCAAGAGCATATAAGTTTGTTGGCCTATTCCATCCCTAAGTAATAGTTAAGTGTGTTTAGTTTACCTTCTAAAATTAAAATATAATTTTGAAAAAAATAGTTTTTAAGGCCAAAAAAATAGAATTCTTGTTTCCTTGGATCGGCCGGTCCAACCAATTCAACTGTGAATGGAACATCTAACCAATTTGAGTATCTGATCAAACATTTTTACATTAATATCAGATTGACTCGATTCGACTCGATCAGTTTAAGCCTGAAACTTGTGACTCAGGTGGTTTGACTGGTTGGGTCGGTCGAGTCAATCAATTTTTTTTTTTAAAAAACAACCAAAACAATATCGTTTTGAGATGAAAAGCATCAAGTATTTTTAACTCGGTCTAGTTATGTTTGTCATTTGTCAGCTTATCTTTTAATAAGTCATTCATACTTTAATTAAATTTTAAACTTATTGCATGCTTTTGTTGCAACTAAAGCATAATGCATATATTGTTTGATGATGTTTTCAACTTATTGACGTTTTATAGTATAGAATTCTTCTTTGTTAATTGTTTAATTAAGTACGGTAACAATTTTAAATTTGAAGTAAATAGTTATTAAATAATTTACCGTTTCTAAAATCGGTTCAACCATTGAATTATTAACGGTCCAAGATTGATAACACTACATTTTTTTTGAAGAAAAAATACTAGTTTAGGAAAAGCATAAAGTTTTGGTGTAACTTTCATGCTTAAATAATGGGAGTAATATATGTTTTATTACAAATAAGCCTTTTTTCTTAGAAAAAAAAACTCTACCGTGATTAAAATTATGAGGCCCTCATCTATAATTAATGCCTATAAAGGGCTTCAAGAAAAGGTTTTCCACAATGTTAGCAGGGACAGATCTTCTTAATGATATAGGAGAACGTAACCACGACTAGAGTTTAAACAAGATAGATATGATTCCAATGAAAGTAATTTTAAGTGGCTCAAGCACTTGAGTTTTTTAAACATTAATGGTACTGAAACATATTCGCATAATTGCAATCAAATTACGTTGATGTGCTTATCATGTTATAACTTAATTATATCATTACTTTCTAAAATAAGCCTCTAAAATATACAAATAACACCCAATGAAGTATTGTTTTTTTTTCTCCATTGACAACAGTGTTAAGTTAATTTAATAAATGTGCATTTTTCATATAAGTGAAAGGGTTAGAAGAGCATGCAGGAAAAGCTATTTCATAGTTTTGTTATGAACTAGTAGCTAAAAACTAAAACTACTTTTATCATCGGTGTTTTATATCACACTCCACAATTACCAATGCGGCCGTAATATTGTGGATTTGGGATTATCTGATGGCATCGCGAAAAAGTCAAAAGCAAAAAATATAGTTAAACAAAAATGTGCACATAGCTTAACTTTGCAACAGTTCTAAGATAAGGCATTGTCTCTCTGGAACATTTTTCAGCACCATGCATCATACTTGAAGTCCAAGAACTTCATAAGAGAACGAAATTATACCCTACAATTAATTCAACTGTTTAAAACCAAACTATTTCAATACAATGCCCTAAAATAGAGGAGTAGTTCAACATGTATTTAAACCATTCCCGAGATAATGAGGTAGGCGATATTGGACTTACTTCCCAACATACCCCTCCATATAAGTCTGTCGGACTAAGCGAATGATTACCTTTGACCCATAACTAAAGTACATCTTTTGGCCCATGACAACTAGAAAGAAATTGGGCTCTGACTCTGATATCATATTAAGGTTATATCTAAAAAACAATTTGCAATGAGAGGAGTATCCCAACAGATATTTAAACCATTCCCGAGACAATGAAGTAGGCGGTGTGAAACTTACTTCCCAACATGAAAAAGGTCATTGCTGATGCTTGGAAGAGCAGCAAGAAAAATGATGTTTTGGCATTAATATAGATAGAACAGTAGAGTATAAAGCTAGGCATTCTAGCTTTTTCTATTATGGAGAAGTCTCATATGTTATAAAGAGTTACAAGGTTGCTCTAACATATACTTAAGATTTACTGAGACTAAAATGACTTATAAAAAGGATTATTCTAATATTGTTCTTAAGTAGCTGCATGCTGACATATCAATGTTCTTTCTGTTTTGCTACAAGCAGCAGAAGATATATAATATGCTCCAACCACATGCTCTTTCAAAGTGCCAAATCTTCCCAATGCAATAATCTTGTTCATGTAGCCCTGCATACAAAGATTATTCAACAAAGAAATCTTTATCTTTCAACGTTCTCTGGACTAAAAAATTTACCTACACTAGATGTTAAAATATGCATATATACCAAATAGCAGGATTTTCTTTCTGAAAAATTACTTTCAATGTAGTGATGTTTTAAATTGCTAATGTGTCCACAATTATCTCATGGCAGGTACTTCCGAAACTATAATATTGTGGCTACAATTGCAATTACCAAAAGCGATTTAAAACACTGCAATTTCGAATTCAGTAAGCCAAAACTCTTTAACCTCAAATAAAACTTGCCAAGACAACAAATTGGAGAGAATTCAGTTGAGTTAGATAGGTTCAGAATTATGGTGGCCCTGAGAAAATATAAAACATTCTACACCATTTCACTTTAACTAACATTTAATGCATACGGATTAACATATTTATTAAATGTGTCAATTAGTAAGACGAAAAAGTACTGATGTTTCTTGATTTCCTAAAGCAAATAATACGTAATAAGTGGAAAGTGTCAAAAGGTGGTCGAGTTCATGATGCTCCAACCTAGTGAAGTCTAAATATGGTATATGTATATATCTATACCCTCATAAATGAAGATGTTATTTATAAGATTTGAACTCGTGACTTTCGAATCACAAGATAAACTATCTCACTGTTTTGTCAACTCAAGTATCAAAGCATGCTAAATTAGGAACGAAGGGAATATTTTTTTGATCTGTAAATGTTTGTAGGTTAGTATTTTGTCATGAGTAAGACTTGAACCAACAACCTCTTCGCTTCATTCCTTAAACTTTTCACACATATTAATGTGGTTTAGCCATTTTACTCGGCTTTGCCTATGTATACATCTAAACCCGAGTTACTTCCCCAGAAGAGGGCCAGAATAGTAATGTAGTCTTTTCCACTTCTGTTTGACGAAATGGCTTATTGTTGAACATATACGTATTTGTAACGAGTCAAACTCCTCTCTAATAATAGAGAGAAAAGTAATGTGCAAAATAATGCAAAAAGAAAAATAAAATAACAGTTATATTCTTCTATTCATAATTATCATTAAACTAAGTGCAAAAATAATATTTCTCTCTTTAGTGATAGAGAGGATCCTTACTCATTTCTAACCTATATATTTTCCTTTTATTCTATATAATACAAAGTTCCCATTTAATTAAATTCCTGTCTCTTTCTTCCCTTCTTTTATTATGCCTATACTTATCTTTTTACACTATCAACACATCATCTACAATTTAATTATATGTTAATCATGAGTGGCCCTCACACAAAAACTTTACACTTACAACAAATACAATACATACAATTAGAGTTTATAGTGATTAGTGACCCTCCATCAGCTTTCATCCATAAGTATATAACAGTGTACTTAAAAAGTCACGAAAGACAAAATAAAAATGATGTCCAAGATCACAATTGTCTCTTCTCAAACACAAACTAAGGACCAGCTTAAAGCAGTGTAAAATAATGACCAACAATGAAACATAAACCAACGAATTTCAGTGAATACTAAGACACAAACGGATAAAAAATTATGTTTTTGAAGCTACACCACAATACTAATGTAACAAAATCTTCTGTGGACCACAGACTATGCAGAATGTTATGAAGGACATTATGTTTTAATTTCTTTTGGTTCATGTATTTGTTTAAATAATATAAGAATGAAATGGAGTATGCTAGTTCCCTACGTCATATTTGTGTATGTAAAATGACATGCAACGTATGAAAGATGAAGTTCATATAGCCATGGGGAGCACAAGAAATCTAGCAGAATCAGAATAGGCCCAAAATTAGCATAAAGTAAACACCTGAGAATATTTAATTAGGGAAATAGCAATAAGGGTGTTTTGAATTATAGGAGAGAGAAGGAAAGATACACTGTTCTTTCTACTCCAATCATTGCTCTTACAATCTTTAGCTACTAAAGTATTCTTAACGGCAAACAAGTTTTAATCTGACAATTGCAAAAGTAGGGTTTTTATTATGCTTCTAGGGTTTTGCATACTGCAAATGTTATTTCCATCGATCTCCATATTCAACATGTTTAATTAGCTTATTTAGTTAGAAGGGCTTTCAATTTCCCAATTCTATAATCAACTATTATAATGGATCATATATAAATTGCTAGTTTAGTTTAAAATTCTAGCAATCAAAGGGTTGAAGCTAATTGTATGAATCAAGTTATAAAGAAACAATTATAGGCACCATATATATAATAAGATAATTTTACCATCCATAATATATATCTTCTCAAGAAGCCAATTGCTTGAAAGCTTTTGCACTTTGACTCCCCTTAATTTGGGTTCTCTTCTTTTTCTTCTTCTTATATGGAATCCCTCTTGCCTTCCCCTGGCACTCCTTTACCTCACGCAGGTAAAGCCGAATTGCTCCGCTTCCAAAGGGATTAGTCTCTGGCAATCCACCGTGCTCCTCATAGGCGGCTCGGAGCCGTCCGATGAGGGCATCGAGACTGCCCCAAGCCTGCCTAAGAGGACACGCGCAAGGTGCTGGAGGCGCAGGCTGACCAAAGAAGATGCAACTTTGCAGGTGTACCTTGGTCTTCCCAAATTGGTCAAGATACCTAAGGAACTCTATGACATGGTTGAAGTTGCACTGAGAGAGTGGAACTGGAGGGCTCTGATTGTTAAGGTACTGGCCAAAGGTGTTCCAATCTCTCTTTTTTTGAGACTCATACCGGCTCAGTGGTTGTGGTTGCTGATGATGTTGTTGTTGATTGGAGGGAGCTTGTGATGAAGATGAGGATCCATGAGTGGAACTATTTTGCATTTGGTTAGACATGGTAACTGTGTGAAGTATGTAGAGGAATAGGTTGTAGGGGTGTGGAGTTATTGAGAAGAAAGAAATATCAAGAAGATTGTGAGTGGGAATGAGGTAAAAGAATGTGTTAGTGCAGTGGAAAAAAATGAAAATCACATCTAGAGGGGAATGGTGTCTTTTTAGAGGACATGTCATGGGCCCTATCAAGGTGCTTTTTTCTCCTTTTTCTCCCTTCTACTCTGTCTATCTTAGATTTGTGTTTTTCTACATTTTACCTATTTACACTACTAGCTTGTAGCCTTAAACTATAATATGATACATATATATAAAAGAAAAGAAATATATGTGTTATTATATAGGATATGAAATGAAATAATCAATAAGACAATTACACTGTTATCATCATTTTCACAATGGGCATTATGATCACTTGAGAATGGTTTGGATATATAGGACCCTCTTTTCATGATTTGATTTTGTCTAATTTAGTGGAAGCCAATTATAATTTGTTTACATCATTAGTCGGTGACTTTTGGTGCTTATAGTCCAAGTCTTGTTTGAGTTAAAATGAAATTCTGTGTGTTGTGTAAGTATAATGTGTCTATGTTCATACATTATTGAAAAGCATATAATTTAGTCCACTAATCAACTTGATTACCTACAGTGCTGTTTGGTGACTGTTCAGCAAACACAATTGGTGGTAAAGTTTATTCTATTTAGTGTTGAAATTCGATTGCAAATCTGAAAATAATAAATAATATGGATTTCAAGTTCCATCTTAAAAAATGTGTTAGTCCAGTGGTGTAATATTCTGCTTCCAAGTTCCATTGGATCCTCGGTTATCTTACTAGGTTAAAGGTTTGATTCTTGATAGCAACATTTGTTTCGAAGGATAACCATACACCTCAAATGAGATTACTTCTTTAGTCATACAGTATGACGATATTATTGGTTATACCATATATTACTTATAAAAGTAACCAATACTCCTCAATACTCCTCAACATGTTTAATAATTAAAAAATATACACTGTATAAAAGGGTAATAATGACCCACAAATTTAATGGGGTTATTAAATTGCTTGTAGTTATTGTTGTTGAGATAAATTCATGGTGAGCGAGAAAGGTCATGTTTTCTTTGTACATAGAAAAGTTTGTAGGTTAATTGGTTGTTTGTGTCTTTAAGGCTCTTTTCAAAGTTTTCTTGAATGAGTATAAAATGTACGAGGTACTAGAGGTACCTCTGAACCCTGCTTACAAATTTTCAGCTCTACATGTCAGGTTTTGAGAGTACATGTCCATGCATGAATAGACAAATGGTTATTATGATGTCTTACCCCGAACATTTAAGCATTAACGACTTGATGAACCATCATCATTTTCATTATTGAAAAGACAAATATATGTATTTTTTTATTTTTAATGACAAAAATGTAATTTCAGTGTAACTAGAATGATAAATATGTCATTGAAAGTTATATTTTCATTTCCTTTTTGAAGTATTTGTCTCTCCATTAATAGAGATGATCCTTATTTCATACAAAAGTCATTCATGTTACAATTGCCCTATCAATGAAGGTTGAATTTGGTAGAGAAAAATAATTGAAAGAGGATGATAGTATTTAATACTTTAATTGTGTTTGATTAACTAAATGATAAAACATGTTATACGTACAAGGTATTAACAACTTTACATGGAATAAACTAACATCCTTCAAAAGTGTTTTAGACTTCAATTATATATTATCTATCAAATCTTGTAACGAATAAATCTAAATCACAGGGTTGATTGTGGCATATATATGTACTAGTGTGTAATCACCTTTAGCCTCTACATAATATATTCAAATCTATAAAGGAATTGTAAAGTAGCTAAGTATATTTAGAGATTAAATCACACGCATAAGATTCATTAAATGAGTGAATAAGAATCTCCCTATCTAAAAAATATATAAAACCTAGTCACCTACACACATAGAATTCTATTTTAAAGCAAGTAACCCATTGAAAGAAATTAAGCAAGTAATTCATTGAAAGAAATTAAGCGCAACTACTTACTAAAATAATGTGATGTGGTATACAAACATTACAACAACGCCACTTATAACGTCTGTTTTTGTACGATATTGTTTTTTACAGCGCTACGTTTGAGTTGTGTTGTTATATACTTATCATAACACAACGCTAGTTGTAGCTCACACTGTTATATTTGTCAGTTCCGTAACAGCGCATGACTTAGATTGCGTTGTTGTAAAATGTGGTATACAACAGCGAAATAAGAAAGTGCGGTTGATGACTACCATCTACGACTTCGGTCAAACAGACAGCGGCGGGAGACGCTATCCTAAAGCTAAAAAAAGTGTTGTTGCTCAACGTATAAAGTATATGGTGTAGTGATACAAACGTAAACATTCCAACTAAACCAACAACTAAGTCAATCAGGTATATAAACTTTTCAATATACAACAGAAAAAGAAACATTCTGAGGTTGAGAATGTGGAAAAGGAAACCCTACTTCATGTTTATCTTCAAATCAATCAAATATACATAATTTCATGTTAGAACAAAAAAAGAAACATTTGGAGATTGAGGAATGGAAAAGAAAACCCATTTTAATGCTTATTATCAAATCAAAGAATAAAAGTAAACAAGACCCTGAAAAGAAATATTGTTACAAATTAGAGAGACATCTTTGTTGTGATGATTCATGACTTCCTGAGATGCCTCTAACGCATTATGGTGCTTGTTGAAGTTTTGACACTGCCATCTACATATACTTGGACCGGTTGCAGATTTTGGCCTCTTCATGAGGTTAATAATTTTTTTATGAGCAAAGTTTTTATTAAATAGTTGAAGCAACAGAATTACTTCAATTAACCACAGTAGAATGTTGCTACATTGAACCGTGCTTTTAAGTGTTGTTAAAAGTGAGAGATTTTACAATATTTTAATGTGCAACTTTCAACAACGCTTCCTTAAATAAACATTATTGAAAGTGTGAAATATCAACTTTCAAAGCAAGCGATATGTTGATTCTCATGACAGTACTATTTGATATAACAAATAATGTTATCAACACAACACAAAACAAACAGTTTCTACATATAAATCAAACACATTCAGCAACACAACACATATATATCAACACAACACATATAATCAATCTCATTTATTAGTGCAACAATAATTACATTGTTTATTTCCAAATCTATACAATCCATAGTGTAAATCTAGTTTACAGTGTATATATATATACTTGTATGTCTATCTATACTGATTACTCGACTAATCTAATCTACAACAATACTTATAGGACAAAGTTAGTCCATTCTCCCCTAAATTGTATAATATGATCACTAGTGTATGTAATTATAATATTGAAATCACATAACAATAGTACTGTCATATTGAAATCACATAGTGTATGTAATCTACAACAATACTTATATTGAAATCACATATAGAACCTTGTACCCTCTTCATTTGTCATTCTTGGATGTTCTCCAAGCCTTCATGACGTATATAGCTGCAATTATATATGTTGTTTGGCTTGAGCACTACAATAAAAAATAAGATAAAATTAAGAATAAACTACACTAACACCTCCAGAATTTTAGTAAAATTATACAAATCACTCTTCATTTTTTAAACCTACATAAACTATCTCTAATTAAATACATACATTATACTAATTACCCATCAAGGAGATAAAAATGTAAATTCTTAAACGAATAAGAGTGATAAGTGTAATTAATTTAAATAAAATATAATATTTTATGGTGATAAGTCCAAATAGTATATAAGTCAATATCTCTTTATTATTTTTGGTTCATTATAATATAATACAAGAGTGATTTAAACACCTTAGAATTATTGATGTAGTTTGTAACGAAAAAAGTAATGAACATAAATTGAGTCTTATACTATTTTGATTTTTCTCCACAAAATATCATATTTTGTTTAACTAAATTACATTTATCACTCTTTTCTGTTTAAGAATTTACACTTATCTATCCTCTAGAGGTAGGCAGTGTAATGTATGTATATAATTAAGGGTGGTTTATGTAGGTTTAAAAAAGGATGAGTGGTTTGTGTAAATTCACTAAAACTCAGGAGTATCTGTGTAGTTTACTCTAACATTAATTTTTAAAATAGGCAAATATCATTACATGAAATTTGTATATATACTATTGTTGCTTGAAATTT
The DNA here is from genome assembly GCA_009771035.1 of Lupinus albus. Lineage (NCBI taxonomy): Eukaryota > Viridiplantae > Streptophyta > Magnoliopsida > Fabales > Fabaceae > Lupinus > Lupinus albus. Next base: position 6,164,507 of record CM020010.1, read on the forward strand.
ACATTTACATGGTTCCACTTTATGGTTTTTGAAGTAGCATTTGAGCCTATTTGTGATCTACAAATTTGCAGGGCCCTAAAACTATGGGTGAGCGTGAGCCGGGTTGGGACGGATTAAGGTTTGTCCTTACTCGGCCCTAAATGTTGTTCAGACAATTTTAATGAACCCAGACCCGACCTTAGACCCGGAGTTAACCCGACCCTAAATATTCACAGGGTCAACCTTTAAACCCGAACCCGACTCTAGACCCGATTAATTATAACGTATACTCATTTTACATAAAGTCTTCTAAATATTATTTATTATTGTAAACATGTAATTTGACATATAAAATAATGTATATGTATATATATTATTAAACATGTATATATGATGAAAAAATTAGAGAACCAATGATATTTTCGACAAAAAAGTATCATTACTTTGTATATATTTGAACAGATACACATACAAACATCATGAGTGAGTTACCGTGAGACGGGTCGGGACAGGTCACGCTTGGTCCCTACCCGACCCTAAATATTGTCTGGGTCTAATTTTTGAACCTGAACCCGACCCTAGACCCGGTGAGACCCGACCCTTTTTTGGCCCGATCATGATCGGGCCATACCAGGTGAGCGGGTAGGGTCGGGTCCCGCTCACCCCTACCTAAAACATAGAAAGTATATAGCTATAATCCAAATCGGTAGTATCTTTCTTTCAGAACAAGTTATAATCCAAATGATCCACTTACCCTATGACCATTTCCTTCTTGTTGAGGTACTTGTTTGGATCACCATGAACCAATAAATCAAAATAGCATATTTGGTATTTCTTTGTGATTTATGATGATAAAAAACCAATGAGTCCTACAATAGATTTGCAGTACAGTTAGAAGGTGCAATGAATAAGGTGAAATCAAAATAGTATATTCTTATGTTTACAAAAATGCTCATCCGACATTATACGGTACAATGAATAATTCCTTATCCAAGTTTTGTCGAAGAATATTAGCAATGTATTGTTTCCTTTTTGCATCATTGCTTCTACCATTCATTAAAAAAGATATCCACTATAGCGACAAGAATATCAATGACTTTTTATCCTTGACAAAATTATCATGTAAGTACCTAAAATATAGATATATCGATCATTTGATAATAGTATAGTAAACCAAATGAAAAAAATGAATAATTAAAAGAAATAAAGTACCTCATATATACCCAAATGGCACATGCGCTCAACCAATCATGCTCAAAAACTTCTTTCACCTCACTCATGTTAAGGAATTCTTCTATACTAAACCTGAACATTTCTTTCATGATATTTATTATAAGCACAACATCTTCTCTCATGGTTTGTAGATGAATCTTTAGAAGAGTGTCAAACTGAAGATTCTTATATCCTACTTCTTTCCTAAGTGGGTGGTACATGTCTCACTCCTAGCTTCGATTTTTTTGGATTTCACTTTGGATTTTTTCGATACGTGAACACTCGATTTCCCTTTCTCTAATAGGGGATGTCATTAACCTCTTTGTTTCTTGAAACATTTTGTCATTGAGTCGCTCATGTACTTGAAAATTTAATGTTAATACATCAATTATCAAAACCGAATCAAAGCATAATTATCCATAAGTAGTAAAGCCACATATTTTAGGATATACACCCGCAAGGTGTATGGGCCAAGCCACATATGTAAATATAGCACCCCCAATTGTAATTGTATCATCAATCAATATCGTCAACAATACATCATCATATATCGCAACATCAATTCTAACCTTCACATGATTGGTGAGGAGATGTGCATTATTAAGAATAATATATCGGAAGTTGTGCAGTTTACCAATGACAAGTGTCGATAACCTAAAAGTTCAAATATAAGAAAGTTATTAAGCAACACAAGTTTAAGGGGGTAAGTACAAGTTCAAACATATTGGTCAATGACTTTACCTCTCGAATTCTATAACTAGCAAGAGTGCAATTATATTTGATGCTAGAACCAACAAATTTTTCCTCAATTGCCTTCTCTTTATTTTTACTTTCTAACACCCTAACCATGTTGAAAAGTTTTTCCACATGTTACACATCTCTTGCATCTTAGCAAAGTCGACTCTTGTTGCACGCTTTTGAGGGGGGGAGTACATAGTCCCTTTTGCATACCTCAAAACCTGCACCCTGAATACGTCTTGAGTACTGTCGCGCCCTGATTTTCGGCTACGCGACCTCTTTTGGAGTCGCCACCATGTTTTTTTCCGGTTAAAACATGAAAAACTCAATTTGAGCCCAAATTGGATAAAATGGTCTTTTTAATCAGAGATATGGATTCAGGAGTCGATTATGGACCGTGGAATGTATTAGCACCCCGTTCGCCCGTTTTAAAACGGTACCCTCGCTAATAACATGAACTTTTATACCCTTAAAATTATTTATTAAAATTCACTAATAAAAGCAAAGTGTTTTGTTTTTTATTGTTGTGTCTGACAAGAGTTCATCTTGCTCCTACGTATCTCTAGGTGCAATAGGGAAATCAAGGCTACGTAGTTCTGGTTCGAAATTTAATTGGAGTTGGTTTAGTTGATTTGAAATGTCGATAGAATTTTATTAACTTTGAGAAAAGATGAAGCAGCAGAAGCTAATGTCTGCACCGCATCAAATCTCAAAGAGATTTTAAAATAATTGAAATATAATTAAAATTTATTCGTCTTTAAGACAGATGAAGCAGCAGAAACTAATGTCCGCACCGCATCAAATCTTAAAGAGATTTTGGAAATATTTAAAAACACCGTTAAAATTTGTTCATCTTTAAGATAGATGAAGCAGCAGAAACTAATGTCCGCACCACATCAAATATTAAATATATTTTGAAGATAATTAAAATATAATTGAAATTTATTCATCTTTAAGATAGATGAAGCAGCAGAAACTAATGTCCGCACCGCATCAGATCTTAAAAAGATTTTGAAATAGTTAAAACATAATTGTTGGAAACTAAGCCATTTTATTTTATTTCTATTAATAAAATATAGTTGACAATGAGGAACGTATAATTGTTACTCAATATAATATAAATAAAAAACAAAACAAAAAACATAAGTGGATTATATTAAACAATTATGGTAAAAAGTGATGGTAAACAAATACATTAACTTATAAAAGTATTAAAAGAGTACAAAGGAAATTGGTAAATATTCCTTATGATGTTATTATTATACTTTTTTTATAAAAATCAAATGAGAGAAAAAGAAAATAATATTCGAAGTTCGTAGTTATGTAGATATGGTGAGTAACAAACATGTGGAAGTACCTTCTCTCCTTTGCTATGATTTAGAAATACCTTCTCGATTGGTTTATGTGTATCCCTTCTTTGAGTTCCTGTTGATTTGCTTCTGATTTCCCTCTGATTTAGGTGTAATGTATTCAGATATTTTTATGCGTTGAACACTCTCGTTGGGATTGTTTGTGAGAAGGTATATGTTGTAGAGTGAGATTATCTAATAGTTATGTGTGAGCAGATGGATGTAGAGCGCACTGCTAGTTGCCAAAGTCTTTCTATGTTGTATGGGGTATATGTGTGATTTGTAGTAGATGTTCCCTGGGTATGTGATATATGTATATGTGATATCTAGGTATTGTATGTCTGTATACCTATTTTTTATGTTTGTAGTTATTTTCTGTGTCTTCTTCTTGAAACCACTAACCTCCTTTTATAATGGTTGAGGTTCCTGATAATCTCTTGTATTTCTAATCAGTATCCCCTCATTCATTGTCCTTCTCATTATTCCTTTTTTATATTGATAGGTACTTATATCCTTTTTTTATTTGCCAAACATGATTTTAATGTCATTTATTGCCTTAGTTGTCTCTCTGAATCTCTAGTTGCCTTATTAAGACTACTACTTGATGCTATGCTTATAATTGTTGATTAACACTTTAATGGTAGCCATTATTGCTGCCTAATTATGCTTGATTTATCATGATCTTTAATCTGCATATATTTGGTGTCATTATGTTAATTAGTGAGTGATGATTCATTGCATTAAATGTATTTATTTAGTGTTATTTTTTGGAATCCTATTTGATTGTTTTTATTATTTTGTTGCTAATATGATTTCTTTTCCTTTTCAAGGATTGAGTGTGGAGGTGTATAATTTGGAAGGATATTTCCATTAGTTACTTCCCCTTTTCTCTAGGAAATAGGATCTTGGATTATTTGCACTTTGAATGTGATTCCAATTTGATTTCTTGATTATGTGGATTGATTATTCATTAAATGATGCATAATTTTTGTTTCGGTTTTTTTGTGTGGAAAAAGTAAATGGCCGGACAAAATTGGGTGTTCACAAGTACTCAATAGATTTAATGTCTTATCAAGTACCTCTTAACTATCTTAGCTTTGAATGTCTCTCTCACATGTGGAAATTTCTTTTAGGGCAACCGAACATAATATCACAAAATGAGATTGACACTTACACAATGGTTTGTAAATAGTTTTAAATTAAAATATATGCACTTACACACTGATTTGTCCCTTAATGACACTTACATTGTCAATTACACATTGTTTGTTCTTACGAGCATTCATCGACAAAATGTCCAAATCTATCAATGCATTTGAAGACGTCTTATTTAGATCCAACTGCAACATAAAATCATTTAACAATCTACTTGTGAATTCATAATATTGTAAGATAAAATTAATCATACTTACAATTTTCTCCTCAACTTCTTTATACCTTGCTTGTGATGCTTGATATGGATATAATGATTTTGACGGTCATTTGTGGTTTTCTTCACTTATTTTCTACATAAACAAATAATAATTATATCAATGTACATACATTTACCATAAATAAAAAATAAACATAAATTATACCAAAACGATAATAGTTTTACCAAAAAAGACTCATATTCCATGTGTCTAGTCACAAAAGCCCTCCAATCAGGCTCATCAATGATATTAGCATATTTTGTTGGAGGTTTAAGGCTAATGTTTCCCTCAGCATCTCTAACAAACTTTCCAGCATCGGTTCTAAAGTGTTCATGACTCTTGCAGATAGTTTTAAGTATGTAATCCTTGTGATCCTCACCAACATCAAAGGCCAACTGAAAAAGATAAGCAAAAAGTTATATGTTAAAGTTTGCTAATTAGCCAACAAATTGATATATAAATCGCAAACAGTGTCACAAACAATTATAAGAAAATGGGTTATCGTATCCACAAGGACTTGCTAGATAATAGTGTTTCAACTAAAGATTATTTTTGTAACCTATCTTTCAAAAGGGTTTATGATTGATGACACTAAAATAAGCAAACGGGATTGTAATACTTTGATAAAAAAAAAATTGGGATCAAACTTTCTACTTGCTATCAATACACACACAATTCAGTAACACAAATTCACTTAGTAATGATTTTTCCGCACAAGTGACATCAAATATACTAAAAGCTAATGTCTTAGTCAAATTAGTAGCTTATGTAATAAAGCTCTATGTCTAGTAACATTTCACACAAAATGAAGAACTATGACTCACAAAATCATACATTTATGTCTAGTAGTCTATGCAGGTGATATTTAGCAAAATGTAACATCTCAATTGTATTAGTCGTCAATGTCTTGATCTATGCTAATAGCTTATTAAAATAGCTCTACGTCTAGCAACTAAATTAACAAGATGAAGATATATGAACCGTTAATTAAACATATCTCTATTTTTAGTAGTCTATGTTAACAAGTTCGAAATTTGCAAATTTATTGAATAGGCTTTATCTCTAGTAACTAATACAATAACATGCATGAGAAGACATTTTGATATAAATCTATGTCTAGCAAATATACCAAATGATGAGTTATAAAAAGTCATAATCATGCAAGAATTTCTCCAAGAATTTCATTCACAAAGCATACAATAAGATGATAAAACTTAAATTAAGCATTAAGAACATATATAACTCAAAAGAATCAAAACTTTATGAATTAATATAAACTGAATCAATGTGTATACATCATGCTCGTATTACATTCAATCTCAACAAATAAGGAACTTAGCTACTCATAATTACTAAATGCAAAGTAAAATTGGGATAAAATATAACTCATAGGGTGATAGAACCATACACAATGAGCATATATTAACTCATCTAGTACTTATACTTAGTTCTCACGACTTAAATGAGTTAAACTCTCTCAAAAAATATGAAAATAGTGTATTACAATTTATTGCCCAAAGTATGTCTCCAATAGCTCGAGATAAACTCATTTAAATAATATTTGAAATATGGCTTCGATGCTCAGCGCACTGACTGTGTGCTGAGTGCAACGCGACTAGCCAAACTCAACATTTCAGTGTACCACATGCGTTGAACACATCTCTCATTTGTTCTAAGTGCAGACTTCACGCTAAGTGTAACGTTCCGATTTTCTACCCTTGTAAATTTTTCGTTTATTTTAATCCTTCCTTGCATACAGTCGTCACTTTAATTAAAAACTCTCAAGACCCACTCTTTGAAAATACTCTTTACCCTATCATATTATCATACAAATTTATGTTGCGGAAAAACATAATTCATTCAGATAGCATTTACCACATACATCCAGTTATGGGTTTTCCAGAGTTATAACGTCCATAACTACATGTCACCATATTATCCTAATCAGATTACATTTATCCCAAAATACTATCAAATCAACTACAATGTCAAATAGCAACAAAGACAATCTAGTAAATAAACACAAAAGCTTCCTAATTGAGCTTCATCCTCAAAATGTTTCATTTACCTACAATGGGGTTATCATAAACAACACACAAAACAAAAAGGAGTAAGTCATTAGTTCAAAAACTAACATCACATGATAATCCACATTTCAAATACGATTAAGCTTTAATATAATTTATAAACACAAATACGTAAATGCAAACATTTCTATCTTCTTTCGTTCATTTCCACGTTATCCATATTCATCCTATAGAACATATATCCCATAATATATATTCTATAGCATGCATATTACGTTCATTCGAAGCATCGTTCTTCTCATTGTTCATATGCACACTATAGTATATATATCCCATACTATATATCCTATAGCATGTATATTACTTTTATTCTTAACGTCTTCATTTTCAGCATTCATACTCACCCTATAGTATATATATATCCCATAATATATATCCTATAGCATGCATATGACTTTCGCTCTTAACGTCCTCGTTTCTCATATGTCGTATTCATCCTTAATCACATTCACCGAGTTCTTTCACAAATATAATCCCCTACCACATCGGGTAGGTCCAATTACATCTCCATACCACATCGGGCAGGTCTAGTTCATCATCCATACCACATCGGGCAGGTCTAGTTCATTCTCCATACCACATCGGGCAGGTCTAGTTATTATCCATACCACATCGGGCAGGTCTAGTCATTCTCCATACCACATCGGGCAGGTCTAGTCATTCTCCATACCACATCGGGCAGGTCTAGTTATTATCCATACCACATCGGGCAGGTCTAGTCATACTCCCTACCACATCGGGCAGGTCTAGTTATTATCCATACCACATCGGGCAGGTCTAGTTATCATCCATACCACATCAGGGAGGTCTAGTCATTCTTCATACCACATCGGGCAGGTCTAGTTATTATCCATACCACATCGGGCAGGTCTAGTCATCCTCCATACCACATCGGGCAGGTCTAGTTATTATCCATACCATATCGGGCAGGTCTAGTTATCATCCATACCACATCGGGCAGGTCTAGTCATTCTCCATACCACATCGGGCAGGTCTAGTTATTATCCATACCACATCGGGCAGGTCTAGTTATCATCCATACCACATCGGGCAAGTCTAGTCATACTCTATACCACATCGGGCAGGTCTAGTTCACAATACTTCACTACCATTCCCGGTAGGATAACAATAACAGCCAACTACCACTCCGGGTAGGACACAATAACAGTCCGCTACCACTCCGGGTAGGACACGATAACAGTCCGCTACCACTCCGGGTAGGACACGATAACAGTCCACTACCACTCCGGGTAGGACACAATAAACAGTTCACCACCACTCCGGGTAGGACACAATAAATTACTACCTCCTCGGGTAGGGTATCAACAATAAACCACTACCTCTTCGGGTAGTGTAACAACAATAAACCACTACCTCTTCGGGTAGGGTAACAACAATAAACTTACCAACATGTTACCTCTTTCACATACCTCATTCACATCAGTGAGTATGAATTAGAGCCACTTATCCCTTACCTTGGTGAGCGTTGGGGATCGGTTCCGAGTAACTTTAAAAGTCTCCTCCGCGATTTCCTCCAACCTTAGGATCTCTTCTCATTTCCACCAATAACAACAATGTCAGTCATTTATTCAAAATAACACATAAATAACTTGTATTTCATCATCAAATACACAAGGGATTCATATATATTCAAGATTTCCAAAACTACTTCAATACAAGTTTCCAAACATCTAAACATACATGTTTATCTCATATATCAACATCAAAGCACAAACTCATCATCCACATCTAACATTTCATCTCTTTGGGGTTTTCATGAATAACCCACAAAACCTTTCCATTCATCAAATATCAACTCTAAACCAAGGGTTTACAAGAGGAAAACAACATAAAACGAACCATAACTCTAAAGAATAAGTTTCCATGGTTTCTCATGTTTTGAAAATAGATCCAACATACCCAAAACAAGTTAGAGAGGAAGAGGAAGAGTTAGAAACAAGAGTTTTACCTCTTCTCAAGCTCTAAGATGAGTCCTAAGGCTCTTTGCTCTTGAAAAGCTCTATTCTCTTCAAAGTTCTAACCCTAAAATGTGTTTGGGGTTTCTATTTTAAAGAGCAGTCGTCGGGTTCTCGCTCAAGCGAGCCCATTCTCGCTCAGGCGAGAAAATCCTGCCTTTTTAAAATTTCAGATCTGACGCTCTCGCTCAAGTGAGGGATTCTCGCTCAAGCGAGAATCTCACAGTGTCAACAGCCCCAAATTGCCATTCCTCGCCCAGGCGAGACAACTCTCGCTCAGGCGAGAATCCTCCAGTATAGCCCAGGATTTCACCCTTCCAGGTGATCCTTTCTCGCTCAGGCGAGAATCTCTCGCTCAAGCGAGACTTCCAGGATTGTTACTATAATTTTAAAGACTCAAAATTAGGGTGTTACACTAAGCATATACGAAAAAGTGGCTAATTGATTTAATTCTTGATCAAATGTGTCCAATGCGAGATTTGTGCATGGCGCAGGTCTACTGCTAGTGAGCATGGATTGGACGCTGAGCATATATCTCAGCTGCTGTCTAATATGCTCAACCTGATTTTTGTGACGAGCCTAGTTAATCTTTGCCGAGAAACTTGGATTTTTTTATCATTCCTATGGTTTAAGCCTAGACAAACACTTCAATGATAATATTTAACAAGTTTTAATCACTCAAGAGCTTAAAACCATTAATTTGGGTTGATTAAAGAGTTAAAGTAACATAAAATATGTGTATAATTTATGATCATTTTGACACTTAACAAATTTCTTGTTATATTAAAAAGTTAAAAACTATATGTTAAAGTTACTTATTGTTTTATCCTTCAAAATGATATCCTTAAGATTGTTCAACATTATATCATTCTAGTTGCTGATGATAATGGCACTACCTGTCAAACAACAACCGCAATGTAACTCACCAATGTATTGTCACCCTTCATGCACGAATAACCTTGTTGATTGTGGTCATCCCACATGCACATTTTTTTTAGAATCTATTCTTTATCTATAATAAATAAACTTAAGCTAAATGTTCATGCAAAGGGGAAAATCATTTCTCAACTCATAAAGATGGCAGTAACACACACATAGTGGATATTTGAGCTAATTGTTCATGCAAAGGGAAAAATCATTTCTCAACTCACAGAGATGACAGGAATAAACACAAAGTAGATATTTAATTATGAATGTTTATACAAAGGATAAAACTAAAAAAATGGAAAAACTCACATTTTGTTGAATGTCGTAGAAAAGAGTTAATTTGTTGAATGTCGTAGGAGTTAAGTTGTTAAGCTCGGTTACGTTGTTGAAGGTTAGTATGCTGAAGGTTTTCTTTAGTTAAGAGAAAATGAATGAACTGAAGTATGAGAACGTGTGTGGGGTTTTCAATTTAAATATGAATACATTCAACAACATTTAATATATTTAGTGTTGTTGAATTTTATATTTAAGGGATCATTGTTATATGTATAACATACAACAACGTTCCCTTTAGCGAATGTTGTTATATCTATAACATAAAAGAGCGCTCACTAGAGGGAGCGGTGTTTATGTTTTACATACAACAATGCTCGCAAAAGTACTGTTGAATCTGACTCGACATTCTACTGTGAGCACACACGCAGCGCTCGAAAGCGCTATTGAATAGCAAAAATGGGTGTTGTTTAAGTAGTGTTGTTATATATTAATTATACAACAATGCTCAATGTAGTTGACGCTGTTATATTTGTCAAATATATAACATCGCTTGTTGGAGGTGGTATTGTTCTATGTATGATATACAACAGCGTCCGCATAAGCACTGTTAAAGAATATCATATACTATTGCGATCACAAAGACAGCGCCCAGAAGCGCTGTTATATCCCGAAATGCGCTATTGATATACATATATGGCGTAGTGTATTTATCCACTACTATTAGAACAATAGTTAACAAAACCTACTATATATATCCGCAAAGAATTAGTACATATAAGTTAAGGCAATTTGGTTGTTTTCCTAACCTTGATTAACTGATACAAGCTAAGTATATTATATACACATGGAAATTAAGGAGATGACAACTACTGAAAATACCCACATCCTCTATCAAAATGATTTTCAATCCCTTATCAGAACAGAAATCGTAGCAAATCCACGTGAAATGGCTCCCACATTCATCTTAATTGTCTCCTAATAAATGATGAAATTATAGCCACTCTAGGGTCCCCTAAGACTTTATTCCTCATGGCTAGACCCGTCCCAAAAAATTATTGTCCACATGTTCTAAGTCAATCATATTGCACCAAGTAATGTAAAAAAATGTTTCTATTTATTTAATTTTTATATTAATTACGTGACAGTTTTTTAGTGGGGCGGGACACATTGGGACACCATTTTTGGGACATGTAATCTCCATTCCTTGGCTAGAATGGACAGAGATCATTTGTGCGGAACGGTGTTCCATTTCCTGTCCCGAGCCAATGAGAATGTTACATTTTGTTTTTAAAAAATTTATTTTATTCATATGGTAATATGTCATTAGTCTGGTATAGAGAATGAGACACTGTTCGATCGGGACAGGGGTAATCCCCATCCAGCTGGAATAAGTTGCTACCCAATAATAATAATAAAATTTTCTGTATTCTCCTAGAATAAGTAAGTCCCGGTAATTTTCTATACTTTGTATGCTACTATTAAGAATTCTGTTAAAATAGTAGGAGTGATGCAAGAAGCTTTCTTGATGAATAAGAAAGATAAGAAAAGACATGCATGAATGAGAAAGAAGCTTTCTCATTATTGGATGCAATGAAGAAAAATGAATGAATGAATTACAAAGTAAGGGGTATGCCCATTTATATACTATATTGCTTAACAAACAACTAATCAACAAAAAAACAACTATCATTTAATCGATTAACTCTTACAGAATTACACATATAATCGATTAATCATATAGTTAATCGATTATATACAAAAGCATAATACACAACTACTTTAACAATTTCTGAGCATGTTGAAGCTATAGAACATCACATTTCAAGGACACCATCTTGGAGCCAAGATTCTACTATGGTGAACGAGGAATATGATGACATAAGTTCCTTGTTTTGGTATATCGAGGGTATATTCTCTCACCCTTTTTGGATAAATAACTAATCTCTTTCGGAATATGTGATTGTCACTTTCAATAAGTGTCACCATCAGAAATTAAACTTTGGTCCTTTTAGTCCGTCGGAGGATCTAGTGAGACTTTAATTAACCACTAATTGGTAACTCATTTAGAAAGATATCCAACATATCACGAATGTTTTCTAATCCACTTATGTAACATTCAATTTATCATGACATTTTTTTATGTGGGAAGACTATTAACACTCCCATCTTAATTTTATAAAATAAACACAAAAAACATGAGTGATGTGATAATTTAGGGTGGCAATACGGGCCAGCCCGGCTTGGCCCGCCATTGGTCCTCCAAAATATGGGTTGGCCCGGCCCGACCCTTATTGTTAAAAGGGCTCAAAATGTCAGTCCGTCCCATATTTGACAAGGCTGGCAGGCTGCCGGGTTGGCCCGTTTTTTTTTTCTTTTCAAAACACACATTTATAACCAATGCAATCACACTTTCAAAAATAAATAATCATCACACCTCATAAATGTCTTTTAAAACAAAAAATCACAAATAAAATACCACAATCTCATAGTAGCATATCGTCTTAGTTTGAAACTTGTAATTTCTAAACAACAAACCAACATAGTCTTAAACTTTTAGACTCCTACAATCTAAGTTCAAAATAATGCTTCTAACTCCTAAGTTTTAAACATTAGATGTTTTGTTGGAAGAAGATGCCTCCACATCAACGTCTTTCAAATCTTCTTCATCATCATCTGCATTATGTAATGATTAAATTAATATATACTTATAAAAATAATTAACTAACAAATAAATGATAATTACATTGAAAAACAATAAATTACCTTCACAAACAAAACCATTCAACCAATTACGAGCACAAATCAAAGCTTCCACATTTCTGGATAAAAGTCGACTTCTATACTTGTTAAGAACATGTGAACCAATGCTAAATGCAAATTCAGATGCAACAGTTGTAATAGGAATGCAAAGTAAGTCAAGGGCCATAATTGATAGCTCTGAAAATCGACTTTTATTTTCTTTTCACCACTATAGCACATCCAAATCATTATTATCTTTAAAATTTAAAGACGTTTCCTCCAAATAAAACATCAATAGAAATAATTTGAGGTTAGAACCTGATAATGATGAAGAGAAGAAGATGATTAATGTTTGGGGTAAAAGTTGCTAAGTTAGAATAAAAGAGAGATTGACTTGGCTTTCCCCTTTTTAAACTCTAGTATTTGTGTTTATTTTAGTGTCGGCCCGTCGGGCTGGCCCGACCCGACCCTCCATGGCCCGTCTAAAAACGGGCTTTTAAAACAGGCTAAATATGGGTTTTTGGACTAAAATTCCCAGCCCGACCCACCAAAAACGTCGATCAATAAAACTAGTCCATATTGTCATCCCTATGTGATATAAAATACATTTAGGTTCTGTTTAATAAAACTAGCGACAAATTTAGTATCTCATTCGTAAGTCAGGAGTTTAAAGCTAATGACTCATAGGTTATAGCTTATTGAATTGAAATCTATTACTATATAAGAAAAAAAGTTCTTCATGATACATGTCACTCTCTCCATAAATTTTTTCCCTCCAAAATATGTTCATTGCTAATGGTAAGGTCTCACACATTATAACATTATATATCACTATTATTGCACTTAATGGAAACAAATTCATTTCCCTCAAAAATCATAATTTATTATCTATTATTATTGGAATTTTTTTTATCATTGGAATAGAAAATCAGGAATAAAAAATATATTTGTTATTTATGTTTTCCGTCAAATTACTATTATGATGAGTGTTTGAAAGTTGAAATTATTATTGGAAATTTTTTTATCATTGGAATTGAAAATCAGAAATAACAAATGTATTTGCTATTTATGTTTTCCGTAAAATTACTACTACGATGAGTGTTTGAAAGTTGAAATTGTTATTGGAAATTTTTTTATCATTGAAATTGAAAATCAGAAATAACAAATATATTTGCTATTTATGTTTTCCGTAAGATTACAACTACGATGAGTGTTTAAAAGTTGAAATTATTATTAGAATTTTTTTTATCATTGGAATTGAAAATCGAAAATAACAAATGTTTTGCTATTTATGTTTTCCGTAAAATTACTACTACGATGAGTGTTTGAAAGTTGAAATTATTATTGGAAATTTTTGTATCATTGGAATTGAAAATCAGAAATAACAAATGTATTTTCTATTTATATTTTCTGTAAAATTAATATTACGATGAGTGTTTGAAAGTTGAAATTATTATTGGAAATTGGTTATCATTGTAATTGAAATCATAAATAACAAATGTATTCGCTATTTATGTTTTCCGTAAAATTATTACCACGATGAGTGTTTGAAAGTTGAAATTATAATTAGAATTTTTTTATCATTGGAATTGAAAATCAGAAATAACAAATGTATTTGCAAATTATTATTGAAATTTTTTTTATCATTGTAATTGAAAATCAGTAATGACAAATGTATTTGTTATTTATGTTTTCCGTAAAATTACTACTAGGATGAGTGTTTGAAGGTTGAAATTATTATTGGAATTTTTTTTATCATTGGAATTGAAAATCAGAAATAATTAATGTATTTGCTATTTATGTTTTCCCTAAAATTACTACTACGATGAGTGTTTGAAAGTTGAAATTATTATTGTAAATTTTTTTATCATTGGAATTGAAAATCAGAAATAACAAATGTATTTGCTATTTATTTTTCCGTAAAATTAATACTACGATGAGTGCTTGAAAGTTGAAATTATTATTGGAAATTTTTTATCATTAGAATTGAAAATCAGAAATAACAAATGTATTTGTTATTTATGTTTTCCGTAAAATTAATACTACGATGAGTGTTTGAAAGTTGAAATTATTATTGGAAATTTTTTTATCATTGGAATTTAAAATAAAAAATAACAAATGTATTTGTTATTTATGTTTTCCGTAAAATTACTACTACGATGAGTGAAAATTGAAATTGTGAAGAAAAAAAATTATCATTGGAATTGAAAATCAGAAATAACAAATATATTTGCTATTTATGTTTTCCGTAAAATTGCTACCACGATGAGTGTTTGAAAGTTGAAATTATTATTGGAAATTTTTTTATCATTGGAATTGAAAATCAGAAATAACAAATGTATTTGTTATTTATTTTTTCCGTAAAATTACTACTACGATGAGTGTTTGAAAGTTGAAATTATTATTGATTTTTTTTTTTATCATTGGAATTGAAAATCAGAAATAACAAATGTATTTGTTATTTATGTTTTCCGTAAAATTACTACTACGATGAGTGTTTGAAAGTTGAAATTGAGGTTGCAACGGGCATCATGTTGAGAAATAAGTCTCACATCGTCTACCTCATTGTCTCGGAAATGATTTAAATATATGTTGGGCTACTCCTCTCATTGTCAATTGGTTTTGAGATGGAATCTTAACATGGTATCAGAGCCAGAAATTGACCAAAATATGTTATTTTGTTATGGGTCAAAGGTAACCTTTCGCCTGATCCGACAGACTTATATAGAGGGAACATGTTGGGAAATAAGTCTCACATCGCCTAACTCATTGTCTCGGAAATGGTTTAAATACCTATCGGGCTACTCCTCTCATTGTCAATTGGTTTTGAGATAAAACCTTAACACATCGCCACACCATTGCTATTATTGGTCATATAATTCTTAATTTTAAGGACATGAAAAGTTTCTACGTACTTCAAATTTTCATTTATTGTGGTAATACAATAAATTGAAATTGAAATCAAATTGTTTCATTTTCTACAACTTTTCCGGTATCATGTTTCAATTTCTTTTTTTTATTTTGTTAGAATATTCAAATTTGAGATTATCGTTTATTTTCATTATTTGTTTGAATATGTTTATACATGGGTAACACTTGTATTCTTAACAACGTGAATGTACGGGTAACATGTATGTTTTAACTAAGCGAATGCACGAGTAACATATGTGCTCTTAGCAATGAGAATGCACGAGTAACATATGTGTTTTAAACCATGCAATTGTATGGTTCACATTTGTGTTTTTAATAATAAAAATGCACAGATAACATATATTTGTTTAACCATGTGAATGTACGTGTAACATATATATTTTTAACTATATTAATGCTCATATAATAGCCGAGTTCTTAATCTTATGACAAAAAGTACTGTCTCGTGCGTATGCATGGGTAACTTACTAGTTTTTTAATAAAATTAAGTTATTAATTGACCGGTAAGTATAAATAAGTAAAATAACTTATAAGCTCCTAATTTATCAACTATATATAAGTCTCTCCAATTGATTTATCCAATATGAACTTATAAATTAGCTAGATTTTTTTCGAAAAACTTTCTCTGAACTTATTTTTGTACAAATAAATTCATCCAATAACTTATGAACTCCTTGCAACTTGGCCAAATATATTAGAGTTGTATCATGTTTTATTGTATATCACCTAACTTTTTAATTTAGCAACATTAATTAAAGGAATTAGACACGGTCAAGAAATAATCATCTTTGAAATCCTTTTTTTTTACTGATTATTAGATGCGGTAAAAGATGAAACATCAAACATTTGTTTCCTTTTAATCCGCATAACTATGAAACATGGGATAACATATGATACAGAAGTTATTAGTGCCTCCATTTAATTCCAACCATACTATATATAATATTATAGTAATATATTCAGGTAAGGTGCATTATCTGTCCAAAACAATTAATGTTATGTGGATGTTGACTCTTAAACATGAGTGTTCCTTACGAATTTATTTTATTTCAACAACTATCTTTAAAATTTTTAAAATTTTGTTACGCTGTCATTCCTCTTTTAAGTGAGGATCTCTTGTGTTACACATCACTTTCATTTTTGTTCTTTAGTATGGAAGTTGTTGCACTAGAATGATGGAAATTGAGTCAACAACCACATAATCTAGGCTTGCTCGCACCGCATAGTAGGGGACGGTGCATGGTGCAGATAGTATGATCATGTGTATGACAGAGGTTTGTGTAGTGTAGACGAGGTGAATGTCATGTAAAAGCGTCGTGATACTCTTGTAGTATAGGTCTATGGTCCTTTATATTTCTCACTAGACCCTATCATGTAAGTGTTGTCCTTAGGGGTGGCAAAACGGGCTAGCCCGGCCCGGCCCGCCTTTGGCCCGCCAAAATATGGGCTGGGCTGGCCCGACCCTTATTGCTAAAAGAGCTCAAAATGTCAGCCCGACCCATATTTGGCAGGACTGACCCGTTTTTCTTTTTCTTTTCAAAAACACATTTAAATTACGCTGATATTCCATAAGTTTTAGTGAAATTACACAAACTATCATTTCATTTTCTACACTTACAAAAAAATGTTGGAATTTCTAACAATTTATGGGTCACAAATATAATTCTATAATTGTGTTATAGCCTTTATGTATTTAGCCAATATATATAAAATGGTCTTATGGATTAATTTGGTGGCTAAGGGCATATGTGTCATGAAATATTATGAGTGTAGATACCTTCGAGCAATTTCTAGTTTGATGAAGGGACTGAATTAGAATATTGCAACTTGAGTGGTAACCGTTAATGTTACCTTTATGGGTTATGGTCCCCAGTTGCAGAGCAACGGGTTTATTGAGTAACTTATGTTATAAGGATTGGTTTATGAGGATATGTGACTTAAGTCACAAAACCAAGATATATATAAAGGAAAAAAGGGAAAGGCATAAGGTAAGGTTAAGCAAAGCCATCTCATTTTCACTTTGACAAAAAGGAACATCAGGAGCACTCTCGTTCTCTCTGGATTCCCCTCTAGCAGAGCGAACGGAAAACCATCAGGCTCTAGCAACCGGAACATCCTACAACCCACATACCTCGGAGCATTTGGAATGGCTAACCAAGGTATGCGTTTTCTTCTTCACTATGAAACCAATTGGGGTTTTCTTCGGTCTAGATTAGGATTGATCCATTAGGGTTTATGTATGGGCATAAACATATGGTTTCGGAAGAATGTCCTAATCATTCTGTTTCGGGTATACAATTAGGATTAATCGGAAATATCCATCAAGTGGTATCAGAGCCATCCCAATTTGGTTCATATGTGAAATTTGGGTTTTGTATGATGTTGTTCATGTTTTCCCCAAATTGGGTTTTGTTTTGCAAAATTGATGATTGCTATAACATTATTTTGAAACAATAGCAATCATAATGTATTTTTTGGCTGTTTTGGGGTGAATTTTGCGAAAAAACCCGATGGTGAACCTCCATCTTCGTCAAAACCCTCGGGTAGACGAAGGGATCTCGCTCAAGCGAGACACCTGTCGCTCAAGCGACGTTGAGGCAGTAGCTACGACAAAAAACGTTTGGTTCTCGCTCAAGCGACGTTGAGACAGTAGCTACGACAAAAATGGTTGGGTTCTCGCTCAAGCGAGACCCCTGGCGCTCAGGCGAGACCCCCTCACTCAAGCGAGACCCCCTCGCTCAAGCGAGATTCAGGGATACTTTTGGGATCTTTTTCAAGTAAATTTTGGGGCTTTGGTATCTTTATGCATTAAACATTGTTATGATATGGTTACCCGCTGAGTTGTTTGTTATTTCAAGTGAGCCAATTGAAGTGGAATGTCGCCTGTAACGACCCGATTTTCTACCCTTGAAAATTTTTCGTTTAATTTAATCTTTTCTTACATACAGTCGTTACCTTCATTAAAAACTGTCAAATATCTCTCTTTGACAATACTCTTTACCCTATCGTATTATGATACAAAGTTATGTTGCGGAAAAACATGATTCATTCAATTAGCAATTATCACATACAACTAGTTATGGGTTTTCCGGAGTTATAAAGTCCATAACTACAAATCTCCGCATTATCCTAATCAGATTACATTTATCTCAAAATGTCATCAATTCAACTACAATGTCAAGTAGCAACAAAGACGAAGAAATTGATAAACACAAAATCTCCCTAAGTGAGCTTCCTCCTCAAAATCCTTCATTTACCTACAATGGGATTATCATAACGACACACAAAACACAGGGAGTAAGTCATTAGTTCGAAACTAACATCACATGATAATCCACATTCAAGTACAATCAAGCTTTAATGTAATTCATAAACACACATACGAAATTATAAACATTCAAATCATCTTCCTTTAATTTCCACTTTACTCATATTCATCCTATAGTATATATATCTCATAATATATATTCTATAGTATGCATATTACGTTCGTTCGAAACATCATCGGTCTCGTTCTTCATATCCACCCTATAACATATATATCCCATAATATATATCCTATAGCATGTATATTACTTTCTTTCTCAACATCTTCCTTTTTATCGCTCATATTCACCCTATAGAATATATATCTCATACTATATATCCTATAACATGCATACAACATTCATGTGACATTCACCTTTCTCGTCATTCATATTCACACTATAGAATATATATCCCATACTATATATCCTATAGCATGCATATGACTTTCTTTTTGACATTCAGTTCTCATCCTTCATATTCACCTTATAGAATATATATCCCATACTATATATCCTATAACATGCATATGACTTTCATTACTCCGAGTCATCTTTTCATTGGGCCTCCCCCAACAATGTTACTTTCAATTGAGTCATCTTTTCATTGGGCCTCCCCCAACAATGTTACTTTCATCGGAGTCATCTTTTCATTGGGCCTCCCCCAACAATGTTACTTTCATTTGAGTCATCTTTTCATTGGGCCTCCCCCAACAATGTTACTTTCATCGGAGTCATCTTTTCATTGGGCCTCCCCCAACAATGTTACTTTCATTTATCCGAGTCATCTTTTCATTGGGCCTCCCCCAACAATGTTACTTTCAATTGAGTCATCTTTTCATTGGGCCTCCCCCAACAATGTTACTTTCATTTGAGTCATCTTTTCATTGGGCCTCCCCCAACAATGTTACTTTCATATGAGTCTTATTTCCTTTGGTACTCCCCCAAATAGATTGAATTCGTTTTGAGTCTTATTTCCTTTGGTACCCCCCCAAATAGATTGAATTCGTTTCGAGTCTTATTTCCTTTGGTACTCCCCCAAATAGATTGAATTCGTTTCGAGTCTTATTTCCTTTGGTACTCCCCCAAATAGATTGAATTCGTTTCGAGTCTTATTTCCTTTGGTACTCCCCCAATAATGTTACTTTTATTACCATAACAGAAAAGCCACGCATTTTCCAACATAATGCATAAATTACAAACGTATCATTTTAAATCATTACCTCTTTCACATACCTCATTCATATCAGCAAGTATGATTTAGAGACACTTATCCCTTACCTTGGTGAGTGTTGGGGATCGGTTCCGAGTAACTTTAAAAGTCTCCTCCGCGATTTCCTCCAACCTTAGGATCTTTCCTCATTTCCACCAATAACAACAATGTCAATCATTTATTCAAAATACTACATAAGTAACTCGTATTTCCTCATCAAACATACAAGATATTTACATATTTTCAAGGTTTCCAAAACTACTTCAATACGAGTTTCCAAACATCTAAAACATACATATTCATCTATTTCTCTCTTCACTCATATTCTCATTTTGGGGTTTTCATAAACAACCCACAAAACATTTCCATTCATCAAATACCAACTCTAAACCAAGAGTTTACAAGAGAAAAACAACCTAAAACAAACCATAACTCTAAAGGATGAGTTTCCATGGTTTCTCATATTTTGAAAATAGATCTAACATACCCAAAACAAGTTAGAGAGGAAGAAGAAGAGTTAGAAACAAAGGTTTACCTCTTCGCAAGCTCTAAAATGAGTCATAAGGCTCCTTGCTCTTGAAAAGCTCCCTTCTCTCTCTTCTCTTCAAGTTCTAACCCTAAAATGTGTTTGGGGTTTCTATTTTTAAAGAGTAGTCGTCGGGTTCTCGCTCAAGCGAGCCCATTCTCGCTCAAGCGAGAATCTCACAGTAGCAATTTTCGCTTAACGCATAGATGTAATCGATTATATGGATTGTGTAATCGATTACATCGTGTAAAATGCACATATCTGATGCTTTTATCTGCATGTAATCGATTACATGTATTGTGTAATCGATTACATCATGTAAAATGCACATATCTGATGCTTTTATCTGCATGTAATCGATTACATGTGTTGTTTAATCGATTACATCATGTAAAATGCACATATCTGATGCTTTTATCTGCATGTAATCGATTACATGGACTGTGTAATCGATTACACTGCCCAAAATTGCCATTTCTCGCCCGGGTGATACAACTCTCGCTCAGGCGAGAATCCTCCAGTATAGCCCAAGATTTCACCCTCCCAGATGCACCTCTCTCGCTCAAGCGAGAATCTCTGGATCAAGCGAGGCTTCCAGGACTGATACTCTAATTTTTAAAGACTAAAATTCGGGGTGTTACATCGCCCAAGTGACCTCTTTCATGAATATAACTCATAAGGAATATTAGATGTTGGTGTGTGTGGTTATTCATGCGGATATTAGCTGGCCCTAAGGAAAGTTAATGTTTGGCCGAAGATCATGCACACTGGCGATGATAAACATGTGATAATTATTCAGTTTTATACATGTGACTGATGAATCAATCCAAAGAGGGGTTCATCCGTTGACATGTCTTATTATCAATGTTGATCATTGCAACAAGAGTACCACTTGCAGTTAATATTACTGTCCAAAGACTTGATATTAATGGTGCGCTAGGTATCTTGATTGGGACATACCATTGTTTATAGCATATTGATGATTTTGAGTTGTGAGCATGTTTTAATATATATTGTCTTTTGTTCTATTTAGCACCAACTATTGCTTCTATATCTGCAAATCTGAATTCGGTTCCGGTCCTCAATGGAACAAATTTTGAGGACTGGAAAGAGAACATGGAAATTGTTCTTGGCTGCATGGATCTAGACTATGCATTAAGGGTAGAGCAACCACCTCATTCTTTGGAATCCAGCACCTCTGAAGAGAGGAAGGATTATGAGAAGTGGGAGCGCTCCAATCGCATGTGTCTCATGATCATTAAGCGCGGTATTCCAGAAGTCTTTAGGGGTACTGTCTCTGATAAGACGACAAGTGCCAAATTTTTCCTTGCTGAGATAGAAAAGTGCTTTGCAAAAAACGATAAGGCGGAAACAAGTACTCTGTTACAGAACTTGATTTCCATGAGGTATCAAGGCAAGGGAAATATAAGGGAACATATTATGGGAATGTCCAACATTGTCTCAAAGCTGAAGGCTCTTAAGTTTGAGATGTCGGAAGACTTGCTCATCCATCTGGTTTTAATTTCTCTTCCTGCACAATTCATTCAGTTTAAGATTTCTTATAACTGTTAAAAGGAGAAATGGTCTCTTAATGAGCTCATTTCATATTGTGTGCAAGAAGAGGAAAGGATGAAGCAAGAGAGGACAGAAAGTGCCCATTTTGTTAGTACCTCTAAAGACAATGGCAAAAGGAAAATAATTATGGAGACCAAGAATGAAGCTGCAAAGGGTCCAATGCAAAAGAAGCAGAAACAGGTTACTGTTTGTTTCTTTTGCAAAGAATCTGGACATTTAAAGAAGAAATGTGAAAAGTATCACGCTTGGCGTGCTAAGAAAGATACATTTCTTACTTTGGTCTGTTCTGAGGTCAATTTAACTTCAGTACCTGGAAACACTTGGTGGTTAGATTCTAGTTCAACTTCTAACATCAGTGTTTCACTACAGGGTTGCTTGAACTACCGAAAGCCTAATTTTGTTGAAAGATACATATTCGTTGGTGATGGAAAATCGGTAGAAGTTGAAGCTATAGGACATTTTAGGTTATTATTAAGTATTGGTTTATATTTGGATTTGAAAGACACCTTTGTTGTACCGTCTTTTAGACGGAACTTAATTTCTGTTTCTTATTTGGACAAATTTGGTTATTATTGTTCATTTGGAAACAATTCGGTTAAATTGTCTTTAAATTCAAATATTGTTGGAACTGGTACTCTTATGATGAATGATAACCTTTATATGTTGAATACTGTAGCTGATTATAGCGAAACCTTGAATGTGGAATCACGTGGTACTAAACGTAAAATTGACAATAATAATTCAGGTGCATTATGGCACAAGCGCCTAGGTCACATTTCTAAAAAGAGAATTGAGCGTCTTGTGTCAGATGGGATCTTGGATTCCATTGTCTTCACAGACCATAAGGTTTGTGTTAAGTGCATAAAAGGTAAACAGACCAAACAATCGAAAACTGGTGCATATAGAGCTTCGGACGTCTTAGAATTGATACATACGGACATATGTGGGCCATTCCCTACGGCCTCCTGGAATGTTCAACAGTATTTCATATCATTCATAGACGATTATTCTCGTTATGCATACATTTTTCTTATTCATGAAATGTCCCAATCAGTGGACGTGTTCAAAACTTTTAAGGCTGAAGTTGAAAATCATCTCAGCAAAAGGATAAAGTGCGTCAGATCTGATCGTGGTGGTGAATACTACGGTAGATATGACGGTTCAGGTGAACAACGTCCAGGGCCTTTTGCCAAATACCTAGAGGAATGTGGTATAGTCCCACAGTACACTATGCCAGGATCGCCTAGCATGAATGATGTGTCTGAAAGACGAAACTGGACTCTTAAGGATATAGTAAGGAGTATGATTTGTCATTCTACCTTACCAGAGTCACTCTGGGGAGAGGCACTTAAGACTGCAGCTTATATTCTTAATAGAGTACCAACTAAAGCGGCTGCCAAAACACCTTATGAGCTTTGGACTGGGCAAAAGCCTAGTCTTAAGCATTTTCATGTGTGGGGATGTCCAGCTGAGGCAAGGCCTTATAAGCCTTATGAAAAGAAATTGGACTCCCGTATAGTGAGCAGCTACTTTATTGGTTACTCTGAAAAATCAAGGGACTATAAATTTTATGATCCAAATTTAAGATCCATATTTGAGACGAGTACAGCCACGTTCTTTGAGGATATTGAGTTTGAAGGGGAAGATAAGGTAAGAAACTTTGTCTTAGAAGAAGAATCGGTATCAATTCCAGATCCGATTCATATAGTTGCTTCTGATGAAGCAAATTTGGAACCTCTTCAAGACACTCTCCCTACTCAAGATGAGTTAGTAATTCATGAAGGACAAATTCAAATTCCTCAAGAACATGGACAAGAGTTTCAAGAGCCTATAGCTTTGCGTAGATCCACTGGAGAAAGGAGGAATGCAATTCCAGATGATTACATCTGCTTTCTCCTGGAACATGAGGGTGATGGCGTTATGGATAACGATCCTTCAAACGTTCGAGAAGCCATCCAAAGTTCCAATTCGGAAAAGTGGATTGAAGCAATGAAAGAGGAGTATAAATCCATGCAAGACAATAAAGTTTGGGAACTTGTTCCATTACCAGAAGGTAAGAAACCCATTGGTTGCAAATGGATTTTTAAGACCAAGCGGGATTCTAACGGTAATGTGGAAAGGTATAAGGCACGTCTTGTAGCTAAGGGTTTTACTCAAAAGGAAGGGATTGACTATAAAGAAACTTTCTCTTCGGTATCATCGAAAGACTCTCTTAGGACAATCCTCGCTCTTGTAGCTCATTATGATTTGGAGGTTCATCAGATGGATGTCAAAACAGCTTTTCTCAATGGAAACATTGATGAAAAGATTTATATGGTGCAACCAGAAAACTTTGTGTCGTGAGACCCAAAGAATATTGTTTGCAAATTGACAAAATCTATCTATGGACTAAAACAGGCGTCTTGTCAGTGGTACCACAAATTTCATGAGGTGATTCTCTCATTTGGTTTTGAGATGAATTCAGTCGAGGATTATGTGTATCACAAATTCAGTGGGAGCAAACACATTTTCTTGCTCTTGTATGTGGATGACATATTGCTTGCCACTAATGATGTGGGTACCTTGTTGGAAACTAAGTCATTTCTCTCTAGTAATTTTGAAATGAAAGATCTTGGTGAAGCTTCTTTTGTATTAGGAATTCAGATACACCGAGACAGATCTCGGGGTATTCTTGGATTATCACAGAAGAGCTATATAGAAAAGGTACTTAAAAGATTTGGCATGCAGAATTGTAAGCCAATGGATACTCCAGTTACTAGGGGAGACAAATTTAGTCTCAATCAGTGCCCTAAAGGAAATCTGGAAATTCAGGAAATGCAAAAGATCTCTTATGCATCAGCTGTAGGAAGTCTAATGTATGCTCAAGTATGTACGCGTCCGGATATAACGTTCATAGTTGGGGTTTTAGGCAGATATATGAGTAATCCAGGAATGGATCACTGGAAAGCAGCCAAAAGGGTCATGAGGTACTTAAGGGGAACAAAAGACTATATGCTCACATATAGGAGATCAGACCAATTAGAGATCATTGGGTATTCTGACTCCGATTTTGTGGGATGCCAAGACAGCACACGATCCACTTCGGGCTATGTATATCTGTTAGCAGGTGGTGCAGTTTCTTGACGCAGTGTCAAGCAAACTCTTGTGGCTTCATCCACAATGGCAGCAGAATATATAGCATGTTATGAGGCATCACATCAGGCGACATGGCTGAGAAATTTTGTCACTGGGCTGCGGATTGTGGAAGGAATTGAAAGACCACTAAGGGTATACTGTGACAATAAGTCAGTCGTGTTGTTCTCCAATAACAATAGGAGTACAGCAAAGTCGAAACACATCGACATAAAGTTCCTAGTTGTTAAGGAGAAAGTACAAAGCGGACAGCTTTCCATAGAACACTTAGGTACTAACTCCATGATTGCGGATCCTCTTACAAAAGCTATCACACCCAAGGTCTTTCATGGGCATACTGCTCACATGGGTGTTCTACAGTGTGAGGATCATTTGGTTTAGTGGGAGTTAGAACGTGTGTACACTTTTATGTTTTGTGGAATTTCAGTATTATGTATGAATACTTTGTATTCAAACTTCAGTTGATTAATCATTCAGTTTGGTATTCTGTCATTATGCTCTGTACAATAAGGTTTTATGTTATAATTAAGGATCTCACTAAAGTAAAGTAGGACCAGTTGAAAATTGACATGTAAAGACCATATTCATGTGATTTTCATGCTACACATTTCATGATGTATCTATGTCATTTGGTTGTGTCAAAGTTGGTGATCATTGTTGAATTAGTCATGATTGATATGACGAAGTTCACTGTGGTTCGATACGGAGACGGGACTAATGGACGGGATAATTTGGGTATGCCTGTGACATAATGGTATATTAAGCGCGCAATAAGGATAACACGTATGGTGAATCATATATGTGACCAGTGGGAGATTGTTGGAATTTCTAACAATTTATGGGTCACAAATATAATTCTATAATTGCGTTATAGCCATTATGTATTTAGCCAATATATATAAAATGGTCTTATGGATTAATTTGGTGGCTAAGGGCATATGTGTCATGACATATTATGAGTGTAGATACCTTCGGGCAATTTCTAGTTTGATGAAGGGACTGAATTAGAATATTGCAACTTGAGTGGTAACCGTTAATGTTACCTTTATGGGTTATGGTCCCCAGTTGGAGAGCAACGGGTTTATTGAGTAACTGATGTTATAAGGATTGGTTTATGAGGATATGTGACTTAAGTCACAAAACCAAGATATATATAAAGGAAAAAAGGGAAAGGCATAAGGTAAGGTTAAGCAAAGCCATCTCATTTTCACTTTGACAAAAAGGAATATTAGGAGCACTCTCGTTCTCTCTAGATTCCCCTCTAGCAGAGCGAACGGAAAACCATCAGGCTCTAGCAACCGGAACATCCTACAACCCACATACCTCGGAGCATTCGGAATGGCTAACCAAGGTATGCGTTTTCTTCTTCACTATGAAACCAATTAGGGTTTTCTTCGGTCTGGATTAGGATTGTTCCATTAGGGTTTATGTATGGGCATAAACATATGGTTTCGGAACAATGTCCTAATCATTCTGTTTCGGGTATACGATTAGGATTAATCGGAAATATCCATAAAAAAACCCTTAATTTATAAACATATATTACATTGATCAACCTCTATGAGAGGTGTAATTTTTTATACAAAAAGTGATAAATGTAATTAATTTAAACAAAATATGATATATGATATAAATTAAACATTGATATGTAAATGTCTTGTATTGTTTATTATATAAATTACATTGATAAGTAATTTACTCATAAATATCTTATATATGAATAATAAATTAGTTGCACACGGTAAGTGTAAATTATTCGGTTGGAAAACAATATTAAATTAACTACATTATTGGAATCACATGTAACCTTAAAATGGTAAAGCAATATTAATGTTGGCCTGCTAGGCTAGCTCGGCCCGGCCCGCTGAGCTAAAATCTTCAGTCCGACCCGCTAAAAATATCGATCAAAACGGGTTGGCCCGTCGGGCCAAGCCCATATTGCCATCCCTAGTTGTCCTTTACCGTGCTAGGCTAACATAGTGTTTTTGACTTTTTATTTCTAAAAATGGTATGTTTTCACTTTTCCTTATTATTAGTGTTTTTGATTATTGTATAAATTATGAAGATTTATTTTATAATTGTATTAGGGAATAATGTAGGTCCTGGTGTGAGGAGGTAACTCCTCTCCTTACACCAATTATATAGTGACATATGTCACCTCACATTTTTTTTCCATGTATTTTCATATTTTGTTTTAGGAATAATCATTTTCATTTCTCTCCCATCTTTCATTCACTCATGTTCACTTCTCTTCTTCTTCCCCTTTCTCTCTTCTTTTCTCTTAAAGTAAAATAGCAACTGTGTGAAGAAGATGAAGACGATTAATATATATAAATTTGGATATAAAGAAGATTAATATATATACAACTGTATGTTCACATCACTACTATTACCACATTTGACTCCTTATACATATAAATTTGAACATGAAGAAAATTAATATAAAACATAAAGTTATATTATTCTTTCATTGTTAAAGTATTATCCTTTTTAAACCTTCTAAGAAAGTTATGATTTTAGAATGAAGAGAATAGAGAGAAAAGGGAAGAAGAAGAAAATTGAA
This sequence comes from Lupinus albus, assembly GCA_009771035.1. Taxonomy (NCBI): domain Eukaryota; kingdom Viridiplantae; phylum Streptophyta; class Magnoliopsida; order Fabales; family Fabaceae; genus Lupinus; species Lupinus albus. The sequence continues at coordinate 6,192,447 of CM020010.1, forward strand.
CATGAATGAATGAAAGAGGGGAGAGAAACTCAATACAAAATATGAAAAGACATGAAAGAAATAATAAAAAAATAAATGTGAGGTGATATATGTCACTATATAATTGGTGTAAGGAGAGAAGTTATCTCTCACACCAGGACCTACATTATTCCCAATTGTATTATGATAAAATCAATTAAATTGTAACTATTTCTTAAATATGGGTTAGACTTAGAATTTCACAAAACTCCAAGTAGGAACAACAAATCCAAATTAATCTATGGGATCTAATGACTAATTTTAAAAGTTTGGGGATTCAACTACAAATGATTTTAAAGTTTAAGCGCCCAATTTTAAAATTTTCAAAGTTCAAGAGGTCAATTACAAATGTATTTCAAGTTCAAATACCTAATTAATTTTTTTAAAGTTTAGGGTAATAATTAAAAAATTAAATAGTTTAAGAACCTAAAAAATAGTTTAACCATAAAATGATAACTTTTTTTTGATATTTCTGACCAAGTGTTCAAGAGTTCTATTTTGATATGTTTCAATAAAATGTATTTTATTTCTAAAAACAAAGTTTTTTTAAGAGTAAATTACACTCACATCCCCTGAGTTTTAGTGAAATTACACAAACCACCCCTCACTTTTTTGTCCTTACACGAACTACCCCTAATTTTGTACATATGTTACACTGACTACCCCTGCATAATATAAAAGTGTAATATTTTAAACAAAAAACTTATGATGTGTGTAATTAATTAAACAAAATATTGTATATTATGTATAAAAATTCAAATAATATAAGAGTCAATGTGTCTTCATTATTTGGCTCATTATAAAATAATATAAGAGTTATTTAAACATTTATTTGAAATTATTAATGTATTTTTTACTGACACAAAAATAATAAAGAAACATTCGCTTTTGTACTATTTGAAGTGTTACACAATATACAATATTTTGTTTAACTTAATTACATTCATCACACGTTTTTTCTTTAAAATATTACACATTTATAACATGCAAGGGTAGTATGTGTTGTAATTTACTCTTTTTTTAACGACAACGCTTGAATTCCTAAAAATGATAAGTAGCTTAAATTATAGGGGTTTGTTAACATGGAAGAAGTATTTTTTCAGTTAGATACATGTTAGTAATGTGTACCAAAAGATTTTGACAAAAAACTCTTAATATTGTAGTGTAACAAGTTTTAATATTAAGGGTGTTTATGTAATTTAACTTTGTATCACCCCACACCCCTAAACTTCAATCTTCTCATTTCACTCTTTCTCAAATTTCAAATCTCTACCTTTTCTATCCTCCCTTCAAACAATAAAAATGTAGAACAATGAAAGTTACAAATTAGGAATGGATAGGATGGGAACGTGTGTTAAGTCATCTGCACCTCAACTTCAATGTGGAAATAAAAGACAAGATTACAACAAAACATGTAATAATTAATAATTACTAAAGTGAGAAGGAGAGAATACGAGAGAAGAGGGTAATTGTGATTTTGGCGAGAGAGAAAACAAAGAGAGAAGTATTTCTTGATTCAATCTTGCAAGTAGTTACAGAAGAATCATAAAAGGAGAAGAGGAGAGAAAAACTAATTTGATGAAAAAATAGAGTAAGTTATTGACCACTAAAACTGCCTATAACCCCTATATAAAGAAGGTTACTAACAGAAAGAGAAAGATAGGCCTTAGAGAAGGAAAGCCCATAAATACAAAACAATAAGATAATATTTTGACAAAGAGAAAGAGCTTGTTGAAGAGGTGATAACATTTCAACATTTAACAATGTCTCTCATTATTTTTACAATAATTTCATAAAAAATGAGGAGGTGATGGTTTTAGGGGAGGAGAGAAAGTTAAGGATTTGAAATTTGAGAAAGAGTGAAATGAGGAGGATGATTGAAGTTTAGGGATGAGATGTGAGACAAAATTAAATTACATAAATACCCTTATTATTAAAACTTGTTACACCAAAACATTAAGAGTTTTTTTATCAAAATCTTTTGGTACACTTTGCTATATGTAAATAACATTTTCTCATGTTAGTAAACCCCTAAATTATAAATCAAATTTTACAGTCAGAATATTAAAGAAATAACAAACGAAAACGACAGTTTGGAATTACTAGGTAGAAATAAAGATAGAGGAAAAAGAGCCCAATCTATGAAAAAGCTTGAAAATGATCTCACTCCCCAATCAACATGCAGATAATAACATGTACCAAATTTTCATTAAACTGTCATACATTTTTCTTTTTATTCTACCTCAAATATGCAATATAGATATCATGTCACATATAGAGTAAAAATGTCTTCTTGATAATAATACTCGTTGGGAGAACAAACATATATTCCGAATGAATTAGTTAAGAGGATATTCCTTATTTCAAACTTAAAGTCACATTCCTTATGATTTATAAGTCTATGAGATGGGGCCGAAACTAATATTTGTAAGAGAATAATGTATTTCCTCATACCAGGAGATAACTTACATTCCCCAGTTAATAAAAGAATGACATGTGTATTGTTTTGTTTTGTTTTATAAATATTTTTGTAAAAAATGATTAAATGATACATATGTCATGATTTTAATGGTTGGAAGAAATAATTTATCTCTTTATAATATGAGATACATTATTCTCCTTTTGCAATGGTCTCATCTAATGGGAACTGAAAAGTGATCAAAAGTTGATTGTAAAGAAAAGGCTTTTGGGAATTAATGTTTTAATGCAACTTGGACCCATGAATGTCAGAAATATAGTATAGTACTGAGTGTTAATGATATTGTTTGATTGCACCACATGCATGTCAATAGAAAATTATCATGCACAACATTTACTTTCAAGAGGATATTTTTAGGATATAAAAATGGACAAAAACTTAGGTAAAGTATCATAAGTGCTAGTGGTACAGGTGACCTATTAGAGGATATCACGTAGATCTTTTGTATACTTTCAAAGAATGAACATTTATTAGATTTACAATCAAACATTTTTTGACCTTGAAAATATTCAAAAAGGTTCACGTGTCATCATTTAGTAGATCACATGTATCACTAGCACCTATGGTACTTTATCTAAGTTTTGTTTTATAAAAATACACAATTTTTTTATTTTTTTATATAAAATAGTGCACAAATTGAAAAGTTAAAGGATTAAATATCATCAAAATAAAATGGACATAATAAAATTACACAAGATAAATATCCTGATCCCATCTACATCATGCTCTTTCTATTTTCTTGCTGGATCTGTAAGTAGTTCACGTGGAGATCATGTGAAATTGATATCTTTGTCTTTCCTCTTATATTAATCATCAATGTACTTCTTTTTAAACATTGAACTTTTAAGAGGCTAGCTTGAATTCGAATCCTACTTGACGACACCAATTACAAACAAAATTCTAAGAAATGAAATGTTTCACCGTAATGTACTAAAAGATACCTACGAATGGATAATATAAAGTGAATTGTTTAATACTAAAATTAATGAAAATAATGATAGTAGTAAGAATAATAAATTGCTTAGCAATGTTTATCTTTTGAAGATATTTTTCTAGTGAAAGTGATTTGGAGTCAAATGGATTATAGGGAGTTAGAAAGTAACATGAGAAATGACTACCCTCATTTATTTCGGAAGGTATAAGTTAAATTTCGGGGATGAAATTTCTATTTTGTGGAGAGGATTGTAACACCTATATTTTTCTGAATGTGAATTATGAGTTTATTTAGTATATTATATTATTGAGAAAATATATGTAATTAAAATGTTGTACTCAAGTGTTGGTACAATGATGTTTTAAAACAAATACTACTAGTAAATATCTCATGCAATCTACGTAGTTTTATAATAAATATATATTATTGAAATAATAATATAAAAGACATTTACTAATTGTTTAAAATAATATCCTAATTAATATTATTTTATTATTATTTCTTGCCATGTTTGCTTATTCAAATAATTTGGAAAAAAGGAAGATTCCATTTTCCCTTTCTTTTAACTTGAATGTTGCTTTTTGGAGAATGTGTAGTGAAGATGTGATTTCATTTTCATTTAAGTGTTTATTTCTCTCTTTCTCTAACTCTTTCAATTTGAGTGAATGTGTAGTGGAGATGTGAGTTTATGTTTTGTGTTTTTGTGGTTATTGTTTCTTTTTTCTCTTCTTTATCTTTAAGCTTGCATGTTTACATTTGTATTAAAAATGGAACATATTATGATCACTGTATGTTAATCTATCATCTACGGCTATAATTTCATATGCTTGTAGTAACTTTAAGTTGATTAGGGTTAATTTTTTCTCCTTTCTATTTATCTAATAATACACTAGTTTTATGTTAAATTAATATATATAAAGTTTGTATATACCTTCTTGTTGCCTAAATTTTAATGTTACATCAGTTTAGGTAAAAAAAAATGGGTTTTCAAGATAACTGTTGTTTAGGAGTAGTTGTTAGCCAAATTATTTTTTTATGAGGTGTTTGTATTGTGTGAGCTTCTATTAATCTATATACTATATAATAAAAAAAGTTCTCTCATGTCAATATATCTATTATACTATAAGAAAAAAAAGGTTTTCCATTATTAGCCACACATGTCATCTTCTCATGCAAAGTTTTTCCACCCAAACACTTCCACCAACTACCATGCATAGTCCTACATTGTATCATTACCATCTACATTCATATCATACATCAAACGATCAATTATCATGCATAGTCTCACATTGTATCATTACCCTCTACATTCATATCATACATCAAAATGACACATGTATGTCACTTCTCATATCATACATCAAAATGACACATGCATGTCACATTTATTAATCCTTCATTTTTTCTACCAAAAAGTTAATCATATATTCACATATTCTCATATTCATTTTCCATCCAAAAATCTTTCTTCATTTTCACTAAATCAATTATTATATTTCTTCATTTTCCCTAAAATCATATTCTTATTCATATTCACATATTCTCATATTCATTTTCCATCCAAAAATCTTTCTTCATTTTCACTAAATCAATTATTATATTTCTTCATTTTCCCTAAAATCATATTCTTATTAGCAATTCTATTATACTATTATACACATTCATTATAATATTCTCATATTAATTTATATTAGAGATACATGAGTTTAAGGGGAAAAATAATTCATATCCTATTATGTTGTTTGATTATGTAAAAACAAAAATAATTCTTTAAATTTTCATCCACATTATCCTAAAAATGATAAACTCTTTGTAACAAAAATCACAAAGCCAGAATAATGAAAAGCTTTAAATGAGAAATGAAGAAAATTAAAGTATGATATAATATAATGTTACCTAAGAAGAAGAAAAATAATCATGAGATTGTAAGATTATCCTATTACGCACATATGCAATTATCATTACCTACAGGAAATTGCGGTTTGATTATGTAAAAACAAAAATAATTCTTTAAATTATCATCCACATTATCCCGAAAATGATGAACCCTCTCTAACCAAAATCACAAAGTCAGAATATTAAAAAACTTAGAATGAGAAATGAAGAAAATTAAAGTATGATGTAATGTTATCTAAGAAGAAGAAAAAGAATCATGAGATTGTAAGCAAAAAATGTTGGTAATAATTGTAACACCAAAAAATTACCCTCTTTGAAATGAGGTAACAGTCCTGAAGAATGGGGCATACTGCCAGATTCTCGCTTGAGCGAGAGGACCTCGCCCAAGCGAGGAATGGGTCGCTTGAGCGAGAGAAAGCCTGGGCAGGCTGTGAGATTCTGTCTTAAGCGAGAGAATCTCGCCCAGGCGAGAGGGTCCGTGTTTTGAAACTTAAAATATCGTGGGCTTCTCGCCCAAGCGAGATATTCTTGCCCGGGCGAGAGTGCCCAGCTATAAAAGTAAAGAGAGAGTTTCACAAACCCTAATCTTTATTTTCTTTTCTCCCCTTTCACTCCCAACGGCGGCTCCCCATGGATTCCGACTCTTTCCTCCACTAAACCTCAAAAACACGTCAAAACCTCTTCCTCTTGCTTCTTAATGGAACATTGGAGAGCTTTGGAGATGAAAAAGCAACAATGGAGGTTGAAGGAGATGGAGGTAGATGGAGCTCTTTGCTGATCGACGGAGCTTACGCAACCTAAGGTGAGGGAAAAGACAATTGTGGTCTTAGAGTATTTCATTAGAGTCATCATTTTCGATTTCCCTCGAGAATCAGAGCATATTAACGGATGGAAACTCTCTTGGGAGTTTGTGGTCCATGTAAGAGTCTTTATTTTACATGAGGATGTATTAGCCATAAAAGTGGAGATATATGTGTGGGGGAAAACCGTTTATCTAAGTAAAACGCAATATGCTCATTTATGGTAATACACCGTCATTAATGATGGTTCTAACGTTAATGTGTATATGATGAAGGATATGTTAAGCGTGGTTTGTTTATGATAATGGTTATGCTGTGTGATAATGATGGTGTGTGAGTTATTTGTGGTCATAAACATATATGAGCGTGTTGTAACAATAATCACTTTGATGAGTTACTGATGTGTTAAAATGAATATGAGAATGTTTATCAAAATGAGTATGTTGTGAGTGGTTGATTGTTATAAACATGTATGGGTGTGTTTGTAACAATGAATGTGTGATGAGCTATTAATGTGTTAAAATGGATATGAGTATGTTTATCAAAATGAGTATGTTGTGAGTGGTTGATTGTTATAAACATGTATGGGTGTGTTTGTAACAATGAATGTGTGATGAGTTGTTAATGTGTTAAAATGAATATGAGTGTGTTTATCAAAATGAGTATGTTGTGAGTTGTTGATTTGTTATAAACCCATATGGGTGTGCGTGTAACACTGAATGTGTGATGACCGGTTAAGGTGTTAAAATGGATAAGGGTATGTTTGTGACAATGAAGGTGTTGTGTATTAGTTCATGGTGATGGAGCAATGTGATGTCTTGTGTTTATTGGGTGTATGACATTGAGTTGATAATTTGTGCTATGATGAACATGAGATGTGAGGATAACGTGAATTATAGGCCTATCCTATGTGGTAGTGGAACAATTCAATCTACCCCATGTGGTAGAATAATAACTCGACCTACCAGAGGTGGTATGGGAAATTAACTAGAGATACCGATGCGGTAGATGATTATCTTTGTGGGGAGACATGTCGGACATGGTCAAAGGGTGAATATCATTAATGGGAAATGAGTATGTTTGAAATGAAATAAATATGCATGTTATAGAATATATATTATGGGATGTATATACTATACGATGAATATGAATGAGGAGAAATGAGTATGTTTGGATGTAAGAAATATGCATACTATAGAACATATATATTATGGGATATATGTGCACTATAGGGTGATTATAGGAATAAATATGCACACTATAGAACATATATATTATGGGATATATGTGTACTATAGGATGAATATGGGTAATATGAGATGAATAAATATGCGCACTATAGAACATATATATTATGGGGTATATATGCACTATAGGGTGAATATGAATAATATGTGTTGATTGGTATATGCTTATCATGATTGATGTTAGATGTGTGGTTTTAATACTTTAATGTTATTACTCCATGTAAATCCACGCTACGGTCGCCGTAGTTGATTCTTACTCATTCTGTCTTTCCTTGTATGTGTTATGTATTTGAGTTCAGGTCGTGGCGGTAGCGCATCGGATACTTGTGGAGGAGAGTACATGTTTGAGTAGTTGCTTTATGTTCTCAATGTTGTAATTGAGTAATGCATGTAATATGAAGAATATGTTAAATGAGATTTATGTATGAGTGACTTTCTCCTAAATATATAGTTAGGATATTAGATGATGTAAAAATGGAAGTATTATTGAGAATGAATAATTGTATCTAAATTGTGTAATTAAAAGGAAGTGCAATGACATGTTTTTAATGAAGTGAACGATTGATTGTTTCCGCACCTGAAAGATTAATTGAACTTATATATATATTCAATCAGGTTTTCCAAATCGTTCGAGTAATGTCTTTTAAAAGTAATCAACTCGCTTTCATGAATAATGTTTTAAAAAAAAATTGGATTACGAAAATCAGGTCCTTACAATAATTATAAAATATCGTGTTATAATGTGATGTGAAAACAATTCTATAAATATCTCATACTCTAATTAGCAATTATATTATCTTATTATTATTATGCATATTTCTTATATATTAATTTCTATTAATCACCAGGTACATAGGTTTAAAATCAACATTCATCATCGTTACGATTCTGGAATATTCATGAATAATTCAATTAGAATGAATATAATTATTATACTTAATGATCATTCATGATTTCATAAAAAAATCATTATACACATTTATTCTTATATTTTTTTCTCACAAAAAATCTTTCTTTATTTCCCTAAATCAATTCTTATATTTCTCCACTCTTATAATATTGTGCACATTTTATTGATATATCATAATTTCATTAGCAATTCTATTATCTTATTATGCACATTTATATATTTCCCCTAAATCAATTCTTATAAATGAAGCTTTAAATTCATATAATATTCTGAAAGCAATCCTATTAATATTTCATACTGTGATTAGCAATCCTATTAAACACATTTCTTATATATTTCCCCCTAAATCAATTCTTGTCAATATTATTATACACATTCCATATATATATATTTACTTATTTATATTAATTTCTATTAATTATCAGCTATATATGTTTAAAATTATACTCAACAATTAATTTCCCTAAATCAATTCTTATAATACTGTGAAAGAAATCTTATTGATATCTCATATTCTGATTAACAATCATATTATCTTATTATTATGAACATTTATTATATATTCATTTATATTAATTATCAAGTACATATCTTTAAAATTATACTCAACAATTAATCATCATTCATCACCATTACCATACCGCAATATTCATGAATAATTCAATTAGAATGAATATAATTATTATACTTAATGGTCATTCATGATTTCATAAATATTATTATTATACACATTTATTCTCATATTTTTTCCCCTCCAAAAATCTTCATTTATTTCCCTACATCAACTCTTATAACTCATATTCTGATTAACAATCATATTATCCTATTATGCACATTCCTTATAATATTTTGAAAACAATTATATTAATATCTCATATTCTGATTAGCAATCCTATTATCTTATTATTATCCACATTTTTTACATATTCGTTTATATTAATTTCTATTAATCACCATGTACATATGTTTAAAATTATATCCAACAATTAATTTCCTTAAATCAATTCTTATAACTCAAGAATTGAATTTTCATTTACAATATTTAATACTAATAACCATTAACTACCATTACCATCAACTATCATATGGATGTACACGAATAACATGTGTGTTCTTAATCATATGACAAAAAAAATAACGTCTCGTGCAAATTTACGGGTAACATGTTTGTTTTTAGCCATTAAAATGTTCGAGTCACACGTGTACTCTTAATAATAGGAATGCACGAGTAACATATGTGTTTTTAATCATGTGAATACACAAGTAGCATGTGTATTTTTAACTATATGAATGCAAATATAGTACATGTCTGCATTAACTATAGGAATGCGAATAACACATGTGTCTTTTTAAAAATGTCAATGTACGGATAACATGTGTGTTTTAACTATACGAATGCACGGGTAACATGTGTGTTTTTAGCAATGTGAATGTACGAGTAACATGTTTGTTTTTAACCATTAAAATATACGAGTAACATATTTGTTCTTAGCAATACGAATGCATGAGTAACATGTGTTTTTAATCATGCGAATACACAAGTAACACGTGTCTTCTTAACAATACGAATGCAAGAGTAACATATGCGTTTTTATTCATACAAATACACAAGTAACATGTATGTTTTAATTATATGAACGTACATATAAAACGTGTATTCTTAACCATACGAAAAAAAATGTCACACCGTGCATATCCGCACGGGTATCTTGCTAGTTATATAATAAAAAAAGGTTTTCTCATGTCATCTCATGACAAGTATCACAACCTCAACAAAAAAAATTCTTCCCAAAACATCCCAATTTCTTAATGTACAACCTTTCGCACAAGATAAAAGTACATCCTACCCATTCAATACATAATATATCATTTAATAACATATAATAATAATAAAACTGACGCTCACAATAAAGACACCATACTTTGTACAACCTCCCACATATGATAAAAATATACACTTACCCATTGTTCATTATCCAATATATTATTTATTAAGATATAATAATAATAATAACATTTAATCTATATACTATAATAGAAAAAATATTTCAGCACTATTCATTTTCACATGTGTCACAACCACATCCATATTTTTCCCGCCCAAACTTCATAAACTAACATAATTAATGAGATAAATAGTAACTATTAAGGGGATACCATATGTTTAACACTTGGACTTTTCAAGGGCAAATTTGTCATTACATAATGAATTTTTATTATCATTATGTCTTTTCAACATTTACTCACACTGTAACATTTATATTTGACAAATTAACATTTTTTGGCCAATTTTTATGCTTGAAGCTTATTTAATTATTTTTGAGTTCAAGATAACATTTTTGTATGATTTATCATTACACCTTATTCCGAATTTCTTGGTGTTATTTTGAATTGTTTTTCAAATTTTAGTTTAATATATAACCAATTTTGCTAGATGATTAAGGGTAGAAATGAATATTTTTCTCCAATTTTTAGTTCAATATTTTCCTTCTTACATTCTAACTTATGCATATTAACTTTTTAGTGTTTTTTTTATATGCAAGCTCACTATCTAATGTCTTTCATTTTCTGGGTTGCCAAAGCTCTAAAGTGTGTTTTTGTGTTCATCTTTCACAATTCACAAACATGCAATCTCTTTTCATATCACACTGCCACTTAGAGATTAAGAAGATTGAGAGAAGAAGGATGGTGAAGAGGAAGAGACATAAGTGTGGCAGAATCATTATCTTTGACGCTAGGTTGGTGGAGGTTGACATTATTCTTTAGACTCATGTACATTTTTTTCCTTAACTAGGTCTCTTTCAAAATATTATATTTTACTGTGTATGAGGAATTTAATTAATATTGGTCATTGGAATTGAATAGTTTTATTGATGAAAATGTAATCATTTTATAAAATTGTTATTGAATTGGTAATACGAGTAACATGAGTGTTCTTAATAATGCGAATGTATGGGCAACATGCGTGTTTTAACTATGAAAATGTATAGGTAACATGTGTTTTCTTAGCAATGTGAATGCACGAGTAACATATGTGTTTTTAATCATTAAAATATACGGGTCACATGTTTGTTCTTAACAATATGAATGCACATGTAACATGTGTATTTTTAACCATTCGAATGTACGGTTTAAAAGACACATGTTTGTACGAGTAATGCAAATGTAAGAGTAACATATGTATAGGTAACATGTGTCTTCTTAACAATGTGAATGTACGAGTAACATTTGTGTTTTTAACCATTAAAATGTATGAGTCACATGTTCTTAACAATACAAATGCACATGTAACATGTGTATTTTTAAATATGTGAATGTATAAACAACATGTATGTTCTTAACCATGTGAATGCACATGTAATGTGTATTATTAATCATGAGATAAAAAATATTGCCCGTGCATATGCACGAGTAACTTACTAGTTATTATTGGTTCTCATATTTTGGCGTTGATGTCATTAGGAATTGGGTCAAGTGTTGGAGGAACACAAAAAGGCATTTACAAAGCTCAAGTACCTAATCAAAACACCCAAGGCAAGAGAGACTTTATTCTTGGTCCATGTGGTCTTGGTCTTGTGTCATAGCATGGTCCGGTAACCTCAAAATCGGATGCAAATTTGTATTAAGTTTATGTTTGATGTATAAGGATCAATACTGAGAACTCTATAGTTAGTAAAGCCATACTCATATTGGTTAAGCTTAGTAAGCTTTCAAGTGCATAGATTATGTGATATCCTAAGTGTATGCTTGTTAATGGTGTGAGTCTTGTGTTTGGAAGAATTTTATAATTAATGATAATTGTCTAGATTTGTAGTTGGTTTGGTTGGAATGCAATGATTGATGTTGATGGTATATATACTTAGACATGTATATAAAATTGTAATGTAAATGTCGTTATGATACATGAATATGAATGAGTTTGACAAACATTCATCATTGCATTGGAGGAAGTTGTGGTAGAACAGAAAGATCCAGGATAGAAATATCTTGGGAAATGAATAGAGGTGGTTAATTATGGTGATTCATCATGAAAACCTTGAGAGTTGCTTGGGTAGGGTAGTCCAATGATAGTCCAGGCTATTCCCTTATAGATCAGGATAAGCCTGCTTAACCAAGTGATTCTGACACCCCCTTTCAATTATCTGGATCAGTGAGAGGGCGCCTGGTACGAAATTCACCTAATATGATAGGTGTACTGGTGATTTGTATTATATTGTACAGGATATCTTATATTCCTTCCATCTTTAATTTATTTTTTATTACAAAATCGAGGTGTTACACTAATTGTATAAAATTCTAGTCAAACTTCTCTCGAATAGACTCCGATTGGTGATTGGTAAGGTGATAAGTGATAACCAATTCACCTTCATTAAAGGGAGACACAAATTCAACTGAGTGGTAGCCCTGGACGAAGTCATTGATGATGCTATGAAAACTAGAAGGAAGTGCGCTCTCTTTAAGATAAATTTTGAAATGGTGTTTGACTCTATGTCTTGGGACATTCTGGATCACATGATGTCTCGGCTGGGGTTCTGTCCTACTTGGTGGATATGGATTATGGAATGTATTACCTCAACAAAGACTTCTATTCTCATAAATGGAAGCCCAACCAAAGAAATCACCCTTGAAAGAGGCCTAAGACAAGCGACCCCTTATCACCATTTTTTTTCCTCATTAATGCAGAAGGTATAAATGGATTAATGTATCAGGCTATTTGCAAATGGCAGCTTTAAACCATATAAGGCAAGGCGAGATGAGGTAGATGTCTTTTTACTGCAATTCGTCGATGATGTCATTCTAGTGGGTGAATACTCTCATAATAATATCCTAGTAATGACACATATCTTGAGACTATTTGAGCTATCATTTAGCATGAAGGTAAATTTTAGCAAGAGCAAAATAGTAGGGTTGAATGTGGCGGAGGCCCAAACTATTATACTTTCTGAACAGTTGAACTACAAGGTCAGCTCTGAAGCCTTCACCTACTTGGGAATACATGTGGGAGTTAATCATAGAAGACCTGAGATATGGAAGACACTACTAGAAAAACTAAAGGCACGATTGTCATCTTGGAAAAGGAACTACATCTCCTTCAGTGGTCGAATGGTCTTGATCAATGTTGTTTTATCTGCACTACCCATTTACATGTTGTCTTTATATATTGTCGTACATTCAATTCAAAAAATATAGAGATTTCCTATGGGGCGGATTCGAGATCACTAGGAAAATAAACTTGGTCAAATGGAGGAAAGTTTGCAAAGCAAAATTTGAGGGTGGCCTAGGAGTAAGGGTGAAAACAAGTCATACCGCTTATCAGGGACCTATTACCTGGCCTATAACGGGTCATGTCACGTCAGACCTTTTTAGTAAACAGGTCAGACTTAGGCTACTCCAAAAGCCTATTTAACCGAAATAGGTCAGGCCCAGACTTTTTAAAAAGCCTATTAAGTCTAACAGGTCGGCCTATGTAATGTTATTATATATTTATAAATTATTTTTATAACATGAACAAAAAACTAAATAATAAAAAAATTATGTAAATCCACTAGGACTTAGAGATTAGGCTATTTAATATTTGGATATTTAATTATTGTGACTTGGGCTTAAGTACATAACTCAACTCATGTTAAATATTAGAACAATATCATATTTTACTATAATATTAAAAGACATTGTTTTGTATATTCTAAACTCAAAGGCGCTACAAATCATTTGAATACATTACGCAACATTAGAAGATGATGGAAATAATTGTGATAACAATGTAAAAAATTTCACACTAATTGCTATAATTATAATAATTTTTTTCTAGTTTGTATATAATGTGTTGAATTTTTTACCTTAGCAGGCCTTTAAACAAGCTAACAGGTCAGACCAGGCTTTTAAACAGGTCAGACCTAGGCTTTTAATTTTTTTTTAAACAGGCTAACATGCCAGACCCAGGCTCCTATATGATATATAGGTTCGGTCTGTTTAAGGCAAAGTCTGGTCTAGCCTGACCTGTTTCCGCCCCTACCTAGGAGTAAAAGACATTCGCCTTTTCAACTTGACCTTACTAGGAAAACAGAGATGAGGAATGCTAACTAAAGGACATAGCCTTTGGTGTAGGATCATCAAGTCAGAGAGAACGGGAAAATGGTTTTGAGGGTTGGGGATGGGAAAAACACTAGACTCGACAAACCTTGAGGATAAGAACTGGTTCTGGAATAGCATGAAGATGAGGGTTGGGGACGGGAAAAACACTAGTTTTTGGTATGACAAGTGGTTAAATCCTGACAAACTCGGAGATCAATTTCAGAAACTGTATAATTTAATAACATATCAGGATGCAAACATAGGAGACTTGGGACACTGGTGGAATGGAGATTGGGAATGATCTCTTTCTTGATGAATACACCTTTTTATATGGGAATTTGAACTAATTGTTAATCTTATGCATGTCTTACAATAAACTATCGTGAAGAGAGATACAAAAGATTGTTGGAGTGGATTCACGACAAGTCAGGTCAATATAGCATTAAGTTAGCAGATCAAAACCTTCATAATAAGGTGGACAACTAAGTTGATCATCACAACATTTACAAACTCTTATGAGAGTCCAAATTACCTTTGAAGGCCATTACTTTTGCCTGGCGACTATTCCAAGACAGAATACCCACCATGGAAGCTTTGCTTAGGAGTGTAATTTCACAACTACGTGGAGGAACTACTTGAAAGCTATTTGTCAAAGAACTGGAAACTTCTCAACATTTATTCGCAACATGTAAGATTACTTATCAACTTTGGAAGGTGAATACAACTGGTTGGGGTTTGACATTACACTTCGACAAGATATGAGAAGACACTTCATGATACATATGAGTATGTCTACCAATAAAAAGAGCAGGAAGTTCTGGAGCATTATAGATATGGTCAATCTGGCTAGCAAGGAACCATACAATAATATCATTTCAACAAGGTACTCTTCCAACAAATTGTAGAGAGTGCAAATGTGAAATCATGGCTCTGGATTCAAGGCAAAAGTAAACATACAGTAATATCATTCGCCAAATGGACCAGTAACTCATGTGAATTTTTAAACTCTTACTTCTCCTTAAAGCTCTTGGTGTAATTATGTAATTATTTAACTTTCTCTATAAATTTTGTACCTTTGATACCTTCTAATTAATACAATTTTACTTATAAAAAAAACATAGATTTAGTTGAATTAGAAGCTTTTGAAGTTGCTTCTGACTCTCTTTCACTAGAAGAGAAGCAGAAATATCACCTTTCCTCTTATGCTCTAAGAATATATGGAAATGACCTCCAAAGATTAGTTGAGCTCATGATAGTGAGATAACAACTCAAATATGTGAATATATTGGAGTGAAGTTGAGAATGTCACACCCTCAAATGGTTAAGAACCTCGAGGAAATGTATAGCATAGATCATTAAAAAATGGGGTGTTGAATCATCATTCGTACCAAAACATAGTCATAACATTCCCACTAAAGAAGGATGGTATGATAATTCTTCTCCTTTTGAGGTTTAAGGCAAAAGGTGATCTATGTGAGCTTCGATTAGTCAATAAACATCAATGAAGCTTGTATAACTTCACTTGATAAAAGGATTTTATCCTCATTATAACTTCATCAATTAAGCTTCGATTAGTATCATTAATTATAAACCCTTTTGAATATATCTTACAATAATAATCGTTTGTTGAAAGACTAATATTTAACAAGTTCTTATAGATACAATCCCTTTTTTATATTTATTTACAATATCATTAACTAATTTCTATACAAATTTTAAGCAACATCCAAAAACACTTTAGAGTATTGATAATATTCTAGAGTAGTTCCAGAACTCGTGAACCAAATTGTATTATTAATCGTAGGAGTCTTGAAGTTAAATTCTTTAAAAGGCTTTGGAGTGAGAGACCAGATGCCTACTTGGCTTTGGTGATCCCTATTATTAGGCTCATCTAAGACAACCAATATAATACATCTTTATAGTATTAAATATTAGATTATATTTGGATTATCTATAATCCTGAAAAATAATGACACGAAATTACATATCCCATTATATTATGGATAAATTTATATGATTATCTTGAGATAAATCATGATTAAGGAATCCTTCTAAGATACATTCATAATATAAAGGATAAATCTATGTGAATTAACCTAAATTCGAGAGTATAAACGAGATATTATCACCAAGGAATAGATTTAAGTAGTAAAGAATCTAATATTTGTACAATATCTTAAGGGGTATAAATAAGAGGTCTTATAAGCTCACTTAACATACAATCAGTACACAACCTCAAAAGCATATTTGTTAATCATTTGATACATTTTCTTCGGTTTTGTTTGGGTGAAGAGTAGAAAATGAGAGAAATGAGAAAGGTCAGAAAGAGAGGGGAGTGAAAGAATAATATGAAAAATAGAGTAGATTATTATATTGTTTGGTTGGAGAGAAATAGAAAAGAAAAAGAAGAGAAAGTGGTAGATGTGACTTTTTGAATTACACAAATATCCATGCAATAAAAATAAAAAGTAGCTTAAAAATTCAAAAGTTTAAAGATAGTTTTGTCATTTCATATTAAATAACTCTTATCCCATACTTTCTTTGCATCAATGAAGAGAAACAATTTTTTGTGTGACGTATCCCAATTTTCCTCTATCCTCTCACTTTCTTTTGCTAAACCAAACAAAGAGAAAGTTTATGTTTATCTTCAAACTCTCTCTTTCCTTTCTCTTTCTACTTAACCAAAGAGAAGGTAAGTTAAAGAAAGAACGACTTAGTTAAAGAATGTAGGGCCATAATTTTATTATTGCCAAAATAAAGTAACATTTTATGAAGATTCTAATTTGAGCATATCAAAACAAGTGTCATGTCACTTTCTTTTATCTAAATTTGTAAAGTAGGTCTTACCGACCAAAACCATTATTGTTCCCTTAATTATTTTATTTAATAAATGGGGACTTTACACTAACCAAGTTATGAGTAGGTGTACATTGGTTGGGACAAGGATTATGAATACAAATTAAGAATGAATGTGTAGCTCTCTCAGATCACAGTGTTAAGTGATAACTATTATTTGGAAATGATAGTTAATGATCATTATGGTAATACTTAATTAGAATCTCACATTTCAAATGTTCTGTTTTTTTTTGTGTGAAGTAAAAGCCAACTAAAGATTCTAGATCATTGCTCCAAGTCAAACCTTTCACCAAACATTTAACTTATGGATTTTTAGTCAACTTCATTGACTCTGCGAAAACGATGGTTGGTCATATTTTATTTGTGAAGAAGCTGGTGAGAAGAGGAAAGAGATCTCTCATGTCCAATACTGAATCGAATTGTGACACATGACAAAAACAATAATTTAATAATCATAATTTCATGTTATTTTATAATAAATAAATAAAAAATCAGACTCGAACTCATCATAATTATCTCATTCATTAGTTGTGTTTATGTTTTTAATTGCTCCACCAATCATGCATTGTTTAGAATACATATATAATGTATCATGACTAAAATGTCAAACTAATCCCTCACAAACAATAGGCTACACTACATTATAATTTTTTCTTCACCTTTCTCCCACCATATAAATAATTACATTTAACAAACGCCATGTTTTTGGTATATATATATATCACATCATACATTTATAATATAAGGTAGTGCAACCAGCTTTTGTAGATTTCCAAAAATAGTATCATCCTATTTACGCAGTGTTATTTTAATTGTCATTTTAATATTTTTTAGGTTTTTATACTATTTATCATTTTAGGAAATTAAGAAATATTAATATGCATTTTATTGTTTGCCCTTTTGTCTTATATTGTATTAAAATTAATTGTTTCAACTATTTTTCTTGAAAATAGAAATAATGTTAATAATTTCATGAGACACTATTTGTTAAAACTACATTTTTATATATTGTAATTAACACTTTCAATATAATTACCTTAGTTCGTATGCATTACCTTAAAGCTATAATTAAAATGGGATGAAGGGACTAACCTACAAGAACATGATTAGATGTTTAAGTGAGGATTTGTCTTAATAATATTTTTTCACATATATAAATCTCATGATCCAGCTAATAACCTCAAGTTTAAGTAACTCAAAACCCTTGTAGTTAAATCACACACATTAGTGCACCCACTTAGATTTTGAAAATTGACATTACAATTTCATTATATCCATTTTGCATGCATGTATATACATACAACCCCTATAAATAATTCATTTAAAGCATTACTTCATAACAAGTTTTCTACAATTTTATATGAGGAAAGTTTTGATTCTTATATAGGTTTTTGGATAGAAAAACCTTCCCCAACCATCAACATTTATGATATATATATATATATATATATATATATATATATATATATATATATATATATATATATATATATGAGAGAGATCCATTTACCCCAATAGTAAGTGAAAAAACCTACTTCACATCATGATCATTAATTCTTGGGAAATCCAATAGTTTGAATTGATGAGTACATCTAAACTATTGGATTTTTCAATATTAGATTATTAAGATGAGAAGTAGGTTTTTTCCACTTACTCCATATATATATATATATATATATATATATATATATATATATATATATATATATATATATATATATCTACGGCTAAGGACAAAATCTGTGATGAAATAATTGCCCCATGCTATTGATAGTACTCTCTTTCTATCGCTTTCCTTTTTCCTTTTCTTTTACTTTTTCTATTTTCATATATTTTTTATTATTCTGACAAAATGCTAATTTCATTCTTAATAGTTAAGGTGTAGGCCATGCATGTTAATGCAATACAGTCTCTCCCTCTCTTTACCTATCATTATTAGTTACAGAATTAATTCGAAAGCAAGAAAGGAGAGCAAAGTTAGAGAATGAAGTTACCATTTAAAAGCTCAATCAAGTAAATTCAAAACAACCATTTTCTCACGAGTCATTTATGAATGACTATATATGTATGCATGTGCTTTTAAAATTCATTCATTACCTTGTTTTTTAACTGATTATAAACATAGTTATCGCTTCTAATAAATGTCGTTTTTAATTATTGAATCTTGAAATTTGACCTTTTACGATATGTAAGATATAATAAGGTCCAATACAAAAATGACTCCTTCAGTGTTAACCCTCAATTGGCTAGGCTCCCATGGGTTCAAGTCTCTTGAAAACATACTTAACCCATTTTCATTTCCATGATGCTGATTTAATTCATTTTAGTTTCATCCCTTCTAATAAAATCAAAATTATTGGGAGATTTTCATCCATGGGTACATACTTCCATGGGCTAAGTGAAAGAATCATATAAATGGGCTTGACACCACATCTTGACCCAAAACCTTAAGGTATTAGGTCTATGGGTCCATCCACTTATATGCTATTAAACTCATCCACTATTCCACAATGTGGGACTTCTCCATTCATACTTGTAATACTCAACATCTCTCCCTCAAGTGTGAGTTACTCCCCTCTTCGAGTATTGGATACACTAGAGCTCAACTCTCTATCTACTTGCACTGCCGTTGGCTTGTCATTTCATAACGGAACACGCCGCCTTGACCTCTCGTCATGAAGACTTTCGACACAAGGATCCCTCATGGATCTACCGACCATTTGTCGTTTCAATACTCCGTTGAGCCGTCTCTGATACCACTGTTGGGAAATTCAGAACCAATTTCCCTCCTCTGTGTGATGCAAAATGGGCACTTGCGAAAACGGCAAGTGAATAAGGTAAATAGAGAATAGTAGAAGAATAACACCAAGAATTTTAACGTGGAAAAACCTCCTCAATGTGAGAAGGAAACAACCACAGGACCTAGTCCAGAAAATATCTCCACTATAGAAAAGTAGGATTACAATATTTGACTCTCTTTTACAAAGAAGATAACACTCAATCTCACCTAAAAGGATGGAAATACAAACTCTCTAGTATCTCACTAGGAATACAAAAACTCACACTAAAGAAGATATAAGCTCTCTCACTTTCTCTCTATGATGCTCTTTCTCACTTGCTTGTACATTTCTTCCTCACAAGTCTCCTTTATATAGAGAAGGGAATCAAGGCTTCATCATAAGGATATAGTGGAGGATTAATTGTTGTCATACTTTCAAGATACCTTGAAAATGCTATTCCAACTTTCTAAGTTACATTGCATGGTTCTCAAGAGTCAAGGAGTAATTCCAAGACTTACATCAACTTTCTAAGTTACACTTCATGGTTCTCAAGAATCAAGGAATAATTCCAAGATTTACTTCAACTTTCTAAGTTAGGTTTCATACTTTCCAAGAGTCATTGGAAGAGTCATCATACAATGGTTCATCTACCAAGTAGCATTGGTTATACTTCCACATCAATTAGGAAGGATTCCCAACAAATCTCCCCCTTCCTGAATTAATTGAGGGGTATCACCAATCCTGCACCTCTGTAACAGTCTGTCAGCTTCTTAAGTGAAACTGCCTTGGTCATCATATCGGACCAGTTGTCATCTGTATGAATTTTCTCTAGCTGCAATTCGCCATCCTCCAAAGCATTTCGTATCCAATGATAACGATAATCAATGTGCTTTGTCCGAGAATGGAATGTAAGATTCTTAGCCAGGTGAATTGAACTTTGGTTGTCACAGTGCAAAACGTAGCTTTCTTGAACATGACCCAACTCATGCAAGATGTTTTTCATGTATTTTATCTCCTTGTCAGCTCCGGATACTGCAATGTACTCTACTTCAGTTGTCGATAATGGAACACATCTTTGTAACTTGGATTGCCACGATACAGCTCCCCCTGCAAATGTAGTTAGATAACCTGATGTAGATTTTCTGGAATCTACATCTTCAGTCATGTCAGCATCTGTGTATCCTACTAATATAGGATCTTCATTACCAAAACATAAGAATCTTTTGGTAGTTCCCCTCAAATATCTCAATATCCACTTCAGTGCATTCCAATGCTCTTTGCCGGGATTGGACAAGAACCGACTCACAACTCCAACTGCATGGGCAATATCTGGTCTTGTACAAATCATGGCATACATTAGGCTTCCTACCACAGAGGAATAAGGCATTCTGCACATTTCTTTCATTTCTTCATCACTAGTTGGACATTGCAGTGTTGTTAACTTGAAATGTGCAGCAAGTGGAGCACTAACAGGCTTTGCATTATCCATGTTGAATCTCTTGAGAACTTTCTCAATATACTTCTCTTGTGATAGCCATAACAACTTCTTGGAACGATCTCTTATTATCCTTATTCCAAGGATTTGTTTTGCTGGACCCAAGTCTTTCATAGCAAAAGACTTGCTTAAAGCATTCTTCAAACCAACAATCTTGGTCTTGTCATGCCCAATGATTAACATATCATCAACATATAATAGGAGTATAATAAAGTTTCCATCTTCATACCTTTTGATGAATACACAGTGATCACCAGTTGTCTTCTTGAAACTGTGGTTGGTCATAAAGGATTCAAACTTCTTGTACCACTGTATGGGGGCTTGCTTTAGACCATATAAACTCTTCTTCAGACGACACACTAAGTGCTCCTTGTCTGGTTCTTCATAACCTTCTGGTTGCTCCATATAGATTTCTTCTTTGATGTCTTCGTGTAAGAAAGTTGTTTTGACATCAAGTTGCTCAACTTCTAAGTCTAGGCTAGCTGCTAGACCCAATGTTACTCTTATGGATGAATACTTCACCACCGGTGAGAATATCTCATCAAAATCAACTCCTTTCTTTCGATTGCATCCTTTTACAACAATCCGAGCTTTATATCTTGGTCTCGAGTTTCCTTCTTCAACTTTAAGCCTATAGACCCAGTTTTTTTTCAAGGTTTTTCTTCCTTTGGGCAACTCTACCAAATCATAGGTTTGGTTCTCATGTAATGAGTTCATCTCATCTTCCATGGCTTTAATCCACTCTGCTTTCTCATTCGCATGCATAGCTTCTGAGAAGTCTTGAGCCTCACCATTGTCTGTCAATATGATATAGTCTTCTTCAGGATACTTTGAAGAAGGTATCCTGCCTCTTCCAGAGTGTCTCAATTCAACTTGCATCTGATGCTCTACTTGTTCGGGTTCTTGATGCATTTGTGTGTCTACCACCACTTCATCATGATCTGACTCTTCATTAATCAGGTTCTATGTGAGCAGGATCTTCCTGTTGGTCAATCTGTTCTGGATTAATCTGATGATCAGGATCTGTCTGTTGAGTAATCTCTCTCCGTGAATCAATGCGATCTTTGGCCATGCACTGATTTTTATTTTGAACATATTTGATAGTCTGCTCCTCAAAGAACACAACATCTCTGCTTCTCACAACTTTCTTGTTTATCGGATCCCACAGTCTGTACCCAAATTCATCCTTTGGAGACCCAAGGTAAATTCACTCATTGGTCTTAACATCCAGCTTATTTCTCTCATCTTTCGGAATGTGAACGAAGGCTCTGCACCCAAATACTCTTAGGTGGTTGAAGGATGCTTTCTTCTTGTATCATACTTCCTCTGAAATTTATCCGTTCAGGGGTCTTGACGGTGTCCGATTTATGAGATCTATTGCAGTCTTCACTGCTTCACCCTAGAAAGACTTGGGGAGATTGGCATCTTGCAACATGCATCTGATCTTCTCTTCAATTGTGCGGTTCATCCTCTCAGCTACACCATTCAACTGAGGAGTCTTTGGTGGTGTCTTCTTCAGTATGATACCATAAGCCTTGCAATAGGCTTCAAATGGACCACGATACTCTCCACCATTGTCTGCTTTGAGACACTTCAACTTCTTTCTAGTCTCACGTTCCACTAGTGCATGGAACTCTTTGAATGCTGATAGTACTTGATCTTTGCTTTTCAACAAGTACACCCATACTCTTCTCGAGTGATCATCTATGAATGTGAAAAAATAATAAGCTCCTCCAAGAGATCTTTCTGATGGTGCACAAACATATGAATGCACCAATTCAAGTACTTCATCTTTCCGTGAGGGAATGTCAGATCTCTGAAAACTGACTCTATGTTGTTTACCATAAAGACAATCAGTACATGAGTCTAAAATTTGATCTTTTATACTTGGAAGGTGGTCTTTCGCGAGCATTTGAAGTGTCTTCTCACTCATATGCCCCAATCGTCTATGCCAAAGATCTTTGGAGTCGGTAACAACATTTGCTTCTCCATAACAAAATTCACCTTGCATAATGTATAAAGATCCTTCCTTTGAACCTCTAGCAATGATTAGGTTGCCTTTTGTTAGTTTCCACTTTCTAGCACCAAAGTGACTTGAAAAACCAACATCATCCAATTACCCGTTGAGATAAGGTTGAGACGCATATCTGGGACATGTCTCACCTCCTTTTGTACAAGCTTGCCTCATGTGTCTGTTAGCAACACAATATCACCAACTCCCGCAATCTTTCTTGTAACATGATTTCCCATTTTCACAGTACCATAATCACCTTTCTTGTAGTTTGAGAAATAACCTTCATGGGGACTTACATGGAAAGAGGCACCAGAATCAATGATCCAAGAACAATCACCATATGCAACATTCAAGTAATTGTTTTCTCCAATGAGGAGAACATCATCGTCTGCAGCGATAGCTGTGGTAGGCTTAGGACCATTTTTCCTTAGATCAACTAAGTCTTCATGAACATTTCCAGCTTTTTGGTCTTTCTTCAGGGATCTACATTCAGATCTCTTATGTCATTCTTTACTATAATAGTAGCATATCATTGATCTCATGCGAGATTGAGAGTGACCTCTGAATCTGTTTTTGCTTCTTCCACGAGATCCATTCTTCCCATGTGTTTCACTTCTCCCACGTCTCTCCACAACATTTGCTTCAGAATGGAAAGATATACTCCGTTCTTTCCTTCTGGATTCTTCATTCAATAGACTGTTTGAAACAGTGTCCACTGAGACCTTCCCATCTGGGACAGAGTTGCTGAGTGTGACCACCAATGTATCCCAACTCTCAGGCAACGAACTCAATAGCAGAAGTGCTTGCACCTCATCATCAATCTTCATATCTGTATTTGTCAATTGATTGACAAGACCCTTGAATGAATTCAAGTACTCTATCATGTTTTGCCCATCTCTGTAGTCGAGTTTCACCAATCTTCTCACAAGAGATACTTTATTTCTGGGAGTTTTCTTTTGAATCATAGATTCAAGTTTTGACCACAACTCATAAGCATTTGTGTATGTGGACACATGTTCGAACAAACTTCTATCGATATACTTTCGAATCATTGCAACAGCTTTTCGATTGAAAATCTCCCAATCTTTGTCATCCTTACCTTCGGGCTTGTCTTTGTAAGAAATAGGCTCATGCATATCCTTGCAGTACAAATGATCCTCCATCATGGGTTTCCAATAAGAAAATTTGTCAGCAGTCAACTTGAACATGTCTCCATCAAAAGAGACATTACCGGCTCCTTCCATCTTGGACTACACAGGTTAAGCTCCCCGAATGAACCTGGGAGCTCTGATACCACTTGTTGGGAGATTTTCATCCATGGGTTATAACATACTTCCATGGGCTAAGTGAAAGAATCATATAAATGGTTTGACACCACATCTTGACCCAAAACCTTAAGCTATTAGATCTATGGGTCCATCCACTTATATGCTCTTAAACTCATCCACTATTCCACAATGTGGGACTTCTCCATTCACACTTGTAATACCAAACATCTCCCCCTCAAGTGTGAGTTACTCCCCTCTTCAAGTATTGGATACACTATAACTCAACTCTCTATCTACTTGCACCGCCGTTGGCTTGTCCTTTCATAAACGGAACACACCGCCTTGACCTCTCGTTAGGAAAACTTTAGACACAAGGATCCCTCATAGATCTACCGACCATTTGTCGCTTCAATACTCCGTTGAGCCGTCGAACCATCGGCTCTGATACCACTTGTTGGGAGATTTTCATCCATGGGTTATAACATACTTCCATGGGCTAAGTAAAAGAATCATATAAATGGGCTTGACACCACATCTTGACCCAAAACCTTAAGCTATTAGGTCTATGGGTCCATCCACTTATATGCTCTTAAACTCATCCACTATTCCACAATGTGGGACTTCTCCATTCACACTTGTAATACCAAACATCTCCCCCTCAAGTGTGAGTTACTCCCCTCTTCGAGTATTGGATACACTATAACTCAACTCTCTATCTACTTGCACCGCCGTTGGCTTGTCCTTTCATAAACGGAACACGCCGCCTTGACCTCTCGTCAGGAAAACTTTCGACACAAGGATCCCTCATGGATCTACCGACCATTTGTCGCTTCAATACTCCGTTGAGCCGTCGAACCATCGGCTCTGATACCACTTGTTGGAAGATTTTCATCCATGGGTTATAACATACTTCCATGGGCTAAGTGAAAGAATCATATAAATGGGCTTGACACCACATCTTGACCCGTCAAGATGTGGTGTCAAGCCCATTTATATGATTCTTTCACTTAGCCCATGGAAGTATGTTATAACCCATGGATGAAAATCTCCCAACAAAAATATTCTATTTTCTAACCATTATATTTATACATTAAATATATAGAACACAAATTAGAACTCACACATTTTTTATGTGTCATATCCTAGCACATCTATAAAACGTGAAGGTTGTGTTATTCGTTCAAACAATTTTTTGTTATTAAAAAAACACTATTCATTTGGCTACTTTACATTTTTTTTATCGACAAATGTTAGTATGTTAGTATTTTGTTGTGAAACGAGACTCGAACTTCATCTTAACCATCAGATTACCTTATGACTTTTGTCTCTTCTCATTACATCAAACCACCTTATAACTTCTTTTTTTATTTGTTATGGGTGAGACTCGAAACCACACTTTTTAGCCATTAAATTCAAAGTATTTTTTTATATTAATAGAAATCAGCCAAGTCTCATTCCAGCATTTGAGCTCAAATAAATGTAACGAACTCTTTAATTAATGTAACAAACTCTTTATTTTCTTACAACTAATTTGGGTATTTGCTCCATATTTAGCAGGATTCTCTACGTTTATATTTTTTTTTACCAAAGTTCATAAACATTGTGGTACCCCTATAAGATCCAACTTCATAATCTACTGGTTATAAACCAATCAGAGTATTATTA
Source organism: Lupinus albus (assembly GCA_009771035.1). Lineage (NCBI taxonomy): Eukaryota > Viridiplantae > Streptophyta > Magnoliopsida > Fabales > Fabaceae > Lupinus > Lupinus albus. Next base: position 6,218,884 of record CM020010.1, read on the forward strand.
CACATTGAAATAATAATTGAACTAATAATTTATTAACTAAATCACATAATAGTAAAATCATATTTATAAATTTATAATAATTATTATTTACAACATATAAATCAACTATTCCAATAATACAAGAATAACTACAAGGTAATGTTTAAATCTTCATTTGTTATTTTAAAAAATTATAAAAAAATCATGGGCAAATCAATTTTAACAAGTATCACATGATATAATCTGGTTTTCTAATAAAATGACCATATTTTGTTGATGATTATGTTCTGAACCACATAAACCTATAATTGTTACCTTAAAGCTACAATTATTCCCTTGTCTAGACCAGTCAGTTAAGCTTGCAGACCAGGTAGCAGTAGAAATTGCAATCTGATAGGTTGGAGTTGAGTTTGTGCTTACTCAACCCTGAACTCCAAATCCAAACTTGAATTAAACGGGATTGAAAATAATAATATTATTCTCGAATTCGTTGGATTTTGGATAAACCAAACCTGATGGAAACTCGACCGAAATATATATATACATGTCAAAGTTATATATAATATAATATAATATAATAGGTATTTATTTGTAATTTTATAATTTTATATATATTAATTGAGTTTGGGTAGAGTATCAATTGTACCAAACCCGAACCCGAAAGTTGATATTGGATAAAATTTAAACCCGAACTCAATCACATCATATTTCCTCATTAAATTGAAGTTAAGTTCGGACGGATACTCGCGATTTCGATTTTCATTGTCATCCTTATTATATAACAGGATGGATAAGTAGAGTTACCGGAACCTTTATGGACACACAAGGCATACTCCCGAAACACGGAGGGTAGTTTGGTACTTTAAAACCGGTCCCCTATGTTTTTTCACTAAGACAATGATTTTTCCATTGAAGAATGGCTTGCAGAGTTGGCAATGTCCTTCTCCTTTACCTCACCAATCCGTACACTTAACACTCTCTTTCAACACCCCCAACTACTATCTCTCTCTAAATCCCATAAAAATCTCATCTTTTTCTTCATTTACTATTGCCCTCTTTTCAAATTCACTCATTCATTCTCTCCTCTCATTCATAACAGAATAAAAGTTGTTATCAATAAAGAGAACCATAAAAAAAATACTCTTTTTTAGTGGGTTTTCAGTGAGAGGGGAAAAATGCCTCTGGTGAGGAATGAGTTTAGTTTGGGGCATTCTGAGCTATATAGAGAGACCAATAAAGAAGACCCTAAAGCTGTTTTGGATGGTGTTGCTGTGGCTGGCATTGTTGGGATCTTAAGGCAACTTGGTGATCTTGCTGAGTATGTTTGCTTGCAAAATCAATTTTTTGTTTCTATTTATTTTTTGTCACTTTAGCTGCAATTTTTGCACTTTTAGTAGTTGTTTGGGAAATGGGGTTGGTTAATTTCTCAACTTTTGAGGCTTTATTGTTGTTGAGGGCTTAGAAAGCTGGTTTTTGTTGTGGCCAAATGTGTTTGACTTTCTAATTTAGGATGATACAGACTTGGCTTTTGAAAATGGTGTCTGTTTTTTTGGGACCAAAGTTTAATTTTAATGCTCTTTGACTTCTTTTTAGTTGTCCCATTAGAGGGGCTTAAGCTTTGAAACAGTTATGAGGAATGAATTGTGTCCAAAATGCCTTTCTTCCACTATTTTAGTGTGGTGACTCTTGATTCTTTTATCTATATCTTCTAGAGGTTTCATCTTAAAAGTGAAATACTTCCTTCTTATAATTCAGCAATAAAAGTTGAAGATAATCCATACCATAGGAGAAGGAATATGACTCATCTGATGGGCACTGTGCAATTATCCTAGTTTTCAGACCTTTATTAATGATATGTATACTAATCCCCTTCCCCTCTTGTTTTTCTCCCGAGTTGTTTTGGTCCGATATGACTTTAACTTTTTCGGTGTGTAGCATTCAGCAGTGATTCTCACAACTCTGTTCAAAGAGTTTTGCTCAAACAATCATTAAAAGAATAACTGCATTAAAAAATAAAAAATGAGTATCTTGATTTAGGTTTCAGTAAAATTTGGATATTTTAGCAAAAGTGTTAAAGTACCTTAAAGTTCACATAATTTCCATTTGAATCATTGCCGAAGTTGGACCTCAACACAATTTGAATATGTATAATTTTTATTTGAATGGAGCAGAACACATGTCGATCTCGTATACTATTTCTTGAAATCTTATAATCGCTGTCTGGCTTGACCCTATTGAACCAAAATTGCTTCTTTAGGAACTAGAAGTTGGGTTGCTAATGATCATTGTTAGTTGTAACCGGTATAAAGGCCTACCTTATCTATGAAAAGTTATAATAAAGTAAAATAATGATTCACTTCGTGTTGGATTCAGTTTAGTCTCTCAAAATTCCAACTCTCTTACTTTCATCTGATTCTGCTATCTGCTGTTTACATGTTTTGTATGTGCACCATTATCTATTGTAAATATAAACAAACAGCTCCTGATGATATATTCTCCGCTTCTGAAAACCTTGTTTAATATTCATGTCACGAGTGCCAGTTTAATCTATGTAGTTCTAGTTTTCCTTCAAGTATTTCTATCGATGTTCAGTTTAATTGATGAAACTATTTTGAAAATGTAGTTTTGCAGCAGAGGTTTTTCATGGTCTGCAGGAGCAAGTAATGACATCAGCTTCTAGGAGTCATAGATTGATGGTCCGTGTTCAAAACATTGAAGCGTCCCTAACTCCGTTGGAAAAGGCTTTATTGGGACAAACAAGCCATATACATTTTGCTTACACAGCAGGTATCGTTCTTTTAGACAACGATCTCATCCTTTGTTTGGATTTATTGGAAATATTATGTGTTGTTCTTATAATGCAGAAGATATTCCTTTCTGAATGATATTGCTTTAAAATGAGAGGTATTGAGTTTTTCTTAATAAATCCAATGTTCACCAAATTTTTATTTTAAGGGAATTATGAAACCGTAAAATATACTTTTTCCCCAAAGGACATACTGTTATGTTAGAAACTAAAACGTCCTCCTAGCTAATGATGGATGGTTGATGATATCGATTGTGATCATATTTCACTATGATACCTTTTCCACAGGAAAAATGTGCATAGAGCCTAGTTATTATAGCAATCTTTGTTCACACGCAAGCTCTTAATTTTTTTCGGAGAAATATTTAAGGAAAACCAGAATCAATGTGGTTGGCTGAATATTCACGTCTTCAGAAGGACATGATATCATGGTTAAATAGAGGGCTGATCATTACTGAGTATGGTCATGCTTTAATCTAAATATTATCAATATGATATAGAAGAACATTTATCAAACCTTTTTAGTGCACTGTGACTTGTTTGTCATTGAAGCCAAAAGGAATCTAGGACTGAACGGTGCTAAAACTCAAACCCAGAAGTTCCACTTATATCATTCAGACAGTACCTTTTGTCTCAAAATATTTTTAATCGTATTTCCTTGAACAATTACGTGGCAATAAGGTAGCTTTACAACTTTGAATATAACACATATATGTATTTTATTACAAATCATGGACTACTACATTCTTTGAAGACTGGTTTTGATGTTGAGACAATGTTTGGGTCCTAAACAGAAAGCAGTTTCTTTTCAGGTTGTGAATGGCATCCTCACATGAAAGCTGCACGAAATCATTTCATTTACAATGACTTGCCTCCGTTTATTATGGATTCATATGAAGAATGTCGTGATCCTCCGCGCATAAACTTTCTTGACAAGTATGTCGAAGTTTCTTTCAATTCTCTTCCTCCCCCTGATTTCTTTCTGATTAAGAATGACATGAATAGTTAGGTACTGCACCTTAAGCTAAGTTTCATGTACTAGAGTCTAGGTGGTAAGAAAATATGGTCTCGTTCAAATTTGGACTGGTATCCCTGCATTATGTCCCTGGCCTATTTGTCTCATTTCTCTCTCTTATTTTTCTTGCTTTGTAAATGTGCCATTTACAGTCGGCTAATCCTGCTTAAATTAAGTGTCCAGTGGTGGCTAATAAACTATTTTTTCGGCGTCAATCAGATTTGATATTGGTGGGCCAGGATCTTGTTTCAAGAGATATTCAGATCCAACATTCTTCAAGAGAGTATCAGCAGATTCAGATGAACCATACTCTGAGAACAATCAAAAGGCTAGGAAAACCCGTAAAAACAAGGTATTACATTGTTCAAAGCATCTCACTGGGACGATTATTTTTAACCGAGTCTAGTTCCCGTCATATGCATGTTCTTAATTTCTTTCCAAACACTTCTTGGTGCTCATACAAAAAATGTTGGGCAGAAGAGAAGGTCATCGCAAAAGAATAGAGAGCTTTTGCAGGGTGAACAGATGCATAGCAGTAGTGGAAGGTATTATTATTGTATTTGTCTATTGAATATTTTATTAATGAAATATATGTTATTAATTCTCAATCAACACTTACATGGTGTATTGACTGCCCAGAAAGCAATTTATTTCCCCCACTGTGAATGGACGAACTTCTTCTTCGAAAGTGGCTTGCACCAAAGACATGACATTGAGATCCGATGTGGAAGATCGTTCAAATTCGTTTGATTCAAAGGATGGTGAAGGATACATCGAATGTGTTTTCCATCCTCCAAGTAATTGTATGCAGTCTGGTGAGCAGGATTGTAAGGAACCATCCCCTTCAAGGTTGACACCGAAAACCAACAATTTCCGGTCAGTATCTACTCTCTTAGATGATAGTATTTCACATGATTCATTGGAAAAGCATGCTGCCTCTAGTTCATCTGGTGTCACTTGGGATGAAAAGGAAGAGATAGTGGAATCTACGTGTCAAGATTATAATAGAGATAAAACTCCAGAGAGGCCTGTGGAAAAGATAGAGTCAGATATGCATGCGGACGAGGCTGTTACCATAACAAATATTGATTACAATGATATCATACTTGATGAAGAAAGCAACCTGAAATCAGTTTCCAGCAGGGTTCAAATAGATGAGATTGATAGTGAACCTGATAATTACACGGACGCTCTTAACAGCATAGAATCAGAATCTGAAATTGATTTTGATTATGAAATGGAACGAGAGGTTGAGAAGGTCACCTCACATGTCACTCATGGAATGATTGAAACGGAAGTTGCCAAAGCTACTTCTAATTCATTCGACAATAATTTATCTGATGTTGTTTCTCAGACTGGATATACCGTCTCCTTAAACAATGAAAGAGGCAGGGATTTCTCAGAGCCACATGCATCTAATTTCGGATCTGTGTGTCCATCAGATATTCCGTATAGTGAAGGAATGACAAGAGACACTGTTTCCTTAAACAAAGAAACATTTGGAGATTTACCTGACTCATTGCAAGAAGTTCCTCCTCTCACATCAGAGCCATATGCATCTAACTTGATATCACTGAGTCCATCATATGTTCCTGATCGAATAGAAATTACAAGTGATACCGTTCCTTTAAACAAGGAAACATTCAAGAATTTTCCTGACTTGCAACAAGAGATTTCTTCTCTCAAATCACCATCGCATGCATCTAACTTGGGTTCGGTGAGTCCACCAGATGTTCCTGCTAGCAAAGAAATAATGAAGGATATAGCTTATTCTCATTCCACAGAAAGTCCCATATGTGAACAGGTTCCTCAAACATGCGGAAATTCGGTTGTGGATCATTCAGTATGTACTGATTCCTTCATTGGTTCATATACTGTTCATGATATGGTGTCAGCACCCGTTGAAACTGATATATCGTCTTCTGGTTCTAAAAGCTCTAGTGTAGTAGATAAAGAAGCAGGTAGGATAAACAGCAATAACTGTAAATATGAAGAGACTCCTAGAGAGTCTTCCAGTGATCATTCAGTTAGTTTCTGGACTAATGGTGGATTATTAGGACTTCAGCCATCAAAACCTCCTGATTTTAACATTTCAAGTTCTTTAAATGAAGGGTCTTTGATCACAAAAGATGAGATGGATCGTAGTTCGCCTCGTAATTCAACGCAAAAGAGCAACGATTATAAAGAGGAACTAGATTTGTCAAATGAGGTTGCTGAAAAGAATCTAAAGGAACCATGTTCTAGTTGCTTAAAATCAAACCATAATAATGATCAACCTTGTATCCCTGCAAAGAACACTTGCAGTTCTCAGCTGAGAAATGGAATCGGGCAAACGGAGAGGAACACTTTGGAGGAAAATGTGGTAATTGCACCTGGAAGTATTCCAGCAGCTCCTTACACGAAAACTCTTACTGAACCCAACCAGGGAGGTGGTGAAAACTCGTCTCTGGTGTTTGGACTCGGTCATAGATTATTAAAAAATAGCTTTCAGCGGAAAGTCTCTTTCGGTGAAAAATCTAGTCCATATAATGCGATCAAGTCTGTTATATTGGAGCAGAATGAACAAAACGGCATTGTAAAGCAGTCACCTCTTGAGGCAACCATCAAAGAGAAACTTGGTTCCGGATATCCTATTGATTCACTTCCTCCTTCACCACCGCTTGAACATATGAAAATTTCGTTCCAACCTGTCGGCGGACTCGAGATCTCCAAACTGAAACTGAAATTTCCGGATGGCAGTAATCATCATGGAAGTATGAGGGATATGTTTCTTTCATTCCAGTTGGTCCCAGAGCTTTCAATACCTTTGGATGATTCAGGCTCTCACTCTGATGGCGATGACACTTTCTGTAGATCATCTCATGTATCAGATGGTTATCTTAGCCCTCGCTCTAACAACGATTCTGATCAGTGGGAATCTGATGAAACTCCTGAAAGCAGCGACCATGGGGTATATGATTCTCCTCACGGAAGGTCGTCCAGTGAATATGTGTTAAGTACAAAAGATTGTGGCGGAATGTCCGGTGATGATACCAATGTGGCTAGTGGACATAGTACATATACTACAAATGGCGTGGCACCTTCTTTATCTGGCCCTTTACTTGATTTTCCGAGTTTCGATAATATGAATCCCATACATGAGAAAGAGAGTAACGAGCATTCTGAATGCAATAATGTTATTACGCCGCATAGTCATGCCGAGCCTACACTACCAGCACCACCACCTCTTCCTCCAATGCAATGGCAGGTCTCAAAACCACAGTCGGATATCACAAATGGGATGCATCATTTTATGTCTGAAGATGCTGAACATATCAATGATCATAGTCTTCCAGAATCTACTCTCTTCTGTCAATCTAAGCTCGCTAAGTTTGAGCAGATACACATTAATCATGATGATCTTGAGTTTCATGACAACAATATACATAAATCGAAGAATAAGGTAACTAATTTGGTCTTTCTCTTGAACATTGTATTTGTGCAACTATGGTGGATAATGGAATCTAACAAAGTATTATATGTATTCAGCATTTCCCACAGTGGGATCAGCAGAAGTTGAATGGTAATAAGGAAACAAATCATTTGAGAATGGGTAAGGAAGTAGATGAAAGAGAAGATTTCCTACAACAAATCAGAACAAAAGTATGTATTCATTTTGTAACTTTTATCATATTGCTCCTCCATTTACAAGTACATGAAATGGTTCTTTAAATGCCAATTTTTTAATCAAATTGATCCCTAAAGTTATATCAAATTATTTCCTCCTCATCAAATGGTCGCGATTGCAGTAGTGGTTACTGCGATTGTGGTCATTCCGGCTATTGTGATACGAATTGCAGTCATTGCGGTGTGAATTATTTTGTGATTCAAAAAATATTTTTGAATTCGATGAGGTCCGTTACGGCTCGATGCGGATATATTGCGGCCCGATGCGCCCGCATCATTGCGATTCAGTGTCACGCCACAATTGTAGTGTGATGCGGTCATTGCAATCACAATATTATGGATGCATCACATGATACAGTCCGCAATTTGAATCACTAATTCATGATCTTAATAAATGAGGATTATTGCAAGTAGCTATTCCATTAATCGTGGTTGATTATAGCTAACTTCTTCATCATCTTGTCATTCATTGGTTCAGTCCCTCAATCTCAGGCGCACCATACCCGGAAAGTCGAATGCAACCACCAGTACAACGGCGAGTGTCAAAGTTACAGCAATTTTAGAGAAAGTAAATGCAATCCGTCAGGTATTTGTCAATTCTTTCTGATCTTGATGTCTGCATTATATATTTGATTTACGATCGATGATTGCGAAACTCTCAGGTTGTTGCGAGTGATGACGGTGAAGATGATGATAACTGGAGTGATACATAGACATTATTTTGTAATTTTGTAATTTTTAGCCTCCTGAAGTGAAGTTGCACTAGGCTTTGTTGTATGTAAGCTTGTATGAATAAATCATGTCTATCTTTTATTAATTTAGTGCAGCAGCTAGTTTATCTAATTTCATTATTATCTGAATTGTATATTTTTTTAAAATATGGTGAGCCTCATTTGCAAAGATAAGATTGTCCCTCGGGGACCAATAGATCGCTTGTTCAAATCTCGAAAACAGTTTTTCGCTTGTAGGATAAGGTTGCATACACATTTAATCTCATTTGCTTTGAATCTTTGGGGTTGGTTGGTAAGTCATGTATTCTGAGGCTATACTTTGTTCCCAAAAAAATAATATGATAATTCTGAGTTCTTGATTTTACTGCAAATGTTAACTTTATTTCAATCTGTTGCCATGTTGTTAACCAAATTTTCTATTTCAAACTTGTATTCTAAGTGCATATTTTTCACGGGATTTTGTTTAAATAATTATTCATCAAGGGATTCAGTTGGCCATGAAATAATATTTTTTTCTAGGACAAAAATAAACTGTGTTGGCTAAAAATAATTCTTGTTTTTATTTTATTTGTGGTATGTGTCAACTCATCTTTATCCCATGTTTAGGAACAAGGATCACCCGTCTCAAAAAAAATTGTATGCATGTCTCAAATCAATCATTGTTGCACTAAATAATATAAATAAAATTATTTTCTATTTTTTAAAATTTTATTTTCAATTAGGTGACAGTGTTTAATTGGATTGGTATATACTATGGACACAAAAAAATGAGACCATGTTTAGCCCAACACAACCTTTATGTTATTTTCAAACTACTGGTTTCTTTTCCCATTACAATCTCCATTTGACACTTTAATCTAGGGCTTTGCCATGTAACTAATTCTAAATATATGAGTTGGATTGACTCCAACCAAAAAAGTTTCTTGTCTATGTTGAGCCTTATAGTTTAAGAATGTGTGTTTTTAGCATTTCAGCTAGTTTATAGCTTTTTGGCTCAGTCAATAAATTATTAGAGTCGTTTAGTAAACAAAAATTAAATGAAACTTATAACTTTTAAAATTAGTGCTTGTAAGTTTAAAAGCTACTTTTCACAAAACTAATTCAAGTAGCGTTTAGAAAATAAAAGTAACTTTCAATAATTAATTTATAAGATTCACCCTTCAAAGTTTTGATAAATTAGGTAGTTAACCTCGTATTAGTTTTACCAAACAGGCCTATATAGTTCTGAAATAGACATATTATACTAATTAGTTTTTGAAATTCCTAAAAGTAGAGTGAAAATTCATTTTCCCATCACACGTTGTTCGTTCTCTTTTGCACTTTCTACACTATCTCTGTGGATTTGACTGATCCGTATAAAAACTCCATGCATAGATTTTCATAGTATCCTCCAAATCCTTTTTACTTTTCTTCTTTTTCCCTTTTTCTTTTTGTTGAATTTGGTAACTCATACACTTTATATTCCACCTACGTTTTACCGTTAGACCACATGAATTTTATGAAATGTATTCGTTGAATAAGATGTTTTGTCTGATATCTTATCTCATATTAACAAAAAAAAACAATAATAATAATAATGAATGACATATTTTTATTGGTACTGAGATAGAGTTTGAGACATGAATATTCTTTATGTTTATGTTTGTGGTAATTATTAAACACTTAACTTTATCCTATTCAATTCCTACATGAATATATAAAGAGAATTTAGTATCCCCTCGTACCAGGAGATGACTTACATCTTTCAGCCAGTAAAAGTATGACATGTCACGATTTTAGTGGCCGAATGAGATAACTTTATTCTCATATATAAAAGCACTTCCATAATATCTCTCAAGCCAAAACCATGAAGAATAATAAATCAATCTAACTCTCTCTTAAATGGGTCAAGGCCAAAATAGTGAAGGGATTAAGCTCTTTGGAACAACAATTACTTTGCATGGAAAACAAAGAAGCGAAGATAAGAAAGTAAGTGAAGATGGAATAGAAGAAAAAAAACCATACCTTGTCCAAGATGCAAGAGCATGGAAACAAAGTTGTTACTTCAATAACTACAATGTTAATCAGCCTAGGCATTTCTGTAGGGGCTGCCAGAGGTATTGAACAGCCGGTGGGGCCCTCCGCGAGTCGGGGCAGGCCGTCGAAAGGCAAAACCACCTTGTTGGCTTATGGAAGGTGGACTCTATAATAAAATCCACTGTCCATAAGTTTGGTATGCATGAGGGTTTAGTTTTGGATGAGTGGCAAGTTGCGACCGTGGTTCACGGTGATTACCGGGAGCTTTTTCCGTTGAAACGGCAGAGGATGGGTTCAAGTGGTAGTGGTCAACCTTGTTAACCTTTGTCTCTTTCGTCAATTCAAATAATTGGATTAATTTAGAATTGATAGTTAAAATATGGAATAAGTTTTTTAAATTTACTATTAGGTAAGTGAATCCCTACTTTTTATATATATATATATATGGAAAAGAATGGAATAGGAACTGCTATTTTGTTTTTTCTTCTTTGGTATTTTGTTATCCTTATTTTCATTTTATTATTGTGTTCTTTTAAGGGCAAAATGTTTAGTCCTTTGATTGACAAATCTCATCTCTTTTACACATCTAAAGTTACACGTTCTCTAGTAGTTCTCATATATATATCAAGTCTCGGACTCTCACAAATGCTTCAACTCTCCTTTTTATTTTGTTTTGTTTTTTCAAGACAAACATTTTTTAATGGATTAAGGAATAAAAATGAATCAACTTGATATTCATATTTGACTCATTATTTAATTCGATTAATTTAATTTATGAATCAAATGAGTTATGAAATAAAAATTAAACTCGTTAAATAAATAAATTGAATGCTGATTTTTTTTATATATTAAATAAATGATCATCATTCGAGCTAGTGAACTTAACCAATTGAGCTAATGAGGTGTACTAAGCAGATCATGAACCCTTAACGAACCAAACCAATTTGAACTAACAAGTTGAATCGAACAATTCACGAACTTTAATCGAGTCAAACTCAAGTTAGAAATATAGCTCATTTCAAACTCGAGTTGAGTTTCAAGCAGAATAAATCCTTATCGAGATGAACTATGATTCGGTTCGATTCGGCTCTTCTCCAAGCTTATGAGAAATGTTTATAAAATCAAATAATGTTAATAATACATGTATTCTCCTCCAAAAAAAAATCAATGAATTTCAAGTAATAGAATATTAGTTCAAGATGAAAATTTCAACATTTTATTCATAATGTGGTTAATTAACCTTTTATATGTTTGAAGAACTTTCACCTATCTTTAAATCATATGAAGTTTTGGCAAAAATATGGGAGCCTAATATATTTTTACTATCTTATTTTAACTCTTACAATTTCTATAACTGCTAGAGAAATATCATTTCAACCATGAAAACAATCAAGACATAATTGTGTACTAAGACGCTGGATGACTTTTTGTAGATAATATGACACTTTATATTTTTTTTAAAATAGTTAAAATTATTATTTTTACTTGAATTATCTAATTAAGAGTAAAGAAAAGAAATAGTTGATATATTAATTATACCTTTGTGAATATTAAAATAGTTAGATATAGAATTAAGATGGGTTAGTGATAGTTGGAGAACTTATAATAACTCATTCTTCTTCTTGTTTTTGTCCTTTTCTTTTTCCAAGATTTGATCAATTACAAAATATTTGATCAATTACAAAATAAAATTAAATATTTTCTAATCAATAATAATAAATTAAATATGGGGTAAACTTATATAAGAACAACAAATATACTCTTTTTTGTCTAACTATCGTTTTTCCACAAACATGTTTATAATACAAATTAGCATGAAATAAATATAAAAGTTCTATCTCAAAATTAATTGATAATAAAAAATAAAAAATCAACAATTCAGTAATCCCAAGAATGTGACATGAAATTCCATTTTTTTGTATTTGAAAGAATGAGACATGATTTATTAAAGAAATTCTGACTCATAAGCAATTGCACTTTTGGTCTCCATGTGATCCTTTTCAATTCTTTGTTGACCTTGTAATGGAAATAAAAAAAAAATTGGGTTTGTTCATGATCACAAGCAACAACAAAAAAACACTACTCATATTTCTTTTGAAGACTATTGAAGAAAACATTCTTATTAATACCGTATCAGTCATCAAACCGGTATGGGTATTGATATATTAATATAGCGGTCTAATCAATTGTTCAGTATTTAAACTGCATACTGGTGAAATTAGATATACATTTATAATATATTAACATTAATATTGAAAAATCAATAAAAAAATAATTATTATTATTTTCATTAAAAAAGTAATTTTAAATAAAAATCGACCGTTATGACTGGTACAGTTCAATTGAAAACCGGCCAGTATGATTGATTTTGACCGGTATAATTGTTGTATCGTACTGGTATTGGGACCGGTTCATCGGCCGGTACAAACTGGTTTTAATAACTATGGAAGGAAGTATCTGGTTAGAATCTAAACACTACTCATAAGTAATTTATCAATAAGACTAACTTAAACATTAAATTACTTACTTCCCCGTGTTTTAGAAAGTGTTAAGAAACATCATCTCCTATAATAATATAATGTACATCAAAGCTAGAGAAAAATTTACAACCATTATGAATTAACATAACCGATGCATAAAATCTACTAATTAGAGACACCTTACTCATACCAATTCAAATTACTTTACTCCAATCACTTAATATAAGCAAGCCCAATCATAGAATTACAACCATATAAAATTCGAAAAATCATTATATAATTGTTCACTATGAATTAGAAAAATCATTTTCTTTAGTTTTTTTCCATTGCAATAGGAAAATCTCCTGAATATCAATGAGGGGAGGGTTGTTTTTTGTTTTTGGAACAAAAAAAAATCATTTGTATTATTAATTTCGTATTTTGTATCTTTTTAGTTTGCTTTTAAAAAGATAGTAAAAGAAAATGGTCTAATCAAGGTTCCGATCCATTATTAAAAAAGTGATGAAAGAATAAAAAGTGACTTTAATATTCTCTACTTTTTATAAGACATTCATTTTGGAACTTTGACTAATGGCATCTTTCATGTATAGAGTAAGAATGAAATATTTATATATTCTCTATATAAAAATTTATATATACTAAATATATAATCTATCATTCATTTATATTATATTTGTAAAAAATTAATAATGATTAAATATGAATGATGAATGTTGAATAATACAGTATATAACTCATACATGAGTGCATTCATTTTATTTCCAGATTGACACACTAAAGAAAATTAAAAATGCACATTGAAGGTGGATCCCTTAATTAATTCCTTTGTTTTTAAGTTGAAATAATTAAGCTGATTACGTGCACAAAAGATAAAGCAGGTAGAGATCTATCATTTAAAAAATATTTTTTCAAAACCAAAATAAAATTTAATATTTATTAACGACTCAGATAATTTAATTTGAGAATATAATAAAGTATTTCCTTATACTATAAGATAATTTATCTTCTTAAATCCACTGATTGTTTGACATGTGTTTTATTTCTCTTCATTCTAGAAGTTTTCATTTTAAGATATGTTATAAAAAGAAGAAATAAGACACATGTCAATCAATGAATAGATTTAAGGAGATAAGCTATCTCCTGATATGATGAGATACTTTATTTTCTTCAAATATTGATTAACGAAGAAGGGCATAACATATGGAGAGGCAACTAAAACAACTACTTTAGGCTTCATTTTTTCTAGGTATCAAATTTCCAATTAAATTTATTTTATGATCAATTTTATGAATCTTTAGGACAGAAATTGACATAAAGTATGGGGGATGTGAATGCGATATTTTCCATTGGGTGTGTTATCTAATGATTTAAGCTTATTGCTTAACATTGTAACAAAGCCTTTATGATAAATTGTATATTTTTGCTATATCATTCATTCATTCTTCATCATGAAGTTCAATGTTCTTACAAGATGGCATGACTTATTACATATTCACACTTAAAGCCTCAACAAACCTCTTCACATGAAATATGTAGAAATATAAAATTAATCTTGAATCCTTAACTTACTAGAGGCATTATAACCAAGTAGTAAGGAGCTCCATATTTATCCTACCATTAGAAGGGATACCAACGAGGCGTTAGTCTATAGTTTAAAGCCCAAAAGGTCATAAAGTTTAAGGTTCGATTTTTGGGAGCATCGCTTGTTATAAGGGATATATTAGTTCCTTAACCATAGAGTCACGGGATACCCATTGTTATACAAATAAAATCTGTGAGCTTTAGCATTTTTAGGTGAAAGGGTGGTTTAAATATAAAGTCATTCATCAACATAAACTTAGATAAATGAATACCATTAGTTAACTCCACCCCAAAAGCTAGAATCATTGGGGGAAGTTTGACCAAGTCATTGTAGATAACTTTTTGACTCACATGGGACTTAATTACATTACTAGTTAAGTTTGAAAGAAGAAGAAAAGTCTGCAAAACCAGAATTTAAATCAACAAAAATTATGTGAAGTGATGCAAGAATAAGCTCCATGCATTCTTTTATGAAGATATATAAGTTCAAAAGAAGCAAACAACTAAATTACAGAAAAAACATGCATAGAATGATAGTCTTCCAAAGCAACCTTAACAATACTTTTCCATTTAGTCAAATGAGAAAAACTATGGTTTGCAATTTTCTAGAGAACAAATTCATGTTCAGATGTTCTATTACAGCACCCTATAGTTTAGCTAAAAAGCTTTCTTCAAAGAGAAAACAAGAAAGAAAAAAACTACCAAGAGTTCCAACAGACTAGTCTTCTGGTATATGCACACCACAATTTCCTTTAGTCATGAGTCAATATCTGCTTCACCTCACTGCAAAATTAACGATATTGTTACGCTAAAAATTTAAATCACATACAATCTGCAAAGGTGGTACTCGGTATGTAACTTACCTCTGCATCACCTCCGGCGGCTTTGGCAGACTCCACTTTTTGTTCCTCGGCTGTGAAAAATGAGGCAATTCATTAACCAGGGAGATGAGGGATACTGGAGTTGGAGTTTTCAGGACCATAAAAGTAACAAAAATAACCATAGCAGGAAATATAAAATGTGAAGAAATGCCTAAGTTTGAAAGGAAAAAAAAAGCATAACATCACTTAGTAAACCATAACAACAACCAAGCCTTATGAGGTCGGCTACATGGATCGAACTACACAATAATGCCCTATCATAAATCATGTTTATTGACAAAGCATTGATCTTTATCTCTAAATCTTTCCTAAACATCTCGTTTATGGTTTTCCGTGCGCCCTCAAACTCTAGAAATTGGACTAACCTCCATTTGATCTAGTCTCCTTACTAGGCCTTCTAACGATCTCCTCCACACATGACCAAACCACCTAATGCTTTCCAACTTTCTACAATAGAAGCTATTCAACTTTCTCTCTAATGTTTTCATTCCTAGTCCTACGTATTTGTACATCCAACGGAACATTCTCATCTCTCTTCATGAATCACGACTTCGATCTTTTAATAGAGAACTACACCTTTTTTGAGAGCATGTTTAAAAACTATTTCCTAAAGAAGCTTCCTTGGGAGCTGAGATTTCATAATAGGAAAGTACCCCTTGGCACACAATAAATTTATCACTGAACAAAGGATGATATCTCACAGATAAAATATTATTTATTCAGTTATAGACTAAAAGGAAGAAGTAGAGTGAAAATGAAAAGTAAAGTTGAAAAAAAATAATGTGGATGATGACAAGCGAAAATATCACCGATAAGAACCAAATCCAAGTACACAATATAACTTAGGAAACTCACATAATCCTAAAAATACTCGAAACTACAAAGTAAACTATATGATAAAACCTATTAATGTTTATGATGATCTCTAGCCGCATCGGTGCTTTTACACTGCAAACAATAACTTTAATCCAATCTAATTCTATATCACAATCGCCACATAAAAACGACCACACCAACCAACCATAAATCATTACAACGTCTACTATACCTGAAAAACGTTCAATGGAATAAAAATAAAAATTAATTAGTGTGCATTAAAGATTACCTCCATCTTCAGGGATGTCAGAAGTCCACAAGGTTAGGTTGTCCCTCAGAAGCTGCATAATTAGTGTGCTGTCTTTGTAAGACTCCTCACTCAGACTATCCAACTCAGAGATTGCTTCATCAAATGCCTGCTTAGCAAGGTGACACGCTCTGAAATATGAGGAGCATCATGTTAAATAGAATGAACAAAGAGGCGACGAGATGTGAAATGGTAATAGCACAGGAAAAATATAACATTAGGCATACCTTTCAGGAGAGTTCAAAATTTCATAATAGAAGACGGAGAAGTTTAAAGCCAAACCCAATCTGATGGGATGCGTGGAAGGTAACTCAGCCTCTGCTGTAGTGAAAGCTGTCTGCAATATTTATGAATTAATATGAGTAACATGAACTGGTGGAAAAATACTATCGCAACTTCACAGCCAACATATTGGTCATGTTGGCTGTATCTTCATCTAAAAGAATGTCGGTATCACACCGGTACAAATGATCATATGTCAGTCATCGGACAAACATAATGTACACTGATTATCCAATGTATACCTGAAATATAAACATGACCCTAAAGCGTCTCCGCTCCCCATTTTCCTCTCCCCGAAATAAGGAAAAGGATAGAACAAACAAAGGATAGCAATGCTACAGCAAAGCAGGGAAAAAAAAGAAACAAAGAATTTGGGTAGCCACATTTACTGGCATTAAAGTTGTGTTTGGAAGGAAATGTGAACTAGATTAACAGAATACATAAAAGTTTCTGCTCCATTCCGATTCATTTCTTTTTCACACAAAGCAAGCATTTATAGACTTGGAACCCCCACTTCATTTTTTCCATCCTAACATGTACAAGTGATAAGAAACATTGTAATCACTCCTTCAAAGTTCATATCATCAGTGATGATTTCTTCCTCACAAATCATCTACAGGTTGAGATAATAAGATCAACATAAGAAACATACTAAAATTATTGTTGAAATTAATACAATCAAACAAATAGCCTCTTTGTTTGCGAGGGTAAGACTGCATATATCTACTCCCAGACCCGACTAGGTGGAAACCTCGTGCACTAGGTTGCCCTTTTACAACAATCCACCATTAACTATTTAATTGAAAAGAGAAAAAGAACGCAAGCCAACAATATCATGACTTAGCATTTTAGTTCTACATTTACTGATTCTATCAGATTAGCATCAAAACAATACCAATAAATAAAAACGGCAAACTAATAAAGGAAAGAAAATATGTTTCCTCTCCGGCTTCAGTTAACAGATACACGACAAACAACAATATAGTCCACATATCATGAATCACAAGGCAAGCAGAACAGAAATCAAGATTTCATAAACCACGCAGATACAAGAGGTATTTATACAAAAAATAAAAACAGACCTGGTATGCTTTCATGGACTGATCAGCAGCCTCTTTTCTGTCATCACCGGACTTGAATTCTGCCAGATACCGATAATAGTCCCCTTTCCTGCACATAACAAAGGTGAAATCAAAATCAAAATCAAAATCAAAACAAACAAAAAATCTAAATTCTCATTGAGATAAGTTAAAAACAAAATGACTCACATTTTATAGAAAAAGACACTAGGTTCACCACCAGGACCAGATGGAATAAGGTGCTCATCAATAACAATCATGATATCACTACAGATTTTGTCCAATTCAGACTCCACTTTTTGCCTATACTCCCTTATTCTCTTCACATTCAGATCATTTCCTTTACTTTCTTCCTTTTGCTCAATGGAAGAAAGGATCCTCCATGATGCTCTACGAGCACCCACCACATTCTTGTACCCAACAGATAGAAGGTTCCTCTCCTCCACAGTCAATTCAACATTTAGCTTCGCCACATTCTTCATAGCTTCCACCATTTCTAACACACACACACAAATTATTATTTTTCAAATTTACATTTTTTCCTTATATTAAAAAAACCCCAGGTCCAGTTTTCAGTAGATTGTAACAAATCAGCACAAAGTAACAAAAAAACAGTGTAACCCATAAATCTTTTTTAACAAAAAAATGATCTTTAAGAAGGAACCAAGAAAATTTAAAAATGGGGTTTTGTTTTCTGAATAAAAAAAGAGAACTTTATGAGAAAAAAGGTGAAAGAGAGAAGAGAAAGAACCTTCATAGCGCTCGGCTTGTTCAGCGAGCTTGGCGGTGTAGACGAAGGTTTCACGTTCTTTAGTGGAAGCCATGGAAGATGATCAATCACGATCTGCAAGCTTTCTCTCTCCTCTTGTTTTTGGGTTACACTCACTTTCTCGCTCTTTGTCTTTCTATCTGATTTGATGGGTAGTTAGGGTAGGTACCTTGTATAAAGGTGTTTTTTCATTCTAAAGAAACATATTCTGATTTCTACGTGTAATTCACTATTCATAATTCAGTTTTAAATAAAAAGTAATATTTATTTATATTTATATTTATATTTATAATATAAATATAAATATTATAATTAATATTTTCCTATTTTCCTATCTTACCAATCTTATAATTTTCAATTTCAATTTAGCATTTGTGATAATTTCTATCCAAAACTCTTAAATTACTTCTTTCATGTTCTCTCTAATCTTTTTTCTCCTCCTATTCTTCACAATCAATTCATTCATTAAGATTGAGCAATTAACTCAATCGAATATATTTAACAACAAATTATAATATCTAACACAATTCATTTATTGCAGGTAGAATACACGTTACAAACAATAAAAAAGAGGGTTGACGGACACAGCAGTGTCGGTCAACACACTAATAAATATAAAATATATAATATATTAATTATGTATAAAATTTTATATTGTCAATATATAAATATTATTCATTTTCATTATACTTCCAGTTATTTTATATTTTTTCTAATTGCTATTTTTCATCATCACAAACAGGTTAGATTTTTCTTTAAATCCATGAAAAATGTTTACTTGTTAATATATATATAATTAGTGAATAATCTATAGTAAAACTCAACAAAAAAAAATATAAATGATGTGTTAGTAGTATATAGAAAACTTCTACACACTATATAAATTATTTTTTCATTATTTATTGACAAAATAGTGTTTATTTAAAAAGGTAAAAAAAATAATTATTATTTTCTATAAGTGATGTAATTCACATATTTAGAAATACTTTTTCTATGACCATTTTGTACTTTCTTAATAGTAACAAATTTATATTTTAAGCTTTTGATTAAAGCAAGTTTTGATTAATTGAATATTGTACTTATTTTTATTGGAAATCTTAAACCATTAGAAAAATTCATTCTCATAAAATATTATTTAAAACTATATATTTACCATGACACATAATAAAATAGTATAAAATAAACTCTAATGCTTTGTTTGTTTGGGTTGAAGGAAAAGGGGGAATTGTTTGTTGTTGTTTAGTTGAGGAATGAAAATATGAAAATAATATGAAAAGACCAAAAACACCCCTTCCAATTAAGATTGATGTGCAATTTAACTCATCAACTTCAAAAACATGTAAATAGACTTTTAGTTCTTTTAAAGTTGCAAATCACTATTTTTAAAGTGCATTTGTTAGACTGATTTTCACACTCAGAACTTATAAAGACCTTTTTAAATGTTTTGAATTTTAGAGGTTAAATTACACATTAATCTAAGTTTAGCAAGTGGTTTTTGAAATTCATTGCCACACCTTTATTGTTGGAGTATAAAATTTATACACTATTTATGTAAGATACAATTTCTACCCGTGAAAATTTTTCATTTATTTTAATCATGTATACTTGATTTCCCCATGTGATATCATACATACATTTCTTTAAATCTTCGAATCATCCATTTCTTTAGTTATCTAATAACTCTAAACATACAATTTCAGTTTTATACCTTGACTACCAAAATATAATTCGCATATATTTATATAATAGGGTTCATCATATGTCAAGTCGAAGGGTTACAAAATTAATGTACCCATAGTTACAATCCAAGTCAACGAATATACAGTTAATACACAACAGTCCACAAAACAGGAAAGCACAAAGGAGTAAGTCGTTAACTCAAGCATTCCTACCGCATCCGTTCACATGGAATGGGATTAACATTGACAAATACACAAAGAAAACATAAAGGAGTAAGTCGTTAACTCAATAAATGTCAATATATGTTAATCCACATTTTATTAGTATTAAGTAAACAATTTAGCATAATAATACTTAAAACCATTTCAGTAGTTTATATATCTTTGAAAATCGTGCTACATAACTTGACCCAAAGTTTGTTACATAGCTTGATTTAAAGTGTGCTACATAGCCTGAGCCAAAGTGTGCTACATAGCTTGAGCCAAAGTTTGCTACATGACTTGAGCCAAAGTTTGCTACATAGCTTGAGTCAAAGCTTGCTACATCACTTGAGCCAAAGTGTGTTACATAGCTTGAGCCAAAACTTGCTACATCACTTGAGTCAAAGTTTGCTACATTACTTGAGCCAAAGTTTGCTACATTACTTGAGCCAAAGTTTGCTACATTACTTGAGCCAAAGTTTGCTACATCACTTGAGCCAAAGTTTGCTACATAGCTTGAGTCAAAGCTTGCAACATCCCTTGAGCCAAAGTTTGCTACATCACCTGAGTCAAAGTCGCTACACCTCTTGAGGGTAGCTAAAAATATGTTTTCTTTTCATTGATTCACAATCAATTTATAACCAGAAAATCCACACATTTTCTTATACAATGTACAAGTTAAAGTCTTATCCTTACCTTGGTGAGTGTGGGGTTGGATTGTTGGTAAATTTACTCCTTCCCTCGTCACCTCCTCCAACTTTAGGATCTTTCTTCATTCCCACCACATAACAATAAAATCAGTCATTTATTCACAATAACACATAAATAACTCATATTACTCATTCAATCATAAAAGATGTTCATATTTCCAATGATTCTCAAACCATTTCATTAGAAGATTCCAAATATCAACAACATACATATTCATCTTCTATTTTACATTATAACACATACTCATCTTCTACATCTACTATTTCACCCATTTTCCTCCTTAACCACATTTTTCATTTTGGAGGTTTTGGGGTTTTCATGAATCAACTCACTCACCATTTCCATTCTTCGAATATCAACTATAAATCAAGAGTTTACAAGAGAGAAACGAAATAAAATGAACCACAACTCAAAAGGAAGAGTTTCCATGGTTTCTCACATTTTGAGAAGAGATCCCAAAACCAGTTTGAAAGGGAGAAGGAGAATTAGAATCAAGAGATTTACCTCTTCTCAAGCTTCTAGATGATTCTCACGAGTCCTTGCTCTCAAAATCACCTCCTTCTCTTTTCTCTCTCAAGTTCTAACCCTAAAAGTGGTTGGGGTTTCTATTTTAAAGTTAAATCGTCGGGTTCTCGCTCAAGCGAGTCATCTCTCGCTCAAGCGAGAAAATTCCGCCCATTTTTAAAAACTCAGATCTGACGCTCTCGCTCAAGCGAGGATCCTCCAGTGTCAACACCCCTCTCTCTCGCTCAAGCAAGCTAAATCTCGCTCAGGCGAGAACCATTCAATATAGCTCAGCTTCCACTTTCCAAGTGAGCCACCTCTTGCCCAGGCAAGACCCTCTCGCTCAAGCGAGAATCTGACAGCATGTCCTATTCTTAAGGACTGTTACCACTTCTTAAGAAAGATAATTTCAAGGTGTTACAATTTACACACAATTAGTACAACATTCATTATTAATTTGTATCACTTTTTTTAAAGAATAAATTATGTATAAAACTTACATGCATCTTTCTCTCTTATTCTTAACCTATGTAAATGTTTGGGAGAGTTATAGTAAATAAAGTTGTCACAAATGTTAGTAGCAAATCTAAATCTTTTATTACTTTTCTTATATTTCTTATACTTTATTGCTTATTACCGTTTTGTTTCTCAAACTAAACACAACATAAGAACCTCAGTTATTTTTTACGATAAGCTAAAAAAAGTTATGTATATTATTTTATTCTCACCGCAAAGTAACAAGAGCATCAATATAGTAGTAGAATTGTTCTCTAATTATCTTGAGATTTGAAGGTTATAGGTTGTTGAAATATGAAGAATCAAATATAAAGTTGCAGAAGGTTATTATAATGTTAATAGTTATTAGTTTGTACCCTTATTTTATAGGTTAGTAGTTTGTTAATAGTTAGTTGGTTAGCTGCAAAGGGATAATAGTTAGGTAGTTACAAAGGCTTTTCTTTTTTTGTTATATATATCTCATTAGTTTGTATTCAGTATCATTCTTTTTTTCAGTATTCTTTTTCAATAATATGAAGCATTTTCAATATATCTTCCAGTTTTATATTTCTTTCAATTATTGAAAAATTAGCAAATTCATGTAGATTGTGACACTTTTACATGGGTGCAAGCAAGTGGACAAAGATAAATAATATAAAGCTGAAAATATAAAATAAGAAATTAAAAATAAAAGGTTTAAATTATTTAATTTTTTAATAAAAAGTTATATGAGATGATCCGCCACAACCTGCCGCTCACTTTGAGCTACAATTTGAAATATATAATATTTAATTAGACTTTTTAGCCCGAACCAAAAATGGGTTAGCCCAAATTGAAAGTGAGCTAGCCCAAACCCATTCGGATAGCCTTTTTGATAGGTATACTTTAAAGTTATGTTTGCGAGTTGAGGTAATATTTAAATTGATAGAGAAGTAAGGTTTTGGAACAATCTCACCAATATATTTTATGTCACCTATGAATATATTAGTTCATAGTTTACTGATGACTTTCGAAGTGAAAAATATGCATTATTCAATTGTTGAGCAACATGGAGAATACTGCATACCATATGAAAAATTTCATCGCCCATTGTTTCCAAATATAAGACTTTAACTCATTAACTTTTATAGAATGTAAGACTTATTAACTGCACCTAACTCGTACTTGAAATACACAACAATTTTGGAACTATGAAAGATGTGATTCAAATGCCGGAAGGAAATGAAGACAAGTTAGAGATGTGCGGATTAAATGAGGCCATATGCTACTTTATTATTAGTTCTATGTATTTTTAACATTAATACTTGGTTTCTACTCTCATGAAAATGAGAGTGAAAATTAAGTGATGAGTTTCATGAAAATCCCATCTTTAAATTCTTCTTCCTCAGTTTTCAGTGCTTACCAAAATGAAAGGTAAAATTCAATGAGCTACGTGAGAATGCAGATTCAGTTCATAAAGTAGTTTGCTAACAAATATTTTATTTATATTTTGGTCAAAAGTTGAGATTCAATTTTATGTTAACCTAATTAAAGACATTTTTTTAGTAATAAGTTAAGTATTTCATTTTCACTTTATTGGTAAAAAAAAAGGTTAAAGGGTGCATCATACTCCATCTTCCTAACATAACAATCTCAAGTGGCAAAGAGCAACTATGCACCCGATATGAGATATAGCTATTATCTCATTATATACTTTATTCCAAGTGGTTCAACCGATAAACCGGTCCCAATACCGGTACGGTATAACAATTATACCGATCAAAACTAGCCAAAACCAGTCATACTGGCCGGTTTTCAATTGAACCGTACCGGTCAAAATGGCCAGTTTTCAATTGAACCATACCGGTCAAACATGTCAGTTTTCAATTGAACCGTACCGGTCAAACATGACGATTTTTATTTAAAATTAATTTTTTATTGAAAATAAAAAAAAAATATTAATTTTTAACAATGTTAATATATTATATATGTATATATAACTTCACTAGTATGCGGTTTAATTGGTGAACAATATTAATAACCCATTTTTAGGGAATTGCAAATTCATTTAAAATAGTACATCAACATTTAGTAATGGTATCAAAACATATACACGAATCAATCAATTCCATATCATTTTTCTTGTTAACATGTTACCAACATTATGTAAAAAGCAGATTAATAACACTTTCAGAAGATCAAAATTAACTAATTAAAAGGGAAAGACATTGAAAAAATAGACAGTAAATGCAAATTACAAAACTTAATGTTTGAATGAGTATATTGTACTTATTCTAGTTAAGGATATCTCCATGACATAGATTCAAAAATGAAATTATACTATTTTGCTTCAGCCGCATTAAATTTAGTACAATGTAAGATATGTCTAATTCCCACTTTAGTCTTATGATTAATTAAACCTTAAAAAATGATCAGCTTCATGAGTGTTTTAATTGCCAAAATCTGGCTACATCACAGCCAACAAATTATTCAATGCTCAAATGCTTGAATCCAACAGAAAATGTTCTGTCATTGCAGAGAACTAAACTACAAACCATAGGATTTCTCCAATTTCTGAATCTGGTTGAGGAAAATCCATGTCATCTGCATAAGCAAGTAACAATGACATTAGAACATACAAACAAAGGAAAAACATTCAACGTAAAGATGTTCCGTATTAGGTTTAACCGGTTTAAATAGTTAAACCGTCCAGTTGAACCAGAAGATTTTAAATATAATTAATATTTTTTATCTATAAATATATAATTATATATAAATGTAAAATATTACATAATCAATAATTATGTATAATTATATTGAATTAACATCTCTCTATCTTTTTTGGATCGAAGTAAAACAAAACATTAGAGTAATGTTCCATTTTTTAAATTTTAAGTGAACTGTCCGTTTCACTTCCTAGGTTATTTCAGTTTAACCGGATTTAACACGGTCGGAGCGGAATTTTCCTGGTTCAAAGTGGTCCAACCATTCATTCGGTTAAGACTGCAAACCAGAGACGTTTTCAAGTCCGGACAGCGACTGGACCGTCCAATCCGGTTTTCACAACACTGGTAAAAAAACACTAAGAGCTTGTTTTTACTGCATTGTCAATGTAAAAGGTTCGTATTGGTCTATACGCAATACGGTAAGATTGTTGCACTTGCGACCTTGAAGTCACATATTCAAATCTTAGACGGCTTTGTGACCTTGATGTCACGGATTCAAAATCCTGGAAACATTTTCTTCCACGTGCAGGGTAAGACTGCAAACGTTTACCGTCAGCCTTCGTGCACATCCAATCATGTTATGCCTCGCCATTATCATCATTTGACTCTCACAATAGCTACCTCAAAAAGGCATTAAAAAAATAGGGATTATCCTTAGACAGGACATAAGGAGAATACCATGACATGAGGAGCAATTCTAACACAGTAGACAGGGAATCCAGTGTAAAACTTAAAGGGTCCTCCAGCTTTCAAAGTTTTGACGGCACAGTCAATAGAGCCAGTGTACGGATATTTTCCCTCGGCATCAGGTTGCATCTTCTGAATCTGAGTCTTGACATAATCAAATGGTAAACTGCAAGCTGCTGCGAAAAATCCAGAAACAGAACTTGCACCTAAAAAGGAATTTATGTTAGTAGCAAACAGTGAGAATAAATCTTTAGTTTCTAGCTTATTGACAAGTTACAATTACCAAAGTTCTCAATTTCTCATAATCCCCACCATTTGCATTCTAATTCTTAGTTGCATTAAACATTACACAATACATAAGGAACCCACATGAAGCTTAACCTTTTGTTTTCTTTATAATATATTAATCTGATTTTCATTCTTATAAATTGGAATCTTTATATAGCATGTTAACATCATTAGATGCCTTTAGTAATTTACGGTCCGAAAATTTTAGCATGTCCTTGACCTTGAAATTACCTAAGCAGACTATAGATACTAAGCTAACTACTACATTCACCATCTGACAAGAGAAACAGCCTAACCACTTTTCATATGACTTCTGTTTCACACCTCTTATATTTCAATTTTAATTCACTAGTTGTTTAACTTCTAGCCACCCAATTCCCTTAAAAAAGTGATTAAAATTTAATTTTCAATGCATATAGGCTATTCTCTAGCGTATCTTTAGAGTACTTCTATCAAGTTTCAAATATCGATGCTATATCGTTACTAAAATCCATCGAATTCATTCACGTGTATGCTCCCTTTGGTATCATAGAAAGAGACGAGAAAGAGGAGGGGAGAGAAATTGAAGAGAAAGAGGAGGGGAGAGAAATTAAAAAGAGCACTTTTCTCTCCTTTGGTTTAGAAGAGAGAAAAATGTGGTGGGGGTCCCAACAAATTTTTTTCCCTCTGATGTGATAAGAAAATGGGAGAGGGAGAGTTAGTGAGAAAAAATGCATCTTTTTCTTCTTTTTCTCTAAAACCAAACCAAACAACACAAAAATTCACTCTCTTTCTCTCTTTTCACTCTCTTTCTCGCAGATTTCTCTTTTCTTACTTTCTTCTCTCCAACCAAAGGGAGCAGTAATGTTTTCCATGACTTGCAGCAACAGCATTGAGCACATACAGAGAAAGGATGATAAGAATTTAACATCATAAATCACAAAGAATGACTTTATAAATCGCATCTGATATTGACAACTTTAAAATCCATCAATAGACACCAGAAGCCTTATCAATCTAGATTTAATTTTTGCGAGTAAATTCAAAACATAATTATCAGCATATAGTAGAATGTTGAAGGAATCTCTACTTAATTATAGATCAGTGTCTAGAACGAGCCTTTGAAGTGATGTTTTGATCTAGATATAACATTTAAGGATGAGATGTCAACAATACTCTCAGCACAACTTAAGGGAAACTACTACTGTCCCTCCAAAACATTTAGGGTCATGTTCAACCATTTTCAATATATGGATTGGGAAAAACCATGTATCAGTCAACAATTTTACTAAAAGATTATAGTTTCAGTATTGCAAAATCTTCAAGGGGAACCCAACAAAGTAAAATATACACTTTTGAAACATTAACAAGGTAATGTAAGGTTAAAAACACAGTACACATAATTTAATTTGGATAAAAACTTAAGGAAGGCAAAGGGGTTCTTACCCTTCATTTTATGAAGTAAAATTGATTCAGTCATCCTACTATGACATTATAGGAATCTAAAGCCAATATGCTGAAATGAAATTATTCAACTGTAGTACAATGGCTACTTACCAACCACAGTGGCAGCTTCACCTAGGCCAACATTATCCCTGAAGAACTCAACACTTTGGTCATAAGAAGCGAGCATTCCCATGTTCAAAGCCATGGCTCTTACTACAGTGGGCCCAGCACCTTTCCAGAGCGCCAAAACCCCTTCATCTTTCGAAATCCGAAAAAGTGCATGAAAGGCATTTGTGTAATGTCGGCGTTGAGCAGCAGGTAAAGTTGCATCAGCTTGCATACGAATGAGTGCTAAATCTGCTGGACTACCGACAGTCGCTCCAATAGCACCAGCAGTCAGCCCACAGAGAGCTTTCTGATAAAGTGGCAGGGGCTTGCCATCATTAGCCTCAATTGCCTTGTTTGTCAAGATTCTAAAAAATATAAAAACCATTAAGAAATGATGAAATGCCCTTCAAAGTAAATACCATAAAAGATGATGTTCCTCCCCGTGATAAAAAATACTAGGAGGGTTAGGAATAATCCAAAGCCTTAGAAAGAATAGCTATAATGCTTTCCCTTTATGGTGGATTAAGAGAGACAAATGTTATCATAAAAACTCACCTAAATGACCCAAGTCGAGCAGTGGTGTAGGTAGCCTGCCTGAGTAATCCTGCCGATAGACCCTGCATAAAGTGATTCAGTTTAGGCAACATTAGATGCATACGTCGGCAAATGATATATCATAAAAACCAATCCATAGACCAAACTCAAAGCTGAACAAAAGAGTAGCTTATAAATAAGAAACTACTGCATAGCTCATAAGGTAGGAAGCACAGATACGAAACTGCCTGGACACAGGAACATGGCAAATTATAAAAATTACAAGACATTACACGTGAGGAATAATATATGTTTAATTTAAGGTTAATAAATTTAACATTAAGGCACAAATCTTCCGTTAAAGGGGAGGAATAACATTTTAAAATTTGAATGAGTCATGGTAAACATAATAAAATGCTGACATTTATCTAATTATTCTGACATTTCCATCTATAACGCATAAGCATACTAAAAACTCCGGAAAGTAAATGTATACATTTGTAGAACACAGCTGGGAGTGTCCAAAAATATCAGTTTAATAAACTATATACCTATACGACACAAACACAACAATTATTTTGAAGTAGGTATGCTTCATATAGCTCATAAGCCAAAGTAAAAGCACATAAAATACATTTCGGCTTGCAGATCTATAGCCAGGTAAATAAAATAATTAAAAGAAACAAAGCACAAAACATTAGAGCTTATTGGAATAAATAATACTACATCATAGAGGTGGCAAAATTATCCACAATCCAGATAAATTAAATCCATTCATTTAAGCTAATGGATTTATATGGATAAAATCCAATGAATAATTTTAATAATGGATAGATTTAAATTCATCCATTATATCCAATGGGCATACATAGTCATATCCATTTGGATGGATATTCTATCCATCGAACACAAATAAACAAAGAAGATTTGATAAAGCAAAGAGTGCAAGAAGAAGAAACACAAGGGTAAAAAAAGTGATTTGAAAAAATTTGATTTTTTGGAAATGTTTTTGTGTGGAAAAAGTGGTTTAATAAAAATGTTTTTATTTTGAAAATGTGATCTTTGATAAAGTGATTTTAATAAAAGCTTTATCGAAAGAGTGGTTCTTGAAAAAAATGATTTTTTTAAAAGTGATTTAGGTTCCTATTTAAAAAACAAGAAAACAAAACAAATGTATTGGATATTCACCTATACAATCCATCAAAATGGATTAATGGGTGAATTGAATTCCATCCATATGATTCGGACATGAATGAATTGAATAATTTAATGGATTTATATAGATTAATGGATAGCTTTCCATCAATTCATTAGAATTATAATCCAAATCCATCAAATTCATCCATTTCTCACACATACTACATCACTAATCCACGTTGAAAACATCAGGATAATATACCCAAGTCATTAACAGGCCAACCCCAAACTCATTTCATTACAAATCAAGCAAAATCAATAAATAAATCAACAAATAAATACATAAAACGTGAGAAAAAATAAAATAAAAAAATTACTTTATAGAAGGCACCAACACCCTCATTCTTGAGCATAGTAGTTGTGATATGTGCAGCAGATCCTTGACCAAGTTGAATCCTCACCTACAAAACAAACACCAAATCCATCAAAAACAATAAAACCCCACAACACAAAATCCATCACTACAACAAAGATCGCATAGAAAAATAACAGATCTGAGAGACCCATCAATTCATTTACTGAAATCAACACAAAAACGGTACAAAGATGAAAACTTTTTTCAAAACCTTTATCATATCGATGGGTTGAATAACACTTGTAGCGAGCATTCCAGAAACACCACCATTGACAAAAGGCTTAATTGTGGGCCACACACCAACTTTGGTCTTCTTCTCTTCTCCCATTGTTGGTAGTGAGATTTGGTGAGAGAGTGAATTAGCGACGAAAACGGAGGAGAATGAGAAAGAAAAGATAAGAAAGTAGTGAGTGGAGTGAAGAGAGAACAACTATTTATGTAGCTTGGATAAAATGGTAATTGCATAATGTTTATACACACAAGGTTAACGAGAGATATTATTCATTTAAAAAAATTAGATTCATTTCCTCAAATGATAGATTCTTGTAATTAAAAAATTTCCACTAAAGAGGATATATGTAATATATTCTATTATTATTTTGTAAGTAATTTTAATAATTAAATTATAATAATGAAGATTCACTTCCTCAAATTAGTTTAATATTTATGTTTTCAATGTAAAATAATCCTTACATTATTGAATATTTGATAATAATTAAATATGAATGATAGATGAGATAAAATATAAAACTTATACATTGTCAATTCATAAATTTTTCTTTTCTTCATATAATAATTCTTGTATATATATAGTTATTGATTATTAAAAATATATAAATATATAACTAAACTTTAAAACAATGTTATAATATAAAAGTTTAACATTTTTTATAAATATATTAATTATAATGTGCATTAAGGATTAAACAAGTCTACCTGAATATAAATTACATACGAATAAAAAAACTTATTATAATAACATTTGTGTATCACAATGAATGAAGTAAAACCATAGAAGTTATTACTGTGTACTATACCTTAAATATAATATAAATAAAATAATTAAATATTAAATTTTGAGTATCATTTTTTATAAATAATATAAGAATGAAATAAACAAATACTCAAAGTTAAGGGAGGCTAGGGTCTACTCTTCTCCTCCTCATTCCATCTAGGAGTATAAGTTTAGTTAGGAATGGAAAGATTTGTCATTTATCTAATCTTAAATGTTAGTATGATCATTTTTTAAACTCTGACCCGACCTAAATTTGAAGTTATTCTGACCCCAAATATCAACAGGAACAATCTTTAAACCCGAACCTAAACTAGATTAAATATAATGCATACCTCTTTTAGATAAAGTATTATAAATATTTTACTTATTATTATAAATATATAATTTGACATATAAAATGAATGATATATATATATATTGTTAATCATGATTATATGATAAAAATAGATAATCGATGATATTTTTAACCAAATAGATGTCATTACCCTATACACAATTGAATAGAGACACATATGAACATGATAAGTGAGTGACGATGTGATGGATTGGGTCAACTCATGTTTGTCCCATGCCTGGTCATAAATATTGTATGAGTCTAATTTTTTAACTTGAACTCGGCCCTAGATCCGAGGAGACCTGACCCATTTAGGCCTGATGATGATCGAGTCAAATCACATGAGCGAGTAGGGTCAAATTCTAAGTAAATAGCTCCCACACACACACCTCATCATCATCTTACCAACGCCAAACAAACAAGGAAAGCCACATAAATATTTGGCAAAAAATTCGAAATTTAATTTTTTTTAATAGATGATTATAGACCTTAAATTTCCCATAATCTACGAAGATAGTAATAGTAAGTAGGGGTGGTAAAACGGGCCAGTCCGGCCTTGTCCGGCTCGGCTTTGGCCCTGCAAAATATGGGCTGGATTGGCTAGACCCTTATTGCTAAAATGGCTCAAAATGCCAGCTAGTCCCATATTTGGCAGGGCTGGCCTGTTTTTCTTTTCTTTTTCAAAAACATATTTAAATTACACTGATATTCCATAAGTTTTAGTGAAATTACTAGGGATGGCAATATGGGCTTGGGCCAGCCCGTTTTGATCGACATTTTTGGCGGGTCGGGCTAAAGATTTTAGCCCAAAAGCCCATATTCAACCCGGTTTGGAAGCCCGTTTTTAAGACGGGCTAGCCCGGCGGACCAACATTAATATTGATTTATCATTTTAATGTTACATGTGATTCCAATAATGTAGTCAATTTAATATTGTTTTCCAACCAAACATTTTACACATACCGTGTGCAACTAATTTATTATTCATATATAACACATTTATCATATTTTGTTTCAAAATATGGGTTGAGTTGGCCCGACCCTTATTGCTAAAAGGGCTCAAAATGCTAGTCCGACCCATATTTGGCCGGGCTGGAAGGCCAGCAGGCTGGCCCGTTTTTTCTTTTCTTTTCAAAAACAAATTTAAATTACACTGATATTCCATGCGTTTTAGGGAAATTACACAAAGTATCCTTCCATTTTTTACACTTACAAAAAACCCTTAATTTATAAACATACATTACATTGATCAACCCTACATGAGAGGTGTAATTTTTTAAACAAAAAAGTGATACATGCAATTAAGTTAAACAAAATATGATATACGATATAAATTAAACTCTGATATAAATGTTTTGTATTGTATATAATATAAATTACATTTATAAGTAATTTATTCATAAATGTCTTATATATAAATAATAAATTGGTTGCACGCGGTAAGTGTAAAATGCTCGATTGAAAAATAATATTAAATTGACTACATTATTGTAATCACACGTAACCTTAAAATGGTAAAGCAATACTAATGTTGGCCCGCCAAGCTAGCACGGCCCGGACCCGCCTCGGCCCGTCTAAAAACGAACTTCCAAATCGGGTTGAATATGGGCTTCTGGGCTAAAATCTCCAACTCGATCCACTAAAAATGTCGATCAAAACGGGTTGGCCCGTCGGACCAAGCCTATATTGCCATCCCTAATAGTAAGTATTTTTTGGCAAGTTAATATACCGCAGAGTGCAGAATGAGGATGCGGTCAGCCGGTCACCGGTGCTAATTTCGGGCATGGGTGATGGGATAAGTCTTGAAGATATTAATTATAATGTTGGATAATTTAGATCTAGTAAAATTACTGATAAAATTAAATTCATCTAAATTTATTTATTTCAACTGAATATAATTCATTGGATAACTTTAGTAATGAATGAATTTAAATATATTTGATATATCTAAGTGATATCCATAAATATATCAATTTGGATGAATATCTAATCAATCAAAAACATTAAAAAAATGATGTTTTTTACTTTTTAATTTCATTGATTATTTTAACTCTCACTTTCTTGTAAGTATTTCGCGCTCTTACTTGATTTTTTATTAAATTGAGATCAATAATAGGATATAAATATGTAGTTAACTTTAAAAGTTTCTTCTCAAGTACATAACATGTATAATATCTGTTAAAAAATTTACACATAGAAACCTTAAGCATCACATATTTGTATAATATTAAAAGGAAATATTTTTTTTAAAAGTTAACAAAATTACTTTAAAAAATTCAAAACAATTTTTCAAAAGGAGATTTAAAAATGATTTTTTTTAAAAGGTGGTTTCAAATTTTTTTTAAAGTGAAATAGTGGTTTTTAAAATAATTATTATCTAAAAAAATGTTTTTACTTCCAATTGAAAATTCAAATGGATCACATATTATCCATCCAAATCTATAAAATTGGAGTCATGAATGATTAGACGAATTGAAATTTATCTATTAAGTTTAGATATGGATGAATTAGATAATTTAAAATATGATTTAAATGAATTTATACAGATTTGTAGATGACTTTCCATCTATCCATTATGATCCAAATCCATACACTTCCCACGCATAGATGAATGAAATTTTACTTTAATTTTAATATTATATTAGAGAATAAATTAAAATTTTCACATGTTTAGTGAAGTAGGCGATGAAATGGACGAGCAGGTGAAGATAGATTTGGTGACGATAATAGTGGAGGCATGATATTAAGAGAGCTTCAAATGGTAGAATGTGCATATAAAATTGGCTTAAAACCAAAACTTTTAAGAGTGAAAAACAAATGTTCAGATAAAATCATTTATGGCTAGCGTGGAATGGGTTGGTTCTATCAAAATCTCATCATATCTTATCGCATGATTGTAATGGAAAAGCCGTTTGAAAATATAGAATATGGGAAGGTGGCAACTAACGAGAGTGACGCAGGAACATGGGAGCAGATAGAGACATAGATATCTCAAAAACCCATTATACACAAAGTACAATAAAACCAATTCCTTCTACGCCAATCACCAATCGGATTCTTAAAATTGGAACCAAAAATCAAATTGAAACGATCTATTTTTTGTATAAATAATTTAGTAATATCTAAGTAAATTCATATTTATTTTTTTTGTTTTTGTTTTTTGGATTAGATTTTGATTTTTTCTGATTAGTCTAGATTTAGTATTTTTTTTCATTTCCTTTGTAAGTCTCTTATGAATATATATATTTCCTGGATGATTAAGAATTGAGTTTCTTATTGTTTCAATAATATATGTCATATGCATAATTAATTGTAATCGAATTAGTTGTAAATTTGAATGTAATTGTCGATAAGTAATTTTAAGTTGATTTGTGTAGTTGAAGCAATTTTACCAGTAAGTCTCGTCATAATTAATGGATAGTTGAATTGCTTAACAAGAGTTCGATTGTCATTATTTCTATAATCTATATATTATTTATATGCATGATTATTTACAGAGGAATTAGTGTTATATTTAAAATTTGAATGTTTGTTTAGAAGCAATTTTAAGATTACTTCTTCTATTTTAAGTGATTTTACTAATAAGAAGAAGTAGAATTAGTTGACACTTGGGTTTCTTAAGTGAAATATCTAGAGTTTGATTTACTATTTGCCAAAAAAAAAATTAAAAGTTTTATGTAATAATCTTAGGAATGGTATATAAAGTTATAATAATTTTAATCTAAATTTTCATGAGTGGAATATTAATAAGTGGAAAACAAATTGATTGTTATCTTTAATTAAATGGATTGTTGCAAACAAGTATATAAGATTGTCGAATCTACAATGACTTATATAATATTCTTTTAATTAGCAAATTAATTGAATTTAGATTGAAAAAAGTTTTGATTGAGTGAAAGTGTTAAAATTAAACTAATGCAAAATTAAGCAATTTGAAGATATTAAGTTGAAAAATGAAGAACCTGTGATTGGATTTCACTATTTGTCCTCTAGTATCCGATGATGACATTCATATATGAATATTCCTATGATTTCTCAATGACCAATTCTTATATGTTTATCAATTCCTTAAGTAAATAGATCAAATAACTAAATAAATTAAATCTCAATCTCTTGTCAAATTAGTCATCTAATCGTAATAATATAAGTGTTAGAATGACTAGTTCAATTAATCTTATTCTTAGGTATCAATAGTTGATATATTATAGAGGTGTCAAAACGGGCTACCCGTGTGGGTTCGGGCTAAACCAGGCCGGGCTAAAAAGCCCGGATACAATTTATGTATATGAAAATATAGCTCAAACCCGCCCTAAGTGGGTTTTGGGTTATGGCGAGCCAGCCCGCATAATATTTAAAAAAATTAAAATTTAACGTATTTAATGTATTTAATATATTTAATATATATAACATTTGATATTAATGCATAAATTTTTTAACACAATTGTTATACCCAATGCAACCAAACTTATAGATATAATGTCATGTGTTTAAGTTAAGACGTGATGTCAAATCTACGTATATGATTCATAACATAACTCATTTATTAAATATCTTATTGTTATTAGACTCTCAATCTCTAACACAATATAATTTGTAACTTCACTTCAATATAATAAATGGATATACTAACAAATAATATCACTTTGGTTTGTAGTAATGATAGTATAGACTCAAATTCAGAATGAATTTTATGTTTCGAATTATAATCATCATCATAATAATTCTTTACTTTGTTATAAATATCTTTTGTATGTTCTTTACCAACATTTTCATTGTGAACTGTTATGTTAAATTTGGTTGTGTGAAATTCTCTATGGTAAACAATTAAGTTGTGATTCGTTGTAAAAATTATTTTCTTTATTATGTTTTTGTTGTATAAGTTAAATATAATTAAATATGCAATTAGGAAAAGAAAAATAGAATCTATATGGTTTAATGTTCTCATTTAATTTGATACATTATTTTGCTAATGTGTTTAAAAGGATATTAAGCAAAATAATAAAAATAATATAATGTTTAACTTGATAATATTATTGTAATTTATAAATATTTATGTTATAGACATTACTCTATTTTTTATTCAAAGTTTATAACACAATATTTATCATATATTATCTATTTTTTATTATAAGTTATTTTGTAAAATAATTTTCACTTTAAGCTTATTACCAAGCCAATGTCCCAAAAAAGTTTTAAAATATATAAAAACGGGTAGCCCGACCCGAACCCGGTTTTAATATAGTCCGGCCGGGCCGGACTAAAATCCTGAATTCACTAAAAAGTGTCAAATATAATACCCAAGCCCTACAAAACTCCTGGTTGTGACGGGTCGGCCCGCACAGGCCCGCCCATTTTGACAGCTCTAATATATTATATGTCTAGTTTAAACATGAAAATTCTCATTACTCTTCTTTAAACCTTAGATCATGCATTGGGTGGTCAAACCAAAACAAATATTAAAAATAAGAATAATCAAGGAAAAACAATGGAATAATATTAAAAACAATTAAATAGTCATATTGGATACATCAAGTTCAAATAATTACATCTCACTCGAGACAAAATGATTTAGCTACTCATTCCCATTAAAGCTATAATCATCTGGTTAGTTGACATTTTTCTTCTTTCCAAACTGCCTAGAGTGGTTATTGTCTCAATCCTAATATTTTCTTATTCTCGCAAATGATAAGTGGTGATTAATGATGATCCAACATATAGCAACTCTCCTAGTTTATCCTAATCTTCCATGGACTTTTGTCCTTATCTCTACGATACTATTAGAATTAGGTAGTTGAATCATTATCTTCAAAGATTCTAATTATGATTAGGTGGTTGGGTCCTTATCTTCAAAGATTTTGATTAGAATTAGGTGGTTGGATCATTATCGTCAAAGATTGTGATTAGCATTATCTGAATTCGCATAATTTCGCTCATTTTTACCCCTAATCACATGAAATAACATAAAAGCACACAAATATTTGACTCGATATATATTGAGTTACATTTATATAGACTTCCAGGGTTAAAAAATGCTCAATTATACTTATTATTTAAGGTAATTTTCATACTTAACCCCTTTTCAACTACTGTATTTTCTATCTTGTGACGGGAGTAAGTTAGGAATTTGTACACTATGGTAATGAATTATTTCCCTCTCTTACCTTAGTTGTGAAACACCACAGACAATACCTCTCACCACCACCGCTAATTCGTCATAACCACCGTTACATCCTTGCTTTAAATATGTTGAACCTATATAACATATATCAGCTTGAACATAGTCTATTTTCCTATTTAAAAAAATTTAAAGTTTGCTTGTCCTCTTTAAAATATTGGCTTGACCTGACAATATTGTGTTATAAGGTCTCTAAATGGGCCAACATACATGTCTTTGATTAGGTTAAGAGACATGTATTAAATGGACTTATATAACATAACAATTATATTATTATATAAGGTCCCTAAATATTTTAGTTTTTTTATAAGTTTGAGCTATTTATGGAAAAAGTATAGTCTTATCTCACTTGTTATCAGGGACGGTGCCACATTCACCTGAGTGTGTGCATCCCCTGAGCTTTTTTTAAAAACCTTATATATTACCTACAACTCTTCAAGCCAATAATAAAAAACCGACATAGAAAAAAATTGCTAAAATAAAAAAAACTGTTCAGAAAAATAAAAGTCTTCACAAAGTAAAAATTATAACTTTGAACAACACAACAAATGTGAGAGTTTCTATTATATACGCATGCACAACCTTGCCTTTAAATGCTATTTCATTGCTTTCAAACGCTGTTTCACTTTATAGATGATTGGTTTTTTATATAGCCCTTTAATATTTTTCATTTCATTTTTTTATCTACATTTCATTTTTCCATTATATGTTTAATGCTACTTCCATTTTATTATTTCTATTCATTATCTTCAAACATTGTTTGTCTTTATTCTTTATTTATTTCATTATTTTTATTTTATTGTTTCCATTGTATGTTTAACATTGCTTCCATTAACTAATAGGAATGTATCTATTAATTATTAACCATCCTATATAGATAATAAATCACAAATTTATACATCAATAATAAATATTTACAAGACATGTTGAAGACAAGTCTGATTAATTATTGTTTAACCTTACAATTATGTCACATTTGTGAAAAATAAGTTGCGTAATTGAATGAGAGATGCACATATGAATGATTGTCTAGACCAAAATGTATTCAACAACATTGACAATAAGTTGATGATTCAACGATTTCAAAATATGAATTATAAAGTGTGTAATTTATTCAATTAGCTATATTTAAATTTTGTAATTTTGACTATAACGTTTTCATCTTTTTTATATATGATAATATTTATTATTTAAACTTTTAACATATGTTGTGCACTCTGCTTCCAGGTCTTAAATCCGTCCCTAGGTTAGGTAATAGATGTGTGATAAATAGTCTTAATTGTTTCCACCCCTAGTTACTACCGCCTCTATTGTCAACCTAGGTCAACCAACACCCTCGTTCACCATTACCCAAGACAAGATTATAATTATATACAATCCTAACATAAGGTAAGTTTGTCATTTGCATATACTTTGTATAATATTATGTCATTATTTAATATACTATTTGGTGCACACTAATCATTGAACACCATATCATATTCTAAAAAGTAAGCAAGACCCATGACGATGGAGTATGGTGGATCTTAGCATATGATGCTTATAAACTATGGCCTATACTTCATGGAGATGCAAAATCTTTCTCCTTTTTGGGCTTTACCTTGCGTTGCACTAACAAAAAATAACTACACCAAGAGAAGAAAAGAAAGAATCTACACTCATTAACTTTGCCGGAATGTCACAAATTTATGAAGTTATGATTATGGCATTAGGTATTAAGCAATAGCAAAGTAGCAAAGTTGGAAGGAAACAATTGTTTCATTATTCTATATTTGAATTGGTGTGCTTATTTTAATATGCATAATAGTATAATATAAACAATTATGACTTAATGTGTAAGAGGCATGGATCTGAAAAGTAAAATAAGCAAAGACATGAATGAATTGTGTTAAGGTTACATCTCAAAACCAATTGACAATGAGATGAGTAACCCATGTATTTAAATCATTTCCGAGACAATGAGGTAGGTGATGTGAGACTTATTTTCCAATATACTCCCTCCACATAAGTCTGGCAGACCAGACCTTTGACCCATAACTAAATGACATCTTTTGACTCATGACAACCAGAAAGAAGTAGCGCTCTGCCTCTGATACCATGTTAAGTTTTCATCTCAAAACCAATTAGCAATGAGAGGATGTATTTAAACCATTCTCGAGACAATAATGTAGACGATGTGGGACTTATTTCCCAACAAATTGCATTTTGAAGAATTGAATATTGAGGTTTGTTGTATTTTTTGGTTGGTGCTCCACATGAGGACATGTGATTTCACCTAAGTGCCAACTTGCGGAAGTAGTTGGTTGCTATGCTTATTTTTTAGGTTTGCATTTACATTTTTTTTATTGAGCATTGAGGATACAATTATTTAAAAATATGATAGTTTCTGGAATTAAATTAATTGGTGATATTAAACTAAACATGGGCATGGATTAAAACTTTAAAAAGCTAATTTTATGAGAAAATTGTTAGAACAAAAATTGATTTAATAGATAATAGACAATTCAGAATGATCCAGCAACAACATGCAAAAATACAAATAAAAAAGAAGTTTAATGCAGTGTCAATGTAATGATTTTTATATTGTAACTATATCATGTACACTATTTCCATTCAAGAATTAATGACTATAAATATATAAATAATATTTGTTCATAGGACACAAAACTTATATTATCAATACCCAAACTATTATCTCACTAATAAATGATGGAGGTAGAAAACAACATTTTTTTAAGGGTTGTTTGTCTGCATGTTTTTAGTTTTGCATAATACTTTACTTTCTTGACGAGTAATCTTAAAAAAGTAAAATTTAAGTTAGGTTAAATTTCAGGATATTAAATATTGTAGTTTAAGTAATTAAAAGATATTAAGAAGATATGATATTATTTCAAAATATTTTTCAAACATTAGCATGATATAAGTCACTTGTTCACATAATAAAGCTAAATTTTATTAAAAAAATATATTATTGAGATTATCTTTCTCATGTGAAGGCTTGTAGTTTGTGTCATGAGTGATGGGGCTATAGCATGCCAAATCTCATGATGCATTATAGTGAATACTTATTTATGTGATTCTATTAATCTTTGACCTTGTGATGCTTGCAATGCTATATTCTCATTTCAAATAATATCTTTTGGTTTAGGTTTGAGTGCTGCAAGGATTTAGCTTATAAGCTATAGCAACGTATGCACAAATATTAATAGGATATATGATCATGGCATATTCACATAACTTTAATAATGGCTAACATTAGGTGTATAATGAGTAGCTCAATTAATTTCATTCATATTATTAACATGTTACTAAATAAGTTAGGTTAAGTTCAAATATGATAATTTGCGTGATCAAATCAAACAACCATAGATAAGATAATAGACATGAAAAAATAATAGAATGATATTGCAGGGGATATATAGTAAGAATGACCAACTTATGTGAGAGTGAGATGAATAATTTTTAACCTTTAAATTAAAATTAATGGCTAATTTTTCATCATCATTCTGTCCGGATACATCCTCATATTACATTCATTTCTTCTTTTTCTTTCTCTCGAATTTATAAACCTATTTTTCCCTAAAGATTCACTCTCTTCAATCTTTATTGCCCTTTCTCATTTTTAGTTAATACCCCGATCTCTATGTATAATTGTGCTGAACTGTATTGTTGTGGTTTCCACTCATTTTATTAGTTGAAAAACTAATTTGAAATGTAACGATGATGTCAATGAGAAAGAGGAACAAGATTGATGGTTGTGAACATTTTTTTATGGTAATAAGTTTTTGTTACTTATTGTGTTCATATAAAGAAAATAATAGGTTTTGTTACTGTTGTGTTCACATAATGAAAGAGAAAGAAGATAATAGGTTTTAAAATGATATTCTAATCTTGATCATTAATTTTAAACCAAGGGTTAAAAATTATTTCTCTCACACTCACATAAGTTAGTGATTCTTACTACATACATCCCTATATATATATATATAGTGAGCTACTCACGTGAGAACAATGCACTATTGTGAGAAATGAGAATAATTAATATGAAATAATGGATCATATTTGATTGTTTAAGATTAAAATATATATGTATATGATTATCATGTGATTTATAACTAACTTTTAATCATAATCATCCATGATTGGTTATAAGATCCAAATTTATTGTTCTCGCATTTTTTATATGAGAATTGTTTTTACTTGAATCATCCCCTATATATCAATGTTGAGAAATTTATAAGATTAGTTATCTTTTTAATATCATAAAACATATTTGATACTTCATTGATAGATAGTGAAGTCTAATCAGATTCTTCACATTCTTTTCATATTTATCAAATTCTTTACTTTTATTTAATTTTCATTAAATAATTCTCAAAAACAAATTTTCTTATTGAATTTCTCAATTAATTTAATATCAAGTAAATTCTTATAGATATAATAACCTTTTATATTTCTTTTATGACAATTCGTTTGAATATTTCATCAACGAATTTGTTGATTTGTAAATATTGATGTTAGTTATGTAGGTACAATATTGATTTTAGTTTCCCTATTAATTTTCTTAATACATATATTGAAATCTTTATTTTTTTTTATTTTTAGTTAAAAGATGGAAATATTTTAACTGAATAGGTACCATCCAATTTTGTTTGGTTGATTTCCTAATACTCGCATCATCTATACATGCAGCCTTATTTGCATTGTAATAGAAAAATGCAGTTCTGCGAAGGCATAGGTAACATTGTATCATTAAGAGAGAAGAACTTCAATTTAAAAGAGGAGAAGGAAGCTAGTGATGTCAAACACTCAAACACAACAATATATGTAATTGAACTACCATGAAATATGCCAATTGTGATTGCATCTTCCTTTCAGAATCTGTCATTTATGGCATTTGCTACCAAATTGAAAATATTAAATATTTTTGAAAAAAACAAGTATTATAATTTTCTCTTTATTCACCTTTTAACCCGAGCTTTCGGTGAAAATATAAAGACAAGTTTTTATAATTTCCACTTAATCAAATCTCACCTATGCGAAGAGAATAAGATCTCTTGCAAAAACTAGGTGAGACGGTTTTGAACTAACCCTCCTCAATTTGATAGGTTTCCGGTGCATGAATTCATGTAATAAGTTGGGACAACCTTTCAATGTACAACACAAATAAATACCTTATACTAAGTTGTGGGTTGAAAGGTTCCAATACATCTCCATTCCACAACATTTGCATCTTAATTAGTTGAAGAAATGCACTTGTCCTCCCAAAATTGAAGTCTATTTTGATGACCATCCACTCTATCTTCCTTTTTGTTGTTGTTCATAGCATGGATTACCTCTTGAGTGAATATGATATTATCCGTGGAAAAATTTACATGTGTAGTTTAAATTGACTTTTTTATTATCGTTTTAGTGTAACTTTTTGAAATATTGCGGGTAAGTTGTAGTTTTCATTGAAATCATGGATTAGAACTACAAAATCAGTTTCTCTTTCCTGGTGTCATGGATCAGTGTATGCTGTTAGTTCATCTTCAGCCCTCTTGTGAATATCCATGTGGCAGATGACAACAAATCTGAATGGCAAAGTAAAAGAGGAACCAAAGTCTCAAAACGGGAATGAAAACAAAAAATTGAAGACCAGTTTGGAAAGTTTTAAGAATGCAAGTGAAATAAAATACGTGACTAAGAGTCACGATAGAAATTATATGGAATTTGTGGACAGTGTCCACAACATCAGGAAAGAAGAAGCCGATTTCGTGGTTCTAATTCACGATTTTAATGAAAACTATACCTTGCTCGTAATATTTCAAAATGTTGCATTAAAATGGTAATAAAAAAGTCAATCTACACTACATATGTAAATTTTCCCAACTAGTGTGGCCATAGACAAAACTGCATTGTTGTGGTCCTATGAGATGTTGCATAACCTCCTTCATCCTTAAGGCCATAATTTTTGTGATTACCTTGTAGGAGACATTACAAAGGCTAATTGGTTTGAAGTTGATTGGTGATTATGGAGAACACTTTTCTTGGAATCCAAAACAAGCCTAGTAGAATATGAATGTAGTTTCAACTTTCAAGGAGATAGGTACATATCTAACGAGTTATGATCATCTTTGGTAATAAAAAGACAAATACACTCAAAATAAAAGAAAATAATAATATGATTTGACACTTTTATTGATTAGATATAATGAGATAATACTTTTACCGTTCTTTGCAAATACAAGATTGATAACTTGTCTCTTCATGAATGAAAATGTTCAATTTGTCATGTCTATGATCTTCTCTAATCATTACTCCAATCTTAAATAGAAGTGATATATACTTACACAAAAAAATTAGTATGTATGGGATCACATATGAACTCAATAAATCAAACAAAAACTTATGGAACCTTAACACAATAACACAACATGGTTAACCTTCATCGAAAGGTTCTGGAGTGTGAACTTGTGTCTATTCTACAAGGTTGTACTACCCTTAACCAAATCAAACGGGTCCATGCATTCATCTACCGTAACAACCTTAACCAATCTTCCTACGTCATCACCAAGCTCCTGCGCGTTCTCACCACGCTCCGCCATGTTCCAATCCACACCTACCCTCTCCTCCTTTTCTCACAGGTTCACAACCCCAACCCTTTTCTCTGGACCGCTCTCATTCGCGCCTACGCTCATAAAGGATACATCTTTGAAGCGTTTCGTTTATATGGTTCCATGAGGATGAAATGCACTGGTCCTGTCTCGTTTACTTTCTCCGCCCTTTTCTCCGCTTGTGGCGCCGCGCGTGACGCGCGTTTAGGAGCGCAGGTTCATGCACATACAATTTCAATTGGTGGGTTTGCGTCTGATTTGTATGTAAATAACACTATGATTGATATGTATGTGAAGTGTGAGTTGTTGTCTTGTGCTCGCAAGGTGTTCGATGAAATGCCTGAACGGGATGTTGTTTCTTGGACTACGTTGATTGTGGCGTATGCTAAGATTGGTGATATGGGGTTGGCGGGGGACTTGTTTGATGAGTTGCCTGTGAAGGATATGGTGGCATGGAGTGCAATGGTGAATGGGTATGCTCAAAATGCCATGCCGAAGAAAGCATTGGAATTTTTCGAGCTGTTACGAAATGAGGGTGTAGAGATTGATGAAGTTACTTTAGTTGGTGTTATTTCTGCTTGTGCTCAATTGGGTGCGTCTAAGTATGCTAATTGGATAAGGGACATTGCTGGGAGTTCGAGATTTAGGCCAGAAAATAATGTCCTTGTGGGATCAGCATTGATTGATATGTACTCAAAATGTGGCAATGTTGAAGAGGCATACCACGTGTTTAAAGGAATGAAGGAAAGAAATGTGTTTTCTTACAGTTCCATGATTGCGGGGTTTGCTATTCATGGCAGTGCTAATGAAGCAATGAAACTATTTTATGAGATGTTGGAGACAGAGATAAAACCAAACCATGTTACTTTTGTCGGGGTGCTTACAGCATGCAGTCATGCAGGCATGGTAGACCAAGGTCAGCAGATCTTTGCGACTATGGAGAAGTGTTATGGTGTTGCTCCAACTGCTGATCATTATGCTTGCATGACAGACCTTCTTGGCCGAGCTGGACACTTGGAGAAAGCACATAGACTCATTGAGACAATGCCTATGAAGCCTAATGGAGCTGTGTGGGGAGCACTTCTTGGAGCGTCACACATCCATGGGAATCCCGATATTGCTGAGACTGCATCTAAACATTTGTTTGAGCTTGAACCTGATAACATAGGAAATTATTTATTGCTTTCTAAAACGTATGCATCAGCTGGAAGATGGGATGATGTGTCACGGGTTAGGAAATTGATGAGGGAAAAGAAATTGAAAAAGAATCCCGGTTATAGCTGGTTCGAAGCAAAGGATGGTAAAGTTCATGAGTTCTTTGCTGGTGATGTGACACATCCAGAAATTACTGAGATAAAGAAGGAATTAGATGATCTTATGGAGCGACTGAAAGCTACCGGATACCAGCCAAATCTATGTTCAGCGCCATATGATGTTAGTGATAATGAAAAGCGGCATTTACTGATGACTCATAGTGAAAAGCTAGCTTTGGCATTTGGACTGCTT
Organism: Lupinus albus; assembly: GCA_009771035.1. NCBI lineage: Eukaryota > Viridiplantae > Streptophyta > Magnoliopsida > Fabales > Fabaceae > Lupinus > Lupinus albus. The sequence goes on from CM020010.1 coordinate 6,263,807, forward strand.
AGGAGTGATGCTGGTTCAACTATAAAGATTATGAAGAACCTTAGGATATGTGAGGATTGTCATATTGTAATGTGTGGCGCATCAAAAGTTACAGGAAGAAAAATTGTTGTGAGAGATAACATGAGATTTCATCACTTCCTTAATGGGGCCTGCTCTTGCAGTAATTTTTGGTGATTGAGGCTAGGTCCACATGCCGGTGAAATACTGGTACATTGGAGTTAGAACTTCGAAGAATAACTTTGAAGTGGGATTGGAGTTTAAGTAATCAACCATCAGAGAAATGGAAATTTTATATCAAATCGGCACCTTTTCATGTACAATATAGAGGACAAGAGAAACTGTACTGCATTGATTCTGGTGGAATCCTGAAACTTCACATAGGCAGTGACAAATAAACCAATGGTTTAGTTATAGAAAGCAAGGAATGAAGAGATACTGAATAATTCAGCTAATGGAACCTCTTATTTTTCAGTCTTCAATTTGACAGAGGTATTGTAGGCTGTTGAAGGGTACCTTAGAAAAATGGTTCTATGATATGGACCTGATGAGCTATTTCAATTTTTATAGGTAGCTGTTGTGAGAATGAATTTAGATTTTCTTTATAAATTACTTTTTTTTCTTTAAAGAAAGTACCCCTTTTTAGTGTTATACTGATTCATCAAAATCACATTAGAAGAAATAAGATATACTTTTTTTGTACATGTCCTGCTGCACCTAAATAAGGCTTTGTATATTAATCACTCAGTTTTGAGTTAGAGAAAGAAGGAAGAATTATGGATAAATTTGTGATTACTTATGCAACTATCTTCCCTTGCTTTAGCATCAAATATCCTTCTACTCCCAATCATGCCTACATGGAGGGTCATAATTGAATCTCTTGTCATTTCTTTCTTGATTATAAGTATTAAAAAATTGGCTTTGTATTTTGTATGGCAGTGTTTCGTTCTGGTTCCTGAAACAATCTTTTTGCTTACGAGATTAAAATTAAGTACATCTACTTTCCTCATACCCCACTAGGAGGGACCTTCGTGCATTGGGTGGTCCTTTTAATGTTTCATTTAAGTGGGAAATTTTGTTCAAAAGTGAACAATCCTATATGTGACAATAAGTAGCTTGTTCCTATCTTTTAATCCACTCCAAACTCATGTCATCTTAAACTACAAGAATTCACTTTTATGTTTGACTCTTGCTATTGCTGATATTTTTTTCTTACCAAAGTCTTGAGTATACTAATACAGATTTTATGTTTTACCAGGATTTTGAATTAATAACAAAGTGTGAAATAACCTTGCATTGCTGAGTTATATGTTGAAAAGCTCATCATAAAACAACTTAGTCTCTCAAGCTGATACTGTAACTCTGTAAGCAATAAATTCTTGAGCATTATTTTTCTTTGAAACTTCATATGAATTGGTTTTTGAGCAATGCGTTCTATTTTAGTTTAACTTATACCCTTCCAAAAATCAGATTTAATCTATCTTATGCAGGAACAAGGATCCCCTCCATTAATAGAGAGACAAATTCTTAATTTTACTTGTATTTTTAATGGCAAATGTGTTATTCCATTATATATAAAAGGATACAATGTGTTGAGTTTATTCAAGTGTGAAGTTCACATTGGATATGAGGGGAGGAGTGAAAAGTTTATAATTGGAAAAAGCTCATGGAACTAATGCCTTAAGGTTTTGGTTCAAGACGTGATATCTCACTTGTGTTTCTTCACTCTTCCCATACCCGGTAACAATGAAACTCCTCAGTGGTGGAGGCTCCCCAGAGCAGTCTGGTCCAACAAGTGGTATCAGAGCCGATGGTTCAACTGGGACATGGTAGACTTAAGGGAGAGTGGACTGGAAAATGTGTCGTACCCACACTTGAGGGGGAGATTGTTAGGTTTATTCAAATGTGAAGTCACACATTGGATATGAGGGGAGGAATGAAAGACTTTATAAGTGGAAAAGGGTCATGAAACTAATGCTTAAAGTTTTGGTTCAAGACGTGACATCTCACTTGTGTCTGTTTACTCTTCCTATATCCCGGTAACAATGGAACCCTGGTGGCTAGAGGCTCCCCATAGCATTCTGGTCCAACATTATATTTTCCTTTGTTTTTTATAGTATTTGTCTCTCTATTAAATCCTTACTCATACCCTTTACCTCCACCAAAATGAAAGAGAATATTGGCAATGCATATCATCCTTGGAGAATTTTATTTAAGAGGAGAAATGTTATATTTTCCTACTAAATTCTCATACTAATCCTCCTACCCATAAAAAAGGGATATATGTTACTTGTAAATCAACCACTAATAAATAAAGTATCACTTTGTGACATATGTCACTTTTTTGTGGGTAAGAGAATTAGTAAGAGGATATATCATTTTCCTATATTTAAAGATTGCAAAGTGAGTTATTTTTATTATTTAAAATCAATAATTAATCTGGAGTATATAACTTTTAATATAAATGGGTCTTTCTAGATAATATTCTTCTGAAGTTGAACAGCCATCTTGGCCATTCTATAAAATAAGATTTTCAGTCCTTAACATAGTTTCCTTATCAACATCTTTCATCATTTTAGTGATTGAAACTTGTTAGCTTTTGTGATTTCAATGGATATATTGTACAAATGGTTAAACTTAAATTTCATGATTTTTCTAGGAAACTTATCTAAGATTAAAAACAAGTTACAATTTAAGCTGATCATAGTTGGAGAATTCATCAGATTCTCTAGGTTGGTGCGGACGTCGTGAGAACTATGATTAGTTCTCGTTGGAAATAAACTTCACATCGCATGTCTTTCACTTTATTATGTATGATTTAAATACTTGTTGAGCTACTCTAATTGTCAATTGAGCTATTCTGTTCCTTATAATTTTCCACATAGCTAAAGCTGCTTAAATGGCCTTCAATTTTTCATCCCTTTAGAGGATGATGTCCTAATTCTGTCCAACTATGCAAAGTCCAAACGATGAAGGTATGCGCATTGTCTTTATCTAAAAAGATATAAGTACCCACCAACATTTTAAGAGAAAAGAATGTATGCAGTGACATGTGTTTCATACATTGTTATTATATTATTCATCATTTATGTTTAATTATTATTTATTCTTAAAAAAAAAGAATGATGAATGATATATTAACTGTGTATAAATCTTTACAATGACAATTTATAAACATTACAATTAAATTTTAATTAGTTTCTCTCTTTACAATTACAAGTATACTTTGCATTAACTGTGTGATTGCTATGATGTTAGTTAGTTTTTGTAAAAATGGCATACACCACCCCTCTACGTAGTGATGATATTATCGGATACATGACTATATGACAATACATACATTTCATATTTATGAATTAATGACCATCACAATCATCCAGTTATAATATATATTTAGTTAGTTTGGTGCACTTAATATTAATGTTACCATCATATACTCGCATTTAACATCCATGTTAAATTTCTTAACATTATATGTTATTGTCACAAATTTCATGACAAGCATGAAGTTCATTGTTGGTAAATTGTACTATTATGACAAGCATGAAGCGTAAGAGTCGATCATGCATTAAAAGTTAGGGACCTTAGGTGTGAAATGATTCTATTGCATGCTGTAGATTTCAGGCACTCTAGTATATTCAATAATTAAAAAAATAAATAGATTATTCTTCAAATGTGTGATTTCATGATGATGGATTTTAAGTGGATATTTAATATGCATAATTGTGAGACTAAGGTAAAGCCCTCCCTAAAACATTTCACCTTCACTACTAGTTTACTACCAACCACTTTTTTAGGGATGGCAAAAATACCCGCACCCGTGGGTACCCGTCAAAATACCCGCAACGGGTACCCGCAAAAATAGCTCATGGGTGAGAATGGGTATCATGATACCCGTCCCGCGGGTACCCGCGTACATATTTTAATTAAATATTTTTTAATTAGTTATTATTAATTTAACATTATATTTGTTTATTTTATTATTACTTCATAATAAAATTTAGTAATGAGACTATAATCATAAAATTATCATATACATGTCATATTATTTAAGTAAAAAATATTTTTATAGATTAATTATTCTAAAATATATAAAATATAATTAGAATGAAAAACCCGTTGGGTACCCGCTACCCGCACGGGTACCCGCAAATTGTGCGGGTACGGGCACGGGTATGCACTACCCGTGCCCGCCCGTGTCCGTTGCCATCCCTACACTTTTTGGTTGATCAATTAGAGGTATTACCATGGTTAGAGTATAGTTAGTTTTAATTACAATTTTGTATTGCTTTCTTGAATCTACAAGTTCGATATTAGTTAAGAGAATAAAATATATCATAATATTAGAAAATAAGTTATCTACTTTATCCACTAATATTATGATATGTCTTTTATTTAATCATTTTCTATAAAGATATTTCTAAAAACTAAAAAAATAGTACACATGTCATGATTTTAATAGTCAGATAAAATAATAATTTATCTCCTGATAAGATAATATATTTTATTCAAATTAGTTAATTACGTGTCTTTGAGGAAGTTGTATGATTTGTTGTCACTGTTGTTAAATAGCTGCCATAGTGGATGGTGGTGGTGTTTTCTTACCAACCGCCATTAGCTATTGGGTCAGGTTTTAGGCCCAATTTTATGTTAAACCCTAAATCCTTGAGACTATTGGGCTCTATCGTGTCTACAATCTACAACCAAATCCCTTTTTCATTTTTCTTTACTTTTATATTATTTTATTTAAAAATTAATACTCTATGAGTCTATTGCCATCTTTTTTTAGTAAAATTTAATTTTATTAAATTGTTATTACTCTTCCTTCAATATATTTAGTAAACTGTTTATTTTTTATTCTTAACTGCACTTCCCCCTTTCTATTGTGTTATATTTTTTAATTATTTTTTGTCAACTGTTATGATGATACAGTTTGTTGCACGAGTATGCTTTAAATATTTGTATGTTATTCTCCTTTTAATTGATTTTGGGATGAAACATTAACATGATTGATATAATACATATAATAATTTTCATCTCTCTTTATCTTTATCATATTTTAGAAAATATTGATATTCAGTAAGACCATATATATTTAGTCTCTCCCTATCTATTAAGTGAGAGTCTTGTGTGCTCGACCAACCTTTATTGATATTTGGATTTTGATTAAAAAACTACTGAAAATATACACAACCTTTAATATCAGAATTATTAATATCGTCCAAGTTTTTAAACAGGCTTAATATGTGTGATATAATAGAATGGGAGTAATTGACATTACAAGAAAAACAAACACAAACAAAGGTTGTTGTTGCAATTAATTAGCACCAAGAATCAACCAAGACTAACATAATTCCAAATCAAAATTCATCAATCAATACATGAACATGTCAGAAGAGGCCATGATTGGTTGATTGAAAGGCACAGAGTTCCACAGGTCCATCATGAATCCACAATCATTGAACATATTCTCTTCATAATCTTCATCAATGAGATAATTGCATGATGGTGAATGCATGTAATATATGATTTCATTAAGAGATTGCAACCTGTTACTTAGTTCTGCAACTTGAGCACTGATAATGCCATTCTCAGCTTCAATTTTCATGCACAGATTGGTAGTGATTTCCACACTTGTGCTTATTTGGTTATTCTCCCTATTCAGCTGGTTTACTTGAGCAACAAGATCATCCATGAGTTTCTGTTTCTTCATCCTCGATCTTCGAGCCGATTCTCTATTCGACAGCATTCTCTTCCTCTTCTTTTGATCCATGACATGATGCTGTTGTTGATTTCTCTCAGAACAACCAGAGTTAGAGTTCTGAAGAGAGCTTGAACCACCTGAATAGCCTCCACTAGGAGAAAAAGCCATGCTATGCTATGCTATGCTATGTTACTTTCTACTTAGTCCTTATAAAGTACTATATAACACTATTTTGTAGGAAGGTTTTGTTTATTAAACTTGATGGAAATTATGGATTAAAATGAAAAGAACAAAGGTAGAAAGGTAAATTATGATGGGTTTTGCAGAGAAATAATTAATAGGATTTAGTTCATGAGAAAATATAGAACCAGTAGAGGAAAACAACAGAGAAAGATTGCACTAAATGTGTTCTGTGCCTAAGGGTAGAGTTTATTTCATAACCAGATATGAGAATATCACTTTTTTCTGTAGACATTTGTGTATAATTGTCTCTTAATAGTTCATAACTAAATTACAAATGCAAAGAGTTGAAGGTATTGATGAATATATTGTAACTAATGTTTCAAATCAGATATAACTAGGATAGAGGATTTTATGTGATAAGTAGATATTGAAATAGGGTGTCAAAGACTATGGTTTGGTTAAACTGAAATTGTATAGGCAAAAAGAGATGATGATGATAAGAAAAGAATGTAGCAGAAAAGAAAGAAGGGGTGATAGAAGGAAAGAGGTTTTGAAGGGATTCATGAAATTTATTGAAAAATGGGCATTGTAATGATGGAATAAAATAAGCCACAAAAATGTATAGTGGGTAGTTTCATGATATTTTCTGTTTTGTTTTTTGTGTGCGTAGTGCATAATAAAAAATAGATAAGAAAAGGGTTAACTGAGAAGGAAGAAAATGATCTCTAAGGAAAAAGTTTACTGACAAATTATTACATAAATTATCTGACAATAATAAATTGAATTTGACCTCACCGGAGAACATTACATTATTATATAGAGTAAAATTATCATGATACTCCTCATATCACCTGTCAATTTTTTTTTTTGGGTATGAACACAAACTACCCTTAGACGCATTATACTAACTATTTATGCTGTTAAATTGTCATGTTATTTAATGAAATATTATGTCAAAATACCATTTTACTCATTTATATATTTAAGGTCATAGATTCACTTACTTCATTATTCCAAGAGTGAGTGAAAAAACGTATTTCATATTTTATACATCTATTTTAGGAAAAACCAATGATTTGATTAGTGAGTAGATCTAAACCATTATATTTTTATAGAATAGCTAGATTATTAGACATAGAGGTAGTTTAATAAGATATTATTATAGATCAAAATATTGGCGGCAAATACAATTGAGGTGTTATATTTAACTTAACTTTGCAGGCATAGAATAGGTATATTATGTGGGTCATAAATCATAATTTTTTGAATAAAGTTGTTAGACATAGAACTTTGTTGAATAAATTGTTAAATCAACTAAGATATTAGCTTTAGTAATTTTGAGGTCATTTTATGGAATAATCATTACTAAGTGAAATGTATGCGATAAATCAAGTGTACATGAATAGTAAGTATAAAGTTCAAGATTTCATCATGGTATCAATATTATTATTATTATGTCATCAAACAAACAACATTTTAAATAATAACTTAAAATAATAATTTTTTAATTGAAAGATTAATATCAAAAAAAGTTCTTCTGAATTCTACATCTTCTTTCTATATACTGGTTTGCAATATGTTTGGTAAATTCTACACCAGTTTACTGGTTAGCATTTGTTTGATTTTTTTATTTATTTTTATAATTTTTAGTTTTATTATTTATTAATGCATGTGGGTACTGCATTAGTCTGTTTCAAAATAAACAAGATATCATAATCTGTGGGAAAAATCACAAACGAACTTGCCGGTGTCACTTTTAATTTGCCAGCGCGATCTAAAGGAGTTGAGTAGGACTCTTCTCCATTAATGGAGAGTAGTATTACTCAAATGAATAATATTACTAAAACTAATAGTCTTTCACAGTTAAAAACTACTTGATTATTGTTTATGTTTTGAATTGAGGATCATATTTGTTGTCTCATCGAGTACCATTAGTTCTATATCACTTATTTTAGTTACTTAATAAAACACAAGTTAGATTAACTTAATTCAAACACAAAAATAATTCGTTTGTGGAAAAGTTATTATTGTATGTTTCACTTCAGAAGGGGAGCGTTGATGCTTTGTCCATAATATTGTGGTGCCATTCTTTTTGGTGTTTATTCAATAGGGGGAATTATGTTTGCTGTACATTATATATTCTATTCTCCTTCTTTTAAAAGGTTAATTGATTTCCTTTTAAGTTAAATTACATATATCAGCTTCACTTATTTTAAAAAGCTACACTTACTTAGTGGGAGGATGGGATACACATACTATTACTGATAGACTTAAAAAAAGATAGACCCATAACAGACTATTAATGATAGACTTAATAAAAGATAGACCCATATCATAGGAGGATAAGAATCATATTGATAACATATTAAATATTTAATTTTAATTAAAATTATAAATGATATGATTTACTTATTCAATATCTTAGTCATAAATTATATGAAAATAGAATAGTTTGAATTAATGAATTGATCTAAATTATTGGATTTTTCTAAAATTAATAATTGAGAGAATCATAATATGAGTGGACCCCATTTAATAAGCTAGGCTGGCAGCATATGTATGACTGGGCCGGTTTCTAAAGCATTATTATCATTCCCCTTTTCTTCATCTTCCATCTCATTTCTTTCACACTTCACATTCCCATTCTCATTAACAATCCATAATCCAAGTGAGTGAACATTATTATTATTATTATTATATAACACAGAAAAAATATGAGAGAAATCATAAGCATACACATAGGTCAAGCTGGAATTCAAGTTGGTAATTCATGTTGGGAACTTTATTGCTTAGAACATGGAATTCAACCTGATGGCATGATGCCAAGGTATTTATTTATATCTTACATTTTTCCAATTAAATACTTAGATCTAACTTTTATTTTATTTATTTCATTCATTAATGTTATGTTCTTATGTTGGTATCTTAATAATAATAGTGACACTACTGTTGGAGTTGCGCACGATGCATTCAACACTTTCTTCAGCGAAACCGGTTCAGGAAAACACGTTCCACGCGCCATCTTCGTTGATCTTGAACCCACCGTCATCGACGAGGTCCGTTCCGGCACTTACCGCCAGCTCTTCCACCCCGAACAACTTATCTCCGGCAAGGAAGATGCTGCTAACAATTTCGCTAGAGGACATTACACTGGTCTTTTAACCCTAACCCTAATTTTTGTTAATTGTTAGTTCGTTGATTTTTTAAGTGCTAACTTGTGATTTGTGGTTCAGTTGGGAAGGAAATTGTAGATCTGTGTCTTGATCGGGTTCGGAAGTTGGCGGATAACTGTACTGGTCTTCAAGGGTTCTTGGTGTTCAATGCTGTTGGTGGTGGTACTGGCTCCGGTTTGGGGTCGCTCTTGTTGGAACGTTTGTCGGTTGATTATGGAAAAAAATCAAAGCTAGGTTTCACTATTTTTCCTTCTCCACAGGTATAACAAATAACAATGCAATGCTCTTGTCTGAATTATATGGTTGTATGCCTTGTGCAGCTTATTTTGTTTGTGTTTGGAATGAATGATGACTTGTTGAGAATTTTGTTCGCTGAAACCGGAATTTTGGGTAAGAATGGGTGAGTTGTCAAGCATTTATTGAAGGTCAATTTCATAATAAATGTTTGTAACTCTTACAGTCTGGATTTTGAATAAACTGGCGTAATCTTAAATCATTAATGCATCACTAACAGTTTGGATATGGTTCTGGACCTTGTAATGGTTTCCCTTTGCTAACTGGTGTTCACTGGTTAAAGAACCACATATAGATTTCTATTGGCCGTGCTAAGTATATTGGTTAAGGAATCAAGAAACGACAAGTTCTTATTCGAAAACTAAATGTAATACTTTTCAGATTATACATTTCAATAAAACTTACATTTCTTGATTCCCAAGCCAGTGTACTAAGCTTCAGATTTTATTAGAAAGTGGTGTGTTTAATGGATTGGAAATTCAAAAGGCGTAGCTTCCAATAAAACCTTTGACAAGTGTCCTTGGCATTTGCCTTCTGTTAAATATAACCTGGTCAATGATATGCTTGATTGGTGTTGTACTCTGTGCCCCTCATTTAATTCCTCTCTCTGATTTCAGGTTTCAACAGCAGTAGTGGAGCCATACAACAGCGTTCTCTCCACCCATTCTCTTCTTGAGCACACGGACGTGGCTGTGCTCTTGGACAATGAAGCCATCTATGACATCTGCAGGAGATCCCTTGATATTGAGAGGCCAACTTACACCAATTTGAACAGGCTGATATCTCAGATCATTTCGTCCTTGACCACTTCATTGAGGTTTGATGGGGCCATCAATGTGGATATTACTGAATTCCAGACCAACCTTGTGCCATATCCCCGCATCCATTTCATGTTGTCCTCATATGCTCCTGTTATCTCAGCTGCCAAGGCATACCATGAGCAGCTTTCAGTACCTGAGATCACAAATGCTGTGTTTGAACCCTCAAGCATGATGGCCAAGTGTGACCCTAGGCATGGAAAATACATGGCTTGCTGTTTGATGTATCGGGGAGACGTTGTTCCAAAGGATGTCAATGCTGCAGTTGGCACCATAAAAACCAAAAGAACTGTTCAGTTTGTGGACTGGTAAGCATTCTTGAAACTTAGATATGATTGTTTATGACAAGTGCTCTCTGACCATGCTATTTCCTGTTTAGTAACAAAGCTTATTGAGCATATGTAATGAACACTTAGCATGGTAACACCCTCACTATAATGGGTTTTAATCTCATAAATATCCCCCTCTCTGCTCATTTCAGTCAATACCTGGTAATTGTGGGGGCCTTGTGCGCTCAGCACCCATTTCTTAGTGAATAATTTTTTATGTACTCCATCAATTCAATTAAAACATAATATGCATCACAGAAACTGCAGGTTAATTTCATAACAGAGATGATTCTACACCATTGAGTGCATCATTCACATAAGAATTTCAATGTACCTATCTAAATTAATTTCTTATGAAGGCCTAGAAAATATTAAGATACACAATTAATGAATGCACACGACAGCATGTGACTCTTTGGTTTATGTTGACAAGAACACAATTTCTATAATGATGTCCTTGTTATGATAGGTGCCCAACTGGCTTCAAGTGTGGTATCAACTATCAGCCTCCTACAGTTGTTCCTGGTGGGGACCTTGCTAAGGTACAACGTGCTGTTTGCATGATCAGTAACAACACTGCAGTTGCTGAAGTATTCTCTCGCATTGACCACAAATTTGATCTCATGTATGCGAAAAGGGCCTTTGTCCACTGGTATGTCGGTGAAGGCATGGAAGAAGGAGAGTTCTCAGAAGCCCGTGAAGATCTAGCTGCTCTTGAGAAAGATTATGAGGAAGTTGGTGCTGAGGGAGTAGAAGATGAAGATGAAGGAGAAGATTATTGATCTCATAATGCCTACTTGTTTTAAGTGAAGAGGGTATGCTTTGTTACATTGCCCTACAACCTTATTTGTTTTTGTTAATCCTGTGTGATATAGTTCCATCGTTTTAACTGTGAAATAGTCAACATTATGCTTCTACTTGTTGATTTAGGATTTGTTGTTTATGTCTTCAATCATGTATTCATAATTGTCTATCTTGATTCTTGAAAGTTAATTTTCTTTTTGTTAATGTTTGCAATTGCAATTTCTACTAAATTTCCAAGTTAATCAAGATGAAGCAATCAAAATGTTTGTCTTGCAAATTTCTTACAACGTGTCAATGAATTAAGGTTGCTAAAATTGACCTTTTAATGCGTCCAGCATATGATTTTTAAGTTTATATTTTTTATATTTTTTGTGATTGTTTGAATTTCCTTGTTTCAAATTTTTGTCTTAGGATTTAATATTCCCTATAGTTTCCTTTATGGAATCTTGAGCATATTAATTACTTTTTTTTTACAAAAAGTACCATCATTAATGAAGTGAGAGAAAATGAATATAAGTTTTAAAGATGATTTTGAAAAATACATTTAATTATTTATCAAAATTAATGATAATAACTTTATTGTAAGTGACAAAAATTAAGGCGCCTGGATCAACTAAAGACGTATATTTTGATGCAGAATTAAGTAAACATCTAATTGAAAACAAAATTGGTACAAAACAAAAAGTGTGTAAATTGAGGGAACACTAGAAAGAATGTGAAACATTTTTTCACCAACACTTGAGTGGAAAGCTTAAATGTACTTGTTTTTTGTCATGGCCTAAATATGAAAAAGGCAGTGGCTGCATGTAAGTAGGGCAGGAAATAAGTTGAACCACAATTCATCAGTTTAGTTTGATACAAATTCCTTTTTTAGCTCGACTCAGGTTGAAGTGGTTTACTAAGACAACTCAAATAATTAATTTAAAATAATCCTGTTTATAAATATATATAATAACAATGAACATTAAAAAGTAATTCAAGGGTCATAATATTATACCAGTAGACATAAAAAACAGTTTTTTTTATATATATATATAGAGTCAACTCATGAACTTAACAAATCGAACTATATGAAACTCAAGCTCGACTCGTTCGTTTTTTAACGAGTTTAATTTCCATATCAAATTCTACTCATTTGATTCGTGAACTAAGTTTGTCAAGTTAAATAACGAGTCAAATTTCAAACAAATACCGAATTAGTTCAGTTCAGTTCATTATCAACATACTTGTAACGAACTAAGCATCAAAGGTGGGATATGTGCACCAATATGATGATGAATCGGCCATTAAACAACTTTTTTTCTTGCCCGACCATTATTTGTGACACTTGACAGAAAAGTAGTCACACCTAAAAGAGATTAGTTCCTTATCTAAAAGGTGACAAAATACCCTTAGTAGTACCCAAATTGCCAAATTATTTAGATAGAATATTACAAAACTTTGATGAATCAAATATCAGTCTTTCATGATACAACAAATACCATCTTTTTAAAAACCAGAAGAGACAAAAAAATGAAACACAAAAGGCCAAAACTGCAAGAATTGCCTCCGACAACCCTATACTCTTAAGAAATATGGTGAAAATAAAAAAAATAAAAACAAAAGGAGAAACAGATTGAGAAGGTCCCACGCCATGATTGCTGAACCATTTCCTTTGGACTCAATTGCACTATTAACACTCATCAAAATATACAAATTCTACACAAAGTTTCCCTTTCCAATCACAATTGACACTGCAACATTCTCAACTGAATCCATGCTAACTATAAAACACCATGCATGAATGAATGATGAAACCACCTTACGGCAAAGAATGGGTAACTTACAAATATAGAGACAGCCAAACTCGAAAAAGCATGTCCCAGAAGAAGAGTAAGACACCGACGGTCAACCCAATACTATGAAGAAAGGATCGATTGTAATGCAAGCTGCTGCTGCGGCTGCAAAGATGACCATGTTGAAGCGAGGGTAGCAGGTGGTAAAGTTTGCTGGAGCTGTCTTAACAAATTAATCATACGGCCAGCTGTTTGTTCTGTTGCAAGCTCTTTACCGGCACATAAAACCTATTTTTGAAATGGATTCGATTAAATGGAGAAACAAGTTCAAGTAACGTATATTATGATTAAAAAATCCTGCATTGATCATATCCCTCATTTCATGTGTGTGTGCGCAACTCATTTAGCTATTCTTTACAGATAATCGAAGAGCAATAGGTCCTAAAATAGGCTAGAAATAGATGCAGAAACAATGATCAAAATTATGCAAGTTTTTATTTAAAGAATATGGACAAATTTTGAGCTAACTATTAAAGGGAAGCCCAGCATACGAGACTCCCACCTACGGTCTGGGGAGGGTAGTTATTTTCAAGACGTCAAAGGCAATCAACTTTACCGTTGAGCTAACTATTACAAGCGGAAAAAATAGGCTGAGGTAATCTTGTTATTCTTCTCCATGCAAATAATTTGCGAAGTTGCAACCAAGTATAAAAATGATAGTTTGTCACATGCTAAGTATGACTTTTTACACTTCTCTGATCTCTAAGACTTACTAAATGGTCAAAATTTTAACTGTGTTTCAGAGCTTGGACATACTATGCGGGTTGCTATCACTATGGAATAAGACAGAACACTGGTTGACATACAGAGGCTAGATTATGTTTTCCTAAGGTTCTTCCCTTTTCATAGCTTCATTTTTATTATGAACTTCTATAATTAAAAATAAAAGCCAACGTCGTTGTTGAAGACCACAGAATCCCCTCCACACAAAAAAAGGTCACTTATTGTAAAATGAGACAGATTATGGTATGCTTCATGTGGAAAACTAACCTCGGCAAAGACTGAAACTATTTTTGGAAGGTATTGACTGTTTGGGCCCAACAGGTCCCCGTCAGACCTGTAAATAAACAAGGACGACAATTAGGAAAAACAGAGAATGTAGGCAGGAACACATCAGAAAACTGAAAAATAAAAGTTGAGATTCTAACCTCTCAACCATTGAACAAAGTTGATCATGAACAACTTTTGCCTCAATCAAATCACCTTTTATTGGCAAACAGTTCAACCATGCCGGAACCACCTGCAAATAAAAGAGGAGATTAACTACAACATTAACAAAACTGATGTCATTCCAACAAAAAAAATCACACGTAATCTTGGTCTCCATGAAGAATAGATTATAAGGTGCCTATTAGGGTGTGTAGATGATATTAGCTTGTAAGATTGATCACATGCCAACACAGCTATCACTAGCTCAAAGTTTGAAAGATTAGGTTATACAGAGTCATCCTAACAAAGAAATCAATCACACATGTAATCTTGATCTCCATAAAGAATAGAATAGATTATGAAGTGCATATTAGGTGAATAGATGATATTAGCTTTGTAAGCTAGGTCACATGCCAACACAGCTATCACCAGCTAAAAGTTTGAAAGTTTAGGTTCTACAGAGATCTAGATGTTCTACATACTACATGTGCTGGAAGCAAACCAGACTCGGATATGAAAAGTTTGCAGTTACTGAATTCCAAATCTCTGTACTTTTTATTCTTTTCTCCCTTGCTTTCTCACACTTTTGTTAGTTTTCTCACTCACTCATATCATGAACTCAAAATTTAAGCGTGACTAGGAAGTAAAACCATAAAGTCATGAACAAGGGAAATAATAAAGACCTGTGCAGAATCAATACTGTCACGATGAAATTGGCAAATTTTTCCTAGAGCAGAAACAGCATTGTCATATGCCATTATATTATCCCCCTGAAGAGCGTTCGGATGCTGGATAACAGCATTTAATCTCGAAAGACCCTCTGCAATAAGCCACTAACAAACTGTTACACAATATAATACAACTTTTCCATTTTAATGATGTATATAAACTATAAAGCAGCACCTCCAACTAGAGGTTTGAACACAGATCCACCGAACTCTGCACAAACACCAAGGCCATAGACAGCAGCCTAAAAAAAGGAAAAAATACCAACATTAACAATCAAACACCTTACAACAACAACCAAGCTTTAATCCCAATAGATGGGGTCGACTACATGGATTGACCGACATCATTACATTATATCATAAATCATGTTCATTGACAACAACTTAACAGCTTCAGCAATAAAAATAGCATTTATAATGTAGCCAACAGAACATTCCTAATGCTGACCTGTCTGACATCAGGGATATCATCATTACAAGCCTCCAACAGGAATGGGAGATATGTCTCATAATACCTGCTCAATTGGCATGCACAACAATGAAGTTGATAAGACATCTTGATAAATACCATAGATTACTTAAGTAGGAATCTTGCCAAAAAAAAGCACTTACTTGAGAGCTGCTTCACGACATTGCTCTGCAACATCATCAAAAATGCAAATTGCAATCCTTCTCTCTTCAGGTGTTTTGTCCCTTCCCTATATCAAAACATTAAACTAGAAGTCAAAACAATGAAATATGTTTTACTACTGAGAAAAACACAACTGGAAAAAGTTACACAGCCACAAAGCCGACAGGAACTTAATTGACATAAGAGATTGGACCATCCAAATTGCAGAATGGAAATGACAAAGTCACTCACACTGCTTTTATAGTTGAATGAAAGCAAACCTAGCAAGCTCAGGTACAATGGATTATAAAGATGAATGCATCAGCACAGGGATGAATGAAGATGGATATGAATATGTTAACTCCGAGATTATACATGAAGACTATAATTAGAAGTCAAATACAATCTATGCAAAATAAGCTCTGCTTATACTGCCTAAGGTATATCTTCAAAGTCTATCTGTTGTGCACATAACCAATACTCAATTCACAATCTCAAAGCAAAATTGAAGAATCATCATTGAACTAAAACTTTCTTCGGCCTGACTTGATGAACAGGGCAATCTTCTCAATTTCAAAAAAGCCCCAGTTCAGAGATTAGCAATATAATGTGGATTCTACATTTTAAATCTTCAAAAAAAATTAATTGTAAAATCATCTTCATATTTTTTTGCTAAAACTGAGAAAACAGAAAAATATAAGCATATTGAAGTTTTACTGAAATACCCCACAGGCCCACACCATAAGGTCCAAATATAAGGACAAGAGGCAAGAATGAACATGATTAAATAGCAATTGAAAAAGTAGCTTATTATAAGAACATACCCACATAGGTGTCAAATATGATGATAGTTCCTCGAAGTACGGCAAGAAAGAGGCTTTGAAGGTTTTGATCAAAGTTCCCAATATCTCACCAACCTTGGACAATGTATAATTACGTTAAAAGGACAACCATGAAACTGGTCGGCATGAATATAAATATAAAAAATAAATACAGTAGCCTAGAGTTCATGATAGTTTAAATTATTAGATAAGACGAAACAACTAACTTGGTCAAAAACTTCTTCTTCTTGTTCATTTTCCTCTTTAATCAGCTCCCCCTCTTCAGCATCAAAATCTTCAGCTTTGGCCCTCTCCCCTCTCTCTCTCTTTCTACTTGAACTAGCTGTGATCACCTGCTTTAACTCATCGACAATGGATCTGACCTGATTTTCATCCAAAAGCATCCCAGAGATCTGAAAGAGGAAACGAAAGATCACACCTAATAATAACAACAGTAGTAATTGAATTGAACATCAACAAAGTGATAGCAAAAAGGATATGCAAATCCAAGTAAAGAATAAGCAGCCACTTTAAGACAGTCATCAATTATTGCATGACATATGACATTCTTTCACATTGTTTATAACACAAGACTACAAAATCCATGAAATGTACACACTGGAGTGTACCAAATATCAAGGATTAATGAGCTAGGAAATTGTTCAAAATGCAAATTGACAAGGTTTGAAACTAAATAACAATTTTTAATCCTCTAACCAACCAATCATAAAATACGAACTAACTAACTTTTTAGTTTTTATATGCCAATTGAAAATGAAACTTTACATGAATGGCATAATTATATACTTAACTAAGAATGATAAGCATAAAACATTGATCATAATATCACTTGAAGTCCTAATTATGTATAATGGATGTTTATTTTTGAACAAAAAAGGCAGAAACATAATATGTTCATGGTACACACCTGTAAGCTTTCATTTAGTGAATCCAACATGCTTGCACAAATCTCTGTGTCTGGTTCCTGCAAGCAAAAATAAGTAGGAGAACTTTATCACAAGAAATACCAATCTAGGACACTGCCAAGTCGGGCAAAGTCCACCCAAACATCACCTAAAATAATTTTGATCCTCAAATCCATTCCTATACTGGGTCTCCTAAACTAACAAAAAAAGTACATGCAGCACTCAAAATTTCAGAAAGGACTGCCGATGCTGGTAAGAATATTTGGAGTTTACAAAATTTCAAGACTTCAGATCAAAGAACAAAGTTTCTCACTGCATAAAACCCAAGACATAGAAATTCCATAATAACAAAAATAAGAATGGATGAACATGAATAGTAATTACTTTATGCAACGCTTCCACCAGAGCTGGAACAATACTGTCCGTCAAAAACTTCAAATAGGTTCCATCCCGGCCTTGAGATTTCCCTTTCTCTATAGCTAACTTTGCAGATCGTAACAACTCCGGCATTGCTAAAAAGACATCGGAAATGATAAACATTGAAATAATTAGGATAATGAATAGAGAACATTTAATGTGCAAGGTAAAATCATTGATCAAAAAAGATGCACGGGAACAATCACTCCTATACCTGAAACAGCTGCCTTTCTAACCTCCTCATGGAAATAAAATTTTAGGAGTGGAACTAAAATTCCTGCAACCTGCAGCACATACAAAATATTAATCACAAGAAATGTAAATTACACTTTAACAAACCATATGGATAAGTGTTAAATAATGTTATAAGTCTAACCTGGTCAATCCATGGAAAGAATCCTTCCTTCAGCTCATCAGCATAGCAACACAGCATGTTACAAGCTGTTGCTTTTTCCTCTAGGACACTAGTCTTGATTCCAATTCTTTTGTCCCCGAGAGTGATAGTCTCCATACTATAATGGATATATACAACATGAGTCAGATTTGTCTTGCCTAAAAGGAAATGTCACTGCATGTTTCTGATTTTCCAGTCAAATGGAATTGTCATTACTTGTTAGCATTAGAAGTGAATGCAAATATGTAGACTAGAATTTTTTCGAGTTCCCACACAATTAAAAAAAAGAAGAAATGGAGAGAGAACCCTAATATACACAACAAAATCCAAAACTCTTGAGGCCTAATCTACAAGTGAACATACAAGGACAAAATGAGAAGTGACCTGAAGCAAAAGGGACAAAATGTGGACTAATGCTTTGTTAATTGATCAAAAAAATTAGGAAGAGGACTAAAGTCAAGACCTTTCATCATCAGAATCATCGATATCATTGTCTGAATCTGCCGATGTAATGGTTACATCAGGCTTAAGAGAAGCAGACCAAAGCAATGGTGGCATGACAAAGGTCATATAAGGAAGAAAATCTTGCCCCAGGCACTTACAGAGTCTAGCCCATGCCTGCAACAAATTAATGTTATCTTGGCTGAACATGGTCAAATTGGCACTTTATGTGTAAGCTAGAAATTAATTAAAAAACATGCCTGTAGCATGTAACTTGTCGTTGGATCATCTGTCTCCATTTGAGATACTTGCAAGGACATAAGAACTTCCATGACCTAGTAAAGAAGAACATTTGTAGGATATTAAAAATATCAAAATAGCTGACAATACAAATGAGTTACAGAAAAGACACGATGTGTGATGCATGATGCATGGAGCAGTTAACTTCTAATTTTGAACCAACTATTTTTCCAAATGATTGTAAAGTATTTTAAAAAATGTAAAGATGAAACAAACCATCCATTCTTGACCCATAAAGTAGCAACAATACAGACCACCAACTACAACAACAAAATAATTAAAAGAAGAGAGACAATGGCCACCCACCTGCTTAGCATCATCCCTAAACTTCTCCTTACCAACAGCCATTCCAACCAAACTTATACACTCCATGGACTTAGCACGAAGCATACGGTTAGCCTTGTCATTTGCATTAATCAATATAGCCTTCAGGTATGGCATGACAGCATCATAGTATTTCTTGAAGTGTTCCTGAGCAAGACCATGAATCTAAATGAGTAATCTACAACAACAAAATCATAAATATTGAAAAGAATGCAGATTATGTACAATACCTGAGATGAATCAGCAACTGATGCCAAAGCAGTTAAAGCACCCTCTTGCACCATTTGCTTACCATTCTGAAACAAGGAATATCAAATATTAAGTGAAGGAAAAAGATAATCATATGATGACTTAGCAGAACATTCATTATAACATTAACCCTTGGGAATAATAATAATAATTTACATACCTGAAGAATTACAAGTAGTTTGCTAACTATTCCATCCAAATATGGCGTTAAAATATCAGGTGTGCAGTTCTCACTGAAGTTGAGCACTGCTGAAGCAGCATGTGCCTGTTTAAACAACAATGCAAGAATATTCATTGTTGGAAATAAAAGCTTCTATAATTTAAATATGATTACAAAAATGGCAGCAGCATTCTCAAATATCAGATTGAAAGTTGACAACAAAGAATAAAAATATCAAAGGAGGCAATAAATACACTCAAATATGATGAACACGACTTAAACGAGATGCGATGAAATAGTAGGAAACTGTAAGTGCAATGTTCCTCGTTCTCTCAATCTTTGCTCTCTCTACTTAATAGTTCCACAATCAACTACAACTATAAGTATAACATACACAGACTAGTTGTCAAACACCATTTTACCATTTACTTTTCATTAACCACACCGGAATTCAGTAACACAATTTATCCAACCATTTATCCCAATAGTTCATACTTCTGCTTAACGATTACAGCTTGAAACTATTTCAACCACTTATTCTTACTCAATGAAAATAGATAAGACTTCAAACTCATTGACAAGATCCCAATATTTTCATTTCAAGAAGTGAAGCTAACCTGTACACGAGGGTTCTGAAAATCATCCATAGCAGCCGCTAGTGCTGGCAACACTCCCTGGTGATAATGAATCTGCAAGTCCGGGCCTAAATCAGTAGATAACTGCCCGATTGCATTAATAGCAGCCCATCTTACACGAGGATGTTGGTCAGGAAAGGAGTTCAACACCATAGCCATCACTTGTTCTAAATTTTTTATCATGACCTACCGCAACAAACAAATAGAGAACAAGATACGAAACCATCACTTACAAACAACTACTCATTTTACTAATCATGTACAATGAAAATGACAGTAGCTGTGTATCCATCTTTAAACTTTTCAAGTTACAATTCCATTGGCTATATTCAAACCTTTATAATGAAATCTAACATACAGGGAATATAGAGAATTCAAGTGGACTATCTATCATGATAGCATAGAGACTCCCTGGCAACAACAGTATGTATATGGACTGTACTTTAAGGACTTTATCAGTAATTTATATTTTTGTATGCAAATATAAATTCCATGAGAAAGTTGTATATTCACTACCTTGGAGCATCCCTCAGCTATCTGGGCAAGTGCAATCAATGCAGCATGGCGTTTCTGCCACTCGGGAGCAGCCAAATAAGCCGGCAATTGCTCGGATGCAACTGGAACAACTGTATTTCCGCCCAAAGATATAGCCAACCTATCCAAACACTCTTGCCCCATACTGTAATTGCTGGTTTCACCTGCATCCTCATCCTCAGTCTCAGCACTATGCCAAGCCGGATCATCCTCAATGTCCAAAAGTATCTTCATCAATATAGCAAACAATCTACTTATAAACTGTGGTAGTTTCCTCATCATCCCGGGCGCATGCTCCCTCGCCTCAGCCAACGTAATCACAAATTCAATAGCCAAATGACGTGTCCCTTCCTCCAATGACTCTGCCTCAGCAATTTGCAGCATAGCCCCAACCACCTCCGCAAGCTGCCGCCTAAGAAACCTCGGCTCAGTTTCCGCGAGCTCAATCAACAGCTCCAGAGCCTCCTGTGCAGTGGCCTCCTGTCCCGAATTCAAAGCCTCAGTCAAAGTCCTCATCATCGCCGGCAACAAATCCTGAAACCTATCCCTATCACCCGAACCAGACAAACACTGAATAAAATTGATAACCGCATTCAGCGCCGCAATCCGAACATCAGAATCAACCGCAGACGATGTCAAACACTGAAGAAAGATAGCGTGGAGGTGCTTAATATGCGGAACAAGCGAATCTCCAATATACTGCGACAATTGCGCGAAAATCAAAAACGCAGATTCCTGAAGCTTCGGCGAATCCGACGAAGAAACACATTGAAACATGAAAGGCAACAACTCCGGCCAACCGTTATCAGGAACAATACCAGAAGCGAGTTCCGAAACGGTGTCGCATAGCTTCTTCGAAATCGATTTAGTTTGTTCCGCTTGAAGCGACGACAACAACAACGATTTAAGCGTTGATTGAGTGTTACCGTTGAGACGTGGCCAAAGGTAGTTACTATCATCAACTTCATTGTGATGGCGCGTGAGCTGCTTGCGAAGGAGAATAGCGGACATGGCGCGTGCCTCATGGTGAGGGGAAGAGTGTAGAAGGTGTGCGAGCTTGAGAGAAAGGGTATTAGGGTCATTTTGCTTGCAAAGGTTGAAGAGGGATTCAGCGTGAGAGCGTTGGTCGTTGGAAGAAGACATAAGGTGAGAGATTAGGGTTTCGAATGGGGTTGGATCGGGACCTAATATAGAAGCGAGTTGGGATTGTTGGAGCTGAGTTGACTCGGGGTCCATGATGGCGGCGATGAAGGGTTTTTGTATTTTGAATTGAGATTTGAGGTTTTTGAGTCCTCTCTGTCAAACTGTGTTTTGGTTGCTATGCCTTTTTATATGCTTGTGGGTTTAGGGATAGATACATGGAGCCTTCTATCTATTCTGACATTTTGTCTATTCAATTACATATGGATTAAAGACATTTATTTCACTTTTGTTGCAACAATCTGTTTGTTAAATAATTTTAAAGAAATTTAATGATTTATATATATTAATTCAGTAAAAAATTTAAAATTACTCTCCAAGTGAGTGAATCTCATCCTTAATTTCATATTTTTAATTATTTTTACTAATTATTTTTAGATCAATCTTGTATAAATGATTTATTATCATGTTATTAATTCTTTAATGTATTTATCATGTATACATATATGTAGATAATTAACAAATATAAGTGTATATATTTAGTATGTTACTCAAGTGATAATATATATTTTTTGGGTAAAAAATAAGAACAATTAATGAGTTATGAGTACTTATAGTCAAAATTTAAATATAAATGGACGTGAAAAAGTGAACTTCCGGTAACTTTTAACTTTAATCATTTGTGTACGAATGTATGACTCAGATTTATTATTCTCTCAATTTTTATATCAAAATGATTCTCATTTGTGAGAAATTCTTATAAAAAAATTGTAAGAACAATAAATTTGAGTCTTACAATTAATCATGAATAATTATGATTAAAATTTAGATATTGATCATATGATACTTATATGCATTTATCTTTTAATATTGACAGTTTAGATAAGATCTAATGGTCCATATTAATTATTTTCATTTTCCACGATATTGTATTGTTCTCATGTGAGTAATATATCATGTTATATATTTAATTACGTTTTTATAATAATAAATAATATTGAAATTTTTTGAAATATTTTATATTTAATCGGATCTAAAATCAATTTTACATTCACAAAATAATTTAATCGGCATTTAGGTGTCTTACTGCACTAATTACTTAAAATAGTTGGTTAGGTTATTAATAATTGAGTTTTAAAAAATTAAGGACTAAAATCCTATTTAATAACACTATAAAATTGATAAATCTTCGGCACCATGATAATAATAAATATAAAATAAATCTTCTTCTCCCAAAAACAAAACAAAGAGTTTGCGTTATAAAGTGACCAGAGCCACAGTGGAGAAGAAAGAGGGTTGAGTTAACATTGCTGAAGCCATCGACTATAGCCATTCAACGCTCCTAGGTAATAATAAATTATTATCAAACACTAACTACTTAATTTAATTTCTAATTTTTTATTTTCAATGTTCCCATTCCCAACAAGTGATTTTTATGAAGCTGATTTTAATGTTAAATTATATGTTGCAGTTTTTGTGGAGAAGCTATTATATTATCATTATTATGCTTATTAGGTTAAGCAATCGTTGCTTTTCCACTTCTGCTTCTCCACACCCTTGGCTTTTCATTGGTTTGGGCAACCCTGGAGACAAATATAAAGGAACTAGACACAATGTACCATTTTCTATACTTATCTTTATAATTTCTCCATATTGGTTACAGTTTCTGCTATCAAATTTGTTACAGCCCGTTTGTTTAGTTTTTTTCCTCATAAAAAAGTGATTTTTTTTATATGAAAGTTATTTCTCACACTTGCATATTTGGTTGGTTAGGGTTTTACACAAAAAACAGTAGTTAGGAAAAAGTTGAAATTCAGCTTAAGCTATATTTTGCAGCTGTAAAAAAATCACTTTTGTAGAGTCGCCTTTTAAAGCCTTAACAAATGGGCTGTTGATTTCGGTTATATGTTAGTTTTCGTAGTTATCAACCATCAGTTTGTATTAGAAGTGTTTTGTAAAGGGGCTAGCTTAGTGTTTGTTTGGTAGAGCTTCTAAAATTAGATTATGATTTTGAAAGAATAATCTTAAGATCCCAAATAAGAAAAATCATTTTTAAAGCTTAAAATGAATTTTTTGTTGCAGTATGGTTGCCTAATATGTTTAAATATTGGGCACAACTTTTATGCAAATAAAAGCCTTTTTTCTTTGAAAAGAAGCTCTACCAAAAACACACACTCAATATCTGATTAGCAATTTCATGTAAAATTCTTCTTTGACAGGTGGGTTTTGAGATGATTGATGCATTTGCCGAGTCAGTGGGGATTCCTATGAATACGGCCCATTCCAAAGCAGTTTTTGGAAAAGGTTGGTGTGGTACAGTGCATTTAATATTCTGTTTCTTCCTTTCAGTATTTGTTGTGATTTATGAGTTTCAGGCAAGGTAATATGTTACAGGTTTTGTGGGTGAAGTTCCTGTTTTCCTTGCAAAGCCTCAAACTTACATGAATCTCAGTGGTGAATCTGTAAGGAATTAAGATATTCTACCTTTCCCCTCCCCCCTTATGCATATATTCTACAAGTTGTGCTGTTAAAGGCTTTTATCACTAGTTACACTAACCTACTTATTCATTTGATTATAAATTCTGTAGCTTAAATTGACTACTTTGTTCATTGATGATCAGTATGGTATAGGGGTAATGATAGGGTGAAAACTTCTTGGATGACTTTTCAATACAATTTTAAAAATAAATCTGATTAGTGCATTGGAATTTAAACCTGTTGATTAGCATTGTTGTAAGCGAGGACTGAAGAGGTAGAAAAGGAACTTAATAGATTAGTTACAACAGTAAAATATTGAGGATCTGAAGGTGTTAGACTGCTAAATTAGGTTTTTTTGAAGCTTTAAGGCTGTTTTTGTTGAAGGCAGAGGAATTGTTGTTTTGTGTTTATTTTAGTAATTAGGTTATCCTTCTGCTTAAAGTTTTATGGAGGGAATTTCCCAGGAGGGTTTTATGGCAGTTATGGTGGTTTTTGTTAGAATATGTGAAAGTACCTTAGAATATCTTAAATTATCCTATAGTGAATATCTAGATGATACTTAGATATAGAGAGATTAATATTATGATGATTATATCTTAGACTTGTTGATCGGCTATGTTTTTAAAATTGATATTACACGGTAGAGCTAGGTCATACTCATTAAGAAGTCATAGTTTTGATACTTTCAATTCAAATTAGAGATGATTGAAGGGAATATGGGCCAGGGAAAGGTAGTTTTTTTCCAAATCTATTGTGAATTTATAATTAGAAGGTGTGCCTTAGGCTTATGACCTGGAGGTCACGGGTTTAAATTGTAGAAACAACTTCGCTTATGAGATTACATATATTTAACCTCCTAGACCCTCTTTGGTGGGAGTGGGACCTTCATGCATTAAGCGTATATTTGTATTTCCATTGTCAAATAGAGGCCCTTAGTGGTTATTATTGGCATTAACCTTCCCCTCCCACAGAGTTTCCTAAGGTAAAAGGGAAAAAGAAAATAGAAGATAGTTATGTGATAAATAATAAAGGGTTGAAAGATATCCATCCTGGTCTACCGTTTTTTGTATTTCAGGTGATCAATTTTTGCTGGGGTCATAAGGTAGTATACTAATATAGACTCCATGGTTGGCCGCTATGTGGGAGGTAGCCTACTACTGGTTTTATTAGGCTTGTATTGCTGGTGTTTTACTGTTTGTGCTGGTTAGTGTTGATATATATATATATATATCTGTTCATTTCACTGCAGACAGGACCACTGGCTGCTTATTACAAGTTACCTCTTAATCATGTGCTTGTTGTAAGTTATTCCAGATGCTATGCCTTCTCTTTCAAGTGTTCAGTGATGATAAGTGTGCCAATCTTTATTTAATCGAGTATTTTTTGTTGTAGTTTCATGATGACTTGAACTTGCCATGTGGGGTGCTTCGACTTAACGACAAAGGGGGTCATGGAAGCCACAAAGGGTACAATACTATATGATAGTTGTAAAGCAAAATTGGTTATATAAGTTTCGGGCAATGCTACTTTAAAGTGAGTTTGGGTGTGAAGTAAGAAAATGGGATATCGACTCTCTTGGGGACAACTGAAGGTGTTTGTGATTCAATAATGTTTAAGGGATGGGTTTTTCTGGAAAATGAGTTCATGAAATATAATTTTTCATCTTTTGAGCTCTGATTTTCTCTAGTCAAGTGCTTCTTGAGTACTGCTACTCTATATGTACTCATCTCTCGCTTTTTACTGAACCAGGCTGAAGAGTGTGATCTATCATTTCAGAGGAAATAGAGAATTTCCTCGGCTAAGAATTGGTTAGTACTTTTGTTGCAAATCATTTATTCATTCCATACTTTGTAGACTATTAATGTCATTATTATTTTCACTTTATTTTGTTGTCAGGTATTGGACAGCCTCCAGGGCAAATGGATCCTAAAGCATTCTTGCTTCAAAAATTTAATGTAACAGCTAGACATCGAGTAAGTTTTTGGTTTACTATCAAAAGCTCTATAGTTCCTCCAGTGTAATGAAACTTTCAATTTGGTTCCTGTAGTTCAAATTGAAACGATGTTGCTCCTCAAGTTTTCAACCTAGTGCATTTTGCATCTACTTATCAACACCCCTAAAAAGCCCATGTGATTTGCACCAGAGTAAAGCCAAGAAAGTAACCAAATGCACTCCGCTATTAATAATTATGATTCAAACTAGGAAGATCAAAATAATACTTCCATAAGTTATGAAGGACCAACAATTAGTTCGCTTGTCTGTCTAGAGACAAGAGATGTGGCTGTCTTATTGTTGCTTTGTAGCTACAATAATCATGTTATTAAGTTGTTAACCCAATAAAATTTGTTTTCGAACAAGTGCAAGGTGGACATGAAAGAGTAAAATGATTGTTACCAATCGAAGGAAATGGCGGTAGGCTTGGCATTTTAACAGTTCAAGTTATTTTGTACTGAATGATTTTTCAGTATTCTTTTTAAATTCTTGGGTAGACCTGTTACCAAAAGGTAACAAAGGCTTTGACATTTTTAGGTGTGTGCCTCACAAAGTGATCTTACAAATCCAATTAAATGCACCTATTTGTCCGGTCCACATCATATCTGTGCTAGAATGTCGAAGGGATCTGTTCTTATATCTCATGGTCATATGGTCTTTCACATTTTGGCTTCTTTCAGAATCCCTAACTCAATTTGATAATTATGTTTCACATAAGTTCCCCTTTTGCCTGAGTATGACTAAAATCTTTCCTTTTTTAATATATGTACAATGGTTTCAGTGATTTTATTTTCTTGGCTGCATATTAATATATGCAATTAATTTTCTATTCTTGTTTTCCTTGTTGGACAGATTGATGAGGCTTTGCAAGAAGGGGTTGATGCTTTGAAGCTCCTTTTGTCTAAGGGTTTGGTAGAGAGTGCAAGAAGGTTCAACCAAGAGCAAAAATATAAGCACTTAAGAGTGCAGACATTACCAGTTTGATAGGATTTCATGATTGGAATTTACCTGAGTAAGCATGAATAAGTTCAAATCCTGGAAACAACCTCTCTACTTGCAGGGGTAAGGCTGTTTATTTTTACCCTCCCTAGACCCCATTAAATGGGAGCCTCGTGTTGGGCCTCCCTTTAAGTATGAATGGGTTCAAACTCAACGATATGAAATGACCTTGATTTTTCCAACATTCTTTAGGTATCTATGGAAAAACTCCTCTGCAGTAAGCTTGTAAGGTTGTATCCACCTTATATCATTCATGTGTTAATATCATGATGTAATTTAGATACATTTTGCTTGCTCACTTGCTCTAACTTGTTAATGGTTTTTGACCAACTTTTTACCATTTTGATTAGTCTTTGCAAGGCAATCGCGCATATTGGAGTGCATTATGGGTGGGATTGCTGGTCATGCATTAATGATTGGTAACTTGTGTTTAGGCTATTTATTTGGTAAATGGGGAAGCATCTTTCAAACTGGTGCATGCCTTGACTTGACCCCATTGGGGAAGTTTTAAAGTTGGTAAGGAATTGTTACATTTGAACTAGAGGGATAGTTTAAAATTCAAGTTACTCAAGTAGGAAGTAACTGGAAAAAGTAAACTGAGGTATTAAATTATAATTTATGTTCCCTAGCTATGTGGCTTGAAATAATGCATGGTTAACAAAACCACGCTCTAAAGTCATGAATCGCACGATTCAATGCTTTTCATGGTGGAAACCGTGTTGAAACAAGCAGATAAGCGAACCAGTGGCAGTGCATGGCGGAGTGACGTATTGGAGCGTCGAATTGCAAAATCGCTACACATTTTTAAGTTGAGGAAGAAGAAGACATTCATTTGAAATGTTTGTTGCAATTTCGAGTTTGTTTTGACAAAAGGGTTCTGGCCCAACCCATTTTTAACCTAATTATGACCTACTTTTAAGCCCAACTCATTTTTAAAAAAAAAACCTAACCCTTTCATCTTCAGCCACCCAAATCAGAAACCTTTCATCTCTTTCTATACAGTTGCTGCTACATTGGGAAACTTTGCATTTTATTGAAAATTATTCACCCATTTCTATAAAAATTATGCTGCACTATTTCTTCATTCATCTCTTCTTTTAAAACCGCACGACAACAACGGGGCTATGCTCTTTCATCCAAAACATTTTTTTGTTTTTCCTTAAAAAACGTTGCTGCTCCTCTAACCCCCTCTTTTCTATTTTTTCCTATGTTTTTTAACAAACCATGTCAACTGCCACTTCAGGAAATGGGAAGGGGCCAAATAATACTAAAGGAATTAAGAATGACATGGGGTGGAAACATGACATTTTTATTGATGGGAGTATACGAAAAATTCAATGCAAATATTGTACAAAGATATTTAATGGTGGGACAAGATGCTTCAAATGATGAAGAATTTTTTTCAAGTTGGACAAGATGCTTATGTTAATGATGTTGCTGGTGCATCTCTAGAAGATATTAAGAATCCTAATTTAGATCATTTGAATATCCCTAACTTTGAAAATGATGGTGATGAAGATGTCATGGAGGAAGATAACTATTATCATTATGGCTTGAACAATTTGCTTGACTAGATATCTAGAGTATAGAGTTAGGAGTTTTAACTTATGAGTCTTATTTTTTGTGTGACTTTTAATTTGACAATATAATGTTAATTCGACTTATTATTTATGATTTTCTAAACTCTTATCTATGTTATTATTTTAGGTATATACATATATATATATATATATATGTGTGTGTGTGTGTCTTTCTTAATGTAAATTTGTATTTTAAGTGGAGTTACGCATCATGTTATGCTCCAGCGCTTCTATGATCCTACTCCACCCTCCCGCTCTAAGGTTGACTCTACGCTTTAAGAACATTGATATTAAGGTTAAATTGGAGGAACAAAGTACTTAGTAAGTTTAAGATAACAATGACTATGAAAAGGATTCTTCTATCATGTAAGTCATACCAACATTTTGAAGACTTGAGTCGGGGTCAAATAAGTTGTAAATTAGCTGGTAGACCATCTATTTTTGGTGTACAAGACTTTCTAAGCTTTTTCACATCCATCTTAGGTATGGTGATAGGTTGGTTAATTCAAATTTAAATTCTAAAGTATATGCACAATTTTTTAGTTGAGCTTATTACATTTAATCTTTTGCCCTTTTCAATGAACCTTATAGGCGAAAAATTTAGAAATTAATGATTTATCAATGAACATGTTTTACGATGTACCACAGCGTCATGGTCCCATATATGATTGATGGTAGAGTTTATAGCAGCCAGCTGTTCTGAAATCTGATAATGGATGGAAAATGCAGAAACTGGTTTTGAACAATGGATTGAATAAATTCCCATGTGCTGCACGACCCAAAGGGACATTTAAAAAATATAAATCTCACATCTGATTTTCCGTAGTACCATATATGCTGGCTTTGTACCTTATGCATGTTGCTATGCTATTGTATTCATACTATATATATATATATATATGGGAAGATATTTATTTACTCTAAGAGTAACCGGAAAGAACTTACTCCACATCATAATCGTTCATTATTGGAAAATTCAATGGTTTGAATTGGTGAATACATCTAAACCATTGAATTTTTCAAGAATGAATGACTAAAATGTGAAATAGGTTTTTTTCCACATACTCTTGGAATAAGTGGATATATATATATATATATATGTGTGTGTGTTTAGGATTCTTCAGCAGTAATGGTTCATTAATGATGAAATGTGATAGTCACGGTCAATTTAAATGAATACCCACTATAAGTTGAGTTGTTTTATTAAATAAAAAATAGTTGGCATAATGTTGTATAAGATATACTGCATGTTCCTTAGGCATTTTTTATTTTTGGGATTCTTTTGGGAAGGAAATTTGTGTTCTTGGTGAAAATGTTCACATGGGATCTGTGCTTAAGTGTATATGTGAATGCCCCTTAGAAAGCGCTTATATTTGAGGACCTTACTCGTATTTATGGCATATCAAGCATGATGAGTCATTTTATGAATGTTGCTAATCGTTTTTTTTGTGCGTGTTTAATAGCGGATGGTTAAATATTATTGAGTCATGAACGGCATGATTCGGGGGAATCACCGTGTTTTTTGTCACTCTTAGATAGGTCGGACAACATTAGGTTGCTCAAAAATGGCTCAACCAAATCGGATTACAGTTGGAGTATAAACCCTATGTCCTACAACTCCGGAATAGATCTATTTATTTGTAGTTGACTTTTGAGCTTGCTAATATGAAATCAAACCCTTTGAGATGATGAAAAGTTATAAACATGAAATAATACTTGGTGGGAATTAAAATTTAATTAGTTTTATAGTTTGGTCTAAGTTTAGGGTTCTTTATAGGCATGTGGGCTTGGTTATAAACGGACCACTATAAACATCTAACCTTAGGGTTCCTCAGATGTCAGTTTCTAACTACTAATATAATGATGCCTAGCACTCTTTTATGAGATATCAAAGGTTATATAAATGTCAAACAATACTTTGTTCGTATCTAAAAATAAATTAATTTTATAATATGGTTTAGGGTTCTTTAGAGGCATATGGCCATAAAAACAATGGCATCAAATTAAGATAGCAAGCTGGCCGAATCTTGAGAGGAAAATATGAGCACCAAATATGTCTTAGTGTAATACCACATTCCTGATGGCTTAACGGTAGCTACTCATTGGGATAGTGACTATTTGTCCCTGTAGTCACGGTTTTGAGTCGCGGGAGGCTCCCCTTTAGGGGAATAAAATACTGCATGGGTATTTAAGCTGGTGGGTTAACACACTCAGTGGATTCATGGGTCCGGGAGAGGGAGGGTCGCATGTCAGGACGGGAGTGTTACATTTAGCGTCCGTCAGCAAGTTGTTTTTTCGGGGAAATAAAAGAAATCGAAGATTTTAGAGTAATCTCAAATTATATTTCATTGTTTATAAGTCTTTCCTTTCATTCATCTCAGCTACAAAATCTGACTTGCAATATTAATATACTTGTATGGTTATTCATAGACACAAGTTAGTGCAAAATTATTTGAGACAGGAAGAATAAGCCAATTTTTCTGTCATCTCAATTTGGCAATCGTAACATATAGGTTATGCAATTATGGTTTGAATTTTATTTTGATCAATATTATTATTATTATTCATTAGTTATGGTTAGAAATTGCACTTGGAGAATTATTGAAGAACATATAATTGACTTAACAGATAATATTTTTTTATAAGCAGCTTAAATTAAACTAATAATTATTTAGTTCAACCACTGACAAAGTGACATGTTTCTGGATTATTAGCTGTAGGTGTTCCTAAAATCATAAAAGATATGATCCTTAATTTGCTATTGCATCTAGATGCATTTCATAAATAATTAATGAAGCATGCATGGCTTCATATTATATAATAATTTGTTTATTCATCATCACTTTCTATCTAATCAAATATATTTAAGTATATAACTTGACCAATCTCTTAATTAGTAATTGATAGAAACATAAAAAAAGTTTCTTTTCAAACTCAACTAACTCTAGCTGAAAATGATCCCCTAACCTCAGTTTCAATCTTTGTTTATAAGCAGCCCCAATGTCAAAATTTTGTGGAAAAAATAGATTAATATACAACTTGTACTCCTAACAATAATTTTTTTGTACTACTAAGAGTCAATTATAATAAACATAAGCTCAAAAATAACTTTTTTTGTATTACCAAAAGTCAATTATAATAAATATAAGCTCAACGGCAAAAAAATTTGTACTACCAAGAGGCAAGAGTGTCATATCCTTTTTGGGTAAGGAACTAATCTCTTTCGGAGCGCGTGACTGTCATTCCCAACAAATGTCACTTATAGGAATCGAACCCTTAACCTTGTAGTCATCCTAAAGATCTAATAGATCATTACATCACTAAATTAACGTCTTGTTGTTAGCCCAACAACAAATTAAAACAATAGAATTCATGTATCCATAAAGTAATAACCAAATAAATTAAAACAATAGAATTCATTTATGTATAGACATTGTTATTATTATTGTATTATTCACCATCTTTATTTAATCACTATTAAATATTAAATGTAAGTAATATAAATAAATAATGAATGATATACTAATTATATATAAAATTTTATAATATAAAACATAAATATTATATTAGACATTTTGGGTACAAATTGCAAGTTGCACCACTAGTCACTTTGACTTTCACATTTCATTCATAATGAACGATTATATTCCCTTACTACACATACTCAGGCACGAGTTATATGATAGGAATTACATATTTCTTTGATAGTTGACTTTAGGTTTTCTGCATTTAACACTTTTCAACTCCACTCTCAAACAAAAAAACAAAAAATAAGTCATGAATATACAAAGCAGTAACTTATGAATATACAAAGCAGTAGTATATATATATACATAGAGAATCCATTTACTTTATCAATAAGTTAAAAGAACATATTTTATATTTTAACCATTTATTTTACGAATATCTAATGGTTCAAATTTATTAGTTAATTCAAATCATGTGAACCACTAGATTCTCATAGAATGAATGACTAAGATGTAAAATATATGGTTATCACTTCATATATTAATATATATGGTAGATGTATGCCTTATTTATTCATGTAAAGACAAATCACAAAAACTAAGTAGTCAAACATGTATATGATATATCAAGTAATTTCTTGGGTACTTCTTCATTCGTTTAAATTGGTATTCTTGTTAAAAAATCCATAACGCATAAAAGACCAAGTCACTGACTTGTGTTACAAGTATCATAGATCAACCATATATGGTTTCATGCAATGGCATACTATGAATAATCTAGAGATAATTGTGGGAGGAAAATAGGAAAAAAGAGAAGAGAGGAAGGGAAGTGAGTGATTGAGACATGATATTCTTGTTGAACCAGTCTAAACACAATTGTAAATATCATATGATTCTTTAAGCATAATTTAGATATTGAATTAGTAACGCAAAAAAAACTCAGACCTGTAGATACTAGCAGGTAAAATCTATACAAGTACATGCATAAATCACAAACAGGTATTCGTAGATTTTAGAAACAGGTTTCTTCAAAGTACTTGCAATATGTACGGACAACACGAGTATGATGGTACTCGTATTCACAATATAGGAAATTACTTTAAGTATTTTGTTGAATTTGAAATTTGAAGTTTGTTTGGTTTAATTTGATGGTGCATATTGCACACTCTATTGAAATAATGTTGTTTTTCATTGTTTTTTCTCACCTAACAAGTGTTTGACATACAAAATATTTAAAAAGGAACCCTCCTAAAAAAAATTAATTTTAAAGCACCTAAATATACTCCTAGGTACCTGTTCTACCTATAGGTACCTGCAAAAAATCCGTAAGTCGGGTACTCCTTACGAATATGTATAAAATTTCCTATGCGTAGTATAGATAAGAGTAGGTTCTACTTACTCCTGCTCATCTGTGTCCGTTGCCATATCAAGATTGTGTGGTTGTTCGTGTATAAACTTTTCTTTGCACATAAACAAATTAAAACTTATTTCCATAATTTCTATACCTTAAAATTGATTAATCTCTAATTGTCAACGGGATATATATTGATATGCATAAAACAAATTGAATAAAGAGATCTCGAAATGCATACAAAAGCAAAACCTTAAGCTGTAAGATGAATATAATTTAGCTAGGTTGAATTATGGTATGCTACTTTTCCCGATATTATTTGTATGGAGTAAGAGTTTAATTCAGTTCGGTTTTTGGTCCAGTTCAATAATTAAACTGAACAAAAATACATAGATTGGTTTAGCTCAATTAATTGCAAGTTTAATTATAGGAACCGAACTGAACCGCAATTGAATGATTTTGTTCAGTTCCATGGTTTCTCCTTTGTTTTTTAATCTTCAATTAATTGAAATTTCAATTTATTATAAGAGACATTCTTTTTCCATAAAATGAAAGACACTTTTGAATTATATGTTGATGAGTAGAAAAACTGAAACACATAATTGTTTGTTAGTATCATATATATAATAATATAATCTATAATTAATATCACATATATCTTATTAGGAACATATATAACAATACAATTTACGATCAATAACATACATAACAATTTAATAACAATACATATAACAATTTATGTTATATGTTAGTTTCAAACTGAATACTATAAAAATTAAAAGATATGTTCCAAATCATAAGACAATGAGAACCAATTTAGTAAGTAATAACATATATAATACTAACATAATAACAATTTAGTAACATATATAACACTACAATTCAGACAACTTTGAAAATTTAAGCCACAAAATTGGTGGAAGAATATAAACAACAATACAACACCATTCCTAATTATTTATTTCTTTAATATATGATTCGATTCCAATGGTTCCTAAATTTCTAAAACCATGAACCGAACCGAATATCAATAATTCTTTATGAAAATAACTGAACCAAACTGCAAAACCGAATCAAACCACATTTTATGATTCGGTTCAGTTCAACCGGTTTCGCGGTTCTAAGCGAGGTTGCTAGTTTGGTCAAAATCAACCAAATATAAATAAAATGGCATCAATGTTTGGTCCAAATGAAAGGGTCAAAGACATAGAGAGAGATTGGTGTTAAATATGCACTTTTTGTACTTGAGGGTTGACAATAGCTCAAAGTTCCTTGCTCAAAGTTCCTTGCTCAAAG
Organism: Lupinus albus; assembly: GCA_009771035.1. Taxonomy (NCBI): domain Eukaryota; kingdom Viridiplantae; phylum Streptophyta; class Magnoliopsida; order Fabales; family Fabaceae; genus Lupinus; species Lupinus albus. The sequence continues at coordinate 6,298,935 of CM020010.1, forward strand.
TTCCTTGCTTAACAAGCTTGTTTGCACGATAAAGGCGTGGATTAGTTTTGAATGTTTGCTTCATAAGTAACCAATGAGACCAAAAAGAGTGTCAAAAAAGTCAACTTACTTCGTCTACAAGTAACTTTTTATAAAGTTGCCCCCACAAATTTATGTGAAATGAAATATATTGTTCTATCGTTACACTATATATTTATTATAATATAAATATATTAAGATAAATATTTTACTTCTCGTACTAATGACTGAATGAGTAATTTTGAAATGTTAGCATATATTTTTATAAATTTGAGAGTTACAATTATTTATATATTTTTTCATATATGAATTAATTATAAATGTCTAAAAATAGATATAAAACGAGTAATTAATTCAGTAGGTCACCTCTAGTCTTTTTATAAGACCCTTTTGGTAGTTCACTCAAATTGAAGATGAAAACATGATTATATTTATCAACAAGTATATTATATTATCAAAAAAAAATTATAAGACTCTTTTGAGTAGTTTCACTCAGATTAAGGAAGATGGAACATGCTTATATTTGTCAACAAATATATGAATTTTACCAAAATTTTACTTCATTAATAAAATTAAAATTTTACTTTGGTAACAAATTCATTTATTATACAACTTTGAAAACAATCTTATAAATAAACCAAAAATCCTATAAAAAAAACTTATAACAACCAAATAGAGATGATATATACTAGACTTGTAAAATTAACTATCTCGATTAGGTCAACCAAAACTCAATAATTCAGAGTCTAATACCTTATTAGATATTTTTTATTAAATATTTAGCCTAGATCATCTGCAATATTTTAAAATCAGTCTCTGGTGGGTTTACCCGACGAGGTTCAACTATTTTTTTTTCTATTTTGTGACCTTTAGTTTAATAATAATAATTATTCACATATGTAATGAGTATCTTAATATTTTTTGGTGTATAAGAGTACCTTCGGATTTGATTAGGCATAACGATTGCCTGGTATAACAACTATGATAAAAAAGATTTATATATAAATATTATTATCCAATGATTATATATTTTAAAGAGTTTAATAGTCTAAATTATTGTAATTTTGTCTTCAAAGACCAAATTATAATTTGTAAGAGCTATACCAAAAAAAAGAGTTATATTAACGAATAATTATAAATCTTCTTAAAAATCCTCCTAATTATATAAGAAAGTTTTAAATAATTATTGTATTGCCAAGACATTGAAATATATGTTTTTTGACTTTATACTTACGTTGAGTATTAAACCTTAAGATCATTTTCTAAGAAGTGAAAGATGGCTAATTCATATTAGAAAGTGGAACACTTAAATCATTTAAAAAATTAAACTCATCATTCTAAATTTTGATTAACTTCTTAATTACTCCTAATGCCCTAAACAATACCCTTACTTCACCAGTACCCCAATGAGATTATTCAAAAAATAGAAAGATTTAAATTATCATTGATATAATCACTTATTATATTATTGATATAAACAATTCTTGATATGTTAAAATCATCATTTTCTAATATAAGATTGCTACTTTTTAAGATATTTATTTTAATTTTTTATTATTATTTTACACTATTAAACAATAAAGTTAGGACACTTTTTAAACTTTATAAAAAAAACAAGAGAATATATTTAGAGTACATACTAAGGTAGTACTTACAAACCTTGTGTTGCATGATTAGAGGTGTTCTTAGATTCCTCAACATCAACAAAGTGGTAATAACTCTCCATTTCAGAAAATGTTTATTCCAAGCTTCAATAATGACCCTAAAAAAACCTTCAATTAATAGAACCAGCACTAAAAAAAATACACTGAAAATATAAAAAACTTTTAGTCATATCACTTTTTTTCTCAAAACAAATCCTACAATAGAAACATGTAACATATCCTTAACTATTTGGGGACAGCAGCAACTGGCAAAGAGATCCGCTGGTCTAGAGTGACCGAAATGAGGTGCTATGAGACTTCTCTCCATTGATGAAGAAATAAGTGATGTAAAAAACAAAGAAAAAACAACATATTTTGACATTTATATCATTTTTATTTAAAATAAGATTACACTTTGGAGATGATAATGGAGATGAGTTTTACTATTCTCTGAGAGTGACACGTGTACACTCATGTACTATTACATATTTACCAGAATAGTGTCTCCCTAAATATTTATGTCTGTTTTTATAATTTTTATTTTTAAATATATGATAACTTTGTATTAGATTGAAACACACGGAGACATAAAATAAGAAGTTAGATATGTAATCTCCATCAATGTACGGGATGCATGCAGATCTGAAAAATGACAGTTGGAAGTGACAATATTTTGTCTCTCACAGCATACACATTCAACCACTATCTCTCTATTCCAAAAGATTTAATAATCGTGAATGAATTATCTAAATATTATTTATTTTAAAATTATCATTCATTAATCATTATTCATATGTTAATGATTACTATTCACTTTTAAATAATAAAAAAATATAAATAAATAATTAATAAGAAATAGTAAGCTCATTTTAAAATTGATTTTTTATCACATGTTTCTTATTTTATCACACTATCACACATTTAAATATAATCATTTTTTGTTTTTATTTTCTTATAAATTATAATTAATTATAATCTCTTATTAACTAAGTAGTGATAGTATTATAAAAATAATCATTAGTGCTATACAGTTTTTCTAAAGAAATAAATGAACATAAATTTGTTTTCTTGAAAAAATTCTTATTTGGAAAAGGAAATAATAGTATTGAATAGTATGAATAATGGCTCCATTACAATTTAATATTATATGTTGGCATGCAAAATTAATATATTTTATTTTCTAAAAGTATGTCATTTTACTTTTTAAGTACAGCACAATAGTAGCATGACCTTCTTCCCTCCCTACTTTGACTTTTCCCGAAATCAAGATTCCATATTTAAGGGTATGATACGAGGCACTTCTTTATTGTTAGATTATATTTGGATCACTACAATATTATCTTATATAAAATTTAGTTTATTTTATTTTATTTGAATTTACTTATAATTTAAATTATTTTTTCTATCTTACATGTCGAGACATGCCACACTTTTCCAAGAATAAAAATATATATTTCCCGCAATCACAATTATAATCATAACACATAGACTCTTCCCAAATGGTATGATAATTATAATTACGATCGCATGAACACATTTTCTCACAAATTTGATTGTAAATGCAAGGTGATTTAAAACATTGGTTATAACTTATATAAAATTGGAAAAACCATGTACCATACCATGTAATGAAAGATCTCGTGGTTTAGTGAATTTGAGATGTTTATAAGATCCATTAACTAGCTGGTTAGATTTTGCAAATTTTCTAAATGTAGGAAAATAAAAAATAATCAAATGACCGAAAGATGAGACACAAACAAGCATATTCCTAACAAATGTTTCCTTAATTACCAACTAAACTAGTCATTTTTTTCAATTTTCATATAATTAAATTAAAAAAGAAGAAGAAAAAGGAGTTAGATTAATCATATAATATCATATCAACAACTTCTGCATATGCTGTATACCACTTTCCGACACCGTATATTATATATATAACCATGTTTTTGGTTATTCCGGGGTGCGCTTAACCAGTTTATGGACCAAATCTCACAGTTTAAAGATTTATACATAATTGGTATATTATTTAATCTTTATTTGAATTACTATTTTGAGTCAATTATAATTAAAAATAAATGATAAATAATATAATGACACTAAAAATTTCTTTCATTATATGGTTTGATTCTTTATAAAATACCCATTCGTATATACATCATGGATACGTAAAATATGAAGGGGAAAGTGCTACACGTTTACACCGTATTCACGTGAAAAACATCAAAGTGTTCAGAGATTTAAGAATCAATATCGGTGTAAATATATATAATCATTTTTTATGATAGTGTATAATATAATAATACATGCCATGCATTCTCTATATAAATTTTTTCACATGGTTAGATATGTGTATTACTTTTATTAAGTAATTATTCATAATTAATATATGATTGAAACACACTGCATTGACAATGTAATTTTTTTACTATAATACTGAGTTTCTTTTTAATATTTATGATAAATTGATAATATAAATAAATTTTTAAAATATAAATAATATTTAGTGTAATTATTTAACAAAGAATTCAAATATTATAATGAAAAATGGATAAGTAAATAAATTAATACAATAGTGCAGTAATAAGACGATACAATTGAATTCATGGTTTGTAATGAATTACATTAAAACATATGTACTTGGATAATAAAAATGTAATGCTATATATTTTATAAAGTTTTCAATCTTGTGGGGCTAAGAATATATAACAAAATTGGTCTTCCATCACCAAAATGCATGTACGGTTATCTAATATAAAGCTTTTATGCATTTTATATTTTCATTGACAGATAATATATGATAGGGGATCTACTTACTCCAAGAATAAGTGAAAAATACATATTCCACATCATGATCATTCATTCTTGATAAATCCAATGGTTTGAATTGGTGAGTACATCTAAATCATTTGATTTTTCAAGATTGGATGGTTAAGATGTGGAGTAAGTTTTTTCCACTCATTCTTGGAGTAAGTGGATCCCTCCCTTTATATGATTGCACATTTTTATACTTTGATCACTTTTGAGAAAATTGGACTAAAAAGCTTTTTGTTCTTATTACCAACAATACAAATTTATCGTCTAGTGCTTGTGGGACATTGTGAGAACACCACAAGGAAATTTCCAACTCTCATTTCCCTTTCACTTTGCAAATATATATTTTTTAAGTTAACAACTTTATATGCCCATGAAAGTGATTATTAATTTAATTTATGGGGTGGGGAACAATATGAGAATGATTATATGAAAAAAGTGTGACAATTTTCGTCAGCAATTAGCTCAATCTATCAATTAAGCAAGACAGAAAGTTCATTACAAAATTTCAATTAGATATACTTTATTTTATGAGTTAGCTTTAGAATAATTGAAAAGCTTGGTGAATAAGTTTCCACTTTGAAAGAGGTATTCGAGAATAATCTAAAATGACCTAAGCAATGGCGAGTGGTTGATTTTGATAATTAAGTGATTAAGTCAATCTCATTTGCAATTCGTTTGGTTTGCAATTTATTTAAAGACTTTGTCATGAAAATGACCCCTTATGTAGGAACCAAGAAAAAAAGGCATGGATTATTCTTTGAAAATTATACTCAATTTTATTGTTGGTTATACGTGAGAAAAGAACAATGTAAGTTGGTCAAATCATAAAATGATTCTATAAATAAGCTGAATTGCTCTTCATGATTCTTTTACACTAATTCATTCTGTGTCTTCATTTTATCTTTAAGTTCATTAACAAATTTATCATTTTATATGTAATTTTTTTAATTTAAATGAATATGAAGTTAATAGTATAATATTTTAGGGTGTCCCAAGTAAAAGGCTAATAAAACCGTTACTTTAGCCCCTCAATAATATACCTAATTGCTAATATTCTCTTGAACTCAAGAAAAAAATTGCATTTAATTAATTTATTTTCCAAAATAGTGTCCTAAAAATAATAGACAGGTTGTTAAAATTGCTTATTTTAATTGATTTAAAAAAAAGCCCAAGTTCCTTTCAAGTCTAGACATGCATGCCTTAATAACATTTTTTTTCTTTGATTAGAAATCTATGTATCTTTAAAATCAAGTGTAATAACTTCACTTGTCTCTCCATTAATGGAGAAGATCCCTACTTTATAAGTATAGGTTAATAGGCACATGACATTAAAAACCTTTTCTGAGGAAAAGCTATAATTATTTATATTAAACAAAATTAAGCGCAAACATATCAGAGTAGATCAGACTTTGCCTTAAACATGCCGAGCATATATAACATATAAGAGTCTGGGCATGACCTATTAGCCTGTTTAAAAAAAATCAAAGCCTATGACTGACCTATTTAAAAGTCTGGTCTGACTTGTTAACCTATTTAAATGTTTGTCAAGGTAAGAAACTCAACACATTATGTATAAATTAGGAAAAATTATTATAAATATAGCAATTTTTGTGAAGTTTTTTACATTGTTATCACAATTATTTCCACCATCTTTCAATGTTGCGTAATGTATTCGAAAGATTTGTGGTGTCCTTGAGGTTAGAAGATATAAAACAATGTTTTTAATATCATAGTAAAATGTGATACTGTTGTAATGTTTAACATGATTAACAACTTAATTGCCAAATATGATCCTAATGTTCAAAAAACACCCAAAAAAACAATACTAAATTGATAAATGACATCCAAATAATATTTAAACAGTACTAAATTTGTTGTAGTGTTGTTTAAATATTATATCATCCAAAAGTTATAAATATATAATAACATTACATATGTTGGTCTGTTATGCTTAATATGCTTTTTAGAATGTTCGAGTCTGACCTATTTAGGTTAAATAGGCTATTGAAGAATTATAAGTCTGATGTGGTTACTAAAAAGACTTAGTCTATCATGACCTATTATAGGCTAGGTACTAGATCTATGATAGGCGATTGGACCTGTTTTCATCCTTAATAACAAGGAAATGAACTTCATTACATATAAATAATATCACGACTGACTCAAATATTTTTTAAATTGATTGTAAAAAAACTGAGCCAGCTATTCAAAGGAATGCATTGCTTTGAAAGAGCATTGCTTTTCTTTGGTAATAATATTTATTTAATAACTAATATTATTGGTATAGATAAACAAAATGTTAATTATTTTTTACAGTTTTATATTTTGAGAATTTTACGAAATGGAGTAACATTTTTCTTTGAAAATAAGATTATTTAATAAATTTAGAAAAAATAGTGAAAAATTTAAATGACAACTATTATAAAATGGAGAGAATATTACTCATTGAAAGAACCAACTCAGTATTTACTATATTGTGGGTGTTTGCAACTCAAATTTATATGAAAATACATATTGAGTGATAAAACAACTCAAACATTTACACATCCCCAGTTGAAGGTGTTATATAAAAAATAGTTTCCTTAAATATGCGTTGTTAAAAGTATTGTATTACTATTTTTAACATAACTTTTGAACCATTAAAAAAACAATTTTTACTATTTGTTTTTTATTTAACAAGTTTTATAGTGAATGTGTTTTTGATAATATTAGAGTAACAACAACGCATATTAAATCAAGCGCCATATAAAATATAAAATTCACAGCGAATACCTACGAATGCCCTGTAAATGATACAAATTAAAACAATCACGTATTCAACCACACATATTTTCTGTTGCATTGTTGACATTATATCCGCTTATCAATTTTAACAGTGAATTCTTAAAGATGCGCTGTATAATTTTCCTCCGCCTTTTGTTTAACAACATATTTTTAGGATGCACGGTTGAAGAATCGCCTCTAAACGTTTTCTAGTGTAGTATTGGTTCAACAAAAAGTACCCCAACTCTTTAAATATAAGTAATGGGTATAATTTTAAATGTGATCAGTGAAAAATATTTTATCTGATTTTATTTAGGGCCTCAATTTGAGATTTAATTTTGTTATTATATATTATCTTTTAGGGTAATACAATATATAACTATTTTTTTTTCCAGAAATGAACAAACATATAATATTTATGGAGTATTAAGGTTGAAAATTATTATTAATTTTTGAGTAAATTACACTCACACCCATGAGTTTTAGTGAAATTACACAAACCACCCCTCACTTTTTTGTCCTTACACGAACTACCCCTAATTTTGTACATATGTTACACTGACTACCCCTGCATAATATAAAAGTGTAATATTTTAAACAAAAACGTATGATGTGTGTAATTAATTAAACAAAATATTGTATATTATGTATAAAAATTCAAATAATATGAGAGTCAATGCATCTTCATTATTTGGCTCGTTATAAATAATATAAGAGTTATTTAAACATTTATTTGAAATTATTAATGTACTTTTTACTGACACAAAAATAATAAAGAAACATTCGCTTTTGTACCATTTGAAGTGTTATACAATATACAATATTTTGTTTAACTTAATTACATTCATCACACATTTTTTCTTTAAAATATTACACATTTATAACATGCAGGGGTAATATGTGTAATGTATGTATAAATCTATGGGTGATTTGTTTAGGAGGGAGGGGTGGTTGGTGTAATGACAAAGAAGAGAGAGGTAGTTTGTGTAATTTCATTAAAACTCAGGGGTTAGTGTAATTTACTCTTAATTTTTTTATAAAAAAAAATTTACTTCAAAGTTTTAACAGAACACATACACCTCTTCAAATCTTCAATTCATTTTGTTTACGTACACTCATCTTTAACTATTGATCTCATTTTTTATTATCCAAACAAGTATATTATGCAATGATAATGATCATTGGATGAAAATAAAATTAATGGTTGAAGATACAAGTAACAAATTTTTCATCTTTAACTCATTGTTACCCAAGTGAACATATTAAACTATGACAATGACACGGGCCATTACATGAGAACAAAATCAATGGTTAAAGATAAAATATGGTGTAATTTTCATTATGGTGTAATTTCATTTTCATGTTTTGCCTTTGACACTTTTTAATTTTTACAAAAAACCATATAATTATATGTAAACCATCAATATATTAACCATATCCCTCACCTTAAATTTAACATCTATTGATCTATATCTAAAGGCAAAACATGATGTAACTATCACCATAGACTAATTTCCGATTCTCTATTTTGTCTTTCATATTTTTAATTTCTATTATATTAAAAATTATATACTCGCTAAAATCAAGTTCATATCAATATCGTTATCAACATTTATAGTATATATAGAATACACATTACAAAGAATAAGAAATCGAGTTGATAGACACAAGAGTGTCTCTGAATGCTAGTAATAATAAATGAAAAATGAGCTACTATAACGTAAACCTATCTTTCCCCTTTCAATTTTTTAGCATGGAAGCTAAAATATATTTTTTATACCCAAGACCCCGTAAAGAATATGTTTCACCTCTTACTGTTATCCCAAAAAAGTAAAAAAAAAACTTTCTATAAGTAAAATTTTGGATAAAGAGAAGAGAACATGTACTTGTTTGAATTTTATTTCATATACTTATTTATGCTTTAACAACTCTATCAAGTGACTTATCCGGAAAATCATCAACTTAGTTCTAGAATATGATTGTATAAATAAATAATAATGTGGTTATCTAAACCAGTTTTATTAATATCTTACCGATTATTAAATCGGTCAAAATTTTAATATAGTTGTATAGCGGTTCAAACGATAACGATAGTTTATTAACTAAATCATATATCAGTGAAGTTAGATAAACATATATAATATATTAATTTTAATATTGAAAAATCAATAAAATATTTTTTATTTCTTAAAAATTAATTTTAAATAAAAAAGCAGTATGAACCAGTATGATTCAATTAAAAATTGACCGATATAACCAATTTTAACTAATTTTGACTAATATAATATATAATAGATATAATTGTTATATTATAACGATATTAAAATCAGTTTATATTTATCACTTGAATTAGCTTCCACAAATAGGTCAGAGTCATAGGTTGTTCTGGTAAAGTGGTAACTAAAGAAACGTGAGTCTACTTGTTCACTCCACGTGGTTGGAAAGTGGAAACTCTCTCTCTCTCTCTCTCTATCACTACTACTACCTTTCTCTTTCCTTTTTCAACGCTGTCTCTCTCTCTTTCTCCTCATATATCTCTCCCAATATGTATATATAAATGTGTGAAATAAATGTGTATCCAACGATATCTTTTATCTCTCATCTACAACTGCAACAAGCTAGTTATACTTCAATTTCCTCCATCACCCTTTCAAAACCTACTATCATATTCCCTATATAGTTTTCAACACTAGATATTCTTATCTCAACCTTAGTTTTTGGATTCTTGAATATTCAGGTACTCCTTTACTCATGCTTCTTTTATTGGTGAAATGATGATAACCATTTCTGCATATTGGGCTAAATGTTATTATTGCTTTAAATGGATTAATCTTTAACACTTGATTTAGAAGTTTGGTTGGTGTTTTTTTTGGAATCTGTTGTTATGGATTAACCATTTTCTTTGTTTGGATAAAAATAGAATCTTTTGCTAAAGGGTACTCTGGATCAGTCATAAAAATGACTTCTGTTTTTATTAACAACAAAAAAATGCATTTTTGAAAAATGGGTCTTGATAATTTTCTCTAGTGTTTTCCACTTAGTCTTATGTTTTCTTTTTCTAGATTTTTTAGATTTTCAAAATTTGTTACTTTGTCCAATTGTTTTGAAATTTTGATGGATTTGTGTTATTATAGAGTATGCTATGATTTCTCATGGCTTTGGAACATTTGCATTTCATATCAATGTTCTTCACATTTGCATTGAAAATTGCATCATGATGTACTTTAACATTGATTTCTTATCAATTTTCAGGACCATATACTACATAAGTTTCTAAAGATTGGTTTTGTTGTCATATGGGGTTATATTTTTCATGTCCATTTGGCAAGTACAATGATGTGGAAGATGAACTATACTCTATAGTTGTGAAATCCATCAACTTTGGCAATGATGAAATCAAAACTCTAGTAAGATCAGTCAGTTTCAAAAGTCAAGATTTAGAACCTAAAATCCTTAAATCTCTAGGTTCTAGAAATATGACAGTAGAAAAAACTGTGAGCTTCAAAAGAAAAGATGTGGAAAACATGATCTTAACCAAGAGTCTATCACTTGATAAGGAACAAAACATTGATATCTCAAGGATTTTTAAGAAGAGCATTGAGGTGGATGATCAGTCTTTTAGGCCAGATTCTCAAGCGGAAACGATACAATCGGCACTTTTGAATCCGAGCAGCCCCAAACATATGGCTGCACTTAAATTGCAGAAAGTATACAAGAGCTTTCGGACAAGAAGAAAGCTCGCAGATTGTGCAATTCTTGTTGAACAAAGCTGGTACTTATTATCCCAATAACCTTTTTTCATTATTTACAAAATTTATGTGTTTCTGACTTGCTGTTGTATGATCTTCGATTTTATTCATAGGTGGAAGCTCTTAGATTTTGCTGAACTCAAGCATAGTTCAATATCTTTCTTTGACATTGAGAAACATGAAACTGCCATTTCACGTTGGTCTCGGGCTAGAACAAGAGCTGCTAAGGTACTTTTAAGTTTTAACTTTAACATGTGTTGAAAGTTTTATTTATATATTGGAAGGATGAATTTTAGTTTTGAGATCTAAACTTCTAAGTCCTAATTTTCGAGGTGTGAGAAACTTAATTTATGCTTCTTTTTGTTATACAGGTTGGTAAAGGTTTATCAAAAGATGATAAAGCTCAAAAGCTTGCTCTGCAGCACTGGCTTGAAGCGGTTAGTTAAACTCAATTCTACTATTTTTTTTATCTATACAATTGGTCACTCATCAATAATTACTTACTAAAATGTTTTTGTTCTGCAAAATAGATTGACCCGCGCCATCGCTATGGACATAATCTACACTTCTATTATGATAAATGGCTTCAGTGCCAGAGCAGAGAACCTTTCTTCTACTGGTAATATTATTGTAAAATATCTCTTTGGGTTACAGTTTAAGCTAATGTTTCATAGAGATTTTTTGACCGAGCTTGAAATTGCAGGCTAGATATAGGCGAAGGAAGAGAAGTAAATCTTGAGAAGTGCCCTCGTACTAAACTTCAGCAGCAATGTATTAAATATCTCGGTCCGGTAAGATTTCCTACGTTTTTATGACCTTCCCCTTATTAAACATATATGCATAAGCAACTTTGGTCTAAGTTTTTATTCATTATTTTCATTCTTCTTTCTTTCAGATGGAAAGGTTGCTTTATGAAGTTGTTGTGGAGGACGGAAAGTTCCGATACAAACAATCCGGGGAGCTTCTTCACACTAGCGAAGATGAACATGCCAAATGGATTTTTGTCCTCAGCACATCTAAGATATTGTATGTTGGCAAGAAGAAGAAAGGTTCATTTCAGCACTCTAGCTTTCTGGCCGGAGGAGCTACATCTTCGGCTGGGAGACTAGTGATTGATCATGGTGTCTTGAAGGTATAAATCTCGTAAATCTATTACCCTTTTGTTGGATTCCAATTGCCATAAGTGGATAATGTTTTTATTCATGTACAGAGTTAAAATGATTTGGTTGTTTCTTTTCAACAGGCAGTTTGGCCTCACAGCGGACATTATCGTCCAACGGCCGAGAACTTTAAGGAATTTATTTCGTTCCTCCAGGAGAACAATGTAAACCTTTCAGATGTCAAGGTATGAAAGTTTATACTAAGGCTTTACATTATTTACTAACGATTTAAATCTATTTTGAAAATTTAAAAGAACGTATTATGATGAAATCCACTTTTCAGATGACTCCGGTTGATGAGGATAATGACTTAAGTTCGGTGAGAAGCAACGGTCATCTTAGATGTCTTTCATCTGACGAAGACTACACTGAGAATGTTAGTGGCTTGGAGACTGAAGAGTCCAGTGTCAAAGACTCAATTGTATTGAAAGGTAATCCGATGGAAACCGAAAGCGAGGCCACATTGGTGGCACCTAGCACAAGACAATCACAGATTCTTGCAACAAAGCTCACCAATCTTGAAATACCAAAACGGGGTCAAGTGTTTGAAGAACTAGAAAAGGAGAAAGAGGGTACTGGGAAAGTTTATAAGAGTTTCCAAATTGAATCTCCTACTCAGGAAACTTCACAAGCATTTGTATCAGAGCTGGATAACACAATTCCAAAGCAAAACTTCTCTGATGAGAATGGCTATGTAGAAACCATTCCGGAAGAGTCAATACTTAAAAGAATCAACTCGCATAAAGATATGAAATCGTACCAACTCGGGAAACAATTGTCTTGCAAATGGACAACTGGAGCTGGACCGCGCATCGGCTGCGTGAGGGACTACCCTTGTGAACTTCAGTTCCGTGCTTTAGAGCAAGTTAGCCTGTCGCCAAGAAGCGGTTGTCGCTCTAAACTATCCTTTGCTCCTAAAACCCCGACCGGGTTGAGTCCCGGCGTTTCAAGTGCAGTAAGTTTGTGTGGTGACACAACAATTGAACCAGCAGCTTGAAAATAAAAGAAGTGAGCAAAATGGAAGATTAGAATTCTCAGTCACATAATTGATACCACTTATTCATATGTGATGAGTGAATAGGATTCCCCCATTGATTTATTCTTTTGTGTTAATAGGTAAGAAATATATGATGAATTTTTGTTATTCATTCCATTGATTCAAATAGGTATTCTTTTATCACTTATAATGTAGGAAGAAAAATGTAAAATTCTGCTATATATTTGGGTATTTGATCTACTTTATAATAGAACAAAAAATGTACTCCCACAAAGTCAACACCTGCAATGCAGGAAAACCTTCCTTCTCGTCAAAGTCAAGACCATGTTGTCTGAGCAATACATGTTTACATTACCTACAAGACAAAGGTTGTCTAAATTTACAAAAAGTTAATAGAGGATAAAGTTATTTCATCTGTAATGATGATGTAGTTGAACTATCACTAAGAGTGGAGACCACTTCAGCTCACTATAAATAAGTAAAACCACCCATAAAGAAAATATTAATACTCTCACTCTACTCTATCTTTCTCTCTAAAGCATACATTTATATTGGCTTTAGCATTAGAGTCATATTCTAGATATTCACCTAAGGCAGTCCAAGATCGACTCTTCCTCAAATTTAACAAGGAAATCTAGTTTCCAACCAAACATCTTCCACATCCAAGAACACTAGTAAACAGTGCTTCATGTTAGATTTTATTGTACTATTACAATTCTCTTTTATTATCTCCACACCTATTGATATTGTCACATACCCTTTATTTGAAGATGTGATATGAAGTAATTGTACTATTCATTCATTCAAAAAAAGAGCCATGCCATGCATGACATTGTCAAAAGCAATAATATGTGGAAAATGATGATATCATTGGAACCATTCCACCACACCAACCATCATGTTCTTTCTCTATATTTTTCTCCACGCCACACCTATCTTTACACGGTTGAAGGTTTAAAAAGAAATAAAAATACACAATTTTCATTGAGAAAAGGTATATCTAAGAATAATGGATGTTAATTAAGTTGTCCAAATTTCCATACACGTTTAAGAATAGTGAACACTTAACACGATGAAAGTAATATATTCAACTTAAAATATTTTTAGCTACAACATGGGATTAGACAAAAAAATAAGTCAGTTTTTAGCACGAGAGTGTTTACTGAAATCATGCAACCAACACGTGAATATAATAATATTCTTTACTTTAAATCAGTTTTACAATGAGTGTTTTTCGTTGTCCCAGAACGGGTTGTTTTCTTTTTTTTTAGCTCAAAAATATGGACCAGAATCTCATGTTACAAAAAATTCATGTCCTCATATTATAAGTCAATTATATTCTACCAAATAATAAAATCACATTATTTTCTGTTTTTATAATTTTTTTCTTAACTATTTGATATTTTTTGATTAAATTAGAACATAATGTGACACTAAATACTGGGATAGGTGATCCACGTTCCAAGAATACAATTAAAGTTTTTTACAAAACAGTGAAGAAAAAAGGAGATGAAGCAAAACAGAAAAGGTTGGATAACAACGATACATTCTATGCTAAATAACTCTTTCATGACAAGTTGGAATCGGAATGAAGCAGTGAAGTTATGAAGGTGAGAACATTAACAATGGAGGTGGTAGTAATTTTGATTAAGGTAAGTATTAAAGAGGGCTAGTGATGAATGTAACCAACTTTGTTATTGATACATCATCCCAACCACCGTCACCACCCCATTTTGCACATCATCACTATAACTTAACTCCGAGTATGTAAGTTAAGATGACAAACTAAGACATGTGAATTAGTTTTATGGTTTTTTTGTATTTTAATGTAGATTTTTGCAACTTAAGAAAAATGTAAGATTAGAGGTGCAACGTAAATAATAAGTTTGCAAAAATCACATTCAGAAAAATAAAAGAGTATAGGAAAAGAGAGATACTGAGATTTATCATGTTCACATTCTAGTCAATTGAAAATTACGTCCAGTCATCTTGCAAACCACAAGAGATTTTACTATGATGAATGTCGATCGTTCAAAACTCACCTTGAGATTTTGTCTCTCATTACACTCACTACACCTCACTATTTAGAACTACACCACTTCTAAATATCACTATTTCCCTTTCATCACACCCTATGGTGAAATATACAGAAAAATGGTAATGAAGAACTTTGTACCTAGGGCTTAGGATTGCTATGATTGTATAACAATTAAATACTCAATGCTTACATGTTAATCACAAGTAATATACAAATGCTCGTTTAAATTCAAAAAACTTGGAAGAAAACACTCAAAATAATGTGATTGATGTATTTCAAAATTGAATGCCTAGTGCTTTAAATAGACTTCCAACTAGTCAACATAACCATTCCATAATGTAGGAATCGATTAGAGTGACATTCATTCATTTAGGGAGAAGTTATTGTGAAAACTGCTCTAACAGCTATAAGTAATCGATTATTGAGAAGGACCATTGACAAATCACAAATCTCGCAATAAACAACTGAAAGGACCATTGACAAAGTCACTGAAGATAATTACTGAGAAGTTGCCTACTACATCAAGAGTACATTAAGGGTTTGCTTAAGAGAATGACTCCCTTGTTTAAGAGTTTAGTAAAAGAGAGAGGAGTGTTTTGAAGGATTTTCCAAACACTCTCCAACCCTCCAAATCCAAAATTCCATGGTCCTCCATTTTGGCATGTTTTTGGGAGGAAAACAAGTCAAAATACATAACTACCCTACAAATATGTTCTAATTACATTTGTATCCTTATATTATTTATGCTTTAACACTAGGGTTTTAAGGGAGGATAAAATAGTAATTTTGCATTACACTAAACTTTTTCCTCCCCATTACTTGCCCTTTGATCTCCCTCATTCTCTTCCCTCATAACTCTCAAACAAAGCCTAAAGAACAAGTGAAAGCCACATATAGGAACTTTCTTTCACATATTGGCTTACTGTAAAGACCAAAATTAGTATTTTGCTTGATTCATGATGTGACCATGGAGGATTGTGCTATGTTTTTTAGTTGGCTAGTGACTCTACAATTTTGCACCCAAAAGAGAGGTCTAATTGTAGTTATTCTACTCAAGACTTTTATGTAAATTTGATTGTTCATGTTAATGCAAGTATAATATAACTAAAAACTAACAAGAATGCAATCATATTGCATCTCAACTAGACATCTATATTTGTAGACTTTGATAGTTTTGGTTTGTATATTCGTAAAGATACCATGAGCGCTTTAGGGTGCCCCAATATATATTTTCAGATACCGCTATACAATTACAACTTGTCTTTGCTCAATGGATACAAAATACCCACGCTTTAGCATCAGGCAAAAAAAGGTTTGTTTTTATCTCTACTTTCACTAAGAAGCAGTCGAGTGCATGAAGCTCTCTCCTAATAGAGTCTGGAGAGAATTGATGTGTACATCCTTACCCTCACAACATTAAGATTAGGCAAAAAAATAACATCAAGAAAACCTTGGGGGCATATACATAACAAAATGAATATGTTAAGAACAAAAAAAACAAAATCTCAGCCTGCTTTGGATGTTCTAGTTACATGTGGCAAAACAACTGAACCAAGATCAGATGGATAAGGTGTAAACAAGCCTAATCCTCCCTTACTTTCTTTTAACTTACTATTCTTATTAAGTTGATCTAACTGTTTTACCCATTCTATTGGAGAAGAGTGTTCTCTTGTGTGAGGGTGCAATACAAATAGTGAATTGTATTCACAATTGGGAAACAAGAAGAATTTGAATGAATCCCCTAATCTATAAGCAACATACCCAAAACTCAATTGATCTCTTGGTGTGAAGAGGTGAACCTCATTGAACCATAAGCAGCTAAACAAGTTATTTATGGCAGTATGTTCACGAATGATAATGGCTCCTTCTGGTACATCTGAAAAATATCATAAATTATTGTTAACTATTATATGTCATCGCCAAACATTACTATGTACGATGAACAAGACGTTGGTCTAGTGGTGTAAGGCTCCGTTGGATCCCCAGCTAGACCAAAATGTCAAAGATTCGATTCCTAGAAGCAACACTTGTTGGGAAGGGCAACCACGTATCCCGAAAGGGATTAGTTCCTTACCTATTGGGTGAGGGGATTAGTTCCTTACCTATTATGTCATCACCAAACATTACTATGTACGACGAACAAGACGTTGGTCTAGTGGTGTAAGGCTTTGCTGGATCCCCAACTAGACCAAAAGGTTAAGAGTTCGATTCCTGGGAGGGGCAGCCACACAACCCGAAAGGGATTAAATCCTTGCCCATTGGGTGAGAGGATACCCTTGATTATACCAAAAAAAAAAGTACTATGTACAAGAACATTATGTGCAGTTCACTGGTGCAAGCCTATGTCCATTGCCACTTGTGTATAATGTAACACCACAAATTTCGTTTTCGGATTGATTGGAAAACTTAGGGTGTTGAGGTGTATGCTTGACCATTCTCTCTTGGACGAGAGGGTCTCGCCTAAGCGAGGGACTCAATGTTTTAAGTTTGAGAAGTATGGGAACCTCGCCCAAGCGAAGAAGTGGTCGTTTGAGCGAAAGTGAAATCTGGAAAAGCTGTCAAATTCTAGCTCGAGCTAGAATTTTCGCCCAGGCTAGAGAGGGGCCTTAGCATACTGCCCGATTCTAGCCCGAGCGAGAAATCCGCGCCCGGGCGAGAGCATTCCAGTGTGAAACTTGAAAAGTCGCGAAATTCTCGCACAAGCGAGCTATAAAAGTGAAAAAAGGGATATAGAAACCCTAATCTTCATTTTCTTTCTCCTCATTTCTCTCCCAACGGTGGCTCCACCCAAATGGACCATTTTCCCCTCCACTAAGTCTCAAAACTCATCAAAACCTTCCTCTTACTTCATGGTGACACATTTGGAAAAGCTTGGAGGTGAAAAAGCAACAATGGAGGTTGGAGGAGATGAAGGGAGATGTGGCTCTTTTGCGGAACAACGGAGCTTACACAACCCAAGGTGAGGGAGAAGACTATTGTGGTCTTAAAATATTTCATTAGAGTCGTCTTCTCCGATTTCCCTCAAAAATCGGAGAATGTTAACGGATAGAAACTCTCTTGGAAGTGTGTGGTCCATGCGAGAGTCTTTATTTTCCATGTTGATGTATTAGCCATAAATATGGGGATATATGTGTAGGAAAACCATTTTACTAGATGAAGTACAATATGCTCCTTTATGGTAATACACCGTCATGAACTATGATTCTATCGTTAATATGTTATATAATGATGAATATGTTCTTAGTGGTTTATTGTGATAAAAAATATGAATATATTTATGATAATGACTAAGTTGTGAGTCGCTTATTTGTTATAAACATATATGGGTATGTTTGTAATAATGATTGTGTGATGAGCTATTTAATGACAATAAATTGACATGATTGTGTTGTATGATAATGATTGTGTTGTGAGTTGTTATAAGTAGTAAAGAATGAGGTGAATATGAATATTATGACATGGTTGTAGTGGTGGGCATTATGGTGAAATATGATGTAAGAGAAGTATTTAAATGCTATATGATGTTATAAAATGCGTGGATTTTCTGGTTGTATATGATTGTGAAATAATGGGTAGAAAATCTATTTTTAGCTCCCTTAAGAGGTCGAGCAATGTATGACTTGCCTGATGTGGTATTGGCTCTTTGAGCAATGTATGACTTGCCTGATGTGGTATTGGCTCTTTGAGCAATGTCTGACTTGCCCTATGTGGCATTGTGTATGACTTGCCCTATGTGGTATTGTGTATGACTTGGACTTGCCCTATGTGGTATTGTGTATGACTTGCCCTATGTGGTATTGTGTATGACTTGCCCTATGTGGTAATGTGTATGACTTGCCCTATGTTGTATTGTGTATGACTTGCCCTATGTGGTATTGTGTATGACTTGCCCTAAGTGGTATTGTGTATGACTTGCCCTATGTGGTATTGTGTATGACCTGCCCGATGTGGTATGGGAATTACTCGACCTGCCCGATGTGGTATGTGAATTACTCGACCTGTCCGATGTGGTGTGAGGATTATTTGTACGGTGCATAATTGTTTTAAGAGATCAAGGGTAAATTACTATGGAATATGAAGGATGTGAAAAGTGTATACTCGGAAAATCATATGCATGCCATAAGATATATATTATGAGATATATATCCTATAGGGTGAATATGAATGATGAGAAATGAATATATTTGGACGAATAAAATATGCACACTATAGCACATATATAGTATGAGATGTATGTGTACTATAGGGTGAATATGGATAATATGTGATGAATAAGTATGCACACTATAGAACATATATAGTATGGGATATATGTGTACTATATGGTGAATATGGATAATATTTGTTGATTGATATATGCTTATCATGATTGATGTTAGATGTGTGTGGTTTTAATACTTTAATGTTATTACTCCATGTAATTCCACGCTACGGTCGCTGTAGTGGTTCTTACTCCCTTTTGTCTCTTCTTGTATGTGTATGTATTGGAATCCAGGTGGTAGCGGTAGCGCATTGGACGCTTGTGGAGAAGAGTACAAATTAGAGTAGTTGCTTTATGTATTCAATACAGTATATGATTTGTGTATGTAATATGAGATTGATTAATGATTGTAATAAAAGTATTATTTGAGAAAGGATAATTGTATATCTTATGTAATTAAAAGGAAGTGATAATGACATGTTTTAATGAAGTGGACGATTGATTATTTCCGCACCTGAAAGATGATTTGAACTTATATATATATTCAATCAGGTTTTCTAAATCGTTCGAGTAATGCCTTTCAAACTAATCATTTCACTTTCATAAATAAGGTTTTAAAAAGAATTTTTGAGTTATGAAAATCGGGTCCTTACATATAACATACATATTAACTGAAGTTAACAGATATAGATAAACCATACTCATGGTGTTCTCTCTATGAACTTTCATAAGAGGTACTGGTCTATCCATTTTTTCTCAGTTCTCAATGAAATAGAAGAATGTTAAACGGAAATGCTCACTGGATTGGGAAAAAGCTATTCATTTTCCTCAACATATAGTAAAAAATTCATCATGTTTGAGTCCATGTGTTTAATTTTTTATGGTAATTTTGACAGAATTATCATCACTCAAGTGCTAAAATCCTAAGCAATTGTCATCTCAGAAGTTAGAATGACACACCTAATTGTTAAAATCGAACAGTTGGAAAAAAAATATGAAACTAAAATGTCTTGTTTTCTGTCTTACCACTAATAGTCTTTTTCTTTGAATTCCATGGCTTCATTCCCTCATAGTAGTATATTTTCATGTGGAGATCAATAAGGGTCGTGCATATCGCTTTCGCCTCTTGTTTGCATCAGCCTCCTCGTATACACTACGGTGATGCTTATGCTGAGCAATGGCAAAGGTATGCTTCCCACGCCACAGGTATCTACATATTAAACATATTCTTACAAGGTTATAGTTATCGCAATATCTATTATCATCTGAATTCCAACTGAACATATAGCGTGGTAATTGGCATAAGGAACTCCAAGCCATTATCAGTTCTAATGGCTTTGAGATGAGTGTTAAACTGAACACTAATCATTTTAACAAAATTATGAATTAAGTTCCTTGTTTCAGCCTTAGAACTCATAAGATAAATCCATGTATGCCTTGTGAAATCATCAACAATAGTGAGGAAATATTTTTGACCTTGTGTAGTGCTAGTACTTAAGGGACCCCAAATGTCCATATGGACTAAATCAAAGGCTTTATGAGTGTGAGAAGTACTAACAGGAAAAGGCAACTTAGTTTGTTTAGCTAAATGGCAGTAATCACAGACTTTATTGCAATTAGATTTAACAAAAGAGAATTGTTTTATCAAATGTTTCAAGACAGTGTGAGAAGGATGACCCATCCTATAGTGCCAAAGATCAAAACAAGAATCATAATTGCTCATGGTATTAACAAGATGTATAGAATTCTTGGCTTGCTCTTCATGTCTGTTGAGGATGTATAGATCATTGTAAGCCTTAGCATGACCAATTATCCTCAAGGAAGTCATATCCTGGACAAAGCAAGAGTCTTTGTCAAAAATAAGCTTGCATTTGAGAATCACAAGCAAGCTTATGTATAGAAACCAAGTTGTACTTGAGTCCAGGTATGTGCAGGACATTATGAAGAACTAAGTCCTTAGATAATTTTACAATTCCTGAATGTTTTGCCAAAATAGTTAAGTTGTTGGGCAGCTTGATAGTGATAGGCTTGATCACTTCATAGTGTAAATAATTTGAAATGTTGTTGGTAATGTGATCAGTAGCCCCACTATCAAAAATCCAGGAATTGTCATTAAGGATATTACCTGAGATGTTGTGGTTAGGATGCTGCTCAATTTCTTGACTGGCTTGATTTATGGCATGTTCATAGTTGATGCTAAGGTGTGGTGTGTCTTGTGATGAGTTTTGATCAATTTGCCTCTGTTCTGACCTCTGATCATCACTGCTCCCTTCATGACTTATGAGAATGTTATTGATAGAGCCACTTATTGAACCCTTTGACTTAAACTTGAAATTGGGTGGAAATCCATGTTTGAAATAGCAAGTTTCGATAGTGTGCCCATTTTTGCCACAAAAGCTACACACCTTGTTGCTTGTGTTGGAATTGGAAGTCCTGTTGGAAGTAGTGGATGAAAACCTTCTTGATCCTCCATTGTTGAAGTTGATATTTCCTTTTCCAAAGCTCTTGTTTGATGAATTTCTCCAATTGAGGTTAGAGCTTAAAGAATTGATGGCCCATTTTGCTTCAGTGGAGCTCATGCCTTCTTCTTGTCTTTCTTGTTGAAGAACAAGAGAAAAGGCTTTGTTAATAGGTGGTAGGGGTTCCATAAGTAAAATTTGAGACCTTACTGTATGGAATTGATCATTTAGTGCCTTGAGGAAACACATGACATACTCATTATCTCTTTGAGTCTTGATGGTTTTGACAAGAGAACAGCTACATTTTATGGCACATATGCACCCTGGAATTGGTCTAAGAGTTTCTAGATCTTCCCATATGGTTTTAAGATCAGTGAAAAATGTGGAAATGCTTCTGTCTCCTTGTTTAATGGAGTGCACTTCTTGGAGCAAATCAGAGGTTCTGAAATAATCACCTTTTGAAAACCTTTCTTTGAGGTCATGCCAAAGAATTTGTGTATTTTCAATGTAGACACTGCTTTGGACAATGGACTGTGTCAGAGATCTTGTTATCCAAGAAATTACCATGGTGTTGCATATTTCCCAAGCTTCAAAGCTGGGATTTGTTTCTTGGGGTTCCCTTATGGTGTCATCAACGAATTTGAATTTGTTCTTGGATTTCAATGCTCTCCTCGTGGCTCTGCTCCATGAGTGGTAGTTTGTTGCATCTAGGGGTGGTGAGACCAAGATCATGCCTGGGTTTTCTCTTGGATGAAGGTAGTAAGGATTGTGAGTGATGTCATATGCCTGGTTCTGTTGCTGTTGTTGTTGTAAAGTTTCTGATTGATTATCCATGCTTGGCAGAGAGGATTGATTGTGGTTTTAGTAAAGAATAGATGTGGAAGAGAAGAGATAAGAAAGGAAACAGCAGAGCTCTCAAAATGAGAGCTCTGATACCATAATGGAATCCATGTATGTAAGATGTAAAGAAAAATTCTCTTGATATTATTGATAATCTCTTAATATTACAATGCAAGGAAGAAGCAATATATAGGATGTTTGTCTTGCAAGAAAAACTAAAACTAACATAACAAAAATAACAAACTCTAAGCTATAAAGCACATGTGCTTTAAATAATAAACACATGTGATGAAAATAATGCTCTGATGAATCCTTTTAATGTAAAGCCACTGGTTGCCTTTGTTGAGCCAACAGAAGCCAAGTAGTGGTGCCACTGAAGTCCCAATCATGCACCACTGATGCATAACTGGTGCGTATTGTCTAGGTCAGTGATGCATCTCTGGTGCAGATTTGTCTAGGCCAGGCTTGGCCAATCTCGGTCAGTTCCTGTGTTGGCTTTGCTTTCCTCGGTCACGATGGCAAGTCACCTTGGCCAGAATCTGTTTCTATGAGTCAAGGAAAAGGCAATTGATGGCATATGTATATTTAATAGAATCATTATCAAGCGTGTAACTTTGAATGAAAAGAAGGGGAAAAATGGTACCTTGTGGTGGAGATGTTGAGTGAAAGAAATAATGGAAGAGATGTATATTAAACGTGTAATGTTGTGTTGGGTACAAAGTTGGAACAGTTTGAAAGAAAGTATTAAGAATAATGAAGTGAAGCTGAAGAGAGATTGGTGTTCCAAATTGAAACAGATCTTTCTATTTCATCCTATTAGGTTTAATCACAGAATTAAACACAAACACACAATTGAATGTAACAATTCAAAGAACACAAAGAATTAATGTGGTTCGAATTTAATCTTACATCCACAAATAACAAATCAAAATTTCACTATGATCAAGCTTGAAACACATTACAATAATCCACACTCCTCTCTCAATGATTGATTTCTAATAATTCTAGAAACTCAATCTTTACAAGTGCTTGTATCTGTTTCTTTTTTACACTGATAAAAATGAAGAAAATGCATACATGAAAGTTTTGAAAAACTACCACTTATCTTGCCAACAACATGTCCTAAAATTGTGGGATTGAGGTGCTAACTAAGTGGAAGATAAAAAACTGCATCTCCACAATTTTTAACTAGGTCCTTAACAATAATTTAGTTTCTTATTCACCCTAAAACTTTCACACATCCATACTCATCGAAGCTCAACATTCTTTTATTTTCCCCTTTCTTTGGTTTTATTTATGAGAAAAATGTGAATGAAGATCACATTCCCCATTTTTGTGTCTCGAGTCTGTTAAATCCGATTAAAAACTGTCACCTAACTAAAAAAATTAAAAAACTGAAAACAATTCTTTTACATTCTTGGTACACTATGATTGACTTAGGACATGGAGACACCAATTTCTTAGAAGAATGATCTTTCTTACAAAAATGTATCCTTTGTAAGTTGTACACTAATAAATGTAAGATGATTTATGGAGTGGGTATAAAATATATATAAGTATTTATTAGTGCATAAATATTATACTTTTCATTTATTAGTTTAATTAATATTAGATTAAATTATTTGGATAAATATTTTCTGGTATAACCAATGATAACGTTCAACTATGGTAAATAATTAATTCATTTTGGGATGAGTGTTGTTCTCTCTCGTTCTCAAATATTTGATATTTTATCATTTCTAAAGATCCAATAATGTCTTATAAATGTTTTTTTTTGTTTGTTAAAGGATTAATTTAATTATAATTGATACTCTTCCTTGCTAAAATATTATCTTCACCCCTCTTATGAAAAATCAATGTAGCTATGGAAAAATCAATGTAATTAGAGTTAGCTCCTTACCCCTATTGTAATATATGTGAGGGAATGAAGTTTGACAATTTTATAATATTTTCATATTAAAAAAATATGGATTGTTAAATAAATTTTGTGTTACATGTAAGCATCTACATTCGATAGTAGATAGTTCACGATCAGAGATGATATATATTCTGACTTGTGTTAATGTAAAAAAAGAATTTACTAAATTAATATATTTTTTGTATTATTAATTGAATTGTCACTTTATAGGTAAGGAACAATTCCATTTTTAAAATTCAAATGTGTGGTTGTCTCTCTCAAACAATTGTCACTAAATCGAACTTTTCACCTTTAATTAGTGTACTTTACAATTATTATGTTTTTTTCTCCGTTTTTATTTATCAGCTGAACGCTTCTTAAGTTGTTTACGATAAATTATGGGGGCCAAGTTTGTGACCAGTGTGGGAACAGAAATGGGTTCGGAATTGTTAGCTAAAAATATTCATTTTTAAAAGGATCTCAAAATAAAACTCATTGGGTTGGAGTGGTTTTTTTAAATAAAAAACGTTTTCGTTTAGAGTATATTTCATTTGTGTTGAAATCGTGATATAAAAATTTGTCTGAACTCTCAGAGAATAAAAACACAACATTGTAATAATGACATAGAAATCTTTTTCTTGTGATAATATATTATTCTTAAGGAATACAAATTCAAAATATTTAGTTTGTTTATTTATTTTGGCAAGCAAAGTAATTAAGTTGAAATGTTGAAACTATTCAATTTATTTACTTTTGTAATCTTAATATTTTACACTTATTTACTCTCTCTTTTAAATCAAAAGTTGAAAACATCTAGCACAATAAAACTTTAGCAAAGTCAAAGTTAAATTGAAACTGTTGGTTTGTGTAACTTGCATTCATTTTTAACTTAACTCATAATTTTATTTTTAATAAATCATTATACTTTTAAAAGTTTTTAGAAAATTCTACTTTAATTTTTTTTTTGAAGAGTATTCTCCAATAGCTTAATAAATAATAGTGTAATAAGTTTTAGATATGCGAATTGGTTTTTTTTTAATAAAATGAAAGGTTTGAGAGTCATAAACTATACATGTATAAGATGAGTTTAAGTTTTTTCATTTTCTTTGATCTCATTTAAAAATCAACTCGCAAACAAATCTTTACGAAACTACATTGCTTTCCAAAAAATAGGCTTAGGCCACTTATGGTGGCCAGCACAAATAATTGGATAAAAGATGGTTCTTAATATGATTTTTCTCATATGGTTGAGATTAGCACCCAAAATGAAAAAATACAATTAGAATCAGTTAATGTCATGTGGCTAAAAATAATTAGGCAACAAGTCCACCTACTTTGTTTAATATTTCCATTTTTAAGATGGAATAATAAAAATAGGAACATTTTAGCAAATAATAGATATCAGTCATATAATTATACAAATAATAATATAAATGTATAATCCAAGCTTTACATCATGTATATTAGGGGTGAGCAGGACCCGAACCTACCCACTCACTCGACTTGATCCGATCATGATCGGGTCTGAATAGGGTCGGATCTAGGATCAGATTCATGTTTAGAAATTAGACTCAATCAATATTTAGGGTCAGGTATGAGACATGACCCAGCCCAGACTCGTCCCATGATTACCCACTCGTCATATTTCTATATGTCTACTCAATTATATACAGAGTAATGATATCTCCTTGGTAGAAAGTATCATTAATTCTTTAATTTTTTCATTATATATGATTAACAATATATATACATATATCATTTCATATATCAAATTATATATTCATAATAATAAATAATATTGAGAAAATTTTAACTAAAGAAATATGCGTTATATTTAATCGGGTCTAAGTGGTTCGGGTTCATATGTTGATTCGGTCAACATTTAGGGTCAGATTAGCTTCAGATCTAGGATCGAGTCTGAGTTCAAAAAAATGATCTCAACCATGCTCACCCCTGGTGTATACGTGCAGTGATAACTGCCACACTTCCTCTAATTTTGAGATGTGGGACTTGGTTAGTACTTAGTAGTGTTTCATCTCCGGAGTATAGTTTTACACATTACACTGCAGTTATTCAACAAATAACATTCATATCTTACTGAAATAACTGTTCAGACTTCAGAATCACACTAAATATTATATATTTTTCTGAACTGATTAATTTATGTTCCTTAGATTAAGATTTGTATATAGGTATTTCTAAAGTTATATCAAGGGAAATAAATAGATGCTTGCAGAAAGATTTTCTTTACAATAATATTATGCCCTTCAATTTTGAAGCCAAATACTAGGCTAGCTCAACTTTAGAATTTGTTGCTTATATTATATTATGTTTATAAGTGCTACAAGTACTGTTTATTCTATTTCATCCTATATATTCTCATCATTATGATTTCTCTTCAAGTCCAATGTGATGATTGGTATCACTAATTTTAATTGCTAATATCTTAATACAACATTTGCATACATAACTGTATATAGTTACACTAGCTGCTTCCTATAATGTTAGAAATTTACCTGGTTAAATTTATATCAGGTTCAATTATCCACACTTCTTTTTTCTATTATTTTCATGATATGAGGAAATTTTTTGTAACTAACAATGTTGAACATCACAAATTTTGGGTATTGAATAGTTCCTAATTGTCTATTTGGTGACAAAAGCTTCCCAATAATCATTTGTGTTTCACACTTCACCATTGTTATGAATTGGGTGTGTAATGGCCCAGATCATCTTACTTATTTTTGCAAAGTAGCACGACGCTTGTATAATTCTCCCACAACCTCGTTTTTACGGTTTAGGTTGCTCCCATTTCGCTCGCCGCTACTACGGGAATTACTTTTGCTTTCTTTTCCTCTGACTACTAAGATGTTTCAGTTCAACAGGTTGTCTCTTGCCTGTCCGTGGATTCAACAGTAGTTCAAAAAATTAACTTATTCGAGAATCCCCGGATCTATGCTTATTTTCAACTCCCTAAAGCATTTTGTCGCTTACTACTTAGAATAAGTGAAGCAACTATAAATTACAATCTACAACTATAAATTACATTTTACTTTGTTATTTAAAATAAATAAAAGTGTTTCTACACATTAATTCATTTACTTATTATTAATATGATAAAAGTAAACAATATAAATATCCACTTGCAAAAAAAACCATATCAATTTAGAGAATTGTCCTTTAAAGTTTAAACTATTGATGGTAAGAACCTCCGATTAGAAGGTCTCCTTTCAAAAAATTAGCGTATGCCACTCAAAGCAACAAACGCACGGTATTCTTTAGTAAAAGGCGAAAGAATAGTTCGCTTTGTGTTTATTGCATGGCTCCGTGCTTTGTAAACAATATAAGGCTAGCTTTATATATTACAGCTATAAGTGAAGCAACTATCTGTTACACGGTGTGGGACTTCATTCTGGTTTAAGTGGAACTCGTTGTGGGACTCTCGCATCTAGCATATACACACATTAAAACAATGATGTTATTCACTGGATAACATGCATACTACTAAAATTACGGTTATCTTATTTAAATCTGTTCTGAAAGTAATTATGGCTAATACACTCAGAATCTAAGTGGGTCAAATAACTTTCACACTTGCTTAATAACTTTCTTGACATGTGGTATCTGGTAAGTCGAATCTAATAATGATATGTAAGTTATACATTGTCGAGTATGGTCTCGATATCATACTACATTAACTCTATAATCATAGCACCTCATCGAATGAATTTAAAGTAAATTACACTCACATCCCTGAGTTTTAATGAAATTACACAAACCACCTATCCCTTCTTTGTCATTACACAAACCACCCCTCTCTCATACACAAACCACCCCTAGATTTATACATACATTACACAGACTACCCCTGCATGTTATAAAAGTGTAATATTTTAAAGAAAAAATGTGTGATGAATGTAATTAAGTTAAACAAAATATTGTATATTGTGTAACACTTCAAATAGTACAAAAGCGAATGTTTCTTTATTATTTTTGTGTCATTAAAAAATACATTAATAATTTCAAATAAATGTTGAAATAACTCTTATATTATTTTATAACGAGTCAAATAATGAAGACACATTGACTCTTATATTATTTGAATTTTTCTACATAATATACAATATTTTGTTTAATTAATTACACACATCATACGTTTTTTGTTTAAAATATTACACTTTTATATTATGTAGGGGTAGTTAGTGTAACATATGTACAAAATTAGGGGTGGTTCGTGTAAGGACAAAAAAGTGAGGGGTGGTTTGTGTAATTTCACTAAAACTCAGGGGGTGTGAGTGTAATTTACTCATGAATTTATGTTGTCCTATTTGGTGTTTTCGATGGTGTCCCGGACCAATCAAAATGTGTTATTTAATTTGAAAAATAAAAGTTATAAAAACATAAAATAATATTTTATATAATTTTATTGGATGGAGAAATTGAGATGAATTTCCTTTGGGTAGAGAATTCTTGTTCATCACCTGCCATGCCTTACCGAACTAAGATCTGTTGTTTCATTTGGTGTCTCGGGTCAATTAAAGTGTGTCATTTAATTGAAATAAAAAAGTTATAAAAATATAAAATAATATTTTATATTATTTGATACAATTTTATTAGATGGGACAGGGTCCCATTTGGGATCCCGGGCCAATCACAATCTGTTCTACATGATTTTTGTCCCGTTTTCTCAAAATTCTCATGTATTATGTTTATGAAGAATAAGTGTCTTACACATTCATAATTAGCCACCAATATTAGAAGTGTGGGCATGATATACACACACTAATCAAAACCCTAGTTTGGAACAAGTTCTTTTTTGCCCTTAAAAACCAATGTAGATCTAGAAATTATGGCCCACACTTTTAACAGTTTTAAATCTAGGTTCCCTATAAAACTCCTCTCCAATATTAAAATTTGAGAGGATTCACAATTTTCTAAATTTTTTATTTATTTAATTAGCATTTTACCTTATCATAATAATACAAAAAACTATAAATTTAGACCAACGTATATCCGTAATTTAGTTGGATGGCACTTAGAGTGTCTCCATCAACTCATTCGTATTCAAATAAGAACATTATTTACTCTCGTACAATTCTTATTTCTTAAAAATACTATTTGCACAAAAACATTATCATGTCTATTCTTATGAGTAAATGTGAACTCTAAAGGCGGAAAAGTGAAGAGATAAACTGTTTGGATAGGTTGTGAAACCCAAATAAAAGGAATAATGATATTTGTCATTGTGAGAAAAGTAAATGTTATTTTTAATACATTGAGATGCATAATAAATTATAAAATAATGTATGTGACTCAAATAAGAATGAATTTGGTATTCTTCGATGGATATGCTCTCAAGGTTTAAGAATAAAACAAAATCATGAGTTCCTCACAAAGGGTGAGCATGATTCTACTCTACTAGTTCACCTTATTTGGTTTGGTCTTAATTAAACATGTGTATGGTTGAGCCTTATTGAATCAATACCGGAGTCGTATTCAAAAGTTTGTCTTGATCATTATGTAGGATCGGGTAAAATATATCTCTTGCTTGGATTATGCTCATTATATTGATGACTTTTGTTTTTATGTACTTGTTCAATTGTGTAAAGAATAATAACTATAGATAAAAATTCGGCGATATGTATTCGCGAGTACACAATGAGTTTTCATGTTTAATTATAGTTATATATTTTGTAATAACAAATACAAATGTAAGCCATTATTACATGAATAGTAATATATATATATATATATATATATATATATATATATATATATGGGTGATAACCTAGTCACTATAATTCAATGACTAAAATGTATTATAAAATAATAATAATGATTTTGTTATCTTTAGTAATAACATTTCTTTGATGGAAAACAATATATTTGGTTGCACCAATCTATTTTTTTTAACAATGCTTTTGCAATTGTTAATTATTTAGGAATGGTTTAATACAACAAAGGGTTATCATTTCATATGGCATTAGTTTTCTAATCCTTTCACTATATATGCAAATGATTTATAAAATATATTCATATATTCATGTATATCATTTCATATGTTGAGTTATGTATTTATTAGAATATTGATGAAATTTTATCTAAACATGAAAATTTATAATATATTTAATCACATATAAGTAATGTTCGACAAACCTTTAAAGTAGTTTTTCAGGTAGTTTGTAGCTTTTTGAACTCAAAAAGCTATTAGAAGCGTTCCATAAACAAAAATTGAATATAGTTTGTAGCTTTTAAAAAATGATTTTGTAGGGTTTGAAAACTACTTGAAGTAACTTTTAGAAAGTCAACAAATTTATCCATTTATAATTTTGCTCCTCAATATGTTAACAAATTATATTAATGCCCTCGATTAAAAAAATTATTAACCTTATTTTTCACTCTTATCTTTCCCTCATTTACATTTCCTTACATAGAAAAAATTAGTAGCCCCCTCCATTTGTGTGGTTTTCCAATGATTATCACTTTGTATCATATCTTTTAATGATATATAGCGTCAATGGTAGCAGAATATTATAAACTTATACAGCTTAATTGTTTTTTCACAAAACAAATATTGAAAATAAAAAATATTAAAATAAATAGAATGTTATATTAATATATGTAATTATAACTAAAATATAAAATAAATTGTTATTTTAAATTATATATGCATTTACCGAACAACTCAAATAATCATTTTTTAAAATTTCACTTACTTACAAAGTTCGTTTTACCGAACAACTTAAATGTAATAGGTTATCTTCATAGCTACAAGCTTACAACTACCTTATTAGCTAGAAGTTACTTTTCATGAACAAAGTCGTAATATAAAATATTTTACACATTCATCTAACAATCAAATGTAAGGATAATGTATACATCACAAAAAAAATCAAGTGAAAAATAATTTATTCATAAAAAAAGATTCTGAAAAGAAAATAATTTATCTTGTTAACTCCCATAATAAGCATGTAATATAATTTATTAAAATATTAAAGGGTAAAAGTGGTAAGCGAAAAGTCACTTTTACTTTCTAAATGTTACTTGAAGTAACTTTTGAAAAGTAGCTTTCGTACACTATAAGCTCGTTTTTTAAAAGCTACAAGTTACTTTCAATTTTTATTTATCAAACGCCTTCAATAGCTATCTGAAAAATTACTTTAAAGGTTTGTCGAACAATACTTGTATCTTTTAAAATAAGACAAACAAATAAATAAAATATTATATATTCAATTATAACTAAAATATAAAAACAGATGATTATTTTAAATTTTCTATGTGTTTAATTACTTCAATTAATAAATAACAAAGTAAATAATGTATGTCATTTTTATTCATTTTTTTAAATTTCAGCTAATTACAAAGTTCTTTTTACCGAATAGTTTTAGCTTAATAAGTTACATTCATAACTAGAGGCTTTGAGCTACCTCCATAGCTACAAGCTATAAGATATAACTACAAGCTCACACCTACAAGCTATAAGATATAACTACCTCCATAGTACATATGACTTATTAGATGATGATACATAAACATTTTTGTTTATTTTTAAATAAGAAACATTTATTAGATTTACAATCAAATATTTTTTGACTTTGATAATAAACAAAAAAAATTACTTGTCATCCTCTAATAAATCAAAAAAGTGATAAGGGGTTGAGTAAAGTGAAAGGCATTGTTTCTGTGGAAGTACCAACTCTCACATCTAACTCATGCTGGTTAAGTGAGTAACACCCCCACCCACAATTTCAGACCCACCCTTCCCTCTTCTTCACCTTTCTCTCATTTCATTCCCCATATTCACTAAATAAACACTTCAAAAACAATGAATCACTCAAACTCCACTACCAATACAACAGAAGCAATTGGCCAAAATCTGATAAAACTAATAAGCAACATTTGTTTCTCTTTCTTCGTTTTCTCTGTCCTTATTTTCACTGTCATAGCCATCACTTACCAACCACCTGACCCATGGCTCCAATCTGCTCCACCCTTTACTCAACTCTTCACCCAATCACAAAACGCCACTTTCCACGTTGACACATCTATTATCAAAACCGGTGAAGATATCACTCTTCCACCGCAACGCGCTCCTGTTACTGAATTACAAATTCAGATAACTGAGGATAAGATCGATAACTCCACCTCGCCTATTCCCTCTGCTGCTTGTGCCTCTGGAACCCTAAATTGCTCTGATCCTCGCGTTTTGGTCGCGGTGCAACGGTTCAATCTCAGAGCGTTTAGGTTTATTGTTTTCTTTGAGTATCAGAGGCCGGTTAATGGTTCTGGTTCTGATGAGTGTGATGTTGCGTGGCGGTTTCGTAATAAGAAGGAGAAGTCGTGGCGGAAGTATCGTGATTTTCGAAGATTTAAGATTGGGATTACTGATGATTGCAGGTATAAGGTGGTTCATGCTGGGGGATGGCATTCTGGTTTGAATGCGCGGCGGAATTTTCCTCGTGCCACTGGTGCAGGTGGCAAGGGGAAGAATTTTCCGCGAATTTCAAATAATTTGAACCGTGATGATGAGATTAATGATACTATACCTAGCTTAGGATCACAGGTTAATTTTAGGAATGGGAAGTATTTGTATTACTCTAGAGGTGGTGATTATTGCAAGGGGATGAACCATTATATGTGGAGTTTTTTGTGCGGGTTGGGTGAGGCTATGTATTTGAATAGGACTTTTGTGATTGATTTGAGTATGTGTTTGGCTGCAACTTATAACCCTAGCAATAAGGATGTGGAAGGGAAGGATTTTAGGTACTATTTCGATTTCGAGCATTTGAAAGAAGAGGCTTCTATTGTGGAGGAAGGTGAGTTCTTGAGGGATTGGAAGAAGTGGGATAAGAACCATCCGAAGAAGAGGAAGGTCCCGGTTAAGAAGGTTGTCACTCACAAGGTCACTCCAATGCAGCTTAAGAAAGATAAGAGTACTATCATATGGAGGCAATTTGATGCGCCCGAGCCGGAGAATTACTGGTTTAGGGTTTGTGAAGGTCAGGCTGCGAAGCACGTCCAAAGACCATGGCATGCTCTGTGGAAGTCGAAGAGATTGATGAATATTGTTACAGAGATCAGTGGGAGAATGGACTGGGATTTCGATGCAGTGCATGTGATTCGGGGAGAGAAAGCTGAGAGGAAGGACCTATGGCCTCATTTGGATTCTGACACGTCGCCGGATGCTCTTGTAGAGAAACTTAAAAGGATGGTTCAGCCTTGGAGAAATTTGTATATTGCCACCAACGAGCCTTTTTATAATTACTTTGATAAGTTGAGATCGAATTATAAGGTCCATTTGCTTGATGATTATAACGAACTGTGGGGAAATACAAGTGAGTGGTACAACGAAACTAGTCTTCTCAACAATGGAAAACCTGTTGAGTTTGATGGGTACATGAGAGTTGCAGTGGATACAGAAGTCTTTTACCGTGGAAAGACACGTGTGGAGACATTCTATAATCTGACTCAAGATTGCAAGGATGGAGTTAATACGTGCTAATCAAGTCAACGCTCATGTTTTTTGATTGATTATTCAAAACTTATGGGTTCAATCAGGCCTTCCTTTTCGCTTCAGATTCAGGTTAATACCATCGGGTTAAATTGAGCTTCTTTATGTGCTTGCTTGTTCTTTTATTGTATTGATGATTGATTCATTTTATTTGTTATGATTTTGTATACATACTATTGAATCCCCTTCGCTCGCCCTCTTACATTATCATATCACATGTGCATTTTGTAAAAAGCTGTTGAGTTCTGTCTTCCTCTTTCGTTATGTATCTATTTTCTCACAGAATGACCAAATCCAATTGAAAATTAAGAAGGGCTTAAAGGCCAAGTTAGTCAATGCAAAATTTGCTGAAGCCCTTTAAGATTGCATTTGATGATTGGAAATATGTCTGTCTTTAACAGTTTAACTTGGAAATGATTATAAACATTTGTGGGTTTATTTCATAGAGTTTGGTTGGTGGCTCTGCATAATTTTGTCCAAGTTATAGATGATATACCAACATGCATAATACAGTGAATTCTCATTTTAAAAGACAAATTGATACCCTGACAAATTTTCTAACCAAACTTTTTGTCTAAATCGTCCAAGCTTTGCATGGCCCTACAATTTTTACAAGTCTAATACCTTCCATACCTATAATTATTTTCATCATTTCTGTGTGCTTACATCATTGGAATAACTTAACAGCTATGGAATTACCATTTTCTTGGTAGACCACCATCTCCACTTTGACATCCATTAATGATGCTATTATGTATTCATTCTTATACCTCAAGAAAGGGTTTCATTTTACAACAGTATCTGATTCTTCTTATCATCTGCATTCTGTGATTCTAACCCGCCTAATTGTTGTGACAAGGAAATTATTTTTTTCTCAGGCCTTGTATGTATCTAGGAAAGCCTTCTTGTTGTGACTAATGTAATAAGCACTTTGTCATTGCACACTGTTCCTAATGTTAAATGAGAAACTCTCTAGGGCTTTCAACTTTGAACTACATTATCTTATAACTCATTATTTCCATCCACAATTGCATGAAAGATGTCTTCTTGGCAATCTTCCATTTATATTGAGAAACATATGTGCTGAAAGGTCTTTGCTTTTGACCATGTGATGTTGACAAATTTACTGCTTTTGCCTCGACTCATTTGTGAGATTTTAACATTTCCATTGTTGATATATTCCAATCCAATCAAAAGATTGTGGGCTTCACCCATTATATCCCTCAAGAGGTAGGCATTATCATTTTGTTTCTGCTTTGATCCTTGAAGAAGTATGTGCTTATGTGCTTGGTTTCATAGCATAGGGCACCAATTTAGTGGCAACTAAAATGATGTTAAGGATTTAGTCTGCTTGCACATTTTTTCTTCAGTTTGGATCCAAATGTACATCTGATTCACATTTCTTATTAAAATACATATTCAGAGAGTGTTTCTAGTCATTTCAGTCCTTGTATTCATCATTTGTTTTCTTTTAGTAATTGAAAAGCCTGCTTCACCAACATAATGTCTTTTGAATTTTTTTAATTGTGTTTCTTTTTAGTGCCTTGGTTGTACATGACTTGTCAAACACTCCCTCTAATGTTCTCCGTAGTATATATATTAATCTATATTAGATAGTTTTGGACACTGTTAACCATAGTCTATATTATTTTATATTCCTTTGTCGTATCCTTGTGTGTGTTTTATTTGTGTCCCATGTTATGTCTGATCTTCATTATGCCTGTTTTTATTAAGAATAAATTACTAGGAATCTGCACTTTCTGATGCATTCTGTGGTAGCTCTAATTTGGTTCCACTTCTTCCTGAGCATTGAGAATGAGCTTCCATTGTGTATGTGGCAAAATTGAAATGGTTCCCCCGGGTTCCATTCGCTATTCTCATTTAACTGATATTGTCAATGACTTTGTTATCGTGGTGAGTTTGACGAAACAATAAAGTTATTGCGTATTAATCATGAGGTTACAGGTTCAAATTATGTAAACAGTCTTTTCGCTTGTAGTGTAAGTTTGCATACATCTATCATCCTACTGTATTAAGTGAGAGTCTCGTATAATGAGTTGTCCTATTTTTACTCTATTATTATAAGAACCAAAACTGAGTTCATTGATGTATAGCTAAAAATGGGTGTTGAGTCATAATCATGGCCAGTTCATATCTTGAAGGGTTAGTAAGTCTTCTCAAATAGCAACTTGCAGCTGGGAAGTCAAAATCAATTCCAATGGCTTGAGATTGAAAGGCAAACAAAATGGAAATGCTTATTATAATATAATGAATGATGATTACTATAATAGAGCAGAACCAAATGGTCTTAAACCAAATGCTTCAACATGCCCTTCATTTGGAATTCTGATGCAGTGGGCAAGGTAATGGACTTCAATTAGTGGGACATGATTGAAGTTTTTATCATTTTGTAGATTGCTTTTAAATAAGTAAATTTATTGATAAGTACTTATTTGGCAAATGTAGATTCTCTCAAGTTAATTTGAAAGTAAAACTAACGAAAAGGTATGCTTATTTTCACATCTTTAAATATTATCTTTCCGTCCTATAGTTTTCTCAGGGGGGAAAGTTATTTAACTGCATTATCAAAAAAATGTAAGCGTACATAAATTATGTAATGATTGGGCAAAAATATTTACATCATCAATTTATCCTACACCAACACATTGACGACATTTATCTATATCTATACTATATATAAAACCAAAACATTAAATAACTATCACCATGTAATTTCTATTTCTCTATTTTTCCCTTACATTTTTTAATTTATACAAAAAAAACCATATAATCCTAAGTTAATTTCATTTGCATATTTACAACATTTCTTACCTTAAATTGAATTATAATAAATATATATTTTTATCATACTCTTAATACAAAAACATTCTAATTGTATAAAATAAAATATATAAAAATTAAATACTTCCAATATAATAAATAAGAATGCGGGTACATGTCTATCGATACGCTAATATTTATAATGCCAATAACTTAATTGACTGTTTAATAAGACTTAAAAATTAGGTGAATTATGTGATATTAGATTTACTAGACCTTCTGAGATATGGGTTTTCCAAATCTAATTAGTTTTATTGATATTAATTCACATCTAATTTATTAAGTAGATTTTATTGAAACGATTAAAGTAGATAACTGCGTTATAATAAAATTACATTACTTAAGAACTTGAGCGCGTCATTTAGCCAATTTTATACTGAGTTAAATCACATAAGAACTAAAAAAGGAGTTGAACAGATAAATAACAAAAAAAATGAGACTAAATTAGAGATGAAATTAATGTAATATTACTTGCACAACCCCATGTACATCTTTCTACAGGTTTTAGCAAAATAAAAAGGGTCAAAATCTAGTAGCATGTATCAACCCTAAAAACAACTAATATATACAATAATGCAATCATAATAGAGTAATCAAAATCAATAAACTATTAAATTAATTTTGTCTCGAATGTGTAAACTTCTGATTGGCCCAAAAAACAAAAACAATAAACATAATGAGAAAAAAAAGAGATTGAACGCAATTTAGTTGTTTAATTATCACTAATTAACTGTAATTAGATTGGAGTGATTATATTATTCAAATTAGTTTAGTTTATTTATTTTAAAAGGTTTAGTTAAATAATTTTAGTTTAATTATATTATTTCAAATCTAATTGCCTACAAATCCTATTGAAGTTAACTCTAATTTATCAGTGTGAAAACCCAGGAATGGTAGAATTATAGTTATTTTTATTGATTTTATTCACATTAGTATAACAACTTATGTTCCTAGTCATTTTTTCCAAATATAGATCTTGACTATAGTCCACTCCCATTGCATTGTTCACAATCAAGTTACATAAATTTGGAACATCCTGATAATGAGATAGACTTTGATGGATCTGAGAGTGATTAATTGTATGATGCTTTAAGATTTGATGATTAAGAAGCTGTTCCGAAATTAGTGTATTTCATGAAATGTGTGAGTGAAGAGATAAAAAGGAAAGAGCTTATCGGTGTCAATAGAGTGAAAGCCACAATTGACTTCAGCAGCCACCAAAATGTGGCAATATTAAGAATCTCACATTGAATAAAATAACAAACTCTATCATAGACTTAGCCATGAGATTCTCAAACTAAAACATAGGCAGGTATATGGTTGTTTATAATCACAGAATAACAAGTAGATCTGCAATCTCAGCCGAAAGATGGTGATTTTTATGTAAATAATCACAGAATAATCATACACTAGGACATAAAGTTGCATCACAGATTGCAGAAGAAAAAGATTGTTAATAGAAAAAAATCAAACAAAGTTAACTTGAGTTATGCAGAAAATGTAAACAGGATAATAGTAACAGAAAGCTTATATATAACAAAAGCAATCTGTGTCGCAAGTCCTATAAAAATCTTTATATGCCCGTTAAACGAAATGTCCAGCAACATAGACAACAAGTCTTAAATCTGTACATCAGATACCATAGGCAAATATAACATTATGTCATTATAGAGTGAGATAAACTCAAAAACAAAGTATAAAACAAATAAGAACCTTAAACTTGTTTTAGAAATTACAACAGAAAAAAAATGTAGTAACATTGTAAGAGATCAGATGGTAGTGCATGTTTTGATCATCATTCAATTGCAGATTATATGGTAAAACATCATCATATCTCTTTGCATGTTAGTACAAAAAATATTATAGTACTACAATTTAAAATACAATGATTTTGAAGTTAAAAATAATTGATAAACCTTGTTATCAAAATATCATGAACAATAAACACAATAAACAATTTAATACTCAATAAACAAATGAAAAAATGTTTTTTTTTTAAATCAAAGCAAGTTAAAACAAATTAAAATTATAAATTGTATATGGGATCAGATAGTAAGATTTTCACCACACATTAAATGGTAAGACTGGGTGTTGCTAAACAAAGTTATCTTCATATCCCATTAGCACAGAAAACTCAAATTATACATAAACTAGTTACAAAAATAAGAAAAATGTAATAAAGTTTAGAAAAATTAAATCAAAAACAAAAGCTAAGAATGAAGGATCAGATTAAAAGGTCAATCACCATCTTACACCTTATGGTGCAAATTAAGACTGGGGCGACAATAAGAATCATCATATCCTTTTCAAACAAAACATTATAATCAACAATGACAAAAAAATGCAAAGTCTTGATCAATTAAATCCAAAGATCTCAACTTTATGCACTTAAACATCAACACAAGTTAAAAAAAACTTCATGTAATGCTTTGATTTTATACCTTAACAGAGATCTTGCAATCACTATAAGGACACTGAAACCTAAAATTGATCCTATTTTTGATGATTTTCTTGGAGGGATGAGGGAGAATCATGGTTGGTGTGAGCTTGATTTGGAGGCTGTGAAGTGTAGCGGTATATATAAGGGAGATGCATTGTCTAGGGTTTTGTTATTGCTGCGATTAGGGTTTTGTTATTGCTATGTAATTGGGATTGGGCCAAATGGGGCAAAGAAATAGTCTATGGCCCAAAGTCATTGATAAACTACAGCCGAAAATAAAGGTATTTTTTTAAATAATATATTTCAAATAAAGAAAAATGTATGTACTATAAAAAAAATTATATATCGGCAGTTCATTATTCAAATTTGCTTTTCAATCATCATTGATTCTTGAAAAATATAAATAAATGATGCATAATACATTAATTATATATAAATCTTTACACTAACCGTATAAAAATATATACTCTTAATAATTTCATATTGTTCTAACCAATCCTAATAAGTAATAGATACATTATAATAATGATATGTGATATATTCTATTATATCGTATGTTATTCTAATTTTCTTACTCATTCTTTTTAGTTTCTCTTGTTACACATTTAGTTTTTCCTTAGAAACAAAACACAATAATATCAAAAGGTTTACGATATCAACACCTCCAATAACATATCAATATTAACTTCAATTTTCAATTATGTATTCTAAATCATTAGAAATAGTATTCGAAACTTTATTCCTTAAAAATTTCACTAATATAGTCTAAAAATTGCTCCCATGACAATAAAGAAAAGTCAATTATGTTATTGAAGAACATTGTTGGTGCATGAGGAATTTGTCAAAATATATTTGTCTAGACCTATATTTTTGTATGACTAAATATAATCTTTATTATTGTCGTGTCGAGACTTTTGGCCTTCTACAATCTAGAGATAGAGGATAATCCATCATCATGTGATGTTTTTGTAGTCATCATCACATTTTTGGATACGATGTATCTCTTTATGGCCAACTATTGGAAAATATGGCATGTGAATAAGAATTCAAGATTTGGAAGTTGATGACGAATTTATGAATATATTAGCATCCTATCGGCCATTGTTAATTGATACCTCGATAGTTGCGTGAAATTGTAACATTTTTAATTTTTCTTAAACTCTTTAGCACCTATAGCTAATCTCGAATAATGTGTTTGAATGAGGAAAAGAGTGTCCACCTCTTCTAACATTTCATTGTCTGCACCGAATATGATATTTATCTCAAGTGCGTCTTCAAGATTCATGACAGAACCGAACACTTAGCCAAACTTTCAATTCCCCGTACAAGGATTAAAAGATAATGAAATGTTTGAATTTTCCATATTAGGTGTTTCATAAGTCCATGAAAATTGCTAAATTACTTAGAATCTTCATTTTTCTTCATGGGAAGATGATGTGTTCATTTTACTTGAGTCCACAAGAATGGGGATAGGAAGTTGGGAGAGATGATCTTTATTTATCTTCTTGCCTCTCCCCATAATCTATGCTCTTGCACCTTCTATCCCTATGTATTTGAGACAAAATAGTCAAGCATAGAGGAAATAAGTCATGCAATCATACCAGTTAAAATCAATCAAAATCGGTCATAACTGGTGGTTTTCAGTTGAACAGTACCCGTCATACCAACCAATTTTATTTAAAATTATATTTTTGATGAAAATGACTTATTTTTACCAAAATATTGGTATGAGAGATCAAACACACAACTAATATATTTATCAATATTGTGTAAGTTCTATACATTAATTATTATTTATTTTTAAATATTATTGACTTTTCCATAAAAAAATAATCCAAATAAATGATGAATCATATAGACAATCTTTACATTGAAATGTATAAAAATTGAAAACTAAGAATGTTGGCAGGCATCAAGTAAGCCTAAATGTTCATGTTGATATTGTGATGTAGTTATAATTAGTAAAAAGAATGAGACTTTTCCAATTCACTCTTCATTCTATTCCATTAACTTAGTAACTCTCATTCATTAATCACATTAACCTCCATTCAACCTTCTTCTTTCTTCTATTTACCTTCTTCACATTCACATTCCATGATTCCAATCATCACCTTTTCTTTTTTTGGGTTGGTTTTATTTCTTGTTTCAACTTTCAAAGAAACTTATTGTTGTCAACCCTCTCGCTCAAGCGAGAATCTGACAGTATGCTCCATTCTCCAGGACTGTTACCTATTTTCAAGGAGGATAATTTTAGGGTGTTACAGTTTACCCCTACATGGCTACATTGATAGTTAGTGTAATTTATGTATATAATTATGGGTAGTTTGTGTAGGTTTAAAAAATAGAGGTGTGATTTATGTACTTTCAATAAAACTAAGAGACTGTCAATGTAATTGTGACACCCTGAATTTATCCTCCTTGAAAAAGAGGTAACAACCCTGAAGAAGAGGGCATACTTCCAGATTCTCGCTTGAGCGAGAGGGTTTCGCCCAATCGAGAAGGCTGTCGTCTGAGCGAGAAAAGTTGCATTCAGACCTGTCAGGGCTGTAAGATCCTCGCTTGAGCGAGAGGATCCTCATTTGAGCGAGAGTTGCCTCGCTTGAGCGAGAAAATCTCGCCCAAGCAAGAGAGCACGTGTCTGGGAAATTAAAATATCGTGAGTTTCTCGCCCAAGTGAGATATTCTCGCCCAAGCGAGAATACACAACTATAAAAGTAAAGAGAGGGTTTCACAAACCCTAATCTTCATTTTCTTTTCTTCCCTTTCACTCCCAATGGCGGCTCCCCATGGATTTCGACTCCTTCCTCCACTAAACCTCAAAAACACATCAAAACCCCTTCCTCTTGCTTCTTAATGGAACATTGGAGAGCTTTGGAGATGAAAAAGCAACAATGGGGTTTGAAGGAGATGGAGGTAGATGGAGCTCTTCGCGG
Organism: Lupinus albus; assembly: GCA_009771035.1. NCBI lineage: Eukaryota > Viridiplantae > Streptophyta > Magnoliopsida > Fabales > Fabaceae > Lupinus > Lupinus albus. The sequence continues at coordinate 6,341,239 of CM020010.1, forward strand.
ATCCATGGAGCTTACGCAACCTAAAGTGAGGGAGAAGACCATTGTGGTCTTAGAGTATTTCATTAGAGTCATCATCTTCGATTTTCCTCAAGAATCGGAGCACATTAACGGATGGAAACTCTCTTGGGAGTTTGTGGTCCATGAGAGAGTCTTTATTTTACATGAGGATGTATTAGCCATAAAAATGGAGATATATGTGTGGGGAAAACCGTTTATCTAAGAAAAACACAATATGGTCATTTATGGTAATACACCGTCATTAAAGATGGTTCTAACGTTAATGTGTATATGATGAAGGATATGTTATGCGTGGTTTGTTTATGATAATGATTATGTCGTGTGATAATGATGGTGTGTGAGTTATTTATGGTTATAAACATGTATGGTTGTGTTTGTTACAATGAATGTGTGATGAGCTATTAATGTGTTAAAAGGGATATGAGTATGTTTATTAAAATGAGTATGTTTATTAAAATGAGTATTTTGTGAGTTGTTGATTGTTATAAACCTATATGGGTGTGTGTGTCACAATGACTGTGTGATGAACTGTTAAAGTGTTAAAACGTATAAATGTATGTTTGTGACAATGAAGGTGTTGTGTGTTATTTTATGGTGATAAAATAATAAGATGCCTTGTGTTGATTGTGCATGACATGGATGTGAGTAAAATGTGGAAACTCGACCTGCCCAATGTGGTGTGGATAATCAACTAGATCTACCCGATGTGGTAAGGATTATATTTATGGGAGAATTCGGTGAATACGATTAAGGGTGTGTACGACTAATGGGAATTCGGTGAAAAGTGTAAGCTACCCCTTAAATTTGTACCACTCCGTCCAAATCACCCTTTTCATAATTTTTTTTGGGTGTGAATCAAATATAATTCTCTAAAATAAAATAAGAGAAAAATGTATACACCAATACTGTGTAAGTTCTATACATTATTTATTATTTATTTTTAATTATTATTGACTCTTCCATGAAAAATAATCCAAATAAATGATGAATCATATAATGACAATCTTTACATTGAAATATTAGATGTATAAAAATTGAAAAGTATGAATGTTGGCAGGCACAAAATGCCTGATACCCAAGTAAGCCTAAATGTTCATGTTGATATTGTGATGTAGTTATCATTAGTAAAAGGAATGAGACTTTTCCACTTCACTCTTCATTCTACTCCATTAACTTAGTAACTCTCATTCATTAATCACATTAACCAACATTCAACCTTCTTCTTTCTTCTATTTACCTTCTTCACATTCACATTCCATGATTCCAATCATCACCTTTTCTTTTTTTGGGTTGGTTTTATTTCTTGTTTCAACTTTCAAAGAAACTTGTTGTTGTCAACTTAAACTCTTTTCACCATTTCTATATCAGGTTTGTATGAATAAACTCTATGTTTTTTTAGCTTCTTCACTTATTCATATGCGCAACAGTAAGATTCTTGCTTAGTGAATACGAGGTCACAAGTCGAAATAATGTCTTTGCTAGCGTATATCTAAATTCCACATACTCCACTAAGTTAGAGCGTATTTCACCTTTTTTTAATAATGGTTCATGACAATGGAGAGGGTTTACATGATTCAAGTTTAAAGCTTGCTTAGTTTTTCACGTGTCTGAATGATTATTTAGTAAGATTGTTGGTTAGTGAATACAAAGTCTTGAAACAATATCTTTGCTTGCGGGCTGATAAGCCTGCGTATATCTAACTTCGCCATACTCCAGTATGTCAGAGTCTGCCACCTTTTCTTAATAATGATTCATGACAATGGAGAGGGTTTACATGATTGAAGTTTAAAGCTTGCTTAGTTTTTCATGTGTCTAAACTACCACTTTTTGTAGAGCTAGTAATGTGCATAATTTGATATTATTTTAGTCACAATTTTCTCCATGGTCGTCCTTGGTTTGATAGTTAATTAAATGGTTTAGAATGTAGGAATAATTTATTCTACATTATGTAGAGGTAAAGAAAATGTTAATGTTTACCATATTAGGGCAATGGTTTTTTATTTTAATAATAATATTTCATAAGATAGATTGATTCTTTGTTTATTATTGAATAATTTATTGGGAGACAATACTTTATTATCAATAATTTGTCATTATTTTACACCATGCATGAGTTCATTATTCTAACATGCACAATGACAAACATGGTGATGTTGTCTGATTTTGCATACTCCATTCTTACAGAAGTTTTCTTGTACACACCTCTGATTGCAAGAAGCTTCTTCACAATGATGGACCTCATAGTCTTTGCAACACTTATCCGAACTTCCTGAAAATCATTAACTTTTGTTATTTTCACAAAAGATCACATTTTCAACATGCCATACAAGAAATTTGACAAAACACTACTTATAAGAAAACAAGTGTGACAAATATGAATGCAACTTACTAACATTATAGCAAATTTATTTACATTAAAATATTGACATATAAGACGTCTAGAAATTTGAGAAAACTATTGTTACTAACCTAGTGTCCTTATATAATAACAATCGTGAACACACATTTAATTAAAAGCAACCGTATTCCTATTTTTTTATTTTTTTATTTTTTCATAAAGTTTCACATTTTTCATGTTACGTGTTTATGTTCTCCTTTTAAGATAGAAAGTAAAATTTTAAACAATGCACCACAAAATAAAAAATATTAAAAACTAAAAAGAAATTGATTTAGTAGTGTAAGGTCACACTTGATCCTTAGGATGGTCAAAAGATCTAGTATTCAATTTCTGGAAACGACATTCGTTGGGAGAAACAACTATGTATCCAAAAAGAATAAATTTTTTACCCATAGGTTGAGAAGACATTTGTAGTAACAAAGAAACAATATTGAGAGAAAAATGAAAATATGTAATATCAAAATGATGTAAAACCTGGTTGTAGAATGATTAGTAAGATCAAGACGGAACATATAAGTGTTCTCTTAGCCATCACAACATTGAATTGTGTCATGTTTTTTTGGTTTGTAATTTTTTAGACTAGTGTGTGATGATATAACTAGTTAAGAGGCAACTATCTTTATATATACATATATGTTTAAATTCAATCTTTCACAATTAATCATATCATATCATACCATCTATGCAACACTATTATAGGAACCTAAATATATATGTTTAAATTCAATCCCTGATGATTAATCATATAATATCATGTCATCTAAGATGATAATGGGTCTACTACCCGGACCCGCCTCGTTCTTTCATTTTGGGACTCAGACCCGCCCCAGACCCAGGCAGATACCCGTCGGGTCTGCTACCCGTGGATCCATGGGTACCCAGCAGATCTACGGGTACAAAAAAATTTACATAAAAAAGTGCAAAAAAGTTATAGATTGTAAATAAATTATAATCCAACATGTGAGAATAAAAAAAGAAGCAAATGATACAAAAATTATAAAATATGATTAAAACATAAGTCACAACTCTAAATTGTACTTAAATACAAATATTTTTTTACTAAGAACATAATTTAAAATAAGACAATAACACATCAAATGTCTAAGATCCCTTCATCAATAACACATGGAACAATTGGTTCCTGCGAAATAAAAACATACAATTTAAAGATATAACAATTAACTTTATAGATAAGAACATCAATAAATTTACTAACATCATCATCGATATCTTCTAGTATAGTATTTGTAATAAAATTGAAGTCCTCTCTTGATTTGGAAGATCCTGAAAACATAAGAATAGATGTATCAAAATATAGTTTTATAATTTATGGATAATTAAATTAATAAATTACATTATCTCTGACATCAGTCCATAACCAATCTTGAAGGCACATTAATGCCTCCAATGTATGTGAGCGTAATCTACTACGATGAGGAGTAAGGTGTAACACCCCAAATTTTAAGTCTTTAAAATTATAGTATCAGTCCTCGGATCCTCGCTTGAGCGAGAAAGGTTCACCTGGGAGGGTGAAATCCTGGGCTATACTTGGCAATTTTGGGTAATATAATCGATTACACAGTCCTGGTAATCGATTACATGATGAAAAGCATCAGATATGTACATCTGACACAATGTAATCGATTACACCATGTTGGTAATCGATTACATCACGACAATGCCTCTGTAATTTACACTGTGTAATCGATTACACACTTCTGGTAATCGATTACATCGTATTAATGTAATCGATTACACACTTCTGGTAATCGATTACATCGTATTAATGTAATCGATTACACCATGTTGGTAATCGATTACGTCGCGACGATGCCTCTCTTAGTTTTATTGAAAGTACATAAATCACACCTCTATTTTTTAAACCTACACAAACTGCCCATAATTTTATACATAAATTACACTAACTGCCCATAATTATATACATAAATTACACTAACTATCAATGTAGCCATGTAGGGGTAAACTGTAACACCCTAAAATTATCCTCCTTGAAAAGAGGTAACGGTCCTGGAGAATGGGGCATACTGTCAGATTCTCGCTTGAGCGAGAGGGTCTCGCCCAAGCGAGAGACCCAGTGTTTTAGTTTTGGGAATTCTGGGAGCCTCGCCCAAGCGAGAAAGCCGTCGCTTGAGCGAGAGTGGTCTCGCCTGAGCGAGAACTGTCTCGCCTGAGCGAGAACTGTCTCGCCTGAGCGAGAAGAGTGGCATTCAGACATATCGAGGTTGTGAGATCCTCGCTTGAGCGAGAGGATCCTCGATTGAGCGAGAGAGCACATGTCTGGGAAATTAAAATATCGTGGGTTTCTCGCCAAGTGAGATATTCTCGCCCAAGCGAGAATACCCAACTATAAAAGAAAAGAAAGGGTTTCACAAACCCTAATCTTCATTTCTTTTCTCCCCTTTCACTCCCTACGGCGGCTCCCCATAGATTTCGACTCTTTCCTCCTCTAAACCTAAAAAACACATCAAAACCCCTTCCTCTTGCTTCTTAATGGAACATTGGAGAGCTTTGGAGATGAAAAAGCAACAATGGGGTTTGAAGGAGATGGAGGTAGATGGAGCTCTTTGCGAATCCATGGAGCTTACGCAACCTAAGGTGAGGGAGAAGAGCATTGTGGTCTTAGAGTATTTCATTAGAGTCATCATCTCCGATTTCCCTCAAGAATCGGATCACATTAACGGATGGAAACTCTCTTGGGAGTTTGTGGTCCATGTGAGAGTCTTTATTTTACATGAGGATGTATTAGCCATAAAAATGGAGATATATGTGTGGGGAAAACCGTTTATCTAAGAAAAACACGATATGCTCATTTATGGTAATACACCGTCATTAAAGATGGTTCTAACGTTAATGTGTATATGATGAAGGATATGTTATGCGTGGTTTGTTTATGATAATGATTATGTCGTGTGTTAATGATGGTGTGTGAGTTATTTATGGTTATAAACATGTATGGTTGTGTTTGTAACAATGAATGTGTGATGAGCTGTTATTGTGTTAAAAGGGATATGAGTATGTTTATTAAAATGAGTATGTTTATTAAAATGAGTATTTTGTGAGTTGTTGATTGTTATAAACCTATATGGGTGTGTGTGTCACAATGACTGTGTGATGAACTGTTAAAGTGTTAAAACGGATAAGTGTATGTTTGTGACAATGAAGGTGTTGTGTGTTATTTTATGGTGATAAAATAATAAGATGCCTTGTGTTGATTGTGCATGACATGGATGTGAGTAAAATGTGGAAACTCGACCTGCCCGATGGGGTATGGGGAATGAACTCGACCTGCCCAATGTGGTGTGGATAATCAACTAGATCTACCCGATGTGGTAAGGATTATATTTATGGGAGAATTCGGTGAATACGATTAAGGGTGTGTACGACTAATGGGAATTCGGTGAAAAGTGTAAGCTACCCCTTAAATTTGTACCACTCCGTCCAAATCACCCTTTTCATAATTTTTTTTGGGTGTGAATCAAATATAATTCTCTAAAATAAAATAAGAGAAAAATGTATACACCAATGCTGTGTAAGTTCTATACATTATTTATTATTTATTTTTAATTATTATTGACTCTTCCATAAAAAATAATCCAAATAAATGATGAATCATATAATGACAATCTTTACATTGAAATATTAGATGTATAAAAATTGAAAAGTATGAATGTTGGCAGGCACAAAATGCCTGATACCCAAGTAAGCCTAAATGTTCATGTTGATATTGTGATGTAGTTATCATTAGTAAAAGGAATGAGACTTTTCCACTTCACTCTTCATTCTACTCCATTAACTTAGTAACTCTCATTCATTAATCACATTAACCAACATTCAACCTTCTTCTTTCTTCTATTTACCTTCTTCACATTCACATTCCATGATTCCAATCATCACCTTTTCTTTTTTTGGGTTGGTTTTATTTCTTGTTTCAACTTTCAAAGAAACTTGTTGTTGTCAACTTAAACTCTTTTCACCATTTCTATATCAGGTTTGTATGAATAAACTCTATGTTTTTTTAGCTTCTTCACTTATTCATATGCGCAACAGTAAGATTCTTGCTTAGTGAATACGAGGTCACAAGTCGAAATAATGTCTTTGCTAGCGTATATCTAAATTCCACATACTCCACTAAGTTAGAGCGTATTTCACCTTTTTTTAATAATGGTTCATGACAATGGAGAGGGTTTACATGATTCAAGTTTAAAGCTTGCTTAGTTTTTCACGTGTCTGAATGATTATTTAGTAAGATTGTTGGTTAGTGAATACAAAGTCTTGAAACAATATCTTTGCTTGCGGGCTGATAAGCCTGCGTATATCTAACTTCGCCATACTCCAGTATGTCAGAGTCTGCCACCTTTTCTTAATAATGATTCATGACAATGGAGAGGGTTTACATGATTGAAGTTTAAAGCTTGCTTAGTTTTTCATGTGTCTAAACTACCACTTTTTGTAGAGCTAGTAATGTGCATAATTTGATATTATTTTAGTCACAATTTTCTCCATGGTCGTCCTTGGTTTGATAGTTAATTAAATGGTTTAGAATGTAGGAATAATTTATTCTACATTATGTAGAGGTAAAGAAAATGTTAATGTTTACCATATTAGGGCAATGGTTTTTTATTTTAATAATAATATTTCATAAGATAGATTGATTCTTTGTTTATTATTGAATAATTTATTGGGAGACAATACTTTATTATCAATAATTTGTCATTATTTTACACCATGCATGAGTTCATTATTCTAACATGCACAATGACAAACATGGTGATGTTGTCTGATTTTGCATACTCCATTCTTACAGAAGTTTTCTTGTACACACCTCTGATTGCAAGAAGCTTCTTCACAATGATGGACCTCATAGTCTTTGCAACACTTATCCGAACTTCCTGAAAATCATTAACTTTTGTTATTTTCACAAAAGATCACATTTTCAACATGCCATACAAGAAATTTGACAAAACACTACTTATAAGAAAACAAGTGTGACAAATATGAATGCAACTTACTAACATTATAGCAAATTTATTTACATTAAAATATTGACATATAAGACGTCTAGAAATTTGAGAAAACTATTGTTACTAACTTAGTGTCCTTATATAATAACAATCGTGAACACACATTTAATTAAAAGCCACCGTATTCCTATTTTTTTTTTTTTTTAATTTTTTCATAAAGTTTCACATTTTTCATGTTATGTGTTTATGTTCTCCTTTTAAGATAGAAAGTAAAATTTTAAACAATGCACCACAAAATAAAAAATATTAAAAACTAAAAAGAAATTGATTTAGTCGTGTAAGGTCACACTTGATCCTTAGGATGGTCAAAAGATCCAGTATTCAATTTCTGGAAACGACATTTGTTGTGAGAAACAACTATGTATCCCAAAAGAATAAATTTTTTACCCATAGGTTGAGAAGACATTTGTAGTAACAAAGAAACAATATTGAGAGAAAAATGAAAATATGTAATATCAAAATGATGTAAAACCTGGTTGTAGAATGATTAGTAAGATCAAGACGGAACATATAAGTGTTCTCTTAGCCATCACAACATTGAATTGTGTCATGTTTTTTTGGTTTGTAATTTTTTAGACTAGTGTGTGATGATATAACTAGTTAAGAGGCAACTATCTTTATATATACATATATGTTTAAATTCAATCTTTCACAATTAATCATATCATATCATACCATCTATGCAACACTATTATAGGAACCTAAATATATATGTTTAAATTCAATCCCTGATGATTAATCATATAATATCATGTCATCTAAGATGATAATGGGTCTACTACCCGGACCCGCCTCGTTCTTTCATTTTGGGACTCAGACCCGCCCCAGACCCAGGCAGATACCCGTCGGGTCTGCTACCCGTGGATCCATGGGTACCCAGCAGATCTACGGGTACAAAAAAATTTACATAAAAAAGTGCAAAAAAGTTATAGATTGTAAATAAATTATAATCCAACATGTGAGAATAAAAAAAGAAGCAAATGATACAAAAATTATAAAATATGATTAAAACATAAGTCACAACTCTAAATTGTACTTAAATACAAATATTTTTTTACTAAGAACATAATTTAAAATAAGACAATAACACATCAAATGTCTAAGATCCCTTCATCAATAACACATGGAACAATTGGTTCCTGCGAAATAAAAACATACAATTTAAAGATATAACAATTAACTTTATAGATAAGAACATCAATAAATTTACTAACATCATCATCGATATCTTCTAGTATAGTATTTGTAATAAAATTGAAGTCCTCTCTTGATTTGGAAGATCCTGAAAACATAAGAATAGATGTATCAAAATATAGTTTTATAATTTATGGATAATTAAATTAATAAATTACATTATCTCTGACATCAGTCCATAACCAATCTTGAAGGCACATTAATGCCTCCAATGTATGTGAGCGTAATCTACTACGATGAGGAGTAAGGTGTAACACCCCAAATTTTAAGTCTTTAAAATTATAGTATCAGTCCTCGGATCCTCGCTTGAGCGAGAAAGGTTCACCTGGGAGGGTGAAATCCTGGGCTATACTTGGCAATTTTGGGTAATATAATCGATTACACAGTCCTGGTAATCGATTACATGATGAAAAGCATCAGATATGTACATCTGACACAATGTAATCGATTACACCATGTTGGTAATCGATTACATCACGACAATGCCTCTGTAATTTACACTGTGTAATCGATTACACACTTCTGGTAATCGATTACATCGTATTAATGTAATCGATTACACACTTCTGGTAATCGATTACATCGTATTAATGTAATCGATTACACCATGTTGGTAATCGATTACGTCGCGACGATGCCTCTCTTAGTTTTATTGAAAGTACATAAATCACACCTCTATTTTTTAAACCTACACAAACTGCCCATAATTTTATACATAAATTACACTAACTGCCCATAATTATATACATAAATTACACTAACTATCAATGTAGCCATGTAGGGGTAAACTGTAACACCCTAAAATTATCCTCCTTGAAAAGAGGTAACGGTCCTGGAGAATGGGGCATACTGTCAGATTCTCGCTTGAGCGAGAGGGTCTCGCCCAAGCGAGAGACCCAGTGTTTTAGTTTTGGGAATTCTGGGAGCCTCGCCCAAGCGAGAAAGCCGTCGCTTGAGCGAGAGTGGTCTCGCCTGAGCGAGAACTGTCTCGCCTGAGCGAGAACTGTCTCGCCTGAGCGAGAAGAGTGGCATTCAGACATATCGAGGTTGTGAGATCCTCGCTTGAGCGAGAGGATCCTCGATTGAGCGAGAGAGCACATGTCTGGGAAATTAAAATATCGTGGGTTTCTCGCCAAGTGAGATATTCTCGCCCAAGCGAGAATACCCAACTATAAAAGAAAAGAAAGGGTTTCACAAACCCTAATCTTCATTTCTTTTCTCCCCTTTCACTCCCTACGGCGGCTCCCCATAGATTTCGACTCTTTCCTCCTCTAAACCTAAAAAACACATCAAAACCCCTTCCTCTTGCTTCTTAATGGAACATTGGAGAGCTTTGGAGATGAAAAAGCAACAATGGGGTTTGAAGGAGATGGAGGTAGATGGAGCTCTTTGCGAATCCATGGAGCTTACGCAACCTAAGGTGAGGGAGAAGAGCATTGTGGTCTTAGAGTATTTCATTAGAGTCATCATCTCCGATTTCCCTCAAGAATCGGATCACATTAACGGATGGAAACTCTCTTGGGAGTTTGTGGTCCATGTGAGAGTCTTTATTTTACATGAGGATGTATTAGCCATAAAAATGGAGATATATGTGTGGGGAAAACCGTTTATCTAAGAAAAACACGATATGCTCATTTATGGTAATACACCGTCATTAAAGATGGTTCTAACGTTAATGTGTATATGATGAAGGATATGTTATGCGTGGTTTGTTTATGATAATGATTATGTCGTGTGTTAATGATGGTGTGTGAGTTATTTATGGTTATAAACATGTATGGTTGTGTTTGTAACAATGAATGTGTGATGAGCTGTTATTGTGTTAAAAGGGATATGAGTATGTTTATTAAAATGAGTATGTTTATTAAAATGAGTATTTTGTGAGTTGTTGATTGTTATAAACCTATATGGGTGTGTGTGTCACAATGACTGTGTGATGAACTGTTAAAGTGTTAAAACGGATAAGTGTATGTTTGTGACAATGAAGGTGTTGTGTGTTATTTTATGGTGATAAAATAATAAGATGCCTTGTGTTGATTGTGCATGACATGGATGTGAGTAAAATGTGGAAACTCGACCTGCCCGATGGGGTATGGGGAATGAACTCGACCTGCCCAATGTGGTGTGGATAATCAACTAGATCTACCCGATGTGGTAAGGATTATATTTATGGGAGAATTCGGTGAATACGATTAAGGGTGTGTACGACTAATGGGAATTCGGTGAAAAGTGTAAGCTACCCCTTAAATTTGTACCACTCCGTCCAAATCACCCTTTTCATAATTTTTTTTGGGTGTGAATCAAATATAATTCTCTAAAATAAAATAAGAGAAAAATGTATACACCAATACTGTGTAAGTTCTATACATTATTTATTATTTATTTTTAATTATTATTGACTCTTCCATAAAAAATAATCCAAATAAATGATGAATCATATAATGACAATCTTTACATTGAAATATTAGATGTATAAAAATTGAAAAGTATGAATGTTGGCAGGCACAAAATGCCTGATACCCAAGTAAGCCTAAATGTTCATGTTGATATTGTGATGTAGTTATCATTAGTAAAAGGAATGAGACTTTTCCACTTCACTCTTCATTCTACTCCATTAACTTAGTAACTCTCATTCATTAATCACATTAACCAACATTCAACCTTCTTCTTTCTTCTATTTACCTTCTTCACATTCACATTCCATGATTCCAATCATCACCTTTTCTTTTTTTGGGTTGGTTTTATTTCTTGTTTCAACTTTCAAAGAAACTTGTTGTTGTCAACTTAAACTCTTTTCACCATTTCTATATCAGGTTTGTATGAATAAACTCTATGTTTTTTTAGCTTCTTCACTTATTCATATGCGCAACAGTAAGATTCTTGCTTAGTGAATACGAGGTCACAAGTCGAAATAATGTCTTTGCTAGCGTATATCTAAATTCCACATACTCCACTAAGTTAGAGCGTATTTCACCTTTTTTTAATAATGGTTCATGACAATGGAGAGGGTTTACATGATTCAAGTTTAAAGCTTGCTTAGTTTTTCACGTGTCTGAATGATTATTTAGTAAGATTGTTGGTTAGTGAATACAAAGTCTTGAAACAATATCTTTGCTTGCGGGCTGATAAGCCTGCGTATATCTAACTTCGCCATACTCCAGTATGTCAGAGTCTGCCACCTTTTCTTAATAATGATTCATGACAATGGAGAGGGTTTACATGATTGAAGTTTAAAGCTTGCTTAGTTTTTCATGTGTCTAAACTACCACTTTTTGTAGAGCTAGTAATGTGCATAATTTGATATTATTTTAGTCACAATTTTCTCCATGGTCGTCCTTGGTTTGATAGTTAATTAAATGGTTTAGAATGTAGGAATAATTTATTCTACATTATGTAGAGGTAAAGAAAATGTTAATGTTTACCATATTAGGGCAATGGTTTTTTATTTTAATAATAATATTTCATAAGATAGATTGATTCTTTGTTTATTATTGAATAATTTATTGGGAGACAATACTTTATTATCAATAATTTGTCATTATTTTACACCATGCATGAGTTCATTATTCTAACATGCACAATGACAAACATGGTGATGTTGTCTGATTTTGCATACTCCATTCTTACAGAAGTTTTCTTGTACACACCTCTGATTGCAAGAAGCTTCTTCACAATGATGGACCTCATAGTCTTTGCAACACTTATCCGAACTTCCTGAAAATCATTAACTTTTGTTATTTTCACAAAAGATCACATTTTCAACATGCCATACAAGAAATTTGACAAAACACTACTTATAAGAAAACAAGTGTGACAAATATGAATGCAACTTACTAACATTATAGCAAATTTATTTACATTAAAATATTGACATATAAGACGTCTAGAAATTTGAGAAAACTATTGTTACTAACCTAGTGTCCTTATATAATAACAATCGTGAACACACATTTAATTAAAAGCAACCGTATTCCTATTTTTTTATTTTTTTATTTTTTCATAAAGTTTCACATTTTTCATGTTACGTGTTTATGTTCTCCTTTTAAGATAGAAAGTAAAATTTTAAACAATGCACCACAAAATAAAAAATATTAAAAACTAAAAAGAAATTGATTTAGTGGTATAAGGTCACACTTGATCCTTAGGATGGTCAAAAGATCTAGTATTCAATTTCTGGAAACGACATTCGTTGGGAGAAACAACTATGTATCCAAAAAGAATAAATTTTTTACCCATAGGTTGAGAAGACATTTGTAGTAACAAAGAAACAATATTGAGAGAAAAATGAAAATATGTAATATCAAAATGATGTAAAACCTGGTTGTAGAATGATTAGTAAGATCAAGACGGAACATATAAGTGTTCTCTTAGCCATCACAACATTGAATTGTGTCATGTTTTTTTGGTTTGTAATTTTTTAGACTAGTGTGTGATGATATAACTAGTTAAGAGGCAACTATCTTTATATATACATATATGTTTAAATTCAATCTTTCACAATTAATCATATCATATCATACCATCTATGCAACACTATTATAGGAACCTAAATATATATGTTTAAATTCAATCCCTGATGATTAATCATATAATATCATGTCATCTAAGATGATAATGGGTCTACTACCCGGACCCGCCTCGTTCTTTCATTTTGGGACTCAGACCCGCCCCAGACCCAGGCAGATACCCGTCGGGTCTGCTACCCGTGGATCCATGGGTACCCAGCAGATCTACGGGTACAAAAAAATTTACATAAAAAAGTGCAAAAAAGTTATAGATTGTAAATAAATTATAATCCAACATGTGAGAATAAAAAAAGAAGCAAATGATACAAAAATTATAAAATATGATTAAAACATAAGTCACAACTCTAAATTGTACTTAAATACAAATATTTTTTTACTAAGAACATAATTTAAAATAAGACAATAACACATCAAATGTCTAAGATCCCTTCATCAATAACACATGGAACAATTGGTTCCTGCGAAATAAAAACATACAATTTAAAGATATAACAATTAACTTTATAGATAAGAACATCAATAAATTTACTAACATCATCATCGATATCTTCTAGTATAGTATTTGTAATAAAATTGAAGTCCTCTCTTGATTTGGAAGATCCTGAAAACATAAGAATAGATGTATCAAAATATAGTTTTATAATTTATGGATAATTAAATTAATAAATTACATTATCTCTGACATCAGTCCATAACCAATCTTGAAGGCACATTAATGCCTCCAATGTATGTGAGCGTAATCTACTACGATGAGGAGTAAGGTGTAACACCCCAAATTTTAAGTCTTTAAAATTATAGTATCAGTCCTCGGATCCTCGCTTGAGCGAGAAAGGTTCACCTGGGAGGGTGAAATCCTGGGCTATACTTGGCAATTTTGGGTAATATAATCGATTACACAGTCCTGGTAATCGATTACATGATGAAAAGCATCAGATATGTACATCTGACACAATGTAATCGATTACACCATGTTGGTAATCGATTACATCACGACAATGCCTCTGTAATTTACACTGTGTAATCGATTACACACTTCTGGTAATCGATTACATCGTATTAATGTAATCGATTACACACTTCTGGTAATCGATTACATCGTATTAATGTAATCGATTACACCATGTTGGTAATCGATTACGTCGCGACGATGCCTCTCTTAGTTTTATTGAAAGTACATAAATCACACCTCTATTTTTTAAACCTACACAAACTGCCCATAATTTTATACATAAATTACACTAACTGCCCATAATTATATACATAAATTACACTAACTATCAATGTAGCCATGTAGGGGTAAACTGTAACACCCTAAAATTATCCTCCTTGAAAAGAGGTAACGGTCCTGGAGAATGGGGCATACTGTCAGATTCTCGCTTGAGCGAGAGGGTCTCGCCCAAGCGAGAGACCCAGTGTTTTAGTTTTGGGAATTCTGGGAGCCTCGCCCAAGCGAGAAAGCCGTCGCTTGAGCGAGAGTGGTCTCGCCTGAGCGAGAACTGTCTCGCCTGAGCGAGAACTGTCTCGCCTGAGCGAGAAGAGTGGCATTCAGACATATCGAGGTTGTGAGATCCTCGCTTGAGCGAGAGGATCCTCGATTGAGCGAGAGAGCACATGTCTGGGAAATTAAAATATCGTGGGTTTCTCGCCAAGTGAGATATTCTCGCCCAAGCGAGAATACCCAACTATAAAAGAAAAGAAAGGGTTTCACAAACCCTAATCTTCATTTCTTTTCTCCCCTTTCACTCCCTACGGCGGCTCCCCATAGATTTCGACTCTTTCCTCCTCTAAACCTAAAAAACACATCAAAACCCCTTCCTCTTGCTTCTTAATGGAACATTGGAGAGCTTTGGAGATGAAAAAGCAACAATGGGGTTTGAAGGAGATGGAGGTAGATGGAGCTCTTTGCGAATCCATGGAGCTTACGCAACCTAAGGTGAGGGAGAAGAGCATTGTGGTCTTAGAGTATTTCATTAGAGTCATCATCTCCGATTTCCCTCAAGAATCGGATCACATTAACGGATGGAAACTCTCTTGGGAGTTTGTGGTCCATGTGAGAGTCTTTATTTTACATGAGGATGTATTAGCCATAAAAATGGAGATATATGTGTGGGGAAAACCGTTTATCTAAGAAAAACACGATATGCTCATTTATGGTAATACACCGTCATTAAAGATGGTTCTAACGTTAATGTGTATATGATGAAGGATATGTTATGCGTGGTTTGTTTATGATAATGATTATGTCGTGTGTTAATGATGGTGTGTGAGTTATTTATGGTTATAAACATGTATGGTTGTGTTTGTAACAATGAATGTGTGATGAGCTGTTATTGTGTTAAAAGGGATATGAGTATGTTTATTAAAATGAGTATGTTTATTAAAATGAGTATTTTGTGAGTTGTTGATTGTTATAAACCTATATGGGTGTGTGTGTCACAATGACTGTGTGATGAACTGTTAAAGTGTTAAAACGGATAAGTGTATGTTTGTGACAATGAAGGTGTTGTGTGTTATTTTATGGTGATAAAATAATAAGATGCCTTGTGTTGATTGTGCATGACATGGATGTGAGTAAAATGTGGAAACTCGACCTGCCCGATGGGGTATGGGGAATGAACTCGACCTGCCCAATGTGGTGTGGATAATCAACTAGATCTACCCGATGTGGTAAGGATTATATTTATGGGAGAATTCGGTGAATACGATTAAGGGTGTGTACGACTAATGGGAATTCGGTGAAAAGTGTAAGCTACCCCTTAAATTTGTACCACTCCGTCCAAATCACCCTTTTCATAATTTTTTTTGGGTGTGAATCAAATATAATTCTCTAAAATAAAATAAGAGAAAAATGTATACACCAATACTGTGTAAGTTCTATACATTATTTATTATTTATTTTTAATTATTATTGACTCTTCCATAAAAAATAATCCAAATAAATGATGAATCATATAATGACAATCTTTACATTGAAATATTAGATGTATAAAAATTGAAAAGTATGAATGTTGGCAGGCACAAAATGCCTGATACCCAAGTAAGCCTAAATGTTCATGTTGATATTGTGATGTAGTTATCATTAGTAAAAGGAATGAGACTTTTCCACTTCACTCTTCATTCTACTCCATTAACTTAGTAACTCTCATTCATTAATCACATTAACCAACATTCAACCTTCTTCTTTCTTCTATTTACCTTCTTCACATTCACATTCCATGATTCCAATCATCACCTTTTCTTTTTTTGGGTTGGTTTTATTTCTTGTTTCAACTTTCAAAGAAACTTGTTGTTGTCAACTTAAACTCTTTTCACCATTTCTATATCAGGTTTGTATGAATAAACTCTATGTTTTTTTAGCTTCTTCACTTATTCATATGCGCAACAGTAAGATTCTTGCTTAGTGAATACGAGGTCACAAGTCGAAATAATGTCTTTGCTAGCGTATATCTAAATTCCACATACTCCACTAAGTTAGAGCGTATTTCACCTTTTTTTAATAATGGTTCATGACAATGGAGAGGGTTTACATGATTCAAGTTTAAAGCTTGCTTAGTTTTTCACGTGTCTGAATGATTATTTAGTAAGATTGTTGGTTAGTGAATACAAAGTCTTGAAACAATATCTTTGCTTGCGGGCTGATAAGCCTGCGTATATCTAACTTCGCCATACTCCAGTATGTCAGAGTCTGCCACCTTTTCTTAATAATGATTCATGACAATGGAGAGGGTTTACATGATTGAAGTTTAAAGCTTGCTTAGTTTTTCATGTGTCTAAACTACCACTTTTTGTAGAGCTAGTAATGTGCATAATTTGATATTATTTTAGTCACAATTTTCTCCATGGTCGTCCTTGGTTTGATAGTTAATTAAATGGTTTAGAATGTAGGAATAATTTATTCTACATTATGTAGAGGTAAAGAAAATGTTAATGTTTACCATATTAGGGCAATGGTTTTTTATTTTAATAATAATATTTCATAAGATAGATTGATTCTTTGTTTATTATTGAATAATTTATTGGGAGACAATACTTTATTATCAATAATTTGTCATTATTTTACACCATGCATGAGTTCATTATTCTAACATGCACAATGACAAACATGGTGATGTTGTCTGATTTTGCATACTCCATTCTTACAGAAGTTTTCTTGTACACACCTCTGATTGCAAGAAGCTTCTTCACAATGATGGACCTCATAGTCTTTGCAACACTTATCCGAACTTCCTGAAAATCATTAACTTTTGTTATTTTCACAAAAGATCACATTTTCAACATGCCATACAAGAAATTTGACAAAACACTACTTATAAGAAAACAAGTGTGACAAATATGAATGCAACTTACTAACATTATAGCAAATTTATTTACATTAAAATATTGACATATAAGACGTCTAGAAATTTGAGAAAACTATTGTTACTAACCTAGTGTCCTTATATAATAACAATCGTGAACACACATTTAATTAAAAGCAACCGTATTCCTATTTTTTTATTTTTTTATTTTTTCATAAAGTTTCACATTTTTCATGTTACGTGTTTATGTTCTCCTTTTAAGATAGAAAGTAAAATTTTAAACAATGCACCACAAAATAAAAAATATTAAAAACTAAAAAGAAATTGATTTAGTGGTATAAGGTCACACTTGATCCTTAGGATGGTCAAAAGATCTAGTATTCAATTTCTGGAAACGACATTCGTTGGGAGAAACAACTATGTATCCAAAAAGAATAAATTTTTTACCCATAGGTTGAGAAGACATTTGTAGTAACAAAGAAACAATATTGAGAGAAAAATGAAAATATGTAATATCAAAATGATGTAAAACCTGGTTGTAGAATGATTAGTAAGATCAAGACGGAACATATAAGTGTTCTCTTAGCCATCACAACATTGAATTGTGTCATGTTTTTTTGGTTTGTAATTTTTTAGACTAGTGTGTGATGATATAACTAGTTAAGAGGCAACTATCTTTATATATACATATATGTTTAAATTCAATCTTTCACAATTAATCATATCATATCATACCATCTATGCAACACTATTATAGGAACCTAAATATATATGTTTAAATTCAATCCCTGATGATTAATCATATAATATCATGTCATCTAAGATGATAATGGGTCTACTACCCGGACCCGCCTCGTTCTTTCATTTTGGGACTCAGACCCGCCCCAGACCCAGGCAGATACCCGTCGGGTCTGCTACCCGTGGATCCATGGGTACCCAGCAGATCTACGGGTACAAAAAAATTTACATAAAAAAGTGCAAAAAAGTTATAGATTGTAAATAAATTATAATCCAACATGTGAGAATAAAAAAAGAAGCAAATGATACAAAAATTATAAAATATGATTAAAACATAAGTCACAACTCTAAATTGTACTTAAATACAAATATTTTTTTACTAAGAACATAATTTAAAATAAGACAATAACACATCAAATGTCTAAGATCCCTTCATCAATAACACATGGAACAATTGGTTCCTGCGAAATAAAAACATACAATTTAAAGATATAACAATTAACTTTATAGATAAGAACATCAATAAATTTACTAACATCATCATCGATATCTTCTAGTATAGTATTTGTAATAAAATTGAAGTCCTCTCTTGATTTGGAAGATCCTGAAAACATAAGAATAGATGTATCAAAATATAGTTTTATAATTTATGGATAATTAAATTAATAAATTACATTATCTCTGACATCAGTCCATAACCAATCTTGAAGGCACATTAATGCCTCCAATGTATGTGAGCGTAATCTACTACGATGAGGAGTAAGGTGTAACACCCCAAATTTTAAGTCTTTAAAATTATAGTATCAGTCCTCGGATCCTCGCTTGAGCGAGAAAGGTTCACCTGGGAGGGTGAAATCCTGGGCTATACTTGGCAATTTTGGGTAATATAATCGATTACACAGTCCTGGTAATCGATTACATGATGAAAAGCATCAGATATGTACATCTGACACAATGTAATCGATTACACCATGTTGGTAATCGATTACATCACGACAATGCCTCTGTAATTTACACTGTGTAATCGATTACACACTTCTGGTAATCGATTACATCGTATTAATGTAATCGATTACACACTTCTGGTAATCGATTACATCGTATTAATGTAATCGATTACACCATGTTGGTAATCGATTACGTCGCGACGATGCCTCTCTTAGTTTTATTGAAAGTACATAAATCACACCTCTATTTTTTAAACCTACACAAACTGCCCATAATTTTATACATAAATTACACTAACTGCCCATAATTATATACATAAATTACACTAACTATCAATGTAGCCATGTAGGGGTAAACTGTAACACCCTAAAATTATCCTCCTTGAAAAGAGGTAACGGTCCTGGAGAATGGGGCATACTGTCAGATTCTCGCTTGAGCGAGAGGGTCTCGCCCAAGCGAGAGACCCAGTGTTTTAGTTTTGGGAATTCTGGGAGCCTCGCCCAAGCGAGAAAGCCGTCGCTTGAGCGAGAGTGGTCTCGCCTGAGCGAGAACTGTCTCGCCTGAGCGAGAACTGTCTCGCCTGAGCGAGAAGAGTGGCATTCAGACATATCGAGGTTGTGAGATCCTCGCTTGAGCGAGAGGATCCTCGATTGAGCGAGAGAGCACATGTCTGGGAAATTAAAATATCGTGGGTTTCTCGCCAAGTGAGATATTCTCGCCCAAGCGAGAATACCCAACTATAAAAGAAAAGAAAGGGTTTCACAAACCCTAATCTTCATTTCTTTTCTCCCCTTTCACTCCCTACGGCGGCTCCCCATAGATTTCGACTCTTTCCTCCTCTAAACCTAAAAAACACATCAAAACCCCTTCCTCTTGCTTCTTAATGGAACATTGGAGAGCTTTGGAGATGAAAAAGCAACAATGGGGTTTGAAGGAGATGGAGGTAGATGGAGCTCTTTGCGAATCCATGGAGCTTACGCAACCTAAGGTGAGGGAGAAGAGCATTGTGGTCTTAGAGTATTTCATTAGAGTCATCATCTCCGATTTCCCTCAAGAATCGGATCACATTAACGGATGGAAACTCTCTTGGGAGTTTGTGGTCCATGTGAGAGTCTTTATTTTACATGAGGATGTATTAGCCATAAAAATGGAGATATATGTGTGGGGAAAACCGTTTATCTAAGAAAAACACGATATGCTCATTTATGGTAATACACCGTCATTAAAGATGGTTCTAACGTTAATGTGTATATGATGAAGGATATGTTATGCGTGGTTTGTTTATGATAATGATTATGTCGTGTGTTAATGATGGTGTGTGAGTTATTTATGGTTATAAACATGTATGGTTGTGTTTGTAACAATGAATGTGTGATGAGCTGTTATTGTGTTAAAAGGGATATGAGTATGTTTATTAAAATGAGTATGTTTATTAAAATGAGTATTTTGTGAGTTGTTGATTGTTATAAACCTATATGGGTGTGTGTGTCACAATGACTGTGTGATGAACTGTTAAAGTGTTAAAACGGATAAGTGTATGTTTGTGACAATGAAGGTGTTGTGTGTTATTTTATGGTGATAAAATAATAAGATGCCTTGTGTTGATTGTGCATGACATGGATGTGAGTAAAATGTGGAAACTCGACCTGCCCGATGGGGTATGGGGAATGAACTCGACCTGCCCAATGTGGTGTGGATAATCAACTAGATCTACCCGATGTGGTAAGGATTATATTTATGGGAGAATTCGGTGAATACGATTAAGGGTGTGTACGACTAATGGGAATTCGGTGAAAAGTGTAAGCTACCCCTTAAATTTGTACCACTCCGTCCAAATCACCCTTTTCATAATTTTTTTTGGGTGTGAATCAAATATAATTCTCTAAAATAAAATAAGAGAAAAATGTATACACCAATACTGTGTAAGTTCTATACATTATTTATTATTTATTTTTAATTATTATTGACTCTTCCATAAAAAATAATCCAAATAAATGATGAATCATATAATGACAATCTTTACATTGAAATATTAGATGTATAAAAATTGAAAAGTATGAATGTTGGCAGGCACAAAATGCCTGATACCCAAGTAAGCCTAAATGTTCATGTTGATATTGTGATGTAGTTATCATTAGTAAAAGGAATGAGACTTTTCCACTTCACTCTTCATTCTACTCCATTAACTTAGTAACTCTCATTCATTAATCACATTAACCAACATTCAACCTTCTTCTTTCTTCTATTTACCTTCTTCACATTCACATTCCATGATTCCAATCATCACCTTTTCTTTTTTTGGGTTGGTTTTATTTCTTGTTTCAACTTTCAAAGAAACTTGTTGTTGTCAACTTAAACTCTTTTCACCATTTCTATATCAGGTTTGTATGAATAAACTCTATGTTTTTTTAGCTTCTTCACTTATTCATATGCGCAACAGTAAGATTCTTGCTTAGTGAATACGAGGTCACAAGTCGAAATAATGTCTTTGCTAGCGTATATCTAAATTCCACATACTCCACTAAGTTAGAGCGTATTTCACCTTTTTTTAATAATGGTTCATGACAATGGAGAGGGTTTACATGATTCAAGTTTAAAGCTTGCTTAGTTTTTCACGTGTCTGAATGATTATTTAGTAAGATTGTTGGTTAGTGAATACAAAGTCTTGAAACAATATCTTTGCTTGCGGGCTGATAAGCCTGCGTATATCTAACTTCGCCATACTCCAGTATGTCAGAGTCTGCCACCTTTTCTTAATAATGATTCATGACAATGGAGAGGGTTTACATGATTGAAGTTTAAAGCTTGCTTAGTTTTTCATGTGTCTAAACTACCACTTTTTGTAGAGCTAGTAATGTGCATAATTTGATATTATTTTAGTCACAATTTTCTCCATGGTCGTCCTTGGTTTGATAGTTAATTAAATGGTTTAGAATGTAGGAATAATTTATTCTACATTATGTAGAGGTAAAGAAAATGTTAATGTTTACCATATTAGGGCAATGGTTTTTTATTTTAATAATAATATTTCATAAGATAGATTGATTCTTTGTTTATTATTGAATAATTTATTGGGAGACAATACTTTATTATCAATAATTTGTCATTATTTTACACCATGCATGAGTTCATTATTCTAACATGCACAATGACAAACATGGTGATGTTGTCTGATTTTGCATACTCCATTCTTACAGAAGTTTTCTTGTACACACCTCTGATTGCAAGAAGCTTCTTCACAATGATGGACCTCATAGTCTTTGCAACACTTATCCGAACTTCCTGAAAATCATTAACTTTTGTTATTTTCACAAAAGATCACATTTTCAACATGCCATACAAGAAATTTGACAAAACACTACTTATAAGAAAACAAGTGTGACAAATATGAATGCAACTTACTAACATTATAGCAAATTTATTTACATTAAAATATTGACATATAAGACGTCTAGAAATTTGAGAAAACTATTGTTACTAACCTAGTGTCCTTATATAATAACAATCGTGAACACACATTTAATTAAAAGCAACCGTATTCCTATTTTTTTATTTTTTTATTTTTTCATAAAGTTTCACATTTTTCATGTTACGTGTTTATGTTCTCCTTTTAAGATAGAAAGTAAAATTTTAAACAATGCACCACAAAATAAAAAATATTAAAAACTAAAAAGAAATTGATTTAGTGGTATAAGGTCACACTTGATCCTTAGGATGGTCAAAAGATCTAGTATTCAATTTCTGGAAACGACATTCGTTGGGAGAAACAACTATGTATCCAAAAAGAATAAATTTTTTACCCATAGGTTGAGAAGACATTTGTAGTAACAAAGAAACAATATTGAGAGAAAAATGAAAATATGTAATATCAAAATGATGTAAAACCTGGTTGTAGAATGATTAGTAAGATCAAGACGGAACATATAAGTGTTCTCTTAGCCATCACAACATTGAATTGTGTCATGTTTTTTTGGTTTGTAATTTTTTAGACTAGTGTGTGATGATATAACTAGTTAAGAGGCAACTATCTTTATATATACATATATGTTTAAATTCAATCTTTCACAATTAATCATATCATATCATACCATCTATGCAACACTATTATAGGAACCTAAATATATATGTTTAAATTCAATCCCTGATGATTAATCATATAATATCATGTCATCTAAGATGATAATGGGTCTACTACCCGGACCCGCCTCGTTCTTTCATTTTGGGACTCAGACCCGCCCCAGACCCAGGCAGATACCCGTCGGGTCTGCTACCCGTGGATCCATGGGTACCCAGCAGATCTACGGGTACAAAAAAATTTACATAAAAAATTGCAAAAAAGTTATAGATTGTAAATAAATTATAATCCAACATGTGAGAATAAAAAAAGAAGCAAATGATACAAAAATTATAAAATATGATTAAAACATAAGTCACAACTCTAAATTGTACTTAAATACAAATATTTTTTTACTAAGAACATAATTTAAAATAAGACAATAACACATCAAATGTCTAAGATCCCTTCATCAATAACACATGGAACAATTGGTTCCTGCGAAATAAAAACATACAATTTAAAGATATAACAATTAACTTTATAGATAAGAACATCAATAAATTTACTAACATCATCATCGATATCTTCTAGTATAGTATTTGTAATAAAATTGAAGTCCTCTCTTGATTTGGAAGATCCTGAAAACATAAGAATAGATGTATCAAAATATAGTTTTATAATTTATGGATAATTAAATTAATAAATTACATTATCTCTGACATCAGTCCATAACCAATCTTGAAGGCACATTAATGCCTCCAATGTATGTGAGCGTAATCTACTACGATGAGGAGTAAGGTGTAACACCCCAAATTTTAAGTCTTTAAAATTATAGTATCAGTCCTCGGATCCTCGCTTGAGCGAGAAAGGTTCACCTGGGAGGGTGAAATCCTGGGCTATACTTGGCAATTTTGGGTAATATAATCGATTACACAGTCCTGGTAATCGATTACATGATGAAAAGCATCAGATATGTACATCTGACACAATGTAATCGATTACACCATGTTGGTAATCGATTACATCACGACAATGCCTCTGTAATTTACACTGTGTAATCGATTACACACTTCTGGTAATCGATTACATCGTATTAATGTAATCGATTACACACTTCTGGTAATCGATTACATCGTATTAATGTAATCGATTACACCATGTTGGTAATCGATTACGTCGCGACGATGCCTCTCTTAGTTTTATTGAAAGTACATAAATCACACCTCTATTTTTTAAACCTACACAAACTGCCCATAATTTTATACATAAATTACACTAACTGCCCATAATTATATACATAAATTACACTAACTATCAATGTAGCCATGTAGGGGTAAACTGTAACACCCTAAAATTATCCTCCTTGAAAAGAGGTAACGGTCCTGGAGAATGGGGCATACTGTCAGATTCTCGCTTGAGCGAGAGGGTCTCGCCCAAGCGAGAGACCCAGTGTTTTAGTTTTGGGAATTCTGGGAGCCTCGCCCAAGCGAGAAAGCCGTCGCTTGAGCGAGAGTGGTCTCGCCTGAGCGAGAACTGTCTCGCCTGAGCGAGAACTGTCTCGCCTGAGCGAGAAGAGTGGCATTCAGACATATCGAGGTTGTGAGATCCTCGCTTGAGCGAGAGGATCCTCGATTGAGCGAGAGAGCACATGTCTGGGAAATTAAAATATCGTGGGTTTCTCGCCAAGTGAGATATTCTCGCCCAAGCGAGAATACCCAACTATAAAAGAAAAGAAAGGGTTTCACAAACCCTAATCTTCATTTCTTTTCTCCCCTTTCACTCCCTACGGCGGCTCCCCATAGATTTCGACTCTTTCCTCCTCTAAACCTAAAAAACACATCAAAACCCCTTCCTCTTGCTTCTTAATGGAACATTGGAGAGCTTTGGAGATGAAAAAGCAACAATGGGGTTTGAAGGAGATGGAGGTAGATGGAGCTCTTTGCGAATCCATGGAGCTTACGCAACCTAAGGTGAGGGAGAAGAGCATTGTGGTCTTAGAGTATTTCATTAGAGTCATCATCTCCGATTTCCCTCAAGAATCGGATCACATTAACGGATGGAAACTCTCTTGGGAGTTTGTGGTCCATGTGAGAGTCTTTATTTTACATGAGGATGTATTAGCCATAAAAATGGAGATATATGTGTGGGGAAAACCGTTTATCTAAGAAAAACACGATATGCTCATTTATGGTAATACACCGTCATTAAAGATGGTTCTAACGTTAATGTGTATATGATGAAGGATATGTTATGCGTGGTTTGTTTATGATAATGATTATGTCGTGTGTTAATGATGGTGTGTGAGTTATTTATGGTTATAAACATGTATGGTTGTGTTTGTAACAATGAATGTGTGATGAGCTGTTATTGTGTTAAAAGGGATATGAGTATGTTTATTAAAATGAGTATGTTTATTAAAATGAGTATTTTGTGAGTTGTTGATTGTTATAAACCTATATGGGTGTGTGTGTCACAATGACTGTGTGATGAACTGTTAAAGTGTTAAAACGGATAAGTGTATGTTTGTGACAATGAAGGTGTTGTGTGTTATTTTATGGTGATAAAATAATAAGATGCCTTGTGTTGATTGTGCATGACATGGATGTGAGTAAAATGTGGAAACTCGACCTGCCCGATGGGGTATGGGGAATGAACTCGACCTGCCCAATGTGGTGTGGATAATCAACTAGATCTACCCGATGTGGTAAGGATTATATTTATGGGAGAATTCGGTGAATACGATTAAGGGTGTGTACGACTAATGGGAATTCGGTGAAAAGTGTAAGCTACCCCTTAAATTTGTACCACTCCGTCCAAATCACCCTTTTCATAATTTTTTTTGGGTGTGAATCAAATATAATTCTCTAAAATAAAATAAGAGAAAAATGTATACACCAATACTGTGTAAGTTCTATACATTATTTATTATTTATTTTTAATTATTATTGACTCTTCCATAAAAAATAATCCAAATAAATGATGAATCATATAATGACAATCTTTACATTGAAATATTAGATGTATAAAAATTGAAAAGTATGAATGTTGGCAGGCACAAAATGCCTGATACCCAAGTAAGCCTAAATGTTCATGTTGATATTGTGATGTAGTTATCATTAGTAAAAGGAATGAGACTTTTCCACTTCACTCTTCATTCTACTCCATTAACTTAGTAACTCTCATTCATTAATCACATTAACCAACATTCAACCTTCTTCTTTCTTCTATTTACCTTCTTCACATTCACATTCCATGATTCCAATCATCACCTTTTCTTTTTTTGGGTTGGTTTTATTTCTTGTTTCAACTTTCAAAGAAACTTGTTGTTGTCAACTTAAACTCTTTTCACCATTTCTATATCAGGTTTGTATGAATAAACTCTATGTTTTTTTAGCTTCTTCACTTATTCATATGCGCAACAGTAAGATTCTTGCTTAGTGAATACGAGGTCACAAGTCGAAATAATGTCTTTGCTAGCGTATATCTAAATTCCACATACTCCACTAAGTTAGAGCGTATTTCACCTTTTTTTAATAATGGTTCATGACAATGGAGAGGGTTTACATGATTCAAGTTTAAAGCTTGCTTAGTTTTTCACGTGTCTGAATGATTATTTAGTAAGATTGTTGGTTAGTGAATACAAAGTCTTGAAACAATATCTTTGCTTGCGGGCTGATAAGCCTGCGTATATCTAACTTCGCCATACTCCAGTATGTCAGAGTCTGCCACCTTTTCTTAATAATGATTCATGACAATGGAGAGGGTTTACATGATTGAAGTTTAAAGCTTGCTTAGTTTTTCATGTGTCTAAACTACCACTTTTTGTAGAGCTAGTAATGTGCATAATTTGATATTATTTTAGTCACAATTTTCTCCATGGTCGTCCTTGGTTTGATAGTTAATTAAATGGTTTAGAATGTAGGAATAATTTATTCTACATTATGTAGAGGTAAAGAAAATGTTAATGTTTACCATATTAGGGCAATGGTTTTTTATTTTAATAATAATATTTCATAAGATAGATTGATTCTTTGTTTATTATTGAATAATTTATTGGGAGACAATACTTTATTATCAATAATTTGTCATTATTTTACACCATGCATGAGTTCATTATTCTAACATGCACAATGACAAACATGGTGATGTTGTCTGATTTTGCATACTCCATTCTTACAGAAGTTTTCTTGTACACACCTCTGATTGCAAGAAGCTTCTTCACAATGATGGACCTCATAGTCTTTGCAACACTTATCCGAACTTCCTGAAAATCATTAACTTTTGTTATTTTCACAAAAGATCACATTTTCAACATGCCATACAAGAAATTTGACAAAACACTACTTATAAGAAAACAAGTGTGACAAATATGAATGCAACTTACTAACATTATAGCAAATTTATTTACATTAAAATATTGACATATAAGACGTCTAGAAATTTGAGAAAACTATTGTTACTAACCTAGTGTCCTTATATAATAACAATCGTGAACACACATTTAATTAAAAGCAACCGTATTCCTATTTTTTTATTTTTTTATTTTTTCATAAAGTTTCACATTTTTCATGTTACGTGTTTATGTTCTCCTTTTAAGATAGAAAGTAAAATTTTAAACAATGCACCACAAAATAAAAAATATTAAAAACTAAAAAGAAATTGATTTAGTGGTATAAGGTCACACTTGATCCTTAGGATGGTCAAAAGATCTAGTATTCAATTTCTGGAAACGACATTCGTTGGGAGAAACAACTATGTATCCAAAAAGAATAAATTTTTTACCCATAGGTTGAGAAGACATTTGTAGTAACAAAGAAACAATATTGAGAGAAAAATGAAAATATGTAATATCAAAATGATGTAAAACCTGGTTGTAGAATGATTAGTAAGATCAAGACGGAACATATAAGTGTTCTCTTAGCCATCACAACATTGAATTGTGTCATGTTTTTTTGGTTTGTAATTTTTTAGACTAGTGTGTGATGATATAACTAGTTAAGAGGCAACTATCTTTATATATACATATATGTTTAAATTCAATCTTTCACAATTAATCATATCATATCATACCATCTATGCAACACTATTATAGGAACCTAAATATATATGTTTAAATTCAATCCCTGATGATTAATCATATAATATCATGTCATCTAAGATGATAATGGGTCTACTACCCGGACCCGCCTCGTTCTTTCATTTTGGGACTCAGACCCGCCCCAGACCCAGGCAGATACCCGTCGGGTCTGCTACCCGTGGATCCATGGGTACCCAGCAGATCTACGGGTACAAAAAAATTTACATAAAAAATTGCAAAAAAGTTATAGATTGTAAATAAATTATAATCCAACATGTGAGAATAAAAAAAGAAGCAAATGATACAAAAATTATAAAATATGATTAAAACATAAGTCACAACTCTAAATTGTACTTAAATACAAATATTTTTTTACTAAGAACATAATTTAAAATAAGACAATAACACATCAAATGTCTAAGATCCCTTCATCAATAACACATGGAACAATTGGTTCCTGCGAAATAAAAACATACAATTTAAAGATATAACAATTAACTTTATAGATAAGAACATCAATAAATTTACTAACATCATCATCGATATCTTCTAGTATAGTATTTGTAATAAAATTGAAGTCCTCTCTTGATTTGGAAGATCCTGAAAACATAAGAATAGATGTATCAAAATATAGTTTTATAATTTATGGATAATTAAATTAATAAATTACATTATCTCTGACATCAGTCCATAACCAATCTTGAAGGCACATTAATGCCTCCAATGTATGTGAGCGTAATCTACTACGATGAGGAGTAAGGTGTAACACCCCAAATTTTAAGTCTTTAAAATTATAGTATCAGTCCTCGGATCCTCGCTTGAGCGAGAAAGGTTCACCTGGGAGGGTGAAATCCTGGGCTATACTTGGCAATTTTGGGTAATATAATCGATTACACAGTCCTGGTAATCGATTACATGATGAAAAGCATCAGATATGTACATCTGACACAATGTAATCGATTACACCATGTTGGTAATCGATTACATCACGACAATGCCTCTGTAATTTACACTGTGTAATCGATTACACACTTCTGGTAATCGATTACATCGTATTAATGTAATCGATTACACACTTCTGGTAATCGATTACATCGTATTAATGTAATCGATTACACCATGTTGGTAATCGATTACGTCGCGACGATGCCTCTCTTAGTTTTATTGAAAGTACATAAATCACACCTCTATTTTTTAAACCTACACAAACTGCCCATAATTTTATACATAAATTACACTAACTGCCCATAATTATATACATAAATTACACTAACTATCAATGTAGCCATGTAGGGGTAAACTGTAACACCCTAAAATTATCCTCCTTGAAAAGAGGTAACGGTCCTGGAGAATGGGGCATACTGTCAGATTCTCGCTTGAGCGAGAGGGTCTCGCCCAAGCGAGAGACCCAGTGTTTTAGTTTTGGGAATTCTGGGAGCCTCGCCCAAGCGAGAAAGCCGTCGCTTGAGCGAGAGTGGTCTCGCCTGAGCGAGAACTGTCTCGCCTGAGCGAGAACTGTCTCGCCTGAGCGAGAAGAGTGGCATTCAGACATATCGAGGTTGTGAGATCCTCGCTTGAGCGAGAGGATCCTCGATTGAGCGAGAGAGCACATGTCTGGGAAATTAAAATATCGTGGGTTTCTCGCCAAGTGAGATATTCTCGCCCAAGCGAGAATACCCAACTATAAAAGAAAAGAAAGGGTTTCACAAACCCTAATCTTCATTTCTTTTCTCCCCTTTCACTCCCTACGGCGGCTCCCCATAGATTTCGACTCTTTCCTCCTCTAAACCTAAAAAACACATCAAAACCCCTTCCTCTTGCTTCTTAATGGAACATTGGAGAGCTTTGGAGATGAAAAAGCAACAATGGGGTTTGAAGGAGATGGAGGTAGATGGAGCTCTTTGCGAATCCATGGAGCTTACGCAACCTAAGGTGAGGGAGAAGAGCATTGTGGTCTTAGAGTATTTCATTAGAGTCATCATCTCCGATTTCCCTCAAGAATCGGATCACATTAACGGATGGAAACTCTCTTGGGAGTTTGTGGTCCATGTGAGAGTCTTTATTTTACATGAGGATGTATTAGCCATAAAAATGGAGATATATGTGTGGGGAAAACCGTTTATCTAAGAAAAACACGATATGCTCATTTATGGTAATACACCGTCATTAAAGATGGTTCTAACGTTAATGTGTATATGATGAAGGATATGTTATGCGTGGTTTGTTTATGATAATGATTATGTCGTGTGTTAATGATGGTGTGTGAGTTATTTATGGTTATAAACATGTATGGTTGTGTTTGTAACAATGAATGTGTGATGAGCTGTTATTGTGTTAAAAGGGATATGAGTATGTTTATTAAAATGAGTATGTTTATTAAAATGAGTATTTTGTGAGTTGTTGATTGTTATAAACCTATATGGGTGTGTGTGTCACAATGACTGTGTGATGAACTGTTAAAGTGTTAAAACGGATAAGTGTATGTTTGTGACAATGAAGGTGTTGTGTGTTATTTTATGGTGATAAAATAATAAGATGCCTTGTGTTGATTGTGCATGACATGGATGTGAGTAAAATGTGGAAACTCGACCTGCCCGATGGGGTATGGGGAATGAACTCGACCTGCCCAATGTGGTGTGGATAATCAACTAGATCTACCCGATGTGGTAAGGATTATATTTATGGGAGAATTCGGTGAATACGATTAAGGGTGTGTACGACTAATGGGAATTCGGTGAAAAGTGTAAGCTACCCCTTAAATTTGTACCACTCCGTCCAAATCACCCTTTTCATAATTTTTTTTGGGTGTGAATCAAATATAATTCTCTAAAATAAAATAAGAGAAAAATGTATACACCAATACTGTGTAAGTTCTATACATTATTTATTATTTATTTTTAATTATTATTGACTCTTCCATAAAAAATAATCCAAATAAATGATGAATCATATAATGACAATCTTTACATTGAAATATTAGATGTATAAAAATTGAAAAGTATGAATGTTGGCAGGCACAAAATGCCTGATACCCAAGTAAGCCTAAATGTTCATGTTGATATTGTGATGTAGTTATCATTAGTAAAAGGAATGAGACTTTTCCACTTCACTCTTCATTCTACTCCATTAACTTAGTAACTCTCATTCATTAATCACATTAACCAACATTCAACCTTCTTCTTTCTTCTATTTACCTTCTTCACATTCACATTCCATGATTCCAATCATCACCTTTTCTTTTTTTGGGTTGGTTTTATTTCTTGTTTCAACTTTCAAAGAAACTTGTTGTTGTCAACTTAAACTCTTTTCACCATTTCTATATCAGGTTTGTATGAATAAACTCTATGTTTTTTTAGCTTCTTCACTTATTCATATGCGCAACAGTAAGATTCTTGCTTAGTGAATACGAGGTCACAAGTCGAAATAATGTCTTTGCTAGCGTATATCTAAATTCCACATACTCCACTAAGTTAGAGCGTATTTCACCTTTTTTTAATAATGGTTCATGACAATGGAGAGGGTTTACATGATTCAAGTTTAAAGCTTGCTTAGTTTTTCACGTGTCTGAATGATTATTTAGTAAGATTGTTGGTTAGTGAATACAAAGTCTTGAAACAATATCTTTGCTTGCGGGCTGATAAGCCTGCGTATATCTAACTTCGCCATACTCCAGTATGTCAGAGTCTGCCACCTTTTCTTAATAATGATTCATGACAATGGAGAGGGTTTACATGATTGAAGTTTAAAGCTTGCTTAGTTTTTCATGTGTCTAAACTACCACTTTTTGTAGAGCTAGTAATGTGCATAATTTGATATTATTTTAGTCACAATTTTCTCCATGGTCGTCCTTGGTTTGATAGTTAATTAAATGGTTTAGAATGTAGGAATAATTTATTCTACATTATGTAGAGGTAAAGAAAATGTTAATGTTTACCATATTAGGGCAATGGTTTTTTATTTTAATAATAATATTTCATAAGATAGATTGATTCTTTGTTTATTATTGAATAATTTATTGGGAGACAATACTTTATTATCAATAATTTGTCATTATTTTACACCATGCATGAGTTCATTATTCTAACATGCACAATGACAAACATGGTGATGTTGTCTGATTTTGCATACTCCATTCTTACAGAAGTTTTCTTGTACACACCTCTGATTGCAAGAAGCTTCTTCACAATGATGGACCTCATAGTCTTTGCAACACTTATCCGAACTTCCTGAAAATCATTAACTTTTGTTATTTTCACAAAAGATCACATTTTCAACATGCCATACAAGAAATTTGACAAAACACTACTTATAAGAAAACAAGTGTGACAAATATGAATGCAACTTACTAACATTATAGCAAATTTATTTACATTAAAATATTGACATATAAGACGTCTAGAAATTTGAGAAAACTATTGTTACTAACCTAGTGTCCTTATATAATAACAATCGTGAACACACATTTAATTAAAAGCAACCGTATTCCTATTTTTTTATTTTTTTATTTTTTCATAAAGTTTCACATTTTTCATGTTACGTGTTTATGTTCTCCTTTTAAGATAGAAAGTAAAATTTTAAACAATGCACCACAAAATAAAAAATATTAAAAACTAAAAAGAAATTGATTTAGTGGTATAAGGTCACACTTGATCCTTAGGATGGTCAAAAGATCTAGTATTCAATTTCTGGAAACGACATTCGTTGGGAGAAACAACTATGTATCCAAAAAGAATAAATTTTTTACCCATAGGTTGAGAAGACATTTGTAGTAACAAAGAAACAATATTGAGAGAAAAATGAAAATATGTAATATCAAAATGATGTAAAACCTGGTTGTAGAATGATTAGTAAGATCAAGACGGAACATATAAGTGTTCTCTTAGCCATCACAACATTGAATTGTGTCATGTTTTTTTGGTTTGTAATTTTTTAGACTAGTGTGTGATGATATAACTAGTTAAGAGGCAACTATCTTTATATATACATATATGTTTAAATTCAATCTTTCACAATTAATCATATCATATCATACCATCTATGCAACACTATTATAGGAACCTAAATATATATGTTTAAATTCAATCCCTGATGATTAATCATATAATATCATGTCATCTAAGATGATAATGGGTCTACTACCCGGACCCGCCTCGTTCTTTCATTTTGGGACTCAGACCCGCCCCAGACCCAGGCAGATACCCGTCGGGTCTGCTACCCGTGGATCCATGGGTACCCAGCAGATCTACGGGTACAAAAAAATTTACATAAAAAAGTGCAAAAAAGTTATAGATTGTAAATAAATTATAATCCAACATGTGAGAATAAAAAAAGAAGCAAATGATACAAAAATTATAAAATATGATTAAAACATAAGTCACAACTCTAAATTGTACTTAAATACAAATATTTTTTTACTAAGAACATAATTTAAAATAAGACAATAACACATCAAATGTCTAAGATCCCTTCATCAATAACACATGGAACAATTGGTTCCTGCGAAATAAAAACATACAATTTAAAGATATAACAATTAACTTTATAGATAAGAACATCAATAAATTTACTAACATCATCATCGATATCTTCTAGTATAGTATTTGTAATAAAATTGAAGTCCTCTCTTGATTTGGAAGATCCTGAAAACATAAGAATAGATGTATCAAAATATAGTTTTATAATTTATGGATAATTAAATTAATAAATTACATTATCTCTGACATCAGTCCATAACCAATCTTGAAGGCACATTAATGCCTCCAATGTATGTGAGCGTAATCTACTACGATGAGGAGTAAGGTGTAACACCCCAAATTTTAAGTCTTTAAAATTATAGTATCAGTCCTCGGATCCTCGCTTGAGCGAGAAAGGTTCACCTGGGAGGGTGAAATCCTGGGCTATACTTGGCAATTTTGGGTAATATAATCGATTACACAGTCCTGGTAATCGATTACATGATGAAAAGCATCAGATATGTACATCTGACACAATGTAATCGATTACACCATGTTGGTAATCGATTACATCACGACAATGCCTCTGTAATTTACACTGTGTAATCGATTACACACTTCTGGTAATCGATTACATCGTATTAATGTAATCGATTACACACTTCTGGTAATCGATTACATCGTATTAATGTAATCGATTACACCATGTTGGTAATCGATTACGTCGCGACGATGCCTCTCTTAGTTTTATTGAAAGTACATAAATCACACCTCTATTTTTTAAACCTACACAAACTGCCCATAATTTTATACATAAATTACACTAACTGCCCATAATTATATACATAAATTACACTAACTATCAATGTAGCCATGTAGGGGTAAACTGTAACACCCTAAAATTATCCTCCTTGAAAAGAGGTAACGGTCCTGGAGAATGGGGCATACTGTCAGATTCTCGCTTGAGCGAGAGGGTCTCGCCCAAGCGAGAGACCCAGTGTTTTAGTTTTGGGAATTCTGGGAGCCTCGCCCAAGCGAGAAAGCCGTCGCTTGAGCGAGAGTGGTCTCGCCTGAGCGAGAACTGTCTCGCCTGAGCGAGAACTGTCTCGCCTGAGCGAGAAGAGTGGCATTCAGACATATCGAGGTTGTGAGATCCTCGCTTGAGCGAGAGGATCCTCGATTGAGCGAGAGAGCACATGTCTGGGAAATTAAAATATCGTGGGTTTCTCGCCAAGTGAGATATTCTCGCCCAAGCGAGAATACCCAACTATAAAAGAAAAGAAAGGGTTTCACAAACCCTAATCTTCATTTCTTTTCTCCCCTTTCACTCCCTACGGCGGCTCCCCATAGATTTCGACTCTTTCCTCCTCTAAACCTAAAAAACACATCAAAACCCCTTCCTCTTGCTTCTTAATGGAACATTGGAGAGCTTTGGAGATGAAAAAGCAACAATGGGGTTTGAAGGAGATGGAGGTAGATGGAGCTCTTTGCGAATCCATGGAGCTTACGCAACCTAAGGTGAGGGAGAAGAGCATTGTGGTCTTAGAGTATTTCATTAGAGTCATCATCTCCGATTTCCCTCAAGAATCGGATCACATTAACGGATGGAAACTCTCTTGGGAGTTTGTGGTCCATGTGAGAGTCTTTATTTTACATGAGGATGTATTAGCCATAAAAATGGAGATATATGTGTGGGGAAAACCGTTTATCTAAGAAAAACACGATATGCTCATTTATGGTAATACACCGTCATTAAAGATGGTTCTAACGTTAATGTGTATATGATGAAGGATATGTTATGCGTGGTTTGTTTATGATAATGATTATGTCGTGTGTTAATGATGGTGTGTGAGTTATTTATGGTTATAAACATGTATGGTTGTGTTTGTAACAATGAATGTGTGATGAGCTGTTATTGTGTTAAAAGGGATATGAGTATGTTTATTAAAATGAGTATGTTTATTAAAATGAGTATTTTGTGAGTTGTTGATTGTTATAAACCTATATGGGTGTGTGTGTCACAATGACTGTGTGATGAACTGTTAAAGTGTTAAAACGGATAAGTGTATGTTTGTGACAATGAAGGTGTTGTGTGTTATTTTATGGTGATAAAATAATAAGATGCCTTGTGTTGATTGTGCATGACATGGATGTGAGTAAAATGTGGAAACTCGACCTGCCCGATGGGGTATGGGGAATGAACTCGACCTGCCCAATGTGGTGTGGATAATCAACTAGATCTACCCGATGTGGTAAGGATTATATTTATGGGAGAATTCGGTGAATACGATTAAGGGTGTGTACGACTAATGGGAATTCGGTGAAAAGTGTAAGCTACCCCTTAAATTTGTACCACTCCGTCCAAATCACCCTTTTCATAATTTTTTTTGGGTGTGAATCAAATATAATTCTCTAAAATAAAATAAGAGAAAAATGTATACACCAATACTGTGTAAGTTCTATACATTATTTATTATTTATTTTTAATTATTATTGACTCTTCCATAAAAAATAATCCAAATAAATGATGAATCATATAATGACAATCTTTACATTGAAATATTAGATGTATAAAAATTGAAAAGTATGAATGTTGGCAGGCACAAAATGCCTGATACCCAAGTAAGCCTAAATGTTCATGTTGATATTGTGATGTAGTTATCATTAGTAAAAGGAATGAGACTTTTCCACTTCACTCTTCATTCTACTCCATTAACTTAGTAACTCTCATTCATTAATCACATTAACCAACATTCAACCTTCTTCTTTCTTCTATTTACCTTCTTCACATTCACATTCCATGATTCCAATCATCACCTTTTCTTTTTTTGGGTTGGTTTTATTTCTTGTTTCAACTTTCAAAGAAACTTGTTGTTGTCAACTTAAACTCTTTTCACCATTTCTATATCAGGTTTGTATGAATAAACTCTATGTTTTTTTAGCTTCTTCACTTATTCATATGCGCAACAGTAAGATTCTTGCTTAGTGAATACGAGGTCACAAGTCGAAATAATGTCTTTGCTAGCGTATATCTAAATTCCACATACTCCACTAAGTTAGAGCGTATTTCACCTTTTTTTAATAATGGTTCATGACAATGGAGAGGGTTTACATGATTCAAGTTTAAAGCTTGCTTAGTTTTTCACGTGTCTGAATGATTATTTAGTAAGATTGTTGGTTAGTGAATACAAAGTCTTGAAACAATATCTTTGCTTGCGGGCTGATAAGCCTGCGTATATCTAACTTCGCCATACTCCAGTATGTCAGAGTCTGCCACCTTTTCTTAATAATGATTCATGACAATGGAGAGGGTTTACATGATTGAAGTTTAAAGCTTGCTTAGTTTTTCATGTGTCTAAACTACCACTTTTTGTAGAGCTAGTAATGTGCATAATTTGATATTATTTTAGTCACAATTTTCTCCATGGTCGTCCTTGGTTTGATAGTTAATTAAATGGTTTAGAATGTAGGAATAATTTATTCTACATTATGTAGAGGTAAAGAAAATGTTAATGTTTACCATATTAGGGCAATGGTTTTTTATTTTAATAATAATATTTCATAAGATAGATTGATTCTTTGTTTATTATTGAATAATTTATTGGGAGACAATACTTTATTATCAATAATTTGTCATTATTTTACACCATGCATGAGTTCATTATTCTAACATGCACAATGACAAACATGGTGATGTTGTCTGATTTTGCATACTCCATTCTTACAGAAGTTTTCTTGTACACACCTCTGATTGCAAGAAGCTTCTTCACAATGATGGACCTCATAGTCTTTGCAACACTTATCCGAACTTCCTGAAAATCATTAACTTTTGTTATTTTCACAAAAGATCACATTTTCAACATGCCATACAAGAAATTTGACAAAACACTACTTATAAGAAAACAAGTGTGACAAATATGAATGCAACTTACTAACATTATAGCAAATTTATTTACATTAAAATATTGACATATAAGACGTCTAGAAATTTGAGAAAACTATTGTTACTAACCTAGTGTCCTTATATAATAACAATCGTGAACACACATTTAATTAAAAGCAACCGTATTCCTATTTTTTTATTTTTTTATTTTTTCATAAAGTTTCACATTTTTCATGTTACGTGTTTATGTTCTCCTTTTAAGATAGAAAGTAAAATTTTAAACAATGCACCACAAAATAAAAAATATTAAAAACTAAAAAGAAATTGATTTAGTGGTATAAGGTCACACTTGATCCTTAGGATGGTCAAAAGATCTAGTATTCAATTTCTGGAAACGACATTCGTTGGGAGAAACAACTATGTATCCAAAAAGAATAAATTTTTTACCCATAGGTTGAGAAGACATTTGTAGTAACAAAGAAACAATATTGAGAGAAAAATGAAAATATGTAATATCAAAATGATGTAAAACCTGGTTGTAGAATGATTAGTAAGATCAAGACGGAACATATAAGTGTTCTCTTAGCCATCACAACATTGAATTGTGTCATGTTTTTTTGGTTTGTAATTTTTTAGACTAGTGTGTGATGATATAACTAGTTAAGAGGCAACTATCTTTATATATACATATATGTTTAAATTCAATCTTTCACAATTAATCATATCATATCATACCATCTATGCAACACTATTATAGGAACCTAAATATATATGTTTAAATTCAATCCCTGATGATTAATCATATAATATCATGTCATCTAAGATGATAATGGGTCTACTACCCGGACCCGCCTCGTTCTTTCATTTTGGGACTCAGACCCGCCCCAGACCCAGGCAGATACCCGTCGGGTCTGCTACCCGTGGATCCATGGGTACCCAGCAGATCTACGGGTACAAAAAAATTTACATAAAAAATTGCAAAAAAGTTATAGATTGTAAATAAATTATAATCCAACATGTGAGAATAAAAAAAGAAGCAAATGATACAAAAATTATAAAATATGATTAAAACATAAGTCACAACTCTAAATTGTACTTAAATACAAATATTTTTTTACTAAGAACATAATTTAAAATAAGACAATAACACATCAAATGTCTAAGATCCCTTCATCAATAACACATGGAACAATTGGTTCCTGCGAAATAAAAACATACAATTTAAAGATATAACAATTAACTTTATAGATAAGAACATCAATAAATTTACTAACATCATCATCGATATCTTCTAGTATAGTATTTGTAATAAAATTGAAGTCCTCTCTTGATTTGGAAGATCCTGAAAACATAAGAATAGATGTATCAAAATATAGTTTTATAATTTATGGATAATTAAATTAATAAATTACATTATCTCTGACATCAGTCCATAACCAATCTTGAAGGCACATTAATGCCTCCAATGTATGTGAGCGTAATCTACTACGATGAGGAGTAAGGTGTAACACCCCAAATTTTAAGTCTTTAAAATTATAGTATCAGTCCTCGGATCCTCGCTTGAGCGAGAAAGGTTCACCTGGGAGGGTGAAATCCTGGGCTATACTTGGCAATTTTGGGTAATATAATCGATTACACAGTCCTGGTAATCGATTACATGATGAAAAGCATCAGATATGTACATCTGACACAATGTAATCGATTACACCATGTTGGTAATCGATTACATCACGACAATGCCTCTGTAATTTACACTGTGTAATCGATTACACACTTCTGGTAATCGATTACATCGTATTAATGTAATCGATTACACACTTCTGGTAATCGATTACATCGTATTAATGTAATCGATTACACCATGTTGGTAATCGATTACGTCGCGACGATGCCTCTCTTAGTTTTATTGAAAGTACATAAATCACACCTCTATTTTTTAAACCTACACAAACTGCCCATAATTTTATACATAAATTACACTAACTGCCCATAATTATATACATAAATTACACTAACTATCAATGTAGCCATGTAGGGGTAAACTGTAACACCCTAAAATTATCCTCCTTGAAAAGAGGTAACGGTCCTGGAGAATGGGGCATACTGTCAGATTCTCGCTTGAGCGAGAGGGTCTCGCCCAAGCGAGAGACCCAGTGTTTTAGTTTTGGGAATTCTGGGAGCCTCGCCCAAGCGAGAAAGCCGTCGCTTGAGCGAGAGTGGTCTCGCCTGAGCGAGAACTGTCTCGCCTGAGCGAGAACTGTCTCGCCTGAGCGAGAAGAGTGGCATTCAGACATATCGAGGTTGTGAGATCCTCGCTTGAGCGAGAGGATCCTCGATTGAGCGAGAGAGCACATGTCTGGGAAATTAAAATATCGTGGGTTTCTCGCCAAGTGAGATATTCTCGCCCAAGCGAGAATACCCAACTATAAAAGAAAAGAAAGGGTTTCACAAACCCTAATCTTCATTTCTTTTCTCCCCTTTCACTCCCTACGGCGGCTCCCCATAGATTTCGACTCTTTCCTCCTCTAAACCTAAAAAACACATCAAAACCCCTTCCTCTTGCTTCTTAATGGAACATTGGAGAGCTT
The DNA here is from genome assembly GCA_009771035.1 of Lupinus albus. Taxonomy (NCBI): domain Eukaryota; kingdom Viridiplantae; phylum Streptophyta; class Magnoliopsida; order Fabales; family Fabaceae; genus Lupinus; species Lupinus albus. Next base: position 6,381,459 of record CM020010.1, read on the forward strand.
TGGAGATGAAAAAGCAACAATGGGGTTTGAAGGAGATGGAGGTAGATGGAGCTCTTTGCGAATCCATGGAGCTTACGCAACCTAAGGTGAGGGAGAAGAGCATTGTGGTCTTAGAGTATTTCATTAGAGTCATCATCTCCGATTTCCCTCAAGAATCGGATCACATTAACGGATGGAAACTCTCTTGGGAGTTTGTGGTCCATGTGAGAGTCTTTATTTTACATGAGGATGTATTAGCCATAAAAATGGAGATATATGTGTGGGGAAAACCGTTTATCTAAGAAAAACACGATATGCTCATTTATGGTAATACACCGTCATTAAAGATGGTTCTAACGTTAATGTGTATATGATGAAGGATATGTTATGCGTGGTTTGTTTATGATAATGATTATGTCGTGTGTTAATGATGGTGTGTGAGTTATTTATGGTTATAAACATGTATGGTTGTGTTTGTAACAATGAATGTGTGATGAGCTGTTATTGTGTTAAAAGGGATATGAGTATGTTTATTAAAATGAGTATGTTTATTAAAATGAGTATTTTGTGAGTTGTTGATTGTTATAAACCTATATGGGTGTGTGTGTCACAATGACTGTGTGATGAACTGTTAAAGTGTTAAAACGGATAAGTGTATGTTTGTGACAATGAAGGTGTTGTGTGTTATTTTATGGTGATAAAATAATAAGATGCCTTGTGTTGATTGTGCATGACATGGATGTGAGTAAAATGTGGAAACTCGACCTGCCCGATGGGGTATGGGGAATGAACTCGACCTGCCCAATGTGGTGTGGATAATCAACTAGATCTACCCGATGTGGTAAGGATTATATTTATGGGAGAATTCGGTGAATACGATTAAGGGTGTGTACGACTAATGGGAATTCGGTGAAAAGTGTAAGCTACCCCTTAAATTTGTACCACTCCGTCCAAATCACCCTTTTCATAATTTTTTTTGGGTGTGAATCAAATATAATTCTCTAAAATAAAATAAGAGAAAAATGTATACACCAATACTGTGTAAGTTCTATACATTATTTATTATTTATTTTTAATTATTATTGACTCTTCCATAAAAAATAATCCAAATAAATGATGAATCATATAATGACAATCTTTACATTGAAATATTAGATGTATAAAAATTGAAAAGTATGAATGTTGGCAGGCACAAAATGCCTGATACCCAAGTAAGCCTAAATGTTCATGTTGATATTGTGATGTAGTTATCATTAGTAAAAGGAATGAGACTTTTCCACTTCACTCTTCATTCTACTCCATTAACTTAGTAACTCTCATTCATTAATCACATTAACCAACATTCAACCTTCTTCTTTCTTCTATTTACCTTCTTCACATTCACATTCCATGATTCCAATCATCACCTTTTCTTTTTTTGGGTTGGTTTTATTTCTTGTTTCAACTTTCAAAGAAACTTGTTGTTGTCAACTTAAACTCTTTTCACCATTTCTATATCAGGTTTGTATGAATAAACTCTATGTTTTTTTAGCTTCTTCACTTATTCATATGCGCAACAGTAAGATTCTTGCTTAGTGAATACGAGGTCACAAGTCGAAATAATGTCTTTGCTAGCGTATATCTAAATTCCACATACTCCACTAAGTTAGAGCGTATTTCACCTTTTTTTAATAATGGTTCATGACAATGGAGAGGGTTTACATGATTCAAGTTTAAAGCTTGCTTAGTTTTTCACGTGTCTGAATGATTATTTAGTAAGATTGTTGGTTAGTGAATACAAAGTCTTGAAACAATATCTTTGCTTGCGGGCTGATAAGCCTGCGTATATCTAACTTCGCCATACTCCAGTATGTCAGAGTCTGCCACCTTTTCTTAATAATGATTCATGACAATGGAGAGGGTTTACATGATTGAAGTTTAAAGCTTGCTTAGTTTTTCATGTGTCTAAACTACCACTTTTTGTAGAGCTAGTAATGTGCATAATTTGATATTATTTTAGTCACAATTTTCTCCATGGTCGTCCTTGGTTTGATAGTTAATTAAATGGTTTAGAATGTAGGAATAATTTATTCTACATTATGTAGAGGTAAAGAAAATGTTAATGTTTACCATATTAGGGCAATGGTTTTTTATTTTAATAATAATATTTCATAAGATAGATTGATTCTTTGTTTATTATTGAATAATTTATTGGGAGACAATACTTTATTATCAATAATTTGTCATTATTTTACACCATGCATGAGTTCATTATTCTAACATGCACAATGACAAACATGGTGATGTTGTCTGATTTTGCATACTCCATTCTTACAGAAGTTTTCTTGTACACACCTCTGATTGCAAGAAGCTTCTTCACAATGATGGACCTCATAGTCTTTGCAACACTTATCCGAACTTCCTGAAAATCATTAACTTTTGTTATTTTCACAAAAGATCACATTTTCAACATGCCATACAAGAAATTTGACAAAACACTACTTATAAGAAAACAAGTGTGACAAATATGAATGCAACTTACTAACATTATAGCAAATTTATTTACATTAAAATATTGACATATAAGACGTCTAGAAATTTGAGAAAACTATTGTTACTAACCTAGTGTCCTTATATAATAACAATCGTGAACACACATTTAATTAAAAGCAACCGTATTCCTATTTTTTTATTTTTTTATTTTTTCATAAAGTTTCACATTTTTCATGTTACGTGTTTATGTTCTCCTTTTAAGATAGAAAGTAAAATTTTAAACAATGCACCACAAAATAAAAAATATTAAAAACTAAAAAGAAATTGATTTAGTGGTATAAGGTCACACTTGATCCTTAGGATGGTCAAAAGATCTAGTATTCAATTTCTGGAAACGACATTCGTTGGGAGAAACAACTATGTATCCAAAAAGAATAAATTTTTTACCCATAGGTTGAGAAGACATTTGTAGTAACAAAGAAACAATATTGAGAGAAAAATGAAAATATGTAATATCAAAATGATGTAAAACCTGGTTGTAGAATGATTAGTAAGATCAAGACGGAACATATAAGTGTTCTCTTAGCCATCACAACATTGAATTGTGTCATGTTTTTTTGGTTTGTAATTTTTTAGACTAGTGTGTGATGATATAACTAGTTAAGAGGCAACTATCTTTATATATACATATATGTTTAAATTCAATCTTTCACAATTAATCATATCATATCATACCATCTATGCAACACTATTATAGGAACCTAAATATATATGTTTAAATTCAATCCCTGATGATTAATCATATAATATCATGTCATCTAAGATGATAATGGGTCTACTACCCGGACCCGCCTCGTTCTTTCATTTTGGGACTCAGACCCGCCCCAGACCCAGGCAGATACCCGTCGGGTCTGCTACCCGTGGATCCATGGGTACCCAGCAGATCTACGGGTACAAAAAAATTTACATAAAAAATTGCAAAAAAGTTATAGATTGTAAATAAATTATAATCCAACATGTGAGAATAAAAAAAGAAGCAAATGATACAAAAATTATAAAATATGATTAAAACATAAGTCACAACTCTAAATTGTACTTAAATACAAATATTTTTTTACTAAGAACATAATTTAAAATAAGACAATAACACATCAAATGTCTAAGATCCCTTCATCAATAACACATGGAACAATTGGTTCCTGCGAAATAAAAACATACAATTTAAAGATATAACAATTAACTTTATAGATAAGAACATCAATAAATTTACTAACATCATCATCGATATCTTCTAGTATAGTATTTGTAATAAAATTGAAGTCCTCTCTTGATTTGGAAGATCCTGAAAACATAAGAATAGATGTATCAAAATATAGTTTTATAATTTATGGATAATTAAATTAATAAATTACATTATCTCTGACATCAGTCCATAACCAATCTTGAAGGCACATTAATGCCTCCAATGTATGTGAGCGTAATCTACTACGATGAGGAGTAAGGTGTAACACCCCAAATTTTAAGTCTTTAAAATTATAGTATCAGTCCTCGGATCCTCGCTTGAGCGAGAAAGGTTCACCTGGGAGGGTGAAATCCTGGGCTATACTTGGCAATTTTGGGTAATATAATCGATTACACAGTCCTGGTAATCGATTACATGATGAAAAGCATCAGATATGTACATCTGACACAATGTAATCGATTACACCATGTTGGTAATCGATTACATCACGACAATGCCTCTGTAATTTACACTGTGTAATCGATTACACACTTCTGGTAATCGATTACATCGTATTAATGTAATCGATTACACACTTCTGGTAATCGATTACATCGTATTAATGTAATCGATTACACCATGTTGGTAATCGATTACGTTGCGACGATGCCTCTCTTAGTTTTATTGAAAGTACATAAATCACACCTCTATTTTTTAAACCTACACAAACTGCCCATAATTTTATACATAAATTACACTAACTGCCCATAATTATATACATAAATTACACTAACTATCAATGTAGCCATGTAGGGGTAAACTGTAACACCCTAAAATTATCCTCCTTGAAAAGAGGTAACGGTCCTGGAGAATGGGGCATACTGTCAGATTCTCGCTTGAGCGAGAGGGTCTCGCCCAAGCGAGAGACCCAGTGTTTTAGTTTTGGGAATTCTGGGAGCCTCGCCCAAGCGAGAAAGCCGTCGCTTGAGCGAGAGTGGTCTCGCCTGAGCGAGAACTGTCTCGCCTGAGCGAGAACTGTCTCGCCTGAGCGAGAAGAGTGGCATTCAGACATATCGAGGTTGTGAGATCCTCGCTTGAGCGAGAGGATCCTCGATTGAGCGAGAGAGCACATGTCTGGGAAATTAAAATATCGTGGGTTTCTCGCCAAGTGAGATATTCTCGCCCAAGCGAGAATACCCAACTATAAAAGAAAAGAAAGGGTTTCACAAACCCTAATCTTCATTTCTTTTCTCCCCTTTCACTCCCTACGGCGGCTCCCCATAGATTTCGACTCTTTCCTCCTCTAAACCTAAAAAACACATCAAAACCCCTTCCTCTTGCTTCTTAATGGAACATTGGAGAGCTTTGGAGATGAAAAAGCAACAATGGGGTTTGAAGGAGATGGAGGTAGATGGAGCTCTTTGCGAATCCATGGAGCTTACGCAACCTAAGGTGAGGGAGAAGAGCATTGTGGTCTTAGAGTATTTCATTAGAGTCATCATCTCCGATTTCCCTCAAGAATCGGATCACATTAACGGATGGAAACTCTCTTGGGAGTTTGTGGTCCATGTGAGAGTCTTTATTTTACATGAGGATGTATTAGCCATAAAAATGGAGATATATGTGTGGGGAAAACCGTTTATCTAAGAAAAACACGATATGCTCATTTATGGTAATACACCGTCATTAAAGATGGTTCTAACGTTAATGTGTATATGATGAAGGATATGTTATGCGTGGTTTGTTTATGATAATGATTATGTCGTGTGTTAATGATGGTGTGTGAGTTATTTATGGTTATAAACATGTATGGTTGTGTTTGTAACAATGAATGTGTGATGAGCTGTTATTGTGTTAAAAGGGATATGAGTATGTTTATTAAAATGAGTATGTTTATTAAAATGAGTATTTTGTGAGTTGTTGATTGTTATAAACCTATATGGGTGTGTGTGTCACAATGACTGTGTGATGAACTGTTAAAGTGTTAAAACGGATAAGTGTATGTTTGTGACAATGAAGGTGTTGTGTGTTATTTTATGGTGATAAAATAATAAGATGCCTTGTGTTGATTGTGCATGACATGGATGTGAGTAAAATGTGGAAACTCGACCTGCCCGATGGGGTATGGGGAATGAACTCGACCTGCCCAATGTGGTGTGGATAATCAACTAGATCTACCCGATGTGGTAAGGATTATATTTATGGGAGAATTCGGTGAATACGATTAAGGGTGTGTACGACTAATGGGAATTCGGTGAAAAGTGTAAGCTACCCCTTAAATTTGTACCACTCCGTCCAAATCACCCTTTTCATAATTTTTTTTGGGTGTGAATCAAATATAATTCTCTAAAATAAAATAAGAGAAAAATGTATACACCAATACTGTGTAAGTTCTATACATTATTTATTATTTATTTTTAATTATTATTGACTCTTCCATAAAAAATAATCCAAATAAATGATGAATGACAATCTTTACATTGAAATATTAGATGTATAAAAATTGAAAAGTATGAATGTTGGCAGGCACAAAATGCCTGATACCCAAGTAAGCCTAAATGTTCATGTTGATATTGTGATGTAGTTATCATTAGTAAAAGGAATGAGACTTTTCCACTTCACTCTTCATTCTACTCCATTAACTTAGTAACTCTCATTCATTAATCACATTAACCAACATTCAACCTTCTTCTTTCTTCTATTTACCTTCTTCACATTCACATTCCATGATTCCAATCATCACCTTTTCTTTTTTTGGGTTGGTTTTATTTCTTGTTTCAACTTTCAAAGAAACTTGTTGTTGTCAACTTAAACTCTTTTCACCATTTCTATATCAGGTTTGTATGAATAAACTCTATGTTTTTTTAGCTTCTTCACTTATTCATATGCGCAACAGTAAGATTCTTGCTTAGTGAATACGAGGTCACAAGTCGAAATAATGTCTTTGCTAGCGTATATCTAAATTCCACATACTCCACTAAGTTAGAGCGTATTTCACCTTTTTTTAATAATGGTTCATGACAATGGAGAGGGTTTACATGATTCAAGTTTAAAGCTTGCTTAGTTTTTCACGTGTCTGAATGATTATTTAGTAAGATTGTTGGTTAGTGAATACAAAGTCTTGAAACAATATCTTTGCTTGCGGGCTGATAAGCCTGCGTATATCTAACTTCGCCATACTCCAGTATGTCAGAGTCTGCCACCTTTTCTTAATAATGATTCATGACAATGAAGAGGGTTTACATGATTGAAGTTTAAAGCTTGCTTAGTTTTTCATGTGTCTAAACTACCACTTTTTGTAGAGCTAGTAATGTGCATAATTAGATATTATTTTAGTCACAATTTTTTCCATGGTCGTCCTTGGTTTGATAGTTAATTAAATGGTTTAGAATGTAGGAATAATTTATTCTACATTATGTAGAGATAAAGAAAATGTTAATGTTTACCATATTAGGGCAATGGTTTTTTATTTTAATAATAATATTTCATAAGATAGATTGATTCTTTGTTTATTATTGAATAATTTATTGGGAGACAATACTTTATTATCAATAATTTGTCATTATTTTACACCATGCATGAGTTCATTAGTCTAACATGCACAATGACAAACATGGTGATGTTGTCTGATTTTGCATACTCCATTCTTACAGAAGTTTTCTTGTACACACCTCTGATTGCAAGAAGCTTCTTCACAATGATGGACCTCATAGTCTTTGCAACACTTATCCGAACTTCCTGAAAATCATTAACTTTTGTTATTTTCACAAAAGATCACATTTTTAACATGCCATACAAGAAATTTGACAAAACACTACTTATAAGAAAACAAGTGTGACAAATATGAATGCAACTTACTAACATTATAGCAAATTTATTTTACATTAAAATATTGGCATATAAGACGTCTAGAAATTTGAGAAAACTATTGTTACTAACTTAGTGTCCTTATATAATAACAATCGTGAACACACATTTAATTAAAAGCAACCGTATATCTATTTTTTTTTTATTTTTTCGTAAAGTTTCACATTTTTCTTGTCATGTGTTTATGTTGTCCTTTTAAGATAGAAATTAAAATTTTAAACAATGCATCACAAAATTAAACATTATTAAAAATTAACAAGAAATTGATTTAGTAGTGTAAGGTCACACTTGATCCTTAGGATGATCAAAAGATCTCGTATTCAATTTCTGGAAACGACACTTCTTGGGATAAACAACTATGCATCCCAAACGAATTATTTATTACTCATAGGTTGAGAAGATATTTGTAGTAAGAAAGAAACAATATTGAGAGAAAAATGAAAATATGTAATATCATTTATGTAAAACCTGGTTGTAGAATGATTAGTAAGATCAAGACGGGACATAGAAGTGTCCTCTTAGCCATCACAACATTGAATTGTGTCATGTTTTTTTGGTTTGTAATTTTTTAGACTAGTGTGTGATGATATAAATAGTTAAGAGGCAACTATCTTTATTTATATATACATATATATATATATGTTTAAATTCAATCTTTCACAATTAATCATATCATATCATACCATCTCTGCAACACTATTATAGGAACCCAAATATTACCATTATTGATGAATATTAATTAATATTAATGACATTAGATAATTTAAGGCAAATCAAAATAATGCTTATATAAACAATAATAAAAACTTATTAATTAGGTTAGTATAATAAAATAATATTTGTGTAAGTAAAAAGAAATCGACAACTATATATATGTTTAAATTCAATAATTGACGATTAATCATATAATATCATATAATCTATTCTACACTATTGTAGGTAAGGATGGAAATGGATTTGGATGGGTTTGGGTAGTACATTACTCAGATTCGTCCCGTTATATTATTTTGGGACCCAACCCGCCCTAGACCCATGCAGATTGTAACACCCTAAATTTGAGTCTTCAAGATTATAGTAACAGTCCTGGAAGCCTCGCGAGCGAGAGTTGTCTCGCCTGGGCGAGAAATGGCAAATTTTGGGCTGTTGACACAGTGTAATCGATTACACACTCCTGGTAATCGATTACATGCTGATAAACTAATCAGACTTGTGCATCTGACACAGTGTAATCGATTACACACTCCTGGTAATCGATTACATCGTATTAAAAGCATCAGATTTGTGCATCTGACACAGTGTAATCGATTACACACTCCTGGTAATCGATTACATAGTATTAAAAGCATCAGATATGTGCATCTGACACAGTGTAATCGATTACACACTCCTGGTAATCGATTACATCGTATTAAAAGCATCAGATATGCGCATTTTTCACGTTGTAATCGATTACACCATGTTGGTAATCGATTACAACCCAACGACACCTCTTTAAAACAGAAACCCAAACACATTTTAGGGTTAAAAACTTTGAAGGGAGGTGAGAGAAGAGAGCTTTTCCAAGGGCAAGGAGTTTTGATACTCACCCAAGATCTTGAGAAGAGGTAAAACTCTTGATTCTAACTCTCTTCTTCTCTCTTAAACTCATTTTGGGTATGTTGGATCTCTTCTCCAAATGTGAGAAACCATGTAAACTCATCCTTTGGAGTTATGGTTCGTTTTATGTCTTTTTACCTTGTAAACTCTTGGTTTAGAGTTAATATTTCAAGAATGGAAAGGGTTGTGGGTTGAGTCATGAAAACCCCAAAACCCTAAAGTAAAAATGGGGTAAAAAGAGAGAGTGGGTAAAATGCTAGAGGTAGAAGATGAGTTTACCTCCAAATGTTGGAATATGAGATGAATATGCATGTTTTAGATGGTTGAATACTTATGATGAAAGTAGTTTAGAAACATCGAACATGTGATGAATATCTTGTATGATTAAATAATGGAATATAAGTTGTTTATGTGATATTTGGAATAAATGACTAACATTGTGTTATGGTGGGATGAGGAAAGATCCTAAAGTTGGAGGCGGTGTTGGTCGAACTTGAGAAGTTGCCAAGAACCAAACCCAACACTCACCGAGGTAAGGATAAGTCTTTAATTGTGCATTTGAAATGGAAAAGGTGTATTTTCTAAAGATGCAAGGATTGAGTTGTAAATTACACATTTAGTATAAACATATATGGGTGTGTTTATATTAAAGTATGCGTAGATTTACGGAAAAGGAAAATATATGTATTTTCTGGTTGTGCCATAATTAAGTGGTAAATCACGTAATTTAGTATAAACATATATGGGTGTGTTTATACTAATGTTAGCGTGGATTTACGGAAATGATTTATGAGGAAATCGATGAAAGGAAAATATGTTTTAGCCAACCATGAATGGTTAGCGACTCTGGCTTGAGTATAGAAGCATGAAAATGATTTATGAGGAGATTGATGAAAGGAAATATGTTTTAGCCGACCATGAATGGTTAGCGACTCTGGCTTGAGTATAGAAGCATACACTCTGGCTTGAGTATAGAAGCATACACTCTGGCTTGAGTATAGAAGTGTAAACTCTGGCTTGAGTATAGAAGTGTAAACTCTGGCTTGAGTATAGAAGTGTAAACTCTGGCTTGAGTATAGAAGCGTATTTGTTTAAAAAGAAAGGAGAATCTGCTTTTAGCTAACCCTAAGGGGTGTAGCGACTTTGGCTCAAGTTATGCAGCAAGACAAAATGAATTTCGAAATGGTTTACTAACCCTTTTTTCTAATGTGGATTATCTTATAATGACGTTTATTGAATTAATGACTTACTCCTTTGTGTGTTTTGTACTTTTGTCATTGATAATTCCATTGTAGGTAAATAGACGAATGAAGTATGCCAGGTCGGGAGCTTTAGGAGCTTTAGACTTTGGATTCACTATTTATGTTTTTCGTATTCTAAATGATTACTTGCGGATTTAAATGAATGTAATCATGGCTAACCATTATTTGGATATTTGTAACCATGCGTAATGTTATTTTGGAGGATCAGAACCTTTGAGGTCTTAGTACTCATAGGGAATGATATGAATGAATTATGTTTTTCTGCAAGATTAATTGTATGATAATATAATAGGTTATAAGATTAGTTCCATGAATGATTCATGAGAACTTCTAGGTAAAATGATTATGTATGTGGTTATTGATTCATGGATTGAGTGTGAGGAGGGGAAATAAGATTTTGAAGTAAGGATATTAAAATGGTAATGTGAGTTATGAGTGATTAAATGGAATTGAATTAAAATGAGAAAAATTTTCAATGGTAGAATTTGGGTCCTTACACAGATACTTGTCGGGTCTGCTACTCGCCGGTCCATGGGTACCCAGTGGATCTACGGGTAACAAAAATTCACATAATATTTAAAAAATTGCAAAAAGTTATAAATTGTAAAAAAAATTATAATCCACGTGTGTGAATAAAAAAACACAAATTATAAAAAAATTATAAAATATAATTAAAACATAAGTCACAACTCTAAATTGTACTTAAATACAAATCTTTTTTACTAAGAGCATAATTTAAAATAAGACAATAACCCATCAAATGTTTAGGATCCCTCCATCAACAACACATGGAACAATTGGTTCCTGCAAAATAAAAAACATACAATTAAAAGATATAACAATTAATTTTATAGATAAAAACATCAATAAATTTACTATCATCATCATTGATATCATCTAGTATAGTATTTGTAATAAAATTGAAGAATATCAACCTCCAATTACTTATAACGCTGGAGAGAGAATGAGTGGTGAAGAGAGAGTGAGGTTCCGATGGAGACAGGAGAATAAAGAAAATAAGGGAATTAAGATTTAGAGAGGAAAAGAGGAAGAGTAGCTGTTAGAGTTAGAAATTAGAAAATAAGGAAATTGAATTATGTTTATATATATATAAGGAGAATAAAGAAAATAAGGGAATTAGGATTTATGGAGGAAGAGTAGTTGTTAGGGTTAGAAATTAGAAAATAATGAAATTGGGTTATATTTATATATATATATATATATATAAGAACGGGTCTGGGTACTAGCGGGTCTAGGTACCACATTACTCAGACCAGCCCCATTTAACAACGGGTCTGAAAAATACCCAACCCCAAATACCCACAGGTCCAAAATAAAGACTCAGACCCTACCCATTGTCATCCTTAATTGTAGGAACCCATATACTAGGATTATTAATGAAATATATATTAATGACATTATATAATTTAAGGCAAATCAAAATAATGATTATATAAACAGTAATAAAACCTTATTAGGTTAGTAGAATAAAATAAGATTTGTGTAAGTAAAAAGAAATCAACAAATGTGTAATTTCCCTAAAACGCATGAAATATCAGTGTAATTTAAATGTGTTTTTGAAAAGAAAAAGAAAAATGGACCAGCCTGCTGGCCTGCCATCCCGGAAAAATATGGGTCGGGCTGACATTTTGAGCCCTTTTAGCAATAAGGTTCGGGCCAATCCAGCACATATTTTGACGAGCCAAAGGCGGACCGGACAAGGTCGGGCTGGGCTGGCCCGTTTTGCCACCCCTAACCCTGATCGAGTCAATGTAACGACCCGATTTTCTACCTTTGAAATTTTTTCATTTATTTTAATCATCTCTTACATACATCTATCACCTTACTTAAAAACCCACATGAAACACTCTTTGAAAATACTATTTACCCCATTGTATTATCATACAAAGTTATGTTGCGGAAAAACATAATTCATTCAATTAGCAATTACCACATACAACCAGTTGTGGGTTTTCCGGAGTTATAAAGTCCATAACTACAAATCTCCGTATTATCTTAATCAGATTACATTTATCTCAAAATGTCATCAATTCAACTACAATGTCAAGTAGCAACAAAGACAAACAAATTGGTAAACACAAAATCTTCCTAAGTGAGCTTCCTCCTCAAAATCCTTCATTTACCTACAATGGGATTATCATAACAACACAAAAAACACAGGGAGTAAGTCATTAGTTCGAAACTAACATCACATGATAATCCACATTCAAATACAATCAAGCTTTAATGTAATTCATAAACACACATACGGAATTATAAACATTCAAATCATCTTCCTTTAATTTCCACATTACTTATATTCATCCTATAGTATATATATCCCATAATATATATTCTATAGTATGCATATTACGTTCATTCGAAACATCATCGGTCTCGTTATTCATATCCACCCTATAACATATATATCCCATAATATATATCCTATAGCATGTATATTACTTTCTTTCTCAACATCTTCCTTTTTATCGCTCATATTCACCCTATAGAATATATATCTCATACTATATATCCTATAGCATGCATACGGCATTCATGTGACATTCACATTTCTCGTCATTCATATTCACCCTATAGAATATATATCCCATACTATATACCATATAGCATGCATATGACTTTCATTTTGAGTCATATTTCCTTTGGTACTCCCCCAATAATATTACTTTCATTTGAGTCATCTTTCCATTGGTTCTCCCCCAATAATATTACTTTCATTGAGTCATCTTTCCATTGGTTCTCACCCAATAATATTACTTTCATTGAGTCATCTTTCCATTGGTTCTCCCCCAATAATGTTACTTTTATCGAGTCATCTTTCCATTGGTTCTCCCCCAATAATGTTACTTTTATTGAGTCATCTTTCCATTGGTTTTCCCCCAATAAGATTGAATTCATTATGAGTCATATTTTCTTTGGTACTCCCCCAAATAGATTGAATTCGTTTTTGAGTCATGTTTCCTTTGGTACTCCCCCAAATAGATTGAATTCATTTTTGAGTCATATTTCCTTTGGTACTCCCCAAATAGATTGAATTCGTTTTGAGTCATATTTCCGTTGGTACTCCCCCAATAAATGATTCCGAGTCTTATTTCCATTGGGACTCCCCCAATAAATGTTTCCGAGTCTTATTTCCATTGGGACTCCCCCAATAAATGTTTCCGAGTCTTATTTCCATTGGGACTCCCCCAATAAATGTTTCCGAGTCATATTTCCATTGGGACTCCCCCAATAAATTTTTCCGAGTCTTATTTCCATTGGGACTCCCCCAATAAATGTTTCCGAGTCTTATTTACATTGGGACTCCCCCAATAAATGTTTCCGAGTCTTATTTCCATTGGGACTCCCCCAATAAATGTTTCCGAGTCTTATTTCCATTGGGACTCCCCCAATAAATGTTTCCGAGTCTTATTTCCATTGGGACTCCCCCAATAAATGTTTCCGAGTCTTATTTCCATTGGGACTCCCCCAATAAATGTTTCCGAGTCTTATTTCCATTGGGACTCCCCCAATAAATGTTTCCTTCTTTTTCCATAACAGTAAAATCACGCATTTTCCAACATAATGCATAAATTACAGACGTATTATTTTAAACCATTACCTCTTTCACATACCTCATTCATATAAGCTAGTATGATTTAGAAAACACTTATCCCTTACCTCAGTGAGCGTTGGAGATCAGTTCCGAGTAACTTTAAAAGTCTCCTCCGCGATTTCCTCCAACCTTAGGATCTTTCCTCATTATCACCAATAACAATGATGTCAGTCATTTATTTAAAATAACACATAAATAACTCGTATTTCATCATCCAATACACAAGGGATTCATGTATTCTCAATATTTCCAAAACTACTTCAATTCAAGTTTCTAAATATCAAAACATACATGTTCATCTCATATAACAACATCAGAAAGCTTATTCATCTTCTACCTCTAGCATTTTACTCATTTTCCTCTTTAACCTCATTTTCAATTTAGGGTTTTGGGGTTTTCATGAATCAACCACCAAACCTTTCCATTTCTTGAAATACTAACTCTAAACCAAGAGTTTACAAGATAGAAACAACATAAAACGAACCATAACTCGAAAAGATGAGTTTCCATGGTTTCCATTATTTTGAAAATGAATCCAACATACCCAAAACAAGTTAGAGAGGAAGAAGAAGAGTTAGGAACAAGAGGTTTACCTCTTCTCAAGCTCTAAGATGAGTCCAAAGGCTCTTTGCTCTTGAAAAGCTCTCTTCTCTCTCTTCTCTTCAAAGTTCTAACCCTAAAATGTGTTTTGGGTTTCTATTTTATAGACACAGCAATAAGTGTAATCGATTAGAAGTATAGTGTAATCGATTACATAGTGTAAATTATAGAGGCATCGTCGCGATGTAATCGAATACCAACATGGTGTAATCGATTACATTAATATGATGTAATCGATTACCAGAAGTGTGTAATCGATTACACAGTGTAAATTACAGAGGCATTGTCGTGATGTAATCGATTACCAACATGGTGTAATCGATTACATTGTGTCAGATGTACTATCTGATAATTTTCATCATGTAATCGATTACCAGGACTGTGTAATCGATTATATTACCCAAAATTGCCAAGTATAGCCCAGGATTTCACCCTCCCATGTGAACCTTTCTCGATCAAGCGAGTACCTCTCGCTCAAGCGAGGATCCGAGGACTGATACTATAATTTTAAAGACTTAAAATTTGGGGTGTTACAATCCTCCCCCTCTTAAAAGAATTTTCGTCCTCGAAAATCAAGCATACATCGGAAATCAAAATCATCACCTAGACCTTAGGCACAAGGATACTCCTCCAAAATCATAATCGATTCTCTACTCCATTAAGATCACTTAATCAGTCAATAAGGGCATACACCACTAAATCGTGACATCACCCACCAATTCATGAACTAACTCATCAATGTCCAAATATTAAGGTTTCAGCCTTTAATATTCCGAATGCCCTAAGAACTAAACCGAAATTTAGACTAAAGATCTTTCCTACATTCGTCAAGAACCATAGGTATCTAGCACCTATCCATCTATCAATCCTTACATACGTTAAGAATTTTGATAACATTCTCGAACTTCAGCGAATGGGGAACTCCTTATCTCATATCTATCTAAATGTGTCTTTTAACATCCATCATACACTAGCTAGTTTCATCTCCACTTAAGAATCTAGCACAATTCCATTTCACTCAATCAACAAAGTACTTACACAATAGGACTCTTAGTGTCTCATCCATCGTACACAATTCAACTATCCAATAATTGTCTAATTACATCAAATCTTATCGTCTAAAGAAATTACCAATTTCTAGCCCCCGCTGAAACCATAAAACCATTTATTCACACCAAAACTAGGTATTCTGTTACCAATCGGCAAGCACAACTCGACCAACACTCAACCTACAACTTGCGTTCGGTTTGGTCACTCCAATCCCGTCAGCAAAATAAACTTATTAACCCACTCGCATTATGTCCAGAAATTCATGGGCGTCTTATATCACTAAACTTTTAACAACCTCATACTTATTCCGATATGGTTGCTAAAATTTTCAGCATTCCCCAACATAAGACTAAATCATTATTTAGCCACAAGTTATGTTTCACCCAGAAGTAGTTTTCGAAAGCGTTTTGAATCCACGATTCATGGCAACCACATCGTGAAACACAATTTGCATTATCATTTCAACACAACCCAAAACTCTTAGGGTTACATTACAATCATGCACAACAATTATCGACGTTCACGAAACAACAATAACTTTTGCCGGTACAACATTCAATGCAGACAACTTAGGTACACCACCACTATTTCATGCATTGCCAATTTCCTACCGCAAAAGAACCGGTCCTTCAAGACCAAAAGTTTCACGTCCAATATAATGTATTCATCACATCGACGGGTAAGTAACTTAACTATCCTCTTTTCTCGACTATCAGTATACTCCTTACCCCCTTAGCATACACATACACACTAAGGCCAACAAAAGTAATTAACCTTTAACAAATCGTAAAAGAAAACAAGCATCCCCGACTTAAACATTTTTCTTGTCAACATACTTATTATAAAAGTCAATCATTCATAGACGAAAGTCCACTTTCCAAGACACAATAAATAGTCCTTTCAAATCTTAACATCTCGAAATACTAACGAGTTCTTAAATACCCTCTCGTGACATTTACTGAATAAATACCGATCCCTTTTTCGAAAGAGGGTCCTGACTTTCTTAGCCGACACTGGCCCCATACTACTAGCATAGTCAGAGATCTCGCACAGATTCCTAACCGTCACAACCTTGTCAGCACTATTCAATCAAAATAAGCTTATATCAATCAACACATAATATCCACATTCACCCTATAGTACACTTACATACCATACTATATATGTTCTATAGTGTGCATATCTTATTCGTCCAAATATACTCATTTCTCACAAATATGTACTGGCTCGCACCCAAAAATGCAGTACCTAGATCGACATCCACTCGATGGAAACAACATCATTTCATTGCATACGTGCAAATAACTACGGTTCACTCAAAATTCTCCACTAGCATTTCAATTTATACTTGCTACCATCACAGAAACATGATATTCATCCAAGCAGCATTTAGACAAACAAGACTCTTGGAGTCTTTCACCTACCAATCAAAATCACCAAGTCAACATCCAACCGGAAATCACAATCACAAACTCTCCATAAACAATTTCAACAAGATTCTCACAACCAAAAACTTTTAGCAAGAATTTCACCAGAGAATCCCCAACATGGGTCTCACACAATAAATTCAATAAAAGTTTTACAACCAGAAGTTTTTAACAAGCACTTCATCAATAACTCACAACAAGACATCGAACGATAAATTCACAACCAAACACTTATCGCAGGAAATTCAACAATCATCTTTCAAATCAGCAGTTACCACGGTCAACAACAATGCACATAAGTCAAGTAGTTAACTCACACAAATTTCACAAAGAAGCATGTAAGGTCATACCCTAGGCCGCAGAGTTGACATATGCTCTGATACCATATTGTAACGACCCAATTTTCTACCTTTGAAAAATTTTCATTTATTTTAATCCTCTCTTACATACATCTATCACCTTACTTAAAAACCCTCATGAAACACTCTTTGAAAATACTCTTTACCCCATTGTATTATCATACAAAGTTATGTTGCGGAAAAACATAATTCATTCAATTAGCAATTACCACATACAATCAGTTGTGGGTTTTCCGGAGTTATAAAGTCCATAACTACAAATCTCCGTATTATCCTAATCAGATTACATTTATCTCAAAATGTCATCAATTCAACTACAATGTCAAGTAGCAACAAAGACGAACAAATTGATAAACACAAAATCTCCCTAAGTGAGCTTCCTCCTCAAAATCCTTCATTTACCTACAATAGGATTATCATAACAACACACAAAACACAGGGAGTAAGTCATTAGTTCGAAACTAACATCACATGATAATCCACATTCAAATACAATCAAGCTTTAACGTAATTCATAAACACACATACGGAATTATAAACATTCAAATCATCTTCCTTTAATTTCCACTTTACTCATATTCATCCTATAGTATATATATCCCATAATATATATTCTATAGTATGCATATTACGTTCATTCGAAACATCATCGGTCTCGTTATTCATATCCACCCTATAACATATATATCCCATAATATATATCCTATAGCATGTATATTACTTTCTTTCTCAACATCTTCCTTTTTATCGCTCATATTCACCCTATAGAATATATATCTCATACTATATATCCTATAGCATGCATACGGCATTCATGTGACATTCACATTTCTCGTCATTCATATTCACCCTATAGAATATATATCCCATACTATATACCCTATAGCATGCATATGACTTACATTTTGAGTCATATTTCCATTGGTACTCCCCCAATAATATTACTTTCATTTGAGTCATCTTTCCATTGGTTCTCCCCCAATAATATTACTTTCATTGAGTCATCTTTCCATTGGTTCTCCCCCAATAATATTACTTTCATTGAGTCATCTTTCCATTGGTTCTCCCCCAATAATATTACTTTCATTGAGTCATCTTTCCATTGGTTCTCCCCCAATAATGTTACTTTTATCGAGTCATCTTTCCATTGGTTCTCCCCCAATAATGTTACTTTTATTGAGTCATCTTTCCATTGGTTTTCCCCCAATAAGATTGAATTCATTATGAGTCATATTTTCTTTGGTACTCCCCCAAATAGATTGAATTCGTTTTTGAGTCATGTTTCCTTTGGTACTCCCCCAAATAGATTGAATTCATTTTTGAGTCATATTTCCTTTGGTACTCCCCCAAATATATTGAATTCGTTTTGAGTCATATTTCCATTGGTACTCCCCCAATAAATGATTCCGAGTCTTATTTCCATTGGGACTCCCCCAATAAATGTTTCCGAGTCTTATTTCCATTGGGACTCCCCCAATAAATGTTTCTGAGTCTTATTTCCATTGGGACACCCCAATAAATGTTTCCGAGAATGGGCTAGCTTGAGCGAGAATGGGCTCGCTTGAGCGAGAATGGTCTCGCTTGAGCGAGAACCCGACGACTGCTCTTTAAAAATAGAAACCCCAAACACATTTTAGGGTTAGAACTCGAAGAGAAGAGAGAGAAGGGAGCTTTTCAAGAGCAAGGAGCCTTAGGACTCATCTTAGAGCTTGCGAAGAGGTAAACCTCTTGTTTCTAACTCTTCTTCTTCCTCTCTAACTTGTTTTGGGTATGTTAGATCTATTTTCAAAATATGAGAAACCATGGAAACTCATCCGTTAGAGTTATGGTTCGTTTTATGTTGTTTTTATCTTGTAAACTCTTGGTTTAGAGATAGTATCTCAAGAATGGAAAAGGTTGTGGGTTGATTCATGAAAACCCCAAAAACCCTAAAAGTGAAAATGTGGTAAAAGGAGAGAATGAGTAAAATGTTAGAGGTAGAAGATGAGTTTACCCCAAATATTGAAATATGAGATGTTATGCATGTTTTAGATGGTTGAATATTGATGATGAATATTTTGTATGATTAAATGATGCAAAATAAGTTGTTTATGTAATATTTAGAATAAATAACTAACATTGTGTTATGTGGTGGGATGAGAAGAGAGATCCTAAGGTTGGAGGTGGTGTTGGTAGAATTCGAGAAGTTGCCAAGAACCGAACCCCAATACTCACCAAGGTAAGGAGGAGTCTTTAAATGGTATATGGTAATGGATAATGTGTGTATTTTCTGAGTGTGAGTACGATAAAGTGATGAATCGCTTAGTTATGGTAAACATATATGGGTGTGTCTATGATAATGGTATGCGTGGATTTACTGTTTACGGATTTATGTTGTATCAATGAAAACAAAATATGATTTTAGCCGACCATTATTGGTTAGCAAAACTTTGGCTCAAGTTATGTAGCAATGCTTTGGCTCAAGCTATGTAGCAACACTTTGGCTCAAGTTATGTAGCAACACTTTGGCTCAAGTTATGTAGCAAAACTTTGGCTCAAGTTATGTAGCAATGCTTTGGCTCAAGCTATGTAGCAACACTTTGGCTCAAGTTATGAAGCAATACTTTGGCTCAAGTTATGTAGCAATGCTTTGGCTCAAGCTATGTAGCAACACTTTGGCTCAAGTTATGAAGCAACACTTTGGCTCAAGTTATGAAGCAATACTTTGGCTCAAGTTATGTAGCAATACTTTGGCTCAAGTTATGTAGCAACACTTTGGCTCAAGTTATGTAGCAAAACTTTGGCTCAAGTTATGTAGCAATGCTTTGGCTCAAGCTATGTAGCAACACTTTGGCTCAAGTTATGTAGCAATACTTTGGCTCAAGTTATGTAGCAACGCTTTGGCTCAAGCTATGTAGCAAAACTTTGGCTCAAGTAATGTAGCACAAAATGAGTTAATAAAGCGACGCTTCCAGAACTGATACTCTAATTTTTAAAGACTAAAATTTGGGGTGTTACAATCCTCCCCCTCTTATAAGAATTTTCGTCCCCGAAAATTAAACATATCTCGGAAATCAAAATCATCACCTAAACCTTAGGCACAAGGATACTCCACCAAAATCATAATCGATTCCCTAATCCATTAAGATTACTTAATCAGTCACTAAGGGCATACACCACTAAACCGTGACATCACCCACCAATTCATGAACTAACTCATAAATGTCCAAATATTAAGGTTTCAGCCTTTAATATCCCGAATGCCCTGAGAATTAAACCGTAATTTAGTCTAAAGATCTTTCCTACATTCGTCAAGAACCATAAGTATCTAGCACCTATCCATCTATCAATCCTAACATACGTTAAGAATTTCGATAACATTCTCGAACTTTAGCGAATGGGAAACTCCTTATCTCATATCTATCTAAATGCGTCTTTTAACATCCATCATACACTAGCTAGTTTCATCTCCACTCAAGAATCTAGCACAATTTCATTTCACTCAATCAACAAAGTATTTACACAATAGGACTCTTAGTGTCTCATCCATCGTACACAATTCAACTATCCAATAATTGTCTAATTACATCAAATATTTCTACCAGCAAATCTTATCGTCTAAAGAAATTACCAATTTCTAGCCTCCACTGAAACCATGAAACCATTTATTCACACCAAAACTAGGTATTACGTTACCAATCGGCAAGCCCAAGTCGACCAACACTCGACCTACAACTTGCGTTCGGTTTGGTCACTCCAATTCCGTCAGCAAAATAAACTTATTAACCCACTCGCATTATGCCCAGAAATACATGGGCGTCTTTTATCAATAAATTTTTCTTAACAACTTCATACTTATCCCGAGATGGTTGCTAAAATTTCAGAATTCTCCAACATAAGACCAAATCATTTCTTAGCCACAGACTATGTTTCACCCAAAGAAAAGGATTTTCGAAAACGGTTTGAATCCACGACTTATGAAACAAAGTTTACATAATCAGTTCAACACAACCCAAAACTCCTTCTCTCATATGGCTACATCACACTCATACACCGTCATTACTGACGTTCACGAAACAGCAACAACTTTCGCTGGTACAACATTCAATGCAGACCACTTAGGTACACCACCACTATTTCATGCATTGCCAATGTCCTACCGCAAAAGAACCGGTCATTCGAGACCAAAAGTTTCACGTCTAATAAAATGTATTCATCACATCAACGGGGTAAACAACTCGACTAGCCTCTTTCCTCGATTATCAGCATAAGTCTTACCTCTTTAGCATACAAATACATATCAATGCATACCAAATTTAAATCTTCACCTCAACAATTTCACATAGTTAAACATAACACGATTTGCTGACCGCTAGTCCATTTCCAGGATTAAATCCAGCTAGGACGTCATTGCGCATATCAACACAATGGTAAAGGTTCTACCATTTACCAACCGTACACTGAGACACTCCCGATCCAAAATAAGTTTTTGAGGTTCAACATCCCCGCACATAATTTGGTGTTCACTACCAATATATATTTGTTACGGCGAGTACTCCTCTTTAAAAAAAAAATTCATAGACCAGAAGCTTCATACACAAGAATCAAAAATAACTTTTTCATACCTAATCGATTTTGGGTACCAACCATAGGTCACCTCAAAATGATAATACATCTGATTAGTCAACGTCCATGTAAACACATTAGTCGCAAGAACCTTTAGGTAATTTATCCAACCTCTATTTCCTTTTCGAAATATGAGTTTCACCTCTTAGCGTACGCATACACACTAAGGCCAACAAAGGGAATTAACCTTTAACAACTCATAAGAGAAAACAAGCATCCCCGACTTAACGATTTTTCTTGTCAGTATACTTATTATAAAAGTCAATCATTCATAGACGAAAGTCCACTTTCCAATACAAAATAAATAGTTCTTTCAAATCTTAACATCTCGAAATACTAACGAGTTCTTAAATACCCTCTTGTGACATTTACTGAATGAATATCGATCCCTTTTTCGAAGGAGGGTCCTGACTTTCTTAGCCGACATTGGCCCTATACCACTGGCCTGGTCAGAGACCTTGCACAGATCCCCAACCGCTACAACCCTGTCAGCGCTATTCAATCATAACATGATTTGCCGACAATCATTCCATCCCTAGAATTATATCTAACTGGGATAACGACAAGCAGACTGAGTCTATGGTAAATATCACACCTTTTACCACAATCGGACTCTAGAACATAAACGACGACACCACCACCAGCACAAAGATTGGGGTCGACGCGACCAAGTCATAAGTAATGACTCAGTTTACAATCTCAGCCGGTTTTCACATTTAACATATATGAGGGAGTGTGTCGCTCCCGAATCAACATCACTAAACAAGGAATACCTGTCACCATGCGTTTACCTCTTGCCGGATCATCAACACCCGATGTCCCTGCGCCACTTGGGGTAACCATCCGACCGTGGTCCCTTGCCTCCCCAGCATGCATGACATTAGGTCTCCGATCCAGCTTGGGCAATACCTTTTAATATGCCCAAACTCCTTGCAGTGGAAACATCCATTCTCTTTTTTCGGGCACGTACTTCCATAGTGAAGTCTACCGCACTTGTAACACTAGTCAGTAAGCTAATTTTAATTCACTCAAGTCAAGAAATCACATAGTCTCATAACAAGTCGCATGTCATCATACCAAAGCCACATGCTTTAAACATTCAATACACACAATCTCAACTAGTCAAAATTTTACACATGTTACAAAGAAGCAAGTAAGGCCATGCCCTAGGTCGCAGAATTAACTATGCTCTGATACCATATTGTAACGACCCGATTTTTTACCCTTGAAAATTTTTCTCATTTTAATTCAATTCCATTCAATCACTCATAACTCAATTTACCATTTTAATATCCTTACTTCAAAATCTTGTTTCCCCTCCTCACACTCAATCCATGAATCAATAACCACATGCAATAATCATTTTACCTAGAACTTCTCATGAATCATTCCTGGAACTAATCTTATAACCTATTATATTATCGTACAATTAATCTTGTAGAAAGACATAATTCATTCATATCATTCCCTATGAGTACTAAGACCTCAAAGGTTCCGATCCTCCAAAATAACATTACGCATAGTTACAAATATCCAAATCATGGTTAGTCATGATTACAATCATTTAAATCCGTAGGTAATCATTTAGAATACGAAAAACATAAATAGTGAATCCAAAGTCTAAAGCTCCTAAAGCTCCCGACCTGGCATACTTCATTCGTCTATTTACCTGCAATGGGATTATCAATGACAAAAGTACAAAACACATAAAGGAGTAAGTCATTAATTCAATAAACGTCATTATAAGATAATCCACATTAGAACAATGAGTTAATAAACCATTTGTTTTATAAATTCATTTTGTGCTACATTACTTGAGCCAAAGTTTTGCTACATAGCTTGAGCCAAAGCGTTGCTACATAACTTGAGCCAAAGTATTGCTACATAACTTGAGCCAAAGTGTTGCTACATAGCTTGAGCCAAAGCATTGCTACATAACTTGAGCCAAAGTTTTGCTACATAACTTGAGCCAAAGTGTTGCTACATAACTTGAGCCAAAGTATTGCTACATAACTTGAGCCAAAGTATTGCTTCATAACTTGAGCCAAAGTGTTGCTTCATAACTTGAGCCAAAGTGTTGCTACATAGCTTGAGCCAAAGCATTGCTACATAACTTGAGCCAAAGTATTGCTTCATAACTTGAGCCAAAGTGTTGCTACATAGCTTGAGCCAAAGCATTGCTACATAACTTGAGCCAAAGTTTTGCTACATAACTTGAGCCAAAGTGTTGCTACATAACTTGAGCCAAAGTGTTGCTACATAGCTTGAGCCAAAGCATTGCTACATAACTTGAGCCAAAGTTTTGCTAACCAATAATGGTCGGCTAAAATCATATTTTGTTTTCATTGATACAACATAAATCCGTAAACAGTAAATCCACGCATACCATTATCATAGACACACCCATATATGTTTACCATAACTAAGCGATTCATCACTTTATCGTACTCACACTCAGAAAATACACACATTATCCATTACCATATACCATTTAAAGACTCCTCCTTACCTTGGTGAGTATTGGGGTTCGGTTCTTGGCAACTTCTCGAATTCTACCAACACCACCTCCAACCTTAGGATCTCTCTTCTCATCCCACCACATAACACAATGTTAGTTATTTATTCTAAATATTACATAAACAACTTATTTTGCATCATTTAATCATACAAAATATTCATCATCAATATTCAACCATCTAAAACATGCATAACATCTCATATTTCAATATTTGGGGTAAACTCATCTTCTACCTCTAACATTTTACTCATTCTCTCCTTTTACCACATTTTCACTTTTAGGGTTTTTGGGGTTTTCATGAATCAACCCACAACCTTTTCCATTCTTGAGATACTATCTCTAAACCAAGAGTTTACAAGATAAAAACAACATAAAACGAACCATAACTCTAACGGATGAGTTTCCATGGTTTCTCATATTTTGAAAATAGATCTAACATACCCAAAACAAGTTAGAGAGGAAGAAGAAGAGTTAGAAACAAGAGGTTTACCTCTTCGCAAGCTCTAAGATGAGTCCTAAGGCTCCTTGCTCTTGAAAAGCTCCATTCTCTCTCTTCTCTTCGAGTTCTAACCCTAAAATGTGTTTGGGGTTTCTATTTTTAAAGAGCAGTCGTCGGGTTCTCGCTCAAGCGAGCCCATTCTCGCTCAAGCGAGCCCATTCTCGCTCAAGCTAGCCCATTCTCGCTCAAGCGAGAATCTCATAGTAGCAATTTTCGCTTAACGCATAGATGTAATCGATTACATGGATTGTGTAATCGATTACATAGTGTAAAATGCACATATCTGATGCTTTTATCTGCATGTAATCGATTACATGTATTGTGTAATCGATTACATGTATTGTGTAATCGATTACATCATGTAAAATGCAAATATCTGATGCTTTTATCTGCATGTAATCGATTACATGTATTGTGTAATCGATTACATGACATGTATTGTGTAATCGATTACATGTATTGTGTAATCGATTACATCATGTAAAATGCACATATCTGATGCTTTTATCTGCATGTAATCGATTACATGTATTGTGTAATCGATTACGTCATGTAAAATACACATATCTGATGCTTTTTATCTGCATGTAATCGATTACATGGACTGTGTAATCGATTACACTGCCCAAAATTGCCATTTCTCGCTCGGGTGATACAACTCTCGCTCAGGCGAGAATCCTCCAGTATAGCCCAAGATTTCACCCTCCCAGATGCACCTCTCTCGCTCAAGCGAGAATCTCTGGATCAAGCGACGCTTCCAGAACTGATACTCTAATTTTTAAAGACTAAAATTTGGGGTGTTACAGGACTCCCCCAATAAATGTTTCTGAGTCTTATTTCCATTGGGACTCCCCCAATAAATGTTTCCGAGTCTTATTTCCATTGGGACTCCCCCAATAAATGTTTTCGAGTCTTATTTCCATTGGGACTCCCCCAATAAATGTTTCCGAGTCTTATTTCCATTGGGACTCCCCCAATAAATCTTTCCTTCTTTTTCCATAACAGTAAAATCACGCATTTTCCAACATAATGCATAAATTACAGACGTATTATTTTAAACCATTACCTCTTTCACATACCTCATTCATATAAGCTAGTATGATTTAGAAAACACTTATCCCTTACCTCAGTGAGCGTTGGAGATCAGTTCCGAGTAACTTTAAAACTCTCCTCCGCGATTTCCTCCAACCTTAGGATCTTTCCTCATTATCACCAATAACAATGATGTCAGTCATTTATTCAAAATAACACATAAATAACTCGTATTTCATCATCAAATACACAAGGGATTCATGTATTCTCAATATTTCCAAAACTACTTCAATTCAAGTTTCTAAATATCAAAACATACATGTTCATCTCATATAACAACATCAGAAAGCTTATTCATCTTCTACCTCTAGCATTTTACTCATTTTCCTCTTTAACCTCATTTTCAATTTAGGGTTTTGGGGTTTTCATGAATCAACCACCAAACCTTTCCATTTCTTGAAATACTAACTCTAAACCAAGAGTTTACAAGATAGAAACAACATAAAACGAACCATAACTCGAAAAGATGAGTTTCCATGGTTTCCATTATTTTGAAAATGAATCCAACATACCCAAAACAAGTTAGAGAGGAAGAAGAAGAGTTAGGAACAAGAGGTTTACCTCTTCTCAAGCTCTAAGATGAGTCCTAAGGCTCTTTGCTCTTGAAAAGCTCTCTTCTCTCTCTTCTCTTCAAAGTTCTAACCCTAAAATGTGTTTTGGGTTTCTATTTTATAGACACAGCGATAAGTGTAATCGATTACAAGTATAGTGTAATCGATTACACATTGTAAATTACAGAGGCATCGTCGCGATGTAATCGAATACCAACATGGTGTAATCGATTACATTAATACGATGTAATCGATTACCAGAAGTGTGTAATCGATTACACAGTGTAAATTATAGAGCCATTGTCGTGATGTAATCGATTACCAACATGGTGTAATCGATTACATTGTGTCAGATGTACATATCTGATAATTTTCATCATGTAATCGATTACCAGGACTGTGTAATCGATTATATTACCCAAAATTGCCAAGTATAGCCTAGGATTTCACCCTCCCAGGTGAACCTTTCTCGATCAAGCGAGTACCTCTCGCTCAAGCGAGGATCCGAGGACTGATACTATAATTTTAAAGACTTAAAATTTGGGGTGTTACAGTCAACAACTTGTTTCAGTTTCATAACACTGAATAGACTTATGTTCCGACCCTGTGTTTGATTGTTATGGTTTCATGAAATAAGAAGACTAAGAATAAAATACATAATTGTTTCAATTAATTTATAGTTGTCACTACGTTTGTCGCTATCAAAATGTAGAAAATTCTCATTTATGCCTAAATTGAAAAGTATGGTTATTGAAATAGTGTTCTAAACATGGAATTCAATAATAGATAGAGGAAGATATTAGTTTCCCTCTTATATTAAAATGATACATTTGCTAACTGCATGAATTAATTATACCCTTAATTTATTTTATTAAGAATCAATTATTAAAATAACATTATATATTTGTTTATTTTTATGTCTAAGAAGAGTTTTTCTCACTCTGTGTATACATAGGTAGAATAGGGAAATTAAGACTATATAATCTAAGGATGAAAACTGATCAATTGTTGGTTTGATTTATTAATAGTAGAAGAAAGAGAATTAATAGCATAATAGACCACATTGGTTCAACTTCCCAATTGAAGAGATAATGGAGAAAATATTAATGATTGTAACCGCTTCTCAACTTGAAGAATAAAGTCATATGTGACACGAGTCGTCTTACTATTAGATTCCCAAATAATTTATTAAGTTATTGAAGAACTTATTTTTTTCATTAAATAAATTATTTAAACTAAAAGATAATTAATAATAGAGAAACTACATGAAGCGACTTCCCACTTCGAGAGATAGCAAAGACAATACCATAATCATTTCTCTACTTGTAGTAGTAAGTAAAAAAATATAAAATACTTGATCCATGGCCTCTTAAATGAACAAGTATATAAAATGATAAAAATGTTTTAACATGTTATATTTTCCTTTGTTTTTTTGTAGTATTTATCTCCACATTGGTGAAAAATATATTTAGTTCTGATAAATGTATCCTACTGTTAGCTTTAAATCACCTTAAACAAGTTTGAGAAATTTCACAAGAGGAATGGCATTCTTCAAGCAATATTTTTTTTCCAAAAGCTTAAATCAACTAAGACAATGTTTTCTACATTCTAGCTTAATTTCATAATAAATACGTGAATATCTTGTATGGTTAAATGATGCAATATAAGTTGGTTATGAAATATTTGGAATAAATGACTAACATTTTGTTGTATGGTGGGAATGAGGAAAGATCCTAGAGTTGGTGTCGGTGGAACTAGTGCAGTTACCAAGAACCCAACCCAACACTCACCAAGGTAAGGATAAGTCTTTAATTTGCGCATTTGAAATGGAAAATGTGTGTATGTTCTGGTTGTGCAAGGATTAATTGGTGAATCACGTATTTATTATAAACATATATGGGTATGTTTGTACTAAGGATTGCGTGGATTCACTGAGTATGATTGATAGTGAAATCAATGAAAAGGAAACGTATTTTTAGCCGACCACAAATGGTTAGCGACTTCGGCTCGAGTTTATGTAGCAACACTTCGGCCCGAGTTTATGTGGCAACACTTCGGCTCGAGTTTATGTAGCAACACTACGGCCCGAGTTTATGTGGCAACACTTCGGCTCGAGTTTATGTAGCAACACTTCGGCCCGAGTTTATGCGGCATGTTTTCTTATAAAAGAGATGAGAAATTGTTTTTAGCGAACCCTAAGGGGTGTAGCGACTTCGGCTCGAGTTTATGTAGCAACACTTCGACCCGAATTTATGTGGCAAGTTTTATTGGTAAAAAGGATGAGAAATTGCTTTTAGCTAACCCTAAGGGGTGTAATGACTTTGGCTCAAGTGATGTAGCACGAAAAATGAATTTCAAAGTGATTTACTAACTTTTTCTAAATGTGAATTATCTTATAATGACGTTTATTGAATTAATGACTTACTCCTTTATGTGTTTGTATTTCGTTATTGATAATCTCATTGCAGATGAACAGGTAACCTGAGGTGGCCTTATTTTTGGAAGCTTAGGAGCTTTATATTTTTGGATTTCAATTATTAGCACTATTTTGTACATGAGTGCTTATTGAATTACTTGGAATATTTTGTAACTATGGATATATGACTTATACGATTGATTGTAATTCCGCATATACGTAGCTATGAGTATTTTGGAAACTCATAGCTAGTTGTATGCGGTAGACACTAGGGTTTAATTGAATGAATTATGTTTTTCCGCAATATAAATTGTATGGTAATATCTTATGTTAAAAAGTGTTTTATGGAGTGATAATTGAGAAATCAAAGTAGTATGATGACGATATGCATGAAAGGATTAAAACAATGGTAGAATTTGGATCTTTACAAATCTCATTGCAGGTAGGTGGAATATGTAAGGAAGTTTTGATTAGGAACATAGAGGCTTTTAATTCTTTTTGGAAGTCCTTATATTCATTCTTTTGTAATGTGACTAACTGTATTTTGAACATGAATATTTGTAACTCTGGATATTCGTAGCTATGGGTATTTTGGAATCCCATAGCTAATTGTATGCGGTAGTTACTAGGATATATGAATGAGTTACGATTTTCTGCTATGCGAACTATAAGGACCCAAATTCCTATCCTAGAAAATTTTTCTTTAATTTAATCCAATTTCATGCATTTAACTATAATTTATAATTACCGATTGAATGAACTTATTTAAAAGATCTCACTTCCTTCATCACTCCCAATCTATAAACCAAAAGTACATAGTAAATCAGATGACATAAAAACATAATTCGTATTAGTGTAACTTAGTAACTACCGCATACAATTAGCTATGGGTTTCCAAAACACCCATAGCTACATATATCCCGAGTTACTAGCTTCCAGGATTAATGTCATGTACAACAATCATGTTCATAGTTACAAATAGTTAGTTCAAGTACAACAAATGAGGTTATACAAAATGCGGTTATACAAAATGAGGTTATACAAATAGTTAGTTCATAGTTACCCATAGCTACATATATCCCGATGGAAAATGCGTGGATGTTTATGGTTATGTATAATGAAATGAATTGTAAATCACTTAATTGTTATAAGCATATATGGGTATGTTTGTAACAATGATGGTGTGCATTTACCGTCTAAGTATTGGTGGAGTGCCAATGGAAATAAAACTCGGAATAATGAGATGAACTGTAAATCACATAATTGTTATAAGCATATATGGGTATGTTTGTAATGATGATGGTGCGGATTTACTGTTTATGTATTGGTGGAGTGCCAATAGAAATAAAACTCGTTTTTAGCCGACCATGATTGGTTAGCGACTTTGGCTCAATAATGTAGCAAGCTTTAGCTCAAGCAACGTAGCAAGTTTTGGCTCAAGCAATGTAGCAAGCTTTGGCTCAAGCAATGTAGCAAGATTTGGCTCAAGCAATGTAGCAAACTTTAGCTTAAGTTATGGAGCACGTTTTCAAAAGTATAAACAAAGGAAATGGTTTTAAGTATATTTAATTCTAAGTTTTTACTTAACTTTATTAAAATGTAGATTAACGTGTATTGACATTATTTTACGTTAACGATATAAGGACCTAAATTCTACCCTTGAAATTTTTTCTCTTATTTACTTCCTTCACATACATTTTTCATTTTAAATTCTATTTACTTATTCATACTCATTCCATATCCTCATTTTCATATACATTCTACTCTACAGAAACTCATAATTCATTTAAATATGAATTAGTAACCACCACATACAACTAGTTATGAGTTTCCAAAATACCCATAGCTACACATATCCAGAGTTACAACACCATGTAAGTTAATATATCTGTAATTACATAATGCTTTAAACTATCAAATATGCACTCATGTACAAAATAGTGCAAGTAAATGAATCCAAAATATAAAGTTCCTAAAGCTCCCAAAAACGAGTCCCCCTCATATTGCCTGTTTATTTGCAATGGGATTATCAATGACAAAAACACAAACACGCAAAGGAGTAAGTAATTAATTCAACAAACGTCATTATAAGATAATCCACATTAGAAAAGGGTTAGTAAACCATTTTGAAATTCATTTTCTTTGCTGCATAACTTGAGTCGAAGTTGCTACACCCCTTAAGGTTAGCTAAAAGCATATTCTCATTTCTTTTAAGAGAAAACGTGCTACATATACTTGAGGCGGAGTTTGCTTATATACTCAAGCCAGAGTGTTGCTTATATACTCAAGCCAGAGTGTTGCTTATATACTCAAGCCAGAGTTTTCCTTATATACTCAAGCCAGAGTGTTGCTTATATACTCAAGCCAGAGTTTTGCTTATATACTCAAGCCAGAGTGTTGCTTATATACTCAAGCCAGAGTCGCTAACCATTCATGGTCGGCTAAAAATATATTTCCTTTTCATTGCTTTCACCATAAATCATTTCCCGTGAATCCCCGCCATCATTAGTATAAACACACCCATATATGTTTATACTAAATACGTGATTCACGACTTAATCATTGCACAACCATAAAATACACACATTTTCTATTTTCAATCTACAAGTAAAGACTTATCCTTACCTCGGTGAGTGTTGGGTTTGGAGTAAACCAGAATTTCATCAATAAATACTACTACGAATGAATCCAAATATGGATGAAAAATCTGATTCATGTAGTCGGTAAATATTGTTGGGGCATTCGTTACACCAAAAGGCATGACCAAATACTCAAAATGTCCATACCTCGTCCTAAAAGCATTTTTATGAATGTCTTCGGATTTCACACGAAGTTGGTGGTAACCCGACCGAAGATCGATCTTTGAAAACACTATTGCCCCTCTCAACTGATCCATCAAGTCATCAATCTGAGGCAATGGATACTTGTTTTTAATAGTAACCTTGTTCAACTGTCGGTAGTTGGTACACAACCGCATACTACCATCTTTCTTCTTAACCAACAAGACGGGCGCACCCCACGGCGAGACACTAGGACGAATAAACTTCTTTGCCAACAAGTCCTCAACCTGCTTTTTCAACTCCGCCAATTCCAATGGTGTCATTCTATACGGAGCTACAGAGATGGGTCCCGTTCCAAGTACCAAATCAATAGAGAATTCAACTTCTCTCACTGGGGGCAACTCCGGAATGTCATTAGGAAATACCTCAGGGAATTCCCGAACTATCGGAATGTCCTCAACATTGGGTTTCTCAATACCCTCTAGGGATGCCAACAACATAAACACGACTCCTCCCTCTTTACAGGAAGTCCTGACTTCCTTTGCCTACAACGGCTTCATAACTAACCTCATCAGAAATCCCATCTGGATCTCCGAATAACACGGTCTTATCAGCACAATTAAGCATCACTTGATTCGCCGACAACTAGTCCATTCCCAGAATTAGATATAACTAGGATAGTGGTAAGCAGATTAAATCTACGGTAAATGTCCTACCGTTTACCACTACCAGACATCGAGACACAACTGTCGACATCACCACAGGCACATTAGTTGGGGTGGATACGACCAAGTCAAAAGGCAATGACTCTGTTTATAATTTCAGCCTATCCACGCATTCAATAGATACGAAGGAGTGTGTCGCTCCCAAATCAAATAACACTAAAAGAGGAATACATGCCACCATGCAATTACCTTTAATCAGGCCATCTACACCCGAAGCCTCTGCACCACTCATGGTGAATACTCTGCCAGTAGATCGGGGTCGTTCGGCCCTCACAGCATTCACACTCTTCTGTAGCTTAGGACAATACCTTCTGACATGCCCAACCTCCTTGCAGTTAAAGCAGATAAGCGTCGTTCCAGGGCATGAGTCACCGACATGAGTTTGGCCACATTTGCCGCACAAAGATGGGAGGTTCAACCGTGACCCTCCAGCATTAACATGAGGCTTCGGCCCATGCGAAGTATGACCCCGCTTACTCGTTGGAGGAGAGTAAGGCTTCCGTTCCTCTTGAAACATCTTGCCCTTCCCTTTTCCGTGTGAGAAGTTCCGTTGAGGTCCGTTGAGGGCCATAGTGTCGTGGAGGGTTCTCTTTACTAGCAGCAGCGTCCCTCACCCGCACATTATCCTCAAACATCCTACATTTGTTCACTAATATAGGAAATTTAGAAATCTATTCGTGACCAAACGTCACCCTAAGCTCGGGTTTCAACCCCATCTCAAGCTTTACACATTTGGACCTCCCGTCCAAGTCTAGTTCAGCATAAGGGCAATACAAGATCAGTTCCTCAATCTTGGTCATCTACTCCCCCACCGACATGTTTCCTTGATCTAATTGCAAGAAATTCATCTCATTCTTTCTTTTTAGGTCTGCAAGAAAGTATTTCTGGAGGAATTTACTCTTGAAAGCCCCCACGTGATGATTTGCCCTTCGGTCTCCATTTACCTCCGGGTCATTTCCCACTAGTTCTCAGCCTCTTTCAGTAGCATGTAGGTGGCGTAGGCCACTTTCTGAGCATCAGAACAACTCATGGCCCTGAAGATTCTTTCTACTCCTTGGACCCATTCAATGACTGCATCAGGAGCGAATCCACCTTGGAACTGACTGGGGTTCCTCCTATAGAATTCATCCAGAAATCGGTACTCAGCCGGCCCAGGTGGAAACAATGGTTGCGAACTCGGACTTGGTGTCGCGTTCTGGTTCAGGTGCTGCAAGTTCTCATTCATGTTCATCAGCATGGCAGCATTCTGACCCAACAAGTCGTTCTGACCCATCCTCTTCCTCATCCTCTTCCTGACATCTTCGTAACGGGTACCTACACTCATTCATTTGTCAGTAAACCATGTTTAACCAGATAAATCATCACATAACCACACAACAGTTCACTTTATTCACATAGTTTAATCAAATAGAGGTTTCAAAGAAGCAAGTAAGGCCATACCCTAGGCCGCAGGATTAACTATACTCTGATACCATATTGTAAGGACCCAAATTCTACCCTTGAAAATTTTTCCCTTATTTACTTCCTTCACATACATTTTTCATTTTAAATTCTATTTACTTATTCATACTCATTCCATATCCTCATTTTCATATACATTCTACTCAGCAGAAACTCATAATTCATTTAAATATAAATTAGTAACCACCACATACAACTAGTTATAGGTTTCCAAAATACACATAGCTACACATATCCAGAGTTACAACACCATGTAAGTTAATATATCTATAATTACATAATGCTTTAAACTATCAAATATGCACTCATGAACAAAATAGTGCAAGTAAATGAATCCAAAATATAAAGCTCCTAAAGCTCCCAAAAACGAGTCCCCCTCATATCGCCTGTTTATTTGCAATGGGATTATCAATGACAAAAACACAAACACGCAAAGGAGTAAGTCATTAATTCAATAAACGTCATTATAAGATAATCCACATTAGAAAAGGGTTAGTAAACCATTTTGAAATTCATTTTCTTTGCTGCTTAACTTGAGCCGAAGTCGCTACACCCCTTAAGGTTAGCTAAAAGCAGATTCTCATTTCTTTTAAGAGAAAACGTGCTACATATGCTCGAGCCGGAGTTTTGCTTATATACTCAAGTCAGAGTGTTGCTTATATACCATAGCCAGAGCTTTGCTTATATACTCAAGCCAGAGTTTTGCTTATATACTCAAGAAAGAGTGTTGCTTATATACCAAGCCAGAGTTTTGCTTATATACTCAAGCCAGAGTGTTGCTTATATACTCAAGCTAGAGTCGCTAACAATTCATGGTCGGCTAAAAATATATTTCCTTTTCATTGCTTTCACCATAAATCATTTCCCGTGAATCCCCGTCATCATTACTATGAAAACACCCATATATCTTTATACTAAATACGTGATTCATGACTTAATCATTGCACAACCAGAAAATACACACATTTTCTATTTTCAATCTACAAGTAAAGACTTATCCTTACCTCGATGAGTGTTGGGTTTGGAGTATACCAGAATGTCATCAATAAATACTACTACGAATTAATCCAAATACGGATTAAAAATATGATTCATGTAGTCGGTAAATATTGTTGGGGCATTCGTTACACCAAAAGGCATGGCCAAATACTCAAAATGTCCATACCTCGTCCTAAAAGCAGTTTTAGGAATGTCTTCGGATTTCACACGAAGTTGGTGGTAACCCGACCGAAGATCGATCTTTGAAAACACTATTGCCCCTCTCAACTGATCCATCAAGTCATCAATCTGAGGCAATAGATACTTGTTTTTAATAGTAACCTTGTTAAACTGCCGGTAGTCGGTACACAACCGCATACTACCATCTTTCTTCTTAACCAACAAGACGGGCGCACCCCACGGCGAGACACTAGGACGAATAAACTTCTTTGCCAACAAGTCCTCAACCTGCTTTTTCAACTCCGCCAATTCCAATGGTGCCATTCTATACGGAGCTACAGAGATGGGTCCCGTTCCAGGTACCAAATCAATAGAGAATTCAACTTCTCTCACTAGGGGCAACTCCGGAATGTCATTAGGAAATACCTCAGGGAATTCCCGAACTATCGGAATGTCCTCAACATTTTGTTTCTCAATACCCTCTAGGAATGCCAACAACATAAACACGACTCCTCCCTCTTTACAGGAAGTCCTGACTTCCTTTGCCTACAACGGCTTCATATAACTAACCTCATCAGAAATCCCATCTGGATCTCCGAATAACACGGTCTTATCAGCACAATTAAGCATCACCTGATTCGCCGACAACCAGTCCATTCCCAGAATTAGATATAACTAGGATAGTGGTAAGCAGATTAAATCTACGGTAAATGTTCTACCGTTTACCACAACCGGACATCGAGACACAACTGTCGACACCACCATAGGCACATTAGTTGGGGTGGATACGACCAAGTCTAAAGGCAACGACTCTGTTTATAATTTCAGCATATCCACGCATTCAATATATACAAAGGAGTGTGTCGCTCCCGAATCAAATAACACTAAAAGAGGAATACATGCCACCATGCAATTACCTTTAATCAGGCCATCTACACCCGAAGCCTCTACAACACTCATGGTTAATACTCTGCCTGTAGATCGGGGTCGTTCCGCCCTCACCGCATTCACACTCTTCTGTAGCTTAGAACAATACCTTCTGACATGCCCAACCTCCTTGCAGTTAAAGCAGGTAAGCGTCGTTCTAGAGGGAATGAGTCACCGACATGAGTTTGGCCACATTTGTCGCACAAGAATGGGAGGTTCAACCATGACCCTCCAACATTAACATGAGGCTTCGGCCCATGCGAAGTATGACCCCGCCTACTCGTTGGAGGAGAGTAAGGCTTCTGTTCCTCTTGAAACATCTTGCCCTTCCCTTTTCCGTGTGAGAAGTTCCGTTGAGGGCCATAGTGTCGTGGAGGGTTCTCTTTACTAGCAGCAGCGTCCCTCACCCGCACATTATCCTCATACATCCTACACTTGTTCACTAATGTAGGAAAATTAGAAATATCTTCGTGACCAAACGTCACCCTCAGCTCGGGTTTCAACCCCATCTCAAGCTTTACACATTTGGACCTCCCGTCCAACTCTAGTTCAGCATAAGGGCAATACTAGATCAGTTCCTCAATCTTGGTCGTGTACTCCCCCACCGGCATGTTTCCTTGCTCTAATTGCAAGAATTTCATCTCCTTCTTTCTTTTTAGGTCTGCAAGAAAGTATTTCTGGAGGAATTTACTCTTGAAAACCCCCACGTGATGATTTCCCTTCGGTCTCAATTTGCCTCCGGGTCATTTCCCACCAGTTCTCAGCCTTTTTCAGTAGCATGTAGGTGGCGTAGGCCACTTTCTGAGCATCAGAACAACTCATGGCCTTGAAGATTCTTTCTACTCCTTGGACCCATTCAATGACTGCATCAGGAGCGAATCCACCTTGGAACTGATTGGGGTTCCTCCTGCAGAATTCATCCCGAAATCGGTACTCAGCCGACCCAGGTGGAAACAATGGTTGCGAACTCGGACTTGGTGTCCCGTTCTGGTTCAGGTGCTGCAAGTTCTCATTCATGTTCATCAGCATGGCAGCAATCTGAGCCAACAAGTCGTTCTGACCCGATCCTCTTCCTCATCCTCTTCCTGACATCTTCGTAACGGGTACCTACACTCATTCATTTGTCAGTAAACCATGTTTAACCAGATAAATCATCATATAACCACACAACAGTTCACTTTATTCACATAGTTTAATCAAATAGAGGTTTCAAAGAAGCAAGTAAGGTCATACCCTAGGTCGCAGGATTAGCTATGCCTGATACATATTGTAAGGACCCAAATTCTACCCTTGAAATTTTTTCCCTTATTTACTTCCTTCACATACATTTTTCATTTTAAATTCTATTTATTTATTCATACTCATTCCATATCCTCATTTTCATATACATTCTACTCAGCAGAAACTCATAATTCATTTAAATATAAATTAGTAACCACCACATACAACTAGCTATGGATTTCCAAAATACCCATAGCTACACATATCCAGAGTTACAACACCATGTAAGTTAATATATCTGTAATTACATAATGCTTTAAACTATCAAATATGCACTCATGTACAAAATAGTGCAAGTAAATGAATCCAAAATATAAAGCTCCTAAAGCTCCCAAAAACGAGTCCCCCTCATATCGCCTGTTTATTTGCAATGGGATTATCAATGACAAAAACACAAACACGCAAAGGAGTAAGTCATTAATTCAATAAACGTCATTATAAGATAATCCACATTAGAAAAGGGTTGGTAAACCATTTTGAAATTCATTTTCTTTACTACATAACTTGAGCCGAAGTAGCTACACCCCTTAAAGTTAGCTAAAAGCAGATTCTCATTTCTTTTAAGAGAAAACGTGCTACATATACTCGAGTCGGAGTTTTGCTTATATACTTAAGCTAGAGTGTTGCTTATATACTCAAGCCAGAGTTTTGCTTATATACTTAAGCAGAGTTTTGCTTATATACTCAAGACAGAGTGTTGCTTATATACCAAGCCAGAGTTTTGCTTATATATTCAAGCCACAGTGTTGCTTATATACTCAAGCCAGAGTTTTGCTTATATATTCAAGCCAGAGTGTTGCTTATATACTCAAGCCAGAGTCGCTAACCATTCATAGTCGGCTAAAAATATATTTCCTTTTCATTGCTTTCACCATAAATCATTTCCCGTGAATCCCCGCCATCATTAGTATAAACACACCCATAATCTACAAGTAAAGACTTATCCTTACCTCGGTGAGTGTTGGGTTTGGTTCCTGGTAACTTCGCAAGTCCCACCGACACCGCCGCCAACTTTAGGATCTTTCCTCATTCCCACAATGTAACACAATGTTAGTCATTTATTCCAAATTTCACATAAACAACTTATATTGCATTATTTAACCATACAAGATATTCATCATATTTTCAATGTTTCTAAACTATTTTCATCATAAGTTTACAACCATCTAAAACATGCATATTCATCTCATATTTCATCATTAGAAAGTAGACTCATCTTCTGCCTCTAGCATTTTACTCATTTTCCTCTTTAACCACATTTTCACTTTAGGGTTTTGAGGTTTTTATGAATCAACCCACAAACCTTCTCCATTCTTGAAATACTAACTCTAAACCAAGAGTTTACAAGATAAAAACAACATAAAACGAATCATAACTCAAAAGGATGAGTTTCCATGGTTTCTCTCATTTTGAGAAGAGATCCAACATACCCAAAACAAGTTTCAAAGGGAAGAAGAGAGTTAGAATCAAGAGATTTACCTCTTCTCAAGCTTCTAAATGACTCACAAGCCTCCTTGCTCTTGAAAATTCTTTCTTCTCTCACTTCTCTCTAGGTTAACCCTCATAAATGTGTTTGGGGTTTCTCATTAAATGTTGTCTCGTCGGGTTCTCGCTTAAGAGAACTCATTCTCGCTCAAGTGAGAAAATCCCGCCTATTTTAAAAACTCAGATCTGACCCTCTCGCCCAGGCGAAGCATCTCTCGCTCAAGCGAGGATCCTCTCGCTCAAGCGAGGATCTTACAGCCTCGACATCTCCAAAATATCACATTTCCTCGCCCAGACGAGCCAATCTCTCGCTCATGCGAGAGCACTCTCGCTCAAGCGAGTCAACTCTCGCTCAAGCAAGAATCCTTCCGTATAGCCCAGGATTTCACTCTCCCAGTTAAGCCTTCCTCGCCCAGGCGAGCCAACTCTCGCTCAGGCTATGAATTATGATTATTAGTTATCGGGATATATGAATGAATTATGATTTTCTGTTATGCGAACATGTGTGTTATTTTGAGGCTATGAAATTGATAAGAGTGGGGAAATGAGACTTAAGTTGAGTTGTTGGTATTTTTATTTAAAAGTCGTAGGAAAATGTATGAAGGATGAATAAAATAAGGAAAAAATTTCAAGGGTAGAATTTGGGTCATTACATATATCATTTCCAAAACAAGAGTAGTTTACCCCTAAATGGCTACATTGGTAGTCAGTGTAATCTATGTATATAATTATGTGTAGTTTGTGTGTAGGTTTAAAAAATAGAGATGTAATTTATGCACTTTCACTAAAACTAAAAAATGTCAATGTAATTTACTCATGTAAAATACTAAAATTGGAAAAGTATTATATAACAAAGCCATGTAGTACTTGCATGATATCATTTCCAAAACAGGAGTAGGAAAAAATGACAAAAATATTAGAGTAAATTAAAGTGACACTCCCAAGTTTTACTGAAATAAAACAAACTACCCATCAATTTTTCCACCTACAAAAAACTCATAATTTATATACTTAACAAACTTTCCGTGATCCATTGAGAATTGATAGAAGTGATGTAAAGCATTGATCCCATGAGAATCGAGAAGGATGGAAGCAGTTACAGAATGTTAGGCCCTCTTACAACACAAGCTTCAAACTGAAAAACTTCAGAAGCTGGTTTAATGAAGTCCAATTCCCATAAAAGAAATTTATATAAAATCCAATGTATGTAACTATGGGTATAGGTAAGTACTCTTAGCGCTCTTCTAGTCCGGTTGACATCTCGATTTTATGGTGTTATTATATTATTCATCATATATATTTAATTATCAATTTATATTATACTAAGAGTATTATTCATCATTCATGTTTAATTATTATTGATCCATTCAAAAAAGTTATACAAATGAACAATGGATAACATATTAACCGTATATAAATATTTATACTAAAATTGCATAAATATTACACTCATAATTTCTTATCCATCTATATTTCTATACTATTTATAAATCCAAAAGATAATGTAACAATTGATAATTTATATCTTAATGTTTTGTACAAAACATTTTTAATTTATCAACAAAAAAACAATTAAATCATAAGTAATGGCAATAAAATTGTAAAATGTAAGAAAATTTGAAAAGGATAAGCTCCCCCTTAAATATGTACCACTCCGTCCAAATCACCCTTTTCATAATTTTCTCTTGGTGTGAATCAAATATAATTCTCTAAAATAAAATGAGAGAAAAATGTATACACCAATACTGTGTAAGTTCTATACATTATTTATTATTTATTTTTAATTATTATTGACTCTTCCATAAAAAATAATCCAAATAAATGATGAATCAGATAATGATAATCTTTACATTGAAATATTAGATGTATAAAAATTGAAAAGTAAGAATGTTGGCAGGCACAAAATGCATGATACCCAAGTAAGCCTAAATGTTCATGTTGATATTGTGATGTAGTTATAATTAGTAAAAGGAATGAGACTTTTCCACTTCACTCTTCATTCTACTCCATTAACTTAGTAACTCTCATTCATTAATCACATTAACCTCCATTCAACCTTCTTCTTTCTTCTATTTACCTTCTTCACATTCACATTCCATGATTCCAATCATCACCTTTTCTTTTTTTGGGTTGGTTTTATTTCTTGTTTGAACTTTCAAAGAAACTTGTTGTTGTTGTTGTCAACTTAAACTCTTTTTCACCATTTCTATAACAGGTCTGTATGAATAAACTCTATGTTTTTTAGCTTCTTCACTTGTTCATATAATGATTTAACGACGAGACATCGAGTTCGACGCAACAATAAGATTTTTGCTTAGTGAATACGAGGTCACAAGTCGAAACAATATCTTTGCTAGCGTATATCTAACGTCAGAGCGTATGCCACCTTTTTTTTAATAATGATTCATGACAATGGAGAGGGTTTACATGATTTAAGTTTAAAGCTTCCTTAGTTTTTCATGTCTCAGAATGATTGGCACAACATTAAGATTTTTGCTTAGTGAATACGAAGTCGCAAGTTGAAACAATATCTTTGCTTGCGTATATCTAACTTTCCCATACTCCACTAAGTCAGAGCGCATGCCACCTTTTTTTTAATAATGATTCATGACAATGGAGAGGGTTTACATGATTCAAGTTTAAAGCTTACTTAGTTTTATTAAAATATGTTCTTTAATGCTCATAGCTCTAGGCTTAGTAGCAGTAGCAAAAATTTTATTTTATGTTGAGCCAAAATAATGGATTTAATAAATTAAGGCCTAATTTAAAGCCCTTACAAAATGGCATGGGGCAAAATGCAGATAATGAAAAACCATTAGATTGAGTTAAATTAAATTACATAGAATTCATTTTGTCAAAAAAATCTAAGGGGATAAGAATTTGAGGTTTATGGTTTAAAATATAGGTACTAAGCTTTAAGTTCTTTTCTGCATCATTCAATTCTTTACATTTGTAATACGTGTAAAATGATATAAATGGATGTTAGTTATATTCTTTGCTGAAATTTATTTATGTGGTCATTTTCCCATGTAGTATTAAATTAGTTACACATTTTTTCACTCTATATTTATTATTCCCTCCATATTCTGATAAATTCTTCACTTTCCCCATGAGAATGGAAAGGTAATGTTGAAATGTTAACATAATTCTTGACAACTTTGAGAATAATGACTACTTCAATTAATTAGAGTTGACCTGTAATTAGAGAATGGGATAGTACAAAGCACTGGTTAGGCTAAAGCCAATGCTTCCTAATAGTGATTTATATTTTTCAATTTATAATTATGAAAATTGTTCTTACTAGATTTGATTTGTGTGCATCAAATTTCTACCATAACATTTTAGAGGGCATTCATAGAAACAAGTTTAACTTAATTACTCTGCAGTTTTAAACTTTAAATTCATTGTTTTTTATTTACATTTTTGTGTGCTGTCATCTGTGGTTCTTGAAAGTCTTCAATTCTGGTTGTTTCATCCAAACTGATGGTTAGCTTTTTATTTTCTCTTCATGTTGGAAATTTTAGTTCCTGAAATTCGATTTCATTTCGTCGCCGAAGTTTGATAGTTAAGGCTTTTGCCTTGCAGCAGTATTGGGCTGTGCTTGCCAATTGAATTAATATTGGATGTGATGGAGCTTAAAAAATGCCTTGCAAGTGTTTTG
Organism: Lupinus albus; assembly: GCA_009771035.1. Classification (NCBI taxonomy): domain Eukaryota; kingdom Viridiplantae; phylum Streptophyta; class Magnoliopsida; order Fabales; family Fabaceae; genus Lupinus; species Lupinus albus. The sequence goes on from CM020010.1 coordinate 6,424,068, forward strand.
ATTCTGACTATTGTTATGCTAACAACTGCATTAGGTAAGTTTTTTGCTTTTAAAACATGAAAAAGTTCTTACATGCATCAGCAATTTTCTGCTAATTTATTATATCTTGGATAGGATTGCCAAAAATGGATCTTTATATATGAAATGTTATTGAATGTTTAGTGTTGTTTTTGGTTTGATGTTGGATCACATTCTTGAACTTGTAGGCGCATTTGTCGGGGTAAACATTGGCACTGATGTTTCTGATTTGCCATCTGCTTCAAAACTGGTTGATATTCTAAAGGCCAATCAAATTACTCATGTCCGTTTGTATGATGCCAATGCACAAATACTTCAAGCCCTTTCAAACAGTGGTATCGAAGTAATTGTCGGCGTCATCAACGAGGAGGTGTTAAGGATCGGAGAATCTCCTTCAGCAGCTGCAGCCTGGGTTATTAAAAACGTAGCTGCTTATGTGCCATCGACCAATATCACGGCAATAGCATTCGGGAATGAAGTTCTTTCCACAATACCAAATGCTGCACTTGTTCTGGTTTCTGGTATGAATTCTCTGCACAAAGCCCTGGTTGCTGCGAATCTTCACTCCCGGATCAAAGTTTCTACCCCGCAGTCTATAGATCTCATCCCGAAGCCTTTTCCTCCATCTATTGCTACCTTTGATTCTTCATGGAACTCTACAATGTATCAACTCCTTCAGTTTTTGAAAAACACAAATTCCTTTTACATGTTAAATGCCTACCCTTATTATGGATACACTAAAGCAGATGGCCTTTTCCCAATTGACTTTGCTCTTTTCAAACCCCTTCCTTCAGTGAAGCAAATCGTTGACCCGAACACTCTATTCCGTTATAATAGTATGCTTGATGCTATGGTCGATGCTGCCTATTATTCGATAGAAGCCTTACATTTCAATGACATACCCGTTGTTGTCACCGAGACTGGCTGGCCATGGCTTGGTGGAGGAAATGAACCGGATGCTACTATAGAAAATGCCGAGACATACAATAATAATCTGCTTCTCCGAGTCCTGAATGGTTCAGGTCCTCCTAGTCACCCCAGCATACCCGTCAATACATACATATATGAATTGTTTAATGAAGACAAGAGGAATGTGCCTATATCAGAAAAAAATTGGGGCATCCTTTATCCTAATGCAAGTATTGTTTATCCTTTGAGTTTTAGTGCTTCCAACAGGGTTACTGGAATTTCGGCATCAATTTTTTGTGTGGCTAAAGATGGTGCATCGACCGATAAGCTTGAAAATGGCCTGAATTGGGCTTGTGGACAAGGCCAAGCTAACTGTGCTGCCCTTCAACCGGGGAAGCCATGCTATCTTCCTAATAATTTGATAAGCCATGCCTCTTTCGCTTACAATGATTATTATCAGAAAGCACATGGTGCTGGTGGAACATGTGACTTCAATGGTACTGCTACAACAACTACCCAGGATCCTAGTAAGTTCACATGACTTCATATTTTCTACTTAGGTCTTTCATGGTACTCTTTAAACTTCAAGTTATTTCTCTTATTGCCATTGCTGACCGCGCCTATGTCCGATAGGAACCCATAATCATATTCCGGAAATATTCAGGTTAGACAATACATGAACCAGTCTATGATTATATAAAATTGTAAAGTGCAAATGAGATATAATTTCTATCAATGCAAGCATGTCAAATTTATAGTCACCCTATTTCAAGTATAGGTCATGTTTCCTATTAGCTCTTACTCTTTAGTATATTCAACCAAATGAGGGTTATTTTTCTTATTTCTACAGTCATAATGTAATGCAAAATTACCAGTAGATACATCTTCTAATGCTTGATAATAGTGAATTGGAGCAACAATGTTACTCATCGATTAACTTCTCCGAATAGCTCAGATTGAGATTAAGGTTCGGATGTTGTCGTTATAATACCCCAGAACCGAGCTGGCAACTTGAACTGCATAATTAACAAACCTAAAAAGGAGCAGAAACTAGCAGTGGACTCATGCAAAGACATATCCTATGAATTTATCTCTCACATGCTTACTTTTTTCAAGTATTTTCGCGCCCTTGTGTTGAGGATTTCTGGAAGTTAGTTATTAGTTAAACTACTAATGCTGTGTACCCTTTTTCAGGCTATGGATCTTGTTTATACACGGGAAGGTATATATATATATATATATATATATATAATCATAATCTATGTACATCATGATTAATTACATTTAAGAGTTACTATTATTTATTGAAATTCTTATATAACCATGTGATATTTTTATCAGTTCAAAAAGTGGTGAACAGAGTTTACCTCCAACAGCACTAGGACCTTCAAGCCATGATAATGGAACATGTTGGAATCTACAAGTGTCTATCCTTCAGTATATATTATCTGCTATTTGTGTCTTTTTTGCTCTGGTGGTGTTATAAGGTCAATGCACTTTATATTTCAATTCAATAATTGATTCTAGTTTTTATCTATTTTCATTGTTCCACTTTCATTCTTGAAATTTATATCTCAATGCATTTATATCTTGAAATTCAATAATGGATTCTAGTCTTCAAGATATGATCCTATGTTGTTTTTTTGTACACACAAATGGTTATTCATGCTTTTACTTTCCTCTTTGGGTTGAAAAGAATAAAATAAATAGCATTTTTTTATCATTCCATTTTCAGTTTAGAAGACTAAAATCTTTGGCAGTTGATAAGACTACATATATTTTATTTGTGTTTATAGAAATGTTTTAAATTTGTATATTTAAATAATCTATGTAATAAACTAAATTTATATATATGAACATGAAAGCAACTAGTGAGACCATAAAACTATGCTTCTATGGATTAGGTTTATGAGTGGTTCAGATAGTTACTATATTGTGATAACTATATATATTTGACTTATGATATTTATTTTCAATTTACTTCTCTACTTCAACTCCAATAAATAACATTATAACAATAATAATGGGTAAATAAGCTAAGATAATGTTACTATTTTAATAGAGAAAAATATGTATATATTTATTGTAAGAGTTTTTTTATATTATTATTGTATTACTTCATTATTGATCGACTTTTAAAATAACCAATATTATACTTATTTTTAATATAGTTAAAATGGTAAGTACCCAACGTTTAAAATAAAACTAATTTCATTTATATTTAAATAGTATAATATAAGTGAGAAAAATATATACGTTGACAGAGTATGAGTTTTATACATTGTCATCACATCATCTATCATTTATATTTGATTATTGTTGACACTTCAATAAAAGTAATCCAAATGAAAGGTGGTTGATGTAGTGGGTGACATTATGGAAGCTGATGAGGAATCTACTAGCATCGTATGGAAGGTGCTTGAATACGTTACCCAACGTTAAAAATAAAACTAATTTCATTTATTTAAATAGTATAATATAAGTGAGAAAAATATATGCACTTACAGAGTATGTGTTTTATACATTGTTATCACATCATCTATCATTTATATTTGACTATTGTTGACACTTCAATAAAAGTAATCCAAATGAAAGGTGGTTGATGTAGTGGGTGACATTACGGAAGCTGATGAGGAATCTACTAGCATCGCCTGGAAGGTGCTTGAATACGTTAGATGAGGTATCTGAAAAAGTTCTCTAACGATCAAGTGAATATATTAGAGATATAGAGTATGTGAGAGAATAATATCAAGAGATACAGTATATGAGAGAATAATATCAAGAGATAGAGTATATGAGAGAATAATATCAAAAGATAGAGTGTAAGCAAAGTGAGACAGTAAGTAAGTAAACTTCCTAAATTCCCTATTTACAGTGGAAAAGTGATGAGAATATTCATTTGTAGATGTTGTTGGCCTAACTGACCAAACGACTTGTCGAATCTGCTCCAGATAGATAAATGTTGCTTTCTTCGTGTCATGCGGCTTTGACAAGTCTGTACCATTGAGTAGTTGATGTGTGCTTGTGTCAATCTGTGTTAGTGCGCCATATGTCCATTTTGTCTATTGTTGAAAGATGTACTAGGTTGTAGGTAGCATATGGCACGTGACAATCCTACGTAGGAGGCATAGGAGTGAGGTGTCAGAGGTAATTCTAATACTATCTTATCATTTATGTCTCATCAACAATATGTCTCTCTAAATTGTCTAGTTGTTCAATCGAAACTCGAGAATGTTCGGACCGTGTTTGTTTTGTCTGGTCTAGAATTAATAACTACTATTCTTATTTGGTCATGATGTGTGTGTGGGAACCATAATAAAACAATTAAATATGTTCAAAACTTCATAGATTTTAGATAACTATGAAATCTTGTATATTATTGTAAATAGGCTTTTTGAAATTTTGTAAACTTACCTGTTTATAAAAAAGTTTCAATCTCACTTATATTATAGGTAAGGTGCTATTCTCGAACACATGACCTAACAATTTTCACCCATAAGTAAGATTTTGATGAAGAGATTAAGTTTGAAAAAAATTTCATAAGCAAATTTACCATATTCTTCTTAATTTTTTTCCCACTTGGTCCCTTTACATTTTATTTCCAATTTTTTTGTTGTAAAAGAGGTCCTTCATGAGTTCCAACTTGAAGTTGCAAGTGCGTGCTCTGTTTTGATGCGTAGCGCATAGTCAGAGATTACGCATAAATAACATAGAAACAATTATTGATTCAATTGATCTGAATTCTAATCTATTTTGTTTGAAGAGAAAATGGATAATAAATCCTCAAAAGGTTATGCTTGGGCTGTATCTGCTGGATTCAATGCCGCTCTTGCTGCCATTTCCACCAAATTCCCTTTTCACCAGGTTATTCTTTTTTCTTATTTATTTATTATTATCTATTATTGTATTTGGTATGATCCTGGAAACAGTTTCTCCGCCGTTTATCGGGAGATTTACCCGCCACATACCCGACTATGTGGTGCGAGTCTCGTGTACTGGATCGCCATTTATTTATTGTAATTGTATAACATGAACAGATTGTTAGGTATGGGATGGTGTTATTGTTCAATGTTACGATGTGGGCTTCTTATGTTAATAGTCTCAAAGCTCTTTCTTCTCTCCAAGCTACTGTCACCAATTTTGCTACCAATTTCATTTCTTGTGGCTTAGTTGGTTTCTTCTTCTTTCATGAATCACTCTCTCTTCAGGTACCCCTTTATTCGATTCTAAATTCTGTTATTTTTTGGAATTTTCTAATGTATACTTAGGGGGTGTTTGAAAGAGCTTATGTGAAAAACTTATGAAAATAGAAAATAGTTTATGATCTAAGCTTACTCTTTTTTAGCTTATTTCAATAAGTTTGTTAGAAAATGTTATGAAAATAAACTCTATTTAGCCTGTCTCAAAAAGAACAAGGAACATCACAATTAATGGAGAGACAAATACTTGATTTTACTTATGTTTTAAGGACAAAAGTATTTCCATTATATATAAAATGATAAAAATGTCTCACCACGTTATTGTTTCCTATGTTCTTTATAGTACTTGTACAACTATCCATTAATGAAGAGGATCCTTATTCCTCGAAAAAGCTTATGTTATAAGCATGAGACCCAGGTTCATCAAGCGTGAGCGCCCGGGTTCATCAAGCGTAAGCGCCCGGGTTCATCAAGCGTAAGCGCCCGGGTTCATCAAGCGTGAGCGTCTGGGTTCAAACACCGGCAACTGTGCTCTCTCCTCTCCCCTTAAAGAAAGATAGAAAAAAACTGTCTTATACAAAATTAACCATTTCATCTAGCTTTTTAGTTAAACACGCCCTTAGTCAATTTGGTACTCCTCAAAGATTCAGGGACAATCTGTTGACATAAATTTCACCTTCGAATGTGTTTTAAATTACGGTTGCGGTCGCGATTGCGATTGCGGTCATTGCGACTATTGCGATGCGGATTGCGGCTGTTGCGGTGTGAATTATTTTGTTATTGAAACAACATTTTTGAATCCTGATGCGGCATGATGCTGTCTAAATGCAGTCCGATGCGGTTGCAGCCACATCATTGTGATTCGGAGTCACATCACAATTGTGGTGTGATGCGGTTGCGGTGCGGTTGCAGCAGTCACCGCAACCGCATCTGGTGATATGATCCATAATTTAAATCAATAACTTTCGATACACCACACTAACCCTAACATTAGGATATATGGTTCTATTGTATGCTTGGCATGAGGAATAAAAGTGGAACATTCTGTTCCCATTTTGTTCCTTTTGTGTGCTAAAGGCTACCTTAATATATTCAGCTTGATTCCATTTAACATAGTAGAGGAGAGGAGCAATTGCTTCTTCTTTGTTACTAATCTTCACAATGCCAAGTAACTAAACCATGAAAGAACCCATGGGCTGGTTAAGTATTTAACTTCTTCATTCAAGTATATCTGATTTAAAGAACTTCTCTGCAGTGGTTTGCAGGAGCCTTGCTTATCATAATGGGCGTAGTTATACTTAGCAAGTCAAGTATTGAGACAAAGGTTAGCACTGATTAGATGTTATGGTTCAGTGTGAGATATTCCAGGCATGCTTATTAAAGATAGATGAAGGCTATGATATGGAACTGCATGGAAGTAGATTTTGGTCAAGAATTTGGAATATCAGGAATAGTCAAGTTAGATCCTAGATCATTTGCAAGGTAGTTCACTTTTCATGAAACACAAATGCCTCTTGTCATATTATATAGTAACATACATTCCTTCAGGTTGTGCTATTTGTTATTAGCCACTGGCAACTTTTAGTTGCACCATCTTATGACTCTTTTATATTTGTATTAAGGTTTCTCTTGCTTCAATAATTATATTTCAAAACTGTTCTACTTTTTATGAATGGTAGTAGTAAGGAGGCTCATGGAAACAACCTCGCTTATGGGTAAGACTAACTCTCCCCGTCTCCCGGTACACTAGCAATGGGAGTCTCGTGCACTAGGCTGCTGCTCTTTTTTAGTCCGAGTAAGGAGGCTGACTAGAGATGCCAAAATTATTAGAGCTAATGAATTTAAATGGATAACTTTAGTAATTGATGGATGAATTTGAATTCATCCATTATATTCAATACATATCCATGGATATATCCACTTGAATGAAAATCCAATCTATTCAAAAAACAAATAATTTAAAAATGATGTATTTTGATTTTTAATTTCATTTAATATTAAAGAAAATTAAATTCATCAATGACACTCGCTCTCATTTAAAACGTATGCAATTCAACATCATGCCATATGGGGATATTATCCCTTCTTGATAATATTATTGGAATTAAATTATTTTGTTGATACAATTTATTTTATATAAGATAATGATGCCTTTTAATTGAAAAAATAATAATTATAATAACCATGATGTGTAATTTAGTCTCAAAATTAAAAAGAAAAACATTCAAAAAAAACTGTCCTTAAAATGTAGTTTGAGTGCAAAATAATATTTAACGTCGTAAAATAAAGTTGAGGTTTCAGTGATATAATATTTAGTCACTTGCTTACAAAAGATTCAACTCTTTGTTTTGGACTTGATATTTCCATCAAAATTTAACTGATTAGATGTTTGAATAATTAACTAAAATTTATGATTATTTTAGACACATTAGTGAAAATAAAATATAGGATATTAATGACTTTTATTTAATTTTATAAACAAATATTGTTATATTAAATTTAGTTTATATGTTAATTAAAAAATATCAATGAATATTATTAAAAATAAATTATTTAGTTATGTAGTTTGCAATTTAAAAATTAGATATATCACATCATTATAAATATAAATAATGATGACACTTATATCATTTTAAATATATTATCTATATGTGTATTTTTTCTCTTACTTTCCTCCATTTTTAACTATACCAAGGAAGGGTGGAAACAGGACCGACCGTCTACTAGTGGTCTATTACCTGACCTATAACAGATTATGTCTTTTTAGTAAACATATCAGACTTATGCTTATCCAAAAGTCTATTTAACCGAAATAGGTCAGACTCATGCATTTTAAAAAGCATATTAAGTCTAACATGTCGGCCTATGTAATGTTATCATACATTTATAATATTAGAACAATATCATATTTTACTATCATGTTAAAATACATTGTTTTGTATATTTCTAACATCAAATGCACCACAAATCATTCGAATACATTACGCAACATTAGAAGATGATGGAAATAATTGTGATAACAATGGAAAAAATTTCACACTAATTGTTATAATTATAATAATTTTTTTAGTTATTACATAATGTGGGTTGAATTTTTTACCTTAATATACCTTTAAACAGGCTAACAGGCAAGACCATGCTTTTAAACTGGTTAGACTTAGACTTTGATTTTTTTAAACCGACTAACAGATCATACCCAAATTCCTATATGCTATATAGGCCCGACCTATTTAAGGCAAAATCTGATCTGACCTGACCTATTTCCGCCCTAAAAAAATGTATTTTTTGTAAGTAGCTGATCCTTTAGAATGTAAATATATGAATGGTATCATATATCCGACTAGACCTGTCAAAATGGGTCGAGTATAGCGGGCCGGCCCGCCAAGGCCCGAAAAGGTATAGGGCTTGGGTACTAAAGTTTGAGTATTTTAGTTAAACCGGGCTTTTTAGCCCGGCCCGGCCGGGCCACAATAAATTCGGGCTCGGGCCGGGCTTACCCGTTCGGGTTCGGGCCATTGTCTACTCATTTTCTTCCCTCTCATTTGGCTTCTGTTACCTGTGCATTTTACATGATGTAATCGATTACGATATACTCGTAATCGATTACAACATATGAAAAACATTAGTTTTTGCTGTTTTTTAAACAGTGTAATCGATTACACAATCCTGGTAATCGATTACATTCTGATAAACTAATCAGACCTGTGCATTTTACATGATGTATTCAATTACAATATACTCGTAATCGATTACAATATACTCGTAATCGATTACAACACATTAAAAGCATCAGTTTTTTTGCATTGGTGTAAATAATAAAATAATCCGGGCCGGCCCGCCGCAGCCCGCAGCCCGCTTTGGGCGGGTTTGAGCCTCATTTTTAGCAAATAAAATATAACCGGGCTTTTTAGCCCGGCCTGTTTTAGCCCAAATCAAAAGCGGGATAGCCCGAACCCGTCCGGGTAGCCCGTTTTGACAGGTATATATCCGACTTTACGAATGTAAATATATATAATATGAATGGTATTAAATAATGTAAAAATATTACTTTGTTAATGTTAAATTTTCAGGTTGGGTTTTGGTACCTTTCGCCAGTAGCATCAGTTTCTGTTGAATTGTGATTCTCTCTTTCACTTTGGAGCGTGTCACGCAGGTCCCTTTTCTTTCTCTTATTATTTTCCCCTTTTTATTTTAAAATTATTCATAATCGTTATTTTTGCTAGCATGGATTTTCGGTTTTTTTGAAAGAAAAAAAAATAAAATTGATTGGTGTGCTGTTATTACTAACCCAATGATGAAGCTGAAAGTTTCTCAAAGCTGAATTCCAGCTTTTGTTGTAAAATAACTTTTTTTGTTATAAGAAAATTTGATTGTTGTGTTGCTAACCAGTCAAGGTTTATTTGTTTATGCTCTTATAACAAAAAGTGTTTTTGACAGAAATTAATTTTGTGGGAAGCTGAAAAGCTTTTGTTTTTGCAACTTTTTTTCTTCAAATCCAACCAAAAATGTGTAGGTGGGAGAAGTATTTTTTTTTAAATCAAAATAATCACTTTTGGTGGAAGAAAGAAACAAACATAGACAAAATGGGGATCACATCTTATGTCCGTGTCACTCCATGTGCCATGTTGTCATTGATTGAAGAAAATGCATTTAAGTTAAAAATAGGGAAGGGATCCAAGAGTAAGTGGAAAATCCAATGGTTTAGATGTACTCATCAATTCAAACCATTGGATTTTCCAAGAATGAATGACTAAGATGTGGAGTAAGTTTTTTCACTTGCTATAGGAGTAAGTGGATCCTTCCCCTTAAAAATATAACTATTATATATTTTTCTAACAACAAATAACAGCCGCTCATGACACATGGAGTGACATATATTGTGGGACATAAGATGTGCTCCCAACAAAGTGCCTCTAACATTGGTGTCAATATGTAGAAAAGTGAACTCTTTTTTAGGGGGATGCTGCAGATTTGTGCATTTTGTTGTGGAAGTAAAAGATCATAGGAAAAATGATACCGGGTGGAGGTGGAATATCGTCTTCGAATTCTTCGACATCGTCATGGGCACCCACAACTTGGGTGTCAGCATCAGGGAAGAGGATTCAGAGGGAAATGGTGGAGCTCAACAATGACCCTCCTCGTGATTGCTCTGCTGGCCCGAAGGGTGACAATCTCTATCATTGGATTGCCACCATTATCGGCACCCCAGGTCTCATTCTCTAACTCTTTCCCTTCCTTATCTTTAACACTGAATTCATATTTTGGCAGTGTTTGGTGATATGATAGAACGGAACCGATGGAATATATATAACTTATATTCTATGTTTGTGTATTTTATAAACAGAACATGACTCGTGAGTTAAATCGTGAAACATTTTAGTTACACTAAAAAGGTGGAACCAAAGAGAACAAATGATATCTTAGTACACAAGTTCTACCTAAGAGTCCAAGAGACCACTTGCTTTTGTTCTGTTATGTCCTGGTGCCAAATGCTACCTCAGTATCAGATTTCTACTTAATTTGTTCAGTTCTCTTCTTCAACTGTTACCTTAACCTTACTATCTCATTCCGGCATATATGTGGAAAACAATTGTTTTGCCGATAATCATTCACAAAGTTCAAATTATAAAGAGACAAGGTTTGGACTCTGTAGGACATAGATCACAGACATTACTAATTAATAAGTGTGCTCAACCTATTTATTAACTCTAGGAAATTAAGTACTCATGATATTTGGCAAGCTATCAAGACTCAGTTTGTAGAGAATATAGGACTGAAGATATAGTGTAGGTTTTTTCTTAACTTCTAAAGAGGTATGATATATACAACAATGAAGCTAAATGGAAAAGCAGACCCAACCAACCATACAAGTTTAGTGTTCAGAAATATTTTCTAGGAAGTATATCCAATTGAACTCACAGGTGCTAATGCTATCAATAGTCTTTTTCATCCCAAGATTGTGACTGAGACAATAACCAAAAAAACGAGTGAACACTATATATTATCTGTTCATATTAGGCTCAGTGCAATTATATTTAGTTTTTTACATGTCAGTCCATTTAGTAATCCTAGCCTGAATAGATTACGCCATTTACTATTACATGTATCCTAAAAACATTATTTTAGTGAATGTTGAGTATAGGTTCCCTTCAAATTGAGTTAGCATGAGCTTGCAACCTTGACGAACTTTTCTCTGATGTTCTCTGTAGGAACACCATACCAAGGTGGCATATTTTTTCTTGACATAATATTTCCAACTGATTACCCTTTCAAGCCTCCACAGGTATTCTCAGCTACTTTTTACATATTAGCATTGTTTTGTAGTGTTCTTTTGATATAATTGTTTCTTACAAAAGAGTGAACATACAGTTTTATGAAGTGATCTATTTTAGCTTTACATTTCATAAAAATCTCTGCTTCTGCCCTTCGATATATCCCATTATATTTGGTTATTTCGAGAATTATATGTCCAGTCTATTTCCCAAGTTAAACTACTAAGAACTTGTCTTTTATTGTTATCTCTATCTAACTTACTAAGGGTGACAACTTGCTACTAATCTAGTCGTAGCATCTATTTTCATCTTTAATAAATATTTGGTACTTGTCTAATGTGGGTGCTTCTGACCTGCATTATATATGTTAGAGTTATTCAGTTACACGACCAGAAAGTGTATGACGTAGGTGAATAAAACATCAATTATATTATAACTTAACCCTTTAATTTATAGAGAATCCTGCCTCTAGTTGAATTTTAGAATATGGATTTTCTTCTGTTTTGATATGAAAAGATGGAAGGTTTTTACGGATGTGTGTTGTGTCTGCAAAATTTCCCCCGTCGGTTTTTCTTCCCTTTGAAGGACAAGGATAAAGTGTAAGGTTATTAAATTATAAATCATGGGCAAGCTTGTACTGCAAGATCGGTTAGCGGAAACGATGGGTGTACAGGGTATATTGAGAGTCAAGAGGTCTGAAAGTCTAGATAGCGAGGGGTTGAGACTTGAGACATGGATTTTTAGGAAGAAGTAAAAATGACTTTCAATAACCTTACACTTTATCCTTGTCCGTCAAAGGGAACTAAAATGACTTTCAATCTCCTTTAGGGAAACCAGATTGGTAATATTGATCATTCTCCAGCTGTGCATCATCCCCTTCTACGAATAAAGATGTGGAGTGTGCTTCTTCGAAATACATAAAATCGTTTGCGTGTGTGATTTACCCTAATGACTGTTAGATCTGGTGAGACCACACTTCCCTTTCAATAATATAGATGGTTGATGAATGATGAGATTATATGATGTATAGATAGGTGTGTTATTGTTTTTTTTTTATTTTGAACTTACTGAATCTTATATCCTCTAATTTGAGCCCGCCCTTCCTGTTTGGCACTTTACTATTTATATACAATTTCTAAGTGTTCAACACATATGAATGGAAAGTGGTTATTCATTTGCATGACTGCACATATTTTTCAGCCTCTGATTAGATTTATGGAATGTTTACTGCTTGGCTGATCTCTTTAGCTTTGTCATTTGGAGCTGACTTGGTCAATGAAAACTTTCATCTTTTTTTCATTTCTAGTTTTTAATAATAGTTAATTGTATAAAATGCTTTTTTCTCCTTTGTCTAGTAAATCATGAGAGGGTGAGCCTTTGTGCAACTGCAAGGTTGTTTGTCTTGTGACCTGGAGGTCATGAGTTCAAATCATGGAAACGATCTCTTTGCTTGCGAGGGTAAGGTTGTGCACATCTACCCTCACCAGACCCCACTAGGTGGGAGCCTTGCGTGTTGAGCTTGATTTTTCTGTCTAGTAATTCACTATTACCTCCCTTGTATTTTTTTAATTCTTCAGATACATCTCTATTTTTTAAACCTACATAAACTCCCTTAAAATGTTCAAATTGTAGTCTGAAGATCCTAAATGACCCTCCCTCGGAGTTTCTTAATTTTCATAACCTTGCCCCATTCAAGGAAGGATGGTGTAGTTTTTTAAAATAGAGGGGAGGTATGCGGACAAACCAGAAAAAGAACAGGCAGGTTGAAATAATTAAAGTATTTTTTACTGTCTCCAATTAAAGAATTGCGGTTGCAGGTAGTATTCAAAACTCGCATTTACCACTGCAATGTAGACGCCGATGGCCATGTTAGTATGGGAATATTGAAAGATGGTTGGAGTCCTGCACTAACAATTACCAAGGTGCTACTTGCAGTTAGATCAATTTTGGCAAATCCTGACCCTTGTAAGTTCTTACTCTTCTAAAAACTTATTTTTATGGTCTGCCTTACTACTTAGGTCAGCATATTCATGTGTCTTATTTTCATTACAAAAATCCCTCTCCTCTTGTTTACTACTTTTAAATTGAACCTTTTTTTGTTCAATTTTTTGTTGTTGGTAGTCGCGGTTTACATAGCCGTTCTATAGTTTAGCCTTTTGCCTTCAAATGTAAGAGAAGTGGCAAAACATGTTCTGGTATGTGTAGCCTTTTGCTTTCGTATGTAAGAGAAGTGGCAAAACATGTGCTGGTATGTGCCCAATGTTGGATAAATAGAAAACAGGATACCAACTAATGATCATGTCTTCGACATTTTCGAGTCAGTTACCTTAATCCTGTTTCAAACATGCAACACTAGTAGTGCCAACACTTATAATCAATTAGTGAGCAAATCATCAACATGGTCTTTGAAATTAAAATTATCAGTCAATTTGGTCCCTGATATTATGAAAAAGAACAAATTTAGCCTTTGACTTTGATAAACATCGGTCAATTTAGTCCGTTTTACTCATCAATCACATACACCAAGTAGTCATTTATGGTCTTAAAACATAAAATTATCATTGTGGTTGTAGATAATGCTGTTGTTCCTGGCATTGCTCACTTGTATTTGGGAGACAGAGCTAAACATGATGATATTGCTGCAGAGTGCACTATCCGTTTTGCCAAGTGAATATGATAGATGAGTCCTTTATTGACTTACATCAGATATAATATATCATGTTCCACAATTTATGTGAGCAATTATTCATAGTACATACACTTGTAACAAGCTTTTTTCCTTCTCAAAAAGCTTTGATAATAAACAAGATGGTGTTTTCTCATAATTCTCAACTAAGATTCACAATCACAGTGTCAATAGTTCAGATTGAACAAATTTATTAAGTCTCTATTATTTTTCTAAAATTGTACCATTAAAAGGTACAAAACTAATATGGCTATATCACTCTTTATACTTCTCCTTATCTCTAATAGTGATGATTTACTCTTTGCATTTACCCTAGAGTTGTGCTCATGATTTGTTCATCGGTTGGGTAACAACCCAAACAAAAGAAAAGAAACTAAGTTACATCAATTACTCTAGGAAGAGCTTCCTCATGAAGTAGTGGAAAGCAGCTATTGAAGCTTGCAATCTGAAGATGAAATCATATGGTAGTCATTAGGTAGGTTATCCCTGCAGACACTAGCTTCTTTGTGAGTATTCATGTCTGCTCTAGGCGTGGCAGCACGGCATCAAACGTGGCAGCACGGCATCAAACGTGGCAGCACGGCATCAAACATAGCAGCATGGCATCAAACATAGCGGATCGTTGGTGTGGTGGCAAAAAAGCCGCGGTGAACTGGTGTGGTGACAAAGGGTGGTGTAGTGAACATGATCCAAAACTATTCAATGATAAAAGGTTTGAGGTTGAAAAAATAGGTTGCATACAATCATAAAAGTCTTTTTTACACATTGCATCATCCATATTCATATTACATGTCAATGGTTATTGACTCATTCAATGATTAATGAATGATTATTGATTCTTAAATAAAACTGATTCAAATGAATTTCCTTGTTGGTGCACAAATACTAGTCTCTGAGGTTTTATCATTTATTACTATGAACTTTAAAAAATCAAGCTAGACAACTTCAGAATTTATTAATTTATTAATCTAACACACATAGAAATCAAGTCTATTCATGTAACACATTAGCAACTAGACCAATAATTGACTCTCTTATACCAACAGTCCACTCAAAAAAGTGAACCATAAAATCATTCTGGATTGTGATGAAATTATGGGACATGTTGACAATGTTATGTATTGCTTTGGTGGAGAGTGACTATAGTCTTGCTGTTATGTTGGTTAATAAAGGGTGTCATCAAACACACCCTTGTCATTTTTTATTGTGAGAAGAACAATGTTGCTGATTGATTGACAATTGTTGAAAGATCATCTATGAGCTTGTTATGGATGGGAAATCTGAATTAGAGTCCAACTTAAGTAGCAGTCCAATGCATGAGTGTCCAAAACTTTCTAATTGCCCTCACGATTCACATGCTTATTATGACTTGTAATCACCATAACTCTAGTGGGAATCCAAGTCTTCATTTGATAGAGAAGAAAGAGAACGAGATGAGAGAATTTGAAGATCAATATCATTTCTCTCTCCTTTGATTGAGGAGAAAGTTTAAGAAAAGAGAATAGAAAATGAAGTGGGGTCCATCAAATTTCTTTCTTCTCTCATGTGAACAGAATACAAGAGAGGAATAGTGGGAGATTAAAATCATTTCTTTAAATATGTTTCTCTCTTTTCACTATCTTTCTCACATAGTTCTCTTCTTACTTTCTTCCCTCCAACTAAAAGATGCCTAAAAGTCGGTCATATATACACCTAAAATCTCTTATATTTCAACGGCAGAATATCACTATTTCTCTTAAATGTGTAGGTAAGGCTTAACACATATCAACCAAGAAGAAGAAGAAAGAAGGGATTAGACAATATGGTAAAAAGTTTAAATAATATGTTATAAATGTTATGGAGTAACTTTAAACAATATGTTAAAAAGTTGTGATGAAATTTATATAAAATGTGATAAAAAAAACACTTTTTTAACTTTTATATTTTCATTTTTAAAGGTTCTAAAGTTGCTAAATTTTACCTGAGTAATTTATTCTTAAATTTTCATTCTGGTTTATATGTATGATTTATTAATTTTTAGTTTAATTTTGATGTACTCACAAATCAGTCAGTCTTTTTCTTATTCTACCAAACAATTATATATCACTCCATATATTCAGTTTTCATCATAATTATATTTTTGAATCCTAAACCCAATCAATAGAAAAATCAAAAGAATCAATATTCATACCATGAAACCTGTGATGAATGCAAAGAGGTCATGCCCTTTTTCATATAGTGTTACAATTAATCATATATAATTTTTTTAAATTCATTTTAAAATTATTTATTGCACAAAAAATATTTTCATACTTGTAGTTGGACCCTTCATCCGTCCCTCATACTCAGGAACTATTGTGGCCAATTCGTCATGTTTTTTACTATACGAGTTTAGTCCTTTAATTTTTTTTTGAAAAACCCAAAATATAATTCACAAAAATTTCATATCAGTAAGTTACTTTTTTTTTAGTATCTTTTAGAACATTTAATAAAGACTAATTTAACCCTAAAAATAATTAATTTGATTCACATTTGAAAATTTTGTAAACAATTTTTGGTTTTTCAATTTTTGAAGTACCAAATTAGTAAAGTCAAAAAACATGAAACACATATTTACTCAAAAATATGTATGTCATTAATATCGGGGTTGTTGTCAGATGGCGGTGTAAGGATTTCACTTTGTTTTTACCTTCAGATTGTGTGAAGTCTGTGCAATTAGCAAAATGAGTAGTGTCAGTTCAAAATTTCAAATAAATGTGATTTATGTATTAAATGATCATTTTGAGGAGACCCCAGATTATTTTGAATACACATACATTATCCAGGTTTCATGTATTAGATATCATTGACTTTTAATTAGAAGTCATACATATGAATTATGGATAACATAAAGACAATGTAAACAAACTTTTAAAAAGAAAAAGTGACAAGTAAAAGTTTATGATATAGCAAATTCTAAAACCTTTAAAAAGAAAAAAGTAAAGAGATAGAAAATTAATAAAAAGTAAAGAAATGGAAAACTAAACAATGAACATGATAAATATATGTAGTTTAGTCAATCATCACAACCATCATGACTGAGTGTACCATAAAACTGTCTAAAAATAGCTGAGTTAGATGCCACTGTTCTTTTCCCTTAGACTACAATATACTTATTACCCAAAATCATTTCAAAGAAACTATATTTGGCAAAGGTGTTACTAGTTTTTTTTTATAAACAAAAATATTAAAAAGGCACAAGGGGGTGCAACTCCGATTACAACTTGCAATACACGTTTGTACAAGTAACAGGTTCAATGCATCATTGTGCAAAAGATAACGAATTACAACCAACAATATTTGTAAACCAAACTCAATATCTAATTTGAATCATATCCATAATCTGTATATAACTAAAATTTCCCCCATTAAATATTATATCATTCCTTATAGTCCAAACACATCAAATCACAGTAAACCATAGCATTCCTCAGATAAATATTTGTTTATCAAATTTACACAATGAGTTGTGCAACACAAAAAAATCCTAAATGGAGAAAAACAAGAAATAACAAAAAGAAAATGGTTTCACAAGTAATGAGTAAAATTCAGCCATAACTACTAGTATCTGATACATAGTAAAACTCAGCCATAACATATCCTATAGAATATCAATTAATGGATTTTATAAAAAGATGTAATCAGATACAACCTTAGGGAGGTCGGTTTTGGTATGAGCAACACATTTCAAAGTGTTGTTATTAGCAAAAAAAACAGAAACGATTTCATAAGGAAAATTTTACCCCTAAGATGAAAGTCTTCCAGCTAGAATTCCACCAAAAATGATAGCTCCAAACCACTTATTTGAAACAAATCTGAGTATAAAAAAATAGCACCAAAATCAGTTAAAAATTGGAGAAAAGAGCTAAACATTATATGACTAACTGATACAAAATATTTTTGTACCATATTGCAATCTATGAATAAAAACACTTGAAAAGTGATTAACAGAAAAATTGAACTATCACTAATTCTGGAGGGGTGTATGTCAAGAAGATCTGAGGGTATGAATATGCCATCAAATGCTTCTAACCAAGCTATAAGATTAATAGTTTTTGAAAACATAAGTGAAAATTAATGAAAGTTTTTTATTATCTCAAAATTTATTTTCCATGGTTTTGAGTATTTGATTATTCAAAAATTAATAAAGTATAAAACTCCAACATACGTTCAAACCATTAAAATCAGTTGACACTTGAGATCCTTTCAAAAGATGGGCTTTTGGATATGAGTCATGCAAACAAATATCATAACAGCACTGGTATAGGACACTGGTTAAGGAAGCAACAGATAGAAATTATATATTGAAAAGCACAACTTTTGAACTTCTAATGCATTGGACAATCATTTTCCAATACAAAATTTCTATCTTTGACTCCTTAACCCTTTAGCATTCTCATTTGGAAAATTAATTGATGGGTTGATGCAACAATCCTCCAAAAAACATACTTCCTATTGCAGTCACCACGCGATGAAAGATCAACTGTGATTATTTGCCAGCATAGATGACCCGATGCAGCTGCCAGAAACGCATAGTATGGCCACCCTGCTCCACACATGTATCATGAGGATGGAAACTATTAGAAAAAAATGGTTCTTTGCACATATATTTAACAAATGTAGGACTCAGTAATAAGAAAGAATTATTGCAATCCAAACGGTAATGAAAAAAAATGTAGAATAAAGGTAATACAAAAAAGTACCTATTTCGGCATTAAATCCACTGAGGGCTAGATTGCCAATGCATGCAATCCCAAACCCAGTAATCCACTCCTTTGTCGAATCGCCAAAGCGCAAAGCTGTTGATTTAACTCCAACTTTCAGGTCATCTTCTTTATCCTGAATCCGAAGGTTAAAAATGATTTTAGATACAATAAGAATTTTGATTGCTTTGCTTGAATGAAAATATCCATGTGAAGGAAACTAAGCAGTCTTATAAATTTGTAATTGTATCCTCTGTTTCATAACAACTTAACTGTTAGTGACAAGATAATCAACTTAACATGGTTGGGCATTATCCCACAACATTAATACACCCTAATGATATCATTAGCAAGGTGAAATTATGACGCACATACACCTCAAAATAGTATTCATGTTTGCGCTGGACATGTATCCACATTGGACACTTTTGGACTCTCCTAAACTATGTACTCTACAATTTTCTACATTTACTTTTGAATTTTTATACCATCATAGATGATTAGATGGAAATGGAAATGACAAAATAATTAGATAATTGTTAGCATTTTATCATGTTTAAAATTACTCATAAAATTTTAGAATGATTTGTGCTTTTATGTTATTGTTAACCTTATATTAATTTTATGTCTTTATCACAGCTGCATCGTGTCGTATCCGATGCCTCTTAAAATTTTCTGGCGATCATAACCATGTCCTGTGCCATACATGTGCTTCCCACGACTAAAGTTTGGGGGCAAGAAGTGAATCTAGCCTTTATATTGTCAGACCCCAAACTTTGATGCAGATCATGAAGGAATTAGAAGGAAAGAGATAGGCAAAATCATAGGGATTATATATTAAGAGAAGCAATGCTATTTTTACCTGATGTGCATAGATAGTATCATACAGAAGAGTCCAGAAAACTCCAGAGGCATAAAGTGGCAGCACAATAGCTGGATCTAGACTTCCTTTAACTGCTGCCCATCCTAACAAAGCCCCCCAATTAAAGGTCAACCCAAGAAATGCTTGAGGCTAACCAATATTGTTACAAGAGAGCACCAGATAAAGCATAATGAGATCACATATCAAAGTAAAAAAATAAAGAAACAAGATAAGAATAAATTACATCAGTACAAATTAGAACTAGGTAAATTCATTACCCAAAAAGTAATTCTCTTCATGAGGGGATAGGAGAAGACAAGCAACAAGGATGAGGCGCCTAGAACACGGCTGCCAAAAGTACATGAGCCACAAATATTGAAAAAATGATGATAAAAGAAATGTTATTAGACGAGAAGAGGGGATTACAAGACGAGGATAAGACATCCTCACAAAAAAAGAAAGTAACACCTAAATATTAAGCAACAGAGCCATATGCCAAAGCATGTCAGTCCCTCTGCAAATCTATCAAAGAAACACCCCCATAAAACTCATATCTCAAGCACCAAAGGATGCCAAAGATTCACCTTATCTCAGACAAACTCTAGAGACGAAAAGGAGTCATTGAAAATTCTACTGTTCCTTTCTGACCAAATAAATAATTAAAATTTTTGCAATGTTGTCATGCTCACACTTAATAATGATTTAACTATGCCTACATACAAAATAGTGATAACATGTAAAGTTCTTGGCACTTGCAAGTCAGCAAAGCAAAAATATTTTACCGAAAACAAACATTTCTCAGTTTTTGTCCTGAACATGACAGTGCTTCACAAGGAACCCCACTTCTTTCTAGGATAGCATATGGTAACGGATATAGCATTGCTATATCTTCTTTGATCCCGACATGGAACTTTTTTCTAAACAATTTTGGTCATGGCTAATATTCAGTAGAGGAAAATGCTAATTGTGAGACTCTCCAATGTAATAAAGAAACAGTCACCTTTTTCCTCCACTCTATGCTGCAGAAGCTTAGAGGAGATGACGGTCTTTCACAATTCGGTACCTATCGTTTTTAATAGTTAAGTTCTTTTCTGGGGTGGAATCTTGGTTAGTTTGTTTCAGCAACTCCATAATCTATATAATATTTAATTTTGCAAAATATCAACAGAAATCAGGAAGCCCATTTTGGCGATCAGGGTCCCTAATCATGGCCCAAATCATATAACCGATATATTACAACTAATCGAGCTATATGCCAACTCGATAATCTAGGACATGTAACCCAAATCATGGTCCCATGGAGGAACTATCTTATTCATAACTAATCGATATATTACAAAATCAAGCATCTGTTTAAAACCTAATAGAAAAAGATAGACCTTAAGTCCCTAACCTATAGATTTAGCTACTCAAAAGTAACACTAACCTATAATTATTCAGTTGTAGAAGAATTCCAAGACCCAAGAATAATTGAAAACCAAGAAAACTAAGTCCCTGAAATGGTGTCAAAAGGCCACTTGCTACAGGTCTTGATTTTGTACGTTCTACCTGCATTATACAATTTGATATACTATCATTCAGAATATACAATCTAAGATCATCTAAGGGGAAAGGAAAGAAAAAGTCAAGCCGTTCCGGAAAATGCACAACAGAAAAGGTATAGCACCACATGCAATCATATGCACTATAAACAGTTTCTAACAAAAATACTCACAAGGATAATGTTATAGCATTAAAATAAAATCAAATAAAGCAGGAAGAAGTCTCCAGTCCAATGTTACCCTGATGTGAAACAATGCATGAAATGTTTGCTTCTAATCTTCCTAGATCAAGATAAAATGAAAAAAATGAAAAAGAAAAAGGAAGAGCGAAATCTCTAGAAAAAATGGAAATGTTTGTTTCTAATGTTTGTGACAACCTCAGTACAGTTGCTATGTCACATAATCCTGGTCTACACAACACGACTAAGCATATTGAGCTAGACCTCTATTTTGTTAGAGAGAAAATAAAGAACAGAACTCTCATATTTAAGCATGTGCCCTCAAATTTGTAGACAGCAGATATTCTAACTAAGCCTCCGACTAATACCAAGTTTATTGCTCTAGGAAACCAGTTGCAAATCAAAGACTACTTAACTTGGTTCAGGACCCTTATGTTCAGGGGAGTATATTAGAGAA
The DNA here is from genome assembly GCA_009771035.1 of Lupinus albus. Lineage (NCBI taxonomy): Eukaryota > Viridiplantae > Streptophyta > Magnoliopsida > Fabales > Fabaceae > Lupinus > Lupinus albus. The sequence continues at coordinate 6,445,912 of CM020010.1, forward strand.
TAGTGCTAAATGTAATAAGGGTTAAGAGTTAGTTATCTTATTGTAGAGTTAGTTAGACACATAGATAGATTGTGATCCAAGCAATCTCATTTATTCTCATCTACTCTAGCTATAAATACCTCTTCCCTCAGCTTTTGCAACTAACATTTATCAATAAAATTCAGAGAGTTAGTTCTCTCTTCTCTGCTCCTCTCTCTTCCTCCCTCTCTCTCTCTCTCTCTCTCTCTCTTCTTCTTCTTCTTTCTTACAGGCATGACTTAAATATCAGATCATTCGTAATATGAAAATCAATTATAATAGCCAAACAAATCACATACACCCCCACAAGAGTAATTTACAATATTAATTACAATCTTGACATCTCCTACTTAAAGAAATAAATGTTATCAAGGATAAAAACAGCAACTGTGTTTACCTTTGTATCAATATCCCGGTCAAGGAGATCATTAATAGTACACCCAGCACCCCTTAAAAGCAAAGCCCCACATCCAAAGAGAGACAACATTTTAAAATCAGGAAGTTGCCCAGGAGCTGCAGCCAAGGTAATTGACCTGAGGCGTAGAAAATTAGAAACATAAGAAAAATGAGAACAGAGTTACAAAATGGAGCATCGATAAGGAAGGACAGATTTTTTTTTAAGGAATATCTAACTTGGAAAGCATTTACCAACAAACAAACAAAAGTGAATTAAACTCTTACCACATACAAGGCCATAGAAGCAACCATGTCCCAATTGGCCTATCAAGCCGAGCAAGACGAGCATAGGGCTGAACCTGCCTAGGCAAGTACAAATCAATCCAAGAGATATCCCCACTGCTCACACAGCCACTTTGATTTTTGTTTTCCTTCGAGGGTGATGTAGAAATGTGCACAACAAATTGGAAATTTGAGAGAGATCTAGCACTTTTGCAGAGTTCAAAAGTAGGAATCTGATGGAGGGATTGCTTGAATGGACCGGATGAAGGATTCAGACCGTGGTCTAGTTTTACAGGTGATTGAGTAGAGATTAAAGGGTTGAAGACGGTTATGGAGGGGCCATAAGAAGGGAGAGAAGATTTGAGAAACCTACGCGAAACACGAGATATCAAAGCTGATGCCATTTTCTCAATCAAGCTGGGGTTCTCTTCGTAGCTAGTGACTTGAAACTCATATAAGCATTCAGTTAGAGAATGAGTAAGTTAATTTGAAAGTGTGAAGCAGAATTCAAATCATGTTGAGGTATCAATCTGAGACCCACAACTGCAGTGTTCACAAAGGTTATGTAACTCTATATTAGCCTGTGTAGCACCAATACTTCAAAATGGTTGTTATAACATTATCCAATGTACCGTATCAATTATTTTGAGCAATTTTTAGGTATTAAAATATTTGTATCGTGTCACATCTGTGTTCCGATATCTGTATACATGCTTCCTAGCTGATAGCACTAGTCATGGCTGGGAGCCTTCCTTGAGAACTCTGTAAATTTACATGAAATTGTTTACTCTATAATACTCAAATAACATTTTCCCTGCCAAACTCTTGGTATATTCAAAAAACGCATAATTAAAGTAATCTACACATTGAGAATTCTAAAAATTACATGAAAAAACATAGGGCGAACCAGTACACAAGACTCTTACCTGATGGGATCCAAGGAGGCAAGATGTTGCAAGACACAACCTTACCCCGTAAGCGGAGAGGTTATTTCCAGGATTTGAACTTGTGACTGTAATTCATAATATGCATAATTAATCATAGCAAGATTCATACCAAATTGAGAACCAAAAACAATAAGTTGTGCTATAAGACAAACCAAATTGAGTCTTTTGGTCTTAAAATACACCATTCCAAGAAAGATAAAAAATTGGGAAGTGGATAATACCCATGCCTTAAAGTGGTGTTTGGTTGTCAACATGTTTTGAGCACATTCTTGAGCATGATTTTGAGCAAATTCCTTGGAATGTCCTATGACCTAAACACATGGGAAGCCAAAAAATTTACTTGGAATGATTTTACAACCTCAATTGTGTGGACATTTCTTTTGTAATTTTCTATCAAACATGGCCATGTCACATTCTCAAGTGAGATTCTAAGTAACTTTAAAACATGTCACATACCAATCACTACTTAAAAAGATGGAAATCCAAAATTTCCCCTTCAATCACAAGTGAAATGGCCAAGAGTGAAAAAAATAAAACCATTTACCATAGCATTTTCTCCTAACACTTTTATCAAACATGTGACAGTCACATTCCTATCCTCAACAAACAAACTATATAGTAAAGGTTACTTACTTGCAAACACATTCAATATGAAATGTAATAATTCAAGGATCTAACATTTCCAGTTAGAAACCCATCTCACAGTTGTAATTAAAATTGCATTTGAAATTCTAAAGCTCTTGTTTTTCTCTATCGAAGATGATAAAGAGCACTCTTTAATCTTTACCTTAATAGAGAGATGTGAAATCTAAATGGGTATTATTGAAACAGTGACAAGAGTGATGATACAGCTTCTGGAAGATCGCGGTGGCTGTGATGGCGGCGACGGTGGTGGCGGTGGTTGGGTAGAGATAAGAGGGTGTGGTGTGATGGGAGTAATTTTAAAAATTAAAATATATTAGAAAATAATATTTTAGTAGGGTACAAAAAGTATGAAACTAAGGTAATTGACACTTTAGGAATAAATTAATGATTAAATTCCAATTTTGCCCCGGGCAAAATAATTGAATCATATGGTTGTAAAAAAAAAGGATAATTTCATCATTGAAAATTTCTTTGTAGGATAATTCATTTCGTAGTAAATTAAAAAAATGATAAATACGTGGTAGATTCAACTAATAAATCAATGAATTAATCCTTATACAAATATAATATGATGATTATATTGAATATAATATGATGATTATATTGAATGTGTAATTAAATTAGAAAATAATAGTCAAATCTTATCCTATCAATTAAAATCAATTTGCTTATGAAAAAATCATATTTTTTAAATGATATATTCAAAATTCAAACCTTAAACCTAATAAATATTTTGCAATATAATTAATCATTGAATCATTAAATGATTACGTTATAGGTTAGAAATAATAATATTTACATTTATAAATTTATTATAAGATATGTAGGTAAACCATTGTACCAATATTATTAGTACAATAAGGAGTATGATAATAATATCATATTAATAATACTAAACTAAATAGACTAGTCCAAATTGTCAATGATTAATATGAAAAAAAAACTTTAGATAAATAATTTATTTTTTTAATAAACTAAATTTTTAAAGACAATTTTGAGACTTTATTTTTTAGAAACTAAATTTTATCTTAAAATAATTACAATGCATATATTCAATATTTATTCTAAGTTAACCCAATATTCAATACTAATATATAAAGATTGTTTATTTAATTATCGTCTAAGAGTTTTAATATTGTTAGTGTATTATTCATCATTCATGTATTAATCATTATTAATTCTTAAATAAAATTAATTCATATGAATAATACATAATATTAGAAATTGGAAATCTAAATCATTCTCTTGAAAGTGAAATAATCCATTAACGTTTTAAATTTTAACCATCAATGTTATAAGTTATATTTAAGTTTAACCATCATGGAGAGAATCGAACCATCCATTAACGATGAAAGAAAGAAGAATGAATTGGAATCTCGAACCTAATATGATTGGATTCTCAATTACTTAGTTATGCTCTTTGTCAGAAATCTTGACCATTTTTATATCGAATTATTCTCATGACTCTAAATTGTTGAGAATGAAGTTATTGTTGTAAAACACATATTGTGATGATAAAGTGTGTGTGCATGAGAGAGATAAGAAGTAGAGTAGGAATGAAATATAGGTAATTGTTAGTAGGCAAGTTTTATAAAATCAAAACACAGCAGTGAATGGTGTCTTAAACACCACCAGTTTGTTTTTCCATTGTTACTTCTTCTAACTCACTAATCCTGAATGGTGTTTCATTCTTTATACTAGACTGATAAAATATTGTCACGTAATTAAAAAGAAAACTTTTAAAAACATAAAGTAATATTTTTATATTACTATTAAAATTTTATTGGTTGGGGACAAAGAATGAGACACAATTAAGGATCGGTAACTTATTTCTGTTAAGGACATCTACCAATGTTCACTATTTGGGAGTGCTCACAATGTGAACAAAATTTGTATTATATGTCTGAAAACGTGTTTACACAAATAAATAGTTAATGTACTAATGCAACGAGTCCCAAATGCATTTTTTGGATAAAGTTATTAGCTCAATATGTATTAACACAAGAGGTGTTTTCATATTAACAGTACAATAGAAATCAGCCAGTTAATAAATATTGCATAACAAGTAGTCACCTAACACAAGAAAATCAAGAACAACAAAAGGACAGTAACAGTATTTTGATGTAACGGTAAAACAAGGTTATAAGAAGAAAAGGTAGTTCAGATTTTTTTTAAAAAGAAAGTGTGGTGTTAAATGAAATATGATAATAACTCTATAACCCAAACTAATATATCTTTTTAATATTTATCAATTCCATCCTTCTACATAAGTGTTAAATTATTTTTTCACCAAATGATCATCAAACATCTTTTCCTAGCACCAAAGTCTTGTTTTTTCATTAGAAATTAGAGAAATTTTAACATTACTATAATAAGGACAAAGAAATTATGTAAATGATGAAGATAAGAGAGAGGAAGTGAAAAGTTGCGAAAATATTTTATGTAATAAAAGCACCAAAAAAGACTTCTACCAGACTATACTCTCAAAAAAGAAGAAACAAATGAAAAAGCATCCATTAGAACCATCTACAGAGACCCTTCCCCATAACAATAATCCTAAATAGAGAATAGAAAGTTGAAGATACATTGCAGAAACAATAAAACTGATACATTGCATATTGGAAAGGTACACATGATCACTAACTATAGTATATATCCCCTGTTCCTCAGATTCCTCTACTCAATTATCATAACTAGTAATAACACTTCAAAATGTAATATTTGATGCATGGCAAGGAAGTAATAACTACTACTACTACTACTACAACTACTGAAGCAGCAGAGTTTGTTTGTATTCATAGGAAGTAATCTGGTGTTCTTCTTGTTACATCAGGCTCTCCCCTCCTTGGAGCTGGTTCAAACTGAATGAATGTGTGTCCTTTGCAGTCATCAACTTCAAGTATAGATGCCATATTCCCACATCTATAACAATAATTAGGTGCACTAAATATGGTAACCACCTTTTGATCCTGTATTGAGGAAAATCATAAAATCATCACCTATCACCAAACATGAATCAAGATTAAATAAAATGAGGTGTGAGTATTTACATGACCCCAGTTATATCCTTCCATAACCAGCTGGTGAGCTCTTGCAATCAGCTTCAAATTATTGGTATGGTTAAATTGTTCAGATATGTCCTATAAAAGGAGGAGAAGGCAACTTGCACATATAAGAAATCAACAAAAATAGGTGACAACATTACAGGTTTGACACAACAACTGGGTTACCTGGCCAAAGGTATATCCAGCACCTCTAGGAGAGATGCCCCAACCACAACGGTCATCCGGATCAGACCATAGAAGATCACACATGGGCCCCTCGTGAGGAACTTCTTGAACCCGGTCGAAGTTACGTATGTTATCAAGGGTTTCAATAGATGGGGACAGCCCACCATGAAGACAAAATATTTCAGATTCAACCTTCATAAAGAAGGTGTCATTTCAGAAACAGTCAATTATTAAAAACCTGGAGAATATATTTTGAGAAAACTGAATTGAGAGCTATTTTTACAGCAGAATAGTTTTACAGAGGGAAATAAGAGAAATGGCCAACTATAAACAACTCAAAAACAAGCCTTCTGGATTAGGAGTAATAAGATCAAAACATGCAATATGGAGTTCAGAACAATGAAATTCTATCCAAAATGAAATATACTAATAATTTAACAAATCTATTCAGAGGCTATATATAGTTCTTTTGTTTCCCAAAATATGTAATACTTTACTAACCAATGCTGTCAATGGAAAGTAATCAAACAAATCAGTGAAGATCTTCCAAACATTAGCACTGCCATACCTGCAAATGAAATAAGAATATTCATCTTAAGATAGAAAATTTTGATAGAAAGAAAAACAAAGGATTAAAATAGAAACAAGCAAATATCAAACAGAGAAGATAGCAATTAGTTGTATGTGATCTAATTTAAAATAGCAAATATCAAACAGAGAAGAAAAACAAAGGATTAAAATAGCAAAATAATAATTTCAGATCAACCGTCATTGAATTTAACGTGATCTAATTTATAATTGTATCCAGCTTTGAGACATTGCACAATTAGTTGCAAATTCATGTTTTTCTTTATTATATCGCATCAAGAATTGAGAAGTTCTCAGAATACAATATTATTCAGCTGTGTAAGTCGGTAGTCAAATTAAACTCTATCTTCAATAGCAAAAACTCATCCAAGAAAAAATAAATATTTAACTCTATCAATCATGTCTCTACAAAAAAGCATTGAAGTACAGAGAAATGTTTTTATAATTAAGCTCACACCAAAAAAAGAGAAAATATTAACAAAAAGCAGAAAGACATACCAGCAGGAAAAGAACATACATCAATGACAGTTACGGTAGAACATAATGAAGGTTAAGTATATTTCACAAAATAATTGCAAAAAATACTGACCTGAGAACAATGATAATCACACATTTAAGTTAAACAAAGACAGATTAATTTTCACCAAAATAACAAAAGGACAGAATAATGAATTTAGCAGGGGCTTACTTCCGTAGACACTCATCATAAAACCCATAAACTTGAGTAATCTGCAGTAGAAAGCCTAGATCAGCCGTTAACATTCAAAAATATATAATGACAACTTAACCCAAAAATTCATAAACTTGGAATTATAGCTTATTGTCAATCAATTAATAGTAAGAAGTCATAACCCAACAATTACTTCATCAAATTCAGTAGCAACAACATTTATGGATGTATACTTTGGTTCCCCAATAGAGTAGGTATCAATTGTGTCCTTTGATAGTACATTGTTTTCTTGTTTGCTTTTGGATACACATGGAAGGATGGGGCAAAAGAGATTAATTTTAGAAAACTATCGAGAACTCAATTGATACTGACCAATGACCATGTTTGAGGACAAAACAGGGTCTGTCTAACCTTTAATTCAGAACCATCAGAAAGGTCATGATAAATTATAGAACAAACCTGTCGACTTTCATGATTTCCTCTCAGAATTGTGATACGCTGGCGATAACGCACTTTAAAGGCAACCAAAAGCTGCATTATGATTTAATTAGAGCAAAATATTACAAAATTAAAGAAATACTATCTGGTAGAAATAAACATCATTCAAACATGCCATTCAAAAATGGTTATCAACTTGTATGTCATGCACCACATCTCTTCATGTTAACTTTATTTTCCATGCAGGGGTTTTACTATGGCATCCAACATGTAGTGTGGACATAAATGCATCATTTACAGATGCAACAATTATGTCTTCACATTTCATTTTAGATAGCATGTTAAAATCACAAATGGTTTAATTATATAGTGGTACCAAATAATTGCAATAACCCCACAAACATGCTATTTTGCATCGTCATGAGTACAGGATTATGTCATGAAGAAAGAATTTCAATGATTCATTTTTGCCTCTAGATTATGTCTGGAATAGGGTATGGTTTTGGCTTCGCTCTGATGTAAAACCCATGGGAGCTTTTTAGCGGGATTAATATGGTAGATATGCAGAGAGATTGACATGCTTTGTTGCATGTCCCTTTTGATTAGTTTATGGGTGTTTCTTTTGTCTCTGAGGATTTCTTATCCTCTTGTAATTTTCTCCCTTGTTTTCTAATAATATTTATTTTCTTTATAAAAAATAAAGAAAAAATATATCATAATGAACTATGAAATTCTATAAATAAAACAATTCCAGGTCAACAAACAGCAGCTGATGAACTAAGTAATGTTAACCTCATCTAAGCATATGTCATATTACTGGCACAAAATGTACAATTAAAGTTCAGTGACTTCCAAGCTTGTGAGATTTCAGAAGAATACCCCCTAGTCCGATAATCCAACAGACTTATGATAAAAATTACAATAGAATAAAACATTGCATCAAGTTACAATAGAATAAAACATTGCAATAGAATTACAATAGAATAAACCACAAAAGTTCACACTTACTGTTACGGTCTCAACAGAATAGTACCCACGGTCAACATAATCTCCCATAAATAAGTAATTTGTATCTGGACACTGACAAAAAAAGTTGAAACCAGGAATGAGTATTCACCATCAAGTTTCATAGACAGAAGACAATATATAAAAGTTTGGAAGTAATACTAAAAATAATGGCTCAACCAAGTAACAATTCTTAAAACAAATATGACGTAAGTGCTTAAATTTGAATTTAATATAAGAACAGGAGAGACTTAGTAACTAAAGCTTATGGGTGCGGGCTGCTTTCAATTAAAAATAAGACTTCCTTCAGTTTCCTTGGTCAATCAGACCAGAAGATCAGCACCTTTAGGGATGTCCTTCAATCAAGTTTGCAAGCCCTTTGCAGGAATCTCAATTACAATTAAATCTTAATTCATACAAAAGAATGTATCCTCCTACAGCAGTATCATTACCATATTCTTTTTCTAAACCAACATCAATTGCATGGCTTCAATAATTCCATTCATTTCTTTTACTGACTAAAAGCCCCACAGTAGACTATCTATGCCATAGGCATCTACTGGCCTAAGAATACTTCTCTTTGCAATCCCATCCTCCATTGTTTTTGTTTTGTGGGTGTAATCTCTATCTTTCCCTGATCTAGTGAAGCTCCATTAGAACCAGATCTGATTGCACATAGTAATATGATCAATGATATTAAAAACACAGCAATTTTTCTGACCAAAATAGCCAAGAAAAGAAAATTCCCTTGAGCACAAAAATTTGACCTTGATTGTTACAAAATTTCTTATCATAGAACATTAACACTAATAACCCAGGTAAAAGTACACCTGTTTCATTGATAATATCAAATTTACTACATTTAATCCAACAACTAGCAGTCCCATGGACTGCACAGAGAAAATTTAAATAAAGAAGCCCCTTCTACAGCGGAATCTGAATATGTAAATTGGCAATGTAACTGAAGGCTCATGCAATTTCCTGATTTTTTTAGTTATTATTTAGTTCATAACTTCATACATCTAAAAAGCATACAGTAAGTAAGTACTGAATATAAAATCCGCCATAAGACAAAATACCTTCCCTCCAATGCGAAACAGCTCTGCAAGGTCATGGAATTGCCCATGAATATCACCACAAATAGTAACAGGGCTTTTCACAGGCTGAAATTATTAGCAAACAAAATAATCTTTTCAGCCATTCAAAACCATAGTAATTTAAAGCCCGACAAGTGCACTTATAAAAAAAGTCAAAACCATCATAAATAAAACACCCAGCACAGCCCAGAAAGTTATTGAGAGTTACTCAAATGATGATCATATTGCAGTACATAATGCAGACAATGTTGGTGAGATGAAATCAATGCATAGCCATAGAATCCCCAAAACTAAAGAGCACAAGGATACAAAACATGCAGACATAAATAAAAAAACATTTCATAGAGTAAACAAACCTGCACATTACTCTCTTCCATCAAAATTTCCTTTGCCTTATCACACAAGGCCCTTACCTGCATATAAAATAAAAGTGCAAATGTAAAGTCAAATCTGGATAACTGAAAGAAAAAAAAGTAACACATGTGAGTTCAAAGCTCAATACCAAAAGGGCTTCTTTAGAGTGGGGAGGGGAATCAAGCAAAATAAAGATTACAAGAACAACCATCCTAGACTATCACACTGCAGTTGCCAACAAAATTGAGCAAATAAAGGAATAATAGTTAATAATTAATTGTAACTTGCAATTGGTTTTGATTATCCCAGCAAACCCAAGGAAACTATTGACATTGGGTTGTCCATAACCAAGACACAACAATTAAATTTCATTAGTTTGGCTTTCCTTTTATGAAACCGATACCTTTTGTTCGATTTATTGTTTTCATTTGTGAAACTGATCCAAAATCACAGATGATTAGATAAATTATTAGATTACTTGTCTCTATGGAGACTTTAGGGACAGTTTGCAATGTTTATATATCTGTGATGTTTCTCTCAGGACAGTTTGTAGCTTATTTTCTGTCAATTGGGCCATACAGGAAATAAGAGTGAAGTTGAGCCTGGATTTTTCATTAAAAAATATGTTTAGCCAAAAACCAATTGGATTGAGTCGCTGAGCAAAGCTAAACCAACTGGAACTGGTTTTGTTGGATTTTGTTTAGTTATCCAAACAGAACAAAACAAAGAAGTTCCTAATATAGGAACCTGGGTTATAGTTTCCTCTAATTCACTGACTATTCATATAAACCAAAAAAGTGGAAATAGTTTCCTCTAATTGATTAATAATTGCACTCATGAACCAGATTTTCTTTTATATTTCTCTGTCTTTGCTGGCACATGGGACCATCTCCATTTGAATGGGAAAATACAATGTCAACAAAAGCCCTCAATTTCAGAAGTATCATAAAGAAGGCAACCAAAAGCACCATGCATGATGAAACAGACCCTGTTTGTGGACAGAGACCCAGCTCAAAGACTACAGTTTCAAAGAACTCCAACCTTCTTCAAAACCGAATGCCATGGATGGGAAATACACTTTGCACAAATCCCAGTCTCCTAACTTTTTTTTTAAATAATAAAACAAAAAATGCATTTTCAATTCTTAGGAGCTTGACACACGAATAATTTGTCATAACTTACAGGGCTAAGACAAAGCATTCAATCCCATCTTCTAGTATTAGTCAAGAGCTCAATTAATAAAAAAATCTATGGCAACACAACACACAAATACATAGCAAAAAAAATCCTCCTTCACAAAGAATACACACAAGTATACAGCATGAAATTTTTTCTCGTTTCAAAGAACACAGAGGCTAATAGTAAACTCAATTGTAACAATCTAATATGTTCTACTCCTTAAATGCAGAAATGACAACAATCATGATAAATCGAGTTAACCCTAAAAGTGAGAAGAATCCACCAACCAAAATGAAAATCCACAAATCACTAAACTAGGTCGAATTCTACAAATCTAACGGAACATTAAAACAAAACGCGGAACAATTGCCACAGCAATTCTCAAAAGAAACCAGATTACAATTTCTATGCAAAAAAAACAACAACAAATCGATTTGGTTTTGAAGATCCGCATTTTTTAGAAGAAAGAGAAAATGTGATGGAAATACCTCTTGCTCTGAGAGAGGTTTGCACTGCATGAGATGAGAAATCTGCTCATCGAGGTTTCCATGAGAATCCGAATCCATAACGTTTGTTTCTTCCTAATTCCTATTTCTTAAAAATGGTGAAACCCTAGATCTCAGTTTTTTTGTTTTTGTTATTAGTTTCTTTTTTTTTTCTTTCTGGTTTTTTGAGAGAGAGAGAAGAGTGGTGAAGGTGGAGAAACCAAAGCGTTGGAGGCTTGTGTTTGGTTCTCGTTTTATTCGATATAATATAACTACTATTTTTTCGGGGGCAAAAAATTGAAAATAATAATAGCTAGTGTTGACTAAATGTTAAAAACAAACGATATAATATTTACAAAAAAAATATATTTATTATACGAGTTTGATACACTATCAGCATAGTATTTATCATTTATATTTTCCATCGTTGACTTTTCGTAAAAAAAAAATATTAATGAATGATGCACTGATAATATCTAAATTTTTACACTTAGGGTACATAGATATTACAATATAATATTTATATGTTAATGTGAATACATATTTTATTGTTCAGGGAGAAAAAATGTATAAACTAATATTGCATCAGTTTTATACACTGTTAATATATTGTTTATTATTTATTATCACTAGTTTTTTTTTAAAAAGAAAATACAAATAAATAGTAGATGATGTAATGACATTGTATGCATCCTTACACTTAAAATAAAACAAATATGCATAAAAATTATACATGGTAGATGATGTAATAACATTGTATAAAAAATATTTATACTTATAATGCATAAAATTACACTTTACTATACACAGTTGATCATTTATTTGTATTAGTTATATTTAAAAGTCAAAGAAACAATCATAATTAAATATGAATAGTAAATGATATATCAAAAATGTAAAACTTTTACATTGTTGATAATAGATACCTTTGCGGTTGGTTTGGATAAGTTTTTAGAGAAAAAAGCCATAATTGAAAGACGTAAATAACATGTGATCTGCGTATGTTTACTTGATTAACAATAAGAAATCCTATCAAAACGGGACCAAAAATTTATATGGAGTTTCGTTTGGTTCGATTTATTAATAAAATAATACTAGGTCTAACGTACTTTTAAAATGTGAAGTTTAAAAAAATGTCTATTTTAAAATAATAAATTTAGTACGTTTTCAAAATTTACATAAAAATTAATAAGTCTACTCTAAAAGGTATAGTACCAAGTGTGATATAAAAACATTTAACTGAACATTAATAATATTCATTTGAAATAAATAAAAACCATAAGAAAAGTAAAAAACAAGAGGAAAACTAAAACACATAGAAAGTAACACCAATAATACTTTTTGGATAATTTTAACAATCAGAAAGTATTAACTAATAAATAATAATATTTTTAGCAATTTGAAAATATGAAAAACAAATATTTTAGATTATGAATCGCGAGGTTAATTAGAATTCGAAATAAAATAAAATTCAATTTTATGTAAATGTAATTAATACTGATTCAACATTGATTCAAACAATTTTAGATTCAAACAATTTGGATCCAAGTTTTGTTTTCATATTTTTTATCATTCTATAGTCGGAATTTCAATTTGTATGTATTTTGATTATGAGGTTATTAATTTATTATGGTGAATGCAATTGTAGGTTTTCAATGACAAGGGATATGGATGCATTGGTGGAATGCTAATTGAGAATAGAGAAAAAGAGTTTAAGGTATGCGTTTGGTATGAATTAAGTTTTTAGTTTCAGTTTATAAACAGTGAGATTATAAACTGTTAAGATTATGATTTGTTTATGTTTGGGTACCTTAGCTGAAAATTGAATATAAACTAATCTGTTTTGTTTCGAGTTTATCAGGTTTATACATAATTCACAAAATTTTAATATTATATAACAAAGTTTTATAAATAATTGTTTGTTCGCGTATAGATAGAAGAAAATGTTATGGGGAATTACGGGATTGGGTGGTGAGAGAGAGAAATTAGAGTTATGGAGTTTGGTGGTGATGATGTTATGGTGTTTGGTGGAAGAGTAAAAATGATGAGAGAGATAAAGTTATGATGATGTAAAATGAGAAATAGAAAAATTAAGAAAAAATAAGCTAAAAAAATAAACAAACCTATGATTTTGGAGCTTCTACTTTTGGCTTATTTTTTCAGAAAAAAACTGAGTTTATAAACTTCATTTGATTGTCAAACATACATAGTTTATATTTTCAGCTTATTTTTCAAAAAATAAACATAAACTACCATTTTTAAACCATGCCAAACATTTATAAATGGGAGATTCGTGTATTTATGTGTTTTGCTCTATTGCATATAACCTTTTTGTTGCAAAAACTGAGATACATTTGTTTTATGATTTTTTAGATATGTTTATGTTATTAATTTCCCTATCATTTCTATTTGTGGACACTATAATGTGAATTTGCTCTAAGTATTAATTCACTAACACAAAGTTTTAGTGATTTTGTAATACCATTTTTTCCCAAACTTGGAATGTAATTTTTTAGATTACAAAATAGTATTAAATAGTTCACCCACTTTGCATTTTTATTTTTGTTAAAGAATACAATATTATTGTTTCTGCTTCACCATATATACATCACTAATTTGGACATGCGTTTTGATCCAATTCTATTTTTACCTTATAATTTGTTTTTGCAATTTGAAAACTCTTAGTTATTGACATAATATATAATTCAAAACATAATATTTTCTTCAAACTCTTTTTTTGATGAACATAATTGTACTATGCATTCATTAAGATTGAATAATTACTCCACTCGAATATATTCAACTTCAAATTATAATATGTAACACAATTTACTACCTTAGACATTTATGGCATGTACACATTGCAAATGATAGAAAAACAAATATATTTAATAATCATATTTTCATAACTTTACAAAAAAAACACAAAATAAATTTCAAATGACTTTTAGAAAAAGATAAGTTGAAAATCCAATGAGGGTTGCCACTTTTATTTTTAACAAACACACATGAAGCCTCTCAAAATTATAAATGCAAAATACGTGAATCCTAATTATTGGTGCTAACTTTTTTAGGTGGAGTCCTTAATGAATTTGTAATTGATTAAGTTGATACACAATTCACTTTATTAGGGATTAATCATATATGTAAAATGGAAGTAGAGTGAGAAAATTACTTAAGTTTCTCACCATGTGCATATACTAGGTGATGAGTAATTGTACACACAATGCCAAAAAAAACGTCGAGAATGAGGAAAATAGACAACGCATCTTTAAGAAATCGCCGTTAATATTAATAAGCAGATATATTTAACAACGCTTGTTTTTGTTTATGTTGTTGATAAGATATATTCTACATCATATTCTTCAATGTTTCATAATAATCTAATAAAGGTTTAATGTTTTAATATGTCTATAATATCCAATGTGCTAGCCTGCTAGGGACACATTAATCAATTATTCAAGAAAAACTCAATTTTCATTTATTTAAGTGACCTTCTAAGGAGTTTCATAAAAGCATTCTTTAAGGAACCAAAATATAAAAGCACTGTTGAAAATCATCATTATGTTCTTCAGTGCATCATTTTCCTCATCACTTCCTCTACTAAGATTTTTTTTTCTTTATATTTTGCATTCTAACATTTTCGTTGTAAGGACCCAAATTCTACCCTTGAAAATTTTTCATTTATTTTAATCATTTCTTACATACAGTCGTCACCTTCATTGAAAACTCTCAAGTATCATTTTCGAAAATACTCTTTACCCTATTTTCTTATCATACAAATTTATGTTGCGGAAAAACATAATTCATTCAAATAGCATTTACCACATACAACCAGTTATGGGTCTCCCAAGGTTATAAAGCCCATAACTACACATATCCGTATTGATCTAAACGGATTTACAGTCATCCCATAATACTATTAAATCAACTACAACGTTGTAACACCCCGAATTTTAGTCTTTAAAATTTTAGTATCAGTCCTGGAAGTCTCGCTTGAGCGAGAGATTCTCGCCTGAGCGAGAAAGGATCACCTGGGAGGGTGAAATCCTGGGCTATACTGGAGGATTCTCGCCCGAGCGAGAGTTGTCTCGCATGACAATTTTGGGCTGTTATCACAGTGTAATCGATTACATGGTCCTTGTAATCGATTACATGCTGATATCTGATCAAACATGTGTAATTTTTCATGATGTAATCGATTACATGGTCCCTGTAATCGATTACATGGTCCCTGTAATCGATTACATGCAGATATCTGATCAGACATGTGTAATTTTTCATGATGTAATCGATTACACTGTTCTCGTAATCGATTACATAGTATTAAAAGTATCAGATATGTGCATCTAACACAGTGTAATCGATTACACACTTATGGTAATCGATTACACTCGTCGCAGTGACAATAAAAGTGAAAAAAGGGGACCTAGAAACCCCAATTTTCATTTCCTTTCTCCCCATTTCTCTCCCAACGGTGGTTCCACCCAAATGGACCATTTTTCCCTCCACTAAGCCTCAAAACTCATTAAACCTTCCTCTTGCTTCATGGTGACACATTTGGAAAAGCTTGGAGGTGAAAAAGCAACAATGGAGGTTGGAGGAGATGAAGGGAGATGTGGCTTTTTGCGGAGCAACGGAGCTTACGTAACCTAAGGTGAGGGAGAAGACCATTGTGGTCTTAGAGTATTTCATTAGAGTCATCATCTCCGATTTCCCTCAAGAATCGGAGCATATTAACGGATAGAAACTCTCTTGGGAGTTTGTGGTCCATGTGAGAGTCTATATTTTACATGAGGATGTATTAGCCATAAAAGTGGAGATATATGTGTGGGGAAAACCGTTTAGTTGAGTAAAACGCTATATGCTCATTTATGGTGATACACCGTCATTAAAGATGGTTCTAACGTTAATGTGTATATGATGAAGAATATGTTATGCATGGTTTGTTTATGATAATGATTATGTTGTGTGATAATGATGGTGTGTGAGATATTTATGGTCATAAGCATAAATGAGTATGTTGTAAGTGATTGATTGTTATAAACATGTATGGGTGGATTGTACCAATGAATGTGTGATGAGTTGTGAATGTGTGATGAGTTGTGAATGTGTGATGAGTTGTGAATGTGTCAAAATGGATATGAGTATGTTTATCAAAATGAGTATGTTGTGAGTGGTTGATTGTTATAAACATGTATAAGTGTGTTGTAACAATGAATGTGATGAGCTGTGAATGTGTTAAAATGGATAAAGGTATGTTTGTGACAATGAAGGTGTTGTATGTTATTTATGGTGATAAAATAATGAGATGCCTTGTGTTGACGGTGTATGACATGGATGTGAGTGTGATGTGGAAACTCGACCTGCCCGATGGGGTATGATGATTATTTGTACGGTGCAGAATTGTTGAATGAGATCAAGGGTAAATTATTATGGAATGTGAAGGATGTGAAAAGTGTATACTCGGAATGAAAATCATATGCATGCCATATGATATATATTATGGGATGTATATCCTATAGGATGAATATGGATAATACGCGATAAATAAATATGCACACTATAGAACACATATAGTATGGGATGTATGTGTACTATAGGGTGAATATGGATAAAATGCGATGAATAAGTATGCACACTATAGAACACATATAGTATGGGATGTATGTGTACTATATGGTGAATATGGATAAAATGCGATGAATAAGTATGCACACTATAGAACACATATAGTATGGGATATATGTGTACTATAGGGTGAATATGGATAATATGTGTTGATTGATATATACATATCATGATTGATGTTAGATGTGTGGTTTTAATACTTTAATGTCATTACTCCATGTAAATCCACGCTACGGTCGCCGTAGTTGGTTCTTACTCCCTCTGTCTTTCCTTGTATGTGTTGTATATTTGGGTTCAGGTTGTGGAGTTAGCGCATTGGACGCTTGCGGAGAAGAGTACATGATAGAGTAGTGGATAATATGGAATTGACATGTTATATGATAAATATTTGTAATATGAAGAACATGTTAAAGTGAATGCATGTATAAACAACTTTCTTGTAAGTGTATAATGAAGTGAATCTAATGTTTGTATTCAAGGTAATTTTGAGAAAGTTTAATTGTATAAAAGATGTATTTGAACGGAAGTGTAATGACATGCTTTTGAAATGAAAGGGGTTTGGAATATTTCCGCCTTGTAAATTTATAATCAATCAAGTTTCCAAACTGTCCGAGTAATGTCTTTCAAAAGTAATCACTGCACTTTCACGAATAAGGATTTTTAAAAGAGAATTTTCGAGTTATGAAAATCGGGTCCTTACACAACGTCACTTAGCAATACAGACAAGCGAGTAATTAAACACAAAAGCTTCCTAATTGAGCTTCATCCTCAAAGTCCTTCATTTACCTACAATGGGATTATCATAAACGACACACAAAACAAAAGGGAGTAAGTCATTAGTTTAAAAACTAACATCACATGATAATCCACATTTCAAATACGATTAAACTTTAATATAAATTATAAACGCAATTACGTAAATGCAAACATTCATCTCTTCTTTCGTTCATTTCTACGTTATCCATATTCATCCTATAGAATACATATCTCATAATATATATTCTATAGCATGCATATTATGTTCATTCGAAGCATCGTTCTTCTCATTATTCATATCCACACTATAGTATATATATATCCCATACTATATATCTTATAGCATGTATATTACTTTTATCCTTAACGTCTTCATTTCCAACATTCATATTCACCCTATAGTATATATATCCCATAATATATATCCTATAACATGCATATGACTTTCGCTCTTAACGTCCTTGTTTCTCATATGTCGTATTCATCATTAATCGTATTCACCGAGTTCTTTCACACTATAATCTCCTACCACCTCGGGTAGATCCAATTACATCTCCATACCACATCGGGTAGGTCTAGTTCACCATCCATACCACATCGGGCAGGTCTAGTTCATCATCCATACCACATCGGGCAGGTCTAGTTCATCATCCATACCACATCGGGCAGGTCTAGTTCATCATCCATACCACATCGGGCAGGTCTAGTTCATCATCCATACCACATCGGGCAGATCTAGTTCATCATCCATACCACATCGGGCAGGTCTAGTTATACTCCATACCACATCGGGCAGGTCTAGTTATACTCTATACCACATCGGGAAGGTCTAGTATTATATTCCATACCGCATCGGGTAGGTCTAGTATTATATTCCATACTGCATCGGGTAGGTCTAGTGTTATGCTCCATACCACATCGGGTAGGTCTAGTGTTATACTCCATACCACATCGGGTAGGTCTAGTTATACTCCATACCACATCGGGTAGGTCTAGTATTATATTCCATACCACATCGGGTAGGTCTAGTGTTATGCTCCATACCACATCGGGTAGGTCTAGTGTTATACTCCATACCACATCGGGTAGGTCTAGTTATAATCCATACCACATCGGGTAGGTCTAGTTCACAATTCTTCACTACCATTCCCGTTAGGATAACAATAACAGTCCACTACCACTCCGGGTAGGACACAACAACAGTCCGCTACCACTCCGGGTAGGACACAACAAACAGTTCACTACCACTCCGGGTAGGACACAATAACAGTCAACCACTACCTCTTCGAGTAGGGTAACAACAATAAACCACTCCCTATTCGGGTAGGGTAACAACAATCAAACTTACAACACATTACCTCTTTCACATACCTCGTTCACATCAGTGAGTATGAATTAGAGCCACTTATCCCTTACCTCGGTGAGCGTTGGAGATCAGTTCCGAGTAACTTTAAAAGTCTACTCCGCGATTTCCTCCAACCTTAGGATCTTTCCTCATTTCCACAATAACAACAATGTTAGTCATTTATTCCAAATATCACATAAACAACTTATTTTGCATCATTTAATCATACAAAATATTCATCATCAATATTCAACCATCTAAAACATGCATAACATCTCATATCTCAATATTTCCAAAACTACTTCAATACAAGTTTCTAAATATCAAAGCATACATGTTCATCTCATATAACAATATTAAAGCACTACTCATTATCCACATCTAACATTTCATCTCTTTCTCTTTATACTCATATTCTCATTTTGGGGGTTTTTGAGGTGTTTTTCATGAATAACCCATAAAACTTTCCATTCATCAAATACCAACTCTAAACCAATAGTTTACAAGATAAAAACAACATAAAACGAACCATAACTCTAAAGGATGAGTTTC
This sequence comes from Lupinus albus, assembly GCA_009771035.1. Classification (NCBI taxonomy): domain Eukaryota; kingdom Viridiplantae; phylum Streptophyta; class Magnoliopsida; order Fabales; family Fabaceae; genus Lupinus; species Lupinus albus. The sequence goes on from CM020010.1 coordinate 6,465,530, forward strand.
CATGGTTTCTCATGTTTTAAAAATGAATCCAACATACCCAAAACAAGTTAGAGAGAAAGAAGAAGACTTAGTAACAAGAGGTTTACCTCTTCTCAAGCTCCAAGATGAGTCCTAAGGCTCCTTGCTCTTGAAAAGCTCTCCTCTCTCTCTTCTCTTCGAAGTTCTAACCCTAAAATGTGTTTGGGTTTCTGTTTTAAAGAGGTGTCGTCGGGTTGTAATCGATTACCAACATGGTGTAATCGATTACAACGTGAAAAATGCGCATATCTGATGCTTTTAATACGATGTAATCGATTACTAGGAGTGTGTAATCGATTACCAGGAGTGTGTAATCGATTACACTGTGTCAGATGCACATATATGCTTTTAATACGATGTAATCGATTACCAGAAGTGTGTAATCGATTACCAGCAGTGTGTAATCGATTACCAGCAGTGTGTAATCGATTACCAGCAGTGTGTAATCGATTACCAGAAGTGTGTAATCGATTACACTGTGTCAGATGCACATATCTGATGCTTTTAATACTATGTAATCGATTACCAGAAGTGTGTAATCGATTACACTGTGTCAACATCCCAAAATTGCCATTTCTCGCCCAGGCGAGACAACTCTCGCTCAAGCGAGGCTTCCAGGACTGTTACTATAATTTTAAAGATTAAAATTTGGGGTGTTACATTCTTCCTCACCCAAAACAAATTAAATAGCAGTTTAGATTATAATTAGAAATATGATTAATGTTAATTTTCATGGCACCTCCATACCCATTTGCTTGAGGAAGATGACAAGGGAGTAAAATAAAAAATTAAATAATACACCAAGGGTTAAACATAATATGATGAAACTGGTATAATGGCCTAAAAAGCAATTGGACTAAAACAAAAATTAAATAGAGGAGTGCATTATCAACCTGAAGATTTATATATATCATCTATCATTCATTTGCATTCTTATATTTAAGAATCAATAATGATAAATGTGAATGGTGAATATAATATACTCACATCATAAAAAATCTTAGATCACAAGTGCGAACATTTTTTCTAACCTGTTGGAAAAAGTGTAATATTTATGTAGTGTTACTCTAAATTTATAAAAGTGAGTAATGCATTCTTCTATATTACTTATATTCAAGAGTCAATGCTCATTAAATATGAATAATAAATAATATAATTAATAAATCTAATGCCTTCTTGTCTAGTGTTTTGCCTTGTGCAGGTTTGTTACTTAGCTTCCTGGCCTTATCTATTGGATTTTTTGTCTAGCAGTTGGAATGGACAGCAAGAGCTTATTTCATCCCTTTTCCACATGTGCTTATTTGTCCTTCTAGCACATGTCTCACATGTCTCTAAGCTTCTTGTTAATCTTGTTTTCTGTTATCTTTTTGTTACAGAGTTAGTTGCTTGCTTTTTCAAGGAACCCTTAGCTTATATAAACAAAGGCTTGTGGCTGTTTTTAATACAATCAATAATATACATCCTTTTTCATTATCTCTTCTTTCCTTTCAATCTCTTCTTATTCTTCACTCCTTTTATGGTATCAGAGCACTCAATCTGAGTGCTCTGCTGTTTCCATTCCTTACAAAGCTGCATCAAACTATGGACAACGAAGGAGACGCCACACAACAGCAACTACAAGTGAATGAGTTTATGCAGAATCCCATGAACCCATTCTACCTACATCCAGGTGAAAGTCCTGGAATACCACTTGTCACTCCACCCTTGGATGGAGCCAACTACCACACATGGAGTAGATCCATGAGAAGGGCTTTGTCTTCTAAAAACAAACTCAAATTTGTCAATGGAATCATCCCTGTTCCATTACCAACAGAAGCTATTTTTGACTCATGGGACAGATGCAACAACATGATAGTTTCATGGATTAATAGATCTTTAACCCAAGAAATTGCTCAAAGCACCAACTACATTGACAATGCTCAAGATTTGTGGGAGGATCTTAGAGAAAGATTTTCAAAAGGAAATCATTTCAGAGTTTCTGATCTCCTACAAGAACTGCATTCAATGAGGCAAGGAGAAAGAAATGTCTCAGCCTTCTTTACAGACATGAAGACTATTTGGGATGAGCTTGATTCCCTAAGGACTACTCCAAGCTGCATATGCAGCACTAGATGTGTTTGCAGCTGTTCTATCTTAAAGATAATCAGGACTCTTAGAGAATCTGAGTACATAATTTGCTTCCTAAAAGGGCTTAATGATCACTTCAACACAATCAAGTCACAAATTCTTCTCATGGAACCACTACCACCTATCAACAAGGTATTCTCATTAGTCTTGCAACAAGAAAGACAAGAAGAAGGACCATCTTTTGGTGAACAGAAACCAACTATTAACTCCATCAATTCCAACCAATCTTGGAGAAATCAACCCAACAAGAATACAAACAGAGGCAATGCAGATTACAACAACAGAGGCCCAAGAAGATTCAACAACCACAATACATCAACAAGCATGGGAAAATCCTATGGTTCTAACAAGATATGCACTTTTTGTGGAAAAGAAGGTCACACAACAGAGACATGTTACTTCAAGCATGGTTTTCCACCTAACTTCAAGTTCAAAGCAAAGGCACCTATTAATGCATTTGTGTCAACCATTCACACCAACATGAACCAAGAAGGTGCCAAGGTTGATCAGAGACAAGATGATCAGGTTGCTGACAGGAACATAGCACAACTCACAATGGACTTTGGACAATTGGATAGTCATGCAGATCAAGAAGCCACAAATGCTATGCTGCCTCTGTCAGGTAATTTACTGCATAATCAATCATGGATTCTTGATAGTGGGGCAAGTGACCATGTTACTAACAACAAACTTAACTATGTCAATTACATTTCTATTAAACCCATCAAGATAAAGCTCCCTAACAACCATGTTATCACTGTTAATCAATCTGGTACCATTAAACTTTCTGATTCTCTTGTTCTCTACAATGTTTTATACATACCTGGTTTCAAGTACAATATAATATCCATTTGTAGGCTAGCTTCCTCACTCAATTGCAAGATTATCTTTGATAAAGACTCTTCTTTCATTCAGGATATGACTACATTGAGGATGATTGGTCATGCTAGAGGACACAATAATCTCTATGTCCTCAACAATCATGCTAAGCCACAAATGGATACTTCACACTCGATTAATCTCATTGATAATAATGCTGCTCACACTTCTTTTGATCTATGGCACTATAGATTAGGCCATCCCTCTCATAAAGTTTTGGATCATGTACACAAACAACACACCTTTGTTAAATTGCAAAATAATAAACCTTGTGATTGGTGTCATTTGGCTAAGCAATCCAAACTCCCTTTCCCTACTAGTTCTACTACTACTGCTTTTGCTTTTGAAATGCTACATATGGATATATGGGGACCTCTTAGCACCCCTACTATGTATGGTCACCAATACTTTCTTACCATTGTGGATGATTTTACTAGGCATACTTGGGTTTACCTCATGATTTCTAAAAGTGAAACCAGAAAACTCATACATAAATTCACAATAATGGTTCACACACAATTTGATCAAAGAATTAGAATCATACGCACTGATAATGGCCTTGAATTCCTTATGCATGATTTTTTTTTCTGAGCATGGCATCATTCATCAAAAATCTTGTGTTGAAACACCTCAACAAAACTCTGTTGTTGAGAGGAAACACATGCATATCCTTAATATCACTAGGTCTCTTATGTTTCAAGCCAATTTAGCTAAGTGTTTTTGGGGTTATGCTGTCAAACATGCTGTTTTCTTAATGAATAGATTACCCACTTCTGTTCTTAATTTTAATTCTCCCTTCCCTGACTTACAACATAAACATCCCCTCACCAATGTGTTATCCTATGCTTCCCTGCACCCTACTCACAAAAATCACTGTCTCTCCATCACCTCTACCACTGAACCCAAAACTTACAAACAAGCTATCCAATCCCATGATTGGACTCAAGCCATGACTAATGAGCTACAAGCCCTTGAGCAAAATAACACCTGGACCATTATGGAACTGCCTCCTAACAAGAAACCCATTGGATCCAAATGGGTTTACAAACTTAAGTTCAATTCCGATGGTTCTATTGAAAGGCATAAAGCCAGGCTCGTTGCCAAAGGTTTTAACCAAACCGAAGGCCTAGATTTCTATGAAACTTTTGCTCCTGTTGTTAAGTTAACCACGGTTAGACTTCTATTATCCCTTGCTGCTGTTCATGGTTGGATTATTCACCAACTCGACGTTAACAACGCCTTCCTCCATGGTGACCTTGAGGAAGAAGTCTACATGAACATTCCTCAAGGCATCACCTGCAACATGCCCAACCATGTGTGTAAATTAAATAAATCCTTATATGGCTTGAAACAAGCAAGTCGTCAATGGTTTGCTAAGCTCACCCAAGCATTGACCACACTTGGATACACACAATCTCACCATGATCATTCCCTTTTCACTAAAAGCACATCCCAATCTTTCACTGCTTTGCATATTTATGTTGATGATCTAATATTGGCTGGAACTAGTTCTTCTGAAATCACTCATGTCAAGCAATGCCTGGATGCCCAATTCAAAATCAAGGACCTTGGTTCCTTAAAATATTTTCTTGGGCTAGAAGTTGCCTCAACCTCCGAAGGTCTTGTGCTAAACCAACGCAAATATACTCTTGACCTTCTTCAGGATACTGGTTTCCTTCACTCTAAACCTGTCCCTACACCAATGGTTAAGACTACACCCCTTAGCCAAAATGATAGCTCTCCTTACCAGAATCCACTCTTATACAGACAATTGGTTGGTCGGTTACTATACCTTACTAACACTCGTCCTGACATCTCCTTTGCCATCCAACAACTAAGTCAATTTATGGCCTCCCCCACCGAGAATCACTACAGAGCCATGACTAGAGTCCTACGTTACTTAAAAGGGAGCCCTGGCCAAGGTCTCTTCTTCTCCTCTTCCTCTGCCATTCACATTAAAGGTTACACCGATTCTGATTGGGCCACATGCCCTGATACACGAAGATCTGTTTCTGCTTATTGTATGTTCCTCGGCAACTCCTTGATATCATGGAAATCTAAAAAGCAATCTACTGTTTCAAGATCATCATCTGAAGCTGAATACAGAGCTCTTGCTCTTGCATCATGCGAGGTACAATGGCTAACTTACCTTCTCACTGATTTTCATGTTAACTTTACTTCACCTGCCCTTTTATATTGTGACAGCAACTCATCCAGGTATATAGCTGCTAATTCAGTTTTTCATGAAAGAACCAAACATATTGAAATTGATTGTCATGTGGCTCGTGAACGTTTACACAATAAGCTTTATCATCTACTTCCTATAGACACTAAGGAACAGGTTGCAGACTTATTAACCAAAGCCTTGGAACCTGCTTCTTTCCATTACTTGCTTCCCAAGCTGGGGATCCTTAATATATACTCTCCAGCTTGGGGGGGGGGGGGGGGGGGGGGGGGGTAATAAATCTAATGCCTTCTTGTCTAGTGTTTTGCCTTGTGCAGGTTTGTTACTTAGCTTCCTGGCCTTATCTATTGGATTTTTTGTCTAGCAGTTGGAATGGACAACAAGAGCTTATTTCATCCCTTTTCCACATGTGCTTATTTGTCCTTCTAGCACATGTCTCACATGTCTCTAAGCTTCTTGTTAATCTTGTTTTCTGTTATCTTTTTGTTACAGAGTTAGTTGCTTGCTTTTTCAAGCAACCCTTAGCTTATATAAACAAAGGCTTGTGGCTGTTTTTAATACAATCAATAATATACATCCTTTTTCATTATCTCTTCTTTCATTTCAATCTCTTCTTATTCTTCACTCCTTTTAATAATGATAAATTAAAAACTCTTATATCGTGAGTAAATACATTATTTTCTCTATCGGAAAGAGTGTAAAATGGAATAGTGCATGGATGTTATTATTTTCTTGAATTTGGATGAATTGTGGATAATTTTATCACATTTTTTAGGTTCTATTTCCATATCAGCTAGCATTTTGAGGTAAAAGAAGGGTAGGGAATATAAACAAGTTTGACTATTAACAACTCAAAAGTTTAATTTGAATAATGTTAAATAAACATATTTTTATAGTTTGAGATAAAAGAGAATTATGAAATTATACCATGAACTTCAATCTTAGATCAACTTGTGGCTGATTTGGAGTGCAATAATCATTCATGGAAACTAGAAGCAACTATACTACTCAACCAGGGCTTTGTGGCCTCAGTGCACTTCCCACTGTTTGATTACAGAAATCGTTTCATAAAAGCACTATTGAAAATCACCAGTAAGTGGAGTAAGTTTTTTCCACTTACTCTTGGAGTAAGTGAATCCCCCCCCCCCCCCCCCCCTTATCTTAATTGTCATTTGTTCATTAATGAGAAACAATAAATTTGTAAAAAAGGGTCCTCCAAAAGTTGTGGGTCTCATGAAAGTTTTTTCTCATCGTTGTAAGAAGAAAGTAGGAGGAGAATGTGTGATTTATTAAAAATGTTAATAATGTTCTTTTCTATTTAATTCATAGTAACTATTGTTAATAGTTAATGATTAGTAATTAAAATCTAAAATAATATATAGTATAATATTTAAATATATTGATTCTTTACTAAATAACAAAATCAATATTTTTTTATCTTTTATTGGTTTCAATGATATTTTTTATATTTCAAAAAAATAATATCCTTCATTTCTTCTACTTTTCTATCCTACCAAATAGAGGTATAAAAATGGATGGGCTTGATCAGGCTGACCCGTCAAAACCCAAAAATTTATAAGATATGTGTATCATATTAGGTACTTTTTAGTGAATCTAAGTTTCTTAGCCCGAACCGGCTGGACAATATTAAAATCAGACTCGGACCGTGATTACCCGAATAGGTTCGGGCTACCCATTATTCTTTATTTTTTAATTTTTTTAGGACATTTGGCTTGGTAATAAGTCTTAGATGAAAATTAGTTTACAAAACAACTTGTAATAAAAAATAGATAATAAATATTGTGTTATGAACTTTGAATAAAAAACACACTAATATCTATCACATAAATATTTATAAATTACAATAATGTTATAAAGTTAAACATTATATTATATTTCCTATTTTTGTCGAATGTCTTTTTAAGCACAATAACAATATAGTGTATCAAATCAAATGAAAAGATATTAAACCATATAGATTTCACTTTTTCTTTCTTAATTGTATATTTAATTAGATTTAATTTCTACAACAAAAAACATAATAAATAAAATAATTTTACAACAAAACTAAATGACAAATAATTATTACTTGATGTGAACCTCTTTTAAAGGTTACTGGTTGGTGATCATTTTTTGGTTGGTGTATACCTGACTTACGAGATTATGTAGACAAGTAAAGGAAAAGTATGCAACATAATGATAAAATAAGATATAAGAACATGGATTAGGTTGGGGTAGTGTAGGCGCCACAACATTTGAGGCGTTGATAAGCCAGACGGTTCGCTACAAGAAACTTGGTTTCTTGATAAGAACTTCTAATTTTGGTTCAACCAAGAAAGTCAGGAGAATGCTTAAAGTTCTTGTGTTTCGGCCAAATAAGACTTGAAGACATCAAGCAAGAGGCAGCTCTGATACCATTTGCATTGTTGTTGTCCTAAGGTAAATTGGTGAACTACTCATATGGGACATTTTTCACTCACTCACTCAAATTGTTTGTGTAAATTGTGTATCACTCAATTCTCCACGGTTTTCTTCAATGGATCAAACAATCAATAAATGAACCAAGAGACTTATGAAAGAAAGCACCAAGACTTAACACGAATATGAGTTGTAGTGTGGACGCATTTTTTATATTTTGGACATTTTTTAATACTTTTTGTTTTTGGAGTACTTTGTTCGAACAATTTTGATTTTTTTTAGACTTTTGACATTTTGTAAGAAACAAGAAGAAAATGATAAGACATAACCAAATTTAATATAATGGTTCATGATAAAAGTATTGATAAAGAACATAAAAAATGTTCATGCATAAAAAAGTAAAGAATAATGATCATATATTACGATGATGATTATACTTTTACATGTAGAATTCATTCTGAACTTAAGTCTATACTATCATTACAATAAATCAAAGTGATATTATTTTTTATACCATCCAAATGTTTATATATTAAAGTGAAGTAACAAATTATATTGTGTTAGAGAGTGAGAGTCTAACGGAAATGAGATATTTAATAAATGAGTTATGTTAAAAATCATATACGTGGACTTGACATTACGTTTAATCAAACACAAGACATTAGATTTATAAGTTTGGTTGCATTGAGCATAACAATTATGTTAAAAAAGTTATAAATTAATATTAAATGATATATATATATATATTGAATAGATTAAATATATTTAAATTTAAATAAATATTTTTTTAGTATTATGCGGGTCGGTTTGCCACAATCCACAACTCGCTTAGGGCGGGTTTGAGTTACAGATTGATATACATAAATTTTATCCATGCTTTTTAGTCCAGTCAACTTTAGCCCGAACTTGATGTGGGCTAGCCCGAACCCATCCAGATAGCCCATTTTGACACCTATACTACCAAACAAACAAGAGAGAGAAGAAAACACATTTTTATTCTTTTATTTCATCTTCATCTTGTACCAAACAATACAAAAATTCACTTTGTTTATCATCTCTATCTTTCTTTAGATTATCTTTCTCACATCTTTCTCCTTGCCCATCTTTTTCTTTTTCTCTCAAATTTTGCTCAATATATTTATAAAATCTATATTCCTTATAAGTATGAAAATTTATACACATTTAATTTATCATTTATTTGAATTATTAACATTTAAAAATCAACCATAACTAAATATAAATAATGAAAAATACTATTATAAAAAAACTCTTACAATAATAACGTACGAAACTTGTATACTATAAAAAAAACTTTTATACAGTAGAAACATATATTTTTTCTCTAAAAATTGGGATGATGAATTTAAATTATAGAAGAGAAAGGTGTTAGATGGAGCCATGTGATCACAAATCCCACAAAGCATGATATTTCTGCAATCAATAAATAGAAAGAAAGAAAAAAATCATGTCATAATTTCTCTTTTGCCTTCAATGTTTGGTTGGTTTGACCCATGAACTGCAGTGCATTTATTAACGAGGACCATCATCATCACTTTACAATCTATGTATCTTTCAACTACACTTTGCAATTTATTATATTCATTATATTTATAAATTTCACAATTTTACTGAACTCAATTTTAGTAAAATTAAAAAAAAAACTAAATGCCTCAATTTTATCATTTCTCAAATCCCAAAGAAACAAAATCTCACAAATTTCACTGTGAAGCAAAAAAGCTTTTTGGGTTTTCAACTAAGAGTGAGAGAGGTAACCCTTTCAATTCTTCTAAACTCGTTATTTTGCAAATGACCCATTTCACTGTTTGTTATTCTTTTGCAGTTTCTGAAGTCAAAATATAACCTTTTCTCTTCTGTTGACTGGATTGGGTTGTAGAAATTGAAGGTTAGGTTCAAAAGGGGTTTTGTTGATCTACACCATGATGCTTAATTTAAGTTGAAAATCCATTTCATTTACAAGATTGAGCTTCAGAAATGAACCAGTTAGTTGAAAGCTCTCACAGGGTTTCTAGAGTTCAAGCCCCACTGGTTAGTCCAATTGGAGTTTTGGCCTCTAATTTCTTATAATGGTTTCAATTCTGTTGTGTCATTTGCATTTATTTTTGTTTTTCATAATATTTGAGACATACCCACATAATCCTTTGTCTCATTTTTTAGTTTCTGCTCTTGTGTGTTGAAAAAGTTTCAATTTTGCTAGTGATAGGTTTTGGCAAACTCAGATTCCTAGCTTTAGCAAACAGCTAAGTTGAATCTTAAGGTTTTAAATTGTGGTTGCTTTACCACACAATTGCGAAATGTGGCCAATGTGATGGCGACTGCAGTCACGAAGTCGTGATGCAGTTGCGGAGATTACAAAAAATGAAACATTGGAACTGCAATTGCGGCTGCAGACCGCAGCTTAAAACCATTTGTAAGTTGTAACTCTTTAGTCAATTGGGTATTTTATAGACCTTAGACTTCTTAAATGGGAAATAGCTCTCTTTTATTTCTTAGGGCTCTTACTCCTGAGTCTGAATATGTTAAAATTGGGTCATATGAGTCTCTTGTTCCCGTGTTGATTTTTTCGGGTCTAATCCTATCCAAACGTTATAGTACTAGTTTAGGAAGCTGTACTCAGCCAGCATTTTACATTTGGGAATGTCAATCTCCATACTCCATATTTCCTTCCCAATTATAATAAGGGTCTTGGGCACTCCTTGCGAAATAAAAAATAGAAACACTCCATGGGAAATCGAAGTTTCTAAACTCTTAACATAGTCAAACATACCATGTTAAATACTCCTTCGGGTACTTGTTAACATTCCTCTTAGAATAAATGGGTCTAACTCCATCCCAAAAGCTAGGTCAACGGGTGAAGGAGGCCCAAGCCTCATAAGGACTATATTTGACCAATACCCATCCAATGTGGGATTTCAACACAATTCTCTCTAGTTTTACATTGAATGTTTGTCAGTTAGTAAGAAAAATATTATTTGAACTTTTATGCCTAATGATGAAATTTGTTAGAATAGAATGATAGACGTGATACTGTCTTCAAAGTGATGTTTTCCAAACTCTACTCAAGAGGTATGCAGTTGCGCAATTAGATACTACGGTTTCAATATTTTAGGAGGCATCACTATTGGCCACAACTCCTTTAATGTTTCTGAATCTCATTAGAAGCCTCTTGTTTGGAGCTATTGCTTACTGAAGCAAAATTGTACAGTATGAGTTTCGTAAACTGTGTAGCTTTTCTCCCTTGCTCCCTCCTTTTTTCTGATAATCTCTTGACTCTTCGACATGAATTCCCCTCGGCCTCAAGATTAATTATTGTGTTGATATGGGATTTGTATCATTCTTGATTCTTCACTCTGAAATGCTGTGATGTCGATGGTGATCAGGTTGTATCAAGCCACTTAAATAATCTGTTAGTATTTATGTTACAATTTACTCCCATACAGTAAATTTTCTGGCATTTTTTCCTAAACCCATCATATAAACTTAAGCTGTTTGGCTTACCGCATATGCACGAATCTGAGTTTGGGTAGGCAAATTCATGTTCATGTGTGTATCAGCAGCTCCTTTCTTTTTATTAGTCAAAATATATTCCAATTATTGATAATGAAGCGGATATTACCCTTGCTTGGCATGATGAGATATGCTGCACGGGATGGGATGTCTTGGTGGTTCTGTCGATCTCACTGCCCCAGCAGCAGCATGAAAAAAAAATCATGGCTGTATTAATATATACCGTTAATAAACATTGAATATGGCCTTTCTAAAGAAAATTAATTTAAGCTTGATCAAATTATTTATTCTTTGACAAGTCAAAGAGTAATCTGTTTAATTGTTTGGGACCTGTTTATGCATGTATATGTGCTGTTAGACATTATGTATGTATGTATCTTTATTAGAACCTTTTTGGTACTTTGATACTTTCAGCATGCTAACGTGGAAAGTTTCACAGGTTGATTCTGTTTCTTGCTACTGTAAAGTAGACTCAGGCCTGAAAACAGTTGCTGGGGCAAGGAAATTTGTTCCGGGGTCGAAGTTATGTATCCAACCTGACATAAACCCTAATGCACATAAGAGCAAAAATTCACGTCGAGAGAGGACAAGAGTTCAGCCTCCTCTCCTACCTGGCCTTCCTGATGATCTTGCTATTGCTTGTTTGATTCGAGTACCTCGGGTTGAGCACAGGAAACTGCGTATAGTTTGCAAGAGATGGTATCACCTTCTATCTGGAAACTTCTTTTATTCGCTCAGGAAAAGTCTCGGAATGGCAGAAGAGTGGGTTTATGTTATCAAAAGAGATCGTGATGGAAAAATTTCATTGCATGCTTTCGATCCCATCTACCAACTATGGCAGTCCCTTCCGCCTGTTCCTGGGGAATATTCTGAAGCCTTGGGATTTGGCTGTGCTGTTCTCAGTGGTTGCCACTTGTACTTATTTGGCGGAAAAGATCCAATGAAGGGGTCTATGAGACGTGTCATTTTCTACAGTGCCCGTACAAATAAGTGGCATAGAGCACCAGATATGTTACGGAAACGTCATCTTTTTGGTTCTTGTGTTATAAATAATTGTCTTTATGTTGCTGGTGGGGAATGTGAAGGAATTCAACGGACTCTCCGGTCTGCTGAAGTTTATGACCCCAACCGGAACAGGTGGAACTTTGTCTCAGAGATGACCATGGCCATGGTTCCCTTTATTGGTGTTGTTCATAACGGAAAATGGTTTTTAAAGGGACTTGGGTCGAATCGCAATGTCACTTGTGATGCCTATTCACCTGAAACTGATACCTGGACCGCAGTTAATAGTGGAATGGTCAATGGTTGGCGTAATCCTAGTATCTCACTGAATGGACAGCTCTATGCACTTGAGTGCCAAGACGGGTGCAAGCTCAAAGTATATGATGCAGATACAGATTCATGGAAGAAGTTTATCGATAGCAAGCTTCATTTAGGTAGCTCCAGTACTCTTGATGCTGCTGCTCTCGTTCCCCTTAATGGAAAGCTATGCATTATACGTAACAATATGAGCATCAGTCTAGTTGATGTTTCAAGTCCAAACAAATGCGTCGAAAGCAATCCTCTGCTCTGGGAAAACATTGCTGGAAAAGGCCATGCTAGTTCTTTTGTTCGAAATTTATGGTCAACTATAGCCGGGCGTGGTGGTTTAAAGAGTCACATTGTTCACTGTCAGGTTCTTCAAATCTGAGATCGAAAACTTCTACGATAATCTTGGTTATACAGTTAGGGAAATTGTTGGTTTATTTGGAAAATCAATTGAAACATGTTTATCTGCATTCTTGTGAAGTTGAGGTTACTTCTATGTAGCAATGTTGTCTCACTCCAAGGTTGTGCCTTTTTCTGTCTGTTGCAATATTAGGTTTGTTTAGGCATGCATTGCAGCTGTATATGATTTACTAGAAAACTACATAGAACAGTTGTAGCTCTTAGTCAAGTTAATTTGTTTCAGGTAGCAGTGAGAATAGAGCATATTAGATTTCATATTCTGCAAAAACATGTTCCAGTGCATGGTCTGAACCTTTGGTCAGTTATTGAACAATTTTCCTTAAATCTCAATCATATCCATATCTGATGTCCTCAATCTCAATAAATAGTTACACCTTTCTTCTTTATGTAAATTTTTTCCTCTAATTCATCGTGGAAAAAGGAAGTCTTTATATTCACCTATTTTAAGGGCATATCTCAGCTGATTACCAAGACAAGCATTGCTCAAATAGAAACATGTTTCACCATTGAGGATACAATCTCATTATAGTCAGAAAACCATTTTGATACGAGAAGAGTTTTGAACTTTTTTTTTTAATAGCACCCATTTACACCTAATTAATGGAGCTATTGTAAATTTAATGCTTTGCAACATGTAGAACCATATGATTGCAAATTTTGATAAATTGGGTTTTAGCCACTCCACCATTAACACCTACTAATTTATATTATTATTTAACAAAATCAAATTGATAACAATAATAATTTAAACAATAACTGATTTTTAAACATGAATGATGTATGTTATTTTCCACCATTAACACCTACTAGTTTACTTGCACCATTTTTATTTATGTTTATCAACCCTTCATATTTATTTTCCATTAGTATAACATTCACCTTTCCTCGATTAATAATAATTGACTTTTAAACAAAAATGATGTAGGTTAGTGGTGATAAAATATTAATAGTATAAAATTTGTTACACGCATGAATATCAAACTCTTTTAAAAATTAAAAAAATTAATCAACAAGGAAATAAATAGAGCTAAATCAATTATAATGGACAACAATAATTTGAAAAACAATTAACGAGTAAGCAAATAAGCAAATGAAGAAGAGCTTCATCAATTCTCATTTATGGATGACAATCCATTTGCTTATTCATTAAATTATTTGCAAATCATATCATATAAGTAGACAGGGAATGTGAAGTAGTGAGGGAATGTGAAAGATGATTAAGCACATAAAAGGATAGGGATGACAATGGTTACTCATGCCGGGTCGAGTCTGAATCTGTATTTTTGGACTCACGAGTAATTTGGACTCGAGGTTCGTTATTGGATGAATCTGAATAATGAGCTACTCATGCCTGACGACTCAATGTTCGTTATTTGAAAATGATTTGTGTTTAATAATCAACATAAAGCATGTTAGTTCGTTTTGGTGCGAACTACCATTTAAGCCGTTGGATCTTTTTAAGTTAATCTGAGCCGTTGAAAATCTGACTGGGTAACGGAAGTAACATGGACTGAAGTCGGTTTGAGCCTATGTAAATTTTCCAGAAGTCGGTTTGGGCCTTGGTTCATTCTATACTGAAGAAGTGTTTGCTGATACCGACTTCTATATAAATGCATGAGTAACATGTGTTTCTAACCATGTTAATTGAGTAACATGTGTTTCTAACCATACGGCATATTAATGTTAGCATAGTGTTTCTAACCATGATAATTGAGTAACATAGTGTTTCTAACTATATAGAAGTCGGTTTGACTAATGAGTAACATGTGTTTCTAACCATGTTAATTGAGTAACATAGTGTTTCTAACTGTATAGAAGTCGGTTTGACTAATGAGTAACATGTGTTAGCATGAGTAACATGTGTTTCTAACCATACGACAAAAAAATACTGCCCCAAGAAAAAGAAGAAAAAACTTGTAAAAGCTCAATTAAGCGTAGAGCCTACCAACAAAGGTGTTAGTTTAGTGACGTAAGATTTCATTATATCCATAAGTTAACCCTAATGTCAAATAATTGATTCCTAAAATGACACTTATTAGGAGATGATAAAAATTAGGCTGAGATTGTGATTCCTAAAATGATTTTTTTGAGAAAATATATACACTGAATCTATGTTTTTTATACACTTTTATTGTATAATTCACTATTTGGGTTTTATTTTTATCGACTCTTAAAAAATTTAATAGAAATAACGACATTGCACAAATATTACAGTTTTTGATGTACACCGTAAAAAACTAAGAAAACAGTGGAAGAAGGGTAAGGTGCAAATGCAATTTATGAAAAGTTGAAAAAAATTGGGCGAAAAAGCACGTGTAACAGTGAAATATTTCCACCAACTCCATTTTCTAATTCCCACAATTCAAACGCAGCGTTCCCAATCATCAAAGGTATTTTCTCTACTTCTTTCAATTATCTTAGTTTAGGGTTTCTGAATTATGAAATGTTCTTACTCATAATCTCAATCCTAAATCAATTTAGGATTTGTCTCACATCACTTTATTCTTGCTTCTGACTTTGAATCAAAATCAGTTAAATCTCAAATTCAAAAATATACAAGTTGAATTTTTTCAATGCTAGATCTTTATTTGAGTTATTAAGAGAAAGGATTCCCTCATGCTCATGGAAAAGTTCCTCGAATCAAATGGTGGAATCTGGAACTAACTTCCAGTAATGGTGCGTTGTGATCTACATGCGTGGGTAATGTTTTCGTGCATATGTGCAGAAGAAGAACATTGCAAGAGAGTGATCAGGGTAAGAAATGAGGCTAGAAATTCCTTAGTATATCCTTAGTTATTAGAAATTCTTGTGGCTATATGGTAAGAAATGACTTACTGCATATTGTTACTGCTTATGTGTACTTGACAGTACCGCGAACGTTGTTACTTTAGGGAAAATGTATACCATATTACCATATAATATTTATTACTTCTTCCTCTAGTGATGTTTTTAGGAAACTTTAAGAGGGGCTCAATGCACGAGGCTTCCACCTTTCCTTTAGTGATGTTTTTAGGAAACTTTACTCCTTTTAAATATCTCTCCCTTTTATTCACAACCAAACAAAGCTAAAATGAGATTTAGAGTAAGTTATTAAAGCAGCATAATAGCGGTGATTTTTGGCTTTGGATATTGGTTGCTTAGATATAGATAGGTTTCGAGACCCTATAGTTTAAAGCAAGGTTTAGGTACCATGATAGCTGCTGATTATGCATGGCTGGTTTGATAAAATGGTCCAATCTGAGGTGGTTTTATTTTATGGAGATATAAATTATCGATGCTTGGTATCTGTTCAATAATTGGTTTATACCCGTGCCATGTTGAACGTGAGTTCCTGTCTATTCTTGGGGTTCTTTTCAGTGTTGAAGTCCAATGTCGATGATAATTGGACAGGTTAATTCTGACCTTCAGTCCTTTCATTGCTGAAGTGCTTGGTTTACTTTGATGATGTTTGTGTATGGGATTCATCTCTTATTAGGTGTTACCAAACTGGTTGAGTGAAGGGACACTCCTGAGGGGTGTAAGTGTGTAACCCCATTTTGTGTATGAACTGATTGTAATTTGTCTTGACTAATGATAGGGGATCTTGATTTGTGGAAGTTCTATTTAGTTGATGTCTTTTCTTCCCCTTTAATGAAAATGGCCACTGGCCTGTGGTGCACAGGTACATAGGAACTGCAACTGTATTCGTACTGGGTACGGGTATGCGTTGGGTATGTGAAAACACGTACCTGGTACTAACTGGATTTATTTTCCAAACCAAAAGGGGTACTGTGTGGGTTCGTCGAGGTTCTTCGTTTTGCGACTTGGGTGTGGCATCTGTGGGATTTCTGTTGTCTGGGGCCAGCTTAGGGTTTCCGGTACACTTCTGTGCGTCTTCTTCTTTCATCTCTGCTCCTTTGCGGTCTCTTCACTTCTGCGACATTGGGAGTTTGCAATTCTGGTAGCAGCTCTCTGCAACTCTGGTGGAACACAGTGGTTCAGGATGAAGGTGACGACTTGGACCCTTTAGATAGAAAGGCTTTTGGCCCTGTGGAAAACATTATTAACTAGAAGTTACTTTTGTCCTTTTAATAAATATTAAAGTAAAAAAATGATCTATAAGCTGTATGGTTTCTGGGCTTTTGCTAATAAAAGAATATACGTTCCTGGCTATTTTTGTTGTTGTTGCTATTACTGATTTGGGATTCACCAAACCTGCCTATGTTGCTTGATGCTATACATAGTCATTTCTAAGCCCGGATAAAAGGTGAAGGTTATGTTAGGCAGTCGACAACCAACGTAAAACTTTATCAAATCTTTATGATATGAATCAATGGTATGATAGTAGGTCGAGCTGACACCACCCAGTGGGGTAAAGGCTTGGTTGGTTGTTGTTGCTGATTTGGGACTCACCAAAATTTGTTGATGCAATTTTGTCTTATTTTATCATATAAGAATTTAAATTCTCATACAAATATATATATATATATATATATATATTATCATTTAAGTTTATACTAAATGTCTCCGTGCTCTAGTTTTTTATATATAGAAAATGACGTATTTCGTTCCCTAAGGAATGTACCCGTATCAGTGTTAAGCATTTAGGAATGTCTCCGTGCTCTAGAATTTGAAGAACTTCATGCATAATTTGTACCTTTAGGAATGTGCTAAGCAGTCTGTGTTGCCTCATATAGCTCGTACTATCACTAGTTTTTAGCATTTTGGGTTGAACATTTTTAATTAACTGAGTTTTTAGAAAAGCACAAATGGATCCATCACGGAATGCAGCAGTGGGAGGAAATGGGACACTGGTACCTCAAACTAATGACTCAGCAGCTTCTGCAGCAGGGGCTGATGATTCTATGCAGAAGCTTAACCAGGTCAGCAATTCCATTCAGAAAACCTTAGGCCTTATCCATCAGCTTTACCTTACTGTGTCTACCTTCAATGCTGCCTTTCAAATGCCTCTCCTCCAACGCATGTATCCCTCTCCAACCCTTTTCCTTTATTGCATGCTTCGTTTGTTTTACATTTTTTCCATGTTCCGTAATTGTATATAATTTTACACTGATCATATTTTCCAGCAATGGTCTTGTTGTGGAGCTTGACAACATGGTTAAATTGGCTGAGAAGTGCAACATTCAGGTTCCTATGGAGGTTGTGAAGTGAGTCTTTTGCCCCTATATGTGTTTCTACAGTTTTTTACAATCTAATATAAGTTCTTTTTTATTTTTACTTGTGCTTTCCATTGGATCTTAATGGTTGATTTCCTGCTGGGTTTAGTTTAATTGATGATGGGAAGAATCCAGATGAATTTACCAAAGATATTTTAAACAACTGTATTGCAAAGAACCAGATCACCAAAGGAAAAACTGATTCTATGAAGGTTAATTCTAGTTCTTAATTTTTTGTGATATAAATACTTTTGTTTCCATTTTATGTCTTCCCATATAGTTAATGGGTGTCTTCAGTTTAACTTAGCATTTCTGTTTGGACAGAATTTTCGCAAGCATCTTTTGGAGGAATTGGAGGAGACCTTCCCTGCTGAGGTTGAAACATTTAGGGAGAGTCGTGCTGCTTCTGCTGCTGTAAGTGTTCCTCATTTGGTCCTTTATTTAAATGTAGACAGACCTTTAAAAACGTCTTCCTATACATCATTGATTTGTTCTGAGTTTATCACTCAGGGTTTGCAAAGAAGAATCTGTCTGCTACATTTAAGAGGGAATTTTTTTTGGGAGGGTGTGTGTGTGTGTGTTGAGGTACGCTCTATCTTTGCCTCTTCGTCTTCTGCTTCTGCCCCCTTCACTAGCATCAGTTTTGGCATCTGTTTCCCACTGTATGTTTCTCATCATGGTTGAAGCAAAACCTGTGGTTTTGCATGTCTGTATATACACTGTGTCAGCTTTTTAACTGTTTACTGGGGTGCCATTTCTGCAGAGGAAATTTTCCCACTAGAGTTTGTACTTGACCCTCTTCCATGGTTGGGCCCCTTCCTCTTACTTTGTGTTAAGCACTCCTGCTTTCGTGCTAGTTTAATGCAATCTCTGATTTTTTGGCTCTAACATCTTGCATCCTCCCTATTCTATCAAAGGAAGTCAGTGATGATGTTTTGAGGCGGTATGTTTAATTCATTTTAGTTAACATATCCACACTATTCTTCTGCCATTGCCCTTTACAAATGGAATGATTGATGGCTTGGCAGGGGAGCCATTTTAGCAATCTGTCCATTTAGTTCTCTTACCATCTTTTCCAAAGCTTCTCATATTGATGAGATCTCTTCACATGTGCTCACACATCACCTTGAGTTCTAATAGAGAACTAGTAATTAGAACTGGTGTTTCTGTAGTTTTACTATAATACTTTTCTTTCCTTAACTGATAATTGACAATTACAGAGATAACACTCTCAACTCTGAAGAAACTGAAAAGTGAAAGAAAAGGATAATGCTCTGCAAACGTCCAACAATTTCCCACTGAAAAGGGAGGGTCAATAGTATAGTTTCCGCAGTTCCCAGTGGAAGAAAGTTACACCTTGATATAAAAGGCATTTGAATGAGTTTGCCTTTGTATTGTGTTCACACCATTGTATTATATGATCCTGAGCATTTGCTTTCTATAAATATATAAAGGAAATGGATAATGCAGCTCTTCAAGGACCTGCAAACCACCCACCCTTTTGCACTTAATTTCTGCTTGCCTTTGCTCTCTTCCGTTTCATATAAGTTTCTCTAACTGTCTAACAGAATTTAAAGCTTCCTGAATCCTCACTACCATGTCAGAATTATGTTATTACTGTAGCAGATTCACACTATCAATGTGATGGTCTGGTGCATTTACTTACTCTCCTCTCCATGCTAGACATGTTCACTCTGGATACTTACTATCTCACCTTCAAGTTTCTCAAGTGATACATCTAAGAGAGAATTATATTAACTTTTGTAAGAACTTAGTACACATAATTTGTAAATGCTTTCTACTACTACGAAGAGGCACTTATTAGCTACTTCGACAATCCTTATCTACAACTACATTAAACAACCAGGATCCTTCTCCATTCAAATTAACATAGCATATTATAGATGATAACCAGTCCTACTCCATTTAAATACTTCGGGTTTGGTTTGTCATTTGCTTTTCCTGCTGCATATTACATGTTTAATTTGGTAATGTTGATGGCAACTTGGCAAGGGACTCATTTTTTGCTAATTTTTTTTGAAACGGCTTTAGCAGGGAAAAATAAGAAAAAACCGAGAACCAAATCGAATTGTTGAATGAATTACATAAATAATTGCAATCTGTGTTCATGTTTCAAAGTTTTTCGCTAACATAAATGTTGACCTTATTGCATCTCTATGTAGGAGTTGAAAAGTCTAGCACAGGCACAAAGTGTACTGCCAAATGGAGATGTGAGAGTTAAAGGAGAGCATTAAGTGATGTATTGCTAATGCCTTTGCTTGTCTACAAATGGTACACCATATGTTTCATTTTTTCGACCTTGTGTAAATATGTTTAATGTAAGAGGGGAAGTAGAATTTTCTTGATAGGTAAAATTGTCTTGGTTTCTTTTTTATTGTTGTGACAATTACAAAACCCGATTTCTTATAACAGCAGGATGTTCCCTGGTGTTTCCTATAGGCGTATCTCTTATAAATGTCAGTATTGTCCGAGCTCATAGTATATTATGTTAGCACAACTTTTGTATTAGGTGAGGCTGAGCCTTGATGCAACGATAAATTTATTGCTTAGTGACTAAGAGATTACAAATTCAAATCCTAGGAGTCTCGTGGACTAGGCTCCTTGATGCAACGATAAGTAGGTTTATTAAAAAAATAATCTTGATGATATGTTGATATGTTTGGTTTCTTAAACAAAAAGGCTACTTTACACAAATGTCAGTGGCAAGACCAATCCATCCACTCTATACTGAACATGGTATTGGTCCCAATGACAGACAGTGTTTTTATACAACAAAATGCAGATATGATTTGTTTGACTTTGTAAAAACACAAACGGAAGATTGTTGCAAATGTGAAGGCTTAAAGAAGAAGATTCTAGAATGTTGAGCAAGAATTAGAAGTTGTGGCACGTTTGGATAGGGAAAACTTTAGTTTATTTTCTGACATGGAGATACCTAATAAGTTCAAGGTCCTAGACTTTGAAATGTTTGATGGAAGAACTGACCCTATGATTCTAACATTGTATAACTTACTAAAATTATAGAGCCCCATGTTTCACAAAATTGGAAAAGATGTAGGTGAAAAAGTGCATTTTTATAATATTTTATATTAGTTGTCAAGCCAAGTCAGCATCAATTGGAGTACTAGGGCACACTAAAGAGAGATGTTTGACTTTCAGGCTATAGGAAGAAGGAATGAAAACAATAAACATAAAAGACCAGTTGAACCTCCAAAACAATGTTGTCTATCTTTTTGTCTGGATATTAAAAATATTTATATGCATTGTTACCCATTTGACCCTTTGATAATTTTTGTTTTCCAATAACCTGGACAAGAATGGACCCTACATTAGGGGCCTTACCCTCAACAAGGATCATTGTTGTCAATAGATTGATGAATCTTGAACTAGTTTTCTACAGTACTTGTGCTCTTGACCCTCCTTAGAAAATAGATAGAATACTCATTGTGATGCTTAGCTAGTTTTATTTAATATTAAAATTTTGTTTATCTAAAATAAAATTGACGACCATTGAATGGATCAAACTTACCTTAACTCCTTATGGAATATTGGGATTTCAAGTAACAATAAGATTCCATGGAAATGTTTTACATTGTAAAAAGAAATAGAGAAGTGAATGAAGAATTGATGTGAAATGTATCCACTTACCTCTTTATATAACCCATTAGATGCTGATCTAATATCCTTATTATACACTTATCCAATCTTAACATGATAGAGATGTGATTGAAATCAAGATCAACACTGGAATGGTGACATTGACCTAGGCCTCAACTCACACATGATGCTGACACTTATTATGAACCTGGGCCTCTCATGATATTAAATTATTAATGGTGCAGCCAATTTTCAACTCTTGCTTTGTTTAGTTTTATTTCTTGTGTATAATAAGGACCTTATCTTTCTTTACTTTTATGCCATTTTAAAAGTAATTATATGACTATTTAATCTCTATTATTGTTGTTTATATAGTTTTCTTAGTATCATAAATATGACAATAGTTTTCTCACTGGATGATAGATATATATCTGTTGATAATACACTATGAAACAGATACAAATACTATGATATGGTGATACATATATTCTTAAAACAATATAATTGTTATTATAAAATTCCAAATAAAGAACATACTTTTTACACACCACTAAATCATACTATCATACTATCATAAGAAATTATTGTTTAATGGTTATAAATAATAATAGTATCGATCTCGTTTGATTATTGGTCATTATTATACAAATGTTTTTCTGTCTTTCTCTTTCAGCCTTGAATGCTTTATGGTAGTTTGAGTTTAAAGAGTTATTAGAAAAGTATTTTAAGTATATCAAAGAGTATCCATTTAAAAATTATTTAGTTTTTAAAATACTACATAGTCCATGAATACGTATCAATGGATTATTTGAGAATATTAGTGGAATACATATCAAACTCAAAGATGTGAATGATATTAAAGTATATGATACATGTCATCATCCATTAATAAAGAAGGTTAATTTCAACCTCAAGGGGTCATTATCTCTGTGTCATGACATGCATTGCGTTAGGATCCTAATTACTAGTATGCAATAATATTCCATATGGTTTCATTCATTTCCCTATAGTTATAAAGATGTTAATTTGTCAACATCCACCCAACCAATTATGTAGCTACCAGATATTAAAAATGAGTCCCCATTTTCTGCACATCCATGATATAAATTTGGGCTAATAGTATTTTTGTGTGTCAATGTGTTGTATAAGATGTAAAATTCTAAACTAGGGTAGAAAGATTTCAAATGCAACTTATAATAGTTATTCTTTGTATTAGTAAGGATATCCATTCACTCTATGGGTAAGGAACTAATCACTTTTAGAGTGCGTGACTGTCTCTCCCAACAAGTATTGCTCCCAATAATCGAACGACAGACCTTTTGGTCATCCGGGGATCTAGCGGGGTCTTACACCACTAGATCAACGCATTATTGACAACTTATAATAGTTATTAATATGGATTAAAGCGTTCAAAAAATTAATCATAATTACTAAGTATCCCCTCACCCTACGAGCAATGAACTACACTTTCAGAATGCGTGATTACCCCTCCCAACAAGCGTCACTCCCATGAATCGAACGACTGATATTTTGATCATTCTGAGAATCTAATGGGGTCTTACATCACTAGACCAACACCTTATTAATAACTTATAATAGTTATTGATATGGATTAAAGTGTCCAAAAAATTAATCATAATTACTAAACATTTTTTTTGGACACATTTTTATATTTTTAGGAAACATTCCTAATTTATTCATATCAAATTGATACAGAAAAATTTGGAGGAATGAAAATAATTCATTACCCTTAACTTTTAAACCATAGAACCTAGTGATCTAATGATAGCAGGCCCTTGAATGATTGCATGGTTAGTTGAGAAATTTAATTATACTGACCACAAAGCATGCATATGGTCACACTTTAGGGAAAAATTAAAAGGGAAAAAGAAAGACAAACAGAAACAAGTAACATCAACAAGTATAACAAATATGGATTTGAATATAGTGATTCTGGAGTTTAAGTTTGATGACTTGACTTTAGATTAATTTGAAACATAATTGATACCAATCCCCTCAAATATCAAATTCACTTAATCCATTTTCACATTCTTAACTTGCTGAATCAAAATCTCAAATACTTAGAAACAACAGCAATATTCAAACTTTGAACTCACCAGTATCAAAATCTCATATACTTAATAATATTATATAAGGAGGGATATATTTACTTTAAGAGTAAAATTTTTAAACTTACTCCACATCTTAGCTATCAATTCTAGGAAAATCCAATGGTTTAGACCTACTTACTAATTCAAACCATTGGATTTCCCTCGAATTGATGGTTAAGATGTGAAGTAAATTTAAAAACTTACTATTGGAGTAAGTGAATCCCCTTCCATATTATATATTTATTTTTTGGAGGGATCCACTTACTCCAAGAGTAAGTGAAAAAATCTCCTTCACATCTTAGTCATCCATTTTTTGGAAAATCCAATGGTTTAGATATACTCACCAATTGAAACCATTAGATTTTCAAAAAATAAATGGCTATGATACAGAGTAGATATTTTTCACTTGCTCATATCACTTCCCATATTTTTTACTTGGTACAAAAATATAGGCAAAACATAAGAACTTTAAATATTAGATAGCCCTCACTTGATTCATGGTTCAAACTAGAATGAAGTGGGATATGAACACAAATGGCAAAATCTCAGAAACCACAACTACCAATTGCCACCTATTTCCCCGTCCACCACCACTATTTCCCTTTCCACTGCCATCATTGCTAACTGCATTTATTTTTTTAATTTCAACCCATAGTATAAAAATTTGTTTCAGCAAAAAAGGGACATAATATTCTTAATAAAAATTATAATAAATAATAATAGTTACCACTAGGAACTGGGATTGAACTATTTTTTCCAATGGCTTTATCAAATCCCTCAAACACCTTAGCTTCTGGAGATTTAGGTACCAAATGCAATAGATCTGAAACAACCAATATATCAAACTTATTTTGATGTCAAAATCAGCTCAAGAAGAACTATATTTTTTTAAAAAACTGTGATACTTATTATTTTATCCTAAAAACATTGAACACAAACTGATATTATTTATTTTAATTTATCATAAGAGAACATTTCAATGTTCATTTTAGGGCTCCCCCATAGTCACACTCAATTCATTGTTTTTGCTTATTTTTTATTTATAAGCTTTTTCATTTCATAACTAAGCATGTAACCCTAAGGCTAAGAGTCTAATATTGGAATGTGAAATAAATGTAAATTTAATAATTTATAATTTTTTATTATTTACGAATAGTTTAAAATCTAGATCCTTAATTTTTTTAATAACAATGTCATCATTTTCATTTAGTATTGGAATCTCCATATGGGAGATATATAAATCTCCACCCTAATAGGCTTAGTTTATGGGAAAAATCATATAAACCAAGAAAAAGAAGCTAAAAGCAATATTTAAATTTAGTCAATTAATTTTTTGTTAGTTTATAAGCTCACAAATTATAATATTAATGTTTATAATCATAATCCAAAAACACAATGCTAACTAGGAATGACAACGAGGCGGGTCGGAGTCAGGTTTGTGCTTAGCCAACCCCGAACCCGATATCCAAAACCAGAACCCGAACCCAAATTAAGTGGGATTAGAAACAATGATATTATCTCCGAACCCGAAAGAAAAATATATTTATATATATATAACTTATATATATATATATATATATGTGTGTGTGTGAAATATATATATATATATATATATGGAATTTATATATATATATATATATATATATATATATATAGCTTTTATATATGTATTTATGTGTAATTTTATAATTTTATATATATTAATCGGGTTCGGGGTATGGTTTTGACAATACCAAACCCGAATCCGAAATTTGAACCTGGGATAAAACCCCAACCTGAACCCAAACCCAATCACATCGGTTTTTAACCGTTAAATTTGGGTTGAGTTCGGGTGGGTACCTGCTGATTCGGTTTTCATTTCATAGTTTATAAATCATTAGAGATAACTAGATAGATATATATATATATATATATATATATATTCTTATACTTACCAACACATTGAGTGAGGTTAGTTTTTGTGTGACAAGCATTAGGTAGGTTGAGAGCTTGTGAGACATTGATCTTAAGGCCAAGACTAGGGTCATCACGATCTTTAATAAGGACACAAAGGCACATCTTGCTTTTGTCAATGACCATTTTGAGGCCAGTGCAGCATTCTATTGTAGGAGATTTGGCTTTGTCTGCAACATAGGGAAGACAATTAGCTAGTCCAATTAGTTGTTCAGAACATTTTGCTTTGTCTTGGTTTATATTTGAGCTTGCAAAACTAACCAAAAGGAGCATTAAGGTGGAGGAAAGTGCTATGTTAGTGGCTCTTTTAGAACCCATTTGGAGAGATATAGAAAGATAAGATAAGATAAACAATGAGAGAAAATAGATAGAGATATATACTATTATTATTTGTGATCATAGTAGCAATGCCCTTTTCTCTCTTTTATGTATGATTGCTTGTGATTTAAGTTATCACTTTCATGACACTAAAACTTGGGAATAGAGTGCTAACCATATCATAAAGCATGAAATTGAATAAGTAAGCATTGATACCAATAAAATAGAGTAGTTACTCCCATTTATTATTGGCACAATTTTGTTTATTTAAAAAAAATTCAAAAATAAAAATGTAAGAAAAATTAAAATTATGAATGATTTAGACATGTGACAAGAAGGCAAATACAAGTCTAAATTTTTAAAAAAAGTTGGTTAAAAAAATAATATCACATAAGTCAAGGGAGATTAAGAAAACCATGACTAAAATTGGTACACCTCAAATTATCAACACGGAAAATTTAATTCATTTTCTAACATAATGAAATTTCATATCATTGAAAATTTCCTTTCAACCAGGAATACTCCAATAGTATCGATAAAATCCTACAAAGGAGAAACAACACAATAATTCTAAAGTACTAGTCTTTTAAATCCATAAAAAGAACAGTAAACATAAGTGAATAATTCCCATAAACGGGTCCAATATCAACCTAAACATTTTACTAGAAAACTCGGAAATAACACGCCACAATCAAAGCAAGTTAGTTCACTCCATGACTCTGCAGTATCTTATCCCTGAGCTCCACCTACAATCCGGTTACCACAGATTGAGTAAACAAGACAACATAGAGAGAGTCAGTCATTAAATACATGCAATATATAACATGGTGGGTTTACATAGGATAATAACATTAGAACATAGTTAAACAGGAACTCTACATCATTCAGTGCAACACAATCCATGAGATTCAATAAACCATTATTCATCATTACACCACCATTCCATAATACCAATAACTCTCAATTGTCAAACCACAAATCAAACCCATACTACAAGTGCGTATCCGAAATCCATACCACAAAGGCATGTCAAAATCCGTACCACGAAGGCATGTCAAAATCCGTACCACGAAGGCAGGTCAAAATCCATACCACGAAGGCAGGTCAAAATCCATACCACGAAGGCAGGTCAAAATCCATACCACGAAGGCAGGTCAAAATCCATTCACAACGGTAGGACTAACGCGGTTAAATAGGAAACTCATGAGATTTCCCGTTTAACCGTGTTAACCAAACGAAATCCTCCAACTAGTGAGTATCGTTGGAGTTTCCAAGATTATCATCCCAATACCACAAGGTTTAATGCTGCTCCCTCACTTGAGTTTTCCGCTAAAGCTTTACACTCAAGTTCAGTTGCGTTCTCCGCCGTCTCCTCCAACCTTAGGGTCTTTCAACCCAAAGCAACATCAAACACAACACATCAATTTACAGGTCAAGCCAATAATAATACTAACCAAACTCATACATCGCAAGAAAACATTATCCATTCATTTTATCTTCAACAAAAAGGTTTCTCTAATGTTTCCATGACTATACGGTTTTGAAAATAACTTCTCACATACCCATTTCGAAAAACAACTCATACTCTATGAGTTTTACAAGGTTTTCCAAAGCAAAACGAACCGAAAAGCAAAGAGAGGGTTTATGGGGTTATATCCCTAAACATGGAGAAGAAACCTCATTTAAAACGATGACATTCAACCATAAGAGAGGCTAGGTTAAGCGGTTTACCTCTTCCCCGGTCTCTTCTTTGACTCTAAGGGTGCACTACTCCTCAAACCGTCCCTATTCTCTTTGTTTTTCGAAAAGTGACCCTTATCCTCACGTGGGACGTCTATTTTAGGTTTTCAGATTTTAGACTCTCGCTAAAGCGAGAGATTTTCGCCCAGGCGAGAATCTCACAGTGGCGAATCTGAGATTTTTACATGATGTAATCGATTACACTCCTGAAAAATTACGCATATCTGATACTTTTATATGATGTAATCGATTACATGCACAGTGTAATCGATTACTTCATGAAAAATTACACATGTCTGATCAGATATCAGCATGAATTACAAGTACTATGTAATCGATTACACTGTGTTAACATCCCAAAATTGTCATTTCTCGCCCAGGCGAGACAACTCTCGCTCGGGCGAGAATCCTCTAGTATAGTCCAGGATTTCACCCTCCCAGGTGATCCTTTCTCGCTCAGGCGAGAATCTCTCGCTCAAGCGAGACTTCCAGGACTGATACTATAATATAAAGACTCAAAAATCAGGATGTTACAAAAATAATAAAATATTTGTTCTCTCACCCTATTTATCACTATTATGTGTCATTTTTTAATTATTTAATAAGTAAATAAATAATTGACAATTAGAAAGAGAAATTATATTTTTAAATCAATCAACAAATTGACACATGGTTGTGGTACATGAAATGGAATAACTTGTTTTCTCTCGAACAATGTGAAAGGATTTAATTTGAACGACGTCCTAGAAAATTATAATAAAATATAGTATTATTGTTTAATCTATATAACCAATATCACCATACAATATCATGTTTTAAAATTTGTGCCACTCTAAAGAATGTGTTGGTGAAAAAATTGTAATCATCAAATAATTTACTACATATTAAATTAATTAATAGTTTTATAACAATTATATTATTTGATAGGGAAATAACACAACTTATGGGGTTAAAAAATGGGTTTCATATATGGTGGAGTAATCCAATTCAGCCAAACATTTTTAGATTTTATTCAAAAATTCCAAAGAAAATATAATCTCAATAATGTCAAGGGTAAGACTTGACGATTAAAATTAATACCATTTACTGAATTAGAGGGACCCATATTATATGCATGAGTCTCGTTCTTTTGAATCTAAGAGGGACCCTTATAAAATTCTTTTAATTTTTGGTGAAACTTTGCCCCTTAGTTTCTTTTAATCTTTTTGTGTGAATATTATATTCTTTTAACTCCTTTTGTTGTTTAATGGAGAATGCCTATCTCATTCTACCAAGAAGGGAAAAAGTGAATTCATCTACCTTGACCCCCTTTAACAATAAATACTACAAATGATTTATGTGATAACAATAAATTTGTATACATTAATTTGCATTTGTTCATCAGTTGAGGTTTCTAACAGTTTGTTGATAGCTAATGTGCAAACTTTCAACTATGTGATAACAATAAATTTGAGTATTACGATTAATTAAGGATGATTATGTTTAAAAGTTAGTACATATATATTTTAATTTTGATCATTTAAATAAGATCCAATGATTCATAATAATTGTTCTCATTTCTACGATAGTGTAATGCTTTCGCATAAATAGTTCCATATACATACCAGGTATCATTGAACAATGTGCATTGATTTCCGTGGAAGGCAAAAAAAAAAAAATCAATATTCAATCTTTTTAATTAATGACATTTGTTAAGAGAAAAAAATATATATATATCTGAACAAATATTCATTTCCTATTGATGATTGAATAATATTAATACATTCAATTTAATTTATTAGTAAACTATTATCATATTCAAGTTATGGATCAGTGACTAGAGATTGAATTAGTTGATTGTGTCCTATGTTTGACTCATATATATATATATATATATATATATATATATATATATATATATATATATATATATATATATATAATTGCGTCCTATGGCTCCGGTAGGATTGCTTCTCATCAAATATATTTGTTGTCCAAGATAAAAATAAAAAAATGATTTAGGTTGGGAAGTAAATCTTATATTGCCTACCTCATTGTCTCAAGAATAATTTAAATATATATTGGGCTACTCCTCTCATTGCCAATTGGTTTTGAAATGAAACCTTAACATGATATCAGAGTTAGAGCCCAACTTCTTTTGGTTGTCATGGGTCAAAAGATGCCCTTTAATTAGGGCAAAAGTAACCTTTGCTTGGTCCGACAGACTTATGTAGAAGGGACATGTTGAGAAGTAAGTCTCACATCATTCATTGTTTCGAGAATAATTTAAATACCTGTTGGACTACTTCTCTCATTGTCAATTTGTTAAAATCTATTCGACTTCAATTCAATGCTCTCTTCTACTTCAAGCCATTGTGGGAAAATTACATTCTTTCTTGAACAAATATGAAACACTATTAGAAGACAATACAACAAGTATTCATACAAACAGTGACATCAATGGAGTTGGAAATAGCAAGACAAAAATAGAGAAGAAGGAAGAAGATGACACTTAATTCTGGACCTTTTTATTTTCAGCCTTTTTATCTTTATTGGGCTTTCTTTCTATTTCATGCCCTTTTTCCTTTTTCTGTTTCTTAGTTAAATCAGTTTCTATAATTGATTACCCTCTATTTAAAGGATGTTAGTTCTCTTCTTTTGTAGTTGTAGCTTTTAGTTTTCTCTATTAAGAAACCACACTTTTTTACTTTCTTATTCTCAATAAATCGTTTCTTATTCAGTTACCTTTAATCTTCTTCTTTCTCTTGATTCTTCAAGTTGTCAATAAACTGTCTTTTCAAGTGACTTAGCTGTCAGATTATCTGATGGACCTTGAAAGTGGGTTTATTTAAGTGAAAAGTGGTCATAGATTTGATGTACTCCGTGCGCGCGTATAGGTTCTGCCGTGCTTTCGCTGCTACTTTTCACTCTCCTCCCACAACACAGAAACCCTTCATTTCTTCATTCTTCTTCTCCGTGTCGAGTTGATTTCAATGGATAATCAAACCCTTGCACCATCAATCCCGCACAAAATCCTAATGTTGCTCTTGTTTCGGTTTTGCTTATAACACCCCAAATTTGCCCTCCTTAAAATGGGTAACAGTCCTGAAGAATGGGGCATACTGCCAGATTCTCGCTTGCGCGAGAGGGTCTCGCCCAAGCAAGAGACCATTGTTTTAATTTTGGGAATTCTGGGAATCTCGCCCAAGCGAGAAAGTGGTCGCTTGAGTGAGAGAAGCCTGGGCAGGCTGTGAGATTCTCGCTTGAGCGAGAGAATCTCGCCCTGGCGAGAGAGTCCGTGTTTTGAAATTTAAAATGTCGTGGGCTTCTCGCCCAAGCGAGCTATTCTCGCCCAAGCGAGCTATTCTCGCCCAGGTGAGAGTACCCAACTATAAAAGTAAAGAAAGGGTTTCCCAAACCCTAATCTTCATTTTCTTTTATCCCCTTTCACTCCTAACGGCGACTCCCCATAGATTTCGACTATCTCCTCTACTAAACCTCAAAGACTCATCAAAACCCCTCCCTCTTACTTCTTAGTGACACATTGGTGAACATTGGAGTTGGAAAAGGAGCAATGGAGAAGGAGATGGAGGTAGATGGAGCTCTTTGCGGATCCATGGAGCTTACGCAACCTAAGGTGAGGGAGAAAACCATTGTGGTCTTAGAGTATTTCATTAGAGTCATCTTCTCCAATTTCCCTCAAGAATCGGAGCATGTTAACGGATAGAAACTCTTTTGGGTGTTTATGGCCCATGTGAGAGTCTTTATTTTACATGAGGATGTATTAGCCATAAAAGTGGGGATATATGTGCTGGAAAACCGTTTATTTAAATAAAACGCTATATGCTCATTTATGGTAATACACCATCATGAAAGATGGTTCTAACGTTAATGTGTTATATGATGAAGAATATGTTGTGTGTGGTTTATTTATGATAATGGTGTGTTATGGATGATTGATTTGCTATAAACATATATGGGTGTGTGTGTATCAATGATTGTGTGATAAGTTGTTGATCTGTTAAATGTGGAGATGAGTATGTTTATGAAAATGACTAAGTTGTGAGTCGCTTATTTGTTATAAACATATATGGGTATGTTTGTAATAATGATTTTGTGATGAGCGACTTGTTGGTGATAAATGGACATGATTATATTATGTGATGATGATGTTGTGAGTGGTTTTATTGTGGTAGAATATGAGATACATTGTGCTTATGACATTGATGTGGTATCTTGTGTTATGATGAAGTTGCGATGTTAGAATAATGCAGTGGAAATATTATATTGTGAGTGATGTTGTTGTATGGATTTTGACCTGTCTTCGTGGTATGAATTTGACCTGCCTTCATGGTATGGATTTGACCTGCCTTCGTGGTATGGATTTTGACTTGCCTTCGTGGTATGGATTTTGACCTGCCTTCGTGGTATGGATTTGATCTGCCTTCGTGGTATGGATTTGACATGCCTTCGTGGTATGGATTTGACATGCCTTCGTGGTATGGATTTGACCTGCCTTCGTGGTATGGATTTGACCTGCCTTCGTGGTATGGATGTGACCTGCCTTTGTGGTATGAATTTGATTGGCCCTTTGTGGTATTGGGTTGTCGTAGGAGTATTGTATTGTTTTGGAAGTGTTGTATTACTTTGACATTAGTGCACCGCCTTGGATATGGGATTATCATTGGGTATTTGTGAGTAACTATGGTAATAGGAATATTGATGAAGATGGAATTGGATAAACGGTGTAAGTAAATTGTAAAGGATGTTAATTGAAGAAGTAAATATCCTATGATTTGTTGTACTGATGTGTTGAATTGTCTATGTGAAACGTGATGATTATACCGATTGAATATGTGAACATTATGTGGTTTAAGGTATTGACTGGTATATAAATGGTATATGTTTACCATGATTGATTTTAGATGATTGTATAGGTTGTTATACTTTAATGATATTACTCTATGTAATTCCACGCTACGGTCGCCGTAGTTGGTTCTTACTCCCTCTACTTTCCTTGTCTATGTGTTGTATGTGAGTTCAGGATGTTGTTGTTGCGTCGTGGATGTTTTCTGATGGGAGTATAGACTGGAGTAGTCGTTTTGTATTCTGAAATTGTATTTGTATAATGTATGTAATATGATAAATATGTTGAAGTAACTATGTTGTATAAATGATCTCTTTCGAAAGATGCAATAAGATTAGCATGAATACCTTAACCAGTGTTGTAATTGAAATAAAAGATAATTGTATGGATTATGGATTAAAATAGAATGTGATGCCATGTTTTTGATGAAAATGTATTATTGATTATTTCCGCATTTTGAATTGGGGAAACTTAACTAATATTTAAATTCAATAAGGTTTTCCCAATTGGCTAAGGGGTACCTTTCCATAAGCAACCACTTCACTTTCGTGAATAAAGTTTTAAAATTTTTGGGTTATAAAATCGGGTCCTTAAAATATGGTATCAGAGCATGAGTCAACTCTGCGGCCTTACGTGCTTCCTTGTGAAATTTGTGTGAGTTAACAAAATCAATGAATGGAGATAATTACCATTCTTGGTCACAAGCAATGGCAAGATCTATCAAGACCAAGAACAAGCTGATCTTTATTGATGGCTTATTTCAGAAACCTCAAGTTGAAGATCCAAGATTTGCTAGTTGGGATTAGATGTAATACACTTGTAGTTTCTTGGCTCATACAATCAATGGATCCAACAATATCACAAAATATCCTATGGATGGAAACAGCTATGGAAATATGGCAAGATTTGAAGGAAATGTATCATCAAGGATATATATACAGAATTTCTGAGCTACTTGGAGAAATACACACCTATAAGCAAGGGAACCTAGGAATTGGAGCATATTATTCACACATCAAAGTGTTATGGCATGAGCTTGACAACTTCAAACATATGCCTTCAGACAATGTCATTTGCTTTCTAAAGGGATTAAATGAGCAATATGAGAATGTTAGTTCACAGATAATGCTCATGGATCCTTTGCCCACCATCAACAAAGCCTTTTCACTTTTAACTCAACAAGAGAGGCACTTTCATTCACACCACAATGAGCCAACAGTACTGATGAACTCAACTGAGAGCACTTACAGTTGCAATGAGACAGAGACTACATCAAGTTTTGGTGGAAATAGAGGAAGAGGCAGAGCAAGATCCTATCAGAATTCAAGAGGAATAGGATACTATAATCAAGGAAGGTCAGGAAACAATTTTGGAAGGTCATCAGGTGGAAGAAACACCAAAGTATGTACCTACTACAATAGAACAGGTTATATCATTGACCAATGCTACAAAAAGCATGGCTTCCCACCTGGTTATTTCAAGAATACAAATGTTAACAACCTCACAACTATGGATGAGTTCACTCAAGGAGATGAAAATGATCCAGACAACAAGGAACAAAATGCACATTCAATAAGCTCTCAAGCAAGTCACATTGTCAACAACTTTAGCACCACCTGTGATGATGCAAAGGGTAAAGGTAACATGTATAGGTTTACCTACACAAGTAAGTGCATGAATTGGATATTAGACACTGGAGCAACATACCATGTTTGCCACACTCTGTCTTTATATCAAAGCTTTAAGCATATTAAACCCATAAAGGTGAATCTGCCTAATGGTAACCAAATATTGACTGATATATCAGGCAACATAATCTTTTCATATAATATTGACCAATGTCTTATACATTCCTTCTTTTCACTACAATTTAATCTCAGTCTCGAAATTAACTAATGCTATTGCTTGTAGACTAACTTTTGTTGAAAATTCTTGTCAAATTCAGGACATATCCTCCTCAAAGATGATTGGTATTTCTAACTTGAAGGGAGGATTGTATGCTATGAAAGGCTATGTCAAAACTATAGTTACACCTTCAATTGCTCATTCTTCTAGGCATAGAATTAGTTCATTTATTGCTCATGATTCAAATACTTGGCACAATAGACTAGGGCACCCCTCACATGAAAAATTTGTTGTGATGCAGAAATATTATCCTTATGTTAAATGTAATAAGACCAATTTGTCTCGTCATACTTGCCATTTGGCTAAACAAAAGAGATTACCTTATAATAAAACTACTTCTAGATCTGCTCATGCTTTTGATATTGTTCATATGGATATATGGGGTCCCCTCTTTATGCCTAGTACTTTAGGACATAGATATTTTTTAACCATAGTTGTTGATAAGACTAGGCATACTTGGATATATTTTATAAGATTCAAATCTGAAGTCCCTGGTCTAATTATGGATTTTGCTTCATTAGTTAATACTCAGTTTGGATCCAAGATTAAATGTGTTAAGAGTGATAATGGCAAAGAGTTCCATATGAGTGAATTTTATTCCAAGAATGAGATTGAACACTAAACAAGTTGTGTTGAAACTCCACAACAAAATGGTGTTGTGGAGAGAAAACATCAACATATCCTTAATATGACTAGGTCACTAATTTTTCAATCCGAGTTGCCTCATTGTTTATGGAATTATGCCATTAGTCATGCTGTTTTTCTGATAAACAGATTACCTACTAAACTCTTATCCAACAGAAGCCCTTATGCTGTTTTGCATAATAACATACCAGACATCTCTAGCTTAAAGGTTTTTGGGTGTCTTTGTTATGCATCCACCCTCACCTCTCATAGAAAGAAGTTAGATCACAGATCAAGAAAATGCATATTCCTTGGATTAAGGGCAGGAGTAAAGGGGTATGTCTTGTTAGACATCAACACCCATGAAATCTTTGTGTCAAGAAATGTTGTCTTTTATGAACATATATTTCCTTATAGAGGTACCACTCAGACTCAAGATTGTCCTAATGACAAAGATCAGCCTAGACCCATAGTGAATAAGATATATGACTTTAGTCATAATAATGATTTAAGCACTCAGAACCTTCCTAACCCCAATCTTGACTCAAGCTGCCATCTCAGAATAATCCGAGGGATAATTCTGCTCAACATCCTTCTACTCAGGATGAAAATTTTGAATCTAGTGACATATCTCCCAGTCAATCTTCATCTATCAAACATACTGTGGGTCAAGATGAACATCATCCTTCTATACTTAGGCAGTCTACTAGACCTAAACAATGACCCCAATATCTTCAAGATTACCATTGTTCCATGATAACTTCTACCAAAATAAATAAGCATCAAACCAGTGAGAATCCCATAGTTAGCTATCCTCTGAGCAAAAGTCTTTCTTATGATACACTTTCTAAACATCATAAACACTATTCCATGAGCATATCCTCTAACACTGAACCTACTAATTACAATGAAGCCATAAAGCTTGAGTGTTGGAGAAATGCTATCAAAACTGAGTTTGATGCTCTTGACAACAAAAAAACATGGGCCATAACCAATCTTCCCAACAACAAGAAAGCCATTGGGTGTAAATGAGTTTTCAGAATTAAATACAAATCCGATGGATCCATTGAAAGATACAAGGCTAGACTTGTGGCTAAGGGATTCACACAAACTGAGGACATAGATTTCCTAGAGACTTTTAGTCCTGTTGTGAAAATGAATACCATAAGAGTCATTCTATCCTTAGCCTCTGCTCATAAATGGAATCTTCATCAGTTTGACATAAACACATGCTTTTTACATGGAGACCTAAAAGAACAGGTCTACATGAAAATCCCACCTGGTGTCTATGCTGAAAGTGTTGATCTTGTGTGTAAATTGCAAAAGTCTATATATGGCCTAAGACAAGCTAGTAGACAATGGCATGATACGCTAACTAGTGTCCTTATACAATTTGGATATATGAAAACTTTACTGCAATTCTAGTATATGTTGATGATCTTATTTTGACTGGAAATGACATGGCTGAAATAACTCAAATGAAAACTTTACTGAATAGAAAATTTAGTATAAAGGATCTTGGCAGACTAGAATTTTTTTAGGGATGGAAATTCAAGAACAACTCGAGGAATCTTATTATATCAGAGGAAGTACACTCATGATCTCCTACAAGAGATAGGGATGCTTGCCTCTAAACCTTGTTCCACCCCCATGGAATATTCTGCAAAATTGATTCACTCCAAGAGTGGAAATGTTCTGCCAAATCCTAGTAACTATAGAAGGTTAATTGGTAAGCTTGTTTATTTGGCTCACACTAGGCCTGATTTGAGTTTTGTAGTTAGACACTTAAGTCAGTTTCTGTCTGCACCTACTGACAATCATCTTGAAGCAGCCATGAGAGTTCTAAGATATATAAAGGGCACCATAGGCATAGGAGTTTTCTTTCCTAATAATAGTGACTTTAAACTCAAAGAATACACAAATTCAGACTGGGGAGCTTGCCTAGATACTAGAAGATCGGTTTCAGGATATTCTTTCTATCTTGGAAATTCTCTCATTTCGTGGAAAAGCAAGAAACAAGGTATTGTTTCAAGGTCTTCAACATAAGCTGAATATAGAGCTATAGCTCTTGCAGCATGCGAGGCTCAGTGGTTAATTCATCTTCTTAGAGACCTTGGGGTGCCACATTCTGACCCTGCCATACTGTTTTGTGACAATCAATCCGCCTAATATATCACAACCAATCCTGTCTTTCACGAGAGGACGAAGCATATAGAGATTGATTGTCACTCTGTTCGTGAAAGGATTCAATATAGTATCATTCATTTACTGCCAGTCTCCACGGTTTCTCAAGTTGCTGATATATTCACAAAAGCTTTGTCACCTCAACCTTTCCAGCTTCTATATTCCAAGCTTGACATGATCAATATTCACATGTCAGCTTGTGGGGGACTATAAGAAGACAATACAACAAGTATTCATACAAACAGTGACATCAATGGAGTTGGAAATAACAAGACAAAAATAGAGAAGAAGAAAGAAGATGACACTTAATTCTGGACCTTTTTATTTTCAGCCTTTTTATCTTTATTGGGCTATCTTTCTGTTTCAAGCCCTTTTTCCTTTTTCTGTTTCTTAGTTAGTTAAATCAATTTCTATAACTGATTACCCTTATATTTAAAGGGTATTAGTTCTCCTCTTTTGTAGTTGTAGCTTTTAGTTTTCTCTATCAAGAAACCACTCTTTTTACTTTCTTATTCACAATAAATCGTTTCTTATTCAGTTACCTTTAATCTTCTTCTTTACCTTGATTCTTCAAGTTGTCAATAACCATGGAATGCCATAGATTTAATAAACATCCATAACTTTTTACAATAAACATATAAGACATCTATTGAATTAGGTTGTTGTCTTTTGTTAACTCTGATCTTTATTTTTTCTGTTTTAATTAATCTTAAAATTATTTGAGTTTCTTCAGGTCTAAGAACAACTTGAGTCCAAAAATAACTTAATACACGACGGAACCCACCATAAACACATCATTAATAATAGTAACGTTTTTCCTTACACATGCCAAATAGCGACCCTAAACCTAGTCATTTATTTACTTAAAGTGTTGAACTTGTTGATTATATCTTTTTAACTCTTCATTGTTGAAGTTAACAAAATCAATTTGGTATAAAAAAAATACAATTTTGGTTTTTGCTTTTAACCTAATTGGCCAAACTCAAAAATAGGAGTGAGGCTAGGGATGAAGCCGAAATTAATAATGAAGGGAAGGGGGCTATGAAGCCCATTCTGTTGAGATAACACAAGATAGCTTGATTGATGGAACTTTTCAGCACCATCAACAACAGAACACTAGTGCATACCAAAACTATTAACATTTTGAGGTAAAATTACACAAACATCATTTTTTTGTCCTTACACGAATTACATATCTCTCTTACATGAACTAACTCTAATTTTATACATATATTAACACTGACCACGTCCGATGAGATATAAATGTAATATTTTAAACAAAAAAACATGTGATGTATTTAATTAAGTTAAACAAAATATTGTATATTGTGTAGACAAATCCAAATAATATAAGAGTCAACGTGTCTTCATTATTTGGTTCATTACAAAATAGTATAAGAGTAATATAAATATCTCATTAGAATTTTTAATGTATTTTGTATTAAAACAAAAATAATAAAAAGACACTTATTTTTGTACTATTTGGAATTTTCTACACAATATATAATATTTTGTTTAACTTAATTATACCCAGCACACGTTTTTTGTTTAAAAGATTACATTTATA
Organism: Lupinus albus; assembly: GCA_009771035.1. Lineage (NCBI taxonomy): Eukaryota > Viridiplantae > Streptophyta > Magnoliopsida > Fabales > Fabaceae > Lupinus > Lupinus albus. Next base: position 6,504,432 of record CM020010.1, read on the forward strand.
TATAGAAGTAGTCAATATGTACAAAATTAGGGGTGCTTTGTGTAAGAGAGAATGATTATTCACGTAAGGACAAAAAAAGAGGGATAATTTGTATAATTTCACTAAAACTCAGGGAGTATCAATATAATTAACTCTAACATTTTCTGAAAGTGGTGGAATTAATTGATTCCATTAAGGGTATGAGGAGTCAAGTGAAAATTTATGAGGGAAATATTATTGGATACTTGGGCATGTCATAGGGATAAGGACATATTAGAATGTTAGTAACATCGTAACAAATAGGTGGAAGATGGTAAAATTCCATTTTAAGTGGTTTGCGTATATCTGGATATGTTTGGTAGAAGATATGCTACATAGAATAGATCAAATAGAGATTACATAAATTTCTAGAAAAGAAGAAGAAAAACTATAAGGAATATTTTTAGGAAACAATATTATAACATCTTCAAAATATTAGAATATGTTTGTTTTTCAGTGTGAAACAATATATAATAGGTTAATAAACAAATAGGTGCAAGATGCTACTAATGGACAAAATTGGGCAATGAAATTACTAATGGGTTGTGCAAGCAAGTATAAAGAGTTGCCGAATCCACAAGCACTTGTTTGATACTAGCCTTTCAAGCAAAAAATATTATTCTAAATTGATTTTAAATTGGCTTTGATTGGTTTGATTATGCTATCAACTAACTAAACGATTGGATTAGACTATTGGAATAAAGATGTTGGGATTGAACTTTACTACTCACTTTACATACACACTTGATTCAACATCACTTATTATTCTAGCTATGATTCTTTCACAACAAAGGGACCCCAACAATACTAAAAGCTAATAATCCTAGTCAATTTAGTATCTTATGAATAAAGCTCCATGTCTATTAACTGTACTCATAATCTGAAGAACTATGATCCAAAACACACACCTCTATATCTAGCAACTATGTGTGTAATTTAGTTTTAATGTAACACATCAAATGTACTAATTGCCAATGTCTTGGTCATAATAGTAGTTTATTAATATAACTATATGTCTAACAATTACACCAATAAGACGAAGAACTATGGATCGTCAACATACCTCTATGTGTAGCAAATATGTTAACTAATTTGAGAGTTACAAATCATTGAATTGGCTCTATATCTAGTAGCTAAAACAAGAACAAGCATAATGTGACTAATTGATATAAATCTGTGTGTAGCATATATACTAATATCATGAGTTAAAAATATTTAGAATTAAAATGAGGTTGTTTCCATGTATTTACAATCACAAATTCATACAAAATGATTGTCAATCTTAAAGTAAGCATTAAGCACAAAATGACTCATAAAAATCAAAACATAATGAATTAGCACAAATTCGAATCAAAGTATATACATCAAGATCATATTACATTCAATCCCAACAAGGAAGAGTTTAGCTACTCATTGTCATGATAACAATACAAAAGATAAAAAGGAGAGAAATTACATTCATAGGAGAAGAATTTACCTCCCCAATGAGCACAAATAAGTTACTCTAGCTTCAACCTCTTGCTTCTACACCTTAATTTGGGCTAAACAATCCTAAGAACTAAGAAAATCTCGAATAGAATGTGTCGTGTTTGAACGAGTCTCTAAAATGCTCAAACTTGACCCACTTTTAAAGAGTCTGAATAATGTTTTTTTTCCAACGCAAAAAATTCATTAGGCGCAACGCTTCGTCTCGCCGATGTCCGACCTTTCAGCTAGCCTAGTTGCACTAGTCGAAATTTCCCAATTCCACTCACACAAGATTTTGGATGGGAAGATCTAGAACAATAAATTTACAAAAATTTCTCCCAGATTTCACCCTACACAAGGATTGCGCTAGGCGTGGCTTCTGAGTGATGCTAGTTTTTCTCAACACATGGATTGCACTGGGTGTGGCTTCCTAGTGTGTTAGATGTGTTAGGCGTGATTCATGCGCTGGGCCTGAGTTGTTACATTTATTTTCGGTTAGTGCAACTAGGCTAGCTTCATCTCGCCGATGTACGACCTTTTTAAAAATAATTTTGATTTGAGATTTAGGTGTTTTTACACTTCGATTTTCGGTTACGCGACCTTTTGGAGTCACCTTTATGTTTTATGCAGTTAAAACATATAAAACTATCTCTATGTCCAATTTATGATAAAGTGGTCTTTTTAATAAGAGTTCTGACTTCGAAAGTCGATTATGAATTGAAGAAGGTATTAGCATCATGTCTGTCCGTAATAAAATAATATCGTAGCTAATTATATGCATTAAATATATCCTTGATTTATTTTATTAAAAATTCAATTGTTAAAAAAAACATTTATTTTTTATTTTTTGTGTATGACAAGAATTAATTTTGTTCATACATATACCAAAATGGATTAGGGAATCAAGACTACATAGTTATAGATTTAAAATTGATTAATCTAATTTAAAGCTACAATTGGGATTAAAAAAATAATTTTCTTATTTTTTTATAAAAGGGAAATAATAGTGAATCAGAAAATTATACATATATTACTATTATAGGATAAACATAATCAATAACAAAGAGATGGCAGTGGTCATAGACTGATTTCCCGCTCGAGGTGTAAAGGAAGAGAAGGCGCAAACCACAATTGAGCTATTCAAATTCCACAGATAAACTAAAGTAATAATTTTTTAATAAATGGAATCAATTTCAAAGAGATGACACTGATTGTAGACCGACTTTCCAATTAAGGCAAAAAAGAAGAGACAATATGGGTCATGACCAAACTATTCAAATCACAAGAATTATTTATGTAGATAAACTATTTTAATTATATGAAATCATTAACAATGAGCCAAAATTGGTTGTAGACTGAGTTCCCGCTCAAGACATAAAGAAAGAGATGAAACAAGTCACGGTCGAGCTATTAAAATTCCATTAATTAACGTAATAAAATTATTACTCTTATTGTTTATAGTAATACTTATAATTTGTAATATCAATAAAATATCTATGATTTAAGAGAAATATTAATTTTCTTAATCATATATATATATAAACAATCCAAAACTGAAAAGGAAAAAGGAAAAAATAAAAATGGAAGTGTGCCAAAAGACATTCCTATTTTGGAGTGGAGGACTAAATTGTAGTGCATGGTCAGTGTTGGAACTTGATTTGGTGGATGTCATTGGTGGGGACTTTTGGGTGTGAAATTAAAAAGAACTCACAAGTCTCACATAAGAGGATTTTTGATAAACGAATCCCACAAATCCCACATTGGATGGTTGAAGAACTTGGAATAAAATATCATGTTATAAATAGAAGTCTCCTCCCTTCATATTTTATTGTCCCATGTTGAGTACGATCTTACTTAACTTATTCTTTCACTCCATAATCTCTTTCGATGTAATTTCGGCATACTTCTCCCTATTTCTTTCAATGGTACTATAATTAGCACATGTAACCAAATTGTGGGAATTTCCAAAATTGGCACTCTTAGTCAGATTGTGGGAAAAGAATTGACACATGTAGCATAATTGTGGGAATTTTGAGAACTGACAATGATAGTCAGATTGTGGGAAAAGAATTGGCACATGTAGCCATACTGTGAGAATTTTGAGAATTAGCACTGGTAGCCATATATTGTGGCGGGTCTATTCAAGATGAGTTCTTACAATGCAATAAGAATTTGATAACAGAGAATTAAGGTGTTTTATCCTGGGGATGACATGGTTGATAATTTGTTTGCACATTTTTCGCACTACCAGGAAACGTCTTAAAGAGAGCGATCTGGTCGTGACCCAACTAATAAGTATTATTTTGTGCAATTTAGAATTGGTGCAAGCTACAGTAACAACAATTTTAAGACGTTTCTGAATACAATGACATTCGTAGATAATATTACTGGGTCGAACAACTTTGACCTTAACAAACAATTTCGATATGATGTGACTAATTTCAAACGGTGGCAATATAAGATAGAATTTTTTCTCACCATGATAAAAGTTGTTCATGTTCTGATAACTGATGTCCCAGTGGTGCTAAAAGAGGCTGAAAAAAAGGAAATTGATAAACTAGCTATTGATATTGCTCTCTGGAATGAAAGCGATTACTTATGTAAGAATTTTATTCTCAATGGGTTGTGTAATGATCTCTATGATTACTACCACCCATACAAGTCTGCCAAATTAGTTTGGTATGCACTTGAGGAAAAATATGATATTTAGGAAGCCGAGACTAAAAAGTATGCTATTAGCCGCTACCTCAAGTATCAGATGACTGATGATAAATCAATACATTCTTAGTCTCATGAGATACATAGAATTTCTCATGAAATTATTCATTTGGTACGTTGTGAACAGTAAGGCGAACATGTTTTATGACCTTAATGCAAAAGTGATCAATGAGTCTAATGATGTTGACTTCAATGAAAATAAATCCTATTAAATTGAGGAATAGTGAGGGCACCTCAACTCATCACAGACCTATAATTAGATATTTTGAAAAAGATGATAGGTTAGAAATAGAACCTAGAAGATGTAAAAGAGCAAAAACTTCTAGAGAATATGGAATTGATTATATGGTCTATACATTGGAGGAGGATCCATCAACTATCCAAGAAACATTGACTTATTTTGATGTTGATTTGTGGCAAGAGATCATAAATGATGAGATTGATTCTCTAAAGTCTAATAAGACCTGACATTTAACTAACTTGCCACCTGGTTGCAAACCAATTGGTTGTAAGTGGGTATTGAAAAAAAAATTGATACCTGATGGCACAGTGGATAAATACAAGGCTTGTCTTGTAGCCAAGGGCTTCAGGCAAAAAGAGAATGTAGATTTCTTTGACACATTTTTACGTGTTAGAAGAATAACATCTAGTAGAGTACTAATATCAATCGTTGTTATACATGATTTAGTAGTTCATCAAATTGATGTTAAGACTGCTTTGTTAAATGATGATTTGGAAGAAGAAATCTATATGGAACAACCTGAAGGTTTTGTAATCCATGAGTAAGAAAATAAGGTCTTCAAGTTAGATAAGTCGTTGAATAGTCTTAAGCAAACACCTAAACAATGGCACAAAAAGTTTGGGAACTTAATTATTTCGAATGGTTTAAGGTAAATGAAAATGACAAATGCATTTATTACAAATCAGAAAATGACATTTGCACTATCATATGTCTCTATGTAGACGACCTACTCATATTTGGTTCCAACATTCATGTTGTGAACAATGTGAAATCATTGTTGTGTAACAACTTTGATATAAAAGACCTTGAAGATGCAAGCGTAATCATTGGTATAAATGTTATTAGGTGAAAAGAAGGAATTTATTTGGATCAATCTCACTATGTGGAAGAGGTCATAAAGAAATATAAATACTTTGAATGTGAACCTCTTAGCACACCATATGATCCAACTGTATAACCTTTTTGGAACACTGGTGAAGGTGTCAGACAAATTGAGTATGCTAGCATCATTGGCAGTGTTCGTTATGCCACTGATTGCACCAGACCCGACATTGCCTACGTTGTCAGACTATTATGAAGGTTTACCAGTAGACCTAATGTGGAGAATTGACATGTTATAGAAAGGGTAATAACATACTTTTATAAAACAATAAACCTTGGATTACATTACCGAAGGTTTCCATTTGTCCTAGAAGGAATCAACGATGTTGATTGGAACACTCTTTTAGATGATTCCAAAGTAACTAGTTGCTATATATTTAGCATAGTTGGTGGGACTGTTTATTGGAAGTCAAAGAAACAGACTATTTTGGCTCAATCCACTATGGAAGATGAGATGATAGAACTAGTAATAGTTAGTGAAGATGAAAGTTGGCTGAGAAGCCTGCTTGTAGAGATCCCCTATGGAAAAACCGATACCAGCTGCGTTGATTCATTGTGATAGTACTACAGCTACTGCAAATATTGAGAATCATTTTTATAACGGTAAGAAATGACAAATATGTCGTAAGCATAGCACCGTTAGAGAGTTACTCTCTTCATGAGCTATTAGAGTCGATCATGTACGCACTGAGAATAACTTAGAAGATCCTTTGACGAAATGACTAGTTAGAGAGAAATACCATAATACTTCTAAGAGCATGAAACTATTGCCCTTATAACGAAGATAACTCATGATGGAAACCCGACCTAACTGACTGGATATCCCAATAAATAGTTTCAATGGTAATTGTGAAGTGATATGAGAATGATCATTGTAACACCCCGAATTTTAGTCTTTAAAAATTATAGTATCAGTCCTGGAAGTCTCGCTTGAGCGAGAGATTCTCGCCTGAGCGAGAAAGGATCACCTGGGAGGGTGAAATCCTGGGCCATACTGAAAGATTCTCGCCTAAGCGAGAGTCGCCTCACTTGGGAGAGAAATGGCAAAATGGGGCTGTTGACACTGTGAGATTCTCGCCTGAGCGAGAGGAAGTCTGTTGGGACTGTGAGATTCTCGCTTAAGCGAGAATCCCTCGCTTGAGCGAGAGGAAGCTTGTTGGGACTGTGAGATTCTCGCTTGAGCAAGAAGGTCAGATCTGAGTTTTTAAAATAGGCGGGATTTTCTCGCCTGAGCGAGAAAGGGCTCGCTTGAGCGAGAACCCGACGACTGCTCTTTAAAATAGAAACCCCAAACACATTTTAGGGTTAGAACTTTGAAGAGAGGAGAGAGAAGAGAGCTTTTCAAGAGCAAGGAGCCTTAGGACTCATCTTAGAGCTTGAGAAGAGGAAAACCTCTTGCTTCTAACTCTTCTTCTTCCTCCCTAACTTGTTTTGGGTATGTTGGATCTATTTTCAAAAACATGAGAAACTATGGAAACTCATTCTTTAGAGTTATGGTTCGTTTCATGTTGTTTTTCTCTTGTAACTCTTGGTTTAGAGTTGATATTTGATGAATGGAAAGGTTTTGTGGGTTATTAATGAAAACCGCAAAAAAACCCCAAAATGAGAATATGCGTATAAAGAGAAAGAGATGAAATGTTAGATGTGGATGATGAGTTTGTGCTTTGATGTTGATATATTAGATAAACATGTTTGTTTTGATATTTGGAAACTTGTATTGAAGTAGTTTTAGAAATATTGAAAATACATGAATCCATTGTGTATTTGATGATGAAATACGAGTTATTTATGTGTTATTTTGAATAAATGACTGACATTGTTGTTATTGGTGAAAATGAGGAAAGATCCTAAGGTTGGAGGAAATCGCGGAGGAGACTTTTAAAGTTACTCGGAACCGATCCCCAACGCTCACTGATGTAAGGGATAAGTGTCTCTAAATTATACTTGCTGATATGAATGAGGTATGTGAAAGAGGTAATGGTTTAAAATGATACGTCTGTAATTTATGCATTATGTTGGAAAATGCGTGGCTTTTCTGTTATGGTCAAATAAAAGTAACATTATTGGGGGAGTACCAATGGAAAGATGACTCAAATAAAAGTAACATTATTGGGGGAGAACCAATGGAAAGATGACTCAAAGAAAAGTAACATTATTTGGGGAGTACCAATGGAAAGATGACTCAATGAAAGTATTATTATTGGGGGAGAACCAATGGAAAGATGACTCAATGAAAGTAACATTATTGGGGGAGAACCAATGGAAAGATGACTCAATGAAAGTAACATTATTGGGGGAGAACCAATGGAAAGATGACTCAATGAAAGTAACATTATTGGGGGAGAACCAATGGAAAGATGACTCAATGAAAGTAACATTATTAGGGGAGAATCAATGGAAAGATGACTCAATGAAAGTAATATTATTGGGGGAGTACCAATGGAAAGATGACTCAATAAAAGTAAAATTATTGGGGGAGACCAATGGAAAGATGACTCAATGAAAGTAACATTATTGGGGGAGAACCAATGGAAAGATGACTCAATGAAAGTAACATTATTGGGGGAGTACCAATGGAAAGATGACTCAAATAAAAGTAACATTATTGGGGGAGAACCAATGGAAAGATGACTCAAAGAAAAGTAATATTATTCGGGGAGTACCAATGGAAAGATGACTCAATGAAAGTAATATTATTGGGGGAGAACCAATGGAAAGATGACTCAATGAAAGTAACATTATTGGGGGAGAACCAATGGAAAGATGACTCAATGAAAGTAACATTATTGGGGGAGAACCAATGGAAAGATGACTCAATGAAAGTAACATTATTAGGGGAGAACCAATGGAAAGATGACTCAATGAAAGTAATATTATTGGGGGAGTACCAATGGAAAGATGACTCAATGAAAGTAAAATTATTGTGGGAGAACCAATGGAAAGATGACTCAATGAAAGTAACATTATTGGGGGAGAACCAATGGAAAGATGACTCAATGAAAGTAACATTATTGGGGGAGTACCAATGGAAAGATGACTCAATGAAAGTAACATTATTGGGGGAGAACCAATGGAAAGATAACTCAATGAAAGTAACATTATTGGGGGAGAACCAATGGAAAGATGACTCAATGAAAGTAACATTATTGGGGGAGAACCAATGGAAAGATGACTCAATGAAAGTAACATTATTGGGGGAGAACCAATGGAAAGATGACTCAATGAAAGTAACATTATTGGAGGAGAACCAATGGAAAGATGACTCAATGAAAGTAAGATTATTGGGGGAGAACCAATGGAAAGATGACTCAATGAAAGTAATATTATTGGGGGAGTACCAATGGAAATATGACTCAAATGAAAGTAATATTATTGGGGGAGTACCAATGGAAATATGACTCAAACGAATTAATATTATTGGGGGAGTACCAATGGAAATATGACTCAAACGAATTAATATTATTAGGGGAGTACCAATGAAAATATAACTCAAACGAATTAATATTATTGGGGGAGTACCAATGGAAATATGACTCAAATGAATTAATATTATTGGGGGAGTACCAATGGAAATATGACTCAAATGAAATCAATATTATTGGGGGAGTACCAATGGAAATAAGACTCGGAGTAACGAATGTCGTATGCATGCTATAGGATATATATCCTATAGGGTGAATATGAATGAAGAGAAATGTGAATGTCACATGAATGTCGTATGCATGCTATAGGATATATAGTATGGGATATATATTCTATAGGGTGAATATCAATGATGAGAAATGTAAATGTCACATGAATGCCGTATGCATGCTATAGGATATATAGTATGGAATATATATTCTATAGGGTGAATATGAGCGATAAAAAGGAAGATGTTGAGAAAGAAAGTAATATCCAGGCTATAGGATATATATTATGGGATATATATGTTATAGGGTGGATATGAATAACGAGTAAGATGATTTGAATGTTTTCAATTCCGTATGTGTGTTTACGAGTTATAGTAAAGCTTAATTGTATATGAAAGTGGATTATCATGTGAAGTTAGTTTTGAATAATGACTTACTCCCTTTTGTTTCATGTATTGTTTATGATAATCCCAATTGTAGGTAAATGAAGGATTTCGAGGATGAAGCTCAATTAGGAAGCTTTTGTGTTTAATTACTCGCTTGTCTTTATTGCTAATTGACGTTGTAGTTGATTTAATAGTATTATGGGATGACTGTAAATCCGTTTAGATTAATACAGATATGTGTAGTTATGAGCTTTATAACTTTGGGAGACCCATAACTGGTTGTATGTGGTAAATGCTATTTGAATGAATTATGTTTTTCCGCAACATAAATTTGTATAAGATAATAGGATAAAGAGTATTTTCAAAGAGTGATACTTGAGAGTTTTCAATGAAGGTGACGACTATATGTAAGAAATGATTAAAATAAATGAAAAAATTTCAAGGGTAGAAAATCGGGTCGTTACAATCATGCTATGAAAATATGAGAAGCATGATCCCTACAATAGATGTAAGGACGAGTTAAACTTTTAATGAGATCTATAATACAATTGGAGTGGAGTACCTAGCCTACAGGAGTACTATTGATAGACTCACCTATATGAATGTGGAAGTGAGGACCGATTCTTATGAAATTTAGGGGCATAAATTTCTACAGTGTTCACTATACTAGTATAGACGTGCATGGCCTTTAACGCATGAGATTTACAAAATACACATTTGAAAAGGTTGTGTGTGGTTTGATGTTGGAGATAGAGTTCAAGACTACGAGTCACTCTAGTAAAATTTGGATCTTATTCACTATGCAAAGGTTGAAGTCGCATAACACATTTGTTTATGCACAATCTTATTAGGACTACATAAATTCCTGAAAATCATTTTTTAATTTCAAGCGATGGATTGTTGGAACTTGCTTTGGTGGATGCCATTAGTAGGGACTTTTGGGTGTGAAATTAAAATTTTTTTTTTGAGTAAAACCCCACATGAGATGGTGGAGGAACTTGGAAAAAATCTCATGCTATAAATAGAAGTCTCATCCCTTCATATTTTCTTGTCCCAAGTTGAGTACGATCTTACTCAACTTCTTCTTTCTCCCCCTTTCTTTCTGTGGTACTAGAATTGGTAAAAGTAGTCAAATTGTGGGGATTTCGAGAACTTACACTGGTAGTCAGATTGTGTGAAAAGAATTGATACGATTACCCATACTGTGAGTGTCGCGACCCGATTTTCGGTTGGAAGACCGGCCCTGCGACTTGGGGAGAGACGAACTCGATTTCTACCTCTTCCAATTGTTTTGGAGTCGCCACTACATTTTTTGCGGATAAAACGTAGAAAACTCTCTAATAAGCCCAATTAGGATAATTTGGTCTTTGAGCAGAGATTCTGAGCTCAGGAGTCGATTACGGATCGGGGAAGGTATTAGCACCCCGTCCGCCCGTATTAAAACGATACCCTCGCTAATAACATGTATTTTTATACCCTTAAAATTATTTATTAGAATTTAGTAAATAAAATCAAAATGTTTTATTTTTTATTGTTGTGCCTGACAAGAGTTCATCTTGCTCCTACGTATCCCTAGGTGCAATAGAGAAATCAAGGCTACGTAGTTCTGGTTCGAAAGTTGATTGGTTTGATAAAATTTGTTTGATAAATTTGGTTCGATTTAAATTGTAACACTCATCGTAGAGATAATAATATAATTTTATGAAATATGGATTAATAGTAAAGAGACAACACTGGTCGTGCACCGACTTTCCACTTTTAAAGCAGAAAGGAAGAAACGACACGGGCCGTCGACCGGACTATCAAACTCTTTTTGAAAATCATTAAGGAATACTTAATTTAGAAAAAGATTTTTAGAAGTACTTTTTATAAAACTAGAGTGGATAGTAAAGAGACAACACTGGTCGTGCACCGACTTTCCACTTTTAAAGCAGAAAGGAAGAAACGACACGGGCCATCGACCGGACTATGAAACTCTTTTTGAAAATCATTAAGGAACACTTAATTTAGAAAAAAAAATTTAGATGCAAAGGGATTTAAAATTATTAATATTAGATCATGCAATGTAATTCTATATAATTATAACAATACTTAAAGAAGTTTGGGATTTAAAAATCTATTATAATCGGTTATATGTAAAAGGTAATTGATGAATTAACCAAAAAAAAAATATAATAAAAAACAAAACAAAAAGAATTAAAACAAAAAACGTGGGCCTTTAGCCCACTACGAATGAAATCAGATTGGGGAGGAGGGTTCCTTTGGTGTTTTCATTTGAGGTTAGAAGAGTATGAGAGGTAAGTGAGAAGAAGGGAGAAGGTGCAGGGGAATTCGTGGTTTTTCTCTCCGACGACGGCAACGATGACACGAGCACGGTTGCATTTCGGGGCTTCTCGACGATATGGCTCCGGTTCATGACCTTCGAACCATATGGCTCTGGTTCGCATCCATGAGACGGCGACTCGAATTGAATTTTCCTTTCGCCTCAGAACAAGCCAACAATGTTTCTCCCATGAAGGGAAGCCTTGGTTTCCGGCGAATCTCTCATCCTGGAGCAACTCCTTAACAATTATTTCAAGACACAGAGGTATAGGAACCCTAATCCCCTTTTCAATTTCGAACTTGAAACATTAATGGCAAATTAATATGAGTAGCCAAATGCATAGGAGAATGAGTTTGCACCCCGCTTTCCCAAAACCCAACCAGAACTTTTTTTTTTAGAATTAGGTTATGATGGGTTGTTATTGTTCTTGCTTTTAACAACCTTTGACTATAAGTGCTTCTGCCAAAATTGAGTGAATTAAACCCATGTTCTAAACTCTATGTTCATGTTGTTGGTTGATTTGTTTTTATGAATATGCCATGGTAATTTTCGTTTTAGGATCATACATGTGAATAAACAAGTTTAGCATGCAATTGAATTATAGAGTTTACTGTGAAATATTATAGCAGAGATCATGCAACTCATATAGCATACTTAAGGTAATATATACGTCTTTGGGGACATGCGGATTATCTTTTATAATCAGCAATATAATAGGGACATTTACCTTTGACGCGTAACTTCTACCTTTCTCTTGACTGGATTTGGGTTGCTCTAATTGCTTGTTGAAAAAAAAGAGGATGAATTTGATGCCTGTATTATGCCCAGCTATATGTAGTGCGTATAGATAGCTTATATTGATGGAGTTTGTATGAAGGTATGTGGCAAGTGTGACTATTGTGTTTCTTTCTGTGTGTATGGATAGTTAATTTTGGGTATTTTCTCTGGGTGTATGCAGGCTTTGGTGCGTTATGAATGATGTGAAGGTAATTTGCTATAAGGATAGTGAGAATTGCAGCTCTAGCTGATACGTGTATAGAGAATAGAAACTGGATGCTTTAGGTCTTACAAAATGCCAACGTGTGTATGTTTATCTGTGTACTAGAATGATGTCAAAAGTAATCCCCTATTGTGTGTGGTAGGTGGCTTTTTATAGCCGGTTACAGACTTAAATAAAAGCCTTTTGAATTGCTTCTCTTTTGAGCTCACCAACGTTATTTCCGATTATTCTCCCTGCCCACTAATATTGCCATTATTGAGGGCCTTTTGATGAAATATAACTGCAGGGCATTGATATGTGATTTGCTTCACGTTATGGCCACTTCCTTTTGGGATTCTTTGTATCCCTTTCTCTTGCTGATTGCCCACTTTTCTCCCTACTACTTAATATAGCTGTTGGTGCTTTGTGCTTGTGTAACTGAAATGTTTTTTTATTACTGACTACCATCTTCTGAATTCCTCTTTCCTTATTGGTAATTCTAATTCATAACTGCCTCACTTCCTCCTTTTTATCATTGTCCCTTCAATTATTTCATCAATGTTTTTTTTTGTTTGGAACGTAACTGCCGAGAGTGATTTGAATTTCTCAGCTACTGAAAAAAAATGTGTGCCATAATTCTTTTTAAATTAATATTGAGAAGTAACTTTTTATCTATTCAACACATGAAATCTTGGAAATTCTTCTAAATTAATATGGCTTATTAATTTCATAAGGTAGTGCTCTGAATTTAAATCACAAATTCAAGGATAAGTGTGGTACAAAAATTGTCACAATTTTTTGACTTTTTTTGTTGCTTTGAATTTTTTGCATTTTTTATAGGCCGGACAAAATCGAGTGTTCACAGTGAGAATTTTGAGAATTAACATTGATAACCATATTGTGGTTGGTGTATTCAAGATCGAATGTTACAGTGCAGTAAGAATTCGATAACATAGAATTGAGCTGTTTTATCCTGAGGACGATGTGGTTGACAGTCTACTTGCACATCTTTGGCAGTACCACGAAACGTCTTAAACATAGCGCAACCTGATCGTGACTCAGTCAGTAAGTATTATTTTGTGTCATTTAGAATTGTTGCAAGCTACGATAACAATAGTTTACAACAAGGAAAAATGGGCAAAGTGTCGGCGCTGCAAAAGAGAAGGCAAATGTAAGGACCGAAATTCTACCCTTGAAAATTTTCTTCTTATCTTATTCATTATGCATTCATTTCCTCATAAATTGTACCGACAATTTCCAACAACCATATTTAACTCTCACTTTCTCATTCCTACTCATTTCATATTTCAAATGACGTACATCCAGAGTTGCCACATAATTCATTTCAATATGTCATGCAACGACTGCATACAATTAGCTATGGATTTCCAAAATACTCAGAGCTACGAATATCTAGAGTTACAATAATTCATGTAAGCTATATATACATAGTTACAAAATATTTCAACTAATCCAAAAGACACTCATGTGCAAAATAATGCAAATATGTGAAACCAAAACATAAAGCTCCTAAAGCTTCCAAAAATGAGACCACCTCATGTCATCTGTTTATCTACAATGGGATTATCAATGACAAAAGCACAAACACATAAAGGAGTAAGTCATTAATTCAATAAACGTCATTATAAGATAATCCACATTAGAAAAAGTTAGTAAATCACTTTGAAATTCATTTTCCGTGCTACATTACTTGAGCCAATGTCGCTACACCCCTTAGGGTTAGCTAAAAGCAATTTCTCATCTCTTTTATAAAGAAAACATGCCACATAAACTCGGGCCGAAGTGTTGCCACATAAACTCGGGCCGAAGTGTTGCCACATAAACTCAGGCCGAAGTGTTGCCACATAAACTCGAGCCGAAGTGTTGCCACATAAACTCGGGCCGAAGTGGTGCTACATAACTCGAGCCGAAGTCGCTAATAATTTATGGTCGGTTGAAAATATATTTCTTTTTCATTGATTTCACCATCAATCATATACAGTGAATCCACACAATCCTTATTACAAAAATACCCATATATGTTTATAATAAATACGTGATTCACCAATTAATCCTTGCACAACCAGAAAATAAACACATTTTCCATTTCAAATGCACAAATTAAAGACTTATCCTTACCTTGGTGAGTGTTGGGTTGGGTTCTTGGTAACTGCACTAGTTCCACCGACACCGTCGCATACCCTAGGTGTTTATAAACGAAAAAAAGAAATAAAAAGAGAGACAAAGGAAAAAAGTGTTAGCTTGAAAAATCATATGGAATCCTAAGAAAAGGATAAAGGTACTAAGTCTAAAAAATACAATTGCAGCTTAGGATCACAATACAAAGAGAAAGCTCTTCCTAAGTAACTACCATACTTACTTTTGGAGAGAAATTAAATGAACACCTTCAAGGTAAAGAGCTACTACTTCCTATATCTAGTAAAGCAAATTGGGACAGCTTTTTGAAAAATCTAAGTTACAGTCTTTGAACTGAAGTTGAAAGTTTAGAATAAGCACATGCACTACAACATTTTTTATGTTCAAAAACATCAAACTAGAATATGTTTACCCCTTTAGGAAGAAAGTTCAAAAAAACCCATACCAAAGTAATGATTTTAGGTTTCATGCATAGCCAATGAGATGGTTGTATATTACCAACATCACTAGACATGTACTGAGAGAGCTACTTTGAATACTATGTGGTTAATTCTATCAGTTGGCAATGCAATGCTTAGATTTCTTGATTCTTGAGTGAAACTAGGAAAGTCATGATTAATTTTTCTCCATTTAGGAGAATCTGCAAGATGCCTAATCTTATCATTATTAATTCTTTCATCATCATGTCATGCCAAATTTTTTGCATCTTTTTTATTTCTGATGCATTACATTTAGGACACAACTTTGATGAAACATACTGTCGCGACCCGATTTTCGGTTGGATGACCGGTCATGCGACTTAGGGAGAGGTGAACTCGATTTCTACCTCTTCCAATTATTTTGGAGTCGCCACTACGTTTTTTGCGGTTAAAACGTAGAAAACTCTGAATTACGCCCGATTAGGATAATTTGGTCACTTAACAGAGATTCTGAGCTCGGGAATCGATTACGAATCGGGGAAGGTGTTAGCACCCCGTCCGCCCGTATTAAAACGGTACCCTTGCTAATAACATGGACTTTTATACCCTTAAAATAATCTATTAAAATTGAATTACTTAAAGCGAAATATTTTTATTTTTTATTGTTGTGCCTGACAAGAGTTCATCTTGCTCCTACGTATCCCTAGGTGCAAAAGGGAAATCAAGGCTACGTAGTTCTGGTTTTGAAAATTAATTGGGGTTGGTTTAGTTTGTTTGAAAAGTTGATATAAATTATATTCTCTTTAAGAAAAGATGAAGCAGCATAAACTAATGTCCGCACCATATCAAATCTTAAAGAGATTTTGAAATTAATTAAACTACGGTGTTAAGATTTATTTATCTTTAGGATATATATTAT
The DNA here is from genome assembly GCA_009771035.1 of Lupinus albus. NCBI lineage: Eukaryota > Viridiplantae > Streptophyta > Magnoliopsida > Fabales > Fabaceae > Lupinus > Lupinus albus. The sequence goes on from CM020010.1 coordinate 6,520,573, forward strand.
TTTTTTGAAATAATTGAGATGCATTGTTTGGAATTATTTATTTTTAAGATAGATGAAGTAGCAAGACTAATGCCCGCGCCGCATCATATCTTAAAGAGATTTGAAATAGTTTTGAAATATATTATTGAAATTATTCACCTTTAAGATAGATGAAGTAGCAAGACTAATGTCCGCGCCGCATCATATCTTAAAGAGATTTGAAATATTTTTAAAATATATTATTGAAATTATTCGCCTTTAAGATAGATGAAGTAGCAAGACTAATGCCCGCGCCGCATCATATCTTAAAGAGATTTGAAATAGTTTTGAAATATATTATTGAAATTATTCACCTTTAAGATAGATGAAGTAGCAAGACTAATGCCCGCGCCGCATCATATCTTAAAGAGATTTGAAATATTTTTAAAATATATTATTGAAATTATTCGCCTTTAAGATAGATGAAGTAGCAAGACTAATGCCCGCGCCGCATCATATCTTAAAGAGATTTGAAATATTTTTAAAATATATTATTGAAATTATTTGCCTTTAAGATAGATGAAGTAGCAAGACTAATGCCCGCGCCGCATCATATCTTAAAGAGATTTGAAATATTTTTAAAATATATTATTGAAATTATTCGCCTTTAAGATAGATGAAGTAGCAAGACTAATGCCCGCGCCGCATCATATCTTAAAGAGATTTGAAATATTTTAAAATATATTATTGAAATTATTCGCCTTTAAGATATATGAAGTAGCAAGACTAATGCCCGCGCCGCATCATATCTTAAAGAGATTTGAAATATTTTTAAAATATATTATTGAAATTATTCGCCTTTAAGATAGATGAAGTAGCAAGACTAATGCCCGCGCCACATCATATCTTAAAGAATGTTTGAAATAGTTAAAAAATATATTATTGATAAAACTAATTTGTCTAATAACATATAATTATTAGAGTTTAATATAACATCTTTGATTAATTAAGATTACTCATTTGGTATGATACAAAAAAAAACAAATAAATAAAAAAAGACATAAACAAAAAAAAAAAAAAGTTTATTGGGCCTGGGTTAGGCCCAGCTACGAAAACGGATTGAAGGGGGGAGGGGTTAGTTTTAGGTTTGGCATTTTTGACTTGGATGGCATGGGAGAGTTTAGAAGAGGGAAGTGAGAAGAAGAGAGAAGTGAGAAGAAGAGAGAAAATCGCGGAGGTGAGAAGACGAAGGCGATTCGTTTCTAGTCTCCTTCTCCGATTATCTTCTCCGTCGAAGGTGGCTAATGGCTTGCTGTGGTGGTGGGGTTCGACGCCATCATCCTCCTCCTCTGTTTTTCGTTTTTGCCGGCGATGACATTAATGGAAGACGAAGGAAATTGCTCTTTTCTGCTCGGTTCAAGCCAATAACGATCTCCACCATGAAAGGAAGCCTCAAATTTTAGTAATTCTCCCCTCTCAAACCACCTCCTTCACGGTTACTCAAAAAAAAACAGAGGTACAAGAACTCTAACCCCATTCAATGCAATATTTCATTCCATTTTATCATCATAAATCAGTGACAGACATGTAAAGTCGGGTTTTAATTTATTCATAAAAAGATCGAAACTGTTTGGATGTCATTGCAATGCATTTTTCGTTTTATCCTTATGTGAACATGGAGGTATGTATTTGTTTAATACCGACAAACAATGCGTTTATTCGAATGACATGGGATGAACAACTTACCTGAATGTATGCTTTTAGCCCTTTTGGATGTTAACCCTCTCTTTTTGGTTGTTTTCTCCCAATACGTATGACCCTTTTTGTGTAATGTCGGTACGTCGTTCCTGGATTGCTCTCTGATTGGATATGATGTGTGATATGTGGGATAGATAGCTGTAAGTATGGTGTTGTGTATTTAGGACAGTAAATTTAAGGAGTTAGGACTATGACTTTGGTTATGTATGTGCGATAGGTATATGGAATTTTTAGCAACTGAGTTTTTGATGTTTCGGTTTGCTTTATCTATGGCCAATGTCTGTGATATGCGAATATGTGGTATGGTGATTATGCAGGATGTCTGTAAAAAAGTATCTGGTTGTAAGTCTTTTGCTACTAAATTTTTCAGAATCATGAACATGTGCTTATGTATTTGTAGCTTGGTCTTCTTATAGAGTTGGGACTCTACTGTGAAATCCTTTCAGTTGCCAACTGTTATCTTTCTGAATGTATGAATGTGTAACTGTAGGGGAAATGAATTCTATTTTAATGTGTTAAAGGCTCTCCATCATTGCAATTTGCAACTGAAATAGGATAGTAATTTCAGAGTTTGATTTGCAGCCTACTCATAACAGCCATGACCCCTTGTGACCACCTCTTTAATGTCTTGATTACTCTGATTTGTAGCCTGCTCATAATTGACATCTTAATGCTTTTTGTTTCTGATTTTTGCATTCAAGATTATCTACCAATGCCGCTTAATGATTCTGATTGTAACTGCAAACTATTGATTTTGACATTTTTCAGGATTGTATTCACTGCTGCCCCTTGGTTGGTGCCATGCCAATCCCATGCAGCATCTAATATAGTCTCAAGACTGCATTGTACTAAGTGTTTTAGAAAGACAGCTACGTTATGTGCCTTTTGCTAGCGTGCGTCACAATCCTCTACTCAGATGGGTCGAAACTCCAGCAGCTTCCGATGAAGAGTGAGTGGCTCAATAATTTGAGTGGTGAATGAATTTATGATTGCATCTCCACCCTTTCTACTCGACAACGGACCTTGTTTGCCTTCGCTGGACAAAAGTTTGTCTTTTACTTTTGTCAGTCAAATAGACAATAACGTCAATCACTGTTTTTTCCTTTTGAGTTTTGCCATTTTATTAGTTATTCTGGATGTCGTAGAACACTGTTAGGAATGATTGTTTTGCTGGATTTAGAATTCCTGCACTTTGTTGTTCTATTACTTCATAAGCCTATGTATGTAATGTAATCTGCTTGTGAAAAAGCGAGACAAGTGTATAATCCTATTCAGGAGAATATGTATTACCATTGAATATAATTGAATACAGGTTTCCTGTCATACAGCAAATGCTACAGAACTAAGCTACCATTTCCTCTCACTCTTTCATGCGAATATATTATATAGCACCCCTATGTATGTATCCCAGTATTTGGTCAATCCAAATTCTTGTCATTGAAGGTTAGCAATCTTGTACCTACGAGGCAGTAAATTCCTCAGATGCCTTATTATTACTTTTTTGGAATATAGGCCGGACAAAATTGAGTGTTCACACATACTCATTAAAAAATAAAAAGTAATCATTTTCCCAAGGATGCATCCTTTTGTAGTCTATGCCAATGGAGCTTAACATTATTTGTCGACAACATATCCTTCAAAAGTTTAAGTCTGTGAAACTCTTATCACTATTCATTAGCATATTTCAACTTATACAACCTTGACATAGTTGTCAATCTTGTGAATTTAGCACAACCCATATAACGATTTCTTTGTATCACTTATCAACCACTTAAACATCTCAAGACAATTCCGAAGATCCTATTTGACAAAAATTTATCATTTCTTCGAAACGACCACCCTCATATGCATGTGTGGTGATATCTTTTGTAGCGATCTTATTTGTGTAACCACCTATTATCTCCCTTTCTCTTGTGTCACCATGCCTTGTCTAACAAGAGTAACTTTAATAGATTTCATGGCACACTAAATGAATTTTAAATTCGGTTGGAGTAACTTGCCTTGTTTAAAAACATTTTAAACAAGATCATACAATTCTATTAGGGTTTTCGACATTCTAAGTTGCAAACCTAATAAACGATTTCAGTTCATTCATGAAAACAAGAACATTAGTAGCTAACTTCTAAGCGGATTAGGAATGTATGAGATAGACGATCTAAAAGCGAATTGACAAAATATTTAGTGAGCGTAAATTAAAACCAAAAAGACATGCCGATTCAATAAGATTTATGTTTTTACCTATCTTAAATAAATCCCTAGTTTTCAACCATTTAAAAGCATCTTCATGACATGGTTCTTGCTCTTCACCTTGGAAAGCTTGGATTTAAGCTCACCAAGCTTAGAAAAGACATTATTACAAGCCCTAATTCATCACTTTATTACATAAGTGCCACTACGCCAGAAAACGTCTTTAAAAGCGGTTCTTCAACAACACATTGTAGAATAATGCTGTTAAATACGAGACAGATGAAAATAGATATTGAATCTTTAAGAAATCACTGTTAATACTGATAAGAGGATATAACATTAACAGCGCAACCGCGAATGTGCACAGTTGAATAAGCGTTGGCTTGAATTCGTTCTCTTTAACAACGCTCCTTTTGTGTTGCGGTGTTAATTACAAAATATTTAACAGCGCATTTCTTTGTTTACGTTGTTGATGAAATATATTCTACACTGCATTCTTCAATATTCGCTTTTGATTTGTTATCTTATACAACACTTTCTAAAATATGCGCTCTTGAATAGATAGTGTAAGGACCCAAATTCTACCCTTGAAATTTTTTCTCATTTTAATTCAAATTCCATGCAATCACTCATAACTCACATTACCAATTTAATATCCTTACTTCAAAATCTATTTCCCTCCTCACACTCAATCCCTAAATCAATAATGACGTACATAATCATTTTACTTAGAAGTCTTCATGAATCATTCCTTGAACTAATCTTTTAACCTATTATATTATCATACGATTTATATTGCGGAAAAACATAATTCATTCATATCATTTCATATGAGTACTAAGACCTCAAAGGTTCTGATCCTCCAAAATAACATTACGCATGGTTACAAATATCCAACTAATAGTTACCCATGATTACAAACATTTAAATTCACAAGTAATCATTTAGAATACGAAACATAAATAGTGAATCCAACGTCTAAAGCTCCTAAAGCTCCCGACCTAGCATAGTGCATTCATCTATTTACCTGCAATGAGATTATCAATGACAAAAGTACAAAACACACAAATGAGTAAGTCGTTCATTCAATAAACGTCATTATAAGATAATCCACATTAAAAAAAAAAGGATAGTAAACCATTTTCGAAATTCATTTTGTCTTGCTGCATAACTTGAGCCAAAGTCGCTACACCCCTTAGGGTTAGCTAAAAGCGATTTCTCATCTCTTTTACCAAAACTCGGGCCGAAGTGTTGCTTCATAAACTCGAGCCGAAGTCGCTACACCCCTTAGGGTTAGGTAAAAACAAGTTCTCATCTTTTTTATAAAGAAAAACATGCCGCATAAACTCGGGCCGAAGTGTTGCTTCATAAACTCGAGCCGAAGTCGCTACACCCCTTAGGGTTAGCTAAAAACAAATTTTCATCTCTTTTATAAAGAAAACATGCCGCGTAAACTCGGGCCGAAGTGTCGCCTCATAAACTCGGGCCGAAGTGTTGCCTCATAAACTCGGGCCGAAGTGTTGCCTCATAAACTCGGGCCGAAGTCGCTAACCATTTCTGGTCGGCTAAAAATATATTTTTCCTTCCATCGATTTGCCATCAATCATTTCCCGTTAATCCACGTCATCTTTAGTATAAACACTCCATATTTGTTTATACTAAATACGTGATTTGCAATATAATTATTGCATGGCTAGGAAACACACACCTTTTCCATATTTCGTAAATCTACGCCTACTTTAGTATAAACACACCCATATATGTTCATACTAAATGCGTAATTCACAACTCGATCATTTCATAACCAGAAAATACCCACATTTTCCTTTTTCCGTAAATCTACGCCTTCTTTAATATAAACACACCCATATACTAAATGCATAATTTACAATTTAGTCTTTGCATAACCAGAAAATACACATTTTCTATTTCAAATGCAACATTAAAGACTGATCCTTACCTTGGTGCGTATTGGGGTTCGGTTTGTGAGTAACTTTACCAGTTTCCTCCACGATCTCCTCCAACCTTAGGATCTCTTCTCATTCCCACCAATAACAACAATGTCAGTCATTTATTCAAAATAACACATAAACAACTTATATTGCACCATTTAATCATACAAAATATTCATCATCAATATTTAACCATCTAAAACATGTATAACATCTCACATTTCAATATTTGGGGGTAAACTCATCTTCTACCTCTAGCATTTTACTCATTCTCTCCTTTTACCACATTTTCACTTTTAGGGTTTTTGGGGTTTTCATGAGTCAACCCACAACCCTTTCCATTCTTGAGATACTATCTCTAAACCAAGAGTTTACAAGATAAAAACAACATAAAACGAACCATAACTCTAAAGGATGAGTTTCCATGGTTTCTCATGTTTTGAAAATAAATCCAACATACCCAAAACAAGTTAGAAAGGAAGAAGAAGAGTTAGAAGCAAGAGGTTTACCTCTTATCAAGCTCTAAGATGAGTCTCTTCTCTTCAAAGTTCTAACCCTAAAATGTGTTTGGGTTTCTATTTTAAAGAGCATCGTCGTAAGTGTAATCGATTACATCAGTTAAAAATGCACATATCTGATGCTTTTAATATGTTGTAATCGATTACGAGTATAGTGTAATCGATTACATCATGTAAAATACACAGGTCTGATTAGTTTATCAGCATGTAATCGATTACCAGGATCGTGTTATCGATTACCAGTATCGTGTAATCGATTACACTGTTAAAAATGCACATATCTGATGCTTTTAGTATGTTGTAATCGATTACGAGTATAGTGTAATCGATTACATCATGTAAAATACACAGGTCTGATTAGTTTATCAGCATGTAATCGATTACCAGGATCTTGTAATCGATTATACTGTTAGAAATGCACATATCTGATGCTTTTAATATGTTGTAATCGATTACGAGTATAGTGTAATCGATTACATCATGTAAAATACACAGGTCTGATTAGTTTATCAGCATGTAATCGATTACCAGGATTGTGTAATCGATTACACTGTTAAAAAAATAGAATCTCACAGTGTCAACAGCCCAAAATTGCCATTTCTCGCCCAGGCGAGACAACTCTCGCTCAGGCGAGAATCCTCCAGTATAGTCCAGGATTTCACCCTCCCAAGTGATCCTTTCTCGCTCAGGCGAGAATCTCTCAATCAAGCGAGGCTTCCAGGATTGATACTATAATTTTAAAGATTAAAATTTGGGGTGTTACAGATAGGATTTTAAAAATTTACAATTTCTGAACAACATTCTCTCATGTATTAAATTGTTTTCGTTTCCCATAATTCTTTTGTTTCGTGATATGAGTTTCGCACATCTGCCAATGATTTCATTAAAGATATCATTTCCCCATAATTCTTTGTGTCTATCTATTTAGCTATGAAATGATTGAAATTCATTGTATAGCTACATCATTGAAGGAAAATGAATTTCATTAGAGATATTACTCTATCTTCTATGAATACATCATGGAAGCTTAAATTTGAAATTTCAACTTTTTTCGGATTGAAATATGTGGAGATCCTTCCCTTTTGTTGATTTTCGTTGATTGTGAGGTGTTTATTTACTTAAATTTTTTTCATTTATGATTTTCATTTGATCGATCATATTATATGTTTATGTGAGAGAGGGATAAAATTGAGGTTGTTGAGAAGGAGATTTATATTCAACAATTGTCAAATAAACTTAGAGAGGGTTTTAAATATATTGTTGAAAACTTTGATGTCGTGCTCAATGATGGGGAATATCGATTTTGTAACAATCCTTACAAGCTAATATTTCAAGATGGATCAATATTGAAGAGGTGATTCATTTTTTATGTTTGTAATTATTGAATTTGTAATCATCCTTACATGCCAATATTCATTAAATCTTATGAATATTATTACAGGGAATTATACACAATTGTAGGGAGTGTTGACCCAGACTATGTGCAACTTCTTAATTCTATTTTGGACAATGAAGATGAATATCTCTGATTGAACAATATATTGTTGATGCATGTTAATTTCTCGCTTAGCTTGTATTACAAGAGTTATGTTTTTTCCTAATAATGTATTTGCTTGTAAGGTGAGCGGCGACTCAATCTTTTAGGGATTTATGATCCCAAATTTAAAGTTCAATTATTAACTCAATATTTTTTGACAATTTCTTTCTAGAAAATGGATGAAAGAATTGATCGAAAATGGATGAGTGTCAATCGATTGACGAAGAAGTATGAGGATGAAGTGAAATCAATTGTTAGGTTTGCATATGAGAATGCTGAAAACCCTGATCAAATTGTATGTCCTTGTTTAAAATATTGTTACTCCAACCGAATTAATCCAGTTGAGTTAAAAGTTCATTTATCCTGTCACGATATCTATTAGAGTTACACATGTTGGACAAGGCATGGTGAGAAAAGCCCTGAGATGCATATGAAAGAAAACAACACAAATGCATATGAAGGAGATTGTTTCGATGAAATAGCAAACGTTGTCGAAGAGGATCTTCAGGATCGTCCTGAGATGTTTCAGCGGTTGATAAGTGATGTTGAGAAACCATTATCTGATGGTTGTACTAAGTTCACAAGATTGGCATTTTTTGTGTCAAGGTTGTACAAGTTGAAATCTGTTAATGGATAGACTGATAAGAGTTTCACAGACCTACTGACACTTTTGAAGAATATATTGCCCGAGGATAATGTGCTTCCTTCTCGAACCTATGAAGCTAAACAGATGTTATGCTCCATTGGCGTGAATTATAATAGGATACATGCTTGTGAAAATGAATGAATCTTATTTCTTAATGAATATGCTTCGTTGAAGTATTGTCCTAAATGTAATGCATTGCGTTATAAGAAGGAAAACTCAATTGCCAATAAGTTTGTATGATATTTTCCTATCAAATCAATATTTAAGCATATCTTCAGCAACACTAAAGATGCAAAGAATTTGACATGGCATGCTGATGAAAGGATAAATATGTTAAGCTTCGACATCCTGTCGATTCTCCTCAATGGAGAAAAATTTATCATCACTACCCTAGTTTTGGTCAAGAATCAAAAAATCTATGCCTTGCATTATCAACTAATGGTATTAACCCACATAGTGTTCAAAGTAGCTCCCACAATACACGGTCAGTGATGTTGGTGATTAAGGGTAGAAACAGGTCACACTGCCTATCAGGGGCCTAGTAACTCCTAGCCTATAACAGGTCAGGTCAGACTAGACCTTTTTGGTAAATAAGTCAGACTTATGCCTCTCCAATAGCCTATTTAACCTAAATAGGTTAGACTCAGACCCTTTAAAAATTCTATTAAGCCTAATAGGCCGGCCTATGTAATGTTATTATATATTTATAAATTATTTTTTATAATACGTAAAAAAACAAAATAATAATTTTTTTATGTAAATCTATTAGGACTTAGAGATTATGCTATTTAATAATTGGACATTTAGTTGCTGAGACTTGGGCTTAAGTACATAACCCAACCAATGTAAGTATGTAATTTTTCCTAGCTTGTAAATAATGTGTTGAATTTTTTACCTTAACAGATCTTTAAATAGGCTAACAGGTCAGACCAGACTTTTAAAGAGGTCAAACCTATGCTTTGAATTTTTGAATTTTTTTTAAAAGACTAACAGGCCAGACTCAGGCTCCTATATGTTATATAGGCTCGGCCTGTTTAAGGCAAAGTCTGACCTGTTTCCATCCTTATTGGTGATATACAACCTCCCTCCTTCTATGTGCATAAGCACAAATATGTGATGTTATCTATATTAATTTCTGGACCTAAACAACTAGGAAATGACATAAACATATATTTGGCTCCACTAATTGAAGACTTGAAGAAAATGTGGGAGACATGTATAGATGTATATGATGCGTATAGGGAAGAAAGATTAACTTGATGGCTTTGTTGTTTGGCACAATCAGTGATTTCCCTGCATATGGTAATCTTTTAGGATATACTACAAAATGGAATCTTACATATCCTATATGTGAAGACAATACTCATTCAACGAGGTTGCCACACTATAAGAAGAATGTTTACCTTGATCATCGTAGATTTTTGAATGCAGATCATCAATATCGTCAATGGAGAAAAGCATTCTTTGGGAACAGTGAATAAAGTCGTGCTCCTTTACCGTTGATGGGTGACCAGTTATTTCAAAAGCTAGAGGGTTTGAATAATAACTTCGGTAAACCTTTTGTTGGACAAATGGTCACAATTGGTGGATGGAAGAAAATGTCAATCTTCTTTGAATTTCCATATTGGAGCTCATTATATATAAGATATTTACTTGATGTTATGCATATTGAAAAAAATGTATTTGAAAGTCTTCTTGGTACTTTACTCAATATCCCTCGTAAGTTCAAAGATGACTTGAATGCAAGATTGGACATGGTTAGTATGGGAATAAGAAAGGAATTGGGGCCAATAATGAAGGGAAGGAGAAATTAAAACTTTACTCAATATCCTTGGTTCCTCCAGCAACTTATACTTTGTTGAGGAAGGAGAAATTAAAATTTTGTAAATTATTGATGCTGTTAAAGTTCTAGAGGAGTACTCTTCCAACATTCGAAACCTCGTATCATTGAAAGACCTCAAGTTAATTGGTCTTAAGTCTCATGATTGTCATGTACTCATGGAACATCTCTTGCCTATTGGCATACGATCTATTCTACCTAAAAAATTGCGAGGAACCATAACTAAGTTATGCTTCTTCTTCAAGGCAATTTGTAGCAAATTGATTGACCTTGAGAAATTACCTGCATTGCAAAGACAAATTATTTTGACTTTGTGTGAGCTTGAGATGTATTTCACACCTTCTTTTTTGACATAATGGTCCAACTAAGCATTCATCTTGTTCGAGAGATACAACTATGTGGTCCTTCCTACATGAGATTGATGTGCCCTTTTTGAACGTTATATTAATATATTAAAAGGGTATGTGAAGAATTAATCAAGACTATATGGTTGTATTGATGAGCGATATATTTTTGAAGAAGCTCTTGATTTTTGTACCAGATACCTTGAAGATGGTGATTTCATAGGCATTCCAAAGTCTCGGTATGCAAAAAGAAGATTTAGTGAAGGGATTATTGAGAATAAAATATTGACTATATCAAGAAGCGAATTGGAGCAAGAACACTTGTATGTTTTACATAATGCCGACGAGGTTGAGCCATATGTTGAAAGACACATGGAGATGCTTAAGAAGTATAACCCAAGTAAGAATTAAAATTGGATTTCCAAAGAGCGTAATCGGTGTTTCATAAAGCGGCTAAAACGTCACATTGATGAGGAGTTGAATATAAATGTGGATTCGATTTCCGAAAGATTGAAATGGTTAGCCATTGGGCCAAGTATTCATGTCTTATCCTACCGTGATTACCTAATTAATGGGTTCACATTTTATATGGAAAAACAAGATTATCAAAGTAAAATGCAAAATAGTGGTGTGACTATTATTGCTCGAACTCTTCATATGTCAAGTGCCAAAGATAGAAACCCAATATATGTAAATATGTCATACTTTCGAGTCATTAAAAAATATGGGAATTGAATTACACAATGTTTCAGGTGTCAGTTTTTTGTTGTATGTAGGTTGATAACAATATTGGCTTTCGAGTTGATGAGTTGTGGTTCATACAGAGGGATCTTAATAGGTTAGGATATAAAGATGAATCATTTATTCTAGCATCACAAACTCAACAAGAATTCTATGTTAGCGACCCAACAAATAAGAAATGGTTCCTTGTTCTTTTTGTAAGGACCGAAATTCTAACATTGAAATATATATTTTTTTTAATCCTTTTTCATTCATTTCCTTATAAATTTTACAGACAATTTCAATAACCATATTTGACTCCCACTTTCCTATTCATACTCATTTCATAAGTCAAAATGACATACACATTTGTTTGACAGTAAATCATAATTCATTTCAATATGTCCTGCAACAACCGCATACAACTAGCTACGAGTTTCCAAAATACCCTTAGCTACAAGTATCCAGAGTTACACTAAATCATGCAAGTTATATATCCATAGTTACAAAATATTTCAACTAATCCAATATGCACTCATGTACAAAATAGTGCAAATAAATGAAACCAAAACATAAAGCTCCTAAAGCTTCCAAAAATGAGATCACCTCATACCACCCGTTTATCTGCAATGGGATTATCAATGACAAAAACACAAAACACATAAAGGAGTAAGTCATTAATTCAATAAACGTCATTATAAGATAATTCACATTATAAAAGGTTAGTAAACCACTTTGAAATTCATTTTCTTTGCTGCATTACTTGAGCCAAAGTCGCTACACCCTTAGGGTTAGCTAAAAGCAATTTCTCGGGCCGAAGTGTTGCCACATAAACTCGGGCCGAAGTGTTGCCACATAAACTCGGGCCGAAGTGTTACCACATAAACTCGGGCCGAAGTGTTACCACATAAACTTGGGCCGAAGTATTGCTACATAAACTCGAGCCGAAGTATTGCCACATAAACTCGGGCCGAAGTGTTGCTACATAAACTCGAACCGAAGTCGCTAACCATTTATGGTCGGCTAAAAATACATTTCATTTTCATTGATTTCACTATCAATCATACCCGGTAAATCCACGCGATCCTTATTACAAACACACCCATATATGTTTACAATAAATACGTGATTCACCAATTAGTCATTGCACCACCAGAAAATACACACATTTTCCATTCAAAGTATCAATTAAAGACTTCTCCTTACTTTAACGAGTGTTGGGTTGGGTTCTTGGTGACTGCACTAGTTCCACCGACACCGCCGCCAACTCTAGGATCTTTCCCATTCCAATCATACAACACAATTTTAGTCATTTATTCCAAATATCACATAAACAACTCATATTGCATTATTTAACCACACAAGATATTTAACACATTTTCCATGCTGCTAAACTACTTTCATCAAAAGTTTACAACATCTAAAACATACATATTCATCTCATATTTCAACATTAGAAAGCTTATTCATCTTCTACCTCTAGCACTTTACCCATTTTCTTCTTTAACCACATTTTCACTTTAGGGTTTTGAGGTTTTCATGAATCAACCCACAAACTCTTTCCATTCTTGAAATACTAACCTAAACCAAGAGGTTACAAGATAAAAACAACATAAAACGAACCATAACTCAAAAGGATGAGTTTTCATGGTTTCTCTCATTTTGAGAAGAGATCCAACATACTCAAAACAAGTTTCAAAGGGAAGAAGAGAGTTAGAATCAAGAGTTTTACCTCTTCTCAAACTTCTAAATAACTCACAAGCCTCATTGCTCTTAAAAAGACTCTCTTCTCTTATTTCTATCTAGGTTAACCCTCATAAATGTGTTTGGGGTCCCCTATTTAATGCAACAGTGTCGGGTCCTCGCTTAAGTGAGTCCTTTCTCGCTCAAGCGAGAAAATCCTGCCTATTTTGAAAACTCAGATCTTACCCTCTCGCTCAAGCGAGGATCCTCTCGCTCAAGCGAGGATCCTCTCGCTCAAGCGAGGATCCTCTCGCTCAAGCGAGGATCCTCTCGCTCAAGCGAGGATCCTCTCGCTCAAGCGAGAATCTTACAGCCTCGACAGGTCCAAAACATCACTTTTCTCGCCTAGGCGGGCCAACTCTCGCTCATGCGAGAATCCTCCAGTATAGCCCAGGATTTCACCCTCCCATGTGAGCCTTTCTCGCCTAGGCGATAATACCTCGCTCAAGCGAGAATCTCAGGGCTGATACTATAATTTTTAAAGATGTAAATTTAGGGTGTTACAGCAAATGTCTCTCCCTTTTTGTGAGTTATTTATGGTCAAACCTCTATTTATATGGGGAATTTAACACATGTGGAAAATAAAATATACCCCTTCCATTAAACTTAAAATGATTGAATAATGATATTTTAATTAGAATTTCAAATTTTGAATATAAAATTAGTTATTAATTCAAAAATTTGAATCGGGTAATCGTTTCTTCTAGGACCCTTTAAAAAATGCCTTTTTCATGATAAAAATATTGCAATAATTTTTATAAAGCCTAAAAGTTTATTGTAATACCCTTAACTTAGTAAAAAAATGATTTGTTCTTCTAAAAATTAAAAGTAGTCGAAAGCCTCTTTTTAAGTGGAAATTTCATGAATGACTCTATAAAATTCTAAAAAATTATTGTATTACCTACAAATATGTAAAAAACAATAAATTTTTGAAATGACGTCACCATTATTGAGCTCATAAATTTCAATTAAGTCATTTTTTACTTTTTTATTTTATTTAAAAAAAAACTGGAAAATTTGAAGTGGAAGTTATAATTTTTTTAAATAGAAAAATTTTGAAAAATTATTTTGGACCTTTTTTTAAAACAAAGATCAAAGTGATGAAATGCATTAGGATTTGGTTTTGCTATTCAACATGTCATTATACGAATAACCTAACTCATATATCCTGTCTATATTTTTCCCCAACATCAAATCTATCGACCATCATTAATTCCATAGTCTAGAGATCAATAACTCATTTCCCTAACCATCATTTCTTAAATGATTAACAAACTTGTAATAAACTTGGATGTTAGACCCGTTAGATATATTCTAGTTCAGACTCAAACATGTAATTAAACACATATTCAACATCTAAAATATGTTTTAGGAGATAAAATTAAAACAAGCATTAGAAGAAAGAATAAACCATAGAAATCATTGCATAAACATGAATACATTGAATTGAATAAAATAGGTACATCTAATCTCCATAAAAGAGAAGTCATTTACTTATTTCCATAGTTACCAACAAAGTGGAGAATAGAATATGAAGATTCTCTATGGAAGAGAACCAAAGCGAGCTCCACAACATTACAATGCCTTTAATTTTCAAGTCTCCCTCTCTAACAGTAACAAAATTCTATAACTACTAACTTAAACCTAAGAAATAGAAATGAAGAGGGGAAACTTAGTGTTCTAAAATCACATGTTTTGGTTTTAAAGATGTAGAACTCTACACGCTCTGAGAAAATGATCAAAATAAATTCAACCATTTTTTCTTATTCTTTTTTAACAAATTGTTGTTCGTTAATGAAAGGTAGTTTAGAAATTTCATTGATTCGACTGTTCCGTTTGAAATTCCATATGTTCTCAATCATAACATGAATGAATGCAATGTTGCAATGTTTCTAAGACATCTATGGTTGAATCATTGTTTTTCCTTCTAAAATATATGGGAAAGTAAAATAATAACTGAGACATTAATAATGTATGTGTATAAAGAAATTAATGAAATTGATTTAATTAAGTACAGATATAACCAATTGGATTTTGTGAACATGTAACACTATTTTTTATACATATAAATTTAATAAAATAAAAAGTTGAAAATGACACTCTAGTTATTTTTATGATTTTATAGAGTCACAATTTTTTTTACCCATTTATAAGTATTATTCTATTTTTTTTGTATTTTATAGAGTTATTGATGATTTTTGTCCGAAAAAGGACATCATGATAATTTTTGAAGTTAAATAAAGAAATCTACAATACAAGAGATTTGATAAATATTTCTTGTGACTTTGTAAAAATATTCGTATCACAAAAATCAAAATTTTTTAATTATTTAAATGTCTGGTAATCAATTTTAGCTACTCTGAGTCTCTAACAATTCATTTTACTTTATTGCTCATAAAAATGGAAATTAACCGAACCATACACTTTATTGTTAGAATAAAAGATTTTAGGGGCACTTGGGTTTTCCTTCCTGGGTTTTCCAGTTGTTATAGCATGGACATTCTTCTTTGTGGCCATTGGTTCCTGAAGGGACACACAAACATGTCTGACAACATTGGTTGCAGTACAATAAACATGGCTTCTGGTGGTGTGTTTCTGAACAACGATAATCACATGCACCCGAGCATTCTGCACAATTAACCAAGGTTTATTTGTTTTGTGAGCATAACTAGTGTGTATATCAGTAAATAATGTTTTACTCATTTTATGATATAACTCATTAGTGTTATTAATACTGTACCAGTCATCAAACCAGTAGGGGTACTGGTTCAATTGAAAACCGGCCGATATGACCATTTTTACCAATTTTGACCGGTTTTTATCGGTATAATTGCATGACAGATATAATTATTGTATCGTTCCAGTATTGAGACCGGTTTACCAGTTAAACTGGCCGGTACGAAACGATTTTAATAACCATGTAAAAGCATTAATAAAATTTATTAATTTTACCCATGTTTCGAGCTAGTACCTTGAGGACGAAGTGATCTTTCTCCACCACCCTATATATTAATAGAAACAAAATAAAAAATAAAAATAATTACTCATTTTAAAAAATAGAAAAATGCAAGAAATTATATTTTATGGTGTACTCGGATGAGGAAGAAAACTCACATAGGCTACTTGTATTACCAAAGCCATCCCTAGGATGAGGAAAAAAACATTGGCAACACATAAATTTTTAGCCATTACTCCTTTTTGATATTTCACTCTTTGCAATGAATTGAAGAATGTTGAAGATATTCTTCTGCAATGAAAAAAACTGATAAGTTCGTGGATTTAAATAAAGGAATGATACAATACAGAAGGTGGGCCCAAAATCCACCCAGTCAAATCAAATCTGATTTTGTAGCAGAAAAAGAATATGAGTCATATATGGTTTAGAAAATAAATAAGTAAATAAAATTTATATATTAAAATTGAAAATAAGAATCTAAAGTAAAATATAAGGACAAAAAATTGAATATCCTAATTATTTATAATATTTTAATAAAAGAGTATCATGTTTTAGAGTAAATATCATCTTCACTAACAGAGAGACAAGTACTACAAAACAAATGAAACAATAAAATGCTAAGATAATTTTGTCTTTTAATTGAATTACATTTTTGTTATTGAAAATACAAGTAATCAAATATTTGTTTTTTCCATTAGAGAAGATTACTGTTTTATATTTTAATAAAGAGAATAATGTATCTCATGGTATAAGGACTTAAAGTTATCTCCTTCAGCCACTAAAATCGTGACATGTATACCATTTAATCATTTTCTACAAAAAATATTTTTAAAACTAAACAAAACAATACACATGTCATTCTTTTACTGACCGAATGATGTAAGTTATCTCCTGGTACGAGGAGATACTTTATTCTCTTTAATAAAAGAGTATCATGAAATGAAGATGATGTGTGATATATATTTTAGAGTAATTACACTCACATCCCCTGAGTTTTAGTGACACTCCTCCATTTTTTGTCCTTACATAAATCACCCCTAATTTTGTACATATGTTACACTGACTACCTTTGCGTAATATAAAAGTTTAATATTTTAAACAAAAAACGTGTGGCGTGTGTAATTAAGTTAAAAAAAATATTGTATATTGTGTAGACAAATTCAAATAATATGAGAGTCGACGCGTCTTCATTATTTGGATCGTTACAAAATATTATAAGAGTTATTTAAACATATCTTTAGAATTAGTAATGTATTTTGTAATGAGACAAAAATAATAAAAAAAATTGATTTTTGTACTATTTGAAATGTTACACAATATATAATATTTTTTTTAGATTAATTACACTCACCACACGTTTTTTGTTTAAAATATTACACTTTTATATAACATGTAGAAGTAGTCAGTGTAATATATATACAAAACCAGGGGTAGTTCGTGTAGGAAGTAAAAGTGATTCGTGTAAGGACAAAAAATAAAAAATGATTTATGTAATTTCACTAAAATTCATAGGGTATAAGTGTAATTTACACTATATTTTATTATTCCATGAATCATAATTGAGTTTTAAGATCATTTATTAAGGTAAATGTTGTTAATTGGTGAGCCGAACTCCACACAATAAATATAGGGGAAGAAATCCACTTATTTTAGGAGTAAATTAAAAAAAAATCTATTTCATATCTTAACTATTTATTCTAGAAAAATCAAATGATTAAAATTAAGGAGAAGATCTAAATCATTAAAAAAAATTAAAATGACTAAAATGTGAAGTATTTTTTTTTAACTTTCTAACGTGAATATTCACCTTAAATACAATAGCCCTATGTGTTATAAGTGTTTTTAATGGTAATAATGATAATAAAATAATGTGCACAATGCTATGTGTAGAATGTGTTTTTGGTTTTATAATTTACACACACAACATTTTTATTGCGGGCGCCCTAGCTGTTGTAGAATATACTATAAAAATGTTTTGTTATTAACATTTTAAAAACTATATATAATAAATATTAATCCTTTATCCGACATGATTAATGAGTTTGCCTTGGTATCAAACCATTGTTTGAAATGATTTTGGCCGTTTGTTTTATGTCATATTATACATACAATTTTTGTTGTTGGTTGGGTCGGATATATCCCGATTTTAACCATCATTTCCATAAAAAGAAATAACAAAATATTGAATAAATCAAATGTGAAGTGTAATAATTGATAAATATAAGAGTGAACACTGAACATGTTATGTAAGAGTAGATTTTTTATATAAAAACTAGCATGTAAGATGTACATTTGCACGAGATAATATTTTTTGTCGTATGATTAAGAACACATATTACATATATATATATGGTTAAGAACACATATTATTCTTGCATTCACATGATTAAAACACATATATTATAAGTACATTTACATTGCTAAGAACACACATGTTACCCTACACTTTTGTACTTTTTTGATTGATTCATACTTTATAGTCTATATATTTGGTTAACTAATAAATACAATAAAAACATATACTGCTCATTCTTAATATACACGTACATATTGAGAACTTATTTAATTTTATGAACATTATTGTGATTATTTCTTAATGTAACTTATTTATAATTTATTTTATTTCTAAGATATTATTTCTTATTAGTTGTTAGTATAATTGGTTTATTATTTCCTATTTTTTTAAAAGTATACAGAAGAGGACATTGTAATTAATTACTTAGATTTTTTTCCAAAATAAATACAGGTTTAATAATTTAGTATGACAACTTCGAAAATAATATTTTAATAGATAAAAATGAAATTTTAGTAATAAATGGTCATTGAAATAGGAAAATTGTAATTACATAATTCGATTCTTTTTCAGAATAATAGATGCCTTAATTATTTAAGATTAAAACTGCTAAAATATTTTAAAGATAATAATGGAAATGTATGGACAATATTAATAAATGGAAATGAGAACAATTTAATTAAATTTTTAGATTTTTTTGAAAATAAAGCATACATACTAATTTACATGTATTGATTACTATACATTATTTTCCAGCTTGAATAGCATCATCATGAAAAAAAATCAACGAAAAAATATATTGTAAAGTGGATTGTTGGAAGAGAAAGAAAAAAAACGATAATGAGAGAAACTTGCCATACATGCAAACTAGAGAAACTTGTGTGGAGATGTATGTATATAGAGTCATCCAATAAAATCTTAATAATATATTAATAATTTAATTTTGGTATAATATTTAGTCATAAATGATAGCACCAAAAAACATAATTACATTTATCTTAAAATATTATGTATGATATATGTATTAATACAATTTTTGTTATTGCATAAAAGCAACCTTGCGTACAGGGGTCATTTGTTTTAAAAATGTTTATAAACATTAAAAGAAAAACTGGATACCTAAGTGGGTAGGCCATGTTTACTAAAATGTTTATACTTCCTTTGCAAAAATTTGTTTTCCCAGAATGAAATTTATAACCTTGGTTCCATATAAAGTATGTTTTGAATAATTGATTAACGTTTTGATATTATACTTTATTGTTAAAAATAATTATGGCAGAAAAATTGTGCTTTAGGATTCTGTCATTTAAATCAGTTACATACTAAGGAACTTTAGATAATGCGGTAAAATAATTTACTAATGTAAATATTTAGTAATGTAGACCATGACTCCATGAGTCCATGACAACAAATAAAATACAAATATACGACTAAAAATAGTAAATAAATAGAAAATTTTCTAACTTAAGTGAGGACGGTTGTCCACACTCGCAAGAATGTGGATTTGTTATTTATTCCAGCTAACTTTAAAATTTGTAATCTAATTTGATCTTCAACTTTATTATATTATTTAACTCGAGTGTTTTTTAAAATTTGAAGGATAATATATGATATGAGTAGTATCGTGATCATTTTAGTTTTTCCACTTAAAACGTAAAAACTCTCATTTAAGCTCAAATTGAAAAATATGATTTTTTTACATGAGTTCTAAGCTAATGAGTGGATTAGAGATAAAGAATGTATTAACACCTTATACGCTTATATTAAAATGATACATTCGTTAACTACACAAACTTTTATATCCTTATCTATATTTGAAAATTTGATTATTAAACAATTTTTTGTGTATTCACAAGAGTTTATCTTGCTCGTATATATTTCTATATGCGATAAGGATATTAAAGTTGTGGATAAAATATTCTATGTATAATAGAGGAATTAAAAATTATGTGGATAAAATATTACTTTGATTAGTTTGATTTAATTTATGTTTGAATTAAAATTAAAATTAAAAATATAATTATTTCACTTTAATTACAAGAAAAAATACTAGCAAGGAAACATCATTAGTCGTATACCGATTTCCTGCTTTAAGTAGAAAGGAAGAGATAATACAGGTCGTAGAGTGAACTATTAAATTCCATTAAAAAATAATTTTTAAAAAAAAATATAATTGAAAGAATTTATTTTAGAAAAGTGAAATTAATTAATAGCAAAGTGACAACACTGATCATAGATCAATTTTCCGCTTTCGGAAGAAAGGAAGAGACAACACGAACTGTAGACTTGACTATTCAAATTCCATAACACAATATTTAAATTCATAAGGAAGAAATAGTTTATTTTAGAAAAGAGAAACTAATATCAAAGAGACATCACTAGTCGTATGCCAATTTTCTACTTTGCAAAGAAAGAAGAGACATCACTAGTTATAGGCCGACTTTCTGGTGTGCTATTCAAATTCCATTAAAAATTATTAAAATTTAGATATAAATTAATTTTGAAAGTGGAATTAGTAGCATAGAGACAACACTGATCGTAACCCGACTATTTGTTTTGGGCAAAAAGGAAGAGACAACATAGGTCATAGACTAAGGTACTCAAATTTCATCAACAATATTTAATTTTAATAAAAAATTATTTAAAATTAATTTATGGAATTAATAATAAAGAGATAATAAACTGATTTCTACTTTTGGCAGAAAGCAAAAGACAATAAATTAATTTCATTCAAGTTTGATTACAAAATTGATTAAAATATATATATAGTTTTTTTATTAAATTATGAGAAAATAATTTATTATATTTATAGTTTTATTTATTTTACTAATTAATATACAAAAATGCTTAAAATAAATAAATAAATATATATATATATAATAAATAATAAAGAAACTGAAAGAAAAGAGAAAAAAATAAAAAAATGAAAAGTGTACTTGCTACTTGTCACATAACAAGTTCTTATTGGACGACAAAGAAGGTCAAGATTGGAGACAACGGGTAATGTAACAACGTCGGGCTCCCTATTTAATGTAACAGCGTCGGGTTCTCGCTCAAGCGAGAAAATCCAGCCTATTTTAAAAACTGAGATCTGACCCTCTCGCTCAAGCGAGGGATTCTCGCTCAAGCGAGGGATTCTCGCTCAAGCGAGGGATTCTCGCTCAAGCGAGAATCTCACAGTCTCAACAGTCCCAAAATGCCATTTTTCGCCCAGGCGAGACAACTCTCGCTCAGGCGAGAATCCTCCAGTATAGTCCAGGATTTCACCCTCCCAGATGAGCCTTTCTCGCTCAAGCGAGCCAACTCTCGCTCAGGCGAGAATACTTCGCTCAAGCGAGTATCCCATGACTGATACTATAATTTTAAATACTTAAAGTTAGGGTGTTACAACATCAACACCATCTCTTAAATATTAAACAATCTTTTGCATCTCATATATTTCAAGGTCATTTTAGGGCATTGTTCGAGACCAAGTCTCCCTTAGATATAGGGGTATCTTTTGGTTTACTATCTTGCATGCCAAATCTATCTAGGAATTTATCTGTATAGCTATCTTGTGACAACCTTAGGATACCTTCATAGAAATCTCTTAGGATTTAAATACCTAACACTAAAGAAGTTTCCCCGTGATTTTTATTTCCAAATTCTTCATTAGAAATCTACTAGTCTCATGTAATAATCTCATATGACTATTGGCAAGAACTATATCATCAACATATAATACTAGATATAAATTTGCTCCCATTGATCCTATGGTATACCCAATCATCAAATTTATCTGCCTAAAACCATATGTACAAGGTAATAACTTGATGGAACTTGTGATACCATTGACGAGAAACTTGTTTAAGGCCATATATGAATTTATTTAATTTACATACCATAGATATCGAGATATCGAGACAATAGATAATTTTTTTTATGGTTGCACCATATACACTTTTCTTCAATGTCACCATTTAGAAGCACAATTTTGACATCCATCA
Source organism: Lupinus albus (assembly GCA_009771035.1). Taxonomy (NCBI): domain Eukaryota; kingdom Viridiplantae; phylum Streptophyta; class Magnoliopsida; order Fabales; family Fabaceae; genus Lupinus; species Lupinus albus. The sequence goes on from CM020010.1 coordinate 6,543,011, forward strand.
CACGGAGCTCTAAATCAAAATGTGCTATTAGTGCAATAATATTCTAAAAGAATCATTCGAATATACTAGAGATAAGTTAATCAAAATGTGCTACTAGTACAATAATATTCTAAAAGAATCATTCGAAGATATTAGAGAGAAGATTTATTTATAGTCAATGCATTCTTTCTCAGTGTAGCCTTTAGCAACTAGACATGCTTTATATTTTTCAATATTGCCCTTTGAGTCCTTCTTGGTTTCAAATATTCGTTTGCAAACAATAGGTTTCATACATTCAAGTAATTCAGTAAGATCTCAAACATCATTATCATGCATAGACTTTATCTCACCTTTTATAGACTTTATCATTATCATGCTTGACATAAGTTGAATGAATCATCCTCAACTAACCCGATACCTTCCTTGTGTTCTTGAAGAAACATAATATAGTCATTAGGGATACCATTTCTCCTCTATCTAGTTTATCTCTTTAATGAAACTTTCACTTCTCATGGCTTTTGAATTTGCTCTATAAATATTTGAGGGAGAACCACATTGTTGTCTCGTTCTAGAATAATGTCAGGAACAATATTATGAACATTATCTTCTATTACCTAAGTTGTCCCTTGAATGATAATAGGCACAATAACTTGTTCACTATTAGTGATATGTTCTTCCTCCAAGACAACATTCTTTATGTTCTTTTCCTTCCTAAACTCAACTTCCTCAACCAATCTTGCATTTCCCATGTCAAAGAAAAGTCTTGAAGTGAGATCATAAAATTTATAGCCTTGAGAGCGTTCAACATAGCCAACAAAATAAAAAATAAGTATTATTGAATTCATTTTTCTTTCAGGTGGGATATAAGGTCACGCCTCATCTGGACAACCTCAAATGTATAAGTGTTTTAAGCTTGGTCTTTTACGATTCCAAAGCTCATACGGGGTTTTGCTAACTACTTTACTTGGTACCCTATTAAAGATGTAAACTACAGTCTTTTAAGGCTTCTACCTAAAGAGACTCTATCCTTAAGAGTTTTGTGTCGTTGCTCATCAAAACCATTCATGTCAGGTTGGCCTAACATAATTATAGTGGAAAAATTCCACACTTTCTTTAAAAAATTGCAAAGGGCTCTGGATGTTGGTCTCCTAATTCATCATATATGCTATAATATTCATTATCAGGTTCAGGTTTTATGGCCTTAATTTTCTTTCCAAGCTGAAGTTCTACTTCAGCCTTGAAAGACTTGAAAATATATAAGAATTGAGATTTCTCATGTATAGGATATTTGTAACTGTACCTAGAGTAATCTTCTGATTTAAGTAGAAAGTGAGAGACATTATGAGCTGTAGACTGAACTATAAAAATTCCTTTAAAAATATTTGTGATTAGAAGTATACAAAATTATTTATTCAATTATGGGTAAAAATATTGTATTATATTTATAAATTTTATGCATTTATTAATGAATATATATAAAAAATGATTAAATATATAAAAGAAATAATAAAGAAAGTCAAAGAAAAGAAATAAAAAAAGTGTACTTGCTACTTGTTATGCGGCAAGTTTTTATAGGGGGCATCATAAAAGGTCAAGAATGGCGATGTTCAACATGCCCCAAAACTGATTTTGAAACCTTATGGTTGCTGCGTAATTATGTATCCGACGACTTATAATTTCAAGAAAAACTTTCCTCTTCTCTTTATCTCGATGGCTTAGGCTTCCTAGTGTTTCCTTTTTTTGTTTCATTAACTTTATTTTATTTTTAGAGGTCTGTTTATTAGAGAGGGAAAATGGATAAAAATGGTGATACAACTATTTGACATGGTGTGGTTTGGTCCATTTAGTTGTCAAGAAATAATAATGATGTTTTTAGGGTTGAGTCTTTTCATGTTATAAAGTTATTAAATTTGATTAATATTAGATCTCGTTTTCTGATTTGCGCATTCCTCATGTGTTATTTTCATAGTGGTGTTTATGTAGTATGTTTTATATTAGGCTTTTGTTGTTGTAAATTTTTCCTTGAAGAGGTTAGATTTCACTTTGTACAATTTCTTAACACAGTTTTTTTTAAAAGTCAACACGTCACATTCCAAATGGACAACACAGAAAATATGCACTCACAATTGCACTAAAATTTCAATATATACATTGTTTTTTTTACTTTTTTTTAAATATGCATTAAAAATATTTACGGATATGATAATTATTGTATTACTTTTATTATCTCAATTATTAGTATTGGAGGATATAAATAAGTGGTGTGGCAAAAAGTGGGTAAGTATATAAGATAGAGAATATGTCTCACACACTAATATAGACATAAAAAATAAAATTAAATAATAATTATTTAACATTCCTGTTTAAGATAAAATATATGACAAAAAATTTTCATTACTATCAATTTAATATTATTTTTATACAATGATCAATTTCAACAAAAATAAATATTTAAGGGATAATTAGGAACAAAAAATAATTTATAATGACTACTTGTAAATGACATAAAGTTTAGAGTATTTTTATGTACTTTTCCATTTCATTACTTTTTTATTTTTTTAAATTTGCACTAGAAATGTTTAGAGATATTATATTTTCAATTAATTTTATTATCCCCATTATTATTAATATTGGGGGATATAAATAAATGGTGTGCCACAAAGTGAGTATGTATAACACAGTCTTAAGTTTAATTAGTCTTTAAATTAAGAGACCTAGTTTAAAAATTTCCATTAGATTTTGAATATTAATAGTTTATGTTGGGGAATCTGGTGTTTTATTTGTAGTACTCATACACAATTGTACTCTTATTATTAATAGTGTACGATTCTGAATATCAGATATTACACAATTGTATTTTGAATATCCTTACATTTTCATTTATTAGCTTGACCCACTATCATATGTTAACTCACCCTCTTTACGCACCTCATATTCATTATCTTCTGTCTGTTTCTCTAACAAATTTTTTATGAAAGTTAGTACTCAATTCTTTTAGCTTTTGAAATAATTAGTCATTCATCAATGACAAAGGAGTTTAACCTTCTTCGATCTAATTGAATATTTTTCTCAAACACCGATAATGATGACTTGGATGTGAAAATATACGATACACAAAGAATACATTTTTCCTATAATGTTCCAATCTCGTCGAATGTGTGTTGCCTTCACATACAAGGCATATAAAATGTTCTTTTGTACTATATCTTGACATATTACCATAAATCGGGAAATCACTGATTGTATCGAGCACAAAAGCCCTCAAATTAATCTTTCATCTAAACTTGGAAGTATGCGTCACCATATTGTTTTGATGAAGACAAAGATAAATGCAAGGTTAAAGACTAAGCCAACTCAACAAACAACAAGGTCAAGGCTCAAGTTCAATTAAGTAGACTCAGGTGAAATTTTATATTTCTAGAGTCTTAAGATGTTTGATTGGGTAAAGTCTAGGCTAGGTGAATATTGAATGAAAGTCTCACAAAATCTAAAATTGAGCCAACTTAAAATGAGACTTAAATACATTCATACATAATTGGCATACTCATGCATTTAAACTTGGTAGCATAATTTTGGTGCATTAAACTTAGTTAATCACTTACATATTTCAAAATCATAGATCATGCATATATACATCATGAAGAAGGTTCATCACGTATCAAAGAAAATTTTTCAATACAATTAATCAATTACAACTTATGTTAATCGATTAAATATTATGGGGAATTCGTTAATCGATTAAGTATGAGATTAATCGATTATCAAGATTTATAGTAGCTACAGTTTTTTTAATTTTGAGGCATCGTTAATCGATGATGTAAGGGATTAATCGATTATCTGAGTTAGCAGTAGCTAAAAATTTATAATTCTTGACATCGTTAATCGATTAAGCCATGTATTAATCGATTATTGATTAACAGAAAACAATTAACTATAAAAAGCTGATTTTTCCCATTTGCTCATAACTAACAACTTTGAAATTCTAGGTCAAATACATTCAAATCTTTTGAGCGAAAAATCACACACTCTATATTTAGTTTTCTTTGATTCAAATATTATACATTATGCATCATTGTCAAATCTATTTTTGCAAAACCTAACATAATCGCGCATAATTCTTTATAAGTCTTTGTGAGATTTCTGACCTAGCTTTAGTGCTATTTTTATTGCATAAACGTGAATAAATTTAAATTAATAAAAGTAGATACATTAAAGTGAATAACTATATCTAATCCCAACAAGAGATAAATCATTTCCTCATTTCCATGGCAACCAACAAATTGGAGAAGAGAAGAGGAAGATCCTCATTGGAAGAGCACCAAGACTAGCTCCATATGATTACAATGCTTTCAATTTTCATGTCTCCATCTCTAAAGAGTAACAAAAGCCCTAAACCTACTAACTTAAACCTAGAAATCCAAAATAAAGAAGGGGAATAGTTAGTGTTCACTACGCCAGAAAACGTCTTTAAAATCAGTTCTTCAACAACGCATCCTAGAATAATGCTGTTAAATTCGAGGCGAGGGAAAATAGACATCACATCTTTAAGAAATCGCTGTTAATATTGATAAGCGGATATAACATCAACAACACAACCGCGAATGTGCGCAATTGAATAAGCACTGACTTGAATTCGTTCTCTTTAGCAACACTCCTTTTTTGTTGCGCTGTTAATAGGAATATATTTAACAACGTCTGTTTTTGTTTATGATGTTGATGAGATATCTTCTACAGTGTATTCTTCAATATTAGCTGTTGATTTGTTATCTTATACAACACTTGCTAAAATATGCGCTGTTGATTAGATAAGATTTTAAAATTTTACAATTTTTGAACAACATTCTCTCATATATTGAATTGTTTTCGTACCCCATAATTCTTTTGCTTCGTGATATGAGTTTCGTACATCTGCCAAAGATTTCAATAGAGATATCATTTCCCCATAATTCTTTGAGTCTATATATGTAAAAGTCACACATTTAACAATGTTTAAATGTTTTTCAGGGTGTATCTTTTTAACGCGGTGAGAAAATTTGAATATAATGAATTTTTCTACCCCAAATACATATATAATATGTCCAGTCCTGATTAGTGGTTAAAAAATTATGTCAAAAGAAATCTCGTTCTGAGAAAATGGTTAACCAAAATTTAAGCATTTTTCTTCATTCTCTTTGAATGAATTATGGTTCGTTCACAAGAAAGATAGTTTACAAATTTCAGTGATCTAACTATTTGTATTGAAATTCCATATATTGTCAATCATAGCGTGAATATGGAATGTTTCAATGTTTATTACAGGAAATCTATGGTTAAACCCTTGCTTTTCCATCTAAAATATATCGAGAAGCAAAATATTAATTGTGAGGCATTAATAATAATAGTATATATAAACCAAACTTGTGATAACCGGATCGGACCCGACGGTCTGACTATTGATCGGACTTGAAAATGACTTTGTTTTGTAGTCTTAACCGAATCAGTAGTTGGACCGCTTTGAACAAGAGAAATTTCAGTTCGATTGTGTTAAACCCGGTTAAACCGGAATAACACAGGGAGAAAACCGGACGGTTCACTTAAAATTTAAAAAAAATGGAACATCACTATAATGTTTTGTTTTATTTTTGTCGAAAAAATAGAAAGATGTTACTTCAATATAGTTATATAAAATTATTAATTATATAAAATCTTACATTTTATATAATTATATATTTATAGATAAAATTATTAATTATATTTAAAATCATCCAGTCCGACCGGATGACTTAACTGATTAAACCGATTAGACCTAATACGGAAGCTATTCCGGCTTGACGTCCGACTCGGGTTTCAGAACATTGATATAAACAAATTCTAATGAATTGAGTTAATTAAGTACAAATGTAATCATGAACACATGATTTTACCTTGGCTATTTGTATACTTATAAAATTAATTTAAAATAAAAAGTGGAAAAGAGCATTTTTGGTTATTTTTATGATTTTATAAAGTCAAGTAATTATTTATACCCACTTACGAGTATTACAACAATTTTTTTGGATTTTAATTCATGATTTTTTTGTCCAAAAAATGACATCATGATAATTTTTGAAGTTAAATAAAGTAGTCTACCATACCATAGATTTAATATTTATTTTTTTAGCTTTGTAAGAATATTTTATCACAAAAATAATTTTTTTAAATTATTTAGATGCCTTCGTAATCAATTTTATCTCATTTACTTGTTGGATCCTTAATTAGTAGTTACAAAACCTTTGGCCACCATCAATTTTGCTTTAATCAATTTATAATTTTTAAAAATCATATAGTAAAATTCTTAGGATACCTACTGTGTTATTTTAATTGGGAGGGATCCACTTTCTCTAAGAGTAAGTTTAAAAAATTTACTTTATATTTTAGTCATCAATTCTAGGGAAATTCAATGATTTAAATTAGTGAGTAAATCTATAATTAGTTGTTTAAGGAATTTGAAATTTTCATAGAGAAACTGTTCTCATAGTCGATAGCAATCTATTACCTATATAATAAAATAATGTTCTTTGACATATTCATCTGACACGTGTCAGCTTCTCATGCTTTGCCACGTGTCAGCTTCAGGTGCAATATTTTCTTCTCCTATATAATTATTTAGATGCTTTCGTAATCAATTTTATCTCATTATCCCAAAAAAATAAGGTTTTATTATTATCCCAATTATTATCCTTTATTATTATTATTATTATTATTATTATTATTATCTCTTCCCTATTCTCCAACAACTCTTCATTTCCAATCTCAACTCTTCATTTTCACTTACAATTTTCCTTTAATATCTCATTGACCCAAAAAATTATGCTTTATTATATTATCCTAATTATTATCCTTTATGATTATTATTATCTCTTCTCCATTCTCCAACAACTCTTCATTTCCTTCTACAATTTTCCTTTAATAGATTTCATTATCCACATCTTCCTTTCAAAATCTCCTCATTTCACCCTTTCATTCCAACTCTCTAAAAACGTAAACTTTTACATTTGGTTTTATTTTTTGTGATACTAAAAATTTAAATTTTCACTTAGTTGTTATTTGTTTTTTCAATATCTTCGTTTGATTTTACATAGTTGTTTGTTGTTGTTTTTTATTTAAGTTTATTATTTCATATTAGAAAACTAACCTTTGACTTTGTTCTTATTTGTTTTTTTTTTTCTATTTATTGGCTGTCTTTTATAGAATGCTTTGATATTGTTTGTTATTTCTGTTTCTTTTATGAGTTAGTGTTTTTTCGTTTCGATTGTATGCCTTTAATCACAAGCCTTTGTGATTGTTGACGTTTGAATGAGGTTTTATGTTCTACTAAGGTTAGTTTATTCAGTTCTTAATCTCTTTCATATCATTTGTACTTCATTATTAACAAAGGAAATATTAATGGGTGAATAATATATTTATGAAGTCGGCACGTCGAGCTAATTTCATTGAAGAAATCAATTCTTCAAAGGATACTTGGAAACTGAAGGTACGACTTACAGGTATGTGGCGTGTTGAACGTTCTAGTGCTCCTTCGTTGGAAATGATCTTTATGGATCAAAAGGTACTCTATTACTTTTACTCTATTTCTTCTGTATAACATATAATAACATTTTAATGTATTGATTAGGGGGATAAAATACAAGCTGTTGGGAAGAATTATCACATCTCACAATGAGAATATGAACTAAGAGAAGTTTGTACTTATATTGGTCAAAATTTTGATGTCGTTCTGAACGAGGGAAAATACAGAGGTTGTAATCACGTTTACAAATTAATATTTCAAAAAGGAACCATAATGAAAGCAAAAGAACTTAAGGAAATTCCTCCATACAATTACATTCTCATTTTATTTCTCTTATTGACATTCTTAGTTTATTGATTTCTTTAATTGACAAATAAGTACTATGATGTTTCTATTTCAATGTTGTACATCAGATGTCATTGGTAAGATATTTGACATTGAAATGATTCAGTCTGGTTCTAACCCAACGAAAGTTGTCTTCAGCATGAGGGACCAAAGGTCATTTTTACTGCGTAAAATATTTAGTAACGATCAATATTATTAACATAAAATAAATTCTCTGTTATTTGGTTAACTTTAGGCAACAATATTAAATTTTGGTATTCAATTGTTTAGAGAATGATTATTATGGATATAAGTTTATAATCCATTATTAGCTGATTTTAAAATATGATAAACTTTAGAATAATTTGATTCTAGAATAACTCGAAATAAATATAATTTAAATTGTATACAATAATATGAAACTATGCCAACACATTTCCAAAATACTTATATAACAAATCAATTATGGATATAAAGAATGACTAATAATAATTCATACAATTATACTTATAACAAATCAATGTTCATATTTATTCCCAACATAATAATAATAATGGTATTAGGTTTAGCAAAGATCCATTAACTATTACTTATAACAAATAATGGTATTAGGTATAGCAACATTATCACTTATCACAAATTTGAACCAACCAACGTTTCAGATTCACCATTGAACCAACAACATTGTTTTAACTAAGCGAATGCACGGGTAACATGTGTACTCTTAACAATGAGAATGCACGGGTAACATGTGTGTTTTAAACCATGCAAATGCATGGTTCACATGTGTGTTTTTAACAATACAAATGCACATAGAACATGTATTTTTTAACCATGTGAATATACGTGTAACATATATATTTTTAACTATATTAATACTCATATAATATTCGTGTTCTTAATCACATGACAAAAAGTAGTGACTCGTGCGTATGCACGGGTACCTTGCTAGTAGCGGTATAAAAGTTAGGATCATTTTTTGGTGCAATTCAATAACTGAATTCAATTATAACCTTAATTTGGTTCAGTTTTGCAGTTTCCTTTTTTTAAAAGTACACTTAAAAGTTCAAAATGTATCTGAAGAGATATTTTCTGACCATAAAAAGTAAAACACTACTGTTAACACTACTGACGGTTAAACAAATTGAAATTCATAATTGCTTTCTATTAACATTTTTAACTATTATATAATATAGGAACAAAAACATGAATAGTCACATATATATAATAATACAATTCACAATTAGTAACATATATAACTATACAATTCACGATTAGTAACATGAATTAAAATTTATTAAGATATATATCAATTAGAAACATATTACATATAAAAAAAATACAATTCATAATTAGTAACATATACAACAATTAATAGTATATATAACAATAACATATATAATAATTTTTTGTATATGCTAGTTCCAAATAATCAAAACATTCAGAAAATATAACAATTTAGTAATAACATATGTAAGACTAACATATATAACACTAACATATGTAACATACTACAATTCACAAAATTAACAATTTAATCCCAAAATTAGTTGAAGAATTCGAACAACAATATAATATTATTCCCTTAATTTTTTCTGAGCCAACCCTCGCTCAGGCGAGAATCCTTCAGTATAGCCCAGGATTTCACCCTTCCAGTTGACCCTTTCTTGCTCAAGCGAGCCAACTCTCGCTCAAGCGAGAATCCTATAGTATAGCCCAGGATTTCACCCTCCTAGGTGAGCCTTTCTCGCTCAGGCGAGAATACCTCGCTCAAGCGAGTATCCTAGGACTGATACTATAATTTTGAATACTTAAAGTTAGGGTGTTATAATCCTCTCCCTCTTATAAGAATTTTCGTCCCCGAAAATTAAACATACCTTGATTCAAACAAATGAGGGTAATCCTCCCTCATGTCATGTTCCATCTCCCAAGTAGCACCCCCTTCGTCTACTTGGCTCCATAGTACTTTCACCAAAGGAATCTCCTTTCCTCTTAGTCTCTTGATCCTCACGGGCAACGTCGAAAAGGTCAAGTTATCCTTCAACTCTATCTGATCAGATTCTACCACATGAGATGGATCTCCAACATACTTCCTTAACTGAGACACATGAAACACATTATGAAGGTTCGACAACGGAGGTAAAGCTATCCGATATGCTACCGGTCCAATCCTTTTCAATACTTGATACGGTCCAATAAACCTCGGAGTCAGCTTGCGAGACTTCAAAACTCTACCAATTCCGGTAGTCGGGACTACTCTCATGAAAACATGATCTCCCTCATTAAACTCAAGAGGTTTCCGCCTCTTATCGTAATAGATTTTCTGCCGACTCTGGACGATCCTCATGTTCTCCCCGATTTTCTTGATCTTATCCGTAGTCTCTTGGACTAGCTCGGGTCCCAATATCAAGTTCTCCCCAGTCTCAAACCAACTAACTGGAGTTCGACACTTCCTACCATACAACGCCTCATAAGGTGCCATTCCAATACTCAAATGGAAGCTATTGTTGTAGGTAAATTCAATCAGAGGCAACATGCCATCCCAACTCCCCGGTTGTTCCAAGACACAAGCCCTCAGAAGATCTTCCAATGACTGTATAGTTCTTTCCGATTAACCGTCCGTTTGTGGATGATAAGCTGAACTTAACTTCAACTTAGTTCCCAATGCGGACTGCAAACTAGTCCAAAGGTTGGAAGTAAAACGGGGATCCCTATCCGATATAATGCTCGACGATATCCTATGAAAACGAACAATTTCTCGGATATACAGCTCCGCCAATCGTTCTAGGGAGTACCTCATGTTCATCGGCAAGAAATGAGCAGACTTAGTCAACCGATCCACTATTACCCATATTGAGTCGTATCCTTTCTGAGCTTCAGGGAAACCCGATAAAAAATCCATGAAGATACTATCCCACTTCCACACAGGAATTTCTAGGGATTGTAACTCTCCCGCCGGTCGCTGATGCTCAATTTTGGCTTTCTGACATACTAAACATCTCGAGACATACGAAGCCACATCTCTCTTCAATCCAGACCACCAAAATAACTTTTTAAAGTCTTGGTACATTTTCGTTGTCCCCGGGTGAAAACTCATCTTACTCTTGTGGGACTCCTCCAAAATACTCTTCCGTAATTCCACATCACGAGGTACACACACCCTCCCTTTGTAACGCATCATCCCACTAGAGTCCGATACGAAGTCGGTTTCCTTCCCGCTCATTATCAAATCTCGTTTGACCATTAGCTCACTATCCTCAACTTGCATTACTCGGACTCGATCAAATAGTTCATTTGTGACCTTAAGCATACCCAGTATAGGGTAGTTTTGCTCGTGCGTTCTTAACTGACGAGAAGCATAGGCAAACTTTCCATTCCTGCATCAGAACACAACCCAAACCTTGCTTGGAAGCATCATAATAAACACTGAAATCCTTCTCGGTACAAGGAAGAACCAACACTGGTGTCATAGTCAACATTCGTTTCAACTCTTGAAAGCTTTCTTCACAACGAAGTGTCCACACATACGGTTCTCCTTTCCTAGTGAGCTTAGTCAATCATAGTGCCAACTTCGAAAATACCTCAATGATTTTACGATAATAGCCAGCCAAACCCAGAAAACTCCGGATTTCAGTAACCGACTTGGGCACTGCCCATTGCATAACTGCTTCAACCTTTGAAGGATCGACAACTACCCCTTCCTTGGATATTACATGTCCGAGAAAGTTCACCGATTCCAACCAGAAATCACATTTAGACAATTTAGCATACAACTGGTTCTTACTCAAGAGTTCTAGAACAATCCTTAGGTGCTCTGCATGTTCCTCTCGGCTTTTGGAGTAAACCAAAATGTCATCAATAAATACCACTACGAATGAATCCAAATACGGATGAAAAATTCGATTCCTGTAGTTGGTAAATATTGTTGGGGCATTCGTTACACCAAAAGGCATGACCAAATACTCGAAATGTCCATACCTCGTCCTAAAAGCAGTCTTAGGAATGTTTTCCGATTTCACACGAAGTTGGTGGTAACCCGACCGAAGATCTATCTTTGAAAACACTACCACCCCTCTCAGCTGATCCATCAAGTCATCAATCCGAGGCAATAGATACTTGTTCTTAATAGTAACCTTGTTCAACTGCCGGTAGTCAGTACACAACCGCATACTACCATCATTCTTCTTAACCAACAAAACAGGCGCACCCCACGGCGAGACAATAGGACGAATAAACTTCTTGGCCAATAAGTCCTCAACTTGCTTTTTCTACTCAGTCAATTCTAACGGTGCCATCCTATAAGGAGCTATAGAGATGGGTCCCATTCCAGGTACCAAATCAATAGAGAATTCCACTTCTCTTATTGGAGGTAACTCCGGAATATCACCAGGAAATACCTCAGGAAAATCACGAACTATCGGAATATCCTCAACCTTAGGTTTCTCAATACCCTCCAAGGATGCCAACAACATAAACACGACTCCTCCCTCCTTACAGGAAGTCCTGACTTCCTTTGCCGATAACGGCTTCATGTTATTAACCTCATCAGAAACCTCATCTAGATTCCCGAATACCACGGTCTTATCGGCATAATTAAGCATTACATGATTCGCCGACAACCAGTCCATCCCCAGAATTAGATCCTACTGGGATAGTGGTAAGCAGATTAAATCCACGGTAAAAGTCCTACCGTTTACCACTACCGGACATCGAGATACCACTGTCGACACCACCACAGGCACATCAGTTGGGGTGGATACGACCAAGTCGAAAGGCAACGACTCAGTTTGCAATTTCAGTCTATCCACGCATTCAATAAATACAAAGGAGTGTGTCGCTCCCGAATCAAACAACACTAAAAGGGGAATATCTGCCACCATGCAATTACCTTTTATCAGGCCATCTGCACCCGAAGCCTCTGCACCACTCATAGTGAATACTCTGCCGGTGGATCGATGACGTTCAACCCTTACCGCATTCACACTCTACGGTAGCTTGGGACAATATCTTCGGATATGTCCAACCTCCTTGCAATGATAACAGGTTAGTGCCATTCCGGGGCACGAGTCACCGACATGGGTTCGGCCTCACTTGCCGCACAAGGATGGAGAGTTCAACCGTGACCCTCCGACATTGGCATGAGTCCTCGGCCCATGCGAAGTATAACCTTGACTACCCGTTGGACAAGAGTAAGGTTTCCGTTCCTCTTGAAACACCTTGCTCTTCCCTTTCTCATGCGAGATATTCCTCTGAGGCCCAAATTTTTTGGGAGGAAGTGATCTTGACGCCATCACTTCATCCGCCTTCATATCATCCTCAACCATTCTACACTTGTTGACCAATGTATAAAAATCAGTGATCTCTTGATGCCTAAGCATCGTTTTCAGCTTGGGCTTCAAACCCGATTCAAACTTCGAACACTTGGACCTTCCGTCCGCCTCCAATTCAGAGTAAGGACAAAATCGGGCCAATTCTTCAAATTTGGCCGCATATTCTCCCACCGACAGGTTACCCTGTTCCAACCTAAAGAATTCCATCTCTTTCTGACTCCTCAGATCAGCAGGAAAATGCTTCCGAAGGAATTTCTCTCTGAATGTACACCAGAGAATCACTTGCCCTTCAGCCTCCATTTGGCGCCCAGTGAATTCGCACTAGTTCTCGGCCTCCTTAACTAACATATAGGTGGCATACGCCAATTTTTGAGCATCAGAACATCTCAGAGCCTTGAAAATCCTCTCCAGTCCCTGAATCCATTCTATGGCAGCATCAGGAGCGAACCCACCTTGAAACTGACTGGGGTTCCTCCTGCAGAATTCATCCAATCCTCGATACTCAGCCGGACAGGGTGGAATCAAAGGTTGTGAACTCGGTCTTGGTGTCGTATTCTGATTCAGGTGTTGCAAGTTCTCGTTCATGTTTGTCAGCACTGCCGCAATCCGAGCCAACAATTCTTTCTGACCCGATCCTCTTCCTCGTCCTCTTCCAGACATTTTAGTAACGGGTACCTGCACTCATTCATCCATTAGTAAACCATGTTTAACCAGATAAATCATCACATAGTTAAATCAACTAAAGGTTACAAAAAAGTAAGTAAGGCCATACCCTAGGCCGCAGAATTAACTATGCTCTCATACCATATTGTAAGGACCCAAATTTTACCCTTGAAATTTTTTCCTTAATTTAATCCAATTTCATGCATATAACTATAAATTATAATTACTGATTGAATGAACTTATTTAAAAGATCTCACCTCCCTCATCACACCCAATCTATAAACCAAAAGTAACATACCAAATCAAATGGATTCCTCTCCTTCTACAATCCCAACTTTAACACCCTAGGTTTCATTTACCTAAAATATTGTAAAATTCAAAAAGGTGTGGGATATACTGTTGAATTCTCGCTTGAGCGAGGTGTCAGTATTTCTCCCAGGATTTTCCCTGGAATTCTAACCTGAGCGAGAGTTGGCTCGCCTGGGCGAGAAATGCCCTCTAGAGGCTGTTGATTTCTCGCCTGAGCGAGAATTGGCTTGCCTGAGCGAGAGGAGTTTGCAGAGGTTGTTGAATTCTCGCTTGAGCGAGAGCGTCAGAGTTTGAAACTTTAAAAGGAGGGGATTTCTCACCTGGGCGACATGTTCTCGCTTGGGCGAGAATCTAAAAGTCTGAACCCTAAAATAGGGCCCTAAACACGAAAAGTGGTAGAACTTTTGGGAGAAAAGAGAGGTAGAGGCGATTTTGAGAGCAATGATTCGTGTAGAAGCTACTATAAGCTAGAGAAGAGGTAAATCACTTGATTTTGACACTCTATCTAGTTTTGAAACTCTATTTGCTCTTGTTGGATCTCTTCTCTTATCTTGAAAAACCAGTAAACCCTCTCATTTGAGTTGTGGTTTGTTTTATCTAACTTTTCCCTTGAAAATTCATGGTTTAGAGTTTGTATTTGGAAATGGGGTTGATTGGTGGTTGATTCATGAAAACCCCAAAACATAAAACGAAAATGAGGTGAAAGGGGGAACTATTAGGTTAGAAAATGTGGTTTATGAGTTTTAATGTTGATTAAGAGTGAATATGTATTTTTACATGCTTGAAATTCCAAAAGGGGATGGTTTTGAGAATCATTGCAAATATGAACCTCTTTTATGAATGAATTTGTAGTATATGTTATTTATGTGATATTGTGAAATAAATGACTAATTATTGTTATTGTATGGTGGGAATGAGGAAAGATCCTAAGGTTGGAGGAGGTGACGAATGAACTTATAAAGTTACCAAAAACCAACCCAACGCTCACTAAGGTAAGGAGAAGCATTATACTTGTATATTCTGTAATAAATAGTGTTGAATTTTCTGTTTAATCATGGATTATACGAGAAAGAAAAGGAAAACCTATTTTTAGCTCTCCTCAGTGGTTTAGCAACTTTGGCTCAAGTTATGTAGCAAACTTTGGCTCAAGTTATGTAGCAACATTTAACTCAAGTTTTGTAGCAAACTTTGGCTCAAGTTATGTAGAAAACTTTGGATCAAGTTATGTAACACAGTTACATTTATGTGAATTACTGTAATTATCGGTTAAGGTGAAATAACTCTTTGTAATTATTTAATTTATTTATGATAATTTAAATTGTTTACCTAACCCTATTTAAAATGTGGATTATTGCATATTGATGTTTTATTGAGTTAATGACTTACTCCTTTGTGTTTTCTGTGTATTTGTCAATGATAATCCCATTGCAGGTGAAAGACGGTTTAGGGAAGCATTGATTAGGAGCTTTAGGATCCTTGATGATTTAAGGATGTTTATGATTTTGACTATTCTTGCCATACATGAATATTTGTTGACAATGTTTGTAATTATGGGTACATTAATTTTAAAACCTCATGACTTGACATGTGATGACCCTTATTTACATTATGAATTCGAATTATGTTTTTCTACAATTGGAGGTAGTTAATGTAAGAAACTGAAAATGTATGTTCAGGGTTAATAGATGACAAAAGAAATGGATGAATGAAAGAATAAGGGAATTTGATGTACGATCTAGAGTGAGAAACTAAGTATAAATGGATTAAAATAAACTAAAATTTCTAGGGGGAAATTTGGGTTCTTACACCAACCCCTTTTGTTCAAAAAAAATCTTTAGGAGATGTGTTAAAGGTTTCGTGTGATGTCTCCCAGTTACCTCAACTGTAAATCAAAGGCGACACAATAGCAATCAAGATTCCTGAGAAGGAATATCAAGTCGAACTTCAATTTTGTAAGATTCATTTGCATGGTAGGGTCACTCTATCAAAAGGTGATGCCCCTATCAAGTTTTTAGACCTGAAAGCGAAGTTACCTGCTCTCTGGAAAAAGATAGGTAAGTGGACCATGATTTCTCTTGGTAGTGGTTTTTATGAATTCTCCTTCTCCTCCATTGATGACATGAGAAGCGTTTGTGGCATGGGCTCTTGGAATCTACGCCCAAGAGTCACACGGGTGTTTCTTTGGACTCCGAATTTTAATCCTAGTTTCCATAGGATGGGAAATGCACAATGTTCGGTTAAACTTATGGGTCTTCCCCAAGAGTATTGGAGTCCAAAAATCATTTTCTCCATTGAATGGGGTATCAGAACTCCCATCTCATTAGGTGAAGCAACTCATTGCAGATCATTTGGGCATTTTGCAAGAGTTCTTGTAGATATAAATCTCAAAGCTTCGCTTCCAGAGCAAATCCTTAAATCCTTGTGGAACGAGATGGATTTGCTTTCTTTGTGATGATAGAATATGAAAAACTTCCTGATATGTGTATTGGTTGTCACGCTATTGGTCATTTAGAGTCCAAGTGTAGGAGAGCTCTGAAAAATAATGTTGAGGAGGTTGCTCAAACTAAATCCTCCAATAAAGATACCATCATCCCATCAATTGCTCAAAATGCTCCTTTTAAAGAGTTTTTTATTCAGTTAGACATAAATCAGGAGGTGACTGCTACAGATGAATTGGTGGGTTCTCCTCCAAGAATCAGAAATCCTTCCGTGGAATTGAACTTAGGTAAGGAGGTGGATAAAATTGGGGAAGTAGAACTGGTTAGAGATGTGGAGACCAATACATCAATCAAGGCTACTGATATAGTCCATGATTGGGATGGGGATAAGGTTTCATTGGTGAAACCGGTGGAAGCTATGAGTAATTCAATTGTAGCCCAAGACCAGAGGATGAAACATAAGAGGAAAGAGATTTCACTCCTGTTATATCGAGATCTCAAAAGAAGTCCTTAAAGAATAAAGGTATATCTGTAAAGGCTCATAATACTCGTAAGGGGGGATACCTAAACTTTGTGAAATGAAGTTATTATATTGGAATTGCAGGGGAATAGGGGATAACAAAACAAAACTAGTCCTAAAGAACTTGTGTCTCTCGAATAATCCAGACATGGTCTTTGTTTCAGAGCCTATGATCTCTCCAGAGGATATCAATCCTTTGTTTTGGGGTGCTTTAAATTTAAAGATTTTTGTGATTAATAATGGGGCTTCTTTGCTACCTAATATATGGGGTCTTTGTAGAGTTGATTTATCTCCAATTATCATAGCTAACTCGTCTTAGCAGATTTCTGTTTTTATCACTCTGGACAACCAACTTGTGAATGTTTGTGCAGTTTATGCCAAAACAAGTTATTTGCAGAGGAGAAGTCTTTGGTCTGATATCCAGGATATTTTGTCTAATCATGTGGGTCCTTGGTGTTGTATTGGTGACTTCAATACGGTCATGGGTGCTAATGAGTGCAGGGGCGTTGGTTATCCATCTGGAATCTCTTTTGAGGATTTTAGGAACTTTTCATATAGCTCTAATCTCATCAATCTTTTGACAAGGGGTTCTGAGTTCACTTGGACCAATAGAATAAGGGGAGCCAGGTTAACCGAGATGAGGTTAGATAGAAGTCTTTGTAATGACAGTTGGTTTGAGGTTTAGAATTAAGTCACTTGATGCACACTGCCTAGAGTTGCTTCTAATCGCAATCCTTTCCTGTTTTCTACTAATAATGACAACATCAGGAGGATATCTCAAATCAATTTTCACATAATGTGGTTAAATCACTCAGATTGTAGTAGAGTGGTTGCTGATTCTTGGAGGAATGAGGTGTATGGTTGTCCCATCTTCATATTATCTCAAAAGCTTAAGAATTTGAAACTTGTGCTTATGGATTAGAATAGGAATATCTTTGGTGACATCCATCTGAGAGTTCAAAATGCCTTGGCCAATGTTGATCAAATTCAGAATCAGATCTCTGTTGTTGGTACCTCCTCTTAGTTACTTGATGATGAAGAAGATGCTCAACAAAGTATGCTTTTGGCTCTTAAAATAGAGGAAGACTTCTGGCGAGAAAAAGCTAGGCTCAACTGGCATAATCTTTGGGATAAGAACACTAGTTTTTTGCATAAAGTGACTTAGATCAAGCAAGTTTCTAAATATTTAGCATTTTTAAAGGAGGGTGACCACTTTCTGACCAATAATGATGAGATTTCTTCTCATGTGTTAAATTATTTCACCAATCTATTTGCCTCTTCCAACATTATCTCCAATAATGGCTTGGTCAAATCTGTGATCCCTAAGCTTGTCTCTGCAGATGATAACTTGATGATATCCTCTATTCCTTTTGATGTAGAGATTAAGTCATCTACTTTTTCTATGAATGGAGAGGATGCACCAGTCCTAGATGGATTTGGTGGGTGTTTTTACCAGCATTTCTGAGATGTTGTTCACATGGATGTTTGCAACTTAGTTAGGCAATTTTTTACACAAGGATGGATGTTGCCTAATCTTAATTCTAACAAGGTGATTCTGATCCCTAAATTTCCTGGTGCTAGACAGTATTGAAGATTCCATGCCCATTTCCTTGGCCAATTTCCAATTCAAAATCATCACCAAAGTTATTGTCGATAGATTAGCCTTGGTTGCTCCTAATATTGTCTCTATCCAGTAGAGAGGTTTCATTAAGGAGAGACAAATACTTGATTGCCTTTGTTCAACCTCTGAAGCTATAAATCTTTTAGATCATAAAACCTTTGGTGGGAATCTGGCCATTAAGATTGATATTAAAAAGGCTTTTGACACTATGGATTGGAATTTCATTCTGGACACAATTAAAGCCTTTGGCTTTAATGAGACTTTCCAAATCTGGATTAGAGTAATCCTGCACTTAGCTAAGCTCTCTATTAGTGTGAATGGTCAAATGGCGGGTTTTTTCTCTTGTACTAGAGGAGTGAGGCAAGGTGACCCCCTTTCTCCCATGTTGTTTTGCCTTGCTGAAGATGTGCTTAGCAGAGGTATCTCTAAGCTTCTGTTTGAAGGAAAAAATCAGTCCTATTACTGGTCCAAACAACTAAAAACTGCCAATGCATCAGTTAGGAAAATCTCAAACATTGCCTCACAAACATTGGTGTTAGAAAAATTACTACTCTGACTTGGCATAAGGTTTCCCTTCCTCTTAAAAATAGTGGTCCTGGTCTTAGATCTTTACAGCAGCTTAACAAGGCTCCTTTGCTTAAGCTTTCTCGGGAGATGTTGGCCTCTCCTCATGAATGGTCAGTCTTTTGTAGGCAAAGATTTTGTAAGTCTTCCTTTCCCTCAAAGAGACACTTCAAATCTTCTATTTGGTCTAGTATCAAACCCAATTGGTCCAATGCTTGGCAGAATTCTCTTTTTCTAGTGGGTAATGGGCATGACATAAACTTTTGGACAAATAATTGGCTAGGTGATCCTCTAGTTGAGATCCTTCAAATTCCTGAAACTTCGCTCTTCTAGACACTGTTGCTGACTTTTATGACGGTAATAATTGGCTCATTCCTCAATTAATGTTTAAAAAATGTCCATAGCTTGGTGCTAGGATTTCTCAAATAAATCCTACAATTGATATAGACATATTCATTTGGACAAGAAAAAATGATGGTATGCTAACTCTGAAAGAGTCTTATAATTGTCTTAGCAGCATTAGTACCATGCCTAGCTGGTGCAAAATCATCTAGTCTAATTCTATTTCACCTTTAAAATCTTTCACAACGTGGAGGCTTATTCATCAGATAATTCCCACTGATGAAAACCTTATGAGTATGGGTTGATCTATGGCATCTAAGTGCAGCTTGCGTAATGTAAATGCTGAATCTTCTAATAACCTGTTCTTTGCTTGTCCCTTTTCTTTAACAATTTCGCAATGGTGGAGCTGCATCTTTGGAATTCCTTTGAACTTGACTTCGATTGAGAACCTGTTGAAAGCTTGCCAATTGCATTGGAGTCCTCATTTGAAGGAGGTGATTGTTGCTAGTATTATTCACCCGGTTAACATTATTTGGTTTTGCAGAAATCAATTGAGATTCAGAGGAATAATTATTAATTCTACAATGGCAATCTCTAAGATTAAGCTCGTCATTAATATGTCAGGTAATTCCTCTAAAGCTTGTGCCCACAATTTTAAGACTGAGAATGCAAATAAGAGGGGGGGGGGGGTGAATTAGTTGACTTATAAGTATGGCCACTTTTTTTGAAAAATTAAGAGTTAAGTGCAGCGGAAATTTTATGCAGAAAATTAACAAACAAAAATCAAGAGATAAAGGAGAAGAGAGTACACATATGTTTTTATACAAGTTCACCTTCTTGTCCATCAAAGGCTACGTCCAATACTCTTGCAGCACAAGAGATTTATTGACTAAATATTATGAGTTGTAATTACAATATCTCACCCCGAGACCTCTATGTACCTTACACACTCACTAATACTTATTCACTCTTGGAAAAAACATTTCCAAGTAATTCTATCCCCTTTCTTTTCACACCCTTGTGAAAGAAAGAAATCTGCAATATCAATGAAGAATGTATAATAATGGCAAGATTGCCTTTTACAAGTTTAGTATGTAATATAACTTGCAATCCAACAACTCTGTGTATACTAAGTAATAATGCTCTTAGAAGTTTGTAAACTATGAAACACTTTACTTCAAGTTTATTTCTGAAAGTTTATTTTTGTTGAGACACTTTGTTTCTTAGAAACATGGCTTTTTGAATAGCCAAGACCTCTTCGGTCTGTTGAGTGTCTTTGATCATCAATGATCTTATTCAGACTTTTACTACTCTTGTTCAGCTTATTAAGTTCAATATTTAAAGTTGAAATTTTATTTTCAAGAGTAATACAGTTTTTATATGAAGATGATGAGGGTTTGTTTCTAAAACATCTAACTCTGTTTTTTGTTTTAGAAACATTTTTGTTAATTTTACATATTCACCATGCAAACCATTAAAAGCAGTTTGTAGTTCAGAGGAAGAAAATAGGTTAGATTCATTTACCTCTTCATCATCAGAGTGATGAGATGCCATTAGTGAGAGATGTGCTTGTTCTTCATTTTCTGGTTCAGAGGCGGAACTTGTATCATTGTCTTCCCAAGCAATATAGGCTCTCCGTCCATTCTTCATTTCATTCTCCCCTTTGAAAGAATTCTTTTTCAGGTTTGGACAGTCCATCTTCATATGATCAGGCTTGCCACAATCAAAGCATGTGAAGTTTTGGTTTGAAGTGGAGGCATCATTGTTCTTGGTGAATTTCCTCATTTGTCCAGTCTTAGCGCCTTTGTTCCTTTTAGGGAACTTGCTGAACTTATTTACAAGAAGACTCAAATCTTCCATCTCTTCCTTTTCATATTCATCTTCTGATGATTCATATTTGTCTAATTTGTTCTTGCAATTTACCAAACAAAGCAGCCAAAGATATTTTTGATAAACTTTTCTTTTCAGAAATGGCTGTTACCTTTGGTTGACACATTTTTGTGAGTGATCTTAGAACTTTCAAGTTCAAGTCACTATTTGATAGTACTTTACCAAGTGAAATAAGGTGATTTGTAAGGTGAGTAAATCTCTTTTGAAGATCCATAATTTTCTCTCCAGGTTTCATACGAAACATTTCGTATTCCTGGGAAAGAGTATTTAGTCTCGACCTTTTTACCTCTTTGGTTCCTTCGTGTGTGGTCTCTAGAGTATCCCATATTTCTTTGGCAGATTTGCAGTTTGATACTCTAAAGAACTCGTCAATGGCAAGTTCTGAAGTGAGGATGTTCTTTGATTTAAGATCATATTGCACCTTCTTTTATCTTCATCATCCAATGAAGATTTGGTATTCTATGAATAGTCACTATTTGATAGTACTACAGTGAATGGTTCATATATCCATGTCTTGAGATTCTATGAAGATTCTCATTCTGATTTTCCAAAACTCATAGCACTCTCCAACAAAGCTTGGAGGTCGATTGATGTTGGAAACTTCTCCTAGGAATGATCTTGAGGCCATCTTCGATATAGGATCAAATTTGAGAATAAATTACTAAAAAAAAAGCTCTGGTGCCAATTGTAAGACTGAGATTGCAACTAAGAGGGGGGGGGGGGGGGGGGGGGGGTGAATTAGTTGACTTAAAAGTATGGCCACTTTTCCTACAAAATTAAGAGTTAAGTGCAGCGGAAATTTTATGCAGAAAATTAACAAACAAAAATCAAGAGATAAAGGAGAAGAGAGAACACAGATGTTTTTATACGGGTTCACCTTCTTGTCCACCGAAAGCTACTTTCAGTACTCTTGCAGCACAAGAGATTTATTGACTAAATATTATGAGTTGTCATTACAATATCTCACCCCGAGACCCTTATGTACCTTACATACTCACTAATACTTATACACTCTTAGAAAACACATTTCCAAGTAACTCTATCCCTTTTCTTTTCACACCATTGTGAAAGAAAGAAATCTGCAATATCAATGACGAATGTATAACAATGGCTAGATTGCCTTTACAAGTTTAGTATGTAATATAACTTGCAATCCAAAAACTCTTTGTATACTAAGTAATAATGCTTTTAGAAGTTTGTAAACTATGAAACACTTTACTTCAAGCAACTCAGAAAAATTCACTTCGAAAGTTTAAGCAAAAGTTGCCAGAAGTGCTGAAAAATATATCAGAATGTGTTTAAGAGCTTTTTGAAAATTGTATGAGAGTTGTGTCAAATTTGTTTATAAGTTGTATGTTGAATCTGAGTCCCAATGCATAAATATAGACTTTCCAATCAACCATAATACCTTTAGGAATGGGTAGGATTCATTTGGAATGGAACCATTTCGTTTGGGATGAAAAACTGTTCATTTTAAATCTGAAAATTGGTGTAACAGCTCTCAGTAATCGATTACAGCATGTGGGTTATCGATTACCCAAAATTTCTGTCCATCTGGGTTTTCAAAAATTATTTAGCGTAATCGATTACACACTTGAGTAATTGATTACACCCTTGAGTAATCGATTACCCAAACTTTCTATTCAACTGGGTTATCAAAAAATATTTAGAGTAATCGATTACACACTTGAGTAATCGACTACCCAACTTTACTAAAACTGATAATCTGTTACTTTGAGACAGTAATGGATTAATCTAATCAGTTTGATGTTGGATAACTCATTTGTTTTGTCTATACTTGAAGTTTTTCAATTTTCTTTAAAAAAATTGTTTGAGCATTACTAATATTGTATATTTGAGAGTATAGGATAGAAGTACCTATTTAGACTTAGACTAATTTATCTTGAAGTTTTATCTTCTTTGTCTTTATAAGTATTTTTCCTTCTTCTTTTTGGTGATGTTGGTGTCTTCATCAAAACCGTGTCAAGGTTAGGAGCGAAGATCTTCTTAACAATCTCCCCCTTTTTGATGATGACAAACCAATATCTTCTTAACAGTGTGGTTTGCTGAGAGCATCATACTTTGTGATATTCTTGAGTTGTCTTGAGTATGCTCCCCCTATTTTGTATGCTCCCCCTTTTATTTGGAGTTATGTGCCTGAAGGAATTTTGGCAGAAAATACACTTCTCCCAACTTTTCTCCCCCTTTTGACTTCATCAAAAAGAAGAAAAGCCAAGAGTCCAACACAATATATATAGCATACAATATGTATATAGCAGTCAAGAAGGTAATCATAAAAGTAACATTGCATAATAAAACATTAAAATATGTTCATACAAATTTAAAAGAAATAGCAAAAACATCAAATTGTTCATAATCATGCAACATTACAAACAGAAATCCTAAACACAGAGATAATCTAAGATTCAGGCTCAGAGTTGTCTTTATCAATTTTCATGCTACCCAGCTTAGAAGAGAGACGATGAAGTTCAAACTGGATGTGTTGATTCTGAGCATCAAAAGCATCCATTCGGTTAGAGGTGTAGCCTCGAAGCGAAAACAACTAATACATAATCATCTGATTGGAAGGCATGGCAGCAGATGAGGAAGTTTGAGCATAAAACTCAGAATGGTTAGGATTGGCAAGTTCTGGTTGATCAGTAGGAGCAACCGGTCTATCAGTTCTATGGTTATAGTTGCGGCGGTCACGATGATCTATGGAGAAACCCATTTTATGGACAACTTCCACATCAATCTTGCTTTCACGGAGATTAAGAGCAACCTTGGTTTCACCAGTAGTAGAAACACCGAAATGCTCAAGAATATTGGTTATGAAGATTGCATATGGCAAGGGGCTTTGAGTTCCTCGAACTGTCCACATTTGTCTCATTATCATCTGAGTCTAATCGATTATGATATTATACTTCATAAAATACATCAATTGAAGTTCTATGTCACTGATTTGAGAATGATTTGAAAATTTAGGTAAAATGACATAGCTCAGAAAATAATGAAGCAAACGATCTTCAAGTTTGAGATGTCAATCAGATAGGATATCTCTTTTGAAAATTTAGGTAAAATGACATAGCTCCGAAAATACATAATCAGTCGCACCAAAGCCATGTTTCTTACGCATTTCTATTTCCTCTTTTGAAATTCTACACAGAGAATAGTAGAACTCCCTTCGATCATAGATATCCCATTGACAAGCAAGGCCAAAAACCGTTGTGTTACCTTGAGTGGGTATGTTACAACACAATGAACTAAAAGTTTTTGTATCCAAAATAATGTCTTTTCCTTTCACGTAGGAAGTAAGACGTTTTTTCCGGAAGTTCATGTTGCAGTAAAATACTCTAACAAGTTCAAGTTAAATATCATTCGTTTCACAGCAAAAATCGAAATTTTTTTGTTGTTGTAAAAGATAAGGAAAAATAAAATCTTCAAACTCAAAATTCCCGACATTACCGAATTTTGGAGTAAAGATGGTGCGTCCATGGAAGTGCTCCTCGAAGACTTTGTGTTGTTCATCATTTGCAAGAAGTCTTGTTAAATCCAGAGGGTTAGACTCCAAAGATGAAGTTCCTTGCTTCGTTTGAGTCACATTAGAGCATTGCTTCTTTGATCTAGAAGAGGATGCCATGGATTGGGTTTTTGAAGGTTTTAGGTTTTCTTTTGTTTTGGGAGATTTGGGTTTTTTTTATTTAGGCCACTAAACACGAAAATGATGATGTAGAAGTGTTCAGAATTGAAAAAGTGATAAGAATTGATACAAAAATCACCCAAAACAGATCTAAAAAGAAGTTTTTAGAGAATGGGATGGGTGAACACGAGTAAGGAAGAAGATGAGTTTGAAAAAGTGCATAAAGTCATATACCTGCACAGAGTAATCGGTTACTCACATTTGAGTAATCGGTTACGGAGTTTAAAAATTTAAAAATTTCCAAACAATAGTTTTGAGTAATCGATTACACACATGAGTAATCGGTTAGTGAAACTCCCTGTTTCACCCTATAATCGGTTACTCTCTAGAGTAGACCTGTCAAAATGGGCCGGGTATAGCGGGCCGGCCCGCCAAGGCCCCAAAAGGTATAGGGCTTGGATACTAAAGTTTGAGTATTTTAGTTAAACCGGGCTTTTTAGCCCGGCCCGGCCGGGCCACAATAAATTCGGGCTCGGGCCGGGCTTACCCGTTCGGGTTTGGGCCATTGTCTACTCATTTTCTTCCCTCTCATTTGGCTTTTCTTACCTGTGCATTTTACATGATGTAATCGATTACAATATACTCGTAATCGATTACAACATATGAAAAGCATTAGTTTTTGCTATTTTTTAAACAGTGTAATCGATTACACAATTATGGTAATCGATTACATGCTGATAAACTAATCAGACATGTGCATTTTACATGATGTAATCGATTACAATATACCCGTAATCGATTAAAACATATTAAAAGCATCAGTTTTTGCTGTTTTTTAAACAGTGTAATCGATTACAGAATCCTAGTAATCGATTACACTGTTTAAAAAACAGCAAAAACTGATGCTTTTAATATGTTGTAATCGATTACGAGTGTATTGTAATCGATTACATCATGTTAAAAGCATAAGTTTTTTGCATTGGTGTAAAAAATAAAATAATCCGGGCCGGCCCGTCGCAGCCCGCAGCCCGCTTTGGGCGGGTTTGGGCCTCATTTTTAGCAACATAAAATATAACCGGGCTTTTTAGCCCGGGCCGTTTTAGCCCGAATCAAAAGCGGGCTAGCCCGAACCCGTCCGGGTAGCCCGTTTTGACAAGTATACTCTAGAGTGATTGATTACTGACCCCAAAAATAATAATTTTAGGCATACTAATGCTATGAAAAAGATTTTTGACCCAAAATTTGGAAATTTTAAACATAAGTGAACACATTTAAGTACAAGTAGGCATGAGATAAACATAATGAAGCACACATATAATAATATAAACATGTTAAGATAGTTAAGCTTTGTAACACCCCAAATTTTAAGTCTTTAAAATTATAGTATCAGTCCTGGGATCCTCGCTTGAGCGAGAGATTCTCGCTTGGGCGAGAGAGGTTCACCTGGGAGGGTGAAATCCTGGGCTATACTGGAGGATTCTCGCCTGAGCAAGAGTTGTCTCGCCTGGGTGAGAAATGGCATTTTGGGGCTGTTGATACTGTGAGATTCTCGCTTGAGCGAGAGGGTCAGAGTTGAGTTTTTAGAATGGGCAGGATTTTCTCGCTTGAGCGTGAGAAAGCTCGCTTAAGTGAGAACCCGACGAGAACATTAAATGAGGGAAACCCCAAATACATTTTTAGGTTAAGAATTGAAGAAAGGTGAGAGAAGAGAGCATTCCCATGGTCTAGGAGCTTTGATTCTTGTTCAAGAGCTTGAGAAGAGGTAAAACTATCTATCCTAACTCTCTTCTTCTCTTGAGAACCCATCTTTGGTATTATGGATCTCTTCTCAAAGTGGGTAAAACCATGGAAACTCTTTCTTTCGAGTCATGGTTCGTTTTATGTCACTTGTACCTTGTAAACTCTTGGTTTTGAGTTAGTATTCCAAGAATGGAAAGGGTTGGGGGTTGACTCATGGTAACCCCAAAACCCTAGAGAGAGAAAATGTGGTTAGAGAGGAAGATTGGGTAAAACGCTAAAGGTAGAAGACGAGTTGCTTTATAATGTTAAAATATGAGATGATATGTATGTTTTAGATGGTTGAAAACTCATAATGAAAACAGTATAGAACCATTGAAAATATGATAAATATCTTGTATGGTTGAATAATGCAATATAAGTTATTTATTTGCTATTTGGAATGAATGACTAACATTGTGTTATGTGGTGGGAATGAGGAAAGATCCTAAGTTTGGAGGTGGTGCCGGTGGAACTTACGAAGTCGCCAAAAACCAAACCCAACACTCACCGAGGTAAGGATAAGTCTTTAATTTATGGATTGTGTTGGAAAATGCGTGGATTTTTTGTTATGGATAATGAATAAAATGTGAATCACTTAGTCATTATGAACATATATGGGTATGTTGATAATGGTGAGAAGTGAATTTACGGTTTATGTATTGGGGGAGTACCAATGGAAATAAGACTCGAAATGAAATCATGAAATGTAAATCACTTTGTAGTTATAAGCATACGTGAATATGTTTGTAATAATGTCGGGTGTATTTATCATTTTTGTATTGGTGGAGTGCCAATGGAAATAAAACTCGGAATAAAGCAATAAATTGTAAGTCACTTTATAGTTACAAGCATATACGTTATGTTGTAATGATGTCGGGTGCATTTATTGACTATGTATTGGTGGAGTGCCAATGGAAATAAAAATCGGATAAAACAATAAACTGTAAGTCACTTTGTAGTTAAAGGCATATACGCTACGCTGTAATGATGTCAGGTGCATGTATTGTCCATTTATTGGTGGAGTGCCAATGGAAATAAAACTCGGATAAAACAATAAACTGTAAGTCACTTTGTAGTTACAGGCATATACGCTATGCTGTAATGATGTCGGATGCATTTATTGTCTATTTATTGGTGGAGTGCCAATGGAAATAAAACTCGGAAACAAAGCAATAAATGGTAAATCACTTAGTCATTACAAATATATATGGGTATGTTTGTAGTGATGACGGGTGGATATTGGTGGAGTGCCAATGAAAATAAAACTCGATTTAGCCGACCAGAATGGGTTAGCGACTCTAGCTCGAGTTATGTAGCATGGTTTTTCAAAAGTACAGATGACGAAAATGATTTTAAGTGGAATTAATTTATATCGTTGTTTAAACTTATTAAATGTGGATTAACTTACATTGAAGTTTTATTGAGTTAATGACTTATTCCTTTGTGTTGTTTGTGCATGGTAAATGTTAATCCCATTGCAGGTAGGTGGACAGAGAAAGGATGATTTTTGAGTAGGAGATTAGGGACCTTTGTTTTGATGTCTCTTTATCCATTCTTTTGTAACTTTAATTGATTGTAATTGAAGTAACTAATTGTACTATGAATACTATTTTTGTACATGATATAGATCATGGAGACTAGTAACTCGGGATATATGTAGCTCTGGGTGTTTTGGAAACCCATAGCTAATTGTATGCGGTAGTTACTAGGTTATACTAATATGAATTTTGTTTTTCTGCTATCGGATTGTGTATGTACTTTTGGTTCATAGACCGGGTGTGAGGATGGAGAGAAAGATCTTTTAAATAAATTTATTTACTTGATAATTATGATTTATCGTTAAATGCATGGAATTGGATAAAAAATTTCCAGGGTAGAATTTCGGGTCGTTACAAGCTTCATCAAGAATGCCTAATTCACGTCTAATTTTATAAAAAGGTTCTTTAGCCAAGGGTTTAGTGAAAATGTCTGCTAGTTGGTTATGAGTATCAATGAATTCTACAGTCACATCTTTCTTTTGGACTAGTATTGTCACATTTCAGAGGATTGCAGCCTAAGCCTAAGCCATAATATCGTAATTGTTGTTTAAGCCACAACACTTGGGCACAACAACTCCCGCTGCTATATATTCAGCTTTAGCAGTGCTTAGGACAACACATGCTTGTTTTTTGCAAGACCAAGAAACTAAAGCATTTCCTAAAATATGACAAGTACCACTTGTACTTTTCCTCTCAGATTTGCATCCAGCAAAATCTGAATATGAATAACCAACCAAATCACATATACTTCCTTTTGAATACCACAATCCAACGTTAATTGTGCCTTTAAGATATTCCATGATTCTCTTAACAACAACTAAGTGTGATTCTTTTGGTTTAGATTGATAGCATGCACAATGACATACATTGAACATGATATGAGGTCTACTGGCAATTAAATATAAAAGAGATCCAATCATATATTGATTCTTTGATATTTCAATACATTTTCCAGCTTCATCTATATCAATGCAAGTACTAGATCCTATAGGAGTAGTTATTGGCTTGCAGTCATCCATATCAAATCTTTTCAGGAAATCTCTACAATACTTGGATTGACTTACAAAAATGTCATCATCAAGTTGTGTGATTTGTAGTACAAGGAAGTAATTCAACTTCCCCATCATGGACATTTCAAACTCTCCTTGCATCATTTTGATAAAATCACAGGCACGTGGAGCGTGCTTCAAACCATAGAGAGCTTTCTTTAATTTGTAAACATGAGAAGGATGTTTGTAATATTCAAAACTGGGAGATTGTTCTACAAACACTTATACTTGAATATTTCCATTGAGAAAAGCACTATTTACGTCCATTTGATATAGCTTAAAATTTAAAGAGCAGACACATGAAAGTAATAGCCTAATAGCTTCAAGATAAGCAATTGGAGTGAAGGTTTCATCAAAGTGTATACCTTCTTCCTAATTGTATCCTTGGGCTACTAGTCTAGCTTTATTTATAAGAATAATACCATTTTCATCAGATTTATTACAAAATACTCAATGAGTTCCTCTAACATGCCTATTTTTTGGTCTAGGAACAAGTTCCCAAACTTCATGTCTCTCAAACTGGTTTAATTCTTCTTGCATTACAAAAATCTAGTGTTCATCCTCGATTGCAGCATCAATCTTGAAGGGTTCTATTCAAGAAACGAAAGACATGTTTAGACAAACATCATCTAGCATTAAACGGGTAGTGACACCCTTATTTATATCCCCAACGATGTTGTCAATATGATGGTCTCGATGAGTTCTCCATTCTTTTGGTAAATCAGAGTGAATATGCTCTTCTTGTGAGGATAAATTATCAGTCATTTCCAAATGCTCAGAATTAGTGGTAGAATCAATAATAGACTTTTCATTTGAAGGGGAACTTGGCAAGTCCTCTTCATCAAGAGTTAACCCATCCTTTATCACAGGATTGGTTTCATCAAAAGATACATGAACAGATTCTTCCATGGCTAGAGTTCTTTTATTAAAAATTCTATAAGCTTTACTCGTAAGAGAGTAGCCTAGGAAGATACATTCATCAGCTTTTGCATCAAACTTGCTTAAGTTATCTTTACCATTATTTATAACAAAGCATTTACAACCAAATACATGCAAATGAGAAATTTTTGGTTTTCTACCTTTAAAGAGTTCATATAGGGTTTCTTAAGAATTGGTCTTATAAGAACTCGATTTGAAACATAACATGCAGTACTTACTACATCAGCCCAGAAATAGTTTGGGAGGTTAGTTTCATTTAACATTGTACGAGCAAGCTCTTCTACGGACCGATTCTTTCTCTCTACAACACCATTTTGTTGTGGTGTTCTAGGAGCATAGAAATTGTGATTAATACCAAGATCATCACAAAATTCTTCAAAAGAAGCGTTTTGAAATTCTCCCCTATGATCACTTCTTATAGCAGCGATTTTTAGTGATTTTTCATTTTGAACTCTTTTAGAATAAGTGCTAAAGGCATTGAATGCCCCATTCTTATGAACTAAGTATAGAGTCCAAGTATACCTTAAAAAATCGTTTACTATAACAAGAGCATAGTAGTTCCCACCATAACTTTTTGTCCTTGAGGGGCCAAATAAGTCCATGTGTAGTAACTGCAATGGTCTATCGGAAGAAACCATATGCTTAGGTTTATGAGCAATTCTCCTACGCCAAAGTCATGCATCATAATTATCATTAGCAACTAATCATGTTATTGGTAAAGAAAAATCAATGTCAATCATATATATATTATTTATCCTCTTACCATTAGTGAGAGATATGTTTGTTCTTCATTTTCTGGTTCAGAGGCGGTACTTGTATCATTGTCTTCCCAAGCAATATAGGCTCTCAGTCCAGTCTTCATTTCATTCTTCCCTTTGAAAGAATTCTTTTTCAGGTTTGGACAATCCATCTTCATATGACCAGGCTTGCCACATTCAAAGCGTGTGAAGTTTTGGTTTGAAGTGGAGGCATCAATGTTCTTGGTGAATTTCCTCATTTGTCCAGTCTTAGCGCCTTTGTTCCTTTTACGGAACTTGCTGAACTTCTTTACAAGAAGACGCAAGTCTTCCATGTCTTCCTTTTCATATTCATCTTCTGATGATTCATATTTGTCTACTTTCGCCTTGAGAGAAATATTCTTCCTTTTCTTTTCTTGCTCTTCATGTTTGTCAAGTTGGTTGAGTTCTAATTCATGTTCTTGCAATTTACCAAACAAAGCAGCCAAAGACATTTTTGATAAACTTTTCTTTTCAGAAATGGCTGTTACCTTTGGTTGAAACGTTCTGGTGAGTGATCTTAGAACTTTCAAGTTCAAGTCACTATTTGATAGTACTTTACCAAGTGCAATAAGGTGATTTGTAAGGTTAGTAAATCTCTTTTGAAGATCTAGAATTTTCTCTCCAGGTTTCATACGAAACATTTCGTATTCCTGAGAAAGAGTATTTAGTCTCGACCTTTTTACCTCTTTGGTTCCTTCGTGTGTGGTCTCTAGAGTATCCTATATTTCTTTGGCAGATTTGCATTTTGATACTCTAAAGAACTCATCAATGCCAAGTTCTGAAGTGAGGATGTTCTTTCCTTTGAGATCATATTGCACCTTCTTTTATCTTCATCATCCAATGAAGATTTGGGATTCTATGAATAGTCACTATTTGATAGTACTATAGTGAATGGTTCATATATCCAGGTCTTGAGATTCTATGAATATTCTCATTTTGATTTTCCAAAAGTCATAGCACTCTTCAACAAAGCTTGGAGGTCGATTGATTCCTAGGAATGATCTTGAGGCCATATTCGATATAGGATCATATTTGAGAATAACTTACTAAAAAAAGCTCTGGTGCCAATTGTAAGACTGAGATTGCAACTAGGGGGGGGTGAAATAGTTGACTTAAAAGTATGGCCACTTTTCCTGCAAAATTAAGAGTTAAGTGCAACGGAAATTTTATGCAGAAAATTAACAAACAAAAATCAAGAGATAAAGGAGAAGAGAGAACACATACGTTTTTATACGGGTTCACCTTCTTGTCCACCGAAAGCTACGTTCAGTACTCTTGCAGCACAAGAGATTTATTGACTAAATATTATGAGTTGTAATTACAATATCTCACCTGAGACCCTTATATACCTTACACACTCACTGATACTTATTCACTTTTGGAAAACACATTTCCAAGTAACTCTATCCCCTTTCTTTTCACACCATTGTGAAAGAAAGAAATCTGCAATATCAATGAAGAATGTATAACAATGGCAATATTGCCTTTAAAAGTTTAGTATGTAATATAAATTGCAATCCAAAAACTCTTTGTATACTAAGTAATAATGCTCTTAGAAGTTTGTAAACTATGAAACACTTTACTTCAAGCAACTCAGAAAAATTCACTTCGAAAGTTTAAGCACAAGTTTCCAGAACTGCAGAAAAATATTTCAGAATGTGTTTAAGAGCTTTTGGAAAATTGTATGAGAGTTGTGTCAAAGTTGTTTATAAGTTGTATGTTGAATCTATGTCCCATGAATGGGTAGGATTCATTTGGAATGGAACAATTTCGTTTGGGATGAAAAACTGATCATTTTGAAATCTAAAAACTGGTGTAACAACTCTCAATAATCGATTACAGCATGTGGGTAATCGATTACCCAAACTTTCTGTCCATTTGGGTTTTCAAAAATTATTTAGCGTAATTGATTACACACTTGAGTAATCAATTACCCAACTTTACTAAAACTGGTAATCTATTACTCAGAGACAGTAATGGATTACTCTGATCAGTTTGATGTTGGATAACTCATTTCGCACACATGTAACCTGTTACTTAGATACAGTAACTCGTTACACACTATTTTTGGAAATCGTTTTGTCTATACTTGAAGTGTTTCAATTTTCTTTAAAAAATTGTTTGAGCATTACTACTATTGTATATTTGAGAGTATAGGATAGAAGTACCTATTTAGACTTAGACTAATTTGTCTTGAAGCTTTATCTTCTTTGTCTTTATAAGTATTCTTCATTTCTTATTTTTGGTGATGTTGGTGTCTTCATCAAAACCGTAACAAGGTCAGGAGCAAAGATCTTCTTCACAACAATGACATCAAAGAGTTCACAATTCTAAAAAGCTTCAACGTTGACATTCACTATAATAAAGCCCCTCATATCATTTAGATAACCTGGAGTCCTCCTTCTTGGGGATGGATTAAGATCAATACCGAAGGGGCAACTCATGGTGCTCCGGGCTTATCCGGTGGTGGTGGAATTTTTAGAGATAATGGGGGTGATTTAATTGGTGGTTTTTCTGGCTCCTTTGGCATTCAAAATGCGATTTTTTGCAAAGTTGTACAATGCCATTTTAGCAATTGGTTTAGCTTTTTATTAAGGTTGGAAGGTGGTCTGGTTGGAGTGTGACTCCACCGCTGTCGTGGATATTTTTTTAGGAAAAGTTAAGCCCCCCTTGGTAGCATGTAACACCCTAAATTTAAGTATTTAAAATTATA
This sequence comes from Lupinus albus, assembly GCA_009771035.1. NCBI lineage: Eukaryota > Viridiplantae > Streptophyta > Magnoliopsida > Fabales > Fabaceae > Lupinus > Lupinus albus. The sequence goes on from CM020010.1 coordinate 6,576,957, forward strand.
GTATCAGTCCTGGGATTCTCGCTTGAGCGAGGTATTCTCGCCTGGGCAAGAAAGGCTCACCTGGGAGGGTGAAATCCTAGGCTATAAATGAGGATTCTCGCCTGAGCGAGGGTTGGCTCGCCTAGGCGAGAAAAGTGATGTTTTCGACCTATCGAGGCTGTAAGATTCTCGCTTGAGCGAGAGGGTCAAAAATGAGTTTTTAAAATAGGCGGGATTTCTCACTTGAGCGATAAATGGCTCGCTAAAGTGAGGACCTAATGCTGTTACATTAAATAGGGAACCCCAAACACATTTATGAGGGTTAACCTAGAGAGAAGTGAGAGAAAATGGTTTTTTCAAGAGCAAGAAGGCTTGTGAGTCATTTAGAAGCTTGAGAAGAGGTAAAGATCTTGATTCTAACTCTCTCATTCCCTTTGAAACTTATTTTGGGTATGTTGGATCTCTTCTCAAAATGAGAGAAACCATGGAAACTCATGCTTTTGAGTTATGGTTCGTTTTATGTTGTTTCTATCTTGTAATTTCTTGGTTTAGAGTTAGTATTTCAAGAATGGAAAGAATTTGGGGGTTGATTCATAAAAACCCCAAAACCCTAAAGTGAAAATGTGGTAAAAGGGGAAAATGAGTAAAATACTAGAGGTAGAAGATGAGTTTACTTTCTAATGATGAAATATTAGATGAATATGTATGTTTTAGATGGTTGTAAACTTATGATGAAAGTAGTTATGAAACCTTGAAAATATGATGAATATCTTATATGGTTAAATGATGATATATAAGTCATTTATATGTTACTGGAGTAAATGACTAACATTGTGTTATATGGTGGTAATGAGGAAAGATCCTAAAGTTGGTGGCGGTGTCGGTGGAACTTGTGAAGTTACCAGGAACCAAACCCAACACTCACTGAGGTAAGGAAAAGTCTTTAATTTGTACTCTGAATGGAAAATGTGTATTTTCTGGTTGTGCAATGATTAATTGGTGAATCACGTATTTATTATAAACATATATGAGTGTGTTTGTAATAAGGATTTCGTGGATTCACCGGGTATGATTGATAGTGAAATCAATGAAAAGGAAATGTATTTTTAGCCGACCATAAATGGTTAGCGACTTCGGCTCGAGTTTATGTAGCAACAATTCGGCCCGAGTTTATGTGGCAACACTTCGGCCCGAGTTTTGGGAGGAATAGATGGCCAACTAAGAGGGGGGGGGGGTGAATAAGTTGTTTTAAAAAAAACACTAGGAACTTTTCAGCTTTTTCTACTTAAGTACAAATTAACAGAGTTGTAGCGGAAGAAAGTTTAGTAGAAGAAGAAGTGCATAAATCAAAAGTGTAAGGATGAGAAAAATCACACCAGAAAATTATAATGGTTCACCTTCTACCACTGAAGGCTACGTCCAGTCCTCTTGAAAAACCACAAGAGATTTCCACTATTGAATGAGTTTAACTTACAAGCAAAGTCACACCTAGACTCCCCCTAAGTTGTATCACTCACTCACTTCAACAAGATAGTACACCACGGTCCTTGTTTTACAATGCCTCACCAATCCCTATGGTGATTACTTGAGTACAAGTATGAAGATAATAAATGGCTTAATGACAAACTCACAATGTATCTTAATGCCTTATGAAGTTTTCAGAATTCCAAAGAATGTGAAAGTTTTTCTGAAAAACTTCAAAGTGTTCTTGAATAAAAACTAAGAAATTTGTATCAAGAACTTGGATTTTTGAGTATAAAAGTTATGATCTAATTCTGAGATCCTACAAGGTTTATATAGAGTTCCAAAAGGTGTTTAGAATCACTTTCAAAAGGTATAAGTCGTTTGGGAAAAATTGAACCAAGTTGGAACACAATGGTTCAATTTAGAAATCAGATTTTCACAGTAACAGTACGTGGTAATCGATTATTTATCTGTGGTAATCGATTACCAGTTGAAAAACAACTGAAACTGATTTTTGCTTGTGGTAATCGATTACCAATATGAGGTAATCGATTACCTCAGTTGAAATTTCAAATCCAAAGTTGTCAACGGCTAGTGGTAATCGATTACTTCCACAGGGTAATCGATTACACTAGTTGAAATTTCATTTCCCAAAAATGCCGAGAGTTATGGTAATCGATTACTTACCCTGGTAATCGATTACTTACCTTGGTAATCGATTACTTACCTTGTCAACGGTAAGTGGTAATCGATTACTACTACAGGGTAATCGATTACCCTAGTTATTTTTGCCTTTTTCCAACTTTTCAAAAATAACTTGGTTTTTCTTAGGAACTCTTATATTAACCTAGATTAAGATCTTTATTCTTAAGGCATTGTGATTTCTTATGAGTTTGAAATATATGCTACTAAAAGACTAAGACTCTTATAAAAATAAAATATACTTCAGGTTCTTTAAGTCTTTGATCTTCAACAGCTTTTCTTCTTTATTTTGGTGATGTGCATTTGTCTTCATCAAAACCCAGCCTCGGTCAAGGAGCCAGATCATCTTCCCAATCTCCCCCTTTTTGATGTAGACAAATCACTATCGTTTGAAAGTTTGTTCTCAAAGTATAATAATTATACTTGAAGTTCTTTACACTCTTCTTGGCTGTATTTGCTGTGAAACATATGAAACAAATATACAAGCAAACTTTCCTAACAGTTTCTCCCCCTTTTGACTTCATCAAAAAGAAAGAGAAAAGTAGGGATTAACCAAGAATAATATAGTGTATTTGCATTTAAGCATAAACATATTTATTAAAAAATGTATATCTTAAAAAAATGATATAAAATGATGCACACCAATTCTTATAAACATATTAAAAAATGAGACTTAATTGGTGTCTAATTCTTCTAGGATTCCTAGTTCTCTTCTAAGTTTATAGAAGGAATCCTTAGGTAAAGGTTTGGTGAATATGTCGGCTAGTTGATCATGTGTATCAACAAATTCCATTTCAACATCCTTTTTGAGTACATGATCTCTAAGGAAATGGTGCCTAATATCTATGTGTTTGGTTCTTGAGTGCATAACGGGATTTTTTGTAAGGTTAATAGCACTAGTGTTGTCACATCTCAAGGGAATGCAACCTAGGTTTAAACCATAGTCGCGTAGTTGTTGTTTAAGCCAAAGTATTTGAGCACAACAACTTTCCGCTGCGATATATTCAGCCTCAGCCGTGCTTAAGGCAACACAAGCTTGTTTCTTGCATGACCAAGAAACTAAGGCACTTCTAATAAGTGACAAGTACCACTTGTACTTTTTCTATCCGTTTTGCTGCCCACAAAATCTGAATCACTATATCCAACCAAATCACATAGTCTACCCTTTGGATACCATAATCCCACATCAATTGTTCCTTTAAGATATTTAATAATACGTTTGACAGCAATTAGATGTGATTCCTTAGGTTTAGACTGAAATCTAGCACATAAACATACACTAAACATTATATCCAGTCTACTAGCAGTAAGATAAAGTAGTGATCCGATCATACCTCGATATTTAGTAATTTCAATGGATGTTCCAGCCTCATCAGCATCTAGGTATGTATTTGAACCCATGGGAGTAGCTATTGTTTTGCAGTCCTTCATGTTGAATCTTTCTATTAAAGCTTTGCAGTATTTGGACTGATTCACAAATATGCCATCCCTTGTTTGTTTGATTTGAAGTCCAAGAAAATAGTTCAACTTACCCATCATGGACATTTCAAATTCACCATGCATAAGTTTTGCAAAATCACTACACAAGGATTCATTAGTAGAACCGAAAATAATATCATCTACATAAATTTGAACAAGTAAAGTATGATTATCTATTCTTTTAATAAAAAGAGTAGTATCTACTTTTCATTTAATAAAGCCTTGTTCAATTAAGAAACTTGTTAGACGATCATACCAAGCACGAGGGGCTTGTTTTAAACCATATAGAGCTTTCTTAAGTTTATACACATGAGAGGGATTTTTATAATCTTCAAAACCAGGGGGTTGTTTTACATATACCTCTTCTTGAATATAACCATTAAGAAAAGCACTCTTGACGTCCATTTGATATAATTGAAAATCTAATGAACATGCATAGGCTAGCAAAAGTCTAATTGCTTCAAGTCTAGCAACAGGAGCGAAGGTTTAATCAAAATCAATTCCTTCTTCTTGATTGTAGCCTTGAGCAACTAGCCTAGCTTTATTCCTAACAATTATACCATTCTCATCAGATTTATTTCTAAAAATCCAACGAGTTCCTATGACATGCCTATCACTAGGTCTAGGAACAAGTTCCCAAACTTGGTTTCTCTCAAATTGATTGAGCTCTTCTTGCATAACAAGAATCCAATGCTCATCCTCAAAGGCATCATCTACCTTAGATGGTTCAATTTGAGATACAAATGCCATATTTAAGAATGCATCTTTTAAATTTAAACGAGTAGAGACTCCCTTGTTTATATCACCTATAATGTTGTCGATGGGATGATCTCTATGAGCACGCCATTCTTGTGGGAGATCATTATGAACTTGTTCTTGAGATTGATCTTCATCTAAAGTCTTAATCTCCAGATCATCTTGTTCTTCAATGGTTGGAACTTCACTTAGTGAATTACTTGGTATTAAGCTGTCATTATCATCATCACAAACCACTTTTTCCTCCTTAGAGGGGTTAGTTTCATCAAAAGATACATGAATGGATTCTTCTATGGTTAAAGTTCTCTTATTAAAAATTCTATATGCTTTGCTAGTAAGAGAATAACCTAGAAAAATTCCTTCATCAGCTTTAGCATCAAATTTACCAAGTTTGTTTTTACCATTGTTTAGAACAAAACACTTGCAACCAAAAATGTGTAAAAATGCAATGTTTGGCTTTCTCCCTTTGAAGAGCTCATAGCGGGTTTTCTTTAAGATAGGTCTAATCAAAATTCTGTTTGAAACAAAACTAGCAGTGTTAACAGCATCAGCCCAAAAATATTTAGGCAAATTTGACTCATTTAGCATTGCTCTTGCTAGTTCTTGTAACATCCTATTTTTACTTTCAGCAACACCATTTTGTTGAGGTGTTCTTGGTGCTGAAAAGTCATGTAAGATACCATGTTTATCACAATATTCTTCAAACAGAGACAGAGCATTTTGAAACTCTCCCCCATGATCACTTCGAATAGAGGAGATTTTTACAGATTTCTCATTTTGGACTTGCTTAGCATACTTTCTAAATGCATGAAAAGCTTCACTTTTGTGAACAAGAAATAGTGTCCATGTAAATCTGGAAAAATCATCAACTATTAATAAGGCATAGTAGTTTCCTCCAAAACTTTTAGTACTAGTAGGACCAAATAAATCCATATGAATTAATTGTAATGGTCTACTAGTAGAAACTATAAGTTTTGGTTTGAAAGAAACTTTCTTAAGTTTGCTCTTTTCACATGCATCACATTTTCTATCTTTGATAAATTTCATTTTTGGTAAACCAACAACTAGTTCATGTTTGACTAGTTTATTTAAATGATTCATGTGAATATGAACAAATCTTCTATGCCAAAGCCATGCATCATTATTGTTCACTATTAAGCATTTAACTTTAGAGGAAATATCCTCTAAGGAAATCATATAGATATTATTTATCCTATTTCCTCTAAGTTTAGCTTCATGTGTTAACTTATCTTCTATAATGCATGAATCAGATTTGAAAACCACACTAAAACCCTTATCACAAAGTTGACTAATACTTAAGAGATTGTGTTTGAGTCCTTCAGCATAAAGGACTCCATCAATAGTAGTGTGTGGTGGTTTTCCTATTCTACCAACTCCAAGAATTTTACCTCTATTGTTATCTCCGTAGGTGACAAATCCTTTGTCTCTTGGAGTTAGAAATGAGAATTTGCTTCTGTCACCCGTCATGTGCTTTGAGCAGCCGCTATCAAGATACCACAGTTCATTTCCGGCTTTCAAGCATTCCTACAAAAAAATTTAAACCTTAATTTTAGGTACACAATTTAAATTGGGTCCTTTAATGTTAGAACACTTTTTAACCCATATATATTTTCCAGTTGGAATACCAACTTTTCTTATAAAGCATGTGTTGGGTGTATGTCCTATACAATTGCAATAGAAACATGTAGGTTGTTTTATTCTTTGCTGAGAAATAGAAGCACAAGATTTTGAAACTTTGTAATCATGTAAATTGCTTCTAGTAGCTTTAACAAACAAAGGTTGTTTCATACCATTAGTTTTATGGCTATATGAATAACCTAAACCACGTTTATCATGGGTATGCCTTTGATTGTATAAAATATTGTCTAATTTGTGAGAGCTCTTTTTAAACACTTCTAATTCCTTGTTTAAGGAATGTAACTTTGTGTTTAGAGTTTCACAATATAAACAAGTAATGCTTTCCTTATTAAATTTATCCTTGAGATGAACAACTTCCTTTTTAAAGAAATAATTTTGACTTTCTAAGCTTTCAATAATAATTTTTTGTTTGGAACATAACTTAGAAAGTCTCAAAGATTATTTGTGAAGTTCTATGAAAGCATCTTGTAATTCTAAAAAGGAAGGATTATCTAAATCAGCATCACTAACCTCATTTTCATCATCGGAATGATGGGAGGCCATTAGAGAAAGATGTGCTTGTTCTTCATGGTCTGAATCAGAATCAGAACTTACATCGTTGTCTTCCCAAGCAATATATGCTCTTTTAGATTTCTTGTCCATCTTTCCTTTGATTGAGTTCTTCTTTTATAGTGTAGGGCAGTCAACCTTAATGTGGCCAGGTTTAGCACATTCAAAACAAATAAAGTTTTGACTAGATGTTGAAGCATCATTGTTCTTTGCAAATTTCTTTGATAGACTAGATCTTGTACCCTTATTTCTTCTCAAGAATTTGCTGAACTTTTTGACCAAAAGATTCATGTCATTAGACATATCTTTATCAAAGTTTTTGTTATCAAAAGACTCTACTTGAGTGTTTAGAGAAATTGTTTTTTTCTTTTTCTCATTCTCCTCATGTTGCTCTAGTTGGCTAAGTACAAGTTCATGTTCTTGTAACTTGCCAAATAGTGCAGCTAATGACATTTTTGAAAGGATTTTCTTTTCAGAGATGGCAGTAACTTTGGGCTGTCATGCTCTTGTGAGTGATCTTAGAACTTTTAAATTAAGATCACTTGTAGAAAGAATTTTCCCAAGTGCTATCATGTGATTGGTAAGATGAGTGAATCTCTTTTGTAAGTCTAGAATTTTCTCACCAGGTTTCATTCTAAACATTACATACTCTTGTGAAAGAGTATTCAATCTAGACCTTTTCACTTCCTCGGTTCCCTCATGAGTGGTCTCTAATGTGTCCCACATTTCTTTTGCATTTTGATAATTGGACACTTTAAAGAACTCGCCCATGCCTAAGGCAGAGGTAAGAATGTTTTTAGCCTTAAGGTCAAATTGGACTTTCCTCTTGTCCTCATTATCCCAAGCAGTTCTTGGTTTGATAGTGACAACTTCATTGACAAGATGACTTGGTATAAAGGGGCCATTTTCAATGGCATCCCAAATATCCAAGTCTTGAGATTGAATGAAAATTTTCATTCTGATCTTCCAAAAGTCATAGTTTTCACCGTCAAAACATGGAGGACGGTTGATGTTGGAACCTTCTCCTAGGACTGATCTACTAGAGGCCATATCTTATAGGATCAGGGAATAATTTACCCAAACTAGCTCTGATGCCAATTGGGAGGAATAGATGGCCAACTAAGAGGGGGGGTTAATTAGTTGTTTTAAAAAAAAACACTAGGAACTTTTCAGATTTTTCTACTTAAGTACAAATTAACAGAGTTGTAGCGGAAGAAAGTTTAGTAGAAGAAGAAGTGCATAAAACAAAAGTGTAAGGATGAGAAAAATCACACCAGAAAAATATATTGGTTCACCTTCTACCACTGAAGGCTACGTCCAGTCCTCTTGAAAAACCACAAGAGATTTCCACTATTGAATGAGTTTAACTTACAAGCAAAGTCACACCTAGACTCCCCCTAAGTTGTATCACTCACTCACTTCAACAAGATAGTACACCACTATCCTTGTTTTACAATGCCTCACCAATCCCTATGGTGATTACTTGAGTACAAGTATGAAGATAATAAATGGCTTAATGACAAACTCACAATGTATCTTAATGCCTTATGAAGTTTTCAGAATTCCAAAGAATGTGAAAGTTTTTCTGAAAAACTTCAAAGTGTTCTTGAATAAAAACTAAGAAATTTGTATCAAGAACTTGGATTTTTGAGTATAAAAGTTATGATCTAATTCTGAGATCCTACAAGGTTTATATAGAGTTCCAAAAGGTGTTTAGAATCACTTTCAAAAGGTATAAGTCGTTTGGGAAAAATTGAACCAAGTTGGAACACAATGGTTCAATTTAGAAATCAGATTTTCGTAGTAACAGTACGTGGTAATCGATTACTTATCCGTGGTAATCGATTACCAGTTGAAAAATAACTGAAACTGACGATTTTTGCTTGTGGTAATCGATTACCAATATGAGGTAATCGATTACTTACCCTGGTAATCGATTACTGAAATTAAATTTTGGATTTAACTTTCAACAGTAAGTGGTAATCGATTACTACTACAGGGTAATCGATTACCCTAGTTATTTTTGCCTTTTTCCAACTTTTCAAAAATAACTTGGTTTTTCTTAAGAGCATTTATATTAACCTAGATTAAGATCTTTATTCTTAAGGCATTGTGATTTCTTATGAGTTTGAAATATATGCTACTAAAAGACTAAGACTCTTATAAAAATAAAATATACTTCAGGTTCTTGAAGTCTTTGATCTTCAATAGCTTTTCTTCTTTCTTTTGGTGATGTGCATTTGTCTTCATCAAAACCCAGCCTCGGTCAAGGAGTCAGATCATCTTCCCAATTTTATGTGGCAACACTTCGGCCCGAGTTTATATGGCAACACTTCGGCCCGAGTTTATGTGGCAACACTTCGGCCCGAGTTTATGTGGCAACACTTCGGCCAGAGTTTATGTGGCATGTTTTCTTTGTAAAAGAGATGAGAAATTGCTTTTAGCTAACCCTAAGGGGTGTAGTGACTTTGGCTCAAGTAATGTAGCACGGAAAATGAATTTCAAAGTGATTTACTAACATTTTCTAATGTGGATTATCTTATAATGACGTTTATTGAATTAATGACTTACTCCTTTATGTGTTTGTGTTTTTGTCATTGATAATCCCATTGCAGATAAACATGTGACATGAGGTGGTCTCATTTTTGGAAGCTTTAGGAGCTTTATGTTTTGGTTTCACTTATTTGCACAATTTTGTACATGAGTGCTTATTGGATTAGTTGAAATATTTTGTAACTGTGGATATATAACTTAAGTGATTTATTGTAACTCTGGATATTCGTAGCTATGGGTATTTTGGAAACCCATAACTAGTTGTATGCAGTAGTTGCATGACATATTGAAATGAACTATGATTTTCTGTCGAACAAATATGTATGTCATTTTGAATTATGTAATGAGTAGGAATGGGAAAGTGAGAGAGTTAAATATGGTTGTTGGAAATTGTCGGTAAAACTTATGAGGAAATGAATGCATAATGAATAAGATAAGGAGAAAAATTTCAAGGTTAAAATTTTGGTCCTTACAATATGGTATCAGAGCATAGTTAATTCTGCGGCCTAGTGTATGGCCTTACTTGCTTTTTTGTAAACTTTAGTTGATTTAACTATGTGATTTAGGCGAAATGTTGTGTGATTATGTAATGATTTATCTGGTTAAACGTGGTTTACTGATGAACGAATGAGTGTAGGTACCCGTTACTAAAATGTCTGGAAGAGGACGAGGAAGAGGATCAAAACAGAATGAATTGTTAACCCAGATTGCGGCAGTACTGACACATGAAAGATGATTACTTATAATGCATAAAGGAGAGGTAAAGATGACACACGTTGGAAGATCAGGGCTAAGAGGAGGAAATTGACATGACGCGAATAAAATGAAAAGATCAAAAGTACTATGTGAAATCTTCGGTTTTTTCCTTGGGAGGTAAGGTATCGGGAAGGAATTGGAATGTAATAATATCGATTCATACAGATACAGAAGAAGTGGGAGGCAACTAACCAATCGCAACTAGCCACACATACGTTTGTTGTGACTAGTTGAGATAGTTGACATCATAGTGCACAAATATCAACATCATCTTCTCGAAAATGATACAAATAGTACACGCGTACCAAGGTGTTGCAGAAATAAATTTTCCTTCTCTTTCTGTGTTTTCTAATGTATTTGTTTTTATCTTTGTTGTGTTTCTTTCGTTCCTATTTAAACATCAAATACATTAGATGCATTTCAAATGACAATTGATTTTATTTTCATAAATCTTTAATTTTCTGTTGCATTGATAAAATTAAATAAGAATCATGAAAGATTTATTTTCAAACTATGATTATTTGATTTGGTTTTAAAAATAAAAAACATAAATGTTTTTTTTATATTTTAGAATGAGATATGAACATATATTAAATCTTAAAAAACTAATTACTCAATTTAGGGATAACAATGAGTTTAGATGAGTCCGGATAGTGCATTACTCGGACCCACCCCATTGCTTTATTTTTTAATCCAGACACGCCTTTGACTCATGCTAATACCCGCTGGTTATATTACCCATAGGTCACTTATGCATTTGTGTATTTGTTTCATACGGTCTTAGATGTTATTTAGACAATCAACAAAATAAAAAATTATAAAAATTAATTTAAATTTTTAAATACAATGTAATTTGACTATTAAATACAACTTATTTTACTCAAACAAACATTAAAAAAACTTGAACATTAGGATGAAAAATTCATTTAGTAAGAACTATTTGATTAACATAACATTAAATCATACATATATGAATTAATAAAATAATATCATTGTTTAACAATATAACAGTTTAACAACATAACAATCACATTTATGAATTAATATGATATTACAATATCCGTATCGATTATCTTATTTTTCCCCACATGTATTCTTATTTTCTTTACGCATGGAAACTTAATAATTAATAAGAATCATTTTTCTCAGTTTATTTCTTATTTCTCTCTTTTTTTTTTAAAATAGGCCACATAAGATATTAATGTAGTTGTGTTTTTTCTAGAAAGACAGATAAAAATAAATACATTTTATTTTCTTGAAAGAGGATTATAAATGAATAGAGAGGGACATTTTTAATGTTTTTTGGTACTATGGTTCCCCTATCCAATAAATAAAAGTCTAATGGTTTTGGTCAACCCTTAATTATTAATAACAATTTTGAATCTTTTTTATGAAATTCACTCAAATAAGATTTGTCCCTGCATATTATTCAGAGGGCCAAATTTTTACTGAAGAACCTTAATGTATACAAATGAAAAAAATAACTAAAATTTAATATAAAAATAGAAAATGATATATGCACTAATGATGTAAGAGTTTTATACTGTTTATACTATCAGTGTATTATTCGTCATTCATATTTTATAATTACGTAATAGAGATAAATAATAATTTAATGGTTGTGTATAAATATTTATATTCACTATGAATAGATATAAAACTGATTTAAAAAAGTCAAACTCTATTTAATAATAATATTTAAAAATTGTAGTATTAGAAAATATCTTTTTGTACATAAAAACTTATACTATTTTCTAGTTAGTTAATCTTTATAAATGAGAATAAACTATTTCCTCAAGTCACTAATAGGGAGCAGTAGTATTGTTGGTGCAACATGGTGTGTGGCGAGCAATACTGCCAATGCCGATGTGCTGCAGAAGCAATTGGACTACGTATGTAGCCATGGAGCTGATTGTACTAAATTCAAAATAAACGAAAATGTCATATTGAACTTATATGGTTTCCTTTTATTATGAGTATAGGCTATGGACGTTGCAGGTATCCATCTTCTTTTAAAAGGTACGCCCAATTTCCTAATTTTATTGTATTTAATTTACATTATGTTAATTAACTCTCATTTTATAGATAAAGAAACAATCTATATGGGTGTAATTGTGAGTTAAGTTTTGGAAAGAAAGGGAAGTAGAAAGTGTTCGAGCCATTTTATTTGTGTATTTCGTAGCTCTAAGGTCTTCTCTTTCTCTTATTTCCCCTTCAAAACTCAACTCTCAAACAAACCAATAAAAAATTAATAATTATTTCTTCTAACTAATGTCGTTATTTGATTTTGATTTGTTATTTTATTCTTTTTGTGACCAAAGAATAAAGACCTCCATTCCAGTAAGGCATGGTTTACAATACTTTAAATTTTATTATGCATATATAATATTTTTTATATGTGCTTCTTTAATAAAAGAACATATGATGCTTATTGATAAAAGGATGTTTATCAATGAAATAATATAAATAGTTTTTCCTGAAGGGGTAAATATTTTTGAAGACTAATGTTATTTGTACAGTATAATTTAGGAATGATGAAGGAACAAATGCATCAATGACAAAGTCTTTGCAATCCAGTCAAGGTGTGTAGAAGTACAGAACGTGATACCCAAATAAATTGATGGCTATGTACTCTTAATTATTGTCATGGTCTTCCATTTCTATAGTTAAATGTATGAGTTACAAGTATTACATTATGTGATGGCTATGTACTCTAAACCATATTAATATCTATATCTATACTTCTATACTACTTAATAAAGGGAAAACTTAAATTAACTTTCCTATTAACTTCTCATGGTATAATTTCTTATTACCTATTTTACCCTCATAATTATTATAAATATATATTAATCTATACTATCTATACTCATATACTTACTAATAAAGGCAATACTTAATATAACCACCTTATCATGGTGTAATTTCTGGTTTCCAATCTTACCATCATAATCTTCTAAGTTTTACCAAAAAAATCATATAATTGATTTCCTCATCATGTCATTATTATATTATATATACTTCTAATTTCAAGATAAACTGTAAAGTGCAAACTGCACACTAAAAAAACTGCTGACTATTAGTAGGAAACTGCCAACCAATTTCCTATTATTTCTGCAAAGTTCAATCAATTTGAAGGGTATGAGTATTTGGCGAAAAAACCTATTATTCTGCTGATTAGAGAAAGGTTTTGATTGGGGGCGCAAATTAAGGTGAAGGTGGTGTCAGGATTGGGTGTGAAGGATATGGGTGATGAGACTTATACTATTACTTATGTGGTGCCTAAGAGAGGTAATTATATGGTCAGTGTTGAGTGTAATGGCAAGCCAATATTTGACCATAAATGGAGTTTTAAATTTCTAAATGGTTAACCCATAAGGATATAGAGTGAAAAAAACTAATTTCACTCCATTGGTACATATTTCGCTCCATTGTTACATATTTCACTCCATTGATCACATTAATACATTGTTACATATTTCACTCCATTGATCATATTAATACATTATTACATATTTCACTCAATTGTTACATATTACACTCCATTGTTACTATTTTACTCCATTGATCATATTAATACATTAATTGTTACATATTTTACTCCATTTATCATATTAATACATTGTTACATATTTCATTGCATTGTTACATATTTCATTGCATTGTTACACATTTCACTCCATTGTTACTAATTTAACTCCATTGTTAATACATTGAGGGTGTGTTATACTAATATGATATTGGTTTCATATAGTTTGTCACTTTTATAATCCGCAATATTACTTCATCTAATTTTATTTTCTTTATTTAGGTAAATTTTGTTTAAAATTTTGTTCTAATAATTATGTTATAATAATTACGCTATAACGTAGTTTTATTCTCATAATTGATCTCATAAAATTGTGATGCATCATCCCTTTATGTGTGGAGAATAACATGCTTTAATCCCCTCTTTTTAAGTTAATTTTTTTAAACTAAACAGATGACATTATATTTATTACCATTTAGATTGTTATTTCAATTAGGAAGCAAGAGAGTGAAAGTTTGTTCAACATCTATTATGGTATGTCAAAAATTACCTCTTATTATAAAAAGTGAGAAGAGAATAGAGTAGATGAAATAAATACTTTATAACTACCTAAGAGTAGAAGCAACAAAAACTAGAAGCTTTAATCATTGTTTTTACCTTCCAAATATTTAGTTGATAATTGTTTTTTCATAAATAGTGATGATTGTTAATGTTTTTTCAAGAATTAAATGGTATTACATAAATATAATAATGGTTTTATGGAAGTTAGTTTTTTTCTGTTGTTTTTAGTTTGCCTTTATTTTCTTGCAGCGAGTTTATTCCTTCTTAATCTTCATTAACAAGAAGACTAATTTTATTTACGTTGGAATGTGAAAATGCTTATGTTATAATATCTTTTTTTAAAGAAACATTCTTTAATCAATAACTAACATACTTAGTATATATATTTTTTGACTTCATAGTATATGGACTTAAGAGGTTGTGATGATATTTAAAGATCAACTTATTGTTCTATGTTTACAACTATTGAGTGTATAAGGTAAGAGTAAGCAAAGTATGAAATAGGGAGGAAATGTAATTTGTCATAAGGTTTTGTGAATAATTAAAGAGTAAATATTTTGAAATGCAACTTCAGTTTAAAAGCTACCAATCTTCCATAAATATAATTGGGTTCAATTATTCAACAAAAATAAGGATGTCACTTAGTAGTCGTAGGCTCGAGTGCAAGATACTATAAATTTTTAGTTCCTTTTTTAATAGTTTTTTACATGCACATAAGCAATCAAGCATTTTGCTACATAAATTATTGTTCAATTTCTATGATTAGTACAAATAGTTTATTCTCAACCCGCGATTTTCATAAGAGCTATGTCATACAAGAAGCGATGTGGATCCTATCATTTATCACACCATTATTTCTCTTAAGTTATTCAATAGTTTGAGTTTTTTTATTAAATGTAGAATACACATTACAAACGATGGAAAAACGGGTTGACAGGCACAGCAGTGCCTGTCAACGCGCTAGTATATATAAAGTCAAAACATGAAATAACTATCACCTTGGCGTAATTTCTATTTTCCTATTTTGCCTTTACATTTTTTAATTTCTACAAAAAAACCATATAATCCTAAGTAACTACCATTAGTGTAAGGACCGAAATTCTACCCTTGAAAATTTTCTTCTCATCTTATTCATTATGCATTCATTTCCTCATAAATTTTACCGACAATTTCCAACAACCATATTTAACTCTCACTTTCCCATTCCTACTCATTTCACATTTCAAAATGACATACATACTTATTCGACAGAAAATCATAATTCATTTCAATATGTCATGCAACGACCGCATACAACTAGCTATGGGTTTTCAAAATACCCATGGCTTCGAATATCCAGAGTTACAATAAATCATGTAAGTTATATATCCATAGTTACAAAATATTTCAACTTATCCAATAAGCACTCATGTACAAAATAGTGCAAATAAGTAAAACCAAAATATAAAGCTCCTAAAGCTTCCAAAAATGAGACCACCTCATGTCACTTGTTTATCTGCAATGGGATTATCAAGGACAAAGGCACAAACACATAAAGGAGTAAGTCAATAATTCAATAAACGTCATTGTAAGATAATCCACATTAGAAAATGTTAGTAAAACCCTTTGAAATTCATTTTCCGTGCTACATTACTTGAGCCAAAGTCACTACACCCCTTAGGGTTAGCTAAAAGCAATTTCTCATCTCTTTTACAAAGAAAACATGCCACATAAACTCGGGCCGAAGTGTTGCCACATAAACTCGGGCCGAAGTGTTTCCACATAAACTCGGGCCGAAGTATTGCTACATAAACTCGAGCCGAAGTATTGCTACATAAACTCGGGCCGAAGTGTTGCCACATAAACTCGGGCCGAAGTGTTGCTACATAAACTCGAGCCAAAGTATTGCCACATAAACTCGGGCCGAAGTGTTGCTACATTAACTCGAGCCGAAGTCGCTAACCATTTATGGTCGGCTAAAAATACATTTCCTTTTCATTGATTTCACTATCAATCATACCTAGTGAATCCACGCAATCCTTATTACAAACATACCCATATATGTTTATAATAAATACGTGATTCACCAATTAATCCTTGCACAACCAGAAAATACACACATTTTCCATTTCAAGTGCACAAATTAAAGACTTATCCTTACCTTGGTGAGTGTTGGGTTGGGTTCTTGGTAACTGCATTAGTTCCACTGATACCGCCACCAACTCTAGGATCTTTCCCATTCCCACCATACAACACAAGGTTAGTCATTTATTCCAAATATCACATAAACAACCCATATTGCATTATTTAACCACACAAGATATTTAACACATTGTCCATATTGTTAAACTACTTTCATCAAAAGTTTACAACATCTAAAACATACATATTTATCTCATATTTCAACATTAGAAAGCTTATTCATCTTCTACCTCTAGCACTTTACCCATTTTCACTTCAGGGTTTTGGGGTTTTCATGAATCAACCCACAAACCCTTTCCATTCTTGAAATACTAACCTAAACCAAGAGGTTACAAGATAAAAACAACATAAAACGAACCATAACTCAAAAGGATGAGTTTCCATGGTTTCTCTCATTTTGAGAAGAGATCTAACATACCCAAAACAAGTTTCAAAGGGAAGAAGAGAGTTAGAATCAAGAGCTTTACCTCTTCTCAAACTTCCAAATGACTCACAAGCCTCCTTGCTCTTGAAAAGACTCTCTTCTCTCACTTCTATCTAGGTTAACCCTCATAAATGTGTTTGGGGTCCCTTATTTAATGCAATAGCGTCGGGTCCTCGCTTAAGCGAGCTCTTTCTCACTAAAGCGAGAAAATCCCGCCTATTTTAAAATCTCAGATCTGACCCTCTCGCTCAAGCGAGGATCCTCTCGCTCAAGCGAGAATCTTACAGCATCGACAGGTCCAAAACATCACTTTTCTCGCCTAGGCGAGCCAACCCTCGCTCAGGTGAGAATCATCCAGTATAGCCCAAGAATTCACCCTTCCAGTTGAGCCTTTCTCCTCAAGCGAGCCAACTCTCGCTCAGGCGAGAATCCTCCAGTATAGCCCAGGATTTCACCCTCCCAGGTGAGCCTTTCTCGCCTAGGCGAGAATACCTCGCTCAAGCGAGAATCTCAGGACTGACACTATAGTTTTTAAAGATGTAAATTTAGGGTGTTACAATTAGTACATTAACCACCTATCTCACCTTAAATTAATTATAATAAATACATTTTTAACATAAAGTACTCTTAATAAAATAAAATATATAAAAATTGAATGCTTAATATAATAAAATAAGAATGCGGGTCGGCAGACACGAAGTGTCTGTCGACACGCTAGTATTGATAATGGAGTGAATATGCATATATTTTCTAAATAAGATTAAAAATAGATCAAGTGGTCCAATGAAAAGTGAGAATGAATACGTTGTTAGAATTTAGTGAAACTTAAGTGAGAGTACAAAGATGGGGATTTTACGTATGATAATGGGTCTCAAAGGGTTCATGTAGTACTATCCATATTTACTTCTATATTTCATTTTTGTGAAGAAGATCTTGCTCCTAACCTTGGCACGGTTTTGATGAAGACACCAACATCACAAAAAGAAGAAAGGAAGAAGACCTACAAAGACTATCGAAGACAAAACTTCAATATTTAGAGTCTAAGTATTAGGTACTTCTATCCTTACAACTCATCTATTTACTTAGTTAATAATACTCAAAATTGTTTTCAAGAGAAACAAAAAAATCTAAGTGTGAATAAAAATAATTTTCAAAAACCACATGTAACGGGTTACTATACTTGAGTAAAGAGTTACATGAGTGAGAAAAGAGTTTTCAAACCTGTAAAAGCTATGAGTAATCTATTACTGACTTTGGAGTAACAAATTACCATTTTTAGAAAACAGGGTAACCGATTACTCAAAGTAGAGTAATCAATTACTCTAAGGCAAATTCACAACGCTGTCAAACAATGTCATTGAGTAATCGATTACTCAAATCCTGTAATCAATTACACTGTGTGAATTTTCAAAAAGCTGTTAACAGGATTGTTAGGTAATCTATTACCCACTTGCTGTAATCGATTACTGAGAGCTGTTGTATTAGTTTTTCAGATTTCAAGTGAATAGGTTTCACTCCAAACTGATTGTTTTTCATTACAAACGAAACATACTCATACCTAGAGGTATTATGATTGATTGGAAGCCTATATAAAGGCACTGAAACACTCTCACAACAACATATACAACTCAGATTACAAACTCTTATTTGAAACTCTCACACTTTCTGATTTTTCTTACACTTTTCAAAGCAACCTACTCTCAAACTTTCAAAGTTATTTTGAAGTTGCTTCTAAGTGTATTTCTTACTTTCAAAAAGAGCATTATTATCTTAAGTATAAGAGTTGTTATTGGATTGCAAGTTCTAGAAATTGTCATATACACTTGTAAGGCAATCCAAGCCAAATTGTACATTCTTCACTTTTGCAAAGTTCACTTTCTTTCACAAGGGTGTGAAGAGAAAGGGGTTGAGTGACTTGGTATAGTGTTTACCAAGGGTGTTACTTGTGTGAAGAAGATCTTGCTCCTAACCTTGGCACAGTTTTGATGAAGACACCAACATCACAAAAAGAAGAAAGGAAGAAGACCTATAAAGATTATCGAAGACAAAGCTTCAAGATTTAGAGTCTAAGTCTTTAGGTACTTTTATCCTTACAACTCAAATATTTACTTAGTTAATAATGCTCAAAATTGTTTTCAAGAAAATTAGAAAAATCTAAGTGTGAATAAAAATAATTTTCAAAAACCACATGTAACGGGTTACCATACTTGAGTAACAAGTTACATGAGTGAGAAAAGAGTTTTCAAACCTCTAACAACTATGGCAAACAGGGTAATCAATTACTCAAAGTAGTGTAATCGATTACATTAAGGCAAAATCACAAAGCTGTCAAACAGTGTTATTGAGTAATCGATTTCTCAAATCCAGTAATCGATTACAGTGTGAATTTTCAAAAAATTGTTAACAGAATTGTTGGGTAATCGATTACCCACTTGCAGTAATCGATTACTGAGAGCTGTTGTATCAGTTTTCAGATTTCAATTGAAAGGATTTCACTCCAAACTAATTGGTTTTCATTCCAAACAAAACCTACTCATACCTAGAAGTATTATGGTTGATTGAAAGCCTATATAAAGGCATTGAAACACTCTCACAACAAAAACACATATACAAACAACTCATATTTCAAACTCTCCTTAAAAGCTCTCACACCTTCTGATTTTTCTTACACTTTTCAAGCAACCTACTCTTAAACTTTCAAAGTTATTTTGAAGTTGCTTCTTGAAAGTGTGCATGTCAAGAGGAACACTTTGGAAAGCTCTCTTTATGTGTCATGGTTTTGATGAGGACAACTTGTGCTAATAAGAGCTTGAAGATCATCAACAAATCAACGTGCTTAAGTCTTCTGATTGGTACTAAGCTTAGACTAGAGATTAGTTTAGGTTGAGTCTAAGGCTTAAGTCACCTAATACATGTCTCATATGCATAAATCTTTTAAATCATTTTCATTTTGAGATATGTCATTCATAATATGTTCATGCATCACATAAATACATGTATATGTGCATTCTAGGCATAAACTAAGTGTTAAACATGTATGAATTAAAGTGCATAACGTATTTGAATTTTTTACACATGAAAATATGCTATTAATCGATTACGGCATAGGTTAATCGATTAATCTAACTGTTTGCACAGTTTAATCGATTACGGCATAGGTTAATCGATTAATCTAATTGTTTTCACAGTTTAATCGATTAAGGCTGTCGTTAATCGATTAACTGGGCTACAAAATTAATTCTTTATAAACTGCGTTTTTCAGAATTGATCTCATAAGTTGCATGTTGAATTTTTAGAGAGTTAGAGCATTTTTTCGTGTTAATTGTTGCATCTAATTGTAAATGTATTTGTGAGTTTAGAAAAGAGAGAATTCTATGCTTTAGGATAGTGCATTACATGATACATTTCTCATCTTTTTACATCACATGTTCATGCATATAAATTGATGTTTCTTGATTAGATGTTTACATTCTATGCACTCTGTTTTTCAAACTAATACATTTTCATACTGCATGAGTTTGTATTAGGTGATTAGAGTAAAGTGTTGTCTTGTTAGATATAATCCTTGTAATAGCTTAAGTTTACTCTATTTCGTTTTGATTGAAAAATTGTTGTAACATTGGGAATCTCGAGGTGTCGTATCGCCGAAGAGATTGAGTGTATCTTCACTGAGTGTTAGACCTAGGGATAAGGAAAGAACAGAGGTTCTTGGGTGGGGCTACGCCGAAAGAAAGGTTTTCTTTGTCGGTAGGAATGGAGTCAAACCATAGAATAAGATCTTTATTATCTTTTAATTGTCTAAGTGTTGTAATTGGATGATGTGTATGTAATAACATTGATTCAATTATAGTGAAGAAAAATCTCCCAAATCAGCCGGGAGGCCTGGATGTAGTTTGCGGTGGACAAGCAAACGAACCAGGATAAAATTCGTGTTGCAGGATTTTTCTATCCCTCTCTCTTTATTGCATTTAATCGATTATCTTGTATAGTAGTTTTAATTGATAATATGTTTCTGTGCTATACTGTTAATACTCTGATAAATCTGTAAGCTTTGTAATTTCGTTTTGTTATTGATTAATTGTCGTGCAAGTAATTGTATCTGCATTAGCTTACTGTCTCTGTTTAATCGATTAAGTCAAGATTGTTAATCGATTACATTCATTCTGTTAATCGATTAAGTGGGCTGTGTTGATTGTGTTAATCGATTACCCTATTCTGTTAATTGATTAATTAGGTGTATTTCAGCATTAAGTGTTGTTTTTCGAAATGCGGATGTTCTAACCGCTACACCTATTCAACCCCCCCCCTTCTAGGTGTATTGTAACCACTGATACCTAACAAGTGGTATCAGAGCTAGTGCGAAGTGCTAGCTCAACCGCGTATTCGTGATCCTAAGGGAAAAAGGAATGGGTTCGTCAAACCCATTTGGTGGTGATGGTTCATCCATTAATCGACCACCTATATTCAGTGGTGAAGGGTATGCCTACTGGAAAGTCCGCATGCAAATTTTTATTGAAGCCATAGACTCGGATATTTGGGAATCCGTAGTCAACGGCCCTTTCGTTCCACAGCATCTTGTGGACGATGAACCTAAAGACAAGCCTAAAAGTCTATGGACCGATGATGAGCGCAAAAAGGTCCAGCATAACCTACGCGCCAAAAATATCATCACATCGGCCCTATCCTATGATGAGTTCTTTAGAGTCTCGCAGTGCCAAAATTCAAAAGAAATGTGGGACACTTTACAAGTGACTCACGAAGGCACTAGCGAAGTCAAGCGCGCTAGATTAAATGCGCTAACCCACGAATATGAGTTATTTCGCATGTTACCTAGTGAATCAATCAGTGATATGCAAAAGCGATTTACTCATATTGTTAATCATTTAGTTGCTCTAGATAAATCATTTGCCAGAGGTGAACTAACTAATAAAGTTTTGCGTTGTCTTGATAGGAAATGGCAACCAAAGGTAACTGCAATTGTTGAATCCAAAGACTTGGACTCTATGCCTCTAGCTACACTATTTGGAAAGCTTCAAGAGCACGAAATGGAATTGGGGCACTTGACTATGCACGAAGATTCAGACCGAAAGAAGAAAAACATCACATTGAAGGCCACGACCTCCAAATCAAAAGAAGAAAAAGATGATGATGAATCTGACTCCGATCTAGAAGATGAAACTATGAATCTCCTTGTTCGAAAATTTAGTAAATTCATCAAAAGAAAAGGTGGATTCAAAAAGTTTCAAAAGAAAGAAGCAAGAGAATCAACCAACAAAGGCAAGAATAACAAAGATCGCTTCACTTGCCATGAGTGTGGAAAAGCCGGACATATGAGATTTCATTGTCCTACCTATCTGAAAAAGGTTGATTCAGAGAAGAGCACTCCTAGGGAATTCAATTCCAAGAAAGCTTATATTGTATAGGATGTACCTGAGGAGGAAACAACATCAAGCACCTCTAGTGAGGAGGAGTCAGCGAAGCTGTGTCTGATGGTTAAATCTGACAACGATGGGAACTCAGACTCACACGAGGATAATAATGAGGTATATTCTGACACCTCATCCACTTCGGATGACTTACCCTCTTATGATGTTTTATATAATGCTTATGTTGAGTTACATGAGGAACTAAAGAAATTGGCAAGAATAAACATTGATAAGAAAAGGGAAATCCTTAGAAATGAAAAGAAAATAAGCCAATTACAAAAAGAATTAGATGAATTAAAATTAGAAAATGAAACTTTAGATCTCATCTATTCTTGCAGCACATGTAACTGCTCTGCTAATAATTTATGTCAAAAACCTGTATGTGAGACTTGCCAGATTTTGCAAGAAGACAATTTTAAACTAAAAGAAAAACTCGAACGTCTCACAAACAGTAAACAGCAATTAGACACTCTGCTTAGTCAAACAAGAAATGTTGGTGATCGTACAGGTCTAGGTTATACTCGCTCTGCTAAGAATAAGAGACCATATAGAAAACCTGTAGCTCATACCAAAAATAAAAATCATAAACATTCACCTACATGTTTTTATTGTAATACATATGGTCATACTTCTTATTCATGTTATATTAGAAAGTATGGTATACCTAGCGGAGTTTATGTATGGATAAAGAAAGGAGATAATTCCCTAATCACTAACAGAAAAGGACCCAACATAATTTGGGTACCTGAGAAAAGCAGGTGATCTGTTTTGCAGGTATGTCTTCGAACACAAGGACAAAAATGGTATTTAGACAGTGGATGTTCGAGACATATGATAGGTGACAGATCAAATTTCCTGGATCTATCACTTAAAGGAAAAGGATACGTCACGTACGGAGACAACAACAAGGGAAAGATACTTGGCACTGGAACAGTTGGTAACTCATCTCAAACTCAAATTGAAAATGTTCTTTATGTTGAAGGACTAGAACATAATCTTCTGAGTATAAGCCAACTCTGTGGCAAAGGTAATCGTGTATCTTTCGATTCTGACTGTTGCATCATTCGTGACATTTTATCTAATAATGTTAAATTTGTTGGTCATCGTATAAATAATATTTACATGGTTAACTTGGATGATGTCACCACATTATTTTCAAAATGTTTTATTTCTAAAGAAGATGACATCTGGCTCTGGCACAGACGCGTTGCACATATCCATATAAAACATCTAGATAAATTATCATCAAACGAACTAGTTGAGGGGCTACCAAAACTAAATTTTAAAACTAAAGAGATTTGTGACACTTGTCAAAAGTGTAAACAAACCAAAAACTCTTTTAAAAACAAAAATGTGATTTCTACTTCAAGACCTTTGGAGTTACTCCATATGGACTTGTTTGGACCATCACAAATCATGAGTTTTGGTGGTAGCTACTATGCTCTAGTTATTGTTGATGATTTCTCTCGATTTACATGGACATTATTTTTATCTGCGAAAAGCGACGCCTTCAAGTCATTTAAAAATCTTGCCAAGCAAATCCAAAACCAACTTAACCTGAAAATAGTATATATACGAAGTGATCACGGGGGAGAATTTGAGAACTTTCAGTTCAACAAATTCTGTGATAAGCATGGCATTATGTATCAGTTCTCTGCTCCTCGCACTCCACAACAAAATGGAGTTGTTGAGAGGAAAAATCGCGTACTAGAAGAATTAGCGAGAACCATGCTTAATGAAAGTAATACCCCCAAATACTTCTGGGCAGATGCAGTTCATATTGCATGTTATGTTATAAATCGAGTACTTTTAAGGCCTAATTTGAATAAAACTCCTTATGAACTTTTAAAAGACCGTAAACCAAACATATCCCATCTTCACGCTTTCGGTTGCAAATGTTTTATATTAAATAATGGAAAGCGGGCTTTAGGAAAATTTGATTCAAAAGCCGATGAGGGAATATTTTTGGGATACTCGATTCATAGCAAAGCGTTCAGAATTTTTAATAAATATTCAATGCAAATTGAAGAGTCTATCCATCTACAATTTGACGAATCTTCTCCAAAAGAGAAGAGAAAGGTCGTATCTGATGATGTTGCAGGTGCTTTGGAAGAAGCATACTCAAAGAACATGGATAATGAAGAAGCAACCAATGAAGAATGTCAAACCAAATCTCAGGAGCATTCAGATATGCCAGTTGTGTGGAAAACCAAGAAAGCTCACCCGATCGACAAAGTAATAGGTGACATATCTACGGGAGTGGTAACCCGTAGTTCCTTACGAAATTTTTGTAACTTAGTAGCTTTTGTATCTCAAATTGAGCCTAAGACCATTGATGAGGCCATTGAGGATGTGCACTGGGGTATAGCTATGCAAGAAGAGCTAAACCAGTTTGAGCGTAATAATGTTTGGGACTTGGTCCCTAAACCTAAATATCATTCTGTGATTGGTACTCGATGGGTCTTCAGAAATAAACTTGATGAATCAGGCTTAATCATTCGAAATAAGGCACGCTTGGTGGCCAAAGGCTACAACCAAGAGGAGGGTATCGATTATGACGAAACCTATGCCCCTGTAGCCAGATTAGAGGCCATCAAGATGCTACTTTCCTTTGCATCTATTATGAACTTCAAACTATTTCAAATGGACGTAAAAAGCGCCTTCCCGAATGGTTACATTCAAGAAGAAGTTTATGTTAACCAACCGCCTGGTTTTGAAAATTTTAAATATCCGAACCACGTTTATAAACTTAAGAAGGCACTCTATGGTCTCAAACAAGCTCCTAGAGCTTGGTATGATAGACTTAGTACCTTTCTTTTAGAAAAAGGGTTCGAAAGAGGCTTGGTTGACACAACGCTTTTTATTCGTAAATCAGAAAATTCTGTATTACTGGTACAAATCTATGTGGATGACATAATATTTGGATCTACTAATGATATTTTGTGTAAAGATTTTTCTGAGATGACGCAGGGGGAGTTCGAAATGTCTATGATGGGAGAACTCACATTCTTTCTAGGACTTCAGATTAAGCAACTAGAAAGTGGGATATTCATCCATCAGGCAAAATATTGCAAAGAGCTGCTCAAGAAATTTGAAATGAACAATTGTAAGGAAGCTTCCACTCCTATGGCATCTGCTTGCTACCTAGATAAGGACGAAAAAGGAAACGCAATAGAGGTAACAAAGTATCGAGGAATTATTGGGTCATTACTTTACTTAACTGCAAGTCGACCTGATATCATGTTTAGCGTATGTATGTGTGCGAGATTTCAATCATCACCTAGAGAATCACAACTTAAAACTGTTAAAAGAATCATGAGATATTTAAAAGGAACAACTAACATGGGATTATGGTATCCTCGGGATGACTCACTATCCTTGGTAGGTTATTCCGATTCCGATTTCGCCGGATGTAAATTGGATCGGAAAAGCACTAGTGGTACCTGTCACTTGTTGGGCAGTTCATTAGTAGCATGGCACAACAAAAAGCAAGCCTGTGTTGCTTTGTCCACCGCCGAAGCGGAATACATTGTCGCTGGTGTGTGTTGCGCTCAAATCTTTTGGATGAAGCAGCAACTCAAGGACTATGGTCTTAAACTTGAAAAGATCCCTATTAAATGCGATAATACAAGTGCCATAAACCTTTCCAAGAATCCCGTTTTGCATTCAAGAACTAAGCATATAGAAATTAGACATCATTTTTTGCGTGATCATGTACAAAAAGGTGACTGCGTTCTTGAATTTGTTGAAACTTCTAAACAGTTAGCTGATATTTTCACCAAGCCCCTTCCCAGGGATACTTTCTTTGTTCTAAGAAGAGAACTTGGAATTCTTGATGAACAATATCTCGATTAAAATTGTTTAGTTGTTTGCATTATCATCTTGCCTCTATATGCCTTTGTGTCTTTTGCTTAAATGATATATGTTAAAATGCAAAAATATGTCTCTTGGTTAACTCTTTCTGTGATTCTGAATGTCTCGATTAATCCGTCACAATGCATGCATGAGCCCGAAAAAGTTGAAACCATTCTACTGCCTGAAAATCAATTTTTACTATGAGTAATCGATTACACTTGCTGTTAATCGATTACCTGGGCATCATTTGTTTGAAAATTCGAAATTTTCCATTGGTTTAATCGATTAAACCTGCCCATTAATCGATTAAAACCAGCATTTTAAAGGCAGACAGCAACTCGGTTTTTCACTTTCTTTGCCATTTTCACATTCTCTCTTATACTTTGAGTTTCTAAATCAGTAGCAAAACTAATCCAAGTGCACTAAAGTACAAACACCTCATCCTAACCCTCTCAAACCATCAAGAAATCACACTTTTTCATCCTCATTATACCCCATTTCCAAGTTTCCACCAAGCAAAACCCTAGGTTAGGTTTGCCTAAATCCTTCTCTGCTCATTCACCGTTATTTCGGGTTCTACTATATAATGGAGCAAGGTCGCACTAAAAGGGTCAAGACCTCAGCTACTCGTGTACAAAGAAGGGAAGTCGGTTCACCTTCTACTCGGGACCGCGGTGACCCCTACTACTCACTCATCTTGCAAGAAACCCGTATGGCAAAATTTCAAGGTCGCAAACCCACGTACATACGGTATGCTGATTTAACCTGGTTGGCAGAACAAAATTTTAGTTTCCCGCATGATATGGAAGCTCAGGGAACCGTTCAGTTTTTGGAATTAAAGGGACAAGTTTACCCTGCTCTAGTTAGGGAATTTTATGCTAATTTTAGATACAAGGATGGAAAGTACTGGTCTATGATTTCTGGTAATCTATTTGAACTTAATGATGATATTTTTATGAATGTCGGTGGTTTGTCATCTTCTGGTTATAGTATAGGAGATTGTTCCTGGGTTAAGGAGAACTTTGATCCTACTGAGGTTTATAAGTCATTTCTAAGAGGCCCTCACTTATACATTCAGGGTCAACTGACCAAAGCTGGGTCATTATCTGTTGAGAATAGACTGTTGCATTACATTATTGCTTACATTTTGGTGCAGAGGAACACGAATCACGCACAGCCTACTGTGAATGATTTGTGTTTCATGTATGCTGTAAAGAATAATGTCATGATCAACTGGCCTGAGGAGATTTTGAAAATAATGAACAGTGTGTCTCTGTCTCAGTCGAAGCTGCTTCCCTATAGTATTTTCATTTCACGCATTGTTGATTATCTGCACATTGATGTTTCTAATATCATCATTGTTGAGTTCACTTATAAGGATCATCTGGTTGGTGAAAGCCTCATTCATAAAATGGGTATATACAAGTATGGTACTACTTGGAAATACCAAGAGGACTACACCACTATTGGTCTGGATTTATCCGATGATGATAATCAGGGTGGCATGGGTGATCAGCACGCTACAACTCAGGGGGAGCCTTCTGGATCAGCACCTCAGAACTCTGCTTTTGGTTTAGATCAGTTGGAAGCCATGGAGCAACGGCTTAACAACCGTATGGATATTCACTTTCAAGGATTGAAAGACTCATACTTTGCAGGTATGGAACAGTATGAAGAGTGTAACACCCCAAATTTTAATCTTTAAAAATATAGTATCAGTCTTGGAAGCCTCGCTTGATCGAGAGATCCTCGCCTGAGCGCAAAAGGATCAGCTGGGAGGGATACTGGAGGATTCTTCCCGGGCGAGAAATGGCAATTTTGGGCTGTTGACACAGTGTAATCGATTACACTCTGCTAGTAATCGATTACATCTGCTGGTAATCGATTACATCGTATTAAAAACATCAGATATGTGCATCTGACACAGTGTAATCGATTACACATTTCTGGTAATCGATTACACATTGTTGGTAATCGATTACACATTTCCGGTAATCGATTACACATTGCTGGTAATCGATTACACATTTCCGGTAATCGATTACACATTGCTTGTAATCGATTACACATTTCTGGTAATCGATTACACATTGCTGGTAATCGATTACACATTTCTGGTAATCGATTACATCGTATTAAAAGCATCAGATATGCGCATTTTTCACGTTGTAATCGATTACACCATGTTGGTAATCGATTACAACCCGACGACACCTCTTTAAAACAGAAACAAAACACATTTTAAGGTTAAAAACTTTGAAGGGAGGTGAGAGAAGAGAGCTTTTCCAAGGGCAAGGAGTTTTGATACTCACCTAAGAGCTTGAGAAGAGGTAAAACTCTTGATTCTAACTCTCTTAAACTCATTTTGGGTATGTTGGATCTCTTCTCCAAATGTGAGAAACCATGGAAACTCATCCTTTGGAGTTATGGTTCGTTTTATGTGTTTTTATCTTGTAAATTCTTAGTTTAGAGTTAGTATTTCGAGAATGGAAAAGGTTTGTGGGTTGATTCATGAAAACCCCAAAACCCTAAAGGGATAATGTGGTTAAAGTGGAAAATGGTTAAAATGCTAAAGGTAGAAAATGAGTTTACGTTCTAATGTTGAAATATGAGATGGATATGTATGTTTTAGATGGTTGTAAACTTATGATGAAAATAGTTTAGCAACATTGAAAATATGATGAATATCTTGTATGGTTAAATAATGCAATATAAGTTGTTTATGTGATATTTAGAATAAATGACTAACATTGTGTTATATGGTGGGATGAGGAAAGATCCTAAAGTTGGAGGCGGTGTCGGTGGAACTTGAGAAGTTGTCAAGAACCAAACCCAACACTCACCGAGGTAAGGATAAGTCTTTAATTGAGCATTTGGAATCGAAAATGTGAGTTTTCTGATTATGCAATGATTGATACGTAAAGTATGCATTTGATATAAACATATATGGGTGTGTTTACGTTAAAGCAGGCATAGATTTACGGAAAGGAAAGTATGTGGTACTTTCTGATTATGCGATGATTGAGTGTAAATCACGTATTTAGTATAAACATATATGGGTGTGTTTATACTAATGTGGGCGTGGATTTACCGGAAATGATTTATGGTGAAATGAATGAAAAAGAAGTACATTTTTAGCCGACCATGAATGGTTAGCGACTCTGGCTTGAGTATAGAAGCATACACTCTGGCTTGAGTATAGAAGCATACACTCTGGCTTGAGTATAGAAGCATGAAAATGATTTATGAGGAGATCGATGAAAGAAAAATATGTTTTAGCCGACCATGAATGGTTAGCGACTCTGGCTTGAGTATAGAAGCGTAAACTCTGGCTTGAGTATAGAAGCATACACTCTGGCTTGAGTATAGAAGCATACACTCTGGCTTGAGTATAGAAGCATACACTCTGGCTTGAGTATAGAAGCATACACTCTGGCTTGAGTATAGAAGCATACACTCTGGCTTGAGTATAGAAGCATGAAAATGATTTATGAGAAGATCGATGAAAGGAAAATATGTTTTAGCCGACCATGAATGGTTAGCGACTCTGGCTTGAGTATAGAAGCGTAAACTCTTGCTTGAGTATATAAGCGTGATTTGTTTTAAGAGAAACGAGATTCTGCTTTTAGCTAATCCTAAGGGGTATAGCGACTTTGGCTCAAGTTATGCAGCAAGATAAAATGAATTTCGAAAATGGTTTACTAACCCCTTATTCTAATGTGGATTATCTTATAATGACGTTTATTGAATTAACGACTTAATCCTTTGCGTGTTTGTGTTCTTGTCATTGATAATCCCATTGCAGATAAACAGGTGACATGAGGGGGACTCATTTTTGGGGGAGCTTAGGGAGCTTATGTTTTGAAATTTCTTTATTTGCACTATTTTGTATATGAGTGCTTATTGAATTATTTTGGGAATATTTTGTAACTATGGATATATGACTTATACGATTGATTGCAATTCCGCATATATGTAGCCATGGGTATTTTGGAAACCCATAGCTAGTTGTATACGGTAGACGCTAGGGTTTAATGAAATGAAAAATTTTCAAGGGGTGAATTTTGGGTTCTTACAATTATGGTATCAAAGCATAATGTGGATTATCTTATAATGACGTTTATTGAATTAACGACTTACTCCTTTGCGTGTTTGTGTTCTTGTCATTGATAATCCCATTGCAGATAAACAGGTGACATGAGGGGGACTCATTTTTGGGGGAGCTTAGGGAGCTTATGTTTTGGAATTTCTTTATTTGCACTATTTTGTATATGAGTGCTTATTGAATTATTTTGGGAATATTTTGTAACTATGGATATATGACTTATACGATTGATTGCAATTCCGCATATATGTAGCCATGGGTATTTTGGAAACCCATAGCTAGTTGTATACGGTAGACGCTAGGGTTTAATGAAATGAAAAATTTTCAAGGGGTGAATTTTGGGTTCTTACAAAGAGCGTCAAACTGCGTATTCAGACAACCAATTTCAGGAGTTGAGGAATCTGATTCAATCTACTGCTGAAGCTCAGAATGCTTTGTTTTGTTCAGAATTTCAGAAGTTATCTGTGCTTATAAGGGGAGATCAGAACATTGTCATTGTAACACCCCAAATTTTAAGTCTTTAAAATTATAGTAACAGTCCTGGAAGCCTCGCTTGAGCGAGAGTGTTCTCGCCTGGGCGAGAAATGGCAATTTTGGGCTGTTGACACAGTGTAATCGATTACACACTCATGGTAATCGATTACATGCAGATAAACTAATCAGGCCTGTGCATCTGACACAGTGTAATCGATTACACACTCCTGGTAATCGATTACACACTCATGGTAATCGATTACACACTCCTGGTAATCGATTACACACTCCTGGTAATCGATTACACACTCCTGGTAATCGATTACACACTCCTGGTAATCGATTACACACTCCTGGTAATCGATTACATCGTATTAAAAGCATCAGATATGTGCATTTGACACAGTGTAATCGATTACACACTCCTGGTAATCGATTACAAACTCTTGGTAATCGATTACATCGTATTAAAAGCATCAGATATGCGCATTTTTCACGTTGTAATCGATTACACCATGTTGGTAATCGATTACAACCCGACGACACCTCTTTAAAACAGAAACCCAAACACATTTTAGGGGGAGAACTTCGAAGAAGAGAGAGAGGAGAGCTTTTCAAGAGCAAGGAGCCTTAGGACTCATCTTAGAGCTTGAGAAGAGGTAAACCTCTTGTTCCTAACTCTTCTTCTTCCTCTCTAACTTGTTTTGGGTATGTTGGATTTATTTTCAAAACATGAGAAACCATGGAAACTCATCCTTTAGAGTTATGGTTCGTTTTATGTTGTTTTTATCTTGTAAACTCTTGGTTTAGAGATAGTATCTTAAGAATGGAAAGGGTTGTGGGTTGATTCATGAAAACCCCAAAAAAAACCTAAAAGTGAAAATATGGTAAAAGGAGAGAATGAGTAAAATGTTAGAGGTAGAAGATGAGTCTACCCCCAAATATTGAAATATGAGATGTTATGCATGTTTTAGATGGTTGAATATTGATGATGAATATTTTGTATGATTAAATGATGCAAAATAAGTTGTTTATGTAATATTTGGAATAAATAACTAACATTGTGTTATGTGGTGGGATGAGAAGAGAGATCCTAAGGTTGGAGGTGGTGTCGGTAGAATTCGAGAAGTTGCCAAGAACCGAACCCCAATACTCACCAAGGTAAGGATAAGTCTTTAATGTTGCATTTGAAATAGAAAATGTGTATTTTCTGGTTATGCAAAGACTAAGTTGTAAATTACGCATTTAGTATGAACATATATGGGTGTGTTTATACTGAAGTAGGCGTAGATTTACGGAAAAGGAAAATGTGAGTATTTTCTGGTTATGAAATGATCGAGTTGTGAATTACGCATTTAGTATGAACATATATGGTTGTGTTTATACTAAAGTAGGCGTAGATTTACGGAAAAGGAAAATGTGGGTATTTTCTGGTTATGAAATGATCGAGTTGTGAATTACGCATTTAGTATGAACATATATGGATGTGTTTATACTAAAGTAGGCGTAGATTTACGGAAGATGGAAAAGGTGTGTGTTTCCTGGCCATGCAATAATTATATTGTAAATCACGTATTAGTATAAACAGATATGGAGTATTTATACTAAAGATGACGTGGATTTACGGGAAATGATTGATGGCAAATCGATGGAAGGAAAAATATATTTTTAGCTAACCCTAAGGGGTGTAGCGACTTCGGCTCGAGTTTATGTAGCAACACTTCGGCCCGAGTTTACGCGGCATGTTTTCTTTATAAAAGAGATGAGAATTTGTTTTTAGCTAACCCTAAGGGGTGTAGCGACTTCGGCTCGAGTTTATGTAGCAACACTTCGGCCCGAGTTTACGCGGCATGTTTTCTTTATAAAAGAGATAAGAATTTGTTTTTAGCTAACCCTAAGGGGTGTAGCGACTTCGGCTCGAGTTTATGTAGCAACACTTTGGCTCAAGTTAGGTAGCAATGCTTTGGCTCAAGCTATGTAGCAACACTTTGGCTCAAGTTATGTAGCAACACTTTGGCTCAAGTTATGAAGCAATACTTTGGCTCAAGTTATGAAGCAATACTTTGGCTCAAGTTATGTAGCAACACTTTGGCTCAAGTTATGAAGCAATACTTTGGCTCAAGTTATGTAGCAATGCTTTGGCTCAAGCTATGTAGCAACACTTTGGCTCAAGTTATGAAGCAATACTTTGGCTCAAGTTATGTAGCAATGCTTTGGCTCAAGCTATGTAGCAACACTTTGGCTCAAGTTATGTAGCAACACTTTGGCTCAAGTTATGAAGCAATACTTTGGCTCAAGTTATGTAGCAATGCTTTGGCTCAAGCTATGTAGCAACACTTTGGCTCAAGTTATGAAGCAATACTTTGGCTCAAGTTATGTAGCAATGCTTTGGCTCAAGCTATGTAGCAATACTTTGGCTCAAGTTATGTAGCAATGTTTTGGCTCAAGCTATGTAGCAAAACTTTGGCTCAAGTTATGTAGCAATGCTTTGGCTCAAGCTATGTAGCAAAACTTTGGCTCAAGTTATGTAGCAATACTTTGGCTCAAGTTATGTAGCAACGCTTTGGCTCAAGCTATGTAGCAAAACTTTGGCTCAAGTAATGTAGCACAAAATGAATTTATAAAACAAATGGTTTACTAACCCCTTTTTCTAATGTGGATTATCTTATAATGACGTTTATTGAATTACCGACTTACTCCTTTGTGTGTTTTGTACTTTTGTCATTGATAATCCCATTGCAGGTAAATAGATGAATGGAGTATGCTAGGTCAGGAGCTTTAGGAGCTTTAGACTTCGGATTCACTATTTATGTTTCGTATTCTAAATGACTACTTGTGGATTTAAATGTTTGTAACCATGCGTAATGTTATTTTGGAGGATCAGAACCTTTGAGGTCTTAGTACTCATAGTGAATGATATGAATGAATTATGTTTTTCCGCAATTTAAATTATATGATAATATAATAGGTTAAAAGATTTGTTCAAGGAATGATTCATGAGGACTTCTAACTAAAATGATTATGTATGACATTATTGATTCGTGGATTGAGTGTGAGGAGAGAAATAAGATTTTGGAGTAAGGATATTAAATTGGTAATGTGAGTTATGAGTGATTGCATGGAATTGAATTATAATGAGAAAAAATTTCCAGGGTAGAAAATCGGGTCGTGATAGTCATTCCTGCTGATCACACTGACGATCCTCCACCTCCACCTCAACCATAGTTTAGAAGACTTTAGACCTAGGATATCTCACCATTAGGTTTATTTCTTCTTTATGGCACTTTCTGGATTCAGTTGTTGTTATGGATTCAAGTTTCTCTTTTGTGTGCCTCTCTTTAATGTTCTTAATTGACATTTCCTGGTTTGTATGGTTGCTGAATACTCTTATTCTTTATGCTAGTGTTATTTTTTGATTATGTCGAATAGCTTATGTTGATTACGTGAATGGTTCTTGATCATATAAGATTTTCCGCTTATTATGATTTGAGATGGTAAATCTTGCATGCCGTTCATTTTACCATATTGGCTATTTCTTTTGTATAAACTAGCGCATTTGTTTAATTTTCTACAAAATAAAACAAGTTAATTGTTAAGTCCCAAATTAACTCATTGACTTTGTTTTATGCATAACTCATATCTCTGCCTTACTTTTGACCTGGGTTATCTTTTTGATAATGTCAAAGGGGGAGAGAGGTTGTTTTGTTGTTTTCTGATTGTGCGGGTTGATCGTAATAACAGCTTCCGAAATATTTGCGCATCTTACAAACCTTGCCAACAAAATCTTCAAGCTATCTCATCACAGTTGATGTAGTGTTTGTCATCATCAAAAAGGGGGAGATTGAAAGTGTGCATGTCAAGAGGAACACTTTGGAAAGCTCTCTTTATGTGTCATGGTTTTGATGAGGACAACTTGTTCTAATAAGAGCTTGAAGATCATCAACAAATCAATGTGCTTAAGTCTTCTGATTGGTACTAAGCTTAGACTAGAGATTAGTTTAGGTTGAGTCTAAGGCTTAAGTCACCTAATACATGTCTCATATGCATAAATCTTTTAAATCATTTTCATTTTGAGATATGTCATTCATAATATGTTCATGCATCACATAAATACATGTATATGTGCATTCTAGGCATAAACTAAGTGTTAAACATGTATGAATTAAAGTGCATAACGCATTTGAATTTTTTACACATGAAAATATGTTGTTAATCGATTACGGCATAAGTTAATCGATTAATCT
This sequence comes from Lupinus albus, assembly GCA_009771035.1. NCBI lineage: Eukaryota > Viridiplantae > Streptophyta > Magnoliopsida > Fabales > Fabaceae > Lupinus > Lupinus albus. The sequence continues at coordinate 6,611,653 of CM020010.1, forward strand.
AACTGTTTGCACAGTTTAATCGATTACGGCATAGGTTAATCGATTAATCTAACTGTTTGCACAGTTTAATCGATTAAGGCTGTCGTTAATCGATTAACTGGGCTACAAAATTAATTCTTTATAAACTGCGTTTTTCAGAATTGATCTCATAAGTTGCATGTTGAATTTTTAGAGAGTTAGAGCATTTTTTCGTGTTAATTGTTGCATCTAATTGTAAATGCATTTGTGAGTTTAGAAAAGAGAGAATTCTATGCTTTAGGATTGAGTGCATTACATGATACATTTCTCATCTTTTTACATCACATGTTCATGCATATAAATTGATGTTTCTTGATTAGATGTTTACATTCTATGCACTCTTTTTTTCAAACTAATACATTTTCATACTGCATGAGTTTGTATTAGGTGATTAGAGTAAAGTGTTGTCTTGTTAGATATAAGCCTTGTAATAGCTTAAGTTTACTCTATTTCGTTTTGATTGAAAAATTGTTGTAACATTGGGAATCTCGAGGTGTCGTATCGCCGAAGAGATTGAGTGTATCTTCACTGAGTGTTAGACCTAGGGATAAGGAAAGAACAAAGGTTCTTGGCTGGGGCTACGCCGAAAGAAAGGTTTTCTTTGTCGGTAGGAAGGGAGTCAAACCATAGAATAGGATCTTTATTATCTTTTAATTGTCTAAGTGTTGTAATTGGATGATGTGTATGTAATAACATTGATTCAATTATAGTGAAGAAAAATCTCCCAAATCAGTCGGGAGGCCTGGATGTAGTTTGCGGTGGACAAGCAAACGAACCAGGATAAAATTCGTGTTGCAGGATTTTTTTATCCCTCTCTCTTTATTGCATTTAATCGATTATCTTGTATAGTAGTTTTAATTGATAATATGTTTCTGTGCTATACTGTTAATACTCTGATAAATATGTAAGCTCTGTAATTTCGTTTTGTTATCCATTAATTCTCGTGCAAGTAATTGTATATGCATTAGCTTACTGTCTCTGTTTAATCGATTAAGTCAAGATTGTTAATCGATTACATTCATTCTGTTAATCGATTAAGTGGGCTGTGTTGATTGTGTTAATCGATTACCCTATTCTGTTAATTGATTAATTAGGTGTATTTCAGCATTAAGTGTTGTTTTTCGAAAAGCAGATGTTCTAACCGCTACACCTATTCAACCCCCCCCCCCCCCCCCCTTCTAGGTGTATTGTAACCACTGATACCTAACAAGCTTCTAAGTGTTTTTCATACTGTTAAATATCATTATTATCTCAAGTATAAAGAGTTGTTATTGGATTGCAAGTTCTAGAAATTGTCATATACACTTGTAAGGCAATCCAAGCCAAATTGTACATTCTTCACTCTTGCAAAGTTTACTTTCTTTCACAAGGGTGTGAAGAGAAAGGGGTTGAGTGACTTGGTATAGTGTTTACCAAGGGTGTAACTTGGTATAGTGTTTACCAAGTGTGTGACTTGGAATAGAGTTTTCCAAGGGATTAGATATAAGTGAGTGTGTAAGGTACAAGGAGATCTCGGGGTGAGATAATTGTAATTGCAACTCATTATATTTAATAAAGGAATCTCTTGCGCGTCAAGAGTACTAGACGTAACCTTCGGTGGACAAGAAGGTGAAGCAGTATAAAACACTTGTGTACTCTCTTTCCCTTCTCTTTGTTAATTTTCTATCCTTCCTAGTCAATATTTTTCTTCATAATATTTCCGCTACACATTAACTTTGATATTGCAGAAAAATTGGCCATACTTATTGCAACAAATAATTCACCCCCCTCTTAGTTGCAATCTCATTCTTACAACTTGGAATAGGGTTTTCCAATGGATTAGATATAAGTGAGTGTGTAAGGTACAAGGAGATCTCAGGGTGAGATAATTGTAATTGCAACTCATTATATTTAGTAAAGGAATGCGAGTCAAGAGTACTAGATGTAGCCTTCGGTGGACAAGAAGGTGAACCAGTATAAAACACCTGTGTACTATCTTCTCCCTTATCTTTGTTTCATTTATATCCTTCCAAGTCAATATTTTTCTGCATAATATTTCCATTGCACTTTAACTTTGATATTGTAGAAAAATTGGCCATTTATTTGCAACAACTAATTCACCCCCTCTTAGTTGCAATCTCATTCTTACAATTTTTTGAACTAGACCTTACTTATGTGGATACGTGTTGGGTGTGCTACTAGTAGGTCTTTGGGTATTAAATGGATCAGTGAGTATCCTTTAAATACATTTAAAATATTTGCGAATAATTTATACAATTGTGTGTTTGTTTATATCGTATTAGCCAACCAACAAGAGAAAAAAATTATAAAATATAATTTAAATTCAATTTAAATTAACTATTAAACATAGCTCATTTTACTAATACATAAAAAAAACAACTTTAACATATGAAAAAATTATTTATTAAGAACTTTGTAGTCAACATAACATTGCATTACACATATGAATTAAAACCATAATTACCTTTAGAATTAATATGATATTACAATTATAATTAACATGCTATATATATTTAGGAATGATAGTGTGTTTGCGGATCTAAGTAGCTCATTACCCAAATTTATCCAACAACAATTCTCAAAGTTTCGAGTCTCAATTACCTATATGTCCAAAACATGAACCTGAACTCGACTTGTTGGTTGTATTATATGTGGATACCCACTCATCGTGATGGCAATTATGTTGTATTATATTCTCGAACTATTTTATTCTACAAATACGTGTACTCACATAATGATAATATGTTCTAGTTCAATAAAAGGAAAGGAATTTGAATGTAACATATCATGCTCGAATCTTAAATTCATGTATATGTCAAAAAACATGATGGTTAAAGTCTTTGCTTAGATGTCTTATTATACTTTGTAAAATTAATCTTTTGCCGACCATGTAGAGGTTACATTTTCTTAAACCAAAAAAAGATGTCATTAATTAATGATTTATAAGTGAGCCATTTTACCTTGTCTAAGTTTTACGGACAAATATAAAGATATAATATTTCTGTCTCAAATGTAAATTATATATATTCTGTTACAACTTTAGGGTATAATATAGTTAGTATATGGGTGGGCTTTCGGGACAGAAAATGCAGGAGCTAAAATCACGACATAAAAATAAAATTGAGCGAAAATAAATTCAATTAAATTGTATTAAATAACATATATGGACCACAGTTAAAGCCTTTTTATGCCATTCTGTTTATCAAAGCTTTCATTGTAAGCCCAAAAAAGCCATTTTGGGCTTTGCCTATAATAATGCCATGAAATCATAGAACGGTTTTGATCTAGAAACTTCTGGTGCTATAATCTCTCAACTTCTAAAAATCCAGAATGTCCCCGAATTTTCATCAACTCCTAAGAAAATTAACCAAAAAAAAATAGGACATTCTCGAAAGTACTACATTAATCCTCCACGTTCCTATAAATAAGTTACATGCGTTCTTCCACATCATCAAACAAAACAAAAAGTACATTGTGTCTATTCATACAACAATCTCAATTCTCATAGTTTCATATCACTTCTAAGAGAAGCAAAAATGTCTCTCATTCCCAATTTTGGTGGCCGAAGGAGCAACATCTTCGACCCATTCTCCCTTGACATGTGGGACCCATTCAAGGATTTTCAATTTCCGAATTCTGTTTCTGGTTCATTTGGTAGTGAAAATTCAGCATTTGTTAATGCACGTGTGGATTGGAAGGAGACAGAAGAAGAGCATGTGTTGAAGGCTGATATTCCAGGACTGAAGAAAGAAGAAGTGAAGGTTGAGATAGAAGATGATAGAGTCCTTCAGATAAGTGGTGAGAGGAATATTCAGAAAGAAGATAAGAATGATAAGAATGATACTTGGCATCGTGTCGAGCGTAGTAGTGGCAAATTCTTGAGAAGGTTTAGATTACCTGAGAATGCTAAATTGGATCAAGTTAAAGCTGCTATGGAAAATGGGGTTCTCACTATCACTCTTCCTAAGGAAGAAATCAAGAAGCCTCATGTTAAGGCCATTGAAATCTCTGGTTGAACAGATTATATAAAATTACTTCTCTTGATGAGAATTGTGTGTTTCTCTTTTGGTTGAGATTTGAAAATGGTGTATTTCTCTTTAATTTGTTGTAATGAGTGTGATGTGTGTAGAAATGATATTGTGTATAACAAAGATATCATGTAATATGAATTAACTTTGATTTACAGAAAATCTTAAGCTATTACTTTATGTCAAGTATTTAGCATGTAACTTTGACAAAAGGTATTAAGTAATGCAAACTTAATTGCTAGAATGCTTGATTGAGATATGTATTTGGTAGATAATAAATTGAAAATGAATTGCAAGGAATGTAATATTTCAATTCAGTTAACGGGCCCTATCGGGCCTGTCAACACGTTTTATTATTCATGAAATAAATGTTTAATGTCATAATTATATATTATATTCTAATTTGTAATTGAATGTATAGTTTTTAACATTATCCGTTAAGGTCTTGCACTTGATCTTATTCAATTGGTGTAATTGTTAAAAACTTTAAAATTGTAATTTTAAATAATTGACACAATCAAAATTATCTTTTAGGTGAAGTGTGCGATTAGAGTGAAATCATTAAAATAAATTTATCATAACTATTACATAGGTCATGAAATGTTTGTCAACTACATTCTTAATTTTGTAATAATTAATTTTGTAATAATGATTGCAATATATTTAATAGATATGATAAATATGTAAGGACCCAAATTATACATTTGAAATTTTTTTTGTATTTATTTCACTGCGTTTATACCAACATTCATCATTATCCTTTTTATCACTCGTTAATCAGCACTTAAAACTCTTTTAACATGTCATAATACAACACTCCTCATATGACAGAAAAACATAATTCATTTATATCATTCCCCATGGGGGTTAAGAACCCAAAAGTCATGATCCTCCCAAAAATAGTATTACATTTGGTTACGAATATCCAACTAAATGTTAACCATGATTACAATCATTTAAATCCGTAAGTAGTCACTTAGAGTACAAAAACATAAATAGTGAATCCAAAGTTTAAAGTTCCTAAAGCTCCCAACCTAGCATCTTCCATTCATTTATTTATCTGCAATGAGATTATCAATGACAAGTACACAAATCACACAAAGGAGTAAGTCATTAATTCAAGACTAACATTACATGATAATCCACAATTTAAATACTATTACACATAGAGATAAATTATAATCACAAGCAAGTAAACATAAACATTCATATCTTCTTTCTTCCATTTCTCTATTAGTCATATTCACCCCATAGAATATATATCCTATAGCAGGCATATTACCTTCATCCGAACATACTTATTTTCATGTTATTCATATTCACCCTATAGTATATATATTTCATAATATATATTTTATAGCATGCACATTACCTTCATCCGAACATACTTATTTTCATGTTATTCATATTCACCCAATAGTATATATATCTCATAATATATATTCTATAGCATGCATATTCATTTATCTCAAATACTTTTTGTCCCAACGATTACCATCGACATCAAGCTTACTCTTTACCACATTCGGTCGTTTACACTGCTCAGATAATCCACTACCACATCGGGTAGGTAATTCCTCCAATGATCCACTATCACTTCGGGTAGGTAATTACTACAATGATCCACTACTTCGGGTAGGTAATTTCCCAATGATCCACTACCACTTCAGGTAGGTAATTTCTCCAATGATCCACTACCCCTTCGGGTATGTAATTTCTCCAATGATCCACTACCCCTTCGGGTAGGTAATTTCTCCAATGATCCACTACCCCTTCGGGTAGATAATTTCCCAATGATCCACTACCACTTCGGGTAGTTAATTTCCCTTAATGATCCACTACCACTTCGGATAGGTAATTTACCTTAATGATCCACTACCTCTTCGGGTAGGTAATTTCCCTTAATGATCCACTACCATTTCAGGTAGGTAATTTCCCTTAATGATTCACTACCACTTCGAGTAGGTAATTTCCCTTATTGATCTACTGCCACTTCGGGTAGGTAATCTCTACAAAATCCACATTTAAGTGAGTTATTAAACCATTGTAAATTCATTACCGCTACATAACTTGAGCCAAAGTCGCTAACCATTCATGGTCAGCTAAAAATATGTTTTCTTCTCATTGATACACCATCAATTTATTACCAACAATTCCACCCGTCCTTTATTACAAACATACAATAGATTCACATATTTTCAAGGTTTCCATAACCACTTCATTACGAGTTTCCAAACATCTAAAACGTACATATTCATCTCATATATCAACATTAAAGCACAACTCATCTTCAATATTTAACATTTCACCCATTTCCCTTTATACTCATATTCTCATTTTGGGGATTTTGGGGTTTTCATGAATAAACCCACAAAATCTTTCCAATCGTCAAATACCAACTCTAAACCAAAAGTTTACAAGAGAAAAACAACATAAAACGAACCATAACTCTAAAAGAAGAGTTTCCATGGTTTCTGTAACACCCCAAATTTATTCTCCTTGAAATTAGGTAACAGTCCTGAGGAATGGGGCATACTGCCAGATTCTCGTTTGAGCGAGAGGACCTCGCCCAAGCGAGAGGATCATTGTTTTGAAATTGGAAAATTCTAGGAGCCTCGCCCAAGCGAGGAATGGGCCGCTTGAGCGAGAGGAAGCCTGTTGAGACTGTGAGATTCTTGCTCGAGCGAGAATCTCTCGCTTGAGCGAGAGCGTCAGATCTGAAATTTTAAAGGCGGGATTTTCTCGCCTGAGCGAGAATGGGCTCGCTTGAGCGAGAATCCGACGACTCCTCTTTAAAATAGAAACCCCAAACACATCTTAGGGTTAGAACTTTGAAGATAAGTGAGAGAGGAGAACTTTTCAAGAGCAAAGAGCCTTAGGAATCATCTTAGAGCTTGAGAAGAGGTAAACCTCTTGTTCCTAACTCTTCTTCTTCCTCTCTAACTTGTTTTGGGTATGTTGGATCTCTTTTCAAAATATGAGAAACCATGGAAACTCATCCTTTAGAGTTATGGTTCGTTTTATGTTGTTTTTCTCTTGTAAACTCTTGGTTTAGAGTTGATATTTGATGAATGCAAAGGTTTAGTGGGTTATTCATGAAAACCCTAAAAACCCCCAAAATGAGAATATGAGTAAAAAGAGAAATGGATGAAATCTTATATGTGGATGATGAGTTTGTGCTTTGATGTTGATATATGATATGAACATGTATGTTTAGATGTTTGGAAACTTGTGTTGAAGTAGTTTTGGAAATCTTAAAAATATGTGAATCCCTTGTATGTTTGATGATGAAATACGAGTTGTTTATGTGTTATTTTGAATAAATGACTGACATTGTTGTTATTGGTGGAAATGAGGAAAGATCCTAAGGTTGGAGGAAATCGCGGAGGAGACTTTTAAAGTTACTCAGAACCGATCCTCAACACTCACCAAGGTAAGGGATAAATGTCTCTAAATCATACTCGCTGATGTGAATGAGGTATGTGAGAGGTAATGTATTTGTAAGAATATTGTTGTTATCCTACCCGAAGTGGTAGTGGATTATTATTGTTACTCTACCCAAGGTAGGAGTGGTTTATTGTTGTTATCCTACCCGAAGTGGTAGTGGATTATTATTGTTACTCTACCCAAGGTAGGAGTGGTTTATTGTGGTTACCCTATTCGAAATGGTAGTGGCCTATTGTTGATGTCCTAACCGGAGAGTTTGGGTGTTATGTGGTATGGGGAATAACTCGACCTGCCCGATGTGGTACGGGGAATAACTCGACCTGCCCGATGTGGTACGGGGAATAACTCGACCTGCCCGATGTGGTACGGGGAATAACTCGACCTGCCCGATGTGGTACGGGGAATGGGGAATAACTCGACCTGCCCGATGTGGTATTGGGAATAACTCGACCTGCCCGATATGGTATGGGGAAAAACTCGACCTGCCCGATGTGGTATGGGGAATAACTCAACCTGCCCGATGTGGTATGGGAATAAACTCGACCTGCCCGATGTGGTATGGGAAATGAAATCGATGAATACGATTAAGGGTGAATATAAAGGATGAAAATGAGGATGTGAAGGATAAAAGTAATATTCATGTTATAGAATGTATATTATGGGATATATATACTATAGGGTGAATATGAATGATGAGAAATGAGAATGTCATAATGAAAGTAATATGCATGCTATAGGATATATTATGGGATATATATAATATAGGGTGAATATGCATGATGAAAAGGAAGATGTTAAGAATAAACGTGATATACATGCTATAGGATATATATTATGGGATATATGTTCTATAAGGTTGATATGAATAATGAGAATGACGATGCTTCGAAAGAACGTGATATGCATGCTATAGAATATATATTATGGGATATATATACTATAGGATGAATATGAGTAACATGGAAATTAAAAGAAGAAGATATGAATGTTTACAATTACGTATTTATAGTTATAAATTATATTAAAGCTTAATCGTATTTGAGATGTGGATTATCATGTGATGTTAGTTTTTGAACTAATGACTTACTCCCTTATTTTGTGTGTTTTTTATGATAATCCCATTGTAGGTAAACGAAGGATTTTAGGAGGAAACTCACTTAGGAATCTTATGTGTTTATTAACTTGAATGTCTTTATCGTTACTTTGATATTGTAGTTGATTAGATAATATTTTGGGATGAATGTAAATCTGATTAGGATAATATTGGAGATATGTAGTTATGGACGTTATAACCCTGGGAAACCCATAACTGGTTGTATGTGGTAATTACTAATTGAATGAATTATGTTTTTCTGCAATGTAAATTGTATGATAATATAATAGGTTAAAAGATTAGTTTCAAGGAATGATTCACGAGGACTTCTAAGTAAAATGATGAATGTATGTAATTGAGGATTTTAATTAAACGAAAAATTTTCAATGGTAGAATTTGAGTCCTTACAAAATGTGTATGTCATACTTGTTCCCTTTTGTGGGAGAACATGGAATGTTGTTGATGAAAATTGATCACCTGTATTTTTAGATAATGACCAAAACATTAATAAAATATTCATGTATAATGTTATGGAAGTTAAAATCCATAGATTGGAAGAAATAATATTAAGTAATTAAATAATATTTTTATATGAACCTCCAATAGGTTCATGGGTATGAGAATGAGATGATATTGCTTCATTGTAATTTGTTTCATTATAGTGTCTTGCACCAAAGTTATAACTTGAAGGAATAATTTAAAAAATATGTAAGATTTAAAACTTTATATTTGTTAAATGATGATGCACAACAAAACATAAAATACATATTCAATGATTGTTATTTTGTGAAGCAATATATACCATTTTCATGGTTATGATGAAGAGCTAAACTTTCTTCATTATCATGAACTCTATCACAACCTGGTGTAACATAATGTATATCTGAACATTAAAGATTGTATAATTATAAGATATTAGAGTAATGTAAAATGTTATGCTGGTTTAGAGATATTGAATATTTTGAATGACACCTACTTTGCAAATTAAAATAATTTGATAAAAATTTAAATACTAACCAATAGTAGTGTCATGGGCTTGTACATGACTTGGTTCTGCTTGATTGATGGGAGGTCCATCATATATTGTCGTACCAAAGTTATAACCAACAACTTTAGCCTTACATGAAAGCATGTAAAAAGTTAGACATATTTTCATATGATATATATGTAATGATGTAGACATTATATTCACCATTGTTAATTTGGGGGCTACGATGATGACTTGGTCCTGCTTCATTGTCATGAGTTCCTTGATACCTTGTAATATTAATGACATCAGTTGGAAAAAAACATTATATAAATGATGGGACTCGATCATAAATCATCTTGACATATTGTAATGGTGTAAAATAACATCAATAATAATAACGTCAAAGTTTTTTTATGCTAACTAATTTTTAATAAATTGTCTTAATGATAACCAAAAAAAAGATTGTATTAGTGAAAAGTTGATTTGAGTTAAATGTTTGTGTATACTATACTACCTAATGTACATTAAAATGATTAGCTTTATATAAAAAATATATGTATATTATTTATGCCTGGATGTATGTAATATGAAAAGAACCTTGGATACGAATAAAATGCTTTAATATTACCAGTATGTCATTTTAGTGTTACCTGTGCGAAATTGTTGTCGGAATGATGATCTAGCAAGTTGATATACAGACATCAGTCTCATTATTGTCGAAGTGGTTGTTGATATTTCTTCAACAATGTTACCAAAAGAACCTAAACATTAGAACAAATTAAACCTAAATGAAATTGATTTTAATATTAATATTTCAACTATAACAAAATTAATTATATTGTTTTTAATTTAAGGAAATGTTATATAGCTAGTTATAGTAAAATTAATAGTTTACATAATGTATAGATTTCAGGTAAAAAAATTACCTCTGTGAAATTGTTGTTGGAAGGATGATCTGACAAGTTGACGTACAGACGTTAATCTCATTGTTGTTGAAGTAGTTGTTGATATTTCTTCAACAGTGTTACCTATAAAACCTAAACATTAGAACAAATTAAACCTAAATGAAAATGATTTTAATATTAATATTTCAACTATAACGAAATTACTTATATATATTTTGTAGTTTAAGTAAATGCTATGTAACAAATTATAACAAAATGAGTAGTTTACATAGGGTATATATTTCAACTATAAAAAAATACCTGTGCGAAATTGTTGTCGGAAGGATGATCTAGCAAGTTGACGTACAGACGTTAATCTCATTGTTGTCGAAGTAGTTGTTGACATTTCTTCAACAATGTTATCAATAGAACCTAAACATTAGAAGAAATTAAACCTAAGTGAAATAGTCTTCCATATTAATTTTTCAACCATAAACAAAGTAATTATGAATTTTTTAGTTTAAGGAAATGATATATAACAAATGTAGTAATATTTCTATTAGAGTTTAAAGTTGTACGTTGTTCGGTGTTTGTGTTTTCATGAATATTATTTTGATTGGATTGTGCTTCATTGCCATTGTTTCGTTTGTAGCGTGTTAAACGCCTTCTTGCTAATTCTTGTTGTCTTTGCTCTATGTTCATGTTGTTCATTCTCTGTCTAACATATTGTCTTAATCTATATCGTCGTTGTTCTTGTGATTCGCGTCTGCCTGAATTTTCCATTGTCTATAATAACACCTGACATAATGTAAGACATGTGTAAAATTAGTGAAAATATAATAAGGTAGATATTTAGAACGAAAAGAATTAATAATAAAAAAACAACCAATGCATTTTGCATTATGTGACGTTGATTACCGGGGTTTAATGATTCCAACAACTTTTTGAAGTATGAACAAAATGTAGGGTTGACAAAACCTTTGAAAAACTACCATTTCCAAATTTACATAACAATTATGTTAATTGTTATGAAATTATGACATATTTAATTCTCCATCAATTATCATTATCTACTTCTGCTCACCTTAAAAACTTATTACTTATTCTTTAATCAAATCAATCAATAAAATTTTGTTCTTTTATCCCATGAATTTAACATAAAAATGTTAATAATAGAAAACAACAAAACCTTAGGTTATAATTTATATTTAATATATCTATACATAATCGAACTCACATGAATTTGAAGACGTGTGTAACATAAAAAAAATTAAAGTTTAAAAATTCACATAAAAAATATATTACACAAAGGTTTAAATTTTTAAAAAAATTGAAACTAAGCCCAACATAAATTTATGTTCTACCTCTTCCTTAAAATTTATACATAATTCTTAAATAAATTACATCACAACAAATTAAGTATAAAATAGTAGAAAATAACTAAGTCGCGTGATAATTTAAATTTGAATAATATATATACCTTATCTCAATTTTTCTTATTAATTTTTGGCTTCATTAAAGGCAAAAAAAGATAAATTTGATTTGAAAATTATAATATCAACATTATTAATAATCATTAAAAAAATTTATTAGATATAGATTATTAGTACACATAAAATATGCAATATAAAATGGAATGTCATTTTCAAAAAGAAATAAAATAAATGAAACACTACACTTACATAAATGAAATGAAAAAATTATAAGAGCGCAAATTATTTTAGGGACATTAATAGTTCACATCAGGGATTATAAAACATCAGATTTGAAGACGTCCAATCATAATTTGACAAATCATTAAATAATGAGTTCCAATTTTCCGAGTCAATTTTTTTCCTTCCCTCTTTCTCTCTTCCTTAGGTTTCTCTCTCTTTCTTCTGACCCAATTCCACTAAAGAGAGATGAATGAGAGTGGTTTATCCGTTTATGTGTTAGGAGTGGAGACGGAAGACCCTTTGCCTTCCACTTTTGTTATATCATAAACCAACTCTCTTCATGTTGTCTTTGTCTCTTCTTATTTAATTCATTTCATAATTTCTCCACATTCCAAAACCAAATATTGACACAGAATACAATTGAATAAGGGGGGAGTTAAACAATAAAAAACCTAATTTAATTTTGTTATTTGTTAAATGAAGTAGGAAGAAAGAAAGAGGGAGTGTATTTGTGTCTTGGTGTTGAAGAGGAGAAGAAATAGAGAAAAACCTAAAGAAGAGAGAAATAATGAATTGAGACCCATTATTTAATGATTTGTGAAATTATAATTGGACATTTCTAAATACGGTGTTTTTGGGTTGTCTTCAACAACAAAAATTCTTAATGGCCTCCATTTTAAGGATCAAGGTGAGATTTATATGCACTAATCAATTAAAAGGGCTTAGTTTTACCCTATTTTTAATAAAATTTTAAATAATTATCATATAGCCAACTGTAAATTTTTAATGATGTAGCCACATAGCATACAAACATTGGTGTGTTTTGAAGGATGTTAATCATTCCCAAATGTTCAATTAAAATCTTTTCGTAGTTGATGATAATTTTTTCTTCCTTCACTCCTAAAAAATTAGAATTACCATTAGCATTAGCTAATTAAGGAGAAAAAGGACAAGAGGAGTAAAAGGAAGATATACTTCATCACCAATTCTCTCAAACATGTGTTGTAGGTAATGAACATCGACAATGTAAATAGGAAAACATTAGCATTAGCTAATAGCCCATTCTAAACTGTGTTGACTAGTTGATGCTCAATACCATGATTTAATTAGGTATAACATTACTAGTATCGATAAAAAATTAGTGTCAATGTTAGAGTTGGTGAAGTCAATGCTACACGAGTTTTATCCCCTGGTTGACTCTAATTAGGTCCATAGCGTGAGTTTTCAAGTTTTGCATCAGCTAAGGCTAACAGAAATTATCAATTTTATTATAGTGATATATTTATATATTTGTTGGGAATCTTTCCTAATTAATGTGGAAGTATAACCAATACAACTTGGTAGATGAACCATTGTATGATGACTCTTCCAATGACTCTTGGAAAGTATGAAGCCTAACTTAGAAAGTTGGAGTAAGTCTTGGAATTACTCCTTGACTCTTGAGAACCATGAAGTGTAACTTAGAAAGTTGGAGTAACTCTTGGAATTACTCCTTGACTCTTGAGAACCATGAAGTGCAACTTAGAAAGTTGGAATAGCATTTTCAATGTATCTTGAAAGTATGACAACAATTAATCCTCCACTATGTCTTTATGATGAAGCCTTCATTCCCTTCACTATATAAAGGGAACTTGTGAAGTAGAAATGCATGAGCAAGTGAGAAAGAGCAACATAAAGAGAAAGTGAGAGAGCTTATATCCACTTAAGTGTGAGTTTTATATTCCTAGTGAGATATTAGAGAGAGTTTGTATTTCCATCTTTTTTGGGTGAGATTGAGTGTTATCCTCTTTGTAAGAGAGTCAAATATTGTAATCCTACTTTCCTATAGTGGAGATATTTTCTAGACTAGGTCCCATGGTTGTTTCCTTCTCACATTGAGAAGGTTTTTCCACATTAAAATTCTTGGTTGTTTCCTTTCTATTTACTTTATTCACTTGCCGCTTCCGCAAGTGCCCATTTTGCATCACAGAAAGGAAGAAAATTGGTTTTGAATTTTCCAACAGTGGTATCAGAGCTCCCAAGTTCATTCGGGGAGATTAGCTTGTGTAATCCAAGATGGAAGGAGCCGCTAATGTCTCATTTGATGGAGACATGTTCAAGTTGACATCTGACAACTTTTCTTATTGGAAACCCATGATGGAGGATCATTTGTACTGCAAGGATATGCATGAGCCTATTTCTTACAAAGACAAGCCCGAAGGTAAGGATGACAAAGATTGGGAGCTTTCCAATCGAAAAGCTGTTGCAATGATTTGAAAGTATATTGATAGAAGTTTGTTCGAGCATGTGTCCACATACACAAATGCTTATGAGTTGTGGTCAAAACTTGAATCTATGATTCAAAAGAAAACTCCCATAAACAAAGCATCTCTCGTCAGAAGACTAGTGAAACTCGACTACAGAGATGGGCAGAACATGATAGAGCACTTGAATTCATTCAAGGGTCTTGTCAATCAATTGACAAAGATAGATATGAAGATTGATGATGGCAATCACTTCTGCTACTGAGTTCGTTGCCTGAGAGTTGGGATATATTGGTGGTCACACTCAGCAACTCTGTCCTAGATGGGAAGGTATCAATGGACACTGTTTCAGACAGTCTATTGAATGAAGAATCCAGAAGGAAAGAACGAAGTATATCCTTCCATTCTAAAGCAAATGTTGTGGAGAGACATGGAAGAAGTGAAACTCATGGGAAGAATGGATCTCATGGAAGAAACAAAAGCAGATTAAGAGGTTACTCTCAATCTCACACGAGGTCAATGATATGCTACTATTGTAGTAAAGAAGAGCATAAGAGATCTGAATGTAGATCCCTGAAGAGAGACCATAAAGCTAGAAATGTTCATGCAGACTTAGTTGATCCAAGGAAAAATAGTCATAAGCCTACCACAGCCATCGCTGCAGACGATGATGTTCTCCTCATTGGAGAAGAAAATTACCTGAATGTAGCATATGGTGATTGTTCTTGGATCGTTGATTCTGGTGCCTCTTTCCATGTAAGTCCACATGAAGGTTTTTTCTCAAACTACAAGAAAAGTGATCATGGTACTGTGAAAATGGGAAACCATGTTATAAGAAAGATTGCAGGAATTGGTGATATTGTATTGTTAACAGACACATGAGGCAAGCTTGTACTGAAGGAGGTGAGACATGTCTCATATATGCGTCTCAACCTTATTTCAATGGGTAAATTGGATGATTCTGGTTTTACAAGTCACTTTGGTGCTGGAAAGTGGAAACTAGCAAAATGCAACCTAGTCATTGCTAGAGGCTCAAAGGAAGGATATTTATACATTATGCAAGGAGGAATTTGTTCTAGAGAAGCAAATGTTGTTACCGACTCCAAAGATCTTTGGCATAGATGATTGGGGCATATGAGTGAGAAGACACTTCAAATGCTCGCGAAAGACCACCTTCCAGGTATAAAAGATCAAATTTTAGACTCATGTACTGATTGTCTTTATGGTAAACAACATAGAGTCAGTTTTCATAGATCTGACATTCCATCACGGAGAGATGAAGTACTTGAATTGGTGAATTCAGATGTTTGCGCACCATCAGAAAGATCTCTTGGAGGAGCCTATTATTTTGTCATATTCATAGATGATCACTCGAGAAGAGTATGGGTGTACTTATTGAAAAGCAAAGATCAAATACTATCAGCATTCAAAGAGTTCCATGCACTAGTGTAACATGAGACTGGAAAGAAGCTAAAGTGTCTCAAAGCAGATAATGGTGGAGAGTATCGTGGTCCATTTGAAGCCTATTGAAAGGCTTATGGTATCATATTGAAGAAGACACCACCAAAGACTCCTTAGTTGAATGGTTTAGCTTAGAGGATGAACCGCACAATTGAAGAGAAGATCAGATGCATGTTGCAAGATGTCAATCTCCCCAAGTCTTTCTAGGGTGAAGTAGTGAAGACTGCAGTAGATCTCATAAATCGGACACCTTCAAGACCCCTGAGTGGAGAAATTCCAGAGGAAGTGTGGTATAGGAAGAAAGCATCCTAAAACCACCTAAGAGTATTTGGGTGCAGAGCCTTCGTTCACATTCCAAAAGATGAGAGAAAGAAGTTGGATGTTAAGACCGATGAGTGCATTTAGTTTGGGTCTCCAAATGATGAATTTGGGTACAGACTGTGGGATCCGATAAACAAGAAATTTTTGAGAAGCAAAGATGTTGTGTTCTTTGAGGAACAGATTATCAAAGATGTTCAGAAGAAAAACCAGTGCATGACCAAAGATCGCATTGATTCAATGGGAGAGATTACTCAACAAACAAATCCTGATCATCAGATTAATCCAGAACAGATTGACCAACAGGCAGATCCTGCTCACAAAGAACTTGATCATATTAATGAAGAGTCAGATCATGATGAAGTGGTGGTAGACACACAAATGCATCAAGAATCCGAGCAAGTAGAGCATCCGATGCAAGTTGAATTGAGGCGTTATGGAAGAGGCATGATACCTTCTTCAAAGTATCCTGAAGAAGATTATATCACATTGACAGACAATGGTGAGCCTTAAGACTTCTCAGAAGCTATGTAGACGACTGAGAAAGTAGAGTGGATTAAAGCCATGGAAGATGAGATGAACTCATTACATGAGAACCAAACCTATGATTTGGTGGAGTTGCCCAAAGGAAGAAAAACCTTGAAAAACAAGCTTAAAGTTGAAGAGGGACACTCGAGACCAAGGTAAAAAGCTCGAATTGTTGTAAAAGGATGCAATCAGAAGAAATAAGTTGATTTTGATGAGATATTCTCACCAGTGGTGAAGTATTCCTCCATAAGAGTAGCATTGGGTCTAGCAGCTAGCCTAGACTTAGAAGTTGAGCAACTTGATGTCAAAACAACTTTCTTACATGGAGACATCAAAGAAGAAATTTATATGGAGCAACCAGAAAGTTATGAAGAACCAAGCAAGGAGCACTTAGTGTGTCGTCTGAAGAAGAGTTTATATGGTCTAAAGCAAGCCCCCAAACAATGGTACAAGAAGTTTGAATCCTTCATGACCAAGCACAGTTTCAAGAAGACAACTTGTGATCATTGTGTATTCATTAAAAGGTATGAAGATGGAAACTTTATTATCCTCCTATTATATGTTGATGATATGTTAATCATTGGGAATGACAAGACCAAGATTTTTGGTTTGAAGAATGCTTTAAGCAACTCTTTTGCTATGAAAGACTTGGGTCCAGCAAAGCAAATCCTTGGAATAAGGATAATAAGAGATCGCTCTAAGAAGTTGTTATGGGTATCACAAGAGAAGTACATTGAGAAAGTTCTCAAAAGATTCAACATGGATAAGGCAAAGTCTGTTAGTGTTCCACTTGCTGCACATTTCAAGTTAACAACAATGCAATGTCCAACTAGTGATGAAGAAAGGAAAGAAATGAGCAGAATGCCTTATTCCTCTGTGGTAGGAAGCCTGATGTATGCCATGATTTGTACAATACCAGATATTGCTCATGCAGTTGGAGTTATGAGTCGGTTCTTGTCCAATCCCGACAAAGAGCATTGGAATGCAGTGAAGTGGATATTGAGATATCTGAGGGGAACTACCAAAAGATGCTTATGTTTTGGTAATGAAGATCCTACGTTGGTAGGATACACTGATGCTTACATGGCTGGAGATGTAGATTCCAGAAAATCTACATCAGGTTATGTAACTACCTTTGCAGGGGGCAGTATCTTGGCAATCCAAGTTACAAAGATGCGTTGCATTATCAACAACTGAAGCAGAGTACATTGCAGCATCCGAAGCTAGCAAAGAGATAAAATATATCAAAAACATCTTGCATGAGTTGGGTCATGTTCAAGAAAGCTATGTTTTTCACTGTGACAACCAAATTGCAATTCACCTAGCTAAGAATCCTACATTTCATTCTCGAACAAAGCACATTGATTATCGTTATCATTGGATACGAAATGCTTTGGAGGATGACGAGTTACAGCTAGAGAAAATTCATACAGATGACAACTGGTCCGACATGATGACCAAGACAGTTTCACTCAAGAAGCTGACAGACTGTTGTAGAGGTGCAGGATTGGTGATACCCCTCAATTAATTCAGGAAGGGGGAGATTTGTTGGGAATATTTCCTAATTGATGTGGAAGTATAACCAATACAACTTGGTAGATGAACAATTGTATGATGACTCTTCCAATGACTCTTGGAAAGTATGAAGCCTAACTTAGAAAGTTGGAGTAAGTCTTGGAATTACTCCTTGACTCTTGAGAACCATGAAGTGTAACTTAGAAAGTTGGAGTAAGTCTTGGAATTACTCATTGAATCTTGAGAACCATGAAGTGCAACTTAGAAAGTTGGAATAATATTTTCAAGGTATCTTGAAAGTATGACAACAATTAATCCTCCACTATGTCTTTATGATGAAGCTTTCATTTCCTTCACTATATAAAGGGAACTTGTGAAGTAGAAATGCATGAGCAAGTGAGAAAGAGCAACATAGAGAGAAAGTGAAAAAACTTATATCCACTTAAGTGTGAGTTTTGTATTCCTAGTGAGATACTAGAGAGAGTTTGTATTTCCATCTTTTTTGGGTGAAATTGAGTGTTATCCTTTTTGTAAGAGAGTCAAATATTGTAATACTACTTTTCTATAGTGGAGATATTTTTTGGACTAGGTCTCGTGATTGTTTCCTTCTCACATTGAGAAGGTTTTTCCACGTTAAAATTTTTGGTGTCATTCTTCTACTCTTTCTATTTACTTTATTCACTTGCCGCTTCCACAAGTGCCCATTTTGCATCACACAGAGGAGGGAAATTGGTTCTGAATTTTCCAACAATATTAAGGCACTCTTGTAATGTCCAATAACACTAGAGGAGAAAATGTAAAAGTCACACTATCATTAACACGGATTACGTGACTTAAGAAGAAATGATTGAATTTCTATGTTTTTCCTAATGGTTTAGAGCCGTCACTATGTTTTTGAAATAAAATTAGATGCCGATAAAGTTAACATTTCAAACTAACTTAATTATTCTTTAAGTTAACAAAAAATCAAAACCATTTTTGTGTTCGTGTGCTACTTTCGTAGAATTTTGAAAAGGTAATTAATGTTGCTTTAGTTTTTTTACAAAGATAAATATTAATAAAATAAATTTTATTCATAGAAAGGGAACTACAAATGAATATGGAGAGTGGCGATTTTATTGTTTTCCAATAGATAAAGTCTAATCCTTTTCGTCAATAGTTGATTATTATTAATTTTTTTTATATAATTATTTTATTGAATCTTGTTTATGAAATACTCTCAAATAGAATTTGTTGGGGCATATCAGTTGAAGGACCAAATTTGTATTATTGACAAAAGGTATTTATATTATGAATATTCAGTTTTGTCTAGTTCAAAAGCTCAAAACTAACTAATTTATTTGAGTTCAAATTAATAAGTTGGAAAAGTTAGTATTTGGAAAATAAAAAAATAAGAGGGAAACATTAATATCTATTTTTTTAACAAAAAATTGACTTGATTAACACTTAATAAGGGTGTTTTTGAGTTTGTTACAAATTTTTAATTAATATATAAATTAATTTCAAAAAACAATAAAAAAATAATTACCCCACCTCGAGAAAAACTTGCTTAGTGATACATATAACACATCATATTTAAAGACAACCAATAGGAATTTGCCAACACATTAAAATGTTCGTCCACCACAACAATTTTGCCTTCTCTATTCTTCCTCAACTCATCACCTTTTTTTCTCCATCATAACTTCCATTATTGCTATTGAAGCTATTAGAGGTTTTATTGCAACACCTTGCCATGGCGGAAATGATGGCAAAGATGAGACGGATAGACGAAAGCTCTGCCGGCGGAGGCTCTAACGGTGGAGAATGTTCCATTAAATTTTGTTGTGGTGAGTCAATACTTTAATGTGTTATGTCAGAACAGGATTCCTCTCCAGTACTGGATTGTCTTTTCATAAATTTTAAATTAAAAAAAAGTAAAAATCTAAACCGTTTAAATTTTGCTTTACCACATGTCGCAATCCTACATATGCATTGACTTTTCACCTCTACAATGCCACATCCGAGGTCGACATGTGGCGTTTATTTTACCAAATTCATTTAGTTTTTTTTTTTTGCATTTCAGTTATATATTTTTATTTAATTGCATATATTTTTCAATAATAAAAAGTGATTTTTTTAAAAGTGATTTTTCAATAATATCATAATATTTCGCAATAAATAAAAAGTGATTTTTTAAATACCCTATAATACTAGATAATAAATTTATATTTTATTTAAAAAACCAAATAAAGATCTATGAGTTATAATAAAAATAAAGAAATAACATTTGCCACAATGTTAAGGTATGATGTGGTGTTTCTTAAAATTGATGAGTAATTAATTTAACCCTTCTCAAATAGTAAGAAAACTTTTAAGCATAAAAATGATGAAATTTTAACTAAGTTTTTCGGTCCTTAATATGATAAGTGTTTATTAGACATGATAACTGTACTTCATCTTTTCTACAAAGAATTATGTAGTCTTGATTCTCTAATAATCATAAAGATACTTAAGAGCAAGAGCCTATCTTGTTAGACATAAAAAAATAAAAAATAAATATTTTTTTCTTTTATTAAAAAAAACAATCTAACCATTCTGGGTATAAAATTAGTCATTGCAATTAATTAGCACTATGCTATAATTATCCTTTAATAATGCACAGTCAATAACGCCCATCTGTTAGGCATTGTTAAATGATAGATGGAGGTGAAAGGAATGACATTCATCAGAGGTCACTCAAGCATACACTTTTGAATCTCTACAACTACATTTAACATTAATATTAATATTAATATTTTCTACTTCATTAAGCAATGTTGATTTTATAATGGTGAGACCCAAAAACATTTTGTGAAGAAAGCATTATTGATTCTCATAGATTCAAAAACACTATTTATAGTGAATATTTGTGAACACTTGTTGATTTGTGTAGTGTTGCGTTAATTTGAATTAATTCTATTTTTCATTTAAATTAAAATAAAATTAAAAAAATTATATATATAAATATTGTTTTTGTATTCTACTGAGTAGTTAAACTATAAATATGCTAAATTAAAATATATGATATAGTTTTTTATTCTAATTAAAATATAAATGAGATAGTTTTTGTATTCTAATTAAAATATAGTTTTTATAATATCAAATTTTATATATGAATCTTTAATATCAACTTTAAAATATTTTTAATATTAATATTAATTGATATCAAATTCTAATTAAATGAATCTACTAAAGATATGTATGAATCTTTAATATTAATGTTAGGTTTATATACTTGTGTCTCTAATTTTTTATTCAAATAAAATAATCAACAACAATGCTCATTATACTTATTGGTGTTGAATATTTAATTCTCAAATGTAAATGATACATTCCTTCATTCACATCCTCATTCATGGTTATATGATACATGTTTAAGTGATAAATTCTTAAAATAAATTTATATAAAAAATAAATTAGGAAATTCTGAGATAGAAATTTTTTAATATAATATTCTAACTGAAAGATTTAATAGCGCTCTCTTAAGCGAGTGTTGTTGTAACACCCCGTTTTTGTAACCAAGAAAATTAAAATTTTATTCTGGAAAATATAGGAAATGCATATTGAAAGATAAACTTAACATGTTAGAAAATCAGAGTAAATTCAAAACTTTTTGTCTCTCAAGTTCAAAATGTGGAAATAATCAATAGTATCTTTACCCAAAAAAACGAGACATTTCGATCAACCTAAAAAATCATGATCTATATAATTATCCCTTTGAATTATATACTTTATAAAAACATTAATCTAGTCTCATCAACATATTTATCAATGACATCATATGTACAAAAGGAATCACTCTAAAATTTTTTTCCTACAACATGACTTATACAAAAATCAGTTCAAAAGACCGAGGGTATTCCTAAATCAGAGACAAAGATCCCAACATAGACAAAATACTTTACTAATACACCAACCAACTTCTTCTAGTCTATCATTCCATCGATGGATATCCAAAGTGCAACAGCAACAACCTGAGCATATACATAGTATAGACAAAAGAAAAGATAGAAGGGAGCACGAACCAACTACGACAATCGTAACATGGAATTACATAGAGAAATAACATTAAAGTGAGACAACCTATACAAAAACTAAAATCAAACGATGACAAACATATGCAAATGATGCATGAAGTTAGTGTCTTATACAATAGGATATTCATATCCCCATTAATATCTTTGCCATACGATGCTTATGCAATTCAACCAACAAATCTCCATCAAAATTACAATATTTGAAGGCAAATACAATACCCTAAGGCAATTACAATACCCGAAGGAAATTACAATACCCGAAGGCAATTACAATACCCATTGGCAATTATAATACCTGAAGGAAATACCTTTCCATTTTCTCAAACTCCCACTACAAGAATGCAATGCATGCACACTAACCGAAGTTAGCCCATTAATTCTTTTAATAAAGGTCTTACCAATTTTTATGTCAACAAAAATCACATAAGTTAGTCATCTCAGTCCCAATACATTTTATTATGTCAAGTCCAACGGACGAGTTCAAGAAGCTAACTTAGCGATCAAAGATCATTAGGAAAAGTCCCAAATCTTATTACACTTCCTAGTATGTGAACGGCCATAGGCTCTCATCAAATTCAATCCTTTACAAAAATACTTTACTATGTCGTGTCCTCATGACGAGCTCAAGATAGTAACTTAGTGATCCAATATAAGGGCAAGACCTTAATCCCAAACTTTTGTCTTTTTCATATACGTACAACAATCAACAAATATATTTTCCATTACAATTCAACAATCAATTTATATATTTCTCATATCAATACAACGATCAACTTAAATATTTTCCATATCAATACACAATCAACTTATATATTTCTCATATCAATGCAACAATTGTAACGAGCCGAAAATTCTACCCTCGAAATTTTTCCTTATTTAATCCAATTTCATGCATTTAACGATAAATTATAATTACCGAGTGAACACATTTATTTAAACGATCTCACTTCTCCCTCACCCTCGATCTATAAACTAAAAGTAACATACAAAATCAGATAGAAGAAAAACATAATTCATATTAGTATAACCTAGTAACCACCGCATACAATTAGCTATGGATTTCCAAAACACCCATAGCTACATATATCCCGAGTTACTAGTCTCCATGATCGATATCATGTACAAAAATAGTATTCATAATACAATTAGTTACTTCAAGTACAACCAAATGAAGTTACAAAAGAATGGATAAAGAGACATCAAAATAAAGGTCTCTAATCTCCTACTCAAAATCATCATTTCTCCGTCCACCTACCTGCAATGGGATTAACATTGACCATGCACAAACAACACAAATGAATAAGTCATTAATTCAATAAAATTCAATGTAAGTTAATCCACATTTAATAGGGTTAAACAACGATCTAAATTAAATCCACTTAAAACCATTTTCGTCATCTGTACTTTTGAAAAACCATGCTACATAACTCGATCTAGAGTCGCTAACCCATTTTGGTCGGCTAAAACGAGTTTTATTTCCATTGGCACTCCACCAATACATAAACCATAAATCCACTCGTCATCACTACAAATATACCCATATATATTTGTAGTGACTAAGTGATTTACCATTTATTACTTTGTTTCCGAGTTTTATTTCCATTGGCACTCCACCAATACATAGACAATAAATGCACCCGATATCATTACAACATAGCGTATATGCGTGTAACTACAAAGTAACTTACAATTTATTGTTTTATCTGAGTTTTATTTCCATTGACACTCCACCAATACATAGAAAATAAATGCACCCGACATCATTACAACATAACGTATATTGTAACTGCAAAGTGACTTACAATTTATTGCTTTTATTCCGAGTTTTATTTCTATTGGCACTCCACCAATACACAAATGATAAATACACCCGACATCATTACAAACATATCCACGTATGCTTATAACTACAAAGTGATTTACATTTCATGATTTCATTTCGAGTTTTATTTCCATTGGCACTCCACCAATACAAAAATGATAAATACACCCGACATCATTACAAACATATCCACGTATGCTTATAACTACAAAGTGATTTACATTTCATGATTTCATTTCGAGTTTTATTTCCATTGGCACTCCACCAATACATAAACTGCAAATCCACTTCTCATCATTATCAACATACCCATATATGTTCATAATGACTAAGTGATTCACATTTTATTCATTATTCATAACAGAAAATCCACGCATTTTCCAACACAGTGCATAAATTAAAGACTTATCCTTACCTCGGTGAGTGTTGGGTTTGGTTTTTGGCGACTTCGTAAGTTCCACCGGCACCACCTCCAAACTTAGGATCTTTCCTCATTCCCACCACATAACACAATGTTAGTCATTCGTTCCAAATAGCAAATAAATAACTTATATTGCATTATTCAACCATACAATATATTTATCATATTTTCAATGGTTCTATACTATTTTCATTATGAGTTTTCAACCATCTAAAACATACATATCATCTCATATTTTAACATTATAAAGCAATTCATCTTCTACCTTTAGCGTTTTACCCATTTTTCCTCTCTAACCACATTTTCTCTATCTAGGATTTTGGGGTTTCCAAGAGTCAACCCACAAACCCTTTCCATTCTTGGAATACTAACTCAAAACCAAGATTTTACAAGGTACAAGCGACATAAAACGAACCATAACTCGAAAGAGAGAGTTTCCATGGTTTTACACACTTTGAGAAGAGATCCATAATACCAAAAATGGGTTCTCAAGAGAAGAAGAGAGTTAGGATAGAGAGTTTTACCTCTTCTCAAGCTCTTGAACAAGAATCAAAGCTCCTAGACCTTGGGAATGCTCTCTTCTCTCACCTCTCTTCAATTCTTAACCTAAAAATGTATTTGGGATTTCTCTCATTTAATGTTCTCGTCGGGTTCTCGCTTAAGCGAGCTTTCTCTCGCTCAAGCGAGAAAATCCCGCCCATTTTAAAAATTCATCTCTGACCCTCTCGTTCAAGCGAGGGATTCTCGTTCAAGCAAGGGATTCTCGCTCAAGCGAGAATCTCACAGTGTCAACAGCCCCAAAATGCCATTTCTCGCCCAGGCGAGACAACTTTCGTTGAAGCGAGAATCCTCCAGTATATCCCAGGATTTCACCCTCCCAGGTGAACCTCTCTCGCCCAAGCGAGAATCTCTCGCTCAAGCGAGGATCTCAGGACTGATACTATAATTTTAAAGACTTAAAATTTGGGGTGTTACAATCCTCCCCCTCTTATAAGATTTTTTGTCCCCGAAAATTAAACATACCTCGATTCAAAAAAATGAGGGTAATCCTCCCTCATCTCTTGCTCAACTTCCCAAGTAGCGTCTCCTTCATCTACTTGACTTCACAACACCTTTACCAAGGCAATCTCCTTGCCTCTCAATCTCTTTACACTGGTATCCATGATTCTCACGGGCAACGTTGCAAACGTCAAATTATCCTTCAACTCTATCTGATCAGACTCAACCACATGAGATGGATCTCCAACATATTTCCTCAACTGAGACACATGAAACACATTATGGAGATTGGACAACAACGGAGGTAAAGCAATACGATACGTTACCGGCCCAATTTTCTTCAATATCTGATACGACCCAATAAATCGAGGAGTCAGCTTACGGGACTTCAACACTCTACCAATACCGGTAGTCGGAACAAATCTCATGAAAACATGATCTCCCTCGTTAAATTCGAGAGGTTTCCGCCTCTTATAATAATAGCTATTCTACCGACTTTGGGAAATTTTCATATGCTCCCGGATTTTCTTGATGTTATCCGTCGTCTCCTGGACTAGTTCGGGCCCCAATATAAAATTTTTCCCAGTCTCAAACCAACTTACTGGAGTCCGGCACTTCCTACCATACAACGCCTCATAAGGTGCCATTCCAATGCTCGAATGAAAACTATTGTTGTAGGTAAATTCAATCAGAGGCAACATGTCATCCCAACTACCCGGTTGTTCCAAGACACAAGCCCTCAAAAGATCCTCCAATGACTGTATTGTTCTTTCCGACTGACCGTCAGTTTGTGGATGATACGCTGAACTCAACTTCAACTTAGTTCCCAACGCGAACTGCAGACTAGTCCAAAAGTTCGAAGTGAAACTGGGATCCCTATCTGATATAATGTTCGACGGTATCCCATGCAAGCGAACTATTTCCCGGATGTACAGTTCCGCCAATCGCTCCAAAGAATACCTCATGTTCATAGGTAGAAAGTGTGCAGATTTAGTTAACCGATCCACGATCACCCATATCGAATCATATCCTTTTTGAGTCTTCGGAAAACCCGATACAAAGTCCATGGAGATACTATCCCACTTCCAAACAGGAATTTCCAGGGATTGTAACTCTCCCACCGGTCGTTGATGCTCAATTTTTGCTTTCTGGCATACCAAACAACTCGAGACATATGACGCCACATCTCTCTTCAATACAGACCACCAAAACAACTTCTTCAAGTGTTGGTACATTATCGTTGTTCCTGGGTGAAAGCTCATCTTGCTCTTATGGGACTCCTCCAAAATACTATTCCGTAGCCCTGCATCACGAGGCACACACACTCTCCCCTTGTAACGCATCATCCCACTAGAGTCCGTTACGAAGTCGGTTTCCTTTCCACTCATCATCAAATCCCGTTTGTCCATCAGCTCAATATCTCCAACTTGCATTATTCGGATTTGATCAAATAGTTCATTCGTGACCTTCAACATACCCAATATCATACTATGAGGTCTTATTTGGATGTCCAGGTTCATATCCCTGAACTCTTCTATCAGCTTCCCTTCCCTAATCATCAAAGCTGACATGTGCAAGGATTTCTGACTGAGTGCATCAGCCACTACATTAGCCTTCCCTAGGTGGTACTGCAATCCAAAATCGTAGTCCTTTAAAAACTCCATCCATCTCCTCTGTCTCATATTCAGCTCCTTTTGATCAAACAGATATTTCAAACTCTTGTGGTCGCTGTACACCACAAACCTTATGCCATAGGGATGGTGTCTCCAAATTTTCAAAGCAAAGACCACTACAGCCAATTCTAAATCATGCGTAGGGTATTTCTACTCATGCGTTCTCAACTGACGAGAAGCATAGGCAACCACCCTCCCTTCTTGCATTAGAACACAACCCAAACCTTGTTTGGAAGCATCGCAATAAATGTTGAAATCCTTATCCGTACTAGGAAGAACCAACACGAGCGCCGTAGTCAACCTTCGTTTCAACTCTTGAAAGCTTTCTTCGCAACGAAGTGTCCACACAAACGGTTCTCCTTTCCTAGTGAGCTTAGTCAGTTGGTAGTGTCAACTTCGAAAATCCCTCAATGAATTTTCGATAATAGCCTGCTAAACCCAGGAAGCTCCGGATTTCAGTAACCGACTT
This sequence comes from Lupinus albus, assembly GCA_009771035.1. Lineage (NCBI taxonomy): Eukaryota > Viridiplantae > Streptophyta > Magnoliopsida > Fabales > Fabaceae > Lupinus > Lupinus albus. The sequence goes on from CM020010.1 coordinate 6,639,255, forward strand.
GGGCACGACCCATTCCGTAACCGCTTCCACCTTTGAAGGATCCACATCTACCCCTTCCTTGGTTATTACATGCCCAAGAAAGTTCACCGACTCCAACCAGAAATCACACTTAGACAATTTAGCATACAACTGGTTCTTACTCAGGAGTTCTAGAACAATCCTCAGATGCTCTGCATGTTCCTCTCGGCTTTTGGAGTAAACCAGAATGTCATCAATAAATACCACTACAAATGAATCCAAATACGGATGGAAAACCCGATTCATGTAGTCGGTAAATATTGCTGGAGCATTCGTTACGCCAAAAGGCATGACCAAATATTCGAAATGTCCATACCTTGTCCTAAAAGCAGTCTTTGGAATGTCATCTGATTTCACCTGAAGTTGATGGTAACCCGACCGAAGATCAATCTTAGAAAACACTACCGCCCCTCTCAACTGATCCATCAAGTCATCAATCCGAGGCAATGGGTATTTGTTCTTAATCATAACCTTGTTCAATTGCATGTAATCGGTACACAATCGCATACTACCGTCCTTCTTCTTAACTAGCAAAACAGGTGCGCCCCACGGCAAGACACTCGGGCGAATAAATTTCTTAGCCAACAATTCTTCAACCTGCTTTTTCATCTCAGCTAACTCTAACGGTGCTATTCTATAAGGAGCTATAGAGATGGGTCCCGTTCCCAGCACTAAATCAATGGAGAATTCAACTTCTCTCACTGGAGGCAATTCCGGAATATCACCAGGAAAGACTTCAGGAAACTCACGAACTATCGGAACGTCCTCAACCTTGGATTTCTCAATACCTTCCAGGGATGCCAACAACATAAACACGGCCCCTCCCTCCTTACAAGAAGTCCTGACTTCCTTTGCTGACATCGGCTTCATACAACCGACCTCCTCCGAAATCTCATATGGATTCCAAAACATCACGGTCTTATCAGCACAATTAAGCACCACATTTTTGGCTGACAACCAGTCCATCCCCAGAATCAAATCTAACTGGGATAGTGGTAAACAGATTAAATCCACGGTAAAATCCCTACCGTTTACCACCACCGGACACCGAGACACAACTGTCGACACCACCACAAGCACATCAGTTGGGGTGGATACGACCAAGTCGAAAGGCAACGACTCAGTTTGTAAATTCAGTCTATCCACGCAGTCAATAGATACAAAGGAGTGTGTCCTCTCGAATAAAACAACACTAAAAGGGGAATACCTGACACCATGCAATAACCATTAATCAGGCCATCAACGCCCGATGCCTCTGCACCACTCATGGTGAACACTCTGCCAGTGGATCAAGGTCGTTCAACCCTCACAACATTCACGCTCTGTGGTATCTTAGGACAATGCCTTCGAATATGTCCAACTTCCTTGCAATAAAAACAAGTAAGCGCCATTCCGGGGCACGAGTCACCGACATGAGTTCGGCCACATTTGTTGCACAGAGAGGGAGTGTTCAACCGTGACCCTCCAGCAGTGACATGATTCCTCGACCCATGCGAAGGATAACTCCGATTACTCGTCGGAGGGGAGTAAGGCTTTCTTTCCTCATGAAACGCCTTCCCTTTCCCTTTTCCGTGTGGAAAGTTTCGTTGAGGCCCAAAGTGTTTGGGAGGAACCACCCTAGATGTCGCCACTTCATCAGCTGCCAAATCATCTTCATACACCCTACACTTGTTCATCAGGGTAGGAAAATCAGCAATTTCTTGGTGTCCAAACATACTTTTCAACTTGGGCTTCAAACCCGATTCGAACTTGGCACATTTGGACCTTCCGTCCATTTCCAACTCGGCGTAGGGGCAAAACCGGGCCAACTCTTCAAACATGGCCGCATAGTCCCCTACTGACATGTTCCCCTGTTCCAGCTTCAGAAATTCCATCTCCTTCGTTCTTTTCAAATCAGCGGGAAAGTACTTGTGTAGGAAATTTTCCTTGAAGGTACCCCAGGAGATCAGTCGTCCTTCGGCTTCCATCTGTCGCTGAGTATACTCCCACCAGTTCTCAGCCTCGGTCACCAACATGTAAGTAGCATAGGCTAGCTTTTGAGCCTCAGTGCAGTTCATGGCTCTGAAGATCCGCTCTACCCCTTGGATCTACTCGATGGCAGCTTCAGGAGCAAATCCCCCTTGGAACTGAGTGGGGTTCCTCCTGCAGAACTCATCTAAGCCCCGATATTCCGCCGGTCCAGGTGGAACTAGTGGATGTGGATTCGGGCTTGGTGTCGGATTCTGGTTCAGATTCTGCAAGTTCTCGTTGACCTCCTGTAGTGCCGCCACCATTTGAGCTAATAAATCATTTGGGACGTTCTGACTCGCCCCTCTTCCCCTTACTCTTCCTGCCATGAGTACCTGTACTTACTCACTTGTTAGTAAACGAATTTATATAAACACAGTGCTCACAAACACTTAACATTTAGCATCATTCAAACAACTTCAGCACATAATTGATACAAAGAAGCATGCAGGGCCATATGCTAGGTCGCAAGATTAACTAGGCTCTGATACCATATTGTAACGACCCGAAAATTCTACGCTGGAAATTTTTCCTTATTTAATCCAATTCCATGCATTTAACGATAAATTATAATTACCGAGTGAACACATTTATTTAAACGATCTCACTTCTCCCTCATCCCCGATCTATAAACCAAAAGTAACATACAAAATCCGATAGCAGAAAAACATAATTCATATTAGTATAACCTAGTAACCACCGCATACAATTAGTTATGGGTTTCCAAAACACCCATAGCTACATATATCCCGAGTTACTAGTCTCCATGATCGATATCATGTACAAAAATAGTATTCATAGTACAATTAGTTACTTCAAGTACAACCAAATGAAGTTACAGAAGAATGGATAAAGAGACATCAAAATAAAGGTCGCCAATTGTAACACCCCAAATTTTAAATCTGGAATATCATAGTGTCAGCCCTCGGACTCTCGCTTGAGCGAGAGAGGTTCATCTAGGAGGGTGAAATTCTGGGCTATACTGGAGAATTCTCGCCTGTGCGAGAGATGTCTCTCCTGGGAGAGAAATGACATTTGGGGCTGGTTGACACTGTGAGATTCTCGCTTGAGCGAGAGGGTCAGAGTTGAGTTTTTAAAATGGGCGGGATTTTCTCTCTTGAGCGAGAGAAAGCTCGCTTAAGCGAGAACCCGACGAGAACATTAAATGAGGGAAACCCCAAAACACATTTTAGGTTAAGAAATTGAATAGAGGTGAGAGAAGAGAGCATTCCTAAGGTCTAGGAGCATTGATTCTTGTTCAAGAGCTTGAGAAGAGGTAAAACTCTCTATCCTAACTCTCTTCTTCCCTTGAGAACCCATTTTTGGTATTATGGATCTCTTCTCAAAATGTGTAAAACCATGGAAACTCTTTCTTTCGAGTTATGGTTCATTTTATGTCATTTGTACCTTGTAAACTCTTGGTTTTGAGTTAGTATTCCAAGAATGGAAAGGGGTTTGTGGGTTGACTCATGGAAACCCAAAACTCTAGAGATAGAAAATGAAGTTAGAGAGGAAAGATGGGTAAAATGCTAGAGGTAGAAGATGAGTTGCTTTACAATGTTAAAATATGAGATGATATGTATGTTTTAGATGGTTGAAAACTCTTAATGAAAGTAGTATAGAACCATTGAGAAAATGATAAATATCTTGTATGTTTAAATGATGCAACAAAAGTTATTTATTTGCTATTTGGAATGAATGACTGACATTGTGTTTTGTGGTGGGAAAGATCCTAAGTTAGGAGGTGGTGCCGGTGGAACTTACGAAGTCGCCAAAACCCAAACCCAACACTCACCAAGGTAAGGATAAGTCTTTAATTTATGCATTATGTGGAAAACGCGTGGACTTTCTGTTATGGATAATGGATAAAATATGAACCACTTAATCATTATGGACATATATGGGTATGTTGATAATGGTTAGAAGTGAGTTTAAGGTATACTAATTATTGGGGGAGTACCAATGGAAATATGACTCAATGAAAGTAATATTATTGGGGGAGTACCAATGGAAATAAGACTCAACGAAAGCAATATTATTGGGGAGTACTAATGGAAATATGACTCAATAAAAGTAATATTATTGGGGGAGTACCAATGGAAATATGACTCAATGAAAGTAATATTATTGAGGGAGTACCAATGGAAATATGACTCAATGAAAGCAATATTATTGGGGAAGTACCAATGGAAATATGACTCAATGAAAGTAATATTATTGGGGGAGTACCAATGGAAATATGACTCAATGAAAGCAATATTATTGGGGGAGTACCAATGGAAATATGACTCAATGAAAGGAACTTATTGGGGGAGTACCAATGGAAATAAGACTCGAAACTTATTGGGGGAGTACCAATGGAAATAAGACTCGAAATATAACGATATAAATGGTAAATCACTTAGTCACTACAAATATATATGGGTATGTTTGTAGTGATGATGGGTGTATTTATGGTTTATGTATTGGTGGAGTGCCAATGAAAATAAAACTCGTTTTAGCCGACCAGAATGGGTTAGCGACTCTAGCTCGAGTTATGTAGCATGGTTTTTCAAAAGTATAGATGACGAAAAGGGTTTTTAAGAGTATTTAAATTATATCACTGTGAAAAACTACTAAATGTGGATTAACTGACATTGAGTTTTATTGAAATAATGACTTATTCCTTTGTGTTGTTTGTGTATGGTAAATGTTAATCCCATTGCAGGTAGATGGACAGAGAAGGATGATTTTGAGTAGGGGATTAGAGACTTTTGTTTTTGACGTCTCTTTGTCCATTCTTTTGTAACTTAAATTGATTGTAACTAAAGTAACTAATAGTACTATGAATATTATTTTTGTTCATGATATTGATCATGGGAACTAGTAACTCGAGATATATGTAACTATGGGTGTTTTGGAAACCCATAGCTAATTGTATGTGGGGGTTACTAGGTTATATTAATGAATTATGTTTTTCTGTTATCGAATGTTGTATGTTACTTATGGTTCAAAAATAGGGTGTGAGTGTGAAGCGAGACTTTTAAAGTAAATTTAATCACTCGGTAATTATGAGTGATTGTTAAATGTATGGAATTAGATTAAATAAGGAAAAAATTTCAAGGGTAGAATTTTGGGTCGTTACAATATGGTATCAGAGCATAGTTAATCCTGCGACCTAGGGTATGGCCTTGCATGCTTCTTTGTATCCTTATGTGTTGCAGTTGTTTGAATGATGATAAATGTTAAGTGTTTTGTGCACCATATTTATACAATTCGCTTACTAACAATTGAGTGAGTACAGGTGATCATGGCAGGAAGAGGAAGAGGAAGAGGGGCGAGTCAGAACGTTCTGAATGATTTGTTAGCTCAAATGGTGGCGGCTACAGCAGGTCAATGCGGACTTGCACAATCTAAACCAGAATCCGACACCAAGTTCGAGTTCACATCCACTAGTTCCACCAGGACCGGCGGAATATCGGGGCTTGGATGAGTTCTACAGGAGGAACCCCACTCAGTTCCAAGGGGGATTTGCTTCTGAAGCTGCCATCGAGTGGATCCAAGGGTTAGAGCGGATCTTCAGAGCCATGAACTGCACTGAGACTCAGAAAATCACCTATGCTACTTACATGCTGGTTACCGAGGCTGAGAATTGGTGGGAGTATACTCGGCGACAGATGGAAACCGAAGGTCGACTGATCTCCTGGGGTACCTTCAAGGAGAAGTTCCTACACAAGTACTTTCCCGCTGATTTAAAAAGGAAGAAGGAGATGGAATTTTTGAAATTGGAACAAGGGAACATGTCAGTAGGAGACTATGCAACCAATTTTGAAGAGTTGGCCCGGTTTTGCCCCACGCCGAGTTGGAAATGGACGGAAGGTTCAACTGCGCCAAGTTCGAATCGGGTTTGAGGCCCAAGTTGAAAAGTATGTTTGGGCACCAAGAGATTGCTGATTTCCCTACCCTGGTGAACAAGTGTAGGGTGTACGAAGATGACTTGGCAGCTGATGAAGCGGCGACATCTAAGGTGGTTCCTCCCAAACACTTTGGACCTCAACGAAACTTCCCTCACGGAAAAGGGAAGGGGAAGGCGTTTCATGAGGAGAGGAAGCCTTATTTTCCTCCGACCAGTAATCGGAGTTATCATTCGCATGGGTCGAGGGCTCATGTCACTGCTGGAGGGTCCCGATTGAACGCTCCCTCTCTGTGCAACAAATGTGGCCGAGTGCATGTCGGCGACTCGTGCCCCGGAATGGCGCTCACTTGTTTTCATTGCAAGGAAGTGGGACATATTCGAAGATATTGTCCTAAGCTACCGCAGAGCATGAATACTGTGAGGGTTAAACGACCTCGATCCACAGGCAGAGTGTTCACCATGAGTGGGGCAGAGACATCGGGCATTGATGGCCTAATTAAAGGTAATTGCATGGTGTCAGGTATTCCTCTTTTAGTGTTATTTGACTCGGGAGCGACACACTCCTTTGTATCCATTGACTGCGTGGACCGACTGAAATTACCAACTGAGTCGTTGCCTTACGACTTGGTCGTATCCACCCCAACTAATGTGCCTGTGGTGGTGTCGATAGTTGTGTCTCGGTGTCCGGTGGTGGTAAACGGTAGGGATTTTACCGTGGATTTAATCTACTTACCACTATCCCAGTTAGATTTGAATTTGGGGATGGACAAGTTGTCAGAAAATCATGTGGTGCTTAATTGTGCCGATAAGACCGCGACGTTTGGAAATCCAGATGGGATTTCAGAGGGAGTCAGTTGTATGGGGCCGATGTCGGCAAAAGAAGTCAGGACTTCCTGTAAGGAGAGAGGGACTGTGTTCATGTTGTTGGCGTCCCTGGAAGGTATGGAGAAGTCCAAGGTTGAGGACATTCCCATAGTTCGTGAGTTTCCATAAGTCTTTCCTGGTGATATTCCAAAATTACCTCCCGTGAGAGAAGTTGAATTCTCCATTAATTTAGTGTCGGAAACAGGACCCATCTCTATAGCTCCTTATAGAATGGCTTCGTTAGAGTTAACTGAGCTGAAAAAGCAGGTTGAGGAATTGTTGGCTAAAAAATTTATTCACCCAAGTGTCTCGCCATGGGGCGCACCTGTTTTGCTAGTTAAGAAAAAAGACGGTAGCATGCGATTGTGTACCGACTACAGGTAGTTGAACAAGATTACGATTAAGAACAAATATCCATTGCCTCAGATTGATGACTTGATGGATAAGTTGAGAGGGGCGGTAGTGTTTTCTAAGATTGATCTTCGATCGGGCTACCATCAACTTCGGGTGAAAACCGATGATATTCCAAAGACTGCTTTTAGGACAAGGTATGGACATTTCGAGTATTTGGTCATGCCTTTTGGCGTAACAAATGCTCCAGCAATATTTACCGACTACATGAATCGGATTTTCCATCCGTATTTGGATTCATTTGTAGTAGTATTTATTTATGACATTTTGGTTTACTCCAAAAGCCGAGAGGAACATGCAGAGCACCTGAGGATTATTCTAGAACTCCTGAGTAAGATCCAGCTGTATGCGAAATTGTATAAATATGATTTCTGGTTGAAGTCGGTGAATTTTCTTGGGCACGTGATAACCAAGGAAGGGGTAGTTGTGGATCCTTCGAAGGTGGAAGCGGTTACGGAATGGGCCGTGCCCAAGTCAGTTACTAAAATCCGTAGCTTCCTGGGTTTGGCAGGCTATTATCGGAAATTCGTAGAGGGATTTTCAAAGTTGGCACTACCATTGACTAAGCTCACTAGGAAAGGATAACCGTTTGTGTGGACACTTCGTTGCGAAGAAAGCTTTCACGAGTTGAAACGAAGGTTGACTACGGCGCCCGTGTTGGTTCTTCCGTGTACGGATAAGGATTTCAATGTGTATTGTGATGTTTCCAAGCAAGGTTTGGGTTGTGTACTGATGCAAGATGGAAAGGTGGTTGCCTATGCTTCTCGTTAGTTGAGAACACACAAGCAGAACTACCCTACCCATGACTTAGAATTGGCAGCAGTGGTCTTCGCACTAAAAATTTGGAGACACCATCTTTATGGTATAAGGTTTGTGGTGTACAGCGACCACAAGAGTTTGAAATATTTGTTCGATAAAAAATAGCTGAATATGAGACAGAGGAGATGGATGGAATTTTTAAAGGACTACGATTTTGGATTACAGTACCACCCAGGGAAGGCGAATGTAGTAGCCGATGCACTCAGTCGGAAATCTTTGCACATGTCAGCTTTGATGATTAAGGAAGGAAAGCTGATAGAAGAGTTCAGGGATATGAACCTAGACGTCCAGATGAGACCCCACGGTATGATATTGGGTATGTTGACGGTCACGAATGAACTCTTTGATCAGACCCGAATACTGCAAGTTGGAGATATTGAGTTGATGGACAAACGGGATTTGACGATGAGTGGAAAGGAGACCGACTTTGTAACGGACTCCAGTGGGATGATGCGTTACAAGGGGAGAGTGTGTGTGCCTCGTGATGAAGGGCTACGGAATAGTATTTTGGAGGAGTCCCATAAGAGTAAGATGAGCTTTCACCGAGGAAGAACAAAAATGTACCAAGACTTGAAGAAATTGTTTTGGTGGTCTGGATTGAAGAGAGACGTGGCGTCATATGTTTCGAGTTGCCTAATATGGCAGAAATCAAAAATTGAGCATCAACGACCGGCGGGAGAGTTACAATCCCTAGAAATCCCCGTTTGGAAGTGGGATAGTATAACCATGGATTTTGTGTCTGGTTTTCCGAAGACTCAAAAGGGATATGATTCGATATGGGTGGTCGTGGATCGGTTAACTAAATAGGCTCACTTTCTGCCTATGAACATGAAGTACTCTTTGGAGAGGTTAGCAGAACTGTATATCCGGGAAATTGTTTGCTTGCATGGAATACCATCAAGCATTTTGTCGGATAGGGATCCCCGTTTCACTTCGAACTTTTGGACTAGTTTGCAAACCGCTTTGGGGACTAAGTTGAAGTTGAGTTCAGCTTATCATCCACAAACGGACGGTCAATCGAAATGGACGATACAGTCATTGGAGGACCTTTTAAGAGCTTGTGTCTTAGAACAACCAGGGAGTTGGGATAGCATGTTACCTTTTATCGAATTTACCTACAACAATAGCTTTCATTCGAGTATCGGGATGGCACCTTATGAGGCGTTGTATGGTAGGAAGTGCCGAACTCTAGTGAGTTGGTTTGAAACTGGGGAGAACTTGATATTGGGACCCGAAGTGGTCTAGGAGATGACGGATGTGATCAAGAAAATCCGGGAGCATATGAGAATCGCCCAAAGTCGACAGAAGAGCTACTACGATAAGAGGCGGAAACCTCTTGAATTCAAGGAATGGGATCATGTTTTCATGAGAGTAGTCCAGACTATCGGAATTGGTAGAATGTTGAAATCTCATAAGCTTACTCCGCGATTTATTGGGCCTTATCAAATACTGAAGAGGATTGGGCCGGTAGCGTATCGAGTTGCCTTACCACCGTTGTTGTCGAACCTCCACAATGTGTTTCATGTATCTCTGTTGAGAAAATATGTTGGAGATCCATCTCATGTGGTTGAGTCGGACCAGATAGAGTTGAAGGATAACCTGACTTTTGCAACGTTGCCTGTGAGAATCATGGATACCAGTATCAAAAGGTTGAGAGGCAAAGAGATTCCTTTGGTAAAGGTGTTGTGGAGTCAAGTGGACGAAGGAGACGCTATTTGGGAAGTTGAGCAAGAGATGAGGGAGGATTACCCTCATTTGTTTGCATCGAGGTATGTTTAATTTTCGAGGACGAAAATTCTTATAAGAGGGGGAGGATTGTAACACCCCAAATTTTAAGTCTGGAAAATCATAGTGTCAACCCTCGGACTCTCGCTTGAGCGAGAGAGGTTCATCTGGGAGGGTGAAATCCTGGGCTATACTGGAGAATTCTCGCCTGAGCGAGAGATGTCTCGCCTAGGCGAGAAATGGCATTTGGGGCTGGTTGACACTGTGAGATTCTCGCTTGAGCGAGAATCCCTCGCTTGAGCGAGAGGGTCAGAGTTGAGTTTTTAAAATGGGCGGGATTTTCTCGCTTGAGCGAGAGAAAGCTCGCTTAAGCGAGAACCCGACGAGAACATTAAATGAGGGAAACCTCAAAACACATTTTAGGTTAAGAAATTGAAGAGAGGTGAGAGAAGAGAGCATTCCCAAGGTCTAGGAGCTTTGATTCTTGTTCAAGAGCTTGAGAAGAGGTAAAACTCTATATCCTAACTCTCTTATTCCCTTGAGAACCCATTTTTGGTATTATGGATCCCTTCTCAAAATGTGTAAAACCATGGAAACTCTCTCTTTCGAGTTATGGTTCATTTTATGTCATTTGTACCGTATAAACTCTTGGTTTTGAGTTAGTATTCCAAGAATGGAAAGGGGTTTGTGGGTTGACTCATGGAAACCCAAAACTCTAGAGATAGAAAATGAAGTTAGAGAGGAAAGATGGGTAAAATGCTAGAGGTAGAAGATTAGTTGATTTACAATGTTAAAATATGAGATGATATGTATGTTTTAGATGGTTGAAAACTCTTAATGAAAGTAGTATAGAACCATTGAGAAAATGATAAATATCTTGTATGTTTAAATGATGCAACAAAAGTTATTTATTTGCTATTTGGAATGAATGACTGACATTGTGTTATGTGGTGGGAATGAGGAAAGATCCTAAGTTTGGAGGTGGTGCTGGTGGAACTTACGAAGTCGCCAAAACCCAAACCCAACACTCACCAAGGTAAGGATAAGTCTTTAATTTATGCATTATGTGGAAAACGCGTGGACTTTCTGTTATGGATAATGGATAAAATATGAACCACTTAATCATTATGGACATATATGGGTATGTTGATAATGGTTAGAAGTGAGTTTAAGGTTTACTAATTATTGGGGGAGTACCAATGGAAATATGACTCAATGAAAGTAATATTATTGGGGGAGTACCAATGGAAATATGACTCAATGAAAGCAATATTATTGGGGGAGTACTAATGGAAATATGACTCAATGAAAGTAATATTATTGGGGGAGTACCAATGGAAATATGACTCAATGAAAGTAATATTATTGGGGGAGTACCAATGGAAATATGACTCAATGAAAGCAATATTATTGGGGGAGTACCAATGGAAATATGACTCAATGAAAGTAATATCATTGGGGGAGTACCAATGGAAATATGACTCAATGAAAGCAATATTATTGGGGGAGTACCAATGGAAATATGACTCAATGAAAGGAACTTATTGGGGGAGTACCAATGGAAATAAGACTCGAAACTTATTGGGGGAGTACCAATGGAAATAAGATTCGAAATATAACGATATAAATGGTAAATCACTTAGTCACTACAAATATATATGGGTATGTTTGTAGTGATGATGGGTGTATTTATGGTTTATGTATTGGTGGAGTGCCAATGAAAATAAAACTCGTTTTAGCCGACCAGAATGAGTTAGCGACTCTAGCTCGAGTTATGTAGCATGGTTTTTCAAAAGTATAGATGACGAAAATGGTTTTTAAGAGTATTTAAATTATATCACTGTGAAAAACTATTAAATGTGGATTAACTGACATTGAGTTTTATTGAAATAATGACTTATTCCTTTGTGTTGTTTGTGTATGGTAAATGTTAATCCCATTGCAGGTAGATGGACAAAGAATGATGATTTTGAGTAGGGGATTAGAGACTTTTGTTTTTGACGTCTCTTTATCCATTCTTTTGTAACTTAAATTGATTGTAACTGAAGTAACTAATAGTACTATGAATATTATTTTTGTACATGATATTTATCATGGGAAATAGTAACTCGAGATATATGTAGCTATGGTGTTTTGGAAACCCATAGCTAATTGTGTGCGGGGGTTACTAGGTTATATTAATGAATTATGTTTTTCTGTTATCGAATGTTGTATGTTACTTATGGTTCAAAAATAGGGTGTGAGTGTGAAGCGAGACTTTTAAAGTAAATTTAATCACTCGGTAATTATGAGTGATTGTTTAATGTATGGAATTAGATTAAATAAGGAAAAAATTTCAATAGTAGAATTTTGGGTCGTTACACTAATCTCCTACTCAAAATCATTCTTTCTCCGTCCACCTACCTGCAATGGGATTAACATTGACCATGCACAAACAACACAAAGGAATAAGTCATTAATTCAATAAAATTCAATGTAAGTTAATCCACATTTAATAGGGTTAAACAACGATCTAAATTAAATCCACTTAAAACCATTTTCGTCATCTGTACTTTTGAAAAACCATGTTACATAACTCCAGCTAGAGTCGCTAACCCATTTTGGTCGGCTAAAACGATTTTTATTTCCATTGGCACTCCACCAATACATAAACCATAAATCCACTCGTCATCACTACAAACATACCCATATATATTTGTAGTGACTAAGTGATTTACCATTTATTACTTTGTTTCCGAGTTTTATTTCCATTGGCACTCCACCAATACATAGAAAATAAATGCACCCGACATCATTACAACATAACGTATATGCCTGTAACTACAAATTGACTTACAGTTTATTGTTTTATCCGAGTTTTATTTCCATTGGCACTCCACCAATACATAGACAATAAATTCACCCGACATCATTACAACATAACGTATATTGTAACTGCAAAGTGACTTACAATTTATTATTTTTATTCCGAGTTTTATTTCTATTGGCACTCCACCAATACAAAAATGATAAATACACCCGACATCATTACAAACATATCCACGTATGTTTATAACTACAAAGTGATTTACATTTCATGATTTCATTTCGAGTTTTATTTCCATTGGCACTCCACCAATACAAAAATGATAAATACACTCGACATCATTACAAACATATTCACCTATGCTTATAACTACAAAGTGATTTACATTTCATGATTTCATTTCGAGTTTTATTTCCACTAGCACTCCACCAATACATAAACCGCAAATCCACTTCTCATCATTATCAACATACCCATATATGTTCATAATGGCTAAGTGATTCACATTTTATTCATTATCCATAATAGAAAATCCACGCATTTTCCAACACAGTGCATAAATTAAAGACTTATCCTTACCTCGGTGAGTGTTTGGTTTGGTTTTTGGCGACTTCGTAAGTTCCACCGGCACCACCTCCAAACTTAGGATCTTTCCTCATTCCCACCACATAACACAATGTTAGTCATTCGTTCCAAATAGCAAATAAATAACTTATATTGCATTATTCAACCATACAAGATATTTATCATATTTTAAATGGTTCTATACTATTTTCATTATGAGTTTTCAACCATCTAAAACATACATATCATCTCATATTTTAACATTATAAAGCAACTCATCTTCTACCTTTAGAATTTTACCCATTTTCCTCTCTAACCACATTTTCTCTCTCTAGGGTTTTGGGGTTTCCATGAGTCAACCCACAAACTCTTTCCATTCTTGGAATACTAACTCAAAACCAAGAGTTTACAAGGTATAAGCGACATAAAACGAACCATAACTCGAAAGAGAGAGTTTCCATGGTTTTACACACTTTGAGAAGAGATCCATAATACCAAAAATGGGTTCTCAAGAGAAGAAGAGAGTTAGGATAGAGAGTTTTACCTCTTCTCAAGCTCTTGAACAAGAATCAAAGCTCCTAGACCTTGGGAATGCTCTCTTCTCTCACCTCTCTTCAATTCTTAACCTAAAAATGTATTTGGGGTTTCTCTCATTTAATGTTCTCGTCGGGTTCTCGCTTAAGCGAGCTTTCTCTCGCTCAAGCGAGAAAATCCCGCCCATTTTAAAAACTCATCTCTGACCCTCTCGCTCAAGCGAGGGATTCTCGCTCAAGCGAGAATCTCACAGTGTCAACAGCCCCAAAATGCCATTTCTCGCCCAGGCGAGACAACTCTCGCTCAAACAAGAATCCTCCAGTATATCCTAGGATTTCACCCTCCCAGGTGAACCTCTCTCGCCCAAGCGAGAATCTCTCGCTCAAGCGAGGTTCCCAGGACTGATACTATAATTTTAAAGACTTAAAATTTGGGGTGTTACAACAATCAACTTAGATATTTTCCATATCAATACAACAATCAACTTATATATTTCTCATATCAATACAACAATCAACTTAAATATTTTTCATATCAATACAACAATCAACTTATATATTTCTCATATCAATGCAACAATCAACTTAAATATTTTCCATATCAATACAACAATCAACTTATATATTTCTCATATCAATGCAACAATCAACTTAAATATTTTCCATATGAATACAACAATCAACCTATATATTTCTCATATCAATGCAACAATTAACTTAAATATTTTTCCACAATACAACAATCAACTTATATATTTTTCAAAATCATTGAAACAATCAACTTAAATATTTTTCCATATCAATACAACAATCAACTTATATATTCCACATCAACACAAGAACCAACTTGTGTATCTATAATATCAATACAACAATCAACAAATATATTTTTCCATATCAGTACAACAATACAAAAAGTAACAATATAACCATTGCAATTGAGATATTTTCCAATCACAACATACAAACAAATAGAAATATTTAGCAACCTTTCATGACGATATAAGGACTCTTACATATATTCCCAGCAAATCAGACAGCTAAAACTATATACCTCGTCATGAAAAGAATAAGGACTCTTACATGGAAAACAAGTTCCCAAGGGAGTTCCAAATCTATAACACTCTCTGACTCTTATGGGAATCGGAGAGAAGAACTTCATTGAAATACTCTAAGACCACAATGGTCTTCTCCTTCACCTAAGTTTACGTAAGCTCATTTGTTCAGCAATTAAACCAGTTCTCCCATTGTCTCCTTCAACCTTAGAATCAGATTCACTTCTTTTTCTCTATATTTTCTCTTGTTTTAGAATCGCCACGAGAAATTCATGGTTCCGCCGAGGAACTAGAGTAGATTGTCGTTGGAGAAAGTACCCACCACCGATGTGTGGCCATCGAAGCTGTCGGAACAGAAAATGAGGGACATATTCTCTTCGAAGCCACTTCGTCTCCTAGATGGCCTTTGGTCACTATCTCTCTCCACTGGTGAGAGTGATGCCGCCGCCGAGAATAACAAAAGGAGGAGAAGATGGTCATCGGGATTGGAGGAGAAGAGAATTCGTCCATGGATGGCCTCCTTCGCCGCCGCCGTTGGGAATAAGGGAAGGAGAAAGAAGATGGGGATTAGGAATCCAATCCCCCTTTTTTTATAATTGCGTAGTCTCGCTTGGGCTTGAGATCCACCGAGAGCTTGTGTTACAATCCTAAAACTGTCGCTTGAGCGGCATTATCTCGCTCAGGCGAGAAACTCCAACAGAGCTTGGACAAGTGTTGCTTGAGCGACTTTCTCTCGCTCAGGCGAGAAACACACAGAGAGCTCTAACAAGTGTCGCTTGAGCAACATTCTCTCGCTCAGGCGAGAGTCAAACAGGGGCTTGGACGACATTCACAAACTGTGAATTAGTTGAGAAAAAATTTGCGATGTTACAATCCTTCCCCCTAACAATAAATTTCATCCCCAAAAAATTTTTAGGTTATTATAAGGGTAATCAGATTATAGATGCTTGAATTGACATAAGATACACATAACCAAACACAAACTCAACTATTAAAAAAATTAAGAAAAATAAGTTGTCAGTCACTAGAGCGAACCACATATAGGTTGAGACAACTTGGTGAATTCAAAATCTAATATTTAGTCAAATTTAAGATGTCAATATACAATAAAAGGGTGAGGGAAAACAACTAGAAGAAATTTATTACAATGAGGATAAAGTTTACAAAGTAGTTATTAAGAAGACTAGATTTTCATGATCTATCAAGGCAACAATCATTCAAAATGATTAGTAAAAATGGATAAGATAACAAGGACATTTTCGAAACAAATATAAATTGAGATTAAATTTACATAACTCAGAGGAGCATAAAATATCTGAACCAAAATGAAATATTTAAAAGGGCACAAACTTGATAGAAATAACGATATTTCACTTCACACATGTGAAATAGTCATAACTAACAAAAATTCAGAATTATAAATTTGCATTTGTCACACCATAGTGAGAGACGAAACAGAATATTTATCAACTAAATGAGCATCTAGGTATATAAACATTTTTAAAGTTTTCATAGTGAAAAACAAAATGACCAAGTAAGTAACCATTTCAATATATAATTTCTACAATAAAAATAAGATGCGGTAGAAAGAGAATTGACAATTTATAGTTTCAACTGGATGCGCAAATATAATAGGCTCAACCAAAACATACATTTTGTTACTAATGATAATTACAAATTTATAAGCATTCACTCAAATAGCATAAATTAGATATGGATAACCGAAATACAATTTAAATAGACATTTAGAACTCAAATCAACATCATGCTTAGAAATAAAAGGTCATAATCAAATCAAGGAGTTTTTTTTACAAAACTATCCTTATCTAAGATACAATTGTTTAAAATTGGAATTCTCAACATGAAACCTAAATAATGTTGAGTCGATTACTACACTTCACCCAATGTGACTTTTGAAAATGGATTAGATAGAAGACCTATATCAATCACCTTATAAGAGTATGAGATTAAACACAATTATTTAAAAAATGACTCAAAACCAATTAATCATGCATAAAAAGGGACTAATTGGTTCCGAAGTTGCATTCTATCCATAAGAGTAGGATTCTTAAAGTTCATTTATGTATAGATATATATGTATAAATACCTTAATTATACATAGCAGATACTAATGCACATGAAACAGAAAAAAAAACTAAAAGTACAATATCTAAGCATATATTGATGTACCTTACGATTATATTAGACAATATTAATATTCAATTTCAAAATATTAATAATATAGATTGTAGGATCAATCTACAAAGATAGAATAATTTTTTTAGCGAATTCCATTGTCACTGCTTGCGGAGAGGATGGAAACAAAATTAGTTTAGCGATATCTCACTAAAACTAAACTGACACAATGTGAAATGTTTAATATCACATCTTGGACTTATATACATATCTAAAAGGCACAAACAATAGAAAAATTTGTCACTATAACTTTACTATGCCCATTTTCTTATACTAATTCGTTTTTGGTTACCAAGGATTTAGATATTCACTACGAAATATGAACATTTATAAAGATTCAACTTTTATACAAACACACTCTTCACAATAACATTTAAGTATCTTAATTCAATACAATCAATAATTTTAACCAAAAATCTACTTTTTATTATAAATATATAAAACTTATGCAAACAATGAAAGTTTAATTTTTAGCAACTCATGAAAATTAGGACACAAGATTTAGTCTCCTCAAAACACATAAAGTACCTTTCATTTCCTTTTTGCTTTGCTAGCACAATATTTTCAAAACCATTAAGACATTATTAGCAACATTCAATAAAATATATCCATTTACATGTTTATATGACTCCATTAAATTACTTATCATTTGATTAGAATGATACTAAATTTTTGTGCAAGAATTCATGTCTCATAGGTAAAATGGCAGGACAATATCAATCAATTTAAAATAGATATATTATAATTGCACTACAGAACAGGTTGTATACAAGTTCATCATTTAAATTTTATAAAAAACATAATAATCTAATTTTATAAAAAAGCATAAACTCAGGTAAATTTACACAAAAAACAAAAACACAACAAAATAGAGAAATGGGATGATCAATAGCCGTCGGAGGACTAACACTATCCACGGGTTACGAGCCCAAGGTCATTGGATTGAGGATGTCAAGGGAATGAGACAAGGAGTGTTTAATCACTTCCAACTTCTCTTCACTGAACAAAACAACAACCGACCTACTCTCTCTCGTGTCCCCTTCAACAAATTAGACCTCTGGGATAATGATAATCTTATTGATACTTTTGAAGATGATGAAATCCGTAATGTTATTTGGGATTGTGATAGTGGGAAGATTCCCAGGCCAGATGGTTTTAATTTCAAATTTATTAAAACTTTCTGGCATATTATGAAGGACGACATCACCGCCATGATTCGAGAGTTTCACTCCAACAACAAGATTACTACAAGGGTTAATTCCTCTTTCACTTGCCTAATTCCAAAGAAGACTAGCCCTCAGAATATGGGCGACTATAGACCGATCTCACTCATAGGTTGCCTCTATACGATTCTGGCAAAGTTGTTGGCTAATAGATTATGGAAGGTTTTGGATAAGGTCATCACCAACAATCAGTCCACCTTCCTTAAAGGGAGACATATTATGGAAAGAGTTTTAGTTCTTAATGAAATTATTCACGACGCCAAGATCTGTGGAAAGCAGTGTGGTATTTTCAAAATTGATTTTGAAAAAGCTTTCGATTCGGTCTCTTGGAGCTTTCTTGATCATATGATGGGTCATCTTGGTTTTTGCATTAAATTGAGATGATGGATTATGGAATGTTTGAGCACAATA
Source organism: Lupinus albus (assembly GCA_009771035.1). Lineage (NCBI taxonomy): Eukaryota > Viridiplantae > Streptophyta > Magnoliopsida > Fabales > Fabaceae > Lupinus > Lupinus albus. The sequence continues at coordinate 6,657,782 of CM020010.1, forward strand.
ACTACCTCGATTTTGGTTAACGAAAGTCCTACAGAGGAGATTCACGTAAACTGTGATCTTCGTCAAGGTGATCCCTTATCTCCATCCCTTATTCCTCATTGTGGCAGAAAGCCTTTCTGGGATTATGCGACAAGCTTGCACCCTTGGGTTCTTCAGTCCTTATAGAGTTGACACTGAAAATATTATGGTTTCTCTTCTGCAATTTACTGATGATGCGATCATTATTGGGGACTGTTCTTACCAAAACATTTGGACCATCATAAGCATGTTGAAATTATATGAATTGCCTTCTGGTCTCAAAATCAATTTCAACAAGAGCAACATGTATGGGCTGAACGTTGATGACTCTCATATACACCGACACTTAGACTTCCTCCAATGTCGGTTGTCCTCTGACTCCTTCTTTTATCTTGGAATTCCTATGGGTTTCAACCACAACCGTTAGAACACTTGGACTTCTCTCATCAACAAAATCCAACTCAGATTCTCCTATTGGAAAACAAAGCAGATCTCATTTGGAGGCCGAGTCCATTCAAAAAATCCATTGCAATTTCCTTGGGGGGGGGGGCACGTCTGCTAGGAAGATTAATTGGGTTAAATGGAAGACAATATGTAAACCTAATAACGAGGGTAGTCTTGGGGTTAAGTGTAACACTCTAACTTTAAGTATTTAAAATTATAGTATCAGTCCTGGAGAATTCTCGCCTGAGCGAGAGTTGGCTCGCTTGAGCGAGAAAGGCTCAACTGGAAGGGTGAAATCCTGGGCTATACTGGAGGATTCTTGCTTGAGCGAGAGTTGTCTCGCTTGGGCGAGAAATGGCATTTTGGGACTATTGAGACTGTAAGATTTTCGATTGAGCGAGAATCCCTCGCTTGAGCGATGATCATATCTGAATTTTTAAAATAGGCGGGATTTTCTCGCTTGAGCGAGAAAGGGCTCGCTTAAGCGAGAACCCGACGCTGTTACATTAAATAGGGAACCCCAAACACATTTTTGAGGGTTAACCTAGAGAGAAGAAAGCTTTTTTAAGAGCAAGAAGGCTTGTGAGTCATTTAGAAGCTTGAGAAAAGGTAAAGGCTCTTGATTCTAACTCTCTTCTTCCCTTTGAAACTTATTTTGGGTATGTTGGATCTCTTCTCAAAATGGGGGAACCATGGAAACTCATCTTTTCGAGTTATGGTTCATTTTATGTTGTTTCTATCTTGTAAACTCTTGGTTTAGAGTTAGTATTTCAAGAATGGAAAGGTTTGGGGGTTGATTCCTGAAAACCCAAAAACCTTAAAGTGAAAATGGGGTTAAAGAGGAAAATGAGTAAAATGCTAGAGGTAGAAGATGAATAAGCTTTCTAATGGTGAAATATGAGATGAATATGTATGTTTTAGATGTTGTAAACTTATGATGAAAGTAGTTTAGCAACATTGAAAATATGATGAATATCTTGTATGGTTAAATGATGCAATATAAGTTGTTTATGTGATATTTGGAATAAATGATTAACATTGTGTTGTATGGTGGGAATGAGGAAAGATCCTAAAGTTGGAGGCGGTGTCGGTGGAACTTGAGAAGTTGCTAAGAACCAAACCCAACACTCACTGAGGTAAGGATAAGTCTTTAACTTATTCTCTGTGATAGAAAATGTGTGGATTTTCTGTTGTGGATAATGAAATGTAATGTAAATCACTTAGTTGTTACAAGCATATATGGGTATGTTTGTAGTGATGAGGAGTGGATTTACTGTTTATGTATTGGTGGAGTGCCAATGGAAATAAAACTCGGAATAATGAAATGAATCATAAATCACTTTGTAGTTATAAGCATATATGGATATGTTTGTGATGATATCGGGTGCATTTACTGTTTGTATTGGTGGAGTGCCAATGGAAATAAAACTCGGAAAATGTATTGGTGGAGTGCCAATGGAAATAAAACTTGTTTTTAGCCGACTAGGATTGGTTAGCGACTTTGGCTCAAGTAATGTAGCAAGCTTTGGCTCAAGCAATTTATCAAACTTTGGCTCAAGTAATGTAGCAAGCTTTAGCTCAAACAATGTAGCAAACTTTGGCTCAAGTAATGTAGCAAGCTTTGGCTCAAGCAATGTAGCAAACTTTGGCTCAAGTTATGTAGCATGGTTTTCAAAAGTATGAACGATGAAAATGGTTTTAAGTAAATTTGATTTTAAACCGTTTATTTAATCTTATTAAATGTGGATTAACTTACATTGATACTTGTTGAGTTAACGACTTACTCCTTGTGTTTCTTTGGTGTATTGTCAATGTTAATCTCATTGCAGGTAGGTGGAAGGAGTATGGGTGTTTTTGATTAGGAGCTTAGAGACTTTTATTTCGATGTCTCTTATCTATTTTTTTGTAACCTCATTTGTTGTACTTGAACTGACTATTTGTAACTACGAATATAATTGTTGTACGTGACATGAATCCTGGAAGCTAGTAACTCGGGATATATGTAGCTATGGGTGTTTTGGAAACCCATAGCTAATTGTATGCGGTAGTTACTAAGTTACAGTAATACGAATTATGTTTTTCTGTCATCTGATTTGGTATGTCACTTTTGGTTTATAGATTGGGTGTGATGAGGGAAGTGAAATCTTTTAAATAAGTTCATTCAATCGGTAATTATAATTTATAGATAAATGCATGAAATTAGATTAAAATAAGGAAAAAATTTCAATGGTAGAATTTGGGTCCTTACATTAAGGATATCAAATATTTCAACAATGCTTTGTTGGGTAAGTGGAACTGGCGTCTGATGAATGAAAGTGACAGTATGTGGTATAGAGTGTTAAAGTCTAAGTATGAGGTTGATGCTAATAATCCCTTTGGGTGGTTTTTAGATCTTCTTTAGCAAAAATGTCGGCTTGGGTTCGGGATCTAGATTCTATCTCTTCACAGGACACTCATTGGTTTTGGGGAAGCATTGTCCGTTGTATTGGGGATGGATCTACTACTAGATTCTGGCACGATACTTGAATGGGGGATGCTACTTTTTATTCTAAATATAGAAGGCTTTTTAACATTACTCTTCATCCAGACGACAACATCTGTGATTTTGGGAGTTGGGTTGGGGGCAAGTGGGAGTGGAATCTTACTTGGAGACGTCATCTTTTTATTTGGGAACTTGATTTCCTTAACTCTCTTTTGGATGAAATTAAACAATTGGTGATTCAGGTTGACAAATCAGATTCTTGGGAGTGGAGACATGAAAAATCTAAGCAATATTCAGTCCGATCTGCTTACAGGATTCTTACTATTCAAGAGGCTAAACAAACTCCTCCTAATTAACATACTCACATTCTTTAGAGATCTAAAGCTCCCTTAGAGGTCACTTCTTTTGCTTGGATATTTTTCCAAGATCGAATTCCGACTAAAGATGCTCTCATCAGGAGGGGAGTTTATTCAATCAATGGTGATGGACTATTTTGCTCTTTCTGCAACCTGCATCCGGAATCTACTCATCACCTCTTCTCTTCTTACAACCTCATCTACTTAGTATGACAACTGATCTACAAATGGTTGGACATCAGTGTTGTTTTGCCCCTTAACACAACCAATCACTTCCTTCAAAATTCTAGAGCGTGATTTGGTTAGCCACAATTTGGGCTATTTGGTTATCTAGGAATGATAATATATTCAATAATGTCTCGCCTTCGCCTCATCAAATTATGGATTCTGCCAGAGTCAAATCTTGGCTTTGGATTAAGGGTCAAAAAGGGATGGACTCCACTACTCTCTATTTTGATTGGATTGCTCAACCTCTAGCTTGCCTCAACATTGTGATGTAATTTTAACTTTTTTGTTTCCATCTCCAATGTAAATTCTCCTCTTAATTAATAAAACTTCTTTGGCTGATAAAAAAAAATCATCCATCTTTTTTGTCCTTACATGAGCCACTCTTTTTTTGTCCTTTCACGAGTCACCCCTCTCTCTTATAGGAATCATGCACCCCTAATTTTGTACATACATTATATTACTACCCCTAGATATAAGTGTAATCTTTTAAACATAAAACGTGTGGTGAATGTAATTAAGTTAAAAATATATATTATATATTGTGTAGAAAATTCCAAATAGTACAAGAGTGTCTGTCTCTTTATTATTTTTGTTATATTACAAAGTAAATTAATAATTTTAAGGAGATGTTTATATAACTCTTATACTATTTTGTAACAAACCAAATAATGAAGACGCATTGACTCTTATATTATTTGTACTTGTCTACACAATATACAATATTTTTTAACTTAATTACACATGTCACATGCTTTTTGTTTTAAATATTACACTTATATCTCATGCAGGGGTAATCAGTGTAATATATGTACAAAATTATGGACGGTTCGTGTAGGAGGAAATGTGATTCATGTAAGGACAAAAAAATGGATAATTTATATAATTTCACTAAAACTCAAAGAGTATGAATGTAATTAACTCTAAATATTAATCATTTGTATGAGATAATTTATTGAATCGGGACACCATAGTATCATGCTCATACCTAGGGATGGAAAAAATACTCAAACTCGTGGGTACCCGTCAAAATACCAGCAACGGGTACCCGCAAAAATAGCTCATGGATGGGAACAGATATCATGATATCCGCCATGTGGGTACCCGCATATATATTTTAATTAAATATTTAATACTTAGTCTTTATTAATATAACATTATATTTGTTTATTTTATTATTACTTCATAATAAAATTTGGTAATGACACTATAATCATAAAATTATCATATACATATCATATTATTTAAGTAAAAATTATTTTTATATAAAAATTAATTAAAATTGGAAACACGTTGAGTACCCGTAAATATCCGCTACCGCACAGGTACCCGCAAATAGTGTGGATATGGGGCGTGGGTATGCACTACCCGTGCCCACTCGTGCCCGTTGTCATCCCTACTCATGCCAATGTTTAAAATGATCCAACTGTTTCCTTTCCGTGCTATAAAATTAATAATTAATGAACCAAATATTCAATAAATTCATACGTGAAGTGTAATAATTAATAAAGGAGAAGGGATCTATTGACTCTAAGAGTAAGTTTTTTAAACTTACTCCACATCTTAGTCATCAATTCTAGAGAAATCCAATGGTTTGAATTAGTGGGTAGATCTAAACCATTGGATTTTCCTATAATTGATGGCTAAGATGTGGAGTACGTTTAAAAAACTTACTCTTGGAATAAGTTTAAAAAACTTACTCTTGGAATAAGTTGATCATTACCCTTAATTAATATAATAGTGAACATGTTATTCAAGATTTGATTTTTTTTGTATAAGAATAAAAAATGTGAAAATAAAAATTATGTATGTAAGCGCTTATTCTGTATAGATGAAATTTTGTAGTTTTTATTTATTTTTTAAGATATAAGTTTAAAGTTGCATCATAAGTATGTTTGGCAACTCACTTAAATTAAAAACACAACTTTTATTTATAAATAAGTATGCAAAAAGTGACCCATCTTTTATTGTGGATTGCTTAGGGTCTCCAACCGATTTCACTTACCATTTCATGCCTCAAATATCAATAGCACTTTCATCTTTTTTTTTGGAATGATATATCTTTGGATTGTTTATTTTATCATTTCCCATTAATTTATTTTGTGAGTTATCTAATTCAAGTTCAATAAAAAAAATATTTGTGTGTCATGTTGTTTTTAAATATTGATATTGATTTTTATATTGTCTTTTATTTTAATATTTTTCACATTTGTCCTGTGATTCTAAAAGTTAAAACATTTATAGTAAAAATATATGATAAATATTAAAAAATGTATACTTTAGTAATAATATAAAAACTAACCTAAATAATCATAACATAAGTAAATAATGTCATTCACATTGTTCTAATTTACTCTGAAACAAAATAGTATTTCTGCTTTACTCAAACAAAACCTATTAGTTTGTATTTAGTTTTTAGCTATTGTACCCAAATCAATGATATTAATATTGCACCAGCTATAAAGTCAGACAGAGTACTAGTATTATGGTTCAACAGGCGATTTAATAGTTAAATCGCGTAATAGTGAAATTAGATATACATATACACATTATGTTATCATTAATATTGTAAAACTAAAAAGTGATAAATAATTTTATTTATACATATTGTTGAAAAGAAATGTATGACTTACTGGTATATTTGTTTTAGAAGTAAAACAAATGATAGTTATGTGTTCCGTCTTCCACAAGAATATTTTGGTTAAAAATGAATCAATTTGATAAAAAAGATCATAGAATTGAAAATCGATAGATATGACCATTATCGTTTAAATGAAAATCGTCATGTATGTCCAATTTTGATTGATTTTGACAGTTTTTGACTTATATAATTACATTACTCATATAATTATTATATCATGGCGATATAGAGACCGGTTCTTTGATTTTCTAGTTGAACGGATTGATATGATGATATGGTTTTCATAACTATAACATAATTTATAATATCATATTTTGTAAAAATCTATATTAATGCACACTACGTACAAAATGGACCATGACCGCACACTTGCCATTCATGCATACAAATAGGCAGTGGGTACCAGCATAATTTGTCTTAAAAATGTTAATGAAACATTAAAAGCAAAACTATATACCTAAGTGGGAAGCCATTAATTAGCATACTTTTTAGTCTATTGACATTCATTTTTAATTATTTGGACCGGTAAATACTTTAAACTCACTTACCTTTTGCATAACTAACAATAATTGTAAATTCAATTTCCATAATTAAAACATGTGTAAAATAGATTAATTATTTATGAGTTAAGTAGAGTTAAGTCTTCTGTATTTTTGATATAATAAGTTGGTTAATTTCTGTGTAATTCAATTAATTCATTCAATCAATGAAATGCAATTGTTTTTTTACTTTTAGATTTCTAATATGGTATTAGAGCAATGTATTTATTCCTCGTATATTTTCATTTTCCTTATTTTCTTCTTCTTCTCAAATGTTTCTTATGAGAGAGGATGTATTCTTGGTGAAAGTAGTGCTATTAATGTTAGCTTCTATAGTAGAGCAAATTCCGATTTCTTCACAAGATATGGTTTGACGTGTTGACGAAGCAAATTATGAAAGACATTAATTACAACCATTTATTATGCCAACCATTGCCACCTTTTTCAACAAGTTTCTTTCTCTTCTCTTTCTATCATTATCTTTTATAATTTTCACATTCTCTATATTTTTCAATTCTTCTTGTTATTTTCAAGCACATATTGTTCATATTTTATCATATTATTATCTTGTTATTATTGAGCAAAAAATTGCTTATATTTTATCATATTATTCTCTTGATATTCTTTAGCAAGTATTGCTCATATTTCATTATATTCTTTTCTTATTAGTCTAGAGCAAGTATTGCTCATATTTCAATATATTTTTCTCTAGTTATTCTTGAAGTAAACATTATTCATAATTCATCATAGTTTTCTCTTGTTATTCTCGAACAAGTATTATTCATATTTCATCATATTCTAGATTTCTCTCATTTTTTGCTATGAAACCAATATGGTATTCTTAAGCAATAATATCATTTGATATTTATTCTTCTTTCTATTATGTTAGTTCTTGATGATCCACACTACTACTTTCAGTTTGAAGTCAAGACTCTTAATCACACGATGACAACCTTTCTCTACATTTTCTATCATTTCTTTTCAGCTAAAAGCTTCCTCTTTTATTTGGACAATTTGAAGTTCAATTTGTTCAAGTACTGAAATAGGGTCCACAGTTCCAGACTCCACAACTTCAACATTATGTATCCATCAAGGTCCACTGCAACAATGTTGATGCAAGATCTTAATTTGGAGCCTTCTCCATTCAATTATCTTTTCTCCAAGCTGGGAGTTGTAACCATCCATTCTCTATGTGAGATGGGGAAGGTGCTGAAATATATTTTGGTATTGTGGGGTAATGTTGTATTGGGTAGCAATTAGTTTAAACTCACTTTTGCATAACGAGCAATCATTGTAAATTCTATTTCCATGATTGATAACCGTGAAATTGGTTAATTAAATTACCAAATTGGATTGTCACAAACAAGTATAAAATATTACCGAATCCACTAGAACTTGCTTGATAATAGTCTTTCAATTAAAATTTTCTATTCTAAGTTGGTTTTAAAAAAGGTTTTGGTTGGTTTGTTTGATTAACTAATTACTTAAACTATTTGGATTAAAAGTTGTTGGGATTGCATTTTAATACTCACTATTAATACACATTTGACTCAGAAACATTAACCTCTTATCGTTGTGACAAAATATTATTTAGTTTGTTAAAATAATAAATTTTAAAAGGAGAAGCAACATATGTCAGCCGTTCCAATAATCTAAAGAAAAGAAATGAATATTCACAATATTTATCCTATCCTTAAATTTTGTTTTATTTTTTTATTCAAATGAATGTTCTTTGTTAAATTTTAATAATAGGAAAGGGTCAACTACTCATTAAGTCAAAAAATATATTATTTTTATTTTCCCATTTATTATCCAAACATGATTAAAGTATCAACTTTATTATTTCTCACCCATTATTTATTATTTATTGTTAACAATATTTTTAATAAACAAAAATACAACAATAATACATATAAACTACCTTTTTATTAATTGATTACATATTTAATAATAATATTTATCTATAATATTTTATGTTAACATAACTATTGTAAAGTCTAATATTTTTGTTATTATTATTATTAATTATCATAATTATTATACTATAAATGAGAAAGTCGATAATAAGTAGGATAAGGAAGTCCACACCAGCCCACATATGATTGGTGTAGTAGCATGAAAGATGATTACCTGTAATTCATAAGGGATGAGACACATTGTAACACCCTAGATTTTAAAGTCTTTAAATTATAGTATCAGTCATGGGAATCTCGCTTGAGCGAGAGATGTCGCTTGAGCAAGAGAGGCTCACTTGGGAGGGTGAAATCCTGGGCTATACTGAAGGATTCTCGCTTGAGCGAGAATGGTCTCGCCTGAGCGAGACTGGTCTCGCCTGAGCAAGAGTTGTCTCGCCTGGGCGAGAAAAGTGGCATTCAGGAACTGTCGAAGTTGTGAGATTCTCGCCTGAGCGAGAGGATCCTCGCTTGAGCGAGAGATGCCTCGCCTGAGCGAGAATTTGCCTCGCTTGAGCGAGAGCGTCAGATCAGAAATTTTAAAAAGGCAGGATTTTCTCGCCTGAGCGAGAACCCGACGATTCCACTTTAAAATAGAAACCCCAAACACATTTTAGGGTTAGAAATTGAGAGAGAAGAAAGGAGAATGTGATTTTGAGAGCAAGAACTTGTGGAAATCATCTAGAAGCTTGAGAAGAGGTAAATATCTTCACTCTAACTCTCTTTCTCCCTTTCAAACTGGTTTTTTGGGTATATGGATCTCTTCTCAAAGTATGAGAAACCATGGAAATTCGTTTTATGTTGTTTTTATCTTATAAACTCTTGGTTTAGAGTTGGTATTTGATGAATGGAAAGGTTTTGTGGGTTTATTCATGAAAACCCCAAAAAACCCCAAAATGTGAATATGAGTAAAAAGGGAAATTGGTGAAATGTTAAATGTGGGAGATGAGTTTGTGCTTAAATGTTGATATATGAGCTGAATATGTATGTTTTAGATGTTTGGAAACTCGTATTAAAGTAATGTTGGAAACCTTGAAAATATGTGAATATCTTGTATGATTGACGATGAAATATGAGTCGTTTATGTGTTATTTTGAATAAATGACTGACATTTTTGTTATTGGTGGGAATGAGGAGAGATCCTAAGGTTGGAGGAAATCGCTGAGGAAATTCGTAAAGTTACTCGAAACCGACTCCAACGCTCACCAAGGTAAGGGATAAGTGTTTCTAACTTATATGAGCTGACGTGAATGAGGTATGTGAAGGAGATAATATGTTTGTAAGAATATTGTTGTTACCCTACCCGAAGTGGTAGTGGTTTATTGTTGTTACCCTACCCGAAGTGGTAGTGGTTTATTGTTGTTACCCTACCCGAAGTGGTAGTGGTTTATTATTGTTATCCTACACGTAGTGATAGTGGATTATTGTTGTTGTCCTACCCGGAGTGGTAGTGGATTAATGTTGTTGTCCTACCCGGAGTGGTAGTGGATTATTGTGGTATAGACCTGCCCGATGTGGTATGGGGAATGAACTAGATCTGCCCGATGTGGTATGGGGAATGAACTAGACCTGTCCGATGTGGTATGGATAATTAATTAGACCTGCCAGATGTGGTATGGGGAATGAACTAGACCTGCCCGATGTGGTATGGAGAATAATCTAGACCTGCCCGATGTGGTATGGGGAATGAACTAGACCTGCCCGATGTGGTATGGATAATTAACTAGACCTGCCCGATGTGGTATGGGGAATGAACTAGACCTTCCCGATGTTGTATGGAGAATGAACTAGACCTGCCTAATGTGGTATGGATAATTAACTAGACCTGCCCGATGTGGTATGGGGAATGAACTAGACTTGCCCGATGTGGTATGGAGAATAAACTAGACTTGCCCGATGTGGTATGGATAATTACTAGACCTTCCCGATGTGGTATGGATGATTAACTCGACCTGCCCGATGTGGTATGGAGAATAAACTAGACCTGCCCGATGTGCTATGGAGAATTAACTAGACCTACCCGATGTGGTAGAGGATTATCTTTGTGAAAGAACTCGGTGAATACGATTAATGTAACACCCTAAATTTAAGTCTTTAAAATTATAGCATCAGTCCTGGGATCCACGCTTGAGCGAGAGATTCTCGCCTGGGCGAGAAAGGCTCACCTGAGAGGGTGAAATCATGGGCTATACTGGAGGATTCTCGCTTGAGAGAGAGTTGTCTCGCCTGGGCGAGAAATGACATTTTGGGACTGTTGACACTGTGAGATTCTCGCTTGAGCGAGATGGTCAGATCTGAGTTTTTAAAATAGGCGGGATTTTCTCGCTTGAGCGAGAAAGGGCTCGCTTAAGTGAGAACCCGACGCTGTTACATTAAATGGAGAACCCCAAACACATTTATGAGGGTTAACCTAGAGAGAAGTTTGAGAAGAGTGCATTTTCAAGAGCAAGGAGACTTGTGAGTCATTTAGAAGCTTGAGAAGAGGTAAAACTCTTGATTCTAGCTCTCTTCTTCTCTTTAAAACCTATTTTGGGTATGTTGGATCTCTTCTCAAAATGAGGGAAACCATGAAAACTCAACCTTTCGAGTTATGGTTCGTTTTATGTTGTCTTTATCTTGAAAACTCTTGGTTTAGAGTTAATATTTCAACAATGGAAAGGGGTTTGTGGGTTGATTCATGGAAACCCTAAAACCCTAAAGTGAAAATATGGTTAAAGTGGAAAATGGGTAAAATGCTAGAGGTAGAAGATGATTAAACCTTCCCATGTTGAAATATGAGATGGGTATGTAGGTTTTAGATGGTTGTAAACGTATGATGAGAATAGTCTATAAACATTGAAAATATGACGAATATCTTGTATGGTTGAGTAATACAATATAAATTGTTTATGTGATATTTGGAGATAAATGACTGACATTATTGTTATGTGATGGGGATGATGAAAGATCCTAAGGTTGGAGGAGGTAGCGAAGGAACTTGCAAAGTTACCCAAAACCAACCCCGACACGTACCAAGGTAAGAAGAAGTTATTAATGGTATATGATAATAGAAAATGTGTGAATTTTCTGATTACGTATATGATCTGTGTATGACTTACCCGATGTGGTATAGAGAATGACCTGTCCTAGATGACATCATGTATGACTTGCCCTACGTGGTATTGTGTATGACTTGTCCTATGTGGTATTGTGTATGACTTGCCCTACGTGGTATTGTGTATGACTTGCCCTATGTGGTATTGTGTATGACTTGCTCTACGTGGTATTGTTTATGACTTGCCCTATGTGGTATTGTGTATGACTTGCCCTATGTGGTATTGTGTATGACTTGCCCTACGTGGTATTGTGTATGACTTGCCCTAAGTGGTAATGGAAAGGTAAACATACAAGTGGAAACAATGATTTGAAATGGTATTGATGAAAGAGGTTACAAGGGATGGTAGAGATGAACGGGTAAATCCAAAGTGTTGGAGGTGGTAACATGAGATGGACAAACATGATATGTAGATTTTATCTTTTAAATGTCAAGTCTTCTATTAAAACCCTAAAAGTGTGGATTATCATTACTGATATTTATTGAATTGATAACTTACTCATTTGTTGTTGTGTATATTTGTCATGATAATTCCATTGCAGGTAAACGAGGTAGTTGAGGATATTCGGTTCGAGGCATGATATTTATTGAATTGATAACTTACTCCTTAGGACTCGGAATCATTATTTTGCTTTTGGTTTGATGTAAACTGTTAATTGGATAATTGTAAATCCTAACTGATTTAGTACTATTTTTGTAATGTTGGATATTAATAGCTATGGATATTTTGGAATCCCATAGCTAGTCATATGCGGTACTTATCGATAAGGAAATATATATGAATTATGTTTTTCGGCTTTATGGGAAAGGGTCCTACTATATTACGATAGCTGAATTTGAAGTATTGAATGTTGTTTAACAGAAGAGGAATAGAGATGATAAGAATATCTATATTAAAATGAGAAAAAATTTCAATGGTAGAATTTGGGTCCTTACAATTTAGGGTGAACACGATTAATGGGAAATGAGTGTGTTAGAATGAAAGTAATATGCATGCTGTAGAATATATATTATGAGATATATATTATAGGGTGAATATGAATGATGAGAAATGAGGATGTTTAGAATGAAAGTAATATGCATGTTATAGAATATATATTATGGGATATATATACTATAGGGTGAATATGAAAGATGAGAAATGAGGATTTTTGGAATGAAAGTAATATGCATGCTATAGAATATATATTATGGGATATATATACTATGGAATGAATATTAATAATATGGAAATGAAAGAAAGAAGATATGAATGTTTACATTTACGTGCTTGTGGTTATAATTTATCTCAATGCTTAATCGTATTTAAAATGTGGATTATCATGTAATGTTAGTCTTGAACTAATGACTTACCCCCTTGTTTTTGTGTGTTGTTTATGATAATCTCATTGTAGGTAAATGAAGGATTTGAGGAGGAAGCTCACTTAGGAATCTTATGTGTTTATTAACTTGGATTTTTTTATCTTTACTTCGGCATTGTAGTTGAGTAGATAATATTTTGGGATGAATGTAATTCTAATTATGGTAACACTGGAGATGTGTAGTTATGGACATTATGATTCTTAGGAACTCATATCCAGTTATATGCGGTAGTTACTAAGGGTTAATTAAATGAATTATGCTTTTCTGCAATATGAATTGTATGATAATGTAATAGTTTAAAATGGTGGTTTCACGGAATGATTAATGAGGGATTTAAGTAAGATGATGAATGTATGTATGAAAGGATTATAATAAGAGTAAATTACACTCACATCCCCTGGGTTTTAGTGAAATTACACAAACCACCCCTCACTTTTTTGTCATTACACGAACTACCCCTAATTTTGTACATATGTTACACTGACTACCCATGCATGATATAAAAGTGTAATATTTTAAACAAAAAAACGTATGATGTGTAATTAATTAAGCAAAATATTGTATATTGTGTAGACAAATTCAAATAATATAAGAGTCATTGCGTCTTCATTATTTGGCTCGTTATAAAATAATATAAGAATTATTTAAACATTTCTTTGAAATTTATAATGACACAAAAATAATAAAGAAGCACTCGCTTTTGTACTATTTGAAGTGTTACACAATATACAATATTTTGTTTAACTTAATTATATTCATCACACGTTTTTTCTTTAAAATATTACATTTTTGTAACATGCAGGGGTAGTCAGTGTAGTGTATGTAAAAATCTAGGGGTAGTTTGTGTAGGAGGGAGGGGTGATTGGTGTAAGGAAAAAGAAGGGAAAGGTGGTTTGTGTAATTTCATTAAAACTCAGGGGTGTGAGTGTAATTTACTCTTATAATAAATAAAAATAAAGGAAAAAATTTCAATGGTAGAATTTGGGTCCTTACACACATTGGATCCAAACATAGGTATGTTGTGACTTGTTAAGATAGTCGACATCATAGGGCACAAAAATAAGCATCATCTTCTTGCAGATGATACAAATAGTTCACGTATACTAAGGTGTTGCAGAAATAATTTTTCCTTCTTTTTCTGTGTTTTCTATTGTATTTGTTTTTGGGAGGGGATCCATTTATTTCAAAAGTAAAGTGAAAAACCTACTATACATTATAGTCATTCAGTCTTGGAAAATTCAATGATTTAGTTTCCAAAAGTGAATGACTATGATATGAAATAAGTTTTTTTCACTTACCCTAGAAGTAAATAGATCATTTCCCTTTGTTTTTATATCTTTTGTGTGTGTCTTACATTCGTGTTTACACGTCAAATATATTAGATGCATATCAAATGACATTTCATTTTATTTTCATAAATCTTTAATTTTATGTTGCATTTATAAAATTAAATAACAATCATGAAAGATTTATTTTCAAACTATCATTATTTGATTTGGTTTTAAATATAAAAAATAAAAAATAACTTTTTTATTTTAAAATGAGATATTCTTAACATTTAACATATATTTAATCTTAAAAAACGAATTACTTCAATTATCTTATTTTTTCCACATATATTCTTATATTCTTCACACATGAAAACTTAATAATCAATATGACTCATTTTTTTCAGGTTATTTCTTATTTCTCTCTTTTCTTTTTATTTCTTTAAATAGGGCAGATTAAATTAAATATTAATGTAGTTCTGTTTTTTAGAAATACAAATTAAAATGAATACATTTTATTTCCTTGAAATAGGATTATAAATGAATAGAAAGAGTGACATTTTTAAAGTTTTTTTTGTACAATGGATTCCCTATCCAATAAATAAAGTCTAATGGTTTTGGTCAATTAACAAATTTTGAATCTTTTTTATGAATTCACTCAAATAAGATTTGTTGGGCCAAATTTTTAGTGTTGACTGAAAGAACCTTAATGTATACAAATGAAAAAGATAACTAAAATTTAATATAAAAATAAAAAACAATGTATGTACTAATAGTGTAAGAACTTTTATATTGTCATTTCATCATTCGTCATTCATATTTTACAATTACATAATATAGATGAATAATGATTTAATAATTTTGTATAAATATTTATATTCACTATGAATAAATATAAAACTGATATAAAAAAGTCAATCTCTATTTAATAATAATTTTAAAAAATTGTATTATTAGAAAATATCTTTTTGTACCTAAAAACTTATACTATTTTTTAGTTAATTTTTAGTAATGAGAATAAAGTATATTCCCCACTAAAATTATGATATGTGTCATGTGTTTTTAGTTTTTAGAAATACTATTTGTAGAAAATTGTCAAATATGACACATGTCATAATTTTAGTAACTTGATGAGGTAATTCATCATCTCATATAAGTGAGATAAATTATTCTCTAAAGTCATTTCTATAATTATTTCGGAACAATTTGTTTATACAAAAATATAAATATCAAAATGACATTGACTCTTATATTATATGTATTTATATTGATAATATATTATATTTTGTTTAACTTAATTACACTCATTACATTTTTTATTTAAAAGATGATGTTTTGGTCAACCCTGGATAATTAATAACAATTTTGAATCTTTTTTATGAAATTCACTCAAATAAGATTTGTCCCTGCATATCATTCAGAGGGCCAATTTTTACTCTTGACTGGAAGAACCTTAATGTATACAAATGAAAAAGATAACTAGAATTTAATATAAAAATAGAAAACGATGTATGTACTATAAGTATAAGAGTTTTTATACTGTTTATACTGTTAGTGTATTATTCGTCATTCATATTTTATAATTACATAATATAGATAAATAATAATTTAATAATTGTGTATAAAAATATTTATACGAATAGATATAAAATTGATATAAAAAAGTCAATCTCTATTTAATAATAATATTTAAAAATTGTACTATTAGAAAATATCTTTTTGTATATAAAAACTTATACTATTTTTTAGTTTAGTCAATCTTTAGTGATGAGAATAAAGTATCTCTTGACTAAATTTATGATATGTGTCCTATGTTTTTAGTTATTAGAAATATATTTTTGTAGAAAATGGTCAAATAAGACACATGTCATAATTTTAGTGGCTTGATGAGATAATTCATCTTCTCATATGAGTGAGATAAATTATTCTCTAAATTCATTTCTATCATTATTTTTGAACAATTTATTTATACATAAATACAAATATGAAAGAGTTATTGCTTCTTACACTATTTGAACTTATATTGATAATATATCATACTTTGTTTAACTTAATTATGATCATTACATTTTTTGCTTATAAAATCACACTTAAATAAAGGTGGTTTGTCCATATACAAGTTTCTTAGGGGTGTTTTGTATAATTTCACTAAAATTCAAGGGGTGTCAATCCAATTTACTCTTGAATATATATATAGTCAATATCTAATACTAAAATATAAAAATATAAAATTAATCCACCATGCATGAATTTAACCTGAGTTGCAAGGGGAATGTTTTCTATATAAACTCACAAAAAGAAAATGAGAAGACACACATAAATCAAAACTTCAATTGTGATTAAGCAAAATTTCTTCAATGGCAGCACCAAAACTGGTTTGTTCATTGTTAACCTTTGTAGCATGCATCATAATAGGGAGCAGTAGTATTGTTGGTGCAACATGGTGCGTGGCGAGCCATAATGCCAATGCTGATGTGCTGCAGAAGCAATTGGACTACCTATGTAGCCATGGAGCTGATTGTAGTGCTATTCAACCTGGTGCAATCTGCTTTGATCCAAACACTCTTTATAATCATGCCTCATACGCATTTGATAGTTATTATGCACGAACGGGTGGATACTCTAGTTCCTGCTATTTTGGTGGCGCAGCCACTATTATTTATGTCGATCCCAGTATGAATATTCATCCTTCTATATCTTTTTATACCATTGTTGTTATATTATTAGCCGACTTCATATACTGGGATAAAGACTTTTTGTTATTATATTATTGGCAAAATTATTTCATAATCAATGTTATTTTTTGTTTTTTTTAAATATGTCATTCATTCTATTATTTATTTACAAATTGACTTCGTCTTATTTTTTTATTATTTTTTAAGTTTAAAATTTATTTTTTAATGGTGTAGTTTAAATAAAAGAAGATAGTTTTGGCAATTTTTTCTATTCTTCACTAAATGTTTTATAAATATTATTTTTTTGAGAATTGAAAATTGTAAAAAAAATGTAAAATGGAATCAAAATGAAACAAAAAAATAGTTTGCAATACTAAATTCAAAATAAACGAAAATACTATAGGTCATATTGATCTTATATGGTTTCCTTTTATTATATGTATAGGCTATGGACCATGCAGGTATCCATCTTCTTTTAAGAGGTACGCACACTTCATAATTTTATTGTATTTAATTTACTTAGGTTAATTAACTCTCATTTTATAGATAAATAAACAATCTATATGAGTGTATGTTAGTTGAATTTTAGAAAGAAAATGAAGTAGCTAGAAGGCGCTCGAGCCATTTTATTTGTGTATTTTGTAGCTCTAAGGTTTTCTCTTTCTCTTCCTTCTCCTTCAAAACTCAACTCGCAAGCAGACCAATAAAAAATAAATAATTATCTCTTCTAACAAATATCATTTATTTGATTTTAATTTGTTATTTTATTCTTTTTGTATCAAATATTGGACTAAAGAACAAAGACCTCCATTCCAGTAAGGCATGGTTTACAATATTTTAAATTTTATTATGCATATATAATATTTTTTATATGTGCTTTTTTAATAGAAGAACATATGATGCTTATTACAATAAAAGGATGTTTGAATGAAATAATATAAATACTTTTTTTCTGAAGGGGTAAATATTTTTGAAGACTAATGTTATTTGTACAGTATAATTTAGGAATGATGAAGGAACAAATGCATCAATGACAAAGTCTTTGCAATCCAGTCAAGGTGTGTAGAAGTACAGAACGTGATACCCAAATAAATTGATGGCTATGTACTCTTAATTATTGTCATGGTCTTCCATTTCTATAGTTAAATGTATGAGTTACAAGTATTACATTATGTGATGGCTATGTACTCTAAACCATATTAATATAATAATAATAATACATTACAAAAAAAAGTAACTTATTGGGAATATTCATATCATAAGTCATGTCAAAAGGAAAATGTTATACTTGCACCAAAACTTGAACAACATAATATCATATTGACACAAAATAAGATTTAGCATATTAAATTTTATATTACTAGATAAGATGATCATTTTAAACTCAAATGATTATTTTGAAGTCCAAATTTTCATAATCATTATAACCTTTTACCTTTTCTTAATTTTAAATATTTCATTGGTTTTACTTCGTGAGAAAAACTTGGTTGAAGACAACCCCAACACATCAAATTAGATGACGTCCAGTTATAATTTGATAAATCATTAAATAATGAGTCTCAATTTATGGATTCAAATTTTTTTCCTTCCCTCTTTCTCTTTTCCTTGGGTTTTTCTCTCTCTTTCTTCTCACCCAATTCCACTAAACACCTAATAACTTCAACTGATATGTAGTATTGCAAAATTTACTCAATATACCTCTTAACTTGTGATTAGAAAATCGCCCCTAAGAGGGGTATTTATACAAAGGGAGTCAATGCCTTGAGAATCAAGAAAGACATAAAGAAGAGAAACAAACTTAACTAACTCTTAAGCTAACTAACTTTATGAATTTATCTAGAAGAATACAAATAAGCACATGTTTAAAATGTGTTAAATATACCTATTAAACTCTAAACAGAAGAGTCATGAATCTGTGATAGTGTGACAGCTGATGCGCCTGTCTGCTTGAGCCACTGGCCTGCCTCAGTCACTTTGCCTAGGCGCACCTTGCCAACCTCAATCATTTTGTTCAGGCGTGCCTTGGTCGTCTCGGTCATTCTATCTGGTCGTGTCTCGCATGTCTCGATCATCTCACTTAGTCATGCCTGGTCTGTCTCGGTCATCTGACTCAATCACGCCATGTCTATTTCGGTCATGTGGCTTAGGATTGGCTGGTCCATGCCTAGCTTCAATATGTAGTGCAAAGAGAGATGAATGAGAGTGCGTTTATGTGTTAGGAGTGGAGACCGAATACCCTTTGCCTTCCACTTTTGTTATATCAGAAACCAACTCTCTTCATGTCTTCATGTTGTCTTTTTCTCTTCTTATTTAATTCATTTCATAATTTCTCCACATTCCAAAACCAAACATTGACACAAAATACAATTGAATAAGGGGAAAGTTAAACAAAAAAAAGACTAATTTAATTTTGTTGTTTTGTTAAATGAAGTATGTAGAAAGAAAGAGGGAGTGTATTTGTGTCTTGGTGTTGAAGAGGGGAAGATAGAGAGAAAAACCTAAAGAAGAGAGAAATGGGTGAATTGATGCCCATTATTTAATGATTTATCAAATTATAATTGGGCGTTCCAAATCTGGTGTTTTTGGGTTGTCTTCAACCAAGTTTTTATCTTTACTTTGTGAGAGTATGCTTTTATTTAAATAGAAAAGGACTAATTAACAACCTTCATTTTAAGGATCAGGTTTATATGCACTAATGAATTAAAAGGGCTAGTTTTACCCTATTTTTAATAAAATTTTAAATAATTATGATATAGCCAACTGTAAGTTTTTAATCATATAGCCACATGACATACAAACATTGGTGTATTTTGAAGGATGTGGATCATTCGCAAATGTTCAATTAAAGTCTTTTTTGTAGTTGACGATAATTTTATTTCCTTTACTCCTTAAAAATTAGAATCACCATCATATGGATATTGAGTCTTTGTCATTGAGGGATTAAAGGTGAAAACATATTTGATTAGATTGGATTGAAGTGTGCAACAAATTTTACCATCTTGGAATTGTTGGAGGATGTGGAAGCAAGAGTTGAGGGTGACCAGGAAGAAGCCGAACTTGGAGAGGTCCATGTTGGAGTTGGAGTTGGAGATTGAGGAAATTTCAGAAGAAAATGTTAAGGTTTCATCTCAAAATCAATTGCCAATGAGAGGAGTAGCCCAACAAGTATTTAAACCATTCTCAAGATAATGAGGTATGCGATGTGGGACTTACTTCTCAATATGCCCCCTCCACATAAGCCTACCGGACCAGGTGAAAGGTTACATTTGACCCATAACTAAATGGCATCTTTTGGCCCATGACAACCGGAAAGATGTTGGGCTCTAGCTCTAATATCATGTTAAGATTTCATCTCAAAACAAATTGACAATGAGAGGAGTAGCTCAACAAATATTTAAACCATTCCCGAGATAATGAGTTATGCGATGTGAGACTTACTTCCCAATAGAAAAGGGCAAGAGGAGTCAAAAGGAAGATAGATTTCATCATCAATATGATTCTCTTCAAATTGTGTTTAGGTAACAATCGTTATCAATGTAAATAGGAAAACATTAGCATTGAGTAATAGCCCATTCTAAATTTTGTGTTGATTAGTTGATGCTAAATACCATGATTTAATTAGCTAGAACTTTATTAGTATCGATCAAAAATTATGTCAAAGTTAGAGTTGGTGAAGTCAACACTACATGAGTTTTATCCCATGGTTGACGCTAATTAGGTCCATAGCATGAGTTTTCAAGTTTTGCATCAGTTAAGGCTGATGCAAATTGTCAATTTTATTTTAGTGGTATATTGATATATTAAAGCAATGTTATTAAAACCGTACTGGTAATCAAACCGGTCAGGGTATTGGTATAGTGTACAGTGGTTCAACCGGTGGTTCAGTAATTAAACTACAATGCCGGTTAAACCGGACATACCTGCTCATATATATATATATATGGGAGTGGATCCACTTACTCCAAGAGTAAATTTTTTAAACTTACTCCACATCTTAGCCATCAATTCTTGGGAAATCTAATGTTTAAATTAGTGAGTAGATCTAAACCATTGGATTTCCCTAGAATTGATGGTTAAGATGTGAAGTAAGTTTAAAAAAATTTCTCTTGGAATCAATGGATCCCTCCTATAACAAGAAAATTCAAATAAGTAGGTATTCAAATTTATAATCAATATTCATAATCTACTCCAAATTCACACAAACAAACAACATTAAGTCTTTAACAAAATCAAAGTCTAAAGTGCAAAACATATATCAATCCAAAATTATCACTTAACAAACGCAAAATATAAATAAATGATACAAGTATCAATCCTTGAAGTTGAAGAATTGGTGAAGAATTGAAAATTTGAAATGTGAGGCAGTGTATTTTCACTTTTCAGGGTTGAAGGAAATTCTTTCCCCTAAACGACGTCGTTTAGGGGATAAAATTTAAAAAAAAAATAATGTGCAAACCGGCCGGTTTTCACCTGTTCTATTGCATTTGCGGTATAACATACGTATTGTACCGGTTAGGGGTTCGGTTTTCAACAATATATTGTTCAATCATGTAATACAAGCTAAGTGAGAAATTAACATGCATCAACAATATATTGTTCAATCAGAGATATTCATCTTCATTGTCCAAAATAGAATTAAGAAGTTGCACATAGTTTGGGTCAACACTCCCTACAGTTGTGTATAATTCCCTGTAATAATATTCATAAGATTTAATGAATATTGGCATGTAAGGATGGTTACAAATTCAATAATTACAAACATAAAAAATGAATCACCTCTTCAATATTGATCCATCTTGAAATATTAGCTTGTAAGGATTGTTACAAAATCGATATTCCCCATCATTGAGCACAAGAACACTTTCTTAAGAAAATTTGATAGAATCCTTTAGTACAACATCGCTTTCTTAGAAAAACTCTAGAAATAATGCCACAATGCTTTTCCATGAAAGTTTTATAGATTCTCCAAATATGACAATATTTTTTCATGAAAGCATCGTAAATTTTCTATATACAATAGCGCTTCTCAAGAGAAAGTAAATATTTTGATCGAGATAACCCCCAATATTTTGTTGCAATTTTTGTTTCAGTATACCTGGATTTTTAGGTCCCACATCTCTTTTATATTAAATAGAAAAATTCAATTCGAAATTTTAAAACATAAAGACCATCTTTAAATATTAACATTATAAATCAGCTTAGAGATGCCAATGGGTCTGGATGGACCAAGATAGTGTACTACTCTGACTCAACTCATTGCTTCATTTTGGACACAGACTTACCTCAAACTCGTGCTAATACATGTTAGGTATACTATCTGTAGGTCCTTAGATACCTAGCGGATCTATGAGAACCCATAAATTCAAAATATTAAAATTGTAAGTAATTTATGCACTTGTGTATTTGTTTCCTACGATCTTATATGTTATTTAGACAATCAACAAAAAAAACTTAATTCAAAGTTTTAAACACAACTCATTTTACTCAAACAAACATTAAAATCAACTTCAACATTAGGGTGTAAAATTCATTTAGTAAAAACTATTCAATTAACATAACATTACATCATACATATGAATTAACAATATAATATCATTGCTTAACAACATAACATCACAATTTAAGAATATAACAATCACATTTATGAATTAATATGATATTATAATTATGGATTAATATAATATTACAATATAAATTAACATGATATTACAATTAGGTTGTTATATATATATATATATATATTTAGATTTAGGAAGAAATATCGTATTCGAGTACCCATGGGTCTGGGTACCTCGTTACCCGGAGGCAAATCCATCTAATAGCGAGTCTTAAAATTGCGAGTCTCATCGATAGGTCCGAAACAGGGACCTAGACCCAACTCATTGCAAGTATTATTTGTGGATACCAGTGAATCCGGTTTGTCATCCCAAATCATTCATTACAACTCGAGTTAATAAATATAACATATGAGTACTTAATAAAACCTATAAAAACTAATACTACATTTGTTACTGTCAATACAAAAAATAAATATGGTTTGTCCATAAATCATCTACACCTAAAAAATACAAGACAAATCATTCACAATAAATTACTACAAAATAATCCTGCACTAATTATACCTCACATCCTCAATTCCAGCACCTATAGGAATATTAAGTAGCTGATCTTTGTTAGCATCGATGACTTTTATATTTACTACTCTGACATGTTTAAACTTATCACATACCGAGAATCTTATGAAAATAAGTTCCTAACTTATCTTAAAATGAAATATAAAAAAACTTACTGAATATGTGTTTAACGTTAACCTACTAATAACTGAAGTTGAGTATAAAGACTTATGCAGATACAACTTTCTTTCCAATTCTTGAGTACAATTTATCCTTCTTTGTGTCTTCGGCTTTCATGTAATTGAGATATGTATAAAAATGTGAATAGAAATCATAGTAATACGAGAGGTGCCTTGAAGTAATTATATGATAAGGTAATGTGATTTTTCATCAAACAATTGGTATATATGAGCATATACGCATACCAAACATTAAAACATAAAATGAAGTTAAATTGAATGAAAAATAGGAAAGAGGAAAGTGACAATTCAACACCATCATGAAACTAACCTGGCAATGTACAACTTTATCTATTTTGGAATCACTATCCCATATTAAGAAGACACCAACACTAGGTATGGTGTGGAATAGTAGGACACAATTTCTACCTCACTTGAGAATGGGTGGAGACGGTTTCCATTGAATGGATTTAAATTTATTCATTATATTCCATAGATATTTATAAATATATTCATTTGGATAAATATTCAATTCATCTAGAAAAACAAATATTCACAAACAAATATTGTCAACTCTCAATTTTTTGTAGTGCTTCTCATTCTCACTTTCATTTTTTTATTAAATTGAGATTTTAGTGGACGTAGTTAATATAAAAAAATTCTTAAATACATAGCATATATAAATATTTATTAAAAACATTACACATAGAACCTTAAACATGAATGTAAAATATTTCAGAAAGAAAGTATTTTTTAAAAGTTCAATAAATCATCTTTTAAAAACAAATTATTTCTTAAAAAAATTAAATACACTTTTTTAAAAAAAATGATTCGTAAGAGTGACCTCTTTTTAAAAAAATGATTTTAAAAATAATGTTTTTTAAAGAAAGAATTTATTCAAAGTGTTTTTAGCTCCAATTAAGAAATAGATTGGATATTCATCCAACCCACTAAAATGGACATTAATTTTGGATATAAACGAATTAAATAATTTAACATATGATTCATGTGAATTGGTGAATGTCTTTCCATCAATTTGTCACCCATAAGGAAAATCAAGACCACATAGTTCTTGGTAAAATATATTTGCTTCAATCTATTTTAATTGTTTTAAAAGAAATGAAAAGCGAATAATTATGATCATTCCTTCATCATTAATGACACTATACTTTTTTATAAGATGAATTTTGATTATAATTAATGGGTTTGCTAACATGATCTCACCTCATTTATGAAGGATCTTGTTAGCAATGTGTACCCAATTATATGGACAAAAATATTCTTACTTGCTCAACCAAAATAAGGTACATGTTAAGGTTATTTTAGTAAACAACATTTATTAAAATTAAAAATTAAAAATTAAAAATCAATATTCTCTCACCACAAACCCTCTAAACATATCTCATTAACAATTTCATTCATAATGCATTTAACATATCTCAAATCTTTCTCTCTTCTTGGATACTTTTCTCTTAAATCCCATTCATTTTCATTCATTCTTAATCTCCTGCACTCACAGAGAATAAATATTTCACTGTAAGCATAAGCACTCCCATAGCCACCCGCTGCCGATGAAAAATATTTCATTGTTGCTATTTTTGTTGTCTCATAACTTTGCAATACAAATTATTTGCAATTCTATTAGAAACAAAATGATCCGATTTTCTCTAGCACCATAATGCATTATGTATTCATAGCTAAACACATGTTATAACTTTTAAATTGTGTAAATGAGAAGAAACACATTATAAATTGAAATAATACAAATGTAAATGCTACTATACCCTTATTAGTAACTTTCTCTGCATTCCTTAGTTTTGCAAGAAAGGAAATTGAATACAAGCCTTCACTGTTTTCTAAGAAAGATAAATCTTGAAATTCCATGCTCCATGATCAAAGCAATAAGAGTGGAAAAACTACTAAAGCAACAGCTGAAAAACTAAAGGCAATAAGAAAAGGAAATGTGAATGAAGAAAGAAACTCTTTGTATTTCATTGATATTCAACCCAAGGATATTACAATCATTTATACACTTACTGAATGAAAATAAGCACGTGCTAAAAGATGCCAACTAAAATAAATAACACAACTAACAAACTAATAGCTGGAGTAAAAGGAAATAACACAATAATCACGTGTTAATAATGTTGCTTTTAGCACAAGAAATCGTTTTGCCCATGCAGTGAGTGTTTGACAAAATGTCTGAGAGAACTCGAAATATATTCTCTTCATTATTTTCCAATGGTGGTTTCTTCTTCTTTTGTTGAATTAATTCCATAGCTTTGTACTTGCATTTCAAGATTGAGGCAGCTTCATGATGTTGCTGTTGCTGTTCCATATCTTTGTCAATCTGATGTTGCTTCATTTATCCTTCAACATGTTGTTCCATGCCTTGTTTTAACAGCCCCCCACAAGCTGGACTGTGTATGTCATGCAGTCCCAGCTTGGACAAGAGATAGTTAAACTTCCCAGGGGTGAGAGCTTTGGTAAACATATCTGCAAGTTGAAAATTAGTATTAATAGGCATCAAATGAACTATTGCATCACTTACCTTTTCTCTAATGGAGTGACAATCCATTTCAATATGTTTTGTCCTCTCATGAAAAACTGGATTAGCAGCAATGTGAAGGGCAGATTGGTTGTCACAATACAAGGCAATAGGATTAGTTTGAGAAGCAAGCAAATCATGCAGAAGGTAAGACAGCCATTGAGCTTCACATCCAGTGAGAGCAAGAGCTCTATATTCAGCCTCAGCTGAGGATCTAGAGACAGTCTTTTGTCTCTTACTCTTCCATGAAACAAGAGAATCCCCAAGGAAGAAGCAAAAACCAGTCACAGATCTTCTGGTATCAAGGCAAGCTCCCCAATCTGAGTCACTAAATCCTTTTAAAATGAGTTTGGAGCTGCTGGAAAAGAATAACCCTTTTGCAGGAGCATTCTTAAGGTACCTAAGAATCCTTATTCCAGCTCTGTAATGCTCAACAGTGGGGCTTGACAGGAACTGGCTTAAATGACTAACAGCAAAGGAAATGTCAGGACGAGTATGGGTTAGGTATATGAGTCTCCCTAACAATCTTCTATAGGCAGTGGGATCAGTATAGGCAGCACCAGAGTTGCTATGGAGTTTAACAGTAGCATCCATGGGGGCTGAGGCAGGCTTGGCTGCAAGCAGCCCACTGTCTTGTAGAAGATCAAGACAATATTTTCTTTGACATAGATTAATGCCACTTTTAGTCCTAGCCACTTCCATGCCAAGGAAGTACTTTAATTTCCTAAGGTCCTTGATACTAAAACTATCAATAAGAATTTGTTTGACAAATTCAATTTCTTTTAAGTCATCCCCTGCCAAGACTAAGTCATCAACATATATGTACACTTTGATTCTCATAGGATTTGTTATTCATGTCATATTTCTAAACAAACAAAATTGGCTTCCCTAATAAAATGCATAAATGTTTGCAACCATTTGACATCATTCACATTGACATTTGGGGTCCTTTAGCTATTTCTTCCTTTCATGTCTACAAATATTTTCTTACTGTGGTGGATGATCATAGTAGGCATACTTGGTTATATCTAATGAAAACCAAGTATGAAGCAAGAGCATTGATGCAAAATTTTGTAACTCTTATACATACACAATTTCACATAGTTGTGAAGGCAATTCGCACTGATAATGGTGTTGAGTTTAATGTGCCATCTTATTTTGCTCATCATGGGATTATTCACCAAACATCATGCATTGAGACTCCACAACAAAATTCAGTTGTGGAAAGGAAACATAGACATTTGCTTAATGTGACAAGATCCCTATTTCATCAAGCAAAACTTCCAAAGATTTTATGGTCTTATGTTGTTCAACATGCCACTTTCTTAATCAACAGATTGCTTAGTCCAACTCTGCAACACAAGTCACCATATGAGCTTCTGCACAAATGTAAATCATATTTGAATGAGCTAAGAGTGTTTGGTTGTTTGTGTTTTTCAACCACACTTATGAGTCACAGAACTAAGTTAGATGCAAGAGCAAGAAAGTGTTTCTTCTTGGGATTCAAGATAGAGATCAAAGGATACATATTATTTGATTTACATAGCAGAGAAGTGTTCTTGTCTAGGCATGTACATTTTTATGAGGATCAGTTCCCTTACTCAACCATTTCTATCCCTATTAACCACACCAATCCACTTAACTATGACCCAACCATGTTTGATTCTCTTCTCTGTGAACCACTACATGACACACCTCCATTACTTACCAATCCACAAACACAAACACTCATTGAACCACAAACACCTATTGATCCACATACACCTATTGACCCATCTAATGAACCACATATAGCCATTAAACCACATACAACCATCAATCCTCATACATAATCCTCAACCAATCCTTCTCCACCAATACAACACTCATCCACACCTTCCACTAGAAAATCAACCAGAATTCCATATCCTCCTCACTATCTTCATGACTTTCACTGCAATCTTCTGGATACTAATTCACATTCCAATTCATATTTCAATATAGCTCATCCGCTCTCTTTTGTCTTATCCTATTCATCTCTGTCTTCATCTCAACTAAACCATGCCTTATCAGTAGCAAAAAATCCAGAGCCTGAGTATTACCACTAAGCTATTAAATCACCTCATTGGATCTTTGTTATGGAAAACGAATTGAAAGCCTTGGAACTCAATAACACTTGGAGTATTGTTGATCTACCAAGTGACAAAGTACCTATTGGCTCTAAATGGGTTTATAGAATCAAACACAAGTCTGATGGTAGTATTGAAAGGTACAAAGTAAGGTTGGTGGCTAAGGGTTATAATCAAACAGAAGGGGTAGACTTATTTGATACTTTTGCACCTATGGTGAAGCTTACCACTGTAAGGTTGATTCTAGCCATTGCTGCTTCTGAAAATTGGCTATTTCATCAGTTGGATGTCAACAATGCATTTCTGCATGGAGATTTAACTGAAGAGGTCTATATGCATATTCCTCAAGGTGTGATTTGTTCCAAGCCTAACCAAGTGTGCAAACTCAATAAGTCCCTCTATGGCTTGAAAGAAGCTAGTAGACAATGGTATAGCAAGCTGTCTAGCACTCCTGTTCATTTATGTTACCAACAATCATCTCATGATCAATCACTTTATACCAAGGCAACATGCAACAGCTTCACAACTTTACTTGTCTATGTGGATGACTTGATTTTAGCTGGAAACAATCTAACTGAAATCAAATCAGTAAAACATCAACTTCATAATCTCTTCAAGATTAAGGACTTGGGTCCTTTGAAATACTTTCTTGGCTTAGAGATCAGTAGATCCATCAAAGGCATTATCTTGTGTCAACAAAAATATGCCTTGGACATATTGGCAGATACTGGTTTCTTGGCATCTAAACCAACTGCAACTCCAATTGCCAAAGGAATAAGCTTATTCCTTGATGCCTCTGGTGCATACTCTGATCCTTCTTCCTACAAAAGGTTAGTTGGAAGATTGCTCTACCTCACAAATTCCAGACCATATCTTAGCTTTGGGGTTCAACAACTTAGTCAACTTATGAGTAATCCTACTATTGCACACCATCACGCACTCACAAGGATTCTAAGATATATCAAGAGTTCTCCTGGTCAAGGGTTATTCTACCCTTCTACTCCATCTCTACAATTGAAAGCCTTTAGTGATTCTGATTGAGCAACTTGCACTGATTCAAGACGTTATGTTTCTGTTTTTTGCATATTCCTTGGTCACTCACATATTCCTTAGAGAACAAAGAAGCAAACTGTTGTCGCAAGGTCCTATTGTGAAGCCGAATACAAAGCACTTGTTGCCACGTCTTGTGAAATTCAATGGCTCTCTTTCTTATTGGAAAGCTTCCTTGTTTCGTTCATCAAGCCAACTCTGCTTTACTATGATAATGACTCAGCTCATCATATAGCAATGAATTTAATGTTTCATGAAAGAACGAATCACATCGAAATTGATTGTCACATTGTACGTGAAAGACTTCAAGCAAATCTATTTCATCTACTTCCAATTCCAACATTAGAACATCCACCTTATTCACTAAAGCATTGGATCTTTCTACTTTCTCTTATCTCTTAGCCAAGATGGGTGTGATTGACATTCACTCACCAGCTTGCAAGGGGTATTAGAGCATAATAATATCACTAAAACATAGTTGTATTGAAATACACTCAAAGTAGAATAGAAGTAGAATGTATCTTGTATTTTAAATTCCATTGTATTGTTTCTTTCCTAAACATGAAATCAATTATTGACTGCCACAGTGAGTTATTATTGTTTATGGCAAGTTAGTTACTTTAAATGAGTTTTCTGCTCTTGCTTCAATCAAGAAATATCAATATGATGATGAATTTAGCAAAATCAATACATTGATTTACCGATTGAACCGGTTTTGATAAATATAGTTACATGCGAAATATGATGAGTTGTCATGCAAAAGGGAGAGGCGAGGATGACACGCATTGGAAGATTAGGGACTGACATGCGGAAATCGAGGTGACACATATAAACTAGAAAAAGGTGGAAGGCAACTAACCAATCCAAGGAGCGAGACATATGTGTGTTATGACTGGTGAAACAGGCGACATCATCATGCACAGAAATGAACATCATCTTCTTGAAGTTGGCATAGACAGTGCACACATAAAGAGATGTTGTAGAGATGATTTTTTCTTTTTTTTGGTGTTTTCTAGTATATTTGATTTTCAGATCAAACACATTAAATATATATCAACTAATATTTGATTTTAGTTTTACACCTCTTTAATTTTCTAATGCATTTATAAAATTAAATAAAAACCATGAAATATTTATTTTCAATCTATCATTATTTTGATTAGGTTTTAAATATAAAAAACATAAAAAAGTTTTTGATTTTAATAATCAATATTACTCATTTTTCTAAGTTAATTTATTTTTTCTCTCTTTCATTTTTATTTCTTTAAAAAGGCCATACAACATTAGATGCTAATAGAGTTAACATTTCTAACTAACATAATTATATATTCTTTAAGTTAACAAAAAAAATCAATAACATTATTGCGTTTGTCTGGGATATTTCATAGAAATGTAAGAAGGTAATTAATGTTGTTTTAGTTATTTAGAAAGACAATTAAAAATGAATACATTTCATTCCCTAGAAAGACAATTACAAATGCATAGAGAGTGATATTTTTTAATGTTTTTTTTTGTAGATTCCCCCATCCAACAAATAAAGTCTAATTCCTTTGATCAAAACTTGATTATTGTTAAGAATTATATTGTAATTATTAAATTATTTTATTGAATCTTGTTTAAGAAATGCACTCAAATAAGGTTTGCATCTCCATATCATTCAAAGGACCAATTTAATTTTTTACTATTGACCGGATGAACCTTAATGTATACCAACGAAAAAGATAACTAAAATTAATATAAAAAAAATTAAAAAGATGTATACATGCACTATGTCAGATTTTTATATTATCATTATATCATTTATCATTCGTATTTAATTATCATTGATTTTTAAGTATAAGTAATATAAATGAATGATAAATATTATATTGAGTGTGTATAAATATTTATAATCAATGTACATAAATATTAAACTCAAATAAAAAAATCAATCTCTATGTATTTAATAATAATATTAAAAAATGTATTATGAGAAAACTTATACATTTTTCTTGTACATAAAAACTTATATTAATTTTTAGTTTTTCTTTTTATGTTAAAGTTTCTACCAAAATTTATTTATACTAGTAAGCAAAAATATACAATATTATAGTCAATATATATACTATTCTTTAAAAACCCATATATATATATATATAAATTATTCTTTAAAAACTCATTGAATATATATATATATATAGTCAATATTAAATACTAAAATATACACAATAGAAATTAATCCACCAAAGAGTAGATGCATGTTTTCTATTTAAACTAACAAAAAGAAAATTAGAAGACACAAAAATAAAATCTCATTGTAACTAAGGAAGATTTCCTTTGATGGCAGCACCAAAACTGGTTTATTCAATGTTAACCATTGTGGCATGCATCATAATAGGGAGGAGTAGTACTAATGGTGCACCTTGGTGCACCATATCGGATTTTGTCTCTCCCAGTATGTTGCAGCCACAACTTGAATATGCATGTAACCATGGAGCTAATTGTAGTGCTATTCAACCTGGTGCTAGCTGCTATTTTCCAAACGATATTTATAATCATGCTGCATATGCATTCAATAGTTACTATGTACACGTGGGTAGAGCCCTTGGTTCCTGCTATTTCGGTGGCACGGCCAAAATTACCTCTGTGGATCCTAGTATAAATATTCACCCTTCTTCATCTTTTAATACTTCTGTTATTATATTGTTAGTCGATCTCATTTAATGAGATAAAGATTTGTTTGTTGTTGTTATTAAATTATTGACAAAGTAATTTCAAAATCTATGTTATTTTTGTGCTTTTAATTCAGTTATATGGTCTATTATTTATTTACAAATTGACTTTTTATTTTTTATTAGTTTTGTAGTTTAAAAATTATTTTAATGGTATAGTTTAAACAAAAAAAAATGGAGTTTTGATCTTATATGTGGTTTCCTTTTGTTGTGTGTATAGGCTATGGAAGTTGCAAGTATGAATTTTCTGTTTCTCCAGAGAGGTAGGCAGACTTGTTAATTTAATTTTAGATATTTCATTCATTTTATTTTATGTTAACTAACTCTCATTTTATAGATAACTAAAATGATATTAATATTGTAGCGATCAAGATATTGATATGGTAATATAGTGGTTAAAACACTGATTTATTAATTAAATCACAGACTGGTGAAATTAGATATATACATATATAATATTAACATTAATGTTTAAAAACTAATAAATTTTTTGACAAATACTCTTATTTAAACTATTTTTTTAAACAAAATGTGTGACTTGCATTGGTGGTGTACCATACTTTAGAAGTATAAATAAGGAAAATGGTTATGTGTTTGACTCTCCGCAATAACATTTTCGTAAAAATTAAATTATTTTCATATGTAAATGAAAACTTACTGATATATCGGTAGGATTTAAATGAAAATTGGTCGATATGATTAGTGTTAACTGATATGATTATATGAACGCTATAACTGTTGTATCATACTGATATAAAGACCAATTTTTCAATTGAGGTGTCCTCTCCAATACAAATTTCAAAAACTATAGATAAAGAACTAAATGTTGAAATGTCATCCAATAAATTTCATTTATTAGATTTTAATTTGCTATTTTATTCTGCATCAAATATTATAGTAAGGAGCGGTCTAGAAGCATAAGTGGATTAAGAGAAAGAGCTTACCCTGCTTTGTTAATTAGATTTTGTAAAATTTATTAAGCATACATATTATTTTTAAAAATGAATTTGTTTTTATGAAAGAACATGTGATGCTTATTGATAGAAGGATGTTTATCAACGAAATATATAATACTTTTTTATAGGTAATTATTTTTTAATACACTTAAACTATCTGTACAAAATAATCTGACCATCCCTCCCTCTCTTGGACCTATGAATATAATGAGCGTTTTATCCAACAGCTTAAATACATTCTACAATATTTTATTCCTCACAAAGGGGAGTCTTCTGCGACTCGAATACGTGACCCCAGAGACAAATAGTCACTATTATTATGTGTCGCTAGGGTACCGACTTATACTAATAGTGACTATTTGTCCATGAGGTCACGGATTCGAGTCATAGCAGACTCCGTTTTTGGAATAAAATATTGCATAAGGTATTTAAGTTGGTTGGATAACACACTCAGTGTATTTATGGATCCAGGAAAGGGAGGGGTCGCATGTACTGAGGTGTTACAAAAATACATACTTTTATCTTCCAATAAAATAAGTAATTTTTTATCTCCTACTTATACTCATATTCAATGAATCCACGACAATGTTTTCATTGATTAGTTTAGTTAGCTTATTCTTAGCAATTAATTTAATGGAGACGAAGTAGTAAGTGTTTTATTTCTTCTGATGTTCAGGAACGATGAAACAACGATAAAGTCTTCAATGAACAATTCAAAATTGCAATCAATTCGAGGTGTACGGAAGTTAGGACAGAGCACACAACGTGATACCCATACAAATTGATAACTATGTACTCTTAAGAAGATTAAGGTCACAGTCTTCCCGTCCTCTAGTTAAAGAGATTAATATAATAATAATACATTACTAAAAATAACTTTTTGGGAGTATTGATATCATACGTCATGTTAAATTGTATACTGTTACATTCACTCCAAAATTGAACAACATAATATTATTTCAATGCTTTTTTATGTGTATGTTAAGTAAGTATATATATATATATAAAAGAAAAAAAAAAGGACGTAAAAATTAAAGATAATGTACATATAAAACTTGGATGTGTATAAATTATAGATAAATTATAGACAATGGTCATGTTTGACATAGGTTTAAATTTGTAGTTTATGTTTATTTTTTTGAAAAATAAGCTGAAAATATAAACTATGTATGTTTGGCAACTAAAGGAAATTTATAAACTCAGTTTTTTTCTGAAAAAATAAGTCAAAAATATAAGCTCCAAAATCATGGGTTGATTTATTTTTTTAGCTTATTTTTTCCCTATTTTTCTATTTCCCATGTTACCCCATCATAATTTTATCTCTCTCCTTTTTTTTACTCTTCTACCAAATACCATAACTATTAACATAATCACTACCAAACTCCATAACTTTTATTTTCCTCTCTGTCACCACTCAACCGTAATTCTTCATAACACTTTCATTTATTATACACGAACAAAGAATTATGTATAAAACTTTGTTATATAATATTAAAATTTTGTTAATTATGTATAAACCCAATAAACCCGAAAACTTTTTCCATAAAACTTAACATTAATATATTATTTATTTTGTGAATTGTGTAATTTAAGTTTAGTAACTTCCGTTTATTTATGTGATATATTGCTTTAATATTGATATTGATTTTTATATTGTATTTTATTTTAATATTTTTTTAACCTTTGCAATATTAAAAATCATGGGTTGATTTATTTTTTTAGTTTATGTTTAACTATGTATGATGTTATTTGTTTATGTTTATCTTATGTTGTTTTTTAATATTAATATTAGTTTTTATATTGTATTTTATTTTAATATATTTTTTAGTCTTTGTTATGCAATATTACAAAATTAAAGTAAAAATATATGATGATAAATATTAAAAAATGTATATTTAAAAAATAGTATAAAAAACAACCAAAATAATCATAATATAAACAAATATCCTCATACCTTTTTTCTGTAATTTACTATGTAAAAAATAATTTTTCTACTGTATCTAAACAAAACAGATTAGTTTATATTTAATTTTCAGCTAAGGTATCCAAACATAAACAGATTATAATCTTAACCGTTTATAATCTAACAATGTATAATCTAACAGTTTAAACTAAAAATTTAATCTATACCACTCATAATCATTTTAAGCTCAATGACTTATTTCAAAGTCCAATTTTCAATAATCGTTATGACGTTTTAATGGTCTCCTTTTAATTAGACAAAAATTAATTAATGACCTCAATTTTAACGAATTTGGTGTTGTTTAAATGCACTAATGAATTATAAGGTTGCTGCTTACCCTAATTTAAAGATAAAAAATGTAAGAACAAGGTCTTCAAAATAATCTGTAGTATAAAAATCAATGCATAACAAAATTGGATATATGAAGGTTTGTACTTTGCAGTAGGAATTAGTTACTTTTTAAAAAGAATACTCATAAGATTTGTTAAGTAACCTTTGAAAAATTGATAGATTCATGTCTTATATTTATAAACTGATATGATTTATTCATTTTTAAATCAACAAATAACTCTTAACAATCAGTTGAATTTATTACCTTGTTAAATTAATATATCATATTTTTTAATAATTGGTAGAATTTATTCATTTAAATAGATAACTTTTAACAACAAAGTATCTTTATACAGTTAAGTCAACATATAACTCTTAAAACTAGCAGGATTTATTAAAATTTATTAAAAAAAAGCACATAACTTTATATATTTAATTTTTGTTCTCTTTTCACTTTGACTGTTATAAAATTAAATTTTGACACTTCACCGCCATAAAACTGGAATTGACGCAGCATGTCAGCGTCCAATCTGGATGTGAAACATGTCTGCGTCCAATATGAATATGACACGTGTCCGATTCCATTTTCCCAAGTTCAACCACCAAATGAGGTCCACGCGACATCACACTTACGTCAACCAGCCAAAGTGGCAAAGTCATAGTATTTTCAATGTTGTGAAACCCTAGCCAAATGTCAAGCTGAAATAGTTTCCATATTAGGTCTAACCGGTTTAAACAGTTAAGCTGTCCGATCAGACCGAATGGTTTTAAATATAATTAATAATTTTATCTATAAATATATAATTATATATAAATGGAAAATATTAAGTGAAGTAAGATATTTCTATCTTTTTTTGGACTGGAATAAAATGAAACATTAGAGTAATGTTCCATTTTTTAAAATTTTAAGTGAACCGTCTAGTTTTTTTCTCGGGTTATTCCGGTTTAACCGGGTTTAGCACAGTCGAACTGGAATTTCTCCGGTTTAAAGCGGTTCAACTATTCATTCGATTAAGACTACAAAACGGAACCGTTTTCAAGTCCGGTCAGTGATCGAACCGGTCGAACCATCCGGTCCGGTCATCAAAACACTAACATTTCTCACTTTCATTATTTTTTGTTTTTGGTTATTTATTCTTTTCTAAGTCAAAATTCTATATATAAGTTTAGATATATATAAATATATACTTTTAATGATAATCAATAATTTATTAATGATTATTAGTATTTTCATATAATGATAATGATGATGATAAAATATAAAAAATATTAGCCCAAAACTTTATAATTTAAAAATAATAATAAAAGTTGTCACTTAATTGGTTTATGGAATTTGAATAGTTCGGTCATGACTCGTATCCTCAATTCCTTTTTGCTTCATGCTGAAAGTTGGTTTATGATAATCGCCTTTTTTACTATTGATTCTATTTATTAAATAAAATTATCTCTTTAGTTAATTTTATGGAATTTGAATAGTCCGGTAGTGGCATGTATCATCTCTACTTTTTTCTTAGAGTGAAAAGTTGATCTACGACTAGTGTCATTTTTTGGCTATTGATTCCATTTATTTAAAAATGACAATAATAAAAAATAATTTTACCAAAAGAATTTAATGTTATTTTTATAGTCTAGTTAAGGTTTGGATCGTCTCTAACTTCTCCTAAAGTGAGAAGAATGTATCTGACCAACATCATCTCTTCGCCATTAATCCATTTAATCCATTTTATTCTCTTTTAGTATCATTTAAATTTTAATAACTTAAACATTTTCAAATGGAATTTAAGAGTCTAGTTAACGGCTAGTATTGTACTTGACTTTTCACTTCAAGTTGAGAACCGGTTGCGCTCACTTGTACTGCTTCTTCTATTTATCGAAGTGTGAAAATGGTCAACGATCAATGTCAACCCTTTACTTATTAATTCTCTCTTTAAAAAATATTTAAAAGTAAAAACGTTTTAAGTATTATTTTTCGGATTCAATAGCGAGGTTACAACTCGTTTTGTGACTTTCTCCTCGCTTCAAGCCGAGAACCGGTCGCGTCCACTTGTACTGCTTCTGCTATCTATCGAAGTGGGGAGAGGGGAAGAAATCAATGTTGTCTCGTCGTCTATTAGTCCCATTTCGATGAAATTCAAACCAAAATTTTAATAACTTTTAATTAAACAAATTTCTAATAACTTTAATCAAACCAACAAACAATTTTCAAACGAGAACTACATAGTCTTGATTTCCCTATTGCACCTAGGGATACGTAGGAGCAAGATAAACTCTTGTCAGACACAAAAATAAAAAATAAATATAATGTCTTAATTTATTTTTAATAAATCAAAGGGTATTTAATTCATGCAATTAGTTAGGGTACCGTTTAATTACGGGCGGACGGGGTGCAAATACCTTCCCCGATTCATAATCGACTCCCGAACTCACAACTCTAAATCGAAAGACTATTTTATCCTAATTTGGGCTCAATTCGAGTTTTCCATGTTTTCACCGCAAAAGACATGGTGGCGACTCCTAAGGAGGTCGTGTGGCCGAAAATTTGGGCGCGACAAATATCTAATGAAAGTAAATGACAATTATAATTTTTAGGAGTAAATGAAAGGAAATTATCATCCACTAGGATCTAATGCTTATTGAATATTTTGGCATGATCTGCATCTTTCTAAACTCATAAATGTTTGTACATCATTTGACTCCATTACCAAAAATTTAGCAGCAACTATGAGAATTATTTAATATTAAAAATAGGGTAAGCCATAACCCTTTTAACTCATTAGTGCATGCACTTGTTCGTTAAAATGGAGGCCATTAATTAATACTTGTCTAATTAAATTCAATAACAATGTAAAACCAATGAAATAGTCTAAATTGAAAAATAGGTAAAACGTCACAACGATTATCCAAAATTAGACTTTCAAACGTATGTTTATCCATTCATACGTATTAAGTTAATTTTTGCAATTTTATCAAGTCACGGATGATTTTTTTGTCCAAAAAGGTAATCTGATAATTTTTACTCCAACCAGGGATTTATTCTTTGAAAAATAATTTTATCAAAAATAATGTATTTTAGATGTCTCAAAAACAATTTAACTCCCAATAAAGCTAACAATTATTTAATACGTTGTAGGTTCGAGTCTCACCCATAACAAATTAAAAAAAGGAGTTATAAGGTGAGTTGATGATTAAAGAGAAGTTGTGAAGTGAAAGAGGTTAAGGGTTCGAGTCTCGTCTACAACAAATACTAACATAACATACTAACAACTAACATTTGCCGATAAAAAAAAACCCAACGATTTTATTCTAAAATTAGTTGATGGTTTTGGAAAATTATTTACCAATTGTTAATTAATTTGTTATAAAAAAGTTACTATATGAGAAAGAAAGGTAGTATGCAACGAACTATCCTATGAAATCCCAAAAAAAATGCAGACTTGTGAGGTTGCCAATTTCAAAAAATGCACCCTAACATTCAGCATAATCATAAAGCACTCATATTGTCTCTTCATTTCGGCTTAGAGTGGAATGTTGGTTTATGATTAGTGTGATTTCTTGTCTTTTGATTCCATTTATTTAAAAATGACAATAATCAAAAATATTTTTTACCAGATCAATTTAATGAAATTTTTATAGTATGGTTATAGTTTTTGTCGTCTCAAACTTCTCCTAAAATGGAAAGATGGTATACGATTAATATTATCTCTTGTCCCCTAATTAAACTTGCTTTAACCTTCAACTTCCTCAACGAAAAGACTCAATATCTAATGAAAGAAAATGACAATTATAATTTTTAGGTGTAAATGAAAGGAATTTATCATCCACTAGGATCTAATGCTTACTGAATATTTTGGCATGATCTGCATCTTTCTGAACTCATAAATGTTTGTATGTCATTTGACTCCATTACCAAAAACTTAGCACCAACTATGAGAATTATTTAAAATTTATTAAAAATAGGGTAAGCCATAGTCCTTTTAATTCATTAGTGCATGCACTTGTTCGCTAAAATGGAGGCAATTAATTAGTCTTTGTCTAATTAAATAAAATAGTTTAAATTGAAAAATAGGTAAAACGTGACAACGATTATCTAAAATTGGACTTTCAAACGTATGTTTATCCATTCATACGTATTAAGGTAATTTTTGCAATTTTATAAAGTCACGAATGATTTTTTTGTCCAAAAAGGGTAATCTGGTAATTTTTACTCCAACCAGAGATTTATTCTTCAAAAAATAATTTTATAAAAAATAATGTTTTTTAGATGTCTCAAAAACAATCTATCTCCAACTATAACTAACAGTTATTTAATACCCAACGATTTTATTCTAAAGTTAGTTGATGGTTTTGGAAAATTATTTACCGATTGTTAATTAATTTTCAGATTAATGCTTGTTATAAAAAAGTTACTATATGAGAAAGGAAGGTAGTATGCAACGAACTATCCTATGAAATCCCAAAAATATCAAAAAAACAAAAAACAAAAAATATAGACTTGTGAGGTTGCCAATTACAAAAATGTAGCCCCAACATTCAGCATAATGATATAACCATACTACAATATTGTATTAGAGTTTTTGTACAAATAATATGTGTCAAAATTATAAAAATAAAAAGTAAACAATGGATGACTGTTAAACCTTGAACTCCTACCTTACTATACAAAACAATAACTATTAGACTACTCAATACATTTGTAATTAATATTACAATGAAAATCGTATTTAGGGTACACGAAAACAAAAATTATTATAAAAAAACTACACCAAATGGGAATCGTGTCTGTCATGCACGACACTCAACTGAGAATCGCATTCCCAGTGCACGAGATACCCAAACTCGTGGACGCCACCCACGATTCCTACAAAAACTACGCCTATCCATAATTAAAATTAAAGGTACATTGGACGTGTCATAGTGTAGTCAAACTACACTATGCACATAAATTTTCCCTGCTAGAAGACATGGTTCACTCAACATCACGACTACGTCAGCCCGTTAGAGAAACCCATTGATAGCATAGCACGTGGACCGTGTTTAACAAGTGTTATTCCACTTAGACCAAAAACTGATCATGAAGTTAAGTAACTCGTTTGGGCAACACGACTACCATTAAGCCAAGATAGCCATTAAGCCATGATAGCTTAATGGTAAAGACTCATTGGAATAATGACTATTTGTGCATGAGGTCACGAGTTCGATCGTGGGAGGCTCCCATTGGGGGAATAAAATACTGCAAGAGGTATTTAAGCTGGTGGGTTAACACGCTCAGTGGATTCATGGGTCCGGGAGATGGAGGGGTCGCATGTCAGGACTAGGGTGTTACATGTAAAAACATGATGGAGTATGATATGTTATGTTACCGTGTACTTCACTACTACCAATCTCAACATCGTCATCCTCCTCGTCATCACCACATAACTCAATCTCATCTTCATCGCTGAAATCACTAACAATATCTCTTATGATAGCCATCTACATGAAATAACACATTATAAATATGATATGTTCATAACAAAAATGCTTATATGTTAATAAAATAATATGACGTTGTTAATAAAAAATAAACTAATATATAAGAAGTAACATGATATATATATATAAATAACATTTTTACCTTAACAATTGTTCTTGATATGTGAAGTAAATTGGGAGATTGTATGTATGTAAATTGTTGAAGTAAATTGATATGTGAATTTTTAGCTTCTCGTGATTTGCATGGGCGGATGCATGAATTTATAGAAAACAGAAAACGTGGACATTACCCACGGCATTCAAAAAATGTGGACCATATACTCGTTTTGCTGGAAAAATGTGGACCTCATACACGTTTTGTTGGAAATTATGGACCTTATCCACGTTTTTTTACCGTGGATCTGGTAAACGATTTCAGAGAAAACTACATCAATATTGTAATAATAATTCTAAAAGTTACACCTTTGGTGTAAATATATAGTCAAAGTACACCACTTTGATAAATTTTCCGATATTATGTTGTTGAAGTTTAATAGTTTACATTTTAACGTGACATATGACATGAATACTCCTGGTAAGTTATTTTTGTAATGTATTATTATTATTATTATATTAAACTCTTTTAGAGTACATGGCCATAAAATGATATAATGTAATACTTATAACTCATACATTAAACTAGGAAGACCATAACAATAATCTTATTAAGAGTACATAGCCATCAATTTGTTCGGCTGCCCTAACTTCCGTACACCTTGACTTTATTGCAATTTTGAATTTTTCTTTGTAGATTCTATCATTATTGTATTTGCTCCTTTACCATTCCTGAACATTAGAAGAAATAAAATAGTTATTAGTTCCTCTTGGTTAATGGGAAACATTATGGTGGATTCATTTATTATAAGAAAAAGTTGGAGATAAAAAATCATCAAATTATATTGTACAAATAGCTTAAGTTTTAAAAAAAATATTTACCCATCAGAAAAAGAAGTATATATAAATCATTTCCTTGATAGACATGCTTTTATCACTAAGCATCAAATGTTTTTTATAAAAACAAATTCATTTAAATAATATTATATCTGCATTATATATTTTTCAAAATTTAATTAACAAACTAGGGTAAGCTCTTCCTCTTCACCCACCATTGAAAGTTACATTTCATTTTGGTTTTTAAAGCACTTACTATATTAATGGAGAAGATTTCCTTTTATTTTTAATTGCAAAAATCGTAATTTCATTGTAATCAAATGAATACATGTCATTGCAATAAATAATATTTATTGGATGAGACAAACATTTATTTCAACATGTATTAGTTCTTTATTCATAGTTAGAAAATCATAAAATATCAAGCAGCTCAACCGGAAAACTGATCCCCAAAACAGAACGTTACAACATTTTCTATATGTGTATATCTAAATTTATTGGTGTTTAATTTAATTAATGATCTATCGGTTGAATCATTATATTATGATACCTGTATATTGATCGGTAAAATTTTAATAACATTTTCCTTATCTATAAAATAAGAGTTAGTTAACAAGAAATAAAATGAATGAAATATCAAAAGTTAAATTAGGAAGCGGACACACGTACCTCTATAAAGAAGATGGAAAT
This sequence comes from Lupinus albus, assembly GCA_009771035.1. NCBI lineage: Eukaryota > Viridiplantae > Streptophyta > Magnoliopsida > Fabales > Fabaceae > Lupinus > Lupinus albus. The sequence goes on from CM020010.1 coordinate 6,699,888, forward strand.
CTGCACTGCCTTGTAGGGCCTGTAGACACCACAAAAGCAAACCATATGAGATCAATTCTTTTTATTTTGAATTTTCTGTTTAAACTGTTTTTTAGTTTCATTTTGATTTTATTTTACATTTTTTTACAATTCTTAACCAAAACTTTATATTTTTGACAACATTTGCTTCATAGAAAAATACCAAAACTTCCTTTTTTGTTTAAACTATACCATTACAAATAAATTTTAAACTACAAAACTAGAAAAAATATAACGTCAATTTGCAAATAAATAATAGCCCATATAACAGAATTATAAACACAACATCATAAGGATTATGAAATATGTTTATACATAATTTAATAACAACAACAATCAAGTCTCTTTATCCCATTAAATAAAGTCGAAAAATAATATAAAAACATTAGTATCATAAAATGAAGAAAGATGAATATTCTTACTGGGATCAATAAAAATTATTGTGGCTGTGCCATTGAAATTGCAGGCTCTAGGTCTTTTTCCCCGGTGTATATAGAAACTGTTATAAGCATATGCAGCATGATTATAAATATTGTATGGAATATGGCATTCTCCACCAGGTTAAAGAGGACCACAATCAGCTCCATGGCTACATGCATAGTCCAAATGTGGCTGCAGCTGTTCAGGAGTGGCAGAATTCGTTATTATGCACCATGTGGTAGCATCAATACTATTGATCCCTATTATGATGCACGCCACAATGGTTAACCTTGAAAGAACCAGTTTTGCTGCTACCATTGAAAGATTTTTCCTTAGTTACAATGAGATTTTGATTTCTTTGTGTCTTCTCACTTTTTTTCTATGAGTTTAAATAGAAAATTGTTGGGTTTATTCAAGTGTGAAGTCTCACATTGGATATGTGGGGATGAATAAAAGAGTTTATAAGTAGAGAAGATCCATGGAACTAACACCTTGAGGTTTTGGCTCAAGACGTGGTGCATCACTTATGACTCTACACTCTTCCCATACCCCGGTAACAATGGAACTTCCCGGTGGTTGGAGACTTCTCGGTCGCAGTCTGGTCCAACAAAAACAAATAACGTTCATAGTGGATTAATTTCTATTGTGTATATTTCAATATTTAATATTGACTATATATATATATATATTCAATGGGCTTTAAAGAATATTATTTATATATATATTGACTATAATATTGTATATTTTGCTTCACATATTTCCATTTCTAATAATTGCAGAAATGACTCATGATCATTTTAAATCCATTGACTAATTTGAAAGTCCAATTTTGGATAATAGTTGTGATATTTTACCTTTTTTTCAATTTAAACTATTTTATTGGTTTTACTTTCCTTTCATTTACTCCTAAAAATTATAATTGTCATTTTATTTCATTAGATATTGAGTCTTTTTGTTGAGGAAGTTGAAGGTTAAAGCAGGTTTAATTAGGGGACAAGATATAATATTAATCGTATACCATCTTTCTATTTTAGGAGAAGTTTGAGACGACAAAAACTATAACCATACTACAAAAATTTCATTAAATTGATTTGGTAAAAAGTATTTTTGATTATTGTCATTTTTAAATAAATGGAATCAAAAGTCAAGAAATCACACTAATCATAAACCAACATTCCATGAAGAGACAATATGAGTGCTTGTTGATTATGCTGAATGTTGGGGCTGCATTTTTTGTTATTGGCAACCTCACAAGTCTGCGTTTTTCTTTTGGATTTCATAGGATAGTTGGTTGCATACTACCTTCCTTTGTAACTTTTTTATAACAAGCAATAATCTGAATATTAATTAACAATTGGTAAATAATTTTCCAAAACCATCAACTAATTTTAGAGTAAAACCGTTGGGTATTAAATAACTATTAGCTATAGTCGAAGTTAAATTGTTTTTGAGACATCTAACAAACATTATTTTTGATAAAATTATTTTTCGAAGAATAAATCTCTAAATGCTATCTCCTTTTCTCTGTTTTTTTTGTGTGTGTATAAGTAATATGATGGCTACATGCATAGTCCAAATTATTCCGTAGCACATTGGGAGTGGCATTATTGTTTATCATGCACCAAGTGTTAACATCAATACAACTGCTCCCTGTTATGATGCATGTCACAATGGTTAACACTGAACAATCCAGTTTTGGTGGTGTCATTGAAGAAAGTTTTCCTTATATTACAATGAGATTTTGATTTCTTTTTGTTTTCTCATTTTCTTTCTACGAGTTTAAATAGAAAACAGTTAGCAGTCAATTACATTTTCTTTCTACCATATATATGTATTTAATATATATATATAGTGACCGGTCTAGGACATAAAGATAGGGTGTGCAAAAAAAATTAATAAATTAAATTAATTATGAAAAAAATATTAATGTTAAAATTACAAAATTTAAATATATTTACTCAAATAAATTACATATTTATTAATTAATCTCCATGTGATTACATATTTTGAAATTGTTGAATAATCAATTCGTCGTCAATGTTATTGAATATTTCTCTATAAATACAAGTCACTAGACAAACGTTCATTCATGCACCTCTCTTTCAATTATGCAACCTATTTTTCAGAATTTTCGTAATTGAAAAAACTCTTTCTACAATTGTATTGCTAAGTTCAAAAGAAGATAAATTAACGGGTAAACAATGTATCTTCCACTTTTGACCAATTTATCTGAAAGATTATTGATTCATTTCAAATAAGCAAATTCAATACTATTATGCATATCACTAATGAAAGTCTCAATTTGATTGTCAAACATCATCCAATCAGTTGAACAAAAATGGACAAAACTTTACAAATTTAATCAGTTTTAATTTGTCATATCAAAACTAAAGAAGAAGTTGGCTAGAATCTAAAAAGACATATAAAATAAATATTTATCTCAGAGAAACGATCATGAAATTCCTTAAATTGTATATCCACAATATTATAAAATAATTCAACATATTAATGATTATTTGTTTTTCACGAAAAAATAGAGAGACAAATTATATGCACTGATAGTGTCTAAGAGTTTTATACAGTGTGAGTCCATCATTCACTTTTCCTTTTTAATCTTATTGACTCTTCAAAAAATAATATAAATGAATTATGGATGATGTTCTGATTGTATTCATAAATATTACATTAAAAATAAATATGAGATTTGTAAAGTTATAAGTGGTGTAAATATTTTTAAAAAAAATCTTGGGTTTCAAAGATATACAACACCATCACTCTATAAATATAGGAAATGACTCATTTGAGAATAGTGCGCTATTGTGAGAAATGAGAACAAATATAGGGAGCGATTCACATGAGAACAATGCGCTATTGTGAAAAATGAGAATAATTAATATAAATTATTGGATTTATTTGTATGATCAAAATTAAAAGATACATGCACATGAGTATCATGTAACCAATAATAAAATTGTAATCTTAACCACCCATGGTTGATGGTAAGTTTCAGATTTATTATTTTCACAGTTTTTAATCAGCTTTTAAACAATATTCTATATATATTCACTATAATATTGTATATATATTGAATGGACTTTTAAAAATATTATACATATTTACTATAATATTGTATATTTTTGCTTACTCATATTTCTATTTGTGTATAAAAATCAATCTTGGTATAAAATAATAGCAAAAACGACTTTAACATAAAAAGAATAATAAAAAATAACATTATCACTTATTTTAAAAACAATTAAAATAGATTTAACCAATCAAATATTTGTTTGTCCAGAATTATGTGGTTTTGATTTTCCTTATAGGTGACAAATAAATGTATTTGGATCCTCATGGAAAAATGAAAAGTCATTCAAAATTCATGTAAGTCATATTTTCAGTTATTCAATTCATTAATATTCAAACTTAATATTCGTTTTAATGGATTAGATGGATGAATATACAATTCATTCTTTAATTAGAACAAAAAAACATTTTTGAAGAAAATCAGTAATTTAAAAAACCAATTTTTTCAATAAAGCATTTTTTAAATCATTTTTTTAAAATTCACTCTTACAAATCATTTTTAAAAAAAAAGTATTTTTAATTTTTTTAAGAAAGACTATTTAGAAAAATAGTGATTTTTTGAAGTTTTGTAAAAAATATTTTTTGCAATATCATACCATCACATTTAGGGTTATACATGTATTAATAAATATTTTTAATAAATATTTATATATGTTATCTATTTAAGATTTTTTTAGTATTAATCACATCCACATGTACACAATTAATTGATGATTAATTGTGAATATTTGTTTTTTGGATGATTAGATTATGGATATCCAATTGATATAATTGATGAATTCAAATACATTGATTACTAAAGCTATCCAATAAATTTGGATGAATTTAGTTTTCTTGAATTTAGATATATCATGAATTAAGGATAATTTTGCTACCTCTAATTTTCCTATTCTATCTAAACATGTACTAATGTTATTATTGAATACAAAAATGGTTGATATTTGGTACTCCACAACCCCTCTATCTTTCCAATCCTCATTATGTTCCCTCCCTTTTTCATTTTATTTGTTGTATTCTCATTCTCAATCCTTTTCATGTATTTTTCATAAGTTTTCTCAGAAAAACTCTCACTGTTGGAAGAACAAAAAAAATAGCAATGGCAAATATTATGTTCCCTCCCTTCACAAACTCACATTCTGATTCAAGAGACAACACACTTTCCTATTAATAACTCTTTCCCATTTTTACATAAGCTTCACGTAAACAATTATTAAAATATTGTTTTCAATCAAAATTGTTGTTTCTTAATGTTATCATTTATTTATACATATCTTACTATCATATTCTCTTTTTCTTAGCTTCATCCTTCGCATTGTTGTATTTGGAGAACTTACTTCAAGAAAGGAATATTTTAATTGTGCATTTCTCTTACTTACAAGAGAAGGAATTTCAAATTCACAGCGGTGTGATCTTAATTTTAACTCCAAATATTATCATGATCAAAGAGAACTCTCATCTCTTGGTGTACCATACTTCATTCAAATCACCTTAGCTTCATATAATATGGACCATTATATCTAAAGATTTCCTCTCCCAATAGTGTTGAACCGTACAACCCCTTTATTGAGTTCTTTGTAAGTGGAGACGTGGGATTTATGGCTTCTTAGGAGGCCTAGCCAAAGGGAAGAAAAGGGTGTTAGATCTTGCAAGGATTTCTATTTCATTACCAACACAACTAGCAAACAAATATAGGCTTCATCTTTTTAACTTCAATCATGGATTCTAGAGTAGTACTTGCCAGAAAACAAACTATATCACCCTCTAGCCTTATCTTTCACAAACCCATCATCATCTTTTCTCCTCTCATCCTACCATCTATCGTAGTTTTTTTTATCGGCAAATGTTAGTTGTTAGTATTTGTTGTGGACAAGATTCGAACCCTCAATCTCCTTCACTTCACTCCTTCTCTTTTAAATAATCAACCCACCTTGTAACTTTTTTTTTAAAATTTGCTATGGATAAGACTCGAACCCATAACCTCCTTCACTCTATTCCTTAAACCCTTTACCTTAACTACCATACCACCTTATGACTCCCAACCATCTATCATTGTACAACAACCCCTTATAAAGGAAAACCTTTTACAACATTTGTGACAAAATAAAGAAACATACATGTGGTTAAAGGATAATTGAGAAAGCTCTAAACAACTTAGGTATTGTGAAAATCAATGGATTCCATAAGCTTGAACATCCATGGCAGTTACAAGAATGAATGAAGAAAATGAAGGTTAAGAAGAAAAAGGAATTCTGGAGAGAGAGAGAGAGCTTTTGGAAAGAATGATTAGAAATATCTATTCCAATCAATGATCCAAAGATACAAAAGAGAAAGGTGAAAGTGTGCATGTCAAGAGGAACACTTTGGAAAGCTCTCGTTATGTGCCATGGTTTTGATGAGGACAACTTGTGTTAATAAGAGCTTGAAGATCATCAACAAATCAACGTGCTTAAGTCTTCTGATTGGTACTTAGCTTAGACTAGATTAGTTTAGGTTGAGTCTAAGGCTTAAGTCACCTAATACATATCTCATTTGCATAAATCCTTTAAATCTTTTTCATCTTGAGATATGTCATTCATAATATGTTCATGCATCATATAAATACATGTACATGTGCATTCTAGGCATAATCTAAGTATTAAACATGTATGAATTAAAGTGCATAACATATTTGAGCTTTTACACACAAAAAAAATGCTGTTAATCGATTACAGTATAGGTTAATCGATTAATCTAACTGTTTGCACAGAGTAATCGATTACAACAAAGGTTAATCCATTAATCTAACAATTTTGTACAGTTTAATCGATTAAAGCTGTCGTTAATCGATTAACTGGGCTATAAAATCAATTCTTTATAAACTGCGTTTTTCAGAATTGATCTCATAAGTTGCATGTTAAATTTTTAGAGAGTTAGAGCATTTTTTTCGTGTTAATTGTTGCATCTAGTTGTAAATGCATTTGTGAGTTTAGAAAAGAGAGAATTCTATGCTTTAGGATTGAGTGCATTACATGATACATTTCTCATCTTTTCATATCACATGTTCTTGCATTTTATTGATGATTCTTGATTAGATGTTTACATACTATGCATTCTATTTTTCAAACTAATACATTTTCATACTGCATGAGTTTGTATTAGGTGATTAGAGTAAAGTCTTATCTTGTTAGATATAAGTCTTGTTATAGCTTAAGTTTACTCTATTTTGTTTTGATTGAAAAAGTGTTGTAATTTTGGGAATCTCAAGGTGTCGTATCACCAAGAGATTGAGTGTATCTTCACTGAGTGTTAGACTTAGGGATAAGTAAAGAACAAAAGTTCTTGGCTGGGGCTACGCCGAAAGAAAGGTTTTCTTTGTCGGTAGGAAGGGAGTCAAACCATAGAATAGGATCTTTATTATCTTGTAAGTGTCTAAGTGTTGTAATTGGATAGTGTGTATGTAATAAACATTAATTCAATTATAGTGAAGAAAAATCTCCCAAATCAGCCAGGAGGCCTGGATGTAGTTTGCGGTGGACAAGCAAACGAACCAGGATAAAATTCGTGTTGCAGGATTTTTTTTTCTATCCATTTCTCTCTTTATTGCATTTGATCGATTAATTTGTATAGTAGATTTAATTGATAATCTGTTTCTGTACTATACTGATTTCACTCTGATAATTCTGTAAGCTCTGTATACTCGCTTCGTTATCAATTAATTGTCGCGCAAGAAATTGTATCTGCATCAGCTTACTGTCACGGTTTAATCGATTAAGTGTAGTGTGTTAATCGATTACATTAGTTCTGTTAATCGATTAAGTGGACTGTGTTGAATGTGTTAATCGATTACCCTGTTTCGTTAATCGATTAATTAAGGTGTATTTCAGCATTAAGTGTTGTTTTTCGAAAAGCGGACATTCTAACCGCTACACCTATTCAACCCCCCTTCTAGGTGTATTGTAACCACTGATACCTAACAAGTGGTATCAGAGCTAGTGCGAAGTGCTAGCTCAACCGCGTATTCGTGATCCTTAGGGAAAAAGGGATGGGTTTGTCAAACCCATTTGGTGGTGATGGTTCATCCATTAATCGACCACCTATATTCAGTGGTGAAGGGTATGCCTACTGGAAAGTCCGCATGCAAATTTTTATTGAAGCCATAGACTCGGATATTTGGGAATCCGTAGTCAACGGCCCTTTCGTTCCACAGCATCTTGTGGACGATGAACCTAAAGACAAGCCTAAAAGTCTATGGACCGATGATGAGCGCAAAAAGGTGCAGCATAACCTACGCGCCAAAAATATCATCACATCGGCCCTATCCTATGATGAGTTCTTTAGAGTCTCGCAGTGCCAAAATGCAAAAGAAATGTGGGACACTTTACAAGTGACTCACGAAGGCACTAGCGAAGTCAAGCGCGCTAGATTAAATGTGCTGACCCACGAATATGAGTTATTTCGCATGTTACCTAGTGAATCAATCTGTGATATGCAAAAGCGATTTACTCATATTGTTAATCATTTAGTTGCTCTAGATAAATCATTTGCCAGAGGTGAACTAACTAATAAAGTTTTGCGTTGTCTTGACAGGAAATGGCAACCAAAGGTAACTGCAATTGTTGAATCCAAAGACTGGATTCTATGCCTCTAGCTACACTATTTGGAAAGCTTCAAGAGCACGAAATGGAATTGGGGCGCTTGACTATGCACGAAGATTCAGACCGGAAGAAGAAAAACATCACATTGAAGGCCACGACCTCCAAATCAAAAGAAGAAAAAGATGATGATGAATCTGACTCCGATCTAGATGATGAAACTATGAATCTCCTTGTTCGAAAATTTAGTAAATTCATCAAAAGAAAAGGCGGATTCAAGAAGTTTCAAAAAAAAGAAGCAAAAGAGTCAACCAACATAGGCAAGAACAACAAAGATCGCTTCACTTGCCATGAGTGTGGAAAAGCCGGACATATGAGATTTCAATGTCCTACCTATCTGAAAAAGGTTGATTCAGAGAAGAGCACTCCCAGGGAATTCAAATCCAAGAAAGCTTATATTGTATGGGATGTACCTGGGGAGGAAACAACATCAAGCACTTCTAGTGAAGAGGAGTCAGCGAAGCTGTGTCTGATGGTCAGATCTGACAACGATGGCAACTCAGACTCACACGAGGACAATAATGAGGTATATTCTGACACCTCATCCACTTCGGATGACTTACCCTCTTATGATGTTTTATATAATGCTTATGTTGAGTTACATGAGGAACTAAAGAAATTGGCTAGAATAAACATTGATAAAAAAAGGGAAATCCTTAGAAATGAAAAGAAATTAAGCCAATTACAAAAAGAATTAGATGAATTAAAATTAGAAAATGAAACTTTAGATCTCATCTATTCTTGTAACACATGTAACTGCTCTGCTAATAATTTATGTCAAAAGCCTGTATGTGAGACTTGCGAGATTTTGCAAGAAGACAATCTTAAACTAAAAGAAAAACTCGAACATCTCACAAACAGTAAACAACAATTAGACACTCTGCTCAGTCAAACAAGAAACGTTGGTGATCGTACTAGTCTTGGTTATACTCGCTCTGCTAAGAACAAGAGACCATATAGAAAACCTGTAGCTCATACTAAGAATAAAAATCATAAGCATTCTCCTACATGTTTTTATTGTAATACGTATGGTCATACTTCTTACTCTTGTTACATTAGAAAATATGGTATACCTAGTGGAGTTTATGTATGGATAAAGAAGGGAGATAATTCCCTAATCACTAACAGAAAAGGACCCAACATAATTTGGGTACCTGAGAAAAGCAGGTGATCTGTTTTGCAGGTATGTCTTCGAACACAAGGACAAAAATGGTATTTAGACAGTGGATGTTCGAGACATATGACAAGTGACAGATCAAATTTCCTGGATCTATCACTTAAAGGAAAAGGATACGTCACGTACGGAGACAACAACAAGGGAAAGATACTTGGCACCGGAACAGTTGGTAACTCATCTCATACTCAAATTGAAAATGTTCTGTATGTTGAAGGACTAGAACATAATCTTCTGAGTATAAGCCAACTCTGTGACAAAGGTAATCGTGTATCTTTCGATTCTGACTGTTGCATCATTCGTGACATTTTATCTAATAATGTTAAATTTGTTGGTCATCGTATAAATAATATTTACATGATTAACTTGGATGATGTCACCACATTATTTTCAAAATGTTTTATTTCTAAAGAAGATGACATCTGGCTCTGGCACAGACGCGTTGCACACATCCATATAAAACATCTAGATAAATTGTCATCAAACGAACTAGTTGAGGGGCTACCAAAACTAAATTTTAAAACTAAAGAGATTTGTGACACTTGTCAAAAGTGTAAACAAACCAAAAACTCTTTCAAAAACAAAAATGTGATATCTACTTCAAGACCTTTGGAGTTACTCCATATGGACTTGTTTGGACCATCACAAATCATGAGCTTTGGTGGTAGCTACTATGCTCTAGTTATTGTTGATGATTTTTCTCGATTTACATGGACATTATTTTTATCTGCTAAAAGCGACGCCTTCAAGTCTTTTAAAAATCTTGCCAAGCAAATTCAAAATCAACTTAACCTGAAAATAGTATATATACGAAGTGATCATGGGGGAGAATTTGAGAACTTTCAGTTCGACAAATTCTGTGATAAGCATGGCATCATGCATCAGTTCTCTGCTCCTCGCACTCCACAACAAAATGGAGTTGTTGAGAGGAAAAATCGTGTGCTAGAAGAATTAGCGAGAACCATGCTCAATGAAAGTAATACCCCCAAATATTTCTGGGCAGATGCAGTTCATACTGCATGTTATGTTATAAATCGAGTACTTTTAAGGCCTAATTTGAATAAAACTCCTTATGAACTATTAAAAGGCCGTAAACCAAACATATCCCATCCTCACGCTTTCGGTTGCAAATGTTTTATATTAAATAATGGAAAGCGGGCTTTAGGAAAATTTGATTCAAAAGCAGACGAGGGAATATTTTTGGGATACTCGATTCATAGCAAAGCGTTCAGAATTTTTAATAAATATTCTATGCAAGTTGAAGAGTCTATCCATGTACAATTTGATGAATCTTCTCCAAAAGAGAAGAGAAAGGTCGTATCTGATGATGTTGCAGGTGCTTTGGAAGAAGCATACTCAAAGAACATGGATAATGAAGAAGCAACCAATGAAGAATGTCAAAACAAATCTCAGGAGCATTCAGATATGCCAGTTGTGTGGAAAACCAAGAAAGCTCACCCGATCGACAAAGTAATAGGTGACATATCTACGGGAGTGGTAACCCGTAGTTCCTTACGAAACTTTTGTAACTTTGTGGCTTTTGTATCTCAAATTGAGCCTAAGACCATTGATGAGGCCATTGAGGATGTGCACTGGGGTATAGCTATGCAAGAAGAGCTAAACCAGTTCGAACGTAATAATGTTTGGGACTTGGTCCCTAAACCTAAAGATCATCCTGTGATTGGTACTCGATGGGTCTTCAGAAATAAGCTTGATGAATCAGGACTAATCATTCGAAATAAGGCACGCTTGGTGGCCAAAGGCTACAACCAGGAGGAAGGTATCGATTATGACGAAACCTATGCCCCTATAGCCAGATTAGAGGCCATCAGGATGCTACTTTCCTTTGCATCGATTATGAACTTCAAACTATTTCAAATGGACGTAAAAAGCGCCTTCCTGAATGGCTATATCCAAGAAGAAGTTTATGTTAACCAACCGCCTGGTTTTGAAAATTTTAAATATCCGAACCATGTTTATAAACTTAAAAAGGCACTCTATGGTCTCAAACAAGCTCCTAGAGCTTGGTATGATAGACTTAGTACCTTTCTTTTAGAAAAAGGGTTCGAAAGAGGCTTGGTTGACACAACGCTTTCTATTTGTAAATCAGAAAACTCTGTATTACTTGTACAAATCTATGTGGATGACATAATTTTCGGATCTACTAATGATAATTTGTGTAAAGATTTTTCTGAGATGATGCAGGGGGAGTTCGAAATGTCTATGATGGGAGAACTCACATTCTTTCTAGGACTTCAGATAAAGCAACTAGAGAGTGAGATTTTCATCCATCAGGCAAAATATTGCAAGGAGCTGCTCAAGAAATTTTAGATGAACAATTGTAAGTAAGCTTCCACTCCTATGGCATCTGCTTGCTACCTAGATAAGGACGAAAAAGGAAAAGCAATAGAGGTAACAAAGTATCGAGGAATTATTGGGTCTTTACTTTACTTAACTGCAAGTCGACCTGATATCATGTTTAGCGTATGCATGTGTGCGAGATTTCAATCATCACCTAGAGAATCACATCTTAAAACTGTTAAAAGAATCATGAGATACTTAAAAGGAACAACTAACATGGGATTATGGTATCCTCGGGATGCCTCACTATCCTTGGTAGGTTATTCCGATTCCGATTTCGCCGGATGTAAATTGGATCGGAAAAGCACTAGTGGTACCTGTCACTTGTTGGGCAGTTCATTAGTAGCATGGCACAGCAAAAAGCAAGCTTGTGTTGCTTTGTCCACCGCCGAAGCGGAATACATTGCCGCTGGTGTGTGTTGCGCTCAAATCCTTTGGATGAAGCAGCAACTCAAGGACTATGGTCTTAAACTTGAAAAGATCCCTATTAAATGCGATAATACAAGTGCCATAAACCTTTCCAAGAATCCCGTTTTGCATTCTAGAACTAAGCACATAGAAATTAGACATCATTTTCTGCGTGATCATGTACAAAAAGGTGACTGCGTTCTTGAATTTGTTGAAACTTCTAAACAATTAGCCGATATTTTCACCAAGCCCCTTCCCAGGGATACTTTCTTTGTTCTAAGGAGAGAACTTGGAATTCTTGATGAACAATATCTTGATTGAAATTGTTTAGTTGTTTACATTATCGTCTAGCCTCTCTATGTCTATGTATCTTTAGCTTAAATGATATATGTTACAATGCAAAAATATGTCTCTTGATTAATTCTTTTTGTGATTCTGAATGTCTCGATAAATTTGTCACAATGCATGCAAAAGCCTTAAAAAGTTGAAACCATTCTACTGCCTGAAAATCTTTTTTTTTACTATGTGTAATCGATTACACTTGTTTTTAATCGATTACCTGGGCATCAGTTGCTTGAAAAATTCGAAATGTAACTATGAGTAACCGATTACACTTTCTGTTAATCGATTACCTGGGCATCAGCTCTTTGAAAATTCAAAATTTTACACTGGTTAATCGATTAAACCTGCCCGTTAATTGATTAAAACCAGCTTTTTAAAGGCAGACAGTAACTCGGTTTCACACTTTCTTTGGCATTTTCACATTCTCGTTTATACTTTGAGTTTCTAAATCTATAACAAAACTAATCCAAGTGCACCAAAGTAGAAACACCTCTTCCTAACCCTCTCAAACCATCAAGGAATCATACTTCTTCATCCTCATTATACCCCATTTCCAATGTTCCACCAAGCATAACCTAGGTTAGGTTTGCCTACACCCTTCTCTGCTTATTCACTGTTATTTCGGGTTCTGCTAAATAATGGAGCAAGGTCGCACTAAAAGGGTCAAGACCTCAGCCACTCGTGTACGAAGACGGGAGGTCGGTTCACCGTCTACTCGGGACCGTGGTGACCCCTATTATTCACTCATCTTGCAAGAAACCCGTATGGCGAAATTTCAAGGTCGCAAACCCACATACATACGGTATGTTGATTTAACCTGGTTGGCGGAACAAAACTTTAGTTTCCCGCATGATATGGAAGCTCAGGGAACCCTTCAGTTTATGGAATTAAAGGGACAAGTTTACCCTGCTCTAGTTAGGGAATTTTATGCTAATTTTAGATATAAGGATGGAAAGTACTGGTCTATGATTTCTGGCAATCTGTTTGAACTTAACGATGATATTTTTATGAATGTCGGTGGCTTATCATCTTCTGGTTATAGTATAGGAGATTGTTCCTGGGTTAAGGAAAACTTTGATCCTACTGAGGTTTATAAGTCATTTCTAAGAGGCCCTCACTTATACATTCAGGGTCAACTGACCAAAGCTAGGTCATTATCTGTTGAGAACAGACTGTTGCATTACGTTATTGCTTACATTTTAGTACAGAGGAACACAAATCACGCACAACCTACTGTGAATGATTTACGTTTCATGTATGCAGTAAAGAATAATGTAATGATTAACTGGCCTGAGGAGATCTTGAAAATTATGAACAGTGTGTCTTTGTCTCAGTCGAAGCTGCTTCCCTACAGTATCTTCATCTCACGCATTGTTGATTATCTGCGCATTGACGTTTCCGATACCATCATCGTTGAATACACTGATAAGGATCATCTGGTTGGTGAAAGCCTCATTCATAAAATGGGTATATACAAGTATGGTACTACTTGGCAATACCAAGAGGACTACACCACTATTGGTCTGGATTTATCTGATGATGATAATCAGGATGACACAGGTAATCAGCACGCTACAGCTCAGGGGGAGCCTTCTGGATCAGCACCTTAGAACTCTGCTTTTGGCTTAGATCAGTTGGAAGCTATGGAGCAACGGCTTAACAACAATATGGATCTTCACTTCCAAGGATTGAAAGACTCATACTTTACTGGTATGGAACAATATGAGGAGCGACAAAATGCGTACTCGGACAACCAATTTCGGGAGTTGAGGAATCTGATTCAATCTACTGCTGAAGCTCAGAATGCCTCGTTTTGTTCAGAATTTCAGAAGCTATCTGTGCTTATCAGGGGAGATCAGAACATTGTCATTCCTGCTGGTCACACTGACGATCCTCATCCTCCACCTCAACCTTAGTTTAGAAGACTTTAGACCTAGGATATCTTACCATTAGGTTTATTTCTTCTTTATGGCACTTTTTGGATTTAGCTGTTGTTATGGATTCTAGTCTCTCTTTTGTGTGCCTCTTTCATGTTTTTAATTGACATTTCCTGGTTTATATGGCTGCTAAACATTGTTACTCTTTATGCTACTTTTTATAATTATGTAGAATAGCCTACTCTGTTTACGTGTATGGTTCTTGATCGTATGAGATTTCCTACTTTGATATGGTCAATCTTGTATGCCGTTCACTTTACCTGTTTGGCTATTTCTGTTGTATAAACTAGCGCATTTGTTTAATCCTCTTTAACATAAAACAGGTTAATTGTTAAATCCCAAATTAACTCATTGACTTTGTTTTATGCATTACTCATATCTCTGCCTCTTCTTTGACCTGAGTTATCTTTTTGATAATGTCAAAAGGGGGAGAAAGGTTGTTTTGTTGTCTTCTGATTGTGCAGGTTGATCGTAATAATAGCTTCCGAAATTTGCGCATCATATCAACCTTGCCAACACAATCTTCAAGCTATTTCATCACAACTGATATATTTGATGTGGAGTTTGTCATCATCAAAAAGGGGGAGATTGAAAGTGTGCATGTCAAGAGGAACACTTTGGAAAGCTCTCGTTATGTGCCATGGTTTTGATGAGGACAACTTGTGCTAATAAGAGCTTGAAGATCATCAACAAATCAACGTGCTTAAGTCTTCTGATTGGTACTTAGCTTAGACTAGATTAGTTTAGGTTGAGTCTAAGGCTTAAGTCACCTAATACATATCTCATTTGCATAAATCCTTTAAATCTTTTTCATCTTGAGATATGTCATTCATAATATGTTCATGCATCATATAAATACATGTACATGTGCATTCTAGGCATAATCTAAGTATTAAACATGTATGAATTAAAGTGCATAACATATTTGAGCTTTTACACACAAAAAAAAATGCTGTTAATCGATTACAGTATAGGTTAATCGATTAATCTAACTGTTTGCACAGAGTAATCGATTACAACAAAGGTTAATCGATTAATCTAACAATTTTGTACAATTTAATCGATTAAAGCTGTCGTTAATCGATTAACTGGGCTATAAAATCAATTCTTTATAAACTGCGTTTTTCAGAATTGATCTCATAAGTTGCATGTTAAATTTTTAGAGAGTTAGAGCATTTTTTTCGTGTTAATTGTTGCATCTAGTTGTAAATGCATTTGTGAGTTTAGAAAAGAGAGAATTCTATGCTTTAGGATTGAGTGCATTACATGATACATTTCTCATCTTTTCATATCACATGTTCTTGCATTTTATTGATGATTCTTGATTAGATGTTTACATACTATGCATTCTGTTTTTCAAACTAATACATTTTCATACTGCATGAGTTTGTATTAGGTGATTAGAGTAAAGTCTTATCTTGTTAGATATAAGTCTTGTTATAGCTTAAGTTTACTCTATTTTGTTTTGATTGAAAAAGTGTTGTAATTTTGGGAATCTCAAGGTGTCGTATCACCAAGAGATTGAGTGTATCTTCACTGAGTGTTAGACTTAGGGATAAGTAAAGAACAGAGGTTCTTGGCTGGGGCTACGCCGAAAGAAAGGTTTTCTTTGTCGGTAGGAAGGGAGTCAAACCATAGAATAGGATCTTTATTATCTTGTAAGTGTCTAAGTGTTGTAATTGGATAGTGTGTATGTAATAAACATTAATTCAATTATAGTGAAGAAAAATCTCCCAAATCAGCCGGGAGGCCTGGATGTAGTTTGCGGTGGACAAGCAAACGAACCAGGATAAAATTCGTGTTGCAGGATTTTTTTTCCTATCCCTTTCTCTCTTTATTGCATTTGATCGATTAATTTGTATAGTAGATTTAATTGATAATCTGTTTCTGTACTATACTGATTTCACTCTGATAATTCTGTAAGCTCTGTATACTCGCTTCGTTATCAATTAATTGTCGCGCAAGAAATTGTATCTGCATCAGCTTACTGTCACGGTTTAATCAATTAAGTGTAGTGTATTAATCGATTACATTAGTTCTGTTAATCGATTAAGTGGACTGTGTTGAATGTGTTAATCGATTACCCTGTTTCGTTAATCGATTAATTAAGGTGTATTTCAGCATTAAGTGTTGTTTTTCGAAAAGCGGACATTCTAACCGCTACACCTATTCAACCCCCCCCCCCCTTCTAGGTGTATTGTAACCACTGATACCTAACAAAAGGCTTATATAGTAAGTTAGTTGATCAACAACCATAACTAACTTAACTAAAGGATTCTAAAAATAGAAAAGTTACAAAGTTTCAACAAATAAACTACACTAACTTAGGCATATTATGCAACAAATATAAATACATATGTGTGCATATGCAACAAATATAAATACATATGTGTGCATATAGCATGCTCAACAGCCCCCTTCAAGCAGGCAGGTGAACATTGAGCATGCCTAGCTTGGAATGGAATCTGTGGAAGAGTTGAGGAGACAAAGGTTTGGTGAAGATGTTAGCAACTTGTGAAGAGGTAGAAATAGGAAGAAGATGAAGAAGCTTGGACTGAAGTCTCTCCCTAATTGAATGACAATCAATATCTATGTGCTTTGTCCTCTCATGGAAGACTGGATTTGCAGCTATATGCATAGCTGATTGATTGTACAATTGTACAGGTTGTGAATGAGTAATGCCAAGTTCTTGTAGCAGAGAGACCAACCATTGTGCTTATACTGATGCTAAAGCCATAACCCTATACTCTGTTTCAGCTGAAGACCTGGAAACAGTTTGTTGTTTCTTACTTTTCCAAGAGATAAGTGAATCTCCTAGGAAGAAACAATAACCAGAAACTGATTTCGTGGTATCCACACAAGCTGCCCAATATGAGTCTGTGTATCCGTTGAGTATCAAACTGCTTGTAGAAGGGAAGAAGACACCATGACTGATTGATCCTTTGACAAATCTAAGTATTCTCATGACTGTTGTTAGATGTTGATCAATAGGTTTAGAGAGGAATTGACTAAGATGTCCAACAGCAAAGCACATATCAGGTCTTGTGTGTGTAAGATAAAGTAACTTCCCAACCAATATTCTATAGGAACATGGATCTTCCAAAGGAGTACATGATTGAGAATGAATCAATCCCCCAGAGTAATCCATTGGTGTTGAGCATGACTTAGCAACCAGCATGCCAGATTCTTGAAGCAAATCCAGTGTATATTTTCTTTGATACAAATGGATCCCTTTAGAATTTCTTGCAATTTCCATGCCTAAGAAAAATTTGAGTATGCCAAGGTCTTTGATACTAAACTTAGTATCTAGCAAGGATTTCATATGATTAATCTCTTCAATATTGTTCCCAGTAAGTACAAAATCATCTACATGTACAAGTATAACAGTGAAATGAGGAGATTGGGACTTAATGAAAAGAGAATAATCTGAAGTTGACTTGGAATATCCACATTCAATCAACACACCAGTCAACTTAGCATGCCACTGCCTACTAGCTTGTTTAAGCCCATACAAAGACTTTTCTAACTTGAAAACAAGACTAGAATCTGAAACCTCTAAACCAGGACGTATGACACCCTAAATTTAAAGCCATTAAATTATAGTATCATTCATGGAAATCTCGCTTGAGCGAGAAAGGAGTCGTCTGGGAGAGAGTGGCTCACCTGGGTGAGTGAAATACTGGGCTATACTGAAGGATTCTCGCTTGAGCGAGAAATGTCTCGCTTGAGCGAGAAATGTCTCGCTTGAGCGAGAGGTCTCTCACCTGGGCCAGAAGTGGCACTCCGAAGTGTAGAGGCTGTAAGATCCTCACTTGAGCGAGAGGGTCAGATCTGAGTTTTTAAAATGGGCAGGATTTTCTCGCTTGAGCGAGAACCCGACGCTGTTACTTAAATAAGGAACCCCAAATACATTTTAGGGTTGGAACTTGAAGAGAAGTGAGAGAAGAGAGCATTTTCAAGAGCAAGGAGTCTTGAGGCTAATCTAGAAGCTTGAGAAGAGGTAAACCTCTTGATTCTAACTCTCATTCTCCCTTTCAAACTCGTTTTGGGTATTATGGATCTCTTCTCTTAACATGAAAACCATGGAAACTCTCTATTTTGAGTTGTGGTTCGTTATATTTAGTTTCTCTCTTGAAAACTCTTGGTTTAGAGTTGGTATTCGAAGAATGAAAAGGGTTAGTGGGTTGATTCATGAAAACCCCAAAACCCCCAAAATGAAAATGTGGTAAAAGAGGGAAATGGGTTAAATGTTAGATGTAGAAGATGAGTATGTGTTCTAATGTTGAAATATGAGATGAATATGTATGTTTTAGATGTTTGGAAACTCTTAATGAAAGTAGCTTGGAAACATTGAAAATGTGTGAATCTCTTGTATGGTTAAAGATGCGATATGAGTTGTTTATGTGTCATTTTGAATAAATGACTAACATTGTTGTTATATGGTGGGAATGAGGAAAAATCCTAAAGTTGGAGGCGGTGTCTGTGGAACTTGCAAAGTTACTAAGGACCAAACCCAACACTCATCAAGGTAAGGATAAGTCTTTAACTAGCATGTTGTATTGAGAAAATGCGTGGAATTGTTGCTTATGAATTGATGGTGTATCAATGAAAAGAAAACACGTTTTTAGCCGACCATGATTGGTTTGCGAATTTGGCTCAAGTTATGTAGCAAGCTTTGGCTCAAGCGATGTAGCAAACTTTGACTCAAGTGATGTAGCAAACTTTAGATCAAGTTATGTAGCAAAATTTGGCTCAAGTGATGTAGCAAACTTTGCCTAAAGTTATGTAGCAAACTTTGGCTCAAGTGATGTAGCAAACTTTGCCTCAATTCATGTAGCAAGCTTTGGCTCAAGCGATGTAGCAAACTTTGGCTCAAGTTATGTAGCAAAAATGAATTTAAAAATAGTTTACTAACCCTTTAAAATGTGGATTATCTTATAATGATATTTATTAAATTAATGACTTACTCTTGTGTATGTTGTGTGTATTTGCCGTTGATAATCCCATTGCAGGTAAACAGGATAGTTGAGGATGCTTGGTTTGATGCTTTAGGAGCTTAAAACCTGGATTCCCTTATTTTGCCATTTTATACTATGACTAATTAAATGCTACTTGGATAATTGTAATTCTGGATGTTTGTAACTTCAGATATTTGTAGCTATGAGTATTTTGGAAACCCATACATAGTTGTATGCGGTAGTTACCGGTAGATAGTAATATGAATTATATTTTTCTGCATTATGAATATGTGTAGTAACATGGTAGGATAGACTAATTGCGGAAAAAATTAATGGGCGACCAAAGTTAAGCCTTTGGGTGATTAAAATTTTATGTTATAAGGGAGAATACATGTGGGAATAGATTAAAAAAAGGAAAAAAATTCACGTGTGGAATTTAGGTCTTTACAATATGGTATCAGAGCATAGTTAATTCTGCGGCCTAAGGTATGGCCTTACTTGCTTCTTTGTAACATGTTTATGATTTAACTAGTTGAAATTATGTGAATTGACTGTTTAAATCATGTAGCCTTGGTGTAGTGATATGTAATGTCCTATGAGACTATGTGATAACCTGAATTATGTGAGTTAGATTTGTGTGCTAACCACCAATGAGTGCAGGTTAAGAAATGGATGGAAGAGGAAGAGGGAGAAGAACGAGTCAGAATGTTCCGAATGATCTGTTGGCTCAGATGGTGGCTGCACTGCAACAAGTGAATGAAAACTTGCATAGCCTGAACCAGAACACCACATCAAGTCCTAGCTCGCAACCTTTAGTTCCACCCGGGCCGACCGAGTACCGAGGGTTGAATGAGTTCTGCAAGTAGAATCCTAGCCAGTTCCAAGGTGGATTCGCTCCTGATGCTTCGAACGAGTGGATTCAAGACTTGGAACGAATATTCCGAGCCATGGGTTGTAATGATTTTCAGATGGTGACCTATGCTTCTTATATGTTGGTAAGGGAAGCTAAAAATTGGTGGGAATTTACTCAGCGCCAGATGGAAACGGAGGGGCGAGTGATTACCTGGATTGCATTCAAGGAGAAATTTCTTCAAAAATATTTTCCAGCTGATCTGAAGAGGAAGAAAGAAATGGAGTTTATGAGGTTGGAGTAGGGTAACCTGTAAGTGGGAGAATATGCGGCCAAGTTCGAGGAATTGGCCCAATTTTGTCCATATGCTGAATTGGAGGTGGACGGAAGGTCCAAATGCTCTAAGTTTGAATCGATTTTGAAGCCCAAGTTGAAAAGTATGTTTGGGCATCAAGAGATTGCCCATTTTGCTACATTGGTAAACAAGTGCAGGACGTATGAGGATGACCTGGTAGCCGATCAGGTGGCGACACCTAAAGTAATTCCTCCCAAGAACTTTGGGCCTCAAAGGAATCTTTCGCACGGAAAGGGCAAGGTCAAGGTGTTTCAAGAGGAACAGAAGCCTTACTCCTCACCCATTGGTAGTCGGGGATATACTTCGCATGGGCCAAGGACTCATGTCAATGCCGGAGGGTCACAGTTAAACTTTCCATCCTTGTGCGGCAAATGTGGCCGAACTCATGTCGGTGATTTGTGCCCCGGGACTACACTTAGCTGCTTTCACTGCAAAGAGGTTGGGCATATCAGGAGGTATTATCCTAAGTTACGGCAGAGTGTGAATATTGTGAGGGTTGAACGACCTCGATCCACTGGCAGAGTGTTTACTATGAGTGGTGCAGAGACATCAGATGTGGATGGCCTGATCAAAGATAATTGCATGGTGGCAGGTATTCCTCTTTTAGTGTTGTTTGATTCGGGAGCGACACACTCCTTTGTATCTAATGACTGCGTGGATAGACTGAAATTACAAACTGAGTCGTTGCATTTCGACTTGGTCGTGTCCACCCCAACTGATGTGCCTGTGGTGGTATCGATAGTTGTGTCTCGATGTCCAGTAGTGGTAAACGGTAGGACATTTATGTAAGGACCCAAATTCTACCATTGAAATTTTTTTCTTATTTTAATTCAATTCCAAGCAATCACTCATAACTCACATTACCAATTTAATATCCTTACTTCAAAATCTTACTTCCCTCCTCACACTCAATCCATGAATCAATAATGACATACATAATCATTCGACAGAAAAACATAATTCGTATTGATGCAGATTAGTAACTACCGTATACAACTAGCTATGGGTTTCCAAAATACCCATAGCTACACATATCTAGAGTTACACCCTCATTTTAGCTAATATATATCCGTAGTTACATAATGTTTTAAACTATCAAATATGCACTCATGTACAAAATAGTGCAATTAAATAACTCCAAAATATAAAGCTCCCTAAGCTCCCCGAAAATGAGTCCCCCTCATGTCACTTGTTTATCTGCAATGGGATTATCAATGACAAGTACACAAACACACAAAGGAGTAAGTCGTTAATTCAATAAACATCATTATAAGATAATCCACATTAGAAAAGGGTTAGTAAACCATTTTTGAAATTCATTTTGCTTTGCTGCATAACTTGAGCCAAAGTCGCTACACACCTCAGGGTTAGCTAAAAGCAAATTCTCATTTCTTTTAAAAGAAAACAAGCTACATATACTCGAGCCGGAGTTTTGCTTATATACTCAAGCCAAAGTTTCGCTTATATACTCAAGCCAGAGTTTCACTTATATACTCAAGCCAGAGTTTCGCTTTTATACTCAAGCCAGAGTTTCGCTTATATACTCAAGCCAGAGTTTCGCTTATATACTCAAGCCAGAATTTCGCTTATATACTCAAGCCAGAGTTTCGCTTATATACTCAAGCCAGAGTTGCTAACCATTCATGGTCGGCTAAAAAGACATTTTCCTTTCTTTGATATCACCATTCCTCGCTTCCTGTGAATCTACACCCGCTTAGTAAAAACACACCCATATATGTTTGTACTAAACACGTAGTTCACCACTCAATCATCACATAACCAGAAAATACACACATTTTCCATCTCCCGTAAATCTACGCCTGCTTTAGTATAAACACACCCATACATGTTTATACTAAATGCGTAATTCATCACTCAATCATTGCATAACCAAAAAATACACACATTTTCCATTCCAAATGCACAATTTATGACTTATCCTTACCTTGGTGAGTGTTGGTTTTGGTTCTTGGCAACTTCACAAGTTCCACCGACACCGCCGCCAACTCTAGGATCTTTCCTCATTCCCACCATATAACACAATGTTAGTTGTAACGACTCGAAATTCTACCCTTGAAATTTTTTCCTTATTTAATCCAATTCCATACATTTGACAATCAATCATAATTACCGAGTGATTAAAAATTTATTTAAAAAGTCTCACTTCTCACTCACACCCTACCTATGAATCAAAAGCAACATACAACATCCGATAGCAGAAAAACATAATTCATTAATATATCATAGTAACCACCGCATACAATTAGCTATGGGTTTCCAAAACACCTATAACTACATATATCCCGAGTTACTAGTCTCCTTGATCAATATCATACACAAAAATAGTATTCATAGTACCATTAGTTACTTCAATTACAACCAATTAAAGTTACAAAAGAATGTATAAAGAGACATTAAAAACAAAAGTCTCTAATCCCCTACTCAAAATCATCCTTCTCCGTCCACCTACCTGCAATGGGATTAACATTTACCATGCACAAACAACACAAAGGAATAAGTCATTAATTCAATAAAACTCAATGTCAGTTAATCCACATTTAATAGGTTTCAACAGTGATATAATTTAAATACTCTTAAAAACCTTTTTCGTCATCTATACTTTTGAAAAACCATGCTACATAACTCGAGCTAGAGTCGCTAACCCATTCTGGTCGGCTAAAACGAATTTTATTTTCATTGGCACTCCACCAATACATAAACCATAAATACACCCATCATCACTACAAACATACCCATATATATTTTTAGTGACTAAGTGATTTACCATTTATGTCGTTATATTTCGAGTCTTATTTCCATTGGTACTCCCCCAATAAGTAGACAATAAACGCACCCGATATCATTACAGCATAACGCATATGCCTGTAACTACAAAGTGACTCAAGTTTATTGCATTATCCGAGTCTTATTTTCATTGGTACTCCCCCAATAAATAGTCAATAAATGCACCCGACATCATTACAACATAACGTATATGCTTGTAACTACAAAGTGACTTACAATTATTACTTTATTACGAGTCTTATTTCCGTTGGTACTCCCCCAATAAATAGTCAATAAATGCACCCGACATCATTACAACATAACGTATATGCTTGTAACTACAAAGTGACTTACAATTATTGCTTATTCCGAGTCTTATTTCCATTGGTACTCCCCCAATACAAAAATGATAAATACACCCGACATCATTATAAACATATCCACGTATGCTTATAACTACAAAGTGATTTACATTTCATGATTTCATTTTGAGTCTTATTTCCATTGGTACTCCCCCAATAAGTAAACCTTAAATTCACTTCTAACCATTATCGACATACCCATATATGTTCATAATGATTAAGTGATTCACATTTTATCCATCGTCCATAACAGAAAGTCCACGCATTTTCCACGTAATGCATAAATTAAAGACTTATCCTTACCTCGGTGAGTGTTGGGTTTGGTTTTTGGTGACTTCGTAAGTTCCACCGGAACCTCCTCCAATCTTAGGATCTTTCCTCATTCCCACCACATAACACAATGTTAGTCATTCATTCCAAATAACAAATAAATAACTTTTATTGCATCATTTAAACATACAAGATATTTGTCACATTCTCAATGGTTCCATACTACTTTCCTTAAGAGTTTCCAACCATCTAAGCATACATATCATCTCATATTTTAACATAGTAAAGCAACTCATCTTCTACCTCTAGCATTTTACCTATCTTTCCTCTCTAACCTCATTTTCTCTCTCTAGGGTTTTGGGTTTCCATGAGTCAACCCACAAACCCCTTTCCATTCTTGGAATACTAACTCAAAATCAAGAGTTTACAAGGTACAAACGACATAAAATGAACCATAACTCGAAAGAGAGAGTTTCCATGGTTTTACACACTTTGAGAAGAGATCCAACATACCCCAAAGTGAGTTTAAAAGAGAAAAAGAGGGTTAGAATCTAGAGTTTTACCTCTTCTCAAGCTCTTAGATGAATATCCAAGCTTTTTGCCCTTGAAAAGCTCTCTTCTATCACTCTTCTTCTTTTCTAAACCCTAGATTGTGTTTAGGGGTTTCTCATTAAATGTTGTCTCGTCGGGTTCTCGCTTAAGCGAGGGATTCTCGCTCAAGCGAGAAAATCCCGCCTATTTTAAAAACTCAAATCTGACTCTCTCGCTCAAGCGAGGGATTCGCGCTCAAACGAGAATCTCATAGTGTCAACCAGCCCAAAATGCCATTTCTCGTCCAGGCGAGACAACTCTCGCTCAGGCGAGAATCCTCCAGTATAGCCCAGGATTTCACCCTCCCAGGTGAACCTCTCTCGCCCAAGCGAGAATCTCTCGCTCAAGTGAGGATCTGATGACTGATACTATAATTTTTAAGACTTAAAATTTGGGGTGTTACATTAGTCATTTATTCCAAATATCACATAAACAACTTATATTGCATTATTTAACCATACAAGATATTTCATCATATTTTCAATGTTGCTAAACTACTTTCATCATAAGTTTACAACCATCCAAAACATACATGATCATTTCATATTTCATCATTAGAAAGTAAACTCATCTTCTACCTCTAGCATTTTACCCATTTTCCATTTTAACCACATTTTCTCTTTAGGTTTTTGAGGTTTTCATGAATCAACCCACAACCCTTTACATTCTTGAAATACTAACTCTAAACCAAGACTTGTAAGAGAGAAACTACATTCACTCTTATGACCACATTTTCCTTTTTTTTGGGGGGGGGGGGGGGGGGGGGGGGGTTTGGGGTTTTCATAAATCAACCCACAAACCCTTTCCATTCTTTGAATATTAACTCTAAACCACGAGTTTATAAGAGAGAAACTAAATAAAACGAACCATAACTCAAACGGAAGAGTTTCCATGGTTTCTCATATTTTTGAGAAGAGATCCATACATCCAAAACAAGTTAGAGAGGGATAAGAAGAGTTAGAAACAAGAGGTTTACCTCTTCTCATGCTCTAAGATGGACTCCTAAGGCTCTTGCTCCTGAAAAGCTCTCTTCTCTCTCTTCTCTTCAAAGTTCTAACCCTAAAATGTGTTTGGGGTTTCTATTTTAATGCTGTCTCGTCGGGTTCTCGCTCAAGCGAGAAAATCCCGCCTATTTTTAAAAACTCAGTTCTGACCCTCTCGTTCAAGCGAGGGATTCTCGCTCAAGCGAGAATCTCACAGTATCAGCAATCCGAAAATGTCATTTCTCGCCCAGGCGAGAATCCTCTAGTATAATTAATTTTCAGATTAATACCCAACGGTTTTATTCTAACATTAGTGGATGGTTTTGGAAAATTATTTACCAATTGTTAATTAATTTTCAGATTAATGCTTGTAATAAAAAAGTTACTATGTGAGAAAGGAAGGTAGTATGTGTAAGGACCCAAATTCTACCCTTGAAATTTTTTCCTTATTTTAATTCAATCTCATGAGTTTCCTATAAATTACATTTACCAATTGAATAACCTAATTTTAAAATCACATATTCTCCTTCACACTCAAACCATTAACCAACAATGATATGCACAATCGTTTGATAGGAAAACATAATTCTTAGAAATGCAGCTCAGTAACGACCGCATACAACTAGTTATGGGTTTCCAAAACACCCATAGCTACAAATATCCAGAGTTACTGTTATCCATGTACAAAAATCATACCCATAGTTACAAATAGTCAGTTTCAAAATACAATCAATAGATTTACAAAAAGAATTGGCAAGAAGACATCAAAAACAACAAAAGCCTCTAAGCTCATAACCAAACCATCTTTACATCTTTCGCCTACCTGCAAGGGGAATAACATTGACCATACACAGAAAACAAAAAGGAATAAGTCGTTAACTCAATAAAAGTCAATATCCGTTAATCCACATTTTAATAAAGTTAGGTAAACAATTTAAAATCAAATAAACTTAAAACCATTTTCATCGTTTATACTTTTGAAAACCATGCTACATAACTTGAGCCAAAGTTTACTACATTGCTTGAGCCAAAGCCGCTACACCCCTTATGTAACACCCTGAATTTTTGTCTTTGAAATTTATAGTATAAGTCCTGGAAGTCTCGCTTGAGCGAGAGATTCTCGCCTGAGCGAGAGATTCTCGCCTGAGCGAGAAAGGATCACCTGGGAGGGTGAAATCCTGGGCTATACTGGAAGATTCTCGCCTGAGCAAGAGTTACCTCGCCTGGGCGAGAAATGGCAAACAGGGGCTGTTGACACTGTGAGATTCTCGCCTGAGCGAGAATCCCTCGCTTGAGCGAGAGGAAGCCTGTTGGGACTGTGAGATTCTCGCTTGAGCGAGAATCCCTCGCTTAAGAGAGAGGGTCAGATCTGAGTTTTTAAAAGAGGCAGGATTTTCTCGCCTGAGCGAGAATGGGCTCGCTTGAGCGAGAACCCGATGACTGCTCTTTAAAATAGAAACCCCAAACACATTTTAGGGTTAGAACTTTGAAGAGAAGAGAGAGAAGAGAGCTTTTCAAGAGCAAGGAGCCTTAGGACTCATCTTAGAGCTTGAGAAGAGGTAAACCTCTTGCTTCTAACTCTTCTTCTTCCTCTCTAACTTGTTTTGGGTTCGTTGGATCTATTTTCAAACATGAGAAACCATGGAAACTCATTATTTAGAGTTATGGTTCGTGTTATGTTGTTTTCCTCTTGTAAACTCTTGGGTTAGAGTTGATATTTGATGAATGGAAATGTTTTGTGGGTTATTCATGAAAACCCCAAAAAAACCCCAAAATGAGAATATGGGTATAAAGAGAAAGAGATGAAATGTTAGATGTGGATGATGAGTTTGTGCTTTGATGTTGTTATATGAGATGAACATGTATGTTTTGATATTTAGAAACTTGTATTGAAGTAGTTTTGGAAATATTGAAAATATGTGAATCCCTTGTGTGTTTGATGATGAAATACGAGTTATTTATGTGTTATTTTGAATAAATGACTGACATGGTTGTTATTGGTGAAAATGAGAAGAGATCCTAAGGTTGGAGGAAATCGCGGAGGAGACTTTTAAAGTTACTCGGAACCGATCCCCAACGCTCACCAAGGTAAGGGATAAGTGTCTCTAAATCATACTCGCTGATGTGAATGAGGTATGTGAAAGAGGTAAGGTGTTTGTAAGAATATTGTGGTTACCCTACCCGAAGAGGTAGTGGTTTATTAATGAATACCCTACCCTAAGTGGTAGCGGTTCGTTATTGTGTCCTACCCGGAGTGGTAGTGAACCGTTATTGTGTCCTACCCCGAGTGGTAGTGAATCGTTATTGTGTCCTACCCGGAGTGGTAGTTAACCGTTATTGTGTCCTACCCGGAGTGGTAGTGAACCGTTATTGTGTCCTACCCGGAGTGGTAGTGAACCGTGATTGTGTCCTACCCGGAGTGGTAGTGAACCGTCATTGTGTCCTATCAGGAGTGGTAGTGAACCGTCATTGCGACCTGCCCGATGTGGTATGGATAGTAACTCGACCTGCCCGATGTGGTATGGATAATAACTCGACCTGCCCGATGTGGTATGGATAGTAACTCGATCTGCCCGATGTGGTATGGATAATAACCCGACCTGCCCGATGTGATATGGATAGTAACTCGACCTTCCCGATGTGGTATGGATAGTAACTCGACCTGCCCGATGTGGTATGGATAATAACTCGACCTGCCCGATGTGGTATGGATAGTAACTCGACATGCCCGATGTGGTATGGATAATAACTCGACCTGCCCGATGTGGTATGGATAATAACTCGACCTGCCCGATGTGGTATGGATAATAACTCGACCTGCCCGATGTGGTATGGATAGTAACTCGACCTGCCCGAGGTGGTATGGATAATAACTCGACCTTCCCGATGTGGTATGGATGATTACTCGACCTGCCCGATGTGGTATGGATGATAACTCGACCTGCCCGATGTGGTATGGATGGTAACTCGACCTGCCCGATGTGGTATGGAAAATGAAATCGATGAATACGATTGAGTGTGAATTCGAACGATGAGAAATGTAGATGTCACAAAGAGAGTCATATGCATGCTATAGGATATATAGTATGGGATATATATTCTATAGGGTAAATATGAATGATGAGAAATGAGAATGCCACCAAGAGAGTCATATGCATGCTATAGGATATATAGTATGGGATATATGTTCTATAGGGTGAATATGAGTGATAAAAGGGAAGGTGTTAAGAATGAAAGTAATATACACGCTATAGGAATATATTATGGGATATAAGTCCTATAGGGTAGATATGAATAATGAGGAGTACGATATTTCGAAAGAACGTAATATGCGTGCTGTAGAATATATATTACGGGATATATATATATATATACTATAGGACGAATATGAATGAAGTGGAAAAGAAAGAGAGAAGATAGAAATGCTTGCATTTGCGTATTTATGTTTATAAATTATATTAAAGCTTAATCGTATTTGAATGTGGATTATCATGTGATGTTAGTTTTGAACTAATGACTTACTCCCTTTTGTTTCATGTGTTGTTTACGATAATTCCAATTGTAGGTAAATGAAGGATTTTGAGGATGGAGCTCAATTAGAAAGCTTTTGTGTTTAATTACTCGCTTGTCTTTATTGCTAATTGACGTTGTAGTTGATTTAATAGTATTATGGGATGACTGTAAATCCGTTTAGATTAATACGGATATGTGTAGTTATGGGCTTTATAACTTTGGGAGACCCATAACTGGTTGTATGTGGTAAATGCTATTTGAATGAATTATGTTTTTCCGCAACATAAATTTGTATGATAAGATAATAGGGTAATGAGTATTTTCAAAAATGATACTTGAGAGTTTTCAATGAAGGTGACGACTGTATGTAATAAAGGATTAAAATAAATGAAAATTTTTCAAGGGTAGAAAATCGGGTCGTTACAAAAGGTTACCTAAAACCAATTTCTCTTTTCTTTCGAAAACGTGCTACATAACTTGAGCCAAAGTTTGCTACATCACTTGAGCCAAAGCTTGCTACATCGCTTGAGCCAAAGCTTGCTACATCGCTTGAGCCAAAGATTGCTACATCGCTTGAGCCAAAACTTGCTACACCGCTTGAGCCAAAGCTTGCTACATCGCTTGAGCCAAAGCTTGCTACATTACTTGAGCCAAAGTCGCTAACCAATCATGGTCGGCTAAAAACGAGTTTTCTTTTCATTGACACACTATAAATTCATACACATTAAATCCACACCATCATTATTACAAACATACCCATATATGTTTATAATAATTAAGTGGTTCACATTTGATTCATTATCCACAACTAGCAAATCCACGCATTTTCTAACACAATGCATAAGTTAAAGACATATCCTTACCTCGGTGAGTGTTGGGTTTGGTTCTTGGCAACTTCGCGTGTTCCACCGACACCGCCTCCAACTTTAGGATCTTTCCTCATTCCCACCATATAACACAATGTTAGTCATTCACTCCAAATAACACATAAGCAACTTATATTACATCATTCAACCATATAGGATATTCATCATATTTTCAATGTTTCTAAACTACTTTCATCATAAGTTTACAACCATCTAAAACATACATATTTATCTCATATTTCAACATTAGAATGTTTAATCATCTTCTACCTCTAGCATTTTAACCATTTTCCACTTTAACCACATTTTCACTTTAGGGTTTTGGGGTTTTCATGAATCGACCCACAAACCCTTTTCCATTCTTGAAATACTAACTCTAAACCAAGAGTTTACAAGATAAAAACAACCTAAAATGAACCATTACTCAAAAGGGCGAGTTTCCATGGTTTTACACATTTTGAGAAGAGATCCAACACACTAAAAATGGGTTTCAAGGAGAAGAAGAAAGTTAGAATCAAGAGTTTTACCTCTTCTCAAGGTCTTGGACGAGAATCAAAGCTCCTAGACCTTGGGAATGCTCTCTTCTCTCACCTTTCTTCAAATCTTAACCTAAAAATGTATTTGGGGGTTTCCTCATTTAATGCTCTCGTCGGGCTCTCGCTTAAGCAAGCTCATTCTCTCTCAAGCGAGAAAATCCCGCCCATTTTAAAAACTCAGATATGACCCTCTCGCCCAGGCGAGGGAATTCTTGCCCAGGCGAGGCATCTCTCGCTCAAGCGAGGATCCTCTCGCTCAAGCGAGGATATTACAGCCTCGACAGGTCCAAAATGTCACTTTTCTCACCCAGGCGAGCCAACTCTCGCTCAGGCGAGACCACTCTCGCTCAAGCGAGCCAACTCTCACTCAAGCGAGCCAACTCTCGCTCAGGTGATGACCACTCTCGATCAAGCGAGCTAACTCTCGCTCAGGCGAAAATCCTTCAGTATAGCCCAGGATTTCACCCTCCCAAGTGAGTCTTTCTCGCCCAGGCGAGAATCCCTGCTCAAGCGAGAATCCCAAGACTGATACTATAATTTTAAAGAATGAAATTAAGGGTGTTACAATCCTCCCCCTCTTATAAGAATTTTCGTCCCCGAAAATTAAACATACCTCGATTCGAACAAATGAGGGTAATCCTCCCTCATATCGCGTTCCACCTCCCAAGTAGCATCCCCCTCATCTACTTGACTCCACAGTACTTTCACCAAAGGAATCTCTTTGCCTCTTAATCTTTTAACACTGGTATCCATGATTCTCACGGGCAACGTCGAAAAAGTCAAGTTGTCCTTCAACTTTATCTGATCGGACTCAACTACATGAGATGGATCCCCAACATATTTCCTCAACTGAGAACATGAAACACATTGTGGAGATTCGAAAAAAACGGAGGTAAATCAATCCGATACGCCACCGGCCCAATCCTCTTCAATACTTGATACGGCCCAATAAATCGCTGAGTCAGTTTACGAGATTTCAACACTCTATCAATCCTGGTAGTCGGGACTACTCTCATAAAAACATGATCTCCCTCATTAAACTCAAGAGGTTTCCGCCTCTTATCGTAATAGCTTTTCTGCCGAATCTGGGCGATCTTCATACTCTCCCGGATTTTCTTGATCTTTTCCATCGTCTCTTGAACCAGCTCGGGCCCCAATATCAAGTTCTCCCTAATTTCAAACCAACTCACTGGAGTTCGACACTTCCTACCATAAAACGCCTCATAAGGTGCCATTCCAATACTCGAATGGAAACTATTGTTGTATGTAAATTCAATCAAAGGCAACATGCCATCCCAACTCCCCGGTTTTTCCAAGACACGAGCCCTCAAAAGATCCTCCAATGACTATATAGTCCTTTCCGATTGACCGTCCGTTTGTGGATGATAAGCTGAACTCAACTTCAACTTAGTTCCCAATGCGGACTGCAAACTAATCCAAAAGTTCAAAGTAAAATGGGGTTCTCTATCCGATACAATGCTTGACGTTATCTCATGCAAATGAACTATTTCCCGAATATACAGTTCCTCCAATCGTTCTAGGGAGTATCTCATGTTCATCGGCAAGAAATGAGCAGACTTAGTCAACCGATCCACTATTACGCATATCGAGTCGTACCCGTTCCGAGTCTTCGGAAAACCCGACACAAAATCCATGGAGATACTATCTCACTTCTGTGACTCCCTGAATTTAAAGCCATTATATTATAGTATCAGTCCTGGGAATCTGGCTTGAGCGAGAAAGGTGTCGCCTGGGCGAGAGTGGCTCACTTGGGTGAATGAAATACTGGGCTATACTGAAGGATTCTCGCTTGAGCGAGAGGACCCTCGCTTGAGCGAGAAGTGTAATGTTGGGGTTTTCAAGGCTGTAGGATTCTCGCTTGAGCGAGAATGGGCTCGCTTGAGCGAGAGTGGTCTCGCTTGAGCGAGAGCGTCAGATCTGAAACTTTAAAAAGGCGGGATTTTCTCGCCAGAGCGAGAACGGGCTCGCTTGAGCGAGAACCCGACGAGTTTGCTTTATAATAGAAACCCCAAACACATTTTAGGGTTATAAATTGAGAGAGAAGAGAGGAGAAGGTAATTTTAAGAGCAAGAACTCGTGGGAATCATCTAGAAGCTTGAGAAGAGGTAAATCTCTTGATTCTAACTCTCTTTCTCCCTTTCAAACTCGTTTTTGGGTGTGTGGATCTCTTCTCAAAGTATGAGAAAACCATGGAAACTATTCCTTTAGAGTTAATGGTTCGTTTTATGTTGTTTTTCTCTTGTAAACTCTTGGTTTAGAGTTGATAT
Organism: Lupinus albus; assembly: GCA_009771035.1. Taxonomy (NCBI): domain Eukaryota; kingdom Viridiplantae; phylum Streptophyta; class Magnoliopsida; order Fabales; family Fabaceae; genus Lupinus; species Lupinus albus. The sequence continues at coordinate 6,732,619 of CM020010.1, forward strand.
TTGACGAATGGAAAGGGTTTTGTGAGTTTATCCATGAAAACCCCGAAACCCCCAAAATGAGGATATCAGTAAAAAGGGAAATAGATGAAATGGTAGAGGTAGGACATAAATATGTGTTCTAAGGTTGAATATTAAATGAATATGTATGTTTTAGATATTTGTAAACTTATAATTAAAGTAGTTTAGAAACATTGAGAATGTGTTAAATCTCTTAAGTGGTTAAAGATGCAAAATGAGTTATTTATGTGTTCTTTTTGGGATAAATGACTAATATTTGTGTGATACGGTGGGAAAGAAGAAAGATCCTAAGGTTGGTAGAAGTCGTGGAGGAGATTGGTAAAGTTACTCAAAATCGACCCCAACGTTCACCAAGGTAAGGATAAGTCTTTAATTGCACTTCGTAATGGAAAATGTACAGATTTTATGGTTGTGAAAGTGGTTGAAATGCAAGTCATTTATTTATTATAAACATGCATGAGTATGTTTATAATAAAGGAATGTGTGAAATTGCTAATTATAAATTGTTGATGTGTCAACGAAAAGAAAACATGTTTTTAGCCGACCATGAATGGTTAGCGACTTTGGGCTCAAGTTATGTAGTGACACCCTGGCTCGGGTTAAGGAGGCGATACTGCGGCTCCAGTTATGTAGCGACAACCTGGATCGGGTTAATTAGGCGATACTATGGGCTCCTGTTATGTAGCGACACTTTGGCTCAAATTATGTAGCACAATTATGTTTGTGAAATAATGGTACGGTCTTACGATGAATATACATGCTATAGAATATATATATTATGGGATATATATATATACTATAGGATGAAAATGGATTGTGGAAATGAAAGCGATTTGGAAAGAATGAATATAAATGATATAGAATATATACTATGGGATATATATACTATAGAATGAATATGGATTTGTGGAAATGCAATTGATTTGGAAAGAATGAATATGCATGCTATAGAATATCTATATCATGGGTTCCTCCTGCAGAACTCATCCAAACCTCAGTATTCTGTCGGTCCAGGTGGTACTAGTTGGTGTGAACTCGGGCTTGGTGTCAGATATTGGTTCAGGTTATGCAAGTTCTCATTGACTTGCTGCATGGTCGCCGCCATCTGAGCCAATAAATCGTTCGGGACATTCTAACTTGTCCCTCTTCCTCTTCCTCTTCCTGCCATGGGTATCTGTACTCACTCACTTGTCAGTAATTGAATTTTGTCTAAACAAAGTTCACATAATCACTTAACAATTAGCACAAATCAAACAATCTCAACACATAAAAATTACAAAGAAGCAGGCAAGGCCATATCCTAGGTCGCAAGATTAACTATGCTCTGATACCATATTGTAAGAACCCAAATTCTACCCTTGAAATTTTTTCCTTATTTTAACTCAATCTCATGCGTTTCCTATAAATTACATTTAACAATTGAATAACCTTATTTTAAAATCACATATTCTCCTTCACACTCAAACCATTAACCAATAATGATATGCACAATCGTTTGACAGAAAAACATAATTCATAGAAATGCAGCTCAGTAACGACCGTGTAACACCCTAATTTTAGGTCTTTAAAATTATAGTATCAGTCTTGAGATTCTCGCTTGAGCGAAGGATTCTCGCCTGGGCGAGAAAGGCTCAGCTGGGAGGGTGAAATCCTGGGCTATACTGAAGGATTCTTGCCTGAGCGAGAGTTGTCTCGCTAAAGCGAGAGTGGTCTCGCCTGAGCGAGAGATTGGCTCGCCTGGGCGATAAAGGTGATATGGTGGACCTGTCGAGGTTGTAAGATTCTCGCCTGAGCGAGAAGATTCTCGCTTGAGCGAGAGATGTCTCGCTTGGGCGAGAGGGTCAGATCTGAGTTTTAAAATGGGCGGGATTTTATCGCTTGAGCGAGAATGAGCTCGTTTTAGCGAGAACCCGACGCTGTTACATTAAATAGGGGACCCCAAACACATTTATGAGGGTTAAGCTAGAGAGAAGTGAGATAAGGGTGCATTTTCAAGAGCAAGAAGGCTTGTGAGTCATTTATAAGCTTGAGAAGAGGTAAATCTCTTGATTCTAACTCTCTTATTCCCTTTGAAACTTGTTTTGGGTATGTTGGATCTCTTCTCAAAATGAGAGAAACCATGGAAACTCATTCTTTTGAGTTATGGTTCGTTTTATGTTATTTTATCTTGTAAACTCTTGGTATAGAGTTAGTATTTCAAGAAAGGAGAGGGTTTGTGGGTTGATTCATGAAAACCCCAAAACCCTAAAGTGAAAATGTGGTTAAAGAGGAAAATGGGTAAAATACTAGAGGTAGAAGATGAATAAGCTTTCTAATGTTGAAATATGAGATGAATATGTATGTTTTAGAAGCTAATGTTGAATAAGCTTTCTAATGTTGAATAAGCTTTCTAATGTTGAATAAGCTTTCCAATTAAACCCTAATGTTGAATAAGCTTTCTAATGTTGAAATGACTAACATTGTGTTGTATGGTGGGAATGGGAAAGATCCTAGAGTTGGCGGCGGTGTCAGTGGAACTAGTGCAGTCACCAAGAACCCAACCCAACACTCACCTAGGTAAGGAGAAGTCTTTAATTGGTACTTTGAATGGAAAATGTGTGTATTTTCTGGTGGTGCAATGATTAATTGGTGAATCACGTATTTATTGTAAACATATATGGGTTTTCTTGTAATAAGGATCGCGTGGATTCACCGGGTATGATTGATAGTGAAATCAATAAAAATGAAATGTATTTTTGTCCGACCATAAATGGTTAGCGACTTCAGCTCGAGTTTATGTAGCAACACTTCGGCACGAGTTTATGTGGAAATACTTCGGCTCGAGTTTATGTAGCAACACTTTGGCCCGAGTTTATGTGGCAACACTTCGGCCCGAGTTTATGTGGCAACACTTCGGCCCGAGTTTATGTGGCAACACTTCGGCCCGAGTTTATTTGGCAACACTTCGGTCCGAGTTTATGTGGCAACACTTGGGCCCGAGTTTATGTGGCATGTTTTCTTTGTAAAAGAGATGAGAAATTGCTTTTAGCTAACCGTAAAGGGTGTAGCGACTTTGGCTCAAGTAATGCAACAAAGAAAATGAATTTCAAAGTGGTTTACTAACATTTTCTAATGTGGATTATCTTATAATGACGTTTATTGAATTAATGACTTACTCCTTTATGTGTTTTGTGCTTTTGTCATTGATAATCCCAGTGCAGATAAACAGGTGGTATGAGGTGATCTCATTTTTGGAATATTTCCATGGGGCATACTGCCAGATTCTCGCTTGAGCGAGAGGATCTTGCCCAAGCGAGAGGATCAGTGTTTTGAATTTGGAAATTTTGGGAGTCTCGCCCAAGCGAGGAATGGGTTGCTTGAGCGAGAGAAAGCCTGGGCAGGCTGTGAGATTCTCTCTTGAGCGAGAGAATCTCGCCCGGGCGAGAGAGCCCGTGTCTGGAAAATTAAAATATCGTGGGTTTCTCGCCCAAGTGAGATATTCTCGCCCGGGCGAGAGTGCCCAGCTATAAAAGTAAAGAGAGGGTTTCACAAAGCCTAATCTTCATTTTCTTTTCTCCCCTTTCACTCCCAATGGCGGCTCCTCATGGATTTTGACTCTTTCCTCCCCTAAACCTCAAAAACACATCAAAACCTCTTCCTATTGCTTCTTAATGGAACATTGGAGAGCTTTGGAGAGGAAAAAGCAACAATGGAGGTTGAAGGAGATGGAGGGAGATGGAGCTCTTTGCGGATCCATGAAGCTTACGCAACCTAAGGTGAGGGAGAAGACCATTGTGGTCTTAGAGTGTTTCATTAGAGTCATCATCTCCGATTTCCCTCAAGAATCGGAGCACATTAACGGATAGAAACTCTCTTCGGAGTTTGTGGTCCATGTGAGAGTCTTTATTTTACATAAGGATGTATTAGCCGTAAAAGTGGAGACATATGTGTGGAGAAAACCGTTTATGAAAGTACAACGCCATATGCCCCTTTATGGTAATACACCGTTATTAAAGGTGGTTCTAACATTAATGTGTATATGATGAGTGATATTTTATGTGTGGCTTGTTTATGTATAATGGTATGTTATGGATGGTTGATTTATTATAAACACATATGGGTGTGTTTGTAATAAGGATTGTGAGATGTGTGTTTAGCGACTAAAGTAGAAATTGTTATGTTGTGTGATAATGATTGAGTATGAGTTATGTATGGGCTTAAATATAAATGAGTATGTTTATCAAATTGAGTATGTTGTGGGTTGTTCACTGTTATAAACATATATGGGTGTGTTTGTAACAATGAATGTGTGATGAGTTATTAAGGTGTTAAAATGAGATGGGTATGTTGGTAATAAGAATTGTTTGAATGAGTTGTTGATTTGTAAAGGTGGAGATGAGTATGTTTATCGAAGTGAATATGTTGTGAATCGCTTTATTGTTATAAATATGTATGAGTATGTTGTGACAATGAAGGTGTTGTGTGTTATTCCATGATGTTGGAACGATGTGATGCCTTGTGTTTATTGGTGTATGACATTGAGTTGATATTTTGTGCTATGACGAACATGTGATGTGAGAATAATGTGAAATATAGACCTACCCGATTTGGTATGGGAAATAACTAGACCTGCCTGATATGGTATGGAGAAATAACTAGACCTAACTGATGTGGTATGGAGAAATAACTAGACCTGCCCGATGTGGTATGGAGAAATAACTAGACCTGCCCGATGTGGTATGGGGATTACTAGACCTCCCCGATGTGGTATGGAGAATTACTCGACCTGCCCGATGTGGTATGGGGACTACTCGACCTACCCGATGTGGTATGGGGATTACTAGACCTGCCCGATGTGGTATGGAGAATTACTCGACCTACCCGATGTGTATGGGGATTAACTAGAGCTATCCGATGTGGTAGAGGATTATTTGCACGGTGCAGAATTGTTGAAAGAGATCAAGGGTAAATTACTACGGAATGTGAATGATGTGAAAAGTGTATATTCGGAAGGAAAATCATATGCATGTCATAGGATATATATTATGGGATATATATCTTATAGGGTGAATATGAATGATGAGAAATGAGTATGTTTAGATCAATAAAATATGCACACCATAGCACATATATTATGGGATATATGTGTACTATAGGGTGAATATGGATAATATGAGATGAGTAAAATATGCGCACTATAGAGCATATATATTATGAGATGTATGTGTACTATAGGGTGAATATGGATAATATGTGATGAATAAATATGCACAGTATAGAACACATATAGTATGGGATATATGTGTATTATAGGGTGAATATGGATAATACGTGTTGATTGATATATGTTTATCATGATTGATGTTAGATATGGATAATACGTGTTGATTGATATATGTTTATTTCCATTGACACTCCACCAATACATAAATAGTAAATGCACCCGACATCATTACAAACATATCCATATATGCTTATAACTACAAAGTGATTTACGATTCCTTTCATTATTCCGAGTTTTATTTCCATTGGCACTCCACCAATACATAAACAGTAAATGCACCCGACATCATTACAAACAAATCCATATATGCTTATAACTACAAAGTGATTTACGATTCATTTCATTATTCCGAGTTTTATTTCCATTGGCACGCCACCAATACATAAACAGTAAATGCACTCCTCATCACTACAAACATACTTCGGAAAACCCGATACAAAATCCATGGAGATACTATCCCACTTCCAAATAGGAATTTCTAGGGATTGTAACTCTCCTAATGGTCGTTGATGCTCAATCTTGGCTTTCTGGCATATCAAGCAACTCGAGACATACGACGCCACATCTCTCTTCAATCCAGACTACCAAAACAACTTCTTCAAGTCTTGGTACATTTTCGTTGTCCCCGTGTGAAAACTCATCTTGCTCTTATGGGACTCCTCCAAAATACTCTTCCGTAACCCCTCATCACGAGGTACACACACTCTCCCTTTGTAACGCATCATCCCACTGGAGTCCGATACGAAGTCAGTTTCCTTTCCGCTCATCATCAAATCTCGTTTGACCACCAGCTCATTATCTTCTACTTGCATTACTCGGATTTGATCAAATAGTTCATTCGTGACCTTAAGGATACCCAATATCATACTATGAGGTCTTACTTGGACGTTCAGATTCATATCCCTGAACTCCTCTATTAGTTTCCCTTCTCTAACCATCAAAGCTGACATGTGCAAGGACTTCCGACTGAGTGCATCGGCCACTACATTAGCCTTCCCTGGGTGGTACTGTAGTCCAAAATCGTAGTCCTGTAGGAACTCCATCCATCTCCTCTGCCTCATATTCAGCTCCTTTTGATCAAACAAATATTTCAAACTCTTGTGGTCACTGTACACCACAAACCTTATGCCATAGAGATGGTGTCTCTAAATTTTCAAAGCAAAGACCACTGCAGCCAATTCGAAATCATGTGTAGGGTAGTTTTGCTCGTGCGTTCTCAACTGACGATAAGCATAGGCAACCACTCTCCCTTCTTGCATCAGAACACAACCCAAACCTTGCTTGGAAGCATCACAATAAACACTGAAATCCTTATCCGTACAAGGAAGAACCAACACTGGCGCCATAGTCAACCTTCGTTTCAACTCTTGAAAGCTTTCTTCACAACGAAGTGTCCACACATACGGTTCTCCTTTCCTAGTGAGCTTAGTCAATGGTAGTGCCAACTTCGAAAATCCCTCAATGAATTTCCGATAATAGCTTGCCAAACCCAGGAAACTCCGGATTTCAGTAACCGACTTGGGCACTGCCCATTCCATAACCGCTTCAACATTTGAAGGATCCACAACTACCCCTTCCTTGGTTATTACATGTCCAAGAAAGTTTACCGATTCCCACCAGAAATCACATTTAGACAATTTAGCATACAACTGGTTCTTACTTAGGAGTTCCAGAACAATCCTCAGGTGCTCTGCATGTTCCTCCCGACTTTTGGAGTAAACCAAAATGTCATCAATAAACACCACTACGAATGAATCCAAATACGGATGGAAAATCCGATTCATGTAGTCGGTAAATATTGCTGGGGCATTCGTTACGCCAAAAGGCATGACCAAATATTCGAAATGTCCATATTTGTTCTTAATTGTTTAGAAAATACTACCGCCCCTCTCAACTGATCCATCAAGTCATCAATCCGAGGCAACGAATATTTGTTCATAATTGTAACCTTGTTCAACTGCTTGTAATCGGTACACAAATGCATAATGCCATCTTTCTTCTTAACTAGCAAAACAGGCGCGCCCCACGGCGAGACACTAGGACGAATAAACTTCTTAGCCAACAAGTCCTCAACCTGCTTTTTCAGCTCAGCTAATTCTAACGGTGCCATTCTTTAAGGAGCTATAGAGATGAGTCCCGTTTCCGGTACCAAATCAATGGAGAATTCAACTTCTCTCACTTGAGGCAATTTTGGAATATCACCAAGAAAAACCTTAGGAAACTCACGAACTATCGGAATGTCCTTAACCTTGGCTTTCTCAATACACTCCAGGGATGCCAACAACATAAACATGACCCCTCCCTCCTTACAGGAAGTTCTGACTTCCTTTGCCGACATCTGCTTCATAAGACTAACCTCATCAGAAATCTCATATGGATTCCCAAATACCACAGTCTTATCAGCGCAATTAAGTACCACATGATTTGTAGACAACTAGTCCATTCCCAGAATTAGATATAACTGTGATAGTGGTAAGCAGATTAAATCCACGGTAAAAGCCCTACCGTTTACTACTACCGGACATCGAGACACAACTGTCGACACCACCACAAGCACATCAGTTGGGGTGGATACGACCAAGTCGAAAGGCAACGACTCAGTTTGCAAATTCACTCTATCCATGCAGTCAATGGATACAAAGGAGTGTGTCGCTCTCGAATCAAACAACAATAAAAGGGGAATATCTGCCACCATGCAATTACCTTTAATCAGGCCATCTACACCTGATGCCTCTGCACCACTCATGGTGAACACTCTGCCGATGGATCGAGGTCGTTCAACCCTCACATCATTTACACTCTGCGGTAACTTAGGACAATTTCTTCGTATGTGTCCAACCTCCTTGCAATGAAAACAAGTAAGTGCCATTCTGGGGCACGAGTCCCCGAGATGAGTTCGGCCACATTTGTTGCACAAAGATGGAGAGTTCAATTGTGACCCTCCGGCATTGGCATGAGTCCTCGGCCCATGCGAAGGATAACCCCGATTACCCGTCAGAGGAGAGTAAGGCTTCCTTTCCTCTTGAAACGCCTTCCCTTTCCCTTTTCCGTGCGATAAGTTCCGTTGAGGCCCAAAGTGTTTGGGAGGAACCACCTTAGATGCCGCCGCTTCATCGGCTGCCAAATCATTTTCATACACCCTACATTTGTTTAATAATGTAGGGAAGTCAGCAATCTCTTGGTGCCCAAACATACTTTGCAACTTGGGCTTCAAATCCGATTCAAATTTGACACACTTGGACCTTCCGTCCACTTCCAGTTCGGCATAGGGGCAAAACCGGGCCAATTCTTCAAACTTGGCCGCGTAGTCTCCTACCGACATGTTTCCCTGCTCCAACTTCAGAAATTCCATCTCTTTCTTCCTTTTCAAGTCAGCAGGAAAGTACTTGTGAAGGAATTTCTCCTTAAATGCACCCCAGGAGACCAGTCGTCCTTCGGTTTCCATTTGGCACCGAGTATATTCCCACCAGTTCTCGGCTTCTGTTACTAACATGTAAGTGGCATAGGTCAGCTTCTGAGCCTCCGTACAGTTCATGGCTCTGAAGATCCGCTCCACCCCTTGGATCCACTCAATGTAAGCATCAGGAGCAAATCCCCCGTGGAACTGAGTGGGGTTTCTCCTGCATAACTCATATAAACCCCGATATTCTGCCGATCCAGGTGGAACTAGTGGATGTGGGTTCGGGCTTGGTGCCGGATTCTGATTCAGATTATGCAAGTTCTCATTGACCTACTGCAGTGCCGCCGCCATTTGAGCCAATAAATCATTCGGGACGTTCTGACTTGCCCCTCTTCCTCTTCCTCTTTCTCTTCCTGTCATGAGTACCTGTACTCACTCACTTGTCAGTAATCGAATTTGTCTAAACACAGTGCACATAACCACTTAACAATTAGCACAATTCACACAACTTCAACACATAAAGATTACAGAGAAGCATGTAACGCCATATCCTAGGTCGCAGGATTAACTATGCTCTGATACCATATTGTAAGGACCCAAATTCTACCTTTGAAATTTTTTCCTTATTTTAATCCAATTTCAAACATTTAACTATAATTTATATTTACCGATTGAATGTACTTATTTAAAAAGTCTCACTTCCCACATCACCCTCAATCTATACTCCAAAAGTGACGTACAAGATTATATGACAGAAAAACATAATTTGTATTAATGAAACTTAGTAACTACTGCATACAATTAGCTATGGGTTTCCAAAATGCCCATAGCTACATATATCCCGAGTTACTAGTTTCCATGGACAACACCATGTGAAAATCATATTCATCGTTACAAATAGTTAGTTCAAGTACAATCAATTAGGTTACAAAAGAATGAGCAAAGAGACATCAAAATAAAGGTCTATAATCTCCTAATCAAAACGCCCACACTCCTTCCACCTACCTGCAATGGGATTAACATTGACCATACACGGAAACACAAAGGACTAAGTAATTAGCTCAATAAACATCAATGTAAGTTAATCCACATTTAATAAGGTTAAATAACGATCTAAATCAAATACACTTAAAACCATTTTCATCGTCGATACTTTTGAAAAACCATGCTACATAACTTAAGCTAAAGTCGCTAACCCATTCTGGTCGGCTAAAACGAGTTTTATTTTCATTGGTATTCCACTAATACATAAACGGTAAATGCACCCGACATCATTACAAACATATCCATATATGCTTATAACTACAAAGTGATTTACGATTCATTTCATTATTCTGAGTTTTATTTCCACTGGCACTCCACCAATTCATAAACATCAAATGCACCCGACATCATAACAAACATATCCATATATGCTTATAACTACAAAGTGATTTACGATTCATTTCATTATTCCGAGTTTTATTTCCATTGGCACTCCACCAATACATAAACAGTAAATGCACCCGACATCATTACAAAGATATCCATTGGAGTGCGTTTACTGTTTATCTTTGTAATGATGTCGGGTGCATTTGTTGTTTATCTCCCGTTTACAAAGATATCCAGTGGGTTTTGGGGTTATCATGAATCAACCCCCAAACCTTTCCATTCTTGAAATACTAACTCTAAACCAAGAGTTTACAAGATAGAAACAACATAAAATGAACCATAACTCGAAATGATGAGTTTCCATGATTTCCCTCATTTTGAGAAGAGATCCAACATACCAAAAATGGGTTTCAAGAGAAGAAGAGAGTTGGAATAGAGAGTTTTACCTCTTCTCAAGCTCTTGGACAAGAATAAAAGCTCCTAGACCTTGGGAATGTTGTCTTCTCTCACCTCTCTTCAATTCTTAACCTAAAAATGTATTTGGGGTTTCTCTCATTTAATGCTCTCGTCGGGTTCTCGCTTAAGCGAGCTCATTCTCGCTCAAGCGAGCTCATTCTCGCTCAAGCGAGAAAATCCCGCCCTTTTTAAAAACTCAGATTTGACCCTCTTGACCAGGCGAGGTACCTCTCGCTCAAGCGAGGATCTTACAGCCTCGACAGGCCCAAAGTGTCACTTTTCTCGCCCAGGCGAGCCAACTCTCGATCAGGCGAGACCACTCTCGCTCAAGCAAGCCAACTCTCGCTCAGGCGAGAATCGTCTAGTATAGTCCAGGATTTCACCCTCCCAGGTGAGAATCGTCTAGTATAGTCTAGTATACCCATAGTTACAAATAGTCAGTTTCAAAATACAATCAATTGATTTACATAAAGAATTGGCAAGAAGACTTCAAAAACAACAAAAGCCTCTAAGCTCCTAACCAAACCATCTTTACATCTTCAGCCTACCTGCAAGGGGATTAACATTGTCCATACACAGAAAACACAAAGGAATAAGGCGTTAACTCATTAAAAATCAATATCCGTTAATCCACATTTTAATAATGTAACGCCTCAATTTAACTACACGGAAAAATTCAATTCTTTTCTAACATAATATATTCTTAATATATATATCATCCATTTAGAATTCAGTTCAATAAAAAAAACACTCTAATAGTATAGATGACAATAGTAGAAAAACAATACATTAATTCCACAACACTAGTCTTTTAATCTATAAAAAGAACATCAAAACATAGATGAACAACTCCCCTAAAGGGGTCCAATATCAACATAAACAATCCTCTAGATAACTTGAAAATCACACGCCAAACCAATGCAAGCTAATTTACTCCAAGAGTCTGAAGGTTCCTATTCCCTGGCTCCACCTACAATCTGGTTACCACGGATTGAGTCAACAAGACAATATAGAGAGAGTCAGTCATTAAATACATGCAATATATAACATGGTGGATTTAAATAGAATAATAACATTAGAGCATTACGAAACAGGAACTACGCATCATTACAGCACAAACACATCCCTGAGATTCAATGAACCAGTAATCATAACCATGCCACTCATCCATAGTACAATCAACTTTCAACCATTCGAACCACAATCAAAATCCGTACTACAAGTGCATATCCAAAATCCATACCACGAGGGCACGTCAAAATCCATACCACGTAGGCAGGTCAAAATCCATACCACGAAGGCAGGTCAAAATCCATACCATGAAGGCAGGTCAAAATCCATACCACGAAGGCAGGTCAAGCATATCATCCACATCCGTAGGACTAACGCGGTTAAATAGGAAGTTCATGAGATTTCCCGTTTAATCGTGTTAACCAATTGAAACCCTCCAACTAGTGAGTGTCGTTGGAGATTCCAATGTCAAGATTCTAATACCACAAAGTTTAATGCTGCTCCCTCACCTGAGTATTTCGCTAATGTTTAGCACTAAAGCTCAGTTGCGTTCTCCGCCGTCTCCTCCAACCTTAGGGTCTTTCAACCCAAAACAACAAAAATCACAACACATCAATTTACATATCAAGACATTAATAGTACTAATCAATACGCATACAACATAAGAAAACATCATCTATTTGTTTCATCTTCAATAAAAGGTTTTCCCTAATATTACAATGACTCTACGGTTTTTTAATACAACTCCTCACACACCCATTTCGGGCGACATTTTCTCGCCTAGGCGAGATTCATCCCGAGGCCACACCACTCTCTCGCTTAAGCGAGCTCCGTCTCGTTCTGGCGATAAACCCAGGAAAATACCTGTGAACAACACTGAGTCCCTCACTTGGGCGAGCTCCTATCGCTCAAGCGAGAATCACCCTGTAGCTCCCAGACTTCCTGTTATCCACTATATTCAAAAATTGCAATTTTTGGGATGTTATAATCCTTCCCCCCTTAAAGAATTTTCGTCCCCGAAAATTAACATACCTGCTTGGAACAATTGTGGGTAATCCACTCTCATGTCATGCTCCACTTCCCAAGTAGCATCTCCCGTGTCTACTTGACTCCATAATACCTTAACCAAAGGAATCTCCTTCTCACGCAACCGCTTGACACTTCTGTCCAAAATCCTTACCGGAGGGGTCCTGAAGGTCAAGTTTTCCCTCAATTGTATCCAATCCGGTTCGATAACATGGGATGGGTCCCCAATGTATTTCCTTAGTTGAGACACATGAAATACATTGTGAAGATTAGACAACAACGGTGGCAAGGCAATCTGATAAGCAACGGGACCAATCCGCTTCAAAATTTGATACGGTCCAATGAACCTCGGAGTAAGCTTTCGGGTTTTCAATATCTGACCAATTCCTGTGGTAGGGACCACTCTCATAAAAACTTGATCTCCTTCTTGAAATTCAATCGACTTCCTTCGATTATCATAGTAGCTCTTTTGCCTATTTTGCGCTGTCTTCATATTCTCCCTGATTCTCTTAATCTTCTCTATCGTCTCTTGAACTACCTCAGGTCCCAACACCAAATTCTCTCCGGTCTAGAACCAACTGATCGGAGTCCTACACTTCCTCCCATACAGAGCTTCATAAGGTGCCATTCCAATACTCGAGTGAAAACTATTGTTGTATGTGAATTCAATCAGAGGTAACATACTATCCCAACTTCCGGGTTGTTCTAATACGCATGCCCTTAACAGGTCTTCCAAAGACTAAATCGTTTTCTCCGACTAACCGTCCGTTTGTGGGTGATAAGCAGAACTCAATTTCAGCCTAGTACCCAACGCAGATTGTAAGCCTTTCTAGAATTTCAAAGTAAAACGAGGGTCTCTATCTGAGACGATACTCGCTGGAATCCCATGCAATCTCACTATTTCTCTTATGTACAACTCTACTAACCTTTCCAATGAATACCTTACATTAACCGGTAGAAAATGTGCAGACTTAGTCAATCGGCCCACAATGACCCAAATCGAATCATAATCTTTCTGCGTTCTCGGAAAACCAGAAATAAAGTCCATAGAAATACTGTCCCATTTCCATACTAGAATCTCTAATGACTGAAGTTCCCCCACCGGCCGCTGATGCTCAATCTTAGCTTTCTGACAGGTCAAGCAACTAGACACGTACTGCGCTACATCTCTTTTCATCCCAGACCACCAAAACATCTTCCTCAAGTCTTGGTACATTTTTGTTGTCCCCGGATGAATGCTCATCTTACTTTTGTGCGCCTCATCTAGAATATCTCTTCTCAACTCAGCGTCTTGTGGCACACAAATCATTCCATTGTATCTCAACAAACCATTAGTATCTATCTGAAGGTCCTTCCCTTTGTCGTCACCTATCAATGCCCTCTTAGTCTGTAGTTCATCATGAAGCAACTACATGGTTTTAATTTGATCAAATAACTCGTTAGTCACCTTGAGCATTCCCAGTACTACACTCTTCGGCTTCATTTCTACAGCTAAGTTCAAATTCCGAAACTCCTCGATCATTTTCATCTCGTGCGCCATAAGGGCAGACATATGCAAGGATTTACGACTCAACGCATCTGCTACCACATTAGCTTTACCAGGGTGATATTGCAGACTAAAGTCATAATCCTTCAAAAATTCCATCCACCTCCTTTGCCTCATATTCAACTCCTTCTGATCAAATAGATACTTCAAACTTTTGTGATCGCTGAAGACTTCAAACTGTACACCATAGAGGTAGTGCCTCCAAATTTTTAAAGCAAACACTACTGCTGCTAACTCCAAATCATGAGTAAGGTAATTTTGCTCATGAGGTCTCAATTGTCTCGAAGCATAAGCAACCACTTTCCCTTCTTGCATTAACACACATCCCAAATCTTGTTTTGAAGCATCACAATACACGTTGAAGTTCGTTTCCGAGCAAGGCAACCTTAGCACTGGTGCTGAGGTTAGTTTTCGCTTCAACTCTTGGAAGCTCTCTTCACACCGGACTGTCCATACAAAAGGTTCTCCTTTTCTGGTTAGCTTAGTCAAAGGCAAAGCTAGTTTCGAGAATCCTTCTATAAACTTCCGATAGTATCCTTCTAGTCCAAGGAAACTCCGGATCTCTGTCACTGACCTTGGTACTGCCCACTCCATTACTGCTTCAACTTTAGAGGGATCCACTACAACTCCTTCCTTGGTTATCACATGCCCAAGAAAGTTCACAGACTCAAGCCAAAAGTCACACTTCGACAACTTCGCATACAACTGGTTATCTCTCAAAACCTTCAATACAATTCTTAAATGTTCAATGTGTTCCTCCCGACTTTTAGAATATATCAAGATGTCGTCAATGAAAACTACCACAAACGAATCCAGATAAGGATGGAAAATCCTATTCATATACTCCATAAAGATTGCAGGAGCATTGGTTACACCGAAAGGCATCACTAGATACTCATAGTGCCCATATCTCGTCCTGAAAGCAGTCTTAGGAATATCCTCTGTCCATACTCTCAACTTATGGTAATCTGTCGAAGGTCGATCTTTGAGAATACTACGACTCCTTTCAATTGGTCCATCAAGTCATCGATCCTAGGCAGAGGGTAACGATTCTTGATCGTAACCTTGTTTAGCTGTTGATAATCAGTGCATAACCTCATGGAACTATCCTTCTTCTTGACCAACAAAACCGGTGCACCCCAAGGTGAAACACTCGGACGGATGAACTTCTTAGCCAATAAGTCTTATATCTGCTTCTTCAATTCCGCCAACTCTAGAGGTGCCATTCTATACGGAGCAATCGAGATAGGTCCGGTTCCAGGCACTAGCTCAATCGAAAACTCCACTTCTCTAACTGGTGGTAACTCAGGAATTTCCGCGGGAAACACCTCCGGAAATTCGCACACTACAGGCAAGTCATTCATCTCTGACTTCTTCTCCCCTTCCAAGGAAGCAAGCAACACATAAACTAGTGCTATTTCCTTAAGGGAAGTATCAACCTCACGGGCCGACAATAATTTCGGACCATTATGAGTGTCAAACATCTCACTAGAGTTCCCAAACATTACAGTTTTATCATAACAATTTAGCAGGACCCTATGTTCGGATAACCAGTCCATACCCAATATCACATCGATCTGGGATAATGGCAAACATATCAAATCTATCAAGAAGGTCCTATCATACAATATCATGGGACACTTGTGACAGCAAGTCGACACTACAATAGGTGCATTAGTAGGGGTAGAAACCATCAAATCAAAGGGTAACACATCAACTTTCAAGCTCAAACGTTCCACACATTCACAAGATATAAAATAATGAGTGGCACCCGAATCAAGGAACACACACAAGGAGGTACCATTCACCACACAACTACCTTTGATTAGACATTCAGCATCAATGGCTTCAGAACCATTCATAGTGAATATTCTGCCATTAGTCTTGGGTTTCTCAGCATTCGGAAGGTTGACATTCCTATTCAGCTTCGGACAAAACCTCTTCATGTGTCCAGGCTCCTTACAAAATAAGCACCCAATCCCCGCTCCGGGACATATGTCACCAAAATGAGTCTTACCACACTTGTTGCACAAAGGTGGTCGTTGTCCGCTAGTAGTAGTTGGAGGATTAGACCCCTGCATAGTAGGGCCCCGATATCCAATAGGTGGGGTATAAGGCCGTCTGTTGTCAAATGACGCCTTACCCTTCCCTTTCCCATGCACAAAATTCCTCTAAGGCCCAAAGTTTCTGGGTGGATGGGCCTTCTACTTAACTGCATCCCTAGCCCTTCGATCGTCCTCATACATCCTACACTTATTGACTAAGGTAGGGAAATCTGCTATTTCTTGATGTCTGAATGCCATTTTAAGCTTTGGCCTCAAACCAACCTCGAATTTGGCACACTTTGACCTCCCATCTGCATCCATATCATAGTAGGGTCAATACCTTGCTAGCTCTTCAAACTTTGCTGCATATTCACCTACGGACAAACTTCCTTGCTCTAGACGCAAGAATTCAATCTCTTTCTTTCTCTTCAGATCCGCAGGGAAGTACTTATTGAGAAACCTCTCTTTGAACAATTCCCAGGTAACTGCCCTTCCTTCAGCTTCCATTTGCCTCCTGGCGTATTCCCACAAAGTCTTTGCTTCCTTAGTCAGCATGTAGCACCAAGTCTTTGCTTCCTTAGTCAGCATGTAGGAAGCATAGATCACCTTCTGACCATCCTCGCAACCCATGGCTCTGAAAATCTTCTCTAGCTCTTGGATCCATTCATTAGCAGCATCAGGAGCAAATCCTCCTTGGAATTGACTCGGATGGCGTCGACAGAATTCATCCAATCCACGGTACTCCGTCGGTCCTTGTGGCGCGAGTGGCGGTGGGTTAGGGTGATGGTTGATATTCTGGTTCAAATGCTGCAGATTCTCGTTCACATTCTGCAACACAGCGGTCATCTGTGCTAACAATTCGTTCTGTCCGTTTCCTCTACCACGTCCAGCCATCTCTCACCTGCACTCTCCCTCATCAGCATATAGAAATTTACATAGACAAGTTTATCACTTAATCACAATTCAAGCAATTCAAACACTTCAAGCAATCCAAACAGTCCAAAAATTTTAAACAATTCAAGCAACTCACATCAATTAAACAAGTTAAACACACCACACAATCCACATCAATCACACAAAGAAGCACGTTAGGCCATGCCCTAGGCCGTAGGATTAACCTCCGCTCTGATACCATAATTGTAACGCCTCAATTTAACTACACGGAAAAATTCAATTCTTTTCTAACATAATATGTTAATATATATATCATCCATTTAGAATTCAGTTCAATAAAAAAAACACTCTAATAGTATAGATGACAATAGTAGAAAAACCATACATTAATTCCACAACACTAGTCTTTTAATCTATTAAAAGAACATCAAAACATAGATGAACAACTCCCCTAAAGGGGTCCAATATCAACATAAACAATCCTCTAGATAACTTGAAAATCACACGCCAAACCAATGCAAGCTAATTTACTCCAAGACTCTGAAGGTTCCTATTCCCTGGCTCCACCTACAATCCGGTTACCACAGATCGAGTCAACAAGACAATATAGAGAGAGTCAGTCATTAAATACATGCAATATATAACATGGTGAATTTAAATAGAATAATAACATTAGAGCATTACGAAACACGAACTACACATCATTACAGCACAAACACATCCCTGAGATTCAATGAACCAATAATCATAACCATGCCACTCATCCATAGTACAATCAACTTTCAACCATTCGAACCACAATCAAAATCCATACTACAAGTACATATCCAAAATCCATACCACGAGGGAAGGTCAAAATCCATACCACGAAGGCAGGTCAAAATCCATACCACGATGGCAGGTCAAAATCCATACCACGAAGGCAGGTCAAAATCCATACCACGAAGGCAGGTCAAAATCCATACCACGAAGGCAGGTCAAAATCCATACCACGAAGGCAGGTCAAAATCCATACCACGAAGGCAGGTCAAAATCCATAACACGAAGGAAGGTCAAGCATATCATCCACATCCGTAGGACTAACGCGGTTAAATAGGAAGTTCATGAGATTTCCCGTTTAATCGTGTTAACCAATTGAAACCCTCCAACTAGTGAGTGTCGTTGGAGATTCCAATGTCAAGATTCTAATACCACAAAGTTTAATGCTACTCCCTCACCTGAGTATTTCGCTAATGTTTTGCACAAAAGCTCAGTTGCGTTCTCTACCGTCTCCTCCAACCTTTGGGTCTTTCAACCCAAAACAACAACAATCACAACACATCAATTTACATATCAAGACATTAATAGTACTAACCAATACTCATACAACATAAGAAAAAATCATCTATTCGTTTCATCTTCAATAAAAGGTTTTCCCTAATATTACAATGACTCTACGGTTTTTGAATACAACTCCTCACACACCCATTTCGAAAAACAACTCATACTCTATGAGTTTTACAAGGTTTTCCAAAGTAAAACGAACCACAATGTCAAAAGAGGGTTTATGGGATTTCATCCCTAAACATGGAGAAGAAACTTCATTCAAAACTATGACATTCAACCATAAGAGAGGCTAAGTTAAGCGATTTACCTCTTCCCCGGTCTTTTCTTTGACTCTAAGGGTGCACAACTCCTCCAATCGTTCCTATTCTCTTGTTTTTTTCGAAAATAATATTCAATCCTCACTTGGGACGTCTATTTTAGGTTTTAAGATTTTAGACTCTCGCTCAAGCGAGGGTAGGCTCGCTTGGGCGAGAACCCACGACTCTTCGCATCATTCAGGAACTGATGCTCTCGCTCGGGCGACATTTTCTCGCCTAGGCGAGATTCGTCCCAAGGCCACACCACTCTCTCGCTTAAGCGAGCTCCGTCTCGCTCAGGCGAAAAACCCAGGAAAATATCTAGGAACAACACTGAATCCCTCGCTTGGGCGAGCTCCTCTCGCTCAAGCGATAATCACCCTGTAGCTCCCAAACTTCCTGTTATCCACTATATTAAAAAAGTGCAATTTTGGGATGTTACAAATAAAGTTAGGTAAACAATTTAAAATCAAATATACTTAAAACCATTTTCATCGTTTATACTTTTGAAAACCATGCTACATAACTTGAGCCAAAGTTTGCTACATTGCTTGAGCCAAAGCCCCTACACCCCTTAAGGTTAGCTAAAACCAATTTCTCTTTTCTTTTGAAACGTGCTACATAACTTGAGCCAAAGTTTGCTACATCGCTTGAGCCAAAGCTTCCTACATCACTTGAGCCAAAGCTTGCTACATCGCTTGAGCCAAAGCTTGCTACATTTCTTGAGCCAAAGCTTGCTACGTCGCTTGAGCCAAAGCTTGCTATATCGCTTGAGCCAAAGCTTGCTACATTACTTGAGCCAAAGTCGCTAACCAATCATGGTCGGCTAAAAACGAGTTTTCTTTTCATTGACACTCTATCAATTCATACACACTAAATCCACACCATCATTATTACAAACATACCCATATATGTTTATAATAATTAAGTGGTTCACGATTGATTCATTATCCACAACCATCAAATCCACGCATTTTCTAACACAATGCATAAGTTAAAGTATCCTTACCTCAGTGAGTGTTGGGTTTGGTTCTTGGCAACTTCGCAAGTTCTACCGATATCGCCTCCAACTTTAGGATCTTTCCTAATTCCCACCATATAACACAATGTTAGTCATTTATTCCAAATAACACATAAACAACTTATATTGCGTCATTTAACCATATAAGATATTCATCATATTTTCAATGTTTCTAAACTACTTTCATTGTAAGTTTAAAACCATCTAAAACATGCATATTCATCTCATATTTCAACATTAGAATACTTAATCATCTTCTACCTCTAGCATTTTACCCCTACCACATTTTCACTTTAGGGTTTTGGGGTTTTCATGAATTAACCCACAAACCCATTTCCATTCTTGAAATACTAACTCTAAACCAAGAGTTTACAAGATAAAAACAACCTAAAACGAAACATAACTAAAAAGGGCGTGTTTCCATGGTTTTACACATTTTGAGAAGAGATCCAACATACCAAAAATGGGTTTCAAAGAGAAGAAGACAGTTAGAATCAAGAGTTTTACCTCTTCTCAAGCTCTTGGACGAGAATCAAAGCTACTAGACCTTGGGAATGCTCTCTTCTCTCACCTCTCTTCAAATATTAACCTAAAAATGTATTTGGGGATTTCCTCATTTAATGCTCTCGTCGGGCTCTCGCTTAAGCGAGAAAATCCCGCCCATTTTAAAAACTCATATCTGACCCTCTCGCCCAGGCGAGGGAATTCTCGCCCAGGTGATAGCCCATGATTCAGTATAGCCCATGATTTCACCCTCTCAGGTGAGCCTTTCTCGCCCAGGCGAGAATCCCTCGCTCAAGCGAGAATCCCAGGACTGATACTATAATTTTAAAGAATGAAATTAAGGGTGTTACAGTATGCAACAAACTATCCTATGAAATCCCAAAAATAGCAAAAAACAATAAAAAAAATGCAGACTTGTGAGGTTGGCAATTACAAAAATGCAGCACCAACATTCAGCATAATCATAAAGCACTTATATTGTCTCTTCATTTCGTCTTAGAGTGGAATGTTGTTTTATGATCAGTGTGACTTTTTGTCTTTTGATTCCATTTATTTAAAAATAACAATAATCAAAAATATGTTTTACCAAATGAATTTAATGAAAATTTGTAGTATGGTTATAGCTTTTGTCATCCCTAACTTTTCCTAAAATGGAAAGATGGTATAAGATTAATATTATCTCTTGTCCCCTAATTAAAACTTCTTTCACCTTCAACTTCCTCAACGAAAATACTCAGTATCTAATGAAATAAAATGACAATTATAATTTTTAGGAGTAAATGAAAGGAAATTATCATCCACTAGGATCTAATGCTTACCGAATATTTTGGCATGATTTGCATCTTTCTAAACTTATAAATTTTTTGTATGTCATTTGACTCCATTACCTAAAACTTAGCACCAACCATGAGAATTATTTAAAATTTATAAAAAATAGGGTAAGCCGTAGCCCTTTTAATTCATTAGTGCATGCACTTGTTCATTAAAATGGAGGCCATTAATTAGTCTTTGTCTAATTAAATACAATAACAAAGTAAAACCAATGAAAAAGTTTAAATTGAAAAAAGGTAAAACGTCAAAATGATTATCCAAAATTGGACTTTCAAACCTATGTTTATCCATTCACCCGTATTAAGGTAATTTTTGCAATTTTATAAAGCCACGAATGATTTTTTTGTCCAAAAAGGATAATCTGATAATTTTTACTCAAATTAGAGATTCATTCTTCGAAAAATAATTTTATCAAAACTAATGCTTAGTGAATATTTTGGCGTGATATACATCTTTCTAAACTCATAAATGTTTGTATGCCATTTGACTCAATTACCAAAACAAAGTAATATCATTCAATGTCTTTTTGGAGGCCATTAATTAGTATTTGTCTAATTAAATACAATAACAAAGTAAAACATTACTATAATATTATTCAATGGGCTTTTAAAGAATATTATTTATATATATATTAACTATAGGGTGGGGATCCACTTACTCCAAGAGTAAAAGTTTTAAACTTACTCCAAGAGTAAAAGTTTTAAACTTACTCCACATCTTAGCCTTCAATTCTAGGGAAATCCAATGGTTTAGATCTACCTACTAATTCAAACCATTGGATTTCCCTAAAATTGATGGCTAAGATGTGGAGAAAGTTTTTTAGACTTACTCTTGAAGTCAATTGATCTATCCTCTTGACTATAATATTGTATATATTTTCTTACTCATATTTCTATTTCTAATAATTGCATAAATGACTATATATATATATAATATTTATATGATGAATATGACCATGTATACATGTTATACTCACTATAAGTAAATATTAAACTCATAAAAAGTCAATCTCTATGTATTTAATAATAAAAATAATTGTATTATTAGAGAACTTATATATTTTTTCGTACACAAAAACCTATATTATATTTTAGTTATTCTTTCTATGTTAAAGTCATTTATGTAATTATTAGAAATAGAAACATGAGTAAGCAAAATATATAATATTATAGTCAATAAATATATATATATATATAAATAATATTCTTTAAAAGCCTATTCAATATATATAGTCAATATTAAATACTGAAATATACACGATAGAAAATAATCCACCATGAACGTTATCTGTTTTCTATTTAAACTCATAGAAAGAAAATGAGAAGACATAAAGAAATCAAACTCTCATTGTAACTAAGGAAAACATCATTCGATGGTAGCAGCAAAACTGGTTCGTTCAGTGTTAACCATTGTGGCATGGATCATAATAGGGATCAGTAGTATTGATGCTACCACATGGTGCATAATAACGAATTCTGCCACTCCTGAACAGCTGCAGCCACATTTGGACTATGCATGTAGCCATGGAGCTGATTGTCGTCCTCTTCAACCTGGTGGAGATTGCTATATTCCATACAATATTTATAATCATGCTGCATATGCTTATAATAGTTTCTATATACACCGGGGAAAAAGACCTAGAGCCTGCAATTTCAATGGCACAGCCACAATAATTTTTATTGATCCTAGTAATATTCATCTTTCTTCATTTTATGATATTAATGTTTTTATATTATTTTTCGACTTTATTTAGTGGTATAAAGAGACTTGATTGTTGTTGCTATTAAATTATGTATAAACATATTTCATAATCCATATGATGTTGTGTTTATAATTCTGTTATATGGCTATTATTTATTTGCAAATTGACTTTATATTTATCTAGTTTTGTAGTTTAAAATTTATTTTTAATGGTATAGTTTAAACAAAAAAAAAAGGAAGTTTTGCTATTTTTCTCTGAAGCAAATATTGTCAAAATATAAAGTTTTGGTTAAGAATTGTAAAAAAATGTAAAATAAAATCAAAATGAAACTAAAAAACAGTTTAAAACAGAAAATTCAAAATAAAAGGAATTGATCTCATATGGTTTGCTTTTGTGGTGTCTATAGGCCCTTCAAGGCAGTGCAGATTTCCATCTTCTTTATAGAGGTACGTGTGTCCGCTTCCTAATTTAACTTTTGATATTTAATTCATTTTATTTCTTGTTAACTAACTCTTATTTTATAGATAAGGAAAATGTTATTAAAATTTTCCCAATCAATATACGGGTATCATAATATAATGATTCAACTGGTAGATCACTAATTAAATTAAACACCAATAAATTTAGATATACACATATAGAAAATGTTGTAACGTCCTTTTGGGGATTAGTTTTCCGGTTGAGCTGCTTGATATTTTATGATTTTCAAACTATGAATAAAGAACTAATCTATGTTGAAATAAATGTTTGTCTCATCCAAAAATGTTATTTATTGCAATGACATGTATCCATTTGTTTACCATGAAATTACGATTTTTACTATTAAAAATAAAAGGAAAACTTCTCCATTAATAGAGAGGTAAGTGCTTTAAAAACCAAAATGAAATGTAACTTTCAATGAGTGGGTTAAGAGGAAGAGTTTACCCTACTCTGTTAATTAAATTTTGAAAAATATATTATGCAGATATAATATTATTTAAATGAATTTGTTTTTATAAATATGCTTAGTGATAAAAGCATGTCTATCAAGGATATGATTTATAAATACTTTTTTTTGTGATGCGTAAATATTTTTTATAAGACTTAAGCTATTTGTACAATATAATTTGATGATTTTTTATTTTATAATAAAAGAATTTATTTTTTATCCCCAACTTTTTCATACAATAAATGAATCCACCATAATGTTTACCATTAATTAATTTATTGGGTGTATTCTTAGCCATTAATTCAATAGAGGGGAAGTAGTAACTATTTTATTTCTTCTAATGTTCAGGAATTATAAAGGAGCAAATACAACAATGATAGAATCTATGAAGAAAATTTCAAAATTGCAATAAAGTCAAGGTGTGCGGAAGTTAAGCCAGCCGAACAAATTGATGGCTATGTACTCTTAATAAGATTATTGTTATGGTCTTCCTAGTTTAATGTATGAGTTATAAGTATTACATTAAATCATTTTATGGACATGTACTCTAAAAGAGTTTAATATAATAATAATAATACATTTCAAAAACAACTTACCGGAAGTATTCATGTCATATGTCACATTAAAATATAAACTATTAAACTTGAACAACATAAAATCCGAAAATTTATCAAAGTGGTGTACTTTGACTATATATTTACATCAAAGGTGTAACTTTTTGAATTATTATTAAAATATTAATGTAGTTTTCTCTGAAATCGTTTACCAGATCCACGGTTTATGAAATTAGTTAGGAATTCGTGTACCATATTCACGAATTTTGGTTGTCGTGTACTACATTCAAGGATTTCTGCAAAAAAAATGTGGATAAGGTCCATAATTTCCAACAAAACGTGGATAAGGTCCATAATTTCCAACAAAACGTGTATGAGGTCCACATTTTTCCGGCAAAACGAGTATATGGTCCACATTTTTCGATTGCCGTGGATAATGTCCTCCGTTTTCTATAAATTCATGCATCTGCCCATGCAAATCACAAGGAGAAGCTAAAAATTCACATATAATTTACTTCAACAATTTACATAAATACAATCTCCAGAACAAAAATTCTCAATTTACATACATACATATACATACATACATACATATATATATATATATATATATATATATATATATATATATATATATATATATATATATATATATCTTGTTACTCCTAATATATTAGTTTATTTTTCATTAACAACGTCATATTATTTTATTAACATATAAGCATTTTTGTTATGAACATCATATTTATAATGTGTTATTTCATGTAGATGGCTATCATAAGAGATATTGTTAGTGATTTTAGTGATGAAGATGAGATGGAGTTATGTGGTGATGACGAGGAGGATAACGATGTTGAGATTGATAGTAGTGAAGTACACGATAACATAACATATTGTAAGGACCGAAATTCTACCATTGAAATTTTTTCCTTATTTATTTCCTTCACATGTATTTTTCATTTTAATTCCATTTTCCTATTCATACTCATCCCATATCATTTTATTCACATACGTTCTATATAGCAAAAAATCATAATTCATATTAATGTAATTCGGTAACTATCACATACAACTAGCTATGGATCTCCATGATACCCATAGCTACACATATCCTGAGTTACAATAATCTGCAAGTTATTATGTCCATAGTTACAAAATACTTTAATCGAGCCGAAGTGTTGCTACATAAACTCAAGCTGAAGTATTGCTACATAAACTCGAGCCGAACTGTTGCTACATAAACTCGAGCTGAAGTGTTGCTACATAAACTCGAGCCGAAGTTGCTAACCATTCATGGTCGGTTAAAAATATATTTTCTTTTCATTGATTTCATCATCAATCATTTCCAGTAAATCCACGCAATCATTATTACAAACATACCCATATATGTTTATAATAAATACGCAACTCACAACTTAATCATTTGCACAACCAGAAAATACACACATTTTCCACTTCAAATGCACAAATTGAAGACTTATCCTTACCTTGGTGAGCGTTGGGTTTGATTCTTGGTAACTTCGTAAGTTTCACCGACACCGTCTCCAACTTTAGGATCTTTCCTCATTCCCACCATATAACACAATGTTAGTCATTTACTCCAAATAACACATAAGTAACTTATATTACATCATTTAACCATATAAGATATTCATCATATTTTCAATGTTTCCAAACTACTTTCATCATAAGTTTACAACCATCTAAAACATACATATCCATCTCATATTTCAACATTAGAATGTTTAATCATGTTCTACCTCTAGCATTTTACCCATTTTCCACTTTAACCACATTTTCACTTTAAGGTTTTGGGGTTTTCATGAATCGACCCACAAACCCTTTCCATTCTTGAAATACTAACTCTAAACCAAGAGTTTACAAAATAAAAACAACATAAAATGAACCATAACTCAAAAGGGTGAGTTTCCAAGGTTTCTCACATTTTGAGAAGAGATCCACCATACCCAAAATGAGTTTCAAAGGGAAGAAGAGAGTTAAAATCAAGAGTTTTACCTCTTCTCAAGCTCTTAGAAGATTCCTAAGACTCCTTGCTCTTGAAAACCCTTTCTTTCTTCACTTCTCTTTTGGTTATCCCCCAAAAATGTGTTTGGGGGTCCCTAATAAATGCAAAAGTGTCGGGTTCTCGCTTAAGCGAGCCCATTCTCGCTCAAGCGAGAAAATCCCGCCTATTTTAAAAAACTTAGATCTGACCTTCTCGCCCAGGCGAGGAAACTCTTGCCCAGGCGAGGCATCTCTCGCTCAAGCGAGGATCCTCTCGCTCAACCGAGGATCTTAAAGCCTCGACAGGTCTAAAATGTCACTTTTCTCGCCGAGGCGAGCCAACTCTCGCCCAGGCGAGACCACTCTCGCTCAAGCGAGACAACTCTCGCTCAAGCGAGAATCCTTCAGTATAGCCCATGATTTCACCCTCCCAGGTGAGCTTTTCTCGCCCAGGCGAGAATCTCTCGCTCAAGCGAGAATCCCAGGACTGATACTATAATTTAATGACTTTAAAATCTAGGGTGTTACAATCATCTCCCTCTTATAAGAATTTTTGTCCCCGAAAATTAAATATACATCGATTCGAACAAATGAGGGTAATCCTCCCTCATATCACGCTCCACTTCCCAAGTAGTGTCTCCTTCGTCCACTTGGCTCTACAGTACCTTCACCAAGGCAATCTCTTTGCCCCTTAATCTTTTGATACTGGTATCCATGATTCTCACTAGCAACGTCGTAAAAGTCAAATTATCCTTCAACTCTATCTGGTCAGACTCAACCACATGAGATGGATCCCCAACATATTTCCTCAGCTGAGACACATGAAACAAATTGTGGAGATTCAACAATAACGGAGGTAAAGCAATCTGATATGCTACCGGCCCAATCCTCTTCAATACTTGATACGACCCAATAAATTGCGGGGTCAGCTTACGAGACTTCAACACTCTACCAATCCTGGTAGTCGGAACTACCCTCATGAAAACATGATCTCCCTCATTAAACTCAAGAGGTTTCCGCCTCTTATCGTAATAGCTTTTCTGTCGACTCTATGCTATTCTCATATTCTCCCGGATCTTCTTGATCTTTTCCGTCGTCTCTTGGACTAGCTCGGGTCCCAATATCAAGTTCTCCCCAGTTTCAAACCAACTCACTGGAGTTCAGCCCTCATAGGGTGCCATCCCAATACTCAAATGGAAGTTATTGTTGTAAGAAAATTCAATCAAAGGCAACATGCCATCCCAACTCCCCGGTTGTTCTAAGACACAAGCCCTCAAAAGATCCTCCAATGACTGTATAGTCCATTCCGATTGACCGTCCGTTTGTGGATGATAAGCTGAACTCAACTTCAACTTAGTTCCCAATGTGGACTGCAAACTAGTCCAAAAGTTCGAAGTGAAACGGGGATCCCTATCCGATACAATGCTCGACGGTATCCCATGCAAACGAACTATTTCCCGGATATACAGTTCCTCCAATCGTTCCAAAGAATACCTCACGTTCATAGGCAGAAAGTGTGCAGATTTCATTAACCGATCCACTATCACCCATATCAAATCATATCCTTTCTGAGTTTTCGGAAAACCCGATACAAAATCCATGGAGATACTATCCCATTTCCACACGGGAATTTCTAGGGATTGCAACTCTCCCGCTGGTCGCTGATACTCAATATTGGTTTTCTGACATACCAAACAACTCGAGACATACAAAGCCACATTCCTCTTCAACCCAGACCACCCAAACTCATCTTGCTCTTGTGGGACTCCTCTAAATTTCTCTTCCATAACGTCTCATCATGAGGCACACAAACTATCCCTTTGTAACGCAACATTCCATTAGGGTCCGATGCAAAATCAGTTCCTTGCCACTTAGCATCAAATCTCGTTTAGCCATTAGTTCGATATCCTCAACTTGCATTACCCGGATATGATCAAACAGTTCATTGGTGACCTTCAACATTCCAATCATCATACTATGAGGCCTTATCTGAACTTCCAAGTTCATATCCCTGAACTCCTCAATCAGTTTTCCTTCTCTAACCATCAAAGCCAACATGTGCAACGACTTCCTACTTAAAGCATCGACCACCACATTGGCCTTTCCCGAATGGTACTGCAATCCAAAATCGTAGTCCTTAAGGAACTCCATCCACCTTCTCTGTCTCATATTCAATTCCTTTTAATCAAACATATATTTCAAACTCTTGTGGTCGTTGTACACCTCAAACCTTACGCCATACAAATGGTGTCTCCAGATTTTTAAGGCAAAGACCACTGCAGCTAATTCTAAATCATGTGTAGGGTAGTTTTGCTCATGCGTTCTTAACTGTCGAGAAGCATAGGCAACAACAATCCCTTCTTGCATCAGAACACAACCCAAACCTTGCTTAGAAGCATCACAATAAACACTGAAATCTCGATCAGTACAAGGAAGAACCAATACTGGTGCCGTAGTCAACCTTCGTTTCAACTCTTGAAAGTTGTCTTCACAACGAATTGTCCACACATACGGTTCCCCTTTCCTAGTGAGCTTAGTCAAATATGCACTCATGATAAAAAAATGTTGCAAATAAAGAAATCCAAAATGTAAAGCTCCTAAAGCTCCCAAAATAAGCCTCCCCATCCTACCTGTTTATCTGCAATGGGATTATCAATGACAAAAGCACCAAACACACAAAGGAGTAAGTCATTAATTCAATAAACATATTTATAAGAAAGGGGTTAGTAAACCATTTTGAAATTCATTTTATTTGCTGCATAACTTGAGCCAAAGTCGCTACACCCATTAAGGTTAGCTAAAAGCAGATTCTCATTTGTTTTAAAAAGAAAACACGCTATGTATACTCAAGCCGAAGTGTTGCTACATAAACTCGAGCCAAAGTGTTTCTACATAAACTCGAGCCGAAGTGTTGCTACATAAACTCGAGCCGAAGTGTTGCTACATAAACTCGAGCCAAAGTGTTGCTACATAAACTCGAGCCGAAGTGTTGCTACATAAACTCGAGCTGAAGTCGCTAACCATTCATGGTTGGCTAAAAATATATTTTATTTTCATTGATTTAATCATCAATCATTTCCAGAAAATCCACGCAATCATTATTACAGACATACCCATATATGTTTATAATAAATACGCAACTCACAACTTAATCATTTGCACAACCAGAAAATACACACATTTTCCATTTCAAATGCACAAATTAAAGACTTATCCTTACCTTGATGAGCATTTGGTTTGGTTCTTGGTAACTTCGTAAGTTCCACCGACACCGCCTCCAACTTTAGGATCTTTCCTCATTCCCACCCATATAACACAATGTTAGTCATTCACTCCAAATAACACATAAGCAACTTATATTACATCATTCAACCATATAGGATATTCATCATATTTTCAATGTTTCTAAACTACTTTCATCATAAGTTTACAACCATCTAAAACATACATATTCATCTCATATTTCAACATTAGAATGTTTAATCATCTTCTACCTCTAGCATTTTAACCATTTTCCACTTTAACCACATTTTCACTTTAGGGTTTTAGGGTTTTCATCAATCGACCCACAAACCCTTTCCATTCTTCAAATACTAACTCTAAACCAAGAGTTTACAAGATAAAAACAAAATAAAATGAACCATAACTCAAAAGGGTGAGATTCCATGGTTTCTCACATTTTGAGAAGAGATCCACCATACCCTAAATGGGTTTCAAAGGGAAGAAGAGAGTTAAAATCAAGAGTTTTACCTCTTCTCAAGCTCTTAGATGATTCCTAAGACTCCTTGCTCTTGAAAACCCTTTCTTTCTTCCCTTCTCTTTTGGTTATCCCCCAAAAATGTGTTTGGGGGTCCCTAATAAATGCAACAGCGTCGGGTTCTCGCTTAAGCGAGCCCATTCCCGCTCAAGCGAGAAAATCCCGCCTATTTTAAAAACTCAGATCTGACCCTCTCGCCCAGGCGAGGAAACTCTTGCCCAAGCGAGGCATCTCTCGCTCAAGCGAGGATCTTACAGCCTCGACAAGTCCAAAATGTCACTTTTCTCGCCCAGGCGAGACCACTCTCGCTCAAGCGAGACAACTCTCGCTCAAGCGAGAATCCTTCAGTATAGCCCAAAATTTCACCCTCCCAGGTGAGCTTTTCTCGCCCAGGCGAGAATCTCTCGCTCAAGAGCGAATCCCAGGAATGATACTATAATTTAATGACTTTAAAATCTAGGGTGTTACACATATCATACTCCGTCATGTTTTTACATGTAACACCCCAGTGCTGACTTGCGACCCCTCCATCTCCCGGGCCCATGAATCCACTGAGTATGTTAACCCACCAGCTTAAATAACTCTTGCAGTATTTTATTCCCCCAATGGGAGCCTCCCGCGACTCGAACCCGTGACCTCAAGGACAAATAGTCATTATTCCAATGAGTCTCTACCATTAAGCTATCATGGCTTAATGGCTATCATTGCTTAATGGTAGTCGTGTTGCCCAAACGACTTACTTAACTTCATGATTAGTTTTTGGTCTAAGTGGGATAACACTTGTTAAACACGGTCCACATGCTATTCTATCAACGGGTTCCTCTAATGGGCT
The DNA here is from genome assembly GCA_009771035.1 of Lupinus albus. Lineage (NCBI taxonomy): Eukaryota > Viridiplantae > Streptophyta > Magnoliopsida > Fabales > Fabaceae > Lupinus > Lupinus albus. Next base: position 6,763,404 of record CM020010.1, read on the forward strand.
AACATAGTCGTGATGTTGAGTGAATCATGTCTTCTAGCAGGGAAAATATATGTGCATAGTGTAGTTTGACTACACTATGATACATCTGATGTACCTTTAATTTTAATTATGGGAATGGTGTAGTTTTTGTAGGAATCGTGGATGGGGTCCACGAGTTTGGGTATCTCATGCATTGGGAATGTGATTCTCAGATGAGTGTCGTGCATGGCAGACACGATTCCCATTTGGTGTTGTTTTTTTAAAATATTTTTTGTAGTCGTGTACCCTAAACATGATTTTCATTGTAATATTAATTACAAATGTATTGAATAGTCTAGTAGTTATTGTTTTGTATAGTAAGGTAGGAGTTCAAGGTTCAACACTCACCAATTGTTTATTTTTTATTTTTATAATTTTGACACATATTATTTGTACAAGAACTCTAATACAATATGGTTAGATTGAATTATATTCATTATCGAATTTTACACATTTCTATTTTAGAGTGTATATTTATTATTTATTTTTTTGATTATTTTGAGTATCATATGTCTATAATGTTTTAAGCAGATTGTAAGGACCCGGTTTTCATAACTAAAAAATTCCTTTAAACTTTACTCATGAAAGTGAAGTGATTATTTTTGAAAGACGTTACTCAAACGATTTAGAAAACCTGATTGAATATATACATAAGTTCAATACATCTTTCAGGTGCGGAAATATCAAATCGTTCACTTCATTAAAAATATGTCATTACACTTCCTTTTAATTACATACATAAATCATATACCATATTGAATACATAAAGCAACTACTCTAATTTGTACTCTTCTCCACAAGCATCCAATACGCTACAGCTATCACCTAGATTCCAATACATAACACATACAAGAAGAGACAAAAGAGAGTAAGAACCAATTACGGCGACCGTAGCGTGGAATTACATGGAGTAATAACATTAAAGTATTAAACCTATCCAATGTCTAACCTCAATCATATTAAACATATACCAATCAACACATTATTCCACCTAATGTTCATATATCCAATTAGCTTACTCATCATACATCACTTGGGCAACTCATTCAAATCCGTACAACATACCATTCATTCATACTCAATCGTTATCAAAATCACCACATAATAATCTCTTTCAATAAACCACAGCAATGCTATACTCATTATATCATACTTACACAACATTAATACATTTTTTCCAAGCAACACAATACTCTCAAACAATACTACACACAAGGAACTAATTCATACTTTGCTCCGAGAGCCAATATCACATAAGGCAGGTCTAGTTCATTCTCCATACCACATCGAGTAGGTCGAGTTAATTATCCATACCACATCGGGCAGGTCTAATTCTTTTAAAAACGTAATCATGCTACATAACTTGAGCCAAAGTGTCGCTACATAAACCGGAGCCTACGGTGTTGCATCATTAACTCGAGCCAAGGTGTCGCTACATAAACCGGAGCCTACAGTGTTGAATCATTAACCCGAGCCAAGGTGTCGCTACATAAACCGGAGCCTACGGTGTTGCATCATTAACCTGAGCCAAGGTGTCGCTACATAAACCGGAGCCTACGGTGTTGTATCATTAACCCGAGCCAAGGTGTCGCTACATAAACATGAGCCTAGGTGTCGCTACATAAACCGGACCCTACGGTGTTGCATCATTAACCCGAGCCAAGGTGTCGCTAAATAAACCGGAGCCTACGGTGTTGCATCATTAACCCGAGCCAAGGTGTCGCTACATAAACCGAAGCCTATGGTGTTGCATCATTAACCTGAGCCAAGGTGTCGCTACATAAACTGGAGCCTTTGGTGTTGCATCATTAACCCGAGCCAAGGTATCGCTACATAAACCGGAGCCTAAGGTGTTAACCATTCATGGTCGGCTAAATTATGTTTTCTTTTCATTGATTCAACCTCAACTCATAAATAGTAAATCCACGCAACCATTATTATAAACACACCCATATATGTTACTAATAACTAAGCGTCTCACAACTTCATCGTTTTCATAAACATCACATTCACGCCACCATTATTACAAACACGCCCATATATGTTTATAATAACTAAGCGTCTTGTAACTTCATCATTTTCATAAACAACAATTCTCCGCATCCTTTATTATAAATACACCCATATATGTTTATAATAAATAAGCGGCTTACTTCTTAACCACTTCCACAACCAGAAAAATACACACATTTTCCTTTTCGATGTGTAATTAACGACTTATCCTTACTTCACATCTTACCATAATATCCACAACCACAACCATGTCATAATATTTACATTCATCCAATTCTTTACTACATATCACCAACTCACAACACAATCATTGTTACAAACACACCCATATATGGTTATAACAAATCAACCACCCATAACACACCATTATCATAAACAAACCACACACAACATATTCTTCATCATAAAACACATTAACGTTAGAACCATCTTTCATGACGGTGTATTACCATAAATGAGCATATTGCGTTTTACTTAAATAAACAGTTTTCCCGCACATATATCTCCACTTTTATGGTTAATACATCCTCATATAAAATAAAGACTCTCACATGGACCACAAACACCCAAGAGAGTTTCTACCGTTAACGTGCTCAGATTCTTGAGGGAAATCGGAGAAGATGACTCTAATGATATACTCTAAGACCACAATGGTCTTCTCCCTCACCTTAGGTTGCGTAAGCTCCGTTGCTCCGCAAAAGAGCCACATCTCCCTTCATCTCCTCCAACCTCCATTGTTGCTTTTTCACCTCCAAGCTTTTCTAAATATGTCACCATGAAGCAAGAGGAAGGTTTTGATGAGTTTTGAGGCTTAGTGGAGGGGAAAATGGTCCATTTGGGTGGAGCCACCGTTGGGAGAGAAAGGGGGAGAAAGAAAATGATGATTAGGGTTTCTAGATCCCCTTTTTCACTTTTATAGCTCTGACGCTCTCGCCCGAGCGAGAACGGCTCGCTTAGGCGAGAATTTCGCGACTTTTTCAGATTTCACATTGGAATGCTCTCGCTCGGGCGCAGATTTCTCGCTCGGGCGAGAATCGGGATGTATGCTAAGGCCCCTCTCTAGCCTCGGCGAAAATTCTAGCTCGAGCTATAATTTGACAGTTTTTCCAGATTTCACTTTCGCTCAAACGACCACTTCTCCGCTTGGGCGAGGTTCCCATACATCTCAAACTTAAAACATTGAGTCCCTTACTTTGGAGAGACCCTCTCGTCAAAGAGAGAATGGTCAAGCATACACCTCAACACCCTAATTTTTCCAATCAATCCGAAAACGAAATTTGAGGTGTTACAATCCTCCCCCCCCCCCTAACAAGAAATTTCGTCCTCAAAATTTTGTTAGGTTACTCTCGGGAAGATACTATCATTGTCTACACTTTAGGCATAAGATATACTCGACCACACTTGGATCTAGCAGTCTAACCATTAAGATCTCTTAGACGACAAATAAGGGCACATACCACGCAACAGTGATACCACATAGCCAAATCATGGGCTACCCTTTTTGAGCCCAAACACCCAAGCCAAAGATTAGGTCAACTAAGAGGAAATTAGCACAACCGAAATGAAGATTCTCCAGTATTTCTCCTTCACAATAGATCTCCCTGATCCATCACTACAACAATCGTTCAAAACGATTAACCTATATGGTCTGAATCGCAACAACACTTTCGAAACCACTTCGAAGTGAGATCTATACCCATCATTTACCAAGATGCACTAGATCGCATCCAATATGCAATATCTAGATCGACATCCACACGATGGAAACAATGTCATTTGATTTTAAACATGAAAAATAGCCACAATTAACTAAAACTTTCTCAATAGCATTTCAAACTCGTACTCGCTAAAAACAAAAACAAAGGATTCATTCAACGAGTAGCATTTAGACAATCAAGATTTCTGCAGTTTTTCAGAGCACCAATTAAAATCACCAAGTAACTATCCAATCCAATCAAACATTTCTACAACAAATGGGTGTGGTAGAAAAAGATTCGCCAATTCATAGCCTCAACTAGGTGTACAAGACCATAGGCCCACTCAAATCACATGCTTTGTTACCAATGATCATGGAAAATTTACATATATTCTGTCCAATAATATAAGTGTTATATGAATAGTCAAATTACCATGGAACGCATACATCTCGTACCCAAGTCTACATCATGTCTATGAACACATGGTCATAATTACATCACAAAGCTTCTAACAACATCATAATTATCAAAGATATAGTTGTTAAAATTTTGGATTCTCCAACATGATTCTAAATTAATGTTTAGCCATATGCTACACATCACCCAATATGATTTTCAAAAATAGATTAGATATACGATTCATGGCAATCATTTCGTGAAAGCAAGATTTACATAATCATTTCAACCTAACTCAAAAACCCTTTTTCTCATGCGACACCGAAAGTCCAAATTACAAATTTCTAAAGACTAGTTAGCTCTGGAATTACAATCCCTTCAGGACCTTATAGCCCTCATATTTCATTTATAGAAACACACTTATGCAATAACACCACAATTATGCATAGAAATTACTAATGCGTATGAAACAGAAGCAAGTCTTGTAGGTAAAATATCAAAGCAGATAATTGGTGTACATCACCACTATATCGTGCATTGCAAATATTCAATTACAAAAGGTCAATCATCATAGGCCAAAAGCTTTGTTTATCAATTAGCCCGCTAAAACTTAAGCAACACAACATCCATGTTCATCATCAAAGTTAAGATTTATGCATATATAAGAAATCACTAGAACAATGAAAATTTATCACCATAACATTTGCATGCTAATCCCTTTTCATACTGACTCGTTTTGATCACCCACCATGAGTCACTTCAAAATAACAACATATCCAAATGTTCACGTTTATTCAAATGCATTCATCACAATGGTATTTAAATACTTCACCCCTTCAATCATTACTTTGAACTATATGTTCTTACCTCTTAGCATAATATACAAACTAATGCAAACAAAAGAGGTTAACCTTTAATAACTCATAAAAACTAGGATGCTCAACTTAGCCTCTTCAAAACACATAAAGTACCTTTCTTTACATTCTCCTTGTTTGAATAATATTTCTAAAAGCCAAAACTTCATGATCAATAACTCCAATAAAACATATCCATTTACATGTTCATAGGAATCTTTTAAATTACTCTTCAAGCTATTACCAAAATAGTTAACATACTATTTCCAGAATTTCACGCATCAAGGAACCATCTACCAAGCATTAGCAATTAATCTCAAAGAGATATTTTATCATTGTCATACAGAGCATGTCGCCCACAAATTCCTCATTTCATTCAACTTTCTAAACTTTCATGCATTGCAAGCAAAATTATGTGCAGGAATAAGTTAAGATGTACATGTTCATTTCCAAGCAAAAAAGACAAATACATGTCAATGGACTTTTACAAAGTAAACGGCATGGTTACATGCCATGAAATAAAATGTTGATATTTAGCCACAGACTCTAATAACCGGTTAATCACTACATCATATGTATTTGTTTTACTCCTGAGGAATGGCAAGATAATTAACAACACACATTAACCAAGAATATGTAGGAAATCACATAACATAACATACAACTTTTCATGTTATAGATTTATCCTACCATTAGCAAAAGCTCACAATCTCCTTATTATCAAAAATCATCCATCAAATAAAAATCAAATTTAATCATTCCTTTTCAATTATCTTAATCTTAGTGCTAAAAGAAAATTCACATCAAGATATTGACCAAAGCTCAAACAAGAGATCCACCACTAGGAACTCTCAACAAATAAATCTCACACTCAGAAATCCAACCGGAAAATCACAATCACAAACTCCCCATAAACAATTCCAATAAGATTTTTACAACAATAAATCCTCTATGAAATTCACAACAAGGAATTTTCAACAAGCACTTCATCAATAACTCACAACAAGACATCCAACGATAAGTTCACAACCAGACGCTTAACGCAAAGAATTTAACAATCATCTTTCACATCAGCATTTATCACATAGTTAACAAACTATCAGCATAAATCAAACAGTTAACTCACACAAATTTCACAAAGAAGCACGTAAGGCCATACCCTAGGCCGCAGAGTTGACATATGCTCTGATACCATATTGTAAGGACCCGATTTTCATAACTCAAAAATTCCTTTAAACTTTACTCATGAAAGTGAAGTGATTACTTTTGAAAGACGTTACTCAAACGATTTAGAAAATCTGATTGAATATATACATAAGTTCAATACATCTTTCAGGTGCGGAAATATCAAACCGTTCACTTCATTAAAAATATGTCATTACACTTCCTTTTAATTACATAACTTATAAAATTATTTTTTCTCAAATAATACTTTTATTTCAATCATTAATCAATCTCATATTACATACATAAATCATATACAATATTGAATACATAAAGAAACTACTCTAATTTGTACTCTTCTCCACAAGCATCCAATATGCTACCGCTACCACCTGAATTCCAATACATAACACATACAAGAAGAGACAAAAGAGAGTAAGAACCAACTACGGCGACCATAGCGTGGAATTACATGGAGTAATAACATTAAAGTATTATACCTATCCAATGTCTAACCTCAATCATATTAAACATATACCAATCAACACATTATACCACCTAATGTTCATATATCCAATTAGCATACTCATCATACCTCACTTGGGCAACTCATTCAAATCCATATAACATACCATTCATTCATACTCAATCGTTATCAAAATCACCACATAATAATCTCTTTCAATAAACCACAGCAATGCTATACTCATTATATCATACTTACACAACATTAATACATTTTTCCCAAGCAACACAATACTCTCAAACAATACTACACACAAGGAACTAATTCATACTTTGCTCCGAGAGCCAATATCACATAAGGCAGGTCTAGTTCATTCTCCATACCACATCGGACAGGTCGAGTTAATTATCCATACCACATCGAGCAGGTCTAGTTCTTTTAAAAACGTAATCATGCTACATAACTTGAGCCAAAGTATCGCTACATAAACCGGAGCCTACGGTGTTGCATCATTAACCCGAGCCAAGGTGTCGCTACATAAACAGGAGCCTACGATGGTGCATCATTAACCCGAGCCAAGGTGTCGCTACATAAACCGGAGCCTACGGTGTTGCATCATTAACCCGAGCCAAGGTGTCGCTACATAAACCGAAGCCTACGGTGTTGCATCATTAACCCGGGCCAAGGTGTCGCTACATAAACTAGAGCCTATGGTGTTGCATCATTAACCCGAGCCAAGGTGTCGCTACATAAACCGGAGCCTACAGTGTTAACCATTCATGGTCGACTAAAATATGTTTTATTTTCATTGATTCAACCTCAACTCATAAACAGTAAATCCACGCAAACATTATTATAAACACACCCATATATGTTTATAATAACTAAGCGTCTCACAACTTCATCGTTTTCATAAACATCACATTCACGCCACCATTATTACAAACACACCCATATATGTTTATAATATCTAAGCGCCTTATGACTTCATCATTTTCATAAACAACAATTCTCCGCATCCTTTATTATAAACACACCCATATATGTTTATAATAAATAAGCGGCTTACTTCTTAACCACTTCCACAACCAAAAAAATACACACATTTTCCTTTTCGAAGTGTAATTAACGACTTATCCTTACTTCACATCTCACCATAATATCCACCACCACAACCATGTCATAATATTTACATTCATCCAATTCTTTACTTCATATCACCAACTCACAACAAAATCATTGTTACAAACACACCCATATATGGTTAATAACAAATCAACCACCCATAACACACCATTATCATAAACAAACCACACACAACATATTCTTCATCATAAAACACATTAACGTTAGAACCATCTTTCGTGACGGTGTATTACCATAAATGAACATAATACGTTTTACTTAAATAAACGATTTTCCCGCACATATATATCCACTTTTATGGTTAATACATCCTCATATAAAATAAAGACTCTCACATGGACCACAAACACCAAAGAGAGTTTCTACCGTTAACGTGCTCCGATTCTTGATGGAAATCGGAGAAGATGACTCTAATGAAATAGTCTAAGACCACAATGGTCTTCTCCCTCACCTTAGGTTGTGTAAGCTCTGTTGCTCCGCAAAAGAGCCACATCTCCCTTCATCTCCTCCAACCCCCATTGTTGCTTTTTCACCTCCAAGCTTTTCCAAATGTGTCACCATGAAGCAAGAGGAAGGTTTTGATGAGTTTTGAGGCTTAGTGGATGGGAAAATGGTCCTTTTGGGTGGAGCCACCGTTGGGAGAGAAAGGGGGAGAAAGAAAATGAAGATTAGGGTTTCTAGATCCCCTTTTTCACTTTTATAGCTCTGACGCTCTCGCCCGGGCGAGAACTGTAACGACCTGATTTTCTATCCTTGAAATTTTTTCGTTTATTTTAATCATTCCTTGCATACTGTCGTCACTTGAATTAAAAACTCTCAAGACCCACTCTTTGAAAATACTCTTTACCCTATCATATTATCATACAAATTTCTGTTGTGGTAAAACATAATTCATTCAGATAGCATTTACCACATACACCCAGTTATGGGTTTTCCAGAGTTATAACGTCCATAACTACATGTCACCATATTATCCTAATCAAATTACATTTATCCCAAAATACTATCAAATCAACTACAATGTCAAATAGCAATAAAGACAATCGAGTAAATAAACACAAAAGCTTCCTAATTGAGCTTCATCCTCAAAATCCTTCATTTACCTACAAAGGGATTATCATAAACAACACACAAAACAAAAGGGAGTAAGTCATTAGTTCAAAACTAACATCACATGATAATCCACATTTCAAATACGATTAAGCTTTAATATAATTTATAAACACAATTACGTAAATGCAAACATTCATATCTTCTTTCGTTCATTTCCACGTTATCCATATTCATCCTATAGAATATATATCCCATAATATATATGCTATAGCATGTATATTACGTTCATTCGAAGTATCGTTCTTCTCATTATTCATATCCACACTATAATATATATATCCCATACTATATATCCTATAGCATGTATACTACTTTTATTCTTAACGTCTTCATTTTCAGCCTTCATATTCACCCTATAGTATATATCCCATAATATATATCCTATAGCATGCATATGACTTTCGCTCTTAACATCCTCGTTTCTCATATGTCGTATTCATCCTTAATCGTATTCACCGAGTTCTTTCACAAATATAACCCCCTACCACATCGGGTAGGTCCAATTACATCTCCATACCACCTCAGGCAGGTCTAGTTCATCATCCATACCACATCGGGCAGGTCTAGTTCATTCTCCATACCACATACGGCAGGTCTAGTTATTATTCATACCACATCGGGCAGGTCTAGTTATCATCCATACCACATCGGGCAGGTCTAGTCATTCTCCATACCACATCGGGCAGGTCTAGTTATTATCCATACCACATCGGGCAGGTCTAGTCATTCTCCATACCACATCGGGCAGGTCTAGTTATTATCCATACCACATCGGGCAAGTCTAGTCATTCTCCATACCACATCGGGCAGGTCTAGTCATTCTCCATACCACATCGGGCAGGTCTAGTTATTATCCATACCACATCGGGCAGGTCTAGTTATTATCCATACCACATCGGGCAAGTCTAGTCATTCTCCATACCACATCGGGCAGGTCTAGTTATTATCCATACCACATCGGGCATGTCTAGTTATCATCCATACCACATCGGGCAGGTCTAGTTCACAATAATCATTGCCATTCTCGGTAGTACACATTAACAGCCCGCTACCACTCCAGGTAGGGTACAAAAACAGTCTACGACCACTCCAGGTAGGACACAATAAACAGTCCACTACCACTCGGGGTAGGACACAATAACAGTCCACTACCACTCTAGGTAGGGCACAATAATAAACCACTACCTCTTCGGGTAGGGTAACAATAATAAACCAATACCTCTTCGGGTAGGGTAACAACAATAAACCTACCAACACATTACCTCTTTCACATACCTCGTTCACATACCTCGTTCACATTAGTGAGTATGAATTAGAGACACTTATCTCTTACCTTGGTGAGTGTTGGGGATCGGTTCCGAGTAACTTTAAAAGTCTCCTCCGCGATTTCCTCCAACCTTAGGATCTTTCCTCATTTCCACCAATAACAACAACGTCAGTCATTCATTCAAAATAACACATAAATAACACGTATTTCATCATCAAACATACAAGGGATTCACATATATTCAAGATTTCCAAAACTTCTTCAATACAAGTTTCCAAACATCTAAACATACATGTTCATCTCATATATCAACATCAAAGCACAAACTCATCATCCACATCTAACATTTCATCTCTTTCTCTTTATAGCCATATTCTCATTTTGGGGTTTTTTTGGGGTTTTCATGAATAACCCACAAAATCTTTCCATTCATCAAATATCAACTCTAAACCAAGAGTTTACAAGAGAAAAACAACATAAAACGAACCATAACTCTAAAGAATGAGTTTCCATGGTTTCTCATGTTTTGAAAATAGACTCCAACATACCCAAAACAAGTTAGAGAGGAAGAAGAAGAGTTAGAAACAAGAGGTTTACCTCTTCTCAATCTCTAAGATGAGTCCTAAGGCTCTTTGCTCTTCAAAAGCTCTCTTCTCTCTCTTCTCTTCAAAGTTCTAACCCTAAAATGTGTTTGGGGTTTCTATTTTAAAGAGCAGTCGTCGGGTTCTCGCTCAAGCGAGCCCATTCTCGTTCAGGCGAGAAAATCCCGCCTATTTTAAAATTTCAGATCTGACGCTCTTGCTCAAGCGAGAATCTCACAGTGTCCACAGCCCCAAAATACAATTTCTCGCCCAGGCGAGACCACTCTCGCTCAGGCGAGAATCCTCCAGTATAGCCCAGGATTTCACCCTCCCAGGGGATCCTTTCTCGCTCAGGCGAGAATCTCTCGCTCAAGCGAGACTTCCAGGACTGATACTATAATTTTAAAGACTAAAAAATAGGGTGTTACAAGAACGGCTCGCTTAGGCGAGAATTTCGCGACTTTTACAAATTTCACATTCGAATGCTCTCGCCCGGGCGCGGATTTCTCGCTCGGGCGAGAATCGGGCAGTATGCTAAGGCCCCTCTCTAGCCTTGGCAAAAATTCTAGCTCGAGCTAAAATTTGACAGCTTTTCCAGATTTCACTTTCGCTCAAACGACCACTTCTCCGCTTGGGCGAGGTTCCCATACTTCTCAAACTTAAAACATTGAGTCCCTCACTTAGGAGAGACCCTCTCGTCCAAGAGAGAATGGTCAAGCATACACCTCAACACCCTAAGTTTTCCAATCAATCCGAAAACGAAATTTGAGGTGTTACATAGATGCACATCAAAATAAAATAAATCAATAGGCCATCTCTCACATACAAAAAGACCACAAATCCAGAGAACATTGAAAGCGGCATATTGCTTATACACACACAAAAAATAGAGAAAAGGAGATAGCATTCAGAGAAAAACACCCAAAGACATATATCAACCAGAGGGCAACTCATAGAGAAAATACCCAAGCATTCACACACTCAGAAAACACCTATTCCACATGCACAAGTAGCGAGTACAAAGCAATTAGAAGGTAAGTCCTTAGAAGGTAATGCATCCTTTATCAATCAAAGCAGTTTATTCTCTATGATAAGTCTATATTTTTACATCGAAAACTGGCACACTTGTTACCTTAAATATGTTGTATCATGGTAAGTAAAATTATCATGAACATAAGACTACATAGAAAATCCTCTTTTTATGAACATCAATTTATCATGTTAGATGGTTGGTATTTTGTTCCTGGTCCTATTTTGGCTTGAAACCAATATGAGAACTCAACATAAGGAAATCATAAAACGCTTTCTAAGATTTGTTGCTGAATGGGTTTTTCACCCCTAATCTAATTTTATACACCACTTACCATTTAACACAAGCAACAACACATTTTTAAACAAGTTGTCAACAAATAAGAGAAAGGGTTCATTACCGAATCCTTGCATCTCGGCTGTTCTCATGTCATCACCCCATAGCCATTATCATGAAGAGTCCCGTGGCAAAATGGCCCTTCGAATCTTGGGTGTCAAGGAACCCCTAATAGCGAACAGATCATTAAAGATAACTAATTTGAATATAGGGATTTCTTCCCCTTTCTAATTGACTAATATATAAGGATTGCACGTCTTATTATAAATTATATCAACATCCGTGTTAATAAAATCTAATAAAAATGTTTCATTTCATTATGAAAGATAATAACTACCAATAATTTTTAATAGAAGTTTATTGTAATAAAGTTCGAGTTGCATCTAACTTCTTTGAAAATGGGAAGAAGGTGTACGACCAATACCATATCTAAACTATTAATTTCATATCAAAATTATCCGAAAGAAAATCATCCTACTACTCAAACAAATTTTAATAGAATTTTTATAGTAAAGTTATGATTCGAGTCGTCTCTAACTTCTTTGAAAATAGGAAGAAGATGTACGATCAATACCATTTCTAAACTATTAGTTCCACATCGAAAATATCTTACAGAAAAATTACTATTATTTACTCAAACGAATTTCAATGAAATTTTTATAGTAAGGTTGTGGTTCGAGTTATCTGTAACTTATCTAAAAATAGGAAGAATGTGAACGTCCAATACCATCTCTAAACTATTAATTTCTTCATATCAAAAATATCTTAAAAAGAATCATCCTACTATTGGAACGAAATATAAATGGAATTTTTATAGCAAGGTTATGGTTCGAGTTGTCTCTAACTTCTCTGAAAATGAGAAGAAGGTGTACGACCAATACCTTCTATAAACAATTAATTCTATATCAAAAATATCTGAAATAAAATCATCCTATTACTCAAACGAATTTTAATGAAATTTTTATAGTAAGGTTATGGTTCGAGTTGTCTCTAACTTCTCTGAAAATGGGAAGAAAGTGTACGAAAAATACTTTCTCCAAGCTAATAATTTCATACCAAAAATAATTAAAACTATTTTATTACCTCTTTAATTTTCATATTTTATCGTCTAAAGCAAAAAATCAAACTCAACCAAATTAATATTTTCAAATCAACCAAGTTAATAGATTAATTTTCAAACTAGAGCTACGTAGTCTTGATTTCCCTATTTTACCTAGGGGTACGTAAGAGAAAGATGAACTTTTGCCACACACGATAATAAAAAATAAAACATTTTGATTTTGTTAGTGAATATTAATAAATAATATTAAGAGTATAAAAGTCCATGTTATTAGCGAGAGTGCTTTTTTAAAACGGGCAGACAAGGTGCTAATACATTCTCCGATCCGTAATCGACTTCCGAGCTCAAAATCTCTGATTAAAGACCATTTTATCCTATTCAGTCTTATTAGAGAGTTTTCTACGTTTTATCCACAAAAAACGTAGTGCGACTCCAAATCAATTGGAAGAGGTAGAAATCGAATTCAACTCTCCCTAATCGATTAACTATAGCTGACATTGTATTTTTAGTGAATATTGATTATGATTAATCAATTAATATTATGCGTAATCGATTAAGTTCTTTAAATATTTTTTTATATCTTTACTTTTGGCTAATTTTTTGCTATAAATATGCTTTTTGATCATACCAAAAGGGGAAAGGCTGCTGTCTTATGTTTTGCAGATTCATTGGATTACAAACTTCCACGACATTCATGAATAAATGCACAAAGTGAGGGGAGCAAATCTTCAAGCTCAACTCAAATCTCAAAATAAAAATCGATTGTCTTCCAAGAAGATTGCAAAACTGATTTGTCATCATCAAAAATGGGAGATTGTGAATGCAAGCATGCAAGAACATGATTTTGATGAAGATAAACACTAAAACTTAAAGACAATGGACACACATCAACAACAATAACAACAAAAGACTCATATTCAAGTTTCAAGAAATGATCATGAACACTAAGAGTAATTATTTTCTTTATAGGTCCAAAGTTGTTTTGAATGGATAGAGTCTAGGTTGGGTGAACCTTTTGATAAATCTCACATAATATGAGTTTGTTGCATAAAAGAGATTTTTCATACATAACATGACTTAACATATTTTAACATGCATACATGATTTGGGCACTTATACTTATATCCTCTTCAAAGTCATGCATATATCATTCATGTTAGAGGTTCATGCATATTCAACTAGGTCATTTCAGTAAATCGTTTATCCATTAAGACTCTATCTAATCGATTAAATCTTTGTAAATGGGAAACCCTCTAATCAATTAAGTCAATTTTTGTTTTGGAATCTTGAACGTTTAAAAAAACTTTAATGAGTGAAGTTAAAATTTAGTCGATTATCCCTAATAGAATAGTTTCAAACTGAATGATATTTTACCATCATTTTCCGTATGCAGAGTAACAAAAAAAAACTCAGAAAAGTAAGAACTAGAAATTTTAAACTTGATGCAAGTGATACATGTGACACCCTAGATTTTAAAGTCATTAAATTATAGTCTCAGTCCTGGGAGTCTCGTTTGAGCGAGAGAATTGTCGCCTGGGCGAGAGAGGCTCACCTGGGAGGGTGAAATCCTAGGCTATACTGAAGGATTCTCGCTTGAGCGAGAGCGGTCTCGCCTGAGCGTGAGTTGTCTAGCCTGGGCGAGAAAAGTGGCATTCAGGACCTGTCTAGGCTGTAAGATCCTCGCTTGAGTGAGAGGATCCTCTCTTGAGCGAGAGATGTCTCGCCTGAGCGAGAAATATCTCACTTGAGTGAGAGAACCAGATCTGAAATTTAAAAAAGGCGGGATTTCCTCGCTTGAGCGAGAATGGGCTTGCTTGAGCGAGAACCCGACGATTTCACTTTAAAATAGAAACTCTCAAATACATTTAGGGTTAGAACTTGAGAGAGAAGAGATAAGGAGGTGATTTTGGGAGCAAGGAATCGTGGGAATCATCTAGAAGCTTGAGAAGAGGTAAATCTCTTGATTCTAACTCTCTTCTTTCCTTTCAAACTTGTTTTGGGATGTATGGGATCTGTTCTCAAAGTATGATAGACCATGGAAACTCTTCCTTTTGAGTTGTGGTTCATTTTATTTAGTTTCTCTCTTGTAAACTCTTGATTTAGAGTTAGTATTCAAAGAAAGGAAAATCATTGTGGGATGATTCACGAAAACCACAAAACCCTCAAAAAGAGAATGTGGTAAAAGAGGAGATAGGTTAAATGTTAGATCTAGAATGTTATTTATGAATGTTGAATGTTGATTAGAAGATGTGTAGATGCATTTTTGGATGTTTAGAAACTCTTAATGAAGTAGTTTTGGAAACATTGAAAATGTATGAACCTCTTGTGTGTTTAAAGATGAAATATGGGTTGTTATGTGTTATTTTGAATAAAATGACTAACATTGCTGTTATTGGTGGGGATGAGGAAAGATCCTAAGGTTGGAGGCGGTTTCCGAGGAACTTGCAAATTTACCATGAACCAGACCCAACTCTCACCAAGGTAAGGATAAATCTTTAATTGCACCTTGTAATGGAAAATGTGTGGATTTTCTGGTTGAGAAAGTGATTAAGATGCAAGTCGCTTATTTATTATAGACATATATGGGTATGTTTGTAATAAAGGACGCGTAGAATTGCTAGTTATAGACTGATTGTGTATCAATTAGAAGAAAATATATTTTTAGCCGACCATGAATGGTTAACGACTTTAGCTCAAGTTATGTAGTGTTAATGAATTTAAAATGGTTTACTAACTCTTTTAAAATGTGGATTTTGTGAAATTACCTACCCGAAATGGTAGTGGATCATTGGAGAAATTACCTACCCGAAGTGGTAGTGGATCATTGGGGAAAATTACCTACCTAAAGTGGTAGTGGACCATTGGGAAAAATTACCTACCCGAAGTGGTAGTGGATCATTGGAGAAATTACCTACCCGATGTGGTAGTGGATCATTGGGGGAAATTACCTACCCTAAGTGGTAGTGAATCATTGGGAGATATTACCTACCCGAAGTGGTAGTGGACCATTGGGGAAAATTACCTACCCGAAGTGGTAGTGGATCATTGGAGAAATTACCTACCTGAAGTGGTAGTAGATCATTGGGGGAAATTACCTATGGAAGGACCCAAATTCTACCCCTTGAAAATTTTTCCCTATTTTTATTCATCCTTCATACATTTTGCTACGACTTTTAAATAAAAATACTAACAACTCGAATTAAGTCTCATTCCCCTGCTCATATTCATTTCATAATCTCAAAATAACATACATGTTCGCATCGTAGAAAATCATAATTCATTCATGCATCCCGGTAACTACCGCATACAATTAGCTATGGGATTCCAAAATACTCATAGCTACAAATATCCAGAGTTACAAATATTCATGTTCAAAATACAGTCAGTCATATTACAAAAGAATGAATATAAGTACTTCCAAAAATAAAAGTCTCTAAGCTCCTAATCAAAATGTCCTTACATCTTCTACCTACCTGCAATGGGATTAACATTGACCATACATAGAAACAGGAAGGAGTAAGTCGTTAACGTAAAATAATGTCAATATACGTTAATCCACATTTTAATAAAGTTAAGTAAAAACTTAGAATTAAATACACTTAAATTTGTTTCCTTTGTTTATACTTTTGAAAACATGCTCCATAACTTGAGATAAAGTTGCTGCATTGCTTGAGCCAAAGATTGCAACATTGCTTGAGCCAAAGCTTGCAACATTGCTTGAGCCAAAGCTTGCAATATTGCTTGAGCCAAAATCACTAACCAATTATGGTCGGCTAAAAACGAGTTTTATTTCCATTGGCACTCCACTAATACATAAACAGTAAATCCACACCATCATCATTACAAACATACCCATATATGCTTATAACAATTAAGTGATTTACAATTCATTTCTTTATTCCGAGTTTTATTTCCATTGGCACTCCACCAATACATAAACAGTAAATACACACCATCATCATTACAAACATACCCATATATGCTTATAACAATTAAGTGATTTAAAATTCATTTCATTGTCCATAATCAGAAACATCCACGCATTTTCCATCACAATGCATAAGTTAAAGACTTATCCTTACCTCGGTGAGTGTTGGGTTTGATTCCTGGTAACTTCTCAAGTTCCACCGACACCGCATCCAACTTTAGGATCTTTCCACATTCCCACCATATAACACAATGTTAGTCATTTGTTTCCAATATCACATAAACAACTTATATTGCATTATTTAACCATACAAGATATTCATCACATTTTCGATGTTTCTAAACTACTTTCATCATAAGTATACAACCATTTAAAACTTGCATATTCATCTCATATTTCAACATTAGAAAGTAAACTCATCTTCTACCTCTAGCATTTTACTCATTTTCCCCTTTAACCATATTTTCACTTTAGGGTTTTGGGGTTTTTATGAATCAACCCCCAAACCCTTTCCATTCTTGAAATACTAACTCTAAACCAAGAGTTTACAAGATAAAAAAAACATAAAACGAACCATAACTCGAAAGGATAAGTTTCCATGGTTTCACTCTTCTTGAGAAGAGATCCAATATACCCAAAATAAGTTTCAAAGGGAAGAAGAGAGTTAGAATCAAGAGCTTTACCTCTTCACAAGCTTCTAAATGACTCACAAGCCTTCTTGCTCTTGAAAAAGCCTCTTCTCTCACTTCTCTCTAGGTTAACCCTCATAAATGTGTTTGGGGTTCCCTATTTAATGTAACAGTGTCGAGTCCTCGCTTAAGCGAGTTCATTCTCGCTCAAGCGAGAAAATCCCGCCCATTTTAAAAACTTAGATATGACCCTCTCGCCCAGGCGAGGCATCTCTCGCTCAAGCGAGGATCCTCTCCCTCAAGCGAGGATCTTACAGCCTCGACAACCCCAAAATATCACATTTCCTCGCCCAAGCGAGCCAATCTCTCGCTCAGGCGAGACCACTCTCGCTCAAGCGAGCCAACTCTCGCTCAGGCGAGAATCCTTCCGTATAGCCCAAGATTTCACCCTCCCAATTGAGTCTTCCTCGCCCAGGCGAGCCAACTCTCGCTCAGGCGAGACACCCTCGCTCAGGCGAGAATCGTCCAGTATAGCCCAGGATTTCACCCTCCCAAGTGAGCCTTTCTCGCCCAGGCGAGAATCCCTCGCTCAATCGAGAATCCCAGGACTGATACTATAATTTTAAAGACTTAAATTTAGGGTGTTACAACCTACCCGAAGTGGTAGTGGATCATTGGGAGAAATTACCCACCCGAAGTGGTAGTGGATCATTGGGGAAAAGTATCTACCCGAAGTGGTAGTGGATCATTGAGAAATTACCTATCCGAAGTGGTAGTGGATCATTGTTGAGTTGCGGGATTACCCGTAGTGGTAGCGGATTATCCTTGCAGTGTAAATGGCCAGAGGTGGTAAAGAGTAAGCTTGATATCGATGGTAATCGATGGAATAAAAAGTATTTGAAATAAATGAATATGCGTGCTATAGAATATATATTATGGAATATATATACTATAGGTCGGTTATGGATAATATGGAATTAAAAGACAGAAGATATGAACGCTTATATTCATGTAATCATGAGACGTGTTTCACTTTAATGCTTATTTATATTTAAGAATGTGGATTATCTTATAATGATATTTATTGAATTAACGACTTACTCCTTTGTATGTTTTGTGTATTTGTCATTGATAATCCCATTACAGATAAACAGGTAAATTGAGGATGCTTGATTGGAAGCCTTAGGAATCATAGACTCTGTATTCGTTTGATTGTGTTGTTGTACTATAGCTGACTATATGCGGGTTTACGTGATTTTACCCATGATTATTAGTATTTGAATAGTAGTAATTATGTTTAACGCCTTTTTGGAGAACTATAACTTTGGGTCCATAGTACCCATGGAGAATTATCAGAATGAATTATGTTTTTCTACAGTATGAAAATGTGTTGTAACATGGCATGTAAATAAGGGTTGGTGACATTATTGATGATTAAGCAAAGTATAATGATGGGTGTATGTCTGAATAGATTTAAATAAAGAAAAATTTTCAAGGGTAGAATTTTGGGTCCTTACAATATGGTATCAGAGCATAGTTAATTCTACGGCCTAGGGTATGGCCTTACGTGCTTCTTTGTAACCTCTATGTAGTTTGACATGTGTTTATGTGAACTGTTGTGTGACTCTATGATTACTTGTCTAGTTAAAATTGGTTTATTGACGGGTGAATGAGTACAGGTACACATGGCTGGAAGGGAAAAAGGAACAAGTCAGAATGTTCTGAATGATCTCTTGGCCTAGATGGTGGCGGCATTGCAACAAGTGAACGAGAATTTGCAGAATATGAATCAGAACCCGGCACCAAGTCCGAGTTTGCAACCCCTGGTCCCACCCGGGCCAACAGAGTACAGAGGTCTAGATGAATTCTGCAGGAGGAATCCCAGTCAGTTCAACGGCGGATTTGCTCCTGATGCTGCGAATGAGTGGATTCACAGCTTGGAAAGGATATTCCGAGCCATGGGTTGTGGAGATGTTCAGAAGGTAACCTACGCTTCCTACATTATGGCAAAGGAAGCTGAAAACTGGTGGGAGATGACCCGCCGCCAGATGGAAGCTAAGGGAACAGTGGTTACCTGGGATGCATTCAAGGGAAAGTTCTTTCAAAAGTACTTTCGGTCGGGTTACCACCAACTTCATGTGAAATCTGAAGACATTCCTAAAACTGCTTTTAGGACGAGGTATGGACATTTTGAGTATTTGGTCATGCCTTTTGGTGTAATGAATGCCCCAACAATATTTACCGACTACATGAATCGGATTTTTCATCCGTATTTGGATTCATTCGTAGTGGTATTTATTGATGACATTTTGGTTTAATCCAAAAGCCGAGAGGAACATGCTGAGCACCTGAGGATTGTTCTGGAACTTCTTAGTAAGAATCGGTTGTATGCGAAGCTGTCAAAATGCGAATTCTGGTTGGAATCGATAAACTTTCTTGGACATGTAATATCCAAGGAAGGAGTGGCAGTAGATCCTTCTAAGGTTGAAGCGGTTATGGAATGGGGGGTGCCTAAGTTAGTCACTGAGATCAAAAGCTTTCTGGGTTTGGCTGGTTATTATTGGAAATTCATTGAGGGATTCTCGAAGTTGGCATTACCATTGACTAAACTCACCAGGAAGGGGAACCTTATGTGTGGACAAACAGTTGTGAAGAGAGTTTCCAAGAGTTGAAACAGAGATTGACTACCGCGACGGTATTGGTTCTTCCTTGTCCTGATAGGGATTTCAGTGTTTATTGTGATGCTTACAAGCAAGGTTTTGGTTGTGTTCTAATGCAAGAAGGTAAAGTTGTTTCATATGCTTCTCGTTAGTTAAGAACGCATGAGCAAAACTACCCTACGCGTGATTTAGAATTAGCTGTAGTGGTGTTTGCTTTGAAAATCTGGAGACACCATTTATATGGCGTAAGATTTGAGGTATACAACGACTACAAGAGTTTAAAGTATCTGTTTGATCAAAAGGAATTGAACATGAGACAGAGAAGGTGGATGGAATTCCTAAAGGATTATGATTTTGGGTTGCAGTACCATGCGCTAAGTCGGAAATCTTTACACATGTCAGCTTTGATGGTTAGGGAAGGGAAACTAATTAAAGAGTTCAGGGATATGAATTTGGATGTTCAGATAATGCCTCATAGTATGATTTTAGGAATGCTGAAGGTCACCAATGAACTGTTTGATCAAATCCGAGTAATGCAAGTTGAGGATATCGAGATAATAGCAAAACGGGATTTGATGCTAAGTGGCAAGGAAACTGATTTCACATCGTACCCTAATGGAATTTTGTGTTATAAAGGGAGAGTGTGTTTGCCTCGTGATGAGGAATTACAGAAGAGTATTTTAGAGGAGTCTCATAAGAGCAAGATGAGTTTTCACCCGGGAACTACCAAGATGTACCAAGATTTGAAGAAGTTGTTTTGGTGGTCAGGGTTGAAGAGGGAAGTGGCTTCGTATGTCTCGAGTTGTTTAGTATGTCAGAAATTCAAAATTGAGCATCAACGACCGGCGGGAGAGTTACAATCCCTAGAAATTCCTGTGTGGAAGTGGGATAGTATCTCCATGGATTTTGTATCGGGTTTCCCTAAAACTCAGAAAGGATATGACTCGATATGGGTAATAGTGGATCGGTTGACTAAGTATGCTCATTTCTTGCCGATGAACATAAGGTACTCCCTAGAACGATTGGCGGAGCTGTATATCCGAGAAATTGTTCGTTTGCATGGGATACCGTCGAGCATTGTGTCAGATAGGGATCCCCGTTTCACTTCAAACTTTTGGACTAGTTTGCAGTCCGCTTTTGGAACCAAGCTGAAGTTGAGTTCAGCATATCATTCACAAACGGACGGTCAATCGGAAAGGACAATACAGTCATTGGAGGACCTTTTGAGGGCTTGTGTCTTGGAACAACCAGAGAGTTGGGATGGCATGTTGCCTTTGATTGAATTTACCTTCCACAATAGCTTCCATTCGAGTATTGGGATGGAACCCTATGAGGCTTTGTATGGTAGGAAATGTTGAACTCTAGTGAGTTGGTTTGAAACTGGGGAGAACTTGATATTGGGACCCGAGCTGGTTCAAGAGACGACAGACAAGATCAAGAAAATCCGGGAGAATATGAGAATCACCCAAAGTCGACAGAAAAGCTATTATGATAAGAGGCTGAAACCTCTTGAGTTTAACGAGGGAGATCATGTTTTCATGAGAGTTGTTCCGACTACCGGCATTGGTAGGGTGTTGAAGTCTCATAAGCTGACTCCACGATTTATTGGGCCGTATCAAATATTGAAGAGCATTGGGCCGGTGGCATATCGGATTGTGTTACCTCCGTTGTTGTCGAATCTTCACAATGTGTTTCATGTGTCTCAGTTGAGGAAATATGTTGGGGATCTATCTCATGTGGTTGAGTCGGATCAGATAGAGTTGAAGGACAACTTGACATTTGAGACGTTGCACGTGAGGATCATGGATACCAGTGTCAAAAGGTTAAGTGGCAAGGAAATTTCTTTGGTGAAGGTATAGTGGAGCCAAGTAGACAAAGGAGATGCTACTTGGGAAGTGGAACGAGGGATGAGGGAGGATTACCCTCATCTGTTTGAATAGAGGTATGTTTAATTTTCGGGGACGAAAATTCTTATAAGAGAGGGAGGATTGTAACACCCTAAATTTGAGTCTTTAAAATTATAGTATCAGTCTTGGGATTCTCGCTTGAGCGAGGGATTCTCGCCTGGGCGAGAGAGGTTCACTTGGGAGGGTGAAATCCTGGGATATACTGGAGGATTCTCGCCTGAGCGAGGGTTGGCTCGCCTAGGCGAGAAAAGTGATGTTTTGGACCTGTCGAGGTTGTAAGATTCTCGCTTGAGCGAGAGGATCCACCCTTGAGCGAGAGGGTCAGATCTGAGTTTTTAAAATGGGCGGGATTTTCTCGCTTGAGCGAGAATGAGCTCGCTTAAGCGAGAACC
Source organism: Lupinus albus (assembly GCA_009771035.1). Taxonomy (NCBI): domain Eukaryota; kingdom Viridiplantae; phylum Streptophyta; class Magnoliopsida; order Fabales; family Fabaceae; genus Lupinus; species Lupinus albus. Next base: position 6,786,061 of record CM020010.1, read on the forward strand.
CGACGCTGTTACATTAAATATGGGACCCAAACACATTTATGAGGATTAACCTAGATAGAAGTGAGAGAAGAGAGTCTTTTCAAGAGCAAGGAGGCTTGTGAGTCATTTAGAAGTTTGAGAAGTGGTAAAGCTCTTGATTCTAACTCTCTTCTTCCCTTTGAAACTTGTTTTGGGTTTGTTGGATCTCTTCTCAAAATGACAGAAACCATGGAAACTCATCCTTTTGAGTTATGGTTCGTTTTATGTTGTTTTTATCTTGTAACCTCTTGGTTTAGGTTAGTATTTCAAGAGTGGAAAGAGTTTGTGGGTTTATTCATGAAAACCCCAAAACCCTAAAGTTAAAATGTGGTTAAAGAAGAAAATGGGTAAAGTATTAGAGGTAGAAGATGAATAAACTTTCTAATGTTGAAATATGGGATGAATATGTATGTTTTAGATGTTGTAAACTTTTGATGAAAGTAGTTTAGCAACATGGAAAATGTGTTAAATATCTTGTGTGGTTAAATAATGCAATATGAGTTGTTTATGTGATATTTGGAATAAATGACTAACATTGTGTTGTATGGTGGGAATGGGAAAGATCCTAGAGTTGGCGGCGGTGTCGGTGGAACTAGTGCAGTTACCAAGAACCCATCCCAACAATCACCAAGGTAAGGATAAGTCTTTAATTTGTGCATTTGAAATGGAAAATGTGTGTATTTTCTGGTTGTGCAAGGATTAATTGGTGAATCACGTATTTATTATAAACATATATGGGTATGTTTGTAATAAGGATTGCGTGGATTCACTGGATATGATTGATGGTGAAATCAATGAAAAGGAAATATATTTTTAGCCGACCATGAATGGTTAGCGACTTCGGCTCAAGTTATGTAGCAACACTTTGGCCCGAGATTATGTGGCAACACTTCGACTCGAGTTTATGTCGCAACACTTCGGCCCGAGTTTATGTGGCAACACTTCGGCCCGAGTTTATGTGGCATGTTTTCTTTATAAAAGAAATGAGAAATTGATTTTAGCTAACCCTAAGGGGTGTAGCGACTTTGGCTCAAGTAATGTAGCACGGAAAATGAATTTCAAAGCGATTTACTAACCATTTCTAATGTGGATTATCTTATAATGACGTTTATTAAATTAATGACTTACTCCTTTATGTGTTTGTGCTTTTGTCATTGATAATCCAATTGCAGATAAACAGGTGACATGAGGTGGTCTCATTTTTGGAAGATTTAGGAGCTTTATGCTTTGGTTTCACTTATTTGCACTATTTTGTACATGTGTGCTTATTGGATTAGTTGAAATATTTTGTAACTATGGATATATAACTTACATGATTTATTGTAACTCCGGATAATCGTAGCTATGGGTATTTTGGAAACCCAAAGCTAGTGGTATGCGGTTGTTGCATGACATATGGAAATGAATTATGATTTTCTGTTGAATAAGTTTGTATGTCATATTGAATTATGAAATTAGTAGGAATGGGAAAGTGAGAGTTAAATATGGTTGTTGGAAATTGTCGGTAAAATTTATGAGGAAATGAATGCATAATGAATAAGATAAGAAGAAAATTTTCAATGGTAGAATTTCGGTCCTTACATGTTGCACCAGGATGGAGAGTTTATTTGTGACCCTCCGGCATTTGCATGGGTCTTCGGCCCATACGAAGTGTAACCCCGAATACCAATAGTTGGAGAATAAGGCTTTCGTTCTTCTTGAAACATCTTGTCTTTGCCCCTTCCGTGCATAAAATTTCTTTGAGGCCCGAAGTTCTTGGGAGGAATGGATTTGGAGGTCGTCACTCCATCCACCTTCATGTTAGTACACTCCATTCCTTGGACCCACTCAATAGCAGCATTCAGAGCGAATCCGCCTTGGAACTGACTAGGGTTCCTCCTACAGGATTTATCTAACTCTCGGTACTCATCCGGTCCTTGTGAAACTAGGGTGTGCGAGTTTGGACCTGGCGCCACGCTCCGATTCAAATTTTGTAAATTCTCATTCATGCCCTGAAGTACCTCTACCAGCTGTGCCAACAGATCATTGGGAACATTCTGACTCGTTCATCTTCCTCTTTCAGCCATGTGTACCTGTACTCATGTACAAGTCATTAAACTAATTTTCTAACCAGACAAGTATCACATAAGCACACAACCGTCGATGCCAACTAAGAAATTCAAACACATAAAGATCACAAAGAAGCATGTAAGGCCATATCCTAGGCCGCAGAATTAACTATGCACTAAAAACATATTGTAAGGACCCAAATTCTACCCTTGAAATTTTTTTCCTTATTTTATTCCTTTTGCATGCATTTTCTTATACATACTATCACATTTTCAAACATACTTATTCCATGTCGCCAAATTCACATACGTTTAGTTTAACAGAAAATCATAATTCATTTATTCCTCTCCTCAGTAATTACCGCATATGACTAACTAAGGGTTTCCAAAAGACCCATATGCTACTAATATCTGGCGTTACACAAAAGAAATGTAGCAAGTCAAATAGTTATGAATACAATCATCCAAGTATCAATTTACATCGCAAAAAGCAAAATAAAGGATCCAAGTTCTAAACTCCTAAGGCCTCGAACCAAGCATCATCAACTATCCTGTTTACCTGCAATGAGATTATCAATGGCAAATACACACAAAATACAAAGGAGTAAGTCATCAAGTCAATAAATACCATTATAAGATAATCCACATTTTAAAGGGGTTCACAAACCCTTTTGAAATTCATTTTCTTTGCTGCATAATTTGAGCCAAAGTCGCTACACCCCATAAGGTTTGCTAAAAGCAGATTCTCATTTCTTTTAAAAAGAAAATGTGCTACATATACTCGAGTCGGAGTGTTGCTTCATATACTCGAGCTGGAGTATTGCTTCATATACTCGAGCCGGAGTGTTGCTTCATATACTCGAGCCGGAGTATTGCTTCATATACTCGAGCTGGAGTGTTGCTTCATATACTCGAGCCAGAGTTCTTCTTCTTATACTCGAGCCGGAGTTTTACTTCTTATACTCGAGCCGGAGTCGCTAACCATTCATGGTCGGCTAAAAATATATTTTATTTTCATCGATTTTACCATCAATCATTTCCCGTAAATCCACGCCATCATTGGTATAAACACACCCATATATGTTTATATCAAATACGTGGTTCACAACTTAATTATGGTACAACCAGAACATACACACATTTTCTATTTCAAATGCACAAGTAAAGACTTATCCTTACCTCGGTGAGCGTTGGAGTCGTTTTCGAGTAACTTTACCAGTTACCTCCGTGATTTCCTCCAACCTTAGGATCTTTTCTCATTCCCACCAATAAAACAATGTCAGTCATTTATTCATAATAACACATAAACAACTCATATTTCATCTTTATACATACAAGAGATTCACATATTTTCAATATTTCCAAAACTACTTCATTAAGAGTTTCCAACCATTCAAGACATACATATTCAACTTGTATTCAACATTAGAACACATACTCATAACACATTCTAATACTACATAATAGTGTCCATTTGTTTCCATTACACACTTATCACACAATCATTGTTACAAACATACCCATATAACATTTAACAGATTTCCTCTTATGACCACATTTTCCTTTGGGGGTTTTGGGGTTTTCATGGATCAACCCACAAATCCTTTCCATTCTTTGAATATTAACTCTAAACCAAGAGTTTACAAGAGAGAAACTAAATAAAACGAACCACAACTCAAACGGAAGAGTTTCTATGGTTTCTCATATTTTTGAGAAGAGATCCATACACCCAAAACAAGTTAGAAAGAAAGAAGAAGAGTTAGAAACAAGAGGTTTACCTCTTCTCAAGCTCTAAGATGATTCCTAAGGCTCTTTGCTCTTGAAAAGCTCTCCCCTCTCTCTTCTCTTCAAAGTTCTAACCCTAAAATGTGTTTGGGGTTTCTATTTTAAAGTGAAATCGTCGAGTTCTCGCTCAAGCGAGGCCATTCTCGCTCAGGCGAGAAAATCTCGCCTTTTTAAAATTTCAGATCTGACACTCTCGCTCAAGCGAGGATCTTACAGCCTCGACGGGTCCTAAATGCCACTTTTCTCGCCTAGGTGAGACAACTCTCGCTCAGGCGAGACCACTCTCGCTCAAGCGAGGCAAATCTCGCTCAAAGCGAGAATCCTTCAGTATAGCCCAGGATTTCACCCTCCCAGGTGAGCCTCTCTCGCCCAGGCAACATTTCTCTCGCTTAAGCGAGACTCTCAGGACGGATACTATAATTTAATGACTTTAAAATCTAGGGGGTTACATACCACATCGGGCAGGTCTTGTTAATTCTCGATATGACATCAGGCAGGTCTAGTTTATTCTCCATACCACATGGGGCAGGTCTAGTTTATTCTCCATACCACATCGGGCAGGTCTAGTTTATTCTCCATACCACATCGGGCAGGTCTAGTTCATTCCCCATACCACATCGGGTAGGTCTAGTTCACGATAATCTACTACCACTTCGGATAGATAACATCAATAATCCACTACCACTCGGAGTAGGACAACATCAATAATCCACTACCACTTCGGGTAGGACAACAACAATAATTCACTACCACTCCGGGTAGGATAACAACAATCATCCACTACCACTCCAGGTAGGGTAATAATAATATTCTTACAAACATATTACCTCTTACACATACCTTATTCACATCAGCTCATATAAAATGGAAACACTTATCCCTTACCTTGGTGAGTGTTGGGGTCGGTTCCGAGTAACTTTAAAAGTCTCTTCCGCGTTTTCCTCCAACCTTAGGATCTTTCCTCATTCCCACCAATAAGAACAATGTCAGTTATTTATTCAAAATAACACATAAACGACTCATATTTCATAGTCAAACATACATGAGATTAACATATTTTCAAGGTTTCCAAAACTACTTCATTACGAGTTTCCAAACATCTAACACATACCTATTCATCTCATATATCAACATTAGAGCACAAACTCTTCTTCAACATTTAACATTTCACCCATTTCCCTTTTTACCCATATTCTCCTTTTGTGGGTTTTGGGGTTTTCATGAATAAACCCACAAAACCTTTCCATTCATCAAATACCAACTCTAAACCAATAGTTTACAAGAGAAAAAACAACATAAAACGAACCATAACTCTAAAGGAAGAGTTTCAATGGTTTCTCAAACTTTGAGAAGAGATCCATACACCCAAAAACGAGTTTGAAAGGGAGAAAGAGAGTTAGAATCAAGAGATTTACCTCTTCTCAAGCTTCTAGATGATTCCCACGAGTTCTTGCTCTCAAAATCACCTTCTCCTCTCTTCTCTCTCAATTTCTAACCCTAAAATGTGTTTGGGGTTTCTATTTTAAAGTGAAATCGTCGGGTTCTCGCTCAAGCGAGCCCATTCTTGCTCAGGCTATAAAATCCCGCCTTTTAAAATTTCAGATCTGACGCTCTCGCTCAAGCGAAGCAGCTCTCGCTCAAGCGAGGGTCCTCTCGCTCAAGCGAGGATTTTACAACATCGACAGGTCCTGAATGCCACTTTTCTCGCCCAGGCGAGACCACTCTCGCTCAAGCGAGAATCCTTCAGTATAGCCCAGGATTTCACCCTCCCATGTGAGCCTCTCTCGCTCAGGCGACAATTCTCTCGCTCAAGTGAGACTCCCAGGACTGATACTATAATTTAATGACTTTAAAATCTAGGGTGTCACAATCCTCCCCCTCTTATAGGAATTTTCGTCCCCGAAAATTTTATTAGGCTACTCTCGAAGATAATATCATCGCCTAGACTATAAGCATAATCTATACTCAACCAAATTCATACTCGATCATCTAATCCATTAAGATTACTTAAACGACCACCAAGGGCACACACCACTAAACCGTGATATCACAAGGCCAATTCATGGACAATCTCCTCAAGGTCCAAATACTAAGATCCCAATCTCGAACAACTAAGCGAACGGAACTATAACCGGACTAAAAAATTTTCAGTATTCATCAAGGACCATAGGTCTCTCTAACCTATCCAACTAACAATCCTCACAAACGTTGAGAATCCCAATAACACTTCCAAAACCAAGAGAATGGGGAACTTGTTACCCCTCCTCTACCACAATGTATCATTTAACATCCAACATACACTAGATAGTTTCACCTCCACTCATGGAAATAGCATAAATTCATTCAACTCATTAAACAAAATCACTATTTGCCCAAAATTTACCTTAACATTCCCAACATTGCATGCACTACCACATAGAATCCAGGTAGTCACTCGACAAAAACATCTAAACAACTAAGACTTTTAGAGTCTCTCCCCTCGTACAAAATCAAACTATCCAGTAATGATCCAATTACGTCAAACATTTCCGCCATCATACCTTACAGTAGATTTACAAACAAACCATTTCGGACACACAAACCATTGATTCACCCAAAACTAAGTATCATGTTACCAATCGACAAGTGCAAATTTACAAACACACAGTCCCCTAACATACGTTAGAAATGAATACCTCAATTACGCTAGAAAATATAAATTTAGTATTCCATTTGCAGCACGTCTAGAAACACATGGTCATAATCGTACCGCCAAATTTTTAACAACCTCATATTTATCAAGACACGATTGCTAAAATTTTGCAATTCTCCAACATGATACTAAATCAATGTTTAGCCATAAGCTACTTTTCACCCAAGAATGATTTTCAAAAAATAGTTTGAACACACGACTTATGGCAATCATGTCGTGAAAACAAGGTTTACGTAATCATTTCATCATAACTCAATACCCTTTCTCTCATGAGGTTACACTACAATCATGCATAGCAATTACTGACGCACATGAAACAGAAATAACTTTTGTCGGTACAACATTCAAGGCATATAATTGGTGTACATCACCACTATATCGTGCATTGCCAATGTTCTACTACAAAAGAACCGATCATCATAGACCAAAAGTTTCACGTACAAAGAGTAAAAATAACTTTGTTATTCTCATTACCACTTTCCACAAAGCATAGAACCGAAAATTTGTTATCATTTAACCCTTTAAAACTTAAACAACACAACCTATCCATGTCCATTCATCATCGATAAGCATCTCATCACATAATCATTTGCATGCTTGTTCTTTTTCATATTGACTCGTTTTGATCACTACCAGGAGTCACTTCAAAATACAACCTATCTAAAGGTTCACGTTTATTCAATTGCATTCATCACATTGACAGGGTAATTAACTCAACTAGCCTCCTTCCTTATCTGGTAATATAAGTTTTACCCCCTTAGCATACATATACAGATTAATGCAAACTAGATCTTAAATCTTCACTAAGATACTCAACAAGAATCTCTCACATCAACAATTATCACATAGTTAAGCATAACACGATTTGCTGACCGCCAGTCCCTCGCCAGGGTTAAATCCAGTTGGGACATCATTAAGCGTATCAAAACTATGGTAAAGGTTTTACCATTTACCCCAATCGTACACCGAGACACCAATATCGATACCTACCACTGGTACACTGGGTGGGGTGGATACAACTAAGTCGAAAACAATGACTCTATGTACAATCTCAGTCGGTTCACACATTCAACAAATACAAGGAGTGTGTCGCTCCCGAATCAAACAACACTAAAAGAGGAATACCTGCCACCATGCAATTACCTTTAACAGGATCATCAACACTTGATGTCCCTACGCCACTCGGGGTAACCACACGACCATGGTCCCTCGCCCCCTAAACATGAATGACATTAAGTCTCCGATCTAGCTTGGGACAAAATCTTTTAATTTGCCCCAACTCCTTGCAGTGGAAGCATCCATTTCCCGATCCCGGGCATGTTCTCTCATAATGGAGTATGCCTCATTTGTTGCACATGGGAGTAGAAACTCCTCCGGTAGGAACGGTAGGTGGTCTCGGCCCTTGGAAATTTCTGTCACGATGTCTAGTAGGTGCCGCATAGTTCCGGGGAGGAATTGATTTGGGTGTTGCAACCTCATTCGCTTTTAGGTTATCCTCATACATCCTGCACTTGTTGAACAAAGTAGCAAAATCAGCAATCTCCTGATTCCGAACATCCTTTTCAGCTTGGGCCTTAAGCCCGATTCAAATTTAGAGCACTTGGACTGTCCGTCCACCTCCAACTCAGAGTATGGACAAAATCGGGCCAAATCCACGAACTTAGCCGCATATTCCCCCACCGACATCACTCCCTGTTCCAACTTCAGGAATTCCATCTCTTTCTTTCTTTTTAGATCAGCGGAAAAATATTTCTGAAGGAACTTCTCTTGAAGGTACCCCAGACAATCACTTGGCCCTCCGTTTCCATTTGGCGTCGGGTCATCTCCCACCAGTTTTCAGCTTCATTTGCCAACATATAGGAAGCATAGGTTACCTTTTGAACATCGCCGCAACCCATGGCTCGGAATATCCTCTCCAAGCTTTGAACCCATTCCTGCGCAGCATCCGTAGCGAATCCCCCTTGGAATTGTTTAGGCTTCTGTTTACAGAACTCATCCAATCCCTGATACTCAGCCGGTCCGGGTGGGAAAAACGGGTGTGAACTCGGACTGGGCGATGTGTTCTGATTCAGACTCTGCAAATTCTCATTAACTTGTTGCAATGCAGCTACCATTTGAGCTAAAAGATCATTTGGGACATTCTGACTAGTTCCTCTTCCTCGACCAGCCATATGTACATGTGCACATTAACTTGTTAGTAAACCAAATCTTCAACCGACAAGGGTCACATAATCACACATCAGTTTATACTAACCAACACAATTCAATCACAAAATCAACAAACAATTCAATCACAAAATCAACAAACAATTCACATAAGTCATACAAAGAAGCATGCAAGCCATACCCTAGGCCACAGAGTTGACATATGTTCTGATACCATATTGTAAGGACCCAAATTCTACCCTTGAAATTTTGTCCTTTATTTTAATCCTTTCATGCATACATTCATCATTTTACTTTAATCACTCATTATTCATTCTGTAAAACCCCTTTTTAACATGTCATATTACCATACATTCTCTACTGCAGAAAAACATAATTCATTCATTTAATTCTTAGTAACTACCGCATACAACTAGTTATGGGTTTCCAAGAATCATAATGCCCATAATTACACATATCTAGTGTTACCATACTCAGAATTACATTCATCCCAAAAATAGCATCTAGTCAGCTATAATATGAAAGTATAGATAGAGAAATCTAAACTAAGAAATGCATAAAATTCCTAAGTGAGCCTCCTCCTCATATCTTTCCTTTACCTACAATGGGATTATCATAACAACACACAAAAGCAAGGGAGTAAGTCATTAGTTCAAAACTAACAGCACATGATAATCCACATTTTGAGTACAAATAAGCATTGGAATAAATTATCATCACAAGCACATAAATATAAACATTCGTAGTTCCTTCTTCTACCTCCATGTTGTTCATAATCACCCTATAGTATATATATCTCATAATATATATTCTATAGCATGCATATTCCTTTCATCCAAACATACTCACTTCTCATCATTCATATTCACCCTGTAGTATATATCCCATAATATATATTCTATAGCATGCATATTACATTCATTTCAAACATTCTCATTTCTCATCATTCATATTCACCCTATAGTATATATATCTATGTTAGGTATCAGTGGTTACAATACACCTAGAAGGGGGGGGGGTTGAATAGGTGTAGCGGTTAGAATATCCGCTTTTCGAAAAACAACACTTAATGCTGAGATACACCTAATTAATCGATTAACAGAACAGGGTAATCGATTAACACAATCAACACAGTCCACTTAATCGATTAACATAATGAATGTAATCGATTAACAAACTTGACTTAATCGATTAAACAGAGACAGTAAGCTTAGGCAGATACGATTACTTGCACGACAATTAAACGATAACAAAACGAATTTACAGAGCTTACAGATTTATTAGAGTATTAACAGTATAGCACAAAAACATATTAGCTATTAAATCTACTATACAAGTTAACCGATTAAATGCAATAAAGATAGAGAGATAGAAAAATCCTGCAACACGAATTTTATCCTGGTTCGTTTGCTTGTCCACCGCAAACTACATCCAGGCCTCCCGGCTGATTTGGGAGATTTTTCTTCACTATAATCGAATCAATGTTATTACATACACATCATCCAAATATAACACTTAGACAATTACAAGATAATAAAGACTCCTATTCTATGGTTTGACTCCCTTCCTACCGACAAAGAAAACCTTTCTTTCGGCGTAGCCCCAGCCAAGAACCTCTGTTCTTTTCTTATCCCTAAGTCTAAACACAATGAAGATACACTCAATCTCTTCGGCGATACGACACCTCGAGATTCCCAATGTTACAACAATTTCTCAATCAAAAAGAAAATAGAGTAAACTTAAGCTATCACGAAGCTTATATCTAACAAGAAAACGCTTTACTCTAATCACCTAATACAAACTCATGCAATATGAAAATGTATTAGTTTGAAAACAGAATGCATAGAATGTAAAAATCTAATCAAGAAGCATCAATAATATGCATGAACATGTGATATGAAAAGATGAGAAATATATCATGTAATGCACTCAATCCTAAAGCATGGAATTCTCTCTTTTCTAAACTCACAAATGCATTTACAATTAGATGCAACAATTAACACGAAAAATGCTCTAACTCTCTAAAAATGCAACATGCAACTTATGAGATCAATTCTGAAAAACGCAGTTTATAAAAAATTAATTCTGAAGCCCAATTAGTCGATTAACGAATGCCTTAATTGATTAAACTGTGAAAACAGTTAGATTAATCGATTAACCTATGCCTTAATCGATTAACAACATATTTTCATGTGTAAAAACTTCAAATACGTTATGCACTTAATTCATACATGTTTAACACTTAGTTTATGCCTAGAATGCACATATACATGTATTTATGTGATGCATGAACATATTATGAATAACATATCTCAAAAAGAAAATGATTTAAAAGTTTTATGCATATGAGACATGTATTAGGTGACTTAAGCCTTAGACTCAACCTAAACTAATCTCTAGTCTAAGCTTAGTACCAATCAGAAGACTTAAGCACGTTGATTTGTTGATGATCTTCAAGCTCTTATTAGCACAAGTTGTCCTCATCAAAACCATGACACATAAAGAGAGCTTTCCATAGTGTTCCTCTTGACATGCACACTTTCAATATATATCTAGACCTGTCAAAATGGGCCGGATATAGTGGGCCGGGCCGCCAAGGCCCGAAAAGGTATAAGGCTTGGGTACTAAAGTTTGAGTATTTTAGTTAAAACGGGCTTTTTAGCCCGGCCCGCCCGGGCCACAATAAATTCGGGCTCGGGCCGGGCTTACCCGTTCGGGTTCAGGCCATTGGCTGATCTTTGAAAAACTCATGCATGAAACTAAGATCATTTGCACTAAAGCACAAGTGTTCTGTTTTTTAAACAGTGTAATCGATTACACAATACTGGTAATCGATTACATGCTGATAAACTAATCAGACCTGTGCATTTTTCATGATGTAATCGATTACAATATACTCGTAATCGATTACAACATATTAAAAGCATCAGTTTTTTGCATTGGTAGTGTTCTGTTTTTAAACAGTGTAATCGATTACACAATCCTGGTAATCGATTACATGCTGATAAACTAATCAGACCTGTGCATTTTACATGATGTAATCGATTACAATATACTCGTAATCGATTACAACATATTAAAAGCATCAGTTTTTTGCATTGGTGTAAATAATAAAATAATTCGGGCCGGCCCGCCGCAGCCCGCAGCCCGCTTTGGGCGGGTTTGGGCCTCATTTTTAGCAACATAAAATATAACTGGGCTTTTTAGCCCGGCCCGTTTTAGCCCGAATCAAAAGCGGGCTAGCCCGAACCCGTCCGGGTAGCCCGTTTTGACAGGTCTATATATATCCCATAATATATATTCTATATCATGCATATTACTTTCATTTCAAACATTCTCATTTATCATCATTCATATTCGCCCTATAGTATATATATCCCATAATATATATTCTATAGCATGCATATTACTTTCATTTCAAACATTCTCATTTCTCATCATTCATATTCACCCTATAGTATATATATCCCATAATATATATTCTATAGCATGCATATTACTTTCATTCCAAACATACTCATTTCCCATTAATCGTATTCACCCTTAATCACATTCAACGAGTCTCCCCGCAAAGATAATCCCCTACCACATCGAGTAGGTCTAGTTAATTCTCCATACCACATTGGGCAGGTCTAGTTTATTCTCCACACCACATCGGGCAGGTCTAGTTTATTCTCCATACCACATCGGGCAGGTCTAGTTCATTCCCCATACCACATCGGGGAGGTCTTGGTTCGAGGTCTTAGGAGCTTAGAACTTGGATCCTTTATTTTTCTTTTTGCGATGTAAATTGTTACTTGGATGATTATATTCATAACTCTTTGACTTCCTACGTTTCTTTTGTGTAATGCTGGACATTAGTAGTATGTGGGTGTTTTGGAAACCCATAGTTTGTAATGTGCATAATTACTGAGGAAAGGAATATATGAATCATGATTTTCTTTTAATCGAACGTGTGTGAATATGGCGACCTGGAATAAGTATGTTGAAAATGTGATAGTAAGTATTGGAAAATGCATTCAAAAAGGAATAAAATAAGGAAAAAATTTCAAGGGTAGAATTTGGGTCTTTACAATATAGAATTTGGGTCTTTACAATATGGTATCAGAGCCTATGTCAACTTTGCGGCCTAGGGTATGGCTTGCATGCTTCTTTGTATAACTTATGTGAATTGTTTGTTGATTTTGTGATTGAATTGTGTTGGTTAGTATAAAGTGATGTGTGATTATGTGACCATTGTCGGTTGAAGATTTGGTTTACTAACAAGTTAATGAGCACAGGTACACATGGCTGAAAGAGGAAGAGGAACGAGTCAGAATGTTTCCAATGATCTGTTGGCATAGTTGGTAGAGGTGCTTCAAGGCCTGAATGAGAATTTACAAAATTTGGATCGGAGCGTGGCGCCAGGTCCAGGCTCGCACACCCTAGTTTCACAAGGACCGGCTGAGTACCGAGAGTTAGATAAATCCTGCAGGAGGAACCCTAGTCAGTTCAAAGGTGGATTTTCTCTGAATGCTGCTATTGAGTGGGTCCAAGGCATGGAGTGTGTAAGGACCCAAATTCTACCCTTGAAAATTTTCCTTATTTAATCCAATTCCATGCATTTAATCAATAAATCATGATTACCGAGTGACTAAATTTATTTAAAAGATCTCACTTCTCCCTCACACCTGATCTATGAACCAAATGTAACATACAACATCCGGTGACAGAAAAACATAATTCATTAATATAACCTAGTAATGGTCGCATACAATTAGCTATGGGTTTACAAAACACCCAGAGCTACCTATATCCCGAGTTACTAGTTTCCATGTTTAATGCCATATGCGACAATCAAGTTTATAATTACAAAATAATTTGTTCAAGTACAACCAATTACGATTACAAAAGAATGGGTAAGAGACATTAGAATAAAAGTCTCTAAGCTCCTAATCAAAACACCCATACTCCTTCACCTACCTGCAATGGGATTAACATTGACAATACACCAGGGAAACGCAAAGGAATAAGTCGTTAACTCATTAAATATCAATGTAAGATAATCCACATTTAATAAAGTTAAATACACAGTTTAAAATCAAGTTTGCTTAAAAGCCGAATTTCATCGTTCATATTTTTGAAAACCATGCTACATAACTTGAGCCAAAGTTTGCTACATTGCTTGAGCCAAAGCTTGCTACATTACTTGAGCCAAAGTTTGCTACATCGCTTGAGCCAAAGTCGATGACCAATCATGGTCGGCTAAAAACGAGTTTTATTTCCATTGGCACTCCACCAATACTTTTTCACGAGTTTTATTTTCATTGGCACTCCACCAATACAAAAATAGTAAATGCACCCGACATCATTACAAACATACACACATATGCTTATAACTACAAAGTGATTTACGAATCATTTTATTATTCCGAGTTTTATTTCCATTGGCACTCCACCAATACCAAAGCGGTAAATCCACTCCTCGTTGTTACAAACATACCCATATATGTTTATAACAACTAAGTGATTTACGCTCCATTGCGTTATTCTGAGTATTATTTTCATTGGTATTCCACCAATACATATACGGTAAATCCATTCCTCGTTGTTACAAACATACCCATATAGGTTTATAACAACTAAGTGATTTACACTTCATTTCGTCAATCTCATCAGAAAATCCACACATTATCCATTACAGTGCATAAGTTAAAGACTTATCCTTACCTCGGTGAGTGTTGGGTTTGGGTTCTGGGTAACTCCTCAAGTTCCACCGACACCGCCTCCAACCTTAGGATCTTTCCTCATCCCACCATATAACACAAGGTTAGTCACTTATACCAAATATCACATAAACAACTTATACTGCATTATTTAACCATACAAGATATTCATCATATTTTCAACATTAGAAAGTAAACTCATCTTCTACCTCTAGCATTTTAACCATTTTCCATTTTAACCACATTCTCTCTTTAGGGTTTTGGGGTTTTCATGACTAACCCCACACACCCTCTCATTTCTTGAAATACTAACTTTATACCAAGAGTTTATAAGGTCAAACCACATAAAATGAATCATAACTCAAAAGGATGAGTTTTCCATGGTTTCTCTCACTTTGAGAAGAGATCCATAATACCAAAAATGGGTTTTCAAGAGAAGAAGAGAGTTAGAATAGAGAGTTTTACCTCTTCTCAAGCTCTTGAACAAGAATCAAAGCTCCTAGACCTTGGGAATGCTCTCTTCTCTCACCTCTCTTCAATTCTTAACCTAAAAATGTATTTGGGGTTTCCCTCATTTAATGCTCTCGTCGGGTTCTCGCTTAAGCGAGAAAATCCCGCCCATTTTAAAAACTCAGATCTGATCCTCTCGCTCAAGCGAGAATCTCACAGTGTCCACAGCCCAAAATGCCATTTCTCGCCCAGGCGAGACAACTCTCGCTCAGGCGAGAATATTCCAGTATACTCCAGGATTTCACCCTCCCAGGTGAGCCTCTCTCGCCCAGGCGAGAATCTCTCGCTCAAGCGAGGATCCACCAGTATAGCCCAATATTTCACCCTCCCAAGTGAGTCTCTCTCTCATTCAAGCGAGAATCTCTCGCTCAAGCGAGGATCTCAGGACTGATACTATAATTTTAAAGGCTTAAAATTTAGGGCGTTACAGAGTGTACTACATAAATATGGGTGGAGTGGCGACCTCCAAATCCATTCCTCCCTAGAACTTCGGGCCTCAAAGAAACTTTGTTCACGGAAGGGGAAAGGGCAAGATGTTTCACGAAGAACGAAAGCCTTATTTTCCACCTGTTGGTGTTCGGGGTTACACTTCGCATGGGCCAAGGAACCATGCAAATATAGGAGGGTCACAGTTAAACTCTCCATCCTGGTGCAATAGGTGTAACCGAAGTCATGTTGGAGAATTGTGTCCTAGAACGACAAATAGTTGCTATTACTGTAAGGAGACCGGACATATCAAGAGGTACTGTCCTAAGTCACGGCAGAGTATGAATGCTATGGGGACTGGACGACCTCAATCTATCGGTGGAGTGGTTACCATCTGTAGTGCAGAGGCATCAGAAGCGGATGGTCTGATCTAGTGTAGGATGTATGAGGAGGAGGGGAACGAAAGCCCACGATCATATGCTCTAACTAGTGTCCATCGTAACCATAGTTATCAAGGGTCGAAACCTACTGTTGGAGGATTTCAACCCGACGTATTTCCTATGTGCAGCAAATGTGGGCGGGAGCACGCGGGAACAATTTGTCCTGGTTCGGGGAATGGTTGTTTCCACTGTAAGGAAAAGGGACATATAAAGAGGTTTTGTCCGAAGTTGACTCGGAATGTAAGTGCGGTGAAGGTTGGGATGCCTAGTACAACGAGCCGAGTGAGCACCATGAGTGGCACGGATACGTCCGGTGTTGACGGTTTGATCCGAGGTAAACGCATGGTGACAGGTATTCCTTGTTTAGTGTTGTTGATTTGGGAGCGACACACTCCCCTGTATTTGTTAAAATGTGTAAACCGACTGAAATTGCTAACTGAGTCGTTGCCTATCGACTGGGTCGTATACACCCCAACTAGTGGGCTGACGGTGGTATTGACGTTTATGTTCTAGTGTCCGATTGTAGGAAAAGGTGGCACGTTTACAGTGGAACGAGCTATAACATGAAGAGTCGTATGTCATGCTATGTGGTTTCCTACATGTTCCTATTTGAGATATGTTGTTGCTTATCTTGTCAGTCCTCAATATTAAAAACAAATATGCATGAGGTAAAGATTAACCGATTATGAGACTCAACGACTAAATATCTACATCTTTATTGTGTGACATGTAATCGTGCAAAATTTTAAATTGTAGAAGTCTGCTAACATGTGCCTGACTGTTTTGCCTGGGAATGAAAATGTGTGTCTTGACCTATTCCTGCATATGAGTTTGCTTGCAATTCATGAAGGTTTAAAAAGTTGAATGAAGTGGGTAATTCGTGTGTAACATGTTCTGTATGACAATGGTGAAATATTCCTTAGAGATTAATTGTTAATATCCGATAAATTGTTCCGCGATGTGTTAATTGTTACGGTAATGACTTGAATAGTAAGGTAATGATTCACGTGAACATGTGGATGGATATGTTGTACTGAAGGTACTGAACATGAAGGGTTGGTTTTAAAAATATTGTGTTAAAGAGGAAATTAAATGAAAGATACCTAGTGTGTTTTGAAACGACTAAGTCTGGTATCCTTGTTTTAATGAGTTGCTAAAAGTTAGACTTTCTTGTTTGCATTAGTTTGCATGATTATACTAAAGGTAAAACTCATGGTTCAAAGTAATGAATGAAGTGGGTGAAATACCTAAATGTCATTATGAAGAGTGTGTTTGCTTAAAGATGAAAATTCCTTATATGTTAAAACTTGAAGTGACTTTCTAAACCTTTAGAAATTAAAAGTGGACCAGTATGAAAAACAAAATAGGCATAATAAATTTAAGGTGGCAAATTTTCATTTTGCCAATGATTTCTTGTATGTGCATAAATCTGAACCTTGAGGATAAACATGGATGTTGTGTTGCTTAAGTTTTAGCGGTTTAATGGATAAACAAAATTTTGTTCTATGCTTTGTGGAAAGTAGTATTAGGAATAGCAATGTCATCTTAATTGTTGTACATGAAACTTTTGGTATATGGTGATTGATCTTTTGTAGTGAAATGATTAAAACTCGTGATATAGTGGTATTGTAACCCCAAATTATCTGCTTGATATTGTACTTACAAAACCTATTTTGTTTCATGTGTGTTAATGATTAATATGCATGATTGAAGTATTATGTGGCATAGGTAAGTTTTGTTAGATGGACTGTGAGAACTCTAATGCCCCGAATGAAATGTAACTCCAGAAATAGCTAGCCTTTGAAAATCTTAATTTGAAGCTTTCGGTGTCACATGAGAAAAATGGATTTTTTTAAGCTACTTTGAAATGATTATGAAAACCTTGTTTCACGAGATAATTGCTACGAATCTTATATCTAAACTATTTTTGAACGTCATTTGGGGTGAAGTGCAGAATGTGGCTAAGCATTAACTTAGTTCCATATTGAATGTCCAAAAGCTTAACAACTGCATTC
This sequence comes from Lupinus albus, assembly GCA_009771035.1. Lineage (NCBI taxonomy): Eukaryota > Viridiplantae > Streptophyta > Magnoliopsida > Fabales > Fabaceae > Lupinus > Lupinus albus. The sequence continues at coordinate 6,803,866 of CM020010.1, forward strand.
TGTGTGAATGTAATGTTGCTAAAAACTTCGTGGAGTACCTCTGACTAGGTGTTTCTAGACATGCTGTAGATGTGAGTACTAAATGTATATTTGCAATTGTAAATGAAATATCCATACATACCGTAAATTATTGGGTTGAGTGTTTGTAAAATTGCAATGAGCATTGGTGGCCAAGCATGTGGTTCAATTGAGTCTGTGACTTTGTATGCCTAGTTGAGACTATGAACTAGCAAATCTTCTTAAACTGCAATCGTTGTAGTAAGAATGTTTGGTTGAGTTGGATAATTACTTGGTAATTTTATTTGGTACTTGGACTGACTCCAAAAAAAATCTTGTTTGCCTAAATGCTACTTGTTGGATGACTACCATGTTTCGGTGTGTAGCAAGTACGAATTGAAATGCTATTGAGAATTTTTTAGTAAATTGTGATTATTGCTCATTTGTGGAATGAAATGATGTTATTTCTATTGAGTGGAAGTCGATCTAGAATTTGCATGTAGGATGTGAACTTGTACGTCTTGGTAATTGATGGGTATGGAGTCCCACTTTCTTCCGAATTTGAAGGTATTAATGTGAATCTCGCTTTTTATGTTGATCGTTTTGAACGATGATTGTAGTAATAGATCAGGGAGATCTATTGTGACTGAGGGAATGTTTGGGGAATCTTTATTCTGGTTATGATAATTTTCTCTTTGTTGTCCTGATGTTTGACCTTGGTTTATGGACTCCTGAGGTTAGTCCATGAATTGGCTGTGTGGTATCACAGTTGCGTGGTATGTGCCATTGTATGTCGTATAAGAAATCTTAATGGTTTGGACGGTTGGGTCGAAGCTTGGTTGAGTGTATTTTATGCCTAATGTTTAGGTGATGATGGTGTCCTCCTGAGAGTAACCTAATCAAAATTTTGGGGACGAAATTTCTTTTAGGGGAGGAAGATTGTAACACCCTAGATTTTAAAGTCATTAAATTATAGTATCAGTCCTGGGAGTCTCGCCTGAGCGAGAGAAATGTCGCCTGGGCGAGAGAGGCTCACCTGGGAGGGTGAAATCTTGGGCTATACTGAAGGATTCTCGCTTGAGCGAGAATTGCCTCGCTTGAGTGAGAGTGGTCTCGCCTGAGCGAGAATTGTCTCGCCTGGGGCGAGAAAAGTGGTATTTTGGACCTGTCGAGGCTGTAAGATCCTCGCTTGAGCGAGAGGATCCTCGCTTGAGCGAGAGATGCCTCGCCTAGGCGAGAGGGTCAAATCTGAGTTTTTAAAATGGGCGGGATTTTCTCGCTTGAGCGAGAATGGGCTCGCTTGAGCGAGAACCCGACGATTTCCCTTTAAAATAGAAATCCCAAAAACATCTTAGGGTTAGAACTTTGAAGAGAAGAGAGAGAGGAGAGCTTTTCAAGAGCAAAGAGCCTTAGGAATCATCTTAGAGCTTGAGAAGAGGTAAACCTCTTGTTTCTAACTCTTCTTCTTCCATTCTAACTTGTTTTGGGTGTATGGATCTCTTATCAAAAATATGAGAAACCATGGAAACTCTTCTGTTTGAGTTGTAGTTCGTTTTATTTAGTTTCTCTATTGTAAACTCTTGGTTTAGAGTTAATATTCAAAGAATGGAAATGATTTGTGGGTTGATCCATGAAAACCCCAAAACCCCAAAATAAAAATGTGGTTATAAGAGGAAATGTGTTAAATGTTATATGATGAAGAATATGTTGTGTGTGGTTTGTTTATCATAAGGATGTGTTATGAGTTGTTAATTTGTTATATGAGGTGAAGGTTTATTGTGATAAACATATATGGGTATGTTTGTAATAATGGTTGTGTGATAAGTGTGTAATGGCAACAAATGGACATTATTATGTGGTATGAGAATGATTGTGTTATGAGTATGTGTTCTAATGTTGAATACAAGGTGAATATGTATGTCTTGAATGGTTGGAAACTCTTAATGAAGTAGTTTTGGAAATATTTAAAATGTGTGAATCCCTTGTATGTATAAAGATGAAATATGAGTTGTTTATGTGTTATTATGAATAAATGACTGACATTATTGTTATTGGTGGGATGAGGAAAGATCTTAAGGTTGGAGGAAATCACGGAGGGAACTGTTAAAGTTACTCGAAAACGACTTCAACGCTCACCGAGGTAAGGATAAGTCTTTACTTGTGCATTTGAAATAGAAAATGTGTGTATTTTCTGGTTGTACCATAATTAAGTTGTGAACCACGTATTTGGTATAAACATATATGGGTGTGTTTATACTAATGATGGCGTGGATTTACGGGCCTCATAGGGTGCCATCCCTATACTTGAATGGAAACTATTGTTGTATGTGAACTCGATCAAAGGAAGCATACCATCCCAACTCCCCGGTTGTTCCAGAACACATGCCCTCAGAAGGTCTTCCAACGATTGTATGGTCCTTTCAAATTGTTCGTCTGTTTGTGGATGATAAGTGGAGCTCATTTTCAACTTAGTCCCCAAAGCGGATTGCAAACTAGTCCAAAATTTCGAAGTGAAACGGGGATCTCTATCCGATACAATGCTCTCGGGTATACCATGCAGTCGAACTATTTCCCGGATATACGATCCGCCAATCGCTCCATAGAATACCTCATATTCATCGGTAAGAAGTGAGCAGACTTAGTTAACCTATCCACTATTACCCATATTGAGTCATACGCCTTCTGAGTTCTCGGAAAACCCAACACAAAGTCCATTGAAATACTATCCCACTTCCACGCAGGAATTTCCAGAGATTGTAACTCTCCCGTTGGCCGCTGAAGTTCAATCTTGGCTTTCTGATAGACGAGACAACTCGAGACATACAAAGCCACATCTCTTTTTAACCCAGACCACCAAAATAGCTTTTTCAGATCTTGGTACATCTTCGTAGTTTCCAGGTGAAAACTCATTTTACTCTTGTGTGACTCCTCCAGAACACTCTTTCGCAATTCCGCGTCCTAAGGCACACACACCCTTCCCTTATATCTCAACATTCCACTAGAATCCGACTCAAAATCAGTCTCCTTCCCACTAGTCATTAAATCGCGTTTAGCTTTCAACTCACGATCCTCAATTTGTAACCTCCTAATCTGGTCAAACAACTCGTTGGTCACCTTGAGCATTCCCAAAATTACACTATGAGGTTTCAATTGGACGGCTAGATTCATATCTCGGAACTCCTCAATTAATTTAACCTCGCGGATCATCAACGAGGACACGTGTAATGATTTCCGACTCAACGCATCAGCCACCACATTGGCTTTTCCAGGGTGATATTGTAAGCCAAAATCGTAGTCCTTCAAGAATTCCATCCATCTCCTTTGTCTCATATTCAATTCCTTCTGGTCGAAATGGTATTTCAGACTCTTATGATCACTGAACACCTCAAACCTCACACCATAAAGATGATGTCTCCAAATTTTCAGCGCAAATACCACAACCGCTAACTCCAAGTCATGAGTAGGGTAGTTCTGCTCATGCGACCTCAACTGTCGCGAACCGTATGCAACAACCTTTCCTTCCTACATCAAGACACAACCTAAACCTTGCTTGGAAGCATCACAGTACACACTGAAGTCACGACCATTACACGGAAGAACCAACACAGGTGCCGTAGTCAACCTCCGCTTCAACTCTTGGAAACTTTCCTCATATCGGGTTATCCATACATATGGTTCTCCTTTTCTGGTTAATTTCGTTAGCGGTAATTCTAACTTTGAAAACCCTTCTATAAACTTCCGGTAGTAACCCGCCAATCCCAGAAAACTCCTAATCTCCGTAACTGACTTGGGTACTACCCATTCCATAACAGCTTCGACTTTAGAGGGATCTACTACCACTCCTTCTTGAGATATCACATGCCCAAGAAAATTCACAGACTCCAGCCAAAGTTCGCATTTTGATAGCTTTGCAAACAACTGATTACTCTTTAAAACCCCAAGAACAATTTTCAGGTGTTCTGCATGTTCTTCTCGACTCTTTGAGTAAACCAAAATGTCATCAATAAATACCACTACGAATGAATCCAAGTATGGGTGAAAATCCGATTCATGTAGTCGGTAAATATTGTTGGTGCATTCGTCACTCCGCAAGGCATTACCAAATATTCAAAATGCTCATACCTACTTCTGAAGGCCGTCTTAGAAATGTCCTCAGACTTCACTCTGAGTTGATGGTAACCAGATCTGAGATCAATCTTAGAAAATACCATAGCTCCTCTTAATTGGTCCATCAAGTCATCAATCCTAGGCAACGGATACTTATTCTTAACGGTGACCTTGTTCAACTGTCTATAGTCGGTGTATAACCTCATACTCCCATCTTTCTTCTTGACTAACAACACTGGTGCACCCCACGGAGAAACACTAGGACGAATGAACTTTTTCGCCAACAAATCTTCAATCTGCTTTTTCATCTCAGCTAGCTCTAAAGGTGCCATTCTATAAGGGGCTATAGAAATGGGTCCCGTCCTTGGTATTAAATCGATGGAGAATTCAACTTCTCTCACTAGAGGTAAATCCGCAATATCGCCAGGAAATACTTCGGGGAAGTCACATACTACCGGTATGTCATCAACTCTGGGTTTCTCGTTACCCTCCATTGATGCCAGCAACATAAACACTGCTCCCCCTTCCTTAAGGGAATTCCTGACTCTCTTAGCTGACACTAGTTCCGAACAGCTCGACTTATCGGAAGACTCATACTGATCCCCGAACACTACAGTCTTATCGGCACAATTAAGCATCAATCGATTGGCCGACAACCAATTCATTCCCAGAATTATATCTAATTGGGTCAGGGGTAAGCATATTAAATCTACAGTAAACATCCTACCATTGACTTCTACCGGACACTAAGATGTACAAGTTGACACCACCATAGATGCACTAGTAGGGGTGGACACAACTAAGTCAAAGGGCAACAACTCAGTCGGCAACCCCAGTCGTTCTACACAATCAATAGATATGAAAGAGTGTGTTGCTCCCGAATCGAACAACACTAAAAGTGGAATATCTGTCACCATACAGTTACCTTTGATCATACCTTCAACATCGGATGCTTCGGCACCACTCATGGCAAATACCTTGCCAGTGTTTCTAGGCCTCTCCACATTCAAGCCACTCGAACGCTGGTCCAACTTGGGGCAAAACTCCTGATGTGTCCCGGCTCCTTGCAATTGAAACACCCATTCCCGGATCCGGGGCATACACCCCCAAAGTGATGCCTACCACATTCGTTGCACAAATAAGGAGATTTCAATTGTGACCCTCCAGCGTTGACGTTTGTCCTCGACCTATGCGAACCATACCTCCAATTTCCCATAGGTGGAGAGTAGGGCTTTCGTTCCTCTTGAAACTCCCTGCCTTTTCCCTTCCCTTGCTCATAGTGGCGTTAAGGCCGAAAATTCCTCGGAGGATTGGGCTTGTGAACGACCACTTCATATGCTCTCATATCGTCTTCGTACATCCTACACTTCTTGACCAAGGTAGGAAAATCATAGATCTCTTGATGTCCAAACATCATCCTCAATTTGGGCTTCAGGCCCGACTCAAACTTAGCACATTTAGACCTCCCGTCCACCTCCAGCTTATAATAGGGACAATATCGGGCCAATTCTTCAAACTTGGTCGCATACTCTCCCACCGATAGATCCCCTTGTTCTAACCGTAGGAACTCCATCTTTTTCTTTCTCTTCAAGTCAGCTGGAAATTATTTCTGGAGGAACTTTCCTTTGAAGGCTTCCCATGTGATGGCTTGTCATTCCGATTCCATTTGCCTCCGAGCATACTCCCACCAGTTCTCAGCATCCTTAACCAGGACATATGAGGCATAAGTCACCTTCTGAGCACCGGAACATCCCATGGCTCTGAATATCCGCTCCAAGATTTGGATCCATTCATTTGCCGCATCGGGAGCAAATCCACCTTCGAACTGAGTAGGATTGCGTCTACAAAACTCATCCAATCCCCGATACTCTACCGGTCCTTGAGGTGCCAAAGGGTGTGGGTTCGGGCTCGGTGTCGCGTTCTTGTTCAGGTGCTGCAAGTTCTCATTCATGTTCATCAGCACAGCCGCAATTTGGTCCAATAGATCATTTTGACCCGATCATCTCCCTCTTCCTCTTCCTCTCCCAGACATCTCGTAACGGGTACCTGCACTCACTCACTTGTTAGTAAACAAAATCTTCAACCGACAAGGGTCACATAATCACACATCAGTTTATACTAAACAACACAATTCAATCACAAAATCAACAAACAATTCACATAAGTCATACAAAGAAGCATGCAAGCCACACCCTAGGCCGCAGAGTTGACATATGCTCTGATACCATGTTGTAAAGACCCAATTTATACCCTAAATTTTTTTGTCCTTTTACTTCAATAACATACATGCACTACTAATTAATTTTCGTCATTTTAACCCATGAATATTCTTTCCCATGTATTTATAATTCACGTTTCTTATTAGCAGGTATCCTACTCAAGCTATTTGGGGTTCAAAACTCATAAACATCAAATATTAATTAAAGAGGGGACTCCGTCCCCACATATTTGTCAATAATACATCAAATCCTAAAGAACGAGGTTACAGATTAAATTGTTTAAGTTATGGGTACGATTACGTGCATAATACAAAACAACACGTGAACGTCCCTATGGCAAAATAAATAAGAAACTAAACTATGTCATCCTCCGAATCCGTTAATCCTTAGCTTTACCTGTACACCGATTATCACAAATGGCACCATCAAGAAACAAAAGGGAGTAAGACAACAAATTCAAAATAATCAGTATATGTACATCGGAATAGGATAATTATAATACAAACATATATATATATATAATTCTGTCAGTAACATAATTCAACTGTTAAGATGCAATAAACTATCAATCTACCATTTATCAACCACATTTAATAGAAATTACTCCAAACCATGCAGGGCAAGTCTATGCCACAAAGGCGAATCAATACCACATAAGGCAAGTCTATGCCACAAAGGCGAATCAATACCACATAGGGCAAGTCTATGCCACAAAGGCGAGTAAATACCACATAAGGTAAGTCTATGCCACGAAGGCGAATCAATACCACATAGGGTAAGTCTATGCCACGAAGGCGAATCAATACCCCATAGGGCAAGTCTATGCCACAAAGGCGAGTCAATACCACATAGGGCAAGTCTATGCCACGAAGGCGAATCAATACCACATAGGGCAAGTCTATGCCACAAAGGCGAGTCAATACCACAAAGGGCAAATCTATGCCACGAAGGCTAATCAATACCACATAGGGCAAGTCTATACCACGAAGGCTAATCAATACAACTTCCATATAAGGACATTCATCACTCTATTATCATAATAATAAGTCCAATACGTTTACCTTTCTCATTATATCATTAAGTATGGAAACGCTTCTCCCTTACCTTGGTGTGTGTTGGCGTTTGGTGGCTTGTTAGTATCTACTCCGCTTCCTCCAACCTTAGGGTCTTTACCCATTCACACACACACAAAAACATAATCAATAATATATTCGTAACATCACATTATAACTCATTTTACATATTTCAACCACAAAATAACTCATACCCTGAAGACTCTCGAAACTATCTCTATTGAGACTCCAAACATGTATTTATAAACATTTAACCCCTCATCCCACATCATCAAACATAAACGACAACCCAACTTAACATTTTCACTCCATTTCTTCACCATTTCGTTTCTAGGTTTTGGGGTTTCCTACTATCAACATTTTTGAAACATCATTTCCAAATATACACTCTATACTACGAGTTTTCAAGAAATAAGTTAAATAAAACGAAACACCACATCAAAGGAGAGAGTTAGGTTGTTTTCCAACTCAAAGAGAAGAGACCCAAATAACCATAATGAGTTTCTAAGTAAGGATAAGTGTTAAAATCAAGAGGTTTACCTCTTCTCTAGCTCCTCTTAGCCTTTATGCGAGCTCTAGCCAAGAAAATCGCTTCCTCTTCTCCTTTCTCTCAAAACCCTCCCCCATTTTCGTGTTTGGGGCTCTATTTTAGGGTTCAGGATTTTAGATTCTTGCCCAAGCGAGAATACGTCGCCCAGGCGAGAAATCCCGCCTTTTTAAATTCTCAAACACTGATGCTCTCGCAAAAGCGATGGATTATCGCTCAAGCGATGGATACTCGCTCAAGCGATGGATTCTCGCTCAAGCGATGGATTCTCGCTCAAGCGAGAATCCTTCAGTGTCAACACACTCTCCCTCGCCCAAGCGAGCCAACTCCCGCTCAAGCGAGGCTTCTCTCGCCCAGGCGAGCCACATCTCGCCCAAGCGAGGCTCCCAGATAAAATCCTAGGAGAAATACTAATACCCTCGCCCAAGCGAGACTATCTCGCTCAGGCGAGAATCAGTCAGTAGCTCCCAAACTGACTGAGTTTCACCATGTTCCAATTATCAAACTTTTAGGGGATTACAAAACTCCGGCTCGAGTATAAGAAGCAAAACTCCGGCTCGAGTATATGAAGCAACACTCCGGCTCGAGTATATGAAGCAACACTTCGGCTCGAGTATATGTAGCACGTTTTCTTTTTAAAATAAATGAGAATCTACTTTTAGCTAACCTTAAGGGGTGTAGCGACTTTGGCTCAAGTTATGCAGCAAAGAAATTGAATTTCAAAATGGTTTACTAACCCCTTTAAAATGTGGATTATCTTAAAATGGTATTTATTGCCTTGATGACTTACTCCTTTGCATGTTGTGTGTATTTGCCATTGATAATCTCATTGCAGGTGAACAGAATAGTTGAGGATGCTTGGTTCGAGGCCTTAGGAGCTTAGAAATTGGATCCTTTATTTTGCTTTTTGCGATATAAATTGTTACTTGGATAATTGCATTCATAACTCTTTGACTTCCTACCTTTCTTTTGTGTAACGCTGGACATTAGTAGTATGTGGATGTTTTGGAAACCCATAGTTAGTCATATGCGGTAATTACTGAGGAAAGGAATATATGAATTATGATTTTCTGTTAATCGAACATGTGTGAATATGGCGACCTGGAATAAGTATGTTGAAATTGTGATAGTAAGTATAGGAAAATGCATGCAAAAAGGAATAAAATAAGGAAAAAATTTCAAGGGTAGAATTTGGGTCTTTACAATATAGAATTTGGGTCTTTACAAACATTCAGCATAATCTTAAAGTACTTATATTGTCTCTTCATTTCTGCTTAGAGTGGAATGTTGGTTAATGATTAGTGTGACTTCTTGTGTTTTGATTCCATTTATTTAAAAATGACAATAATCAAAAATATTTTTTACCAAATGAATTTAATGAAATTTTGTAGTATGGTTATAGCTTTTGTCCTCTCTAACTTCTCCTAAAATGGAAAGATGTATTTGATTAATATTATCTCTTGTCCCCTAATTAAACCTTCTTTCACCTTCAACTTCCTCAACGAAAAGACTCAGTATCTAATGAAATAAAATGACAATTATAATTTTTAGGAGTAAATGAAAGGAAATTATCATCCACTAGGATCTAATGCTTACTGAATATTTTGGCATAATTTGCACCTTTCTAAACTTATGAATTTTTTGTATGTCATTTGACTCCATTACCTAAAACTTAGCACTAACAATGAGAATTATTTAAAATTTATTAAAAATAGGTTAAGCCATAGCCCTTTTAATTCATTAGTGCATGCACTTGTTCATTAAAATGGAGGCCATTAATTAGTCTTTGTCTAATTAAATACAATAACAAAGTAAAACCAATGAAAAATTTTAAATTGGATAAAGGTAAAACGTCAAAATGATTATCCAAAATTGGACTTTCAAACCTATGTTTATCCATTCACCCGTATTAAGGTAATTTTTGCAATTTTATAAAGTCACGAATGAGTTTTTTGTCCAAAAAGGATCATCTGATAATTTTGACTCAAATCAGAGATTCATTCTTCGAAAAATAATTTTATCAAAACTAATGCTTACTGAATATTTTGGCGTGATGTCCATCTTTATAAACTCATAAATGTTTGTATGCCATTTGACTAAATTACCACAACAAAGTAATATCATCCAATGTCTTTTGGAGGCCATTAATTAGTCTTTGTCTAATTAAATACAATAACAAAGTAAAACATTACTATAATATTATTCAATGGGCTTTTAAAGAATATTATTTATATATATATTGACTATAGGGTGGGGATCCACTTATTCCAAGAGTAAAAGTTTTAAACTTACTCCACATCTTAGCCTTCAATTCTAGGGAAATCCAATGGTTTAGATCTACCGACTAATTCAAACCATTGGATTTCCCTAAAATTGATGGCTAAGATGTGGAGAAAGTTTTTTAGACTTACTATTGGAGTCAATTGATCTCCCCTCTTGACTATAATATTGTATATATTTTCTTACTCATATTTCTATTTCTAATAATTGCAGAAATGACTATATATATATATATATATATATATATATAATATTTATATGATGAATAATGTGCTGATTATACATGTTATATTCACTATACGTAAATATTAAACTCATAAAAAGTCAATCTCTATGTATTTAATAATAAAAATAATTGTATTATTAGAGAACTTATATATTTTTTCATACACAAAAACTTATATTATATTTTAGTTATTCTTTTTATGTTAAAGTCATTACTGTAATTATTAGAAATAGAAACATGAGTAAGCAAAATATACAATATTATAGTCAATAAATATATATATATATATATAAATAATATTCTTTAAAAGCCCATTCAATATATATAGTCAATATTAAATACTGAAATATACACGATAAAAATTAATCTACTATGAACGTTATCTGTTTTCTATTTAAACTCATAGAAAGAAAATGAGAAGACACAAAGAAATCAAACTCTCATTGTAACTAAGGAAAACATCATTCGATGGTAGCAGCAAAACCGGTTCGTTCCGTGTTAACCATTGTGGCATGGATCATAATAGGGATCAGTAGTATTGATGCTACCACATGGTGCATAATAACGAATACTGCCTCTCCCGCTCGGTTGCAGCCACATTTGGACTATGCATGTAGTCATGGAGCTGATTGTGGTCCTCTTCAACCTGGTGGAGAATGCCATATTCCATACAATATTTATAGTCATACTGCATATGCTTATAATAGTTACTATATACACTGGGGAAAAATACCTACAGCCTGCTATTTCAATGGCACAGCCCAAATTACTTTTACTGATCCCAGTAAGAATATTTATCTTTTTTCATTTTATGATACTACTGTTTTTATATTATTTGACGATCTTATCTAGTAGGATAAAGACTTGATTGTTGTTGTTATTAAATTATGGACAAAGCTATTTCATAATCCATATTATGTTGTGTTTATAATTCTGTTACAAGGGCTATTAATTATTTGCAAATTGACTTTATATTTTTTCTAGTTTTGTAGTTTAAAATTTATTTGTAATGGTATAGTTTAAACAAAAAAAAGGAAGTTTTGGTATTTTTCTACGAAGCAAATGTTGTCAAAATATAAAGTTTTGGTTAAGAATTGTCAGAAAGTGTAAAATAAAAGCAAAATGAAACTGAAAAACAATTTAAAACAGTAAATTCAAAATAAAAAGAATTGATCTTATGTGGTTTCCTTTTGTGGTGTCTACAGGCCCTACAAGGCAGTGCAGGTTTCCATCTTCTTTATAGAGGTACGTGTGTCCGCTTCCTAATTTAACTTTTGATATTTCATTCTTGTTAACTAACTCTTATAGATAAGGAAAATGTTATTAAAATTTTACCGATCAATATACGGGTATCATAATATAATAATTCAACCGATAGATCATTAATTAAATTAAACACCAATAAATTTAGATATACAATTATAGAAAATGTTGTAACGTCCTGTTTTGGGGATCAGTATTCTGGTTTAGCTCCATGATATGATATGATTTTCTAACTATGAATAAAGAACTAATCTATGTTGAAATAAATGTTTGTCTCTTTCATTAAATGTTATTTATTTCATTTTAATTTGTTATTTTAATAAGCATCAAATTTTATACTAAATAAGAAATATCTTCATTCCCGTAAGAGTTAGGATCCTCTACATTAATGGAGAGGTAAGTGCTTTAATAACCAAAAAAGAAATGCAACTTCCAATGACATATATCCCTTTGATTACCATGAAATTACGATTTTTGCAATTAAAAATAAAAGGAAAAAATCTCCATTAATGGAGAGGTAAGTGCATTAAAAACCAAAATGAAATGTAACTTTCAATGAGTGGGTTAAGAGGAAGAGTTTACCCTACTCTGTTAATTAAATGTTGAAAAATATATTATTTAGATATAATATTATTTAAATGAATTTGTTTTTATAAAAAACCTTTTATGCTTAGTGATAAAAGCATGTCTATCAAGGATATGATTTATAAATACTTTTTTTTGTGATGCGTAAATATTTTTTAAAAGACTTAAGCTATTTGTACAATATAATTTGATGATTTTTTATCTTATAATAAAAGAATTTATTTTTTATCCCCAACTTTTTCATACAATAAATGAATCCACCATAATGTTTACCATTAATTAATTTATTGGGTGTATTCTTAGCCATTAATTCAATAGAGGGGAAGTAGTAACTATTTTATTTCTTCTAATGTTCAGGAATTATAAAGGAGCAAATACAACAATGATAGAATCTACGAAGAAAATTTCAAAATTGCAATAAAGTCATTAGTGCATTATATCATTGATGGCTATGTACTCTTAATAAGATTATTGTTATGGTCTTCCTAGTTTAATGTATGAGTTATAAGTATTACATTATATCATTTTATGGACATGTACTCTAAAAGAGTTTAATATAATAATAATAATACATTTCAAAAACAACTTACCGGAAGAATTCATGTCATATGTCACATTAAAATATAAACTATTAAACTTGAACAACATAAAATCGGAAAATTTATCAAAGTGGTGTACTTTGACTATATATTTACACCAAAGGTGTAACTTTTAGAATTATTATTACAAGATTGGTGTACTTTTCTCTGAAATCGTTTACCAAATCCAAGGTTTGTGAAATTAGTAAGGAATTTGTGTACCATATTCACGAATTTTGGTTGTCGTGTACTACATTCAAGGATTTCTGCAAAAAATGTGGATACGGTCCATAATTTCCAGCTTTAAATTTTTCCTTCTAACTTTTTGTAGATGTTCTCTATGATTTTAGAATGTTATCGATGAAGAATCTTGATTGTTTATTCAATTCTAACATGCATTTTCATTAGTGCATTGTTTCCTTGCTACTATGTCATGTAGTGTATCCAATAAATCTAGGGCATTTATATCTAATAAATCCTGAAATTGATAGAAGATATCATAAGTTAGTTAGACAAAATAGAAATTTACCTTTACATAGTCAGCCTTTTGCTAGAGTTTGTGTAATGAAAAGTCACAAATTTAACATCGCTTTATTTAGAGAGTGTTGTTGAAAGTCGTACATTTTTTTATTATCATTTCACACGTATTAATGTAATTTTTGCAATTTTATAAAGTCACGAATGATTTTTTTTTGTCCAAAAAGGGTAATCTGATAATTTTTACTCCAACCAGAGGTTTATTCTTCGAAAAATAATTTTATCAAAAATAATGTTTTTTAGATGTCTCAAAAACAATTTATCTCCGACTATAGCTGTAAAACCCCAGTCCTGACATGCGACCTCCTCCCTCTCCCGGGTCGATGAATCCACCGAGCGTATTATCCAACATCTTAAATACCCCCTGCAATATTTTATTCCCCCAAAGAGGAGCCTCCCACGACTCGAACTTGTGACCTCAAGGACAAATAGTCAATATTACCATGAGTCGCTACGATTAAGCTATGGATAACTAACAGTTATCTAATACCCAACGGTTTTATTCTAACATTAGTGGATGGTTTTGGAAAATTATTTACCAATTGTTAATTAATTTCAGATTAATGCTTGTAATAATAAAGTTACCATATGAGAAAGAAAGGTAGTATGCAACAAACTATCCTATGAAATCCCAAAAGTAGCAAAAAGCAATAAAAAAAATGCAGACTTGTGAGGTTGCCAATTACAAAAAATGCAGCACCAACATTTAACATTGTAAGGACCCAAATTCTACCCCTTGAAAATTTTTCTTTGTTTTAATCCAATTGTTCTTACATTCTCCTTTACTCCTTAACTAATCAATATTCATTACTTAAAATTTAGTTATCATACCATAATACGACACTTCTTTATAAGATAGAAAAACATAATTCATATATTTCCTCCCCAATAATTACCGCATATGACTAGCTATGGGATTCCAAAGTACCCATAGCTATGAATATCCAGCATTACAAAAATGTACAAAATAAATCAGTTAGGATTACAATCATCCAAGTATCAATTTACATCACACAAAAAGGAAAATGAGGATTCCAAGTTCTAAGCTTCTAATGCCTCGAACCGAACAACCTCAACTATCCCGTTTACCTGCAATGGTATTATCAATGACAAATACATAAAACATACGAAGGAGTAAGTCATTAATTCAATAAATATCATTAAGCGATAATCCACATTTTAAAAGGTTTAAATAAGCGAATTGGCGTTCGAATATAAATTCAACATATCATATTGCCCGTCTCATACTACCTCATTCATCATCTTTTGTCGATACGTTCATCCCTACCATACCTTGTCACCTTACTCATCAATACCACACCATATCGTTACCTTCCACATATATATTTACCTTTTCATTACCACATAGGGCAAGACATACATTTCAATACCACATAGGGTAAGTCATACTCAATATCACATAGGGTAAGTCATTCTCATTACCACGTATGGCAAGTCATTCACAATACCACGTAGGGCAAGTCATTCACAATACCACGTAGGGCAAGTCGTTCACATTACCACGTAGGGCAAGTCATTCACAATACCACGTAGTGCAAGTCATTCACAATACCATGTAGGGCAAGTCATTCACATTACCATGTAGGGAAAGTCATTCACATTACCACATATACATATTCAGAAATACCACACAATTTCTATCGTCATATATATAATTAACAACTTCCCCTTATCTTGTTGGGTGTCGGGGTCGGTTTTGGGTAACTTTGCAAGTTCCTCCGCTAACTCCTCCAACCTTACGATCTTTCCTCATCCCCACCAATCAACAACAAAAGTCAGTAATTTATCTCAACAACATATAAACGCTCATATATCATTTTGTAAACATATATGACATTCACACATTTCCAACATTTTCCAAAACCATTTTCATTAGAAGTTTCCAACTTTAAAACATACATATTTACTTTCTATTCTTACATTAGAACTCTTACTCATCTTTTCCATCAACCATTTTACCCATTTTCCCCTTTGGACACATTTTAATTTTGGGGGTTTTGGGGTTTTCATGAATCAACCCACAAAACCTTTCCATTCACTAAATACCAACTCTAAACTAAGAGTTTTCAAGGGAAAAACAACATAAAACAAACCATAAATCTAAAAGATGAGTTGCCATGGTTTCTCACATTTTAAGAAGAGATCCACCATACCCAAAATGAGTTTCAAAAGGAAGAAGAGAGTTAGAATCAAGAGTCTTACCTCTTCTCAAGCTCTTAGATGAGTATCAAATCCCATTGTCCTTAGAAAAGCTCTCTTTTCTCACCTCTCTTCAATTCTTAACCCTAAAATGTGTTTGGGGGTTTCTCATTTAATGCAACTCGTCGGGTTCTCTCTTAAGCGAGCCCTTTCTCGCTCAAGAGAGAAAATCCCGCCCATTTTAAAAAAACTCAGATCTGACCCTCTCGCCCAAGCGAGGGAACTCTCGCCCAGACAAGGCAGCTCTCGTTCAAGTGAGGATCCTCTCGCTCAAGCGAGGATCTTACAGCTTCAACAGGTCCAAAATGTCACTTTTCTCGCCCAGGCGAGACAACTCTCGCTTAGGCGAGACCACTCTCGCTCAAGCGAGCCAACTCTCGCTCAAATGAGGCAACTCTCGCTCAAGCGATAATCCTTCAGTATAGCCCAGGATTTCACCCTCCCATGTGAGCCTTTCTCGCCCAGGACTGATACTATAATTTTAAAGACTTAAATTAAAGGTATCACAAGCATAATCATAAAGCACTCATATTGTCTCTTCATTTCGGCTTAGAGTGGAATGTTGGTTTATGATTAGTGTGACTTCTTGTCTTTTGATTTGTAAAACCCTAAATTTACGTCGTTAATATTATAGTATCAGTACTGGGATTCTCGCTTGAGCGAGGAATTCCCCGCCTGGGCGAGAAAGGCTCACCTAGGAGGGTGAAATCCTGGGCTATACTGGAGGATTCTCGCCTGAGCGAGAGCTGGCTCGCTTGAGCAAGAGTGGTCTTGCCTGAGCGAGAGTTGGCTCGCCTGGGCGAGGAAGGCTCAACTGAGAGAGTGAAATCTTGGGCTATACGGAATGATTCTCGCCTGAGCGAGAGTTGACTCGCTTGAGCGAGAGTGGTCTCGCCTGAGCGAGAGATTGGCTCGCTTGGGCGAGGAAATGTGATGTTTTGAAGCTGTCGAGGCTGTAGGATTCTCGCTTGAGCGAGAGATGCCTCGCCCGGGCGAGAGATGCCTCTCCTGGGCGAGAGTTCCCTCGCCTGGTCGAGAGGGTCAGATCTGAGTTTTTAAAATGGGCGGGATTTTCTCGCTTGAGCGAGAATGAGCTCGCTTAAGCGAGAGCCCGACGAGACAACATTAAATGAGAAACCCCAAACACATTTTAGGGTTAGAAATTGAAGAGAGGTGAGAGAAGAGAGCTTTCCCAAGGGCAATGAGCTTGGATACTCATCTAAGAGCTTGAGAAGAGGTAAAACTCTTGATTCTAACTCTCTTCTTCCCTTTGAAACTCATTTTGGGTATGCTGGATCTCTTCTCAAAATGTGTAAAACCATGGAAACTCTCTCTTTCGAGTTAGGGTTCGTTTTATGTTGCTTTTACCTTGTAAACTCTTGGTTTAGAGTTTGTATTTCAAGAATGGAAAGGGTTTGTGGGTTGTAATGACCCGATTTTCATAACTCGAAAATTCTTTTTTAAAACCTTATTCATGAAAGCGAAATGATTACTTTTAAAAGACATTACTCGAACGGTTTGGAAAACCTGATTGAATATACATATTAGTTTAATTCATCTTTCAAGTGCGGAAACAATATATCGTTCACTTCATTAAAGCATATCATTGCACTTCCTTTCAATTACATAATCATTACAATTACCCTTTAACCAATGACACTTTTAATTACAAGTATTACTCAACTTCATTATACACTTACACGAAAGTTTGTTTATACATGAATTCACTTTAACATGTTCTTCATATTACAAATATTTATCATATAACATATCAATTACATATTATCTACTACCGCATCATGTACTCTTCTCTGCAAGTGTCCAATGCGCTACCTCCACAACCTGAACTCAAATATACAACACATACCAGGAAAGACAGAGGGAGTAAGAACCAACTACGGCGACCGTAGCGTGGATTTACATGGAGTAATAACATTAAAGCATTAAAACCACACACATCTAACATCAATCATGATAAGCATATCTCAATCAACACATATTATTCATATTCACCCTATAGTACACATATATCCCATACTATATATGTTCTATAGTGTGCATACTTATCCATCACATATTATCCATATTCACCCTATAGTACACGTACATCCCATACTATATGTGTTCTATAGTGTGCATATTTATTTATCACATATTATCCATATTCACCATATAGTACACATACATCTCATACTATATGTGTTCTATTGTGTGCATATTTATTTATCACATATTATCCATATTCACCCTATAGTACACATACATCCCATACTATATATGTGCTATAGTGTGCATATTTTATTCGTCCAAATCTACTCATTTCTCATCATTCATATTCACCCTATAGGATATATATCCTATAATATATATATCCTATGGCATGCATATGATTTTCATTCCGAGTATACACTTTTCACATCCTTCACATTCTGTAGTAATTTACCCTTGATCTCGTTCAACAATTCTGCACCGTACAAATAATCCCCATACCATATCGGGCAGGTCGAGTAATCCCCATACCACATTGGGCAGGTCGAGTTTCCACATTACACTCACATCCATGTCATACACAATCAACACAAGGCATCTCATTATTTTATCACCATGAATAACATACAACACCTTCATTGTCACAAACATACCCTTATCCATTATAATACATTCACAACTCAACACACATTCATTGTTACAACACACCCATACATGTTTATAACAATCAACCATTCACAACATACTCATTTTGATAAACATACTCATATCCATTTTAACACATTCACAACTCATCACACAATCCTTGTTACAAACATACCCATATATGTTCATAACAAATCAAACATCCATAACGCGCTGTGAGTACCCAATTTTGTCCGGCCCAAAATATCTTCTCAAATAAATAAACAACAATATCAATGTATTTCTACCTCAACTACACAAGTTTAAAATTTGGCTTTGATACAACTTTTGTCATATGCTAGAATTAAGAACATGAATCAATTGTATAACATTTGGTAATAAATTACATTCGAATTTACAGCATGCAATACAATAACTCAAGCCGTTGGCCATATGCTTAATTCAAGCGGTGATTGAGATTTGAATAACACTGCAATAATGCAAATCAATACAATTAAGGCAGTAATAACACTATTCAATACAATTAAGGCAGCAATAACACTGCAATAATGCAAATCAATGTCGTAATAACACCACAATATGCCTCATTCCAACCAGAACTTTCTATGTGCTACAACTATGCTTCATTTGGCCTTGAAAGAGACCGCATTCAACTTTTAAAAAAGGAAAAAAGAAACATCTCTCCTTTTCTTCAGCCAATACTTTAATAGGATGATTCTCTCATTATGGTGCATAAAGAGCCACATTTGTAGCATATATGGGGCATGGTCTTCTTCATAGAAGAGATGGCTTTTCTAAGCACACTCTCTCACGTGCACAACCAAATGGGAGATTCCAAGGATTCTTATTCTCTTTCATCACATGGTGGAATGGTAAGCTTGTCGTATATAACATCAATGCTCTTAGAAATGCTACTTATCCTATTTATTTTAAGAATTCATTGTACATTCACAACAAGATGATGACATTAGTATCTCATAAAACTATTCATGTGTTTTTCCACTAAACAAAATTTTTGCACTACATTTCCTCTCATCGTCACCATCCTTCTCACTCACTCCAAATCCTTCTCGTTCACCCTTGTTTTTCCATGTTTTTCATAATTTATTTTCATTTGTTATTTGTCTCTATTAATATATGATTTGATAACCACTATTCCAAATAAAGTAGTTTATTCTGTTGGTTGTTGCAATTAAGTATTCATTATATTTTATCATTTTATTCATTTGATTTGATCATTATATCATAAAAATTAAAATTTATTGAATGCACCGTATATATTTTAACTATTTAATTAAGAATTGAGGTATTACCTTCATATTAATCATTACGTATTTACGCCCATAAGCATCAAATAACTAAAGTTTTTTTCTTATAATATAATAAAATAATTTGACTCTTTAATTCAAAGATATCTTTATTTCGGAAAACTTCTTTATGATTTGATGCGGTGCGGACATTAGCTTCTGCTGCTTCGTCTATCTTAAAGATGATGAAATTTTAACTATATTTCAAATTTGTTCTAATTATTTTAAAACTTCTTTAAGTTTTGATGTGGTGCGGACATTAGCTTTTGTTGCTTCATCTTTTCTTAAAGTGGATAATATCCCTTTTTTAATCAAATAAACCAATCCCAACCGATTTTCAAACTAGAACTACGTAGTCTTGATTTCCCTATTGCATCTGGGGATACGTAGGAGCAAGATAATATCTTGTCAGACACAAAAATAAAAAATAAAATAATTTGTTTCAATCATTGAATGTTTAAATAATTTTTAAGGGTATAAAAAGTCCATGTTATTAGCGAGGGTACCGCTTTAGTACGGGCGGACGGGGTGCTAATACCTTCCCCAATCTGTAATCGACTCCCGAATCCATATCTCTGATTAAAAAGACCATTTTTATCCAATTTGGGCTCAAATTGAGTTTTCCATGTTTTAACCGCAAAAAACATGGTGGCGACTCCGAAAGAGGTCACGTGACTGCAAATCCGGGCGCGACACGCACCATTATCATAAACATACTACACACAACATATTCTTCATCCTATAACACATTAATGTTAGAACCATCTTTCATGACGGTGTATTACCATAAATGAGCATATGGCGTTTTAATTAAATGAATGGTTTTCCCACAAATATATCTCCACTTTTATGGCTAATACAACCTCATGTAAAATAAAGACTCTCACATGGACCACAAACACTCCAATGAGTTTCTATCCGTTAACGTGCTCCGATTCTTGAGGGAAATCGGAGAAGATGACTCTAATGAAATACTCTAAGACCACAATGGTCTTCTCCCTCACCTTAGGTTGCGTAAGCTCCGTTGCTCCGCAAAAGAGCCACATCTCCCTTCATCTCCTCTAACCTCAATTGTTGCTTTTTCACCTCCAAGCTTTTCCAAATGTCTCACCATGAAATAAGAGGAAGGTTTTGATGAGTTTTGAGGCTTAGTGGAGGGAAAAATGGTCCATTTGGGTGGAGCCACCGTTGGGAGAGAAAGGGGGAGAAAGAAAATGAAGATTAGGGTTTCTAGATCCCCTTTTTCACTTTTATAGCTCTGACGCTCTCGCCCGGGCGAGAACGGCTCGCTTGGGTGAGAATTTCGCGACTTTTTCACATTTCACACTGGAAAGCTCTCGCCCGGGTGCAGATTTATCGCTCGGGCGAGAATCGGACAGTATGCTAAGGCCCCCCTCTAGACTGGGCGAAAATCCTAGCTCGAGCTAGAATTTGTCAGCTTTTCCAGATTTCACTTTCACTCAAACGACCACTTCTTCGCTTGGGCGAGGTTCCTATACTTCTCAAACTTAAAACGTTGAGTCTCTCGCTTAGGCGAGACCCTCTCGTCCAAGAGAGAATGGTCAAGCATGCACCTCAACACCCTAAGTTTTCCAATCAATCCGAAAACAAAAATTGAGGTGTTACATGGGTTGACTCATGAAAACCCCAAAACCCTAAAGAGAAAATGTGGTTAAAGTGGAAAATGGGTAAAATGCTAGAGGTAGAAGATGAGTTTACTTTCTAATGTTGAAATATGAGATGAATATGTATATTTTAAATGGTTGTAAACTCATGATGAAAGTAGTTTCGAATCATTGAAAATATGATGAATATCTTGTATGGTTAAATAATGCAATATAAGTTGTTTATGTGATATTTGGAATAAATGACTAACCTTGTGTTATGTGGTGGGAATGAGGAAAGATCCTAAAGTTGGAGGCGGTGTCGGTGGAACTTGCGAAGTTACCAAGAACCAAACCCAACACTCACCGATGTAAGGATAAGTCTTTAACTTATGCATTGCGATGGAAAATGTGTCGATGTTGCTGGTTATGTACAATGAAATGAATCGTAAACCATTTTTTTGTTATAAGCATATATGGGTATGTTTGTAATAATGACGGTGTGTATTTACTATTTATGTATTGGTGGAGTGCCAAAGAAAATAAAACTCGGAATAATGAAATGAACTGTAAATCACTTAATTGTTATAAGCATATATGAGTATGTTTGTAATAATGATGGTGTGTATTTACTGTTTATGTATTGGTGGAGTGCCAATGGAAATAAAACTCGTTTTTAGCCGACCATGATTGGTTAGCGACTTTGGCTCAAGTAATGTAGCAAGCTTTGGCTCAAGCAATATTGCAAGTTTTGGCTCCAACAATGTAGCAAGCTTTGGCTCAAGCAATGTAGCAAGCTTTGGCTCAAGCAATGTAGCAAACTTTAGCTCAAGTTATGTAGCATGTTTTCAAAAGTATAAAACAAGGGAAATGGTTTTAAGTGTATCTAATTCTAAGTTTTTACTTAACTTTATTAAAATATGGAGTAACGTTTATTGACATTATTTGACGTTAACGACTTACTCCTTTGTGTTTCTGTGTATGGTCAATGTTAATCCCATTGCAGGTAGGTGAAATATGTAAGGACGTTTTGATTAGGAGCTTAGAGGCTTTTAATTTTTGGAGATCCTTATATTCATTCTTTTGTAATGTGATTAACTGTACTTAAACTTTGTAACTCTGGATATTCGTAGCTATGGGTATTTTGGAATCCCATAGCTAATTGTATGCGGTAGTTACCGGGATGCATGAATGAATTATGTTTTTCTGCTATGTCAAAATGTATGTATTTTGAGATTATGAAATGGGTATGAGTAGGAAAATGAGACTTAGGTTGACCTGATGGTAATTTTAGTTAAACATTTAGAGAAAATATATGAAGGATGAATAAAATAAAGAAAAATTTTCAAGGGTAGAATTTCGAGTCCTTACATGATTCCATTTATTTAAAAATGACAATAATCAATAATATTTTTTACCAAAAGAATTTAATGAAATTTTGTAGTACGGTTATAGCTTTTGTCGTCTCTAACTTCTCCTAAAATGGAAAAATGGTATAAGATTAATATTATCTCTTGTCCCCTAATTAAACCTACTTTCACGTTCAACTTCCTCAACGAAAAGGCTCATTATCTAATGAAATAAAATGACAATTATAATTTTAGGAGTAAATGAAATGAAATTATCATCCACTAGGATCTAATGCTTACTGAATATTGTATGTCATTTCTAAACTTATGAATTTTTTGTATGTCATTTGACTCCATTACCTAAAACTTAGCACCAACAATAAGAATTATTTAAAATTTATTAAAAATAGGTTAAGCCATAGCCCTTTTAATTCATTAGTGCATGCACTTGTTTGTTAAAATGGAGGCCATTAATTAGTCTTTGTCTAATTAAATACAATAACAAAGTAAAACCAATGAAAAAGTTTAAATTGGATAAAGGTAAAACGTCAAAATGATTATCCAAAATTAAACTTTCAAACCTATGTTTATCCATTCACCCGTATTAAGGTAATTTTTGCAATTTTATAAAGTCACGAATGAGTTTTTTGTCCAAAAAGGATCATCTGATAATTTTGACTCAAATCAGAGATTCATTCTTCGAAAAATAATTTTATCAAAACTAATGCTTACTGAATATTTTGGCGTGATGTCCATCTTTATAAACTCATAAATGTTTGTATGCCATTTGACTAAATTACCACAACAAAGTAATATCATCCAATGTCTTTTGGAGGCCATTAATTAGTCTTTGTCTAATTAAATACAATAACAAAGTAAAACATTACTATAATATTATTCAATGGGCTTTTAAAGAATATTATTTATATATATATTGACTATAGGGTGTGGATCCACTTACTCCAAGAGTAAAAGTTTTAAACTTACTCCACATCTTAGCCTTCAATTCTAGGGAAATCCAATGGTTTAGATCTACCCACTAATTCAAACCATTGGATTTCCCTAAAATTGATGGCTAAGATGTGGAGAAAGTTTTTTAGACTTACTCTTGGAGTCAATTGATCTCCCCTCTTGACTATAATATTGTATATATTTTCTTACTCATATTTCTATTTCTAATAATTGCAGAAATGACTATATATATATATATATATATATATATAATATTTATATGATGAATAATGTGCTGATTATACATGTTATATTCACTATACGTAAATATTAAACTCATAAAAAGTCAATCTCTATGTATTTAATAATAAAAATAATTGTATTATTAGAGAACTTATATATTTTTTCGTACACAAAAACTTATATTATATTTTAGTTATTCTTTTTATGTTAAAGTCATTACTGTAATTATTAGAAATAGAAACATGAGTAAGCAAAATATACAATATTATAGTCAATAAATATATATATATATATATATAAATAATATTCTTTAAAAGCCCATTCAATATATATAGTCAATATTAAATACTGAAATATACACGATAAAAATTAATCTACTATGAACGTTATCTGTTTTCTATTTAAACTCATAGAAAGAAAATGAGAAGACACAAAGAAATCAAACTCTCATTGTAACTAAGGAAAACATCATTCGATGGTAGCAGCAAAACCGGTTCGTTCCGTGTTAACCATTGTGGCATGGATCATAATAGGGATCAGTAGTATTGATGCTACCACATGGTGCATAATAACGAATACTGCCTCTCCCGCTCGGTTGCAGCCACATTTGGACTATGCATGTAGTCATGGAGCTGATTGTGGTCCTCTTCAACCTGGTGGAGAATGCCATATTCCATACAATATTTATAGTCATACTGCATATGCTTATAATAGTTACTATATACACTGGGGAAAAATACCTACAGCCTGCTATTTCAATGGCACAGCCCAAATTACTTTTACTGATCCCAGTAAGAATATTTATCTTTTTTCATTTTATGATACTACTGTTTTTATATTATTTGACGATCTTATCTAGTAGGATAAAGACTTGATTGTTGTTGTTATTAAATTATGGACAAAGCTATTTCATAATCCATATTATGTTGTGTTTATAATTCTGTTACAAGGGCTATTAATTATTTGCAAATTGACTTTATATTTTTTCTAGTTTTGTAGTTTAAAATTTATTTGTAATGGTATAGTTTAAACAAAAAAAAGGAAGTTTTGGTATTTTTCTACGAAGCAAATGTTGTCAAAATATAAAGTTTTGGTTAAGAATTGTCAGAAAGTGTAAAATAAAAGCAAAATGAAACTGAAAAACAATTTAAAACAGTAAATTCAAAATAAAAAGAATTGATCTTATGTGGTTTCCTTTTGTGGTGTCTACAGGCCCTACAAGGCAGTGCAGGTTTCCATCTTCTTTATAGAGGTACGTGTGTCCGCTTCCTAATTTAACTTTTGATATTTCATTCTTGTTAACTAACTCTTATAGATAAGGAAAATGTTATTAAAATTTTACCGATCAATATACGGGTATCATAATATAATAATTCAACCGATAGATCATTAATTAAATTAAACACCAATAAATTTAGATATACAATTATAGAAAATGTTGTAACGTCCTGTTTTGGGGATCAGTATTCTGGTTTAGCTCCATGATATGATATGATTTTCTAACTATGAATAAAGAACTAATCTATGTTGAAATAAATGTTTGTCTCTTTCATTAAATGTTATTTATTTCATTTTAATTTGTTATTTTAATAAGCATCAAATTTTATACTAAATAAGAAATATCTTCATTCCCGTAAGAGTTAGGATCCTCTACATTAATGGAGAGGTAAGTGCTTTAATAACCAAAAAAGAAATGCAACTTCCAATGACATATATCCCTTTGATTACCATGAAATTACGATTTTTGCAATTAAAAATAAAAGGAAAAAATCTCCATTAATGGAGAGGTAAGTGCATTAAAAACCAAAATGAAATGTAACTTTCAATGAGTGGGTTAAGAGGAAGAGTTTACCCTACTCTGTTAATTAAATGTTGAAAAATATATTATTTAGATATAATATTATTTAAATGAATTTGTTTTTATAAAAAACCTTTTATGCTTAGTGATAAAAGCATGTCTATCAAGGATATGATTTATAAATACTTTTTTTTGTGATGCGTAAATATTTTTTAAAAGACTTAAGCTATTTGTACAATATAATTTGATGATTTTTTATCTTATAATAAAAGAATTTATTTTTTATCCCCAACTTTTTCATACAATAAATGAATCCACCATAATGTTTACCATTAATTAATTTATTGGGTGTATTCTTAGCCATTAATTCAATAGAGGGGAAGTAGTAACTATTTTATTTCTTCTAATGTTCAGGAATTATAAAGGAGCAAATACAACAATGATAGAATCTACGAAGAAAATTTCAAAATTGCGGAAGTTAGGCCAGCCGAACAAATTGATGGCTATGTACTCTTAATAAGATTATTGTTATGGTATTCCTAGTTTAATGTATGAGTTATAAGTATTACATTATATCATTTTATGGCCATGTACTCTAAAAGAGTTTAATATAATAATAATATTACACCAATAAATCTAGGGTATTTGCATCTAATAAATCTTGAAATTGATAGAACATATTATAAGTTAGTTAGAAAAAATATAAATTTACCTTTACATAGTCAGTCTTTTG
Source organism: Lupinus albus (assembly GCA_009771035.1). NCBI lineage: Eukaryota > Viridiplantae > Streptophyta > Magnoliopsida > Fabales > Fabaceae > Lupinus > Lupinus albus. The sequence goes on from CM020010.1 coordinate 6,830,117, forward strand.
CTAGAATTTATGTAAATGAAAAGTCACAAATTTAACAGCGCTTTCTTTAGAGAGCGCTGTTGAAAGTCGTACATTTTTATTTATCATTTCATACGTATTAATGTAATTTTTGCAATTTTATAAATTATGAATGATTTTTTTGTCCAAAACGGGTAATCTGAGAATTTTTACTACAACCAGAGGTTTATTCTTCGAAAAATAATTTTATAAAAAATAATGTTTTTTAGATGTCTCAAAAACAATTTATCTATGACTATAGCTGTAAAAGCCTAATCCTGACATGCGACCCCCTCCCTCTCCCGGGTCGATGAATCCACCGAGCGTATTATCCAACAGCTTAAATACACCATGTAGTATTTTATTCCGCCAAAGGGGAGCCTCCCACGACTCGAACCTGTGACCTCAAGGACAAATAGTCAATATTACCATGAGTCGCTACGATTAAGCTATGGATAGCTAACAATTATCTAATACCCAACGGTTTTTTATTCTAAAATTAGTGGATGGTTTTGGAAAATTATTTAGCAATTGTTCATTAATTTTCAGATTAATGCTTGTAATAAAAAAGTTACTATGTGAGAAAGGAAGGTAGTATGCAACAAACTATCCTATGAAATCCCAAAAATAGCAAAAAACAATAAAAAAATATGCAGACTTGTTAGGTTGCCAATTACAAAAATGCAGCACCAACATTCAGCATAATCATAAAGCACTCATATTGTCTCTTCATTTCGGCTTAGAGTGGAATGTTGGTTTATTATTAGTGTGACTTCTTGTCTTTTGATTCCATTTATTTAAAAATGACAATAATAAAATATTTTTTACCAACTGAATTTAATGAAATTTTGTAGTATGGTTATAGCTTTTGTCGTATCTAACTTCTCCTAAAATGGAAAGAAGGTATACAATTAATATTATCTCTTGTCCCCTTATTAAACCTACTTTCACCTTCAACTTCCTCAACGAAAAGACTCAATATCTAATGAAATAAAATGACAATTATAATTTTTAGGAGTAAATGAAAGGAAATTATCATTCACTAGGATCTAATGCTTACTGAATATTTTGGCATGATCTGCATATTTCTAAACTCAAATTTTTGTATGTCATTTGACTCCATTACCAAAAACTTAGCACCAACTATGAGAATTATTTAAAATTTATTAAAAATAGGGTAATCCATAGCCCTTCTAATTCAATAGTGCATGGACTTGTTCGTTAAAATGGAGGCCATTAATTAGTCTTTGTTGTAAGGACCCAATTTCTACACTTGAAATTTTTTCATTTATTTTAATCTTTTATGCTTGATTTCCCATGTTACATCATGCATACATCCCCTTTAACCATTTTAATTATCCATTTCTTTAATTATCTCATAACTTTAATCATACAATTTCAGTTTCATACTAGGACTACACTTAATTGCAGAAAAACTTAATTCATATTACTGTCTCCCGGTAACTACCGCATACAACTAGTAATGGGTTTCCAAGATACCCATAGCTACAAATATCCAAAGTTACAATGCTCGGAGATACAATTATCCAAAATAGCATTTAGTCAGTCATAATACAAAAAATGGCAAAATAAAGGAAATCCAGGTTTTAAGCTCCTAAGGCATCAACCAAGCATCCTCAACTAATCTGTTTACCTGCAATGGGATTATCAACGACAAATACACACAACATACAAAGGAGTAAGTCGTTAATCCAATAAATATCATTGTAAGATAATCCACATTTTTAAAGGGGTTAGTAAACCATTTTAAATTCATTTTTTTGCTACATAACTTGAGCCAAAGTTTGCTACATCGCTTGAGCCAAAGCTTGCTACATAACTTGAGCCAAAGTACCGCTACATCGCTTGAGCCAAAGCTTGCTACATAACTTGAGCCAAAGTATCGCTACAAAACTTGAGCCAAAGTTTGCTATGTAACACCCTAAATTTACATCTTTAAAAATTATAATATCAGTCCTGAGATTCTCACCTGAGCGAGATATTCTCGCCTGGGCGAGAAAGGCTCACCTGGGAGGGTGAAATCATGGGCTATACTGGAGTATTCTCGCCTGAGCGAGAGTTGGCTCGCTTGAGCGAGAAAGGCTCAACTGGAAGGGTGAATTCCTGGGCTATACTGGAGGATTCTCGCCTGAGCGAGGGTTGGATCGCCTAGGCGAGAAAAGTGATGTTTTGGACCTGTCGAGGCTGTAAGATTCTCGCTTGAGCGAGAGGGTCAGATCTGAGTTTTTAAAATAGGCGGGATTTTCTCGCTTGAGCGAGAAAGGGCTCGCTTAAGCGAGGACCCAACACTGTTACATTAAATAGAGAACCCCAAACACATTTATGATGGTTAACCTAGAGAGAAGTGAGAGAAGAGAGCTTTTTCTAGAGCAAGAAGGCTTGTGAGTCATTTAGAAGCTTGAGAAGATATCCTAGAGTTGGCGGCGGTGTCGGTGGAACTAGTGCAGTTACCAAGAACCAAACCCAACACTCACCAAGGTAAGGATAAGTCTTTAATTTGTGCATTTGAAACGGAAAATGTGTGTATTTTCTGGTTGTGCAAGGATTAATTGGTGAATAACATATTTATTATAAACATATATGGGTATGTTTGTAATAAGGATTGCATGGATTCACTAGATATGATTGATGGTGAAATCAATGAAAAGGAAATATATTTTTAGCCGACCATAAATGGTTAGCGACTCCGGCTTGAGTTATGTAGCAACACTTCGGGCCGAGTTTATGTTGCAACACTTAGGTCCGAGTTTATGTGGAAACACTTCGGCCCTAGTTTATGTGGCAACACTTCGGCCCGAGTTTATGTGGCAACACTTCGACCCGAGTTTATGTGGCATGTTTTCTTTGGAAAAGATATGAGAAATTGCTTTTAGCTAACCCTAAGGGGTGTAGTGACTTTGGCTCAAGTAATGTAGCACGGAAAATGAATTTCAAAGTGATTTACTAACCTTTTCTAATGTGGATTATCTTATAATGATGTTTATTGAATTAATGACTTATTCCTTTATGTGTTTGTTCTTTTGTCATTGATAATCCCATTGCAGATAAACAAGTGACATGAGGTGGTCTCATTTTTGGAAGCTTTAGGAGCCTTATGTTTTGGTTTCACTTATTTGCACTATTTTGTACATTAGTGGAAATATTTTGTAACTATGGATATATAACTTACATGATTTATTGTAACTCTGGATATTCGTAGCTATGAGTATTTTGGAAACCCATAGCTAGTTGTATGCAGTCGTTGCATGACATATTGAAATGAATTATGATTTTCTGTCGAATAAGTATGTATGTCATTTGAAATATGAAATGAGTAGGAATGGGAAATTGAGAGTTAAATATGGTTGTTGGAAATTGTCGGTAAAATTTATGAGGAAATGAATGCACAATGAATAAGATAAGAAGAAATAAGAACTAGTATCCATTGCCTCAGATTGATGACTTGATGGATCAGCTGAGAGGAGCGGTAGTGTTTTCAAAGATTGATTTTCGGTCGGGTTACCACCAACTTCGTGTGAAATCGGAAGACATTCCTAAAACTGATTTTAGGACAAGGTATGGGCATTTTGAATATTTGGTCATGCCTTTTAGTGTAAAGAATGCCCCAACAATATTTACTGACTACATGAATCAGAATTTTCATCCGTATTTGGATTCATTCGCAGTGGTATTTATTGATGATATTTTGGTTTACTCCAAAAGTCGAGAGGAACATGCTGAGCACCTGAGGATTGTGCTAGAACTTCTTAGTAATAATGGGTTGCATGTTGTCAAAATGTGATTTCTGGTTGGAATCGGTAAAATTTCTTGGACATGTAATATCTACGGAAGGGGTGGCAGTAGATCCTTCTAAGGTCGAAGCGGTTATGGAATGGGCGGTGCCCAAGTCAGTCACTGAGATCGGAAGTTTTCTGGGTTTGGCTGGTTATTATCGGAAATTCATTGAGGGATTTTCGAAGTTGGCGCTACCATTGACAAAACTCACTAGGAAAGGAGAACCGTATGTGTGGACAATCCGTTGTGAAGAGAGTTTTCAAGAATTGAAACGGAGGTTGACTACGGCGCCAATGTTGTTAGGTATCAGTGGTTACAATACACCTAGAAGGGGGGGGGGTTGAATAGGTGTAGCGGTTAGAATGTCCGCTTTTCGAAAACAACACTTAATGCTGAAAAACACCTTGATTAATCGATTAACAAAACAGGGTAATCGATTAACACTTTCAACACAGTCCACTTAATCGATTAACAGACTGAAGTAATCGATTAACACACCACACTTAATCGATTAAACCGTGACAGTAAGCAAATGCAAGTACAGTTTCTTGCTCGACAATTAATTGATAATGAAACGATTATACCAGGCTTACAGAATTTTATCAGAGTACAAGTAATACAGTATAGAAACAGATTATCAATTAAATCTACTAAACAAATTAATCGATCAAATGCAATAAAGAGAGAGAGATAGAAAAAGTCCTGCAACAAGAATTTTATCCTGGTTCGTTTGCTTGTCCACCGCAAACTACATCCAGGCCTCCCGGCTGATTTGGGAGATTTTTCTTCACTATAATTGAATGAATGTTAATTACATACACACTATCCAATTACAACAATTAGACACTTACAAGATAAAAAGAAACCTATTCTATGGTTTGACTCCCTTCCTACCGACAAAGAAAACCTTTCTTTCGGCGTAGCCCCAGCCAAGAACCTTGTTCTTTACTTATCCCTAAGTCTAACACTCAGTGAAGACACACTCAATCTCTTGGTGATATGACACCTTGAGATTCCCACAATTACAACACTTTTTCAAACAAAGCAATACAGAGTAAACTTAAGCTATAACAAGACTTATATCTAACAAGATAAGGCTTTACTCTAATCACCTAATACAAGCTCATGCAGTATGAAAAATGTATTAGTGAAAAACAGAATGCATAATATGTAAACATCTAATCAAGAATCATGTAAAAATGCAAGAACATGTGACAAGAAAAGATGAGAAATGTATCATGAAAAGCACTCAATCCTAAAGCATAGAATTCTCTCTTTTCTAAGCTCACAAATGCATTTACAACTAGATGCAACAATTAACACGAAAAAATGCTCTAACTCTCTAAAAATTTAACATGCAACTTATGAGATCAATTCTGAAAATGCAGTTTATAAAGAATTGAAATAAAAGCCCAGTTAATCGATTAACGACAGCTTTAATCGATTAAGCTTCACAAAAATGTTAGATTAATCGATTGACATTTGTTGTAATCGATTACACTGTGCAAGCAGTTAGATTAATCGATTAAGCCAAGTGGTAATCGATTAACAGCACTCTTTCATGTGTAAAAACTTCAAATATGTTATGCACTTAAATTCATACATGTTTAATACTTAGATTATGCCTAGAATGCACATGTACATGTATTTATATGATGCATGAACATATTATGAATGACATATCTCAAGATGAAAAAGATTTAAAAGATTTATGCAATTGAGATATGTATTAGGTGACTTAAGCCTTGGACTCAACCTAAACTAATCTAGTCTAAGCAAGATACCAATCGGAAGGCTTAAGCATGTTGATTTGTTGATGATCTTCAAGCTCATGTTAGCACAAGTTGTCCTCATCAAAACCAAGTCATATAAGGAGAGCTTTCCAAAGTGTTCCTCTTGACATGCACACTTTCAATCTCCCCCTTTTTGATGATGACAAACTCCACATCAAATGTAAATAGCTTGAAGATTGTGTTGGCAAGGTTGATATGATGCGCAAATATCGGAAGCTGTTATTACGATCAACCTGCACAATCAGAAAACAACAAAACAACCTTTCTCCCCCTTTTGACATTATGAAAAAGATAATTCAGGTCAAAGAAGAGGTAGAGATATGAGTAATGCATAAAACACAGTTAATGAGTTAATATTGGGATATAACAATTAACCTGTTTTACGTTAAAGAGGATTAAACAAGTGCGCAAGTTTATACAACAGAGATAGCCAAACAAGTAAAGTAAACGGCATACGAGATGAACCATATCAAGGCAGAAAATCTCATACGATCAAGAACCATACACATGAACATAGTAGGCTATTCGACATAATTATAAAATAGCATAAAGAGTAACAATGTTTAGCAGCCAGATAAACCAGAAAACGTCAATTAACAAAATAAGAGAGGCACGCAACAGAAATACTAGAATCCATAACAGTATCTAAATCCAAAGAGTGCCAAAAAGAAGAAATAAACCTAAGGTAAGATATCCTAGGTCTAAAGTCTTCTAAACTAAGGTTGAGGTGGAGGATGAGGATCGTCAGTGTGATCAGCAGAAATGACAATGTTCTGATCTCCCCTGATAAGCACAGATAGCTTCTGAAATTCTGAACAAAACAAGGCATTCTGAGCTTCAGCGGTAGATTGAATCAGATTCCTCAACTCCCGAAATTGGTTGTCCGAATACGCAGTTTGTCGCTCCTCATACTGTTCCATACCAGCAAAGTATGAGTCTTTTAGTCCTTGGAAGTGAAGATCCATACGGTTGTTAAGCCGTTGCTCCATAGCTTCCAACTGATCGAAGCCAAAAGCAGAGTTCTGAGGTGCTGATCCAGAAGGCTCCCCTTGAGTTGTAGCATGCTGATTATCTGTGCCATCCTGATTATCATCATCAGATAAATCCAGACCAAAAGTGGTGTAGTCCTCTTGGTATTGCCAAGTACTACCATACTTGTATATACCCATCTTATGTATGAGGCTTTCACCAACCAGATGATCCTTGTCAGTATATTCAACAATGATAGTATCGGAAACGTCAATGCGCAAATAGTCAACGATGCGTGAGATGAAGATACTGTAGGGAAGCAGCTTCGACTGAGATAAAGATACACTGTTCATAATTTTCAAGATCTCCTCAGGCCAATTAATCATCACATTATTCTTCACTGCATACATGAAACGTAAATCATTCACAGTAGGCTGTGCGTGATTTGTGTTCCTCTGTACTAAGATGTAAGCAATAATGTAGTGTAGCAGCCTGTTCTCAACAGAAAGTGACCCAGCTTTGGTCAGTTGACCCTGAATGTATAAATGAGGGCCTCTTAGAAAAGACTTATAGACTTCAGTAGGATCAAAATTTTCCTTTACCCAGGAACAATCTCCTATACTATATCCAGAAGAAGATAAACCACCGACATTCATGAAAATTTCATCGTTGAGTTCAAACAAATTGCCAGAAATCATTGACCAATATTTTCCATCCTTATATCTAAAATTAGCATAGAATTCCCTAACAAGAGCAGGATAGACTTGTCCCTTTAATTCCATGAACTGAATAGTTCCCTGAGCTTCCATGTCATGCGGGAAGCTAAAGTTCTGTTCCGCTAACCAAGTTAAGTCAACATACCGTATATATGTAGGTTTCCGACCTTGAAATTTCGCCATACGGGTTTCTTGCAGAATGAGTGAATAGTAGGGGTCACCACGGTCCCGAGCGGAAGGCGAGCCGACCTCTCGTCTTCGTACACGAGTGGCTGATGTTTTGACCCTTTTAGGACGACTTTGCTCCATAATGTGGCAGAAACCGAAATGGCAGTGAGAGGTCAAATATGGGTGTAGGCAAACCTAACCTAGGTTATGTTTAGTGGAACCTTGGAGATGTGATATAATGAGGATGAAGAGATATGATTCCTTGATGGTTTTAAGAGGGTTAGGAATAGGTGTTTCTACTTTTGATGCACTTTGGATTAGTTGTGTTATAGATTTAGAATCTCAAAGCAGAAAAGAGAAAGTGAGAAAGCCAGAAAAAAAAGTGTGAAACCGAGCTACTGTTTGCCTTTATAAAACTGGTTTTAATCGATTAACGGGCAGAGTTAATCGATTAATCAGTGTGAAATTTCGAATTTTTTGAAAGAACTGATGCCCAGGTAATCGATTAAGTGAAAATGTAATCGATTACTTATAGTAGTATTTTGAATTTTCAAGCAACTGATGCCCAGGTAATCGATTAAACAAATTCAAGAACGCAGTCACCTTTTTGTACATGGGAAGGGGCTTGGTGAAAATATCAGCTAATTGTTTAGAAGTTTCAACAAATTCAAGAACGCAGTCACCTTTTTGTACATGATCACGCAGAAAATGATGTCTAATTTCTATATGCTTAGTTCTAGAATGCAAGACGGGATTCTTGGAAAGGTTTATGGCACTTGTGTTATCGCATTTAATAGGGATCTTTTCAATATTAAGACCATAGTCCTTGAGTTGCTGCTTCATCCAGAGGATTTGAGCGCAACACACACCAGCGGCAATGTATTCCGCTTCAGCGGTGGACAAAGCAACACAAGCTTGCTTTTTGCTGTGCCATGCTACTAATGAACTCCCCAACAAGTGACAAGTACCACTAGTGCTTTTCCGATCCAATTTACATCCGGCGAAATCGGAATCGGAATAACCTACCAAGGATAATGAGGCATCCCGAGGATACCATAATCCCATGTTAGTTGTTCCTTTTAAGTATCTCATGATTCTTTTAACAGTTGTAAGATGTGATTCTTTAGGAGATGATTGAAATCTAGCACACATGCATACGCTAAACATGATATCAGGCCTACTTGCAGTTAAGTAAAGTAAAGACCCAATAATTCCTCGATACTTTGTTACCTCTATAGTTTTTCCTTTTTCGTCCTTATCTAGGTAGCAAGCAGATGCCATAGGAGTGGAAGCTTCCTTACAATTGTTCATCTCAAATTTCTTGAGCAGCTCTTTGCAATATTTTGTCTGATGGATGAAAATTCCACTTTCTAGTTGCTTTATCTGAAGTCCTAGAAAGAACGTAAGTTCTCCCATCATAGACATTTCGAACTTCCCCTGCATCATCTCAGAAAAATCCTCACACAAAATATCATTAGTAGATCCAAAAATTATGTCATCTACATAGATTTGCACAAGTAATACAGAGTTTTCTGATTTACGAATAAAAAGCGTTGTGTCAACCAAGCCTCTTTCGAACCCTTTTTCTAAAAGAAAGGTACTAAGTCTATCATACCAAGCTCTAGGAGCTTGTTTGAGACCATAGAGTGCCTTTTTAAGTTTATAAACATGGTTTTTCTGAAGACCCATCGAGTACCAATCACAGGATGATCTTTAGGTTTAGGGACCAAGTCCCAAACATTATTGCGTTCGAACTGGTTTAGCTCTTCTTGCATAGCTATACCCCAGTGCACATCCTCAATGGCCTCATCAATGGTCTTAGGCTCAATTTGAGATACAAAAGCTACGAAGTTACAGAAGTTTCGTAAGGAACTACGGGTTACCACTCCCGTAGATATGTCACCTATTACTTTGTCGATCGGGTGAGCTTTCTTGGTTTTCCACACAACTGGCATATCTGAATGCTCCTGAGATTTGTTTTGACATTCTTCATCGGTTGCTTCTACATTATCCATGTTTTTTGAGTATGCTTCTTCCAAAGCACCTGCAACATCATCAGATACAACCTTTTTCTTCTCTTTTGGAGAAGATTCATCAAACTGTACATGGATAGACTCTTCAACTTGCATAGAATACTTATTAAAAATTCTGAACGCTTTGCTATGAATCGAGTATCCCAAAAATATTCCCTCATCGGCTTTTGAATCAAATTTTCCTAAAGCCCGCTTTCCATTATTTAATATAAAACATTTGCAACCGAAAGCGTGAAGATGGGATATGTTTGGTTTACGGCCTTTTAATAGTTCATAAGGAGTTTTATTCAAATTAGGCCTTAACAATACTCGATTTATAACATAACATGCAGTATGAACTGCATCTGCCCAGAAATATTTGGGGGTATTACTTTCATTAAGCATGGTTCTCGCTAATTCTTCTAGCACACGATTTTTCCTTTCAACAACTCCATTTTGTTGTGGAGTGCGAGGAGCAGAGAACTGATGCATAATGCCATGCTTATCACAGAATTTGTCGAACTGAAAGTTCTCAAATTCTCCCCCGTGATCACTTCGTATATATACTATTTTCAGGTTAAGTTGGTTTTGGATTTGCTTGGCAAGATTTTTAAAAGAGTTGAAAGCGTCGCTTTTAGCAGATAAAAATAATGTCCATGTAAAACGAGAGAAATCATCAACAATAACTAGAGCATAGTAGCTACCACCAAAACTCATGATTTGTGATGGTCCAAACAAGTCCATATGGAGTAACTCCAAAGGTCTTGAAGTGGATATCACATTTTTGTTTTTAAAAGAGTTTTTAGTTTGTTTACACTTTTGACAAGTGTCACAAATCTCTTTAGTTTTGAAATTTAGTTTTGGTAGCCCCTCAACTAGTTGGTTTGATGACAATTTATCTAGATGTTTTATATGGATGTGTGCAACGCGTCTGTGCCAGAGCCAGATGTCATCTTCTTTAGAAATGAAACATTTTGAAAATAATGTGGTGACATCATCCAAGTTAACCATGTAAATATTATTTATACGATGACCAACAAATTTAACATTATTAGATAAAATGTCACGAATGATGCAACAGTCAGAATCAAAAGATACTCGATTACCTTTATCACAGAGTTGACTTATACTTAGAAGATTATGTTCTAGTCCTTCAACATACAGAACATTTTCAATTTGAGTATGAGATGAGTTACCAACTGTTCCGGTACCAAGTATCTTTCCCTTATTGTTGTCTCCGTACGTGACGTATCCTTTTCCTTTAAGTGATAGATCCAGGAAATTTGATCTGTCACTTGTCATATGTCTCGAACATCCACTGTCTAAATACCATTTTTGTCCTTGTGTTCGAAGACATACCTGCAAAATAGATCACCTGCTTTTCTCAGGTACCCAAATTATGTTGGGTCCTTTTCTGTTAGTGATTAGGGAATTATCTCCCTTCTTTATCCATACATAAGCCCCGCTAGGTATACCATATTTTCTAATGTAACAAGAGTAAGAAGTATGACCATACGTATTACAATAAAAACAAGTAGGAGAGCGCCTACGATTTTTATCCTTAGTATTAACTACAGGTTTTCTATATGGTCTCTTATTTTTAGCAGAGCGAGTATAACCTAGACCAGTACGATCACCAACGTTTCTTGTTTGACTGAGCAGAGTGTCTAATTGTTGTTTACTGTTTGTGAGACGTTCGAGTTTTTCTTTTAGTTTAAGATTGTCTTCTTGCAAAATCTTGCAAGTCTCACATACAGGCTTTTGACATAAATTATCAGCAGAGCAGTCACATGTGTTACAAGAATAGATGAGATCTAAAGTTTCATTTTCTAATTTTAATTCATCTAATTCTTTTTGTAATTGGCTTAGTTTCTTTTCATTTCTAAGGATTTCCCTTTTCTTATCAACATTTATTCTAGCCAATTTCTTTAATTCCTCATGTAACTCAACATAAGCATTATATAAAACTTCATAAGAGGGTAAGTCATCCGAAGTGGATGAGGTGTCGGAATATACCTCATCATTATCCTCGTGTGAGTCTGAGTTGCCATTGTTGTCAGATCTGACCATCAGACACAGCTTCGCTGACTCCTCCTCACTAGAAGTGCTTGATGTTGTTTCCTTCTCAGGTACATCCCATACAATGTAAGCTTTCTTGGATTTGAATTCCCTGGGAGTGCTCTTCTCTGAATCAACCTTTTTCAGATAGGTAGGACATTGAAATCTCATATGTCCGGCTTTTCCGCACTCATGGCAAGTGAAGCGATCTTTGTTGTTCTTGCCTTTGTTGGTTGACTCTTTCGCTTCTTTCTTCTGAAACTTCTTGAATCCTCCTTTTCTTTTGATGAATTTGCTAAATTTGCGAACAAGGAGATTCATAGTTTCATCATCTAGATCGGAGTCAGATTCATCATCATCTTTATCTTCTTTTGATTTGGAGGTCGTGGCCTTCAATGTGATGTTTTTCTTTTTCCGATCTGAATCTTCGTGCATAGTCAAGCGCCCCAATTCCATTTCGTGCTCTTGAAGTTTTCCAAATAAAGTAGCTAGAGGCATAGAATCCAAATCTTTGGATTCAACAATTGCAGTTACTTTTGGTTGCCATTTCCTGTCAAGACAACGCAAAACTTTATTAGTTAGTTCACCTCTGGCAAAAGATTTATCTAGAGCAACTAAATGATTAACAATATGAGTAAATCGCTTTTGCATATCACAGATTGATTCACTAGGTAACATGCGAAATAACTCATACTCATGGGTAAGCGCATTTAATCTAGCGCGCTTGACTTCGCTAGTGCCTTCATGAGTCACTTGTAAAGTGTCCCACATTTCTTTTGCATTTTGGCACTGCGATACTCTAAAGAACTCATCATAGGATAGGGCCGATGTGATGATATTTTTGGCGCGTAGATTATGCTGCACCTTTTTGCACTCATCATCGGTCCATAGACTTTTAGGCTTGTCTTTAGGTTCATTGTCCACAAGATGTTGTGGAACGAAAGGGCCGTTGACTACGGATTCCCAAATATCCGAGTCTATGGCTTCAATAAAAATTTGCATGCGGACTTTCCAGTAGGCATACCCTTCACCACTGAATATAGGTGGTCGATTAATGGATGAACCATCACCACCAAATGGGTTTGACGAACCCATTCGTTTTTCCCTAAGGATCACGAATACGCGGTTGAGCTAGCACTTCCCACTAGCTCTGATACCACTTTTTAGGTATCAGTGGTTACAATACACCTGGAAGGGGGGGGGGGGGGTTGAATAGGTGTAGCGGTTAGAATGTCCGCTTTTCGAAAACAACACTTAATGCTGAAAAACACCTTGATTAATCGATTAACAAAACAGGGTAATCGATTAACACTTTCAACATACACACTATCACAATTAATACAGTATAGAAACAGATTATCAATTAATTGTCGAGCAAGAAACTGTACTTGCATTTGCTTACTGTCACGGTTTAATCGATTAAGTGTGGTGTGTTAATCGATTACTTCAGTCTGTTAATCGATCAAGTGGACTCTGTTGAAAGTGTTAATCGATTACCCTGTTTTGTTAATCGATTAATCAAGGTGTTTTTCAGCATTAAGTGTTGTTTTCGAAAAGCGGACATTCTAACCGCTACACCTATTCAACCCCCCCCTTCTAGGTGTATTGTAACCACTGATACCTAACAAATGTTGGTTCTTCCTTGTACTGATCGGGATTTTAGTGTATACTATGATGCGTCCAAGCAAGGTTTGGGTTGCGTGTTGATGCAAGATGGGAAGGTTGTTGCCTATGCTTCTCGACAGTTGAGAACGCATGAGCAAAACTACCCTACCCACGATCTAGAGTTAGCTGCAGTGGTATTCGCCTTAAAAATCTGGAGACACCATCTTTATGGCGTCAGGTTTGAGATGTTTAGCGACCACAAGAGTTTGAAGTACCTATTCGATCAAAATGAATTGAATATGAGGCAGAGCAGATGGATGGAATTCCTAAAGGATTATGATTTTGGGTTGCAGTACCATCCAGGAAAGGCCAATGTAGTGGCTGATGTGCTAAGTCGAAAATCCTTACACATGTCGGCTTTGATGGTTAGGGAAGGGAAACTGATTGAAGAGTTCAGGGATATGAACTTGGATGTTCAGATAAAGCCTCATAATATGATTTTGGGAATGCTGAAGGTCACCAATGAACTGTTGATCAAATCCGAGTAATGCAAGTTGAAGATATCGAGATAATAGCAAAACGGGATTTGATGCTAAGTGGCAAGGAAATTGATTTCGCATCAGACCCTAATAGAATGCTGCATTATAAAGGGAGAGTGTGTGTGCCTCGTGATGAGGAATTACGGAAGAGTATTTTAGAGGAGTCTCATAAGAGCAAGATGAGTTTTCACCCGGGAACTACCAAGATGTACCAAGATTTTAAGAAGTTGTTTTGGTGGTCAGGGTTGTAGAGGGATGTGGCTTCGTATGTCTCGAGTTGTTTAGTATGTCAGAAAACCAAAATTGAGCATCAGCGACCGGCGAGAGAGTTACAATCCCTAGAAATTCCTGTGTGGAATGGGATAGTATCTCTATGGATTTTGTATCGGGTTTACCTAAAACTCAGAAAGGATATGATTCGATATGGGTGATAGTGGATCAGTTAACGAAATCTGCACACTTTATGCCTATGAACATGACATATTCTTTGGAGCGATTGGCGGAACTGTATATCCGGGAAATAGTTCGTTTGCATGGGATACCGTCGAGCATTATATCGGATAGGGATCCCCGTTTTAATTCCAACTTTTGGAATAGTTTGCAGTCCGCATTGGGAACTAAGTTGAAGTTAAGTTCAGCTTATCATCCACAAACGGACGGTCAATAAAAAAGAACTATACAGTCATTGGAAGATCTTCTGAGGGCTTGTGTCTTGGAACAACCGGGGAGTTGGGATGGAATGTTGCCTCTGATTGAATTTACCTACAACAATAGCTTCCATTCGAGTATTGGAATGGCACCTTATGAGGCGTTGTATGGTAGGAAGTGCCGAACTCCAGTGAGTTGGTTTGAGACAGGGGAGAACTTGATATTGGGGCCCGAGCTGGTCCAAGAGACTACAGATAAGATCAAGAAAATCCGGGATAACATGAGGATCTCCCAGAGTCGGCAGAAAAACTATTACGATAAGAGGTGGAAACCTATTGAGTTTAATGAGGGAGATCATGTTTTCATGAGAGTAGTCCCGACTACCGGAATTGGTAGGGTGTTGAAGTCTCGCAAGCTGACTTCGAGATTTATTGGACCATATCAAGTATTGAAAAGGAATGGGCCGGTAGCATATCGGATTGCTTTGCCTCCATTGTTGTCGAACCTTCATAATGTGTTTCATGTGTCTCAGTTAAGGAAGTATTTTGGAGAACCATCTCATGTGGTAGAATCTGATCAGATAGAGTTGAAAGATAACTTGACCTTTTCGACGTTGCCTGTGAGGATCTTGGATACTAGTATCAATAGACTAAGAGACAAGGAGATTCCTTTGGTGAAAGTACTATGGAGCCAAGTAGACGAAGGGGATGCTACTTGGGAGATGGAATGTGAGATGAGGGAGGATTACCCTCATTTGTTTGAATCGAGGTATGTCTAATTTTCGGGGACGAAAATTCTTATAAGAGGGGGAGGATTGTAACACCCTAAATTTACATCTTTAAAAATTATAGTATACGTTTGAGATTCACGCCTGAGCGAGATATTCTCGCCTGGGCGAGAAAGGCTCACCTGGGAGGGTGAAATCCTGGGCTATACTGGAGGATTCTCGCCTGAGCGAGAGTTGGCTCGCTTGAGCGAGAAAGGCTCAATTGGAAGGGTGAATTCCTGGGCTATACTGGAGGATTCTCGCCTGAGCGAGGGTTGGCTCGCCTAGGCGATAAAAGTGATGTTTTAGACCTGTCGAGGCTGTAATATTCTCGCTTGAGCGAGAAGGTCAGATCTGAGTTTTTAAAATAGGCGGGATTTTCTCGCTTGAGCAAGAAAGGGCTCTCTTAAGCAAGGACCCGATGCTGTTACATTAAATAGAGAACCCCAAACACATTTATGAGGGTTAACCTAGAGAGATGTGAGAGAAGAGAGATTTTTCTAGAGCAAGAAGGCTTGTGACTCATTTAGAAGCTTGAGAAGAGATCCTAGTGTTGGCGGCGGTGTCGGTGGAACTAGTGCAGTTACCAAGAACCCAACCCAACACTCACCAAGGTAAGGATAAGTATTTAATTTGTGCATTTGAAACGGAAAATGTGTGTATTTTCTGGTTGTGCAAAGATTAATTGGTGAATCACGTATTTATTATAAACATATATGGGTATGTTTGTAATAAGGATTGAGTGGATTCACTGGATGTGATTGATTGTGAAATCAATGAAGAGGAAATATATTTTTTGCCGACCATAAATGGTTAGCGACTCTGGCTCGAGTTATGTAGCAACACTTCGGCCCGAGTTTATGTGGCAACACTTCGGACCGAGTTTATGTGGCAACACTTCGGCCCGAGTTTATGTGGCAACACTTCGGCCCGAGTTTATGTGGCATGTTTTCTTTGGAAAAAAGATGAGAAATTGCTTTTAGCTAACCCTAAGGGGTGTAGTGACTTTGGCTCAAGTAATGTAGCACGGAAAATGAATTTCAATGTGATTTACTAACCTTTTCTAATGTGGATTATCTTATAATGACGTTTATTGAATTAATAACTTATTCCTTTATGTGTTTGTGCTTTTGTCATTGATAATCCCATTGCAGATAAACATGTGACATGAGGTGGTCTCATTTTTGGAAGCTTTAGGAGCCTTATGTTTTGGTTTCACTTAATTGCACTATTTTGTACATGAGTGCTTATTGGATTAGTGGAAATATTTTGTAACTATGGATATATAACTTACATGATTTATTGTAACTCTGGATATTCGTAGCTATGGGTATTTTGGAAACCCATAGCTAGTTGTATGCGGTCGTTGCATGACATATTGAAATGAATTATGATTTTCTGTCGAATAAGTATGTATGTCATTTGAAATATGAAATTAGTAGGAATTGGAAATTGAGAGTTAAATATGGTTGTTGGAAATTGTCGGTAAAATTTATGAGGAAATGAATGCATATTGAATAAGATAAGAAGAAAATTTTCAAGGGTAGAATTTTGGTTCTTACATGTTACATAACTTGAGCCAAAGTTTGCTACATAAGTTGAGTCAAAGTATCGCCACATAACTTGAGCCAAAGTTTCACTACTTCGCTTGAGCCAAAGCATGCTACATAACTTGAGCCAAAATCGCTAACCAATCATGGACGGCTAAAAATATGTTTTCTTTTCATTGATTAACCATCAATTTGTGAACCATTTTAAATTCATTTTTGCTACTTAACTTGAGCCAAAGTTTGCTACATAACTTGAGCCAAAGTTTGCTACATAACTTGAGCCAAAGTATCCCTACATAACTTGAGCCAAAGTGTGCTACATAACTTGAACCAAAGTTTGCTACATAACTTGAGCCAAAGTGTGCTACATAACTTGAGCCAAAGTGTGCTGCATAACTTGAGTCAAAGTGTGCTACATAACTTGAGCCAAAGTGTTTAACCAATCATGGGCGGCTAAAAATATGTTTTCCTTTCATTGATTCACCATCAATTCATAAACAGCATTTCCACGCATTCTTTCAATACGATATGCTAATTAAAGACTTATCCTTACCTTGGTGAGTGTTGGGTTTGGTCTTAGTAACTTTGCAAGTTCCTCCGACACCGCCTCGAACTTTAGGATCTTTCCTCAAAGCTTTTCTGTCGACTCTGTGCTAAGTTCTCCCCAGTTATAAACCAACTCACTAGATTCCTACACTTTCTCCCATACAAAGCTTCGTAAGGGGCCATCCCGATACTAGAATGGAGACTATTGTTGTAGGTGAACTTAATCAAAGACAACAACATGCTATCCCAACTCCCCGGTTGTTCCAAAACACAAGCCCTCAAAAGATCCTCTAATGACTGTATGGTCCTTTCCGATTGACCATTCGTCTATGGATGATAAGTTGAAATCAATTTCAACTTAGTCCCCAAAGCGGACTCCAAACTAGTCGAAAAGTTTGAAGTGAAACAGGGATCCCTATCCGACACAATGCTCGATGGTATCCCGTGCAACCGAACGATCTCCTCGATATACAACCGAGCCAATCGTTCCAAGGAATATTTCATGTTCATCGGCAAGAAATGAGCAGTCTTAGTCAAACGATCAACTATTACCCAGATGGAATCACACCCTCTCCGAGTCTTTGGAAAACCCGATACAAAATCCAAGGAGATACTATCCCAATTCCAAACGGGAATCTCTAGTGACTATAACTCTCCTACTGGTCGTTGATGTTCAATCTTGGCTTTCTGACAGACGAGACAACTCGAGACATACAAAGCCACATCCCTTTTCAAACCAGACCACCAAAACAATTTTTTTCAGATCTTGGTACATTTTTGTAGTTCCATGGTGAAAACTCATTTTGCTATTGTGTGACTCTTCCAGAATACTCTTTCGCAATTCCGCATCATGAGGCACACACACCCTTCCCTTATATCGCAACAATCCACTAGAATATGACTCAAAGTCAGTCTCCTTCCCACTAGCCATCAAATCACGTTTGACCTTCAACTCACGATCCTCAACTTGCTTATTTCTGATTTGGTCAAAAAACTCATTGGTGACGTTAAGCATACCCAAATTCATGCTACGGGGTCTCATTTGAATTGCTAAGTTCATATCCCTGAACTCCTCAATTAGTTTCTCTTCATGAACCACGAAAGCCGACATATGTAAAGACTTCTGACTTAAAGCATCAGCTACCACATTGGCTTTTCCCAGATGGTACTGCAATCCGAAGTCATAGTCCTTAAGAAACTCCATTCACCTTCTCTGTCTCATGTTCAGTTCCTTTTGATCAAACATATACTTAAGACTCTTGTGGTAGATGTACACCTCAAATATTAAGCCATAAAGATGGCGTCTCTTGATTTTCAAGGCAAAGACCACGACAACTAATTCTAGATCATCTGTAGGGTAGTTTTGCTCATGCGTTCTCAACTGTCACGAAGAATAAGCAACAACTTTCCCGTCCTGCATAAAAACACAACCCAAACATTGCTTAGAAGCATCGCAATCGCAATCTTAGGATTATCCTCCGACTTAACTCGAAGTTGATGATAACCTGACCGAAGGTCAATCTTTGAAAACACAACTGCTCCCCTCAACTGATCCATCAAGTCATCAATTCTAAGCAACAGATACTTATTCTTGATAGTGACCTTGTTCAACTGCATGTAGTCGGTGCGCAACCTCAAATTCCCATCTTTCTTCTTGACCAACTTGACCGGTGCACCCCACGGTGAAACACCAGGGCGAATAAACTTATTCGCCAATAAGTCTTCAACCTGCTTTTTCAACTCAACCAGCTCTAATGGTGCCATCATATAAGGAGCTATAGAGATGGGTCATGTTCCCTGCAATAAGTCAATGGAGAATTCAACTTCCCTGACTGGAGGTAATTCCAGAATATCACTAGGAAATACCTAAGGAAAATCACGAACTATCAGAATATCCTCAACTCTGGGTTTGTCAATAACCTTCAGGGATGCCAACAAAACAAACACGACTCCTCCATTCTTAAAGGAAGTCCTGACTCCCTTAGCCGACAACGACTTCATATAACAAGCCTCATCAGAAATCTCACCCATATCTCCAAACATCACGGTCTTATCAGTACAATTAAGCATGACATGATTTGCTGATAACCAGTCCATCCCCAGAATTAGATCTAACTAGGACACCGCCATAGGTACACTAGTTGGGGTGGATACGACCAAGTCGTAAGGCAACGAACCTTTATGCAATTTCAGGCGGTTCACACATTCAATAGATACAAAGAAGTGTGTCGCTCCCGAATCAAACAACACTAAAAGAGGAATACCTGCCACCATACCATTACCTTTGATCAGACCATCCACATCTGAAGCCTTTGCACCACTCATGGAAAACACTCTGCCGGTGGATCGAGGTCGTTCAGCCCTCACAACATTCACACTCTACCGTAACTTAGGACAATACTTCCTGATATGCCCCGCCTCCTTGCAGTGAAAGCAGCTAAGAGTTGTTTTGGGGTACAAATCACCAACATGAGTTATGTCGCACTCTTTGCAAAAGGACAGAGACTGAGATTTTGATCCTCTTGTCTTCGCATGAGGCCTTGGCCCATGCGAACTATTTCCCCGATTTCAAGCAGGTGGGGAGTATGGTTTCCGTTCCTCTCAAAACACCTTACTCTTCCCATTTCCATGCCCGTAAATCCTTTGAGGCCCAGAGTGCCTCGGGGGATTTGTGCGGGGAGTCACCACCTCATCTACCGCCAGGTCATCTTCATACATTCTGCACTTGTTTACCAATGTATCAAAATCAACAATCTCTTGGTGCCCAAATATCCTTTTCAACTTGGGCTTCAAGCCCGATTCAAACTTAGAACATTTGGACCGCCCATCCACCTCCAATTCAGCGTATGGACAAAATCTGGCCAATTCCTCGAACTTGGCCGCATATTCTCCTACTGACATTTTACCCTGCTCCAACTTCAGAAACTCAATTTCTTTCTTCCTCTTCAAATCAGCATGAAAATATTTCTAAATAAATTTCTCTTTGAATGTAACCCAGGTAATCACTCGTCCCTTGGTTTCCATTTGACGCCATGTAAACTCCCACCAGGTTTCAGCTTCCTTTACGAGCATGTAGGAAGCATAAGTCACCGTTTGAGCATCGTTGCAACCCATGGCTAGGAATATCCTTTCCAAGTCTTGAATCCACTCAGTTGAAGCATCAAGAGCGAATCCACCTTGGAATTGGCTAGAATTCCGCTTACAGAATTCATCCAATCCTCGGTACTCGACCGGCCCGGGTGGGGCTAAAGGTTGCGAGTTAGGACTTGGTGCTGTGTTCTGGTTCAGGCTATGCAAGTTCTCATTCACTTGTTGTAGTGCAGCCACTTTATGAGCCGACAGATCATTCAGAACATTCTAACTCGTTCTTCTCTCTCTTCCAGCCATTTCTTAACCTGCACTCATCGGTGGTTAGCACACAATTCTAACTCACAAAGTTCAGGTTATCACATAGTCTAAAAGTACATTACATGTCACTACTACATGATTTTAAACAGTAAATTCACATAATCTCAACTAGTTATATCACAAACATGTTACAAAGAAGCACATAAGGCCATACCCTAGGCCACAAAATTAACTATGGTCTGATACCGTATTCTAAGGACCCAATTTCTACACTTGAAATTTTTTCGTTTATTTTAATCCTTTATGCTTGATTTCCCATGTTACATAATGCATACATCCCCTTTAACCATTTTAATTATCCATTTCTTTAATTATCTAATAACTTTAATCATACAATTTCAGTTTCATACCATGGCTACACTTAATTGCAGAAAAACATAATTCATATTAATGTCTCCCAGTAACTACCGCATACAACTAGCTATGGGTTTCCAAGATACCCATAGCTATAAATATCCAAAGTTACACTGCTCGGAGATACAATTATCCAAAATAGCATTTAGTAAGTCATAATACAAAAAATGGCAAAATAAAGGAAATCCAGGTTTTAAGATCCTAAGGCATCAACCAAGCATCCTCAACTAATCTTTTTACCTGCAATGGGATTATCAACGACAAATACACACAACATACAAAGGAGTAAGTCGTTAATCCAATAAATATCATTGTAAGATAATCCACATTTTAATGGGGTTAGTAACCCGTTTTAAATTCATTTTTTTGCTACATAACTTGAGCCAAAGTTTTCTACATCACTTGAGCCAAAGCTTGCTACATAACTTGAGCCAAAGTATCGCTACATAACTTGAGCCAATGTTTGCTACATAACTTGAGCCAAAGTTTGCTACATAACTTGAGCCAAAGTATCGCTACATAACTTGAGCCAAAGTTTCGCTACATCGTCTGAGCCAAAGCTTGCTACATAACTTTAGCCAAAGTAGCTAACCAATCATGGTCGGCTAAAAATATGTTTTCTTCTCATTGATTCACCATCAATTTGTGAACCATTTGAAATTCATTTTTGTTACATAATTTGAGCCAAACTTTGCTACATAACTTTAGCCAAAGTGTGCTACATAACTTGAGCCAAAGTGTGCTACATAACTTGAGCCAAAGTGTGCTACATAACTTGAGCCAAAGTCGCTAACCAATCATGGTTGGCTAAAAATATGTTTTCCTTTCGTTGATTCACCATCAATTCATAAACATCATTTCCACGCATTCTTTCAATACGATATGCTAATTAAAGACTTATCCTTACCTTGGTGAGTGTTGGGTTTGGTCCTTGGTAACTTTGCAAGTTCCTCTGACAGCGCCTCCAACTTTAGGATCTTTCCTCATCCTCACTAATCAACAACGAAAGTCAGTTCAAAAACATATAAACAACTCATAGTTCATCTTTAACCATACAAAATATTTATACATATTCAATGCTTCCAAAACTACTTTCATTAGAAGTTTTCAACATTAAAACATACATACTCATCTTCTACATTTACCATTTTACCCATTTTCCTCTCTAACCACATTTTCATTTTGGGGTTTTTGGGGTTTTCATGAACCAACCCACAAACCCTTTCCTTTTCTTCGAATACCAACTCTAAACCAAGAGTTTATAAGAGAGAAACTAAATAAAACGAACCACAACTCAAAAGGAAGAGTTTCCATGGTTTCTCACATTTTGAGAAGAGATCTCATACACCCAAAACAAGTTTGTAAGGTAGAAGGAGAGTTAGAATCAAGAGATTTACCTCTTCTCAAGCTTCTAGATGATTCCCACGAGTCCTTGTTCTTAAAATCACCTCCTTCTCTATTCTCTCTCAAGTTCTAACCCTAAAAGTGTTTGAAGGTTTCTATTTTAAAGTGAAATCGTCGGGTTCTCGCTCAAGCGAGCCCATTCTCGCTCAAAACTCAGATCTGGAACTCTCGCTCAAGCGAGGGATTCTCGCTCAAGCGAGGATCGTTCAGTGTCAACACCCTCTCCCTCACCCAGGCGAGCCAACTCTCGCTCAAGCGAAGCACCTCTCGCTCAAGCGAGAATCCTACAGTATACCCCAGATTTTCCTTTGTTACAAAGTTTTTGGGAAATTAAACAGGTTATTACAATCCCCCCCCCCCCCCCCCCCCCCCTTACAGGAATTTTTGTCCCCAAAAATTAAACATACCTCGATTCGAAAAATGAGGGTAATCCTCCCTCATATCACGCTCCACTTCCCAAGTAGCATCTCCTTCATCTATTTGGCCCCACAACACCTTCACCATGGCAATCTCTTTACCTCTTAACCTTTTGATACTGGTATCCATTATTCTCACTGGCTACGTCGTAAAAGTCAAGTTATCATTCATCTCTATCTCATCAGACTCGACCACATGAGATGAATCCCCAATATATTTCCTCAATTGAGACACATGAAACACATTGTGAAGATTCAACAACAATGGAGGAAAGGCAATCTGATATGCTACCGGTCCAACCCTCTTCAAAATCTGATACGGTCCAACCCTCTTCAAAATCTGATACGGTCCAATGAATCTCGGAGTAAGCTTGTAACGACCCGATTTCTACCCTTGAATTTTTTTTCTTATTCATTTTAATTCCCTCTTACATACATTCATCATCTTACTTAAAACCTTCAGGAATCATTCCTTAAAAATACTCTTTACACCTATTATATTATCATATAATTTAAATTGCGGAAAAACATAATTCATTCATTATTATTCTCATTGGGTACTAAGAGCCCAAAAGTTATAATACTCCAAATATAACAATACCCATGGTTACGAATACCCAAATAAATGTCAGTCATGGTTACAATCATTCAAATTCACAAGTAGTCATTTAAAGTACAAAAACGTAAATAGTGAATCCAACGTCTAAAGCTCCTAAAGCTCCCGAACTAGCATACTCCATTCGTCTATTTACCTGCAATGGGATTATCAATGACAAAAGTACAAAACACACAAAGGAGTAAGTCGTTAATTCAATAAACGTCATTATAAGATAATCCACATTAGAAAAAGGGTTAGTAAACCATTTTCGAAATTCATTTTGTCTTGCTGCATAACTTGAGCCAAAGTCACTACACCCCTCAGGGTTAGCTAAAAGCAGATACTCATCCTTTTTACCAATAAAACACGCCTCATAAACTCGGGACGAAGTGTTGCTACATAAACTCGAGCCGAAGTCGCTACACCCCTTAGGGTTAGCTAAAAACAAATTCTCATCTCTTTTATAAAGAAAACATGCCGCGTAAACTCGGGCCGAAGTGTTGCTACATAAACTCGAGCCGAAGTCGCTACACCCTTTAGGGTTAGCTAAAAACAAATTCTCATCTCTTTTATAAAGAAAACATGCCGCGTAAACTCGGGCCGAAGTGTTGCTACATAAACTCGAGCCGAAGTCGCTACACCCCTTAGGGTTAGCTAAAAACAAATTCTCATCTCTTTTATAAAGAAAACATGCCGTGTAAACTCGGGCCGAAGTGTTGCTACATAAACTCGAGCCGAAGTCGCTACACCCCTTAGGGTTAGCTAAAAACAAATTCTCATCTCTTTTATAAAGAAAACATGCCGCGTAAACACGGGCCGAAGTGTTGCTACATAAACTCGAGCCGAAGTGTTGCCTCATAAACTCGGGCCGAAGTGTTGCCTCATAAACTCGGGCCGAAGTGTTGCCTCATATACTCGGGCCGGAGTGTTGCCTCATTAACTCGGACCGAAGTGTTGCCTCATAAACTCGGGCCGAAGTGTTGCCTCATAAACTCGGGCCGAAGTGTTGCCTCATAAACTCGGGCCGAAGTCGCTAACCATTTCTAGTCGGCTAAAAATATATTTTTCCTTCCATCGATTTGCCATCAATCATTTCCCGTAAATTCACGTCATCTTTAGTATAAACACACCATATCTGTTTATAGTAATACGTGATTTACATTATAATTATTGCATGGCCAGGAAACACACACATTTTCCATCTTCCGTAAATCTACCCCTACTTTAGTATAAACACATCCATATATGTTCATACTAAATGCGTAATTCACAACTCGATCATTTCATAACCAGAAAATACCCACATTTTCCTTTTCCGTAAATCTACGCATACTTTAGTATAAACACACCCATATATGTTCATACTAAATGCGTAATTCACAACTCGATCATTTCATAACCAGAAAATACTCACATTTTCCTTTTCCGTAAATCTACGCCTACTTTAGTATAAACACACCCATATATGTTCATACTAAATGCGTAATTTACAACTTAGTCTTTGCATAACCAGAAAATACACATTTTCTATTTCAAATGCAACATTAAAGACTTATCCTTACCTCGATGAGTGTTGGGTTTGGTTCTTGGCAACTTCTCGAGTTCCACCGACACCGCCTCCAACCTTAGGATCTCTCTTCATCCCACCACATAACACAATGTTAGTCATTTATCCCAATTATCACCTAAACAACTTATATGGCATCATTTAATCATACAAAATATTAATCATCAATATTCAACCATCTAAAACATGCATAACATCTCATATTTCAATATTTGGGGGTAAACTCATCTTCTACCTCTAACATTTTACTCATTCTCTCCTTTTACCACATTTTCACTTTTGGGGTTTTTGGGTTTTCATGAATCAACCCACAACCCTTTCCATTTTTGAGATACTATCTCTAAACCAAGAGTTTACAAGATAAAAACAACATAAAACGAACCATAACTCTAAAGAATGAGTTTCCATGGTTTCTCATGTTTTGAAAATAAATCCAACATACCCAAAATGAGTTTAAGAGAGAAGAAGAGAGTTAGAATCAAGAGTTTTACCTCTTCTCAAGCTCTTAGGTGAGTATCAAAACTCCTTGCCCTTGGAAAAGCTCTCTTCTCTCACCTCCCTTCAAAGTTTTTAACCTTAAAATGTGTTTGGGTTTCTGTTTTAAAGAGGTGTCGTCGGGTTGAAATCGATTACCAACATGGTGTAATCATTACAACGTGAAAAATGCGCATATCTGATGCTTTTAATATGATGTAATCGATTACCAGGACTGTGTAATCGATTACCAAGACTGTGTAATCGATTACCAGGAGTGTGTAATCGATTACCAGGAGTGTGTAATCGATTACCAGGAGTGTGTAATCGATTACCAGTAGTGTGTAATCGATTACCAGGACTGTGTAATCGATTACCAGGACTGTGTAATCGATTACACTGTGTCAGATGCACATATCTGATGCTTTTAATACGATGTAATCGATTACCAGCAAAGTGTAATCGATTACCAGCAGTGTGTAATCGATTACCAGCAGAGTGTAATCGATTACACTGTGTCAACAGCCCAAAATTGTCATTTCTCGCCCAGGCGAGAATCCTCCAGTATAGTCCTGGATTTCACCCTCCCAGCTGATCCTTTTTCGCTCAGGTGAGAATCTCTCGATCAAGCGAGGCTTCCAGGACTGATACTATATTTTGAAACATTAAAATTTGGGATGTTACAATCCTCCCCCTCTTATAAGAATTTTCGTCCCCGAAAATTAAACATACCTCGGAAAATAAAATCATCACCTAGACCTTAGGCACAAGAATATTCAACAAAAATCACAATTCGATTCTCTAATCCATTAAGATTACTTAATCAGTCACTAAAGGCATACACCACTAAATCACGATATCACCAAACCAATTCATGAACTAACTCCTCAATGTCCAAATGTTAAGATCTCAGCCTTTAATAACTCGAGTGCCATGGGAACTAATCCGTAATTCGGACTAAAGATTTTTCTTATATCCATCAAGAACCATAGATCTCTAACACCTATCCATCTATCAATCCTAACATACGTTAAGAATCCCGATAACACTCTCGAACTTCAGCGAATGGGGAACTCCTGATCCCATATCTATCTAAATACATCTTTTAACATCCATCATACACTAGCTAGTCTCATCTCCACTCGAGACTCTAGCACAATTTCATTTTACTAGATCCACAAAATACTTACACAATAGAATTCTTAGTGTCTCATTCATTGTACACAATCAAACTATCCAGTAATTGTCTAATTACATAAAATATTTCTACCATCAAATCTTATCGTCTAAAGAAATTATCGATTTCTAGCCTCCACTGAAACCATAAAACCATTGATTCACACCAAAACTAGTTATTCTGTTACCAATCGGCAAGCACAAGTCGACCAACACTCAAACCTACAACTTGCGTTTGGTTTGGTCACCCCAATTCCGTTAGTAAATATAAACTTATTAACCCACTCGCATTATGTCCATAAATACATGGGCGTCTCATATCACTAAACTTTTAACAACTTCATACCTATTCCGATATGGTTGCTAAAATTTCGGAATTCTCCAACATGATACTAAATCATTACTTAGGCACAAGCTAAGTTTTCCCAAAAATGATTTTCGAAAGTGGTTTGAATCCACGACTCATGGCAACCACGTCGTGAAACAAGGTTCGCACGCTTATTTCGACACAACCCAAAACTTCTTCTCTCCTATGGTTACACCACACCCATACACCGCAATTACTGACGTTCACGAAACAACAACTTTTGCCGGTACACATTCAACGCAGACAATTTCGGATCACCACCACTCTTTCATGCGTTGCCAATGTCCTACCGCAAAAGAACCGGTCATTCGAGACCAAAAGTTTAACGTCTATTCCATTGCATTCATCACATTGGCGGGGTAAGTAACTTAACTAGCCTCTTTTCTCGACTATCATTATAAGTCTTACCCTTTTGCACACATATACATATCAATGCAACTAGATCTTAATTCTTCACCTCAACAAGTACACACAGTTAAACATAACACAATTTGCTGATCGCTAGTCCATTTAAAGGATTAAATCCAACTGGGACATCATCGCGCATATCAACACTATAGTAAAGGTTCTACCATTTACCCCAACCGTACACTGAGACACTTCCGATCCAAAATAAGTTTTTTTTTTGAGGTTCAACATCCCCGCACATAGCTTGGTGTTCAATACCAATATACATTTGTTACGGCGGGCACTCATCTTTTAAAAAAAATAAATTTCATAGACCAGAAGCTTCATACACAAGAATCAAAAATAACTTTTTCATACTTAATCGATTTTGGGGCACCAACCATAGGTCACCTCAAAATGATAATACATCTGATTAGTCAACATCCATGTAAACACATTAGTCGCAAGGACCTTTAGGTAATTTATCCAACCTCTATTTCATTTTCGAAATATGAGTTTCACCTCTTAGCGTGCGCATACACACTAAGGCCAACAAAGGGAATTAACCTTTAACAACTCATAAGAGAAAACAAGTATCCCCGACTTAAACATTTTTCTTGTCAGTATACTTATTATAAAAGTCAATCATTCATAGACGAAAGTCCACTTTCCAAGACAAAATAAATAGTTCTTTCAAATCTTAACATCTCGAAATACTAACGAGTTCTTAAATACCCTCTTGTGACATTTACTGAATGAATACCGATCCCTTTTTCGAAGGAGGGTCCTGACTCTCTTAGCCGACACTGGCACCAAACCACTAGCCTGGTCAGCGATCT
The DNA here is from genome assembly GCA_009771035.1 of Lupinus albus. Lineage (NCBI taxonomy): Eukaryota > Viridiplantae > Streptophyta > Magnoliopsida > Fabales > Fabaceae > Lupinus > Lupinus albus. The sequence continues at coordinate 6,858,269 of CM020010.1, forward strand.
CGCACAGATCCCTAACCGCCACAACCTTGTCAGCACTATTCAATCACAACATGATTTGCTGACAATTAGTCCAACCCCAAAATTATATCTAACTGGGATAACGACAAGCAGACTGAATCTACGGTAAATATCACACCATTTACCACAATCGGACACTAGAACATAAACGTCGACACCACCACCAGCACAAAGATTGGGGTCGACGCGACCAAGTCGGAAGTAATGACTTAGTTTACAATTTCAGCCGGTTTTCACATTTATCATATATAAGGGAGTGTGTCGCTCCCGAATCAACAACACTAAACAAGGAATACCTGTCACCATGCGTTTACCTCTCGCCGGATCATCAACACCTGATGTCCCTACGCCACTTGGGGTAACCATCTGACCGTGGTCTCTTGCCTCCTCGGCAGGAGTGGCATTAGGTCTCCGATCCAGCTTGGAACAACACCTTTTATTATGCTCAAACTCCTTGCAGTGGAAACATCCATTCCCCTTTCCTCATACATCCCACATCGGATCAGACTATCCGATTCTGATGCCTCTGCACCATACATGGTAACCACTCTGCCGATAGATTGAGGTCGTCCAGTCCCCATAGCATTCATACCCTGCCGTGACGTAGGACAATGCCTCTTTATAGGTCCGGTCTCTTTACAACGAAAACGATGATTTGTAGTTCTAGAACACAATCATCCGTTATGTTTCCGGTTACACTTGTTGCACCAAGGTGGAGAGTTTAACCATGACCCTCTGACATTCGCATGGGTCCTCGGTCCATACGAAATGCAACTCCGAGTACCAACACGTGGAAAATAATGCTTCCGCTCTTCGCGATACCTCTTATCCTTGCCTCTTCCGTGTACAAAATTTCGTTGAGGCCCAAAGTCCTTGTGAGGAATAGATTCGGAGGTCGCCACTCCATCCGCCTTCATGTTAGTACACTCCATTCCTTGGACCCACTCAATAGCAGCATTCGGGGTGAATCCGCCTTGAAACCGACTAGGGTTCCTTTTGCAGGATTTATCTAACCCTCGGTACTCAGCTGGTCCTTGTTGAACTAGGGTGTGCGAGCTTGGACCTGGTGCCACGCTCCGATTCAGATGTTGTAAATTCTCACTCATTTGTTGTAGTGCCGCCACCATCTGGGCCAAGAGGTCATTCGGAACATTCTGACTCGCTCCTCTTTCTCTTCCAGCCATGTGTACCTGCACTCACGTACTTGTCAGTAGACTAATTGTATAACCAGACAAACATCACATAACACACAATCGTCAATGCTAACCAAGCAATTCAAACACATAAAGATCACAAAGAAGCATGTAAGGCCATATCCTAGGCCGTAGGATTAACTATGCTCTGATACCATGTTGTAACGACCCGATTTCTACCCTTGAATTTTTTTTTTATTCATTTTAATTCCCTCTTACATACATTCATCATCTTACTTAAAACCTTCAAGAATCATTCCTTAAAAATACTCTTTACACCTATTATATTATCATATAATTTAAATTGCGGAAAAACATAATTCATTCATTATTATTCTCATTGGGTACTAAGAGCCCAAAAGTTATAATACTCCAAATATAACAATACCCATGGTTACGAATAACCAAATAAATGTCAGTCATGGTTACAATCATTCAAATCCACAAGTAGTCATTTAAAGTACACAAACGCAAATAGTGAATCCAACGTCTAAAGCTCCTAAAGCTCCCGAACTAGCATACTCCATTCGTCTATTTACCTGCAACGGGATTATCAATGACAAAAGTACAAAACACACAAAGGAGTAAGTCGTTAATTCAATAAACGTCATTATAAGATAATTCACATTAGAAAAAGGGTTAGTAAACCATTTTCGAAATTCATTTTGTCTTGCTGCATAACTTGAGCCAAAGTCACTACACCCCTCAGGGTTAGCTAAAAGCAGATTCTCATCCTTTTTACCAATAAAACACGCCTCATAAACTCGGGCCGAAGTGTTGCTACATAAACTCGAGCCGAAGTCGCTACACCCCTTAGGGTTAGCTAAAAAGAAATTCTCATCTCTTTTATAAAGAAAACATGCCGCGTAAACTCGGGCCGAAGTGTTGCTACATAAACTCGATCCGAAGTCGCTACACCCCTTAGGGTTAGCTAAAAACAAATTCTCATCTCTTTTATAAAGAAAACATGCCGCGTAAACTCGGGCCGAAGTGTTGCTACATAAACTCGAGCCGAAGACGCTACACCCCTTAGGGTTAGCTAAAAACAAATTCTCATCTCTTTTATAAAGAAAACATGCCGTGTAAACTCGGGCCGAAGTGTTGCTACATAAACTCGAGCCGAAGTCGCTACACCCCTTAGGGTTAGCTAAAAACAAATTCTCATCTCTTTTATAAAGAAAAAATGCCGCGTAAACTCGGGCCGAAGTGTTGCTACATAAACTCGCGCCGAAGTGTTGCCTCATAAACTCGGGCCGAAGTGTTGCCTCATAAACTCGGGCCGAAGTGTTGCCTCATAAACTCGGGCCGAAGTGTTGCCTCATAAACTCGGGCCGAAGTGTTGCCTCATAAACTCGGGCTGAAGTGTTGCCTCATAAACTCGGGCCGAAGTGTTGCCTCATAAACTCGGGCCGAAGTCGCTACCCATTTCTAGTCGGCTAAAAATATATTTTTCCTTCCATCGATTTGCCATCAATCATTTCCCGTAAATTCACGTCATCTTTAGTATAAACACTCCATATCTGTTTATACTAATACGTGATTTACATTATAATTATTGCATGGCCAGGAAACACACACATTTTCCATCTTCCGTAAATCTACGCCTACTTTAGTATAAACACATCCATATATGTTCATACTAAATGCGTAATTCACAACTCGATCATTTCATAACCAGAAAATACCCACATTTTCCTTTTCCGTAAATCTACGCCTACTTTAGTATAAACACACCCATATATGTTCATACTAAATGCGTAATTCACAACTCGATCATTTCATAACCAGAAAATACTCACATTTTCCTTTTCCGTAAATCTATACCTACTTTAGTATAAACACACCCATATATGTTCATACTAAATGCGTAATTTACAACTTAGTCTTTGCATAACCAGAAAATACACATTTTCTATTTCAAATGCAACATTAAAGACTTATCCTTACCTCGATGAGTGTTGGGTTTGGTTCTTGGCAACTTCTCGAGTTCCACCGACACCGCCTCCAACCTTAGGATCTCTCTTCATCCCACCACATAACACAATGTTAGTCATTTATCCCAATTATCACCTAAACAACTTATATGGCATCATTTAATCATACAAAATATTCATCATCAATATTCAACCATCTAAAACATGCATAACATCTCATATTTCAATATTTGGGGGTAAACTCATCTTCTACCTCTAACATTTTACTCATTCTCTCCTTTTACCACATTTTCACTTTTGGGGTTTTTGGGTTTTCATGAATCAACCCACAACCCTTTCCATTCTTGAGATACTATCTCTAAACCAAGAGTTTACAAGATAAAAACAACATAAAACGAACCATAACTCTAAAGAATGAGTTTCCATGGTTTCTCATGTTTTGAAAATAAATCCAACATACCCAAAATGAGTTTAAGAGAGAAGAAGAGAGTTAGAATCAAGAGTTTTACCTCTCCTCAAGCTCTTAGGTGAGTATCAAAACTCCTTGCCCTTGGAAAAGCTCTCTTCTCTCACCTCCCTTCAAAGTTTTTAACCTTAAAATGTGTTTGGGTTTCTGTTTTAAAGAGGTGTCGTCGGGTTGTAATCGATTACCAACATGGTGTAATCGATTACAACGTGAAAAATGCGCATATCTGATGCTTTTAATACGATGTAATCGATTACCAGGACTGTGTAATCGATTACCAAGACTGTGTAATCGATTACCAGGAGTGTGTAATCGATTACCAGGAGTGTGTAATCGATTACCAGTAGTGTGTAATCGATTACCAGTAGTGTGTAATCGATTACCAGTAGTGTGTAATCGATTACCAGGACTGTGTAATCGATTACCAGGACTGTGTAATCGATTACCAGGACTGTGTAATCGATTACACTGTGTCAGATGCACATATCTGATGCTTTTAATACGATGTAATCGATTACCAGCAGTGTGTAATCGATTACCAGCAGAGTGTAATCGATTACACTGTGTCAACAGCCCAAAATTGTCATTTCTCGTCCAGGCGAGAATCCTCCAGTATAGTCCAGGATTTCACCCTCCCGGCTGATCCTTTCTCGCTCAGGTGAGAATCTCTCGATCAAGCGAGGCTTCCAGGACTGATACTATATTTTTAAAGATTAAAATTTGGGATGTTACAAAGCTTATGGGCTTTCAACACTCTGCCAATCCCACTAGTCAGAACTACTCTCATAAACACGTGATCTCCCTCATCAAACTCAAGAGGTTTCCGCCTCTTATCGTAATAGATTTTCTGTCGACTCTCTGCTATTCTCATATTCTCCCGGATCTTCTTGATCTTTTTTGTCGTTTCTCGGACCAACTCGTGTCCCATCACTATGTTCTCCCCATTTTCAAACCAACTCACTGGAGTCCTACACTTTCTCCCACACAAAGCTTCGTAAGGGGCCATCCCGATACTATAATGGAAACTATTGTTGTAGGTGAACTCGATCAAAGGCAACATGTTATCCCAACTCACCGGTTGTTCCAAAACACAAGCCCTCAAAAGATCCTCCAATGACTGTATGGTCCTTTCCGATTGACAATCCGTCTGTGGATGATAAGTTGAAATCAATTTCAACTTTGTCCCCAAAGCCGACTCCAAACTAGTCCAAAAGTTTGAAGTGAAATGGGGATCCCTATCCGACACAATGCTCAATGGTATCCCATGCAACCGAACGATCTCCTTGATATACAACTCAACCAATCGTTCCAAGGAATATTTCATATTCATCGGCAAGAATTGAGCAGTCTTAGTCAAATGATCAACTATTACCCAGATGGAATCACACCCTCTCCGAATCTTTGGAAAACCCGATACAAAATCCATGGAGATACTATCCCACTTCCAAACGGGAATCTCTAGTGACTATAACTCTCCTACTGGTCGCTGATGTTCAATCTTGGCTTTCTGACAGACGAGACAACTCAAGACATACAAAGCCACATCCCTTTTCAAACCAGACCACCAAAACAGTTTCTTTTCACATCTTGGTACATTTTTGTAGTTCCATGGTGAAAACTCATTTTACTCTTGTATGACTCTTCCATAATAATCTTTCGCAATTCCGCATTATGAGGCACACACACCCTTCCCTTATATCGCAAAAATCCGCTAGAATCCGACTCAAAGTCAGTCTCCTTCCCACTAGCCATCAAATCGCGTTTGACCTTCAACTCACGATCCTCAACTTGCTTATTTATGATTTGGTCAAACAACTCATTGGTGACGTTAAGCATACCCAAATTCATGCTCTGAGGTCTCATTTGAATTGCCAAGTTCATATCCCCGAACTCCTCAATTAGTTTCTCTTCATGAACCATCAAAGCCGACATATGTAAAGACTTCCGACTTAAATCATCGGCTACTACATTGGCTTTTCCCGGATGGTACTGCAATCCGAAATCATAGTCCTTAAGAAACTCCATTCACCTTCTCTGTCTCATGTTCAGTTCCTTTTGATCAAACAGATACTTCAGACTCTTGTGGTAGCTATACACCTCAAATCTTAAGCCATAAAGATGATGTCTCTAGATTTTCAAGGCAAAGACCACAACATCTAATTCCAGATCATGTGTAGGGTAGTTTTGCTCATGCGCTCTCAACTGTCACGAAGAATAAGCAACAACTTTCCCGTCCTGCATCAAAACACAACCCAAACATCGCTTAGAAGCATCGCAATCGTAGTCTTAGGATTATCCTCCGACTTAACTCGAAGTTGATGATAACCTGACTGAAGGTCAATCTTTGAAAACACAACTGCTCCCCTCAACTGATCCATCAAGTCATCAATTCTAAGCAACATATACTTATTCTTGATAGTGACCTTGTTCAACTGCCTATAATCGGTGCACAACCTCAAACTCCCATCTTTCTTCTTGACCAACAAGACCGGTGCACCCCACGGCAAAACACTAGGGCTGTAACGACCCGATTTCTACCCTTGAAATTTTTTTCATTCATTTTAATTCCCTCTTACATACATTCATCATCTTACTTAAAACCTTCAGGAATCATTCCTTAAAAATACTCTTTACACCTATTATATTATCATATAATTTAAATTGCGGAAAAACATAATTCATTCATTATTATTCCCATTGGGTACTAAGAGCCCAAAAGTTATAATACTCCAAATATAACAATACCCATGGTTACGAATACCCAAATAAATGTCAGCCATGGTTACAATCATTCAAATCCACAAGTAGTCATTTAAAGTACAAAAACGCAAATAGTGAATCCAACGTTTAAAGCTCCTAAAGCTCCCGAACTAGCATACTCCATTCGTCTATTTACCTGCAATGGGATTATCAATGACAAAAGTACAAAACACACAAAGGAGTAAGTCGTTAATTCAATAAACGTCATTATAAGATAATCCACATTAGAAAAAGGGTTAGTAAACCATTTTCGAAATTCATTTTGTCTTGCTGCATAACTTGAGCCAAAGTCGCTACACCCCTCAGGGTTAGCTAAAAGCAGAATCTCGTTTCTCTTAAAAAAAATCACGCTTATATACTCAAGCCAGAGTTTACGCTTCTATACTCAAGCCAGAGTCGCTACCCATTCATGGTCGGCTAAAACATATTTTCATTTCATCGATCTCCTCATAAATCATTTTCATGCTTCTATACTCAAGCCAGAGTGTATGCTTCTATACTCAAGCCAGAGTGTATGCTTCTATACTCAAGCCAGAGTGTATGCTTCTATACTCAAGCCAGAGTCGCTAACCATTCATGGTCGGCTAAAACATATTTTCCTTTCATCGATCTCCTCATAAATCATTTTCATTCTTCTATACTCAAGCCAGAGTGTATGCTTCTATACTCAAGCCAGAGTGTATGCTTCTATACTCAAGCCAGAATGTATGCTTCTATACTCAAGCCAGAGTGTATGCTTCTATACTCAAGCCAGAGTGTATGCTTCTATACTCAAGTCAGAGTCGCTAACCATTCATGGTCGGCTAAAACATATTTTCCTTTCATCGATCTCCTCATAAATCATTTTCATGCTTCTATACTCAAGCTAGAGTGTATGCTTCTATACTCAAGCCAGAGTCGCTAACCATTCATGGTCGGCTAAAAATGTACTTCTTTTTCATTCGTTTCACCATAAATCATTTCCGGTAAATCCACGCCCACATTAGTATAAACACACCCATATATGTTTATACTAAATACGTGATTTACACTCAATCATCGCATAACCAGAAAGTACCACATACTTTCCTTTCCGTAAATCTACGCCTACTTTAATGTAAACACACCCATGTATGTTTATATCAAATGCGTACTTTACGTATCAATCATTGCATAATCAGAAAACTCACACTTTCGATTCCAAATGCTCAATTAAAGACTTATCCTTACCTCGACGAGTGTTGGGTTTGGTTCTTGGCAACTTCTCGAGTTCCACCGACACCGCCTCCAACCTTAGGATCTCTCTTCATCCCACCACATAACACAATGTTAGTCATTTATTCCAAATATCACATAAACAACTTATATGGCATCATTTAATCATACAAAATATTCATCATCAATATTCAACCATCTAAAACATGCATAACATCTCATATTTCAATATTTGGGGGTAAACTCATCTTCTACCTCTAACATTTTACTCATTCTCTCCTTTTACCACATTTTCACTTTTGGGGTTTTTGGGGTTTTCATGAATCAACCCACAACCCTTTCCATTCTTGAGATACTATCTCTAAACCAAGAGTTTACAAGATAAAAACAACATAAAACGAACCATAACTCTAAAGAATGAGTTTCCATGGTTTCTCATGTTTTGAAAATAAATCCAACATACCCAAAACAAGTTAGAGAGGAAGAAGAAGAGTTAGTAACAAGAGGTTTACCTTTTCTCAAGCTCCAAGATGAGTCCTAAGGCTCTTTGCTCTTGAAAATCTCTCCTCTCTCTATTCTCTTCGAAGTTCTAACCCTAAAATGTGTTTTGGGTTTCTATTTTATAGACACTGCGATAAGTGTAATCGATTACAAGTATAGTGTAATCGATTACACTGTGTAAATTATAGAGGCATCGTCGCTATGTAATCGATTACCAACATGGTGTAATCGATTACATTAATACGATGTAATCGATTACCAGAAGTGTGTAATCGATTACATTAATACTATGTAATCGATTACCAACATGGTGTAATCGATTACATTGTGTCAGATGTACATATCTGATGCTTTTAATCATCGTGTAATCGATTACTAGGAGTGTGTAATCGATTACCAGGAGTGTGTAATCGATTACACTGTGTCAGATGCACAGGTCTGATTAGTTTATCAGCATGTAATCGATTACCAGCAGTGTGTAATCGATTACACTGTGTCAACAGCCCAAAATTGCCATTTCTCGCCTAGGCGAGAATCCTCCAGTATAGTCCAGGATTTCACCCTCCCAGATGATCCTTTTTCGCTCAGGCGAGAATCTCTCGATCAAGCGAGGCTTCCAAGACTGATATAATATTTTTAAAGATTAAAATTTGGGGTGTTACAAGGGCGAATAAACTTATTCGCCAATAAGTCTTCAACCTGCTTTTTCAACTCAGCCAGCTCTAACGGTGCCATCATATAAGGAGCTATAGAGATGGGTCCTGTTGAGGCGGTAAGATTCTCGCTTGAGCGAGAGGATCCTTGCTTGAGCGAGAGGGTCAGATCTGAGTTTTTAAAATAGGCGGGATTTTCTCGCTTGAGCAAGAAAGGGCTCGCTTAAGGGAGGACCCGATGCTGTTACATTAAATAGAGAACCCCAAACACATTTATGAGGGTTAACCTAGAGATAAGTGAGAGAAGAGAGCTTTTTCTAGAGAAAGAAGGCTTGTCAGTCATTTAGAAGCTTGAGAAGAGATCCTAGAGTTGGCGGCGGTGTAGGTGGAACTAGTGTAGTTACCAAGAACCCAACCCAACACTGACCAAGGTAAGGATAAGTATTTAATTTGTGCATTTGAAACGGAAAATGTGTCTATTTTCTGGTAGTGCAAGAATTAATTGGTGAATCACGTATTTATTATAAACATATATGGGTATGTTTGTAATAAGGATTGCGTGGATTCACTAGATGTGATTGATGGTGAAATCAATGAAGAGTAAATATAATTTTTGTCGACCATAAATGGTTAGCGACTCTGGGTCGAGTTATGTAGCAAAACTTCGGCCCGAGTTTATGTGGCAACACTTCGGACCGAGTTTATGTGGCAACACTTCGGCCCGAGTTTATTTGAGAACACTTCGGCCCGAGTTTATGTGGCATCTTTTCTTTGTTAAAGAGATGAGAAATTGCTTTTAGCTAACCCTAAGGGGTGTAGTGACTTTGGCTCAAGTAATGTAGCACGAAAAATGAATTTCAAAGTGATTTACTAACCTTTTCTAATGTGGATTATCTTATAATGACGTTTATTGAATTAATGACTTATTCCTTTATGTGTTTGTGCTTTTGTCATTGATAATCTCATTGCAGATAAACAGGTGACATGAGGTGGTCTCATTTTTGGAAGCTTTAGGAGCCTTATGTTTTGGTTTCACTTATTTGCACTATTTTTTACATGAGTGCTTATTGGATTAGTGGAAATATTTTGTAACTATAGATATATAACTTACATGATTTATTGTAACTCTGGATATTCGTAGCTACAGGTATTTTGGAAACCCATAGCTAGTTGTATGCGGCCGTTGCATGACATATTGAAATGAATTATGATTTTCTGTCTAATAAGTATGTATGTCATTTGAAATATGAAATGAGTAGGAATGGGAAATTGAGAGTTAAATATGGCTGTTGGAAATTGTCGGTAAAATTTATGAGGAAATGAATGCATAATGAATAAGATAAGAAGAAAATTTTCAAGGGTAGAATTTTGGTTCTTACATGTTACATAACTTGAGCCAAAGTTTGCTACATAAGTTGAGCCAAAGTATCGCCACATAACTTGAGCCAAAGTTTCACTACTTCGCTTGAGCCAAAGCATGCTACATAACTTGAGCCAAAATCGCTAACCAATCATGGACGGCTAAAAATATGTTTTCTTTTCATTGATTAACCATCAATTTGTGAACCATTTTAAATTCATTTTTGCTACATAACTTGAGCCAAAGTTTGCTACATAACTTGAGCCAAAGTATCCCTACATAACTTGAGCCAAAGTGTGCTACATAACTTGAGCCAAAGTGTGCTACATAATTTGAGCCAAAGTGTGCTACATAACTTGAGCCAAAGTGTGCTGCATAACTTGAACCAAACTGTGCTACATAACTTGAGCCAAAGTGGTTAACCAATCATGGCCGGCTAAAAATATGTTTTCCTTTCATTGATTCACCATCAATTCATAAACAACATTTCCACGCATTCTTTCAATAGGATATGCTAATTAAAGACTTATCCTTACCTTGGTGAGTGTTGGGTTTGGTCCTTAGTAACTTTGCAAGTTCCTCCAACACCGCCTCGAACTTTAGGATCTTTCCTCAAAGCTTTTCTATCGACTCTGTGCTAAGTTCTCCCCAATTATAAACCAACTCACTAGAGTCCTACACTTTCTCCCATACAAAGTTCCGTAAGGGGCCATCCCGATTCTAGGATGGAAACTATTGTTGTAGGTGAACTCAATCAAAGGCAACTTGTTATCCCAACTCCCCGGTTGTTCCAAAACACAAGCCCTCAAAAGATCCTCCAATGACTGTATGGTCCTTTCCGACTGACCATCCGTCTGTGGATGATAAGTTGAACTCAATTTCAACTTAGTCCCCAAAGCGGACTCCAAACTAGTCCAAAAGTATGAAGTGAAACGGGGATCCCTATCCGACACAATGCTCGATGGTATCCCGTGCAACCGAACAATCTCCTTGATATACAACTCTGCCAATCGTTCCAAGGAATATTTCTTGTTCATCGGCAAGAAATGAGCAGTCTTAGTCAAACGATCAACTATTACCTAGATGGAATCACACCATCTCCGAGTCTTTGGAAAACCCGATACAAAATCCAAGGAGATACTATCCCACTTCCAAATGGGAATCTCTAGTGACTATAACTCTCCTACTGGTCGCTGATGTTTAATCTTGGCTTTCTGATAGACGAGACAACTCGAGACATACAAAGCCACATCCCTTTTCAAACCAGACCACCAAAACAGTTTTTTTTCCAGATCTTGGTACATTTTTGTAGTTCCATGGTGAAAACTCATTTTACTCTTGTTTGACTCTTCCAGAATACTCTTTCGCAATTCCGCATCATAAGACACACACACCCTTCCCTTATATCGCAACAATCCACTAGAATCCGACTCAAAGTCAGTCTCCTTCCCACTAGCCATCAAATCGCGTTTGACTTTCAACTCACGATCCTCAACTTGCATATTTCTGATTTGGTCAAATAACTCATTGGTGACCTTAAGCATACCCAAAATCATGCTATGGGGTCTCATTTGAATTGCCAAGTTCATATCCCCGATCTCCTCAATTAGTTTCTCTTCATGAACCATCAAAGCCGACATATGTAAAGACTTCCGACTTAAAGCATCGGCTACCACATTGGCTTTTCCCGGATGGTACTGCAATCCGAAATCACAATCCTTAAGAAACTCAATTCACTTTCTTTGTCTCATGTTCAGTTCCTTTTGATCAAACAGATACTTCAGACTCTTGTGGTCGCTGTACGCCTCAATTCTTACGCCATAAAGATGGTGTCTCCAAATTTTCAAGGCAAAGACCACGACAGCTAATTCCAGATCATGTGTAGGGTAGTGTTGCTCATGCATTCACAACTGTCGCGAAGCATAAGCAACAAATTTCCCGTCCTACATCAACATACAACCCAAACCTTGCTTAGAAGCATCCTAATACACACTGAAATCATGATCAGTACAAGGAAGAACCAATACTGGTGTTGTAGTCAACCTCTCCTTCAACTCTTGAAAACTTTCTTCACAACGGATCGTCCACACTTACGGTTCCCCTTTACTGGTAAGTTTGGTTAGGGGTAATGCCAACTTTGACAACCCCTCTGTGAACTTTTTGTTGTAACCAGCCAAACCCAGAAAACTCCTGATCTCAGTAACCGACTTGGGCACCGCCCAATCCATCATTGCCTCGACCTTAGAAGGGTCCACTGCCACTCCTTCCCCGAATATCACACGTCCAAGGAAGTTCACTGATTCCAACCAGAAATCACATTTTGACAACTTCGCATACAACCGATTCTTACTCAGAATATCTAGAACAATTCTCAAGTGACCGCATGTTCCTCTCGGCTCTTGGAGTAAACCAGAATGTCATCAATAAATACCACTACGAATGAATCCAAATACGGATGAAAAATATGTTCATGTAGTCGTTAAATATTACTGGGGCATTCGTCACACCAAAGGGAATTACCAATACTCAAAGTGTCCATACCTCGTCTTAAAAACAGTCTTAGGAATATCCTCCGACTTAACTCGAAGTTGATGATAACCTGACCGAAGGTCAATCTTTGAAAACACAACCGCTCCCCTCAACTGATCCATCAAGTCATCAATTCTAGGCAACGAATACTTATTCTTGATAGTGACCTTGTTCAATTGCTTGTAGTCGGTGCACAACCTCATACTCCCATCTTTCTTCTTGACTAACAAGATCGGTGCACCCTACGGCGAAACACTAGGGCGAATAAACTTCTTCGCCAACAAGCCTTCAACCTGCTTTTTCAACTCAGCCAGCTCTAACGGTGCCATCCTATAAGGAGCTATAGTGATGGGTCCCGTTCTTGGCACTAAGTCAATGGAAAATTCAACTTCCCTGATTAGAGGTAATTCCGGAATATCACTAGGAAATACCTTAGGAAACTCACGAATTATCGGAATATCCTCAACTCTGGGATTCTCAATACCCTCCGGGGATGCCAACAAAACAAACACGACTCCTCCCTCCTTAAAGGAACTCTTGACTCCCTTAGCCGACAACAGCTTCATATAACAAGCCTCATCAGAAATCTCACCTAGATCTCCAAACACCACGGTCTTATTTGCACAATTAAGCATCACATGATTTGCTGATAACCAGTCCATCCCCATAATTAGATCTAACTCGGACAGTGGTAAGCAGATTAAATCCACGGTAAATGTTTTACCGTTTACCACTACCGGACATCGAGACACAAACATCGACACCACCATAGGTACACCAATTGAGGTGGATAAGTCGTAAGGAAACAACTCCGTGTGCAATTTCAGGCGGTTCACACATTTAATAGATACAAAGGAGTGTGTCGCTCCCGAATCAAACAACATTAAAAGAGGAATACCTGCCACCATACCATTACCTTTGATCAGGCCATCCACATCTGGTTCCTCTGCAACAATCATGGTAAACACTCTGCCAGTGGATCGAGGTCGTTCAGCCCTCACAACATTCACACTCTGCTGTAACGTAGGAGAATACATCCTGATATGCCCAACCTCCTTGCATTGAAAGCAGCTAAGAGTCGTTCCGGGGCACAAATCACCAACATGAGTTCTGCCGCACTTGTTGCAAAAGGACGAAGACTGAGATTGTGATCCTCCTATCTTCGCGTGAGGCCTTGGCCCATGCGAACTACTTCCCCGATTTCTAGTAGGTGGGGAGTATGGTTTCCGTTCCTCTCGAAAGACCTTACTCTTCCCCTTTCCATGCCCGTAACTCCTTTGAGGCCCAGAGTGCCTCAGGGGATTTGTGCGGGGAGTCATCACCTTATCTACCGCCAGGTCATCTTCGTACATTCTGCACTTGTTTACCAATGTAGAAAAATCAACAATCTCTTGGTGCCCAAACATCCTTTTCAACTTGGGCTTCAAGCCCGATTCAAACTTAGAACATTTGGACCGCCCATCCACCTCCAATTCAGCGTATGGACAAAATCGGGCCAATTCCTCGAACTTGGCCACATATTCTCCCACTAACATGTTACCCTGCTCCAACTTCAGAAACTCAATTTCTTTCTTCCTCTTCAAATCAGCATGAAAATATTTCTAAAGAAATTTCTCTTTGAATGCAACCCAAGTAATCACTCGTCCCTTGGTTTCCATTTGACGCCATGTAAACTCCCACCAGGTTTCAGCTTCCTTTACGAGCATGTAGGAAGCATAAGTCACCGTTTGAGCATCGTTGCAACCCATGGCTAGGAATATCATTTCCAAGTCTTGAATCCACTCAGTTGAAGCATCAGGAGCGAATCCACCTTGGAACTGGCTAGGATTCCGCTTACAGAATTCATCCAATCCTCGCCCGAAATGGGTGGGGCTAAAGGTTGCGATCTAGGACTTGGTGTTGTGTTCTAGTTCAGGCTATGCAAGTTCTCATTCACTTGTTGCAGTGCAGCCACCATTTGAGCCAACAGATCATTCGGAACATTCTGACTCGTTCCTCTCCCTCTTCCAGCCATTTCTTAACCTACACTCATCGGTGGTTAGCACACAATTCTAACTCACATAATTCAGGTTATCACATAGTCTCATAGTACATTACATGTTACTACACCAAGGCTACATGATTTTAAACAGTAAATTCACATAATCTCAACTAGTTATATCACAAACATGTTACAAAGAAGCAAGTAAGACCATACCCTAGGCCACAAAATTAACTATGCTCTGATACCATATTGTATGGTCCTAATTTCTACACTTGAAATTTTTTCGTTTATTTTAATCCTTTATGCTTGATTTCCCATGTTACATCATGCATACATCCCCTTTAACCATTTTAATTATCCATTTCTTTAATTATCTAATAACTTTAATCATACAATTTCAGTTTCATACCATGGCTACACTTAATTGCAGAAAAACATAATTCATATTAATGTCTCCTGGTAACTACCACATACAACTAGCTATGGGTTTCCAAGATACCCATAGCTACAAATATCCAAAGTTACAATGCTCAGAGATACAATTATCCTAAATAGCATTTTAGTAAGTCATAATACAAAAAATGGCAAAATAAAGGAAATCCAGGTTTTAAGCTCCTAAGGAATCAACCAAGCATCCTCAACTAATTTGTTTACCTGCAATAAGATTATCAACGACAAATACACACAACATACAAAGGAGTAAGTCGTTAATCCAAAAAATATCACTATAAGATAATCCACATTTTTAAAGGGGTTAGTAAACCATTTTAAATTCATTTTTTTGCTACATAACTTGAGCCAAAGTTTGCTACATCGCTTGAGCCAAAGCTTGCTACATATCTTGAGCCAAAGTATCGCTACATCGCTTAACCCAAAGCTTGCTACATACCTTGAGCCAAAGTTTTCTACATAACTTGAGCCAAAGTTTGCTACATAACTTGAACCAAAGTATCGCTACATAACTTGAGCCAAAGTTTCGCTACATCGCTTGAGCCAAAGCTTCCTACATAACTTGAGCCAAAGTCACTAACCAATCATGGTCGGCTAAAAATATGTTTTCTTTTCATTGATTCACCATCAATTTGTGAACCATTTTAAATTCATTTTTGCTACATAACTTGAGCCAAAGTTTGCTAAATAACTTGAGCCAAAGTATCGCTACATAACTTGAGCCAATGTGTGCTACATAACCTGAGCCAAAGTGTGCTACATAACTTGAGCAAAAGTGTGCTACATAACTTGAGCCAAAGTGTGCTACATAACTTGAGACAAAGTGTGCTACATAACTTGAGCCAAAGTCGCTAACCAATCATGGTCGGCTAAAAATATGTTTTCCTTTCATTGATTCACCATCAATTCATAAACAACATTTGCACACATTCTTTCAATACGATATGCTATTTAAAGACTTGTCCTTACCTTGGTGCGTGTTGGGTTTGGTCCTTGGTAACTTTGCAAGTTCCTCCGACACCGCCTCCAACTTTAGGATCTTTCCTCATCCCACCAAACAACAACAAAAGTCAGTAATTTATTCTAAAAACATATAAATAACTCATAGTTCAACTTTAACCATACATATTCATCTTCTACATTTACCATGTTACCCATTTTCCTCTCTAACCACATTTTCATTTTGGGGTTTTTGGGGTTTTCATGAACCAACCCACAAACCCTTTCCTTTTCTTCGAATACCAACTCTAAACCACAAGTTTGAAAGGGAGAAGGAGAGTTAGAATCAAGAGATTTACCTCTTCTCAAGCTTCTAGATGATTCCCACGAGTCCTTTCTCTCAAAATCACCTCATTCTCTGTTCTCTCTCAAAATCACCTCTTTCTCTCTTCTCTCTCAAGTCCTAACCCTAAAAGTGTTTGAGGGTTTCTATTTTAAAGTGAAATCGCCGGGTTCTCGCTCAAGCGAGCCCATTCTCGCTCAAGCAAGAAAATCCCGCTTATTTTAAAAAATCAGATCTAGCACTCTCGCGCAAGCGAGGGATTCTTGCTCAAGCGAGGGATTCTCGCTCAAGCGAGGGATTCTCGCTCAAGCGAGGGATTCTCGCTGAAGCGAGGATCCTTTAGTGTCAACACCCTCTCCCTCGCCCAGGCGAGCCAACTCTCGCTCAAGCGAGCCTTCTCTCGCTCAGGCGGGCCGTATCTCGCTTAAGCGAGGTTCCCAGATAAAATACTTGGAGAAATACTGACTCCTCGCTTGGGCGAGGCTCCTCTCGCTCAAGCGAGAATGCTGCAGTATTCCCCAAAATTTCCTTTGTTACAAAGTTTTTGGGAAATTAAACTTAGGGTGTTACATTTGTCTAATTAAATACAATAACAAAGTAAAACCAATGAAATAGTTTAAATTGAAAAAGGTAAAACATCAAAACGATTATCCAAAATTGGATTTTCAAACGTATATTTATCCATTCATACGTATTAATGTAATATTTGCAAATTTATAAAGTCACGAATGATTTTTTTGTCCAAAAAGGATAATCTGATAATTTTTACTCAAACCAGAGATTTATTTTTCGAAAAATATTTGTATCAAAAATAATGTTTTTTAGATTTTTCAAAAACAATTTATATCCGACTATAGCTAACAGTTATTTAATACCCAATGGTTTTATTCTAAAATTAGTTGATGGTTTTGGAAATTTATTTACCAATTGTTAATTAATTTTCAAATTAATGTTTGTTATAAAAAAGTTACTATATGAGAAAGGAAGGTAGTATGCAATGAACTATCCTATGAAATCCCAAAAATAGCAAGAAAAAAAAACAAAAATGCAGACTTGTGAGGTTGCCAATTACAAAAGTGTAGCCCCAACATTCAGAATAATCATAAAGCACTCATATCGTCTCATCATTTAAAGCACTCATATTGTCTCTTCATTTCGGCTTAGAGTGGAATGTTGGTTTATGATTAGTGTGATTTTTTGTCTTTTGATTCCATTTATTTAAAAATGACAATAATCAAAAATACTTTTTACCAAATGAATTTAATGAAATTTTTGTAGTATGGTTATAGTTTTTTCGTCTCTAACTTCTCCTAAAATGGAAAGATGGTATACGATTAATATTATCTCTTGTCCCCTAATTAAACATGCTTTCACCTTCAACTTACTCAACTAAAAGACTCAATATCTAATGAAAGAAAATGACAATTATAATTTTTAGGAGTAAATGAAAGGAAATTATTATCCACTAGGATCTAATGCTTATTGAATATTTTGGCGTGATGTGCATCTTTCTAAACTATGCTCTGATACCATATTGTAAGGACCCAAATTCTACCCTTGAAAATTTTTCATTTATTTTAAGCCTTTCATGCATACATTCATCATCTTACTTTAATCCCTCATTAATCATTCCGTGAACCCACCTTTTAACCTATTATATTATCATACATTTTACATTGCAGAAAAACATAATTCATTCAATTTATCCTTAGTAACTACCGCATACAACTAGTTATGGGTTTGAAAGAATCATAATGCCCATAACTACACATCTCCAGTGTTACTATAAACAAAATTACATTCATCCCAAAATATTGTCTAGTCAACTACAATACCAAAGTAGAGATAAAGAAATCCAAGTTAAGAAACACATAAAATTCCTAAGTGAGCCTTCTCCTCCAATCCTTTGTTTACCTACAATGGGATTATCATAAACAACACACAAAAACAAAGGAGTAAGTCATTAGTTCAAGACTAACATTACATGATAATCCACATTTTAAATACGATTAAGCATTGAGATAAATTATAACCACAAACACGTAAATATAAACATTGATATCTTCTTTCTTTCATTTCCATGTTATTCATATTCACCCTATAGTATATATATATAAATATTTCATAATATATATTCTACAGTATGCATATTCTTTTTATCCAAATATACTCATCTCTCATCATTCATATTCACCCTATAGTATATATATCCCATAATATATATTCTATAGCATGCATATTACTTTCATTACAAACCTACTCATTTCTCATCATTCATATTCACCCTATAGTATATATATCCCATAATATATATTCTATAGCATGCATATTACTTTCATTCCAAACATATTCATTTCTCATCATTTCTATTCACCCTATAGTATATATATCCCATTATATATATTCTATAACATGCATATTACTTTCAACAAAACATACTCATTTCCCATTAGTCGTATTCACCCTTAATCATATTCACCGAGTTCTCCCACAAAGATAATCCTCTACCACATCGGGTAGGTCTAATTAATTCTCCATACCACATCGGGCAAGTCCAGTTCATTCCCCATACCACATAGGGCAGGTATAGTTCATTCCCCATACCACATCGGGCAGGTCTATTTAATTATCCATACCACATCGGGCAGGTCTAGTTCATTCTCCATACCACATTGGGCAGGTCTAGTTCATTCCCAATACCACATCGGGCAGGTCTAGTTAATTATCCATACCACATCGGGCAGGTCTACTTTATTCTCCATACCACATAATCCACTACCACTCCGAGTAGGACAACCACATTAATCCACTACCTCTCCGGGTAGGACAACAATAATAATCTATTATCACTTCGGGTAGGATAACAACAATAAACCACTACCACTTCGCGTAGGGTAACAATAATAATCCACTACCACTTCGGGTAGGGTAACAACAGTATTCTTACAAACATATTACCTCTTTCACATACCTCATTCACATCAGCTCATATGAGTTAGAAACACTTATCCCTTACCTTGGTGAGCGTTGGGATCGGTTCCGAGTAACTTTAAAAGTCTCCTCCGCGATTTCCTCCAACCTTAGGATCTTTCCTCATTCCCACCAATAACAACTATGTCAGTCATTTATTCAAAATAACACATAAACAACTCGTATTTCATCATCAAAAATACAAGAGATTCACATATTTTCAAGGATTCCAAAACTACTTCAATACGGGTTTCCAAACATTTAAAACATACATATTCATCTCATATATCAACATTAAAGCACAAACTCATCTTCCACATTTAACATTTCATCCACTTCCCTTTTTTTTACTCATATTCTCATTTTGGGGTTTTTTGGGGTTTTCATGAATAACCCACAAAACATTTCCACTCATCAAATACCAACTATAAACCTGGAGTTCACAAGAGAAAAACAAAATCAAACGAACCATAACTCAAAAGGAAGAGTTTACATGGTTTCTCATACTTTGAGAAGAGATCCATACACCCAAAAACGAGTTTGAAAGTGAGAAAGAGAGTTAGAATCAAGAGATTTACCTCTTCTCAAGCTTCTAGATGATTCCCACGAGTTCTTTCTCTCAAAATCACCTTCTCCTCTCTCCTCTCTCAATTTCTAACCCTAAAATGTGTTTTGGGTTTCAATTTTAAAGTGAAATCGCCGGGTTCTCGCTCTAGCGAGCTCATTCTCCCTCAAGCGAGAGAATCCCTCCTTTTTAAAATTTCAGATCTGATGCTCTCGCTCAAGCGAGGGATTTCTCGCTCAAGAGAGGCATCTCTCGCTCAAGCGAGGATCCTCTCGCTCAGGTGAGGATCTTACAGCCTCGAAAGGTCCTGAATGTCACTTTTCTCGCCCAGGCGAAACAACTCTCGCACAGGCGAGACCACTCTCGCCTAAGCGAGGCAATTCTCGCTCAAGCGAGAATCCTTCAGTATAGCCCAGGATTTCACCCTCCCAGGTGAGCCTCTCTCGCTCAGGCGACAATTCTCTCGCTCAAGCGAGACTCCCAGGACTGATAGTATAATTTAATGACTTTAAAATATAGGGTGTCACAACTGGTGGGAGTATGTTCGGAGGCAGATGGAAGTAGAAGGATAAGTCATCACTTGGGAAGCCTTCAAAGGGAAGTTTCTCCAGAAATATTTCCCCACTGATTTGAAGAGGGAGATGGAGTTCCTACGGTTAGAGCAAGGGAATCTATCTATGGGAGAGTATGCAGCCAAGTTTGAATACTTGGCCCGATACTGTCCTTATTATGAGTTGGAAGTGGACGGGCGGTTCAAATGTATTAAGTTTGAATCGGGCTTGAAACACAAGCTGAAGATGATGTTTGGACATCATGAGATTTTGGATTTTCCTACCTTGGTCAACAAGTGTAGGATGTATGAGGACGATATGAAGGTCGAAGAGGTGGCGACAAACATAATCAACCCTCCTCGGAATGTCTGACCTCATCGGAGCCATGCTACGGACAAGGATAAGGGAAGGATGTTTGGGGATAACCGGAAACCCTATGCTCCACCCACCGATTACCGTGGACATTTTTCCCAAGGATTTAGAAACCCCACTAATGTAGGAGGGCCTCAACAAGACTCCTTCCCTTTGTGCAACAAGTGTGGGCGTAGGCATATGAGAAATATCTGCCCTGGATCTAGAAATGATTGCTTCCACTATAAGGAAGCGGGACACATGAAGAAGTTTTGCCCCAAACTAGACCAGCAGGTGAATAGCGTGAATACGGGAAGGCCTAGAAACACTGGCAGGGTGTTTACCATGAGTGGTGTAGCACCCCGAATTTATTCTCCTTGAAAATAGGTAACAATCTTGAAGAATGGGGCATACTGCCAGATTCTCGCTTGAGCGAAAGGATCTCGCCCAAGCGAGAGGATCAATGTTTTGAATTTGGAAATTTTGGGAGTCTCGCCCAAGCGAGGAATGGGTCGCTTGAGCGAGAGAAAGCTTGGGCAGGCTGTGAGATTCTCGCTTGAGTGAGAGCATCTCGCCCAAGCGAGAGAGCCCGTGTCTGGAAAATTAAAATATTGTAGGTTTCTCGCCCAAGCGAGATATTCTCGCCCTAGCGAGAGTGCCCAGCTATAAAAGAATAGAAAGGGTTTCACAAACCCTAATCTTCATTTTCTTTTCTCCCCTTTCACTCCCAATGGCGGCTCCTCATGGATTTCGACTCTTTCCTCCCCTAAACCTCAAAAACACCTCAAAACCTTTTCCTCTTACTCCTTAATGGAACATTGGAGAGCTTTGGAGATGAAAAAGCAACAATGGAGTTTGAAGGAGATGGAGGGAGATGGAGCTCTTCGCGGATCCACGAAGCTTACGCAACCCAAGGTGAAGGAGAAGACCATTGTGGTCTTAGAGTACTTCATTAGAGCCATCATCTCCGATTTCCCTCAAGAATCGAAGCATATTAACGGAAAGAAACTCTATTGGGAGTTTGTGGTCCACGTGAGAGTCTTTATTTTACATGAGGATGTATTAGCCATAAAAGTGGAGATATATGTGTGGGGAAACCGTTTATTTAAGTAAAACGCTATATGCTCATTTATGGTAATGCACCGTCATTAAAGATGGTTCTAACGTTAATGTGTATATGACGAAGGATATGTTATGCATGGTTTGTTTATGATAATGGTTATGTTGTGTGATAATGATGGCATGTGACTTATTTATGGTCATAAACATAAATGAGTATGTTGTGAGTGGTTTGATTAGTATAAACATGTAAGGGTGTGTTTGTAACAATGAATGTGTGATGACCTGTTAAGGTGTTAAAATGGATAAGGGTATGTTTGTGACAATGAAGGTGTTGTGTGTTATTTTATGGTGATAAAATAATGAGATGCCTTGTGTTGATTGTGTATGACATGGATGTGAGTATAATGTGGAAACTAGACCTGCCCGATGTGGTATGGAGAAATAACTAGACCTGCCCGATGTTGTATGGTGAAATAACTAGACCCGCCCAATGTGGTATGGAGAAATAACTAGACCTGCCCGATGTGGTATGGAGAAATAACTAGACCTACCCGATGTGGTATGGAGAAATGAGTATGTTTGGATGAGTAAATTATGCACACTATAGAACATATATATTATGGGATGTATGTGTACTATAGGGTGAATATGGATAATATGAGATGAGTAAAACATGCACACTATAGAACATATATATTATGGGATGTATGTGTACTATAGGGTGGATATGGATAATGTAACACCCTAAAATTTAAGTCTTTGAACTTATAGTATCAGTCCTGGGATCCTCGCTTGAGCGAGAGATTCTCTCTTGGGAGAGAGAGGTTCACCTGGGAGGGTGAAATCCTGGGCTATACTGGAGGATTCTCGCCTGAGCGAGAGTTGTCTCGCCTAGGCGAGAAATGGCATTTTGGGACTGTTGAGACTGTGAGATTCTCGCTTGAGCGAGAGGGTTAGATCTGAGTTTTTAAAATGGGCGGGATTTTCTCGCTTGAGCGAGAATAAACTCGCTTAAGCGAGAACCCGACAAGAGCATTAAATGAGAGAAACCCCAAATACATTTTAGGTTAAGAATTGAAGAGAGGTAAGAGAAGAGAGCATTCCCAAGGTCTAGGAGCTTTGATTCTCGTTCAAGAGCTTGAGAAGAGGTAAAACACTCTATTCTAACTCTCTTCTTCTCTTGAAAACCCATTTTTGGTATTATGGATCTCTTCTCAAAGTGAGAGAAACCATGGAAACTCACCCTTTTAAGTTATGGTTCATTTTATGTGATTTTATCTTGTAAACTCTTGGTATAAAGTTAGTATTTCAAGAAAGGAGAGGGTGTGTGGGGTTAGTCATGAAAACCCCAAAACCCTAAAGAGAAAATGGGGTTAAAATGAAAAATGGTTAAAATGCTAGAGGTAGAAGATGAGTTTACTTTCTAATGTTGAAAATATGATGAATTTCTTGTATGGTTAAATAATACAATATAAGTTGTTTGTGTGATATTTGGTATAAGTGACTAACCTTGTGTTATATGGTGGGATGAGGAAAGATCCTAAAGTTGGAGGCGGTGTCGGTGGAACTTGAGGAGTTGCCAAGAACCCAAACCCAACACTCACTGAGGTAAGGGTAAGTCTTTAACTTATGCACTGTGATAGAAAATGTGTGGATTTTCTTATATGGATGACGTAATGAAGCGTAAATCACTTAGCTGTTATAAACATATATGGGTATGTTTGTAACAACGAGGAGTGGATTTACCGTTTACGTATTGGTGGAGTACCAATGGAAATAATACTCGAAATAATGTAATGAAGCATAAATCAGTTAGTTGTTATAAACATATATGGGTATGTTTGTAACAACGAGGAGTGGATTTACCGTTTATATATTGGTGGAGTACCAATGGGAATAATACTCGGAATAATGCAATGAAGCGTAAATCACTTAGTTGTTATAAACATATATGGGTATGTTTGTAACAACGAGGAGTGGATTTACCATTTATGTATTGGTGGAGTGCCATCGAAAATAAAACTCGGAGTAATGAAATGATTCGTAAATCACTTTGTAGTTATAAGCATATATGTATATGTTTGTAATGATGTCGGGTGCATTTACTGTTTTTGTATTGGTGGAGTGCCAATGAAAATAAAACTCGGAAAAATGTATTGGTGGAGTGCCAATGGAAATAAAACTCGTTTTTAGCCGACCATGATTGGTTAGCGACTTTGGCTCAAGTAATGTAGCAAGCTTTGGCTCAAGCAATGTAGCGAACTTTGGCTCAAGCAATGTAGCGAACTTTGGCTCAAGCAATTTAGCGAACTTTGGCTCAAGTAATGTAGCAAACTTTGGCTCAAGTAATGTAGTAAGCTTTGGCTCAAGCAATGTAGCAAACTTTGGCTCAAGTAATGTAGCAAGCTTTGGCTCAAGCAATGTAGCAAACTTTGGCTCAAGTTATGTAGCATGGTTTTCAAAAGTGTGAACGTTGAAATTGGCTTTTAAGTAAATTTGATTTTAAATCGTTTATCCAACCTTATTAAATGTGGATTAACTTACATTGATATTTGTTGAGTTAACGACTTACTCCTTTATGTTTCTTGGTGTATTGTCAATGTTAATCCCATTGCAGGTAGGTGGAAGGATTATGGGAGTTTTTGATTAGGAGCTTAGAGACTTTTATTTTGATGTCTCTTATCCATTCTTTTGTAACCTTATTGGTTGTACTTGAACTAATTATTTTGTAATTATTAACCTAATTGTCGTACATGGCATTAATCATGAAAACTAGTAACTCGGGATATATGTAGCTATGGGTGTTTTGGAAACCCAGAGCTAATTGTATGCGGCCGTTACTAAGTTACATAAATATGAATTATGTTTTTCTGCTATCTGATTTGGTATATTACTTTCGGTTTATAGATTGGGTTTGAGGAGGGAAGTGAGATCTTTTAAATAAGTTCATTCACTCAGTAATTATAATTATCGTTAGATGCATGAAATTGGATTAAATAAGGAAAAAAATTTGATGGGTAGAAATTGGGTCCTTACAGATAATATGAGATGAATAAATATGCACACTATAGAACATTTATATTATGGGATATACGTGTACTATTGGGTGAATATGGATAATATGTGTTGATTGGTATATGTTTATCATGATTGTTGCTAGATGTGTGTGGTTTTAATAATTTAATGTTATTACTCCATGTAAATCCACGCTACGGTCGCCGTAGTTGGTTCTTACTCCCTCTGTCTTTCCTTGTATTTGTTATGTATTTGAGTTCAGGTTGTGGCGGTAGCGCATCGGATGCTTGCGGAGGAGAGTACATGTTTGAGTAGTTACTTTATTTTCTCAATGTTGTAATTGAATAATGCATGTAATATGAAGAGTATGTTAAATGGGATTCATGTATGAGTGACTTTCTCCTAAATGTATAGTTAGGATATTAGATGATGTAAAAATGGAAGTATTAATGAGAATGGATAATTGTATCTAAAGTGGGTAATTGAAAGGAAGTGCAATGACATGTTTTTAATGAAGTGAACGATTGATTGTTTCCGCACCTGAAAGAGGAATTGAACTTATATATATATTCAATCAGGTTTTTCAAAATCGTTCGAGTGATGTCTTTTAAAAGTAATCAATTCGCTTTCATGAATAAGGTTTTAAAAAGAATTTTTGGATTACGAAAATCGGGTCCTTACAAGTAGTGTAGAGGCATCAGATGTTGAAGGTCTGATCAAAGGTATCCCTCTTTTAGTGTTGTTTGATTCGGGAGCGACACACTCCGTCTTATCATTTGAATGTGTAGAACGACTGAGATTGCAGACTGAGTCGTTGCCCTTCGACTTAGTCGTATCCACCCCTACTTATGCACCTGTGGTGGTATCGGCATTTTTATCTCAGTGTCTGGTAGTGGTAAACGGTAGGACGTTTACCATAGATTTAATCTTCTTACCGTTGTCCTAGTTAGATCTAATTCTGGGGATGGACTGATTGTCAGCAAATCGAGTGATGCTTAATTGTGTTGATAAGACTATAGTGTTCAGAGACTTGTGTGAGAATTCTGACCAGTCTAGATGTCTGGAGCTAGTGTCGGCTAAGGAAGTCAGGACTTCCCTTATGGAAGGGGGAGCAGTGTTTATGTTGTTGGCATTACTAGAGGGTAATGAGAAACCCAGAGTTGAGGACATACTGGTAGTATGTGATTTCCCTGAGGTATTTTCGAGAGATATTCTGGATTTGCCTCCAGTGCGAGAAGTTGAATTCTCTATTGATTTAGTATCAGGGACGAGACCCATTTCCATAGCCCCTTATAGAATGGCACCCTTAGAACTGGTCGAACTGAAAAAATAGATTGAGGAATTATTGGCGAAGAAGTTCATTCGTCCTAGTGTTTTGCCGTGGGGTGCACGGATGTTATTGGTTAAGAATAAAGATGGGAGTATGATGTTATGAACCGACTACAGACAACTAAACAAAGTCACAATTAAGAACAAGTATCCATTGCCTAGAATCGACGACTTGATGGATCAATTAAGAGGAGCGATGGTGTTTTCTAAGATTGATCTCTGATCGGGTTATCATCAACTCAGAGTGAAGTCCGAGGATATTCCTAAGACGACCTTCAGGACGAGGTATGGACATTTTGAATATTTGGTGATGCCCTTCGGATTGATGAATGCCCCAACAATATTTATCGACTACATGAATCAGATTTTTCATCCATACTTGGATTCATTCATAGTGGTATTTATTGATGACATTTTGGTCAACTCTAAGAGCCGAGAGAAACATGTGGAGCATCTGAGGGTTGTTCTTGGAATCTTAAAGGGTAATCAGTTGTATGCAAAACTATAAAAATGCGACTTTTTGCTGGAATCAGTGAACTTCCTTGGGCATGTGATATCCAGAGAGGGAGTGGCAGTAGATCCTTCTAAGGTTGAAGCAGTAATGGAATGGGTAGCACCCAAGTTAGTTATTGAGATCAGAAATTTTATGGGATTAGCGGGTTACTACCGGAAATTTAGAGAAGGTTTTTCGAAGTTAGCTTTACCGCTAACCAAGTTGATCAGAAAAGGAGATGTAACACACCAAATTTTAATCTCTAAAAATATAGTATCAGTCCTGGAAGCCTCGCTTGATTGAGAGATTCTCGCCTGAGCGAAAAAGGATCAGCTGGGAGGGTGAAATCCTGGACTATACTGGAGGACCAAGTTGATCAGAAAAGGAGATGTAACACACCAAATTTTAATCTCTAAAAATATAGTATCAGTCCTGGAAGCCTCGCTTGATTGAGAGATTCTCGCCTGAGCGAAAAAGGATCAGCTGGGAGGGTGAAATCCTGGACTATACTGGAGGATTCTCGCCTGGGCGAGAAATGGCAATTTTGGGCTGATGAGACAGTGTAATCGATTACAATCTGCGGGTAATCGATTACACACTGCTGGTAATCGATTACACACTTCTGGTAATCGATTACATCGTATTAAAAGCATCAGATATGTGCATCTGACACAGTGTAATCGATTACACATTTCTGGTAATCGATTACACATTGCTGGTAATCGATTACACGTTGCTGGTAATCGATTACACATTGCTGGTAATCGATTACATCGTATTAAAAGCATCAGATATGTGCATCTGACACAGTGTAATCGATTACACACACCTGGTAATCGATTACATCGTATTAAAAGCATCAGATATGCGCATTTTTCACGTTGTAATCGATTACACCATGTTGGTAATCGATTACAACCCGACGACACCTCTTTAAAACAGAAACCCAAACACATTTTAGGGTCAGAACTTCGAAGAGAAGAGAGAGAGGAGAGCTTTTCAAGAGCAAGGAGTCTTAGGACTCATCTTGGAGCTTGAGAAGAGATCCTAAGGTCGGAGGAAATCGCGGAGTAGACTTTTAAAGTTACTCGGAACTGATCTCCAACGCTCACCGAGGTAAGGGATAAGTGGCTCTAATTCATACTCACTGATGTGAACGAGGTATGTGAAAGAGGTAATTTGTTGTAAGTTTGATTGTTGTTACCCTACCCGAATAGGGAGTGGTTTATTGTTGTTACCCTACTCGAAGAGGTAGTGGTTGACTGTTATTGTGTCATACCCGGAGTGGTAGTGAACTATTTGTTGTGTCCTACCCGGAGTGGTAGTAGACTGTTATTGTGTCATACCTTAAATGGTAGCGGACTGTTATCGTGTCCTGCCCGGAGTGGTAGCGGACTGTTGTTGTGTCCTACCCGGAGTGGTAATGGTCTGTTATTGTTATCCTACCGGGAATGGTAGTGAAGAATTGTGAACTAGACCTACCCGATGTGGTATGGATTATAACTAGACCTACCCGATGTGGTATGGAGCATAACACTAGACCTACCCGATGTGGTATGGAGCATAATACTAGACCTACCCGATGTGGTATGGAGTACAACTAGACCTACCCGATGTGGTATGGAGTATAACTAGACCTACCTGATGTGGTATGGAGTATAACACTAGACCTACCCGATGTGGTATGGAGCATAACACTAGACCTACCCGATGTGGTATGGAATATAATACTAGACCTACCCGATGTGGTATGGAGTATAGCACTAGACCTACCCGATGTGGTATGGAGCATAACACTAGACCTACCCGATGTGGTATGGAATATAATACTAGACCTACCCGATGTGGTATGGAGTATAACTAGACCTGCCCGATGTGGTATGGAGTATAACTAGACCTGCCCGATGTGGTATGGAGTATAACTAGACCTACCCGATGTGGTATGGAATATAACAGTAGACCTGCCCGATGTGGTATGGATGATGAACTAGACCTGCCCGATGTGGTATGGATTATGAACTAGACTTGCCCGATGTGGTATAGATGATGAACTAGACCTGCCCGATGTGGTATGGATGATGAACTAGACCTGCCCGATGTGGTATGGATGATGAACTAGACCTGCCCGATGTGGTATGGATGGTGAACTAGACCTACCCGATGTGGTATGGAGATGTAATTGGATCTACCCGAGGAGATTATAGTGTGAAAGAACTCGGTGAATACGATTAATGATGAATACGACATATGAGAAACAAGGACGTTAAGAGCGAAAGTCATATGCATGCTATAGGATATATATTATGGGATATATATACTATAGGGTGAATATGAATGTTGGAAATGAAGACATTAAGGATAAAAGTAATATACATGCTATAAGATATATAGTATGGGATATATATATACTATAGTGTGGATATGAATAATGAGAAGAACGAGGCTTTGAATGAACATAATATGCATGCTATAGAATATATATTATGGGATATGTATTCTATAGGATGAATATGGATAACGTAGAAATGAACGAAAGAAGAAATGAATGTTTGCATTTACGTAATTGCGTCTATAATTTATATTAAAGTTTAATCGTATTTGAAATGTGGATTATCATGTGATGTTAGTTTTTAAACTAATGACTTACTCCTTTTTGTTTTGTGTGTCGTTTATGATAATCCCATGGTAGGTAAATGAAGGATTTTGAGGATGAAGCTCAATTAGGAAGCTTTTGTGTTTAATTACTCGCTTGTCTGTATTGCTAAGTGACGTTGTAGTTGATTTAATAGTATTATGGGATGACTGTAAATCCGTTTAGATCAATATGGATATGTGTAGTTATGGGCTTTATAACCTTGGGAGACCCATAACTGGTTGTATGTGGTAAATGCTATTTGAATGAATTATGTTTTTCCGCAACATAAATTTGTATGATAAGAAAATAGGGTAAAGAGTATTTTCGAAAATGATACTTGAGAGTTTTCAATGAAGGTGACGACTGTATGTAAGAAATGATTAAAATAAATGAAAAATTTTCAAGGGTAGAATTAGGGTCCTTACAGGAGAACCGTATGTATGGACGACCTAAGCAAGGTCTTCCTTGTACTGATCAGAAAAGGAGAACCGTATGTATGGACGACCCAAGCAAGTTGGTTCTTCCTTGTACTGATCGTGACTTTAGTGTGTACTGTGATGCTTCCAAGCAAGGTTTGGGTTGTGTTTTAATGCAGGACGGAAAAGTTGTTGCTTATGCTTCGCGGCAGTTGAGATCGCATGAGCAAAACTATCCTACTCATGATTTGGAGTTAGCTGATGTGGTCTTTGCACTAAAGATTTGGAGACACCATCTTTATGGTGTGAGGTTTGAAGTTTTCAATGACCACAAGAGTTTGAAATATCCGTTTGATTAGAAGGAACTAAACATGAGGCAGAGAAGGTGGATGGAGTTTCTTAAGGACTATGATTTTGGTCTAGAGTACCACCTTGGAAAGGCCAATGTGGTGGCAGATGCTCTAAGTCGGAAATCACTACATGTGTCCGCATTAATGATCCATGAGGAAAAGTTAACTGGGGAGTTCCGATATATGAACTTGGCAGTTCAAGTAAATCCCATAGTATGATTTTGGGAATGCTCAAGGTCACAAATAAGTTGTTTGATCGGATCAGAGTAATGCAAGTTGAAGATCAGGAACTAAGGGTCAAACGAGATTCGATGATTAATGGGAGAGAAGGAGATTTTGAATTAGATGTTAGTGAGATGTTGAGGTACAAGGGAAAAGTGCGTGTACCTCGCGATGTGGATTTGCGGAAGAGCATTCTTGAGGAATCTCACAAGAGTAAGATGAGCTTCCACCCAGTAACCACAAAGTGTATCAGGATTTGGAGAAGTTGTTCTGGTGGTCCGAGATGAAAAAGGATGTGGCATCGTATGTGTCAAGTTGCTTGATTTTCCAGAAAGCTAAGATGGAACACCAAAGACCGGCAGGAGAACTACAATCTCTGGAAATTCCTGTGTGGAAATGGGATAGTATCTCGATGGACTTTGTATCGGGTTTTCCAAACACTCAGAAAAGGTGTGATTCAATATGGGTAATAGTGGATCGGTTGACTAAGTCTGCTCACTTTTTACCTATGAACATGAGATATTCTTTAGAACGATTGGCAGAGTTGTATATCCGAGAGATAGTTCGACTGCATGAGATACCATCGAGTATTGTATCGGACAAAGATCCACATTTCACTCCGAATTTGAACTAGTCTGCAATCTGCATTGGGAACCAACTTGAAATTGAGTTTCGCCTATCACCCACAAACGGATGGTCAGTCGGAGAGGACCATACAATCGTTGGAAGACCTTTTGAGGGCATGTGTTTTGGAACAACGTGGAAGTTGGAATAATATGCTACCATTGATCGAGTTCACTTACAACAATAGTTTCCTTTCAAGTATCGGGATGGCACCTTATATGAGGCATTGTATGGAAGAAAATGTAGAACTCCGGTGAGTTGGTTTGAAACTGGAGACAATTTAGTGTTGGGACCCGAGTTAGTTCGTGAGACGACCGAAAAGATTAAGAGAATAAGGGACAATATGAGGGTTTCCCAAAGCCGACAGAAGAGCTATTATGATAAGAGGTGGAAACCTCTTCACTTTAAAGAAGGAGATCATGTATTCGTGAGAGTAGTTCCGACTATTGGGATTGGCAGAGTTCTAAAATCTCGTAAACTGACTCCCAGATTTATAGGACGATACCAGATCTTGAAGATGATTAGACCGGTAGCATATCGTGTAAGGACCGAAATTCTACCCTTGAAAATTTTCTTCTTATCTTATTCATTATGCATTCATTTCCTCATAAATTTCACCGACAATTTCCAACAACCATATTTAACTCTCACTTTCCCATTCCTACTCATTTCATAATTCAAAATGACATACATACTTATTCGACAGAAAATCATAATTCATTTCAATATGTCATGCAACAACCGCATACAACTAGCTATGGGTTTCCAAAATACCCATAGCTACGAATATCCAGAGTTACAATAAATCATGTAAGTTATATATCCATAGTTACAAAATATTTCAACTAATCCAATAAGCACTCATGTACAAAATAGTGCAAATAAGTGAAACCAAAACATAAAGCTCCTAAAGCTTCCAAAAAATGAGACCACCTCATGTCACCTGTTTATCTACAATGGGATTATCAATGACAAAAGCACAAACACAAAAATGAGTAAGTCATTAATTCAATAAACGTCATTATAGGATAATCCACATTAGAAAAAGTTAGTAAATCACTTTGAAATTCATTTTCCGTGCTACATTACTTGACCCAAAGTAGCTACATAAACTCGGGCCAAAGTGTTGCCACATAAACTCGGACCGAAGTGTTGCCACATAAACTCGGACCGAAGTGTTGCCACATAAACTCGGGCCGAAGTGTTGCCACATAAACTCGGGCCGAAGTGTTGCTACATAAACTCGAGCCGAAGTATTGCCACATAAACTTGGGCCGAAGTGTTGCTACATAAAATCTAGCCGAAGTCGCTAACCATTTATGGTCAGCTAAAAATACATTTCCTTTTCATTGATTTCACTATCAATCAAACCCGGTGAATCCACGAAATCCTTATTACAAACACACCCATATATGTTTATAATAAATACGTGATTCACCAATTAATCATTGCACAACCAAAAAATACACACATTTTCCATTCAGAGTACAAATTAAAGACTTCTCCTTACCTTGGTGAGTGTTGGGTTGGGTTCTTGGTAACTACACTAGTTCCACCGACACCGCCGCCAATTCTAGGATCTTTCCCATTCCCACCATACAATACAATGTTAGTCATTTATTCCAAATATCACATAAACAACTCATATTGCATTATTTAACCACACAAGATATTTAACACATTTTCCATGTTGTTAAACTACTTTCATCAAAAGTTTACAGCATCTAAAACATACATATTCATCTCATATTTCAACATTAGAAAGCTTATTCATCTTCTACCTCTAGCACTTTACCCATTTTCTTCTTTAACCACATTTTCACTTTAGGGTTTTGGGGTTTTCATGAATCAACCCACAAACCTTCTCCTTTCTTGAAATACTAACTCTATACCAAAAGTTTACAAGATAAAATAACATAAAACGAACCATAACTCAAAAGGGTGAGTTTCCATGGTTTCTCTCATTTTGAGAAGAGATCAAACATACCCAAAACAAGTTTTAAAGGGAAGAAGAGAGTTTGAATAAAGAGATTTACCTCTTCTCAAGCTTCTAAATGACTCACAAGCCTTCTTGCTCTTGAAAATGCTCCCTTCTCTCACTTCTCTCTAGGTTAACCCTCATAAATGTGTTTGGGGTCCCCTATTTAATGTAACAGCGTCGGGTTCTCGCTTAAGCGAGCTCATTCCCGCTCAAGCGTGAAAATCCCGCCGATTTTAAAAACTCATATCTGACCCTCTCGCTCAAGCGAGCCAACCCTCGCTCAGTCGAGAATCCTTCAGTATAGTCCAAGATTTCACTCTCCCAAGTGAGCCTTTCTCGCCCAGGCGAGAATCCCTGGACTGATACTATAATTTTAAAGACTTAAATTTAGGGTATTACATATCGGGTTGCCTTACCCCCATTGTTGTCAAATCTCCACAATGTTTTTCAAGTGTCTAAGTTGAGGAAGTATGTTGGAGATCCATCCCATGTGGTTGAGCCTGATCAGATAGAACTGAAGGATAACCTAACGTTTAATACTTTGCCCGTGAGGATCATGGACAAAAGTATCAAGAAATTGAGGGGAAATGAAATTTCTTTGGTGAAGGTACTATGGAGCCAAGTAGATGAAGGGGATGCAACTAGGGAAGTGGAACGTGACATGGTGGAGGAGTACCCCCATTTGTTCGGATAAAGGTTTGTTTAATTTTCGGGGACGAAAATTCTTATAAGAGAGGGAGGATTGTAACACCCTAATTTTATTTTCCCTAAGTGTAGTGAAAATCCTGGAAGTCTGGAGTATACTGAGAGTTTCTCGCCTGAGCGAGAGATCCTCGCCCAAGCGAGAGGCTTAGTGTCCCCAGGATTTCTCTGGGACCCTCGCCTGAGCGAGAGTTAGCTCGCCTAGACGAGAGGGAAGCTGTGGAGGCTGAAGGATTCTCGCTTGAGCGAGAGTTGGCTCGCTCAAGCGAGAGTGAGCATGTAAAGCTGTTGGATCCTCGCCCGAGCGAGAATCCCTCGCTTGAGTGAGAGCATCAGAGTTTGAAACTTCAAAAGGCAGGGATTTCTCGCCTAGGCGACTTGTTCTCGCTTGGGCGAGAATCTAAAAGCCTGAACCCTAAAATATAGCCCCAAACACGAAAAAAGAGTTGGTTTTTGGGAGAAAAGAGAAGATGAGGCGATTTTTTTGGCAAGAGCTCGTGTAGAGGCTAAGAGAAGCTAGAGGAGAGGTAAACCTCTTGATTTTAACACTCATTCTCTTGTTGAAACTCATTTTGGGGCATTTGGGTCTCTTATCTTGGTATGGAAAATCATATAATTCTCTCTTTTGAGTTGTAGTTTACTTTTATCTAGATTTTCCTTTGAAAAACTCGAGGTTTAGAGTTTATATTCGAAAATGGGGATGATTGGTGGTAGATTCAAGAAAACCCTAAAACTCAATAACGGAAATGATGTTGAAAGGGGGAATGTAGGTTAAAAATTTGGTTTATTGATTCTAATGTTAAATAGAAGTGAATAGGTATGTTTTACATGCTTGAAATTCCTAATGGAGATGGTTTCGGAAATCATCGAAATATGAACTATTTGTATGGATAAATATGTGGTATTAAGTTGTTTATGTGATAATATGAATATGTTATTGATTATGGTTGTTGTGTGTGGTGTGAATGAGGAAAGACCCTAAAGTTGGAGGAAGTGGAGGAAAAACTAGAAAATTGTCCAACACCACCACCAACACACACCAAAGTAAGGGATAATCATTGTAAGTAAATGAAGTGAAAGTATAGTGTGGTATTTTTCTTGTGGTGGAAACTGATGAATTAATGTATGACTTACCCGATGTGGTATTGGCCTTGATAACATTGTATGACTTTCCCGATGTGGTATTGGCCTTTATGGCAATGTATGACTTGCCCAATGTGGTATTGGCCTTATGGAGATGTATGACTTGCCCGATGTGGTATAGAAATAAATGTTATACAATGTGGTTAAGAAATAGTAGAATGACGTTTCAATGGTTGATTGTTGTTTTATGTTAAATTTAGATTTATATATGTTGGAAATATTATTCTATATTGATTCTATGAACACTGATTATCATGAATTTTATGTCCTACTCCCTTGTATTTCTTGTTGGCGGTATTTGTGATAATCGGTGCACAAGTAAAGCAAATGACTAGTGGATCCAAGGGGCTTCTCAGTGTAGCTTTCTGATTTTTGATGTACTAGAGATATTGATGTGCTGTTTTGCGATATGCACTTGTCTTGTATCTATTAACTTAACTATGGGTTCATTAATTTTGTAACCTCATGACTTAACCTGTGATGACCCTTAAATTATGTTATGAATGCGAATTATGTTTTTCTGCAATTGAATGTAATTAATATATGAAACTGAAAATGTATGTTTAGGGTTTTTAAATAACAAAAGAAATGGATTAAAATGAACAAAAAATATTTAAGGTATAATTTGGGTCCTTACATTCTAATTATTAAGAATCATCTCTATTACATTCAATTTGTCCTTCCTTCTTGATGAGGAGTGGACACAATTCTTTCAAGAGTCAACTCCTTGTCACTTTTGTCTATCTCCAGGTTAATGACTATATCTTGATGCAGACCTCTAGGCACCTTGCTGTATTTATCAACTTTCTTAAGCGTAGGTTTACTAGCCTCAACCCTCACCTCTTTCTTTATTTTCCTGCAATCAGAAGCCATGTGTCCAATGGATTGATATCCAGCACAAAAAGCAGGCAAATTGTCATACTCAATTGATACAAAGAAAGCATAATCCTCCCTTTCAACTATGATTGGTTTGGCAAGTCGCTTTTCAGACCAATATCAACCAAAACTCTGGAAAATTGGCCAAAAGTTCGTTTTGAAGTAGCTTCATCCAACGAAATAGGAGTGCCAATCCCTCCTGCAATGGAGTATATAATCCTAACACTGCAATACTCTTGTGGGAGACCCAAGATCTTAATCCAACATTGAGTATGTGACAGCTTTTGTTGGGCATGATTGAAATCATGGGTCCAAAGGTACAATCTGAGAAAACCAGGCTTAAGATTCCAAGCTCTAACCGCACACACACGCCTTAGATCTTCCACAAATGAGAATGCAAAGTCATAGAACCCTCTACCGAGAGATATCATATTCCATTTACCTATCATGGACCAAAGAGACGTGAGCTTTTCTTTAAGCTCATTGAACTTCAATGGAGTATCACCCTTAGACAGAATGAGTCTCCCATGAAGATGTGATTTACAGCGTAAGAGACCAACTTGGTACTCCTCATGTAGGATTTTAATATCAACATCGTCACCTTTAATACAAGGTTTAGGCAATTGAGAAAAGGAGACATCATTGCAACTCTTAAGAGCTTGAGCAAAAGATTTTTTTCCAATGGTGGGTGAGATGGGGTTGTGGTAGACGACTTAGAGCTTTTAAACAACTTCTCACAATTAGACAAAAATGCCCAAGGAATGAGAGGTATGGAAGATGCCATCGGAGGAAGTTTCAAGAAAAATGGAGAAGAAGGGTTTCTTCCTCCCCAAATCAATTTTAGAGTAATTGAAATGCAAATACAAGATGGTAACTCACATTAACAAAACAGTCATGGAGAACAGATCTCTATACGTTTGCACCACCCCTGGTTTCGCCCTTTCTTCTTCTTATTCGTGGAGACGCAGATCTCCCAGATTTAACTTTCTTGCTTAAGCGACAGATAGGTCGCTCAAGCGACAGATAGGTCGCTCAAGCGATAGAAAAATCGCCCACCTTCTCATTCTCTCATCATCCAGTGTTAGACGAACCTTAATCTATACCAACAAAAAGATAACAAAATTTAATATAAAAAATGTATGTACAGATAGTGTAAAAATATATTATATTATCCTTCATCATTCACCGTTCATATCTAATAATCAATAACTTCTAAATATAAGTGTAACACCCTAACTTTAAGTATTTAAAATTATAGTATCAGTCCTGGGATTCTCGCTTGAGTGAGGTATTCTTGCTTGGGCGAGAAAGGTTCACCTGGGAGGGTGAAATCCTGGGCTATACTGGAGGATTCTCGCCTGAGTGAGAGTTGGCTCGCTTGAGCGAGAAAGGCTCAACTGGAAGGGTGAAATCCTGGGCTATACTGGAGGATTCTCGCCTGAGCGAGGGTTGGCTCGCCTAGGCGAGAAAAGTGATGTTTTGGACCTATCGAGGCTGTAAGATTCTCGCTTGAGCGAGAGGATCCTCGCTTGAGCGAGAGGATCCTCGCTTGAGCGAGAGGGTTAGATCTGAGTTTTTAAAATAGTCTGGATTTTCTCGCTTGAGCGAGAAAGGGTTCGCTTAAGCAAGGACCCAATGCTGTTACAATAAATAGGGGACCCCAAACACATTTATGAGGGTTAACCTAGAGAGAAGTGAGAGAATGGAGCATTTTCAAAAGCAAGAAGGCTTGTGAGTCATTTAGAAGCTTGAGAAGAGGTAAATCTCTTGATTCTAACTCTCTTCTTCCCTTTGAAACTTGCTTTGGGTATGTTGGATCTCTTCTCAGAATGAGAGAAACCATGGAAACTCACCCTTTTGAGTTATGATTCGTTTTATGTTATTTTATCTTGTAAACTCTTGGTATAGAGTTAGTATTTCAAGAAATGATAGGGTTCGTGGGTTGATTCATGAAAACCTCAAAACCCTAAAGTGAAAATGTGGTTAAAGAAGAAGATGGGTAAAGTGCTAGAGGTAGAAGATGAATAAACTTTCTAATATTGAAATATGAGATGAATATGTATGTTTTAGATGTTGTAAACTTATGATGAAAATAGTTTAGAAACATTGAAAATGTGTTAAATATCTTGTATGGTTAAATAATGCAATATAAGTTATTTATATGATATTTGGAATAAATGACTAACATTGTGTTATATGGTGGGATGAGGAAAGATCCTAGAGTTGGCGGCGGTGTCGGTGCAACTAGTGTAGTTACCAAGAACCCAACCCAAACTCACCAAGGTAAGGAGAAGTCTTTAATTTGTATTCGGAATGGAAAATGTGTGTATTTTTTGGTTGTGTGTGATTAATTGGTGAATCACGTATTTATTATAAACATATATGGGTGTGTTTGTAATAAGGATATCGTGGATTCACCGGGTATTATTGATAGTGAAATCAATGAAAAAGAAATGTATTTTTAGCCGACCATAAATGGTTAGCGACTTCGGCTCGAGTTTATATAGCAACACTTCGGCCCGAGTTTATGTGGCAACACTTCGGCCCGAGTTTATGTGGAAACACTTCGGCCCGAGTTTATGTCGCAACACTTCGGCCCGAGTTTATGTCGCAACACTTCGGCCCGAGTTTATGTGGCATGTTTTCTTTGTAAAAGAGATGAGAAGTTGCTTTTAGCTAACCCTAAGGGGTGTAGTGACTTTGGCTCAAGTAATGTAGCACGAAAAATGAATTTCAAAGTGATTTACTAACCTTTTCTAATGTGGATTATCTTATAATGACGTTTATTGAATTAATGACTTACTCCTTTATGTGTTTGTGCTTTTGTCATTGATAATCCCATTGCAGATAAACAGGTGACATGAGGTGGTCTCATTTTTGGAAGCTTTAGGAGCTTTATGTTTTGGTTTCACTTATTTGCACTATTTTGTACATGAGTGCTTACTGGATTAGTTGAAATATTTTGTAACTATGGATATATAACTTACATGATTTATTGTAACTCTAGATATTCGTAGCTATGGGTATTTTGGAAACCCATAGCTAGTTGTATGCGGTCGTTGCATGACATAGTGAAATGAATTATGATTTTCTGTCGAATAAGTATGTATGTCATTTTGAAATATGAAATGAGTAGGAATGGGAAAGCGAGAGTTAAATATGGTTGTTGGAAATTGTCGGTAAAATTTATGTGGAAATGAATGCATAATGAATAAGATAAGAAGAAAATTTTCAATGGTAGAATTTCGGTCCTTCCAATAAGTAGTACAGATGAATGATGTACTGGCCATGTATACATATTTATACTCATTATGCATACATATTAAACTCATAAAGAGTCAATCTCTATATATTTAATAATAAAAATAATTGTATTATTAGAGAACTTATATCTTTTTTTGGTACACAAACCAAGAGTTTACAAGAGAAAACAACATAAAACGACCCATAACTCTAAAGGTAGAGTTTCAATGGTTTCTCATACTTTGAGAAGAAATCCATACACCCAAAAAGGAGTTTGAAAGGGAGAAAGAGAGTTAGAATCAAGAGATTTACCTCTTCTCAAGCTCCTAGATGATTCCCACGAGCTCTTGCTCTCAAAATCACCTTTTCCTCTCTTCTCTCTCACTTTGTAACCCTAAAATGTGTTTGGGGTTTCTATTTTAAAGTGAAATCGTCGGGGTCTCGCTCAAGCGGGCCCATTCTCGCTCAGGCGAGAAAATCCCGCCATTTTAAAATTTCAGATTTGACGCTCTTGCTCAACCGAGAGATTTCTCGCTCAGGCGAGGCATCTCTCGCTAAGGCGAGGCATCTCTCGCTAAAGCGAGGATCCTCTCGCTCAGGCAAGAATCTTACAGCCTCGCCAGGTCCTGAATGCCACATTTATCGCCCAGGCGAGACAACTCTCGCTCAAGCGAGACTACTCTCGCTCAAGCGAGACCGTTCTCACTCAAGCGAGGATCCTTCTGTATAGCCCAGGAGTTCACCCTCTCGGGTGAGCCTCTCTCGCTCAAGCGACAATTCTCTCGCTCAAGCGAGACTCCCAAGGCTGATACTATAATTTAATGACTTTAAATTTAGGGTGTTATAGTCCTCCCCCTCTTATAGGAATTTTCGTCCCCGAAAATTTTATTAGCCTACTCTCGGAAAATAGTATCTTCGCCTAGACTTTAGGCATAATATATAATCAACCAAATTCATACTCGATCATCTAATCCATTAAGATTTCTTAAACGACCACCAAGGGCATACACCTCTAAACCATTATATCACAAGGCCAATTCATGGACAATCTCCTCAAGGTCCATATACTAAGGTTCCAAACTCGAACAACTAAGGGGACGAAACTGTAACTGGACTAAAGATTCTCCAGTATTCATCAATAACCATAGGTCTCTCCGACCTATCCAGCTAACAACCCTCACATATCACTTCCAAAACCAAGGGAATGGGGGACTCCTTACCCCTCATCCACCACAATGCATCATTTAACATCCGACATGCACTACCAAGTTTCACCTCCACTCAAGGAATTAGCATAAATTCATTCCACTCATTAAACAAAACCACTATTCCCAACATTGCATACACTACCACATAGAACCAAGGTAGTCGCTCAACATAAATATCTAAACAACTAAGACTTTTAGAGTCTCTCCCCTCGTACAAAATCAACTATCTAGTAATTATCCAATTACATCAAACATTCCCGCCACCATACCATACAATAGAAAGAAATTATCGATCCCTAGCCTCAATTGGACACACGAAACCATTGATTCACCCAAAACTAGGTACTCGGTTACCAATCGACAAGTGGAAATTTACCACCACTCAATCCCATAATATACATTAGAAGTGGATACCCCAATTACTCTGGCAAATATAAATTTAGTATTCCACTTGCAGAACGTCTAGAAACACATGGTCATAATCGTATCACCAAATTTTTAACAACCTCCTATTTATCAAGATACGGTTGCTAAAATTTTGGGATTCTCCAACATGATACTAAATTAATGTTTAGCCACCAGCTACGTTTCACCCAAGAATGATTTTCAAAAAATGGGTTGAACCCACGATTCCTGTCAACCATGTGGTGAAAATAAAGTTTACATAATCATTTCAACATAACTCAAAACCCTTTCTCTCCTACGGTCAATACAATCATGCATAGGACCGATCATCATAAACCAAAAGTTTCACGTCTAATTCAAATGCATTCAGCACATTGACGGGGTAAGTAACTTAACTAGCCTCCTCCCTTATCTAGCAATATAAGTTTTACCCCTTAGCATACATATACCTATCAATGCAAACTAGATCTTAGATCCTCACTAAGATACTCAACAAGAATCTTTCACATCAACAATTATCACATAGTCAGGCATAACACGATTTGCTGACCGCTAGTCCATCGCCAGGATTAAATCCAGTTGGGATATCATTGAGCGTATCAAAACTATGGTAAAGGTTCTACCATTTACCCCAACCGTACCCTGAGACACCAGTATCGATGCCCACCACCGGTACACTGGGTGGGGTGGATACAACTAAGTCGAAAACAACGACTCTGTGTACAATCTCAGTCGCTTCACACAATCAACAATTATAAGGAGTGTGTCGTTCCCGAATTAAACAATACTAAAAGGAATACCTGTCACCATGCAATTACCTCTAACCGGATCATCAACACCTGCTGTCCCTGCGCCACTCGGGGTAACCACTCGACCATGGTCCCTTGCCCCCTCAGCATGAATGACATTAAGTCTCCGATCTAGCTTGGGACAAAACCTTTTAATGTGCTCTAACTCCTTGTAGTGAAAACATCCATTTCCCGATCCCGGGCACGTGCTCCCATAATGGAGTCTGCCACATTTGTTGCACATAGGAGTAGAAACTCCTCCGGTAGGAACGTTAGGTGGTCTCGACCTTTGGAAATTTATGTCACGATGTCCAGTAAGTGCCTCATAAGGTTTTCGGTCATCCTCCACTCTCTCTTTACCTCTCCCTTGCATATGGTTGCGTTGAGGTCCATAGTTCCGGGGGGAAATTGATTTGGATTTCGCCACCTCATTCGCCTTCAGGTTATCCTCGTACATCCTGCACTTGTTGACCAAAATAGCAAAATCCGCAATCTCCTGATGTCCGAACATCCTTTTCAACTTGGGCCTTAAGCCCGATTCAAATTTAAAACACTTGGACCGTCCGTCCACTTCCAACTCAGAGTAGGGACAAAACCGGGCCAATTCCTCGAATTTAGCCACATATTCCCCCACCGACATATTTCCATGTTCCAACTTCAAGAACTCCATTTCCTTCTTCCTCTTCAGATCAGCAGGGAAGTATTTATGAAGGAATTTCGCCTTGAATGTACTCCAGGAAATCAATTGTCCTTCTGTCTCCATTTGGCGTCGAGTAAACTCCCACCAGTTCTCGGCCTCCGTCACTAGCATATAAGTGGCATAGGCCAACTTCTGAGCCTCTGAACAGTTCATGGCCCTGAAGATTCGCTCCATTCCCTTAATCCACTCAATGGCAACATCATGAGCAAATCCCCCATGAAATTGATTGGGGTTCCTCCTGCAAAACTCATCTAGTCAATGTGATGAATGCATTTGGATAGACATGAAACTTTTGGTTTATGATGATCGGCCCTTTTGCAGTAGGACATGGGCAATGCCCGATATAGTGGTGGGGTACACCAATTATCTACTTTGAATGTTGTACCAGCAAAAGTGGGTTCTGTTTCAGGAGTGTCAGTAATTGTTATGCATGATTGTGATGTAACCGCATGAGAGAAAGTGTTTTGAGTTATGTTGAAATTATTATGCAAACTCTGTTTCACGACGTGGTTGCCATGAGTCGTGGGTTCAAACTGTTTTCGAAAATTCATTTTTTGGGTGAAACATATCTTGTGACAAAATATTGATTTGGTATCATGTTGGAGAATCCCAAAATTTTAGCAACCATATATGAATAAATAGGAGGTTGTTAAAAATTTGGCGACACGATGATGACCATGTATTTCTAGACGTAATGCAAGTGGATTAATAAATTTATATTTGTTTGACATAATTGGATCATTAATGGAGAGTTTGATTGTGTACGAGGGGAGAGACCCTAAAAGTCTTAGTTGTTTAGATGTTTTGTTGGATGAGTGGAATGAATTTATGCTATTTCCTTGAGTGGAGGTAAAACTAGCTAGTGCATGTTGGGTTTTAGCTGATGCATTGTGGGAGATGAGGGATAAGGAGTTCCCCATTCCCTTGGTTTCAGTGGTGCTATTGAGAATTCTCAACGTATGTGAAGGTTGTTAGCTGGATAGGTCGGAGAGACCTATGGTTATTGATGAATACTGGGGAATCTTTAGTCCAGTTACAGTTTCGTCCCCTTAGTTGTTCTAGTTTGGAACCTTAGTATGTGGACCTTGAGGAGATTGTCTATGAATTGGCCTTGTGAATACCATGGTTTAGTGGTGTGTGCCCTGGGTGGTCGTTTAAGAAATATTAATGGATTAGATGATCGAGTATGAATTTGGTTGAGTATAGATTATGCTTAAAGTAGGCGATGATATTATATTCCGAGAGTAGCCCAATAAAATTTTCGGGGACGAAAATTCCTATAAGAGGGGGAGGATTGTGACACCCTAGATTTTAAAGTCATTAAATTATAGTATTAGTCTTGGGAGTCTCGCTTGAGCGAGAGAATTGTCGCTTGGGCGAGAGAGGCTCACCTGGGAGAGTAAAATCCTGGGCAATACTGAAGGGTTCTCGCTTGAGTAAGAATGTCATCGGTTGAGCGAGGGTGGTCTCGCCTGAGCGAGAGTTGTCTCGCCTGGGCGAGAAAAGTGGCATTCAGGATCTGTCAAGGCTGTGAGATTCTCGCCTGAGCGAGAGGATCCTTGCTTGAGCGAGAGATGCCTCGCCTGAGCGAGAGCGTCAGATCTAAAATTTTAAAAGGCGGGATTTCCTCGCCTGAGCGAGAATGGGCTCGCTTGAGCGAGAACCCGACGATGTCACTTTAAAATAGAAACCCCAAACACATTTTAGGGTTATAACTTTGAAGAGAAGAGAGAGAGGAGAGCTTTTCAAGAGCAAAGAGCCTTAGGAATCATCTTAGAGCTTGAGAAGAGGTAAACCTCTTGTTTCTAAATCTTCTTCTTCCTCTCTAACTTTTTTTAGATATGTTGATCTCTTTTCAAAAGATGAGAAACCATGGAAACTCATCCTTTAGAGTTATGGTTCATTTTATGTTGTTTTTTTCTTGTAAACTCTTGGTTTAGAGTTGGTATTTGATGAATGGAATGGTTTTGTGGGTTATTCATGAAAACCCCAAAAACCCCCAAAATGAGAATATGAGTAAAAAGAGAAATGGATGAAATGTTAAATGTGGATGATGAGTTTGTGCTTTGATTTTGATATATGAGATGAACATGTATGTTTAGATGTTTGGAAACTTGTATTGAAGTAGTTTTGGAAATCTTGAAAATATGTGAATCCCTTGTATGTTTGATGATGAAATACGAGTTGTTTATGTGTTATTTTTAATAAATGACTGACATTGTTGTTATTGGTGGAAATGAGGAAAGATCCTAAGGTTGGACGAAATCGCGGATGAGACTTTTAAAGTTACTCGGAACCGATCCCCAACACTCACCAAGGTAAGGGATAAGTGTCTCTAAATCATACTAGCTGATGTGATTGAGGTATGTGAAAGAGGTAATGTATTTGTAAGAATACTGTTGTTACCCTACCCGAAGTGGTAGTGGATCGTTATTGTGACTCTACCCGAGGTAGTGGTGTTTTATTGTTGTTATCTTACCCGAAATGGTAGTGGAGTATTTTTGATGCCCTAACCGGAGTGGTTGTGTTATGTGGAAATGGGGAATGAACTCGACCTGCCCGATGTGGTATGGGGAATA
Source organism: Lupinus albus (assembly GCA_009771035.1). Lineage (NCBI taxonomy): Eukaryota > Viridiplantae > Streptophyta > Magnoliopsida > Fabales > Fabaceae > Lupinus > Lupinus albus. The sequence continues at coordinate 6,902,801 of CM020010.1, forward strand.
AACTCGACTTGCCCGATGTGGTATGGGGAATGAACTTGACCTGCCCGATGTGGTATGGGGACTGAACTCGACCTGCCCGATGTGATATGGGGAATGAACTCGACCTGCCCGATGTGGTATGGGGAATAAACTCGACTTGTCCGATGACGTATGGGGAATGAACTCGACCTGCCCAATGTCGTATGGGGAATGAACTTGACCTGCCCGATGTGGTATGGGGAATAAACTCGACCTGCCCGATGTGGCATGGGAAATAAACTCGACCTGCCCGATGTGGTATGGGAAATAAACTTGACCTGCCCGATGTGGTATGGGAAATGAACTCGACCTGCCTAGTGTGGTATGGGAAATGAACTCGATGAATACGATAAAGGATGAATATGAAGGATGAGAAATGAGGATGTAAGAATGAAAGTAATATGCATGTTATAGGATATATATTATGGGATATATATACTATAGGGTGAATATGAATGATGAAAAGGAAGATGTTAAGAATGAAAGTAATATGCATACTATAGGATATATATTATTGGATATATATACTATAGGGTGAATATGAAGGATGAGAAATGAGGATGTAAGAATAAAAGTAATATGCATGCTATAGGATATATATTATGGGATATATATACAATAGGGTGAATATGAATGAAGAAAAGGAAGATGTTAAGAATGAAAGTAATATGCATGCTATAGGATATATATTATGGGATATATATACTATAGGGTGAATATGAAGGATGAGAAATGAGGATGTCAGAATGAAAGTAATATACATGCTATAGGATATATATTATGGGATATATGTTCTATAGGGTGGATATGAATAATGAGAAGGACGATGGTTCGAATGAACGTAATATGCTTGCTATAGAATATATATTATGGGATATATATACTATAGGATGAATATGAATAACTGGAAATGAAAGAAGGAAGATATGAATGTTTACATTTACGTATTTAAAGTTATAAATTATATTAATGCTTAATCGTATTTGAAATGTGGATTATCATGTAATGATAGTTTTGAACTAATGACTTACTCACTTGTTTTTTTTGTGTTGTTTATGATAATCCCATTGTAGGTAAATGAAGGATTTGAGGTGGAAGCTCACTTAGGAATTTTATGTGTTTATTAACTTGAATGTCTTTATCGTTACTTTGACTTTGTAGTTGACTAGATAATATTTTGGGATGAATGTAAATCTGATTAGGATAATACTAGAGATATGTAGTTATGGATTTTATGACTCTTGGAAATCCATAACTGGTTGTATGTGGTAATTACTAATTGAATGAATTATGTTTTTCTACAATATTAAATGTATGATAATATAATAGGTTAAAAGATTAGTTTCAAGGAATGATTCATGAGGGTTTTAAGTAAAATGATGAATGTATGTAAGGGAGGATCTAAATAAATGAAAAAATTTCAAGGGTAGAATTTGGGTCCTTACATCCATGGTTTCTCATACTTTGAGAAGAGATCCATACACCCAAAAACGAGTTTGAAAGGGAGAAAAAGAGTTAGAATCAAGAGATTTACCTCTTCTCAAGCTCCTAGATGATTCCCATGAGCTCTTGCTCTCAAAATCACCTTCTCCTCTCTTCTCTCACTTTCTAACCCTAAAATGTGTTTGGGGTTTCTATTTTAAAGTGAAATCGTCGGGGTCTCGCTCAAGCGGGCCCATCCTCGCTCAGGCGAGAAAATCCCGCCTTTTAAAATTTCAGATATGACGCTCTCGCTCAAGCGAGGGATTTCTTGCTCAGGCGAGGCATCTCTCGCTCAAGCGAGGATCCTCTCGCTCAGACGAGAATCTCACAGCCTCGACAGGTCCTGAATGCCACATTTCTCGCCCAGGCGAGACCACTCTCGCTCAAGCGAGGATCCTTCAGTATAGCCCAGGGGTTCACCCTCTCAGGTGAGCCTCTCTCGGTCAAGCGACAATTCTCTCGCTCAAGCGAGACTCCCAGGGCTGATAATATAATTTAATGTCTTTAAATATAGGGTGTTACAGTTATTATTCCTTAATAAATTATAACACATTCAACCATCATATATTTTATGTCAATGACTATATGAGTCTTGATTTCCATCAACTCATCATTTGAACTTTTGCAATATACTGTTATTATTCCTCAATAAATTAAAACACATTCAACCATCATATATTTTATGTCAATGACTATATGAGTCTTGATTTCCTGTTGGTCATAAAGATTTGTAGAAGCAAGATAAAAATTTGCTAAACATAAAAAGAAATATACCTTTTTGTATTTTATAAATAATTAATTTACAAAAATAAACAAGCAAGCATGGTGGCCCATTAGTTATCGACTATTGAATCTAGATCTCTAATTTTGATATCAATGCATGACAAAATTGGATATAAAAAGAGTTTTCTACGTTTTTTCATCAAAAAATGATGGCCCCTCCAAATATATTAGGAAGAGAGTATAAACTCACTCGTTTCTTCCTCTTAAGTCTTGTAACTTATGTTAACCGAAAATCAGGTCATAATACTATGATTTTTACATTTTATCCTCTAGTACTATAGAACCTTATAAGAGGGGTTAAATATATAAATATAGGAAAATGATATATCCTCCTACTAATCCTCCTACCCACAAGAAAGTGACATTTATCACTTGTAAACCAATCACTAATAAATAAAGTATCACTTTGTGACATATGTCACTTTTTTGTTGGTAGGAGGATTAGTAGGAGGATTTAGTAGGAGAATATAACATTACTCTCAACGCTAAGGACCTAATTAACCGTCAACCATGATCATAATACCCATGTAGCGTCTCCTTTACCAATTCTAGTAACAACATAACTTTGTTGATAGAAAGTAATGTTTGCCCAATTAAACAATGGTATTTACTATCAACCAATCAACATAAAATTTAGCCTAGGACACTAGCTGATGCTAATGTTCACCAATATACATTTACATTGTCGAGATAATGAGAAAGATTAGTAAATGAAGTCACTCTTTCTTTCTATTGTAAGAATTCAAAATTCTACCCTTGAAATTTTTTCCTGATTTTAATACATTATTACCTACATTCTTCATTCTACATTAATCACTAATTAATCATTACTTGAACTCTTTAAACATGCCATGCTACACACTCTTCATATGACAGAAAAACATAATTCATTTCAATATACCCCGGTAACTACCGCATACAACTAGCTATGGGATTCCAAAATACCCATAGCTACAAATATTCAGAGTTACAAATATTTATCATTACTAACATGTACGAATAGAATGTACATGCTTACATATATACATTTCAAAATACAACCAGTCAGTTTACAAAACAATGCGGATAAAGACTCCAAAAATATTAAAAGTCTCTAAGCTCCTAATCAACACCTTCTTAAATTCTTCTACCTGCATGCAATTGGATTAACATTGACCATACACAGAAAACACAAAGGAATAAGTCGTTAACGTAATAAATGTCAATGTATGTTAATCCACATTTTAATAAGATTAAGTAAATCATTTAGAGTTAAATATACTTAAATTCATTTTCATCATTTATACTTTTCGAAAACCATGTTACATCGCTTGAGCCAAAGCTTGCTACATCGCTTGAGCCAAAGCTTGCTACATCGCTTGAGCCAAAGCTTGCTACATTACTTGAGCCAAAGTCGCTAACCAATCATGGTCGGCTAAAAATGAGTTTTCTTTTCATTGACACTCAATCAATTCATAAACAGTAAATCCACGCCATCATTATTACAAACATACCCATATATGTTTATAATAAATAAGTGGTTCACAACTTGATTCATTATCCACAATCAGAAAATCCACGCATTTTCTAACACAATGCATAAGTTAAAGACTTATCCTTACCTTGGTGAGTGTTGAGTTTGGTTCTTGGTAACTTCGCAAGTTCCACCGACACCGCCTCCAACTTTAGGATCTTTCCTCATTCCCACCATATAACACAATGTTAGTCATTTATTCCAAATAACACATAAATAACTCATTTTGCATCTTTAACCACATAAGAGATTTAACATATTTTCAATGTTTCTAAACTACTTTCATTATAAGTTTACAAACATCTAAAACATACATATTCATCTAACATTTCAACATTAGAATGTTTAATCATCTTCTACCTCTAGCATTTTATCCATTTTCTCCTTTAACCACATTTTCTCTTCAGGGTTTTGGGGTTTCCATGAACCAACCCACAAATCCTTCCCATTCTTGAAATACCAACTCTAAACCGAGAGTTTACAAGAGAAAAAGAACATAAAACGAACCATAACTCAAAGGGGTGAGTTTCCATGGTTTCTCATATTTTGAGAAGAGATCCAACATACCCAAAACAAGTTTTAAGGGGAAGAAGAGAGTTAGAATCAAGAGTTTTACCTCTTCTCAAGCTTCTAGATGAGTATCAAAGCTCCTTGCCCTCGGAAAAGTTTTCTTCTCTCACCTCTCTTCAATTTCTCATTTAATGCAATCTCGTCGGGTTCTCGCTTAAGCGAGCCCATTCTCGCTCAAGCGAGAAAATCCCGCCCATTTTAAAAACTCAGATCTGACCCTCTCACCCAGGGGAAGGAACTCTCACTCAGGCGAGGTAGCTCTCGCTCAAGCGAGGATTCTCCCGCTCAAGCGAGGATTCTCTCGTTCAAGCGAGGATATTACAGCCTTGACAGGTCCAAAATGTCACATTTCTCGCCTAGGCGAGACAACTCTCGCTCAGGCGAGACCACTCTCGCTCAAGCGAGGCAACTCTCGCTCAGGCGAGACCACTCTCGCTCAAGCGAGGCAACTCTCGCTCAGGCGAGACCACTCTCGCTCAAGCGAGGCAACTCTCGCTCAAGCGAGAATCCTTCAGTATAGCTTAGGATTTCACCCTCTCAAGTGAGCCTTTCTCGCTCAGGCGACAATCCCTCGCTCAAGCGAGAATCCCAAGACTGATACTGTAATTTTAAAGACTTAAATTAAAGTTGTTACACCCCTTGTTTTCCCAATTTCTTTAAAGGATATCTATATTTCTACCCTCATAAATGAATGAGCCCTTTCCCAAACCAATCAAATCCTAAAAAATAATGTAATTTTGTTTTCTTTTTAAGAATGTGTCAATTTTCTATTAGACCGGGACACAATGAGACACATAATATGGGACAGATGATCTATATTTATCATAAACATGATTATCCCATTATTCCCTTAGACTATCTCTACTTCATCTATGCTGAATCTAAGTGCCTCGAACCACCATCTCCTCCATCTCTCTCAAACTCCAACTAGAACCTATCTAAGCTTAATCCTACAACAAGTGCTTTTGTATTAATCATATATAACAGTGTTGTATTTAATGAGTGTTATTGAATTGTATATATACAATAGTGCTCCCTATAACGAGCATTGTTGAATTTTATATTTACAAAAGTGTTCCCTACAATGAGCGTTGTTGTATATAATCTATACAACAATGCTTGCGAGGGATCCCCTAGCATGTGCTATTGATTATTAAACACATTAATACTTGCATATTCATTTATCAACAACATATACTCAAAAGCACAAAGAGATTAATATCTGAATGTATATCCAAAAGTTTATATTATTAACATAAATACAATACGAATTACACAGATAATATCGTGTCAATTATGTTTTGGCAGAGACATCAAATACATAAAATTATAAACAAATATATCAGTACAATATATGAAAATTACATAATAATAATAATAATAATAATGTTATAATTATACAAAGACATGCATATACTTTATCCTTTTCTTTGATCGCTTTTGGCTTGTAATATCCTTATTTGGAGGAACATATAAATCACCATCCCTTGTTGGTCCTCTCTCACACAATTGTGATGTCCCAAAAGGATCATCTTCAACAATGAACTATTTATTATAAGTTAGGTCACTAACATAGAATACTTGTTGAGTTTGTGATGCTAGAATAAATGACTTATATTTATATCTTGTACGATTAAGATGCACATGCATGAACACTAACTCATCAAATCGAAAACCATTGTTGTTATCAATCCATATACAATAAAAAACCGACAACCGAAATATTTCGTAATCCAATTTCCATATTTGTTCAATGACTCCAAAGTATGACATATTCACTTATATTAAGTTTCTATCTTTGGCACTTGACATATGTAAAGTTCGAGCAACAATAACCATACCACTATTTTGCATTTTACTTTAACCATCTTGTTTTTTCATATAAAATGTGAACCCATTAATTAGGTAACCATTTAGGATAAGACATGAATACTTGGACCAGTGGCTAACTATTTAAATCTTTCGGAAACTGGATGTATATTTATATTTATATTTAACTCCTCAACAATGTGAATTTTTAGCAACTTTATGAAACACCGATTATGCTATTTGGAAATCCAATTTTCATTCTTACTTGAGTTAGACTTCCTAAGCATCTCCTTATATCTTTCAACATATGGCTCAACTTCTTCGGCATTATGTAAAAATATAAGTGTGCTTGCTCCAATTCGGTTATTGATATAGTCAATATTTGATTCCTAGTAATTCTTTCACCAAATGTTATTTTTGTATACAGAGGCTTGGGAATGCCTATGAAATCAATATCGGCAAGGTATCCTGTACAAAAATCAAGAGCTTCTTCAACAATATACCGCTCAACAATACAACCCACTAACTTTGATCATTTCTTCACATACCCTTTTAATCTCTTCATATAATGCTCAAAAGGGTACATCCATCTCATATAGGAAGGACCACATAGTTGTGTCCCTCCAACAAGATGAATGCTTAGATGGACCATTATAACAAAAAATAAGGTGGGAAATACATCTCAAGCTCACACAAAGTTAAAATAATTTGTCTTTGCAATGCATGTAATTTCTCAATGTCAATCACTTTGCTACAAATTACCTTGAAGAAGAAGAATAACTTAGTTATAGTTCCTCACACATTTTTAGGTAGAATGAACCATATTCCAATAGGCAAGAAATGCTCCATGAGTACATGACAGTCGTGAGACTTAAGAACTTTTAACTTGAGGCTTCATTGATATGAGTTTCCAAATGTTGGAAGAGCACTCATCTGGAACTTTAACACCATGAACAAATATATAAAATTCTATTTTTTCTCCTTCCTCGAAAAAGTATAAGTTGTTGGAGGTAGATATGTATGTTTTCCCTTCCTTATCGGCCCCAATTCATTTCTTATTCCCATACTAACCAATTCCGATCTTGCATTCAAGCCATCTTTGGTCTTTCCATGGACATTAAGTAAGGTACCTAAAAGACTTTCAAATACATCTTTTCAATATGCATAAAATCAAGGAAATGTCTTACATATAACGAGATCCAATATGTCAATTCAAATAAGATTGACATTTTCTTCCACCTATTTATGACCATTTCTCCAGCAAAAGGTTTACTAAAGTTATTATTCTAACCCTTTACCTTTTGAAATAATTTTTCACCAGTCAACGACAAAGGAGCACGACCTTATTTATTGTTCCCATCAAATGTTTTTATCCATCGTCAATAGTGATGATCTGAATAAAAAAATATATGATGGCCAAGGAAGACATTTTTCTTATAATGTTCCAACCTCTTTGAATAAGTATTGTCTTCACATACAGTAGATGCAAAATGTCTTTTTATACTATATCCTAACAAATTACCATATACAGAGAAATCACCGATTGTTCCAAACAACAAAGCCCTCAACTTGAACATTTCTTTCCTATATACATAAATACATCTAGGCATGTCTCTCATATTTTCTTCAAGTTTTCAATTAATGGAACCAAGTACATGTCTATAACATTTCCTGGTTGTTTTGGTCCATATATTAACATAGATAATATCACATAATTGCACTTCATGCATTGAAAAAGAGGTAGGTTATATATCACCAATTTCACTGACCATGTACTGCGGGAGCTACTTTGAACACTACATGGGTTAATTCATCAGTTGACAATATGAGGCGCAGATTTCATGATTCTTGACCAAAACTAGGGTAGTCATGATCAATTTTTCTTCATCGAGGAAAATATGTAGGATGCCGAAGATTGTAAGGACCCAATTTATACTCTACATTTTTTTTGTCCTTTTATTTTCTTAACATACTTACATTACTAACTAATTTTCCTTAATTTCCCCCGAGGGTTTTCTGAAAGTGTGCATGTCAAGAGGAACACTTTGGAAAGCTCTCCTTATATGACTTGGTTTTGATGAGGACAACTTGTGATAACATGAGCTTGAAGATCATCAACAAATCAACATGCTTAAGCCTTCCGATTGGTATCTTGCTTAGACTAGATTAGTTTAGGTTGAGTCCAAGGCTTAAGTCACCTAATACATATCTCAATTGCATAAATCTTTTAAATCTTTTTCATCTTGAGATATGTCATTCATAATATGTTCATGCATCATATAAATACATGTACATGTGCATTCTAGGCATAATCTAAGTATTAAACATGTATGAATTTAAGCGCATAACATATTTGAAGTTTTTACACATGAAAGTGTGCTGTTAATCGATTACCACATGGCTTAATCGATTAATCTAACTGTTTGCACAGTGTAATCGATTACAACAAATGTCAATCGATTAATCTAACATTTTTGTGAAGCTTAATCGATTAAAGCTATCGTTAATCGATTAACTGGGCTTTTATTTCAATTCTTTATAAACTGCATTTTCAGAATTGATCTCATAAGTTGCATGTTAAATTTTTAGAGAGTTAGAGCATATTTTCGTGTTAATTGTTGCATCTAGTTGTAAATGCATTTGTGAGCTTAGAAAAGAGAGAATTCTATGCTTTAGGATTGAGTGCTTTTCATGATACATTTCTCATATTTTCTTGTCACATGTTCTTGCATTTTTACATGATTCTTGATTAGATGTTTACACATTATGCATTCTGTTTTTCACTAATACATCTTTCATACTGCATGAGCTTGTATTAGGTGATTAGAGTAAAGCCTTATCTTGTTAGATATAAGTCTTGTTATAGCTTAAATTTACTCTGTATTGTTTTGTTTGAAAAAGTGTTGTAATTGTGGGAATATCAAGGTGTCATATCACCAAGAGATTGAGTGTGTCTTCACTGAGTGTTAGACTTAGGGATAAGTAAAGAACAAGGTTCTTGGCTGGGGCTACGCCGAAAGAAAGGTTTTCTTTGTCGGTAGGAAGGGAGTCAAACCATAGGATAGGTTTCTTTTTATCTTGTAAGTGTCTAATTGTTGTAATTGGATAGTGTGTATGTAATTAACATTCATTCAATTATAGTGAAGAAAAATCTCCCAAATCAGCCGGGAGGCCTGGATGTAGTTTGCGGTGGACAAGCAAACGAACCAGGATAAAATTCTTGTTGCAGGATTTTTTTCTATCTCTATCTCTCTATTGCATTTGATCGATTAATTTGTTAAGTAGATTTAATTGATAATCTGTGTCTATACTGTTTTACTTGTACTCTGATAATATTCTGTAAGCCTGGTATAATCGTTTCATTATCAATTAATTGTCGAGCAAGAAACTGTACTTGCATTTGCTTACTGTCACGGTTTAATCGATTAAGTGTGGTGTGTTAATCGATTACTTCAATCTGTTAATCGATTAAGTGGACTGTGTTGAAAGTGTTAATCGATTACCCTGTTCTGTTAATCGATTAATCAAGGTGTTTTTCAGCATTAAGTGTTGTTTTCGAAAAGCGGACATTCTAACCGCTACACCTATTCAACCCCCCCCCCTTCTAGGTGTATTGTAACCACTGATACCTAACATTTTCTTCCTCATTACAATCATAATTCACGTTTCATATTAGCGAGTGTTCAACCCAAACTATTTGGGGTTCGAAACCCATAAACATCATATATTAATTAAAGAAGGGACTCCGTCCCCACATGTTCGCCAATAAAACATCAAAATCCTACGGAACGGAATTACAAATTAAAAGGTTTACGTTATAAGTACGTTTACATGCATAACACAAAACAACACATCAACATCCCTATGACAAAATAGAAATGGAACTAAAATACGCCATCTTCTGAGTCTGTTAATCCTTAGCTTGACCTGTACACCGATTTTAACGAATAACAACATCAAGAAAACATAAGGGAGTGAGACATCAAGTTCGATAAAATCAATAGATATATATAAATCGGAAATAGGAAAATTATAATGCAAACATTGACATATCTATATTATCCTGTCAATAACGCAATCCAACCGTTAAGGTACACTAAACTATCAATCCACCATTTATCAACCACATTTAATATCCTTTATCCGAATACCACGCAGGGTAAGTCTACGCCATTAAGGCTATCCAATACCACATAGGGTAAGTCTATGCCATTATGGCTATCCAATACCACATAGGGCAAGTCAATGCCATTAAGGCTATCCAATACCACATAGGGCAAGTCAATGCCATTACGGCTATCCAATACCACATAGGGCAAGTCAATGCCATTAAGGCTACCCAATACCACATAGGGCAAGTCAATGTCATTAAGGCTATCCAATACCACATAGGGCAAGTCAATGCCATTAAGGCTATCCAATACCCCATAGGGAAAGTCAATGCCATTAAGGCTATCCAATACCACATAGGGCAAATAATAACCAGTTTACTCTATTGTCATAACAATAATGCCAATACGTTTACCTTTTCCATCAAATCATTAATTATGGAAACACGACTCCCTTACCTTGGCGGGTGTTAGGGTTCGACGGCTTGTTTGAATCTACTCTGCTTCCTCCAACCTTGGGGTCTTTACCCATTCACACACACAAAAAAAACACAATCAATAATATATTCTTAACATCACATTATAACTCATTTTACCTATTTCTACCACAAATTAACTCATACTCCGATGACTCTCGAAACTACCTCTATATTGAGACTCCTATCCGCATTCATAAACATTTAACCCCTCATTCCACATCATCAATCATACACCACAACCCAACTTACCATTTTTTTCCAACCCATTTTCTTCACCATTTCGTTCCTAGGTTTTGGGGTTTCTTAATATCAATATTTTCCAACTACCATCTCCAAATAAACACTTTATACTATGAGTTTTCGAGAAGGAAGTTAACTAAAATGAACTACTACCCCAATGAAGAGAGTTAGGTCGTTTTCCAACTCAAAGAGAAGAGACCCTAAAAATCTTAATGAGTTTCTAAGTAAGGAGAAGTGTTAAAATCAAGAGGTTTACCTCTTCTCTAGCTTCACGTAGCCTTTATACGAGCTCTAGTCAAGAAAATCTCTTCCTCTTCTCTTTTCTCTCAAAAACCCTCCTCTTTTCGTTTTTGTGGCTCTATTTTAGGTTTCAGGATTTTAGATTTTCGCCCAAGCGAGAATGCGTCGCCCAAGCGAGAGATCCCGCAGTGTCAACACACTCTCTCTCGCCTAGGCGAGCCACATCTCGCCCAAGCGAGAATCCCACAGTGTCAACACACTCTCTCTCGCCCAGGCGAGCCACATCTCGCCCAAGCGAGGCTCCCAGATAAAATTTTGGGAGAAATATTAATGCCCTCGCCCAAGCGAGAATTTCTCGCTCAAGCGAGTATCAGTCAGTAGCTCCCAGACTGACTGAATTTTGTCATGTTCCAATTATCAAACTTTTAGGGGGGTTACAAAGATTGCCATCTTTAATCCTTAAATCATCATGTCATGTCAAATTCTTTGCATCTTTAGCATTGTTGAGCATATGCATAAATCTTCATTTGATGAGAAAATACCATACAACCTTTTTGGGAATTGAGTCATTCTTCTTATAACGTGCTGCATTACATTTAGGACAAAACTTCAAAGAAGCATACTTATTAAAAAAAAGATGCAATCCTTTTCACAAGCATGTATCTTATTGTAGTCGACTACAATGGAGCACATTATCCTCTAGCAATATATCCTTCAAAAGTGTGAGTAGATCTATGAATCTCTTATCACTCCATCCATTAAAAAATTTCAACTTATACAACCTTGACTCTACTGGCAATCTCGTGAATTTAGTACAACCATCATATAATAGTTTCACATCATCACTTATCAACCATTGAAACATCTCAGGTGTATCTTGAAGATCCTCTTCGAAACATTTGCCATTTCCTCGAAACGATCGCATTCATATGCATTTTTTGTTGTTTTCTTTCATATGCATCTCAGGACAATCCTTAACATCTCTTTTCTCACCATGCCTTATCTGATCGATATTGTGACACACTAAATGAAATTTTAACTCATTTATAGTAACTCGGTTGGAGTAACAACATTTTAAACAATGACATACAATTATAGGGTTTTCAACATTCTCAATTGCATTTTGCCTCAATGGCTAGTTGGATTGTTTAAGGACATGAACTACGAGCACTAGGGGCTACATAGTCGTGAAATGGTTTTTCATCTCGTCCAACCGTTGTTTATACATGCACGTTATAACGACCCATATTTCACTCTAAAAATTTTCACTTAATTTAACCTTATATATTTTATTTTAGAAACATCCAAGAATCTCGCAGTCATCATATTACCATATCTTCCAAGAATCTACGCCACGAAGGGTCAAGATATTACCAATCCACAATATACTCATATCTTCCATTCATCAATGGATTTCCAGAATACACAGTATATATTGACACAATTAAATAATGTACTTCTCCCTTACCTGGATAGAAGCTAGCGTTTTAGTTCTTTAACTTCGTTGGATTGTCCTCGCCTCCTCCAACCTTAGGATCTTTTAACATATCCCAATGACAACAACAATAAGTATCTATGTTATTAGTCATATCATACAACTTAACAAACTTCTCACTTTCTATTTCGCTAAAAAGTGTCCCAAATGTCATCTAGGACTTCTATTTTAGGGTTCAGATTATCGGGTTCTCGCTTGGGCGAGAAGCCCTCGACTTTTTAAATTTCAAACACTAATGCTCTCGCTCAAGCGAGGGAGCCTCGCTCAAGCGAGAATCCTTCTGTCATCTCAGCCTAACTCTCGCTTAAGCGAGCTTACTTTCGCTCAAGCGAGAATCACATAGTCCACTTAAGTACTATTGAAGCAAAAATTACGATATTATGGCTTAAGTACTACCTAAGCACTGCTGAAGTATAATATATAGCAGCAAGTAGTTGTTGTGCCCAAGTGTTGTTGCTTAAACAACAATTACGATATTATGGCTTAGACTTAGGTTGCACTCCTTTAAAATGTGACAATACTAGTTCTACAAACCTCACAAAGAATTCTATTATGCATTCTAGAACCAAACACATCGATATAAGGCATCACTTCCTTAGGGACCATGTCCAAAAGAGAGATGTGACGATAGAATTTATTGATACTCATAACCAATTAGCAGACATTTTTACTAAACCATTAGCTAAAGAACCTTTTTACAAAATTAGACGTGAATTACGCATTCTTGATGAAGCTTACCTTTCTTAACTTGTATATATGATTATATGTATGCTTCATTATGTATATCTAATGACTACTTGATCTTAAATGTATTTATTTATGTGGAATCGATTACTCAACACTGCTGTTTGAAAAATATCAAATTTTCAAACTGAGTAACCGATTACCCAATAGAGTGTAATCGATTACTCCAACCTGTTGTTTTTAAATTTTAAAATTTTGAAACTGAGTAACTGATTACTCTATGCGTGTAATCGATTACTCTGTACAATTATATATAAGGATTTATGCACTGTTCCAATCTCATCTTCTTCTCTCTCTTGTAACTCGTGTTCTCTCCTCTCCCAATCTCTAAAATCTTCATTTTTGATCTGTTTTGGGTAATTTTTGTGTCTATTCATATCACATTTTTATTCTAAACACTTCTACACTCTCATTTTCGTGTTTAGTGATCTCAATCATAAAAACCCCAAATAAGCCAAACCCAAAAACCTAAAACTTCAAAAACCATTCCACGGCTTCCTCTTCAAGAACAAAGAAACAACGCTCAAGTCTGAGTCAATCAAAGCAAGGAACTTCATATGTGGAGTCAAATCCTCTCAACTTGACAAGACTTATTGCTAACAACGAACAACGCAAAGTGTTCGAGGAGAATTTTCATGGACGCACAATCTTCACACCTAAATTCGGTAATGTAGGAAATTTTGAGTTTGAAGATTTTCTTTTTCCTTATATTTTACGGCAACAAAATATTTTTGACTTTTGCTGTGAATCGACCGATATTTATCCTGAACTTGTTCGTGTATTTTACTGCAACATAAAATTTCGCAAAAATCATCTTACTTCCTTTGTAAAAGGAAAAGATATTAGTTTGGATGCTAAAACATTTAGTTCATTGTCTTGTAACATACCCTTTCAAGGTAGCACAACAGGGTTCGACCTTGTTTTTAAATGGGATAATTACGCTCGAAAGGGGTTCTACTATTCTCTGTGTAGAATTTCCAAAGAGGAAATAGAACAATGTAAGCAACAAGGCCTTGGAGAAACTGTTAAGAACAGAGATATCCTCTCTGCTGGATACTCAAACTCGAAGATCGTTTGCTTCATTATTTTCTGAGCTATGTCATCTTACCAAAATTCTTAAATCATTCTCAAATAAGTGACATAGAACTCCAATTGATCTATGCTATTCAGTTTAACATCAAAATCAATTGGACTCTGATGATAATGCAACAAATGTGGCATGTTCGCAATTCTCAAAGTCCTTTGCCTTATGTTATCTTCATAACCAAAATTATCAAGCATTTTGGGGTTTCTACTGATCGTGAAACTAAGGTCGCTCTAAATCTTCGCGAAAGCAATATTGATGTGGAAATTGTCCACAACATGGGGTTCTCTATAGATCCTATTGACCGCCGCACCTATAAGCATCGAACTGATCGACCGGCTTCTCCTACTACTGACCAACCAGAACCTACTATTCCTAATCCTCCTGAGTTTCATGCTCAATCTTCCTCATATGCCGCCATGCCTTCAAATCAGATGATAATGGACGAGTTGTTTTCGCTTCGAGGCTACATCACTAATCGGATGGATGCTTTTGACACTCAAAATCAAAAAATCCAATATAAACTTCACTGTCTCTACTCTAGGCTGAGTAGCATGGACATTGATGAAGATAGTTTTGATCCTGAGTCTTAGAATATCTTTTGTCTAGGATTTCTTATTGTATTGTTACTTGGTTGTGAACAATTTCTGTTTTTGTTGTTGTTGTTTTTGTATTTAAATTTGTGTATGAACATCATTTACTGCTTTCTTATGCAATATTATATTTATGATTAACTTCATACATGCTATGAATATATTGTATGCTATGTATATATTGTATATTATGCTAGACTCTTGGCTTTTTTTCTTTTTGATGAAGTCAAAAGGGGGAGAAAAGTTGGGAGAAATGTATTTTCTGTAAATTCTTTCAGGCACATAACTCCAAATAAAAGAGGGAGCATACAAAATAGGGGGAACATACTCAATAAAAGTCATGAACATCACAAAGTATGCCGCTCTCATAAAACTACATTGTCAAGAAGATATTAGTTTGTCATCATCAAAAAGGGGGAGATTGTGAATAAGATCTTGCTCCTGACCTTGGCACGATTTTGATGAAGACACCAACATCACCAAAAAGAAGAAAGGAAGAATACTTATGAAGACAAAGAAGATGAAGCTTCAAGACAAAATAGTCTAAGTCTTAATAAGTACTTCTATCGTATACTCTTGAATATACTTTCAAAAATAGTATGTAACGGGTTACTATACTTGAGTAACAGGTTACATGTGTGAGAAATGAGTTATCAAACTTGCAACTGCTCAGAGTAATCTATTACTATCCTTGAGTAACAGATTACCAGTTAAAGAACATTTGGGTAATCAATTACTCAAAGTAGGTAATCGATTACACTAAGTAATTTTCGAAAATACAAGTTACAGAACATTTGGGTAATCGATTACTCAAAGTGTGTAATCGATTACACTGTGTTATTTTTGAGAATGATGTTGGACAGAACGTTTGGGTAATCGATAACCCACTGGCTGTAATCGATTACTGAGAGTTGTTACACCAGTTTTCAGATTTCAAAGTGAAAGATTTTCACCCCAAACGAAACCTACACTCCCCTAGAGTTTTTATGGTTGATTGGAAAGCCTATATAAAGGTATTAGAACACATAACTCATAACACAACTCATTGAACAACTTTCATACAATTCTTTCAAAAGGTCTAACACTTTTTCTGAATATTTTTCTGCACTGTTTAGAAACTTGCACTCAAACTTTCAAAGTTATTTTTCTGAGTTGCTTAAGAGTGTTTTTAAGATTTCTAAACTTCCAAAGAGCATTATCACTTATTGTATACAAGAGTTGTTGGATTGCAAGTTATAATAGTCATATCAAACTTGTAAAGGCAATCCTGCCATTGTTGTAAATTCTTCATTTTGCAAGAATACTTTCTTTCACAAGGGTGTGAATAGAAATGGGATAGAGTTACATGGAAAGGTGTTTTCCAAGGAAGATTAAGTATTAGTGAGTGTGTAAAGGTACATAGAGATCTCGGTGTGAGATATTGTAATTGCAACTCATAATATTTAAGTAAAGAAATCTCTTGTGCTGCAAGAGTATTGGACGTAGCCTTCGATGGACAAGTAGGTGAACCAATATAAAACATATGCATACTCTCTTCTCCTTTATCTTTCTATTTTCAATCTTTATTTTTCTGCGTTATTTTTCCGCTGCACTTAAACTCTTGATTTTGCAGAAAAAGTGGCCATAATTTTATAACAACTAATTCACCCCCCCCCCCCCCCTTTAGTTGCAATCTCATTCTTACAAAATTAGTTGATGGTTTTGGAAAATTATTTACCAATTGTTAATTAATTTTCATATTAATGCTTGTTATAAAAAAGTTACTAAATGATAAAGGAAGGTAGTATGCAAGGAACTATCCTATGAAATCCCAAAAAAAACAAAAAATGCAGACTTTGTGAGGTTGCCAATTACAAAAATGCTGCCCCAACATTCAACATAATCATAAAGCACTCATATTGTCTCTTCATTTCGGCTTAGAGTGGAATTTGGTTTATGATTAGTGTGATTTCTTGTCTTTTGATTCCATTTATTTAAAAATGACAATATTAAAAAAATACTATTTACCAAATGAATTTGATGAAATTTTTGTAGTATGGTTATAGTTTTTGTCGTCTCTAACTTCTCCTAAAATGGAAAGATAGTATACGATTAATGTTATAACTTGTCCCCTAATTAAACCTGCTTTAACCTTCAACTTCCTCAAAGAAAAGACTCAATATATAATAAAATAAAATGACAATTATAATTTTTAGGAGTAAATGAAAGGAAATTATCATCCACTAGGATCTAATGCTTACTGAATATTTTGGCATGATCTGCATCTTTCTAAACTCATAAATTTTTGTATGTCATTTAACCTCATTACCAAAAACTTAGCACCATCTATGAGAATTATTTAAAAAAAATTAAAAATAGGGTAAGCCATAGCCCTTTTAATTCATTAGTGCATGCACTTGTTCGTTACAATGGAGGTCGTTAATTAGTCTTTGTCTAAGTAAATACAATAACAAAGTAAAACCAATGAAATAGTTTAAATTGAAAAAAAGGTAAAACGTCACAACGATTATCCAAAATTGGATTTTCAAACGCATGTTTATCCATTCATACGTATTAAGGTAATTTTTGCAATTTTATATAGTCACGAATGATTTTTTTGTCCAAAAAAAGATAATCTGATAATTTTTACTCCAACCAGAGATTTATTCTTCAAAAAATAATTTTATCAAAATTAATGTGTTTTAGAGATCTCAAAAACAATTTATCTCCGACTATAGCTAACAGTTATTAAATACCCAACGGTTTTATTCTAAAATTAGTTGACGGTTTTGGAATATTATTTACCAATTGTTAATTAAATTTCAGATGAATGCTTGATATAAAAAAGTTACTATATGAGAAAGGAAGGTAGTATGCAACGAACTATAATCCCAAAAATAGCAACAAAAACAAAAAACTAAAATGCAGACTTGTGAGGTTGTCAATTACAAAAATGCAGCTCCAACATTCAGCATAGTCATAAAGCACTCATATTGTCTCTTCATTTCGGCTTAGAGTGGAATGTTGGTTTATAATTAGTGTGATTTCTTGTCTTTTGATTCCATTTATTTAAAAATGACAATAATCAAAAATACTTTTTACCAAATTAATTTAATGAAATTTTTGTAGTATGATTATAATTTTATCGTCTCTAACTTCTAAAAATGAAAGATGATATACGATTAATATTATCTCTTGTCCCCTAATTAAACCTGCTTTCACCTTCATCTTCCTCAACTAAAAGACTCAATGTCTAATGAAAGAAAATGACAATTATAATTTTTAGGAGTAAATGAAAGGAAATTATCATCTACCAGGATCTAATGCTTACTGAATATTTTGGCATGATCTGCATCTTTCTAAACTCATAAATGTTTGTATGTCATTTGACTCCATTACCAAAAAACTTAGCACCAACTATGAGAATTATTTAAAATTTATTAAAAATAGTGTAAGACATAGCCGTTTTAATTCAATAGTGCATGCACTTGTTCGTTAAAATGGAGGCCATTAATTAGTCTTTGTCTAATTATGATGTGGATCCCATAATGGATGACAAATCCATCCAAGGCCTAGCGGGTCCTATGACCCGGGCCAAGGCCAAAAGTGCTAAACTAGCCCTTGAGAGACTTGTGGGTAGAACCCTCGAGTCAAGCCAAGGGGCCAGCACCAGTGCTAGGCCCATTTGCATCTAAGTCCAAGAAGAGGACTTGGGAGGCCACAACCTCCAGGAAGATAACTAGCTTGCCTTTTTGTTTGCTTTCAATAAGTGAGCTTGCTTGACCCACATGTAGTTAGGTTTATGTTGCGGTTTAAGTTATTTTGAGTTAATTCATTTTATATAATTATGTGGAAAAGGATAAGTGTTAGCTAAGTGTTTCAGGATTAAGCAAAACAGGCCAAAGCCTAAGCATCTCAGTCAAGCCCAAGTACTAGCTTCTAAGCCTAGACAAACTAAGGTTCAGACAAGCTAGCTGAATTCTCGGTCAAAGCCATGTTAGCTAAGGCAGAACGAATTCTCGGTCAGAAGCAAATCACCAAAGCCAAGGCCGTAATTTCAAGCCCAAGAGTTCAAAAGCTTGGAAGGAATTCAAAATTGACATCCAAGTCAATTTGCCAAAATTCAAAATTTGAATTTCAAAATTTGAAGTTTCAAATTTCGAATATAAGGATCAAGTCAGTATCCCCAAATCAAGCCAAGTCTTGAGAATGAAGGAAGCATCTTGACTTATCCAGAATCATCCCCAAAAGAGGAGACCCTTAAATTTTGGCCAACCAACAAAGCCAAATTTTAAAGTTTTCTTGACTTTGTCTTTTGCCGCCACTCAACCAAAGCCCTTCAAAACTAGGATTTGACCAAGTCAGCCCTAATTGACTCAACCAACACGTGGGCAGATTGCAAGCTTCCAAGTGACCTAACTGCCAAAGCATCTTCAAGGAATATCTTTAAGGAATTCATGAGGAATGAATAAGTCTTAACCTAAGTCAGCCTCAAGCATTCAGCCACCTAGATTATAGGGATGGAATTCGAATTATGAAAATAATTTGGATTAGTTTAGTCTATCTTATCTAAATCCACGGATTTGAGGCCCAAATTGTGGTAGCCTCAATCCTAGTTTTATTTTCGTCTATATGTAAGTGCCTTTGCATGGAATAAAGTTCAAGTTGAATTTTGAAAGATTTTACATCTGAGTTAGTGAGTTTCTCTTAGCATTCTTGGCTTAGCCAGAGAA
Organism: Lupinus albus; assembly: GCA_009771035.1. Lineage (NCBI taxonomy): Eukaryota > Viridiplantae > Streptophyta > Magnoliopsida > Fabales > Fabaceae > Lupinus > Lupinus albus. The sequence continues at coordinate 6,922,672 of CM020010.1, forward strand.
CCGTTCTTATCAAGTTACCTAGTTGGCTTGTGGCGAACTTCGCACGCTTATCAAACACTTAGTGTTTGTGGTGCCCTGTCTTCATATCCCCCAGCACGTTCTTTTATCCTTAATCTAAACCATACACAAAACCAATACTTCAAACATAATCCAAATATCATAAAACTTCTGCAAATTTTCTAAGTTACAAAGTGCAATCCAAAAGGCAATTCAGAGGTGTAAGGATCCAAATTATACCTTAAATTTTTCGTTCGTTTATTATTAAACATACCAACCCTATCAACTATTTTTCCACTATTTATTTGCATAAATTACATCCTCAATATATATTTATGATTCAATTCCAATTAAGTAACAAATTACTCTACCAAAGTATTTTGGGGTTCAAAAACCCATAAACTTCACATTTTTAAATTAAAAAGGGGACTCAGTCCCCACATACTTGTCAATCATACACCAATCCCCGGAAACGAGGTTACATATCAAATAATTTAAGTATTGGATACACACATGTGCATAATACAAAACAACATGTTGATATCCATATTACATCAAAATATGGAAGCTACGCTACAATACCGCCTGAATCTACTAGTCCTTTGCTTTACCTGTACACCAATTATCACCAATCAACAAACACACAAGGGAGTAAGACATAGAAATCATGATAATCAGTGTTTATAAATAATTATAGAATAATTATTCAAATATAAATAAATTCAAGTTCATATAGAGAAACAATTAAATCCTTTGAAAGTTATCCAACAGTTATATAATCATCACACATATATATCAGTAGATCCATTACCACATCGGGCAAGTCATACATTGTCGTATAGGCCAATACCACATTGGGCAAGTCATACATTGCCATATAGGCCAATACCACGTTGGGCAAGTCATACAACGCCATAAGGCCAATAACACATTAGGAAAGTCATACATCGCCATAAGGCCAATACCACATTGGGCAAGTCATACATCGGTTCATCAATTTTCTTCATACAACATAACGCATTATACATTTACCTTCAAACATTAATAATGCTTATCCCTTACCTTGGTGTGCATTGATGGTAGCGCTAGGCAACTTGTTAGTTCCTCATTCACTTCCTCCTACCTTAGGGTCTTTCCTCATACACACCACACACAATAACCAAAATCAATAACATACTCATATTATCACATAAACAACTTAATACCACATATTTATTCACAAATACAATTCATATTCCAATAGTTTCTAAAATCATCTCCACTAGGTATTTCAAGAATGTAAAGCATTCCTATTCACTCTTTTAACATTAGAAACCGTAAACCATGTTTCTAACCTAACCTTTCCCCCTTTCAACATCATTTTTCGTTTTGGGGTTTTCATGAATCAACCACAAATCAACCCCATTTTTCGAATACAACCTCTAAACCTCGAGTTTTTCAAAGGAAAAGTTAGATAAAAACAAGCTACAACTCAAAAGAGAAAGTCATATGATTTTCCATACCAAGAGAAGAGACACAAATGCCCAAAATGAGTTTCAACAAGAGAATGAGTGTTAAAATCAAGAGGTTTACCTCTTCTATAGCTTCTTAAAGCCTCTACACGAGTTCTTGCCAAGAAAATCGCCTCATCTTCTCTTTTCTCTCAAAAATCCCTCCCTTTTCGTGTTTGGGACTCTATATTAGGGTTCAGTGTTTTAGATTCTCGCCCAGGCGAGAATATGTCGCATAGGCGAGGAAGTCCTGCCTCTTAAAGTTTCAAACTCGGGTTCTCTCGCTCAAGCGAGGGACTCTCACTCAAGCGTGGATCTGACAGCCTCATAAATAATCCTCTCGCTCAGGCGAGCAAATTCTCGCCTAGGCGAGAATCTCTCATCCTCCATGTAATTCTCCCTCGCTCAAGCGAGGCTCTCTCGCCCAGGCGAGAATCCTCCCGCATCTCCCAGGCCTACTGAGTTTCACTATGCTTAAAAGAGGAGAAATTAGGGGGTTACAAGAGAATTGTCCAAAATGGCAATCACCCCCCCCCCCCTGAGATTGTCATCAAGTGGTCATCATAGCTCAGTTCTTGCCTAGAAAAGAAGCAAAACAACGATTCAAATCAAGTGACCTACAAAAACCGGTCAAAACTACGAAATTGGTTTGTAAGTAATTCTTCTTCAAATTTTCTAAGACCTTCAAACCCCTACCCAGAACCATTCCCAAACACCATTCCAAAAAAACCCAAAACCCACAAAAATCGGATCACCAAAAAAATCCCAAAAACACAAATTCCCAAACACCGAACCAAACACAAACTACCTAAACACATTAGCCAAACACCTACTTAAAAAACTAAGCTTTTTGTACTTTTGCGATCTAGTCACAAGATCATCTACAATAGCCTGATTTCTTGACTTTGTCAAGAATTTTAGGAGAATTGAGTGATTGAGTCATATTTTGAGTGATTGTGAGAATAAACACATTTGAGTGAAATTCTGAGTGATTGTGAGAACAAACACATTGAGTGACATTTTGAGTGATTGTGACACATACTGAATACACAAACAATGGCTGAAGAAGAAGACAGCCCACCTATGTTCCCGAGGATAGCCATGTTATTCACAACAATGGAAGCACGCTTTGCAACCATTCAGAGGCAGTTGGAGCATATGAGAATCCTACACAATAGGCGTGATGATGGAGGATCTAGTGAAGAAGGAGGAGGATAACGAAGGAGAAATAGGAGAGGCAGGTGTGAGGAGGATGAACATGAAGGAGGAGGTCGTAAAGGCAGAGAGGAGAGGCTAGAAGGAGTCAAGGTAAATCCCATCCTTCATAGAATTTAATAACCCTAAGGCTTACATGGAGTGGGAGCTTAAGATGGACCAGATCTTCGATTGTCATCATTACAATGAAGACAAGAAGGTAAAAGTGGTCGCTCTTGAATTCAAAGAGTATGCCATGGTTTGGTGGGATCAATATCAAAAGGATAGGAGGAGAGTAGGAGATGATGTGGTTTACACATGGGAGGAGATGAAAATTGTGATGAGGAAAAGATTTGTGCCAAACTCCTATCAACGAGATGTGCACAACAAGTTGCAAAGGTTGGTCTAAGGCAGTAAGTCTGTAGATGTGTATTTCATGGAAATGAAGTTGGCACTCCTAAGGTCCAACTTCAATGAGGACCGTGAAGCCACCATGGCAAGGTTTCTGCATGGACTTAACCCACAAATCCAAGACGTTATAAAGCTTCATCCTTACATTGAATTAGATGAGTTGGTCCATAAGGCAACAAAAGTAGAGCAACAGTTGAAGAGGAAGAAGGCCAAGTATGCCGCCAACAAGTTCTCAACATCCACATGGAAATATTAGTCAAAGAATGAGGGAACAAGTTCTAAAGAAGGCACCAACCATCCAAAGGAGGCAGAAACTACCAACAAAGGCCAAAACACAGCCCCCATGGAGGCTTCTCATAGAACCCGAGACATCAAGTGTTTCAAATGCTTGGGTCACAATCACATTGCATCACAATGCCCCACAAGGCCACCATGGTAGTTCTTAATGGTACGATAGTGAGGAGGAGGTAGACCTTGATGGTGATGCTTTCATGTCCGATGAAGATTTGCTTGTGGTCAGAAGGCTTCTTGGAAGCCAAGTGAAGGAACATGAGGAAAGCTAGAGGGAAAACATTTTCCACTCGAGATGCTTGGTTAAGGGCAATGTTTGCTCCTTAATCATTGATGGAGTTAGTTGTGCTAATGTAGTTAGCACAAGACTAGTGTCTAAGTTTGACTTAGATACTATGGAACACCAACACCATATAAGCTGCAATGGCTAAGTGAGGTTGGGGAGATGGTCGTTAATGGCAAGTTGAAATGGCTTTTTCGGTTGGAAAATATGAGGACGTTGTCCTATGTGATGTGGTCGAGATGGAGGCCAATCATATGCTATTGGGTAGACCATGGCAGTATGATAAGAAAGTCATCCACGACGGTTATTCTAATAGGTACACTTTCATGTAAGGGACACGAAAGGTGGTCTTATCCCCTTTGTCACCAAAGCAAGTTAGTAATGACCAGAAAAGGTTGAAAGAAAAGATGAGTTTGGAGAAAAAATAAACAAAGAAACTTGTGAAAGATGCTCACCCAAAAGGTGAAGATCACAAGAAAAGTTTCTTTGTGACCAAAGGAGAGGTCAAAAGGGCACTTACTTCAAAACAGCCCATGTATCTCTTAGGTTATCAAAACTATTGTCTTAGTAATGACGCTGTTGATGAGGCTTCAATGCCTAAGTTCTTAAAGCACTTTTCACCGAGTTCAATGATGTATTCCTGAAGGATGTCCTTAATGGCCTTCCACCCACAAGGGGAATAGAGCGTCATATTGACTTGGTTCCTGGAACATCTTTGCCCAATAGGTCTGCCTATAGGAGCAACCCTCAAGAATCTCAACGGATTCAAAATCAGATTGAGGGATTGATGCAAAAGGGATGGGTTCAAGAAATTATTAGCCCATGTGATGTTCCAGTCATCCTAGTCCCTAAAAGGACGGATCATGGAGGATGTGTACTAATTGTAGGGCCGTTAACAATGTCACGGTCAAATATAGGCATCTCATCCCTAGATTGAATGACCTATTGGATGAGTTGTAGGGATTCGGTGTCTTTTCAAAATTTGATTTGAAAAGTGGATACCATCAAATCCGGATCCGAGAAGGGGATGAATGGAAAACCGCCTTCAAAACCAAGTTTGGTTTGTATTAGTGGTTAGTCATGCCATTTGGGTTGGCCAATGCACCAAGCACATTTATGTGCTTGATAAACCAAGTTATAAGGGCTTTCATTGGAAAGTTTGTTATGGTGTACTTCGATAACATCCTAATATATAGCAAAAACATGGAAGAGCACCAAGTGCACTTAAAAGATGCTTTACTAGTTTTAAGGAAGAAGAAACTATACGCCAATGTTGAGAAGTATTGCTTCTGTGTGGATCATGTGATTTTCCAAGGCTTCATAATCAATGCCAAAGGATTCTACGTAGACCCTGAAAAGATCAAGGCCATGCGTGAGTAGCCCACCCCAAAACAACCACGGATGTTAGAAGCTTTCATGGCTTAGCCAGCTTCTACCAAAGGTTTGTCAAGGACTTTAGTACCTTGGTTGCGCTCCTCAATGAGGTGGTTAAGAAAAACGTGGGATTCAAGGGGGGTGAGAAACAAATGGAAGCTTTTGAAAAGCTAAAAGAGGAGTTGACTCATGCTCCCATTCTGATGTTACCAAATTTCTTAAAATCCTTTGAGATTGAATGTGATGCCTCCAATGTTGGCATTGGAGTTGTGCTCATGCAATAAGGGAATCTCACTGCATATTTCAGTGAGAAATTGGGATGGGCGGCCCTAAATTATTCCATGTAAGACAAGGAATTCTATGCATTGGTTAGGGCCCTACAAACTTGGAAACATTATCTCTAGTCTAAGGAGTTTGTAATCCATAGTGATCATGAATCACTAAATTATTTGAAAGGCCAAGGCAAGCTGAACAAAAGGCATGCCAAGGGGGTAGAATATCTTGAGCATTTTCCCTATGTGGTCAAACACAAGAAAGGAAATGCTAATGTTGTGGCTGATGCCTTGTCAAGAAGGTATACCCTAGTAGCTACCGATGAAACCAAACTGTTTGGTCCTGAATGCCTTAAGGGTATGTATGAGCTGGATAATGACTTTGGAGAAATTTTAAGTGGGTGCTGTCACACGGCCCAAGATAGTTATTTCAAGATGGAATGCATCTTATTTCGTGGAAATATGGTCTGTGTGCTAAAGGGATCCATTCGAGAGCTTTTCATTTGGGAAGCCCATGAGGGAGGGCTTATTGGACACTTTGGGGTTCAAAAGACCCTAGATGTCCTAAAGGAACATTTCTATTGGCCTCACATGAGGCGTGATGTTCAAACACTTTGTGAAAAATGTATAGGGTGTAAACGGGCTAAGTCCAAGGCTATGCCTCATGGACTTTACACACCTTGCCCATACCCGAAGCACCATGAGTTAACATATCCATGGATTTTGTGGTTGCTTTACCACATACTCAAATTGGGAGAGATTCCATCTTTGTAGTGGTTGATCGGTTCTCTAAGATGTCGCATTTTATTCCTTGTGAAAAGGTGGATAAGTGATAGGGACACCAAGTTCCCAAGTCACTTTTGAAGTCTATGGGGGAAAATATGGACTAAGCTGATGTTCTCCATCCGTCCTAGGAAAGAATCTAAAGGCTTGGAAAGCATGCCTTCTACACGTCAAGTTTTCCTATAATAGGACAACTCATAGTGCAACAAGACTATACCCTTTTGAGGTGGTATACAGGTACAACCCATTAACCCCTCTTGACTTACTTCCATTTCCTACTTATCTCTTTTGCAGCACAAGGAAGGAAAGGCCAAAGCTGACTTTGTCATGAAGATCCATAAGAAAGTCAAGGCCCAAATTGAGAAGGGGACTGAGAGTTATGCTAGGTCGGCCAACCAAGGGAGAAAGGAGGTTATTTTTTTTAGCCTGGAGATTGGGTTTGGGTTCACATGCGGAAGGAAAGGTTTCCTACACAAAGGAAATCAAAGTTACAACCAAGGGGTGATGATCTATTCCAAGTCTTGGAGAGGATCAACAGCAATGCATATACGCTGGACTTGCCCGGAAAGTATGGTAATATTAGTGCCACATTCAATGTGGTTGATCTTAACTACTTTGATGCAGGTGATGAAGATTCGATGACGAATTATTTCAAAGAAGGGGGGATGATGTGGATCCCAATAATGGATGACAAATCCATCCATAGCCTAGGGGGTCCTATGACCCGATTGAAGGCCAAAAGGGCTAAACTAGCCCTTAAGAGACTCGTGGGCAGAACCCTTGAGTCAAGCCAAGGGGCTAGCACCAATGTTAGGCCCATTTGCATCTTAGTCCAAGAAGAGGATTTGGGAGGCCACGACCTCCAGGCAGCTAACTAGCTTGTCTTTTTGTTTGCTTTCAATAAGTGGCCTTGCTTGACCCACATTTAGTTAGGTTTATTTTGTTGTTTAAGTTATTTTGAGTTAATTCATTTTAAATAATTATGTGGAAAATGATAAGTGTTTGCTAAGTGTTTTAGGATTAAGCCAAACAGGCCAAAGCCTAAGCATCTCAGCCAAGCCCAAGGACCAACGCCTAAACCTAGCCAAACCAAGGTTCAGACAAGCTAGTTGAATTCTCGGTCAAAGCCATGTCAGCCAAGGCAGACCGTAATTCTCGGTCAGAAGTAGATCACCAAAGCGAAGGCCAGAATTTCAAGCCCAAGAGTTCAAAAGCTTGGAGGGAATTTAGAATTGACATCCAAGTGCCAAATTTCAAATTTTGAATGAAAGGATCAAGTCAGCCTCCCCAAAATCAAGCCAAGTCTTGAGGATCAATGAACCATCTTGACTTATCCAGAATCATCCCCAAAAGAGTAGACCCTTAAATTTTGGCCAACCAACAAAGCCAAATTTGAAAGTCTTCTTGACTTTGTCTTGTATCGCCACTTAGCCAAAGCCCTTCAAAACAAGTATTCGACCAAGTCAACCCTAATTGACTCAGCCAACACGTGGACAGATTGCAAGCTTCCAAGTGACCTAGCTGCCAAAGCATCTTCAAACGTAATATGCATACTGTAGAATATATATTATGGGATATATATACTATAGGATGAATATGAGTAAAGTGGAAATTAAAGGAAGATGATTTGAATGTTTACAATTCCGTATGTGTTTTTACGAATTATATTAAAGTTTAATTGTATTTGAATGTGGATTATCATGTGATGTTAGTTTTGAACTAATGACTTACTCCCTTCGTTTTGTGTGTTGTTTATGATAATCCCATTGTAGGTAAATGAAGGATTTTGAGGATGAAGCTCAATTAGGAAGCTTTTGTGTTTATCTACTCGATTGTCTTTATTGCTATTTGACATTGTAGTTGATTTGATAGTATTTTGGGATAAATGTAATCTGATTAGGATAATACGGTGACATGTAGTTATGGACGTTATAACTTTGGAAAACCCATAACTAGATGTATGTGATAAAGGCTCTCTGAATGAATTATGTTTTTCCGCAACATAAATTTGTATGATAATATAGTAGGGTAAAGAGTATTTTCAAAGAGAGATACTTGAGAGTTTTTAATGAAGGTGACGACTGTATGTAAGAAATGATTAAAATAAATGAAAAAATTTCAAGGGTAGAATTTGGGTCCTTACAAGAAGAGAGTTAGAATCAAGAGTTTTACCTCTTCTCAAGCTCTTAGATGAGTATCCAAGCTCCTTGCCCTTGGGAAAGCTCTCTTCTCTCATCTCTCTTCAATTTCTAACCCTCAAATGTGTTTGGGGTTTCTCATTTAATGTTGTCTCGTCGGGCTCTCGCTTAAGCGAGCTCATTCTCGCTCCAGCGAGAAAATCCCGCCTATTTTAAAAACTCGGATCTAACCCTCTCGCCCTGGCGAGGCATCTCTCGCTCAAGCGAGGATCCTCTCGCTCAAGCGAGGATCTTATAGCCTCGGCAGGTCCAAAATATCACATTTCTTGCCCAGGCGAGCCAACTCTCGCTGATGCGAAACCACTCTCGCTCAAGCGAGACAACCCTCGCTCAGGCGAGAATCCATCAGTATAGCCGAGGATTTCACCCTCCCAGGTGAACCTTTCTCGCCCAGGCGAGAATCCCTCGCTCAAGCGAGAATCCTATGACTGATACTATGATTTTAAAGACTTAAAATTAGGGTGTTACAAAAATCTCATTGTAACTAAGGAAAACATCCTTCAATGGTAGCACCAAAAGTGATTCATTCAGTGTTAACCATTGTGGCATACATCATAATAGGGATCAATAGTATTGATGCTAAAACATGGTGTATAATAACGAATGCTGCCTCTCCCGCGCAGCTACAGCCACATTTGGACTATGCATGTAGCCATGGAGCTGATTGTGGTCCTCTTCAACCTGGTTGAGAATGCTATATTCCGTACAATATTTATAATCATGCTGCATATGCTTATAATAGTTTCTATATACACCGGGGAAAAAGACATAGAGCCTGCAATTTCAATGGCACATGCAAAATTACTTTTATTGATCCCAGTAAAAATATTCATCTTTCTTCATTTTATGATACTATTGTTTTTATATTAATTATCAACTTTATTTAGTGGGATAAAGAGACTTAATTGTTGTTGTTAATAAATTATAGACAAAGATATTTCTTAATCCATGTTGGGTTTATAATTCTGTTATTGGGGCTATTATTTATTTACAAATTGACTTTAGGTTATTTTTTCTAGTTTTGTAGTTTAAAATTTATTTTAATTGTATAGTTTAAACAAAAAAAAAAGGAGGTTTTGGTATTTTTCTATTATGAAGGAAATGTTCTCAAAATATAAAATTTGGGTTAAGAATTGTAAAAAAATATAAAGTGAAATTAAACTGAAACAAAAAAACAGTTTAAAACAGTAAATTTAAAATAAAAAGAATTGATCTTATATGGTTTCCTTTTATGGTGTCTATAGGCCCTTCAATGCGGTGCCAGTTTCCATCTTCTCTAAGGAGGTACACTCGCCCACTTCTGAATTTAATTTTAGATATTCGATTCATTTTATTTCCTACTAACTAACTCTTATTTTATAGATAAGGAGAATGTTATTAAAATTTTACTGATCAAGATACTAGTATGATAATATAATGATTCAACTGATGGATCTCTAATTAAATTAAACACTAGTAAAATTAGATATACATATATATAATACTAGCATTAATATTTAAAAACTAATAAAGAATTTGATAAATGCTTTCATTTAAACTATTTGTTAAAATAATGTGTGACTTGGTGGAATACCATGAAGTATGAGTAAAAGTATTGGTTGTGTAGGTTAAGAGGAAGAGCTTACCCTGCTTTGTTAATTTTAATTTTGTAAAATATATTATGCATATATAATATTTTTTAAATGAATTTGTTTTTATAAAAAACATTTGATGCTTAGTGATAATTAAAAGAAGTTACTTTTTATCTCCAACTTTTTCTTATAATAAATGAATCCACCATAATGTTTTCCATTAATTACTTTATTGAGTGTATTCTTAGCAATTAATTTAATCAAGAGGAATTAGTAAGTATTTTATTTTTCTAATGTTCAGGAATGATGAAGGAACAAATACAACATAATCTCCAGAAAAAAATTCAAAATTGCAATAAAGTCGAGATGTGCGGAAGTTAGGTCAGAACACACGTGATACCAAAAAACATTGATAGCCATCACGTGATACTCTTAATAGATTATTGTCATGGTCTTCCCTTCATCTAGTTTAATGTATGAGTTATAAGTGTTACATTATTTGATGGCTATGTACTCTAAACGAGTTTAATATAATAATAATAATTCATTAAACCGCATACCGGTGAAACATATATAATATATTAACATTAATATTGAAAAATCAATAAAAACAATAATTATTTTTATTTTCATTAAAAAATGAATTTTAAATAAAAATCGACTGTTATGACCGGTACAATTCGTTTGAAAATTGGACGGTATGATCAGTTTTGCCCAGTTTTGACCGGTATAATTGTATGACAAGTATAATTATTGTATAGTACCAATATTGGAACTGGTTCACCAGTTTCCTAGTTGAACCGACCGACACAAACCAATTTTGATAACTCTGATCTATTGATTTAGATAAATAAATTGAGTTAAGATCCTCTCCATTAATGGAGGGAAAATATACTCAAAACAAGAGAAAAATATAATATGACATGACACTTTTATTCTTAAGATATAATGAAATGACATTTTTACCCCTGTGTGAAAGTGCAAAAATGATCACTTACCTCTCCAATATTGAAGAGAATCTTTTCCCAAATAAATTTTACCTTTTGTGGCTTCTTCATCAAGGACCACAAAACAACGTACCAATGCTTCTCAGAGGAAACAACAAACTTCTATAGAAGCTAATCCGCTAGATTTGGCACACCTTCTTGCAACTTATGAGCAACAAACCATTTTCGCTGAGCATTTTCTTGAGAAACCAATATTCGCTCTTAAGTAAGGTAATTTACACTATTTTGATTCTCATGATTTCCATTTCCCTAACCTCCTAAGGCAACAAAATTTGTTTATGTTCTGCGAAGAACATTGTGCCTACTACCTTGAAATTGTATGGGTATTCTATTGCAACCTGTGTAACACCCAAAATTTACCCTCCTTGGAATGAGGTAACAGTCTTGAAAAAGGGGGCATACTTCCAAATTCTCGCTTGAGCGAGAGGGTCTCGCCCAAGTGAGAGACTCAGTGTCTTAATTTTGGAAAATTTTGGGATCCTCGCCCAAGCGAGAAAGTTGTCGCTTGAGCGAGAGTGGTCTCGCCTGAGCGAGAACTGTCTCTCCTAAGCGAGAAAAGTGGCATTCAGGACCTGTCGAGGCTGTAAGATCCTCGCTTGAGCGAGAGGATCCTCGCTTGAGCGAGAGAATCTCGCCCAAGCGAGAGAGTCCGTGTTTCAAATTTTAAAAAAATAACGTGGGCTTCAATGAAAAGAAAATTTGTTTTAGCCGACCATGAATGGTTAGCAACTCTGACTTGAGTATATAAGCGAAACTCTGGCTTGAGTATATAAGCGAAACTCTGGCTTGAGTATATAAGAGAAACTCTGGCTTGAGTATATAAGCGAAACTCTGGCTTGAGTATATAAGCGAAACTCTGGCTTGAGTATATAAGCGAAACTATGGCTTGAGTATATAAGCGAAACTCTGGCTTGAGTATATAAGCGATACTCCGGCTCGAGTATATGTAGCATGTTTTCGTCTTAAAAGAAAAGGGAATATGCTTTTAGCTAACCTTAAAGGGGTAGCAGATCATTAAGGAAATTACCTACCCGAAGGGGTAGCAGATCATTAAGGAATTACCTACCCGAAGGGGTAGCGGATCATTAGTGCGGTGTAATCGCCCGAAAGTGGCGAAGAGTAAGCTTGAGATCGATAGTAATTGATGCAACAAAAATTATTTGGAATGAAAGTAATATACATGCTATAGAATATATATTATGGGATATATATACTATAGGATAAATATGAATAATATGTATCATGAAGTATTGATTGGTATATGTTTAGTATGATTGATGCTGACGTGGTATAGGTTATAATACTTTAATGTTATTACTCCATTTAAATCCACGCTACGGTCGCCGTAGTTGGTTCTTACTCCCTCTGTCTCTTCTTGTATGTGTTGTGTATTTGAGTTCAGGTTGTGGCAGTAGCGCGTTGGACGCTTGCGGAGAAGAAAACATGGTAGAGTAGGGTTTTATTTAATTGATATGTTATATGATAAATGTTTATAATATGAGAACTCTGTTGGATTATTTATTTTGTAAAATGGAACTCCTCCTAAGTGTATAATGAAGTGGATCTAATTTTTGTATTCAATGTACTTTTGAGAAATGGTAATTTTATAGATTATGTATTTGAAAGGAAGTGTAATGACATGCTTTTGAAATGAGATGTATTTGGAATAATTATGCCTTGTGATTTATAAATGAAACTAATATCTGTATTCACTCAAGTTTCCAAACTGTTCAAGTAATGTCTTCCAAAAGTAATCACTTCACTTTTATGAACAAGGTTTTAAAAAGAATTTTTGGGTTGTGAAAATTTGGTCCTTACAATATGGTATCAGAGCATATGTCAACTCTGCGGCCTAGGGTATGGCCTTACGTGCTTCTTTATGAAATTTGTGTGAGTTAACTGCTTGATTTATGCTGATAGCTTGTTAACTATGTGATAATTGCTTATGTGAAAGATGATTGTGAAATTCCTTGCGGTAAGCGTCTGGTTGTGAACTTATCGTTGGATGTCTTGTGGTGAGTTATTGATGAAGTGCTTGTTGAAACTTCCTTGTTGTGAATTTTGTAGAGGATTTCTTGTTGTAAAACTCTTGTTGAATTCCATGGTATGAACTTGTGTTTGAATTTATTGTGTGAGACCCTTGTTGGGGATTCTCTGGTAAAACTCTTGCTGAAAAATTCTGGTTGTGAACCTCTTGTTTAAATTTCTTATGGTGGGTTATAGTTGTGACTTTATTGTTGAATTTTTTGATGTGAAATTTTCTTGTTGAGAGTTCCTCGTGGTGGATATCTCGTTATGAGCTTCTTGTCAACCTCTTGATGTGAACCTTCTTTTATCACTAAGATTAATATAATTGAAGAGGAACGATTAGCTTAGCTTTCTTGGATGTTTGCTTATATGTCTATGTGGTTATATTTGAATGAAATTAAGGTATTAATTGTTCGCTATGGTATCTACATGAGAATTTAGAACCTTGTTAGCATTTTGAGAGGATCAGACTTTGAAAGAACTATATCTCTTGTCTTGAAAATTGGATTTTTATTCTATGGATGACTTTTGATAATGAAAGGAATGTTAGTCCTGGTTAAATGTAGAATAATCTATAACATGAAAATTCGTATGTCATGCTATGTGGTTTCCTACATGTTCCTATTTGAGATATGTTGTTAATTATCGTGCCATTCCTCAGGATTGAAGCAAATACACACGATGTACTGATTGATCGTTTATTAAACACGGTGGCTAAATATTTACATTTTATTATGTGACATGTAACAATGCAACTTTACATGTAAAAGTCCACTAACAAGTATTTGTCTGTTTTGCTTGGAAATGAACATGTACATCTTGACTTATGCCTGCATACAAGTTTGCTTATCATGCATGAAAGTTTAGAAAGCTGAATAAAATGAGGAATTTGTGTGTAACATGTTCTGTATTACAATGGTGAAATATCTTTTTGAGATTAAGTGATAATGCTTGGTTAATTGTTCCTTGATGCATGAATTATGAAAATAGAATGTTAACCATTTCGGTAATAACTTGAAGAGTAAATTAACAGAATTCTATGAACATGTAAATGATTTGTGTTTCATTGAATGTGGAATATGAAGGATTGACTTTTAGAATTATTATGCTGACAAGAAAAATGTCCAAGTATGGGATCCTTGTTTTCTTTTATGAGTTGTAAAAGGTTGATTCCCTTTGTTGGCATTAGTGTGTATGCGTATGCTAAGTGGTAAACCTTGTGTTTCGAAAAGAAATAGAGGTTGTTTAAGTTACCTAAATGTCCTTGCGACGAATGTGTTTGCATGAATGTTGAATATTTAGATGTGTTATCATTTTGAGGTGACTTATGGTTGGTCACCAAAATCGATTCAGTATGAAAAGGTTATTTTTGATTTTTGTGCATGAAGCTTCTGGTCTATACAAATTGATTTTTGTTAAAGATGAGTACTCGCCGTAACAAATATATATATATATATGGGTAGTGAACACCAATCATGTGCTTGGATGTTGAACCTCGAAAACTTATTTTGTTTCATGTGTGTCGGTGATTGTTATGCATAATGGAAGTATTATTGCATATGTGAGTTTAGTTAAATGGACTGTGAGGGCTTTCCTGTCCTGAATGGAATGTCACTTCAGAACTAACTAACCTTTTGAAAATTGTGATTTGAACATTCAGTGTCGCATGAGAAAAAGGGTTTTAAGTTATTTTGAAATGATTATGAAAACCTTGTTTCCCCAAGATGATTGCCATGAAACTTACCTCTAATCTAATTTTGAAAATCATTTTGAAAGAATTGTAGTATTCGGCTAAGCATTGATTGAGTTTCATGTTGAAAATCCAAAAGTTTAACAACTGCATCCCGAGCGAATGTAATGTTGCTAAAAACTGGGTGAAGTAACTCTGACTAGGTGTTTCTAGACATGTGATAGATATGAGCACTAAATGTATGTTTGCAATTGTAAATGAAATATCCATACGTAACGTATATTATTGGATTGAGTGTTCATAAAATTGCAATGATTATCGGTGGCCAAGCATGTGATTTGATTGAGTATGCGACCTTGTATGCCTAGTTGAGATTATGAACTAGAAAATCTTCTTGAACCGCATTTGTTGTAGTAGAAATGTTTGGTTGAGTAGGATATTGACTTGGTGATTTCATGTTGAATTGGAGAAGATTCCAAAAATCTCGTTTGCCTAAATGCTACTTATTAGATGACTACCATGTTTCTAGGTGTAGCGAGTAGGAATTGGAATGCTATTGAGAATTTTTGAGTAAATTGTGATTATTGCTCATGTGTGGAATAAAATGAGGTTATTTCTATTCATTGGATGTCGATCTAGATTTTGCTTGTAGAATGTGATCTAGTGCCTCTTAATAAAAGACGAGTATGAAGTTCCACTTTCTTTCGAATTCGAAGGTGTTGCTGTGAATTTCACTATATGTGTTGATCATTTTGAACGATTGTTATCTTGATAGATCGGGGAGATCTATTGTTCTTGATGAATACTTGAGAATCTTTATTCCGGTTGTAATAATTTCCTCTTAATTGTCCTAGTTATCCAGATATTTTGCTTTTGTATGTGGACTCTGAAAAGTTAGTCCATGAATTGTCATTGTGGTACCACTGTTACGTGATATGTGCCATGGTTTGTCGTCTAAGAAATATTAATGGTTTAGGCGGTTGAGTCTAAGCTTGGTCGAGTGAGTTTTATTCCTAATGTTTAGGCGACGGTGGTGTCTTCCTAGGAGTAACCTAATAAAAATTTCGGGGACGAAATTTCTTTTTGGGGGAAGGATTGTAACACCCAAAATTTACCCTCCTTGGAATGAGGTAACAGTCATGAAAAAGGGGGCATACTTCCAGATTCTCGCTTGAACGAGAGAGTCTCGCCCAAGCGAGAGACCCAGTGTCTTAATTTTGGAAAATTTTGGGATCCTCGCCCAAGCGAGAAAGTTGTCGCTTGAGCAAGAGTGGTCTCGCCTGAGCCAGAATAGTGGCATTCAGGACCTGTCGAGGCTGTAAGATCCTCGCTTGAGCGAGAGGATCCTCGCTTGAGCGAGAGGATCCTCGCTTGAGCGAGAGGATCCTCGCTTGAGCGACAGATGCCTCGCTTGAGCGAGAGAATCTCGCCCAAGCGAGAGAGTCCGTGTTTCGAATTTTTAAAAAATAACGTGGGCTTCTTGCCCAAGCGAGCCATTCTCGCTCGGGCGAGAGTGTCCAGCTATAAAAGTAAAGAAAGGGTTTCACAAACCCTAATCTTAATTTTCTTTTCTCCCATTTCATTCCCAATGGCGGCTCCCCATAGATTCTGATTCTTTCCTCCACTAAACCTCAAAAACACATCAAAACCTCTTCCTCTTGCTTCTTAATGGAACATTGGAGAACTTTGGAGATGAAAAAGCAACAATGGAGGTTGAAGGAGATGGAGCTCTTTGCGGATCCATGGAGCTTACGCAACCTAAGGTGGGGAGAAGATGTAACACCCTAATTTTGAGTCTTTAAAATTATAGTATCAGTCCTGGAAGTCTCGCTTGAGCGAGAGATTCTCGCCTGAGCGAGAAAGGATCACCTGGGAGGGTGAAATCCAGGGCTATACTGGAGGATTCTCGCCTGGGCGAGAAATGGCAATTTGGGGCTGTTGACATTGTGAGATTCTCGCTTGAGCGAGAATCCCTCGCTTGAGCAAGAGAGTCAGATCTGAAATTTTAAAAAGGCGGGATTTTCTCGCCTGAGCGAGAATGGGCTCGCTTGAGCGAGAACCCGACGACTACTCTTTAAAATAGAAACCCAAACACATTTTAGGGTTAGAACTTTGAAGAGAAGAGAGAGAAGAGAGCTTTTCAAGAGCAAAGAGCCTTAGGACTCATCTTAGAGCTTGAGAAGAGGTAAACCTCTTGTTTCTAACTCTTCTTCTTCCTCTCTAACTTGTTTTGGGTATGTTGGATCTATTTTCAAAACATGAGATACAATGGAAACTCATTCTTTAGAGTTATGGTTCGTTTTATGTTGTTTTTCTCTTGTAAACTATTGGTTTAGAGTTGATATTTGATGAATGGAAAGGTTTTGTGGGTTATTCATGAAAACCCCAAAAACCCCCAAAATGAGAATATGAGTATAAAGAGAAAGAGATGAAATGTTAGATGTGGATGATGAGTTTCTGCTTTGATGTTGATATATGAGATAAACATGTATGTTTAGATGTTTGGAAACTTGTATTGAAGTAGTTTTGAAAATCTTGAATATATATGAATCCCTTGTGTATTTGATGATAAAATACGAGTTATTTATGTGTTATTTTGAATAAATGATTGACATTGTTGTTATTGGTGAAAATGAGAAAAGATCCTAAGGTTAGAGGAAATCGCGGATGAGACTTTTAAAGTTACTCGGAACCGATCCCCAACACCCATCAAGGTAAGGGATAAGTGGCTCTAATTCATACTCACTGATGTGAATGAGGTATGTGAAAGAGGTAACGTGTTGGTAAGTTTATCGTTGTTACCCTACCCGAATAGGTAGTGGTTTATTGATGTTACACTACCCGGAGAGGTAGTGGTTTATTGTTGATACCCTACCCGAGGAGGTAGTGGTTTATTGTGTCCTACCCGGAGTGGTAGTGAACTGATTATTGTAACCTATCCAGAGTGGTAGTGGACTGTTATTATGTCCTACCCGGAGTGGTAGCGGACTGTTATCGTGTCCTACCCGGAGTGGTAGCGGACTGTTATTGTGTCCTACCCGGAGTGGTAGTGGACTGTTATTGTTATCCTACTGGGAATGGTAGTGAAGTATTATGAACTAGACCTGCCTGATGTGGTATGGATAATAACTAGACCTGGCCGATGTGGTATGGAGTATGACTAGACCTGCCCGATGTGGTATGGATGATAACTAGACCTTCCCGATGTGGTATGGATAATAACTAGACCTGCCCGATGTGGTATGGAGTATGACTAGACCTGCCTGATGTGGTATGGATGATAACTAGACCTGCCCGATGTGGTATGGATGTTAAGTAGACCTGCCCGATGTGGTATGGATAATAACTAGACCTGCCCAATGTGGTATGGAGAATGAACTAGACCTGCCCGATGTGGTATGGATGATGAACTAAACCTGCCCGATGTGGTATGGAGATGTAATTGGACCTACTCGATGTGGTAGGGGATTATATTTGTGAAAGAACTCGGTGAATACGATTAAGGATGGATACGACATATGAGAAACGAGGATGTTAAGAGCAAAAGTCATATGCATGCTATAGGATATATATATTATGCGATATATATACTATAGGGTGAAATTGATGAATACGATTAAGGATGAATATGAATGATGAGAAGTGTGGATGTCACAATGAATGTCATATGCATGCTATAGGATATATATTATGGGATGTATATTCGATAGGGTGAATATGAATGATGAGAAATGTGGATGTCAAAATGAATGTCGTATGCATGCTATAGGATATATAGTATGGGATATATATTCTATAGGGTGAATATGAATGATGAGAAAAGGGAATGTCACAAAGAGAGTCATATGCATGCTATAGGATATATAGTATGGGATATATATGCTATAGGGTGAATATGAGTGAATAAAAAGGAAGATGTTGAGAATGAAAGTAATATACATGCTATAGGATATATAGTATGGGATATATATACTATAGTGTGGATATGAATAATGAGAAGAACGATGCTTTGAATGAACGTAATATGCATGCTATAGAATATATATTTTGGGATATATATTCTATAGGATGAATATGGATAACGTGGAAATGAACGAAAGAAAATAGGAATATTTGCATTTACGTAATTGTGTTTATAAATTATATTAAAGCTTAATCGTATTTGAAATGTGGATTATCATGTGATGTTAGTTTTTGAACTAATGACTTACTCCCTTTTGTTTTGTGTGTTGTTTATGATAATCCCATTGTAGGTAAATGAAGGATTTTGAGGATGAAGCTCAATTAGGAAGATTTTGTGTTTATGTACTCGATTGTCTTTATTGCTATTTGACATTGTAGTTGATTGATAGTATTTTGGGATAAATGTAATCTGATTAGGATAATATGGTGACATGTAGTTATGGACGTTATAACTCTGGAAAACCCATAACTGGATGTATGTGGTAAATGCTATCTGAATGAATTATGTTTTTCCGCAACATAAATTTGTATGATAATATGATAGGGTAAAGAGTATTTTCAAAGAGTGGGTCTTGAGAGCTTTTAATTAAAGTAACGACTGTATGCAAGGAAGGATTAAAATAAACGAAAAAATTTCAAGGGTAGAAAATTGGATCGTTACACTAGGGCATGACCTTACTTGCTTTTTTGTAACATGTTTATGATCTGATTGGTTGAGATTGTGTGAATTGAATGTTTAAAGCATGTATCTTTGGTATAATAACCTATAATGTACTATGAGATTAGGTGATAACCTGACTTGTGTGAATTAAAATTGTGTACTGACTATCCATGAGCGCAGGTTGAAACATGGCTGAAAGAGGAACGAGCCAGAACGTTCCAAATGATTTGTTGGTTCAGATGGTAGCTGCACTACACCAGATGAACGAGAGCTTGTATAATATGAATCAGAACCCTGCACCAAGTCCGAGCTCGCAACCCCTAGTCCCACCCGAACCGGTAGAGTACCGGGGTCTGAATGAGTTTTGCAAGAGGAACCCCAGTCAATTTCATGGGGGATTTGCTGCTGATGCTGCCCTTTAGTGGATTCATGGAATGGAGCGGATCTTCAGGGCCATGAATTGTTCGGAGGTTCAAAAGTTAACTTACGCCACGTATATGCTAGTGAAGGAGGCCGAGAACTGGTGGGAGTTTACTCGACGCCAAATGGAGGCAGAAGGATAATTGGTTTCCTGGAGTACATTCAAGGCGAAGTTTCTTCAAAAATACTTCCCTGCTGATCTGAAGCGGAAGAAGTAAATGGAGTTCTTGAAGTTGGAACAGGGAAGTATGTCGGTAGGGGAATATGCGGCTAAGTTCGAGGGTAGAGTAACAATAATAATTCACTACTACTCCGGGTAGGATAACAACAGTATTCTTACAAATACATTACCTCTTTCACATACCTCATTCACATCAGCTAGTATGAGTTAGAGACACTTATCCCTTACCTTGGTGAGCATTGGGGGTCGTTTCCGAGTAATTTTAAAAGTCTCCTCCACGATTTCCTCCAACCTTAGGATCTTTCCTCATTCCCACCAATAACAACAATGTCAGTCATTTATTTAAAATAACACATAAATAACTCGTATTTCATCATCAATCATACAAGGGATTCACATATTTTTAAGGTTTCCAAAACTACTTCAATACAAGTTTCCCAAACATATAAACATACATGTTCATCTCAAATATCAACATTAAAGCACAAACTCATCATCCAAATCTAACATTTAATCCATTTCCCTTTTTACTCATATTCTTATTTTGGGGGTTTTTGGGGTTTTCAGGAATAACCCACAAAACCTTTCCATTCATCAAATACCAACTCTAAACCAAGAGTTTACAAGAGAAAAACAACATAAAACGAACCATAACTCTAAAGGAAAAGTTTACATGGTTTCTCATACATTGAGAAGAGATCCATATACCCACAAACGAGTTTGAAAGGGAGAAAGAGAGTTAAAGTCAAGAGATTTACCTCTTCTCAAGCTTCAAGATGATTTCCACGAGTTCTTGCTCTCAAAATCACCTTCTCCTCTCTTCTCTCTCAATTTCAAACCCTAAAATGTGTTTGGGGTTTCTATTTTAAAGTGAAATCGTCGGGTTCTCGCTCAAGCGAGCCCATTCTCGCTCAGGCGAGAAAATCTCGCCTTTTTAAAATTTCAAATATGACGCTCTGGCTCAAGCGAGGCAATTCTCGCTCAAGCGAGGATCCTCTCGCTCAGGCGAGAATCTCACAGCCTCGGCAGGTCCTGAATGCCACTTTTCTCGCCCAGGCGAGACAACTCTCGCTCAGGCGAGACCACCCTCGCTTAAGCGAGACCATTCTCGCTCAAGCGAGAATCCTTCAGTATAGCCCAGGATTTCACCTTCCCAAGTGAGCCTCTCTCGCCCAGGCAACCATTCTCTCACTCAAGCGAGACTCCCAGGACTGATACTATAATTTAATGACTTAAAAATCTAGGGTGTCACAATCCTCCCCCTCTTATAGGAATTTTCGTCCCCGAAAATTTCATTAGGCTATTCTCGGAAGATAATATCATCGCCTAGACTTTAAGCATAATCCATACTCAAAAAAATTCATATTCGATCGTCTAATCCAATAAGATTACTTACACGACCTCCAAGGGCACACCACTAAACTGTGATATCACAAGGCCAATTCAGGGACGATCTCCTCAAGGCCCAAATCCCAAGATTCCAATCTCAAACAACTCAAATTCCTAAGAGGAAGAAACTATAACTAGTCTAAATATTTTTTTTAGTATTCCTCAAGGACCATAGGTCTCTCTGGCCTATCCAGCTAACAATCCTCACATACGTCGAGAATTCTCAATAGCACTTCCGAAACCAAGGAAATGGGGAACTTCTCATTCCTCCTCTACTACAATACTTTCATTAAACAACCAACATGCACTAGCTAGTTTCACCTCCACTCAAATGAATAGCACAATTTCATTCCACTCATTAAACAAAACTACATTTTGTCCAAAATTTACCTTAGTACTCCCGACATTGCTTGCACTACCATATAGAATCCATGTAGTCGCTCAACCAAAACATCTAAACAACTAAGACTTTTAGAGTCTCTCCCCTCGTACACAATCAAACTATCCAGTAATGATCCTCTTACATCAAACATTTTCGCCATCAAATTTACCATAGAAAGGAATTACTGATCCCTAACCTCATTTGAAACCACAGAACCATCGATTCGCCCCAAATCTAGGTACTCTATTACCAATCGACAAGTACAAGTTGACGAACATTCAGTTCCATAACATACGTTAGAAATGGATACTTTAAATACGCTAGCGATTATAACTTCATTACCACATTTGCAATACGTCTAGAAATGCATGGTCATAATCGAATCACCAAATTTTTAACAACCTCCTATTAATCAAGATACAGTTGCAAAAATTTTGGGATTCTCCAACATGATACTAAATCAATGTTTAGCCACAAGCTACATTTCACCCAAGAATGATTTTCAAAATGGTTTGAACCCACGACTCATGGCAACCATGTCGTGAAACAAAGTTTTCATAATCATTTCGACATAGCCCAAACCCTTTCTCTCATACGCTTATACTACAGTCAAGTATAGCGATTACTAACGCCCATGAAACGGAAACAACTTTTGTCGGTACAACATTCCAAGCAGATAATTGGTGTACACCACCACCATATCGTGCATTGCTAATGTTCTACTGCAAAAGAACTAATCATCAAAGATTAAAAAGTTTCGCATCTATTCCAATGCATTCATCACATGGACGGGGTAAGTAACTTAACTAGCTTCCTTCTTTATCTGGCAATATAAGTTTTACCCCTTAGCATACATATACATATCAATGCAACTAGATATTAAATCTTCACCAAGATACTCAAAAAGACTCTTTCACATCAACAATTATCATAAAGTCAGGCATAACACGATGTGCTGACCGCCAGTCCATCATTTGGATTAAATCCAGCAGAGACATCACTGAGCGGATCAAAACCACGGTAAATTTTCTACCATTTACCCCTACCGTACAGTGAGACACCAGTATCGATACCCACCACCGGTACACTGGGTGGGGTGGATACAACTAAGTCTAAAACAACGACTTGGTGTACGATCTCAGTCGGTTTACACATTCAACAAATATAGGGAGTGTGTCGCTCCCGAATTTAAACAACACTAAAAGCTATTGCTGTCACCATGCAATTACCTCTAACCGGATCATCAACACCTGATGTCCCCGCGCCGTTCTGGGTATCCACTCGACCATGGTTCCTTACCCCCTCAACATGAGTGACATTAAATCTCCGATCTAGCTTTGGACAAAACCTTTTAATGTGCCCCAACTCCTTGCAGTAGAAACATCCATTTCCCGATCTCGGGCATGTACTCCCAAAATGGAGTCTACCAAATTTTTGCACTTGGGAGTAGAAACACCTTTGGTAGGAACGGTAAGTGGTCTGACCTTGGGAAGTTTCGGTCATGATGTACAGTAGTTGCCGCATAAGGCTTCCGTTCATCTTCCACCCTCTCTTTACCTCTCCCTTGCCTATGGTTGCGGTGGGGTCCATAGTCCTGGAGAGAATTTGTTTTGGGTGTCGCCACCTCAACCACCTTCAGATTATCCTTGTACATTCTGCACTTGTTGACCAAAGTAGCAAAGTCAACTATCTCCTGATGTCCGAACATCCTTTTTAGCTTGGGCCTTAAGCCCGATTCAAATTTAGAGCACTTGGATCGTCCATCCACTTCCAACTCAGAGTAGGGACAAAACCGGGCCAATTCTTCGAATTTAGCCGCATATTCCCCAACCGACATGTTTCCCTGTTCCAATTTCAGGAACTCCATTTCCTTCTTCCTTTTCAGATCAGCAGGGAAGTATTTGTGAAGGAGATTCGCCTTGAATGTACTCCAGGAAATCAATTGTCCTTCCGCCTCCATTTGGCGTCGAGTAAACTCCCACCAGTTCTCGGCCTCCATCACTAGCATGTAAGTGGCATAGGCCAATTTCTGAGCCTTCGAACAGTTCATGGCCCTGAAGATCCGCTCTATTCCCTGAATCCACTCGATGGCAGCATCAGGAGCAAATCCCCCGTGGAACTGACTAGGGTTCCTCCTGAAAAACTCATCCAGGCCTCGGTACTCTGCCAGTTCGGGTGGGACTAGGGGTTGCGAACTCAGACTTGGTGCAGGATTCTGATTCAGATTACGCAAGCTCTCGTTCATTTGTTGTAGTGCAGCCACCATCTGAACCAACAAATCACTTAGGACGTTCTGACTCGTTCCTCGTCCAACCATGTCTTAACCTGTGCTCATTGATAGTCAGTACACAAATTTAACTCACACAAGTCAGGTTATCACCTAGTCTTATAGCACATTACATGTCACTACACCAAAGCTACATGCTTTAAACATTCAATTCACACAATCTCAACTAGTCAAACCATAAACATGTAACAAAGAAGCAAGTAAGGCCATACCCTAGGCCGTAGAATTAACTATGCTCTAATACCATATTATAAGGACCCAAATTCTACCCTTGAAAATTTTTCATTTATTTTAATCCTCCCTTACATACATTCATCATCTTACTTGAAACCCTCATGAATCATTCCTTGAAAATACCCTTTTAACCTATTATATTATCATACAATTCATATTGCAGAAAAACATAATTCATTCAATTAGTAATTACCACATACAACCAATTATGGGTTTCCAATAGTCATAATGGCCATAACCACATATCTCCAGTACTATCCTAATCAGAATTACATTCATCCCAAAATATTATCTAGCCAACTACAATATCAAAGCAACGATAAAGACATTCAAGTTAATAAACACATAAGATTCCTAAGTGAGCTTCCTCCTCAAATCCTTCATTTACCAACAATGGGATTATCATAAACAACACACAAAAACAAGGGAGTAAGTCATTAGTTCAAAACTAACATTACATGATAATCCACAATTCAAATACGATTAAGCATTGATATAAATTATAACCACAAATACGTAAATGTAAACATTCATATCTTCTTCCTTTCATTTCCACGTTATTCATATTCATTCTATAGTATATATATCCCATAATATATATCCTATAGCATGCATATTATTTTCATTCTTAACTTCCTCATTTTCATCATTCATATTCACCCTATAGTATATATATCCCATAATATATATCCTATAGCATGCATATTACTTTCATTCTCGACATCTTGATTTCTCATTAGTCATGTCCACCCTATAGTATATATATCCCATAATATACATTCTATAGCATGCATATGACTTTCATTCTACACATCCGCATTTCTCATCATTCTCATTAACCATTAATCGTATTCACCGAGTCCTTTCATAAGGATAATCCTCTACCACATCGGGTAGGTCTAGTTAATTCTTCATACCACATCGGGCAAGTCTAGTTATTTCTCCATACCACATCGGGCAGGTCTAGTTATTCCGCATACCACATCGGGCAGGTCAAGTTAATCATCCATACTACATCGGGTAGGTCTAGTTCGTTCACCCATACCACATCGGGTAGGTCTAGTTTATTCACCCATACCACATCGGGTAGGTCTAGTTCATTCACCCATACCACATCGGGTAGGTCTAGTTTATTCACCCATACCACATCGGGTAGGTCTAGTTCATTCACCCATACCACATCGGGTAGGTCGAGTTCATTCACCCATACCACATCGGGTAGGTCGAGTTCATTCACCCATACCACATCGAGTAGGTCTAGTTTATTCACCCATACCACATCGGGTAGGTCTAGTTTATTCACCCATACCACATCGGGTAGGTCTAGTTCATTATTCATTCCACATAACACACAACCACTCTGGTTGGGACATCAACAATAGACCACTACCATTTCGGGTAGGGTAACAACAATAAACCACTACTACCTCGGGTAGAGTAACAATAATAATTCACTACCACTTCGGGTAGGATAACAACAGTATTCTTACAAATACATTACCTCTTTCACATACCTCTTTCACATCAGCTAGTATGTGTTAGAGACACTTATCCCTTACCTTGGTGAGCGTTGGGGGTCGGTTCGAGTAACTTTAAAAGTCTCCTCCACGATTTCCTCAAACCTTAGGATCTTTCCTCATTCCCACCAATAACAACAATGTCAGTCATTTATTTAAAATAACACATTAATAACTCGTATTTCATCATCAATCATACAAGGGATTCACATATTTTCAAGATTTCCAAAACTACTTCAATACAAGTTTCCCAAACATCTAAACATACATGTTCATCTCAAATATCAACATTAAAGCACAAACTCATCATCCACATTTAACATTTCATCCATTTCCCTTTTTACTCATATTCTCATTTTGGGGGTTTTTGGGGTTTTCATGAATAACCCACAAAACCTTTCCATTCATCAAATACCAACTCTAAACTAAGAGTTTACAAGAGAAAAACAACATAAAACGAACCATAACTCTAAAGGAAGAGTTTACATGGTTTCTCATACGTTCAGAAGAGATCCATATACCCACAAACGAGTTTGAAAGGGAGAAAGAGAGTTAAAGTCAAGAGATTTACCTCTTCTCAAGCTTCTAGATGATTTCCACGAGTTCTTGCTCTCAAAATCACATTTTCCTCTCTTCTCTCTCAATTTCAAACCCTAAAATGTGTTTGGGGTTTCTATTTTAAAGTGAAATCGTCGGGTTCTCGCTCAAGCGAGCCTATTCTCGCTCAGACGAGAAAATCCCGCTCTTTTAAAATTTTAGATCTGACGCTCTCCCTCAAGCGAGACAATTCTCGCTCAGGCGAGACATCTCTCGCTCAAGCGAGGATCCTCTCGCTGAGGCGAGAATTTCACAGTCTCGACAGGTCCTGAATGCCACTTTTCTCGCTCAGGCGAGACAACTCTCGCTCAGGTGAGACCACCCTCGCTCAAGCGAGACCATTCTCTCTCAAGCGAGAATCCTTTAGTATAGCCCAGGATTTCACCTTCCCAGGTGAGCCTCTCTCGCCCAGTTGACCATTCTCTCGCTCAAGTGAGACTCCCAGGACTGATACTATAATTTAATGACTTAAAAATCTAGGGTGTCACAAAAATCATATAGTTCTGGGCAAACAAATATTTGATTGGTTAAATCTATTTTAATTGTTTTGAAAGAACAAAAGCAATGTATCATAATCATTTAAATGATGAGTTGATGAAAAGAAGCAAACTTACCACCATTCATTCATCATTAATAAATTTATATTTTTATAAGACTTATTGTTTATTTTAATTGAGTTATTACACATCCTTATTGATCTTTTAAATTAGCACTATCAATAAGATTATTTCAATATTTGTAATAAACAAAAATATAACAATAATACATTACACTGCATTTTTACTAATTAATTAAAATTTCAATAATAACATTTTTATCTTATATATTTATATTAATATAATTATTGTCAAAGTCTTATGGGCAAAATTTTAAGTATACCAATTTGGTCCTTAAAAAGTTAAAGTTTAAATTAGTACCAAAGATCCTAAATATGAGTCAAAATAGTTCCTATCAATTGTCATAATAATGTAAAAAGGGAATAATTTAATCTGCATTTGAATTTTTTGGAATCATTTTGAGTTTTTCATAAAGGATCAAATTGATACAGTTAAAAAATTTGAAACACAAAAATGAGTATTACTTTTATTATTGTACTAAAAATGAGAAAGTAAATGAAACAAATAAAGTCTAATCCTTTTTTGCAACACTTGATTATTATTAACAATTTTACTTATTAAATTATTTTATTCAAAGGACCATCTTTTTACTATTGACTTGATGAACCTTATTGTATACCAAGGAAAAAGATAACCAAAATTTAATATTAGAAGGGAAACGATGTATATATTAACGGTATAAGATTTTTTTACACTGTCACTGCATCATCCACTGTTCATATTTAATCATTGTTGTCTTTTACATATAATTGATAATATTACTTTTTATTATTCTTTTTATGTTAAAGTCATTTTTGTCATTATTTTATACCAAGATTGATTTATACATAAATAGTGAATATATATAGAATATTATAGTGAATATATAGTAATATTATAGTGAATAAATATAGAATATTATAGTGAATAAATAGTGAATATCATAAGGACCCAAATTCTACCCTTGAAATTTTTTCCTTATTTTATTCATCCTTCATACCTTTTCCTACGAGTTTTAAATAAAAATACCAACAACTCAACTTAAGTCTCATTTCCCTACTCTTATCAATTTCATAACCTCAAAATAACACACATGTTCGCATAGTAGAAAATCATAATTCATTCATATATCCCGGTAACTACCGCATACAATTAGCTATGAGATTCCAAAATAACCATATCTACGAATATCCAGAGTGACAAATATTCATGTTCAAAATACAGTTAGTCATATTACAAAAGAATGAATATAAGGACTTCCAAAAAGAACTAAAAGCCTCTATGCTCCTAATCAAAACGTCCCTACATCTTCCACCTACCTGCAATGGGATTAACATTAACCATACATAGAAACACAAAGGAGTAAGTCGTTAACGTAGAATAATGTCAATACACGTTAATCCACATTTTAATAAAGTTAAGTAAAAACTTAGAATTAAATATACTTAAAACTATTTCCTTTGTTTATACTTTTGAAAACATGCTCCATAACTTGAGCTAAAGTTTGCTACATTGCTTGAGCCAAAGCTTGCTACATTGCTTGAGCCAAAGCTTGCTACATTGCTTGAGTCAAAGCTTGCTACATTTCTTGAGCCAAAGCTTGCTAAATTGCTTGAGCCAAAGCTTGCTACATTGCTTGAGCCAAAGCTTGCTACATTACTTGAGCCAAAGTCACCTACCAATCATGGTCGGCTAAAAACGAGTTTTATTTTCATTCGCACTCCACCAATACATAAACAGTGAATCCACACTATCATCATTACAAACATACCCATATATGCTTATAACAATTAAGTGATTTACAGTTCGTTTCATTATTCCGAGTTTTATTTCCATTGGCACTCCAGCAATACATAAACAGTAAATCCACACCATCATTATTACAAACATACCCATATATGCTTATAATAATTAAGTGATTCACAATTCATTTCATTATCCATAACCAGAAAATCCACGCATTTTCCATCCCAGTGCATAAGTTAAAGACTTATCCTTACCTCGGTGAGTGTTGTGTTTGGTTCCTGGTAACTTCGCAAGTTCCACCGACACCGCCGCCAACTTTATGATCTTTCCTCATTGCCACCATATAACACAATGTTAGTCATTTATTCCAAATATCACATAAACAACTTATATTGCATTATTTAACCATACAAGATATTCATTATATTTTCGATGTTTCTAAACTACTTTCATCATAAGTTTACTACCATCTATAACATGCATATTCATCTCATATTTCAACATTAGAAAGTAAACTCATCTTCTACCTCTAGCATTTTACTCATTTTCCTCTTTAACCACATTTTCACTTTAGGGTTTTGGGGTTTTTATGAATCAACCCACAAACCCTTTCCATTCTTGAAATACTAACTCTAAACCAAGAGTTTACAAGATAAAAACAACATAAAAAGAACCATAACTCGAAAGGATGAATTTCTATGGTTTCTCTCATTTTGAGAAGAGATCCAACATACCCAAAATAAGTTTCAAAGGGAAGAAGAGAGTTAGAATCAAGAGCTTTACCTCTTCTCAAGCTTCTAAATGACTCACAAGCCTTCTTGCTCTTGAAAAAGTCATCTTCTCTCATTTCTCTCTTGGTTAACCCTCATAAATGTGTTTGGGGTTCCCTCTTTGATGTAACAGCGTCGGGTCCTAACTTAAGCGAGCTCATTCTCGCTCAAATGAGAAAATCCCGCCCATTTTAAAAACTCATATCTAACCCTCTCGCCCAGGCGAGGGAACTCTCGCCCAGGCGAGGTATCTCTCGCTCAAGCAAGGATCTTACAGCCTCAACAGCTCCAAAATATTAAATTTCCTCGCCCAGGAGAGCCAATCTCTCGCTCAGGCGAAACTACTCTCGCTCAAGCGAGCCAACTCTCGCTCCGGCGAGAATCCTTCTGTATAGCCCAGGATTTCACCCTCCCAGTTGAGCCTTCCTCGCCCAGGCGAGCCAACTCTCGCTCAGGCGAGACCACTCTCGCTCAAGCGAGCCTACCCTCGCTCAGGCGAGAATCCCAGGGCTGATACTATATTTTTAACGACGTAAATTAAGGGTGTTACAATCCTCCCCCTCTTATAAGAATTTTCGTCCCCGAAACTTAAACATACCTCGATTCAAACAAATGAGGGTAATCCTCTCTCATCTCACGCTCCACTTCCCAAGTAGAATCTCCTTCGTCCACTTGGCTCCACAATACCTTCACCTAGGCAATCTCTTTGCCTCTCAATCTTTTGATACTGGTATCCATGATTCTCACGGGCAACGTCGTAAAAGTCAAGTTATCCTTCAACTCTATCTGATCAGACTCAACCACATGAGATGAATCCCCAATATATTTCCTCAATTGAGACACGTGAAACACATTGTGGAGATTCGACAATAAAGGAGGTAAAACAATCCGATATGCTACCGGCCCTATCCTTTTCAATATTTGATACGATCCAATAAATTGTGGAGTCAGTTTAAGAAACTTTAACATTCTACTAATCCCGGTAGTCGGGACTACTCTCATGAAAACATGATCTCCCTCATTAAACTCAAGAGGTTTCTGCCTCTTATCGTAATAGCATTTATGTCGACTCTGGCCGATCCTCATATTCTCCCGGATTTTCTTGATCTTTTCCGTCGTCTCTTGGACCAGCTCGGGCCCCAATATCAAGTTCTCCCCAGTCTCAAACCAACTCACTGGAGTTCGGCACTTCCTACCATACAACGCCTCATAAGGTGTCATTCCAATACTCAAATGGAAGCTATTGTTGTAGGTAAATTCAATCAGAGGTAACATGCCATCCCAACTCCCCGGTTGTTCCAAGACACAAGCCCTCAGAAGATCCTCCAATGACTGTATTGTTCTTCCCGATTGATCGTCCGTTTGGGGATGATAAATTGAACTCAATTTCAACTTAGTTCCCAATGTGGACTGCAAACTAGTCCAAAACTTCGAAGTGAAACGGGGATCCCTATCCGATATAATGCTCGACGGTATCCCATGCAAACGAACTATTTCTCGGATGTACAGTTCCGCCAATCGCTCCAAAAATACCTCATGTTCATAGGCAAAAAGTGTGCAGATTTAGTTAACCAATCCACTATCACCCATATCGAATCATACCCTTTCTGAGTCTTTGGAAAACCCGAAACAAAATCCATGGAGATACTATCCCATTTCCAAACGGGAATTTCTAGGGATTGCAGTTCTCCCGCTGGCCGCTGATGCTCAATCTTGGCTTTCTGACAGACAAGACAACCCGAGACATAGGAAGCCACATCCCTTTTCAACCCAAACAACCAAAAGAGCTTTTTCAAATCTTGGTACATCTTTGTAGTCCCGGGGTGAAAACTCATTTTACTCTTGTGTGCCTCCTCCAAAATACCCTTTCGCAATTCCACATCACAAGGTACACACACTCTCCCTTTATAACGTAACAGTCCACTAGGGTCCGATGCGAAATCAGTTTCCTTACCACTTAGCATCAAATCTCGTTTAGCCATTAGCTCACTATCTTCAACTTGCATTTCTCGGATTTGATCAAACAGTTCATTCATGACTTTAAGCATCCCTAAAGTCATACTATGAGGCTTCATTTGAACTTCCAAGTTCATATCCTTGAACTCTTCGATCAGTTTCCCTTCTCTAACCATCAAGGTCGACATATGTAAGGACTTTCGACTTAGAGCATCGGCCACCACATTGGCCTTTCCCGGATGGTACTGCAATCCAAAATCATAATCCTTAAGGAATTCCATCCACCTTCTTTGTCTCATATTCAATTCCTTTTGATCAAACAGGTATTTAAAACTCTTATGGTCGCTGTATACCTCAAATATCATGCCATAAAGATGGTGTCTCCAGATTTTTAAGGCAAAGACCACTGCAGCTAATTCCAAATCATGGGTAGGGTAGTTTTGCTCATGCGTCCTCAACTGTCGAGAAGCATAGGCAACAACCTTCCCTTCTTACATCAACACACAACCCAAACCTTGCATGGATGCATCACAATACACACTGAAATCCCGATCAGTACAAGGAAGAACCAACACTAGCGCCGTAGTCAACCTTCGTTTCAACTCTTGAAAACTTACTTCACAACGAAGTGTCCACACATACGGTTCTCCTTTCCTAGTGAGTTTTGTCAATGGTAGTGCCAACTTCGAAAATCCCTCAACGAATTTCCGATAATACCCAGCCAAACCCAGAAAGCTTTTGATCTCAGTGACTGACTTGGGCACCACCCATTCCATAACCGCTTCAACCTTAGAAGGATCTACTGCCATTCCTTCCTTGGATATTACATGTCCAAGAAAGTTTACCGATTCCAACCAGAAATCACATTTTGACAGCTTCGCATACAACCGATTCTTACTAAGAAGTCCTAGCACAATCCTCAGGTGCTCAACATGTCCCTCTCGGCTTTTGGAGTAAACCAAAATGTCATCAATAAATACCACTACGAATGAATCCAAATACGGATGAAAAATTCAATTCATGTAGTCGGTAAATATTGTTGGGCCATTCGTTACACCAAAAGGCATGACCAAATATTCAAAATGTCCATACCTTGTCCTAAAAGCAGCTTTAGGAATGTCTTCCGACTTCACACGAAGTTGGTGGTATCCTGACCGAAGATCAATCTTTGAAAACAGTACAGCTCCTCTCAATTGATCCATCAAGTCATCAATCCGAGGCAACGGATACTTGTTCTTAATAGTAATCTTGTTCAACTGTCGGTAGTCGGTACACAACCGCATACTACCATCTTTCTTCTTAACCAACAAAATAGGCGCGCCCCACGGCGAGACACTAGGACGAATAAACTTCTTTGCCAATAAGTCCTCAACCTAATTTTTCAACTCAGTCAATTCTAATGGTGTCATCCTATAAGGAGCTATAGAGATGGGTCCCGTTCCAGGTACCAAATCAATAGAGAATTCAACTTCTCTCACTGGAGGCAATTCTGGAATATCACCAGGAAATACCTCAGGAAACTCATGAACTATCGGGATGCCAACAACATAAACACGGCTCCTCCCTCCTTACAGGAAGTCCTGACTTCCTTTGCCGATAATGGCTTCATGTTACTAACCTCATCAGAAATCTCATCTAGATTCCCGAATACCACGGTCTTATCAGCGCAATTAAGTACCACATGATTTGCAGACAACCAGTCCATTCCCAGAATTAGATCTAACTGTGATAGTGGTAAGCAGATTAAATCCACGGTAAAAGCCCTACCGTTTACTACTAATGGACATCGAGATACAACTGTCGACACCACCACAAGCACATCAGTTGGGGTGGATACGACCAAGTCGAAAGGCAACGACTCAATTTGCAATTTTAGTCTATCCACGCATTCAATAGATACAAAGGATTGTGTTGCGCCCGAATCAAACAACACTAAAAGAGGAATATCTGCCACCATGCAATTACCTTTTATCAGGTCATCTACGCCTGATGCCTCTGCACTACTCATGGTGAACATTCTGCTAGTGGATCGAGGTCGATCAACCCTCACCGCATTCACACTCTGTGGTAGCTTAGGACAATGTCTTCGGATATGCCCAACCTCCTTGCAATGAAAACAGGTAAGTGTCATTCCAAGGCACGAGTCACCGACATGAGTTCGGCCATATTTTGTCACACAAAGATGGAGATTTCAACCGTGACCCCCCGACATTGGCATGAGTCCTCGGCCCATGCGAAGTATAACCCCGGCTACCCGTCGGTCGGGAGTAAGGTTTTCGTTCCTCCTGAAACACCTTGCTCTTCCCTTTCTCGTGCGAGAAGTTCCTTTGAGGTCCAGAGTGTTTGGGAGGAAGTGGTTTTGGCGCCATCACTTCATCCGCCTTTATATCGTCCTCAACCATTCTAAACTTGTTGACCAGTGTAGCAAAGTCAGCGATCTCTTGATGCCTAAGCATCGTCTTCAGTTTGGGCTTCAAACCCGATTCAAACTTCGAGCACTTGGACCTTCCGTCCACCTCTAATTCAGAGTAAGGGCAAAATCGGGCCAATTCTTCAAACTTGGACGCATATTCTCCCACCGACAGGTCACCCTGCTCCAATCTTAGAAACTCCATCTCTTTCTGCCTCCTCAAATCAGCGGGAAAATATTTATGGAGGAATTTCACCTTGAAGGTATCCTAGGAAATCAATTGTCCCTTCGCCTCCATTTGGCGTCGAGTGAACTCCCACCAATTCTCGGCCTCCATCACTAGCATGTAAGTGGCATAAGTCAACTTCTGAGCCTCCGAACAGTTCATGGCTCTGAAGATCCGCTCCACCCCTTGGATCCACTCGATGGTAGCATCAGGAGCAAATCCCCCATGGAACTGACTGGGGTTCCTCCTGCAAAACTCATCTAACCCTCGGTATTCTACTGGTCCAGGTGGAACTAGTGGGTGGTGTGCACTCGGACTTGGCGCTGGATTCTGGTTCAGGTTATGCAAGTTCTCATTGACTTGCTGCAATCCCGCCACCATCTGCGCCAACAAATCTTTCGGGACATTCTGACTTGCCCCTCTTCCTTTTCCCCTTCATCTTCCTGCCATGGGTACCTGCACTCACTCACTTGTCAGTAATCAAATTTTGTCTAAGCAAGGATCACATAATCACTTAGCAATTAGCACACTCAGACAATTTTAACACACAAAGATCACAAAGAAGCATGCAAGGCCATATCCTAGGCCGCAAAA
Organism: Lupinus albus; assembly: GCA_009771035.1. Taxonomy (NCBI): domain Eukaryota; kingdom Viridiplantae; phylum Streptophyta; class Magnoliopsida; order Fabales; family Fabaceae; genus Lupinus; species Lupinus albus. Next base: position 6,957,190 of record CM020010.1, read on the forward strand.
TTTACTATTCTCTGATACCATATTGTAAGGACCCAAATTCTACCCTTGAAAATTTTTCTTTATTTTATTCATCTTTCATACCTTTTCCTACGAGTTTTAAATAAAAATACCAACAACTCAACTTAAGTCTCATTTCCCTACTCTTATCAATTTCATAACCTCAAAATAACACACATGTTCGCATAGCAGAAAATCATAATTCATTCATATATCCCAGTAACTACCGCATACAATTAGCTATGGGATTCCAAAATACCATAGCTACGAATATCCAGAGTTACAAATATTCATGTTCAAAATACAGTTAGTCATATTACAAAAGAATGAATATAAGGACTTCCAAAAAGAATTAAAAGCCTCTATGCTCCTAATCAAAACGTCTCTACATCTTCCACCTACCTGCAATGGGATTAACATTGACCATACATAGAAACACAAATGAGTAAGTCGTTAACGAAGAATAATGTCAATACACGTTAATCCATATTTTAATAAAGTTAAGTAAAAACTTAGAACTAAATATACTTAAAACTATTTCCTTTGTTTATACTTTTGAAAACATGCTCCATAACTTGAGCTAAAGTTTGCTACATTGCTTGAGCCAAAGCTTGCTACGTTGCTTGAGCCAAAGCTTGCTACATTGCTTGAGCCAAAGCTTGCTACATTACTTGAGCCAAAGTCGCTAACCAATCATGGTCGGCTAAAAACGAGTTTTATTTTCATTGGCACTCCACCAATACATAAACAGTAAATCCACACCATCATCATTACAAACATACCCATATATGCTTATAACAATTAAGTGATTTACAGTTCGTTTCATTATTCTGAGTTTTATTTCCATTGGCACTCCACCAATACATAAACAGTAAATTCACACCATCATTATTACAAAAATACCCATATATGCTTTTAATAATCAAGTGATTCACAATTCATTCATTATCCATAACCAGAAAATCCACGCATTTTCCATCACAGTGCATAAGTTAAAGACTTATCCTTACCTCGGTGAGTGTTGTGTTTGGTTCCTGGTAACTTCGCAAGTTCCACCGACACCGCCGCCAACTTTAGGATCTTTCCTAATTGCCACCATATACCACAATGTTAGTCATTTATTCCAAATATCACATAAACAACTTATATTGCATTATTTAACCATACAAGATATTCATCATATTTTCGATGTTTCTAAACTACTTTCATCATAAGTTTACAACCATCTAAAACATGCATATTCATCTCATATTTCAACATTAGAAAGTAAACTCATCTTCTACCTCTAGCATTTTACTCATTTTCCTCTTTAACCACATTTTCACTTTAGGGTTTTGGGGTTTTTATGAATCAGCCCACAAACCCTTTCCATTCTTGAAATACTAACTCTAAACCAAGAGTTTACAAGATAAAAACAACATAAAATGAACCATAACTCGAAAGGATGAGTTTCCATGGTTTCTCTCATTTTGAGAAGAGATCCAACATACCCAAAATAAGTTTCAAAGGGAAGAAGAGAGTTAGAATCAAGAGCTTTACCTCTTCTCAAGCGTCTAAATGACTCACAAGCCTTCTTTGTCTTGAAAAGGCCCTCCTCTCTCACTTCTCTCTAGGTTAACCCTCATAAATGTGTTTGGGGTTCCCTATTTAATGTAACAGCGTCGGGTCCTCGCTTAAGCGAGCTCATTCTCGCTCAAGCGAGAAAATCCCGCCCATTTTAAAAACTCAGATCTGACCCTCTCGCCCAGGCGAGGGAAGTCTCGCCCAGGCGAGGTATCTCTCGCTCAAGCGAGTATCTTACAGCCTCGACAGATCCAAAATATCACATTTCCTCGCCCAGGCGAGCCAATCTCTCGCTCAGGCGAGAACACTCTCGCTCAAGTGAGCCAAATCTCGCTCAGGCGAGAATCCTTCCGTATAGCCCAAGATTTCACCCTCCTAGTTGAGCCTTCCTCGCCCAGGCGAGCCAACTCTCGCTCAGGCGAGACCACTCTCGCTCAAGCGAGCCAACTCTCGCTCAAGCGAGAATCGCAGGGTTGATACTATAATTTTAACGACGTAAATTTAGGGTGTTACATATAGTAAATATGAAAAATATTTTTAGAAGCCCGTTCAATATATATACAATATTATAGTGAATATATATAGATTATTGTTTAAAACCTCATTAAAAAATAAAAACTGTGAACACATAAATTTGAAACTTACCATATGGTTAGGATTACAAATTTGGTATTGGTCATATGATATTCATGTGCATGCATTTTTTAATCTTGATCATTCAAATAAAATTCAATAATCCAATATTGATTATTCTCAATTTACACAATAGCGCATTGTTATCACGTGAATTTGCTCCTATATTTTTTCCCATTTCTCACAATAGCGCACAATTCTCAACTGAGTGGTTTCCTATATTTGTAGAGTGTTGGTGTTGTATATCTTTGAAACCCCAGTTTTTTTTCAAAAATATTTACACCACTTATAACCCCAGTTATAAAAACCGTACTGTACCGGCCGGTTCAACCGGAAAACCGGTGAACTGGACCCCTAACCGGTACGGTACGTATGTTATACCACATATGCAATAGAATCGGTGAAAACCGGTTGGAAACCGGTCAAGACCGGTGAACCGGTAAAAATCGGCCGGTTTGTACATTAATTTTTTTTTTAATTTCAAATTTTCAATTCTTCCCCAATTCTTCAACTTTAATTATTCATACTTGTGTCATTTATTTTTATTTTGCGTTTGTTAAGTGATAATTTTGGATTAATATATGTTTTGCACTTTAGACTTTAATTTTGTTAAAGACTTAATTTTGTTTTTTTGTGTGAATTTGGAGTAGATTATGAATATGGATTATAAATCTAAATACCTACTTATTTTAAATTCTTTGTAGGTTTACATATATATATATATATAAGCAAGTATGTCCGGTTTAACCAGCATGCGGTTTAATTACTGAACCACTGGTTGAACCAATGTACCATTATACCAGTACCTTGACAGGTTTGATAATCGGTATGGTTTTAATAACATTGCTACGAACCTCATATTTATTTTTTAATGTAATATTTATGAATACAATCATTTATGTATAACTTCGCAAGTTCCACCGACACCGCCGCCAACTTTATGATCTTTCCTCATTCCCACCATATAACACAATGTTAGTCATTTATTCCAAATATCACATAAACAACTTATATTGCATTATTTGACCATACAAGATATTCATCATATTTTCGATGTTTCTAAACTACTTTCATCATAAGTTTACAACCATCTAAAACATGCATATTCATCTCATATTTCAACATTAGAAAGTAAACTCATCTTCTACCTCTAGCATTTTACTCATTTTCCTCTTTAACCACATTTTCACTTTAGGGTTTTGGGGTTTTTATGAATCAACCCACAAACCCTTTCCATTCTTGAAATATTAACTCTAAACCAAGAGTTTACAAGATAAAAACAACATAAAACGAACCATAACTCGAAAGGATGAGTTTCCATGGTTTCTCTCATTTTGAGAAGAGATCCAACATACCCAAAATAAGTTTCAAAGGGAAGAAGAGAGTTAGAATCAAGAGCTTTACCTCTTCTCAAGCTTCTAAATGACTCACAAGCCTTCTTTGTCTTGAAAAAACCTTCCTCTCTCACTTCTCTCTAGGTTAACCATCATAATGTGTTTGGGGTTCCCTATTTAATGTAACAGCGTCGGGTCCTCGCTTAAGCGAGCTCATTCTCGCTCAAGCGAGAAAATCCCGCCCATTTTAAAAACTCAGATCTGACCCTCTCGCCCAGGCGAGGGAACTCTCGCCCAGGCAAGGTATCTCTCGCTCAAGCGAGGATCTTACAGCCTCGACAACTCCAAAATATCACATTTCCTCGCCCAGGCGAGCCAATCTCTCGCTCAGGCGAAGATCCTTCCGTATAGCCCAAGATTTCACTGTCCCGGTTGAGCCTTCCTCGCTCAGGCGAGAATCAGAGGGTTGATACTATAATTTTAACGACGTAAATTTAGGGTGTTACATATAGTAAATATGTATAATATTTTTAGAAGCCCAATCAATATATATACAATATTACAGTGAATATATAGAATATTGTTTAAAACCTCATTAAAAAATAAAAACTGTGAACACATAAATTTGAAAATTACCATATGGTTAGGATTACAAATTTGGTATTGGTCATATGATATTCATGTTCATGCATTTTTTAATCTTAATCATTCAAATAAAATTCAATAATCCAATATTGATTATTCTCATTTTACACAATAGCGCATTGTTCTCACGTGAATTTGCTCCTATATTTGTTCTCATTTATCACAATAGCGCACAATTCTCAACTGAGTGGTTTCCTATATTTGTAGAGTGTTGGTGTTGTATATCTTTGAAACCCCAGTTTTTTTTCAAAAATATTTACACCACTTATAACCCCAGTCATAAAAACCGTACTGTACTGGCCGGTTCAACCGGAAAACCGGTGAACTGGACCCCTAACCGGTACGGTACGTATGTTATACCACATATGCAATAGAACCGGTGAAAACTAGTTGGAAACTGGTCGAAACCGGTGAAAACCGGTGAACCGGTATAAATCGCCCGGTTTGTACATTAATTTTTTTTTTTAATTTCAAATTTTCAATTCTTCCCCAATTCTTCAACTTTAATGATTGATACTTGTGTCATTTATTTTTATTTTGCGTTTGTTAAGTGATAATTTTGGATTAATATTTTTTTTGCATTTTAGACTTTAATTTTGTTAAAGACTTAATGTTGTTTTTTGTGTGAATTTGGAGTAGATTATGAATATGGATTATAAATCTAAATACCTACTTATTGTAAATTCTTTGTAGGTTTACATATATATATATATATATAAGCAAGTATGTCCTGTTTAACCAGCATGCGATTTAATTACTGAACCACTGGTTGAACTAATGTACCATTATACCAGTACCTTGACAGGTTTGATAATCGGTATGGTTTTAATAACATTGCTACAAACCTCATATTTATTTTTTAATGTAATATTTATGAATACATCATCCACAATTCAATTCATTTATAATAATTTTTGAAGAGTCAATAATGATTAAAAAAGAAAGATGAATAATGAACTTACATTTAATAAAACTCTCAGACTATCAATGCATATAATTTTCCTCTCTATAAACAAATAATCATTAATGTGTTGAATTTAGGGTGTAACATATAGTAAATATGTATAATATTTTTAGAAGCCCAATCAATATATATAAAATATTATAGTGAATATATATAGAATATTGTTTAAAACCTCATTAAAAAATAAAAAATGTGAATACATAAATTTGAAACTTCCCATATGGTTAGGATTAGAAATTTGGTATTGATCATATGATATTCATGTGCATGCATTTTTTAATCTTGATCATTCAAATAAAATTCAATAATCCAATATTGATTATTCTCATTTTACACAATAGCGCATTGTTCTCACGTGAATTTGCTCTAATATTTGTTCCCAATTCTCACAATAGCGCACAATTCTCAACTGAGTGGTTTCCTATATTTGTAGAGTGTTGGTGTTGTATATCTTTGAAACCACAGTTTTTTTTCAAAAATATTTACACCACTTATAACCCCAGTTATAAAAACCGTACCGTACCGGCCGGTTCAACCGGAAAACCGGTGAACTGGACCCCTAACCGGTACGGTACGTATGTTATACCACATATGCAATAGAATCGGTGAAAACCGGTTGGAAACCGGTCAAAACCGTTGAAACCGGTGAACCTGTATATATCGGCCGGTTTGTACATTAATTTTTTTTTTAATTTCAAATTTTCAATTCTTCCCCAATTCTTCAACTTTAATTATTCATACTTGTGTCATTTATTTTTATTTTGCGTTTGTTAAGTGATAATTTTGGATTAATATATGTTTTGCACTTTAGACTTTAATTTTGTTAAAGACTTAATGTTGTTTTTTGTGTGAATTTGGAGTAGATTATGAATATGAATTATAAATCTAAATACCTACTTATTTTAAATTCTTTGTAGGTTTACATATATATATATATATAAGCAAGTATGTCCGGTTTAACCAGCATGCGGTTTAATTACTGAACCACTGGTTGAACCAATGTACCATTATACCAGTACCCTGACAGGTTTGATAATCGGTATGGTTTTAATAACATTGCTACAAACCTCATATTTATTTTTTAATGTAATATTTATGAATACATCATCCACAATTCAATTCATTTATAATAATTTTTGAAGAGTCGATAATGATTAAAAAAGAAAGATGAATAATGAACTTACAGTGTATAAAACTCTCACTATCAATGCATATAATTTTCCTCTCTATAAACAAATAATCATTAATGTGTTGAATTTAGGGTGTTACATATAGTAAATATGTATAATATTTTTAGAAGCCCATTCAATATATATACAATATTACAGTGAATATATATAGAATATTGTTTAAAACCTCATTAAAAAATAAAAACTGTGAACACATAAATTTGAAACTTACAATATGGTTAGGATTACAAATTTGGTATTGGTCATATGATATTCATGTGCAAGCATTTTTTAATCTTGATCATTCAAATAAAATTCAATAATCCAATATTGATTATTCTCATTTTACACAATAGCGCATTGTTCTCACGTGAATTTGCTCCTATATTTGTTCTCATTTCTCACAATAGCGCACAATTCTCAACTGAGTGGTTTCCTATATTTGTAGAGTGTTGGTGTTGTATATCTTTGAAACCCCAGTTTTTTTCAAAAATATTTACACCACTTATAACCCCAGTTATAAAAACCGTACCGGCCGGTTCTACCGGAATACCGGTAAACTAGACCCCTAACCGGTACGGTACGTATGTTATACCACATATGCAATAGAACCGGTGAAAACCGGTCAAAATTGGTGAAAACCGGTGAACCGGTATAAATCGGCCGGTTTGTAAATTAATTTTTTTTTTTAATTTCAAATTTTCAATTCTTCCCCAATTCTTCAACTTTAATTATTTATACTTGTGTCATTTATTTTTATTTTGCGTTTGTTAAGTGATAATTTTGGATTAATATATGTTTTGCACTTTAGACTTTAATTTTGTTAAAGACTTAATGTTGTTTTTTGTGTGAATTTGGAGTAGATTATGAATATGGATTATAAATCTAAGTACCTACTTATTTTAAATTTTTTGTAGGTTTACATATATATATATATATATATATCCGGTTTAACCAGCATGCGATTTAATTACTGAACCACTGGTTGAACCAATGTACCATTAGATCAGTACCATGACAGGTTTGATAATCGGTATGGTTTTAATAACATTGCTACAAACCTCATATTTATTTTTTAATGTAATATTTATGAATACTTCATCCACAATTCAATTCATTTATATTAATTTTTGAAGAGTCAATAATGATTAAAAAAGAAAGATGAATAATGAACTTACTCTCAGACTATCAATGCATATAATTTTCCTCTCTATAAACAAATAATCATTAATGTGTTGAATTATTTTATAATATTGTAGATATGAAATTTAAGGAATTTCATGATCGTTTCTCTGAGATAAATATTTAGTTTTTTTTGTCTTTTCGAATCTAGCCAACTTCTTCTTTAGTTTTGATATGACAAATTAAAATTGATTAAATTTGCAAAGTTTTGGCCATTTTTGTTCAATTGATTTGGTGATGTTTGACAATCAAATTAAGACTTGCATCATTGATACGCATAATAATATTGAATTTGATTATTTGAAATGAATCAATAATCTTTCAGATAAATTGGTCGAAAGTGGAATATACATTGTTTACCCATTAATTTATCTTCTTTTAAACTCAGCAATTCAATTGTAGAAAGAGTTTTTTCAATTATAAAAATTCTGAAAAATAGGTTGCATAATCGAATGAGAGATGCATGAATAAATGTTTGTCTAGTGACTTGTATTTAGCAAGAAATATTCAATAACATTGACAACGAATTGATTATTCAACGATTTCAAAATATGTAATCACGTGGAGATTAATTAAGAAATATGTAATTATTTGATTAAGTATATTTAAATTTTGTAATTTTAACATTAATATTTTATTTTATAATTGATAATATTTATTAATTTAATTTTTAACTTATTTTGCACGCCCTACCCCTAGATCCTAGATCGGTCACTATATATATATATATATATATATATATATATATATATATAAATAAATAAATAAATAAATGAGAACACAAAAAAATCAAAATCTCATTGTAACTAAGGAAAACCTCCTTCAATGGCAGCACTAAAACTGGATTGTTCAGTGTTAACCATTGTGGCATGCATCATAATAGGGAGCAGTTGTATTGATGCTAACACATGGTGCATGATAAACAATAATGCCACTCCCAATGTGCTACAGAATAATTTGGACTATGCATGTAGTCATGGAGCTGATTGTAGTGCTATTCAACCTGGTGCTAGTTGCTTTAAACCAGACAATGTTTTTCGTCATGCTGCATATGCATATGATAGTTACTATGTGAACCATGGTAAAACACCTGAGTCCTGCAATTTCGCTGGCACAGGCCATGTCATTCATAATGACCCGAGTATGAATATTCATCTTTCTTCATTTTTTAATACTACTGCTCTTATATTATTTATCGATCTTATCTTATCGGATAAAGATTTGGTTGTTATTGTTATTAAATTATGGACAAAGCTATTTCGTAATCTATGTTATTTAATGTTTTTAATTCGGTTATATGGTTTCATTTTGTTGTGTGTTTAGGCTCTTTTGTTTGCAAGTTTCCATCTTCTTTAAAGAGGTACGCCCACTTCCTAATTTGATTTTAGATATTTAAGTCATTTTATTTCCTGTTAACTAAAATATTATTTTATAGATAAGGAAAATGCTATTAATATTTTACCAATCAAGAAATTGGTATGGTAATACAGTAGTTTAACTAATAACTTACTAATTAAATCACACACTAATGAAATTAAATACATATATAATACTAACATTAATATTTAAAAACTAATAAAGAATTTGATAAATATTTTTATCTACACTATTTGTTTAAAAATGTGTGACTTTGTGATATATCATGTTTTAGAAGTATAAAAAAGTTAATGGTTGTGTGTTTGACTATCTGTAATAACATTTTTGTAAAAATTAAATTACTTTCATGTCTAAATGAAATCTGACTAATATGATCATTACAGTTTAAAAGAGAATTGGTCTTGTGATTAGTTTTACCAGTTTTGACTGTTACAATTGTTTGATCGATATAACTATTGTACTATACTAATTTATGTTAAAAAAATCGTGTCTCATCCAACAAATGTCATTTACTTCATTTCAATTTGCTATTTTATTCTCCATTAAATATTATACTAAAGAAGAAAGACCTCCATTCCAATAAGGCGTGGTCAACAAGAATGAGTGGATTAAGATGAAGAATTTTTGTTAATTAAAAAATTTAAAATTTATTATGCACATATAATATTTTTAAATGAATTGTTTTTTAGAAAAACATTTGATGTTTTTGATAAAAGCATGTTTATCAACTACACGATATAAATACTTTTTCTGATGGGTAAATAGTTTTTAAAAGACTTAAGCAATTTGTTATAATGCCGACCAAAAAAAAAGCAATTTGTTATAATAAATGAATCCATGACAATGTTTTCCACTGATTATTACTTTATTGGGTGTATTCTTAGTAATTAATTTAATGGAGACAAAATAGTAAATGTTTTATTTTTTTCTAATGTTCAGGAATGATGAAAAAACAAATACAACAATTACAGAGTCTCCAATGAAGAATTCGAAATTGCAATCAAGTCAAGGTGTGAGAAAGTTAGGCCCACGTGATACCAGAACAAATTGATGGCTATGTACTCCTAATAAGATTATGGTCACTTCCTCTAGTTTAATGTAGGAGAAATAATTGTTACATTACATTATTTGATGGCCATGTACTCTAAACGAGATTAATAAAGGAATAATAATAATAATATATTGCAAAAAATAACGTATTAGGAGCATTCATATCATAGGTCACGTTAAATATAAATTGTTAAACTTTAACAACATAATATCATTTTAGTGTTTTTTATATGTATGTTAAGTAAGCGTGTATATATATATATATATATATATATATATATGAGTTTACTAACATGATCTCACATAAGATCATGTTAGCAATGTGTACCCAAATATTTGGACCAAAAACCCAGATTTTAATATGCTTACATAACTTCATTTCAAGGTTATTTCAGACAATTTATATTATTTTATTTTTAAAACATTTAATGTATTTTCTCTCTCTTCACATATGGTCCCACTCATTAATTAATTACCTTTTATTATTCAAATATTAATTATCTTCTTCCTCATATACCAACTCATATAAACTCAACTTTTTACACAATATATATATATATATATATATATATATATTTTATTTGCTAACATGATCCCACCTCATTTTAGGAATGATTATATTAACAATGTGTACTCAATTATTTGAACAAAAATATCTTTAGTTGCTCAACTAAAAATAAGACACATGTCAAGGTTGTTTTAGTAAATTACCTTTATTAAAATTAAAAATTAAAAAATTACTATACTCTCACCCAAAAACCTCTAAACCTATCTCATTAACAATTTTCCTCCTAATGCACTCAACATATTTCATTTACATCACCATCTATTCTTAATCCCCTACACTTCTAGAGAATAAATATTTTTCTCTAAACACAAGCACTCAACATATTCTTAATAAAAACGTATTGAAGAAATTGAGAGAAAATTTCAATTTAAGAAAAAAATATTAAAGAAATTGAGAGAAAAAATTCAATGAGATATGGTGAGTGCATTAGGAGGCAAATTGTTAATGAGATATGTAACGACCCGATTTTCTACCCTTGAAAATTTTTCATTCATTTTAATCATTTTGCATGCATTTTCCTACACTTACTATCATACTTTCAAATTCCATAATCACCTACACTTGATTTCACAGAAAAACATAATTCATATTCGTAATGTCTCACGGATAATGAGACCCCATAAGTATAGTTCTCCGAAATAACCATACACCCAGTTACAAATATCCGACTAATGGTTAGCTATGATTACAATCATTTAAATCCACAAGTAGTCATTTAAGATACAAAAACATAAATAGTGAATCCGAAGTCTAAAGCTCCTAAAGCTCCCGACCTAGCATACTTCATTCATCTATTTACCTGCAATGGGATTATCAATGACAAAAGTACAAAACACACAAAGGAGTAAGTCGTTAATTCAATAAACGTCATTATAAGATAATCCACATTAGAAAAAAGGGTTAGTAAACCATTTTCGAAATTCATTTTGTCTTGCTGCATTACTTGAGCCAAAGTCACTACACCCCTCAGGGTTAGCTAAAAGCAGATTCTCATCCTTTTTACCAATAAAACACGCCTCATAAACTCGGGCTGAAGTGTTGCTACATAAACTCGAGCCGAAGTCGCTACACCCCTTAGGGTTAGCTAAAAACAAATTCTCATCTCTTTTATAAAGAAAACATGCCGCGTAAACTCGGGCTGAAGTGTTGCTACATAAACTCGAGCTGAAGTCGCTACACCCCTTAGGGTTAGCTAAAAAAAATTCTCATCTCTTTTATAAAGAAAACATGCCGCGTAAACTCGGGCTGAAGTGTTGCTACATAAACTCGAGCCGAAGTCGCTACACCCCTTAGGGTTAGCTAAAAACAAATTCTCATCTCTTTTATAAAGAAAACATGCCTCGTAAACTCGGGCTGAAGTGTTGCCTCATAAACTCGGGCCGAAGTGTTGCCTCATAAACTCGGGCCGAAGTGTTGCCACGTAAACTCGGGCCGAAGTCGCTAACCATTTATGGTCGGCTAAAAATATATTTTCTTTTCATTGAATTCACCATCAATCATTTCCCGTAAATCCACGCCATCTTTAGTATAAATACACCCATATATGTTTATACTAACTACGTGATTCACAATATAATTATTGCATGACCAGAAAACGCACACGTTTTCCATCTTCCGTAAATCTACGCCTACTTTAGTATAAACACACTCATATATGTTTATACTAAATGCGCAATTTACAACTTATTCATTTCATAACCAGAAAATACCAACATTTTCCTTTTCCGTATATCTACGCCTACTTTAGTATAAACACACTCATATATGTTCATACTAAATGCGTAATTTACAACTTAGTCTTTGCATAACCAGAAAATACACATTTTCTATTTCAAATGCAACATTAAAGACTTATCCTTACCTTGGTGAGTATTGGGGTTCGGTTCTTGGCAACTTCTCGAGTTCTACCGACATCACATACAAAATATTCATCATCAATATTCAACCATCTAAAACATGCATAACATCTCATATTTCAATATTTGGGGGTAAACTCATCTTCTACCTCTAGCATTTTACTCATTCTCTCCTTTTACCACATTTTCACTTTTAGGGTTTTTGGGGTTTTCATGAATCAACCATGGTTTCTCATGTTTTGAAAATAAATCCAACATACCCAAAACAAGTTAGAGAGGAAGAAGAAGAGTTAGTAACAAGTGGTTTACCTCTTCTCAAGCTCCAAGATGAGTCCTAAGGCTCATTGCTCTTGAAAAGCTCTCCTCTCTCTCTTCTCTTCGAAGTTCTAACCCTAAAATGTATTTTGGGTTTCTATTTTATAGACACTGCGATAAGTGTTATCGATTACAAGTATAGTGTAATCGATTACACTGTGTAAATTATAGAGGCATCGTCGCTATGTAATCGATTACCAACATGGTGTAATCGATTACCAGAAGTGTGTAATCGATTACACAGTGTAAATTACAGAGGCATCGTCGCTATGTAATCGATTACCAACATGGTGTAATCGATTACATTGTGTCAGATGTACATATCTGATGCTTTTAATCATCATGTAATCGATTACCAGAACTGTGTAATCGATTACACTGTGTTAGATGCACAGGTCTGATTAGTTTATCAGCATGTAATCGATTACCAGGAGTGTGTAATCGATTACACTGTGTCAACAGCCCAAAATTGCCATTTCTCGCCTAGGCGAGACAACTCTCGCTCAGGCGAGAATCCTCCAGTATAGTCCAGGATTTCACCCTCCCAGGTGATCCTTTCTCGCTCAGGCGAGAATCTCTCGATCAAGCGAGGCTTCCAGGACTGATACTATAATTTTAAAGATTAAAATTTGGGGTGTTACAAGATAGGTTTAGAGGGTTTGGTGGTGAGAGTGTATTGATTTTTAAATTTTTAATTTTAATAAAGGTGCTTTACTAAAATAACATTGGTATGTGCCTATTTTTAGTTGAGCAACTAAATATATTTTTGTCCAAATAATTAGGTACACGTTGCTAACATAATCATTCATAAAATAAAGTGGGATCATGTTAGCAAACTTTTATTTATATATATATACACACACGCAAAAGGATAGATATACCACATAAACCTTTGATGTATAAATTATAAAGTTTGCATTGATATTTTTTTTGATGTTCAAATAATAATGACTCATGGTCATTTTAAACTGAATGACTTATTTCAAAGTCCAATTTTCAATAAAGGTTATGACGTTTTACCTTTTTAATATAAACTATTTCATTGGTTTTACTTTGTTATTGAATATTATTTTTAAACACAAAGACTAATTAATGGCCTCCTTTTAACTAACAAGGTATTGTTTAAATGCACTAATGAATTAAAAGGGTTGTCGCTTACCCTATTTTTAACAAATTTTAAATAATTCTCATATAGTTGGGGCAAAGTTTTTGGTAATGGAGTGACATGATATACAACAATTTGTGAGTTTAGAAAGATGGATTATGCCAAAATATTCAGTTAGCTTTACATCGTATAGTCGATGTTAATCTCCTTTCATTTACTCCTAAAAATTATAATTGTCAATTTCTTTCATTAGATATTGAGTCTTTTTCGTTGAGGGAGTTAAAGATTAAAGCAGATTTTATGAGATTGGATTGAAGTGTGCAACAGATCTTGCCATCTTGGAGTTGTTGTAGGACATGGGTGAATATTAGCATTGGCTAGTATCTCAGACTAAACTTTATGTCGATTGGTTGATAGTAAACTTTATGTCAACAAAGTAATGTTGCTACTTGAGTTGGTAAAGTAGACGCTAGATGGGTATTGTGCCCATGGTCGATGTTAATTAGGTCCCTAGCGTCGGTTTTCCAGTATAAATTAACTAAGGCATATTCTGATTGACTATTTTATTATAGTGATATATTTATATATTTAATCCCTCTTATAATGTTCTATAACACAAGAGGAGAAATTTTAAAAACCACACTGTTATGACCTGATTTATGGTTAACATTGGTTACACGACGTGGAGAAAGGAGTGAGTTTATACCCTCTTCCAATGGTTTGGAGAGGCCGCCATGTTTTTATGGTAAAAACATAAGAAAACACTCTTTTTACCCAATTTTGTTATGGACTGATCTTTTAATTATACTTAAAGCTTGCATGTTTATTTTGTAAATTAATTATTTATAAAGGACAAGAATATATATTTTTTATGTATAACAAGAAATTATATTGCTCATGTCCATTTGGAAATCAAGACTTATATAGTTATTAACATAAAATATATGATGATTGTGTGTGTTTTGATTTTTTTAAGGAATAGAATCACTATATCGCGACCGTTCAAATGATGAGTTAATAGGAAAAAAGAGTACTCACAACCCTTCTTCACTCCTTAATGTGATTATTTTTTATATTTTATATATTTTTAAATTAAGAAAATACTCATGTTTATTTAATTTGACATTAATTATTTCTCTTTATAGGAAATATTTTTTAGTATTGGTATTATTTAAATTAACTATTTATGAAAATATTTTTTTTATTAATCATTTCTGATTTATTGAAAATAACGTTTAACGAATATGATTTGTCATGACCATTCAAATATGACCCGAGGAAAAGAAATAAATGGATCTCACAACAAAGGAACATATGACTTAAATTGCAGAAAAACAATCAAAATTTGGGGATTGGCATAAACTAGTGACATAAGAACTATAGAACAAAAGATAACATCACTATCAATAGAGCTAGGGTGGAAATCCACGAACCACTACCAAACTAGGCATTGATGTATATGCAACTTTTTTTTCTCTCGGGTGTGAATTGGTTGTGCAACTTTTTTTCTCTCGGGTGTGAATTGGTTGTGCAACTTTTTAGAGAGATAATTGGGTTGGCTTAGATGAATGTTTGGGTAGAAAAATAGGTTTTTTCTTGTTTTATAGTGTGTGCTTCAAGTAGAGGCTATGGGGCTTATTTATAGTTGACAATGTGATGTTTTATTATGATAGGAAATATGGCACTTTAAAGAATACTCATAACATACTTCTTAACCCACTGACAAAATTTATTTATTTAAATCAATAAATAAATGACTCTTAATAACCAGTTAGATTTATTCATTTAAGTCAACATATATAATTCTTAAAATTGATACAATTCATTCATATTTTAAAAAAACTCATAACTTCATATTTTAATTTTTATTCATGTTTCACTTTGAATGAGATAAAAATAAGTTTTTACACAAATCCTAAAAATAACTCACATTAATAGAAACCACAGAGATTAATGAGTCAAGGTATGTGAAAATTAGGCCAATTAATAAGTGACATCTACACAATGAAGTAAATTATTATAAAAAATATAAATACTCCAAATATATTTTATGCAAATTCACTATGTCTTAAAAAAATATGAGAATACTACTCTAATAATGTAATAAAGTTAAATTTCTATCATTAAATATATTTCTGAAATAAATCTAACCCATAGAATATAAATATTCACTTGACTACAAGATAACCAATGAAGTAACTTGTTTTTTTTTAAATAAAATAAAATCATAAACTTATTTGATAATAATTCAAAGAGCAATTACCCATATAAAAATCATATTTTTATTTAGATAAATCTATAAAAGTAAATCAAGATTTTTCACTCACATAATAAAAAAATAGAAAATTGTGGGTTTCACAAAAGTTAAGAAAAAGTTACAAATCCAATAAAAATCGACTAGTTCAATGACTCAATTCATCAAATAACAACTAGAAATACGTCCTAAACTACAACCCTAAGACTCTGACTCGTCACTATCATCGGCAAGGGCATTCATCCTTGTAGTGATGTAGCATCGAAACGAGAACAATTCATCCATGATCATCTGGTTAGTAGGCATGATAGCAGATGAGGATGAATCGGCATGGAATGTAGAGAATTGTGGTGCATAAGGGTTATGTTATGGATCAAATCTACATCGATCTTGGTATCCCTGACATCTAGTTCGATCTTGGACTCCCCAACAGTAGAAATACCAAATATGCTTTAGTATGGAAGTGATGATTATAGCATAAGGTAAGGGGCTCTGAGCATCTCTAAAAGACCATATTTGTCACATTATCATCAAAACCCAGTTTATCAAAATGTTATGCTTAATAGCTTATATCATTTGTAGTTCCATATCGCTAATTTGCGAATGATTTGAATATTTTGGAACTATAACATAGCTTATAAGGTAATGTTACAAACGATCCTCTAGATTGAGATTCTAGACATAAAGGATATCTCTACTCTTAACAGTTTCACCTAAATCCCCTTGCTTATGTATTTCCATTTACCTCTTAGAGAATCTACACGTAGAGTAGTAGATTTTTTTCTATCATACGCCTCATGTAAGTACCCAAATTCTACCCTTGAAATATTTTCCTTATTTTAATTCAATCTCATGCGTTTCCTATAAATTACATTTACCAATTGAATAACCTTATTTTAAAATCACATATTCTCCTTCACACTCAAACCATTAACCAACAATGATATTCACAATCGTTTGACAGAAAAACATAATTCATCGAAATGCAGCTCAGTAACGACCGCATACAACTAGCTATGGGTTTCCAAAACACCCATAGCTACAAATATCCAGAGTTACTGTTATCAATGTACAAAAAATCATACCCATAGTTACAAATAGTTAGTTTCCAAAATACAATCAATAGATTTACAAAAATAATTGGCAAGAAGACTTCAAAAACAACAAAAGCCTCTAAGCTCCTAACCAAACCATCTTTACATCTTCCGCCTACCTGCAATGGGATTAACATTGACCATACACAGAAAATACAAAGGAATAAGTCGTTAACGCAATAAAAGTTAATATCCGTTAATCCACATTTTAATAAAGTTAGGTAAACGATTTAAAATCAAATATACTTAAAACCATTTTCATCGTTTATACTTTTGAAAACTATGCTACATAACTTGAGCCAAAGTTTGCTACATTGCTTGATCCAAAGCCGCTACACCCCTTAAGGTTAGCTAAAATCGATTTCTGTTTTCTTTCGAAAACGTGATACATAACTTGAGCCAAAGTTTGCTACATCGCTTGAGCCAAAGCTTGCAACATCGCTTGAGGCAAAGCTTGCTACATCGCTTGAGCCAAAGCTTGCTACCACAAGAGTTTGAAGTACCTATTTGATCGCTTGAGCCAAAGCTTGCTACCACAAGAGTTTGAAGTACCTACATCGCTTTGCCTTAAAAATCTGGAGACACCATCTTTATGGCGTGAGATTTGAAATGTACAACGACCACAAGAGTTTGAAGTACCTATTTGATCAAAAGGAATTGAACATGAGGCATAGGAGATGGATGGAATTCCTTAAGGATTACGACTTTGGGTTGCAGTACCACCCGGGAAAGGCCAATGTAGTGGCAGATGCACTAAGTCGAAAGTCGTTGTACATGTCAGCTTTGATGGTTAGGGAGGAGAAACTGATTGAAGAGTTCAGAGATATGAACTTGGAAGTTCAGATAAAGCCTCATAGTATGATTTTGGGAATGCTTAAAGTCACGAATGAGTTGTTTGAACAAATCTGGACAATGCAAATTGAGGATAGTGAGCTGATGGATAAACGGGATCTGATGATGTGTGGTAAGTATACCAATTTCACATCGGACCTTAGTGGAATGTTGCATTACAAAGGGAGAGTGTGTGTGCCTCGTAATGATAAATTACGGAGGGAGATTTTAGAGGAGTCCCATAAGAGTTAAATGAGTTTTCATCTGGGGACCACGAAAATGTATCAAGATTTGAAAACACTGTTTTGGTGGTCTGGGTTGAAAAGGGATGTGGCCTTGTATGTCTCGAGTTGTTTGGTATGTCAGAAGGCCAAGATTGAACATCAGCGACCAGCTAGAGAATTACAATCCCTAGAAATTCCCGTTTGGAAGTGGGATACTATCTCCATGGATTTTGTGTCTGGTTTTCCGAAGACTCAGAGAGGTTATGATTCAATATGGGTGATCGTGGATCGGCTAACTAAATCTGCTCACTTTCTGCCTTTGAACATGAGATACTCATTAGAGAGATTGGCAGAACTGTATATCCGAGAAATTGTTCGCTTGCATGGAATACCGTCAAGCATTGTGTCGGATAGGGATCCCCGTTTCACTTCAAACTTTTGGACTAGTTTGCAAACCGCTATGGGAACTAAGTTGAAGCTTAGTTCAGCTTATCATCCACAAACGGAAGGTCAATCAGAAAGGACAATACAGTCGTTGGAGGACCTTTTGAGGGCCTGTGTCTTAGAACAACCAGGGAGTTGGGATGACATGTTCCCATTGATCAAATTTACCTACAACAATAGCTTCCATTCGAGTATTGGGATGGCACCTTATGAGGCGTTGTATGGTAGGAAGTGCCGAACTCCAGTGAGTTGGTTCGAAACTGGGGAGAACTTTGTAACGCCCCGAAAATTACTTCAATAATCTTGCTCGAAAATGGGTAAAAAATTTTTTTTTTCAATAATGGAGCCATAACAATTTATGTCCTTATCTTCGTTTCATTTTCGAAACATCACAACCATTACTTCATTAGAAAATGTTGGTACAGGTACAAGGTGGAATCCTAATCGTCGCCCAAATAAAAACTACTACAAAATAAATTCCCTACACAGGTACACTAATCAAAAGTACAAGGGCCTGTGTAGGTATAACAGATTCCCTCAATCCTCCATGCCCCCTCCTGGGACATCGAAAAGTGGTAACTCTGAATCCCGATCGAACGATCCATCTGAACAAACGCGGATAGAAGACAAAAAGAAAGAAGAGAGGGAGTAAAACATCTAATGAAAAACTTATCATTGACGTCATGGAATTACACAGAATAATACACCAAGACAACACAAGAGTACATATATATCATGTGATTATACAAGCACATAAAAATAATGAATGAAATATAAAACTCGAGGATTTAGAAACAATATCGAAGAATATCATGTATGCAATGCGATGCATGAGTCCACCATCCTTACTCCTTTATCCTCCCAATAACTATTCGGAAATAACAGAGAGTACAGGTCCCATAACAAGTCGATTTGAATGCACCAAAATATTCCTCGCAAGGATATATGATCGATCTGTTCCAAAGAACTGTCCATTTCAGGACGGTGTCGTATCAAACACTTTTTGGGCATCCCTCTCATCGATCCTGATTGCAAAGAGGGGTTGTCAGAGATCATCTAGTTTGCGCTGTGAGAACTGTCCGATCCAACAGAATACCTCATCCAGGAATACAAGGGACTCGTCTCACCTAGACTCACGCTCAAGACTTTGCTGACGAATCACCGCCATCGCCGTCCCTCTCAACATCTTGGGGCTCGTTCGTCTCCCGTAAATTTCCTCTCCACTACTTCATTATTCATAATGAGTATGCACACTAGCCAGGTTAGCCAATTAAATCTTTTAATCATTCTTTTAAATGATAGGCCCAACCTAAGACATCTCCCAAAGGAATTCTTCTAGTGGGTCCCGATCTTAACACATATAACAAAAAGAGAGAATAATTTCGGCACCACTACAAACCATCGCTAAATTATCCTGGACGGCTCCTCTAGCCAAGCCTCTTACGGTCAAATAATCTCGTTGCGTGGGCATAATATCACACCCTCGGCCTCGCCTTTAACAAAGCAATTCCTTACTTTTATTACTTTCAAGAATTTCATATAGTTGTTTACCTTTACAAATTCTTGATGGCAAACATGCCATTGGGCTCTCGTATATATGAGAGTTATCATTCCGACGACTTAAAAAGAAGTCATGTCTGTATGGAGCCCGCTCGCTCAAGCGAGAGCTGTCTTGCTCAAGCGAGATGCTTCCATTTTTGAGGCATTTGTGGCTTAAGCGAGAGCTGTCTTGCTTAAGCGAGAAAACAATCAGTTCTCTTGGTGCCTATTTTAGCTCAAGCGAGAGCTGTCTCGCCTCGAGCTAAAACACTCGTTTTCTCTATACAGTTCTCGCTCAATCGAGAGTTGTCTCGGTCAAGCGAGAAGAACCTAAATATCATTTTAATTACTTTTCTCAAGGAAAATATTTCTCATTTATATCAAATGTTTTTAAACCTTGAATTTCAAAATTATCACATACATATCATTCCCATAATAATCATTCAAACATTATAATTCAAGAGTAAACATGATATTTGCATATATAAACAGAACATAAATCGGTATAAGAAATATTGTTGTACTTAATCCAAACAAACATGCAATTGATTAAGTACAAGCTTTCTTAATACCCAGGGCAACTCCAAACTTGTGAGGGAGTTTGGAGGTCCTGATGCATATTCGGACACCACTGTGTCACGATGTTTTCTCCCTCACCTGAGTGTGTCGGGTCGTTAGGTTCTTTGTTTGCAGGTGATTTTACTTGATCTGTTCTCCTCTCGAAATCTTTATTATGCCAAAATAACGTTAATTAGTTAAATGACGATAATTATTATACTTACGAAATAACTTTTTACGCGAAGATAAAACTTCTGATTTAAAATGAATTTAATTGCTTTCGTCCATCCAATTCAAGGTTGAATATCCTTGAATCATCATTTATCATCGAAAGTCTTACAATCAAATAATACTTTTTAAAGTAAAATTTTCAATAAAACTTATACCGAAATTATGTCGTAATCCGTGGATATACACCAGGCTAGTTCCCAGGAAAGAGAGGTGGGTCATAAAGACACCCTTAAATACCAAGTCTTTCCTTAGACAGAACCTTTCTAGACATGTATTCCCACTTCATTTATGTCGTAATCCGTGAATATACATCAGGCTAGTTCCCAGGAAAGAGAGGTGGGTCATAAAGACACCCTTAAATACCAAGTCTTTCCTTAGACAGAACCTTTCTAGACATGTATTCCCACTTCATTGCATTTTTCCGATAATTCATAAATCTTATTTTTTGTAAATAAAACATTTTTACTAAAACCAACCTTTTTAAAATAAGATCATTAAGCTAGACTTATCCTTTTTAAAGTAAGTCAATTTAAACAAAATCAATATTTTTAAATCAATACTTTTTAAGTAAATTTTACCATTTTAAAGTAAGTTCACTTAACTAAGATTCAACATTTTTAAATCATTTTACCATCTAAGACTTCATAACACTTTAAGTTTATAAAGTCAAGACTTTTAGGTAACTCTCATTATTTCAAGTATACTACTAAAACATATTTTCAAGAACATCTTAACACCTCCTAATTTTTTAGGAAAAAACCTCAAGAGTTAGTAAGTGTTATTTTCATAGTCATGAAAAGGAATGACTCTTAATTTAATATTTTACATTAAACATCTTTGAGTTATTCTTACCACTTTAAAGTAAGTCAACTAAAATAAATACAACAATTTTCTATGAACATCTTAACACCTCCTAATATTTTAGGAAAAACCTCAAGGGTTAGTAAGTGTTATTTTCATGGTCATGAAAATAAATCCTAAGGTAAGACTTTCTACTACTTTAATATCTAAAACTTCATAACACTTTAAGTTTATGAAGTCAAGACTTTAATAAATCATCTTTTGTCCCAAATCATTATTTTAACTTGGGAATCAAAGAGTAAAATATGTAAACCACTTTTAAAACATAATACTTTCTAAAAAATGAAATATTTTCAACAACTCATCAACATCATAAACTTTCAAGAATAAAATACAAACTTTTTCCTAAACACATTAAAGGTTCCTTTGATGTTAAAATCATCACCTTTAAACATATTCAAATACTAACAATAATTTCTAATATTTCCAAATAAATAACTCATCTAACCTTGTCCAAAGATATAGTTTTTCCATCTAAGAACAAGGAAGAAATTTCAAGATTTACAAAAGTCAAAAACTACATAAAGGTTCATATGATTTTATTATCATCCCCTTTAGTTATGCTTTCATAAAATACTTAAAGAACAAATATAAACTCTACTTTATGAACAAAATAATAAAAGCTCATAATTTTCTATGAAGTATGAGAAAAAGATGAAGAAGATAAAATAAAAGACTACTTTAGTTTGTATAAGGAATTTAGTGTAAAAATGAGAGGATGGAGTGAGATATTTATAGGAGAGCCTCACCCTCATCAAATCAGAAAATTTAATGCAAAGTAAGTAGCTTTAGACTAGCATAGGTGATGTGTCTAATGGTGGTGGAGTGAGAGGATTTGTTGAGTGTTTTAGGGATTTTTGGAAGCTTTTGCATTACTTGTGTAACAAGTAAGTGGCTCATGAAATGATGACTTCCAACTTTATTGATATGATGTAATTTCCCAATAAATGTCGTGTCCGAATATCTTCGGATAATTTCGTCCGAAAATATACAATCTCCCGATTTTGGTTTACGGTTAGAACTTCGAAACACAGAATTTGGAGTGAAAATATTTAAAAATGCGTTCTGAATGAACTTGATGTCTATCTTGACTCGAAATAATATTTCGAAGCCAATGGTGCAATCGAAATTCGATTCCGAGTTACGGAACTCAAAAACACGTTATTGGGCCGAATTCGGGCTATTTGGGCCCGACGACAATTCAAAAATATTTCGTCACATAAAATTACGAAAATTTACCATAAAATAGGAAATCACAAAACAAGACTAATATTCAACTATGGCTTAGCCTAAATCCACATTGATTAATTTCTACAATTAATCGTTGATAAAATAAATAATTAATAAAAACTCATAAAAATTTATAATTCCAAATCAGAAAATTCGTGGTGTTACAAACTTGATATTGGGTCCCGAATTGGTTCAGGAGACGACGGATAAGATCAAGAAAATCCGGGAGAATATGAGGGTCGCCCAGAGTCGGCAGAAAAGCTACTATGATAAGAGGCGGAAACCTCTTGAATTCAAGGAGGGGGATCATGTTTTCATGAGAGTAGTACCGACTACCGGAATTGGTAGAGTGTTGAAATCCCATAAGCTGACTCCTCGATTTATTGGGCCGTATCAGATATTGAAGAGAATTGGGCCGGTAGCGTATCGTATTGCTTTACCTCCGTTGTTGTCCAATCTCCATAATGTGTTTCATGTGTCTCAGTTGAGGAAATATGTTGGAGATCCATCTCATGTGGTTGAGTCTGAGCAGATAGAGTTGAAGGATAATTTGACTTTTGCGACGTTGTCCGTGAGAATCATGGATACCAGTGTAAATAGATTGAGAGGCAAGGAGATTTCCTTGGTAAAGGTGTTGTGGAGTCAAGTGGACGAAGGAGATGCTACTTGGGAAGTTGAGCAAGAGATGAGGGATGATTACCCTCATTTGTTTGAATCGAGGTATGTTTAATTTTCGAGGACGAAAATTCTTATAAGAGGGGGAGGATTGTAACACCCCAAATTTTAAGTCTTGAAAATCATAGTATCAGCCCTCGGATCCTCGCTTGAACGAGAGATTCTCATTTGAGCGAGAGAAGTTCACCTGGGAGGGTGAAATCCTGGGCTATACTGGAGGATTCTCGCCTGAGCGAGAGTTGTCTCGCCTGGGCGAGAAATGTCATTTTGGGGCTGTTGCCACTGTGAGATTCTCGCTTAAGCGAGAGAGTCATATTTGAGTTTTTAAAATGGGCGGGATTTTCTCGCTTGAGCGAGAATCCCTCGCTTAAGCGAGAACCCGACGAGACAACATTTAATGAGAAACCCCTAAACACAATCTAGGGTTTAGAAAAGAAGAAGAGTGAGAGAAGAGAGCTTTTCAAGGGCACAAAGCTTGGATACTCATCTAAGAGCTTGAGAAGAGGTAAAACTCTAGATTCTAACTCTCTTTTTCTCTCTTAAACTCACTTTGGGGTATGTTGGATCTCTTCTCAAAAATGAAGAAAGCCATGGAAACTCATCCTTTTGAGTGATGGTTCATTTTATGTCATTCTTACCTTGTAAGCTCTTGATTTAGAGATAGTATCTCAAGAATGGAAAGGGTTGTGGGTTGATTCATGAAAACCCCAAAAACCCTAAAAGTGAAAATGTGATAAAAGGAGAGAATGAGCAAAATGCTAGAGGTAGAAGATGAGTTTACCTCCAAATATTGGAATATGAGATGTTTATGCATGTTTTAGATAGTTGAATATTTATGATGAGTATTTTGTATGATTAAAGGATACAATATAAGTTGTTTATGCGATATTTGGAATAAATGACTAACATTGTGATTATGTGGTGGGATGAGGAAAGATCCTAAGGTTGGAGGCGGTGTCGGTGGAACTTGAGAAGTTGCCAAGAACCAAACCCAACACTCACCGAGGTAAGGATAAGTCTTTAATTGTGCATTTGAAATCGAAAAGGTGTATTTTCTGATTGTGCAATGATTGAGTTGTAAAGTACGCATTTAGTATAAACATATATGGGTGTGTTTATATTAAAGTAGGCGTAGGTTTACGGAAAAGAAAGATGTGTACTTCTGGTTATGCGATGATTGAGTTGTGAATCACGTGATTAGTATAAACATATAAGGGTGTGTTTATATTAATGTGGCGTGGATTTACCGGAATCGTTTTATGGTGAAATTAATGAAAAGGAAATATATTTTTAGCTGACCATGAATGGTTAGCGACTCTGGCTTGAGTATATAAGCAAAACTCTGGCTTGAGTATATAAGCAAAACTCTGGCTTGAGTATATAAGCAAAACTCTGGCTTGAGTATATAAGCAAAACTCTGGCTTGAGTATATAAGCAAAACTCTGACTTGAGTATATAAGCACGTTTTATTTTTAAATTGAAATGAGAATCTGCTTTTAGCTAACCCCGAGGGGTGTAGCGACTTTGGCTCAAGTTATGAAGCAAAGTAAAATGAATTTCAAAAATGGTTTACTAACCCAATTTCTAATGTGGATTATTTTATGATGATGTTTATTTGAATTAACGACTTACTCCTTTGTATGTTTTGTACTTGTCATCGATAATCCCATTGCAGATAAACAGGTGACATGAGGGGGAAACTCATTTTTGTGGAGTCTTAGGGAGCTTTACATTTTGGATTCATTTACATGCATTATCTTGTACTTGAGTGCATAGTTGATATTTTGAAATATGATGTAACTAACGATATTGTTATAATTGTAAACTTGAGATTGTAACTCTGGATATGTGTAGCTATGGGTATTTTGGAAACCCATAGCTAATTATATGCGGTGGTTACACGGTTTAATTAATGCGAATTATGTTTTTCTGTCGAATGACTTTGTATGTTAATATTGAGGTAGAACGCGAAGAGGAAAATAAGAAGTTAATGAATGATGTCGATTGGTAATGTGAGTTAAGAAGAGATTGCATGTAATTGAACTAAATCAAAAAAAAAATTCAAGGGTAGAATTTCGGTCCTTACACCTCGATTCGAACAAATGAGGGTAATCCTCCCTCATATCGCGTTCCACCTCCCAAGTTGCATCCCCCTCGTCTACTTGACTCCACAGTACTTTCACCATAGGAATCTCTTTGCCTCTTAATCTTTTAACACCGGTATCCATGATTCTCACGTGCAACGTCGAAAAAGTCAAGTTGTCCTAAACTCTATCTGATCGGACTCAACCACATGAGATGGATCCCCAACATATTTCCTCAACTGAGACACATGAAACACATTGTGAAGATTCGACTTCAACGGAGGTAAAGCAATCCAATATGTTACCGGCCCAATCCTCTTCAATACTTGATACAGCCCAATAAATCGCAGAGTTAGTTTATGAGACTTCAACACTCTACTAATCCCGGTAGTCGGGACTACTCTCACAAAAACATGATCTCCCTCATTAAACTCAAGAGGTTTCCGCCTCTTATCGTAATAGCTTTTCTGTCGACTCTAGGCTATTCTCATATTCTCCCAGATCTTCTTGATCTTCTTCGGTGTCTGTTGGACCAGCTCGGGTCCTAATATCAAGTTCTCTCCAGTTTCAAACCAACTTACTGGAGTTCGGCACTTCCTACCATACAATGCCTCATAAGGTGCCATTCCAATACTCGAGTGGAAGCTATTGTTGTAGGTGAATTTAATCAAAGGCAACATGTTATCCCAACTCCCCGGTTGTTCCAAGACACAAGCCCTCAAAAGATCCTCTAATGACTGTATAGTCCTTTCCGATTGACCGTCCGTTTGTGGATGATAAGCTGAACTCAACTTCAACTTAGTTCCCAATGTGGACTGCAAACTAGTCCAAAAGTTTAAAGTGAAACAGGGATCTCTATCCGATACAATGATCGACGGTATCCCATGCAAACGAACTATTTCCCGGATATACAGTTCCGCCAATCGTTCTAGGGAGTATTTCATGTTCATCGGCAAGAAATGAGCAAACTTAGTCAATCGATCCACTATTACCCATATCGAGTCATACCCTTTCTGAGTCCTCGGAAAACCCGACACAAAATCCATGGAGATACTATCCCACTTCCAAACGAGAATTTCTAGGGATTGTAACTCTCCCGCTGGTCGCTGATGCTCAATCTTGGCTTTCTGACATACCAAACAACTCGATACATACAAAGCCACATCTCTCTTCAATCCAGACCACCAAAACAACTTCTTCAAATCTTGGTACATCTTGGTAGTTCCTGAGTGAAAACTCATCTTGCTCTTATGGGACTCCTCTAAAATGCTTTTCCGTAATGCCTCATCACGAGGCACACAAACTCTCCCTTTGTAACACAATAGCCCACTCGGGTCCGATGTGAAATCAGTTTCCTTGCCACTTAGCATCAAATCTCGTTTAGCCATTAATTCGATATCTTCAACTTGCTTTACCCAGATATGATCAAACAATTCATTGGTGACCTTCAGCATCCCTATCATCATACTATGAGGCCTTATCCGAACATCCAAGTTCATATCCCTGAACTCCTCAATCAGTTTTCCCTCTCTAACCATCAAACCCGACATATGTAAAGACTTCCGACTTAGGGCATCGGCCACCACATTGGCCTTTCCAGGATGATACTGCAACCCAAAATCGTAATCCATAAGGAATTCCATCCACCTTCTCTGTCTCATGTTCAATTCTTTTTTATCAAACAGGTACTTCAAACTCTTGTGGTCGTTGTATACCTCAAATCCAATGCCATAAAGATGGTGCCTCCACATTTTTAAGGCAAAGACCACTGCAGCTAATTCCAAATCGTGGGTAGGGTAGTTTTGCTCATGTGTCCTCAACTTTCGAGAAGCATAGGCAACAACCTTCCCTTCTTGCATCAACACACAACCCAAACCTTGTTTGGAAGCATCACAATAAACATTGAAGTCTCGATCAGTACAAGGAAGAACCAACACTGGCGCCGTAGTCAACCTTCGTTTCAACATTTGAAAGCTTTCTTCACAATTAAGTGTCCACACGTACGGTTCCCATTTCCTAGTGAGCCTGGTCAATGGTAGTGCCAATTTCGAAAATCCCTCAATGAATTTCTGATAATAACCAGCTAAACCCAGAAAACTCTTGATCTCAGTAACTGACTTGGGCACCACCCATTCCATAACCGCTTCCACTTTAGAAGGGTCTACTGCTACTCATTCCTTGGATATTACATGTCCAAGAAAGTTTACCGATTCCAACCAGAAATCGCATTTTGACAGCTTCGCATACAACTGATTCTTACTAAGAAGTTCTAGAACAATCCTCAGGTGCTCAGCATGTTCCTCTCGGCTTTTGGAGTAAACCAGAATGTAATCAATAAATACCACTACAAATGAATCCAAATACGGATGAAAAATCTGATTCATGTAGTCGGTAAATATTGCTGGGGCATTCGTTACACCAAAAGGCATAACCAAATATTCAAAATGTCCATACCTTGTCCTAAAAGCAGTTTTAGGAATATCTTCCGACTTCACACGAAGTTGGTGGTAACCTGGCCGAAGATCAATCTTTTAGAACACTACCGCCCCTCTCAACTGATCCATCAAGTTATCAATCCGAGGCAACATTTACTTGTTCTTAATAGTAACCTTATTCAACTGTCTGTAGTCGTTACATAACCGCATACTGCCATCTTTCTTCTTAACCAAAAAAATAGGCGCACCCTACGGCGAGACACTAGGACAAATAAACTTCTTTACCAACAAGTCCTCAACCTGCTTTTTCAACTCAGCTAACTCTAACGGTGCCATCCTATAAGGAGCTATAGAGATGGGTCCCGTTCCAGGTACGAAATCAATAGAGAATTCCACTTTTCTCACTGGAGGCAATTCCGGAATATCACCAGGAAAAACCTCAAGAAACTCACAAACTATCGGAATGTCCTCAACTTTGGGTTTCTCAATACCCTCTAGGGATGCCAACAACATAAACACGACTCCTCCCTCCCTACAGGAAGTCCTGACTTCCTTTGCCGATAACAGCTTCATATAACTAACCCCATCAGAAATCTCACTTGTATTCCCGAATACCACGGTCTTATAAGCACAATTAAGCACCACATGATTTGCCGACAACTAGTCCATTCCCAGAGTTAGATCTAATTGGGATAGTGGTAAGCAGATTAAATTCACGGTAAAAGTCCTATCGTTTACCACTACTAGACACCGAGACACAACCGTCGACACCACCACAGGCACATTAGTTGGGGTGGATAAGACCAAGTCGAAAGGCAACGACTCAGTTTGCAATTTCAGTCTATCCACGCATTCAATAGATACAAAGGAGTGTGTCGTTAAACAACACCATGCAATTACTGAAGGAGTTTTAATTTCAGTCTATCCCGAATTAAACAACACTAAAGGAGGAATACCTGCCACCATGCAATTACCTTTAATCAGACCATCTACACCCGACGCCTCTGCACCACTTATGGTGAACACTCTGCCAGTGGATCGAGGTCGTTCAGCCCTCACAATATTCACACTCTGCTGTAGCTTAGGACAATATCTCTTGACATGCCCAACCTTCTTGCAGTAAAAGCAGGTAAATGTCGTTCCGGGGCAAAAGTCACCGACATGAGTTCGGCACATTTGCCGCATAAAGATGGAGAGTTCAACCGTGACCCTCCGGCATTGACATGAGTCCTCGGCCCATGTGAAGTATAACCCCGATTACCCATCGGGGGAGAGTAAGGCTTTCGTTCCTCTTGAAACTCATTGCCCTTCCCTTTCCCGTGCGAGAAGTTCCGTTGAGGCCCAAAGTGTTTGGGAGGAATCACCTTAGATGCCGCCGCTTCATCGGCTGCCAAATCATCCTCATACACCCTACATTTGTTCACTAAGGTAGGGAAGTCAGCAATCTCTTAGTGCCCAAACATACTTTTCAACTTGGGTTTCAAACCCGATTCGAACTTGACGCATTTGGACCTTCCGTCCATTTCCAATTCGGCGTAAGGACAAAACCGAGCCAATTCTTCAAACTTGGCCGTGTAGTCCCCCACCGACATGTTCCCCTGCTCCAGCTTCAGAAACTCCATCTCTTTCTTCCTTTTCAAGTCAGCGGGAAAGTATTTGTGAAGGAATTTCTCCTTGAATGTACCCCATGAGATCAGTTGTCCTTCAGCTTCCATTTGACGCTGAGTAAATTCCCACCATTTCTCGGCCTCCGTCACTAGCATATAAGTGGCATATGCTAATTTCTGAGCCTCCGTAAAGTTCATGGCTCTGAAGATCCGCTCCACCCTTAGGCCACAGGATTAACTATGCTCTGATACCATATTGTAAGGATCCAAATTCTACCCTTGAAAATTTTTCCTTATTTTAATTCAATCTCATGTGTTTCCTATAAATTACATTTACCAATTGAATAACCTTATTTTAAAATCACATATTCTCCTTTACACTCAAACCATTAACCAACAATGATATGCACACTCGTTTGACGGAAAAACATAATTAATCGAAATGCAGCTCAGTAAGGACCG
Source organism: Lupinus albus (assembly GCA_009771035.1). NCBI lineage: Eukaryota > Viridiplantae > Streptophyta > Magnoliopsida > Fabales > Fabaceae > Lupinus > Lupinus albus. The sequence continues at coordinate 6,987,477 of CM020010.1, forward strand.
AAATTCTACCCTTGATAGTTTTTCCTTTATTTTAATCCTTTCATGCATACCTTCATCATCCTACTTTATCTCTCATTAATCACTCCGTAAAACCACTTTTTAACATATTATATTACCATACATTCTATATTGCGGAAAAACATAATTCATTCAATTGAACCCTAGTGACTACCGCATAAAACTAGCTATCGGTTTCCAAAATACCCATAGCTACGAATATTCAGAGTTACAATACATCAGGTAAGTTATGTAACACCTCAATTTTTGTTTTCGGATTGATTGGAAAACTTAGGGTGTTGAGGTGCATGCTTGACCATTCTCTCTTGGACGAGAGGGTCTCTCCTAAGCGATGGAATCAACGTTTTAAGTTTGAGAAGTATAGGAACCTCGCCCAAGCGAAGAAGTGGTCGTTTGAGCGAAAGTGAAATTTGGAAAAGCTGTCAAATTCTAGCTCGAGCTAGGATTTTCGCACAGGCTAGAGGGGGCCTTAGCATACTGCCGATTCTCGCCCGAGCGAGAAATCTGCGCCCGAGCGAGAGCTTTCCAGTGTGAAATGTGAAAAAGTCGCGAAATTCTCACCCAAGCGAGCCGTTCTCGCCCGGGCGAGAGCGTCAGAGCTATAAAAGTGAAAAAGGGGATCTAGAAACCCTAATCTTCATTTTATTTTTCCCCCTTTCTCTCCCAACGGTGGCTCCACCCAAATGGACCATTTTTCCCTCCACTAAGCCTCAAAGCTCATTAAAACCTTCCTCTTGCTTCATGGTGACATATTTGGAAAAGCTTGGAGGTGAAAGAGCAACAATGGAGGTTGGAGGAGATGAAGGGAGATGTGGCTCTTTTGCGGAGCAACGGAGCTTACGCAACCTAAGGTGAGGGAGAATACCATTGTGGTCTTAGAGTATTTCATTAGAGTCATCATCTTCGATTTCCCTCAAGAATCAGAACATATTAACGGATAGAAACTCTTTTGAGTGTTTGTGGTCCATGTAAGAGTCTTTATTTTACATGAGGATGTATTAGCCATAAAAGTGGAGATATATGATTAGGAAAACTGTTTATTTAGATAAAACACAATATGCTCACTTATGGTAATACGCCGTCATGAACGATTATGCTAACGTTAATGTGTTATATGATGAAAAATATGTTGTGTGTGGTTTGTTTATGATAATGGTGTGTTATGAGTGTTGATGTGTTATAAGTGATGGGTGTTTATTGTTATAAACATATATCGGTATGTTTGTAGCAATGATGGTGTGGTAAGTTGTTTAACGACAACAAATGGATATGCTTATGTTGTATGATAATGATTGGGTTGTGAGCTATTTATACGTAGTAAGGGATAATTATTTTCATTATATTTAAGATGATGCAACTATATTATGCGTGTAAATGGACGTGGTTGTGATATAATGTAAAATGGAACACCTTTGTGGTGAAGTGTTGCCCGTAGTGGTAATGGAACACCTTTGTGGTGAAGTGTTGCCCGTAGTGGTAAAGGAACATCTTTGTGGTGAAGTGTTGCTCGTAGTGGTAATGGAACACCTTTGTGGTAAAGTGTTGCCCGTAGTGGTAATGGAACACCTTTGTGGTGAAGTGTTGCCCGTAGTTGTAATGGAACACCTTTGTGGTGTAGTGTTGCCCGTAGAGGTAATGGATCACTTTTGTGGTGTAGTGTTGCCCGTAGAGGTAATGGATCACTTTTGTGGTGTAGTGTTGCCCGTAGAGGTAATGGATCACCTTTGTGGTGTAGTGTTGCCCGTAGTGGTAATAGATCACCCTTGAGGTGTAGAACTGCCGGTTGAGGCAATGGATCACTTTTGTGATGTAGACTTACCCTTTGTGGTATTGGATTATCTGTGTGGTGTACACGGATGGAATGTGGATAAAGTTGAGAAGAATAAATATGCACATTATAGAACATGTATATTATGGGATATATGTGTATTATAAGGTGAATATGGAGAAATATGAGAAGAATAAATATGCACACTATAGAACATATATATTATGGGATATATGTGTACTATAGGGTGAATATGGATAATATGTGATGAATAAATATGCACACTATAGAACATATATATTATGGGATATATGTGTACTATAGGGTGAATATGGATAATATGTGATGAATAAATATGCACACTATAGAACATTTATATTATGGGATATTTGTGTACTATAGGGTGAATATGGATAATATGTGATGAATAAATATGCACACTATAGAACATATATATTATGGGATCTATGTGTACTATAGGGTGAATATGGATAATATGTGATGAATAAATATGCACACTATAGAACATATATATTATGGGATATATAGGTACTATAGGGTGAATATGGACAGTATGGAGAATGAATTAGACCTGCCCTAGATGTAGTATTGCGTGTTATGATGTTGTTGTAGGAATATGAGTACGGTATAGATTGATCGTGACAATGATATGAGGAATGTACAAATTGTATGTGATATGTGGCGTTGATATTGGCCTTGATAGGATGTGATACTGTGGGCTCCAGTTATGTAGCGACACCCTGGCTCGGGTTAAGGATGCGATACTCTGGGCTCCAATTATGTAGCGACTCCCTGGCTCGGGTTAAGGATGCGATGTCGTGGGCTCCGGCTATATAGCGACACCCCGACACGGGTTATGTAGCAATGTAGAGTTACCTATTGGTAACAACTATTTGTAGCTATGTATGAGTTATCTTTTGGTAACGGCTAATCGTAGCCATGTATGAGTTGCCCTTTTGGGTGTGGTATTGGATCACCCTTCGTGGTGTAGACTTTTCCTATGTGGTATTGGCTCTTGGAGCAATGGATGATTAGTTCCTTGGGTGTAGTATTGTTTTGGAAGTATGGCGTTTCTAGGAAAAGTGTTTTAATGCTAGGTAAGTATGATATAGCTTGAGTATAGCATTGCGGTTGTTTATTGAAGAGATTATTGTGTGGTGATCTTGATGAAGATCGAGTTGGGTAAATGGTATGTTGCACAGATTTGAATGAATCGTCTAGATGAGATATGATGAGTATGCTAATTGGATAAATGAGCATTATGTGGTATAATGTGTTGATTGGTATATGTTTAATATGATTAATGTTAGACGTTGTATAGGTTTAATACTTTAATGTCATTACTCCATGTAATTCAACGCTACGGTCGCCGTAGTGGTTCTTACTCCCTTTTGTCTCTTCTTGTATGTGTATGTATTGGAATCCAGGTGGTAGCGGTAGCGCATTGGACGCTTGTAGAGAAGAGTACAAATTAGAGTAGTTGCTTTATGTAAATGGTATGTTGCACAAATATGGTATATGATTTATGTATGTAATATGAGATTGATTAATGATTGTAATAAAAGTATTATTTGAGAAAGGATAATTGTATATCTTATGTAATTAAAAGGAAGTGATAATGACATGTTTTAATGAAGTGAACGATTGATTATTTCCGCACCTGAAAGATGATTTGAACTTATATATATATTCAATCAGGTTTTCTAAATCGTTCGAGTAATGTCTTTCAAAAGTAATCAATTTGCTTTCATAAATAAAGTTAGAAAAATTTAGGGTATAATTTGGGTCGTCATAAGTTATATGTAACGACCCGATTTTCTACCCTTGAAATTTTTTCTCATTTTAATTCAATTCCATGCAATCACTCATAACTCACATTACCAATTTAATATCCTTACTCCAAAATCTTATTTCTCTCCTCACACTCAATCCATGAATCAATAATGTCATACATAATCATTTTAATTAGAAGTCCTCATGAATCATTCCTTGAACAAATCTTTTAACCTATTATATTATCATCCAATTCATATTGCAGAAAAACATAATTCATTCATATCATTCCCTATGAGTACTAAGACCTCAAAGATTATGATCCTCCAAAATAACATTACGCATGGTTACAAATATTCAACTAATAGTTAGCCATGGTTACAAATATTTAAATCCACAAGTAGTCATTTAGAATACGAAACATAAATAGTGAATCCGAAGTCTAAAGCTCCTAAAGCTCCCGACCTAGCATACTTCATTCATCTATTTACCTGCAATGGGATTATCAATGACAAAAGTACAAAACACACAAAGGAGTAAGTCGTTAATTCAATATACGTCATTATAAGATAATCCACATTAGAAAAAGGGGTTAGTAAACCATTTGTTTTATAAATTCATTTTGTGCTACATTACTTGAGCCAAAGTTTTGCTACATAGCTTGAGCCAAAGCGTTGCTACATAACTTGAGTCAAAGTATTGCTACATAACTTGAGCCAAAGTTTTGCTACATAACTTGAGCTGAAGTATTGCTACATAGCTTGAGCCAAAGCATTGCTACATAACTTGAGCCAAAGTATTGCTACATCGTTTGAGCAAAGCATTGCTACATAACTTGAGCCAAAGTATTGCTTCATAACTTGAGACAAAGTGTTGCTACATAGCTTGAGACAAAGCATTGCTACATAACTTGAGCCAAAGTATTGCTTCATAACTTGAGCCAAAGTGTTGCTACATAGCTTGAGCCAAAACATTGCTACATAACTTGAGCCAAAGTATTGCTTCATAACTTGAGCCAAAGTGTTGCTACATAGCTTGAGCCAAAGCATTGCTACATAACTTGAGCCAAAGTATTGCTTCATAACTTGAGCCAAAGTGTTGCTACATAGCTTGAGCCAAAGCATTGCTACATAACTTGAGCCAAAGTATTGCTACATAGCTTGAGCCAAAGCATTGCTACATAACTTGAGCCAAAGCATTGCTACATAACTTGAGCCAAAGTATTGCTTCATAACTTGAGGCGAAGCATTGCTACATAACTTGAGCCAAAGTATTGCTTCATAACTTGAGCCAAAGTCGCTAACCATTCATGGTCGGCTAAAAATATATTTTCTTTCCATCGAATTCACCATCAATCATTCCCTGTAAATCCACGCCATCTTTAGTATAAACACACCCATATATGTTTATGCTAAACACGTGATTTACAATATAATTATGGCATAACCCGTAAACACACACATTTTCCTTTTCCGTAAATCTACGCCTTCTTTAATATAAACACACTCATATATGTTTATATTAAATGCGTAATGTATAACTTAGTCTTTGCATAACCAGAACATACACATTTTCTATTTCAAATGCAAAATTAAAGACTTATCCTTACCTTGGTGAGTATTGGGGTTCGGTTCTTGGCAACTCCTCGAGTTCTACCTACACCACCTCCAACCTTAGGATCTTTCCTCATCCCACCACATAACACAATGTTAGTCATTTATTCCAAATATTACATAAACAACTTATTTTGCATCATTTAATCATACAAAATATTCATCATCAATATTCAACCATCTAAAACATGCATAACATCTCATATTTCAATATTTGGGGGTAAACTCATCTTCTAACTCTAACATTTTACCTATTCTCTCCTTTTACCACATTTTCACTTTTAGGGTTTTTGGGGTTTTCATGAATCAACCCACACCCCTTTCCATTCTTGAGATACTATCTCTAAACCAAGAGTTTGCAAGATAAAAACAACATAAAACGAACCATAACTCTAAAGGATGAGTTTCCATGGTTTCTCATGTTTTGAAAATAAATCCAACATACCCAAAACAAGTTAGAGAGGAAGAAGAAGAGTTAGGAACAAGAGGTTTACCTCTTCTCAAGCTCTAAGATGAGTCCTAAGGCTCCTTGCTCTTGAAAAGCTCTCTTCTCTCTCTTCTCTTCGAAGTTCTCACCCTAAAATGTGTTTTGGGTTTCTATTTTATAGACACAGCGATAAGTGTAATCGATTACAAGTATAGTGTAATCGATTACACTGTGTAAATTACAGAGGCATCGTCACAATGTAATCGATTACCAACATGGTGTAATCGATTACATTAATACGATGTAATCGATTACCAGCATTTTGTAATCGATTACATTAATACGATGTAATCGATTACCAGCATTTTGTAATTGATTACACAGTGTAAATTACAAAGGCATCGTCGCGATGTAATCGATTACCAACATGGTGTAATCGATTACATTGTGTCAGATGTACATATCTGATGCTTTTAATATGTTGTAATCGATTACGAGTGTAGTGTAATCGATTACATAATGTAAAATACACATATCTGATGCTTTTATCAGCATGTAATCGATTACCAGGACTGTGTAATCGATTACATCATGCAAAATACAAATATCTGATGCTTTTATCAGCATGTGATCGATTACTGAGACTGTATAATCGATTACACTGCCCAAAATTGCCATCATTTCTCGCTCAGGCGAGAATCTCTCGCTCAAGCGAGACTTCCAGGACTGATACTCTAATCTTTAAAGACTAAAATTCGGGGTGTTACATTATATATCCATAGTTACAAAATATTCCAAGTAATCCAATAAGCACTCATGTACAAAATAGTGCTAATAATTGAATTCCAAAACATAAAGCTCCTAAGCTTCCAAAAATAAGACCACCTCATGTCACCTATTTATCTGCAATGGGATTATCAATGACGAACACAAAAACACATAAAGGACATAAAGGAGTAAGTCATTAATTCAATAAATATCATTATAAGATAATCCACATTAGAAAAAGGTTAGTAAATCACTTTGAAATTCATTTTCCGTGCTACATCACTCGAGCCAAAGTCACTACACCCCTTAGGGTTAGTTAAAAGCGATTTCTCATCTCTTTTACAAAGAAAACATGCCACATAAACTCGGGCCGAAGTTTTGCTACATAAACTCGGGCCGAAGTGTTGCTACATAACTCGAGCCGAAGTCGCTACACCACTTAGGGTTAGCTAAAAGCAATTTCTCATCTCTTTTATAAAGAAAATATGCCACATAAACTCGGGCCGAAGTGTTGCCACATAAACTCGGGCCGAAGTGTTGCCACATAAACTCGGGCCGAAGTGTTGCCACATAAACTCGGGCCGAAGTGTTGCCACATAAACTCGGGCCGAAGTGTTGCCACATAAAATCGGGTCGAAGTGTTGCCACATAAACTCGGACCGAAGTCGCTAACCATTTATAATCGGCTAAAAATATATTTACTTTTTCATTGATTTCACTATCAATCATATCCAGTGAATCCACGCAATCCTTATTACAAACATACCCATATATGTTTATAATAAATACGTGATTCACCAATTAATCCTTGCACAACCAGAAAATACACACATTTTCCATTTCAATTGTACAAATTAAAGACTTATCCACCGACACCGCCGCCAACTCTAGGATCTTTCCTCATTCCCACCATACAACACAATGTTAGTCATTTATTCCAAATTTCACATAAACAACTTATATTGCATCATTTAACCATACAAGATATTCATCATATTTTCAATGTTGCTAAATTACTTTCATCATAAGTTTACAACATCTAAAACATACATATTCATCTCACATTCTCAACATTAGAAAGTAAACTCATCTTCTACTTCTAACATTTTACCCATTTTCACTTTAGGGTTTTGGGGTTTTCATGAATCAGCCCACAAACCCTCTCCTTTCTTGAAATACTAACTCTATACCAAGAGTTTACAAGATAAAATCACATAAAACGAACCATAACTCAAAAGGGTGAGTTTCCATGGTTTCTCTCATTTTGAGAAGAGATCCAACATACCCAAAACAAGTTTCAAAGGGAAGAAGAGAGTTAGGAATAAGAGATCTACCTCTTCTCAAGCTTCTAAATGACTCACAAGCCTTCTTGCTCTTGAAAATGCTCCATTCTCTCACTTCTCTTTAGGTTAACCCTCATAAATGTGTTTGGATTCCCCTATTTAATGTAACAGCGTCGGGTTCTCGCTTAAGCGAGCCCTTTCTCGCTCAAGCGAGAAAATCCCGCCTATTTTAAAAACTCAGATCTGACCCTCTCGCTCAAGCGAGAGATTCTCGCTCAAGCGAGAATCTCACAGTATCCACAGTCCCAAAATGCCATTTCTCGCCCAAGCGAGACAACTCTCGCTCAGGCGAGAATCCTCTAGTATAGCCCAGGATTTCACCCTCTCATGTGAGCCTTTGTCGCCCAGGCGAGAATCTCTCGCTCAAACTAGGATCCTAGGACTGATACTATAATTTTAAAGACTTAAATTTAGGGTGTTACATTATCCATGTACAAAAAATCATACCCATAGTTACAAATAGTCAGTTTCCAAAATACAATCAATAGATTTACAAAAAGAATTGGCAAGAAGACTTCAAAAACAACAAAAGCCTCTAAGCTCCTAACCAAACCATCTTTACATCTTCCGCCTACCTGCAATGGGATTAACATTGACCATACACCGAAAACACAAATGAATCAGTCGTTAACTCAATAAAAGTCAATATCCGTTAATCCACATTTTAATAAAGTTAGGTAAACGATTTAAAATCAAATATACTTAAAATCATTTTCATCGTTTATACTTTTGAAAACCATGCTACATAATTGGAGCCAAAGTTTGCTACATTGCTTGAGCCAAAGCCGCTAGACCCCTTAAGGTTAGCTAAAACCGATTTCTCTTTTCTTTCGAAAACGTGCTACATAACTTGAGCCAAAGTTTAATACATCGCTTGAGCCAAAGCTTGCTACATCGCTTGAGCTAAAGATTGCTACATCGCTTGAGCCAAAGCTTGCTACATCGCTCGAGCCAAAGCTTTCTACATTGCTTGAGCCAAAGCTTGCTACATTACTTGAGCCAAAGTCGCTAACTAATCATGGTCGGCTAAAAACGAGTTTTCTTTTCATTGACACTCTATCAATTCATACACAGTAAATCCACGCCATCATTATTACAAACATACCCATATATGTTTATAATAATTAAGTGGTTCACAATTGATTCATTATCCACAACCAGCAAATCCACGCATTTTCTAACACAATGCATAAGTTAAAGACTTATCCTTATCTCGGTGAGTGTTGGGTTTGGTTCTTGGCAACTTCGCAAGTTCCACCGACACCGCCTCCAACTTTAGGATCATTCCTCATTCCTACCATATAACACAATGTTAGTCATTTATTCTAAATAACATATAAACAACTTATATTGCATCATTTAACCATATAAGATATTCATCATATTTTCGATGTTTCTAAACTACTTTCATTGTAAGTTTACAACCATCTAAAACATGCATATTCATCTCATATTTCAACATTAGAATACTTAATCATCTTCTATCTCTAGCATTTTACCCATTTTCCACTTTAACCACATTTTCACTTTAGGGTTTTGGGGTTTTCACGAATCAACCCACAAACCCATTCCATTCTTGAAATACTTACTCTAAACCAAGAGTTTACAAGATAAAAACAACCTAAAACGAACCATAACTCAAAAGGGCGATTTTCCATGGTTTTACACATTTTGAGAAGAGATCCAACATACAAAAAATGGGTTTCAAAGAGAAGAAGAGAGTAAGAATCAAGAGTTTTACCTCTTCTCATGCTCTTGGACGAGAATCAAAGCTCCTAGACCTTGGGAATACTCTCTTCTCTCACCTCTCTTCAAATCTTAACCTAAAAATGTATTTGGGGTTTTCCTCATTTAATGCTCTCGTCGTGCTCTCGCTTATGCGAGCTCATTCTCGCTCAAGCGAGAAAATCCCGCCCATTTTAAAAACTCAGATATGACCCTCTCGCCCAGATGAGGCATCTCTCGCTCAAGTGAGGATCCTCTCGCTCAAGCGAGGATCTTACAGCCTCGACAGGTCCAAAATGTCATTTTTCTCGCCCAGGCTAGCCAACTCTCGCTCAGGCGAAAATCCTTCAGTATAGCCCAGGATTTCACCCTGCCAGGTGAGCCTTTCTCGCCCAGGCGAGAATCCCTCGCTCAAGCGAGAATTCCAGGACTTATACTATAATTTTAAAGAATGAAATTAAGGGTGTTACACCTCCCAATCACACTAAATTGAAAGTCCTCAAGTCTAAGAATATGTATTTTCCCTTGACTGGGGAGGTCAAATTATTTTCATTAGGTTCAAGTTGCAGTAGAGTACACGCACAAGTTTAGGGTAGTAGGTACAATGTTCTTCATAGAACATAAACAAATTTTGTTGCCTTAGGAGGGTGGGAAATTAAAATCATCAGACTCGAAATAGCGTAACTTATTATACTTGGGAGCGAATATTTGAATCCCTAAAAAGTGCTCTAAGAACATGGTTCGATGCTCATCAGTTGCAAGAAGTCATGTCAAATCCAACTGATTAGTTTATGAAGAAGTTGGTTGCTTCCTCTTAGAAACATTGGTACGTTGTTTTTTGACTCTTGATGAATAAGCCATGAATTTGTGGTTTTGAAATTTTAGGTTCTTGAGATTGGAGAAATTTATGGTTTTTGATTGAGTGCTCTATAATTGAAAGTGAAGGTTGTCATGAGTTTAGAAATAAAAATGTGATAAAAATCGACACAAATTTTAATCAAAATGAGTAAGAAATGAAGTTTTTGAAAAATGGAAGGGGTGACCACGATTTAGAGGGTTTTGAGGAAGAGGATGAAGTCTATGAAAATAGAAGGAACCACATAAATATTGCATAGAGTAATCTATTACTCAATCTAGAGTAATCGGTTACTCATAGTGAAAATGACTAGTTTTCAAAAACTCAACTTTGCATAATTGGTTACTCTCTAGAGTAATCTGTTACCCAAGCTTAGTGTCTAATCCATAAATCGGTTACTCCTTAGAGTAATCAGTTACTATCCTCATTTCTTGAATCCCTCTACAGTAATCGATTACATACCCCGGAATATGAAAATTTTAGGAAAAAATAAGCATGTTAAAGAACAAGTAAGCATGCAATATACATAATGAAGGAAACATATAATCATATGAACACTAAGACAAGTTAGCTTCATCAAGAATACCTAATTCTCGTCTAATTTTATAGAAAGGTTCTTTAGCCAAAGGTTTTGAAAATATGTCTGCTACTTGATCATGTATATCAACAAATTCTAAGAGTACATCATTCTTTTGGACAAGGTCCCTAAGGAAGTGATGTCAATCGCAAGGATCCAGACACATGCATGTGGTGATTGATTGTGATAGGTGACATTTATAATGTTTTTTGTATCATATATTCATTACGCAAAAACTCACATTTAACAACGTTTATTCAACAACGCCCGTGTGTTTAATGTCGTTAAATGAAAGGAGAAAGGGAATCAATAGTGTTCGATGAAGCAAGCACTGTTAAATGTGATAGGTGGATATATAATCAATAGTGTCCAATGAAATAGGCATTGTTGATTTTATGGCATAAAGATTCAACAGCTCTTAGTGAAGAGAATGATATTCAACGTCACATATTCAACAGTGCTTTATATAATGAGATTTATTGAATCAAGTATTGAGTTTTGGTATTTCATGTAGATTTATTGAATCCACTACCACTTCGGTTAGGCAATTTCCCTTAATGATCCACTACCACTTCGGGTAGGTCATATACAATACCACTTCGGGTAGGTCATATACAATACCACATAGGGCAAGTCATACACAATACCACATAGGGCAAGTCATACGCAATACCACATAGGGCAAGTCATACACAATACCACATAGGGCAAGTCATACACAATACCACATAGGGCAAGTCATACACAATACCACATAGGGCAAGTCATACACAATACCACATAGGGCAAGTCATACGCAATACCACATAGGGCAAGTCATACGCAATACCACATAGGGCAAGTCATACGCAATACCACATAGGGCAAGTCATACACAATACCACATAGGGCAAGTCATACGCAATACCACATAGGGCAAGTCATACGCAATACCACATAGGGCAAGTCATACGCAATACCACATAGGGCAAGTCATACACAATACCACATAGGGCAAGTCATACGCAATACCACATAGGGCAAGTCATACACAATACCACATAGGGCAAGTCATACACAATACCACATAGGGCAAGTCATACGCAATACCACATAGGGCAAGTCATATACAATACCACATAGGGCAAGTCATACACAATACCACATAGGGCAAGTCATACGCAATACCACATAGGGCAAGTCATATACAATACCACATAGGGCAAGTCATACACAATACTTCGCTACCATTCCCAGTAGGATAACAATAACAGTCCACTACCACTCCGGGTAGGACACCATAACAGTCCGCTACCACTCCGGGTAGGACACAATAAACAGTTCACTACCACTCAGGGTAGGACACGATAAATAGTTCACTACCACTCCGGGTAGGATACAATGATAAACCACTACCTCCTCGGGTAGGGTAACAACCATAAACTTACCAACACGTTACCTCTTTCACATACCTCATTCACATAAGTGAGTATGAATTAGAGCCACTTATCCCTTACCTTGGTGAGCGTTGGGGATCGGTTCCGAGTAACTTTAAAAGTCTCCTCCGCGATTTCCTCAAACCTTAGGATCTTTCCTCATTTCCACCAATAACAACAATGTTAGTCATTTATTCCAAATATCACATAAACAACTTACTTTGCATCATTTAATCATACAAAATATTCAACCATCTAAAACATGCATAACATCTCATATTTCAATATTTCCAAAACTACTTCAATACAAGTTTCTAAATATCAAAGCATACATGTTCATCTCATATAACAACATCAAAGCCATTATCCACATCTAACATTTCATCTCTTTCTCTTTATACTCGTATTCTCATTTTGGGGGTTTTTCATGAATAACCCATAAAACTTTCCATTCATCAAATAACAACTCTAAACCAAGAGTTTACAAGATAAAAACAACATAAAAGGAACCATAACTCTAAAGGATGAGTTTCCATGGTTTCTCATGTTTTGAAAATAAATCCAACATACCCAAAACAAGTTAGAGAGGAAGAAAAAGAGTTAGTAACAAGAGGTTTACCTCTTCTCAAGCTCCAAGATGAGTCCTAAGGCTCCTTGCTCTTGAAAAGCTCTCATTTCTCTCTTCTCTTCGAAGTTCTAACCCAAAAATGTGTTTGGGTTTCTGTTTTAAAGAGGTCTCGTCGGGTTGTAATCGATTACCAACATGGTGTAATCGATTACAACGTGAAAAATGCGCATATCTGATGGATGTAATCGATTACCACGAGTGTGTAATCGATTACCAGCAATGTGTAATCGATTACCAGAAATGTGTAATCGATTACACTGTGTCAGATGCACATATCTGATGCTTTTAATACGATGTAATCGATTACCAGGAGTGTGTAATCGATTACCATCAATGTGTAATCGATTACCAGAAATGTGTAATCGATTACCAGCAATGTGTAATCGATTACCAGAAATGTGTAATCGATTACACTGTGTCAAATGCACATATCTGATGCTTTTTACACGATGTAATCGATTACCAGAAGAGTGTAATCGATTACAATGTGTCAACAGCCCAAAATTGCCATTTCTCGCCCGGGCGAGAATCCTCCAGTATAGTCCAGGATTTCACCCTCCCAGCTGATCCTTTTTCGCTCAGGCGAGAATCTCTCGATCAAGCGAGGCTTCCAGGACTGATACTATATTTTTAAAGATTAAAATTTGGGGTGTTACATAGTGGTCAATTGTTGTTATCCTACCCGAAGTGGTAGTAGATTATTGTTGTAGACCTGCCCGATGTGGTATGGATAATGAACTAGACCTTCCCGATGTGGTATGGATAATTAACTCGACCTGCCCGATGTGGTATGGGGAATGAACTAGACCTGCCCGATGTGGTATGGATAATTAACTAGACCTGCCCGATGTGGTATGGATAATTAACTAGACCTGCCCGATGTGGTATGGGGAATGAACTAGACATGCCCGATGTGGTATGGGGAATGAACTAGACCTGCCCGATGTGGTATGGACAATTAACTAGACCTGCCCGATGTGGTATGGAGAAGTAACTAGACCTACCCAATGTGGTAAAAGATTATCTTTGTGAAAGAACTCGGTGAATGCGAGTAAGGGTGAATATGAAAGATGGGAATGAGGATGTTTAGAATGAAAGTAATATGCATGCTATAGAATATATATTATGGGATATATATACTATAGGGTGAATATGAATGATGAGAAATGAGGATGTTCGGAATGAAAGTAATATGCATGCTATAGAATATATATTATGGGACCTATATACTATAGGATGAATATGAATAATGAGAAATGAGGATGTTCGGAATGAAGATATTATTAATTTTATTATAAATACTTCTAAAAATACTTACATAAAAATAAATATTTATATAAATACTAAATAGTGATATAAATAGTGTCAATTATTTTGATATAAAACAATATTTATGTTGAGTTCTTTATAAGAAAAAATGTAATAACTATTGTGATTAAAAAAAGATTCAACAATGCTCAATGTGGTAAGCGCTACTGAAAATAAACATTAAACAATGTTCAGTGTAGTGGGTGCTATTGAAAGTTGAGATTCAATAGTGACCGTTATAGTGAGCATTGTTGAAAATGTACATTCAATAACGCTTTTTGTATTGAGCATTGTTGAATGTATTGATATTTTAATAGAAAACATCACCCACATTCTCATACTCTTAGCTCGTCCTTTATCTCCCAGCTAAAGAAATCATTCATCATACTAACCTTCAACAACATAATTGAGCTTCAACAGCTCAAATCTACGATTTTCAAAAACTCAACTCCTTTCCACGATAATGAACAAACGCCTTTCAACAAAAATGTGAGGTTTTCCTTTTTTTGGTTTTTTACTTGCGTGAACATATAGCTTAAATTTTTTTGTTGCGGATAAAAACTAGATTCTCATAGTGGTGATGATGCTGCCCCGAGTCAAAAAAGAGTGCATGTGGGATTACTGCAATGAAGAAAGTTATTCAAGCCAAAAGTAAAAATAAGAAGCTAACACTAGAATGAAATATGAAAGACCAATTATGTAATAAGAAAGGTGACAATACAATGGTGAGCTACAATGAGTTTGTTGTTAGAGAAGTCGTGTCAATATTATTCAACAAATGGAACAATAAAATGTTGAATAGTCTGAATGATATAATTTGGAATGATATAATATTAAGTAACTTTAACTCATAGCTTACTGACATTTCTTATCTTTGTATTGACTAATATTAAATAACTTTATATTGGAATGATTTGGAATAATATAACTTTGTACTTATCTTTTTCATTCAACTTTTGATGATAGTGGGGATCACAAGGATTACATACTTAAAACCAATGTTGTGAAATCCAAACCAGACATCAAACTGGAAAAGGTCATATATTAGGTTTAACTTATTTAAATGGTTAAACTGTCTAGTCGGACAATATAATTTCATATATAATTAATAATTTTTATCTATAAATATATAATTATGTCTGAATACAAAATTTTATATAATTAATAATTATCTTATAGTAACATCTCTCCATTTTTTTGAACAAGAGAAAAATAAAACATTAGAGTAGTGTTTCATTTTTAAAATTTTTAACTGAACAGTTTGGTTCACTTCTTGGGATATTCTGGTTTAACCGTGTAAGGACCCAAATTCTACCCTTGAAAATTTTTCATTTATTTTAATCCTTTCATGCATATATTCATCATCTTACATTAATCCCGCATTAATCTTTCTGTAAAGCCACCTTTTTAACCTAGTAAATTATCATACATTTCACATTACAGAAAAACATAATTCATTCAATTAATCCTTAGTAACTACCGCATACAACTAGTTATGGGTTTCCCAGGATCATAATGCCCATAACTACACATCTCCAGTATTACCATAATCATAATTACATTCATCCCAAAAATAGCATCTAGTCAGCTATAGTATGAAAGTATAGATATAGAAATCTAAATCAAGAAATGCATAAAATTCCTAAGTAAGCCTCATCCTCATATCTTTCATTTACCTACAATGGGATTATCATAAACAACACAAAAGAACAAGGGAGTAAGTCATTAGTTCAAGACTAACATTACATGATAATCCACATTTTAAATACGATTAAGCATTGAGATAAATTATAACCACAAACACGTAAATATAAACATTCATATCTTCTTTCTTTCATTTCCATGTTATTCATATTCACCCTATAGTATATATATATACATTTCATAATATATATTCTATAGCATGCATATTCTTTTTATCCAAAGATACTCATTTCTCATCATTCATATTCAACCTATAGTATATATATCTCATAATATATGTTCTATAGCATGCATATTACTTTCATTCCAAACATCCTCATTTCTCATCATTCATATTCACCCTATAGTATATATATCCCATAATATATATTCTATAGCATGCATATTATTTTCATTCCAACATCCTCATTTCTCGTCGTTCATATTCACCCTATAGTATATATATCCCATAATATATATTCTATAGCATGCATATTATTTTCATTCCAACATCCTCATTTCTCATCATTCATATTCACCCTATAATATATATATCCCATAATAATATATATTTTATAGCATGCATATTACTTTCATTCCAACATTATTATTTCCCATTAATCGTATTCACCCTTAATCATATTCACCGAGTTCTCTCACAAAGATAATCCTCTACCACATCGGGGAGGTCTAGTTAATTCTCCATGCCACATCGAGCAGGTCTAGTTTATTCTCCATACCAAATCGGGCAGGTCTAGTTCATTCCACATACCACATCGGGCAGGTCTAGTTAATGATCCATACCACATCGGGCAGGTCTAGTTCATTCCTCATACCACAACGGGCAGGTCTAGTTAATTATCCATACCACATCGGGCAGGTCTATTTCATTCCCCATACCACATCGGGCAGGTCTAGTTAATTATCCATACCACATCGAGCATGTGACACCCTAGATTTTTAAGTCATTAAATTATTGTATCAGTCCTTGGAGTCTCGCATGAGCGAGAGAATGGTCGCTTGGGCGAGAGAGGCTCACCTGGGAAGGTGAAATCCTGGGATATACTGAAGGATTCTCGCTTGAGCAAGAATGGTCTCGCTTGAGCGAGGAAGGTCTCGCCTGAGCGAGAGTTGTCTTGCCTGGGCGAGAAAAGTGGCATTCATGACCTGTCGAGGCTGTGAGATTCTCGCCTGAGCGAGAGGATCCTCTCTTGAGCGAGAGATGCCTCACATGAGCGAGAATTTCCTCGCTTGAGCGAGAGCGTCAGATCTAAAATTTTAAAAAGGCGGGATTTTCTCGCCTGAGCGAGAATGGGCTCTCTTGAGCGAGAACTCGACGATTTCACTTTAAAATAGAAACCCCAACCACATTTTAAGGTTAGAAATTGAGAGAGAAGAGAGGAGAAGGTGATTTTGAGAGCAAGAACTCATGGAAATCATCTAGAAGCTTGAGAAGAGATCCTAAGGTTGGAGGAAATCGCGGAGGATACTTTTAAAGTTACTCGGAACCGAACCCAACGCTCACCAATGTAATGGATAAGTGTCTCTAATTCATATGAGCTGATGTGAATGAGGTATGTGAAAGAAGTAATATGTTTGTGAGAATATTGTTGTTACCCTACCCGAAGTGGTGGTGGATTATCATTGTCACCCTACCCGAATGGGTAGTGTGTAACGACCCAAATTCTACCCTTGAAAATTTTTCATTTATTTTAATCCTTTCTTACATACAGTCGTCACCTTCATTAAAAACTCTCAAGTATCTTTCTTTGAAAATACTCTTTACCCTATTATATTATCATACAAATTTATGTTGCGGAAAACATAATTCATTCAGATAGCCTTTATCACATACGTCCAGTTATGGGTTTTCCAGAGTTATAACGTCCATAACTGCATGTCACCATATTATCTTAATCAGATTACATTTATCCCAAAATACTATCAAATCAACTACAATATCAAATAGCAATAAAGACAATCGAGTAAATAAACACAAAAGCTTCCTAATTGAGCTTCATCCTCAAAATCCTTCATTTACCTACAATGGGATTATCATAAACAACACACAAAACAAAAGGGAGTAAGTCATTAGTTCAAAACTAACATCACACGATAATCCACATTTCAAATACAATTAAGCATTGATATAAATCATAACCACAAATAAATAAATGTAAACGTTCATATATTCTTTCTTTCATTTCCACGTTATTCACATTCGTCCTATAGTATATATATATCCCATAATATATATTCTATAGCACGCCTACTACGTTCCTTCGAAACCTCATACTTCTCATCATTCATATCCACCCTATAGAATATATATCCCATACAATATACTCTATAGGATGCATACGACTTTCATTGTGACATTCTCAGTTCTCATCCTTCATATTCACCTTATAAAATATATATCCCATACTATATATCCTATAACATGCATATGACTTTCATTGTTCACATCTTCCACTTTATCATCCATATTCACCCTATAGAATATATATCTCATACTATATATCCTATAGCATGCATATTCGTTTATCTCAAATCTTTTTGTCTCATTGCTTATTCTCGCCATCCGGCTTACTCTTTACCACCTCCGGTTCTACCACATCGGGTATGTAATTTCTCAATGATCCACTACCACTTCGGTTAGGCAATTTCCCTTAATGATCCACTACCACTTCGGGTAGGTCATATACAATACCACTTCGGGTAGGTCATATACAATACCACATAGGGCAAGTCATACACAATACCACATAGGGCAAGTCATACGCAATACCACATAGGGCAAGTCATACACAATACCACATAGGGCAAGTCATACACAATACCACATAGGGCAAGTCATACACAATACCACATAGGGCAAGTCATACACAATACCACATAGGGCAAGTCATACGCAATACCACATAGGGCAAGTCATACGCAATACCACATAGGGCAAGTCATACGCAATACCACATAGGGCAAGTCATACACAATACCACATAGGGCAAGTCATACGCAATACCACATAGGGCAAGTCATACGCAATACCACATAGGGCAAGTCATACGCAATACCACATAGGGCAAGTCATACACAATACCACATAGGGCAAGTCATATGCAATACCACATAGGGCAAGTCATACACAATACCACATAGGGCAAGTCATACACAATACCACATAGGGCAAGTCATACGCAATACCACATAGGGCAAGTCATATACAATACCACATAGGGAAAGTCATACACAATACCACATAGGCCAAGTCATACGCAATACCACATAGGGCAAGTCATATACAATACCACATAGGGCAAGTCATACACAATACTTCGCTACCATTCCCAGTAGGATAACAATAACAGTCCACTACCACTCCGGGTAGGACACCATAACAGTCCGCTACCACTCCGGGTAGGACACAATAAACAGTTCACTACCACTCAGGGTAGGACACGATAAATAGTTCACTACCACTCCGGGTAGGATACAATGATAAACCACTACCTCCTCGGGTAGGGTAACAACCATAAACTTACCAACACGTTACCTCTTTCACATACCTCATTCACATAAGTGAGTATGAATTAGAGCCACTTATCCCTTACCTTGGTGAGCGTTGGGGATCGGTTCCGAGTAACTTTAAAAGTCTCCTCCGCGATTTCCTCAAACCTTAGGATCTTTCCTCATTTCCACCAATAACAACAATGTTAGTCATTTATTCCAAATATCACATAAACAACTTACTTTGCATCATTTAATCATACAAAATATTCAACCATCTAAAACATGCATAACATCTCATATTTCAATATTTCCAAAACTACTTCAATACAAGTTTCTAAATATCAAAGCATACATGTTCATCTCATATAACAACATCAAAGCCATTATCCACATCTAACATTTCATCTCTTTCTCTTTATACTCGTATTCTCATTTTGGGGGTTTTTCATGAATAACCCATAAAACTTTCCATTCATCAAATAACAACTCTAAACCAAGAGTTTACAAGATAAAAACAACATAAAAGGAACCATAACTCTAAAGGATGAGTTTCCATGGTTTCTCATGTTTTGAAAATAAATCCAACATACCCAAAACAAGTTAGAGAGGAAGAAAAAGAGTTAGTAACAAGAGGTTTACCTCTTCTCAAGCTCCAAGATGAGTCCTAAGGCTCCTTGCTCTTGAAAAGCTCTCATTTCTCTCTTCTCTTCGAAGTTCTAACCCAAAAATGTGTTTGGGTTTCTGTTTTAAAGAGGTCTCGTCGGGTTGTAATCGATTACCAACATGGTGTAATCGATTACAACGTGAAAAATGCGCATATCTGATGGATGTAATCGATTACCACGAGTGTGTAATCGATTACCAGCAATGTGTAATCGATTACCAGAAATGTGTAATCGATTACACTGTGTCAGATGCACATATCTGATGCTTTTAATACGATGTAATCGATTACCAGGAGTGTGTAATCGATTACCATCAATGTGTAATCGATTACCAGAAATGTGTAATCGATTACCAGCAATGTGTAATCGATTACCAGAAATGTGTAATCGATTACACTGTGTCAAATGCACATATCTGATGCTTTTTACACGATGTAATCGATTACCAGAAGAGTGTAATCGATTACAATGTGTCAACAGCCCAAAATTGCCATTTCTCGCCCGGGCGATAATCCTCCAGTATAGTCCAGGATTTCACCCTCCCAGCTGATCCTTTTTCGCTCAGGCGAGAATCTCTCGATCAAGCGAGGCTTCCAGGACTGATACTATATTTTTAAAGATTAAAATTTGGGGTGTTACAATCCTCCCCCTCTTATAAGAATTTTCGTCCCCGAAAATTAAACATACCTCGGAAAATAAAATCATCACCTAGACCTTAGGCACAAGAATATTCAACCAAAATCACAATTCGATTCTCTAATTCATTAAGATTAATTAATCAGTCACTAAGGGCATACACCACTAAACCATGATATCACAAAACCAATTCATGAACTAACTCCTCAATGTCCAAATATTAAGATCCTAGCCTCGAACAACATTGAATACCATGAGAACTAAACCATAATTCAGACTAAAGATCTTTTCTACATTTTTCAAGAACCATAGGTATCCATCACATATCCATCTATCAATCCTAACATACGTTAAGAATCCCGATAACACTCTCGAATTTCAGCGAATGGGGAACCCCTTATCCCATATCTATCTAAATGCATCTTTTAACATCCGTCATACAATAACTAGTTTCATCTCCACTCGAGAATCTAGCACAATTTCATTTTACTCGATCAACAAAATACCTACACAAAAGTCTCTTAATGCCTCATCTATTGTACACAATCAAACTATTCAATAATTGTGTAATTACATCAAATATTTCTACCATCAAATCTTATCGTCTTAAGAAGTTACAAATTTCTAGCCTCTACTGAAACCATAAAACCATTGATTCACACCAAAACTAGGTACTCTGTTACCAATCGGCAAGCACAAGTCGACCAGCATTCAAACCTACAACTTGCGTTCGGTTTGGTCACCCCAATTCCGTTAGTAAATATAAACTTATTAACCCTCTCGCATTATGTCCAGAAATACATGGGCGTCTCATATCACTAAACTTTTAACAACCTCATACTTATTCCGATATGGTTGCTAAAATTTCGGAATTCTCCAACATGATACTAAATCATTACTTAGGCACAAGCTAAGTTTTCCCAAAAATGATTTTCGAAAGCGGTTTGAATCCACGACTCATGGCAACCACGTCGTGAAACAAGGTTCGCACGCTCATTTCGACACAACCCAAAACTTCTTCTCTCCTATGGTTACACCACACCCATACACCGCAATTACTGACGTTCACGAAACAACAACAACTTTTGCCGGTACACATTCAACGCAGACAATTTCGGATCACCACCACTATTTCATGCGTTGCCAATGTCCTACCGCAAAAGAACCGGTCATTCGAGACCAAAAGTTTCACGTCTATTCCATTGCATTCATCACATTGGCGGGGTAAGTAACTTAACTAGCCTCTTTTCTCGACTATCATTATAAGTCTTACTCTTTTGCACTCATATACATATCAATGCAACTAGATCTTAATTCTTCACCTCAACAATCATCACATAGTTAAGCAAAACACAATTTTGATGACCGCTAGCCCATTTCCAGGATTAAATCCAACTGGGACATCATCGCGCATATCAACACTATAGTAAAGGTTCTACCATTTACCCCAACCGTACACTGAGACACTACCGATCCAAAATAAGTTTTTTTTTTTTTGAGGTTCAACATCCCCGCACATAGCTTGGTGTTCAATACCAATATACATTTGTTACGGCGGGTACTCATCTTTAACAAAAAAATAAATTTCATAGACCAGAAGGTTCATACACAAGAATCAAAAATAACTTTTTCATACTTAATCGATTTTGGGGTACCAACCATAGGTCACCTCAAAATGATAATACATCTGATTAGTCAACATCCATGTAAACACATTAGTCGCAAGGACCTTTAGGTAATTTATCCAACCTCTATTTCATTTTAGAAATATGAGTTTCACCTCTTAGCGTGCGCATACACACTAAGGCCAACAAAGGGAATTAACCTGTAACAACTCATAAGAGAAAACAAGTATCTCCGACTTAAACATTTTTCTTGTAAGTATACTTATTATAAAAGTCAATCATTCATAGACGAAAGTCCACTTTCCAAGACAAAATAAATAGTTCTTTCAAATCTTAACATCTCGAAATACTAACGAGTTCTTAAATACCCCTTGTGACATTTACTGAATGAATACCGATCCCTTCTTCGAAGGAGGGTCCTGACTCTCTTAGCCGACACTGGCACCAAACCACTAGCTTGGTCAGAGATCTCGCACAGATCCCTAACCGCCACAACCTTGTCAGCACTATTCAATCACAACATGATTTGCTGACAATTAGGTCATCCCCAAAATTATATCTAACTGGGATAACGACAAGCAGACTGAATCTACGGTAAATATCACACCATTTACCACAATCGGACACTAGAACATAAACGTCGACACCACCACCAGCACAAAGATTGGGGTCAACGCGACCAAGTCGGAAGTAATGACTCAGTTTACAATTTCAGCCGATTTTCACATTTATCATATATAAGTGAGTGTGTCGCTCTCGAATCAACAACACTAAACAAGGAATACCTGTCACCATGCGTTTACCTCTCGCCGGATCATCAACACCCGATGTCCCTGCGCCACTTGGGGTAACCATCCGACCGTGGTCCCTTGCCTCCCCAGCATGCATGACATTAGGTCTCCGATCCAGCTTGGGACAGAGAGCCTGGACCTGGAGCCACGCTCCGATTCAAATTTCGTAAGTTTTCATTCATGCCCTGAAGCACCTCTAACATCTGTGCCAAGAGATCATCGGAAGTATTCTGGCTCGTTTCTCTTCCTCTTTCAGTCATGCGTACCTGCACTCACGTACTTGTCAGTAGACTAATTTTATAACAAGACAAGCATCACATAAACACACAACCGTCAATGCTAACCAAGCAGTTCAAGCACATAAAGATCACAAAGAAGCATGTAAGGCCATATCCTAGGCCGCAGGATTAACTATGCTCTGATACCATATTGTAACGACCCAAATTCTACCCTTGAAAATTTTTCATTTATTTTAATCCATTCTTACATAC
Source organism: Lupinus albus (assembly GCA_009771035.1). Classification (NCBI taxonomy): domain Eukaryota; kingdom Viridiplantae; phylum Streptophyta; class Magnoliopsida; order Fabales; family Fabaceae; genus Lupinus; species Lupinus albus. Next base: position 7,011,121 of record CM020010.1, read on the forward strand.
AGTCGTCACCTTCATTAAAAACTCTCAAGTATCTTTCTTTGAAAATACTCTTTACCCTATTATATTATCATACAAATTTATGTTGCGGAAAACATAATTCATTCAGATAGCCTTTATCACATACGTCCAGTTATGGGTTTTCCAGAGTTATAACGTCCATAACTGCATGTCACCATATTATCTTAATCAGATTACATTTATCCCAAAATACTATCAAATCAACTACAATATCAAATAGCAATAAAGACAATCGAGTAAATAAACACAAAAGCTTCCTAATTGAGCTTCATCCTCAAAATCCTTCATTTACCTACAATGGGATTATCATAAACAACACACAAAACAAAAGGGAGTAAGTCATTAGTTCAAAACTAACATCACACGATAATCCACATTTCAAATACAATTAAGCATTGATATAAATCATAACCACAAATAAATAAATGTAAACGTTCATATATTCTTTCTTTCATTTCCACGTTATTCACATTCGTCCTATAGTATATATATATCCCATAATATATATTCTATAGCACGCCTACTACGTTCCTTCGAAACCTCATACTTCTCATCATTCATATCCACCCTATAGAATATATATCTCATACAATATACTCTATAGGATGCATACGACTTTCATTGTGACATTCTCAGTTCTCATCCTTCATATTCACCTTATAAAATATATATCCCATACTATATATCCTATAACATGCATATGACTTTCATTGTTCACATCTTCCACTTTATCATCCATATTCACCCTATAGAATATATATCTCATACTATATATCCTATAGCATGCATATTCGTTTATCTCAAATCTTTTTGTCTCATTGCTTATTCTCGCCATCCGGCTTACTCTTTACCACCTCCGGTTCTACCACATCGGGTATGTAATTTCTCAATGATCCACTACCACTTCGGTTAGGCAATTTCCCTTAATGATCCACTACCACTTCGGGTAGGTCATATACAATACCACTTCGGGTAGGTCATATACAATACCACATAGGGCAAGTCATACACAATACCACATAGGGCAAGTCATACGCAATACCACATAGGGCAAGTCATACACAATACCACATAGGGCAAGTCATACACAATACCACATAGGGCAAGTCATACACAATACCACATAGGGCAAGTCATACACAATACCACATAGGGCAAGTCATACGCAATACCACATAGGGCAAGTCATACGCAATACCACATAGGGCAAGTCATACGCAATACCACATAGGGCAAGTCATACACAATACCACATAGGGCAAGTCATACGCAATACCACATAGGGCAAGTCATACGCAATACCACATAGGGCAAGTCATACGCAATACCACATAGGGCAAGTCATACACAATACCACATAGGGCAAGTCATATGCAATACCACATAGGGCAAGTCATACACAATACCACATAGGGCAAGTCATACACAATACCACATAGGGCAAGTCATACGCAATACCACATAGGGCAAGTCATATACAATACCACATAGGGAAAGTCATACACAATACCACATAGGCCAAGTCATACGCAATACCACATAGGGCAAGTCATATACAATACCACATAGGGCAAGTCATACACAATACTTCGCTACCATTCCCAGTAGGATAACAATAACAGTCCACTACCACTCCGGGTAGGACACCATAACAGTCCGCTACCACTCCGGGTAGGACACAATAAACAGTTCACTACCACTCAGGGTAGGACACGATAAATAGTTCACTACCACTCCGGGTAGGATACAATGATAAACCACTACCTCCTCGGGTAGGGTAACAACCATAAACTTACCAACACGTTACCTCTTTCACATACCTCATTCACATAAGTGAGTATGAATTAGAGCCACTTATCCCTTACCTTGGTGAGCGTTGGGGATCGGTTCCGAGTAACTTTAAAAGTCTCCTCCGCGATTTCCTCAAACCTTAGGATCTTTCCTCATTTCCACCAATAACAACAATGTTAGTCATTTATTCCAAATATCACATAAACAACTTACTTTGCATCATTTAATCATACAAAATATTCAACCATCTAAAACATGCATAACATCTCATATTTCAATATTTCCAAAACTACTTCAATACAAGTTTCTAAATATCAAAGCATACATGTTCATCTCATATAACAACATCAAAGCCATTATCCACATCTAACATTTCATCTCTTTCTCTTTATACTCGTATTCTCATTTTGGGGGTTTTTCATGAATAACCCATAAAACTTTCCATTCATCAAATAACAACTCTAAACCAAGAGTTTACAAGATAAAAACAACATAAAAGGAACCATAACTCTAAAGGATGAGTTTCCATGGTTTCTCATGTTTTGAAAATAAATCCAACATACCCAAAACAAGTTAGAGAGGAAGAAAAAGAGTTAGTAACAAGAGGTTTACCTCTTCTCAAGCTCCAAGATGAGTCCTAAGGCTCCTTGCTCTTGAAAAGCTCTCATTTCTCTCTTCTCTTCGAAGTTCTAACCCAAAAATGTGTTTGGGTTTCTGTTTTAAAGAGGTCTCGTCGGGTTGTAATCGATTACCAACATGGTGTAATCGATTACAACGTGAAAAATGCGCATATCTGATGGATGTAATCGATTACCACGAGTGTGTAATCGATTACCAGCAATGTGTAATCGATTACCAGAAATGTGTAATCGATTACACTGTGTCAGATGCACATATCTGATGCTTTTAATACGATGTAATCGATTACCAGGAGTGTGTAATCGATTACCATCAATGTGTAATCGATTACCAGAAATGTGTAATCGATTACCAGCAATGTGTAATCGATTACCAGAAATGTGTAATCGATTACACTGTGTCAAATGCACATATCTGATGCTTTTTACACGATGTAATCGATTACCAGAAGAGTGTAATCGATTACAATGTGTCAACAGCCCAAAATTGCCATTTCTCGCCCGGGCGAGAATCCTCCAGTATAGTCCAGGATTTCACCCTCCCAGCTGATCCTTTTTCGCTCAGGCGAGAATCTCTCGATCAAGCGAGGCTTCCAGGACTGATACTATATTTTTAAAGATTAAAATTTGGGGTGTTACATAGTGGTCAATTGTTGTTATCCTACCCGAAGTGGTAGTAGATTATTGTTGTAGACCTGCCCGATGTGGTATGGATAATGAACTAGACCTTCCCGATGTGGTATGGATAATTAACTCGACCTGCCCAATGTGGTATGGGGAATGAACTAGACCTGCCCGATGTGGTATGGATAATTAACTAGACCTGCCCGATGTGGTATGGATAATTAACTAGACCTGCCCGATGTGGTATGGGGAATGAACTAGACATGCCCGATGTGGTATGGGGAATGAACTAGACCTGCCCGATGTGGTATGGACAATTAACTAGACCTGCCCGATGTGGTATGGAGAAGTAACTAGACCTACCCAATGTGGTAAAAGATTATCTTTGTGAAAGAACTCGGTGAATGCGAGTAAGGGTGAATATGAAAGATGGGAATGAGGATGTTTAGAATGAAAGTAATATGCATGCTATAGAATATATATTATGGGATATATATACTATAGGGTGAATATGAATGATGAGAAATGAGGATGTTCGGAATGAAAGTAATATGCATGCTATAGAATATATATTATGGGACCTATATACTATAGGATGAATATGAATAATGAGAAATGAGGATGTTCGGAATGAAGATATTATTAATTTTATTATAAATACTTCTAAAAATACTTACATAAAAATAAATATTTATATAAATACTAAATAGTGATATAAATAGTGTCAATTATTTTGATATAAAACAATATTTATGTTGAGTTCTTTATAAGAAAAAATGTAATAACTATTGTGATTAAAAAAAGATTCAACAATGCTCAATGTGGTAAGCGCTACTGAAAATAAACATTAAACAATGTTCAGTGTAGTGGGTGCTATTGAAAGTTGAGATTCAATAGTGACCGTTATAGTGAGCATTGTTGAAAATGTACATTCAATAACGCTTTTTGTATTGAGCATTGTTGAATGTATTGATATTTTAATAGAAAACATCACCCACATTCTCATACTCTTAGCTCGTCCTTTATCTCCCAGCTAAAGAAATCATTCATCATACTAACCTTCAACAACATAATTGAGCTTCAACAGCTCAAATCTACGATTTTCAAAAACTCAACTCCTTTCCACGATAATGAACAAACGCCTTTCAACAAAAATGTGAGGTTTTCCTTTTTTTGGTTTTTTACTTGCGTGAACATATAGCTTAAATTTTTTTGTTGCGGATAAAAACTAGATTCTCATAGTGGTGATGATGCTGCCCCGAGTCAAAAAAGAGTGCATGTGGGATTACTGCAATGAAGAAAGTTATTCAAGCCAAAAGTAAAAATAAGAAGCTAACACTAGAATGAAATATGAAAGACCAATTATGTAATAAGAAAGGTGACAATACAATGGTGAGCTACAATGAGTTTGTTGTTAGAGAAGTCGTGTCAATATTATTCAACAAATGGAACAATAAAATGTTGAATAGTCTGAATGATATAATTTGGAATGATATAATATTAAGTAACTTTAACTCATAGCTTACTGACATTTCTTATCTTTGTATTGACTAATATTAAATAACTTTATATTGGAATGATTTGGAATAATATAACTTTGTACTTATCTTTTTCATTCAACTTTTGATGATAGTGGGGATCACAAGGATTACATACTTAAAACCAATGTTGTGAAATCCAAACCAGACATCAAACTGGAAAAGGTCATATATTAGGTTTAACTTATTTAAATGGTTAAACTGTCTAGTCGGACAATATAATTTCATATATAATTAATAATTTTTATCTATAAATATATAATTATGTCTGAATACAAAATTTTATATAATTAATAATTATCTTATAGTAACATCTCTCCATTTTTTTGAACAAGAGAAAAATAAAACATTAGAGTAGTGTTTCATTTTTAAAATTTTTAACTGAACAGTTTGGTTCACTTCTTGGGATATTCTGGTTTAACCGTGTAAGGACCCAAATTCTACCCTTGAAAATTTTTCATTTATTTTAATCCTTTCATGCATATATTCATCATCTTACATTAATCCCGCATTAATCTTTCTGTAAAGCCACCTTTTTAACCTAGTAAATTATCATACATTTCACATTACAGAAAAACATAATTCATTCAATTAATCCTTAGTAACTACCGCATACAACTAGTTATGGGTTTCCCAGGATCATAATGCCCATAACTACACATCTCCAGTATTACCATAATCATAATTACATTCATCCCAAAAATAGCATCTAGTCAGCTATAGTATGAAAGTATAGATATAGAAATCTAAATCAAGAAATGCATAAAATTCCTAAGTAAGCCTCATCCTCATATCTTTCATTTACCTACAATGGGATTATCATAAACAACACAAAAGAACAAGGGAGTAAGTCATTAGTTCAAGACTAACATTACATGATAATCCACATTTTAAATACGATTAAGCATTGAGATAAATTATAACCACAAACACGTAAATATAAACATTCATATCTTCTTTCTTTCATTTCCATGTTATTCATATTCACCCTATAGTATATATATACATTTCATAATATATATTCTATAGCATGCATATTCTTTTTATCCAAAGATACTCATTTCTCATCATTCATATTCAACCTATAGTATATATATCTCATAATATATGTTCTATAGCATGCATATTACTTTCATTCCAAACATCCTCATTTCTCATCATTCATATTCACCCTATAGTATATATATCCCATAATATATATTCTATAGCATGCATATTATTTTCATTCCAACATCCTCATTTCTCGTCGTTCATATTCACCCTATAGTATATATATCCCATAATATATATTCTATAGCATGCATATTATTTTCATTCCAACATCCTCATTTCTCATCATTCATATTCACCCTATAATATATATATCCCATAATAATATATATTTTATAGCATGCATATTACTTTCATTCCAACATTATTATTTCCCATTAATCGTATTCACCCTTAATCATATTCACCGAGTTCTCTCACAAAGATAATCCTCTACCACATCGGGGAGGTCTAGTTAATTCTCCATGCCACATCGAGCAGGTCTAGTTTATTCTCCATACCAAATCGGGCAGGTCTAGTTCATTCCACATACCACATCGGGCAGGTCTAGTTAATGATCCATACCACATCGGGCAGGTCTAGTTCATTCCTCATACCACAACGGGCAGGTCTAGTTAATTATCCATACCACATCGGGCAGGTCTATTTCATTCCCCATACCACATCGGGCAGGTCTAGTTAATTATCCATACCACATCGAGCATGTGACACCCTAGATTTTTAAGTCATTAAATTATTGTATCAGTCCTTGGAGTCTCGCATGAGCGAGAGAATGGTCGCTTGGGCGAGAGAGGCTCACCTGGGAAGGTGAAATCCTGGGATATACTGAAGGATTCTCGCTTGAGCAAGAATGGTCTCGCTTGAGCGAGGAAGGTCTCGCCTGAGCGAGAGTTGTCTTGCCTGGGCGAGAAAAGTGGCATTCATGACCTGTCGAGGCTGTGAGATTCTCGCCTGAGCGAGAGGATCCTCTCTTGAGCGAGAGATGCCTCACATGAGCGAGAATTTCCTCGCTTGAGCGAGAGCGTCAGATCTAAAATTTTAAAAAGGCGGGATTTTCTCGCCTGAGCGAGAATGGGCTCTCTTGAGCGAGAACTCGACGATTTCACTTTAAAATAGAAACCCCAACCACATTTTAAGGTTAGAAATTGAGAGAGAAGAGAGGAGAAGGTGATTTTGAGAGCAAGAACTCATGGAAATCATCTAGAAGCTTGAGAAGAGATCCTAAGGTTGGAGGAAATCGCGGAGGATACTTTTAAAGTTACTCGGAACCGAACCCAACGCTCACCAAGGTAATGGATAAGTGTCTCTAATTCATATGAGCTGATGTGAATGAGGTATGTGAAAGAAGTAATATGTTTGTGAGAATATTGTTGTTACCCTACCCGAAGTGGTGGTGGATTATCATTGTCACCCTACCCGAATGGGTAGTGGTCAATTGTTGTTATCCTACCCGAAGTGGTAGTAGATTATTGTTGTAGACCTGCCCGATGTGGTATGGATAATGAACTAGACCTTCCCGATGTGGTATGGATAATTAACTCGACCTGCCCGATGTGGTATGGGGAATGAACTAGACCTGCCCGATGTGGTATGGATAATTAACTAGACCTGCCCGATGTGGTATGGATAATTAACTAGACCTGCCCGATGTGGTATGGGGAATGAACTAGACATGCCCGATGTGGTATGGGGAATGAACTAGACATTCCCGATGTGGTATGGACAATTAACTAGACCTGCCCGATGTGGTATGGAGAAGTAACTAGACCTACCCAATGTGGTAAAAGATTATCTTTGTGAAAGAACTCGGTGAATGCGAGTACGGGTGAATATGAAAGATGGGAATGAGGATGTTTAGAATGAAAGTAATATGCATGCTATAGAATATATATTATGGGATATATATACTATAGGGTGAATATGAATGATGAGAAATGAGGATGTTCGGAATGAAAGTAATATGCATGCTATAGAATATATATTATGGGACCTATATACTATAGGGTGAATATGAATAATGAGAAATGAGGATGTTCGGAATGAAAGTAATATACATGCTATAGAATATATATTATGGGATATATATACTATAGGGTGAATATGAATGATGAGAAATGAGGATGTTCGGAATGAAAGTAATATGCATGTTATAGAATATATATTTTTGGATATATATACTACAAGGTGAATATGAAAGATGAGAAATGAGGCTGTTTGGAATTGAAAGTAATATGCATGCTATAGGATATATATTATGGGATATATATACTATAGAATGAATATGAATTACATGGAAATGAAAGAAAGAAGATATGAATGTTTACATTTACGTGTTTGTGATTATAATTTATCTCAATGCTTAATCGTATTTAAAATATGGATTTTCATGTAATGTTAGTCTTGAACTAATGACTTACTCCCTTGTTTTTGTGTGTTGTTTATGATAATCCCATTGTAGGTAAATGAATGATTTGAGGAGGAAGCTCACTTAGGAATCTTATGTGTTTATTAACTTGGATTTCTTTATCTTTACTTTGCCATTGTAGTTGACTAGATAATATTTTGGGATGAATGTAACTCTAATTATGGTAACACTAGAGATGTGTAGTTATGGGCATTATGATTCTTAGGAACCCATAACCAGTTGTATGCGGTAGTTACTAAGGGTTATTGAATGAATTATGTTTTTCTGCAACGTGGAATGTATGATAATATAATAGGTTAAAAGGGTAGTTTCACGGAATGATTCATGAGGGTTTTAAGTAAGATGATCAATGTATGTAAGGAAGGATTAAAATAAATGAAAATTTTCAAGGGTAGAATTTGGGTCCTTACAATATGGTATCAGAGCATAGTTAATTCTGCAGGCTAGGGTATGGCCTTACTTGCTTCTTTGTAACATGTTTATGATTTGACTAGTTGAGATTGTATGAATTGAATGTTTAAAGCATGTAGCCTTGGTGTAGTGACATGTAATGTGCTATGGGACTATGTGATAACTTGACTTGTGTGCGTTAAATTTGTGTACTGGCTATCAATGAGCGCAGGTTAAACATGGCTGGAAGAGGAATGAGTCAGAACGTTCCAAATGATTTGTTGATTCAGATGGTGGCTGCACTACAACAGATGAACGAGAACTTGCGTAATCTGAATCAGAAACCTGCACCAAGTCCGAGTTCGCAACCCCTAGTCCCACCCAAACCGACAAAGTACCGAGGTCTAGATGAGTTTTGCAGGAGGAACCCCGATTAGTTCCACGGGGGATTTGCTCCTGATGCTGCCATTGTGTGGATTCAGGGAATGGAGCGGATCTTCAGGGCCATGAACTGTTCAGAGGCTCAGAAGTTGACCTATGCCACTTATATGCTAGTGATAGAGGCCGAGAACTGGTGGGAGTTTACTCGACGCCAAATGGAGATGGAAGGACAATTGATTTCCTAGAGTACATTCAAGGCGAAATTCCTTCATAAATACTTCCATGTTGATCTGAAGAGGAAGAAGGAAATGGAGTTCTTGAAGTTGGAACAGGGAAATATGTTGGTGGGGGAATATGCGGCTAAATTCGAGGAATTGGCCCAATTTTGTCCCTACTCTGATTTGGAAGTGGACGAACGATCCAAGTGCTCTAAATTTAAATCGGGCTTAAGGCCCAAGCTAAAAATGATGTTCGGACATCAGGAGATTGCTGATTTTGCTACTTTGGTCAACAAGTGCAGGATTTATGAGGATAACCTGAAGGCGAATGAGGTGGCGACTCTCAAATTAATTCATCCCCGGAACTATGGACCTCAACGCAACCATATGCAGGGAGAGGTAAAGAGAGAGTGGAGGATGACAGAAAACCTTATGCGGCACCTATTAGACATCGTGACCGAAATTTTCAAAGGTCTAGACCACTTACCATTCCTACCGAAGGGGTTTCTACTCCCATGTGCAACAAATGTGGCAGATTCCATTATGGGAGTACATGCCCGGGATCGGGAAATGGATGTTTCCACTGCAAGGAGTTGGGGCACATTAAAAGGTTTTGTCCCAAGATAGATCGGAGACTTAATGTCATTCATGCTAAGGGAGCAAGGAACCATGGTCGAGTGGTTACCCCGAGTGGCGCAGGGACATCAGGTGTTGATGATCCGGTTAGAGGTAATTGCATGGTGACAGGTATTCATTTTTAGTGTTGTTTAATTCGGGAGCGATACACTCCCTATATTTGTTGAATGTGTGAACCGACTGAGATTGTACAAAGAGTCGTTGTTTTCGACTTAGTTGTATCCACCCCACCTAGTGTATCGGTGGTGGGTATAGATACTAGTGTCTCAGTGTACAGTTGGGGTAAAGGGTAGAACCCTTACCATAGTTTTGATACGCTCAATGATGTCCCATCTGGATTTAATCCTATCGATGGACTGGCGGGCAGCTCGTGTTATTCCTAACTATGTGATAATTGTTGATGTGAAAGATTCTTGTTGAGTATATTAGTGAGGATTTAAGATCTAGTTTGCATTGATATGTATATGTATGCTAAGGGGTAAAACTTATATTGCCAGTTAAGGAAGGAGGCAAGTTAAGTTACTTACCCCGTCAATGTGATGAATGCATTAGAATACACGTGAAAATTTTGGTCTATGATGATCGGTTCTTTTGTATTAGGACATTGGCAATGCACGATATAGTGGTGGTGTACACCAATTATCTGCTTTGAATGTTGTACTGACAAAAGTTGTTTCTGTTTCATATGCGTCAGTAATTGCTATGCATGATTGTAGTGTAACCGTATGAGAGAAAGGGTTTTGAGTTATGTGGAAATGATTACGTAAACTTTGTTTTCACGACATGGTTGCCATGAATCGTGTGTTCAAACCATTTTTGAAAATCATTCTTGGATGAAACGTAGCTTGTGGCTAAACATTTATTTAGTATCATGTTGGAGAATCCCAAAATTTTAGCAACCATATCTTGATAAATATGAGGTTGTTAAAAATTTGGTGATAGGATGATGACCATGTATTTATAGACGTACTGCAAGTGGGGTACTAAATTTATATTTGCTAGCGTAATTGGGGTATCCAATCCTAACGCATGTTATGGAACTGAGTGTTTGTTAACTTGCACTTGTCGATTGGTAATAGAGTACCTAGTTTTGGGGTGAATCAATGGTTTTGTGGGTTCATTTGAGGCTAGGGATCGGTAATTTCTTTCTAAGGTAAGATTTGATTGTGAAAATGTTTGACGTAAGTGGATCATTACTGAATAGTTTGATTTTGTACGAGGAGAGAGACTCTAAAAGTCTTAGTTGTTTAGATGTTTTTTTTGAGTGACTACCTAGATTCTATATGGTAGTGCATGCAATGCTGGGAATACTAAGGTAAATTTTGGGCAAATCGTAGTTTTGTTTAATGAGTGGAATGAATTTATGCTATTTCCTTGAGTGGAGGTGAAACTAGCTAGTGCATGTTGGGTGTTAGATGACGCATTGTGGTAAAGGAGGGGTAAGAAGTTCCCCATTTTCTTGGTTTCGGAAGTGTTATTGGGATTCTCAACGTATGTGAAGATTGTTAGCTGGATAGGCCAGAGAGACCTATGGCCCTTGATGAATACTGAAAAATCTTTAGTCCGGTTATAGTTCCGTTCTCTTAGTGGTTCGAGTTGTTCGAGATTGGGATCTTAGTATTTGGACCTTGAGGAGATTGTACCTGAATTGGCCTTACAATATCACGGTTTAGTGGTGTGTGCCCTTGGGGGTCGTTTAAGTAATATTAATGGATTAGACGATCGAGTCTGAATTTGGTTGAGTATAGAATATGCTTGAAGTCTAGGCGATGATATTATCTTCCGAGAATAACCTAATAAAATTTTCGGGGACGAAAATTCCTATAAGAGGGGAGGATTGTGACACCGTAGATTTTTAAGTCATTAAATTATAGTATCAGTCCTGGGAGTCTCGCTTGAGCGAGAGAATGGTCGCCTGGGCAAGAGTTGTCTAGCATGGGCGAGAAAAGTGGCATTCAGGACCTGTCGAGACTGTGAGATTCTCGCCTGACCGAGAGGATCCTCGCTTGAGCGAGAGATGCCTAGCCAGAGTGAGAATTGCCTCGCTTGAACGAGAGCATCATATCTGAAATTTTAAAAAGGCAGGATTTTCTCGCCTGAGCGAGAACCCGACGATTTCAGTTTAAAATAGATACCCCAAACACATTTTAGGGTTAGAAATTGAGAGAGAATAGAGGAGAAGGTGATTTTGAGAGCAAGAACTCGTGGAAATCATCTAGAAGCTTGAGAAGAGATCCTAAGGTTGGAGGAAATTGCGAAGGAGACTTTTAAAGTTACTCGGAACCGACCCCAACGCTCACCAAGGTAAGGGATAAGTGTCTGTAATTCATATGAGCTTATGTGAATGAGGTATGTGAATGAGGTAATATGTTTGTGAGAATATTGTTGTTACCCTACCCGAAGAGGTGGTGGATTATCATTGTCAACCTACCTGAAGGGGTTGTGGTCTATTGTTGTTATCCTACCTGAAGTGGTAGTAGATTATTGTCAATAATGAACTAGACCTTCCCGATGTGGTATGGATAATGAACTAGACCTTCCCGATGTGGTATGGATAATTAACTCGACCTGCCCGATGTGGTATGGGGAATGAACTAGACCTGTCCGATGTGGTATGGATAATTAACTAGACCTGACCGATGTGGTATGGATAATTAACTAGACCTGCCCGATGTGGTATGGGGAATGAACTAGACCTGCCCGATGTGGTATGGAGAATGAACTAGACCTACCCGATGTGGTATGGACAATTAACTAGACCTTCCCGGTGTGGTATGGAGAAGTAACTAAACCTACCCGATGTGGTAAAGGATTATCTTTGTGAAAGAACTCGGTGAATGCGAGTAAGGGTGAATATGAAAAATGGGAATGAGGATGTTTAGAATGAAAGTAATATGCATGCTATAGAATATATATTATGGGATATATATACTATATGGTGAATATGAATGATGAGAAATGAGGATGTTCGGAATGAAAGTAATATGCATGCTATAGAATATATATTATGGGACATATATACTATAGGGTGAATATGAATGATGAGAAATGAGGATGTTCGGAATGAAAGTAATATGCATGCTATAGAATATATATTATGGGATATATATACTATAGGGTGAATATGAATGATGAGAAATGAGGATATTCGGAATGAAAGTAATATGCATGCTATAGAATATATATTATGGGATATATATACTACAAGGTGAATATGAAAGATGAGAAATGAGGCTGTTTGGAATTGAAAGTAATAGGCATGCTATAGAATATATATTATGGGATATATATACTATAGAATGAATATGAATAACATGGAAATGAAAGAAAGAAGATATGAATGTTTACATTTACGTGTTTGTGATTATAATTTATCTCAATGCTTAATCGTATTTAAAATGTGGATTTTCATGTAATGTTAGTCTTGAACTAATGACTTACTCCCTTGTTTTTGTGTGTTGTTTATGATAATCCCATTGTAGGTAAATGAATGATTTGAGGAGGAAGCTCACTTAGGAATCTTATGTGTTCATTAACTTGGATTTCTTTATCTTTACTTTGGCATTGTAGTTGACTAGATAATATTTTGGGATGAATGTAACTCTAATTATGGTAACACTGGAGATGTGTAGTTATGGGCATTATGATTCTTAGGAACTCATAACCAGTTGTATGCGGTAGTTACTAAGGGTTATTCAATGAATTATGTTTTTCTGCAACGTGGAATGTATGATAATATAATAGGTTAAAAGGGTAGTTTCACGGAATGATTCATGAGAGTTTTAAGTAAGATGATGAATGTATGTAAAGAATGATTAAAATAAATGAAAAAATTTCAAGGGTATAATTTGGGTCCTTACAGGGCAGGTCTAGTTTATTATCCATACCATATCGGGCAGGTCTAGTTAATTATCCATACCACATCGAGCAGGTCTAGTTCATTATCCATACCACATCGGGCAGGTCTAGTTCATTCCCCATACCACATCGGGCAGGTCTAGTTCATTCCCCATACCACATCGGGCAGGTCGAGTTTATTATTCATACCTCATTAATCCACTACCACTCCGGGTAGGACAACAACAATAATTCACTACCTCTTCGGGTAGGAGAACAACAATAAACCACTACCACTTTGGGAAGAGTAACAATAATAATCCACTACCACTTCGGGTAGGGTAACAACAGTATTCTTACAAACATATTACCTCTTGCACATACCTCATTCACATCAGCTCATATGAATTAGAAACACTTATCCCTTACCTTGGTGAGCGTTGGGGTCGGTTCCGAGTAACTTTAAAAGTCTCCTCCGGTAATACCCAGCCAAAAAATGAAAGCTCCTGATCTCAGTGACTGACTTGGGCACTGCCCATTCCATAACCGCTTCAACCTTTGAAGGATCTACTGCCACCCCTTCCTTGGATATTACATGACCAAGAAATTTCACCGATTCCAACCAGAAATCACATTTTGACAGCTTTGCATACAACCGATTCTTACTAAGGAGGTCTAGCACCACCCTCAAGTGCTCAGCATGCTTCTCTCGGCTTTTGGAGTAAATCAAAATGTCATCAATAAATACCACTACGAATGAATCCAAGTACGGATGAAAAATCTGGTTCATGTAGTCGGTAAATATTGTTGGGGCATTTATTACACCAAAAGGCATGACCAAATATTCAAAATGCACATACCTTGTCCTAAAAGCAGTATTAGGAATGTCTTCCGTCTTCACACGAAGTTGGTGGTAACCCGACCGAAGGTCAATTTTTTAAAACACCACTGCTCCCTCAATTGATCCATCAAGTCATCAATTTGAGGTAACGGATATTTATTTTTGATAGTAACCTTGTTCAGCTGTCTGTAGTCGGTACACAATCGCTTACTACCATCCTTCTTCTTAACTAACAAAACCGGCGCACCCCACGGTAAGACACTAGGACGAATAAACCGCTTGGCTAATAAGTCCTCGACCTGCTTATTCAACTCGGCCAATTCTAACGGTGTCATCCTATAATGAGCTATAGAGATGGGTCCCGTTCCAGGCACCAAATCGATAGAGAATTCAACTTCTCTCACTAGAGGCAACTCCGGAATATCACCAGGAAATACCACAGGAAACTCACGAACTATCAGAATGTCCTCAATCTTGGGTTTCTCAATACCCTCCAGGAATGCCAACAACATAAACATGGCCTCCCTCCTTATAGGAAGTCCTGACTTCCTTTGCCGATAACGGCTTCATGTTAATAACCTCATCATAAATCTCATCAAGACCCCCGAATACTACGGTTTTATCGGCACAATTAAGCACCACGCGATTTGCTGACAACCAGTCCATTCCCAGAATTATATCTAACTAGGATAGGGGTAAGCAGATTAAATCCACGGTAAAAGTCCAACCATTCACTACCACTGGACATCGAGACACAACTGTCGACACCACCACAGGTACATCAATTGGGGTGGATACGACCAAGTCGAAAGGCAACGACTCAGTTTGCAAATTCAGTCTATCCACGCATTCAA
The DNA here is from genome assembly GCA_009771035.1 of Lupinus albus. Classification (NCBI taxonomy): domain Eukaryota; kingdom Viridiplantae; phylum Streptophyta; class Magnoliopsida; order Fabales; family Fabaceae; genus Lupinus; species Lupinus albus. The sequence goes on from CM020010.1 coordinate 7,026,362, forward strand.
CAGATACAAAGGAGTGTGTCGCTCCCGAATCGAATAACACTAAAAGGGGAATACTTGCTACCATGCAATTACCTTTTATCAGGCCATCTGCACTCGATACCTCTGCACCACTCATGGTGAACACTCTGCCAGCGGATCGAGGACGTTCAGCCCTCACTGCATTCACACTCTACAATAGATTAGGACACTGTCTTTGGACATGCCCAACCTCCTTGCAATGAAAACAGGTTAGTTCCATTCAGGGGCACGAACCACCAACATGAGCTCGACCACATTTACTGCACATAGAAGGAGAGTTCAACCGTGATCCTCCGGCATTGGCATGAGTCCTCGGTCCATGTGAAGAGTAACCTCGACTACCCCTCGGATTAGAGTAAGGTTTTCGTGCCTCTTGGAACACCTTGCCCTTCCCTTTTTCATGAGAGAAATTTCTTTGGGGTCCAGAGTGTTTGGGGGGGGGGGGTAGTTTTGGCGTCAGCACTTCATCTGCTCTCATATCATCCTCCACCATTCTTCACTTGTTGACCAAGGTAGCGAAGTCGGAGATCTCTTGATGCCTAAGCATCGTCTTCAGTTTGGGCTTCAAACCCGATTCAAATTTTGAACACTTGAACCTTCCGTCCAGCTCCAACTCTGAGTAAGGGCAAAACCGGACCAACTCTTCAAATTTGGCTGCATATGCTCCCACTGACAGGTCACCCTGCTCCAACCTTAGAAACTCAATCTCTTTCTGCCTCCTCAAGTCAGCAGGAAAATATTTATGGAGGAATTTCAACTTGAAGGTATCCCAGGAAATCAGCTGTCCCTCCGCCTCCATTTGGCGTCGAGTGAACTCCCACCAATTCTCAGCCTCTGTCACTAACATGTAGGTGGCGTAAGCCAACTTCTGAGCCTCCGTACAGTTCATGGCTCTGAAGATCCGCTTCACCCCTTGGATCCACTCGATGGCAGCTTCAGAAGCAAACCCCCCAGAGAACTAATTGGGATTCCTCCTGCAAAACTCATCTAGCCCTCGGTATTCTGCTGGCCCAGGTGGAACTAGTGGGTGTGAACTCGGACTTGGCGCCGGGTTCTGGTTTAGATTGTGCAAGTTCTCATTGACTTGTTGCAATGCCGCCACAATTTGCGCTAGTAAATCATTCGGGACGTTCTGACTTGCCTCTCTTCCGCTTCCTCTTCCAGCCATGGGTACCTGTACTCACTCACTGGTTAGTAATCGAATTTGTATAATAACTGTGCACGTAACCACTTAACAATTTGCACAAGTCAACAATCTCAACACATAAAGTTTTCAAAGAAGCGTGTAAGACCATACCCTAGGTCGCAGGATTAACTATGCTCTGATACCATATTGTAAGGACCCAAATTCTACCCTTGAAATTTTTTCCTTATTTAATCCAATTCCATGCATTTAACAATAAATCATAATTACCGAGTGAATAAATTTATTTTAAAGATCTCACTTCTCACTCACACCTGATCTATGAATCAAAGTAACATAAAAAATCCGATAGCAGAAAAACATAATTCATATTAATATATCCTAGTAACGGTCGCATACAATTAGCTATGGGTTTCCAAAACACCCATAGTTACATATATCCCGAGTTACTATTTTCCATGTTTAATTGTCATGTACAACAATCAGATTTATAATTACAAAATAATTAATTCAAGTACAACCAATGAGGTTACAAAAGAATGGGTAAGAGATATCAAAATGAAAGTCTCTAAGCTCCAAATCAAAAACACCCATACTCCTTCCACCTACCTGCAATGGAATTAACATTGACAATACACCAGGAAAACACAAAGGAATAAGTCGTTAACTCATTAAATATCAATGTAAGATAATCCACATTTAATAAGGTTAAATAAACGGTTTAAAATCAAGTTTACTTAAAAGTCAATTTCATCGTTCATACTTTTGAAAACCATGCTACATAACTTGAGCCAAAGTTTGCTACATTGCTTGAGCCAAAGCTTGCTACATTACTTGAGCCAAAGTTTGCTACATTGCTTGAGCCAAAGCTTGCTACATTGCTTGAGCCAAAGCTTGCTACATTACTTGAGCCAAAGTCGCTAACCAATCATGGTCGGCTAAAAACGAGTTTTATTTCCATTGGCACTCCACCAATACTTTTTCACGAGTTTTATTTTCATTGGCACTCCACCAATACAAAATAGTAAATGCACCCGAAATCATTACAAACATATACACATATGCTTATAACTACAAAGTGATTTACGAATCATTTTATTATTCCGAGTTTTATTTCCATTGGCACTCCACCAATACATATACGGTAAATTCACTCCTCGTTGTTACAAACATACCCATATATGTTTATAACAACTAAGTGATTTACGCTTCATTTCGTCATTCACATCAGAAAATCCACACATTTTCTATCACAGTGCATAGGTTAAAGACTTATCCTTACCTCGGTGAGTGTTGGGTTTGGGTTCTTGGCAACTCCTCAAGTTCCACCAACACTGCCTCCAACCTTAGGATCTTTCCTCATCCCACCATATAATACAAGGTTAGTCATTTGTACCAAATATCACATGAACAACTTATATTGCATTATTTAACCATACAATATTCATCATATTGTTCGATAATATAAAGTAAACTCATCTTCTACCTCTAGCATTTAAACCATTTTCCCTTTTAACCACATTTTCTCTTTAGGGTTTTGGGGTTTTCATGACTAACCCCACACACTCTCTCATTTCTTGAAATACTAACTTTATACCAAGAGTTTACAAGATCAAACCACATAAAATGAACCATAACTCAAAAGGATGAGTTTTCATGGTTTCTCTCACTTTGAGAAGAGATCCATAATACTAAAAATGGGTTTTCAAGAGAATAAGAGAGTTAGAATAGAGAGTTTTACCTCTTCTCAAGCTCTTGAACAAGAATCAAAGCCCCTAGACCTTGGAAATGCTCTCTTCTCTCACCTCTCTTCAATTCTTAACCTAAAAATGTATTTGGGGTTTTCCCTCATTTAATGCTCTCGTCGCGTTCTCTCTTAAGCGAGCTTATTCTCGCTCAAGCGAGAAAATCCCGCCCATTTTAAAAACTCAGATCTGACCCTCTCGCTCAAGCCAGGGATTCTCGCTCAAGCGAGAATCTCACAGTGTCCACAACCCCAAAATGTTATTTCTCGCCCAGGCGAGACAATTCTCGCTGAGAATCTTCCAGTATACTCCAGGATTTCACCCTCCCATGTGAGCCTCTCTCGCCCAAGCGAGAATCTCTCGCTCAAGCGAGGATCCTCCAGTATAGCCCAGTATTTCACCCTCCTAGGTGAGTCTCTCTCTCGCTCAAGCGAGGATCTCAGGACTGATACTATAATTTTAAAGACTTGCCCAAGCGAGACATTCTCGCCCGGGCGAGAGTGCCCAGCTATAAAAGTAAAGAGAGGGTTTCACAAACCCTAATTTTCATTTTCTTTTCTCCCCTTTCACTCCCAACGGCGGCTCCCCATGGATTCCAACTCTTTCCTCCACTAAACCTCAAAAACACATCAAAATCTCTTCCTCTTGCTTCTTAATGGAACATTGGAGGGCTTTGGAGATGAAAAAGCAACAATGGAGATTGAAGGAGATGGAGGTAGATGGAGCTCTTCGCGGATCTACGGAGCTTACGCAACCTAAGGTGAGGGAGAAGACCATTGTGGTCCTGAGTATTTCATTAGAGTCATCAACTCCAATTTCCCTCAAGAATCGGAGCATATTAACGGATAGAAACTCTCTTGGGAGTTTGTGGTCCATGTGAGAGTCTTTATTTTATATGAGGATGTATTAGCCATAAAAGTGGAGATATATGTGCGGGGAAAACCGTATTTAAGTAAACCTCTATATGCTCATTTATGATAATACACCGTTATGAAAGATGGTTTTAACGTTAATGTGTTATATGATGAAGAATATGTGGTGTGTGGTTTGTTTATGATAATGGCGTATTATGGATGGTTGATTTATTACAAACATATATGGGTGTGTTTGTAAAAGTAGAGATGAGTATGTTTATCAAAATGAATATGTTGTGAGTCGTTTTATTGTTATAAACATATATGGGTATGTCTGTGATAAGGAAGGTGTTGTGTGTTATTTCATGGTGATGGAACAATGTGATGCCTTGTGTTATTTGGGTGTATGACATTGAGTTGATATTTTGTGCTATGACGAACATGTGATGTGAGAATAATGGGAAATATAGACCTGCCCGATGTGGTATGGATAAATAACTAGACATGTCCGATGTGGTATGGAGAATTAACTAGACCTGCCCGGTGTGGTATGGGGAATAACTAGACCTGCCCGAGGTGGTATGGAGAATTAACTAGACCTGCCCGATGTGGTATGGGGATTAACTAGAGCTACCCGATGTGGTAGAGGATTATTTGTACGATGTGGACTTGTTGAAAGAGATCAAGGATAAATTACTATGGAATGTGAATGATGTGAAAAGTGTATGTTGAAATGAAATAAATATGTATGCTATAGAATATATATTATGGGATATATTTACTATAGGGTGAATATGAATGATGAGAAATGAGTATGTTGAAATGAAATAAATATGCATGCTATAGAATATATATTATATATACTATAGGATGAATATGAATGAGAAGAAATGAGTATGTTTGGATGTAATAAATATGCCCACTATAGAACATGCATATTATGGGATATATGTGTACTATAGGGTGAATATAGATAATATGTGATGAATAAATATGCACACTATAGAACATATATAGTATGAGATATATGTGTACTATAGGGCGAATATGGATAATATGTGTTGATTGGTATATGTTTATCATGATTGATGTTAGATGTGTGTGGTTTTAATACTTTAATGTTATTACTCCATGTAAATACACGCTACGGTCGCCGTAGTTGGTTCTTACTCCCTCTGTCTTTCCTTGTATGTGTTATGTATTTGAGTTCAGGTCGTGGCGGTAGCGCATCAGATGCTTGCGGAGGAGAGTACATGTTTGAGTAGTTACTTTATGTTCTCAATGTTGTAATTGAATAATGCATGTAATATGAAGAGTATGTTAAATGGGATTTATGTATAAGTGATTTCTCCTAAATGTATAGTTAGGATATTATATGATGTAAAAATGGGAGTATTATTGAGAATGGATGATTGTATCTAAATTGTGTAATTAAAAGGAAGTGCAATGACATGTTTTAATGAAGTGAACGATTGATGGTTTCCGCACCTAAAAGATGAATTGAACATATATATATATTCAATCAGGTTTTCTAAATCGTTCGAGTAATGTCTTTTAAAGGTAATCAATTCGCTATCATGAACAAGGTTTCAAAAAAGAGATTTTTGGATTTCGAAAATCGGGTCCTTATAACATGGTATCAGAGCATATGTCAACTCTGCGGCCTAGGGTATGACCTTACATGCTTCTTTGTGAAATTTGTGTGAGTTAACTACTTGACTATGTGGTAACTGCTAACGTGAAAGATGGGGATTGGCATAAACTTAGAGACACAAGAACAAATAGAACACGAGTTTGACATCATTGTCAATAGATCCAGGGCAGAAATCCACGAACCACTATGAGACTAGGCATTGATGAATATGCAGCTCTTTTTCTCTCAAGTGTGAATTGGTTGCGCAACTTTTTCGATAGAGAATTAGGTTGACCTTGATGGATGTATGGATAGAAAACTAGACTCTTTCGTATTTTATAGTGTGTTTCAAGTAGAGACTATGGGGCTTATTTATATTTAACAATATGAGGATTTGTGATATAATTATCTTAATTTTAAAAAGAATACTCATAACATTTGCTAAGCCTATTTCAAAATTAGATGTGACTCATATCTCATATTTAAAAACTATTATGATTTATTTATTTTAATCACCATATAACTCCTAACAAATAGTTGGATTAATTAATTTTTTAAATCAACATTTCATACTTCTTAATAAGTGGTAGAATTTATTCATCTAAATCAATAGATAACTCTTAATAACGAGTTAGATTTATTCATTTAAATCAACATATAACTCTTCAAAATTGGTAGGATTTATTCATATTTAAAAAATCGCATAACTTTATAAAATTAATTATTGTTCCTCTTTCACTTTGAGTGAGATAAGATTAAGTTTTTACACAATTCCTAAAATAAATCACATTAGTATAAGCCAAGGAGATTGACGAGTTAAGGTATGCGAAAATTAGGCCACACAATAAGTGGCCTCTAAACAAAAAGATTTAGCCCATCCTTGATTCAAGGTTGATGCTTCCTCTTTATCAAATGTGTCTTTAGAGTTACATTATATGATGGATATGTGCACTTAATACAATAACATTTTTTGTGAAAATAATTTATTGCAAGTATACATATCAAATTTATTGCAAGTATATATATTATTTGAGTAAAGTCTTTACACAATTAGTACATGATTATTAATATATTAATAATAGATGATGTATTGACAGTGTAAAAACAATTATATTATAAATCCATAAATTAATTTCTACAATATTTTGTAAATTTTAATATATGTATCATCCCTATAAAGTTTTTTACTATTTTTTTCTATGTTATACTCATGACTTATTTTTTAACTCATCAAGTGACATGGTGTGAATACCAAATTTTGTCCGGTTTTTTTACAAAAAAAAGTAAAAAATTATAAATGCCGAAAAATAATAAAAAAGGCACTCTAATAATTTTATGATTTTATATAGTCAAATACTTAATTTTATCCATTTAAGGGAATTAAGGTAATGTTTTGAATTTTATAGAGTAACAAATCATTTTTTCTTCAAAAAAAATATACTCTAGTAATTTTTAAAGCTAAATGAAATATTTTTACCCAAACCAAAGATTTATTCTTCAAAAAATTAATTCTATCGAAAAAAGATTTTGTTTGGATGTCCCGAAACCAAGAATTATAACCAACAGTTATTTAATTTTCAACCATTTTCTTCCAAAATTAATTAATGATTTCATATTTTTAATTCAAAAATTAATTGGTGGTTTTGGAAAATTTATTTGCAACTTCTTAATTATTTTTTGGATTAATGGTTGTTATAAAAATTGTACTATAAGAGGAAGGAATTTATGTATCACGCAAAGAAACCATTCTAAGAAATTCCAAAAATTAATTGGTGTGTGCAGGCGTGCCCATGCAAACGCCCCTATGAATTATTTTTAAATCAATCAAAAAAATCAAACCAATTAACCAATATTTTAACCATAACTATGTACTCTTGATTTCTCAATTGCTTAGGGTTATATATGAACAAGTTATTAACAAAAGTAAAAAATAAAAAATATTTTGTTTTAAATAAATGAATTTTTAAGGATATAAAAGTTCATGTTGTTAGCTAGAGTGCCGTTTTATTATAGACAGTGTATTAATATCTTTTTGATCCTTAATCGATTCGCAAGTTCAAAACTTATGTTAAAAGATCATATCATCATATTTGGATATAACAGAGAGTTTTCTATTTTTGAACTTCAAAAAACATAATGACAACTCTAAATCATTTAGGAAAGATTGAACTCTTCCTAAATCGCGGAGCCGGCTTGCAGTTGAAAATTGGGTGGGGATACCTCTGAGACTTTTATTTTGATTGAAACAAAATCATCATTAAAAAATTAAACAAATGTCAAAATGAAGCAAGGGCAAGGAAATTATACAATCATATAGTCTCATATGAGCTTAATTAACTTCAGCCTAATGTAAACATCATATATTACGAGTATAAGGTGAGTGAGTGTATCATTTTTTTTCTTTGAGTATTTCTATTATTACCTGAATAAAAATTTATTTGTCTATAATATAGATAGAAATTGAATGTGTTTTAGAATGAAAATTCACCAGCAAAGTGGGTATAATGCAAACACTTATTCTTTAAAGAATAAGTGATATAATACACAATTAGGACTTAATCTCTCTTAAGGGAGTAAGATGTCAATTAGGTGTTGATGTGGTACTTTATAATGTATTATTATTTCTCATTGATTGCAAATAAATCTCAGTAATTGCAAATAAAAACGTCGACAGCAGGGTTCGAACCTGCGCGGGCAAAGCCCAACAGATTTCAAGTCTGTCTCCTTAACCACTCGGACATATCGACTTATATGATATTTTGTAATATCTGGAGCACAAAGCATTTTTTCTGGTTAAATATTTTTATATTATACTTTTACAAATTTTTGACGTACTATCAAACAAATCTTTATTTACAAAGAACACTGCTGCTACCTTTGCACCATTGAGATTACCTTGTACACATTTTTTTAGTTTTGTTGTAGTTATATGGAAACATGTTATCCTATGTATCGTACAAATAAAAACATTTCATATCAAATAAAAAATTTAAATATTCTTTATTATTATTATTTTTGGGTGGGACATTATTTGAATCTAGGTACAATAGTTCTTTATTCTATGGAGCTGTCTTTTAATCTAATTTTTCCCTCTGACCTTCAAATATTATAATGAAAATGTGGTATATTTGGATGTTAAGTAAATTCATACTACCTTCCCCACTAACTCCCATCTCAGTTTAACAATTGTTTTCTTGCTACTTCCACTTTACCATTTTGTAGAAAGTTTGAATACTTAGTTTCAAATTTTGCAGCTCCTTCTAAACAAAATGTATTTATGAGAAATGATTGTTTAGTATATATAAACATTTGGAAAAATGTATTCATCGACGATATAAGTTTTATACACTGTTATTATATTATCTATCATTCATGTTTAATTATTTTTTACTCTTCAAAAAAGTAATACAAATGAATGATGAATAATATACATTGTGTATAAATCTTTATACTGATAGTGTATATATATTATACTCCAAATATTCTACGATAAATACCAATGTTGTGTAACAGAGCTGGACATCAAACCAAAAAAGGTCCCATATTAGGTTTGGTCAGTTTAAACTGTTAAACCATCCGGTTGAATTGGATAATTTCATATATAATTAATAACTTTTGTCTATAAATACATAATTATATATAAATACAATTTTTTTTATAATTAATAATTACATATACTTATATTGAAGTAACATTTATCCATCCATCTTATTTTATACCGGAGTAAAAGAAAACATTAGTATAATCCTCTATTTTTTATAATTTTAAGTGAATTGTTCGATGCACATTCTGGTTTAACTAGATTTAACACAATCAAACTGAAATTTCCCACGTTCAAAGTGATTCAACTCCTCATTCAGTTAAGATAGTAAACCAAAGCCGTTTTTAAATTTAATCAATGATCGGACCGGTCGAACCATCTGGTCCGATCACGTTCTCACAACACTGCAATTAATTCATTCGTTAAGAGCTCAAAGAATGAGAAATAAGCTATCAACTATGTTTTGGAAGATACAATTAGTACATACTCTTTGATCATCCACATTTGATATTAGCTTATAACATGTCTTCTAAGGCATATCAATCACAGATTAGATGGTAGTAAATTGGTAACTACAATCAATATGTCTGTCTCTCCTGACTTTCTCTAGGATCTGCATTATCTATGGTACAAATGAATTGAGACGCCACATTTCTTTAACCATATCAGTATCCCAACATCAAAATTTGAGCCACTGCTTAACATTTGCCATGGATCTATTTAATGGATATCCAAAAACAACCAAAAGACTAGCAAAAAGAATAGACGAACCAGAATAGACGAACCAGTACTGGAGATGATTTTTACTCGAAAAATGAAGTAGAAATAGAGTATCATAAAAAAATTCCCCACATATCACCTAATGCTTAATGCTCCCCATATTTTTGGGACACCCTACATTTTTCAAGTATGGCATACTGTACCCAAAACCATCTAAACAATAGTTCAGAACCTAAAAATTCTACAGAGTAGAGTACGAGCAAAGGAATTATAAAACTAGTAAAACTTGATTTATAATGAGTAAACAACAATGTCACATTTTACCTCCTCTTTTTATTTGATTTTCTCCTTTCTGCCTCCTTTTCAGCAACTACAACACAGAACTCCGAACCAAGCATCTCGTGTATATCAAGATTCAGAGAAAGGCTCAGTTCGATGATTCCCTTGATGATTTCCGATGTTATATTGAAGCCCAAAGTAGATAATACTCTAACAGCATTAGCAGCTCTGCATATGTATTTTCTTGTCTCCCATGCCGTGTAAGTTTTCTCTTGTTCTTCAAGATTACCAGCATTTCGGTTGGGTAATAAAACTTGTGATTCGGATTGGTTCACTTGATCTTCTACCATGTCATCTTTGGCTTCAATATGTTCCCCAACCCATATAAATCCATTACAGCCAAGTATCAAATCACAACCATACTCCTCTAGATGATGGAAATGTTGTTTTTGTCTCTTCACTAAGTAAGGTGGGACAGTAAGAAGTTGACCTCCCTTTAGCTGTCATTCAACTGAGAGTCATTAGTAAAAAGTATACAACAACAACCAAGCCTTAACCCCACAGGGTGGGGTCGGCTACATGAGTCGAACGAAACCATAATGCTCTATCATAAAGCATGTTCATTGACAAAGCATAGATCTCTAGAAAAGTATAAGAATAAAAAGATACAATCACTTTTTAAGCAACCAGAATACATTACATGCCATCTATATCTTATATAATCCCTATAAGCAACATGGCAACCATGATTTTTTTTCCTTGTTCCAGGTTGTTTGCATTTCATCTCATTCATAACGCAACTGGAATCCGTATAGGTTTATATCCTCAAGCAACAATATCCATCTTATGTAGAATTTTTTTTCTCTACTGTCTCCTACTTGATGTAACTGATATATATCTGAGGGAAAAGTAAAACATGTCTGCAAATCCAAAAAAGTCATACAGGTCAGATTTACAAGGATTTTTAAGACTACATACCTTTCCATATTTCTGACTTCTAGCTTGAAGGTGTAAGCCATCATGCTGGAAACCACGAACTTCAGCCTATTGTCATATACATAATTAGCAACACAAATCAATTGTTGTTTCCTTTATCCAATGTAAGTAAATTTATGTATACGATACAACTGGACTTACACAAACAACATCCTTCTCTTCAAAAATAGTGCGCATATTTAGTTCATCCATGGCTGTTCGTCGCCTCTAGCAGTGGAAAGAATAATGTGAATGAATAATGTGAATGGGGATTCAAGTTTAATGGGGGCACAAAAGCCACTATGATGGTACGGTAAAGATGAAAACAAAACGCCAAGAAATCCAATTGAGAACTTTAAGAAGTGAAACTAATTGTTTTTACTAATACTCTCAAGGACTTCATTCATCTAATAACCATAAATGTTTTGCAATTGCCATTTGCAACCCTGACCTTGATTCACTGATTTATTTTAGCATAGTTTATTACAGAATCAGTATTTCCTTACCCAAGCTTAGAAAATTACACCTAAATCAGTTTATCCACTTTACAAAGAGACATGCATGTGCCAACAAATATTGATCCAGACCTAGTACATGGTCCAGGTCATAAATAATTATTGCAGTCCAACCAATATATCAGTTCGACTGCACTGTAAATCAGAAGATCAAAATTAACATTGATTCTGCACCTACGACTTCCCAAAGGCACCAACCCTGTCCCAAGGCACTATTCTATTTCTATCAGGTCAGTCAAACAGTGCAAAATATCCAAGAACAAAAGCACTACCAATCTAAGAATCATTATATAACCATATTCATAAAGAACTGCTTATATCCTAAACAACAGAGAACACAATGATAGGAAGTAATAGTTTCAAAATAGAAACTAGTGTGTACAAATCTGCTTTGTGTTCATTCTCACGCATCATTCCAGTCAACAATAACATGATACTTTGCCAACAAAAAGCTAGATACTTCCAATTATACCATAGTTGTCTGAAATACAGTAAAGTGTCATCTACTAAATTTTACAAGGTATGTACAAGCTACACAGATAGTCTCAGTGATACAGAATCTGGATAATATATCAAAAAAAGGGAGTTAACTAATCATTATAAAATACCTGGACACCATCAGGCATATTCATAGAAGAAAGCATCAAAATTGCATCTTGACTGTAATTTATCTCCAGCTTCCAACGCTTTTGAACAACCTATAAACCAATAAAAAAGATGAAAAAAGTGAAACAAAATCAATAAGCAGAAACTTAAGAAATGAAGTGAAACTAATAAATTGGTCCTCTAAGTTACTTTTGTTCTCAATTTCGTCATATATCTTCTTTTTTCCATTCTGGTCCTACCAACAAGTTTTTCCTCACAACTCTCAACTAAAACTAACAATTTTGGTGTCATTGAGTTTAGAAAGAACAGGTATACAAAAATCACTTCAATAGTTTTCTAAAACAGTATTATTAAAAATCTATTTTAAGCTACAAAACTATCAGAAAACCCACTTAATCAACCTATTTAAAATAAAATGAAACCAGAAAATAACTCAAAACATGTTTGAAACAAAAACTGATAGAACATTGAGTAATTAACTTCAACTGATTTATAATGCTCTTGCCTCAACAACACGAGTAAGGATCCTCTCCCTTGATGGAGAGGCAACTACCACATTTTCTTTGTATTTTGAATGGCAAAATTGTTATTTCATTATATACAAAAGGATAAAAATGTCTTCTCATATTACATTTTCTTTGTATTTTTTGGTACTTGTCTCTCCATTAATGGAGAGGATCCTTACTCCAACAACATGCCCTATAACAAAAACCACTTAATCAACCTATTTACAATAAATTAAAATGAAAATAAAATAAAATGAAAACAGAAAATAACTCAAAACATGTTTGAAACAAAACTTCAACTGATTTATAATGCTGTTACCTCAACAACACGCCCTATAACAATGTCTCCAACCTCAGGTTTATACCTACGAAGGATTCAGTAAATTGCATCAACAAAGAGAAAGAACATCATGATAAAAGGATTAGGAAGTGAGAATAAATACCTAGAACGCAATCCACGGACATAGATGAGCTTATTAACTCTTTCAACGATGCCGCAAAGTGTTGCAACGACTTCACCGTTGAGGTCAGCGGTTCCATGACCTTTGAGTATGGCATCTTCGTGGTTAACAGCGATGGAATCGGCTATGGTGACGGAAGCATCAGAATTGACCTTCGAAGAAAGTGATTCCAACTCTTCTAGAACCGTTTCAAGACGAAGCTTCTGAGTTTTGCTCAACGCTGATAACTCTATCCCTCTCATCTCTCTCGCTTACTTGTGAAACACGAAGGAAGGGTTTAAGAAGGTTTACGGTTGTCGAAGGGATGATGGCGGCGTAGCTTCGAGTCTCTCGACGGCGATGGCGGTGCAACTAGTAGAGCAGAGGGGCGGAACTTGGAAATGAGGGAAATAGCTATGAAAGGGAAGAAAGTAAGAAGACGAAAATTATTTGGGTTGTTAAGCCCACTACTTACATGCATATGGATCACATCTTCTATTAAAAAAAATTAAATATTGATTAGTTTTTTTTATCGGCAAATGTTAGTATATTAGTATTTTTGTTGTGGGGCAAGATTTGAACTCTCAACCTCCTTCTCACTGTATCAAACCACTTTATAACTCTCTTTTTTTAATTTGTTATGAGTGAGGCTCGAACCCACAACAAGAAGTCATTCCATTTCTTAACCCCTTTATCTTAAGCATCACACCTTAAGAAAATCTAATGGTTCATGTGATTTGAATGAATTAGCTTATCTGAATCATTAGATTTTCATATAAGAGATGACTAAGATATGAAATTGGTTTTTTTTATCTTACTCCTAGATCCATTACTATTAAAAAAAAAGTTAAATGTATATACTTGCTTTTCCTTCACTTTGGTAGTTTCAGTGGTAGAACCATGTAGAGGGACGCATAGATATGATAGAAGAACAAATAAGTTGATTATAAAATCTCAACTTAAATCCATTGCATAGAATTTTCTGCATCATAGATTAGGGACATCTCTTGATGTTTATTTAGTTTCTATGATATTAGCTCTTGTCAATGAGGGACAATTGATTATGCAAATACAGAGACATAATTTTGAAGAAGAAAAAACAAATAATGAGGGGATTCATAATTCATTGAAAAATATATACTCCAGAAACTCATGAAACACTGGATGCTTCTGGGTATAAATGATGGCCCAATGTACATGACGACACAATATTTGAGATTCCCACTTAATAAAATGTGGTTGCTTCTGTATATATAGCAAAGAATGGTCTATTGAATCTTTTGATTTAAATTGCAAGAGTATATTTTTTTGATACCTTGTAAGAGTGATTTCACATAAGGTTATAGTCTAGTGGTGTAACCCGCTAAATCCCCCAGACAAGAGTTTAATTGACAAAAGAGATTAATTATTTACTCAAAATAGTAAAATGATATCCTTAATAATACCAAAAAAATATTAGTTTTTTTTTAAAGAGAAACGAAAGCCTCACTGTCGACATAACTTATTGCATCATATATTTTTTTGCAATTATTGATAGGATTGAAGTCAGCCTAAAAAGAAGTATAAATAAACTTTCATGAAACTCAAAGTAAGAATTATAATCAGTTTTACATTCTAGATTTTGCTTATACCGGTTCAAGGCAACCTTAGCATAAATAAGTCGAGATCAAATGAATTAAAAGTAGAAAATTCACTAGTCATGAAGCAGCTTTGTCAAATTCATAAAATTTTATAGCAGTCATAAATCTCTACTGATACATTAGAGATAAGCAAAAGAACACAGATAAACTTAATGCACAAGTAGCAGCACTAACATCAAACTATAATTATCAAGCATCTTATTATAACAATTGTCTCTCAACTAAAGAACTCCGAAAAAGGGATTCTTTATTGCAGAATCTAGTTCCGACCCGGCTGAATTCAGGACTGCCATGTCAACCTTGTCCCTAGGCAAGAACAAAAACTCACCACCATCGATCTTCTCAAACCCGCAAATTTCCAGGAATTCAATTCCACCTTTCAAGGCACCAACTCTTTCCTGTGAAAACAGGACAAACATTACATGTAAGTGGATGATTGGATGAGCAAGTAATTTCTATGAGAGAAGGGGTTTAAAGAACAAGCATGTTTTTGGATCCACAAAACATACATGCAATGCAACACAGGGTAGCAATAAACATAAGTTTATTTTAATGATTTATATATAGGTAACACAGGGTCAAGTTTGAGGAACAAGCACAAGGGGGATGAGGTAGCTGCTTTATCCACAGTCTTCGCTTGAAAACAAGCTTAAGTTCTTTACCTCAATTATTCGGGACCTAATGCATCTAAGAAATATCCTTGGGATAAGGCAATTGAAGACAAGACAGCTAGAGTTGTAATCGTAGTCCGGGGAATCATAACTCTGGAGTAAGGTTAGCTTAAATCACTGGATTCATCTCATGGCCGCCTGAAAGCAATGCTGTTTAGAGATAAAATTCCTTAATTATCGATTGCTGTTGTTTCTGTTTCTCCAGGAGTTGTTGCAATTTCCTTCTTTATCAGTGGTTAAGTATGTTCAGTTTCAATAACTGGGAATGAGTCTCCTCTATCCTTAGAGGAAGAGAGAAAGCTAGCTACACTTCCCCTTATATGAATGAGTATATTCTTATCAGGATAGAATATTTTCTTATCACGATAGTCTCCTCTTAGCCTAGCATCTAGGGTGGGAGACTTCAACATGCCGAATCGCTGATCAAGAAAAAAATAGAATTAACATTTCTTTAAATAAGATAAGGCACAGGTGACTGAATTTTCCTCTTTCTTCTGATAGGGCTTAAAATAGAGTATAATTACGGTTACGGTCTGAGATTGTAGCAGGTGAACCAGATCTGGGAATATGTGGTCTTACCCAACTTTGTTTTAGACAAGATAAAAACAACATAAAGTTAAACTTAACACTGACTATACATTTAACCGATCCCCATCAAGAACTCCTGAACTAAAAAGCCCAGGTCCCAGGTGTTGTCTTAAGGAAGTTACCTGAAAAGATTGGTTAGTAAGTCGAATTTTCCTGAATTTTTCCTCATCGGGGCTTCTGGCAACATTCCCCACATAAGTTAGAAGAGTTTGGAATGCTCTCTTCACTCTGGCATCATCCTCCTGCTCAGAAAAAATGAAAATGTAAATAGGCCAACGTGTAACAATATCTAAGCAGAAGGTGCTATTAAACTAACCATATTTGAAAAGCATTAGTGAACAGTAAGCAATCAATTTCCTTTAGCAGAATAAATGATGAAGTTGATAATATTATCACTATATTTAGAAAAGTGACTCGATTTTCCCACATTGCGAGACATGTTACCTCTCTGGCCAACACAAAATGATTCAAATAAAAGCACTAGAAGCAAAAACACAAATAATTGAAATTGAACCATGCATTTTATAATTGACTTTTAGTGTACATATACATTTTCGTCTTCCCAAGAAATTCGTAAAATCACATTGTTCTTCCGTTGGCCATTGGTCGGTCCTTCAAAGATATATGCACCATCAAATTGGTCTTTGAAGGATGAAATTAATGGCATTTATTATTAATGAAGGACCAATTTGAAGTCACTATGTAAATGAAGAACCAAGGTGATGCGTATGTCTTAGGAAGATAAAATGAGTGTTAACTCTTGATTTTAAATATCTTTTGGGCATTCAAAATGGTTAAAATTTACTAGAACTACTTAGCAGGCATACTTTTATAATAGGAAGTTGCAGCAGTAATATTGTTGTACCCATGTCCGATTATTGACCACGACAATCTAGCAATGAAAGCTCTCAACCCTTTTAATGCCATTAGTAAATTGTGAACATGACATGACAATCATATTTATATGTATGTCAATGTCCACCTCTTTGACACCATCTCAAGAAGGAAATGAACACTTTGGAAGGACCAATCAATGCTCAATTGTGAAGGTGACAATTATATTTACATGTATGGTCACCTCTTTGCCACCATCTCAAGAAGAAAACTAAATACTTCGTTACGAATGAAAACCAAACTCCTTTTCTTTTGAAAAGAATAAAGATGTAATAGAAGCTAATAGAAGTTTGAGATGTATCTTCAGCATTAGATTAATGGAAGAAAATGTTACTAAATGCACTTCTATTCATGAACATCTCCAAATGTACATTGTCTCTGGCATGTCATGCAGAGGACCTTTTTTATTGTTGAGTCAAAGCAACTTCTTTTAAATAAAAAAAATAGAATAATATTGAAGTATATAAGAAACAAGAATTCTTTTAAAAGTCTTGGATGGAAGCAGTTCTGCTTCACAAAGAAAAGCAGGCTAAGCAATTGCACTAAGGATCTAAGTAGAAAGAAGTTTTATTCAGGGGCAAAGCTTTTTTCACTGGCAAGGTCTCTACATAGTTTGAACAAGAAATGTGTTATTTCACATTCAGTGTGGTTTCACCATTAGATTTTGCATTGATCAACAACCATCAAAGACTTATTAATACTGTTAACTAGGCAAAGGTACCACCGATTTCTCCATAAGTGACAATGACGTAGGAATGTACCTTGTGGTTCTGCTTGAGCGAACGCAAGCACTCTCTCATTTGCTCAGATTTTGTGGCAGGCCTAACTGGGAGAAAACTCTGCATCCAGAAATTTCAATTTTTCAAATAAATAGGCACCTGGAAAATGAAACCTCAATCAATTTTGGACTGTCATACCTTTTTCTCCTCAACAACAGGTGAAGGTTTGGATACTGAAGGCTCCTCTGGAGGCAACCCAAGTTTCCGCCTTCTTTCTGCCTATCATAATAATGAAACAAGATGACGTTATTCAAATTCCCCAGTGACAGTAAGACAAAGGTTCCTTCATTGCTTTCTTGGACATAGAAAAAAATTTCAAAATAAATAAGTTCCCATCCTCTGAGCCCCACCATACCCATTTAATTTGATCATCAATGACAAAAGTTCAACTATCATTTTTATGCATGGTCTCCTTTGCAAAAACTTTCATTTTACACAAGTAACTTCGTCATCAAAATAATCCCGAGACCCAAAACATTCCGTACCTAAATTGCTAACCTTGCTCAAATTCTCTCATTAAATCAATAAAACTAGTAGAAAAAGGATTCAGAAACTTTTTCAAAGTAGGATTCATCAATATGCAGAAATTAAATCATAATACTTTTAAGTAATAAATTAAAAAATACTATTTTCAAAATAAATGACAAGGGAGAATAAAAAGAAAACTAAAAATGTATTATTGATATCAGATAACTGTCAAATAAAAAAAATATTAGGGACAAAAGATTGAACAATTATAATCGGTAAGTACTCTCTCCATTCCCACTTAACTGTATCTTAAGACAAATATATGTAATTGATATATCTAGCACAAATAAAGTTCTTTTTTAATTTCCATATCTACTCTTTATCTCTCTGTTAATCATCATTAATTTTATTCACTAAGTATCTCCCAAATTAACTACAAGTAGAAAAGAGGGGGCATAATTGAAAAGTTAACTATTAGTTCTTTCTTGAACTTCTAAAAGGACGGGTAAATAGGAACAAAAAATAACTGCGAAGAGTCGGTTGAATAAGAATGGAGCAAGTACATATTCAGCATGCATATACAAATTAAAGGCAGTTGAAATTCAATCATCTAGAAATCCTTCATAAGAAAAATTGAGAAAGATGATTCACATACTCGAAAAGAACAGGCTTGACGAAAGAATGAAAAGAAAAACTAGTTAGAAAATGTGTAAACCTTGTCTTCTTCCAACTTTTGCTTGATTTTCTCTCTAGCCCTTCTCTCTTCCTCTTTCTCTGCTTTTCTCAAAGCCAATATACTGCAAAAGGAAGCAATATTTTAAATAAATAAGAAAATATGGGCCCACTATAAGCAAAACACAACATGTGAGATAATAAATATTCTAGGTAAGCCAGACCGTTTTCTCTCATTATCTTCTTCAATCCTCTTTGCTTCCAGCAGCTCCTTGCCGATGCGAATTCTCTCCTGAATAAAAAATCAGAGACAAGGACATGAAGATGTCAAGTACTTAAAAAATATGAACAAATGTATGTATCTAGGAATGCTTAATTACAATTTATATACCAATCAAACTTCAGAAATTTTATATGATATAAATTAAGCCACGGAATCTTGAAAAAGATAACCGAAGATACCCGCTGCAGCCCATATATATGGCATCTTGAAATTTAGAAAAAATTATAATATATCTTAATATGTGTTTTTATTAGATTAAATAAGAAAGGGTATTTTTCAGTTTCTAGTAAATACATTGTAATGGGCCTAATGGGCCTTTGGTATTTGTTTGTATATAAGTAAGGCATTTCCTTACATTCAATAATAATAAGAATTCATTTTTCCTAATTCAACTTCTCTCTAAATCTTCTCTCTCTCACTCTAACCGTTAACGGTTTCTTCTTTGCGGTTACAACTTCTTCTCACTTGTTTCTTCTTCATTACAGTTTTTAATGAGCTAAAGCCTTGTTAATTTTGTAGTCTCAATGAATTGTATCCATATATAGATACATCCCAAGGAGTTGGTTTTCCGTGTCTATGCAACAAAGGTTTTATATATCTAACATGCCTCCTCACACAAGAGCCCTTTGAGCTTGCAGTATGGACAATGCACAAGCCCATCTATCCTGTACTAAATTCAACTTTTATATTAAAGAGAATGGGAGCGGCAAGGAGAAGAGTCTCTTATACATTGTAAAGGACCAAATCTGAACTACCAAAAGTTAAAGCTCTACGGTGGAGGCTCGTGAATGGTTTTACATCATTAACAAAGTGCACACACACAAATATCCTAAAATGTAAACTTCAAATACCCAAATATATCAGTAATGAAAATCGACAAGACACAGGGGAGAATTAAATGGATAATTCTTCAGAATACCTTCTCTTTTTCTCTCTCCGTTCTCTTCTCTTCCTCTTCTTTCTTCTTGCGAGCCCTCTCCCTTTCAGTATAGTAAAAAAATTAAAATAATTACACATACTACATATAATCCAATAATATAAGGCGAGTTTAAAATTATTGCATGCAAATTAGAGTTCCAGATACAAGATATACAATCAGATGTTGCCAGAGGATTTGACAAAACCTAAGTATGAAAATCTCAACTGAACATAAGTTCAGAATACCCAGAAAGAAACACATTATATAGACAGCTGTTCAGACAACATCAACACTGTTGTATATTATAGGCACACACAACCTGCTCATTGATAAAAACACTGAGGTCTGTAGAAATTTCTAATAACTAAAAACTTCAAGACTACCGATAAACTAAGGTGCCATTGATCACTGCATCAACCTGAGATATTTAAGCAATTACAAAAACGCATCCACTGTGCCTGCTCCTTTTGAGGTAGGGGAAAGCAGATAAGAGATTACCATAGGTCATCATACATCATCCAAAAAATACATATTTAAAAGGATCCCTACCCCTTTGATATTAAACTATTTAAATTTTAAACTAAAGAATAGCTTCATAGCTTGGCTCATAGTGTAAATCTTAACTGACGTCAGATTCATACCTTAGTTCTTGTTGTTTGGCCTTCAGTTCTTCAGGAGTAAGAGAAGGTTTGGGAGCCTCGACTTTCGTGTTGGCAGGTACCTGAGTTAACCATCAGGTTAGAAGCAACAGATTGCAACTTGATTACACTGAAGACTGAATACATTTCGATATCTATTCATAATGTGAAGTCGTGAACAAGTTTTATTTCTTTCGAAGTTTACAAAATCAAAAACTATAAGATTATAACTCATGCAGCAGTGCACATAGAATGACAATAAGCCATATTAAAAATAAGATATTGTACCAAAGGCATCTGATCTATGTCGGGGTCATTCTCATGCTCTACTATCCAAGTTACAGCAGCTTCAAGGCCAGCATTACCTGCAGAAGAGAAGCTAAAGCTTGATATCCAGAGAGTCATATTATCAATGTCCAAATATAAATAACATTGAAAATAACCTACAAATTAACAGCTTATCACATGCATCCTAGACCCTAGATTCACATCTGATACTTCTTTAAATTTAATTTGTTATCACACATGTGTATTACATACTTTGAATGGCATGTTTTTCTTAAATCTCTCTCCTAATTGTTCTCCTTAAACCCAACCCGCAGTATCTAACAATGTAATCCTAAAGTTTCATACAAAAAGGCAAAAATAAATGCTCTGTGGCACAATAATAATTAAGGAATTCAAAAATTAATTTCAATTTCTTGAAAAGATGACAAAAATATTTCAGGAACATCTAAGAATTTGACCAAATTTTCTATAAATAATTTAGAATAATGTCTTATTTTATGATTTCACTTAAAGGTTGTTTGAGTCTTCATCTACCCCTTCTGGTTGATCCATCTTCCATTTGATTCACTTAACTTACTTGAGCATCTTGATCTCTCCACACAGGAGAAAAAATCATAATGTAAAAAATGCCAGAATTTAGACATCATGAACCCCATATATAATAATACACAACTAAGGTGATAAGAATAGGACTAGATGTAAATTCACCAGAATAATGAAGTGCACGTGTTGCTCGTGCTGCTGAAAAACCCATTGATTCAAGTTCCTCGAGTATCTTTTTGTCAACTTCTGGAACAACCATTTCTGCATTTTAAAGCATAAAGAATATGAAACAACTATAAAATTTGAAAACCAGCCACTGCTGAGCCTATAAAACAAATTTTGGATGTCATCATTCACTATCTGAAACAACTAAGGGTGAAAATGTTTGACACGGTGAAAAGCATTGATTATTAGACAGCTTTTCCAAAAAAACAGAACTGTATTCTAAATTTATTACAATCTTAATTCTTAAAATATGAATATTATCCCGTAACTGAATTTAACTTGATTTAAAAAAACCATTCAGTTTATGTAGTAGTTATACCTTCATCTTGGTTAGTGATTGCAGTAACAGAGTCTTCTGCGGTTGCACCCACCTTTGGAACCTCTAAACTTATTGGTTTTGTTGCTTCCGAAGTCTTATCAACAAATTCAGTATGCCCAGTTCTCTTCGTATGCAAATCACTCTCCTACATGATCAAATAGTAAGATGTTGAGAGTCCCAAATACAAAACATTTTCTGTTTTACAAATATGTCGCAGGTTGGTTCTCTTTAGGCATAGTACTCAAATGATAAAAGTTAAAAACCTAATAAATTACCAGCAAGGTTCAGAAAACAGTACAATACAGGAGAAATTAATTTAGTTGGTTACACTTGGCACCCCTCGTGGCTCAAAAGCTAGAATCACCTCACATGACATTCAGTTATCATTGTAAAAGGAGATGTGATTGAAATCACAGAAACCTCGAGATGAATGTAACGCTAAGATCATGGTATTAGCATTCTCCGCTAAGATCATGGTATTAACAACAACATTGCAAGTTCAATTGCAGCCCCAGAAATAGTCCGCAATGGCAATAAATTCAATATAATCACAACCACAATTTAAAATCAGTCAGCCATACGGCGGTGAATTCGTTCCCGGGCCTTGTACACACCGCCCGTCACACTATGGGAGCTGGCCATGCCCGAAGTCGTTACCTTAACAGCAAGGAGTGTAGCTTTAGACAAAAAGGTGCCAACTGCCAAATGTAATTTAAGCTGAACCTCAAAGATGTCACTGTAATTTCTCCCGTAATAAATAATTTAAATATTTTCTCCAAATTCAGAACCTCAAAAAAAACTAGAGGAGGGATCCATTGACTCCAAGAGTAAGTTTTTTAAACTTACTCCACATCCTAGCCATCAATTCTAGAGGAATCCAATGGTTTGAATTAGTGGGTAGATCTAAACCATTGGATTTCCCTAGAATTGATGGCTAGGATGTGGAGTAAGTTTAAAAAATTTACTCTTGGAGTAAGTGGATCCCCACCCAAAAACTAAACCCTAAAATAATTGAAAATAACAGCAAGATAAGAAAAAAACGATAATAGACTCCTCAATTCCGAAAATTCAAAAAATGAATCCAATCATCAATCATTTAGGCAATCAATAATAAACGAATTTGCATCTGTATCATATAACAATATAATTAAAATAGAATCATATTAAAATCTATGGAAAAGAATTGATGAAAAATTGAGATCTAACGGTTTTAGATCGGCATGGTTTGGAGCAAGCGGTGCAAAGGAGATTGAGAACAGGTTCGGTGGATTCGGAGAAGTTAGAGTGAGAAGTGAGTTCAGCGTGTTCTTGTGCTTCTTCTACAGATTTCAACAAAGCTCCACAGTCTCCGCATTTCAGAGAAACACCAGCCATTGATGCACACCCACTTACACAACTAACGAAAGTGCGATCAATGTTTTACGAGATCGATATATTTAGCAATGTGAGTAAATAAATAGTCATATGATAATTTAGGAATATTAACATTGCTATCATTCAATCTTTATATTTTTTACTAGGGTGAAAGGTGGAAATGTTCTAAAAATCTTTAATATATAGACTTTTAGAATGGTGAGAGATTTTATATATATAAACATAAACATACATGATACATAAAAGATGATGAATAATATTATCATCATATGAAGTCAAGATTTTTCATGTTAAATCATCGAGAAAAAATACATAGAACTAGAACTTAAGCGGAAGCATACCGTAATATATTCATATAGAATATGGTGAATGAACATTTATTCTTGTATGCAAATGCATGTTCATAGTAGAACATGTAGTTTTGTTGGTCTTGTGTCATGGTGTGGTTCATATTATGTTATGATGTAGTCTACAATTGGGGACCATAACCCCTATTTATAAGAAGTGCATACCCTTCCATGATGGGTAATGTCACTTGATTTTCTTATTTCGATTTTGTCCATCATAAAATAGAAATAAGACTTTAGGTATCTACACAATAATTTTCATGATAATTATGTCTATAGCCGTAAACCTTACTCGAAATAGATCACTTTAATTTGGCTAATAAAATAATAATCATAAACACATTTAAACATTACATGTGTAACCCAAAATTTCTTACAATCTCTCAGTGGTCACATATGTAATTTTACAAATTGTGTTAGACTTTATGAGCTCAAATATACGTCATTATAAACCTTAGACATATCCTTATCTCGTCCACTATAGAACCAAAGCAAGTTTCGTTATATTAATCATAACTAAACCAATCAATGATCACTAATATTGACACAACTAAATGACATAGATTAATCATGAAATGTGCAGCATGAAAATCACATGAAGGTGATCTACACATGTCGACTTACCTAGCACAACATTAATATTCAGTCTTTGGACAGAATACTAACTTGTAAGTAGTACACTCAATGCAATAATTAAATATTGATGATCGGTCTTGTCAAACAATACGTCTTTCTTTGGACCGACTTACTATTCACATAGAAAACTATATGATTATCACATATTTATTACACAAGTATGTTTTTAATTTTGGCCAAATAGTAATCTTCCTTTGGGCCAATTACTATCCGCATAAAATACAAACATTCAATTGGCTTGATATTCTATTGCAATTGCCAATTAATAGTAGACTTATTGTAATGGTCAAACATTGATAATAATGTATGTCAAATAACAAATCATTCTTTGGATTGATTTATCATTTACATATATAACTTTACAATTATCACATATTTATCATTACATATGTGCATATAATCCGACCAATATTAATTTTCCTTTGGGCTGATCAATATTTGTATGAATATATATACACACTAACATCCAACATTTATCATGAACGATCTACATAAGAGAAATTACTTTGGTAGCTTCTCATTTTAATTGGTTCACTTAAAATGTTAGACAATTTTATAATAAATGATACCTATAACACTTAATCCAAATATATCTTGTTTATATGTAACATATAATTATATATTTTGGAGACTAAATTTTACTCTATGTTCCATATGAATATACACGGCTGGAGACAGAATTACCATGTTACACCGGCACATATTAATATATTGTTAACATATAAAAGAACCTATATGCAACATTATGCATGCATGTAATATTGTTAACATCGTAAATAAATTGTCCATTCATGAATAACTTGTTTATGTTGATTGAACAATTTGTGAATCAAATACTTAACACAATTTTATGTATGAAGATGAAAAACATGATTATTCTCGATGATAACCCAAAACCATATTTCCCAATGACATGACATGAAAGTGGCTTTGATACTACTTGTTGGAAAAATCTTTAATATATAGACTTTTAGAATGGTGAGAGACTTTATATACATAAACATACATAATACATAAAGATGATGAACAATACTATCATCATATGTAGTCAAGATCTTTCATGTCAAATCATCGAGAATAAATACATAGAACTAGAACTTAAGCGGAAACATACCTTAATATATTCATATAGAATATGGTGAATGAATATTATATCATTCTTTGTCAAGTATCCATCAACTTCATCTCCTTGTATCATAATGTTCTCCTTTATCCTTGTATGCAAATGCATGTTCATAGTAGAACATGTAGGTTTGTTGGTCTTCCAATTGTATACCACCCTTAGCCTTAGTTTCTCCCCTAATGGGATGGAGATAATGACTTGGTTTTGCCTATATTTGGATGTGACATCTTGTGTCATGGTGTGGTTCATATTATGTTATGATGTAGTCTACAATTGGGGACCATAACCCCTATTTATAAGAAGTGCATACCCTTCCATGAAGGGTGATGCCACTTGACTTTCTTATTTCGATTTTGCCCATCGTAAAATAGAAATAAGACTTTAGGTATCTACACAATAATTTACATGATAATTATGTCTATAGCCGTAAACCTTACTCGAAATATATCACTTTAATTTGGCTAATAAATTAATAACCCTAAACACATTTAAACATTACATGTGTAACCCAAAATTTCTTACAGGAAAATAATCTACTTTTTTTATTTCATTTAAAAATGTACTATTAATAATAACAAGAAGTAAGGAAAAGTGCATTTTTGTCTTTTCATTTCCTTATAACAAATAGATATGAAGGAGAAAATTTACATGTCAAAGCAGTGCAACTAGACATAGTCACTTGGTTTATAAGTTGAAGAAATATATATGGGTTAAAGCAGTCTCTGAAACAATGATACAAGCGGTTTTACACTTATATATTGAAATTTGATTACAAGCGTTGTGAGTATAGTTGTTGTGTTTATGTGAGAAATCTTATTGATGGCTCTTTTATTTTACTACTACTTTATGATGATGATGATATGTTGATTGATGCTAATCATTTGAGTGATATCAATGAACTGAAAGTCATGTTAGGTAAGGAGTTTGATATGAAAGATTTAGGGACTGCTAGGAAGATTCTTGGGATGGATATTCATAGGGGTAGGGGCTAGAAAATTATGGCTCTCTCATGAAAACTATTTTGGAAATATCTTATGTTAGGGATAGAGCGTAATGCGGAAGCACAAGATCGGATCAATTGAGAACAAAAGAGAAGCAAGAAAAATAAGACACAATATTTAACGTGGAAAACTCACCTCAGTGTGAGAGTTAAAAAACTATGGGCGCTCAAGAGCAAAATTCCACTATGTAAAAAGGGAGAGTACAATAAATCCTCTTATAGTAACGATATCCCTTAGACTAATAATGCATCCTCGTTAAAAGTCACATCTCTACTAAGAATTAATTTTTGTGACTTTGAATCGGAACACCATAAGCGATATACCTTAGACTCAAATGCATAACCAAGAAATATGCACTCAACAACTCTTGGAGCTAATTTACCATCATTAACATGTGCATAAGCAGGACATCTAAATATTCTTAAATTAGAATAATCAACAGGATTACCTGACCAAATTTCTTCTAGAACTTTGAAGTCAAGTGCCGAATGTGGAGAACAGTTGACCAAGTAACAAGCAGTAGATGTTGCCTCAGCCCAAAGTTCACGCTGATGCCATAACCCAACATTTGAGAGCATACAACGAGCTCTCTCAAGTAGAGTCATGTTTATTCGTTCTGCAACACTATTTTGTTGGGGATTCCTTGGAATGGTTTTGTGTCTAGCAATACCATGATTTGTGCAGAACTCATTAAAGTCACCATTACAGAACTCTAACCCATTCTCTGTTGTGAGCTTCTTCACCTTTAATCATGTTTGAGTTTCAACAAGAGTTTTCCACCTTTTGAAAGTGGAGAAGGTTTCATTTTTATGCCGCAGAAAATAAACTCAAACCTTGCGAGAAAAATCATCAATGATAGTGATCATATAGCGGCATCATCCATGGAAAGGAACTTTAGAAGGCCCCAAAGGTCAGAATGAATATAATCAAGAATACCTTTGGTACGGTGAGTTGCAGTAGAAAAACTAACATTTTTCTGTTTCCCAAAAACACAATGTTTGCAAAACTCCAACTTACCAATGTCATGTTTACCAATATGACCTTTCTTGCTCAAAAGGTGCATGCCTTTTTCACTCATATGGCCCAGACGCATGTGCCATAATTTGGTGACATCATTATCAATCATTGAAGAATATATAGCTGTTGAACCTGTCACAACAGAGCCTTGCAAGACATATAAGCTACCAACTCGGTTAGCCTTTAATAATACTAGAGCACCTTTTGATAATTTTAGAACTCCACCTTCAGCTGAATAACTGCACCCGAGAGACTCTAGGGTGCTAGGAGAAATTAAGTTCCGTTTTAAATCTGGAATATAGCGGACATTAGCCAAAGTTCTGACAACACTATCATAAGTCTTGATCTGAACTGTACATATTCCTACAACTTTGCATTGGGTATCATTTCACATTAAAACAACACCACTGGCAACATGTTCAAAAGTGGTGAATAAGTCCTTATAAGGACACATATGAAAAGTACATCTAGAATCAATAATTCATTCTATTTTACTCCTCTAAGGACATCACTGTCAGAGTCGACTTCAATATTAGCAGCTTCAGGGGATTGTTGAGATTATTATCTTTCTTGTTTTCCCTACTTTTTCTTCACGATGAAACAATCAGGAATATCATGTCCTGGTTTCTTGCAATAGCGGCATGTTTTGTTGGATTTGCGGCCTTTGGATTTGGATCTGAACTTTTTATAACTGGTACTCTCATTTTCTTGAGTTCTACCTCGAACACTTAAGCTCTCACCCTTGTCCACAAAATTAACTTCAAGATCAAACTTTTCTTTGGACAATAAATTAGATTTAACATCTTCAAAGGATAAGGTATCATTATTTCCATACCACATGATTTCTTTGAAGTGTTTGTAAGTAGAAGGTAAAGAGACAACCAACAAAACAACTTTGTCTTCATCTTCAATATTAATATCAATATTTTGCAGATCCATAATAATAGAGTTAAAATCATCAATATGAGTTTGAATAGGAGTACCTTCAACCATACGAAAGATATATAATATTTCTTTGAGACGAAGCTTGTTTGTGAGACTCTTGGTCATGTATAAGGTTTCTAACTTCAACTACAAAGCCGCAGTGGTTTCTTCATTGGCAACTTCTCGAAGAACCTCCTTAGACAAACAAATTTGGATTGTTGAAAGTGTCTTTTCATCCAACACGTCCCAATGGTCATCGGTCATGGAAGTTAATTTCTTTGACTTCCCATCTAAAGCTTTTTTTAATCCGCTCTGGATAAGAACGACTCTCATTTGGACTCGCTAAATAGAAAAGTTAATCTTGCCATCAAACTTCACAATGCCAAATTTAGACATTTTGAAATTCTCAATTGAGTAAGAGCTCTAATGCCACTTGTTAGGGATAGAGCGCAATGCGGAAGCACAAGATCAGATCAATTGAGAACAAAAGAGAAACAAGTAAAATAAGGCACAAGATTTAACGTGGAAAACCCCTCAGTGTGAGAGTTAAAAAACCACGGGCGCTCATGAACAAAATTACACTATGTAAAAAGGGAGAGTACAATAAATCCTCTTACAGTAACGAGGATAAAGAACAATATTTAATCTCTCAAATGGAACAAGAATTCTCACCAAAATACACTTGTGTAGGAAATCTAAAATTGTCTATAATTTTGATGTTGTAATAATATGTCATAACATTGCCCTTTTATAGGCAAGTGAACCAGAGATAAAAATCTTATAATATTTAATAAGATTTAATATACATATGAGAGACACAAAACTTCTCAACAATGCAATCAAGAATCTTATTAAATAACATTTAATAATATTTAATAAGATTTAATGAGAGGCACAAACTTCTCAACATCTTAGAGAGATTTCATATGAGCAATGCTAAAGTAGTGAGCACTCCATTGACAAATATCACTTCAAGTTTTCCCTAGACCATTGTCCAAAGACACATGAAGAGAAAAAATACATGTCAAAGGTTCCATATGCAAGTAAATGGTTTGCTTGATGTAAGTTTTGGTTTCTACTATACCAGACTTGGCACATATAGTTAGTCAAGTATGCAAGTACATGTCAAAACCAAAGAAGCAACATTTGGAAGTAGACAAACTACGGGTGTCAGTATCAAGTTTGTTGGCCAATAGAGTAAGTCTTTAATTGTTGGTTATATTGATTTGACTGGGGACTTGGATGATAGAAGGTTCACAACATGGTATGTCTTCACCCTTTCAGGTGGACCGATTATGTGGAGATCATCAGTTCAGTCTGCAACTGAAGTAGAGTACATAGAAGTCGGTGAAGCTTCTATGGAAGCCTTATAGCTTATAGGGTTGCTGCATGAATTAGGCATTGAACAAGATGAAGTTCCACTACATTGTGACATTCAAAGTGTTATCTTCTTGGCAAAGAACTATGTGTGTCATTTTAGGACCAAGCATATTGTTGTCAAATTTCACAAGATCATAGAGTTGATAACTTCTGGGCAGATAGTAAAAGTTCATACTTTAGAAAATGCAGCTAAAGTGTTTACGAAGTCGGTTAGCGTAGACAAGTACAGGCATTGCCTGAGGTTGCTGAACATTCACTAATACTAGATTATGGAGCGCCCTCAACCTAATGGCGGAAGATAGAGACATATGATATTTTCCAAGGTGGAGATTGTTGTATAATGACTCATATTTCAATGGATCGCGACATATCTCATGATAACAACAATACAAGTTATATGTGTTGGGTTGATGTGAAAGGGTTAAGGTAGAGAACTATATATTTATGTTGTGTAAACCTAATGTAACAATGATAACAATAGTTAAACACAAATCATAATTCTCTAATACATAGTGGTAGCCTCTTAAAAGTGTTGGGGACATAAACACAATTGACTAAACTTCATTACCAATTTTTTTGTGTTATTCTCTTATCTATATTATCTTTTACTATTTGATGATTCGCTTGTTCCAAACATTTTTTTTTGCTTGATGTCAAAATGAATCTTGAAAAATTAGTTAACTGCTATATAAAAATAAAGCTACTTAATATTCCTAATTTATTTATTCATTACACAAATGACCTTGGAAATTTTAACTAATATAATTTTTTAGGAATTAGTTTGTCATCTAAAAGAAAAGAATTTGAGGATCCAAATCACCTTATTAAAGATATTTTTGGAGACTTTTTGATAAAATTTTCAAAAACCAAATTTATATACTATATAAGAAAACCAAGTCTTTGTCACATTAGCTATGACATGTGTCATCACCACAATCACTCTTTTCCCTCCAAATTTTTTTTCATTTCCCCTCCAACATTATCAATCTATACATGTTCATTTCATTTAAGTTATATTCTTTTATCTTTGAGTCTATGTTATGGTAAAAACAAAACTTTATTGTTATTAAATTAAAATATACTATGAATACAATTTTTTATCTTATATTTTTATTGAATTTATTAATCATTACATATGTTATATATTTATTAAAAAATGATACCATAATTTTTTGAGTAGCTATAAATGTATTGTATAAGTTAATTAAAGATAATAAAATGTCATAAATTCTAACATTTTGTTTTCTTTTCTTTTTACATTTAGACAAACTTTTCAAGTATTAAAATTATCATTTATATGAATTGTGGATAATTATGGAATAATAACGGTTTTGGAAATAATTACTCTCGAGATTTAAGAGTAATTAATGTGAACAATAAAATATAAAAATACATAGTAGAAAACAAACAATAAAGGAAAATTCATAAGAGAATAGAAACTGCATAGATGAATAATGACAATAAATTTTGTTACGCTATTATAATTTGTAATCGAATAAGTGAATAAATATTGTCTATTAGTTGCAAACTAATAATTAACAATTAATAATTACTTTGAATAAATACCATCGACCAATTGGAAAGAAATAAAACTGGTGAAAATAAGGGAATAAAAACATATATTGTCATTTAATGTGGTGCTTATGGGTGATATCGATGATGTTATTAAATGTGAAAAATAATGTATAGTAATCACTACATGCAAATTAGTATTTCTGCTTTATTTTAAAAAAAAATTGAAAATTTAATTATAATTTTTTATTTCCATTACTATCTTTGAAATATTTTAAAAGTTTTAATCCTAAATAATTTAGGCCTCCATTATTTTGAGAATAAATTGAACTATATAATTACAACTTCGCTATTTCAATGACCATTTATTACTAAATTTCATTTATATCTATTAAAATATTATTTTTGAATTTGTCATACTAAATCATTAAACCTGTAAAGTACTAATCATTAAATTACTTATTAAAAAATATGAAATAATAAATCAATTATACTAACAACTACTAAGAAATAATATCTTAGAACTGAAATAAATTATAAACAAGTTACATTAAGAAATTATCATAATAAATCATAAAATTAAACAAATTCTCCAAGAAAGTGCAAAAGTGTATGAATATCATGTATTTTCTTAACAATGTGAATGTATGGATAACATGTGTGTTTTAAACCATGCGAATGCACGGGTGACATGTGTCTTCTTAATGCACACATAATATGTGTTTTAACCATGCAAATGCACAAATAACGTGTATTCTTATTCATATGTAATGTATGTTCTGAATTATATAACAAAAAATACCGTCCCGTGCAAATGCACGGGTTACTTGTTAGTATGCACTGAAAAAAAAATCTTCAAATGACAACTTAATTATGAATTTAATATCTATTTATGAACAATATAAGTGTTTTTTTATACTGACCAATACATCATTTATTAATTCATTTTTATATTACTTAAAACTTAAAAGTTAATAATGATTAATATTAAACTGATGGATGGTAAACTAAAAATATAGAAAATTGCATAAATATTAATTCCTTTAATTATATTTTTACACATATCAAATTATTTTCTTTTTATATAATCAACAATATCTTATTACTCTATGACTAAAAAATTAAACCATTTTAGGTATCTCATGTAACTTTTAGTGTATAGAATATATTGTGACTTTAGAACACTAGATCTAACCTGCTTCAAATTAGATCTAATATAAAGTTCATGAACTAAATTCACTTTAATTTTACATTTTATTTTATTGAGAATAAAGATTCTAATAAATATTGTTAGAAATTAAGTGGGATGGAGTTAGGTTACAAAAACTTGTATGAAGATGTACACACCACATTACATTTAGATATAAGTGTATTTATGTTTTGTTGGTGCTATAATTTATAACTAAATTTTAATTTTTAATTAGTTATTAATATTTTACTAGTTGTAGTGATATTAAAACTGGTTCACCGGTCCCAATAACGAGGATAAAGAACAATATTTAATCTCACAAATACTCTCTCAAATGGAACAAGAATTCTCACCAAAATACACTTGTGTAGGAAATCTAAAACTGTCTATAATTTTGATGTTGTAATAATATGCCATAGCATTACCCTTTTATAGGCAAGTGAACCATAGATATAAATCTTATAATATTTAATAAGATTTAATATACATATGAGAGACACAAACTTCTCAACAATGCAATCAAGAATCTTATTAAATAACATTTAATAATATTTAATAAGATTTAATGATAGGCACAAACTTCTCAACATCTTAGAGAGATTTCATATGAGCAATGCTAAAGTTGTGAGCACTCCATTGACAAATATCACTTCAAGTTTTCCCTAGACCATTGTCCAAAGACACATGAAGAGAAAAAATACATGTCAAAGGTTCCATATGCAAGTAAATGGTTTGCTTGATGTAAGTTTTGGTTTCTACTATACCAGACTTGACACATATAGTTAGTCAAGTATGCAAGTACATGTTAAAACCAAAGAAGCAACATTTGGAAGTAGACAAACTACGGGTGTCAGTATCAAGTTTGTTGGCCAATAGAGTAAGTCTTTAATTGTTGGTTATATTGATTTGACTGGGGACTTGGATGATAGAAGGTTCACAATATGGTATGTCTTCACCCTTTCAGGTGGACCGATTATGTGGAGATCATCAGTTCAGTCTGCAACTGAAGTAGAGTACATAGAAGTCGGTGAAGCTTCTATGGAAGCCTTATAGCTTATAGGGTTGCTGCATGAATTAGGCATTGAACAAGATGAAGTTCCACTACATTGTGACATTCAAAGTGTTATCTCCTTGGCAAAGAACTATGTGTGTCATTTTAGGATCAAGCATATTGATGTCAGATTTCACAAGATCATAGAGTTGATAACTTGTGGGCAGATAGTAAAAGTTCATACTTTAGAAAATGCAGCTAATGTGTTTACGAAGTCGGTTAGCGTAGACAAGTTCAGGCATTGCCTGAGGTTGCTGAACATTCACTAATACTAGATTATGGAGCGCCCTCAACCTAATGGCGGAAGATAGAGACATATGATATTTTCCAAGGTGGAGATTGTTGTATAATGACTCATATTTCAATGGATCGCAACATATCTCATGATAACAACAATACAAGTTATATGTTTGGGTTGATGTGAAAGGGTTAAGGTAGAGAACTATATATTTATGTTGTGTAAACCTAATGTAACAATGATAACAATAGTTAAACACAAATCATAATTCTCTAATACATAGTGGTAGCCTCTTAAAAGTGTTGGGGACATAAACACAATTGA
Organism: Lupinus albus; assembly: GCA_009771035.1. Taxonomy (NCBI): domain Eukaryota; kingdom Viridiplantae; phylum Streptophyta; class Magnoliopsida; order Fabales; family Fabaceae; genus Lupinus; species Lupinus albus. Next base: position 7,060,381 of record CM020010.1, read on the forward strand.
CTAAACTTCATTACCAATATTTTTGTGTTATTGTCTTATCTATATTATCTTTTACTATTTGATGATTCGCTTGTTCCAAGCATTTTTTTTTGCTTGATGTCAAAATGAATCTTGAAAAATTAGTTAACTGCTATATAAAAATGAAGCTACTTAATATTCCTAATTTATTTATTCATTACACAAATGACCTTGGAAATTTTAACTAATATAATTTTTTAGGAATTAGTTTGTCATCTAAAAGAACAGAATTTGAGGATCCAAATCACCTTATTAAAGATATTTTTGGAGACTTTTGATAAAATTTTCAAAAACCAAATCTATATACTATATAAGAAAACTAAGTCTTTGTCACATTAGCTATGACACGTGTCATCACCACAATAACTCTTTTCCCTCCAATTTTTTTTCCTTTCCCCTCCAACATTATCAATCTATACATGTTCATTTCATTTAAGTTATATTCTTTTATCTTTGAGTCTATGTTATGGTAAAAACAAAACTTTATTGTTATTAAATTAAAATATACTCTGAATACAATTTTTTATCTTATATTTTTATTGAATTTATTAATCATTACATATGTTATATATTTATTAAAAAATGATACCATAATTTTTTGAGTAGCTCTAAATGTATCGTATAAGTTAATTAAAGATAATAAAATGTCATAAATTCTAACATTTTATTTTCTTTTCTTTTTACATTTAGACAAACTTTTCAAGTATTGAAATGATCATTTATATGAATTGTGGATAATTATGGAATAATAACGGTTTTGGAAATAATTACTTTCGAGATTTAAGAGTAATTAATGTGAACAATGAAATATAAAAATACATAGTAGAAAACAAACAATAAAATAAAATTCATAAGAGAGTAGAAACTGCATAGGTGAATAATGACAATAAATTTTGTTATGCTATTATAATTTGTAATCGAATAAGTGAATAAATATTGTCTATTAGTTGCAAACTAATAATTAACAATTAATAATTACTTTGAATAAGTACCATCGACCAATTGGAAAGAAATAAAACTGGTGAAAATAAGAGAATAAAAACATATATTGTCATTTAATGTGGTGCTTATGGGTGATATCGATGATGTTATTAAATGTGGAAAATAATGTATAGTAATCACTACATGCAAATTAGTATGTCTGCTTTATTTTTAAAAAAAATTAAAAATTAAATTATAATTTTCTCATTTCCATTACTATTTTTGAAATATTTTAAAAGTTTTAATCCTAAATAATTTAGGCCTCCATTATTTTGAGAAAAAAATTGGACTATATAATTATAACTTCTCTATTTCAATGACCATTTATTACTAAATTTCATTTATATCTATTAAAATATTATTTTCGAATTTGTCATACTAAATCATTAAACCTATAAAGTACTAATCATTAAATTACTTATTAAAAAATATGAAATAATAAATCAATTATATTAACAACTACTAAGAAATAAATTATAAACAAGTTACATTAAGAAATTATCACAATAAATCATAAAATTAAACAAATTCTCCAAGAAAGTACAAAAGTGTATGAGTATCATGTATTTTCTTAACAATGTGAATGTATGGATAACATGTGCGTTTTAAATCATGCGAATGCACTGATGACATGTGTCTTCTTAATGCACACATAATATGTGTTTTAACCATGCAAATGCACCAATAACGTGTGTTCTTATTCATATGAATGCATATGTAATGTATGTTCTGAATTATATAACAAAAAATACCGTCCCGTGCAAATGCACGGGTCACTTGTTAGTATGCACTGGAAAAAAAATCTTCAAATGACAACTTAATTATGAATTTAATATCTATTTATGAACAATATAAGTGTTTTTTTATATTGACCGATATATCATTTATTAATTCATTTTTATATTACTTAAAAGTTAATAATGATTAATATTAAACTGATGGATGGTAAACTAAAAATATAGAAAATTGCATAAATATTAATTCCTTTAGGTATCTCATGTAATCAACAATATCTTATTACTCTATGAGTAAGAAATTAAACCATTTTAGGTATCTCATGTAACTTTTAGTATATAGAATATATTGTGACTTTACAGTACTAGATCTAACCTGCTTCAAATTAGATCTAATATAAAGTTCATGAACTAAATTCACTTTAATTTTTCATTTTATTTTATTGAGAATAAAGATTCTAATAAATATTGTTAGAAATTAAGTGGGATGGAGTTAGGTTACAAAAACTTGTATGAAGATGTACACACCATATTACATTTAGATATAAGTGTATTTATGTTTTGTTGGTGCTATAATTTATAACTAAATTTTAATTTTTAATTAGTTATTAATATTTTACTAGTTGTAGTGATATTAAAATTGGTTCACCGGTCCCAATAACGATACGGTACAATAACATTATCGGTCATGCAATCACACCAGTAAAAAATAACCAAAATCGGTCATATCGATCGATTTTCAATTGAACTATACTGATCATAATGATCAGTTTCATTTAAAATTAATTTTTTATTAATGAAAATGACTTATTTGTACTAAAATGTTAGTATGGAGATCAAACGCACAACTAGTATATTTATTATACTTCTAAAAATGGTCTACCATTAATTGATACATTTTTGTTTGAACAAATTGTATAAATAAAAGTTGTTATTGTACTCTTATTGATTTTTCAACATTAATGTTAATATAATATATATATATATATATATATATATATATATATATTTAACTTCACCGATATACGATTTAATCGAAAACATCAGTTGAACCGTTATACCATTATATCAATCCTCTCGCCGGTACGATCTTACTAACATTAACTGATTATCTCTATATTGATATAGGGCTCTTTCTCTATCATATCTTATGTAATATTAGCTAGATTTTTTAGAGGGTAATAGTAATATTTCTTCAATGCTCCCTCATATTGAATATTTTGGTGTTACCAATGCAGTTTTTGTGTTGTTTTTGTTATTTATCTCTTCCCTCAATTCCAGAACACAAACGAAATCTCTAACCTAATAACCACTCTAACAAAATTATGAAGAAAAAAATCCCTGATTGGCTTAACAACTCTCTCTGGTCATCTCCTCCCTCTTCCGCCGCCGTCGCCGCCGCCGCCGCCGCCGTCACGTCCCTCACTCCATCGCCTCTTCCTCCCGTCATCGAACAAGATCCTCCGGAAACACAACATTCTCCACTCACCGATCACAATGACATTCCGAACGATGATGATGATCGTCGCGGTGACGTTGACGACGCCGTTTCGTCTTTACCTTCCGCTGATGAAATCTCTCGTCAGGCTCAAATTATGGCTGCGGTAGTTTAAATTAATTCAAACCCTAACCGTTTTCGTTCAGTTTGTTGGTAATAAAACGACAATGGTTGTTGCGTTTTGGTAACGGGGATGGTTGTGTTGTTGTTATAGTTATCGAGGAAAGTGATAGATATGCGAGAGTTGCGGAGACTCGCTTGTCAAGGTATTCCTGATTCTCCTGGGATTCGTTCTATTGTCTGGAAGGTAGGTTACTTAATTCTAAAAGATTTTGCTTTGAACCTTTTGTTATATTGAGATTTGTGAACTTCATTTTTATCCAAAATGTATTCATAGTAATTAATTCATGTGGATTATATCATAGTTACACGAATCCTTCATTTAGCATATGTACCAGGTACCGGATTTGAAGTACTGTGTACCACGAACTGGATTCCTTTTAAAAGAAGCCTTGTAATGATAATGTAATACAGTGACGAGTCACATAGAACCGGTTACAGTGCACCGGAGTCGATACTATGGACCATGTAACTATGATTTGTATTAGGTGCCAAAGTAAATGACTTGGCAACCCTATAGAACAATTAGTAGTTAAGAGGGTATTATTAGTTAGTAGAGGGGTATAAATAAAGGAATTACTAGTGGAGACTAGAGATATTGATTCAGTATTTTAATCAGAGCTTTACCTTAGTTGTGAAAGGGGTAACCCGTCGAGACAGGGAAACCTTTGCTGGTGGGGAATGATTCATTCTCGTATTACTATTAATTTGAGTCAATCATTCAATAACATCTCATTGCTATTGTTAGGTACATATTCTCGGGTGAAGTTAGACCAATTTAGTCTAATAGGTATGAGAATCTATTTTGATGACAAGCCACCGGCAAATGTCCATTCTTGCAAATTTCATGGTTCAAATGTTCAGTTTTTTGGTGTCAGTGGGGTGTGTTAAGTATTAAAATCTTACATCAGTTGAGTGTATGAGCATGGACCACTTATAATGACTTAGGCAACGATTCCCCTATGAGCTAGTTTTTGGGTGGAGTTAAGCCCATTCATTCTAATATTTATTGATTGGTCCGTGTTAGTGAAAACTAACTTTGAGGTATATAGTTACCAAATTGATTGGTAATATGAACATTGAAAGGGTGAGGGAATGATTATTTTTCTTAGGACATTGTGGTAAAAGTAATAGTTGAAAACTTGAACTGAGCATTAGCAAACAGATAAGTGAAATGTTTTTACTTTTCTTCAACAATCTTTGACTCCCAAACCTTGTTATAGCTAACTAACATTTGATATGTCAAACATGTTGAAAAATTCGAAACTGAGCTTGGAGCCTTGGACCCTCCAAACTCTGTTGAAGTCCCCTTGACGTATGCCAAACATGCACTAGATTTATAATATAGTTAGTTCTAACTTCTAAGCAGAGGTTTGCTTTGGGCGCGTCTAGTTAGTCTAGTGTATTTTTTCCTCATTGATGGAAACAAGGAGGTGAAATTGAAGAATGCTATGGCAATTTATGCTTATTGACATTTGCAGCTTTTGCTTGGATATCTTCCGCCAAATCATGGGCTATGGTCATCTGAGTTAGCAAATAAGAGGTCCCAGTACAAACAATTCAAGAACGACATTCTCATCAATCCTGTAAGTTAGCTGCCTTTGTGCTATCATCTTAGACAATGTTTTTGTTTAACTTTAAACAAGGTTTTTGGGGTGAAAAGGGTTGTTTTAGTGGGGCTGAAAAGATGCCTTAACTGTGATAATATCAAGTGATCAACTACTCTGAACTGTCAGTGGTTGAATTAATGCTGCCGAATCAAACTGCCCCCTCCCCCCCCCCCCCCCCCCCCCCCATTTTTTGCCTTCCACATCATTATATTTATACTTTACATCAAACTGTGGCTTGGGGAAGAGAGATAATTATATGAATCTGCTGTCATGTTAATTTTTAATTTGATTTTATTCGTTTCTTTCTATTACATTGATAGGTTACATGTGTATCTGTTTGGCCAAGTGAAATCTTTGCTGAATTAGTAACTTTTAATGCAAAAATGTTCTATTTGCTCTATCTATTTGGCTCTCTAAATGTTTCTGTGGCTAGCTAGTCAGAAATTACAAGGAGGATGTACAACTCAACGAGTTGTGATACTGATGATGCCCAATGGAAGAGTAGGACCATACTTTCTAGATCAGAAATCCCTCATGGGGAGCATCCTCTGAGTCTTGGGAAGACCAGTGTATGGAATCAGTTCTTCCAGGTACAATGCTAAGCACTTCACTACTTATCATTTTAAGGGAAAATCATTAGATACCTTTCGGCTTAAAACTATATAAAAATTGATCTGCATGTCTTTTCTTGGATGCATGTGAAGTGTGTGACTCTCCAGGAACTATGTTGCTTATGCTCTATCAAAAGCTAGTCTGATGATGCATCAGTTCATGATGCTTATCGTTTTACTTGATCGGGTGACAACTGAAAACCATTCTACTTGGAAGCTTCCTAAGTGAATAAATAAAGTTGATGGCTAATCCTAATTAATCCACAACTATATAAATCTCATGCTTATTCACTATCATGCCAATATGTGAAGGTTGTTGTGATAGTAAACATTGCTCTTTTTAATTTGTAGGACACAGAGATCATAGATCAGATTGACCGAGATGTAAAACGCACTCATCCGGATATACACTTTTTCTCTGGTGATTCTCAATTTGCAAAATCTAATCAGGTTGTTCCTTTATTTCTCTCGAAATTCATACAAACTGCAAATTTGAGTCTATTCTGGCATGAACCTTTTCATTTTTTGGCATTTTCAGGAGGCTTTAAGGAATATATTAATCATTTTTGCAAAGTTAAACCCGGGTGTAAGATATGTTCAAGGGATGAATGAGATATTGGCTCCTCTATTCTACGTGTTAAAAAATGACCCTGATGAAGAAAATGCAGTGAGTATATAATATATCCTTGTATTCTTTCAACTTTCCATCATATAATCTATCATCATGAGATCTGCATTATCAAACCCCGGATCCGTTGTTGTTTTGTCCTTGTATTGCATGCTCTTCTAACTCAAACTATAATACTAGTAGCCTAAGTATATTCAATTAATTATATTTTTTGACGTGTAAAGACTAAATGATATTAGCTATTTTCCCTAGGAACTGTTCTCTTTTTAGTTTGATTTCACAAGTTCCCTTATAACAAGTGGTTACCATGATAAGCTGATTGCTTTAGCTTTCTACGTTTCCTCATTCAACTGACTGATACTTTCCAGTGTGTGTTTTAATAGAAGGGGTGCTTGGGATGGGGGTGGGGAAGAGTGATCAAATTCAAAAGTGTCACCAGTTAAAAAGAATTGTTGCTTACATACAGGAATTGAGAGAGAAAATATTACCTAATTTAATATAGTATTGCCCTGTACATAAGAGGAAATGAAAATAAGTAAAATAATAAATATGACCATGAGAATGTTGATTTGTTGCCAAAAATTGCGTGGACAGCAGCAATGGAGTGTAGATTCATATTATGTGGAGATTATAGTGATGAAGATTGACATTGCAGTCATGTACTATTATATTATATTATTATTGGTTAATTGTGCTAATTATTGGTTAATTGTGCTAAATAGTTCTCTATTTACGATATGCAGGCCTTCGCTGAAGCAGACACATTTTTTTGTTTTGTTGAGCTATTGAGTGGGTTACGAGACAACTTTGTCCAACAACTTGACAATAGTGTAGTGGGAATTCGTTCCACTATTACAAGATTGTCACAGCTTTTGAGGGAACATGATGAAGAGCTGTGGCGGCATCTTGAGATCACATCTAAAGTAAGAGAAATTTTTAATATATTTTCTATCTTTTTACGGTTTTCCTTTTAAATTCGGAAATATTGGTATAAGCTAGGTATCACATCAGTTGTCCTGTGGCCCATACACCTACTTGTTATACTCTTGGATGTTAAACTATTTTAACTCTTGATTTTAAGTTCGTTATTAATTATTTTGTGTGCATGTTACAATATCTACTATTGTGCAATTTTTTTTGGGAGGTGGAGGAGGTTGATCGCACGCGACAGCGGTGCCATAGCGGAGGTTGTCGTCCCTCCCCGCGACGGAATGGCGCATAGCGGTGTGGCTAGCTGTTGCGCCCGTCGTGGGTTGAGTTGCAGCAAAGGCGTGGGCCAGAACCCGCTTCAGGAAGAAGAACCTAATTTTAATGGGAAATGTCGTTTTTGGCCGACTTTTTATTGCATGGCATTGGTTTTTTAGGGTTTCTTTATAAAACACTTCTCTCTCTTTAATTCCTTTAAAAAGACACGCAACTACTCTAACCTAAAAAAAGACACGTGACTCACTTCCTTCCCTTTTTCTCCTTCCCTTCTACTCCTCTCTCTTCCCTTCCCTCTTCTCCTTCTCCCCCTTCCCCTCTCCCCCTTCCCTCTTACCTTCTCCCCCTCCCCCCTCCCCCCTCTCCCCTCCCCCCTCTCCCCCTTTGCTCCTTCCCTTCCTTCTGTGAATTTCTTTTTGTTTTCCCTCTTTACATGTTCAACACTTTCTAATTTTATTGTATTACTTATATTTTTTTGTTTTCCTTTTATTCCCCCTTCCCTTCCTTCTGTGAGTTTCTTTTTGTTGTCAAAACTTAAAGAGTATGAATTACTTATATTTTTAATGTTTTTTGGTATATTTGTATATTTATATGTGGAGGGTATAACATATAATTTTGTGTATTTTAAGTTTTTCTTTGTGTATTTATATGTTTAGGATATAAATTACTTGTATTTTTCCCTTAGTTGTAGTGGTCATCCCGCTACCCGCTATCCTGCTATAGTGTTTTTGGGTTTGACCACTATGCTCCACTATCCGCAATTGACTACATAGAGGAAAACAACAGGCTAGATGATTAAGATTGATTTAGAGACCAATATGCTTTGTCAAAGGACATGATTTGTGGTAGAGCATTATGACGTCATTTTATCCGTATAGCCGATCCCACCTGGTGAGAATAAGGCATAGTTTTTTTTGTTATTGTCTACCACTCTTTTTGTATTAAATTTGTGTAATAAACTAAATAATAATGTAGCTCTTGCCCGCATATTGTTTTATTGTGTGACCTCTCTGCTTGAATTGTTATATTATCAATTTTTAATGTCTGTTTTCTACTCTCTTTTATGTTTCTCTACCAGTAAACTGGCAGGGTCTTTAATTAGTTACGAACACATTTTGTGAGTGCGCCTTTCTGGATGATTCAACCATGTTTTGCTTTTTACTATATTATTAAGCAGTATCAGAAAGGTCTCATTTTCTGGTTTTAAATGTCAGGTCAACCCCCAATTCTATGCATTTAGGTGGATTACTCTCCTTTTGACTCAGGAATTCAACTTTGCAGACATCCTTCACATTTGGGACACTCTTTTAAGTGACCCAGATGGTCCACAGGTACAGTTTTGTTTGTACTAACCTTTTACTATGATGTAGTGTCCTTTAACCTTCTGATCCATTGACCACTACCACTTCATCACAGTGATAAGATTTGTTATATTGCATTTGAAGTTGTAAAATTGCTTTTAGATAGAAAATATAAAAGTAAAGATTTGACTGTACTGGAGTAAAAGGGCAAGTGTCTAACCATTAAATTAGACAATAAAGACAGTTTTCAACTCTAGTTTCTGTTACCAGACTGCTTGCACTTTGTAAAACTTCAAAGGGTTTTTCTAACATGTTAAGGATACTTAAGAAAGTAAACTTACGTAGGAAAATGGTTTGTTTAATACATTGGGACGCCATATGTTTAGTTTTCCGGTAAAAGTTTACTCACTTACGTATTCTTAACATGTGCACTGGGGCACAAAAACCCAACTTTTAAATTTTATTATTTTTTTCCATCACAGCAAACCCACTTCAAAATTTACTCTATAAAGTGCATTATGCACTTCAGAGGATCCTATTTGGAAAGGAAAGATGAAGATTCACCAATCATCATGTGACATGGTTATATTTTTAGAACATATCAAAGTTCTTCTGCTGATAAAAAAATCTATTTCAAAATTCACATAAGGGTGCCAGAGTATGTTACGAGTCATTTGCTTCTGGTGACTGTTACTGCAACTTTATATTCCTGTTTCTTCTCAAAATTCTGTATATAGAACTTATCATAGTAGTAGATCAGGTCAAAAAGCATGGGTTATCTGTTTATTTTCTTTGGCTCAGAGCACTTCATTCGTTACTTTATAAATTGTAAAGAGAAATTTAGGAAGACTAACCCACACAAACTTTGCAGGAGACTCTTCTCCGGGTATGCTGTGCCATGCTTATTCTCATTCGTAGGCGCCTCTTAGCAGGTGATTTTACTTCTAATCTCAAGTTGCTGCAAAATTATCCCTCCACAAACATTAGTCATTTGCTTTATGTTGCCAATAAGTTTAGTGTACAGTCAATGTAATGTTTTTTGCCACATTTATTGCAGTTTGCTTTCATAATTTAGTGTTTGAAATTCAATGCTTGTAAATTACTCTAAAGGTCTGGTTCAGAGCAGCACCTATTTTTTTATACAGTTTTAGTGTGCGTTTGGTATAGATTAAGTTTTTAGTTTTACTTTATAAACTATGAGATTATAAATTGTTAGATTATAAACTGTTAAGATTATAATTTGTTTATGTTTGGGTACCTTAGCTGAAAATTGAATATAAACTAATATGTTTTGTGTGGTTAAGGTATAAAGATTGTTTTTTACATAGTAAATTACAGAAAATGGTATGAAATTATTTGTTTATGTTATGATTATTTTGGTTGTTTTTTACACTATTTTTTAAATATACATTTTTTTTATATTTATCCTCTTATATTTTTACTTTAATATTGTAATATTGCATAACAAAGGCTAAAAAAATATATTAAAATAAAATACAATATAAAAAGTAATATTAATATTAAAAAACAACATAAGATCAACATAAACAAATAACATCATACATAGTTAAACATAAAGTAAAAAATAAATCAACCCATTATTTTTAATAATGCATAATAACAAAGGCTAAAAAATATTAAAATAAAATACAATAGAAAAACCAATATCAATATTAAAAATAATATAACACATAAATAAATGGAAGTTACTAAACTTAAATTACATAAATCACAAAATAAATAATATATAAATGTTAAGTTTTTTACAAAAGTTTTAGGGTTTATTGAGTTTATACATAACTTACAAAATTTTAATATTATATAACAAAATTTTATATATAATTCGTGTATTGATAAAAGAAAGTGTTATGGAGAATTACATGGTGAGAGAGAGAAAAATTAGAGTTATGGAGTTTGGTGGTTATGATATGAGGAGTTATGGTGTTTGGTGGAAGAGTAAAAATGAGGAGAAAGATAAAGTTATGAGGGGTAAAATGGGAAATAGAAAAATTGAGAAAAATAAGCTAAAAAAATAAATCAACCCATGATTTTGGAGCTTCTATTTTTGGCTTATTTTTTCAGAAAAAAAGCTGAGTTTATAAACTCCATTTGGTTGTCAATGATACATAGTTTATATTTTCAGCTTATTTTTTTAAAAAATAAACATAAACTACAAAATTTAATCTATCCCAAACAACCCATTAATTACATTTTATTTTGTAACTTACTAGTACTCTGCATTCACAATAGCATTGTAAATCTTCTAATATAATGATAGTTTATTGAAAATTGATTTATCTTCTTATAAATCTTTCTATACCATAACATAAATAACATGTTTTCAATAGGATAACCACCAAGAACTACCATCTTTTTTTACAACTTCACCGTTCTGACACATGTCAGTCATTGTCATTAACCCTTTTCGGTTTCGACCCTAGAGACATTGTTCCATGTTAGTCCCTATGTCCTAAGGAGTTATCCGATTAGTTCCACTTTTCCAAACCTCAAGAATCTGGTTAGCAAAAGAATCATATATAATTAATAAATATTTTTATATTAGAGCAATGTATTACTGTTTTTTAGACCAGCATGATATATTGGAGTATTATCATCCCATTATTTTTTTATTTTAAGTGAATCGTTTAACTTGTAACGAGGTTATACCAAAATTTTCACGGTCCAGAACAGTCTGTTATACTTTTATAACAAATACTTTTCATAAGCCTTTGATGGTTCATAAGAACCCTTTAATTAGGATCTTGACATTATGACAATCACATGTGATAAATGAAGAGATCGAGGAATACCTGGTTCCATAGCGATATATCTTCTAATGCACTTTCTGTTTGCCTTTCTGATTGTCTTTGTTCTCACCTCTCTGTCTTCCCTTTATGCGTTCCTTGATGATTAGGAACTCAGTTTCCTTTCCTTCTCTATATGACACTACACTTTCTTTAATGCAGCCACTAATGCCTTGAGTTCTCTCTATGTTTGTTTCTGGTTATGAGATAGTAAAAATAGCATAACATAGCTTTCTAATATGTGAGTGTCTCTCTTATAGAAGGAGAGTAGGAGGAGTTGTAACTCCTCCTCTATCATGGAAACTTCCATTCATGAAGTGAGAGGGGAGGGAGTTAGTAATAACTCTCACTAGTTTGACTCATTAATTGCCAACCATCATCACATTAGACACTTTAATTCAAACTAGTAACTTCTAAACACATGGACCACGTAATTGCTAAATTAATCTAACAATCTCCCACTTGGTCCATGTGATGACTTGAAGATTCATAACTTTAATTGCGCACTTTAATTGAACCTTACAAATCACCATCCTTGATTGAATTGAAATGGTTGAATCATGGCGGTCACAAATTATGTGAGGCAACCTGATCCCTTCCATGTATCACAACCAACTCAACTCAATTAACTTTAATTTGAGTTCTCATTTACCTTTCGAAAACTCACTAAGTTATCTCATTAAAACCATACAAGTACAATCTTTAATATGGATAACTTGAACTTTAATTACGGAAATGAAACTTTCATTGAATTTAAATGTGTCATACAATAATAAGCAAACATCTAAACATGTATATATACATCATGTATTATCACATTAACAAGGACTTATCTATAATGCCCATCCTTTCTACATGGCCAATGTAAATTTTGGGCGACAATCCCTTAGTTAACGGATCCGCTACCATTAGATCGGTACCAATATGCTCTATAGACACCTTCTCTTTCTGTACTTCTTCTTTAACTGGCAGAAACTTTAAGTCCATATGTTTGGTACCTCTGGAATATCTGTCGTTCTTAGAGAAGAAGACAGCTGCAGAATTATCACAATAAAACTTCAGCGGCCTAGCTACACTGTCTATAATGCCAAGCCCTGAAGTAAAGTTCCGCAGCCACAATGCATGGTTTGTGGCCTCAAAGCATGCCACAAACTCAGCTTCCATGGTGGACGTAGCAATTACGGATTGTCTACCGCTTCTCCATGATATGGCTCCTCCAGCCATTAAGAAGACATATCCAAATGTAGATTTCCTTGAGTCCACACATCCTGCATAGTCTGAATCCGAATAACCGATCACCTCAAGATGATCTGACCTTTTATATGTGAGCATGTGATCCTTAGTGCCTTGCAAATATCTTAGAACCTTCTTTGCAGCCTTCCAATGGTCCATTCCGGGGTTACTTTGATATCGGCCTAACATTCCAACAGCAAAGCTAATATCCGGCCGAGTGCATGTCTGAGCATACATTAAACTCCCAACCACTGATGCATAGGGAATAGATTCCATTTCCTTACGTTCCAAATCATTCCTTGGACATTGCTTTTCACTGAACTTGTCCCCTTTCTGGAGTGGAACTATCCCTGCGGAGCACTTTTCCATTCTGAATCTCTCTAATACTTTATTGATATATCCTTTCTGAGACAATCCCAACAATCCTTGTGATCTATTACGGAATATTTCTATTCCTATCACATAGGATGCCTCACCCATATCTTTCATTTCAAAATTATTAGAGAGAAACTTCTTTACATCATGTAACAATCCTTTATCATTTGTAGCAAGCAAAATGTCATCAACATATAGGACTAATATTATAAATTTGCTTCCACTAACTTTCATGTAGATACACCGGTCAACAGTGTTTTCTACAAACCCATATGACGTAATGGTATCATTGAACTTTATATACCATTGTTTGGAAGCTTGTTTTAGTCCATATATTGCCTTATTTAATCTACACACTAGATTTTCCCTTCCTGTGGTCACAAACCCTTTGGGTTGGTTCATATAAACTTCCTCGTTTAAGTCACCATTCAGAAAAGCGGTTTTTACGTCCATTTGGTGAAGCTCTAAGTCATAATGAGCCACCAAAGCCATAACAATTCTTAAAGAATCTTTTTTAGAAACTGGAGAGAAAATTTCTTTAAAATCAATGCCCTCCTTTTGAGTGAAACCTTTGACGACAAGTCTAGCTTTATATCTTTCAATGTTGCCTTTCGAGTCACGCTTGGTCTTAAAGACCCATTTACAGCCAACTCGTTTTGAACCCCCAGGCAACTCAACTAGATCCCAAACTTTATTATCGTCCATTGATTTCAACTCTTCTATCATAGCATTGAGCCACTTTTCAGAATTGTCACTTTCCATGGCTTGTATGAACGAGACTGAATCTTTATCAATGCTTAAGTCGCATTCATGTTCAAGTGAATATACAATATAATCGTTAGAAATAGCTGGTCTTCTTTGCCTTTCAGACATTCTTAATGCTATTTCTTGCGGTTCCTCCATCACTTGATCATTAATGACTTCATTAATCGGTTCATTAACTATTTGTTCATCATGTGAGTTTTGGATATTATCTTGTTGTCTCTGAGAGTTATTAGACGGTAATATAACTAGAGGAACAACAACCTGAGGAGACATCTTCGGTGAAAAAGATTTATCTGAAGTCTCTATAATATCCACCTTTCGTGATTTATCACTCCCACTGATTTGACCATTCTCAATGAACCTAGCATTACCAGACTCAACTATTCTCGTACTATGGTTAGGACAATAAAATCTGTACCCTTTTGACTTTTCCGAATAGCCGATAAAGAAACAACTAAGGGTTCTTGCATCAAGCTTCTTTTCATGTGGGTTGTACACCCTTACTTCTGCTGGACAACCCCAAACATGGAGATGTCTCAAACTAGGTTTCCTTCCAGTCCATAACTCATAAGGAGTTTTAGGAACTGCCTTACTAGGAACCCTATTCAGCAGATACACAACGGTCCTTAATGCGTACATCCACAACGATAAAGGTACATCACAATGATTCAACATTGATCTAACCATTTCCATTAAAGTACGATTCCGCCTTTCAGACACACCATTCTGTTGCGGTGTGTAAGGCATAGTGTATTGAGCACATATGCCTCGACTTTCAAGAAACTTTGCAAATGGTCCTGGACATTGTCCATTCTCATTATACTTTCCATAATATTCACCACATCTATCAGACCTCACAACCTTAACCTTCTTTTCAAGTTGCCTTTCAACCTCATCAATGAATACCTTTAGGACATCCAATGATTGAGATTTTTCATGCAACAAATATAGGTAACAATAACGTGAGTAGTCGTCTATAAAAGTGATGAAATACTTTTCACCACCCCAAGATGGAATATCAAAAGGACCACAAATATCTGTGTGCATCAATTCAAGAAGTTTTCTACTTCTTGTGGCTGGGTTCTTTGATATGTGTTTAGTTTGTTTTCCTTTAATGCAATCTAAACATACATCCCAATCGCCAAAATCCAAAAGAGGTAAAATCTCATTTTTTGTTAACCTCATTATCCGTTCTTTGGATATATGGCCTAATCTTTTATGCCACAAGTAAGCAGAATTCTTATTAAAAACTTTAAGCTTGCTACTAACTTCATATTCAACATTAAATAAAGATTCCTTAAATTTAAAATCAAGATTGAAGCAATATAAACTATTCATTAAAGTACCAGAACCAAAATAGTACGAATGTTTATACAATTTAAAATCAGAATGCTCAATCTTAAAATTAAATCCTATACAATCCAACCTAACAACATAAACTAAGTTCCTGACACATTCAGGAACATAAAGACACTTTTCTAGATCTAAATAGTTTCCACTATCTAGGATCAATCTATATGTTCCAATTCCATGAACTCGTGCCTTCATTCTGTTCCCCATGTAGAGAAACTTCTCAGTTTCCTGGGTTTGGATTGAAAGGAATCCCTGCACAATATGTGACACATGAGTTGTTGCACCAGAGTCTAACCACCAAGTATTATTAGGAACTTCAGTAATAAATAGTTCATCTATAACGGAAACAAAAAGTTTACCTTTCTTTTCGAACCATTTCTTCCTTTTAGGACAATCCTTCTTGTAGTGTCCATTCTTCTTAGAGAAGAAACACTTCATCTCTTTATGGATTTTTCCATCTTTAATGGAAATCTTTTTCTTCCCCTTTCCTTTGTTCATATTACTTGGCCTGAATCTGCTAGTGCTTCCTGGATCCTTAATGGTTAAATGAATGGAGTCATTCTTAATTTTCTTTAACCTCCCTTCCTCCTGAACAAGCGTGGCCTTAACTTCCTGAAAATTCCATCTTTCCTTTATGGTGTTATAATTCACCTGGAATTGGCCAAACTCAACAGGAAGAGAGTTAATGATGAACTGTACTAAGAATGCTTCTGTCACCTCCATTCTCATGCCTCTCATTTTTGCAGCCAGATTTGCCATGCTAGTTACATGATCATGAATGGGCTGCGACCAATCAAACTTCTTGGTCGTCAGCTCTGTCATGAGATTTCCCACCACAAACTTATCAGTAATGTTTGATTGGGAGTACTCCTTGGTCATTCTCATAAATTCCCTTGCATTATCCGTCTTAGGCATAGACGGCTTGACATTGTCAGAGATTGACATTTTCATCAAGCTAAGGCTCAACCTGTTTGACCGCTCCCAAGCCTCATATAGAGTCTTGTCTGCCTCCGAGCTGGTCTCAGTTATAGTTGGCACATTATCCATAATGATGGCTAAGTCCAACTCCATTACACCTAGTGAGAACTGGATCTGTTCGGACCAATCAGCATAATTCAGTCTATTGAACTTGACACATCCATTGCCTAAGACGAATGCATTGAATGAAGCTGTAAAAAGATATGCTCACATTTTAGTGCTTTGAATAAACTTTTATGGATTCAAACTAAACTTTTATCAATGCACTTAATTTATCTTTGGATAAAATTTAAATGCATTAAACCTTACTAATGATGTCTCATATTATTCCTTAATGAGTAATTACTCATACTTTCTAACATGCATGTTATCTTTGGATAAACGAGCACAAACAAGTATGTTTAAAACTTTAATGTCATTAAATACAAGCAATAATCCACCTTTGGGTGATCAAGATATGCGTTATAATTAATTAACAAACCCAAATAATTATCCTTATGACTTCATAATCTTAATTACATGCAATGATCCACCTTTGGGTGATCAAAATATGCATCACAATTAATAAACATCATGTACATCATTACAAGCATACATGGAATAAAAACAGTAACATGGAATAATAGCCTCTGTTTTAATAGCATACAAACAGCAACATGTAGTTTAACAAACAAACATAATTAATAATCCACCTTTGTTTAGTGCAATATTTTGTGGACCAAATATTGCATTGTTCCTTTAGAATCCATAATTATGCCAAGAGAGACATGGCTTACTTTGGATAAACCATTCAAAGATGGTTTCCAACCTTAAAATTCAATGTGATATTTCCAACCTCTCATTAAACAAAATATTGCACTGTTGAAACACATGGATTAATAGCCTAAATTCAATTAAGCATGACAATGTTTTATCACGTTTCATTCTTCAGATTTGGTTCTACATTTGTAAATTGCAGATCTGATGCAACTTAACCAACTGGAAAAGTATATACATCTAAAGTACATTGAGACAAATATTAAAAGATACACCTTAGTTTAAAGACAAAC
This sequence comes from Lupinus albus, assembly GCA_009771035.1. Lineage (NCBI taxonomy): Eukaryota > Viridiplantae > Streptophyta > Magnoliopsida > Fabales > Fabaceae > Lupinus > Lupinus albus. The sequence goes on from CM020010.1 coordinate 7,077,642, forward strand.
TCAGATTACATTGAAATAGATCTGGTTCCATAGATAATATTTGTCAGGCGTAAAAGCACAAAGAGAGCATTGATTTTAATTTAGTCAAAATTTCATCATTCAATTTCATTAATACAAGGAATGTCTTAATGTCTTTAACCTTATGCTCTGATATCATTTGTTATACTTTTATAACAAAAACTTTTCATGAGCCTTTGATGGTTCATAAGAACCCTTTAATTAAGATCTTGACATTATGACAATCACATGTGATAAATGAAGAGATCGAGGAATACCTGGTTCCATAGCGATATATCTTCTAATGCACTTTCTGTTTGCCTTTCTGATTGTCTTTGTTCTCACCTCTCTATCTTCCCTTTATGTGTTCCTTGATGATTAGGAACTCAGTTTCCTTTCCTTCTCTATATGACACTACACTTTCTTTAATGCAGCCACTAATGCCTTGAGTTCTCTCTATGTTTGTTTCTAATATGTGAGTGTCTCTCTTATAGAATGAGAGTAGGAGGAGTTGTAACTCCTCCTCTATCATGGAAACTTCCATTCATGAAGTGAGAGGGGAGGGAGTTAGTAATAACTCTCACTAGTTTGACTCATTAATTGCCAACCATCATCACATTAGACACTTTAATTCAAACTAGTAACTTCTAAACACATGGACCACATAATTGCTAAATTAATCTAACACAGTCTACTAACCTTTTCTTCGATTAAGCGTGTGGAGGAACACCATTTACAAATAGGGCAGAGCTTTGTAGTGATAGGTGGGGGCAATGGCCCCCTTGATTTTTTTTCCAAATTTATTAAACTCATTATTTTTTTTAATCTTTTTACCTACATTCAAATGATGCCTTCAAGAAAATATTCATTTGAGTTCACATTTTTTTTTGTCTCTCTAAAAATTATAAATAATGAATAAATTCTCTTATATATATATATGTAGATGCTGTTATTGCTTATTATATTATGACTTTATTTGAGTTCGAACTGATTTTACACTTACAAGATAGATTATGAGGATCGCTAATTGACTTTGACAAACTTTGCATACAAAAGTCATAAGATTAAAAATAATTTAATTTAATATTTATAAGGTGCAAAAATTCTACCATATGTATTTTAATGAATTAGATAATATTAACTTGAGATGTCAACTTCCTTATGTTATTGTTGATATCGTTAGTCATTCATGTTTAAATTTTTTTCAATCATCTCTAAATTAAGTGTAACTTTGACAATTTTAGGAAATTAAATGCATATTATTTGCTTGATTGAGTTGTTCGTTTTTTTAACTATTATGAATTAGCTACAACTAATTTTCCAACAACGAAAATAACCAAATAAAATTATATAGTAAGATAAAAGATAAAAGATAAATTTTATGCAGACAATATAATAATTTATATTGAAAATGAAATAACTGAGAATTTAAAACACTTTAAGTAAATGCATATTTTCCTTTTATCGTTAACTAGCGTGTTGACAGGCACTTCGTGCCTGCCGACGCACATTCTTATCGAAAGTTATGATTTATAATATGTGTCGTCTCATTTGTGGTTAGAAAAATCATAGCTCTTTTATTTTGATATTGATTACCAATTTATAATATGTGATGAATAAATAGTGTAAATGAATAAATCATAATCACACATATATAATTTATATAAAAATGGTGCATTGTTTAAAAATAGCATAGAATATGCATTGATTATAAATAAATATTGGGTTATATATGGTTTTTGGTAGAATTTATAAAATAAAGAAGGCAAAAATAGGCAACAATAAATTACACCATGTTTGGTGGTTAATTTGAGTTTTACCTTTATATATAGTAAGAAGTATAGATATAAATATATAAGTATATACTATATAATAATGTCATGATGAAGAAATAAAATATATGATTTTTTTTGTAAAAAACAAAAGATGGTAAGGGTAAAATTGGAAACTAGAAATTACACCATAATGGAGGTGGTTATTTTAAGTTTTGCCTTTATTAGTAGTAAGTATATAGATATATAGATTATTGTTATTTAGAACTAATATGTTATTGTGAAACTTTGTAAAAATTATACATATTTTTTTATATTTTTTTGACTCAATTTTAATTATAAATTATAATTAAACATTGTTTTTTCCCTAAGCATCAAATTTACAAGTTTATCTATTGGTTCCTAATATTATTGCTAATGAGTCATAGCAACATTTAAAGCACGATAATGTCAAAAACAATTTATTAGTGTAACATCATTCAAAATCTATGAAAACACAATCACTTTATGTGCATTTTTTTATGCAAGGCCTGTTGATTACTTTATGTGCACATTTATCTTAATTTATGTGCAAAGCAACTTCAAATTTACATTTGTTTTTCTAACAGTCCTTTAAAAACAATTATTTTTTAATAACTAAAACCAAAGACGGACCTTGTATGAATCAATTTTATTTTATTAATTTTTAAGTTTTATTTTTGTTAATACCAAGTGTATACAACTAAGTACCGACTCCTTCCCTTATGATTGTTTTGTCTCTCTCCCGAGCGTTATTAATATTGTATCAATCATCAAACCGGTAGAAGTACTAATATAGCGGTTTAATCGGTGATTCAGTAATTAAACTGTATACCAGTAAAGTTTGATATACATGTATAATATATTAACATTAATTATTTTAAATAAAAATTGACCGGTATAGTTCAATTGAAAAATCGGCCGGTATGACTGGTTTTGGCTGGTTTTTACTGGTATAATTACATGACTGATATAATTATTGTATCGTACTTATATTGAGACCGGTTCACCGATTTAACGATTCAACCGGCAGACACGAAACGGTTTTAATAACTATGCTCCCAAAAATCAAATCTAAATATTTTAGTCTAACGTTTTTTGTTTTTTTATTTTTGAAGATTTTTACAATGCATGAAATCTTGTTTTACCCGCTTTTCTACTTTTCATTATAATCGACAATCCTTACTTATACTTCACTTTTGTATCAATTATTCCATTCATTCACTGATTCAATCTGATTCAAACCATAACTCACTCACTCATGGTAAGTACTACACACTCATGTTTTTTTGTTAACAATGCGTTTTTGTTTAACCGAATTCTTGAATTCTTGAATTATTGAACGTTGAAATATTATTAATGCAGTCTTCAAGCACATCACGTTTATACTTGACCTGCATTCGTAATACACTTGAAGCTTCAATGTGTCTTCAGGTATTTGTTAACAATAACAACTTTAATTTCCATAATTATAATTATTATTATTATGAATTTTGATTGATTCACCTATGAATTTGATGTGTTGGTATTCAGAATTTCCCTTGTCAAGAAGTTGAAAGGCATAACAAACCTGAGGTTGAACTCAAGTTAGTAATTTCCCTTTCTTATAATTCAATTCCATTCAATTTTTGAATTCTAATGAATTGAATTTGATGATTATGTGTTTTCAGGACCAGCTCTGAACTCCTCCTCAATTCTGTAAGATGAATGATCCATCATTTTTTCATTTCAATTTTGTTACACTTGATTAGATTTATATTCACTTTGTTTTAATTTTTTCCGTGATGATACCGAATTATTATGTAACTATTGCGAGTCGTGTTTTGGAGGAGAAGGAATGAAGAGGTAAGGTTTCGTAATCATGTCATGAGTGTATTCCCTGGTTTCCAGGCCTTTCCTTTCCCTACGTTACTCTTCGAAAACCAACTCGCGTGCTGGTTTTTAGAAGAGAATGAGGGAAATGAAATGCTTAAAAGTAATATTCCAAGTGTATTTCATGATTTTAAAGTCTTTCATTTCCCTTTATTCAATTCCAAAACATAACTAGCAAACAGACCCTAGGCGAGATCATCATACAAGTATACTTGGTTGATTGGTTTTTCAGCATTTTCTGGAAATTCCTTATTCTAATTTCTAAACAAGTTTGTAATATGTTCCTTTGACTATCCACCCACTTCTGCATTTGCGTGTGTTAACAACTTTTTGAAAAATTCACGTAAGAAGTTGTATATGAGGAACTCAATCACAAGTTTTCTTAAGTTAGAGTCTCAATTATAAAATTTTGTGAAGTTATGGAATAGAGACCCAATTAGTATAAGGAATTAAGGACCTATTTGAATTTCTTAATAAAATTAGGATTAAGGACCCAATTAGTAAATTTTAGGACCTATTTGTAAAGTTATGAAAACATTTTTTCTGTTGCTGCACTGCATATCAAGATTTCTTGGATCTATATGCTCTTCCGTCATTGGCTCTCGTTATTTTGTTCGTGCACAACATAATTGGGAAACTGCTTTCATTTCTGCATGCCTTCGTTAGGATTAATCTTCTTATAGGTGGTGACTGTGTCTTAACAATTTCTTCTACTATTCTAATTTTCTAAATGATGTATTTCAGTACTACTTTTTCATCATTGCTCCAGAGAAAAATATGTGCAATTGTTGTTACAGGTTTTGATCTGTCGAAATGAGGCAGAGAAATGCTTAATAGAGACATCTATCAATTCATTACGGATAAGTCTTAAGGTAAATATTTTCTAAATGAACTGTTTTGTATTTGATGTATTGTTGAAACTAGTAAGTATCTCGTGCAAGTTTATGTTCATGATGATTAGTTCCCTGAGTTGTATGCACCTCTACGTAAGACTTCAGATTGCTGTAATGTACAGTCTGTAACTACAAATGTTTAAACAATTCATGTTCAACCTAATGCTATGGAATGACTACCCAAACTATGGAATGGACTAAGGTGAGCAGAAATGTAGCAAAATTAAGGCTTTGTTTGGTTGAGGAAAGAAAGTAAAAAGAAAGAAATATGTGAGAGAGATAATAAAGATAAAAAAAATAGAAAAAAAAAGTGTGAAAGTAGGTGAATTTTTATATTGTTTAGTATGAGAGAAAGAAAAAAGAAAAATAAGATAAAGTGAGAAAAAACAAATGATGTATGTTTTAAAAGAGAAATATATCCTTACAATAAAAAGAATATTTGTTAAAAAAGAATGGTTTTCAAAGGAGGCCGTGTTTATCATTTCACATAATTCAACCTTCTTCCCTCAACTTTCTCCTCATAGTTGAGAGAGAAATTTTGTGGTCCCACATCATTTTTATCTTCTCTATCTCTTCTCTATTCTCAACCAAATGAGTATAAAATCCACTTTATATTGTACTTCTCTCCCTCCATCTTCCTTCCCTTCTTTCTCTTTGCAACCAAAGGAAGGGAAAAACTCAGCACACAATGCTTAGATGGATAACTTATCAGGTGACTGAATCAGAATTTAAAATGTAAACTTCAGTTGAGACCACTAGAACTTAGATGCATGGATGCAGGCACTTTCTCCTCGTGCACTAGCCACTCTTTTTTAGCAGATTAGCAAACTAGTCTCTGATTGGAAGTATGTTTTTGAGCATCAGATTCTCATATGATATATACCCTTATTCATTATAATCTGTCCCTAGTTCTTTTTTTATTATTTGTTTTTCTTTTGGTACAGATGAAGCAGACCGATGAACTTGAAAACATATTGACCAAGAAATTTCTAAGATTTTTGTCAATGAGAGCTGAGGCTTTCCAAGTACTAAGGAGAAAGCCTGTGCAGGTTGACATCTATTAGCCAATTAAAACAAGGTTTCTTAACTATGCAATGGTGTATGGTTATAATTTTCCTGATATAATAATGTCATTATCATTTACCGTTAATGGCCATTAGTGGGGACAGGTAGAGACTGCATATTTGAAGATTCATTGAATGTTTTTATTATATTTTTTTTTATTGAGGTTGCTTAATAGATGTTGTACATTGCATGTTTCCACGGTTGTGCTTCGGTTAATGCCTTGACAATATTTCAAAGGGGGTTTATAAATAATGCTTGGTTGAAAATGTGAAAGAAAACTCTATTCACTTGATCCTCATGTGGGTTGATTATTACTGAGCACAGCAATGCAGATGCAGTTTGTTCTGCACAAACAGTTAATAAAACTTTATACTTCCACTTTTCTTGGTAATTTCTTAATGTTCATTAGAGTCATGTTTTTGTTGCTTCTCTTGGCAGGGATATGACATTAGCTTCCTTATAACAAATTACCACTGTGAGCAGATGCAGAAGCAGAAACTCATAAATTTTATATTGCAATTTATGGAGGCAAGATTTCTGTTGACCCTTCTTCAATTTGCATTTCATTTTGCCTCTTATATCTAAATAAGTAGTATTGTATAAAGTGCAGTGACTATTGAGAATTTGAAATGTCATTTACCCAGATGCTGTAAATGATTAGATTAGGTAATTATTAGAACTTCTACAACTTAGAAAACATTAGCAGAAGGTTATCGAGAACATATTCTCTCAGGCTATTTGGTTTAGCGTATAGCATAACATTCTAAAAAACAATTACAAAAAGATTTTGGTACTATTTTATTAGGTGTTAGACCATATGTTTCGACTTTGAAGTGTGGTGAGGGTACTATTGCCTTGCTTACAGATTTTTCCCACCTAGGTACTTGTACTTATAGTTGGTATTGTCCACATACTATGGTCTATGGAGGCATGCTTGCAATGAATGTAGCTATTGGCAATCTCAGTTTGCTATCCACAGTTTCATACTCCTCATTAAGCACTCATAGTATTATGAAAAAATGAATTAAAATTATGATTACTTAACAAGGAGGGTGATTGGGCAAGTAAAGGTGAATAGGCTATTAGAACCAACAAGTTGTTGGTCCATTAATGAGCAAGTTGGATCTCAAGGTGCTCCTTGCCAATGTGCACGGGTTCGAATCCTTGGAGATGCAGTTGTTGGGGCTGGTAGTCACCAACCTCAAGGTGATTAGTCCTCTATCGGTAAAAGGGTGGAGGGATATCTTAGTTAAACTCGGAAAAAGTAAGTAAAAATATGCAATTAGAATTGTCAATAATAATATCATGATCTACCTGCTGTATACTTATTTTAAATTACCAAGGAGTCCAGACTTTGAAAATGGCTACTTGCATCGTTCTATTGTACTTCCTTTACAAGGGAAATTGCCAATATAAACTTTCCCCACTATTGTAATATTGTCAGGTTTGTTGGTAGTTTAGTACTTTAGTATTATACTAATGGCTTTCGAATTACAGGGCATTGATAGAGAAATAAGCGAGCTCAAAGTGTCAGTAAACACAAGGGGGAATCTCGTGGCGACAAAGTTTCTGAAGCAGTTTATTGATTGATGCTTTAGACTAGAATTACCAACTCAGTGTAAATTGCACTCTCGCAGGTCTAGTCCAACCTGAACTTATAAATTCTTGGCCCTTAAAACCAACGATTTATGTTCTTGTTATATTAAACACCAGTGAAGAACAAATTTTGTAGTGTGTAATGCAATATATGAAGAAAACCCTGAAAACATGGAGAAAATAAAGCAAGATATTTATTAGTACATTATATATGATTGCTGCAAACTTTGTGAAGTGTCAATAAAGCAGAGCAATTAATTATTTTGGTTAATGTTTTTTGTCCAAGGGAAGACTCATAAGAGGCCTATTTTGGGCAATGCTTGATTAGGGAAATATACATTTTTACAGGAATCCGATGCGGCGCTGCCCATCACCTTATGAGAATTAGGGGCCGGTGAAACCACCTTCCTGGAGACAATATATGTCACCTTAATGGTTGCACGTTTAGGTAGTTGGCTATACAGCCACCCCCACTAAGTAGGAATGTTGTGGATGCTTGAAATATGTTATTACATATTTACATTAGTCTCATATCAATTAGTATTGTAATAGAGAGTACAGTAACCAATGTTATATATTGGACTCAAGTCCCTTGTTATAATGTGCATCACATATAAGTACCAAATAGAAACATCCCATGGGCACTTGGGTCCATGGGTGTGCTAGGATTTGTAATCATCATTCTCTAATAATATCTTGGTATCCATTCAACGCTCCCGGGGACGTATGCACAATTGGCCGAACCTCGTTACCAAATTCTTTGTTTCTTCTCTTCTATTTATTCTATGCACTTTATTTGATTACTTCTTACCAACGATGCGCAACGATGCTACACCAACAAGGAATGTGTCCATTTGAGTCTTTGACTTACTCAGAACGATTGCAATTTGGAAGTAAGATAGAAAATTACATGTTTGTGTTTCTCTTTGAGCATGATATAATGTTAGCACAGAAGAATTGTAATGAGATTTAAGATGCTCATAACTCCTTTTTTTTTTGCTAAATGAGTTTTCTGTTTTAAAAGTTGGGTATATGCATTATTTTGTTGCATCATGTGCTTTTTTGTTGTTGCCAGATTTACAATTATAGTAGTAATACCTTGCTCACTTTGCAAAAGACCAAGAACAGTTCCTGTTCATTGAGTTATTGATGGAAAATACTTCTACACTTTATCTTCCAACAACCTTATAGATCATAATGCAAACAAGTTATAGTTGCGACAGAAAATTACAACCTTCACAAACTTCCGTGTTGATGCATTTTGCAATCAAAGGTTTGAACATTATTTTTTAGATTAGATTGTGGTAACCTTATATCGCTAAGACATACAAAAAAGTTTCTCTAAGATCTTTCATTTCGAAATTCTTCCTTATAAATATCTTGGTCTCAACTAGTTAATGTTATGATACTCGAGCTGAATATCAACGTGGAAGAAGTTCCATATAGGTTCTAATTGGTTAGATTGAGCGAAATTATATATATCATTAATGAAAATAATTGAATAACACACTTATCACTATCATTTTTTTGCATAATGCATGGCTGCTTACAAATCAAAATTAAAAAAAAAAGTGCATGAAACAAGTTTAAGTCTTACAAAATTAGAATTATAAATGAAAAGGCAACTATAAAATAAACTTCCATTATCCTGTGCAAGACTCATTTACAAAAATTCAAGTACTTTATAATTTAAATTGCATTGCCCTGTTCATTACCTACAAGTATACATGTAAGACCAGAATCCACACTTTATGAAATTTGTGATAAAATTGGAAGAGAATATTTGGGGGTGAGGAGGAAGGAACAAAAGAAACAACATAAACATTTTTTGTGACATCTTATGCAAATTTATAACAACTCATCAAAATAAAACCTTATAACAACTTTTCTTTCTTGTTTTCAGAGTTCAAACATTAACATTTTTTATAGTTTTTGTACATGTGCTCTCCTTGGTTGAGAGTTGGGAGGACAACGAGCATATGAGATACTTGGGACGATGGCCTTTGGGAATGTGCAGAGGAGACAACGAGAGATTCACGATATGACATTATAGAGGCGGCGACAACAGGTATTGCCATATCATAAGTCTCCTTATGTCAAATTGTATCTTTCTTTGTGTCGATCACAATTTGCATAAATCATGCTTACACCTGTAATTTAAATCCAATCAATTTATACAATAGATGTTACTATTGTATAACTAATTTAATTAAGAATATTAACAGTTAAAAAGAAACGATAAGTACATATCCATTATTGACAAAAAGTGTAATTTTATTGTAATCAAATATACATGTGTCATTGAAAATTATATTTCCTTTTGATTTTTGAAGCATTTGTCTCTCTATTAATGGAGAGTATAATAATTCATCCATTATAATGTCAATTTTATACTTAAATTGTATATCACAATATGCAACCGAAAATATACTAGTTATAAAAAAATTGCAGCGGAATAGATCAAACATACTTCACCATTGTGATACATATTTAGATACATAAAACCAAATAATTATATACATGTCTTTCATGAATGAAACACCACTTTAATTCAAGTCAAAAATGTATTTATTAAAAAACTGTACCATCAAAACTAAATCACAGTTCTGTTACATACGTAATTCTATATGTTTTGAAAAATATAAGGGTTGTAAAATAAACATAAGCCATATCATAGTATACTTTATCTTTTAACAAACATATGACTTATTAAAACCCCTTTAAGAACATATAAGCTGCTTCAGATTGGCAATACTTTGCCAAATAATTATCACCCACAAAATCATATACATAACAAAATGTTGTAGATTCATGTTTCTAATCTTGAGTAAATAAAAAAATTAAATTGGACCGGTACTTGGAATGTGAAAGGAGGAAAATGTTTTAATTTATTCAAATTAAAATAATAAAAATCTAGATCCTTGGATTTTTTTTGATGCCATACGTTATAATCTAAGACTGTCCAGATACATAGCATATTAGTGATGTGGTAACACAAATTATCAGCGAGAAACATAAATCTTTAGTTTATAATTAGCATATTCCTTGCTAGAATTTTCTTATGATTGGTGAAATATTAATCATCTAAGGATCTTGGATACCATGATTTTCACATATAATAAAACAATGATATAAACACATACTTAAACTTGAACCTATGTTCTCATATCTACTCCTTTGGGCCTTAAGAGTTTTGATATGATGAGATTGCTCAACCAAATCTTCATCTTTCATTTTCTCTCCAATGGGGAGAGGTGAAAAATTGGTATGACTTGATGTGTTAGGACCATTAGTGGTGCATTAGCATATTATCCTATATGAGTCAACTTTGGCATCCATTCATTAATCTTATATAAGTTTTAGGAATGTTACAAATTGTTAGAATTAGACCAATTATTTAAAACCATTTAAATAACTGATATAATTATATTAAATATATCATGTCCATGTTAATTAAAAAATATAAATTTCTAACATTTTTTTACCCCAGATAAAATCCACAATGAAAGACTTAAGTTTAGTCTTTTGTATCTGAGGAGACACATGCAAGAGTTTCAAATTATTTTGTCCTTATCGGGAACAAGCGAACAATCAAATAATAAAAGATAATAAAGATAAGAGATTAAAATAATGAATTTGGTAATGAGGATCGACCAATTGTTCTTATTTCTTTCGGAGCGTTGAGAGACTACTACTATGTAATAGAGAATAATGATTTGTATATGACTATTGTTCTCATTGTTACATTAGATTTAGATAACACATAAATATATAGTATTCTACCTCAACCACTTTACATCATCCAATGTCCGTAACTTGTATTGTTATTATGAGGAGAAAATGTTTGGTCCATTGAATATGATCCATGGCACAACAATCTCCACATTGACGAATATCATCAATCTCCATCTTCCGCCATTGGGTTAGGGGCTCTCCAGAGTCCAACATTAATGAATGTTCAGCAAGCTCAGGCAATGCCTGAACTTATCTATGGTAACCAGCTTGGTTAACATATCAACTATATTTTCTAAAGTGTGAACCTCTACGACAATATCTGTCCACAAGCTAACAACTCTCTAATCTTATGAAATTTCACATCAATTTGTTTGGTCCTAACATGATACACATGCTTCTTTTCCAAGAAGATGACAATACTTTGGCTGTCACAATGTAGCAGAACTCAACCTTGTTTAATGCCTAATTTAGTTACCAGCCCCATAAGCCAAAGGGCTTCCTTAGAAGCTTCATAAGCTGCCATGTATTCTATTTCAATTGTGGACATAGCAACAACAGATCGAACTTATGATCTCTACATAATTGGCACACATCCATTACTCTTTCTCCTTACTGTTTATATCATCTTGAAAGCTACATGGATATCTTGAACTGATATGGAGAGCAACTGAAGTCATATCCTCAAAGTCATATCTATCTTGAGATTTGATAGGATGCTTATCTCTTTCTCTAGCAAGTAGATACTTCTGCATACATGAACTCTCCGCTTGAGAATCATCATGTCCTTCACTTAAACTAGTGCATGGTTCCTTGCCTTCGTTGATGACTTTTCTCGCAAGGTGAGAGTATATTTTTTGAAGCATAAGTTAGAAAGTTCTTGAGTGGGTCTCGAAAATCTATGTGGACATAGTCTAGAATACTCCGAGTCCTGTTTTTGACAGCCTTGAAACTAACTCGTGTTTGTTTCCCAAGCACACAATACTTGCACAAATCTAGCTTGCATTTGCTGACTCCCCTCAACAGTACTCTTTTGCATAGTTCTGTCATGTCATTCACACTAATATGTCCCAAACACATGTGCCATAATTTTGTAGCATAATGATCTGAATCCACTAAAATCTTTTCACCCACTCTATCAACTCCACGTACAATTGTACTCTCTAATAACTTGTAAGTGTTCCCAATAGTCCTCTTGCTTTTCATCACTAGAGCATATTTGCATACTCAAAGAGTATCAATGTCTCTGTCAGCTCTATAACTAAATCCTTTGGTCTACAATGTCCCCGAAGAAATCAATTCTTCTTTAAATATGGTATGTTCTTAACCTCACATAACGTCTTCACTATAACATTATTCATCACAATTTTGATTTCTTCTATGCCTATAATTGCACATGCTTTATTTTTTCGAGATATACGAAACCAAAATTGTATGTCTTGTATGTGGTAAGTCATTCTTAGTTTGACGTCTTGTGATGAGAACAACCAGTTTCAAGTATTTACTCATATGCACTATGATTTGATGATATAGATAGTAAATCATGTAACCAGAGTCATCTTTCTATGCAACATTTGCATATGTAGATATTTCATATTTCCCACCAACTTGTTATGACTCCATTCATTGGGACAATCCTTTTTTGTAATACCGAGTCTGTTTGTAGTTAAAGCACTCTACTAGTGTCCTGCCCCTAAAATTTTGTATTTTCCCTTTGACATGACCTCCTCTTCCTTGTCTCCTCACACGCTTGACTCCCTTTCACATACAGACCATCGCCATGAGACCATTCTCATACTTTCTATCTTCTTTGACTGTGGGATAGAAGCGCATATATGATCTCATCTATTTTGATTGAGTCTTTTTCGTACGTCAATGTTTTCACCAAGTGTTTATATGAATTTGGCAAAGAACACAATAATGTTATTGCTTTGTCCTCATCAACAACATTCACATCAATCTTCACAATGTGTTTCATGTATCTTAGTTGAGGAAATATGTTGGGGACCCTTCTCATATTCGGACCAAATAGAATTGAAAGATAACTTGACTTTTGCTACCTTATCAGTGAGGATTTTGGATACTAGTATCAAGAGGTTGAGGGGCAAGTTTCTGCAAGTCATTGATCACTTGATTAAAAGTGTTGAGATATTGTTGCTGTAAAGACCCAAATTCTACACTTGAATTTTTTTCTTACTTTATTCATTTTACATGCATTTTCCTATACATACTATCACACTTTCAAACATACTTATTCCATGTCGCCATATTCACATACGTTTGGTTTAACCGAAAATCTTAATTCATTTATTCCTTTCCTCAGTAATTACCGCATATGACTAACTAAGGATTTCCAAAACACCCATATGCTACTAATATCCAGCGTTACACAAAAAGAAATGTAGAAAGTCAAATAGTTATGAATACAATCATCCAAGTATTAATTTACATCACAAAAAGAAAAATAAAGGATCCAAGTTCTAAGCTCCCAAGGCCTCGAACCAAGCATCCTCAACTATCCTGTTTACCTGCAATGAGATTATCAATGGCAAATATACACAAAATACAAAGGAGTAAGTCATCAAGTCAATAAATATCATTATAAGATAATCCACATTTTAAAGGGGTTAGTAAACCATTTTGAAATTCATTTTCTTTGCTGCATTACTTGAGCCAAAGTCGCTACACCCCTTAAGGTTAGCTAAAAGCAGATTCTCATTTCTTTTAAAAAGAAAACGTGTTACATATGCTCGAGCCGGAGTGTTGCTTCATATATTCGAGCCGAAGTGTTGCTACATAAAATCGAGTCGAAGTGTTGCTTCATAAACTCGAGCCAAAGTGTTGCTACATAAAATCGAGCCGAAGTGTTGCTACCTAAACTCGAGCCGAAGTCGCTAATCATTCATGGTCGGCTAAAAATATATTTTCTTTTCATTGATTTCACCATCCATCATTTCTCGTGAATCCACGCCATCATTAGTATAAACACATCCATATATGTTTATACTAAATACGTGATTCACAACTTAATCATGGCACAACCAGAAAATACACATTTTCTATTTCAAATGCACAAATAAAGACTTATCCTTACCTTGGTGAGCGTTGGAGTCGTTTTCGAGTAACTTTACCAATTCCCTCCGCGATTTCCTCCATCCTTAGGATCTTTCCTCATTCCCATCAATAACAACAATGTCAGTCATTTATTCAAAATAATACATAAACGACTCATATTTCATCGTTAAATATTCAAGAGATTCACATATTTTCAAGGTTCCCAAAACTACTTCAATACGAGTTTCCAAACATCTAAAACATACACATTCATCTCATATATCAACATTAGAACACAAACTCATCTTCTACATTTAACATTTCACCCATTTTCTCTTTTTACTCATATTCTCATTTTGGGGGTTTTGGGGTTTTCATGAATAAACCCACAAAATCTTTCCATTCATCAAATACCAACTCTAAACCAAGAGTTTACAAGAGAAAAACAACATAAAACGAACCATAACTCTAAAGGAAGAGTTTCCATGGTTTCTCTTACTTTGAGAAGAGATCCTTACACCCAAAAACGAGTTTGAAAGGGAGAAAGAGAGTTAGAATCAAGAGATTTACCTCTTCTCAAGCTCCTAGATGATTCCCACGAGTTCTTGCTCTCAAAATCACCTTTTCATCTATTCTCTCTCAATTTCTAATCCTAAAATGTGTTTGGGGTTTCTATTTTAAAGTGAAATCGTCGGGTTCTCGCTCAAGCGAGAAAATCCTGCCTTTTTAAAATTTCAGATCTGACGCTCTCGCTCAAGCGAGGGAGCTCTCGCTCAAGCGAGGATCTTACAGCCTCGACAAGTCCTGAATGCCACTTTTTTCGCCCAGGCGAGACAACTCTCGCTCAGGCGAGACCACTCTCGCTCAAGCGAGACCACTCTCGCTCAGGCGAGACCACTCTCGCTCAAGCGAGGCAATTCTCGCTCAAGCGAGAATCCTTCAGTATAGCCCAGGATTTCACCCTCCCAGGTGAGCCTCTCTCGCCCAGGCGACAATTCTCTCGCTCAAACGAGACTCCTAGGACTGATACTATAATTTAATGACTTTAAAAATCAGGGGTGTTACAATCATTCCCCCCTAAAAGAAATTTTGTCCCCGAAATTTAATTAGGTTACTCTCTGGAAGACACCATCATCGCCTAAACATTAGGCATAACATACACTCAACCAAGCTTAGACTCAACCGTCTAAACCATTAAGATTTCTTATACGACATACCATGGCACATACCAGGCAACCATGATACCACATAGCCAATTCACGGACTAACCTCAGGAGTCCATATACCAAGGTCAAACATTAGGACAACGAAGAGAAAATTATCACAATCAGAATAAAGATTCCCAAACATTCCCTCAGTCACAATAGATCTCCCTGATCTATTACTACAATCATCGTTCAAAACGATCAACATAAACAGTGAGATTCATAGTAATACCTTCAAATTCGGAAGAAAGTGGGACTCTATACCCATCAATTACCAAGATGTACTAGTTCACATCCCACATGCAAATTCTAGATTGACTTCCACTCAATAGAAATAACATCATTTCATTCCACAAATGAGCAATAATTACAATTTACTCAAAAATTCTCAATAGCATTTCAATTCGTACTTGCTACACACAGAAACATGGTAGTCATCCAACAAGTAGCATTTAGGCAAACAAGATTTTTGGAGTCATTTCAAGTACCAAATAAAATTACCAAGTAATCATCCAACTCAACCAAACATTTTTACTACAACGATTGCGGTTTAAGAAGATTTGCTAGTTCATAGTCTCAACTAGGCATACAAGGTCACAGACTCAATCGAATCACATGCTTGGCCACCAATGCTCATTGCAATTTTACAAACACTCAACCCAATAATGTACGTTATGTATGGATATTTCATTTACAATTGCAAATATACATTTAGTACTCATATCTACAGCATGTCTAGAAACACCTAGTCAGGGGTACTCCACAAAGTTTTTAGCAACATTACATTCGCACATGATGTAGTTGTTAAGCTTTTGGACATTCAATGTGGAACTAAGTTAATGCTTAGCCACATTCTGCTCATCACCCTAAATGACGTTCGAAAATAGTTCAGATATAAGATTCGTGGCAATTATCTCGCGAAACAAGGTTTTCATAATCATTTCAAAGTAGCTTCAAAAATCCATCTTTCTCATGGGACACCGAAAGTTTCAAATTAAGATTTTCAAAGGCTAGCTATTTCTGGAGTTACATTTCATTCGGGGCAATAGATTTCTCACAGTCCATCTAACAAAACTTGCCTATGCCATAATATTTCAATCATGCATAGTAATCACTAACACACATGAAACAAAATAAGTTTTGTAAGTACAATATCAAGTAGATAATTGGGGGTACAATACCACTATATCGCAAGTTGCAATTATTCCACTACAAAAGGTCGATCACCATATACCAAAAGTTTCATGTACAACAATCAAGATGACTTTGCTATTCCCAATACTACTTTCCACAAAAGCATAGAACAAAATTTTGTTTATCCATTAACCCGCTAAAACTTAAGCAACACAACATCCATGTTCATCATCAAGGTTCAGATTTATGCACATATAAGAAATCACTTGCATAATGAAAATTTGTTACCTTAACTTTATTATGCCCATTTTGTTTTTCATACTGGTTCGTTTTTTATTCCCAAAGTCACTTCAAGTTAAACATATAAGGAATTTCCACCTTTATGCAAACACACTCTTCACAATGACACTTAGGTACTTCACCCACTTCATTCATTACTTTGAACCATGAGTTTTACCTTTAGTATAATCATGCAAACTAATGCAAACAAGAAAGTCTAACTTTTAGCAACTCATAAAAATAAAGATACCAGACTTAGTCGTTTCAAAACACACTAGGTATCTTTCATTTAATTTCCTCTTTAACACAATATTTTTAAAACCAACACTTCATGTTCAGCACCTTCAATACAACATATCCATCTACATGTTCACGTGAATCATTACCTTACTATTCAAGTCCTTACCGTAACAATTAACACATCACTTCTAAAATTCACACATCACGGAACAAATTATCGGATATTAACAATTACTCTCTAAGGAATATTTCACCATTGTCATACAGAACATGTTACACACGAATTATCCACTTCATTCAACTTTCTAAACCTTCATGCATTGCAAGCAAACTCATATGCAGGAATAGGTCAAGACACACATGTTCATTCCCAGGCAAAACAGTCAGGTACATGTTAGCAGACTTCTACAATTTAAAATTTTGCACGATTACATGTCACACAATAAAGATGTAGATATTTAGTCATCGAGTCTCATAATCAGTTAATCTTTACCTCATGCATATTTGTTTTTAATATTGAGGAATGACAAGATAATCAACAACATATCTCAAATAGGAACGTGTAGGAAACCACATAGCATGACATACGACTCTTCATGTTATAGCTCGTTCCACTGTTACCAAGGACTAAAATTCCATTCATTATCCAACGTCATTCATAGAAGAAAAATACCATTTCCAAGACAAAATACATAGTTCTTTCGAGTCTTATTCCTTCGAAATGCTAACAAGTTCGTAAATACCCCCCAAGTGACATTAACCGGATAAGCACTGATCCCATTCCTTAAGGGAAGTTCTGACTCCCTTAGCCGACACCGGCTCCATACCACTAGCCTGGTCAGAAATCTCACAAGGATTCCCAACCGCCACGGCCTTGTCAGCTCTATCCTTTGCTCACAACAAGTCCATTTACAGATTTAAATCTACTAAGACAACGACAAGCAGATTAATTCCACTGTAAACGTGCCACCTTTTCCTACAATCGGACACTAGAACATAAACGTCGATACCACCGTCATCCCACTAGTTGGAGTGTATACGACCCAGTCGAAAGGCAACGACTCAGTTTGCAATTTCAGCCGGTTTACACATTTAACAAATACAAGGGAGTGTGACGCTCCCGAATCAACAACACTAAACAAGGAATACTTGTAACCATGCGTTTACCTCAGATCAAACCGTCAACACCGGACGTATCCGTGCCACTCATGGTGCTCACTCGGCCCGTTGTACTAGGCTCCTAAACCTTCACAACATTTACATTCCGAGTCAACTTCGGACAAAACCTCTTTATATGTCCCTTTTCCTTACAGTGGAAACAACCATTTCCCGAACCAGGACAAACTGTTTCCACATGCTTCCACCCACATTTGTTGCACATAGGAAATACGTCGGGTTGAAATCCTCCAACAGTAGGTTTTGACCCTTGATAACCATGGTTACGATGGACATCAGTTAGAGCATATGATCGTTGGCTTTCATTCCCCTTCTCCTCATACATCCTACATTGGGTCAGACCATCCGCTTCTGACGCCTCTACACCACACATGGTAACCACTCTGCCGATAGATTGAGGTCGTCCAGTCCCCATAGCATTCATACTCTACCGTGACTTAGGACAATACCTCTTGATATGTCCGGTCTCTTTGCAATGAAAGCAGCTATTTGTCGTTCCATGACACAATTCTCCGACATGACTTCAGTTACACTTGTTGCACTAGGATGGAGAGCTTAACTGTGACCCTCCGACATTTGCATGGATCTTCGCCCCATGTGAAGTGTAACCCCGAATACCAACATTTGGAAAATATGGCTTTCGTTCTTCGTGAAACATCTTGTCCTTGCCCCTTCCGTGCACAAAGTTTCTTTGAAGCCCAAAGTTCTAGGGAGGAATGGATTTGGAGGTCGCCACTCCATCCGCCTTCATGTTAGTACACTCCATTCCTTGGACCCACTCAATAGCAGCATTCAAAGCGAATCTGCCTTGGAACTGACTAGGGTTCCTCCTGCAGGATTTATCTAACCCTCGGTATTCAGCCGGTCCTTGTGAAACTAGGGTGTGCGAGTCTGGACCTGGCGCCACGCTCCGATTCAAATTTTGTAAATTCTTATTCATGCCCTGAAGCACCTCTACCAGCTGTGCCAACAAATCATTGGGAATATTCTTGTAACGCCCTAATTTTAAGTCTTTAAAATTATAGTATTAGTCTTGGGATTCTCGCTTGAGCGAGGGATTTTCGCCTGGGCGAGAAAGGTTCACCTGGGAGGTTGAAATCCTAGACTATACTGAAGGATTCTCGCCTAAGCGAGGATTGTTGTACGGACCCAAATTCTACTCTTGAAATTTTTTCCTTATTTGATTCATCCATCATATATTTTCCTACAACTTTTAAATAAAAATATCAACAACTCCTATTAAGTCTCATTTTCCCTACTCATACCCATTTCATAATCTCAAGGTAACATACATATTCGCATAGCAGAAAATCATAATTCATTCATGCATCCCGATAACTACCCCATACAATTAGCTATGGGATTCCAAAATACTCATAGCTGCGAATATCCAGAGTTACAAATATTCATGTTCAATATATTGTTAATCATATTACAAAAGAATGAATATAAGGACTTCCAAAAATTAAAGCTTCTAAGCTCCTAATCAAAAGGTCCTTACATCTCCCACCTACCTGCAATGGGATTAACATTGACCATACACGGAAAACACAAAGGAGTATGTCGTTAACGTAAGATAATGTCAATATACGTTAATCCACATTTCAATAAAGTTAAGTAAAAACTTAGAGATAAATATACTTAAAACCATTTCTTTTGTTTACATTTTTGAAAACATACTCCATAACTTGAGCTAAAGTTTGCTACATTACTTGAGTCAAAGCTTGCTACATTGCTTGAGTCAAAGCTTGCTACATTGCTTGAGTCAAAGCTTGCTACATTGCTTGAGTCAAAGCTTGCTACATTGCTTGAGCCAAAGTCGTTAACCAATCATGGTCGGCTAAAAACGAGTTTTATTTCAATTAGCACTCCACCAATACATTAACAGTGAATCCACACCATCATTATTACAAACATACTCATATATGCTTATAACAATTAAGTGATTCACAATTCATTTCATTATTCCGAGTTTTATTTCCATTGGCACTCCACCAATATGTTAAATAGTAAATCCACATCCTCATCATTACAAACATACCCATATATGCTTATAATGATTAAGTGATTCACAATTCATTTCATTATCCACAACCAGAAAAGCCACGCATTTTCCATCACAGTGCATAATTTAAAGACTTATCCTTACCTCGGTGAGCGTTGGGTTTGGGTTCTTTGTAACTTCTCAAGTTCTACCGACATCGCCTCCAACTTTAGGATCTTTCCTCATTCCCACCATACAACACAATGTTAGTCATTTATTCCAAATATCACATAACAACTTATATTGCATTATTTAACCATACCAGATATTCATCATATTTTCAATGATTCTAAACTACTTTCATCATGAGTTTACAACCATCTAAAACATACATATTCATCTCATATTTCAACATTAGAATGTAAACTCATCTTCTACCTCTAACATTTTACTTATTTTTTCCATTTTAACAACATTTTCACTTTATTGGTTAACGACTTTGGCTCAAGCAATGTAGCAAGCTTTGACTCAAGCAATGTAGCAAGCTTTGACTCAAGCAATGTAGCAAGCTTTGACTCAAGCAATGTAGCAAGCTTTGACTCAAGTAATGTAGCAAACTTTAGCTCAAGTTATGGAGCATGTTTTCAAAAGTATAAACAAAAGAATGGTTTTAAGTATATTTATCTCTAAGTTTTTACTTAACTTTAATGGAATGTGGATTAACGTATATTGATATTATCTTACGTTAACGACTTACTCATTTGTGTTTTCTGTGTATGGTCAATGTTAATCCCATTGCAGGTAGGTGGAAGATGTTAGGACGTTTTGATTAGGAGCTTAGAGGCTTTAATTTTTGGAAGTCCTTATATTCATTCTTTTGTAATATGATTAACAATATTTTGAACATGAATATTTGTAACTCTGGATATTCGCAGCTATGGGTATTTTGGAATCCCATAGCTAATTCTATGCCGTAGTTACCGGGATGCATGAATGAATTATGATTTTCTACTATGCGAATATGTATGTTAACTTGAGATTATGAAATGGGTATGAGTAGGGAAAATGAGACTTAATAGGAGTTGTTGGTATTTTTATTTAAAAGTTGTAGGAAAATGTATGAAGGATGAATAAAATAAGGAAAAAATTTCAAGGGTATAATTTGGGTCCTTACAATTCTGACTCGTTCCTCTTCCTCTTTTAGATATGTGTACTTGTACTCATGTACTAGTCAGTAAACTAATTTTCTAACCACACAAGTATCACATAAGCACACAACCGTCAATGCCAACTAAGTAATTCAAGTACATAAAGATCACAAAGAAGCATGTAAGGCCATATCATAGGCCGCAGAATAAACTATGCTATGATACCATATTGTAAAGACCCAAATTCTACCCTTGAAATTTTTTCCTTACTTTATTCCTTTTACATGCATTTTCCTATACATACTATCACATTTTCAAACATACTTATTCCATGTCGCCATATTCACATACGTTTGGTTTAACCAAAAATCATAATTCATTTATTCATTTCCTCAGTAATTACCGCATATGACTAACTAAGGATTTCCAAAACACCCATATGCTACTAATATATGGCGTTACACAAAAAGAAATGTAGAAAGTCAAATAGTTATGAATACAATCATCTAAGTATCAATTTACATCACAAAAAGAAAAATAAATGATCCATATGTTGCTACATAAACTCGAGCCGAAGTGTTGCTACATAAACTCGAGCCGAAGTGTTGCTACATAAACTCGAGCCGAAGTGTTGCTACATAAACTCGAGCTGAAATGTTGCTACATAAACTCGAGCCGAAGTCGCTAACCATTCATGGTCGGCTAAAAATATATTTTCTTTTCATTGATTTCATCATCCATCATTTCCCGTGAATCCATGCCATCATTAGTATAAACGCATCCATATATATTTATACTAAATACGTGATTCACAACTTAATCATGGCACAACCAGAAAATACACACATTTTCTATTTCAAATGCACAAATAAAGACTTATCTTTACTTAGGTGAGCGTTGGAGTCATTTTCGAGTAACTTTACCAGTTCCCTCCGCGATTTCCTCCAACCTTAGGATTTTTCCTCATTCCCACCAATAACAACAATGTCAGTCATTTATTCAAAATAATACATAAACGACTCATATTTCTTCGTTAAACATACAGAAGATTCATATATTTTCAAGGTTCCCAAAACTACTTCAATACGAGTTTCCAAACATCTAAAACATACACATTCATCTCATATATCAACATTAGAACACAAACTCATCTTCTACATTTAACATTTCACTCATTTTCTCTTTTTACTCATATTCTCATTTTGGGGGTTTTGGGGTTTTCATGAATAAACCCACAAAATCTTTCCATTCATCAAATACCAACTCTAAACCAAGAGTTTACAAGAGAAAAACAACATAAAACGAACCATAACTCTAAAGGAAGAGTTTCCATGGTTTCTCAGACTTTGAGAAGAGATCCTTACACCCAAAAACGAGTTTGAAAGGGAGAAAGAGAATTAGAATCAAAAGATTTACCTCTTCTCAAGCTCCTAGATGATTCCCACGAGTTCTTGCTCTCAAAATCACCTTCTCCTCTCTTATCTCTCAATTTCTAACCCTAAAATGTGTTTGGAGTTTCTATTTTAAAGTGAAATCGTCGGGTTCTCGCTCAAGCAAAGCCATTCTCGCTCAGGTGAGAAAATCTCGCCTTTTTAAAATTTCAGATCTGACGCTCTCGCTCAAGCGAGGGATTTCTCGCTCAAGCGAGGCAGCTCTCGCTCAAGCGATGATCCTCTCGCTCAAGCGAGGATCTTACAGCCTCGACATGTCCTGAATTCCACTTTTCTCGCCCAAGCGAGACAACTCTTGCTCAGGCGAGACAACTCTTGCTCAGGCGAGACAACTCTTGCTCAAGTGAGACCACTCTCGCTCAAGCGAGAATCCTTCAGTATAGCCCTGGATTTCACCCTCCCAGGTGAGCCTCTTTAGCCCAGGCGACAATTCTCTCGCTCAAGCGAGACTCCCATGACTGATACTATAATTTAATGACTTTAAAAATCTGGGGTGTTACAGTTGCAGGTTAGTACTCTCCTGCATCTTCAGGCCATAGAGTCTCTGTTTCTATTACAACTTTTTTTTAAGACTTGGACATGAAGTGTTTCTCTAATGTCTCCCATAACTCTATTTGTAATGTCAAATCCATCACATGATACATCACTCATCTGATAGACATAGTTGTATGGTTTCTACAGCATTCTCATTCAACTCTTGCCAGTCCAGTTGATGCATATCATCTGGTTTATTTTCACCTATTTGATAGACCTTGTTGAGGCAACATTCTTAACCCTCCTTTGTCACAATCCGAAATTATCAGTTCCACAAAACTTCCTCATCTCGAATTTGGTACATAGGTTAATAGTCATATGATACCAATGGTTGAGAACAAACGGAAAATCAAATAGTAAAAGAGAGTAGGATAAGAGAATAACACAATGAGTTTGGTAATGATGTTAGACCAACTGTACCTACGTCCCCGAGAACGTTGAGAGACTACCACTATATATTAGAGAATAAGGATTTGTATGTGACTATTATTCTCCTTGATACATTAAATTTACATAACATATATATATATATATATATAGGTTTTTACCCCTAACTCTTTACATCAGCCTAAACTTATAACTTTTATTGTTGTTATCAGAAGAAAAAGATTTGATCCGTTGAATATGAACCATTCAACTATAATCCTTATTACTTGATGGTTTAGTTTGTTGCTGAAAGTCACTTGCGCAATTGTTACACCATAAAAAGGAATGTTGTGAGATTAGCTCGCTTTAGTGTAGAAGCCATTAACAACAAAAATATTAACATAAAAGATATAACAATAAAAAACAAAAGGGGAAATAAAATGAAATATCTATCTATGTCCCTTACTGACTTTGGTCTCTTAATTTCGTCTCTCTCCCCATTTTGCTTTCTATTCATAAGTAATGGGAGATATGGACCTATTCTCTCTCAATTTGAAATCTAATATTCATAAAGTTGAAAATTTCAATATTTGAATAATTACGTTAAATCTAATTTAAATCTTATATAATCTTCACATTATCTTCATCTAGTGAACCACTACTATTAAATCATATTTCTATTATAATTATATTATTAAATATGTTCTATATTTGAAGATATGATTTCACAAATCTTAGAAAATCATGAGATAATTTTCAATTACATAAGTTTTCCATACCTATGGTAACTCTCACAGACAAACCATGTTTTGTCTCGATTTTGATTATCTTCTCATTAAATATGCATAAACCAAAAAATAACATACCCTTAGAACTTGATATAAGCATATAAACCAAGTTACAATAAAGAAAAAATGAATTAGAATAATAATTTGATTAGAATTTTACATATAACACAAATACAAAATAGATTCTATTAGATAATGATAAATTGATAATCATAAACTTATATCTGATTACATTAGATTAGATTTTAATTATTTAATATCCATACGTTATCAATATACATATTTACACATAGTCAGTATAAATATTTATACACAATCAATATATTATTTATCATTCATTTGTATTAATTTTTTGAAGATCAATAATGATGAAACATGAATGACAGATAATATAATAACAGTATACAAAACTCACAATGCATATATTTTTTCTCAAATTTTAATCCATCTTTAAAAAAAAAACTGGTTACCTTAATCCAAAACTACATTAAGTAATATGGATTACATAGGATAAAGATCACCTGTCCTAAAATGATACTTCTAACCCTATCATAGTCAATAATATTATATCACCTAATTAAAAATCTACATCATTCTAATTGGTTGAGATATAGTTAGAGAGACCATTTTGGGATAGGTGATCTCCTCTGATTACATAATGGTAATGATAAACATTTACATTATATTAGATTTTAATTGTAAATTTTAATCCACTTTTAAAATAAAACTTATTATCACACGCTAGCGCCTTCACCTCTTCATATAAATTAAACTTCTCCCGAAACCCTTTCCTCTATTCTATTCTCCCCCGCAAATGTACGGCCACCCACACAATTTCCGCCCCGGCGGCGGACACCGCCCTCAACCTCCACAACCACCGCCTCCCGGCACCGCCTTACAAAACCCTATCAACCCTTACTTCCAACAAACCCTTCCCTTCTCTCCCCAAATCACTAACTTCCACACTCTTCCCCCTTCTCACTGGCCTCTCCAACCGAACCCAACCCGGATCTACCCTCACCACTTCCCGAACCCGGTTCAGCACCTAAACCTCACTCCCAACGCCGTTGCACACTACTCTCCTCAGCAACACTTACCGAACCCAGTCCAGCATCAGAACACTGCTACTCCGGTTCAGAAGTTACCGAACCCGGTCCAGCATCAGAACACTGCCATTCCGATTCAGAAGTTACCGAACCCGGTTCAACATCAAAGTCATCCGGTTCAGCAGCAAATTCCATCTCAGAGTAACAAATATGTTACTAGTGGCGAAGTGCGGTTCTCTGCTCAGCGGTTACCGAGTTCGGTGGTGCAACCGCTGAGTTCGCCTCAGAAACTGAAGAATCCGGTGCCAATGCAGAATCTTCCGAAGAAGGTTAAAAAGGTTGTGGTGGAAGCTGACCGCGCCGCGGACCAGGCGTGGCGTGATCTTTTCACGGCGCGGGAAACCGTTTCAGCGTGGAAGGTTTCACAGAACACACTATTGGCGCTCCAAGTCGATTCGTGGGAGTCGTTGGGCATCAAAATGCAACAAGTTCCTTCACTTCTCCGCCTTATGATTATCGAAGGAAAGGTATATATCGTGAACATTGATGATAATGAAGCAAAAACAACAATAATAATGAAGTTTAATTAATATGTCATGTTTCTATTGACGTGAGACAGTGTATGAGACCATCTGGATAAAGATTCTTTGTGCATATATGATATTACTGAGTGCAAGTTCATTTGGAAAATTTAATTACTTTATGGTTGTTTGTTCACTTCTAACATTTACCTGTTTGTTTGGTTGATTTTTTATGAAAAGCAGAAGTTGCAAAAAGCTGAAATTATTCTGTTTAGGAGAAACTACATTTTCCAGCTTCTGCAAAAAAAAGTTCATAGGAAAGAAGATAGAATGTAAAAAAAGCATTTCTTTTGTGCACTTTGGCTAAACAACTTAATCAAGTGACTAATCAATATTATTTTTTATCATTATTGAAATAAAGATAAAAGAGTTTATCGAAAGATCATAAGCTATGTCCATAACTGTATTTTCATTAGCTTATTTGTTCTCATAAACCCATATTAGCTATGTATAAGCCCCTTTTATAATTGTAGCAAGGAAATAAGCTATGTCCATAGTGTATTTTATTAGCTTATTTGTTCTCATGAGCCCAAATTCACTCTGTATAAGCCTCTTTTGTAATTGTATCCAAATGTAAAATAGCTTTTGATTTACACAAGGGCTATACAACCAAAATCACTTATTTAGAATATTTTCCCGTAACTTTTGTAAGCTTATTTGACTGGGCCCTTAATTAAAGAAATAGATATAGGATAATAATTAGTTTTCATATTGATTCTATTTAAAAAAAATTGTTCTGTTTGTTTGTTTGTTTGTTGTGTAGGTGAATGCATTTGTGCATTGCTTTGTTGGGGTCAGAAAAATAATCTCTTTGTATGATTTGGAAGTGGAAATTTGCAAGAATGAAGGCGTTGATAGCTTTGAAGCTCTGGGGTTGGGGCCTTTGTTGCAGCACCCATTAGTTAAGCATTATTTCTCGGTTCATTCAGAGATGACTGAAGTGTTTAAGATAACCAGTGAGGAGATAGTACAGTTGTTAATTGAGTTAGAGGCTTCTAGGAGTAAAGATATAATTAGGGTCGAAGAGTTTTTGGATTTTATTGCCAGCAAGCTACCAGTTAAAAGCAAGGAACTGCTCGGGATTCGAATTCAAAACATGGGGTATGTTATGTTTTGTTTCTACATTTTGTTAGATGGTTGTGTTAGTGTATACTAGTAAATGTACATGCTGTTGTTTGTGCATAGTGCTATTAGCACTCCAAAGTGTCCATTGACACTCCCCATTCACCAATTAAATTTTAGTTTTTTATTTTATAAAATTATGATTGGTCAATGAAGAGTGTAAATAGGCAATTGGGAATGCCAATAGAGAGACCCTTTTTTGGTAGATAGAATTTTATATTTTAAATCAAGAATGATGTTTAAAATTGAAAAAATGCGCTTAATATTTAGATTAACGATATAGGAGTTTGATATTTGATTAAGCAGATAATTGATAAATAAATAAATTATAGGAATTTGATTAAGCAGATAATTTATAAATAAATAAATTATAGGAATTTGATTAAGCAAAATTTGGAATTGATTAAAATGACTTGATTTGCACGTAAGGAGAAAAATAGGAAATCTTTAAATGAGTTCAGATGATAAACATAAAAGGCAGAACTAATGTAGAAAAGGACTCATGGTGATCGAAGAGTTCCATAAAGGTGTTTCCTGATCTGAGGGAGAAATAGAGTACAATAAGCGAATAACACTCTCAAGGGCGATTACTCTCATTTATAGGATAGGTGTGGATAGTAGTAAAAAATAGGTAGAGAGAACTGAATGTAAATGTTTTTTGATATTTACCTTTTTTAACGCATATTTTTGTCGGTTAATGAAGTAATCAACTTATTTTATGCAAATTGCTGGGACAAGAGATGATTTAATGCTAAATTAATGAGTCCTATAGCAATTTTTGATCAATGTATCTCAATGATATTTCTGGCTGTGCAAAAAATAATTGTAATTAATACTATCAATGTTAATACAGGCATTATTTGCAAATGATTATCAACTCCTTTTCTTGGAACTTACTCTTTTCAGTTTATTTTATCATTTATTTTTTAAACAGTAGATATGAATTTGTTGTAATCTAACTACTATAGAAGAATTGTCAGTAAATTGTGCATGAGTAGTTGGATTCTTCGTTGCTGTTTCCCTCTCCTGATTATCTGTGTTTGCCGCACATCTGTCAAGAGTTTATATTTTATCTATTTTCTTTGATGTAGTTTGTATAATGAATATAATTTTCCCAGTATAAGTTTAGATTGTGAAGAGAAAATGCCCATGGATAGTTTGCTATGGCAATGCAGTAATGTTGGCACACGTCATCCCACCCCTGTCCCTCTGCTTGCCAAAATGGACTGGAGTGAAATAACTGCTTTAATATTTTCTGTTATATGCAAGTTTTATATTTGAACTTGGATAGGCTTTCATATCCAAATTATTGACTTTGGTGATCACAGGTCACACATATCTGCCGTACGGGAAGCTAGAAAATCAGAGGAATCAACACTAGAGAAGTGCTTGAAGACATCAAAATTAAAAAATGTGAAGTCCAAGAAGCATTCCATTTCTTCCTCACAGAAAAAACAGTTAAGGGAACGTTTTAGTGCCATTGCTCAGCGTGTTGAGTCATTTTCTTCTGTCGAAAAGTCTTATTGTGGAAAGCATATAAGATTTGTTTCATCAAGCTCAGAAGATGAATATAATGATTATACTACAGACGATGATCAAAATAACATTATTACGCACAATCGGCCAGACTCATCGTCACAAGTTGGAAAAAGTTCAAAACGTGTTAGTAGCTGTCCTTACCCATCTGCTGTTGAAGAGATGGCACGACTTAAGTTGATGGGTGATCCACGGTGTCCCAATCCATCTGAAATTGAAGAAATGGCCCAACTCAGGTTGATGGGTGACCAACAGAGAGACCCTCTTGCCAATAGCAACAGTAAAATGAGATTTAATGGGCCACCTAGAAAAAAAAGAAAATCTGAAAATTTAACTTCAAAATCTGCTCCTTCTAAGTTGCGTAAGAGAGACGGAATTGTTTGTGCAACTCCAATTGAGAGTGGTAACACAACCGTGCTGACAAGTAATACAAATGAAGATTTTTCAATCGCTAATGATTCTTTACAGATGTTTGCCGCAACTTGGAAGGAGGCATGTTGGGAGCACAAGGTTGCTGAGGTAGGTATTGAGATGCCAAACCTAAAAAAGTCCTTACTGTTATCACTTCTTGGGGATGAAGTGGTATTGGTTTGTTTCCTTTATGATACCTGTACCGTGTATATCTTAGTGTTTATTTATTTGGTTTTCTGAGAGATTGACTTGCTTTTTCGAGCAATCAATTTTTTTCTTCTCCTTTTTTGTCTCTAGGAGGAGGGCTTATCATCTTCTGTTCTTTTTCTTTTCTGTTCTCTTTTCTATATTGAATTTATTTTCAGTAAAAAAGCGATGAATTATGTTTATTCATATACATCTTCAGTTTGGAATAATCTTGAAGCTCTATTTGTATATGATACTTAAATTACAACAAATATGCAGGTTTTGGAGAGGATGCTTGAATTCTATGATGTTAAACCCCAGCAAAGAAAGGGGATTAGAAAGATGTTCACATCATATCCTTTTATTGGGTTACTGAATGCTACTGTAAGCTTCTCTTTGTCAACTTCTTTTTGTTACTTTTGCACATTTAATTGAATGTCACTTCTTCTATTGATTATTAATTAACTTTCTTGTGTGATTATCATTTAAATTTAGTTCTAACCTCATGTTCACTTATCTTAAATTGATTGTCTTAATAGTTGGTCACTGTTGCTTGTTAAGTGTTGCATGGCTCCATTTTTTTACAGCATCAAGCTGCACCAATATTTATTTCATCCACTCTAACCTGGTGTTATGCTTACCAATTGTTTTTTCCATGTAATGTTTGTTTATTGCTGTTACTTTTACATGTTAGCTCTGATTTTGAAAATAGAACAATTATGTTGATATAATATATTTAAGAATATAGCGATTATGAAGGATAAGGTTCCCAATCTACCCCCACACACAATGGATATGGATGTCCTACTCTTCAAGAACACACATTATTTTCTGTCTTTGGTGAAGGGGAGGTTCCCTCATTTCAGCAGGGCTTTCCACATGCCTCAGCGAGGGCTTGCATTGGCATTTAAGGATGACTTCAATGAAACCATGTTTTTGTCTAAACGGTAGGACAAAATTATCATCTGCATCATTAGGAGCTTAAACCTTCTTTAGCATTAGGAAGTTAGAAGTAAGTTTGGCCTTTAAGAATTGAGTGGGATGTCACACCTTGAACCAATGTTACATAATTTGGCTTTTCTGCCTGGTTATATGGTTGCCTCATCTATTCAAACTCCCGTTTTTAATGTGGCAGGTTTCATCTATCAAATCCGGAATGTGGAACAGCATCTATGATACCTTCCAAACTATCGGCCATAATGAATTAACTAACTCACCGACAAAGAGTTCTGCATTTGAGACCATAGATGTTGGACCAAGCATGGAAAATACTCCAGTCATAACAAAGGATACTTCAGAGAATACAAAGTGTGAGTATATTTCCCTTTAAATCAAGCTCTGGCTTGCTTATTATCTTGTTATCTTACAATACTGGCAACTTTTTTAACTTCAGTTTCCTTTTAAAAAATTTAATTAGTCAACGGTTTTTATCAATATATTGCATTCGAACATTAACTCAATTCAGCTTATGTCTTGACTCATCGATGTTACATATGAATATGTTTTATATTCTGCTACATGAGAAACTTTGGTTAGAGTGATATTTTGTTCAAAATTTACTTGTGGAATACGTAAGAAATTTATTTTCGTTTTATTCTAGTTACCAAAGGATATGATGATCTATTTTGGTTACTTTTATCCTCTTCCCCCTATTGTATGCAAAATATTTTCTACTCTTCCTGATGTTGTGGACGTTGTTACTGAATGTAACAGGTATTTCTGCTGAAGAGGTCATCAGAAAAATTGGAACGTATTTTGACCTTAATAATGAAGTACATAGAAATTGTAACCCACCCGTGCAAGATAGAGTAATGTTATTGAGGAAGTTTTGCAACTGTGAAAGTTGGGTAGGTGAGCAGTTTGGTGTGAAGAACTTTAGTTGTCTTGGTCACGGGGATTTCTTATTATTCCTTGAGAAGTATGTTTACCTGTTGCCACATGAGCTGCAAAAACTGTTGGGTAATGGCACATGTGAAAAGTCCTCCTTGGAGGCCTGCATGTCCTCAAATCAGTTTGCTGCTCTAGCATCTCAGGCTCTTAGTAGTTTGTGGGAGAATGAAACAGTAACTAAGCAGATGATTTCCTTGCTACTTTTGAGGCAATTTCCTTCAATTAGTTTTGAAGTCATTGGAAATGGCACTCTTGAGGATATGCTAGATACTGTTGGGGAGCATAAGTCTAGTGTGACTGCAAAATGTATTCTATTTTCTGCAACTATGATAGAAAAGTACTATCTTGGAGACTCGTTAAGCAATGAAGATAAAAATTGGTCTGAAATCACCACTGTTAGTTCTGCGATGTGCCAGAATACAAGAATTTCTGAAGCTGTTAAAACAAAAAATGCAATTGAAGTCTTACTTAAGGCGCCAATGTTGTCCGACCTAAGTAAGTGGTCTCATTGGGATCTTATGTTTGCACCCTTCCTTGGCTCACTTATATCATGGTTGTTGAATGATGTAAATGCCAAGGAGTTGTTGTGTTTGGTTACTAGAGATGGAAAGGTGATACGGATAGATCATTCTGCTACCTTGGACTCATTCCTGGAGGCTGCAGTTCAAGGATCCTCTTTCAAAACAGCAGTGAATTTGCTCTCTCTATTCTCACTAGCTGGGGGTGAAAAACATGTACCGCTGTCACTTCTAAAATGTCATGCCTGTCATGCTTTCGAAGTCATGTTCAGAAACTCTCTTGAAAACATTGATGTGAGTAATGACAGGAATGCTCTACAGTCCGAAGAGGCTTTGCGTGAAATGGAAATGTTAACTGGCATTTCAACTGCTAAAATGAGAAGCGAGTTCAGCAAACACATACATAACATAAGTAAGGTAGTGCCTATTTTGTCAAGGTTTGTCCTTGATTGTCTTGGTTATCTACCAGCCGAGTTTCATGCTTTTGCTTCTGATGTGTTGCTTTCTGGGATGCAATCTGTTTACAAGAATGCCACTTCAGCTATTTTATGTGAATGCAGCAACATGGAGCAATATATCATGCTTCATGAAGTAGGATTGTCTAGGGGTATTTCTGAGTGGATTAATGATTACCATGCATTTATTTCAAATGACAGCTCTGATTTGTCTGCTAGTTTTTCATGCTTGAAAGATGCCAAGACTAAAACAGGCACAAGCCAGAAGCATGACCAAGAGATCTTGTATTCTGTGCCTGAAGCAAATATGACTGCATCAGTTGTGGCAAGTGGGCATAAGGAAGGTTGTACAGAAATAATTCAAACAGTTGATAAAGAAAAATCTAATAACGAATCTGTCAGAAGCTGCCTTGAAAATTCATTTCAACATGGTGAAGATATGGATGCAGCTCTGGTCATTGAATCTATTAGGCGAGATGAATTTGGCCTAGATCCAAGTATTTCTGATAATGAGAGTTGCATGTTGAAGAAGCAACATGCTCGGTTAGGGAGAGCACTGCATTGCCTTTCACAAGAGCTATATTCTCAAGATTCACATTTTATTCTTGAACTGGTGAGGATATTCATTTATCCTTTTTTTTTGGCATAGGAATAAAGAAGGAATGGTGTGTTGTGATTTTTCCTGTCATGTACTTATTACTGTTTGTATCTCCAATGTACTTGAAATCTAAGATGATGCTAAGCTTCAAACCTTATGATCTGATAGACCGCTTAGTATTACTTTTAACATTGCCTAAGAAGTTCAGTTTTGGTGGGAAGGGATAAATATAATATAGATGTGAAGCATTGGTGATGTGCTTAAAATGTTTATCATATTTGAGTTTTGATTTTTGTAATATCGATAACATCATAAGTGCACCACTTTTTGACTGTTCATTCAGTGAAGGAGAGTGTACAATTGCCTGTGTTTTTTAGGAACTTGGCTTAAAGCTTCAGTATCATTTTGAATTGTATATGAGGTGACACTTCTATGAAGTTATTCACATTTAGGATCTATTCTCAAGTTGTCAGTGAAACTTTTGTTAGATGTTGTTGGCTACTTGCCTACTTGGTTAGACAGCTGGCAGTTTTGAGAGTTAATATTTTGCATGTATATCTAATGATTGCTCTTTTTGGTTCAGGTTCAAAATGCAGATGATAATAATTATCCAGAGAAGGTTGAACCAACTCTGACGTTTATTCTTCGAGATTGTGGTATTGTTGTATTGAATAATGAGCAAGGATTCTCTGTTCAAAATATGAGAGCACTTTGTGATGTTGGAAATTCGACAAAGAAAGGATCTAATGCTGGATACATTGGGAAGAAAGGCATTGGCTTCAAGTCCGTGTTTCGAGTACGTCAAAGAGTATTTTTTTAAGTTTCTCTTCAAAATAGTATTTTCCTTTCAGATATGAAATGATCAAAATTCATGACATCATGGTGCAAAATTATTTTAGTTGCTTCATCATATTTATCATTGTTCCTGTAAAAACTATAAACTGAGCATAAAAGAAAAGCTAAAATAATTTGCTAAGAGCATAAGAGATGCTTCATTTTATTATTGATCTTATTATACTACAAGCAATAGGCTCAACTCTTATATAGAGGAGTTAGCATACTCTCAAGGAAGCCAACAGATTGTAACTGACAATCAGTTACAATATTTATTACAGCAAGTCATTAAGTCTTGAAACTGAAACAGTTTCTTAGTTTAATGCAATGACCCTTAGACTTAGACTATCAAAAGCTATACTCTAATAGTTCCCCAGTTCTATCTAGTAGTTCCTTGGTGATCTGTTTTTCCCCCTTTTCCTATGTATTTTTGAATCTTTTGACTTTGTTCCCTTACAGTATTATGCTTCAGTTCCAACTAAGGGCACTCTTTTATTTTGTTTATATTCTTTCCTCTGTTGTGAGGTTCTGCAAGGTTTATATGATTGATTACTTTTTCTTCTATACATTGTTTGCTAGGAAGTAATAAATGCATCGATGGTAAATTTTTAATCAACGGAACAATGTAATTTGGGCTGAGAGATTAAACATGTAGACACCAGTTTGGATGTTGTTAACCAGATGTGCGCTACACATCATTCTGGAATTGTTTTGCAAATGCAATCATTAACCTTCCTGATTAAGACATTCTCTGTGCTAAGAATTTATTATGACTTTTTAGTCAAGGTTTCATCTTTTGTTGTTCATTATTAAATTGTCAACTTATTACACGCACTATAATATATAATCAGCAAGTTGACCAAAATATGATAAGTGTTGCAGTTCCAAATTTAGCATAATGATAGATTTATGAATAAATTTTTCCTTGATGTTCTCTTTTTCTTGTTTTCTTTCCCTTTGTAAGTTTTTGTCTCGTTTTTACTTCACCTTGTGTGATCTTTCTCAGTTTCACCAAGCTGACTTTGGAATTTATGTTGGGATTTTATTTGTCTGTGATTCCGTAGTGTCTATGTAGAACTATCATTACTAACCCTTTCCTTTTTATTTGTTATATTTTTCAGATTGTGAGTTGTATTAATTGTGGTTGGTTTGACTGCAGGTCACAGATGCTCCCGAGATTCATTCCAATGGTTTTCATGTAAAATTTGACATTAGTGATGGGCAAATTGGTTTTGTTTTACCCACAATAGTACCTCCTTGTGATCTTGGCCATCTCAGTAGGATTGCATCTACTGGTACTGATTCATGCGATGATAAGTCCTGGAACACATGTATTGTGCTTCCTTTTAGGTCTCGTCTGTTAGAAGGAACTGTCATGAATAGTATTATGACTTTGTTTTCAGATCTCCATCCTTCATTGTTATTATTTCTTCACCGCCTTAAGTGTATCAAATTGCGAAACTTGCTTAATGATACACTTGTTATTATGAAAAAAGAAATCTTAGGTGATGGTATTGTTAAGGTTTCTCATGGTAAAGAGAAAATGACATGGTTTGTAGTTTCTCAGAAGTTGAAGACAAATTTGATTCGCTTTGATGTGCATACAACTGAAATCTCCTTGGCCTTTACACTGCAGGAATCAGATAATGGTTACAGTCCATGTCTAGATCAGCAGCCAGTTTTTGCTTTTCTTCCTTTAAGAACATATGGCCTGAAATTTATTCTTCAAGGTGATTTTGTTCTTCCCTCATCTAGAGAGGAAGTTGACGGGGATAGCCCATGGAATCAATGGTTATTATCAGAGTATCCTAATTTGTTTGTCAGAGCAGTGAGAGAGTTTTGTGAACTTCCCTGCTTTAGGAGTGAGCCAGGAAAGGGATTGTCTGCTTTCATGAGCTTTGTTCCTTTAGTTGGGGAAGTGCATGGTTTTTTCTCCAGCTTTCCTCGTTTGATTATTTCCAAACTACGCAAGATGAACTGCTTACTTGTGGAGGGTGACAACAATGGATGGGCCCCTCCATGCAAGGTATTGAGAGGTTGGACTGAGGAGGTGCGCACTTTTCTTCCCGAAAACATACTTCTTGGACACCTTGGGCTCAGATACCTGGATAGAAATATAGTGTTGTCTGATACACTAGCAAGGGCACTGGGCATTGAGGAGTTTGGGCCCAACATCCTGGTTCAAGTACTGTCATCATTATGTCACACAAAGAATGGGCTAATATCAATGGGTATGAGTTGGTTGGCTTCATGTCTGAATACACTGTATGTAACAATGTTCAGTTCATCTGGTGCAATGTCAAACAATTTTGAGATAAGAGAAGATATCCTAAAAAATCTTAAAAAAATACCGTTTATTCCACTTTCAGATGGTACATACAGCTCAGTGAATGAAGGCACTATATGGTTGCAGTGCAATAATTTAAACTCTGGGTTTGATGGTGAGCATAAAATTGAAACTTTCCCCAATATATGTGCTAAACTAAGGACTCTAAGTCCTTCCCTTTTTTCAGCTTCTTCTGATACTTCAAGCTTGCATATAACTTATTTGGATAATGTTATCCAGTTACTTCAGAGTGTTGGTGTTCAGCAGTTGTCTGTGCATGATGTTGTAAAACTGCATATTTTACCGGCTTTGTCTGACAGAAAGATAGGAAACAAGAACATTGAGTTGATGATAGAATATATATGTTTTGTAATGCTACACCTGAAGTCTTCCTGTTCTGATTGTTTAATTGAAAAGGAACATATAATCTCAGAGTTACGTTGTAAATCTTTGTTATTAACAGATTGTGGTTATAAATGTCCTGCTGAGGTACCAATTCATTTCTGTAGTGGATATGGGAGTCCTGTCAATGCTAAAAAGTTGGCTGATGTTTTAAATATGAGGTGGCATGAGGTTGACATAAGTTATCTAAAGCACCCAGTAAATGAGTTGCTTTCATCTGCACCGGAGAAGTGGAGGGAATTTTTCGAGAAAATTGGCATCACAGATTTTGCTCAAATGGTTCAGGTGGATAAGAGTGTTGCCGATGTATCTGATGCCACATTTAAGCAGATGATGTGGGACAAGGGACTAATATCTTCTGAATCAATTGTGAAAGACTGGGAATCCCCCGAAATAATGCAATTAGTATCCTTATTGTCTAAAAGTGGCAATGAAGAACATTGTAAATATTTGTTAGAGGTTCTTGATACATTGTGGGATACTTGTTATAGTGATAAAACTACAGGTTACTTTTACTCTAAGTCTGTTGGTGATGGACATCCCTTTAAGACTACCTTTATATGCAGCTTACGTGATATCCGGTGGGTAGTGTCAAGTATGGATGATGAGCTTCACTATCCTAAAGATTTATATTATGATTGTGAAGCAGTCCGGACGATCCTAGGAGCTTTTGCACCGTATGCTATTCCAAAGGTTAGTTTTGTACGTTTGTGTAATGCAATATGACTGTTGGAGGGTGTTGTTTTGGTTATTTTTTGCTATGAACAGAACTAACTTTGGAATGTGATTTGTACAACAAAAACCAAGTCTCTCCCCACTAGGTGTGGGTAAGCTATATGCCTATGAGGATCAAACGATGCCATAATTTTCTATCGCTGATCAATATCACTGAGATTCAATGATATTTTCGTTGGTTGATAAACATTATTAATAAAAATATTATAGATATCATGGTATTAGCACTGAATTTTGGTAGATGGCAGTAAGAACAAAAGTATAGATGCCTTTCTGTTAAAAAATATTAATAACAAAATTCATGCTAAAACCAGGGCATCATCTTACTACTTTGAACTACTTCACTCAATTATAGTTAGCATTCTGTTAACAGTCTGTTAGAAAGTTACTAGTAACAAAATTAGGTTGTAGTCCCTATGCTCGGGTACCTTAAATGATTTTCCGGTCAGATTAATTGTTGTTTATATGCATAATTATGTCTTAAAGTTTTTCTGCTTAATATTGAATTTGAAGCATTGAATAAAAGAGCAGCCCAGTGCACAAGGCTCCCACCTAGTGGAGTCTTGTGAGGGTAGATGTAGGCTCCCACCTAGTGAATTTGAAGCATTGAATAAAAGAGCAGCCCAGTTGTTTTTAGGATTTGAACCCTTGACCTCTTGGTCACTAAACAACAACCTGATAGTTGTATCGAGACTCACTCTCTAATTTGAAGCTTTGAATATTTGCGAAATTTTAGTGTTCATCAATATGTTTCTGTTCTGTTCACATTTTAACTTACTATTTCTATTGAATGATGTGTATTTGGATAATGTGACAGTATATTGGTCCAAAAAAGGGATAGTTACAGTGGGACTGGATATAATTATGTTTTCTGAATTAAATCAGGTAAAAAGTGAAAGGCTAGTAGACAATCTTGGGTTTAAGACTCGGGTTACTCTCTGTGACATTTTGGATATTCTTAAAGCCTGGAGAAAATCATCAAAGTCTCCATTCAAGGCCAGGTACGCTCCTTTTTAGCATTTTGCATGTGAACATGTTGATTTGACTGCGTAACTAACCATATTTCTCATCTTGGAAGCATGGATATGACAAATTTTAAGGGCTATTAGAAACAAAGGATAAAATATATAATGTGTATGCAATAACTAGTATACGACGACCTAGTGCACGAGGCTTCCACCTAGTGGGGTCCGTGAATGGTAGATGTATGCAGTTTTACCCCTGCAGGCGAAGATGTTGTTTTCAGGATTTGAACCCTTGACCTCTTGGTCACTAAGCAATGTAAAAGAAGATACCAAACAGAAGAATAAAGAAGATGAAGAGCGGAGAGAAAGAGAGGAAGAGAGTAACTGCTCTCTGTAATATTTTTATTGAATGAATTAGTTGGTTACATTTACAATAGGACAAAATAACACACGCAATAACACAAAATACAATGTAACAGGATTACAGTGATTTACCTTTTATCCTTTTACTCTAATAAGCAACAACCTTACCATTGCTTACTACAAATTTTTTAATGCTTTTGTTAGGAATTTGATGTCTCAAATTTTTTACCTGGGAAAAAGGATGTCATTATGATAATGTTTTGCTTCTTTTTATAATTATATTTATCTAATTTATTTTTTAATAAATTTTAGTGATTGAAATATAATGGTAAATTTAACACGTACATGTAATACATAAATTTTATTATTTATGTAATATATTTATTATCACGAAATATATAAGTATATGCTTAAACTTAAAAACCTCTTGGGTATGGGCACGGTAAGCACTGGTGCCCGCCATGCCCTGTTGCCATCCCTAGTACCAAGGGCTGGAAAAAGGAGATTTGTTAAAGAACTTGCACACATTTGTATCTTTCTTTGAATTAGCTGTGAATTCACTACCTGTGCTTTGTTCTTTTTCTTCTAATAATTTTTAAGCTACAGAAATTCACTCACTGATATTATGATTGAACTTTGGCAGCATAACTCAAATGTCCAAATTATATGCATTCATTTGGAATGAGATGACAACTTCAAAGCAGAAAACCATGGAAGATTTGATGTCTGGACCTTTTATATTTATCCCATACTCATCTGTCTTTAGTCATGAGGATGTTGTATGTGGGACATTTTTATCTCCAGATGAAGTCCATTGGCATGACTCAATCGGCTCTGTTCAGAAATTGAATGAGTTTGATTCTCAATGTATCTCATCTGGTTTCCCTGTAAACAAGTCATTGTGTAATATTTACCCTGGCCTTCATGGTTTCTTTGTTGATGAGTGTGGAGTACAAGAGGCACCTGCTCTGCGCAGCTACATTCAAATTTTGCTGCAGTTATCAACTGTCACTTTGCCTTCACAGGCGGCAGATAAAGTAAGTTCTGCAGAATTGATGTGTTTTTAGCAACAAAAATACAAGGTTTCCTTCAGATGTGGTGCTTTGAAGGTTTTGAGATGTGATATTTAACTTTTCTATGAAAATTTGCTTTTTTGGGTTACTAAAAATGTGCCCTAGAGCACACATGAGAAAACCTATTAATAATAATTGATTTCTTTTTCCTGAAGCCTTCTCACCGTCTATCTGTCTCTGTCTCTCTCTCCAGATTTTCCAAGTTTTCCTCAAGTGGGCAGATGGACTGAAATCTGGGTTGCTGAGTGTCGAGGATATCATATATTTGAAAGAATGTCTTACAAAATTGGAATTTACGGTGCTTCCCACTGTGCAAGATAAGTGGGTTTCATTGCATCCTTCCTTCGGTCTTGTTTGCTGGTGTGATGACAAGAAGCTGAAAAAGGAATTTAAGCATTCAGATAACCTTGACTTTCTCTATTTTGGTGAACTAACTGAGGATTATGAGGAGATGGTTCAAGAAAAAATCTCCTTCATCATGAAAAACTTGGGTATTCCAGCTATCTCCGAGGTATAATAATCACACTATCTCCTTTTCTCTTGCTTATCACTTATTCTAGTCTTCACACTTTTCAAATTAGAGCAAAGGGCATTACGAGAGATAGACTTCTGAATGCATGTACAACTTCTCTCTTAACTCGCTATGGTTTTACTACACTAACTCATACACACTACATGTTTTGCAGACGTCTGTAAGATGATTTACATTTTCCTTAAATAGTGGGAATTAAGTCAAGTGCCTTGGGCGTGTCTTAATTTTCCTAAACCAAGTTTGGTGGTTAATCACAATCATCAATTGCATAAGCCCTTAATGTTTGTTAATGACCTTGTAATTAATTTGAATTGGATTTAAGTAACCCATTATTCACAAAGTACCTACGTTCAAAACTTGTGGTGTAACTAGTCCTCAATGTTAATGATGTTATATGTTGCATAATTTGATATAATTTACGAAAAGAGGTATGGGACATGAAATTGTTTGCTAGTTGAGGAGTATTCATGGTGATGATGTTAATCAGATTTTTTTTTATTAACCTTTTGTTTGTAATTAAACAATAATTTTGAC
Organism: Lupinus albus; assembly: GCA_009771035.1. Lineage (NCBI taxonomy): Eukaryota > Viridiplantae > Streptophyta > Magnoliopsida > Fabales > Fabaceae > Lupinus > Lupinus albus. The sequence goes on from CM020010.1 coordinate 7,118,053, forward strand.
TGACATTATTGAATTATGTATATGTGCAGGTTATAACTCGGGAGGCAATATATTATGGTGTTGCTGATTGCAGCTTGAAACAATCACTGGTTAACTGGATTCTTCCATATGCACAGCGCTACATTCATAAACATCATAGTCATAGATATGTTCAACTCAAGCAGTCTGGTTTTGATATTTTGGATTGTCTTAAAGTCATTGTTGTTCAGCAGTTGTTCTACAGGAATGTCATAAAGAGCTGTGGCAGTATATCTAAAAAGCGAGTTGAATGCAGCTGTCTTTTGCAAGTATGTTGGAATTCGTATACTTTTTATATAAAAAAAAACTGCATTTGTTATTGGATGGATGTTCATGATAGAAATCGTAAAGAAAACCTGATGAGAGTGTGCTTGGATTCTGATATAGAATATTTAAAACTTCTTGCTACCTTTAATTCTTGAGACCATTTGTGTATTTACCTAGATCAGAAGCTTCTATTGCAAGCTTGAATCTAACTTCTGGTTCTATGGAAAACTTGAATGTGAAACAAATTTTCCTCAAACTTTTAGGCTTTTTGCTGACATTGATCCTCATCCACCCTTTTACTTAACCATGCATAATTTGATTCTCGGCTCCTTGTCATTAATTCAAGACATTTTTCAAATATCAATATTGCACCTTAAAATATTTTAGAAAATTCTTTACACGGATCAAGCAATTACGGTGCCCAAAGGATAAAGTGCATATCACAGTTTAGCTATGTACTTCTAGGCACAGCTTTTCCTTGAAATAAATGTGTCTGAATATATGTTTCTTCTTGCAGGAAAACATTTTGTACACCATTCAAGAATCAGATTGCCACTCCTTGTTTATGGAGCTTTCTAGGTTGTTATTAAATGGGACCTCCGATTTACACTTCGCAAATTTCCTTCATATGATAACAACCATGGTAGAGTCTGGTTCCTCTAAGGAGCAAATCGAGTTTTTCTTATTGAATAGCCAGAAGATGCCAAAACTTCCAGATGAAGAATCTGTTTGGGAACTATCTTCTGTACCTTCCCCAGTAGAGACTGATGAGTCACTCCCTTTAGATCATATACCATCAACAAATGAACAGACTTTTCCAAGAAGGAAGACTGGAGGATACTCAAACTGGCCACCTGCAGATTGGAAAACTGCACCAGATTTTAACTATGCCCGTGCCCAAGGTTTCAAGACACATGCTTCCCAGCCTAGCAACTTTTCTGAAGTGGAGAAGGATGATAATTCTGAAATATTTATTGCTCCGCCTGTTGGTGCTGAACAAGGATCAGTTGCTGTTGACTGGACTATTAGTGATGCTCCAGCAGCAAGTTCGGTGGCATTAGTGTTGCACGAAGACGACAACTTAGAAGATCAGCCCTCACTTAATTTTGAGCTTACTACCTTTAGCCTCCCTGCTGGATCTGATCTTAGTCTAGGGGAAGCTTTGGATGAGTCTCGGGATAAAACTCACTTGAGCTCATCGGTTTTTAGAATGCATGGTCAACTTCAGACTGGAACATTTAATGCAGCACAAGCACAGGCAACTGGCAGATTAGGTGAATATCTTGCATGCGAATACTTTGTTGGGAAAGTTGGCAAGCCTGCTGTGAAGTGGGTAAATGAAGCTAATGAAACAGGACTTCCATATGACATAGTCATCGATAAGGAGACCAATACAGAGTTCATAGAAGTTAAAGCAACCAGATCTCCAAGAAAAGACTGGTTCAACATATCATTGAGAGAATGGCAGTTTGCTATTGAAAAAGGCCAGTCTTTTAGCATTGCATTTGTGGCGATAATGGGAAATAATGTCGCAAAGGTCACAATATTCAATGATCCAGTGAAATTATGCCAGCAAGGTGAGCTGCAATTGGCTGTTATGATGCCAAGACAACAACAGATTCAGTAGCTGCCATGGTTGTTTTTACTGTTTGAATGGACTTTGATGAAAGCCTGTTTATGCCTTTTGAAGCTACCATTTGCATCCAGGTTTGCCTGAGACATTTTTGTTGACAATTTGTTTCAAAATAACTAAGATTAATTATGGATTCACTTGATGGAAGATGGAAGATGGAAGTTTTGTTAATCAGTGGAGTTTGAATATACCAGTGCTCCAGAAGTTACCCAATGGAGAAAGATGCATGTCTGCATAATTTTGGAATAAGATGGTTTAGTTTCAGCTATTTGTTGTGTGCATGAATTTGTACACTCCCAAGCTCATGGCCCATGTTGCTGAATTTGTACATACAAACTTGTTCAGATTTAATATGTAACATCACAGAATTCCATTGAGGCTTCTTCTGGTGGTGGGGTTTGGAAGGAGGCTAAATGTTGGGACCATTATATGTGGAGAGGTTGTTTTCACAACAATCATATCACTGGATCAAGGCTCATCCAAATTATTCACATTTTTGGCTTTCTTCTGACAATTTTGGGTATTTCAACACTTATATTACCTTCACAAAATGTGTGTATAAAGTTTATTTTTAACTTAAAAGGAAAATATTATTTTTAATTCATACTAAAATGTAGTCTTGGTGTCTTCAATTTTTCAATTATGTATTTTAGTCCCCTTATTTTATAGTACCATTTTCATTCTTCAAGTTTACATGAATGTGCAAAAATAGCTATTGCGTTAACTTTTCATTCAAAATTCTATGATGTAGCCTGTAGGAATGTTGTGACAATATTATGTGGCGCTAGAATTATAGTGCACTTTTGGTTCCCATCTTCATATTTTTTTATGTACATTTTGCATCATCTCAAATATTTGATTGAGGAAGAATTGTCATTTTTTCCATATACATAATAAAATGCAATAATGTATGTAATGATAATCTAGACTTGTAGAATTGAAGGTGTTGTACATGTTCTCATGTGTTCGATTGGTAAACCGGTTTCAATGCCAGTACGGTACAACAATTATGTTGGTCATGCAATTGTACCGGTCATACCAGCCGATTTTCAATTGAACCGTATCGGTTATACTGGTCAATTTTTATTTAAAATTAATTTTTTTAATGCTATGTAATTAACGGTATAATATTAATAACTGCTTGAAGATAGACTTGTACTATAAATACAAATAGCAACTGCAGAAGCCCAATAAATTTTTGTATTCCCATTCACCGGGTTCTCTCTCTTTCACTCTCTACGGTACCCAAATTCTTCATTTAAGTTTATTCTACCACGCATGTTTATTTGGGTTTGATTGACACCTATACTGAACCATGCAAAAGTTGGGTAAAGTTGCTAAAATAGAGTTCCAAATTCTGGAATTAGAAAACCTAAATAAGCTGGGTAGCATTATATAAACAACTACCAGCTAAGCTGTTTTTAGCTTTTGCAAAAGCTTATTTTTCATAAGCTTTAGCTAAGCTGATTAGATAATCTCTCATTATCTTATTTCAATAGGTTTATCATAGAATCTTGTGTTCTGTTTACCTTACTTCAAAAAAAAATTAATTGAATGAGTGTTTAATTAGGTTGTTTAGCAACAAAAAAACACTCTTGAGCATGAAACTAGGTAGCTCTTGATAGAGTATTAGAACAGAAAGTAACAGGAAGATTAAAAAGTGAGACATTGTTGTGATTCCAATAAAAGATGGAACCAGAGATAAGAACATATTAGGCTTAATTCCATTATATGTATGAAGGAAAATAATATATTCTCTTACTAAATCCTCCTACCTACACAAATGTGACATATGTCACTTGTATACCAATTAATAATAAATAAAGTATCACTTTGTGACATATGTCACATTTGTGTGGGTAAGAGGATTAATATGAAGATTTAGTAGGAGAATATAACATTACTCATGTATTAAAGATTATCTCTCTTATTATTACATTTTCAGATGAAAATAAAAAAAAATGTATAAAAAGGGAAACACACCTTTTCAACTGATAATACCAAAATTATAATTAATTGAAAATTGTTATAACCACTCAACTAAGCTTAGATAGCAAAGTAAAGCACTGACATTTAATCAAACAGGTTATGTTCAACCAAACTAAACATAGAGGGCACAATAACATTAAGCATGTGAAAAGAAGATACATGAGATTATATGTCAATTGAACAGAATGAATTCAAGTAAGAGTGGAATCATTATTGAATGATGATGGTTATTTATTTAATATTTAAAATTATATACTCTTTACATGTATATATGTACATGCATATTTACATATTTATATATATATGGGTTTGCTAACATGTGTAAACCTCATTTTTAGTTAGATACATGTTAGCATTGAGTACCATAAAAGTTGGACAAAAAATGCCCTTAATGTCATATTCAAATGAGTAGTAATGCTAAGGGTATTTTAGTAAGTTGTTATTCTAAAAATTAAAAATAAGAATTTATTATTTTTCTCTCTCATCTCACTCACCATCTCTAACATTCAAACTCAATTCTTCAACCCATGTAAGAACCTTAATCCCCAATTTTCTCAATCCCAATTTTTTCACTCATCTCACCGTAGTCTAGTTTTTTAATTGATTGATTAAACAACACACAACAAAATAAATTGAAAATAAAACAGATATTTCAAACTCAAATAAGATTACATAACCTCATTATCAAATCTCAATATCAAGTTCATGCAATGTTCAAAACAAAATGATAAGATTAAATGAAAATTAGAAGAGTGGAAAATGAAAAAGGGAAAGAAGATTGAACATAGAATGAAAAAAAAATGGAGATTGGAAGCAATAGTGAAAGAATGATGAGAGAGAAAGGGATTTTTGGGCTTAAGTTTTGCTAGGGAAGAGAAATTGATTTTTGGGTTTAGGGGTTTGCTGGAGTGAGAAAGAGATTTTGAATTTAATTACTAAAATTATTTTCTCATGTACACAATGCTAACATGTACCTAACTGAAAAAACATATTTCTCGTATTAGCAAACCCCTATATATATATATATAATTGAGCTAGCTCAAGAACTTAACAAGTTGAATAATCTTAGCTTAAATTCAGCTCATTTACTTAATGTGATTAATTTTGAGCACAAATTCATTTTGTTTGGTTCATGAACAAAGTTTATTGCTAAATAACAAATCGAATTTATAACGAAGGTCAAGTTGATTCAATTTATTACCGACCCTAAAGATTTAAGTAACGTTACACTCTTGAAGTAAAACTCGTAACTAAATTGAGAACGGGTAACAATAGAGTAAAATTGATACAATATATTGAATATTGATAGTTGGTGGGGAGTCCTCAAAAAAGATATGACTGTTGTTAGAGTGTGTATGGAATATTATAACAAATTCAATAAAGTATTCATTCTCTCATATGATATTTAGTATTTTTGGATTAAATTCTCATCTTCACACATAATGGAATAAATATGAAATCAATCACTTTACAATTTTAGCATGTGATTTCAAAGTTTTTTTTTTTTTTGACTCATTATCCCCATCTTTGGTTTTTTGTCTTATTATCTTCTTTTTGGGTTTTTGTCCGGAAGAAATATTTTTAATGTGACATTTTTTATTTTTGTCAAGAAAATTAGGTTATAATTATCTTATTTTTTTATGAATAAAAGTTTGAGGGATTGGAGTACCAGGCTTTATCTAAATATTAAGCTTTGTGTTTCATTAACAAAGTTTTGTGAGTAATGTTGAACTCTTGACTTTCACTTAAACCTTAACAATTAGAATAACTATTGTAATATCTATGCAATAACAATATAAAGATTTATACATATTTAGTGTATTATTCATAATTTATTTGTATTACTTTTATTTAAGAGTTAATAATGATTGAAAATGAATAGTGGATGGTACGCTCAGTGTAAAAAATCTTACATTTTCAATATATATATATTTTTAATTACATATGAATTGACATTATAAAGATGTATACACAATATATGTATATAATTCACAATTTATTTATATTACTTATATTTTTATTTAAAAGTCAATAATTATTAAAAGTGAATAGTAAATAATATATAATATAAAAATCTCTTGCTTTATAATTGTATAGGTCTTCTTCTCATAATATTTTGTGATTTTCTTCGTTAAACAATTGGGAAATAACTTCAGTAAATGATTGATCATGTTCTTCGTGGAGTAATATTTACTACGGATAAGTTGAATTAGCTTGTTAATTAACTTGTTAATTACACTGAAATCTCTCAAAAATTATACAAACCATCCTTCATTTTTTTTGTCCTTACACGAACTGTCCATTCCCTTATACAAACCACCCTTATGCATAAGTTGAATTAGCTTATATTAAAGAGTTAATTACACTGAAATCTCTCAGTTTTAGTGAAATTATACAAATCACTCATATTTTTTTGTCCTTACATTAACCACTTCATCCCTCTTACACAAACCACCCATAATTTTATACATATACTACAGTGACCACACATGATGAGATATAAATGTAATATTTTAAACAAAAAATGTGTGGTAAATGTAATTAAGTTAAAAAAATATTATATGTTGTGTAGACAATTCCAAATATTACAAAATTGAGTGTTTTTTTATTTTATTTTTGTTTCATTATACAATATATTAACAATTCTAATGAGACGTTTATATAACCCTTATACTATTTTGTCAGGAACCAAATAATGAAGATTCATTATCTCTTATATTATTTGGATTTGTCTACACAATATACAATATTTTGTTTAACTTAATTGGACACTTTACATGTTTTTTGTTTAAAACATTACACTCATATCTCTTCAAGGGTGGCCGGTGTAATATATGTACAAATTTTAGGGGTGATTCGTATAAAAGGAATGAGTGGTTCGTGTCAGGACAGAAAAAAGGAGAGGTGATTTATGTAATTTTACTAAAACTAGGGGTGTCAGTGTAATTAACTATATATTATATTACTTTAATTATACATGAATATATACTTACACTCTTAATATAAACCCTATGCGGAACAAGCTTGTTATAAAACCCAAAGAGTTGAAGTGAAGTAAAACAGAAAATGGGGTCTAAGAAGAGTTCAAAAGCAAGAAAGAATGATATACTAGAAACCCTAGGAGATTTCACGAGCAAGGAGAATTGGGACAAATTCTTCTCAATTCGTGGCAAAGATGATTCATTCGAGTGGTACGCTGAATGGTCTCAACTCAACAATCCACTCATCTCCCTCCTTCATTCCCAATCTCTTCAATTACTCATCCCAGGTTGTGGAAATTCTCGCCTCTCCGAACACCTCTACGATTCCGGTTTCAAATTCATCACCAATATTGATTTCTCCAAGGTTGTTATCTCCGACATGTTGCGCCGCAATGTCCGCCACCGCCCCGGTATGCGGTGGCGTGTCATGGATATGACCAAAATGCAGGTATCATTTCTATATTCATGTTTAAAATTTATAACTTAGTTCAACATCGAAGGGTTATAAGATAGGAGATGATGAACTGGTTGATAAGTTAGATGATTGAATTAGAATTATTCAGTGAATTTTGTTGATAAAATAGCGTAAGCTCCTAGCTTATAAGCTCTTAATTGCATTCAACACTCCTTCTTTTTTTCTATAAATTATCCCAATATCCTAGAGGTTTATGTTATCATTACATATATTCCCCCCTCAGAGGGGTGATGAATTGATAATTTAAATTACTATGTCTTCTATTGTGAGTGTAGCTTCTAAACACGATGTCGAGTATAATTAAGTCAATTTTCAAAGAGATCCGTGTAATTTACCGGAAAAAGAGGTGAAAAGTTAGATAATGTTTGTTTTGTTTGGATTATGCTACATATTTTCAGTTTACGTATTTTTAGTGATAATTAAGAAATTTCCACCGTGTTTTTTACAATTTTCAGTTATTTTGACTATTTCCTTAGCATAAAACTTGATATAAGGAAAACATATTGATTGAAAATGAAAGTATAAGACAAACCACACACTACCTTAAATTGAGAAATTCTAGTTTCTTGTATTGATGCCTTTTGTACTTAAAGTTGAAACTTGAAAGTGGCACTTGTACTTAAGGTATGGATGTCTATTATATAGAGTATAGCCGTATAGGTGCTAAAAACAATTACCTTATTACTGCAAGTGGATGTTGATTGTGGGAAATCAATGAACATTTAGAAACCCGAAAAACCTATGTCCACTTTATCTTCTAACATGTGCACAATGCGTTCAGTTTGAAGATGAGACTTTCGATGCTGTTATTGATAAAGGTGGATTGGATGCTCTAATGGAGCCAGAGCTGGGACCAAAATTGGGAAACCAGTATCTATCAGAGGTTTCACGGTTTTTATCCATTTCTATATATGACTTATTGATCAGCTGTGTGATATAAATATTATTTCTCATTGACTTAACCTCATTTACATTTCCAGGTAAAGAGAGTTTTAAAGCCTGGGGGGAAATTTGTATGCCTTACCTTGGGTGAATCTCATGTACTAGGTAAATTTCCTAAATGTTACTTTGTTTTCCCGGAAGAGAAGAATTTAACTTAACCTGATTTTTTTTATCAAAGAAGAATTTTTTAAGGGAGAAGCGAATAGTAAAAATTGTTTTAGGCATCTTGTTCCAATCATGGGAAAGATCACTTCTTCAACCTGTTAGCAACATTGTACTAACTTGTAGATGAATTGTCCCCAAGAGTCAGCTCAGTTGGTTTTGGTTAAGCTGTTAGACAAAGTGAGAATACCCAGGTTCAAACCGTAGGAAGTGCACTCTCTTCCCCCTCCCCTGAAAACAATAAATTAAAAAAGTTTGCCTATAAAAAGTAGATGAACTGTTTCCTCTTTATTTTGTTTGATTTATGTACTTAGTTTTTCTTGGGGTGCATAATTTACGTCAAGTAGCCCGGAATTCCATTTCCTTTATGTATTTGCCACAGTTTCCTTACTGAACTATACATGGAAGAGGATTCACATTGGGCACCAACCTTCCAAACCTTACGAGGAATCATTTTATTATTCGGTGTTGCTGACCCTTGTCACCTTTTTAGCATGAGAGCCCTCCTATCTTATGTACCTCTCACTAAAAAGAAACATTTTATCACATAAGCTACTTTATGTTATTGCAATTTCTTTTTGAATTGTTTGTATTGCACTTGGACAGGGAGCTTTATTACTCTGAATCTGACATGAAATGATTTTCTGGAACTAGTTTTGCATTTTATGTTATTTGATTTTTGCCCTACTCAGCATTGCTTGGATGAAGGATAAAGATAACTAATACGCCCTTGTCAGGTCTACTTTTCTCAAAGTTTCGACTTGGGTGGAAAATGAGCGTTAGTGCCATACCTTTGAAACCTTCTAGTAAATCTAGTCTTCAAACATTTATGGTGGTTGTGGAGAAGGAGCTGTCTACTTTAGTCCACCAGATTACATCATTACTTCAGAATTCTTCCCTGCATTGTAACTCAAAACAGGTAGAACATCTGGCCCAATCCTGCTGCTTCTTTTTCCCAATTCCTCATGGCATGAGAGCTTTCTTAAAATATGGATTCATGGATGATTAACCTAACAATTGTTAGCTGCTTATGTGGTACTGTTGCTAGGCTTTAAATGTAATGGTTGTAGAGAATGAGTACTTAATATTTATTTTGTCGAAGTTGTTGGGTATATATATATCCAGGAGAAGAAATGAGATAAAAGGGGGACGCTATGTGATTGATTTGACATGTTAAAGATACTAAGCACTATTGTGCTATTCCTGTTTATATAAAGAATTTGGTCAATTTGTTTCCTTCTTTTAACCTTTTGAGGATATCTTAACCTCTCTTTAATTTTCTGTTCTTCCTTAATAAAGATTTTTAAAATAAAAAACTACGGACAAACCCTTAAGATTGATCTTCAATTAGATGACTAATTAATCCTATAATATATGTATTATATTGAATATTTTTCTACAGATACTTGTGATCTCTATAGATTTTCTAAGAAATATTGTAGGTATTCTAATATATTTGTTTTTTGCCTTCTGTTTATGCATTGTTTTTTCATTTGTCTAAGGCTTCTGGACTCCACGAAGCTCTTCAAACTGAAAATCAAATCCGAGAATGTTACTCCAGCAGTTCTGATATATTATATTCTCTGGAAGATCTGCAAGGGGAGCTGACAAAGCTTTCCCAAGGTCGGCGATTGCAGCTAACTTTGGGTGGAGAAGGTTGCTCTGTGTTTTCTTATGGAGCTGTAGTTCTTGATGCCGAGGAACAGTCCGATCCATTTACATACCACTGTGGGGTTTTCATTGTGCCTAAGGTACAATTTAGTAGAGGTCCCTTCAGTTTTTTGTTCATGCGTTCCTTCTAACATCATATCAAGAAAAGTTTTCTCTTAGAATATTAATTCGTGGCTTCCACAATGTATTGGTGACCGTTCCCTTCTGATTCATGCACACTGGAAATAACTAATGAATAACTAGGAAAGGGAAATTATTGTCAAAAGAGAAAGAATCATAGCCATTTACATATTTGCATTTAATAGGAAAGGGAGTTAACATATTTATTGAAAGTAGGAAGTTAGGAACAACCAAATAATCATGACCAGCTGCATATTTGTTATTCTCAAATTATTCCAGAAAATGGGGTTTTTAATGCTGGAACTGATAAAAGAATAATTGTTTTTTTGAATATTTATATCTGTTTAGTTGTTGTATAGTATGCGTCTAGGATCACATTACATATTATTATAAATACTGTAGAGCTAGTTAATTTGATGGGATGGAAGGAGTTTTTATCTGTTCCAGCATTTCCTATGTTTTCCATTTTATATTTTTCTTTCAATTTTTGGTGGGGTGATTAATATGTGCACCAATATGCATTTATAGAAAATATGCACAGAAGATATGCATGATGCTCATACTTCTTTTGATATTTGTTTACAGTTTACTCCAATTGCCCTAAATTGTGCACATTGCAGTTATTCTGTTTGAATTTCATGAATGAATGTTAAATTTCAGACTCGTGCTCGTGAGTGGCTTTTCTTTTCTGAGGAAGGACAGTGGATGGTGGTCAGAAGCTCAAAAGCAGCTCGTCTCATTATGGTAACATTAATTTACAATTTTTTGGTGTTTTGGAATTTTTTATGTTAGTTTTCTGATTGAACCTTCTAAGCAAATCTCTGCAACTATAGGTTTTCTTGGATACCAGCCATACAAATGCTAGCATGGATGAGATTCAGGTAGAAGCATCCTCGTCAGTTATGCTTCATGGGACATACCATCCAACATGTTAACTGCACTGCTTTTTACTAAAATGTGTTTGTTATCCCTTTTCAGAAGGATTTATCTCCATTGGTTAAACAGTTGGCACCTTCAGAAAATGAGAATGGAGCTCAAATACCGTCCGTAATTTATACCAATTGCTTTATTTGTTTTCCCTCCATTTTCAACGCTTTAATCAAAGTTTTCATTATTTTCTATTAATCTATTGATGGCATAATATTCAAACATGATCTATTACTGAACTATTTAATATAACCCTCAGCCCCCTTCCCTGGGTCATGGAAACAAAAGAGGAGCTGCACTGCGATGCATGCAACATTCGAGACAGCTTTTCCAAGGCAGTTTATACCTACTCATCTAATCCGCAACTTATTTTGTAACAAACACAACACTGGGGAGGGAAGGTTATATTGTAATTTGTATTCATGTCATGGAACAACAGCTAAACTGCTTTAGACACTATCATGCAACTTTGCATGAATAATTACTGGCGGCTTTTGTGACAACTCAACCTTGGCTTTATAATTGACTAATTTACAGCTGCTTCATGAATATAGTCAGCCAAAACTGGCAAGTGTTGGAATGTGATGGAAATTTAAAACATAGAAAAGTACATCATGCTGTGGCTTGTTCTAATTTTTTGTTCTAATGAATATTTTTTAACAAATCATTTGTGATTAGTTTTTACCTTCCACTGTCTTTTCTTCCCCTGAAAAGGCAAGAACTATTTTGTTACTTTTTAAATATACTAGCCATGAAGTAGGCATGTGATTTATAATATCAGCCCGTAGTGCTGATATTGTTTGTTTGTTTGCCCATTTTCCACAAAAATCTGACAGATCATTTCTATCCATTAGTGTTGTGTAACAGTTTTACTGTAGTCTAACCCAATTTTTACAGATGCAGTAAGTTGTACTTATACACTTCTTGAATTGCAGCTTTTCTCATAAACTCTTGAATACATGTCTTACAGTTTCATGATGGCAAGTGAGGGGATCAAGGAACGAAAAAATGTTCAACAGGTTAGTAACAGTGAACGTAATGGTGTTTCTATTTTGGATTAATTTTGATAGTGAAACACTGTCTCTTTGAGGGCTGTTCTACTCTAAAGTTGGGTTCCTATTAATTATTATATTTTAAAGGTACAGCACGGGAGAAGATGATACTGTTTAGGAATCTGATTTTATGAGTGTAAAAGTGAGACATTTTGGATCACTTACTACCGCATTCCCTGTTTTCTAAGGAGATGTGATATCCTATTACAGCTTTGTGTGAATTGTGCTTGATTTAGCAGGCCACTTTTTATTAGTTGTGTTTGGGTTCTGGTTGTTTGTCATAATAGGACTAGGTGACCATGCGATTAACTTGCTCAGGTGTTGTATTTACATGGAGGGATAAGGTATCGTAAGAGTTTCTAAAGTCCCACTGATTATTTGAAGAGAACTTTCATACTTCCTAGTTTGGCATTCAGTCTAATGCTTCTTTCTCATGGATGCATTGTGCAGAGTTGGCTGGTTCCCTGTCTACTGGCCCATTATCTGTTTGGATTTTCCTTTTGGGAGAAAGGTTCATGCGGTGCCACCTTCATTATTTTCGTGTCTGTCTGTGCCTGTGCACAGTGTGGTGGTCATTCCATCGTGCTACTTTGTTCCATTTATCCTTATCTAGGTTTTATGCAAAAAACAAAATGACAGCATAGCCCGACTTGCTGCATGATGCTTTACGCTACATGAGGGACTCATTGGGTTTCATGCTAGGTGATCTGAATGAGTGATTAGCTTAAGATTCATGAAGACAAGACCTTTTGCCTTTGTGATTTCAACATTTTATATGGGTGCTCATTCTTGAAAGGGCCAGCTTATTTTTAATGTTCCTCATATTCTCATTATATCATCACAATTTTCTGTGTTCTGCAGGTCACATCTTCATTAACTGGATCAATTGTTGTTGAAGATGTTGTTTATGAAAATGTTGATAGTGAAGTCAGTTGTATTTTTCCATCTAGCGAGTTGGTATTTCGACGCCTTGTGTTCGAGAGAGCTGCAAATTTGGTGCAGTCTGAAGCTCTTCTAAGAGATGATCAGTTACCTACCAAATTGGTTGGTGAGACAGGGAGGAAGAAAACTAACTCGTCTAAATCTAGGAAAAGTGGATCTCAGAGAGGAAGTGGTGGTAATTATTTTCCCTTGCCTCAATGTATTTAGAATCACCATTTAATGTTCATTGTTGATGCAACTCCGTTAGTTGATGCAACAAAATTCCTGTCAAATCCTGTTAGTTTGTTCAGACTACTTTATTGTATATGATTAAGAGGAATAAGCATCTCCGTCATTGTATTTTCTCCTCTATTTCTCTACTAAAGTTTTATTTTATAGAAAAAAGATGTGGGTAGCATTTTATAGCAATACAGTCGTGCATACTTGTTGCCTGTACTTCTTTTGCCGCTGTTGATAGGCCAAACTTAGTGCCTGGCTGGAAATCTCTAAAATAAGATGTGTAGTCAACTAGTTATTATAGAAGTTTTGGATGGCTCTTTGGAAATCATACATTAAACTATCAATAAATGTATTTTTCTTGATGTTGCAGAAGCAAGCAAACAATTGACAGTCTATCATGGATATCTGGCTAGTTCTTATCATACAGGGATTATTTCAGGATTCATGTTAATATCTTCTTATATGGAAAGTGTGGCATCAAGTGGGAAAATGGTAAGTACCTCCGTTTTTCCTCTGGGGAAATAAAAGAAAAGGAACTTGGCAAAGATATTTCCAGCTTAGGAACAATTAACACTCCTTAACAATATTTAACTAGTTAGTGAGTAATCACTTATTGACAATTGGTTAGTTTTACCAAGAATTCCTTTTTTTTGTTGTAAATTTCCCTTTTTATTTTCCATTTATTTAAAGGCAATTTTAAAAGAAATAAAACTCTTTCTTAAATATATCTGATCATTTGTATTGGGTTTCAAATCTAGTAAGGATAGTTGTCACTAGAAAGACTATATTAATCTATTCCTCTGAATGGTTGATAGATGTCATGGAATGTTCATTTTACCGTTAGGTTCACATAATAATTCATGTTTTCATATATATAGTTTTTTAATAGAAAACAGGCAAAATATGCATTTAAGTTTCTTCTGTTCATTGATCCTGTATCTTTTATTTTGTCAAATTTGCCCAACATGTTTCAATTCATAAACTGCGTGCTCTAATTAATTATTCCGTTCCAAACCCTAATGGAAGTGATGCCATGTCACCACAATGATGTGAGATGACATGACCATTATGAGGCATTGCTGTGTAGCGGCACACAATCACCTTCTATTTTTGTTGATTATGGCTTGGTTGTTGTTGTTGTTGTAATGGATATGTGAAAGAAGGCTACATTGATTGATGTTTAAAAGATAAGGGACCAAATTGACAAAAATAAAAGAGATCAATTTGTAAAAGGAAATAAATATAAGGGATTAGAATGCCAAATTTGCATAGAAGATAGCAAGTACAGGCTGAACTTGTCTTTTTTGACAATCTTTGCATGCTCTAAAACATTATTTTTCTGTTCATTAATGCTGATACATATGCGTTGTGCATCTCAGGTTAAAGCAGTAATAATAGGTCTTGGAGCAGGTTTACTTCCCATGTTTCTTCATGGATGTATGCCCTTTTTGGAAATTGAGGTATTGTCCTTTCCTATTATAGCAAGGGAAATAAATTAGAGTTCAGACCTAGTCCCTGCCTGGATACATGAATGGTTTTTTCATCAGAATAATATTATATATTACATGGCTTAACATTAATTTTTATCTACAGGCTGTGGAGTTAGACCCCACAATCGTTGATATTGCAAGGGACCACTTCAGTTTTGTAGAGGATAAACGCTTAAAGGTAGTTAAATATACATCCCGTTTTACACTTTTAAATATGCGGACTGCGGATAATGATAGAAATGTACAGCAAATATTAATTTGAGTGGACCTCCCGGTTCCCTCGTAGTATAATTTTTGTTTGACGAATTAACCTTGAGGCCTGGAGATCACTATATTGTCCACTAAATCTCATTACTTTGGGAATTTAGGTGCATATAGCGGATGGGATCCAGTTTGTCAGAGAGGCTGCCAGTTCCGAAGCATCTCAGATTCTTGAAAAGAGCAATAATTCTAGCCATACTGAGTCTCCTTCAAATGGGAATTCAACTACATCTAGTGCAGAAGATGTAGGAGCTGCAAAAGTTGATATAATTATTGTTGATGTTGACTCTTCAGACCCAAGGTAAATTGAACTATGCTTTTGGTTATTACATGAAGCTATTAATGAATGGCCAAGAAGGAAAGGTATTAGGCTATTAATATTAAAGATTTATGAATAGTTTTTCTTCCATGATTTAAAGAAGCATACTTAACCATTACTCGTTGCGTGCAGCTCTGGTATGACATGTCCTGCTCCAGATTTTTTAGATGAATCTTTCTTTGAGACTGTAAAAGATAAACTTTCAGAACATGGTCTCTTTGTTGTCAATTTGGTATCGCGGTCCCAAGCCATTAAAGACATGGTTCTCTTGAGAATGAAAAAGGTAAAAACAAATAGTAGTGCATTACTATTGAGAGTATGTTTTTTTTTCTTGTTTTCTAATTCTGTATCTTATTGTTTGATTAGATATTCAACTTGGATACACTATAGTGTGAAGATGTTTACACTATTTAGCTAATTATATATTGCCAATTGTCTAATGAAGTTATTGAATATGAAAATGCATTGGTTATTATAATGATTTGAGATTTTCTTGCCTACAATTATTTTGTGACTTATTTTTACTATATTTAAAACTCTATTTATTTGGCAAATATTAGTTTCATTTCTGTTATTTTTACATATAGGTCTTCACTCACCTATTTTACCTTCAACTTGATGAGGATGTGAATGAAGTTCACTTTGCTCTCAAATCAGAGTCATGCATTGAGGATAGCTCTTTTTCTGAAGCTTCTCTTAAACTTGAGAAATTGTTGAAGTTCAAACATCCAGAGATTGGTCAAAACATTATTAATTCGACAAAGAAGATCAAACGTTTGAAGTGAAACCATGTTTTCTTCCATAACTGTCTTCATAAGCATGACACTGTCTCATCTTTCTGAGAGTGTTTTCTCCAATTTTCAAAGCAAAGTGATCATGTGAGTTATACTTTTCATTAATCAAGTACTTGTTAAATTGTTTAGAAATTTGCTTGTGAAATATTATAGCTATTTCTTCACCCTTTAATTTCTAGGGGTGTTTTAACTTTCTCAGGAATGACATGGTGGGAATAGTATTTTCTGGATATTTAAAAGACTAGTTTGGTTAGCCTTTGAAAAAAATCATGTGATCACTTTTCAGAATCCCTAAAATTGTCTTCCCTTCACGTACAAAAAAAGCCTTACTTTTTAGCCATTTGAATGCAATCTTATCAAATCTGAGCTAGAAATCAAATCGGAAGAGATTCCGTGAGATTCGGTACAAGGTTAATTAGTTTAACCGTTTAATTGGATTAGATGACAATGACATTATATATAATTAATAATTATTTATAAATATATAATTATAAAGAAATGTATAATAATATTGGAGGAAGGTTTCTGAATTTTGGACGAGACGAAGTAGGACAATGTGGTATTGTCTGTTTTCTTTTTATAATTTTAGTGAATTGTCCTATTGGGTTAATTTTGTTTAAGATGGTCCAATCATAATTTTCGTAATCTAAAGCAATTCAATTCCGTAGATAAAGTGGGATCTAGTGCATGGTGTATCTTGACTTAATGAAAATCTGAAAAGATTGAACATAATATAAATACACATGTATCCCAAAGTATAGTATTCTTTTCAATATAAATACATTTCACATAGCATTCTTTTCCTACATCACCTACACCAAAAAAGGTAGTATAGGAGAAACATTCTCTTTATTGATAAGTAATTTTTTGAGAATAACACGAGGCCAATGTTTAATAATTATACATAACATTCTTAACATTTCATCTCAAGAGTACATATATTAAGTTTGTGCAGTGTGCTGAAAAAAATTAAAGGTTGTGCAGGCACTAAATATAACAGTAAAAATACTGAGAACTAAAAGAATGCTATGATGAAATGGCACTTTTGATTATTTAAGCACACTTCTTATACAGTTACCTGCTATCATGTATTGCATAATTATTCATTTAAACTGAGGACTCACCTGATTAAAGTCACTATGTTGGATCTATTTGGAGAGGAATTGATTAAGATATAACACTGCAAGCTTCTGCATAAAAGTTCAGAAATTTCATTCCATATAATATGTGCTCTTTTCTCTTGCTCATGTGGATCTGAATGCGTTCTTTGGTCTTCTCATGTGTATCTGAATGGTAGGAATTAGTTGGAATCTTCTAGTATAGCCTGAGAGGTGCTTGAACCCACCGAAGGGTATTAGAAAAGGTTCTCTAACGATCAAGTCAGATGTAGAATATCATAGAATGATAAAGGGAAAAAGAGTAAGTAAGAGAGTTTTAAGAGTTAAGGGCATAAGCGCGTATATATATATATATATATATATTAAGTGGGTGCCTAAAGTGAGTAAGTAAGTAGTGAATAATGGTAATTGTGTAATGGCAAGTGTGTAATGATAACCGTGTAATGGTAAGTGTACTTCCTTGGAGAATAGAGGTACCAAAGTTCGGTTATGTTCGTTTTTTAGTGCAGTTTAGTGAGTGAACTTAACGTAAAGATATGGTTCGGTTCACCTCAATAAATCTCAAATTTTATTGCAAGAACTGAACTAAACCGCCCATGAATGGTTTGGTTTGATTTGGTTTCTATTAATTGAAAGTTCAAAATATATTATTACAAGAGATATTGTTTTTCCATAAAAGGAAAAACATTACTACTATTATTATCAATAAAAAATTGAAACTTATAATTGATTGTTAACAACATATAGCAATTATGTAATTTAGGAAGAAAAAAAATTGAATGACCATATATATATATATAATGAATAGTATAATGAATTGGACTTGACCCTCGTTGACTCCATTTTCTCCCCTATACCATGTTGGCCCTAACCTATTAAAAAAATTAATGTACAAACCGACCAGTTTAAACCGGTTTACCGGTTTTCACCGGTTTTCATCGGTTCTATTGCATATGCGGTATAACATACGTACCGTACCGGTTAGGGGTCCGGTTCACCGGTTTTCCGGTTGAACCGGCCGGTACGGCACGGTTTTTAAAACATTGGGTAAAAACATGAATACTTATTCTTTAATTCAATTTTTATCATTTCATTAACTTACGTTTATGGTTATAACCACAGAGAGATTTTCACAACGACCATCATCACTACTTACCATGTCGTGCTTTACTCATGTTGAATCCATTCCACTCTTTTTGATTGGTAAAGAAATCCAGATTTATTATATATCCAAATCAATTAATCTTAAATTGTATTTTTAATAATCAAAATAAGTTATATATGAAGCAATACACAATTATAAAATAACAAATGTTATAGCTTAACTACCCCAACTCAAGGTATGTTAGCATAATAAGTTGATTTTAAGCATTCAGACATATTTTCCCACAAGGTTAAAATTTAACATAAAAAATATGATGAAAGGGAAATAAAACTAACTAAAAGTTCTAAAATTATAGCTGAAGACTGAGATTGTTCTTGAAAGTTGAGAAGGGAACCAAAAGTTGTGACATTATAACTACATAGCTAGTCGATTAAATTAGGATCAACTGGCAAAACTAGTTGCACGATTAGGTGAAAATTATTAAATGACTTCACAGAGCAAAGTAATAATTACAATGGATTGAAGGTAAAAATTGCAACAAGACAAAGTATTAATAGATGCTACATGAATCGAACAACATAATAAATGTTATATCATAAGTTATGTTTGTTGACAAAGAATTGAGCTCTAATTTTTTTTTAATCATTTTGCCTTTAGTTTTTATTGGTCTCCCTGTTCTATTAGAAATTAACCAAGCTATATTTGATATACTCTATGTACTTTGGCTTCTAACGGTCTGTCACACACATGTCAAAATCACCTACAATATGATTCTACATCTTATCTGTAATAGGAGTTACTTCAACTTTCTCCATAATGTTTCATTTTTAATCATATCTTATCTAGTGTTCCACTCAACCATTACAACATCCTTATTTCATACATAAAGTTTATTCTCATGTTACATTTTACACCCAAACATTCAGTTCCATATAACATTGCGATTTTACCATCTTATAGTTGTGCGCTAAAACTCCCGCATAAGCTTGACTGGTACCTTCCTATCACATATGTCAACTTAAACACTTTTTTCGTTTCGTCTGTCACACTTGAATCTTATATTTCACATCTCCATCAATTTCCCAACGTATTGTATGATTGACCCAAGATACTTAAATATAGTGGACTGTAGAATGATATAATATCCAATTTTTACCTCTAAGGAAAGGTTTGTCAGCCTCGTACGAACTCACTCCATATACCCCACCTTACTTCACATTTACACGAAATCCACATGCTTCTAAAACTTCTTTCCACCTTTCTAGTTGCTTATTTAATTTCTCTCTCGAGTCTCCAACCAGGAGGATGTCATTTGCAAAAGCATGCATTATGGCAATTGTAAACACCCAATTTTGACAGAGGTAACTTAATTTTTGTAATAAATATAAGAGTAAATTACACTCACACCCCCTGAGTTTTAGTGAAATTACACAAACCACCCCTCACTTTTTTGTCCTTACACGAACCACCCCTAATTTTGTACATATGTTACACTGACTACCACTGCATAATGTTTTAAACAAAAAACGTATGATGTGTGTAATTAATTAAACAAAATATTGTATATTATGTAGAAAAATTCAAATAATATAAGAGTCAATGCGTCTTCTTTATTTGGCTCGTTATAAAATAATATAAGAGTTATTTAAACATTTATTTGAAATTATTAATGTATTTTTTAATGACACAAAAATAATAAAGAAACATTCGCTTTTGTACTATTTGAAGTGTTACACAATATACAATATTTTGTTTAACTTAATTACATTCATCACACGTTTTTTCTTTAAAATATTACACTTTTATAACATGCAGGGGTAGTCTGTGTAATGTATGTATAAATCTAGGGGTGATTTATGTAGGAGGGAGGGGTGGTTTGTGTAATGACAAAGAAGGGAGGGGTGGTTTGTGTAATTTCATTAAAACTCAGGGGTGTGAGTGTAATTTACTCTAAATATAAAAAAATAAAAATAAAAATAATGATAAGTGAATAATGATTAAAGTGTAGTAAAAAAAGGGAGTGACAATTGGGCTGGTTGGTGGCCCATTAAACAACCCTAATCCTAATTCCCCACACTATAAAACATAAAAATTCTAACATAAAGAAGAGGCAGTTAGATTTCAAAAAAAGAAAGGGAGGAGGCAAACATAAAGAGAGGAAATCCTAGTTTTGAAAAAAAGAGAGAAGAAGATGAGCAAATGACTAATAACACAAGGGAAACACTAGAAGAACACCACCTTCCCATTCAACAATCCTAAAGCACCAAAGGTCTCCTTCCTCTTCATCTTTTCTTTCATTTTTTTCTTACACATTTTGCATATTTTTTGTGTGGTTGTTTTGCTGTTTCTTTTTTTCGTTTTGATGATGGTGGTGGTGTATCATTTTTGGTGGTTGCAGCCGTCACAGCCGCGCCGCAGTGGCTGTTTCTGTCAGCCCACCGCCTCAGGTGGTTGCGACTCCGTGGCTGGCCACCGTAGGGCTGCCGCATACAGTGTTTTGGGTGGCGGCGCCGCTGCTGCCGCCACCCCCTTTCGGCAGTAGGAGGGTTGTCTCCTATGGCAACCCAAACCCTAAACCCCAAATTGATTTTTTTCCTAAACCCCTAAACCAATTCTAACTTAACCCAAAACAATTTTTCGTTAAATCTCTAAATCATTTTTAACCCAAAAAGCCCCAAATTAATTTTAACCTAACCCCAAATCAATTTTACCCTAAACCAATTTTACCATAAAACCCCAAATCAATTCCCCATCTTTTCTTTATTTATTTTCGTTTTTTATTTATTTAATTGTTATATATTCTGTTTATTTTATTTTATTATTTTTATGTTCTTTTTATTTTGTTGTTTGTTTTTTTATTATTTATTTTGTTTTGTTTTCTGTTTTATTATTATTAATTGTATTATAAAAATTAATATGAAAACAATAATAATAATAAATAAATAAAAAATGCAATTGAATATTTTAAATAAATCAATGAGAGATAGTGCACTATGGGACTCGTTCCCTATCGCGTTATTTCAAATTGATATTTTTCTAAACTAAAATAAATCAAGGAGAGATAGTGCACTATGCGACTCGTTCCCTGTCGCGTTATCTCAAATTGATGTTTTTCTAAAAACTTAAATAAATCAATGAGAGATAGTGCACTATAAGACTATTTCTCTGTCGCGTTATCTCAAATTGATATTTTTTCTAAAAACTTAAATAAATCAAAGAGATATAGTGCACTATGGGACTCGTCCCATGTCGCGTTATCTCAAATTGATATTTTTTCTAAAAACTTAAATAAATCAAGGATAGATAGTGCACTATGGGGCTCGTCCCCTGTCGCGTTATTTCAAATTGATATTTTTTCTAAAAACTTAAATAAATCAAGGAGAGATAGTGCACTTTGGGACTCGTTCCCTATCGCATTATCTCAAATTGATATTTTTTCTAAACTTCAATAAATCAATGAGAGGTAATGCACAATGAGATTCGTTCCCTATGAGATTCGTTCCCTGTTGCGTTATCTGAAATTGATATTTTTCTAAACTTAAATAAATCAAGAAGAGATAGTGCACTATGGGACTCATTCCTTGTTGCGTTATCTCAATCTGATTATTTTCAAACATAATTTAATAAAGACAATGGAAGTTATTGCACTATGAGACTCGTGCCCTGTCGCATTACTCGACCTTGTTATTTGTTTTAAAAAAATAAATATCAACCAATCAACCTTTTTTCTGGAAGAACTACGTAGCCTTGATTTCTCTATTGCAGCTAGAAATACGTAGGAGTAGGTTTTTCATGTCAGACACAAAAATCAAAAAATGTTTTTTTTTTGTTCTTTCTTTTTTACTTAATAATGTGAGGGTAAAAATTAATATTTCGAATAAATATTCACATGATTAATGTAGGTACCATTTTTATAACGGACGATATGATGTGCCTAACACCTTCCTCATCCGTAATCGACTCTTGAACTTAATTTTTATGTGTAAGCAGACCAAATCCTTTTTATTTTAAATAAAAATAGGGTTTTCATGTTTTCACCTTAAAAAATATCGATGGCGACTCCATTGCATTTATTTGCACATTTCCCGTCGTATCCACGAAAATGGGTTAGCGACAACATGGCGACTTCACTGGGGATATCTGAGAGTCAAGCCTTAAATGATTAATTATGGTGGATGTTTTGTTCATTATATTAATTTTACCATTTTTTGTTTTCATTTGTTTTTTTACTATTAATTTGTACATTTAACCCTTGTAAATAGAATTTGTGTTTTGATGTATGTACAGGTTATGAGGTGATTTATGGTTTTTTACATGTATATCTTCGAGGTTTGTACGCTCCCTCACACACTTCACTACTCATGCATTGTTCTTTCGGCCATCTACCGGATCTATTTACCTATTGTTTAGGGATACATCGGCTTGTCGTCATTGGGCCCTCGTGCACATTTCGATATTGCGCCAGTGTATCACTCGGATTGCTACTGGGTATTTCGGATATGACCCCTATGGTGTCTCGTACATCTTCGTGTAATATTCGTGTATCTGGGTCATCATCTTCCACCAGTGACGAAAATTCGGGAACCTAGAGGAAGTCTAGTACCACCAAATCTTGCATATATGGACCATAGCACCTCACCTTAGTGTTGACCTTTTAGACTGAAACAAACCTTGTAAGGTAAATCACCTTTGTATAGGACACGAGAGCATACATTTTTTTACTGTATTTTATTATTCGGCATAAAGTTAGAAAAAATTTCTACCTGCGATTATAGTGACTCAACATCACATTAACATGAGTGGTATTAGGGTACCACTGCACTTGGGTTTCCTTATGTCATATGGAAGGCTTAAAAAAATCATTTCATAATAGCATACACATGCATATCATGCACTCGTGAAAAAAAAAGATAAAAAAAATCATTTCATAATAGTATACACATGCATATCATGCACTCATTAAAAAATAAGAAAAAAATCATATCATATGAGCATACACATGAATATCATGCAATCATAAAAAAAGATGAAAAAATCATATCATAGTAGCATATGCATGTCATGTCATCATACAAACTAAATGAAAAAAATACTTTATTTTATGCATGTTATCTTGCATTCGGAAAAAGAAAAGATCACATGTATCGTTCACGTCATGCATCCATAAAAAAATCATTTGTATCGTTCACGTCATGCATCCATAAAAAAATCATTTAATACAATCATTCATCATATAGTGCATTCATCAAATCACACACCCATTAGTTACACCTATGCGAAAGGACTTACATTATCATGTGTTTTTAGAGAATTCTTGATCTAACGATGTGTCATTCTATATATCATGAGACCATGGATATTCAAGGGAACATATGCGATCATATTGTGGAGCTTTTGTGCTCTCTCTGTGATTGTCGTCAACCACTACATGATCTAGGGGGTTATTGTAAGCATCCAAATTCTACCCTTGAAAATTTTTCTCATTTTAATTCAATTCCATTCAATCACTCATAACTCACATTACCATTTTAATATCCTTACTTCAAAATCTTATTTCACCTCCTCACACTCAATCCATGAATCAATAACCACATACATAATCATTTTACCTAGAACTTCTCATGAATCATTCCTGGAACTAATCTTATAACCTATTATATTATCATACAATTAATCTTGTAGAAAAACATAATTCATTCATATCATTCCCTATGAGTACTAAGACCTCAAAGGTTCTGATCCTCCAAAATAACATTACGCATGGTTACAAATATCCAAATAATGGTTAGTCATAATTACAATCATTTAAATCCGCAGGTAATCATTTAGAATACGAAAAACATAAATAGTGAATCCAAAGTCTAAAGCTCCTAAAGCTCCCGACTTGGCATACTTCATTCGTCTATTTACATGCAATGGGATTATCAATGACAAAAGTACAAAACACACAAAGGAGTAAGTCATTAATTCAATAAACGTCAGTATAAGATAATCCACATTAGAAAAAGGAGTTAATAAACCATTTGTTTTATAAATTCATTTTGTGCTACATTACTTGAGCCAAAGTTTTGCTACATAGCTTGAGCCAAAGCGTTGCTACATAACTTGAGCCAAAGTATTGCTACATAACTTGAGCCAAAGTTTTGCTACATAGCTTGAGCCAAAGCATTGCTACATAACTTGAGCCAAACTTTTGCTACATAGCTTGAGCCAAAGCATTGCTACATAACTTGAGCCAAAGTTTTGCTACATAGCTTGAGCCAAAGCATTGCTACATAACTTGAGCCAAAGTTTTGCTACATAGCTTGAGCCAAAGCATTGCTACATAACTTGAGCCAAAGTCTTGCTACATAGCTTGAGCCAAAGCATTGCTACATAACTTGAGCCAAAGTATTGCTTCATAACTTGAGCCAAAGTGTTGCTACATAGCTTGAGCCAAAGCATTGCTACATAACTTGAGCCAAAGTATTGCTTCATAACTTGAGCCAAAGTGTTGCTACATAGCTTGAGCCAAAGCATTGCTACATAACTTGAGCCAAAGTATTGCTTCATAACTTGAGCCAAAGTGTTGCTACATAGCTTGAGCCAAAGCATTGCTACATAACTTGAGCCAAAGAATTGCTTCATAACTTGAGCCAAAGGGTTGCTACATAACTTGAGTCAAAGTCGCTAACCATTTATGGTCGGCTAAAAATACGTTTCCTTTTCATTGATTTCACTATCAACCATTTCCTGTAAATCCACGTCATCTTTAGTATAAACACACCCATATATGTTTATACTAAACACGTGATTCACAATATAATTATTGCATGATCAGAAATACACACGTTTTCCATCTTCCGTAAATCTACGCCTACTTTAGTATAAACACACCCATATATGTTTATACTAAATGCGTAATTCACAACTCAATCATTGCATAACCAGAAAATACTTACATTTTCTATTCCAAATGCACAATTAAAGACTTATCCTTACCTTGGTGAGTATTGGAGTTCGGTTCTTGGCAACTTCTCGAATTCTACCGACACCACTCCAACCTTAGGATCTCTCTTCTCATCCCACCACATAACACAATGTTAGTTATTTATTCCAAATATTACATAAACAACTTATTTTGCATCATTTAATCATACAAAATATTCATCATCAATATTCAACCATCTAAAACATGCATAACATCTCATATTTCAATATTTGGGGTAGACTCATCTTCTACCTCTAACATTTTACTCATTCTCTCATTTTACCACATTTTCACTTTTAGGTTTTTTTGGGGTTTTCATGAATCAACCCACAACCCTTTCCATTCTTAAGATACTATCTCTAAACCACGAGTTTACAAGATAAAAACAACATAAAACGAACCATAACTCTAAAGGATGAGTTTCCATGGTTTCTCATGTTTTGAAAATAAATCCAACATACCCAAAACAAGTTAGAGAGGAAGAAGAAGAGTTAGGAACAAGAGGTTTACCTCTTCTCAAGCTCTAAGATGAGTCCTAAGGCTCCTGCTCTTGAAAAGCTCTCATCTCTCTCTTCTCTTCGAAGTTCTCACCCTAAAATGTGTTTGGGTTTCTGTTTTAAAGAGGTGTCGTCGGGTTGTAATCGATTACCAACATGGTGTAATCGATTACCAACATGGTGTAATCGATTACAACGTGAAAAATGCGCATATCTGATGCTTTTAATACGATGTAATCGATTACCATGAATGTGTAATCGATTACACTGTGTCAGATGCACATATCTGATGCTTTTAATACGATGTAATCGATTACCAGGAGAGTGTAATCGATTACCAGGAGTGTGTAATCGATTACCAGGAGTGTGTAATTGATTACACTGTGTCAGATGCACAGGTCTGATTAGTTTATCAGCATGTAATCGATTACCAGCAGTGTGTAATCGATTACACTGTGTCAACAGCCCAAAATTGTCATTTCTCGCCCAGGCGAGACAACTCTCGTTCAAGCGAGGCTTCCAGGACTGTTACTATAATTTTAAAGACTTAAAATTTGGGGTGTTACAGTTATAACCTTAGAAAACAGTTGTGGCATGGTCAACTTGTTATATGGAAGTTCTTCGT
The DNA here is from genome assembly GCA_009771035.1 of Lupinus albus. Lineage (NCBI taxonomy): Eukaryota > Viridiplantae > Streptophyta > Magnoliopsida > Fabales > Fabaceae > Lupinus > Lupinus albus. The sequence goes on from CM020010.1 coordinate 7,144,630, forward strand.
TTGATAACAAAAATATTTTCAATAAATCAAAATAAAAAAATTTCAACCAAATTCCTTGGTAATGACAAATTTAAAATTGGAATCATTGCACGACCTAGGAAAGACAACACTAATCAAACTCGTGTTTTCAACACCAGAGCTTGAGACAAAATAAAAGCTAACAAATCACATATTGAGAATTTGAGCTCTAAGATAGATGAGGGAAGAGGAGAAGTGCTATGTCATTGATCTTTCCACCTCACTATCAATACCTTGGAGGAAAGCAAGTTGTTAATGAATAATGTCACCCATCAAAATGACGATAACGATCCTTTGAAAAATGGTAGTCCGAGCCAATAAGTGATATAGTTGCATAATAGTTATTTGATAATATCTTAATGAATTTGCATGGTTATCTAATGTTTCCTTCTCATTCATCCATTTTATCATATCCACACTCACTTATATACTTCTTTCTATGCCAATGTGAATGTCCATATTTCGTGTTCCATCTTTCCCCTCGACATTTCACAAATCAATACATGTATCAAATTTTTGTAGAGACTTTGTCCAGTTATAGGGTACTTGAAAATATATCAATTGATTATTTTGTGACACCTGATAATGATCATATTGAGCTTGGTGATAGAGAAGATGGTTGAGGAGTAAAGGAGGTGGTAACGAAACAATTGGATTCAGATTTCATAAAATTGTCTAGGCGTATGAAATGGATGGCTAATATGATATTAGTACCAAAGAAAGGAGGGGAACTGAGAATGTGTGTGGACTACAAAAATTTGAACAAATCAAGCCTGAAATATGGTTTTTCCATCAATCACATTGATGTCTTAGTTGATCGTGCTGGGAAGAGTCATAAGTTATCATTCATGGATATATATGTTGACACCGTAAAATGTATCGCACCAACATTCAGATCGAGTACTAGGGCAACCCCATTCACACTGGTATACGAGATGGAAGTCATTTCACCCATTGAAGTAGAAATTTCCTTGTTTAGAGTCTTGACAGAAGCGAAGCTAGAAGAGTCGGAATGGGTCAAAGCCAAGTATGAACAGTTGAATATGATTGAAAAGAAAATGTTGGAGACCGTTTGTCATAGTCAATTATACCAAGGAAGATTGACGAGAGCTTTTGACACGAAGGTTTGTCCCAAAAGATTCGAAGTAGGAAATTTAGTACTTGAAAATTTCCTCCCAAATCAGGAAGATGCTAATGGAAAATGGCCCCAAACTATAAAGGTCCCTACATCGTCAAGAATTTATTCTCATGAGGGACCCTGGTTTTGCAAGACATAGGTTAAAAAGTTTTACCCAGATCAATGAAAACGGACGCGGTCAAGAGATTCAATGGAAAAAAAAACACATACCCGTTAGGTTGAAAACACAAAAGGGCAACCTAAGCAAAAATTAGGGTATAAAAAAATTTAAAAAAGAAAGAAAGAAAGGGTCTGTTAGGTTGAAAACCCGAAAGGGCGACCTAAGCAAAAGTTAGGGCAATAAAAAGGCATTATTTCTCTTGTGTATCTGTTACCCATGAAGCAAACCCAAATCCTCCATGTGTACGGGCGTCGAGTGAGAACCAAAGAAGTTTCGAGCAATGTGGGAATGAGTATGTGGTTCTGGGAAGAATCAAATAAAGTTGATGCAATGGTCCCAGCTATTCAACTATTTCGGAGAGTTATTGATGAATGGGAAATTACCGTATACTGGAGCAAAATTTTGCAATTAGGGTATGAACAAAAAATCCGTTAGGTTGAACACTCATAAGGGCGACCTAAGTAAAAATTAGGGTATAAAGAAAAGCTTGTTAGGTTGAAAACCCAAAGGGCGACCTAAGCAAAAAATTGGGGTATGAACAAAGTCTATTAGGTTGAAAACCCGAAAGGGCGACCTAAACAAAAGTTAGGGCAATTAAAAGACAATTTTCTTGAAGGTGTACTACCATTTGGGTGAGACAGAATCCTCCATATGTATGCACATCAGGTTGGAATTTTAGAAGTTTTGGGCATTATGAGATGAAAATGAAGTTGAGTGGAGTTTCGAACAAGCTAGATGCAATGGTTAAGTTATCCAATTGTCTCGAAATATCAATTGATAGATAAGCAATTAATTTATACTGGGGCAAAAATTTTGCAAAATTTTGTAAGATCTAATACCTCTCGTGACACAAATATCCCTGAATCTTCCCATTAAAATTCCTTGAATATCAATAAAAATAAAATTTATTCATCTCCCTACTATACTTTTGTTTGTGCATGTCCAATTAGATAAGTCTCAAGTTATATAAATATAATGTTCGAACTACATAATTAGATAACTTTTGTGATAACTTTTCAATATTGACTCAGACTGACAAAATTCAATGGAACTAAGTCTTAAGGTCTGTATCGGTGGAGGAAAATTGACAATCTTTCAGTAAAAATGGAAGGCAATGTCCAAACATATCCAAGTTCTAAAAAAAGGAAGAAAATGTGACTGATCTTAGCTCGATTAGTAGTTGTCTACCGAGGAAGTGTTATGGTTTCAAATCAATCAAAGTTTATAATGATAATTAAGTTGTTTGTAAGGACCCAAATTCTACCCTTGAAAATTTTTCTTTTATTCTAAGCCTTTTATACATACATTCCACATCTTACTCTAATTTTCCCCCACATTCAATTCATAAAACTACCTTTATAGTACATGATGTTAACATATATCTCATATTGCGGAAAACATAATTCATATATAACTTTCATCGGTAATTACCACATATGTTTAACTATGGGTTTCCAAAATACCCATAGTTACTACTATCTAGCATTACACAAAAATGTTAGTAAGTTAAATGATTACGAATACAATCATCCAAATAGCAATTTTACAACACAAAAAGCAAAAATAGAAGACCCAAGTCCTAAGCTCCTAAAGCCTCGAACCAAGCATCCTCAACTACCACCCTGTTTACTTGCAATGGGATTATCAATGACAAATACAAACAACATACAAAGGAGTAAGTCATCAAAACAATAAATACCATTATAAGATAATCCACATTTCAAAGGGGTTAGTAAACCATTTGTTTTATAAATTCATTTTTGCTACATAGCTTGAGCCAAAGCATCGCTACATAACTTGAGTCAAAGTATCGCTACATAACTTGAGCCAAAGTTTTGCTACATAGCTTGAGCCAAAGCATCGCTACATAAATTGAGCCAAAGTTTTGCTACATAACTTTAGCCAAAGTTTTGCTACATAGCTTGAGCCAAAGCATCGCTACATAACTTGAGCCAAAGTTTTGCTACATAGCTTGAGCCAAAACATCGCTACATAACAAGCCAAAGTCGCTAACCAATTATGGTCGGCTAAAAACATATTTTCTTTTCATTGATACATCATCAATCCGTAAATAGTAAATCCACGCGTTCCATTATCATAAACATACACATATATGTTTACCATAACTAAGCGATTCATCATTTTATCATTATACACAATCAGAAAAATCCACATATTATCCATTTCCATATGCTATTTAAAGACTCCTCATTACCTTGGTGAGTGTTGGATTGGATTCCTGGTAACTGCCCTAGTTCCACTAACACCGCCGCCAACTCTAGGATCTTTCCCATTCCCACCATACAACACAATGTTAGTCATTTATTCCAAATATCACATAAACAACTCATATTGCATTATTTTACCACACAAGACATTTAACACATGTTCCATGTTGCTAAACTACTTTCATCAAAAGTTTACAACATCTAAAACATACATATTCATCTCTTATTTCAACATTAGAAAGCTCATTCATCTTCTACCTCTAGTACTTTACCCATTTTCCCTTTAGGGTTTTGGGGTTTTCATGACTCAACCCACAAACTCTCTCCTTTCTTGAAATACTAACTCTATACCAAGAGTTTACAAGATAAAATAACATAAAACGAACCATAACTCAAAAGGGTGAGTTTCCATGGTTTCTCTCATTTTGAGAAGAGATCCAACATACCCAAAACAAGTTTCAAAGGGAAGAAGAAAGTTAGAATCAAGAGATCTACATCTTCTCAAGCTTCTAAATAACTCACAAGCCTTACTTCTCTTGAAAATGCTCTCTTCTCTCACTTCTCTCTAGGTTAACCCTCATAAATGTGTTTGGGGTCCCCTATTTAATGTAACAGCGTCGGGTTCTCGCTTAAGCGATCCCTTTCTCGCTCAAGCGAGAAAATACCGCCTATTTTAAAAACTCATATCTGACACTCTCCCTCAAGCGAGGGATTCTCGCTCAAGCGAGAATCTCATAGTCTCAACAGTCCCAAAATGCCATTTCTCGCTCAAGCGAGACAACTCTTGCTCAAGCGAGACAACTCTCGCTCAAGCGAGACAACTCTCTCGCTCAGGCGATAATCCTCCAGTATAGCTCAGGATTTCACCCTCCTAGGTGAGCCTTTCTCGCCCAGGTGAGAATCTCTCGCTCAAGCGAGACTTCTAAGACTGATACAATAATTTTAAAGACTTAAATTTAGGGTGTTACATTGTTCACATATGTGTAACACATTATACATGCATCTTCACAAACATCTTCGCATTTTTCATGCATTATTTGCATTCACACCATCATATGCATGCATGACCATAGTTTGACCCCAATGGCCTTATTTTATTTTTAACCCAGAGTTCCTCGTTATCCGTACGTTCTCGTAGTCCTCCTTGCACCCAAGCCTCCCACTGGTTTCGTTTTGTACTTTTGACTCTTCTGTGGTCTCATTTATTTTTGACCCAAAGTTCATCGTTATCTGTGCGTTCCCGTGGTCCTCCTTGCACTCACGGCCCCCAATAGTTTCGTGTTGTGCTTTTGACCCTTCCGTGGTCTCATTTATTTTTGACTCAAAGTTCCTCGCTATCCGTGCGTTCATGTGGTCCTCCTTGCACCGAGGCCCCCCAGTGGTCTCGTGTTGTGCTTTTGACCCTTCCGTGGTCTCATTTATTTTTGACTGAGAGTTCCTCGCTATCCCGCGTTCCCGTGGTCCTCCTTGCACCCAAGCCCCCCAGTGGTCTCGTGTTGTGCTTTTGACCCTTATGTGGTCTCATTTATTTTTGACCCAGATTTCATCGCTATCCGTGCGTTCCTGTGGTCCTTCTTGCACCCAGGCCCCCCAATGGTCTCGTGTTGTGCTTTTGACCATTCTGTGGTCTTCTTTATTTTTGACCCAGAGTTCCTCGCTATCCGTGCGTTCCTATGGTCCTCCTTGCACTCAGGCCCCCAGTAGTCTCGTGTTGTGCTTTTGACCATTATATGGTCTCATTTATTTTTGACCCAGAGTTCCTCGTTATCAATGCGTTCTCGTGGTCCTCCTTACACTCAGGCCTCCCAATGGTCTTGTATTGTGCTTTTGACCCTTCTGTGGTCTCATTTTATATTTTAACTCAGAGTTCCTCGCTATCCGTGTGTTCCCATTGTCCTCCTTGCACCCAGACCCTCGGTGGTCTTGTGTTGTGCCCTCGATCCCATTTGTCTCATTTTTATATCTTAGACCCTCTAGTGGTTTCACTTATAATAGTAAGATGCATCACATTTGACACTCGTTATCTCTTTTACCACTAACCTTGAGCGTACTTTTTCCGCATATGTTAGATATTTTTCAACCTTGTGTTACTTCCCGATCAAAATTTGATCTTTTTATCTTTACTTCTTTCTCACTGTGATAACTTGAATAACATTCGTTACTCTTGTTATCTAGTGAGAAACAAGTAAAGAGGGGCAACTGTAAATACCCAATTTTAACCAAGGTAACTTAATTTTGTTAATAAATATAAAAAAAAAATTTAATGATGAGTGAATAATGATTAAAGTGTAGTAAAAAAAGGGGAGTGACAATTGGGCTTGTTGGTGGCCCATTAAACAACCCTAATCCTAATTCCCCACACTATAAAACATAAAAATTCTAACCTAAAGAAGTGGCAATCAGATTTCAAAAAAAGAAAGGGAAGAGACAAACCTAAAGAGAGGGAATCCTAGTTTTGAAAAAAAAAGAGAAGATGAGCAAAAGGCTAGTAACACAAGGGATGCACTAGAAGAACATCACATTCCCATTCAACAATCCTAAAGCAATAAAGGTCTCATTCCTCTTCATCTTTTCTTTCATTTTTTCTTACACATTTTGCATATTTTTTGTGTGGTTGTTTTGTTGTTTCTTTTTTTCCATTTTTTTGGAATTGGTGGTGGTGGTGGTGTATCGTTTTGTGGTTGCAGCCATCACAACTGCGCCGCAGCGGCTGTTTCCTTCTGCCCACCCCCTCAAGTGATTGCGGCTCCATGGCTCACCACCGTAGGGCCGCCGCATACAACATTTTGGGTGGCGGTGCCATTGCTGCTGTCACCCCCTTCCAGCAGTAGGAGGGTTGCCTCTTATGACAACCCTAACCCTAAACCCCAAATTGATTTTTTTCCTAAAACCCTAAATCAATTTTAACCTAACCCCAAGTCAATTTTACCCTAAACCCCTAAACCAATTTTACCCTAAAACCCCACATCAATTCCCCATTTTTTTTATTTATTTTCGTTTTTTTATTTATTTAATTTTTTATTGTTATATATTCTGTTTTTATTTTATTTTTTTATTTTTATGTTATTTATTTATTTTGCTGTTTGTTTTTTTATTATTTATTTTGTTTTCTGTTTTATTATTATTATTTGTATTATAAAAATTAATATGAAAACAAAAAATATAATAAATAAATAAATAATGCAATTAAATATTTTAAATAAATCAATGAGAGATAATGCACTATGAGACTCGTTCCCTGTCGCGTTATTTGAAATTGATATTTTTTCTAAAAACTTAAATAAATCAATGAGAGTTAGTGCACTATGGGACTCGTTCCCCGTCGCGTTATATCAAATTGATATTTTTCTAAACTTAAATAAATCAATGAGAGATAGTGCTGCACTATGGGACTCGTTCATTGTCGCGTCATCTCAAATTGATATTTTTTTCTAAAAACTTAAATAAATCAAGGAGAGATAGTGCACTATGGGACTCGTCCCCTGTCGCGTTATCTAAAATTGATATTTTTCTAAAAACTTAAATAAATTAAGGAGAGATAGTGCAATATAAGACTTGTTCCTTATCGTGTTATCTCAAATTGATATTTTTTCTAAACTTTAATAAATTAAGGAGAGATAATGCACTATGGGATTCGTTCAGTGTCGCGTTTTCTCAAATTGATATTTTTCTAAACTTAAATAAATCAATGAGAGATAGTGCACTATGAGACTCATTTTATATCGCGTTATATCAATCTAATTATTTTAAACATAATTTAATAAAGACAAAGGAATATATTGCACTATGGGACTCATGTCCTGTCGCGTTACTCGACCTTGTTATTTGTTTTAAAAAAATATATATCAACCAATCAACATTTTTTTTGAAAGAACTACGTAGCCTTGATTTCTCTATTGCAGCTAGAGATACGTAGGAACAGGTTTTTCTTGTCAGGCACAAAAATCAAAAAAATGTTTTTTTTGTTCTTTCTTTTTTACTTAATAATGTGATGGTAAAAATTAATATTTCGAATAAACATCAACATGATTAATCTAGGTACCGTTTTTATAACGGACAGTATGAGGTGTTTAACACCTTCCTCATCCGTAATCGACTCTTGAACTTAGTTTTTCCGTGTAAGTAGACCAAATCCATTTTATTTTAAAGAAAATTATGTTTTTTCATGTTTTCACCTTAAAAAAACATCGATGGTGCGACTCCATTGCATTTATTTGCACATTTCCTGTCGTACCCACGAAAATGGGGTAGCGACAACAATGATTCTGGGATATGTTCAATAAGTACATCCAAGAGCAACATAAACAAGTATAGGCTCAATGTTGACATTTGATGTAATCCCGTGACAATAGAAAAATATTCTAAGACCCCATATTGTGTTTTCACATTGGTCTTGACTTAATCATAATATCCTAAATTGCTCAAATGTTGGAAATTCAAACATTGTTCTTCTCTAGAGCTTTCCATAATTCCTCTATAGACAACTTATCATATGTCTCCTCCAAATCAATGAAAACCATGTGCAACTCCCTTTGATTCCTTCGATATCTCTCCAACAATGGTAAAAACAATTATATATTCTTCATGGTCAACCTCAACAATATAAAACCAACTTGATTTTCACTTATACATGTCTCTTGTCTCAACCTCCATTTAATTATCCTCTCCTATAGCTTCATATTATGGAGAATGATCTTAATCCCCTATATTTTGTACAATTTTGTATGTCTCTCTTGTTCTTATAAATAAGGACATAAATGTTTTTCTTCCAACATCTTCTTAGACTATGTGATCTCATGAAACAACTTTGTCAGTCAATTAATGTTATGTTCTCCTAGAACCTTCCAACTCTTAGTAATAGGTATATTATACTCTAATCGCTTTATCATTTTCCATCATTTTCAAGGCTTCTGTCACTTAGTCCAAGTCTATATTCTTTCTTTTTCGTCCATTTGCAAGCATATAGACATTTCTTTATGCTCCATCGGTACCTAGAAATTTCTATAATCTGTCATATGCTCTATTTTTGCTTCACTCACCGCTTTCTTGGTCTCTTTCTTAGATGTTGTTTGTTTTCCTCACTGTCAACATTGTACACAATGATCATGCTTTATAATATTCCATTTTCACCTTAACTTTGTCTTGGATGATTTTATCCTACCACCACGATTTTATACCCTTTGGTCCAAAGCTTCTAGATTCACCTAGTACCTCATTTGCTATCTTCCTAATTCCTTTGGTCATCTCCTCTCACATATCATTAGCAATTCCTTATAGCTCCCAAAAGCTCCATTGTTTCTCTTCATTTTTCACAATTTGTTAACTAGGTCTCTATCTTGATCTTTTTGTTGTACTCCACTATTAATCTTACATCCATAACTAAAACTCTACGTTGTATCGTTAAGTTCATTCCATGTATGATTTTAAAGTCAAAGCAAATTTTTTAAATCATGTCCTTATAAGAAAAAAATAAATTTGAGAATGTACAATCACACTCTTATATGTGATAAGATGGTCATTCCACTTCTTAAAACACGTGTTAACTACTATAAAATCAAAAGTTAAGGAGAAATCTATAATAGTTTTAACTTACATGTTTATTTCCCTTATGTCATAAACTCATTAAAACATTCATATCCTCTAATATCCTTCCCTACATGCCCATTAAGATGTACTTCCTACGAAAATCTTTGGATATTCCTCTGGCCCTACTTGGGTCCATAACACCAATCACATTAGAAGTGTCTTTTTTTTCTTTAGCAAACAGCTCTAAAAAATGAGTGAGAACTGTTCATCTGTTCCAATTTTCAAAGATCTTATGGATTATTACAGGTGGTGCTGATCTTGTAACCTTCACCAGCCTACCCCAACAACAGATAATCAGTACCAAATATGCTTGTATTGCATGCACAAAAGACACGAGCATTGAGCAGCAGAAGTTATTTAAGACCAACCATTTCCTCTTATTTATGCACTAACAGTGTCATATTTAAAACTTATGCAATGGAACAGTGAACACAATTAGGGGCCACCTCTTATGAATACAAGGCATAGTTGGCCTAGTTGGTTTGCGCATGTTCACTAGTTTCATACCTAACTCATTTTAGAAGCTGCTTACTGCTTCAGAGTTTTGAAAGAAGCCATCACTTGATGATGATGTACATCTTGCTTCCACAAATAATGTTTTAACAACACCCTGGCAAGGGTCACCACCAAATACAGTGTTTGAGACTTTAATGGAACAACTCCTTTTCCCTTGGCATTCCTGCAAAGTGATAAAAAAAGTATTTTCAGAAGGTTGCAAGACTAAAAATCTATAAAGGAAATTTTCATTTTGGTACGGAAGAACTGTGTTTTTTATGAACCATGGCCACTATTGTTTTGCCAGGAATTACTAGTCAATTCTGTCCTTAATAGTCAACCAAAGGCATTTTTACAAATATAGCCACCCACCCAATTCATGATATTAAGAGCATCTCTAATCATTACCTTGAGCGGCATTATAAGGGCCCTACTATGTGATCTCATTAATTTTTACCATTAGCAACTCAAGAACTCTACTTCAACCATGCAACCCTTAAAAAGTTCATCAAATCGATAGAAAATTGATGAATTTGAGGTTTCAGTTGTAAAATCACAGTCTCAGAACCAGACTTATAATTAAGTCTGAGGGGGCACTTTACTATGTCATCCATTGTTTGGCTATGCAATTGTTGCATATATATTGGTATACCTTTTGCTTCTCAAACATTGCAAACTCTTGGGCAACAATTGTACAAAGCTCTGTGCGACTCTGTGCAGCCTCATTGGAAATGCTCTTAGCAACTTCGATGGGCATTGCACAAATATTTATGCAACTGTTGCACAAGACCTATATGGTTGGAGATGAAAAAAGCATGCTGGGGTGTATGCAACAATTGCATAGCCGAGCAACTGTTACAAAGTCTATATGGGTCTCGCATGCTTAATTATAGAAATAAGTTAACATTTTCAGTTGAAATAAAAATAAAAAAAATGTATGAAATATTAAAAATATGGGGTACTTTGTGGGGATTATTTTATGGATTGAGTTGTATGATTGGAGTAGAGAGTTGCTTAAGTTGCATATAGACAAGCTAATTGAGGTGGCGTAGTAGGGTCCATATAATGCAACTCTCTCAAAGTTGCATGGTTGGAAATGCTCTAAAGGAACTTTGTAATCAGAGAATATTTTTCATTAAAACACTACAATCCTGCAGCAAATAATATGAAAACTTATAGAGCATACATACTACACACTGCATATTAACATAAGTTAACAACCCTATAGATTTCTTAAAAATTAATGTTTAATCTGAAAAACTAAATTAAGTATAGGGTTAAGCATGTGGAAATAATTCTTAACCAGTTTTATTTACACAATTCCAAATGCTTGTGGAGCTTTTGCTTCCTTGCAGGGAACTATGTCCACAAAAGTTTTATCATATGCACTCTCAATCTAAGTAAAAATCAACTTGTCATAGAGTTTACCTTGGAAACTATGGACATTGAACTAGGTGCATGGCAGTTCCCTCTAGAAAAATTCTGACAACTGCCTCCAGGAGTTCCAAAGCTAGCAAATGTTATGGACGAAATTAACTGTCCATCTTGACAACGTAAGTGCATTTCAGGTGTCATACTATTTACAGAAACTTGTTGAGCAATGAAATCTGCATTCGCCATGTTTTGCAAGGGTGGATAGTGGGATTCTGATACTTGTGCACATACTACTCTGGCCGAATGTAACTTGGTAGAAATCCTAAAGGGATTTCCTCCTGTTTCCTCCAAAATGACAAGTAAATTGTTTGATTCTCTCAACCATGACCGTGGCACGTGATACCTGGAGATTGAACAATAACTTGTAGTAAAATAAAAAGCAGCATTGGAGATTTATTTCCAACATGACAGTGTAATAATAGATGTAAAGGTGTAAATCAACTTGGGGGGGGGGGGGATAAATGTTGCCTTGGATCAAGTTTTTTGCAGTCAGTGAAAAATATTAGAATGACTAGTCCTAACTCAATCGTGAAAACTAGCCTAGAGGATGAAGGTTGTCTAAGGTTCTAAGCCTTATAGGTATTAGTTTGGCCATATTCCCCGGTGATATGAGACTTATCTTAACACATCCCCTCACGCCTAGGATTAGACATTTGTATTGTGATACCATATTAGAATTGCTAGACCTAACTCAACATCAAAAGCTAGCTCATAGGGTGAAGGTAGTCTAAGCCTTATAAGCATTGGCTCGACATGATGTGAGACTTATCTTAACATAAACCAATGGTTTTGGGTAATCTAAAGACTACATACAAGGTTTGAGTTGGTTTTCCACAATTAGTTAAACACTTCTCAGAACCATATGCTCCACGATAATCACAGACTTCACATCCATTTTTTGGGGAAACTCGAGTCCAGTATCTTCCAATATGATGACCATTCACCCAAGCCTGACCTTTCCCCATGCTTTCCATGTCGAGAGCAACTGGATCTGTTCCACCAGGGGCATCAAAGTATGTCTGCTTGAATAAAGAGATGGTTATTATCAGGTTAGTGTATTAAAAATTAACTTTATAAAAAATGACCATTGGGCTTAATAGCATCTTCACACAATTACAATCTCAGTAGTGATATCATGATTTTAGATTCACCCAGTACTGTGCATTCGGCATGATGACTATTGTGTGTAATTATCTAAATCAATGTAAAATAGTTATAAGCTACTTTTTGCTTTCTGTATTTTCTTTTGTTATTCGAGAATATAGATATATCACTTCAACAGCTCATACGTACCTTGTACCATGTAAATATGGATGGAACAGCATCAGGAGTCAATTCAACCCATTCTGCCTTATCACTCTCTTCACTGTAAAATTGTAAAAACTCACCCTGAAGCCCAACCTAGGATAAAGAGGAATAAACTGAACTTAGTATTTTCAAATTATTCTTTCTGTATTAGACTGACTGCACAAGTCTACTTACAAAGAGAATACAGTAGTTGTACTTCATATACTAGTAATTTCCGCTAGAAATCAATTAATAGTTCATTTAGTACTATCTTTTTAACCACTAAGGATCTTAAACATTATACATATACCTGGTAAGTCCATGATGATTTTGAAAGATCTATATCTCGGTTTTTAAATCCAGTGAGCTTGATAGAACCTCTAATCCCTCCTCCATCTTTCTCAAGGAAGGCACCATAATTCTGAAACATATTTTCAAAATAGTGTAACAATATATGTGATGTCAGTAATCAGTATCCCTCATTTGTGTTTTCCAGAAAACATTACCAAAGAACAGAAGTTCCCAAAAAAATAAAATAAGTTAGAAATGAGACGGTCTCAATAAGAGAAATTGAATCAACCAATTTTCACCAAAGTATCTTTCAAAATAGAAGCTTTAAGCATTTTTTCTTAAGTTTGTCTCAATAGATGCATTAAGGGGGAAAACTTTTGGATTAACAGTTCCCATTATGCACAACATGCTTATATTTATATATATATGTGTGTAAGAAAGTCAAGAATAAGTTAATACTCCATCCATAAATCTGAATATTAATTCCCACTATAATTTTTAAAATTAAAAGATTGTCAAGAATCTAAGTGCTAAAAATTCAATGGTTGGATTTAAAAAATATCATTCCATGTAAAGTTATATAATGATGCAAGTATATGATATTTTAGACTATGATCATTTGATATCTGTTAGAATATATAAAAGTATCTTAGAATATCTTAAATTATATTATAGACAACATATAGAGGATATTTAGATATAGAAAGAATTATCTCATATTATTATGATTATATCTTACGTTTGTTTCAAGTATCTTAAAAGATCTCTTAGAATTGAGATTACTTTATCTTATCTTTTATGATTTGTTTCCTTATTTAATTAGGATCTCTTAGTATAAATATAGGTTAGTATTAAGTTTTTTGTGTCACATTATCATTCGCCATATTAGCATTATAAATCTACTAATTTGATTATTCATTTCTCTTTCTATACCTAAACCCGATAATTTCATTTCAACAATATCTATACCACAGACAAACATACAAACACTGATTTTAAATAATTTAAGGTTTTTGAAATTTTCAATGTTATTAAAACCGTGCCGGTTATCAAACCGGTCAGGGTACTGGTATAGTGGTACAATGGTTCAACTGGTGGTTCAGTAATTAAACTGCATGCCGGTTAAACCGGACATATCTACTTATATATATATATAAACCTATAACAAAAAATTTCAAATAAGTAGGTATTCAGATTTATAATCCATATTCATAATCTACTCCAAATTCACACAAACAAACAACATTAAGTCTTTAACAAAATCAAAATCTAAAGTGCAAAACATATATCAATCCAAAATTATCACTTAACAAATGCAAAATACAAGAGTAATGTTATATCCTTGAAGTTTATACGCAAAATACACAAGTATCAATCCTTGAAGTTGAAGAATTGGTGAAAAATTGAAATTTTGAAATGTGAGGCCATGTCAGGATTGAAGGAAACCATTTCCCCTAAACGACGTCGTTTAGGGGATGAAGAGTAATGTTATATTCTCCTACTAATCTTCCTACCCACAAAGAAATGACATATGTCACAAAGTGATACTTTATTTATTAGTGATTGGTTTTCAAGTGACATATCTCACTTTCTTGAGGGCAGGAGAATTAGTAAGAGGATATATTATTTTCCGGTGATGAAATAAAAAAAAAATAATAATGTACAAACCGGCCGGTTTTGACTGGTTTTCAACCGGTTTTGACCGGTTTTATTGCATATGTGGTATAACATATGTATCGTATCGGTTAGGGGTTCGGTTCACCGGTTTTCCGGTTGAACCGGCCGGTACGGTACGATTTTTATAACATTGGAAATTTCCATAAAGACAGAAGGTAGAATGATGGTAGGAATTTAACCTGCAAACCCACTGTTTGAGATAACAGTATTAACTCATTGTATCCGGGAAGAAATTGAACAGGTTGGATCACCTTGACCCATTGGCCAACAACATTACCTGCACTTGGAAAAGATATGGGCTTATATGAATATAAAGACCAAAAAATAAATAAATAGTAAACCACTAAACAATAATAGTTGTGAACTTGTGACATAACTGTTGCTTCCATTCTATTCATCACAACAGAGTTCAACAGAATTACCTAAATGAATAAATGATAAAAACACTCATTTAAAAATAAAACTGATAGTTCATATCTTATAAAAGTATCCAGATTACGCCAATTAAGCTTCATTGACATGGTTAATTGAAAGTGAGAGAAGCATATAAAATGTAAGAACAAATTATCTCAAACCCAAGCTGAAGATGAGGAAGGAAACAAATGCTTCTAATTAAGAGAACTGGCTATCCTGCTCAGTCTATGGAGAATCCACCACTTTGCAGGTACCTTGATTTTGATAGATAAATCCAAGACCCAGTGCTCCTTTAAGACATTCCAAAATATAAAAAACTGCATCCTAATGTATAGTTTTGGATATAACATTAGCTACACTCACAACCTGCATCCTAATGTATAGTTTTGGGTAATAAAATTAGTTGATTGAATACACTCATTAAGGATGCAATATCCATCTATGTCATAGTAAGGTAGTTCAAATCACCTCCATCCTCATTATTCAACCTCTATCATGGGAATATCCTGATTTAGGTTCTGTCCAACACATACTTGCTTTGAGAATAAAAATGCCTTTCTTATTCCTAGACACCTTTACCCCAATAAAGTACGTACGTTCCCTTAGTCTTGATTTTTTAACTGACCATCGAGAAATGTTCTACGACTGTCGAGACGAATAATATAGCTGTCAATTATTACAGCACCATCTACTTAGACCAAGGAAAGCACCCACACTGAGAATGCTTATAAAAACTGAATGAACATCAGTACTACTGTACTACGCTGTAAATATTCCTTGGGCTAAACATCCAAACCAGGCTCAGGGTGACTGCTTTAACCATATAATGATCTTTTCAGTTTGCATACCAAAACTTACTAAAGTATCCTCACACATTTAATGCATGTTCATATTTATCACAAACGACAAAAAGTTCAGAGGGATAGCCTCAGGTCCAAGGATATTTAATGAACCCAGAACCCACACTGAGAATGCTTATAAAAACTGAATGAACATCAGTACTACTGTACTACGCTGTAAATATTCCTCGGGCTAAACATCCAAACCAGGCTCAGGGTGACTGCTTTAACCATATAATGATCTTTTCAGTTTGCATACCAAAACTTACTAAAGTATCCTCACACATTTAATGCATGTTCATATTTATCACAAACGACAAAAAGTTCAGAGGGATAGCCTCAGGTCCAAGGATATTTAATGAACCCAGAACCCACACTGAGAATGCTTATAAAAACTGAATGAACATCAGTACTACTGTACTACGCTGTAAATATTCCTTGGGCTAAACATCCAAACCAGGCTCAGGTGACTGCTTTAACCATATAATGATCTTTTCAGTTTGCATACCAAAACTTACTAAAGTATCCTCACACATTTAATGCATGTTCATATTTATCACAAACGACAAAAAGTTCAGAGGGATAGCCTCAGGTCCAAGGATATTTAATGAACCCAGAACCAACCAAGTTTTCACATGATATAATCCCTCCAGGCAGTTAGACAATATCAAAGGTCAAAAGTGATATTTTCATACGCATAGCTAAGCATTAAGCAGAAAATGCAACACACTATGGGTTTTGATAGGGCAACTACAAGATTTAGTTCATTATTCAGAACTGAACTTCCACTTATTTACGGAATTAAAAAAAAGAAGCATGTTCATTTTCAAATACAGCATACATTTAGAAGTTAGAACAATAAGATCAATTACCTATAAGCTCGTCATTTACGAATACACGCAATATGTCACGGACACCATCTATAGTAAGTTTTGGAGTAACACCATTTTCCTTCCAAAACAAGAAGTCATCATCCGAAACAAATATTCTGCATTTTACACAAATTCAATTAGAAAACCACTATAACTGTTTGAAAAACCTTTTGTAGGGGAAGTTTACTGTACCTTTATGGAATACATGAAATAGTTTTTTCAGGGGGATATACTAAGGGAAAACCAGGGAGCTCTTTTGTTTTGGTGTCTTTTATGGATCTTATGTCTTTTTGTTCTCAGTTTTGGTACATCTTTCCTGTACTCTTTTCCTATTGTTAGACATGTTAGAAGATATTAGCTTCTTAGCCTTATTGTTAATGGGGGCTTGCACTGATACTACTAGTACTTGACCTAATTATTAATGTCTTGTCAAAGACCAGCCTCAGGTGAAAATATGAGCAAAAAAAGAACCATTTTATACTGTCTTGGGAAACCCTCCCCCTATGAGCTAGCTTTTGGGGTGAGTTAGGATAATTTACTCTAATATGGTATCAAAGTCTATAATGATGTTGGGTCACTCGCATATGTCTAGTACCGCAAACTCCACACTAAAATTGTTCATCTCATGGCATGAGGGATATGCATTAAGTATCAAAGTACGACATCAGTTGAACATATGGGCATAAACAAGTATTAGATTATTGTATTAAATCACACCACTTACTTTTATATTCTATTTCGTTTTTTTGGTCTACTCCTCCACCAACTGGAGGCAATCTTGCTCAATTCAGGATGAATCACTATGGCCAGCAAAAGCTATCTCTACCATACATAAGTGCGTCCCTAGGGCCTCGAACTTGAGACCCCTAGTTAAGCTACAACCACGCCCCGCAAGTTCATCTCCGTGCTTGATATTTCTACTGCCATCTCTCTCTCTATTATTTCCCTAAACCTTTTAACTCATGACATATAAAACCATCCACAAGCCTTCACCTAAAAGGTTAAGAATATAGGAAGGTCCTTGACATAGTACCAAAGCTTATATGACCAAGTAATTAGGAGTTCGATCCTTGCCCCCCCTTTCTAGTGAATTTTTTAATTTAAGGAAAAGGTAGAGGGGGCATATGCATTTTTCATGTGCCAATCCCAAGTTTTATTTATAAAACACCCATGAGCCTTCACTGGAAAGCTTAAGCTGTCAGGAAAGTTGGTCTTGATACATCTCTAACAAATTCTTATCTAAAAGGAAACAAGTAACAAGTAGAGCATTTATATTACATACCCAAACATCAGAAACTAAAAGTAAAAGTAAAAGAAACCACATAATATCTTTTGTACAGCATATGATACCTTTGCAGAATTATTCAAGAGTGTAACCTTACCTGGTTGAATACCAAAGATAGTCAGACTGATCCTTTGTTACATTTAAGTGCTCCCATATACCTAGCGCTGTGAAACTATTCTTACTCCAAATACTGGTTGGCTCTTTTGTAGTCACCCAAGACTTTGAGATCTGAGAAATGCCATTGTGGTGCGTCAATTGCTGGGCTGGCAAAACCTTTGAGGCAAGTAGCAAGTCAAACTCTACCAGTTTAACTGAAGTTTGTGCTCCAATCTGTTCAAATTTACAGAAAGGTTCAGACCAACAACATAATATAAAAAATCCTATAAGGCTATAATAAGTGTAATAATGGTCATTTTAAAACAAGTACAGCTTACAAAAGAAATACTTGATATGACATTGGTTTATTTATAACAGTGAAAGTGCAAAGAACCAAACAAAAAAGGTGAAACCAAAATTTATCAAATAAATGTCTATCAAATTGGTCCATAAATCCATGAACAAGAACCCCAAAAACCCACTATAAACAATAAATAAAATCTGTAAACAAAGAAAAAAACCAGAAGGGATGCTCAATTTACTATGAGAGGCAAAACGTCTGTCTGTCAGAACAATCTAGAATTACCATTCATTAAGTGTTCCGGAGAATGCCACAGCCTTACGAAAGGCACTTCTGAACATTCTTTAGAATTCCCATTGGAAGTACTGAGAAGAGTTTCTTTATTCGTCTTCCGTGGTTCTCTATTTTGTTTAGGTGGATACCGTACCCTCCCTTCTATTTGTAATTTGTCTCTTCCTCTTGTTGAATGTCTTCTTTTAAAATAAAGAATCTTATCAAAACTGAACTAAATTATCCAGCTTTTCAATTTTAGGTAATTATTACAGAGATCTCAGATGTCAAAATTGAAGAAAATTATACAATCAAATGGTTGATATTTAGTTTCTTTATGAAGTTTATTTTAAACTAATTTTAAGACTATTAGTTTCATAAAAATAGAAGAAAAAAAATCGGATTAATAAGAAACTTTGGATTTTGAGAAAAGCATAGAAAATATTATTCATGATGCAAGGTTTATCTTCATTTACACCAGAGCAAATATAGATGAACCATTGGTAAACTAATGTATGCATAGGAGAGAGACGAATTGATACCATGCCCAACATTTTGAAGCCTAAAGAATATCACCATGCATAAAACCAACCTTGGCAGTATTGAAAACTGTGTTCCGGCAATCTGGCAATATGCTCACAGACCATGGTGGAATAGTGTATATTTGACCACGGAAAGTCACATTAGCTGCTTTCTGTTCATCAATGTTTGCAAGGAATGCTGAACATGTGCTAGGATATTCAGACAGAGATAAGTTAAATCCTTCAGGGTGAACACTTGCATAGTATACATGTGCCTGAAATTGATAAACAAAAGTGATTACGAGAATCCCGTATAACAACAATAATGAAAACCAAGCCTTATCCCTCTAGGTGGGGTAGGCTATATGTGTCTGTGAATACATAAATATAATGAACAAAGTAGATTAATAATCACTACATAAATATTAAACTCATGCTCAATACTAATACGGGTGCTAAGTTGCATATGTCTGTGTAAGCAAAAACAAATTGAATATAAATGTTGGAAATTATCACAGTAGTTAAGTGTAGGTTTAGAAATAGTAGGAGTTAATGTAGCACAGGAAAAACTAGGATCACAGGAAATAGTAGTTGTGGCGCTTGTAAATATAAGACGAATCCCTTCTTTGACAAATAAGTATCATCTTCCTGGGGTGTAAATCACACAAGAAATTCATAAATCACAGTTATAGTCTATTCTAAATTCAATCCTCTTAAAGAGTCTAAGAGTGCCTACCAATGAAGTATTAATATAAGGAACAATAATACTTGAAGTTTTATAAAAATTAATAACAAACTATTTCATGCTCAGTTCAAACCTCCTGCTTCGGACCCAATTTTATATATTTTGGTGAATCAGCTGCCACTAGAGCAGGCTCACAAAGCTTTAAAGCAACATGTAAATCTTTCAAGTGACCCCATTTTGGCTCACTCAGCTGACCTACACAAACAAGGATCATCAATTGAATGTCATAAACCATGTCAGCAGCTATATGAATCCCAAGATTAGCTACCATCTTAATAACACTAAGTCTTGCTGTTATTCTTCTACATACCATACTCATCGATTGGAGCATCATAATCATAACTTGTTATTTGGAGGGGTCCTCCTGCAGTGCGGCCAAAATTTGTTCCACCAAAAAACTGTAACACAACAGGGCTAATGCAGGTTACACATACTCGCATATCCACAAAAACCAATGTGCACATTGGATATACAATAAAACCTACACAATGTGTATTTTATTCATCATAAGTAAATATTTAATCCATAAAAATGTGGAGATCATAAGATGCAAATGCATTGAGTTAATGTTTATCTGTCATTAAAAAGTAAATAAATTTGGGTCGGTACTGTTCCTCTTTCTGAGGCTTTTTCAAGGCTATATTGTCCTTCTTTATAGGCAAACATCTATTTTACATTCTACTTTGCATAATGCCCTTATTCATGTACTCCCTATGCCCCTTTATATCTGCCATTTAAAATTTTTGCACAACAATTAATGATAGCATCAAATAGTCTCAAATATCCAGAATTATTGTCTAGTATGCCTAAATTACCCCTCTCCTCTACATTAACATGTTTAGTTATTGGGTCATGGGAGGTCACCAGGGCCAGGGTAGGCCTTACGCCTCTATGAGTGCTTACAGAGGTCTTCTAGATTACCCACAAACAAGGCGCTCACACCGGCAGCAGGATTTGAACTAACAACCTTGTGGGCTGAGTCAATTCCTTACCAACTAGACCAACCTTTGATAGCTTGGGTTTAGTTAATTATGAATAGCTATTGTGATTAGTTGAGATAAAAAGAATACAGTGGAGTTGGGAAAAAATAATTAATGCTTCCTTGATATTCTCAAATGGCAGACACAACGGGACGGGAGGGGTAGATATTTCTGAGTATAAAGATAATCAGAAATCAATATGCTTTTATTTTGAATTTTCAGTTTGTGGAGTCCAGATCCTCTCCATGGATCCCAACCGTTAAATAATTTACTACATCTTAAAATATTGAATTAAATTTTGTTTCAAAAATAGTGACCAAGAGATGAGGGAAATAGACAGGAAATGTAGAGGATCGTCACACCTTTTTGTATATGCCCATTTATATTTGTAATGCCCTTTCACATCTTACAACAGAGATTCGTTTTAGGAATTAAAAAGAAAACGATTTTATCAATAAAAAACCAGGGAAGTAAAAAATCAGAAGCATGAGACATCGGGCAAAAGAACAGTAATATAGCAAAGCCCTCAAATACGACTACATTAACCCTCATGAATAACCATTAGCTTAGCACAGTAAAGAAGCCGAAAGTGAACATTTGGTCAAAATAAAAGATTTCATTTACTATCATACCATATAATAGTTTACAAAGCTTCCTCCACGTTGAAAGAAGCGTGCAACTGCAAATGCAAGGTCTTCAACAGGTCTATGGGGCAATCTTTCACCCCACTGCGCATACCTTCAAAAAGTCAATTGAAAGTAATAAAGTTTGATTACCACACACAGAACCAAATACCAATTAAGATGCCAGTATGTTACTTCTTCAACATTTACCTCTTATCAACAAAAATATGTGCATGCACTTTCACACACACATGCACGGAGACAAGGAGAGAGGAGGAGCACAGAACACAAATGTTTTGGCTGAAAGGCTTATGAGCAATTTATACTAACTCCTAAAATTGTATTTATATTGATACTAAAACTATATAATTACACTTGGATTCGGACCCTCTCAATTGGTTTTTCCTCTCAAATGTTTTTATATTGAGAGGTAGACACAGACACATGGACCATAATTTCTCAACCAAGCAATAGTTCCCTAAATTACTGAAAATCACTGTATCGCATATATTATATATAAAAGGTAATGTAGTTAATGGTAGAACATGGCTGGGGTTGTATAGTAGATCATGAAACAGCCCCTGTATCAGATAAGGTAATTCCCTAGTATGTTAATAAAATAGGAGAAAACAAGGGACTGTCTGAAAAAGGTATGAGCAACGGAGATGGACTATATCATTAGAACAAAAAAAACAGTCATGGCAACAGGACAACATAGACATATAATGAGCACAAATGCAGAGATACGGAGTACAGAGGACCACATGGACATTTAAACAAGTTGCTGCTGGTGATGAGAAACAGAACAGATAACCACACCACGAGTTGCTAACCAAAGTGAGGCAGAGAACAAAGAACCACTAGTTTCTTTTGGCAACATCATAGAGTTCCAGTCCAATCAAAGAGCCAACAAAAACAGTTGAATGGGCATTCTGAATGCATTAAGCCAGATATTGGTGGCTATTGGTGTCTGGCAGTCAGATATTGCAGAGCATTAAGCCACTACACTAATGCCCTTTGCTATGAACATTCTGAATGCATGCTGCAACAATGACCGCTATAGCCTCTATTACACCCTGATATTAAAAGGTAAGCGAATGAATAATGTGTACATACCATCCATCCCAGTTCTCCGTCCAAATAATTGGTTTATGATTAGAGTTTGGTTTGAACCCATCACAATAGTATGCATTGCATGTGTCAATCTGTGGACAACCATACAATAGGAGAGAGCTGAACGTTTGTTGTTATTTAAATTAACTATAGGTAAATGCCAATAACAGTTCTTTACAATACAGAGAGAAGGTATTTACAATATCGGGCGGAGCATCTTGTTGCCTGCACATGACCCACGGAACACCAGCACCGAGACTTAGAGCCATTCTAGCTGCCCATTTAACATACTGTTTACCTCCATTGCCATAGGAGCTCTCAATGTTACCATATTCATTCTCAATCTGACAAAATTCAGTCACAGGCCTTGTTAAACATTGTACTCTACAAAGGGAAGCATCAAACTTAACACTTGCATTTGGTTAACCAAATATCTAACGCAAAATAATTAGATCTGAGATCATAAGCTGGAGAACTAATTAGTATGTGAATTGAATTTTAAAATCAGAATTGAAGGATATAACTAGAATCCGTATTTAAAAAATCACATAAATTTTCTTCATACATCAAATATATGGGAATTAGTACTCGCCTTTACCATCATGTAGCATGTCACAAATATCACATAATATATCACCTATTTAGTATTTCCAACAAGAATTAAAGGAAGAAATTAGAAGAAAAGAATCGAGAGGAAGTGACATGCACAATCTGGTCAAGGCAGTTCACTCCCACCAAAAATAAGAATTACCTTAACCGAAGTAAATAAGCAAAAGTGCAGTAAGATAAAACAAGAATCTTGAGACAATTGTAATTTTTACTGCCAATTCTGGAAACCCCAGCAGGACTGTGAAAAATCCTTTAAATTATGCAAAAATAAAATCAACAAATGCATGTAAACCACAAACTCAATTATCTTTCCAACCTGCAACAAAATTATTGGACCACCTTGCCAAGAAAACAGCTTTTCCTCTCTCATCAGATTCACCACCTTGGAGACAAACCGTTTCATCTCCTCCTAAGGGGGAAAGAAAGAGTTGATCAAAACCATGGTTAAGGCAATTATTTCATGTCCAATAACTACAGTGAATTTATTCTCCACACCTAAATACCCAATTATCCATCATTTATCCAGGACTTTAGGAGAGTTCACAAAACCCCCAGCTCTATTAAGCATAAATGTTGAGGTGCAATAATGATACAAAAAAGCAATTTTTTTAATTTTTATTTTAAAAAAAAGTAACTTTGCAGTCTTATCCCACATCAAGTGATGAGTGCAAACAAGAATAAACACTTATCAGGTTGATAGTAATCCAAAACTGAGATAACAGAATAAACTAAAGAATAAATAGAAGAATCTCAAATACAAAATAAGAAACAGAAAAATTTACTGTAGATTTTTTAATAAAAAAAAATGCTAAGACAAATGCCAATAAAGCATTCTACCTTGAAAGGTGCATTGTCTGTTCGAAATTCAATACCAGGAATGTCACGCAACCACACTGGGAAACCCCTGCAAATATGTTACATAAATTAAGAAAAAATGCCAAATGTTAATCAATTTTGTAATAAGAAAATAACTATTATTAAAGAGGAGACGAGTAAGTAAACCAGTTAAGGATAAGGTACCCTTAAGCGCTAAAAAAACTAAGCATATAAAATACAAATAAACTAGGAGTGCATCAGAAATGCTAAATCACTTTTGTATACTTTGACATCTATTTTACATCTTCATCAAATAATATAATGATAGCGTCATGATAAAGATGCTACAAAACAAGGCAATATCCAAATAGAGAAATAATCTACAGGTGTTGATCACTAACAAAAGCTTACAATTTATGCTTTCATCCAATAATAACAGGCTCATACAAGTTTGTGCTCATATCTTCGTACAAAGCAGAAATTACTGACTTCAGATAAAAAATAAATAAAAAAGCCTTATTTCATAATAGAATCTGTTGTTTTCTTTTAAAAAATGAACAGTAATCTGAGAATTGATTTTTATGATTCAAATATTTAACAGACTACTGAGAGCATCATGCACAAGGACGTAATTTTTTAAATATTTAACAGACCATTACAGAGGTGGATTTGAAAGCACAGTTCTAAGACTAAAGGAAAAAAGTTTAAATTCTCTATAATAGTTGAGGTGACACTAGCACAAATTTGATGCATGTCCATTTTATTTTGTTTTCCAAAAATTAGAGTTTCCTCTACTTTGTTTTCTCTTGTCTTAATCTCCGCTCAGTTATCATCTCTCATAGCTCTATAGTATGGCTCATGAACTTAACCCCCTATAGTTTGCAAAATTATGTATATCTCTCTTTTTCTTACAAATAGGGATTAAAATATTTCTCCTCAACTCACATGACATCCTCTTAGACCTTGTAATCTTATTAAACAAATTTGTGAGTTAACTAATGCCTTGCTTTCCTAGAGCCTTTCGGACCTCAATAGGTATATTATTCCGTCCAACTACTTTGTTATTTTCCATTCTTTTAAAGTTTCTTTCACCTCCAATTCCTGAATTCTACGATAAATATATAATTTTGGTCCTCCTCTAATCTCTAATGTGTTTCGCCTATGAATCCAAAGAATCATGGTTTTTCATTGAAAAGCTTGTGAAAATAGTCATTGCATCTTTCCTCAATATTTTTGTATTCACCAAGACTTTTTCATATTCATCTTTAATACATTTCACTCGTTCCAAGTCTCTTGTTTTTTTGACCTTACCCTTTGCAAGCCTATAGATGCTTTTTTCCCCTAAGTTAGTGATTTGTATAATCCACCACATGGTTCATCTCCCGCTTCGCTCACCGCTTTCTTGGTGTCTTTCTTAGTTATCTTTGTATGTTTTCCAACTTTCAGTATTTTTACACAATGATCATGCTTTATAACATTCCCTTTTTACTTGGAATAATAACTTTGTACTCTCGAACCAAAAAATTTACTAACTTTCAAATTAACACCTAAATAAGAATGAAAAAAACAAAATGATATTCTTATCTATGCAAAAGATATTATTTCTCGAGTTAAACTCAAAAACATTGCAATAATATCATTCATCTATATCAATGTAATAAGAGTTCTAGAAAATAGCATAAACAAATTCATGGTAACCACATAAGTACGGCCTTTCCCCATTAAGAAGTAAAATTAATTAACTATCATGTGATGAGTGCATTCAGATTGAAATGGAAGAATGCAAGTCTTCCTCCTCAAGTTGCTTCTCTAAACAAAAATGTCAATCTTAATTCTTAAGCAACAAAAAATGGGAGGTTATGATGGGAAAAGGGAAATACCCGAAGTTCCACTCAGCACAGGCATAAGGGCCGATGCGAAGAAAAAAGTACAGTCCACTGGATCCAACTAGCTTTGCAAACTTCACAAGATCATATCTTCCTTCAAAATTATACTTCACAAGTACAGATATTTCAGTGAAAAAAAGGAATTTAACATTTTAGTACAACAACAACAACCAAGTCTTTATCCCACTAGGTGGGGTCGGCTAAATTAAACATTTGAGTATTAATAAATAAATATAGAGATGAAAAAAGAAGACAAGGAAAAGCTATCACTACCACCCTTCAAGATTAGCTAGGTACCTGTCCTCTCAGTGGCTCATGGCCGTTCCAGAAAACATAAGTTTCAATTACATCTGCCCCACCTTCCTTGCTCTTTGCAATGAGATCAGGCCACATCTAAAATCATGTCAAATGCATAAATACCAATAAGTTAACATCACAAATTTGATAGGATTTCATTTTGGTACAATCTAAAAGTTTTGCACACAAATTGCATTATCACTTCATTAAAAATACTTGATTCTTACATCTAGGAAAACATCACTTAGTCTAGAATAGAAATATTACTCATTTGTCACCTATGAGAAACAATCACTTATTACAAAATCTGATAACTTGTTTCTATTCTTGAGTTAACTTCTACCCTATCTCACTCCTCTTATAATTGCTCAAGAAAATAAAATTTAAATTATTTGATTTAAATATCCATTAAATTTTATTTTTCTTGAACAATCTCAGCCGGAAAAATGTTGCCACATAGAGACAAATAAAACATAAATATGACAATAAAATCTTGACAACACATTACAAATTTAATTTTTAGTCTCTCTATAGAAAAAATAAAACATAAACACATTTTTATCTCTAAATTTGACGTGTTATATATATATATATATGTCTCCATAAAAGTTGCGGCATAACTGTCTCAAAAGTCAAACATATGGTGTAAAAAAAAGTGAATCAAAATTAAACTCAAATTAACACACATGTTTTCATATCCTAATTATCATAGATTAATAATTTGTAACACTGGACATGAAATATAGAAAGAAGGAGTGAAATTGGAAAAGTGAAACCTCGGGGGTTGCACGAGGATAATGAATTCCGGCGGAGATGAGGAAGCGACGGTGGCCGTCGATGATGAGAGCCCTATGATCGTAGGTCACATTGAAGGGTTTGAAATATAACTCGTCTTTCTTCTTCTCTGCTTCGGTTACTGTAACTGTTACTGTGATGAAAACACAAAGCCACATAAACAAGGAGAAGTTTCTTATTTTGGAATTTGACATCATCTTCATCATAATCTTGTTGTTGTTGTTGAGGGAAAAAAAGAAGGAATGAAGAGGAGAATGGTGAAAATGAAGTTAGAAGTGATAAGTGTTGTCGCTTTGTTTGCTTGCTACCGTGGCAATCGCCAATGGTTGTTGAATTGATATCGACACCTTACCCTTTTTGGTTCACGGTATTAATATAGTCCCTATAAAATTTTAATTGACGTTCTAGTCCTCGATAATTTTGACACTGGATTTCGTTAGTCTTTTTGTCAATTTCTTTCCATTAACTCCAACAAAGTTAGTTGCTTATGTGTCACGTTAAAAATATCACCTATAGACATGGATTTTGTAAATTTAAAGGATATGAAGACATTATTTGTTCAGTGTAGTTATCATAATTACAAGGTAGTGTATTGGTTAAACCATGCAGATTAATTTTTGGAGATAGGATTAATGTCATTGGAGAAGGATAAATATATCAATGATATAGTGGCTGCAATATTGAAGTCCAATGTGAAATGACATGGGTGATTATGAGATGTATATCTACTTTGAATATCTGATGTCGGATGTGGAACACAAAGAATTTGTGTCTCATGAATCATTTGATCCAAAATCAATTGAGAAGCATACTACTCTAGTTGAAGATGATAGTGATCTGCAAATGTATTCATTGCACGAAGGAAGTTGTGAACATGCACCACAACCTGTTAACTTGTAAGTCAACCTCCCGAACCTGAAGTTATTGATTTTGCACCTGATTTTGCACCTGTAAATGAAAGTGAACACTTTGTTGAGAAAGGTAACGATAACAAGAGAAACAAAACCCTATGAAAAGGAATTCAACCACCAGTAAAAAAAAATCAACCCCCAAGAAAAGGAAGTCAGCCGTAAGAAAAGGAAGTCAACCCCCAATAAAAATAAGACATTGAAGGAGAATGATAACCCTAAACCTGAAGCTGATGATAAGGTGGATGATACCCTGAATCAAAATAAATGTGTTGAAACTGAACCTGAAGGTGTTGAACCTAAACCTGAACCACCTATAACTTCTTTTGAGGATCGGAGATATTCATCTAACAATGAATATATGCATATCTCTGTTTCACTTATGTTGA
Organism: Lupinus albus; assembly: GCA_009771035.1. Classification (NCBI taxonomy): domain Eukaryota; kingdom Viridiplantae; phylum Streptophyta; class Magnoliopsida; order Fabales; family Fabaceae; genus Lupinus; species Lupinus albus. Next base: position 7,172,703 of record CM020010.1, read on the forward strand.
AGGGAATGCATTTACTAATTACCCTATGCTCAAGTAAAACAGTGCATTTGGACATGCCCAATTGGAGATTCGAATGGAGTTTGCAAATCTTAAGGTGTTTAAGAATATTGTCAAAGACTACAACATTTTCCTTGGAAGAGAAATAAAATGGAAGAAGAATGATCAGAGGAGGGCAAGGGCTATTTGTGCAAATTCATATTGTTGTTGGATACCTTATTGGGCAATGGACAGTAAGTTGAACACCTATCAACTGAAAACCTTCAACCCACGACATACTTGTTGCATGACCTTCCAAAACAAGGCAGCAAGCAGGGATTGGGTTGTCAAAAAACTTGAGTCAAGATTGGTGACACAATCTAATGTAAGGGATTGGTTGTCAGCATGGAGCACTCATTTATACTGAATATCATAAGAGATATTTCCACTGTCATTTTTAGACTATGTTTTTAAGTCTTTTCTTAATCAGCCTCACTTTAAGAAAACTTTTTCAACAAATGATGTGGGTATACAAATTTAATTTCAAACAAATAGGTGTCATTTAATTTCTTTCTTTATGAATTATGTCAAGAAGTTAATATGATTTTCTAACTTATGTGAACATTATACAAAGACATCACAACAAGCTTAAAATTTTTCTTCTAGTGTATTAAGAACACTATTTGTGACAAATATGAATGAAGAGGTAAATGGAGTTACTCATTTAGGTAGAAGAAATGGAATGGAAGTATTAAGAATTGAGAAACTAAAGAAATGAAAAGGAAGAAAGGATTATCATCTCCTCTTGAAGAACGAGGATGATGGGTTTTTTTAGTGTATACCCATGGGCTGCCCGTTTAGCCTGCAAATTCAAAGGGCAAGCAGGTTGGGCAATATGGGCTTATGGAAAAAATATGAATGTCATGCTCCCATTTTTTGCGGGCAATGTGGAGCAGCTCGTGAGCAATGCTTGTATTGCCCTCTATAATTGTGAGTCTAATTGCAACAGTTTCCTTATTGGCCTATATGTAGTTTAAGACTATATTTACAAATGGACTAAATTTACCAAGGGGTAAAATTTAAAGGATAAAGAGGAAGAAAAATAGTTCATGATAACTATTTGTAAAAGTATTAAGTTTGAAGGGGTTTTATGCATTTTTCCCTTTTAAAAAAAATACTATAAGCATATATTACTCTCATTTAACATTCTTCATTAATTAATAATTTCCAATACAACAATAAAAAATGTAGAGATAAAAAAAACTTTAATATGTACATGGAAAAAGAAAATAATAAATGATACATAAAATATTTCTTAAAAAGAATGATCAAAACATATAACTTGTTTTCTAGCACAAAGAGACTACAAAACAACACCTTAAAACCTCTTGTACTTTTAAAATAAAATTGTTTGTTATAAGAGAAGTTAAATTATTAAATATTTGTAGTAGAAATAAAGATAAGACTCTTGTACTTGCTTTCATCATTTTATCATAGTCTTTTATTTATTTATCTATACTTCTATCCAAAAATAAAATTTATTCTAATGGCATATCAGTGATTGAATTAGTGTAATTTTTATATTCCTATTTTGTCCTTAACTCATTAGCTCAATATAGTATACAAAGATAAAGACATATAAAGTGAAAATATAATTGAATGACAAAAATGTTCACGTGTTATCCTCTAATAGATTATCTGTATCCCTAATACTTATGGTACTTTACCTAAGTTTTGTCCGTATAAGCAAAAACTTGCAATGAACATGTATATGTTAGTATGTTACAATAATATCAATATGACATTTATTTGACTTTATTATCCATCAATTTCATGTAGCCTAGTATCACATTCTCATTCTCAGACTATGTTTGGTTGCATAGAATACAAGAGGAAAGACAATGGGATGAAAGAAAAGTGGTGGACATTTTCCACTACTTGGTTCCAACACTAATAGGAGGGAAGGAAAAAATATACATGGGTGCTACAAAAGACTTTTCCTCCCTAGTTTAGGAAGAAAATGAAGGAATAAAGAAAAACCATAAAAAATTTAATTTTTTCTTTCCAACATGAATGAATTAAAAGAACGATAATTTAGGTAAAAATACATACAATATAGTGAATTTCTTTTTTTATATACATTTTTATGTGAAATTAGTTAATTTAATTTTCATTACTTTTGAGCTCACATCTAAATAATAATTATATATGCTAAAAAATGGAGTGAAAAGAAAAGAGAAACATTGTCCGAATTTTTTTATTCAAAGACAACATCAACATTTGCTATACAAAATATTGTTGAATATGCAAATCCTAAAATCATAAACATTTGGTAGTGCTATACAAAATATCTATTTTACCCTAATTAATGAAGTAAAATCATTGTTCACTAACAACAAAAGCGCTATAGAATTATGGAATTATGGTAGATTTTTTATTATTATTAGCATAGGGTAGAGTTGTCGAACATTTTTTTTAATTTTTATTCAATCACAACATCAACACTTGCTATACAAAATAGTGTTGAATGTGCAAATCATAAATTAAAAAACATTTGCTACACGAAGCGCTATAGAATTATGGTAGATTTTTTATTATTATTAGCATTAACAGAACTTGCTAAAAATATTTACACATACAAATGTTGTTAAAAACTCAATTTTAGCATAATGGTGTGGTGTTAATTCACTGCACCAATACGCACACAAAATTAATAATCGACTATTTAACAACTATTTTCAATGTTAATCAAATGGTAATTGATTATGCAGAATGAATGATTAACTATCAATTAGATAATCAATTTGATATATATTATAGTTCAATTAACAACATCAAACTGAAAATCAACTTAATCATAATAAGGGAACAAAGTGAATCAAAAATGTAATGCAATCTCAAAAATTAACAGACTAAACACTAATGAAAAATTTAGAAGATATTAATGATTCAAGAAAGCTATAAGTCAAAAATAAAAGAGTTAAATGGATAAATAAAACTAGCAAATTATCAATGCATTTGCACGGGGTGACATTTTCTTGCCGTATGATTAAGAACATACATATTATACGTACATTCATATGGTTAAGAATATATATATTACTCATGCATTCATATTGTTAAGAACATACATCTGACTCATGCATTCATATTGTTAAGAACATACATCTGACTCATGCATTCACGTGGTTAAAAACACAGATGGTATACATACATTCGCATTAATAAGAGCACATGTTACTCATGCATTGCATAGTTAAAACACACATGTTACCCGTTCATTCGCATAGTTAAAATACACATATTACACGCACATTCGCATCGTTAATAACACTTAGAACTAATAGTAGACATGTCTGAAATATTAAAAAAATGAATGTTCATCTCTTATAAATGTCCATTTATATGGATTTGTTTTCTGAAATATATAAGGAGTGCAATATCTATATACCGTGAATGTAAAGATTTATACAACAATCTGTATATCATCCATCACTCATTTGTAATACTTCTTTTTTGAATTAAACATGAATGGTGCAATAACAATATATCAAACTCATACACTATCTGTGAACACATCATTTTCTCATATAAAAATCTAAATTATTGCTTGAAGTCATGAATGTGTAAAAATAATCTCATATAAAATATATATTACAGTATGTTATTTGTTAGTACACACTACAAATGAACAATCCTTGAATTGTGACATTGTCTTGAATTTCATTTTTCTTGCATAATCAATTTTATTTCCACCTTTGTTTGTGCATTTCGTTTTTTTTTTGCATAATCAATTTTCTTTTCATCCTTGTTTGTGAAGCTCGATTTTTTGCTGCTCATTAGTGTCCAAATTTCTTCTCATACACACATTTTGAATAGTTTGTTATTGTTCTATAAAAAATAACATTGTTTACTTATTTATATGTCATTTTTAATGTATTAGCTAATAAAATTAATGATATTGATCATGAAAATTGATTTCATAAATGAATTTTTCATCTTATGTGTGAGGTTCCATACTAAGAGGTAGAGAACTTTTCGAGGGAAAATTTTGCATGAGGTGATGACCCTAGCTTATGTGGCAAATGTATAAAAAGTGAGGATGTAGTGTGAGAAAATACATAGTAGTAGCATAGAACACTTTAGGAAGAAAAAATGATGAGAATATGACATGGGGCTAGAAGGAGTTTGTTTATAGATGACAATTGAATGTTATCTTAGTATACGTCAAGCCACCGACACTAAATCCAGTCTGACTTTCTGATCCCTGGATTTTGCACTCTTTAGAATCAACTGTTGTATACAATAAAGCTTTTAGATTCACTCTTAATTTAGATGTTCGACCTCTAACATGTTTATGCCTGCAACTTTTAGAGAAACAACAACTTTGATTCTCATATTTTCTAATTTCCTTTGAGAAAATACCATAGTCCTTAAATATCTCTTTTATAAATACAATCATTGGACATGTGTATGCTTTTGATAGCATACATATACTTAAGATCATTGACACTAGGTTGAGAGTTGTAATGTTGCCTTAGAATCAACATTTAGATGATAATGTAATGAATAAGTCTTCCATCTAAATTCATGTGTCCTCATTTTAGCAATTTTCCTTCTTTGTGCTGAAAGTAATTTGTTAGACATACTGGTACATTACTCAACTATCAAATCAGGTAGTCATGTTTAGATGCATACTTGGACGAACCAATTTGATAGATTAATTAAGACGAACATGATCTTAATGCATATAATGTTAATTGTGATGGTTTTGGAATTTTATGAACTTATGATCTTAATTATTAAGTATTAGGTTTTAGTTTGTCATAGGACTTAAAGAATGTTTAATGTTAAGTTGTTTGGACTTTTCCATTGTTATTTTCTTTTCTTTATTTTATTAATTTTAATGCAATTTTATATGTCATTTTAAAAGTGTGGTAAATAGTAATGACACGATTATTTTTTAATTTTATGCAATTTTTATTAATTTTTTTATTTTTGTAGTCGGTGGCCCACAAGGTCGCCCTCTCTATATTTTGAGCGGACAAAACATGATATACATATAAAAATATATGAAATGACAATGTTTGAGTTTTATACACTCTTAGTGCATCATCCATCATTTATATTTAATCGATATTGATTATTCATAAAAAAATAATTCAAATGAACGATGAATAATATATTAAATATATAAGTTTTTATATGAAGGGTTATGGATGAGGATGAATATCATGATATCAGGCCCGACCCGAGAGTACCAACATATTTATAAATCTATTTTTAATTAGATATTTTTTATTTTATAATTATATATTATATATTCTATTATTATTTCATAATGAATTTTAGTGATTGAAATACAATGATAAATTTAACATGTATATACATTTTATTATTTATGTAACAATCATTTTATATATTGATTATTACAAAATATATAAATATATGCTTAAACTTATAAATCCATTGCGTATCCATGTGGATACCCGCAAATAGTACAGTTATGTAAACGGGTAAGAACTATCCGTGTCGCCCAACTTCATTGTCATCCCTATTTACCTCTTTCTTAGGCAAAGTATGGGCAAGAAGACCCAAATTATCCATGTTGTAGTTTGATTATTACTATCAAACAATTAATATTAATTAGCTTACTCAATGGATTATTATTATTAAATATTAACTAATTGATTGTAAATACTTTTTTTTGAATAATTACTAATTTATTACAAAATGAGTTATTAAATAATATTATTTTCTCTATGTGCCTTTGAATTTTTTGTTCTACAGCAACTTGGAGCTCCATTTGTGCCTACACAAGTGGTAGAATTACCACGAATAAACCAGCATCACATTGTGAATAGATGGGATCACATCTCACTATTTATGTTTCACTTTGTATATTAAGTCAATTAAATTTTTTTATTCAATTAAAAGAAAAATAGAAAGAAAAAAATTAATATTTTAATATTATTTTGTGAAGTTTGTTTGGTTAGAAACATGAAGACATAAATTTTTTGGAATACATATTAAACTCAACCACATTGTACACTATGTTCCCCATACAAGAAAAGGTTTTAACACAATCTATACTAATCAACGAAGTGTTTCAAATCGGGGAATACTATCATGTGATGTGACCACAATATTGCGGTTGTAGTGACCATTGCAACCGCATTATACTGCAATTACGTTGTGATATCGAATCACAATGATATGACCATAACGAGCCATAACGTAACCACATCAGACCACATTTGAGCCGCATCAGACTGCAACGCAACTGCATCAGACCACAATAGACCATATTGATATAAAAAATATTTGTTTACTCACAAAATAATTCACACCACAATCATAGTAACCTCAACCATAACCACAACCTTAGAGGAACATAGTCTTGCCTTCTTGGAGCATAGCTTGAGCAGCTTATCTCCATTATAAAATGGTCTAATCGGTCAAAACATCATTTGCAAGAATAATGGTGAACTTCAAAAGAATAGATGTTTTGAGTAGAAGCATTTAAAAGATTTAATGGACAAAAAAATGTTTGTAAAAAAGTGATCATTGATGAGCATGTATTATTGAAGGCCATGACTAATATGCGTACCATGGTTTAGTTCGTATGAATGCGAACCTCTTTTATTGTCGTTGATGTTAAATTTATGCATCTCAGCCGTTGATTTGGTGATCTGTTGCGTTGTAATAGAGAAGTTCGGTATGGGCCATGTTGACTTCTGAACCAAGTAGAAGTCGGTTTGGGTCTGCTCAACGTTGGCCCTCACAGAAGTCGGTTTGGGCCTACTTAACATCAGGCCTCCTAGAAGTTGGTTTTGCTGGTACCCACTTTTATATAGAAGTCGGTTTAGGCAATGTTAACAATTACATTCCAGCGGGTTCGAATCCCACTCACAACATTTGTATGTCATTAAAAAAAATTCTAAATATTTTCTTAACTTTTCTTAACAAAAAAAAAACTTCTCAAATATGATTTATAAATAAGCCTAGAGGGGTGACTTTCTTGATATTAAAAAAATTGAATAATATTCATGAAAAACTTTTAAATACAATATGTTAACGTTTTTGCTTTCGTAAGAAAATATTTAGAAGTTTTTTTAATGACAAAAAAAACATTAGGAATGGGATTTCAACCCATTACACAAACTATAACAAGCTAATTAACTTAGCAAATGTGCTGTAGTGTAATTGTTAACATTGCTTAAACCGACTTCTATATAGAAGTCGGTACCAGCAAAAACTTCTTCATTTAATGAATATGCCTAACAAAACTTCACTTTAAGAAGTCGGTACTCCCTAATAAATTTTAAGCTCTGAAGTCGGTACTGCCTAAAGGAACTTCTGTTCAGAAGTCCCTCTCCTCTAAACCGACTTCACACAGAGGATAAACATGCATTTCCCTCACCGACTTCATACCAGTAAGCAATCCGGTAACTGGTTAAACAAAGTTTTCATCTAACGGCTATTATTTGGTTCACATGCATACAAACTAATATAGGGTTTGCAGGCTAGAAAGCACCATTATTGAATAGATGTATAGAAAAGTGGAGAAAGATATAAATATGTAGAGATGAAATTGTACAAACAAGTCGAACACAATTGGTAGATAGTTGGTTTATCCTGACATAACTTTGTTTGTTTAAATAATTGTATAAATGTTATCAAACTATGGTCATTGCATTTTACAATTACTTTTGTACATTTTAGTGCTATTATGGTCTTACTTACATACTAATAAACATGTCATAATATATTGTAGAAAACTCTAGTTTTCCAATCATTATAAATAGACAAATAGTCATAATAATCATCCAACAAATTAGTGAAATATAGTAATAAAATGGGAAGAAAAACAACAAATATTGTTTATCAAAAATTCAGATAAGCATTTTTAATAAGAACCATTTTATTATTTGTAATTAAGAAGATATTTTTATGTAAAGGTTATCATAACAATATTTTAGATTACCTTTTACTAATTATTTAATTATAAATTTTAAAATATAAAATAACTATTTTATCAACATAACTATTATTCAAATCATATTATTATTTTAATATTTACATTAATACTATTTTTACTTTTGTTTTTATTTGTTATTTTTATTGTCATTTTTAAATATGAAAGTAAACTAAATTAAAAATTAAAAATTAAAAATGAATCGTATAAAGATCCATAGTAATAAAAAAAAATTGAATGAATAATATAAGAAAGACAAAAAAAAAAAATCGTAAGGGGTCTATTTTATGGATTTTATGTAAAGATCAAGTATAATCTTTCTTCCGTGTTTTATGGTGTATTTTGTTTTCAATTGATGATTAAGGGGTCTATTTTAGTTGAAATCGAAGGGCAAGGAAGATTTTATTTTTCAATTAACATACTAATTAATTCGTTATCTGCTAAATTGACAATTAGTGGTATAAAATTTCCCTACGATGTCGCAAATAAGTAAAACGGGTAAGAGATTGTCATATCCACAATGACTTGCTAACTCAGCTTTTCAATATCAAATTACTATGCTGAGCTAATTTTCAAAAGAGTTTTTCACTTTCGTTGGTTTTTGAGGAAAGGTTTTGATACTAAAACTAGTGAAATTTGGATGTGAGATTTGATTCACTATTAATATCAGTAAATTGACAAACAATTAAGCAATAAAATAAGTATAATTTCACACAACATTCGACCTTAAATACACACATAACTAATTATTTAATCTACTTAGCAACCTATGAAATAAAGCCTAAACCTTAAATACAAGAACAATGATCATGACACACATGCACACCTCTATTTCTAGCAACTATGCATATGAGTTGAGATTAGTGCACACTCTCAATTGTGTTAGCCGACAATATTTTGGTCTATGTTAACACTTTACCAACTTAGCTTTATGTCTAACAACTAAATCAATAAAATTACAATTTATGAACCATCAAGCATGTCTCCGTGTCTAACAACACATATCTTCAAGTTTGAGAGATTTCAATGTAAATATGTATCTATGTCTAACAAACATATGAACAAAGATATTTATCGTGATAATTAAACATACAACTACGTCTAGTTTTATGCATAAAGGATGAATTATTTGCTTTGGACTATCGAACCGAAATTTCTTCACAAGGTTCTTTTCCTAAGATGAACTAGGCATTTCATCAAACACATAGCAATATAAATAGTAATTCATGAAAATCACATCAATTTCATTCTTAAATCTAGTTCAAAATACATGAGTGAATAAAGCAAACCAATCTCAGCTAAGAAACAATCTAATTAAGTATATTCATACATAAATCGATAAAAATGGAATTCAGAACTTAAGTTCATTGAGAAGTGTCAGCTCCACCATGATCATCAAGATTCCTCGCTATTTTTACTTCATAACCGTTACATCATATTTCCAACTTACATGAAATTACAAACTAAGAAGTCTAGAAAACATTCTAAAAATCCTAGATACAGAATATAAAACTCAACATGTAAATCTATGATAAAGTATATCTTGAAATATCAGTTTGGCTCTCATTTTATGTTTCTGAATATTGGCATATGCGCTTAGTACAACAACGGTGCGCTGAGCGCACCTCCTTTCGCATCAAACATTTCGCCTGACTTCTTCCACGCTCCACTGTAGTGGGAACAATGGAGCTGATTCGTGAGTTTGCATGTTTAGCCCACTTTGCTCCATCTTAGCCCAATTCATCCTTTTTCAAATATATAGAAGCTTGGAAAATAAGATTAATAGAATTTATCATCAAAATTTAAACTATGATTACATACATTAAGTATTTAGACTCAAGAAATGTTAAATTAGCCCAGAGATGACAAAAATACTCGGGCCTGTGGGTACCCGTGAAATTATCCGTAATGGGTACCCGCAAAAATAGCTCATGGGTGGAAACTGATATCATGATACCCGTCCTGCGGGTACCCACATATATATTTTAATTAAGTATTTATACTTAATTATTATTAACTTAACATTATATTTGTCTATTTTATTACTACTTCAAAATAAAACGTAGTGATGAGACTATAATCATAAAATTATCATATACATAACATATTATTTAAGTAATAATTATTATTGTAAAATATATAAAAATATAATTAAAATTGAATACCCCTTGGGTACCCGCTACCGGCACGGGTACCTGCAAATAGTGCGGGTATGGGTACGGGTATGCGCTACCCGTGCCCGCCCGACCCTGTTGCCATCCCTAAATTAGCCCTTATGAGTTAAGGTAATTTTAACACTTAACATTATCCCAATTTCAAAAATCCCTTAACAACCACTATGATTCTTATTAGTTAGAATTTTATTTAAAAATCATCAAACTTTATAAAATTATTTCTTAGATCCTTTTTCACTTTATTATAAAATTATTTAAACAGGTCGGACAAAATTATGTCTCACAAACATTAAAAGTACAACAAAATATAATTAGTGATAGTGGAAGTAAACTACACCACCATACAAAATTTGTCTTAAAAGTAGGAGGCTTGAATCCTAGACTACACCGCTTGTTAAATATTATAGATATTCGACAAAATTTTATATTAGTTGTTAACACTAACATTCACCTTTTGTCTAGTGAAAAAAGGAAAAGATAAAGGAAGTTGCAAATATTGCTCTTCACCATACATGACATTGTCTACATATTGAGCCAAAGATTTATGCAAAATATGAATTCATCTGACCAAAAGAAAAGTTAAATAAATAGGAAAAAAAGGAAACTTAGTTGATCCTCCTTTGTTGATCTTACTACAAGTACATCACACAAATGAATATTTCAACCTTGCTTTTACTTATGTGTAGGGATGATGCTAAAGTATGTTAAAAACTATAAATATGTTCCAAGGATCATAATCTCATAGTGATGAAGATTTACATTCAGGCTTTTAGCTATTACACAAAAAACATCATCAGTTCATAAAATCTTGAAGGGGAAAATCAAAAGACAAAGAATACATGAAACTACATTGTTATATGTCTAAAAAAATGTCAGAAATGCTTCATGTAATCTTTTCACATTAACATCATATGTTTTTTTGGCCTTTAACTTTTTCAACATTACAGAACCAGACAATAATACCCTCTCTCCTTTACTAGCTTTCTTCTATTTGAAAGAACATAGCATAATAACCTTCATCAGATTTTCAAAGTTTCTTAGCTTTAGAACATAGTTGAAAGAGCATTGATGTTCTTCTTCCATGATTAAAAAATGATGCATGTCTATCGAGTTTGCGAGTGATTCGAAGAATGATTTGAATGTTCTGGTGTTGTAAAAACAGGAGTTTCTTCAGGTCTATTTCCCATATCCTTTGTTTTGTGAAGGAGAAAGGTCCCTGCTAAAATTGTGACAAAGCCACATAGCTCAGTAGCAATTTGTGATGCATTTTGTGTGAGCCAGTCCTGCACCAATGAAGGTATTGTTTTAAGATTAATACACATGAGATCATCAAGTCACATGGTTACATAATTCTCTCATTTACGCTAAATATTGTGTACCGCATACGGAGTGCGTTGTAAAAAATGTCTCATAAAATTCAAGTAAAAAGTGATGAATTGCATATCCATCTGAACCATGTATCGCATATCTAGTAACTATGCAGTGATTTAAATTGCGAACCACATCATCTGATGCGGACGTAACCGCAACCGCATCACACCACAATTGCGGTGTGACTCCGAATCACAATGGTGTGGCTGCATTATGCCGCAACGCAACCGCATCAGACCGCATTTGGACCACATTCGGCCGCATCAGACCGTATCAGGCCGCATCGGATTGAAAAATATTGTTTTAATAATAAAATAATTCATACCGCAATGGCCGAAATCCGCATCGCAATGGCCGCATTGACCGCAATTAGCCGCAACCGTTACCATAATTGCGACCGCAATTTAAAATTGTAACTAAGATCATTCATCTAGAATGTAATGCAGTCAGTCACTTCTCTAATGTAAGAATCCTCCCTCAAAGGTTCACATCATTACAATAATAACCATACTAAAACATCTTTTAGGGTCTGTTTGCAAGTTGAGTTTTGAAGATAAAGAGAAGGTTTCAGAGCCATGTCACCAGTGTATTTCATAATTGTCTTCCATTTCCCTCCAAAACCAAACTCGCAAACTGGCCCAGACAATCACTAACCTCTCTCATCATAATTACTGAATCTGTTTTATCTCAAGAATTGTTTACTATTATATACATATTTTCTTTTGCAGTCTTTTTGAAGAACTTTATTTTTCCCTGGATCTTTGAACTGCAAACCATAATTCTCTTCTGAAAAGAATGTCTATGATGCATGTTATATATCTAATCATGTCCTTTCACTTAAAAAAGTAACATGGAACCTTAATCAATCCAAAGTCTAGAAATGTGATTGCTCTAGTTAGAAAAAGCAAAAAAAAATCATCAAGAAACCATATGCAAATAATGACAAGAAAATTCTCATTTCCTTCAACTTTATTCACAATTGTGTAGCTTTATTATCTTCATGATTTAATTATTTCCTTCTCTTAAGAAGCCATATTATTGTTCTACCAAGGTTTAAGGATTTGGAAGTGATTGTGATTTGTGACTACTGAATATAGTATTAAATGCAACCACATATTTTGCATATAAAATGTCATTTTGCTTGTTTATACTAAAAAGCCTTAAAACAACAAAACATAAAAATTACCTAGAAAGTATGCACTGTGAACAGAAGTAACTCTACAATATGATATTATGCAATTAAAAGATTAATGAAATTCTAATGAGTCATTTTATTTCCATAAACACCATATACACATATAATGTAGTAGTCTCACATAGTACATTTTAAACAAAAGCAAGAAATTTTAAGAGATTTATATAGAGCCACAGAAAGTAAAATAATTAGTCACCTTGAACATGATTATGCTGGCAAAGATGGTCAGTGTTGTAAACATGACATAGTAAACTGGTGATACTACTGCAGTATTAAAGGTGTCCAAAGCCTGAAAACATGTTTCAAAATCAAATAAATAGCACTAAAACATGATTAGTATGGTAACTTGGTAAGTAAGTAATCTTGAACTACTAAGTACTAACTAAACGCGCACTTATTAGTTATTTTCAAGATTCTAGCACTATTGGTTTGTTGGTTAATTTCAGGATTCTAACAAGTGCTGGGATGAAGTTAAATTGCAAGCCCTCTAGAAATTAGTAAAAATGGTGCCTCGGTAGATGTATGCAATCTCATCCTCTCAAGTGAGGAGGCTATTTCTAAGATTTGAATCAATGGCCTCATATCACAAGGCAAACAACCTTACTGTAGAATCAGTAAAAATCGGTAGAATCAAAAAATGTCATGCCATTCCTAGAATAGTGCATGTTAACCTTTGTTCACCCTTAACTGAAACCGGAAGGGCGTGAAACAGGTCAACGCTAGTTGAGAAAAGTAGTAAAAACCTTTTGTTTGTAACTTTTCCAAATGTCACATGCTAGATTATTTGATGCAAACATGATGAATTAGATGATGATTGAATCCCCAAAAGGCCAAAAGGTTGAAATCATAGTTAAATTTTTAACCATTATTAGTTACCATGAGCAAAACCTTTATATGATATACCATAATCATTCAATTTATACTCTAAAAGACACTGCAACATTACATGCACAAATAGATATAATACCAAAGCTTACCTTGTTCAAGTAGTTAATCTGCAAAAGACAACATCCTATCACAACCAATGTAAAGAACCATGTCTGGAAGTATTTGAATTGATTCGAGCCTTCAAATGTAAGCTTCAAAGCTATTCCAACCGCTTTCACACTCATAACCTATGCAACCACAAGGCTCAGCATTAATAACTTTGTCTCATATGTCCTATGACATATATGAGCATTGTGGATATGACTAGTACCGTAAGCGAGCCTGTGAGAGAACATATTGAAACATATATAAACAGATGGGTCTGCCCATAGCGCGGGACATAATAGAAAATGAGGACAGTAACTAGAATCGCAACCGCGATAATGTAGAGAATAAACCCTGATGATGAATGGAAAAAGTATCAGTTTTAGCTCAATCAATTAACTATAAATGAATGCCTTGAGTTCATTAAGACCATAATGTTGAAATCTAAGCAATCAAGGTTTAAGAATACCTATTTCTGTAGCAAGCTGCCACACTTCCTTAACAGAATGAATAACTCTTTCATGTGGCGCGTGCAAAACAATAGTTGTAGATCCAACCATACAGAGAGCACATCCAAGCATACCAAATATGTGTAATTTCTCTTGCAATATAAAGTGAGCTAGCACTGCACTGCATCATGATGTGAGTTTGAAACTGTTTCGTGTATACGGGTATCCAGATTAAAAGTCGATGGAAATACAGAACCGTCCTAAGAATTTGTGTTGTGAAGAATGACATTTTTTTTACCTGAAAATGATGCTTAAGGCTCCTAAAGGAGTTACAAGTAGCGCGGGAGCAAATGCATAAGCTGCAAAATTGGCTATTTCGCCAACAATCACTACAAAGATTTAAGCATTTATTGAATTAGTTGATGGAATTTTCCAAGGGTTAGTGAGAATAGAAACAAAGAAGCTATAAGTAAAAGAATACTAAGAATTATAATGAAAAATAGGCTCTAAGAAATGCCTATATAAATAGCACAGGATAGACCCTTGCCAGTGTAATCTGATACTGATTATCAGTTCAAGAAGGTTTCTGATTCTTTTGTAACATTGAAACTTTGACAATTACACTTTTCCCCCTTCCCCTTGCATTTGAGAGTAAAGTGGAGAAGTTTAAACACTGATTATTACTTTAGTTTGAACTGATTAAAATCCTATATCTTTGACAAAAGGGGAAACATTAAAACAATAATGTTACTCTACCACACTTAAACATTTTAATCTTTAAATGATATTGCTACTACGGAAATGGCATTAAGTAGGAGCCTCGTGCACTGAGCTGTGCTTTTTACCACACTTAAACATCGTTTATATTTATATAGTTTTCACCATCTGATTATAACTAGGCTCATCTTCTTTTTTGTGTACCTACACTCTGATTCTTCCTCATAGACATATGTGAGAGAAATGTGTGTGGAAGTGATATGTAAGTAGCATTCTTTCGTATTAAAAACAAGTACAAAATACAGAACGGCAGTATCACGTATCCTCCTATGAAAAGGACGGCCCAGTGCACGTGGCTCCTACTCAGTAGGCTCTGGGGAGGGTAGATGTAAGGAGCCTTATGAATTAATTCAACACCCAGATATAAAGGAATTTCAAGAACATGAACAAAAGGGAATAACATAGACAAATTAACCACTTGCTTAAAGATGAATTAGGTCCAAGATGCAACAAAATTTGTCCCAAGGAATGTTATATGATAGGTAACTTTTAAACTTGACCTTGTCAAAAGGGATTGTATGCAGAAACTTGACATAATATATTAAAATTCAGTGAAGGGTGTAACACCCCAGTCCTGATATGCAACCCCCGACTCAAAGCTTAATGGTAACGACTCATGATAATAGCGACTATTTGTCTCTGAGGTCACGGGTTAGAGTCGCATGTCGTTAGAAAGGGAACCAACAAAAAAATTGTAAAAACAAAAACCACTTACTTGATATCATTCCAATCCACCACCAAGGTTCATAAAGGTAAGCATGCCCTCCAGAGGCTGATCAAAAAATCAAAGAAATTTTTTTTACAAATTCAAGTCCAAGACTTTTCAATAACCCATATGAAATTAAAACAAGCAACAACAAAAAATAAAAAAAATGATGAAAATTAAAAGAAATGAACCTGCACTTTTTCCTGTATTGCCAGCTTTCTTAAGCCCCATTTTTTTAATTATAAAGCTAGAACCAATGAAAACACTTGAAGATAAAGCCAGAATAAGCCCAGTTACATTGTCTTTGGATATCCCCATAGGTATATGTATCAGAACAATTCAGAAGCATAAAAGTGATTAAAAATTGCAGGGCCAAGATGTCCAATTCAATCAATATATGCCTTGACTTTTGAGCCACCCATTCAACAACATGCATAACAAAACCAACAAAGTCACAAATATGAATTACATAACATTACCATATATAAATAAAGGGTAACATAATATATATATATATATATGTGTGTGTAAATGTATACCTTCTTGGCACCTTATAAGAAAATATGTGAAGCTAAAAAACCATGGTTGATGAGATAATGAAAAAGGGTTGGTGATGATTATGTTTGATTTGCATGAAAGTTGATGTTTTTGTTGAAAATGATGAGAATGAAGGTAAAAGGAGAAGATGAAAATGGAGAGTCTCAAGGGGCAACGGTTTATCCGTTACGTATGAGTCCAGAAACAATAACCTCAATTTATAAGATCCTCCGAAAACTACGTTTTTAAAAGCCATGTATGTTGTGCTGTGTTAATGCCTGTTATTGCTGTCTCATATTATTTATTTATGTTTACTTATATCATAATTATCTTTTTTTTTAATTCAGAAATAGTTTATACGCCGACACGATTTATTATTCATCATTCATATGTTAAGTTATTAACTAAAACGATAATACACATAGATGATGGATGATATAATAAAAATGTAAAAACTTTATATTAACTATTCATAGATATTAACGACAGATCTTGAGAGAAACAATCACAAACTTCACGAAGATATTAGTTTAGGGATTTTTGGGTTATAAAAAATATTGTTGGGAATAGGGATTAGAAATAATAGATAAATGTGTTTGTTTGAATATGTAATCTCCAAAATATATCTTTCTTGGGAAAAATATACTCTCGCATTATAATTTATAGGTTATTAGTGTTTGATTCTGATGTCATCAATTAAATATATTTCCATTATCAATTAAATATATGTTTTAGTATATTTGTTAATGAGATTCTTGATAATAATGTGATTCATGGGATTACAAATTTAATGGATAAGGGATACCCTTTGGTGTAAAAGAACTATTTTTATTTTTTAATAACCCTATGTTCTTAATATATTGCATGGATGAGACCCTTCAAGTAAATGAGGGAATATTGGAATTTGGAAATAAGAATAGAATATTCACAACTTTCTAGAACTCAAAAACCTAAGCCACTCTCTTTCAATTCTTATAATTTATACTTAGTCACGTTTTCTTCTTCCTCCTTATTTTTTAGCTCTTTGATGTATTATTGTAAAGTTGTTTATATTATTAATTAATAATAATGTATTTATTATATTTAGATTTTAACTACCAAGTATGAGGATAGGTTAGTATTGACCCAACCCTACTTAATTAGTGATTTTGAATTTGAAATTTAGAATGCAAATTGTGTTGAATAGCGACAAGTATAATTTTGTTCTCGATAATAATCTGATGTAATTTGAATATGATTAATAGATTCATTGAGTGTTTAGAATCAAAGAATAATAAATGATTTATTAATTTCTATTTAGACGAAATATTATTTTATTGAATGAAAATATCTGAATACAACATATGGTACTATTAACCAATTGAAATTCTCAATTTAGTTATTTTAATAATCATATTCATATATATATATATATAAATAAATGTTTGATTTTCCTTTTTATTCATTTTTTATGCAGAATTTATTATTTTTCTTTATTTGCTCTTATTAAAATATTTGATTATCTCTTCTTTTTTATTTGTAATGTCATTAAAATAATCAATTAATGAAAAAATATTAAATGTGACTAAAATAGTGATCTTACAAAATTATAAAAAATCAAGAAAGATAATTACTTTTATGAGTATGTATGGTGTAGTTAGAAAAGTAATAATAAATTAATGATTATTAAAGGATTAAAATAATAAAAAGTCAACTAAAAAATTAAAAAATAACAAAAATGATAACTAATATTCTAATTGATTATTAAATGATTCATTATTTCCAAATTAATAAAAATTTAGAAGATTATATGGAGCTAGACCTGTCAAAACGGGCTACCCGGACGGGTTCATGCTAAAACGGGTCGGGCTAAAAAGCCCGGTTATATTTTATGTTGCTAAAAATGAGGCCCAAACCCGCCCAAAGCGGGCTGCGGGCCGACCCAGATTATTTTATTATTTACACCAATGCAAAAAACTGATGCTTTTAATATGTTGTAATCGATTACGAGTATATTGTAATCGATTACAACATATTAAAAGCATTATTTTTTGCTGTTTTTTAAACAGTGTAATCGATTACCAGGATTGTGTAATTGATTACTCTGTTTAAAAAACAGCAAAAACTGATGCTTTTAATGTGTTGTAATCGATTACGAGTATATTGTAATCAATTACATCATGTAAAATGCACAGGTCTGATTAGTTTATCAGCATGTAATTGATTACCAGGATTGTACAATCGATTACACTGTTTAAAAAACAGCAAAATCTAATGTTTTTCATATGTTGTAATCGATTACGAGTATATTGTAATCGATTACATAATGTAAAATGCACAGGTAAGAAAAGCCAAATGAGAGGGAAGAAAATGAGTAGACAATGGCCCGAACCCGAACGTGTAAGCCCGACCCGAATTTATTGTGGCCGGGCCGGGCCGGGCTAAAAAGTCCGGTTTAACTAAAATACTCAAACTTTAGTACCCAAGCCCTATACCTTTTCGGGCCTTGGTAGGTCGGCCCGCTATACCCGACTCATTTTGACAGGTCTATATGGAGGTGATTTATCCTTTCATGTGCAGCGCTTTGAAATTATGATTTCGATCTCTATTGCTATTTTGTTTTTTCCTTTGGATTCATCTATTAATTTTTATGATTTTTTTCGTTTATGTTTCCATCATTTATACTCTTCCATTTTCCTCTTCATATCTATATATTCTTTCATAGTCTCATTTACTTAAAGATGTTTTTTTCTCCCTACTTTCATTACATAATTTATTTTCTCTTATTGCTTCCTTTATTTGCATTTGTTTTTGGCACATTTCATCATTTTTTTCTTCTTTGATTCCCCCCTAAAATTACAATATATGGTTTTCGTCCAAATCAATATATTATATTACACCATAAGAAAGTAATATGCGTCATAAAATAATTTATAAGTCTTAAACTTACTCATTGGGGAGTGCCCAAGGGGTACAATAGATTTTGTGACTTGGTGAAGATTCACACAAACAACCCCTCACACACACGCCCGCAACACCAACTCCTTCGCCACCGCCAGGCAGGTCGGGCTTGGGCCCAATGTTCTTGTTTATTAATAATTTTTTTATTTTTTGGATTTGGGCTTGGACCTGTGTAGTTGACCAAGTCAACATACGTGTGGCACATGTGTGATTGAGTCTTCACACGGTTGGAGAGTGCGAAGAGTGAGGGAGAGGACTCGATGAATGTGGAGAAGGATCCGGTCGTGTGATCGATGGGCTCCTCCTGACCGTAGGATGATGTAGTCGTTTGGGGGTGTACCACCCCGAGCTCTCATTCCTCGATTTTCTTCTTTCTCCCTCATATTTTTCGCAGACGCATATCCGATAACATTCTCTCCCTTTCTTTATGTGGCACTAAGAATTGGTACATGCGACCATCTTATGAGAATTTCGGAAATTGACGCTGATAGTCACAATATGGGAAAAATTGACACTAGTAGTCATATTGTGAGTATTTTGAGAATTGGCAGTGGTAACCATATTGTGAGTGTATTCGAGATTGATTCTTATAGTATAGTAAGAAATCTATATCAGAGAACTGGACTATTTTATTCTATGGACGACATAGTTGATAGTCTGCTTGCACAATTTGGGCACTACCACAAAATGTATTTAAGAGAGCGACATGATCGTGACTCAGTCAATAAATATTATTTCATGCTATTGTTGCGAGCTACCTAAACAATAATTTGAAGACATTTCCTACAACAATGGGATTCGCAGATAATATTACTGGGTCGAACAATTTTAACCTTAACAAACCATTTTGATTTGTTAGGACTAATTTCAAACGGTGGCAACACATGATGAAATTTTTTCTTACCATGAAAATGTTGTCCATGTTCTGAAAATTGATGTCAAGGTATTGTCGGAACAAGCTGAAAAAGAGGAAAGTGATAAACAAGTTATTGATATAACTTTATGGAATGAAAATAATTACTCATGTTAGAATTTCATTCTAGAGGGGTTGTCTGATGATCTCTATGATTACTACACCACATACAAGTCACCTAAATTAATTTAGTATGCACTTGAGAATAAATATGATACTAAGGAAGCTGAGACTAAAAAATACGTTGTTAGCCACTACCTGAAATATCAGATGACTGATGATAAATTAGTAGAATCTCAGTCACATGAGATACAGAGAATTGCTCATGAGATCATTTCTGAAAGTATGTCTCTAGATGAGCAATTTCAAGTGTGAGTCATTATTGACAAACTACCCCATAAAATTACAATATATGGTTTTCGTCCAAAACAATATATTCTACTACACCATAAGAAAGTAATATGCGTCAGAAAATGATTTATAAGCCTTAAACTTACGCATTGGGGAGTGCCCCAATGGATACAATAGATTTTGTGATTGAGTGAAGACGCACACAAACAACCCCCACCCCCCCACACACGCACCACCACCTCCTCCGTCACCGCCCGGTTGGTCGGGCTTGGGCCCAACATTCTTTTTATTAATTTTTTTTGGCATTTGGACTTGGACCCGTGTGGCTGACGAAGTCAACATATGTGTGGCACACGTGTGACTGAGTCTTCATACAAATGGAGAGTGTGGAGTGTGAGGGAGAGGACTGATGAATGTGGAGGAGAATTCGGTCGTGTGACCGATGGGCTCCTCCTAACCATAAGATGAGAGTCGTTTGGGGGTGTACCACCCTTTGGGTCGTCGGATGGAGGTGCGGTTGGAGGCCTCAGGCTGTAAATAGAGGCTTCCCTCTTCATTATTACTTGCATCAATCGAGCTCTCATTCCTCAATTTTCTTCATTCTAACTCATATTTTTCACCGACGCATTTCCAATAACTTTCTATCCCTTTCCGTGACACTAAAAATTGGCACATGCAGTCATATTGTGTGAATTTTGGAAATAAGATAGTCAAATTATGGGAAAATAATTGACACTAGTAGTCATATTGTGGATATTTCAAGAATTGGTAGTGGTAGTCATATTGTGGGTGTATTCGAGATCGATTCTTACAGTATAATAAGAAATTCATATCAGAGAACTGAGCTATTTTATCATAAGGATGACGTGGTTGATAATATGCTTGCACAATTTGGGCAGTACCACAAAATGTCTTAAAAAGAGCGAACTGATCGTAACTCATCCAATAAGTATTATTTCATGCCATTGTTGCGAGCTACCTAAACAATAATTTTAAGACATTTCCTACAATAATGTCATTCGTAGATAATATTATTGGGCCGAAGAACTTTAACCTTAACAAACAATTTCGTTTTGTTGGGACTAATTTCAAACGGTGGCAACACAAGATGAAATTTTTTCTTACCATGAGAAAATTTGTCCATGTTCTGAAAACTGTTGTCCACGTGGTGTCGGAACAAGCTGAAAAAGATGAAAGGGATAAACAAGCTATTGATGTAGCTCTCTAGAATGAAAATGATTACTTATGTTAGAATTTCATTATGGATGGGTTTCTAATGATCTCTAGGATTACTATAGCCCATACAAGTCAGCCAAATGAGTTTGGTATGCACTTGAGAAGAAATGATACTGAGGAAGCTAAGACTAAAAAATATGCTGTTAACCGCTACCTGAAGTATTAGATGACTGATGATAAATCAATATGTAAGACTGAGATTACAACTAAGAGGGGGGGGGGGGGGGGAGTGAATTAGTTGTTGCAATAAGTATGACCAATTTTTCTGCAATATCAAAGTTAACGTGCAGCGGAAATAATATGCAGAAAAATATTGACTTTTAGGAAGGATAAATAATTAACAAAGAGAAGGGAATGAGAGTACACAAATTTTTTATACTGGTTCACCTTCTTGTCCACTGAAGGCTACGTCCAGTACTCTTGACGCGCAAGAGATTCATTTATTAAATATAATGAGTTGCAATTACAAATATCTCACCCCGAGATCTCCTTGTACCTTACACACTCACTTATATCTAATCCCCTTGGAAAACTCTATTTCAAGTAACACCCTTGGTAAACACTATACCAAGTTACACCCTTGGTAAACACTATACCAAGTCACTCACCCTTTCTCTTCACACCCTTGTGAAAGAAAGTAAACTTTGCAAAAGTGAAGAATGTACAATTTGGCTTGGATTGCCTTACAAGTGTCTATGACAATTTCTAGAACTTGCAATCCAATAACAACTCTTTATACTTGAGATAATAATGCTCTTTTAACTTTGAAAATGTTTGAAAAGCACTTTGTAGCAACTCAGAAATACTTAGAAAGTTTGAGAGTTTGTTGCTTTGAAAAGTGCAGAAAATTCAGAAAAGTGTAAGAGCTTTGTGTGATTTTGTTATAAAAGTTGTTGTGTCTTATGAGAGTATTTCAATGCCTTTATATAGACTTCCAATCAACCATAATACCCTTAGGCATGAGTAAGTTTCGTTTGGAATGAAAAGCAATCAGTTTGGAGTGAAACCTCTCAACTTGAAATCTGAAAAACTGATGCAACAGCTCTCAGTAATCGATTACTGCAAATGGGTAATCGATTACCCAACAATCTTGTTAACAACTTTTTGAAAATTCACACAGTGTAATCGATTACTGAATTTGAGTAATCGATTACTCAACAACACTGTTTGACAACTTTGTGAATTTGCCTTAGTATAATCGATTACACTACTTTGAATAACTGATTACCTTGTTTTCTTAAAATGTTAATTTGTTACTCCAAAGTCAGTAATGGATTACTCATAGCTGTTAGAGGTTTGAAAACTCTTTTCTCACTCATGTAACTTGTTACTCAAGTATGGTAACCCGTTACATGTTGTTTTTGAAAATCATTTTTATTCACACTCAGATTTTTCTGATTTTCTTGAAAACAATTTTGAGCATTATTAACTAAGTAAGTAAACGAGTTGTAAAGATAGAAGTACCTAAAGACTTTGTCGGTCTTATTCCTTTCTTCTTTTTGTGATATTGGTGTCTTCATTAAAATCGTGCCAAGGTCAGGAACAAGATCTTCTTCACACAATAGAGTATCATTCCCATAAGACGCAAAGAATTTCTCATGAGACCATTTCTGAGAGTATGCCTTTAGATGAGCAATTTCAAGTGGTAGCCATTATTGACAAAATGCCCCATAACCAGAAGGACTTCAAAAACCTTCTCAAACACAAGACCAAAGTATTCTATTTGGAATCTCTAATCACTCTGCTTCACATTGAAGAAGAGGCTCATATACATGATTAGAGAGATTATGTGCTGATTGTCTCCAATAATAGCACAAAGAATAAATTCTCACGTGCTGTTCTAAAGCCTACTGGCAATAACTTTAAGAATCAGAACTGCAATAAGAATAAGGTTAAGAAATCTAGTTGCAATAAGAATTGGAACCCCCAGAAGGCCCAATATGCTAAGTCACCCGCTAAGAATGACACTGGAAATTTGTTTATCTCCTTCAAATGTGGGAAGGTAGGTCATATGGCACACAAATGCAGAAATATGTGAAAAAGATCTTGCTCGTGACCTTGACACATTTTTGATGAAGACACCAACATCACCAAAAAGAAGAAAGGAAGAATACTTATGAAGACAAAAAAGAAAAAATCTTCAAGACAAAATAGTTTAAGTCTAAATAGGTACTTCTATCCTATACTCTCAAATATACTTTAGTAGTAATGCACAAAATATTTTTAAAAGAAAATTGAAACACTCTAAGTATAATCAAAACAATTTTCAAAAATAGTGTCTAACGGGTTACTATATTTGAGTAACAGGTTACATGTGTGAGAAATGAGTTATCCAACATCCAACTGCTCAGAGTAATCCATTACTGACCTTGAGTAATAGATTACCAGTCACAGAACATCTGGGTAATCGATTACTCAAAATAGGTAATCGATTACACTAAGTAATTTTCGAAAATACTGTTGGACAGAACACTTGGGTAATCGATTACTCAAAGTGTATAATCGATTACACTAGGTAAATTTTGAAAATACAGTTGGACATGATGTTTGGGTAATCGATTACCCACTTGTTGTATTCGATTACTGAGAGCTGTTACACCAGTTTTCATATTTCGAAGTGAAAGGTTTTCACCCCAAACGAAAGTGTTTCATTGCAAACGAAACCTATACTCCCCTAGAGTTGTTATGATTGGTTGGAAAGCTTATATAAAGGCATTAGAACACATAACTCAAAACACAACTCAGATTACAACTTTTATTTAAATCTTTCAAAAGCTCTCACACTTTTTCTGAATATTTTTATGCACTTTTAGCAACTTGCACTCAAACTTTCAAAGTTATTTTTTCTAAGTTGCTTAAGAGTGTTTCTAAGTTTTCCAAACTTCCAAAGAGCATTATTACTTATAGTATACAAGAGTTGTTGGATTGCAAGTTATAATTGTCATATCAAACTTGTAAAGACAATCCTGCCATTGTTGTAAATTCTTCATTTTGCAAGAATTCTTTCTTTCACCAGGGCGTGAATAGAAAGGGATAGAGTTACTTGGAAATGTGTTTTCCAAGGGTAATTAAGTATTAGTGAGTGTGTAAGGTACATAGAGATCTCGGGGTGAGATATTGTAATTACAACTCATAATATTTAGTGAAGAAATCTCTTGTGCTGCAAGAGTACTCGACGTAGCCTTCGGTGGACAAGAAGGTGAACTAGTATAAAACATTTGCGTACTCTCTTCTCCTTTATCTTTCTATTTTTGTTTGTTATTTTTCTGTGTTATTTTTCCACTGCACTTTAACTCTTGATTTTGTAGAAAAAGTGGTCATACTTTTAAGTCAACTAATTCACCCCCTAGTTGTGATCTCATTCTTACAATTGCCACCAGAGCTATTTTTGAGTAAGATATTCTCAAATCTGATCCTACATCAAAGATGGCCTCAAGATCATTCATAGGAGAAGGCTCCAACATAAACCGACCTCCAAGCTTTGTTGGAGAATGTTATAACTTTTGGAAAATCAGAATGAGGATTTTCATAGAGTCTCAAGACTTGGACATATGGAATGCAATCGAAGAAGGACCATATGTACCATTCACGGTAGTCAACAGCACAAGGGAAATAAAGCCCAAATCTTCATGGAATGATGAAGATAAAAAGAAGGTGCAATACGATCTCAAGGCAAAGAACATCTTCACGTCAACACTTGGCATTGATGAATTCTTTAGAGTATCAAAATGCAAATCTGCGAAAGAAATGTGGGATACTCTAAAGACCACACACGAAGGAACCGATGAGGTAAAAAGGTTGAGATTGAATACTCTTTCCTAGGAATACGAGATGTTTCACATGAAGTTTGGAGAGAAAATTCTGGATCTCCAAAAGAGATTCACTCACCTTACAAATCATCTTATTGCACTTGGCAAAGTGTTGTCAAATAGTGATCTGAACTTAAAAGTTCTAAGATCACTCACCAGAGCATGGCAACCAAAGGTAACAGCCATTTCTGAAAAGAAAAGTTTATCGAAAATGTCATTGGCTGCTTTGTTTGTAAATTGTAGGAAATTTTTTACAACATATTGTTTCTTTTTTCCAGGTTTCATCCAGAACATCTCATACTCTTGGGAAAGAGTATTGATTCTGGAACGCTTCACTTCCTCAGTTCCCTCATGAGTGGTCTCTAAGGTATCTCACATTTCCTTTGCAGACTTACAAATAGATACCCTAAAGACCTCATCAATTCTTAAGGTTGAAGTAAAGATGTTTTTGGCTTTAAGGTCATATTGCACATTTTTCTTATCATCATCAGTCTAGATAGATTTAGGTTTTGATTCCCTCACACCATTGATTACAACGAAAGGTATATAGGGTCCTTCTTCAATCGTGTGCTAGATATCAAGATCTCGAGAGTCTATGAAGATTCTCATTCTGATCTTCTAGAAGTCATAACATTTTTCAATAAAACTTAGAGGGTGATTGATGTTGGAACCGTCTCCCAAAATGATTTAGAGGTCATATTAGAGTGTAGGATCTAGGGAGTATCTTACCCAACCTAAGCTCTAATGTCAATTGTAAGTATAAGATGAAAAACTAGGAGGGATGGGTGAATTAGTTTTCTGCACAATCAAGAATTTTTGCAACTTCGGAAAGATTAGAGTATAGTGCAGTGGAAAAATGTTGAAAAAAATCAAAGTACAAAAAATGAAAAATTAAAGAGCAGAGAAGAGATAGAGATATACCAGTTTTTATATTGGTTTACCTTCTTGTCCACTTGAAGGCTACGTCAAGTCCTCTTGTCACACAAGAAACTTTACTGATTTGATGAGTTGTAATTACAAATCTCACTCTGAGATTATGATTACAAAACACACTCACCACAATCTCACCACTTAGAAGAACAACTATTCTAAGTTTCTCTCTTCCCTTATCCACCACACCATATGGTGAAAAGTTTACAACAATTCTACAAAGAATGAAGAATATAACTATGGAACTATTGCTTAAATGATTTGGCAATTCTAAACTTGCAATCCTTATAGTCTTTCACTATAAATGATACACAAATATTGTTATTTGTAAGGACACGATTTTCATAACCCAAAAATTTTAAAACTTTATTCATGAAGTCAAGTGATTACTTTTGAAATATATTACTCAAACAATTTAGAAAACCTGATTGAATATACATATGAGTTCAATTCATCTGTTAGGTGCGGAAATAATCAATCGTTCACTTCATTAAAAACATGTCATTACACTTCCTTTTAATTACATAATTTATACAAATATCCTTTCCCCAAATTATTATCACAATCATTAATCCCATCTCATTACACCATTTAGAGGAGTTCAATTTCACAATAGAGTCACTACCACGTGGTTCTCATATTACCTACATAAATCAATTACATGATTCTCATATTACATGCATTAATCAAATACCACCTTGAATACATAAAGTAACTACTAAATCATGTACTCTTCTCAGCAATCATTCAATGCGATACAACCACAACATGAACTCAAATACATAACACATACAAGCAGAAACAGAAGGGAGTAAGAACCAACTACAGTGACCGCATCGTGGAATTACCTGGAGTAATATTATAAAAGTATTAAACCTATACAACGTCTAACATCGATCATATTAAACATATATCAATCAACACATTATACCACATAATGTTCATATATCCAATTAGCATGATTATCATCTCTCACTAAGAAAATTCATTCCAAATCATTACAACATACCATAGGATAGTCACTGCTTCATTTAGCACCTATTACAACTTACTTATATGATTTATCCAATTCAACCATTATCCTAATGCAACATACACATATATCTAAAATCATGCTACATAACTTGAGCCAAAGTTTGCTACATTGCTTGAGGCAAAGCTTACTACATCGCTTGAGCCAAAGCTTGCTACATCGCTTGAGCCAAAACTTGTTACATCGCTTGAGCCAAAGCTTGCTACATAACTTGAGGCAAAGTTTGCTACATTGCTTGAGCCAAAGCTTGCTACATTGCTTGAGTCAAAACTTGCTACATATCTTGAGCCAAAGTTGCTATACCATTTCGGTTAGCTAAAATATGTTATCTTTTTTAAAATCAAGCTACATAACTTGAGCCAAAGTTTGCTACATTGCTTGAGTCAAAGCTTGCTACATTGCTTGAGTCAAAGCTTGCTACATCGCTTGAGCCAAAGCTTGCTACATAACTTGAGTCAAAGTTTGCTACATCGCTTTAGGCAAAACTTGCTACATCGCTTTAGGCAAAACTTGCTACGTAACTTGAGCCAAAGTCGCTAACCAATCATGGTCGGCTAAAAATATGTTTTATTTTCATTGATCCACTACCAATTCACTCAAAACACAATCATTATCACAAACATCCACATTCCCACTTATAACAAATAAACAACTCATCGCTTCATCATTATTATAAACACACCCATATATGTTTATAACAAATGAACAACTCATCACTTCATCATTATTACAAACATACCCATATACGTTTATAACAAATAAGCGACTCACAACTTAGTCATTTTTATAAATAAACTCATATCCTTTTATCATAATAAACAACTCATAACATATTTATCATCATACAAACAATCGTTTACCGTTATCACAATATTATCACACATACACACCGTTAAAAATAGGACCATTTTTTATGACGGTATATTACCATAAATGAGTATTTCACTCTTAGAATGAAAGGGTTTTCATACACATCTATACTCATATTTATGGCTAATATCTCTTCATGAAAGATGAAAACTCTCAAATGGACCACAAACTTCCAAGAGAGTTTCTATTCGATAACATTCTCCGATTCTTGAGGGAAATTGAAGAAAATTACTCTAATGAAATACTCTAAGACCACTATGGTCTTCTCCGTCACCTTAGGTTGCGTAAGCTCCGTTGCTCCGCAAAAGAGCCACATCTCCCTTCATCTTCTCCAATCTCCATTGTTCCATTTTTCACCTCCAAGATTTCCCAAATGTGCCACCAAGAAGTAATAGAAAGAGGTTTTGATGAGTTTTGATGTTTAGTGGAGAGGAGAATGGTTTATTTGGGTGGAGCCGCCATTGGGAGAGAAAGTGGAGGAAAGAAAATGAAGATTAGGGTTTTTGAAACCCCTCTTTTACTTTTATAGATGTGCAGCCTCGCCCGGGCGAGAATGACTTGCTTGGGCGAGAATTTCGCAATTTTTCAGCTTTTCAACTCTGACGCTCTTGTCTGGACGCGAATTTCTCGTTCGGGTGAGAATCAGGCAATATGCTAAGGCTCCTCTCTAGCCTGGACGAAAATTCTAGCTCAAGCTAGAATTTGACAGCTTTTCCAGATTTCAATCTCACTCAAGCGACCACACCTTGCTTAAGCGAGGTCTCCGGGAAACTCATTAGAACACCGAGTCTCTCTCTCGGGCGAGGTCCTCTCTCTCAAACGAGGATTGCCCAATATATACTCCAACGCTCTACTTTTTCCAATCATTCCGAAAACGAAATTTGAGTTGTTACATTATTCCAAACACGACAATAATGGTAAGAACATGCTAATAATTCTAAAAATGTTAATATTTGAAAGGATTTATGAAAATATTCAACTTATTACATATTTTTCGATTAATTTATAAATTAAGTAAGTAATTATTTAATGCATATTTTCCAAAATTTTAAGGTTGAAATTTGAAAGAAATTGAAGAAAAGAGTGGCCAAGATGCATTAAAACAAAATGAACAAAACCAAAATGAAAGAAATCAAGAAAACCTTCATATAAGGGACAACCCCACATGAAGGGAATGTATTGGGTGTGTTGGCTGGATGTAACACCCCAAATTTATCCTCCTTGAAATTAGGTAACAGTCCTGAAGAATGGGGCATACTGCCAGATTCTCGCTTGAGCGAGAGGATCTCGCCCAAGCGAGAGGATAAGTGTTTTGAATTTGGAAATTCTGGGAGTCTCGCCCAAGCGAGGAATAGGTCGCTTGAGCAAGAGAATCTCGCCCAGGCGAGAGAGCCCGTGTCTGGAAATTTAAAATATTGTGGGTTTCTCGCCCAAGCGAGATATTCTCGCCCGGGCGAGAGTGCCCAACTATAAAAGAAAAGAAAGGGTTTCACAAATCCTAATCTTCATTCTCTTTTCTTCCCTTTCACTCCCAACGGCGGCTCCCCATGGATTCCGACTCTTTCCTCCACTAAACCTCAAATACACATCAAAACCTCTTCCTCTTGCTTCTTAATGGAACATTGGAGAGATTTGGAGATGAAAAAGCAACAATGGAGGTTGAAGGAGATGGAGGTAGATGGAGCTCTTTACGGATCCATGGAGCTTACGCAACCTAAGGTGAGGGAGAAGACCATTGTGGTCTTAGAGTAATTCATTAGAGTCATCATCTCCGATTTCCCTCAAGAATCGGAGCATATTAATGGATAGAAACTCTCTTGGGAGTTTGTGGTCCATGTGAGAGTCTTTATTTTACATGAGGATGTATTAGCCATAAAAGTGGAGATATATGTGTGGGGAAAACCGTTCATTTGAGTAAAACGCTATATGCTCATTTATGGTAATACACCGTCATTAAAGATGGTTCTAACGTTAATGTGTATATGATGAGTGATATTTTATGTGTGGCTTGTTTATGAATAATGATATGTTATGAATGGTTGATTTATTATAAACACATATGGGTGTGTTTGTAATAAGGATTGTGAGATGTGTGTTTAATGATCAAAGTAGAAATTGTTATGTCGTGTGATAATGATTGAGTATGAGTTGTTGATTTGTAAAGGTGGAAATGAGTATGTTTATCGAAGTGAATATGTTGTGAATCGCTTTATTGTTATAAATATGTATGGGTATGTTATGACAATGAAGGTGTTATGTGTTATTCCATGACGTTGGAACGATGTAATGCCTTGTGTTTATTCATGTATGACATTGAGTTGATATTTTGTGCTATGACGAACATGTGGTGTGAGAATAATGTGAATTATTCGACCTGCCCGATGTGGTATGTGGATTACTCGACCTGCCCGATGTGGTATGGGGAATTACTCGACCTGTCCGATGTGGTATGGGGATTACTCGACCTGCCCGATGTGGTATACTGATTACTCGACCTGCCTGATGTGGTATGGGGATTACTCGACCTGCCCGATGTGGTATGGGGAATTACTCGACCTGCCCGATGTGGTATGGGGATTACTCGACCTGACCGATGTGGTATGGGGATTACAAGATCTGCCCGATGTGGTATGGGGAATTACTCGACCTGTCCGATGTGGTATGGGGGAATTACTCGACCTGCCCGATGTGGTATGGAGAATTAACTAGACCTGCCTGATGTGGCATGGAGAATTAACTAGAGCTACCCGATGTGGTAGAGGATTATTCGTACGGTGCAGAATTGTTGAAAAATATTAAGGGTAAATTACTACGGAATGTGAATAATGTGAAAAGTGTATATTCAAAATGAAAATCATATGCATGCCATAGGATATATATTATGAGATATATATCTTATAGGTTGAATATGAATGATGAGAAATGAGTATATTTGGATGAATAAAATATGCACACTATAGCACATATATTATGGGATATATGTGTACTATAGGGTGAATATGTATAATATGAGATGAGTAAAATATGCACACTATAGAATATATATATTATGGGATGTATGTGTACTATAGGGTGAATATGAATAATATGTGATGAATAAATATGCACACTATAGAACACATATAGTATGAGATATATGTGTACTATAGGGTGAATATGGATAAAATGTGTTGATTGGTATATGTTTATCATGATTGATGTTAGATGTGTGGTTTTAATACTTTAATGTTATTACTCCATGTAAATCCACACTACGGCCGCCGTAGTTGGTTCTTACTCCCTCTGTCTTTCCTTGTATGTGTTGTGTATTTGAGTTCAAGTTGTGGCGGTAGCATATTGGACGTTTGCGGAGAAGAGAACATGGTAGAGTAGTGTTTTATGTGATTGACATGTTATATGAAAACGTTTGTAATATGAGAACCTTGTTGGTTTAATTCTTTTGTAACATGAGACTTCTCCTAAAGTGTAAAATGAAGTTGATTTAATATTTGTAATTAAAAGTGTATTTTGTTAAAGGGTAATTGTTTAGATTATGTATTTGAAAGGAAGTGCAATGACATGCTATTGAAAAGAAATGTATTTGGAATATTTTCGCCTTGTAATTTATAAATGTATTCACTCAAGTTTCCAAACCGTTCAAGTAATATCTTTCAAAAATAATCACTTCACTTTCATGAATAAAGTTTTAAAAAGAATTTTTGGTTTACGAAAATCGGGTCCTTACACTGGCATGATTGATAGCTGGAAGGTTAGGCAAGTACCATTGTACATACCATCCCACACTAGTCTTGTAATTCTTTTTGTACTTATCCTTGCACATATTTTCTATCTAGAATTCAGAGAGAATAAGAGTAGCAAAGGTGAGATTTGAGAGTTTGTTCTTAAATCTTCACCTGGAGCCTAATACATCTATGGTTGTATATCTAATTCTCTTGGATGAAATTGGAGTAACAATACTTAACTTTGTATCCAATTTGATTTGTTTATGCAAGTTATAAGCTTTGATTTTATTGATTTAATCCAAAAGTCGTAATGCTTATTTTAGATTAATCACCTAAAATATGATTTAAGATCCAAAATCTTTTGTTGAATGTTTCATCAAATGGAGCTAAGACCTAGGGATAAGCTTAGATCATTTGTCACAATAGCCTCCGGAAAAGGCAACTTGTTTTCAAGGTTACTCAATGTATGTGATGTTAAAATGAGAGGTTATGGACTCATTTCATAGAGTGCTAACTAATAGGGGTAATGTATTAAAAATCATCTTCTTGACTAGAGAACCAGGAGGAAGTTAAAAAATGATGTGTGGTGAAATCAAACATAAAACAATAACTTGCATATTCAATCATTTTGATATTGAAATATTAAAGAACTTTACTTTCCAATTCCAACAACTATTCTACTCTTGAATTGTATATAGTCAGTTTTATTTTACTTAAACTTGAATAAAACACAAAACAACTCATTATTGAATTTCTATTGCTGTTGATCTAAAACTAAAGTAAGACACATATTTCTATTGCAATTCCTTTGGTGTCGACATAACCCAATTCTACACTACAATTAAATCTTGAAAGGATTCGAGAGTAATTATAGTAAATAACAATTTCTTGTACATAAGTAAATTCTTTTTGTTTATTGAACCGAAATTCAATGCTAGAATTTTCCTTTAAAAAATAACAATCCAAATCCTTTGAGTCTATACACCGCATCGTTTATAACTCACATGGGTAAGACATCCAAAGATACACATATTTAATATATTATGCACTACAAGCTTTGCCATGAAGCTTGCTAGCAAGTTAGCTTTGCAAATTTTTTTGAAACATTCCACCAATTGTTTGATAACTCAAACTCCAAAATGCACCCAATAATAGCTTTCTATTATACATAGTGGTGCCCACCCCTAGACAATTTAAGAACCTTTCTCCCTATACCCTAGTTCCCATGCAAGATTGGAACCCTATTTCTAACATCTATCTTCTTCTTTTTTTTGGATAATTTATGTTAGACGTTGTGACAGAGTTGTATCTTATAAAATTGAACTACACGAAGATAATGTCAAATTTTAGTTTAACTAGTTTGATAAAATAATCAACAAAGAGATGATGGGACAAACAATTAAGGGAAAAAGAAAAATCCTATTGAGAAAACTCAAAGTATGTTTGTGAATTAGGAAGCCTTATAATTTTATTCTATGATGATGAATAACATATAAGCAACCGAACATATATACTAGAATCAAAAGAAGAACAGGAAGGAAGAATAAGGTAGAATCGAGTAAAAATCACATGACTTATGGAAATCAACATGTTAAGTAGAAGGGCAAGAAGATAAAATGTTAAATTAACTAAAACTTTAGGAAAATAACCTGTCACCTTATAAAATCGAGCAAACAAGACTTTTCCCTCTAAAATTAGGGTTAAATTCGCTACCAAACATGTAGCGGGTCGTGATGTGCTATTTGACGCACGACATGCACTATGACCAACTACACAACTATCCATTGTAGCACTATAGTGCGCTATTGACTCTATAGAGTATCCCTAGACCCCAGTAAGCATGAGCATGTACTAGATCGTCTATTTTATTACACGAGTGACCCTTTGTATTAAAAAATAAAAATAAAAATACCATGCCAGCAAAGCATGATCTAAATATATTCCAAACCCGGACCCGTTTTTTCTCCTACCATCAGAAATCAGAAAGAAAGCCGTCACAGAACACAGAATAGGTACGCTATCTTTCTTTGTATTTTTCCCCAATATTCCTTTTGCTTCGTTTCTCAGAAATTCTCCTATAAAATTTTCCTTATCTTTCGCGATTGCATCTTAATCTGTAACAATCAAAGGAATATTGGAATAACCACTTTCGAATCTATGCAATTAACATAACTTTCGACCTATTAGGGTTTTTAATATAATTCGAGGTTTCATATTTGTTAATGGAAGCTGAGTGTTGTTGATTTTTAACTGTTTTAATGTTATTTGTATTAGTAGTTGGATTAATTAGGTTTTTGTTAAGTGATTTTTGAATTTTTTCAAGCTAGGGTTGATGGCTGACCGAAGTTTAGCTGTTGTGAAACCGATTTGGATGAAGCAAGCCGAGGAGGCGAAGCTGAAGAGCGAGGCTGAGAAAGCTGCTGCTGCGAAAGCTGCTTTTGAGGCTACATTCAAGGATTTGGAGAAGAATCACGAAAAGGGGCCTGTTCAATCAGATAGTGAATCCGAAGAGTATGAGGATTTGGCTAAGAAACCAATTGGGCCAGTGGATCCTGCAAAGTGTGCTGCAGCTGGTACTGGCATAGCAGGCGGTTCGGCTGGTGCTCCATCATCGTTTACGGTGGTGACTAAGGACGCTGATGAGAGAAAGGTTTTAACCGGGGGTGCGCAGATTAAGGTGAAGGTTATGCCGGGGTTGGGTGTTGGAGGGTCAGAGCAAGAAGGTATTGTGAAGGATATGGGTGATGGGACTTATACTATTACTTATGTGGTGCCCAAGAGAGGGAATTATATGGTCAGTGTTGAGTGTAATGGCAAGCCAATTATGGGTAGTCCGTTCCCGGTGTTTTTCAGTGCAGGTATTCATCATTATTCCATTGTAATGCTCTCTTCTTAATGTTTTACATGTAATGCTTTTCAGGATATGTTTGGATTGTTGGAAATGGATGGAATTTAGTTGGAAGGGAATGAAATGATACCAAATTCCACTGTTTGGTTTCTTTATAAGAGAACAGAAAACAGAGTGTTTTAGAGAAAATGATGAATCAGAAACTTCTCGTCCATTCAACTGAATTGGTTCAGATTAGGTATTTATACATTGTTGTCCGAGAGTCTAGCTAGCTAGCGCAGCTGGAAATGAAGAGTACAAACTAGAAAGGACTAGAGAGGGATATTAAGTTGAATCCCCCCCTCGATTTTGCATCTCAAGATTTACTAAAATTCAGCCTTTTCATTCTTGAAACCTTGCTATGCTGCACACAACTTGTCCACTTAAAGACAACCTTATTGCTGCACATATTTCTCTCTTTTGATTTGTAATCATCTTCATGGTGATCGATTTTCAATACTTTGATTTGTTTTGTTGCAGGCAGTAGTAGTGGAGGGCTGCTGGGTTTAGCTCCGGCATCTACATTTCCAAATCTGGTTAATCAAAATCAAACCACTATGCCCAACATGCCAAATTACTCTGGGTCTGTCTCAGGGGCATTCCCAGGATTATTGGGAATGATTCCAGGGATTCTTGCCGGGCCTTCTGGGGGTGCTACTTTGCCAGGATTTGGGGCCTCACTAGGGGAAATTTGTCGCGACTACCTTAATGGGCACTGTGCAAAAGTTGATTGTAAGCTGAATCATCCACAACATAATTTGCTAATGGCTGCCTTAGCTGCGACAACCTCAATGGGAACACTTAGCCAAGCTCCTATGGCGCCGTCTGCTGCTGCAATGGCTGCTGCTCAGGCAATAGTTGCTGCTCAAGCCCTTCAAGCGCATGCAGCTCAGTCAGCAAGAGATTCTGCTGGTATGCTGTGTGCTATATTAATTTTGTTTTGTATTGGTGGTCTGTTTTTTATTAGCCAGCTCTTTTATGACAAATGCTTTCTCTTGTTGATTATGTGCTATGTATGGTCATCAATTTTGTTGCTGTTTCTTTCTTTTCTTTCATTTTAATTTCCTGATTTTTTTTTATTATTTTGCTACCTCAAACAGCTTCACCGGATAAAGCTAGTAGGGATGATGCATTGAAGAAAACACTTCAAATTAGCAATCTTAGTCCACTTCTCACTGTAGAACAGCTAAAGCAGCTCTTTGGTTTCTGTGGCACTGTTATTGAATGTACAATCACTGATTCGAAGCATTTTGCTTATATAGAATACTCAAAACCTGAAGAGGCAACTGCTGCTCTGGCATTAAATAACATAGATGTTGGGGGGCGCCCTTTGAATGTTGAAATGGCAAAATCACTCCCACAGAAACCATCTCATGCTAATTCTTCATCGTCAATTCCTTTGATGATGCAGCAAGCTGTTGCAATGCAACAAATGCAATTCCAGCAAGCTCTTCTTATGCAACAAACTATGAATGCACAGCAGGCTGCTAACAGAGCTGCAACTATGAAATCTGCTACAGACTTAGCAGCAGCGCGGGCTGCAGAGATAAGTAAGAAATTGAAAGCTGATGGAGTTGAAATTGAAGAGAAAGAGACAAAAGAGAAATCCAGGTTTGTCTACTTATCAATTGTTATGCGAACAATGTATTGCACTTGTTATTTGTTTATTTTCAAGCAAAATGCAGTTCCTGTATTTCTATCTAGAATCGGTGGAGTTATTCGGTGTATAGAAGATAAGAGTCCATTAAGATTAATTAAGGAAAGAATATTTGGGATGGCTGTATTACTTATTATGTGAGACAAATAGGCATTTCCAATTTGCAAAAAATGAACAAATTATTGGTGACCTGGCAGTTGGCAACCACTGATCATTTTTTTTTCCATATAAAATTGTGACAAAATGTTATAATTTTTTTTGTTAATATTTTTTTATCCTTCATTATTATGTGCACCTTTTCATTACCAAGGTGTCTCCCTCCATTTTTAAATTTTGTTTTGCACTTGCAGATCACCTTCTCCCCCTCGTGGCAGATCTCATTCAAAGTCTAGATCTCCTGTCAATTACAGGAGAAAGAGGAGGTCTCGCTCCTACTCACCTCCTCGCTATGCTAAGGATCGTCGTTCCAGGTCCCCATTGAGGTTCCATCATCATTCTAGCTATGAAAGGGAACGACGATCCTATAGAGACATTAGGGAGCATAATGATAGAAACAGAAGACGCGATTCATATAGATCGTATGATCATCATTCATTTTCTTCTAGAAGAAACAGGAGTAGGAGTGTGAGCCCTCATACAAGAAAATCAAATCGAACTGAGTCTGTTTCTCCAAAGCGTCGCAGAGAATGTTCACCTCATAGGGGAAGGAAACCGTCACGTGCTGATTCTGGCTCTCCAGGTCATCAGAGAGGAAGTAGGTCATCTCCAAAGAATGATGAAAGCAAATTAAGAAACAGAAGACGTTCAAGGTCTAGATCTTCAGATGATAAGCTTCACTCTTTTGACAAAAGTGAAGAAGCCTTGCGTGGAAGGTCTAAACATAGAGAGAGAAGGCGGTCAAGGTCAGTATCTGTGGAAGAGAAGCCTCACAGAAAGAGCCGATCATCCCCAAGAAGAGTTGACGAAAGTAGATCAAGGCACAAGAAGCGGTCCAGGTCAAAATCGGTGGATGATAAGCACCATTTTCCCGAGAAATTGGATGAAAATAGAAACAGAAAGCATAGTGATAAAAGGCACTCCAGGTCAAGATCTACAGAAGATAGAGATCACACTGATGAAAGAGAGGGTGAAATAAAAAATGAAAAGGCAAAGCATTACAATACTAAAAGGACCAGATCAAAATCCGTTGAAGGGAGGCATCATTCTAGAGATAAATCTGGTGAAAATAAGGAAAAGAAATCTAAGCACCGTGAACGAAGGCGTTCGAAGTCCATATCCTTGGAAGACAGGCATAATGAAGGAGCATCCCATAGAAATTTGGATAGGAGCAATTCTGAACAGAGGCCATTCAGCCCAAAGTCCCCTGAGGACAAGCATCACTCCAGTGATAAATATGGAAGTAGAGATGAAAGATCAGGGCATCGAGAGAAAGCCCCTTCTAAGTCGAAATTAAAAAATCATAAGGAATGTGATGGGAGTGGGCTCTCCCCAAGAAATTTCAAGGAGTTTGAATCACACGGAATTGCACAATCTGGTTCTGCAAAAGGTAAGCATCAATTGAGTGATGGTGAAAATGCTACTTGCGAAGAACATTCAGAACTTCATGAAGATGCCATGCAGGAACGAATTATAAACGTGAAGAGTTCAACCAACATGAATAATAATGGGATTTTTTCAGTGAATGAAAAGTGCAACTCAGAAGGGTTAACTGAAAATGGAGGAGCTGATGATAATACAGGTATGGCAAGGCCTATTGTCAAGCATTGACATTAATTATGTTCGGTGAGATACATTAATCTAAGAATTTTCCTTTTTCCTTTATACAGAGTGGATGCCCGTGGAAGAAGTGGGAAATGGAAAATATTAAGCCCGTCCTGCTTGGTAAGGACTTAAAATGTAGAACAGCTTTGGTTATGCACTCTTTTGAGATTATTGAAGTTTACTTTTTTTGTTTACAGGTCATTAAAGCTTTGGTTACTTTCCATGCTTTACAGGAGCGATGATTTAAATGGTTCTAAGATTCAACTGGCTTTTGACAATGCTAACAATATAGCTTTGAGTATAGATTCCTGTTATTTCTTCTTGAATCAGAATAAGTACTTGCAAGATGAGGATAAACAAAGTTGCCCTACTCATAAATGTTGATCAGTGAAGCTGTGTCACCCAAGGCTGATATGATTTCATGAACAAGTTCTTTCTAGGGAATAGACTGTTTCTTTTTAGGAGAAGCGGAATTCTCAAAGGATGCTTCCACTATTTGATTTGGCCCCAGAACTTGTCTATTGGCTTATGAACATCTTCGATTGTTTATTTCATTTTGCAGGTCGGGTTGGACCAAGATGAGACATAGTGTCCCTGAGGTGTTGATGTGGCTTAAGGTTTCAAGAAGTTTTCTGATTTTATCATGATCAACCATGCAGCACTTGTGTCATGGTTCTTTTACTGCTTGATTGATGTATGTTGGAATGTTATTTTAAACATACTATTCTTCTTTTTATAAACGTAATTGTGTTTTGTGATGTTTGGATCTTGATATTTACATTAAACCTGATAGAGTCTGAATGTTTGTTTTCCAGTCCTTCAGAAATTAGGATAGGGAGTAGGGACAAACCCTTTTAACCACTGTCCTGATTATATGTACCTAAATCTTTTTGGGTCAAGGCTAGCAAGAATGTTGTCTTAAACCGAACCTTCTACAATGATATTTTTAGTTCACCCGTCTTGTATGTGTTATATCTAGATTCTATACATTTCAGGGAGTTTTGTTTGTATGATCATGTTAAGTTACAAGCATCATACATTGATGTGGTCAACCATAGGTTCCCATTCATTTTCTCATGTTTGATGGTATGGTGGGGCATGTTA
This sequence comes from Lupinus albus, assembly GCA_009771035.1. Lineage (NCBI taxonomy): Eukaryota > Viridiplantae > Streptophyta > Magnoliopsida > Fabales > Fabaceae > Lupinus > Lupinus albus. Next base: position 7,212,051 of record CM020010.1, read on the forward strand.
TACCCAAAACAAATGCAGGTTATTCACATTGAAATCATTTGGAGCTTTGAGATACAGTTTTGCAAGGTTGAATTTCTCTTGTGTAAATGAAGGTATGCTGTCAGATTCTGATGCTCTATGGTTTAGAGCATATATAATTTTAATCCAGTGTTGAGAGGAATGAGAGGTGCTTAATATTGTATAATGTAGGAGTTCATTTGCCATTTTTTAATCATCTGGTGTCTTATATTGGCCTAAGATTTTTTTTCTTTTTTTTCTTTTTTTTCTTTTTTTTTTGCCTTTTTCTTTTCTTTTTTTTCTCTCGAGAAATTGTCATGGTTAGGTAAAGCTTCACTGTAAGGTCAAGTGAACTTGGATGTTGCTGCAATGAGTTATACATCATGTTGCGTTTGAGCAAATTGGCCAAGTTACAGTTTTTACTTAAGTAAATGATGAAAAGCAAATGTTGATTTCAACAGGTAATTCTTCATGAAACTGCTGGGTTGTTCCTCGATTTCTGTAGGACCTCCTATATAACATTTGTTTCTATAGTTGCCGTGCTGTTAACTCATTCTTGTTACCTTGGTCCGTGCTTCATTTAGTTTTTCTAGGGGATATCAACAAATATTTCTATGTTTCACTCATGAAGTTATATACAGATTGACTGATTTTCAGTGTCGTCTTAATGATTGTTGAGTTTTCAATTTGTTTTGATATCATGTCATGGAACAAGGATTTTGGTTTTGGAAAGATGAGCTTGTTGGTTGTTGCTGAGAAAGATTACAGAGAACTTGGTTTTGCAATTGTTTTAGGGTCTTTATGAGTTGAGTTTTAGAGGGGAAGAAAAAGGAAAATGTGAAGTTTCCATCTCAAAACTAATTGGCAATGAGATGAGGAACCCAACATGTATTTAAACCATTCCCGAGACAATGAGGTAGGCGATGTGAGACTTACTTTCCAACATAAAGCTTCAAAATCATTTCACAAGTGTATTTTTCATCCATTAATTTCCAAAAAAAACGGACTCTTAAAAGACAAATGGGTTGTTTGTGTCATCTAAAAGCTTTTTTTTTCCTGTTCTCTTTTCCTTTACCCCTCTAGTTTCCCCCTTCTTCTGGTTAGGGTAAAGCTGTTGATACAATGATCTTTTGATAGGCCACACCTGAAATGAATCTATTCTTCAGATGGTTGTCTGAAGTTTTTTAGAGTTCTTTTTGGCGTTCTAGTTTTCATATATTTTGGGGTTGAATTTTTCTATAATATGTTTTTCCTTTGCATCAACTGGCCCAGCCACACAAATGCAGCATGCAATTGTATTGCCTTGTCATGTTGCCTCTTAGATCAGGGTTTTTACCAAAGAATTTTTCTGTTCTTGGTCTGGTAGTTTAACACAAGAAAAATATGTAGCTTTTTTAATTTATCGTCTACTAGTACAAGTACTATAGTCCATTAAAAGGATGGTAAAATTCATTCTCAACAAGGACACCATTGGTGCAAAAAAAAAAAATTAAAAACATTCTTAGTATCAGCTTATCAAAAACCTTGTTAACTGTTGTTTTCCAATCCTATGTAACTGGAATTATGGTAGTTTAAATAGGTAATTGTTTAAAAGTATTGACAATGGATTGGTCATTGAAAACGCACTTTCTTTTGGCACTGTAGGGATGCATTTTATACATTGTTTTATGTATGTTATTTTGATTTAACAATAGTTATAAACAAATCAAGAAAAATATAAAACTTTTTTATAGTAGTATAGTATTTAGTACGTATACATATTATATTAGTTTGGTGATAACATATTAACATTAAATTTTTAATATGCATATTTGTAATTTAATTTAGGCTTTAAGATATGAATGTGTTGTGGATTGTTATGAGTTTACTTTAGTCTTTCGTGATAAACTCTGTTAGCCTACTTTGGCAATGCTAAGACAACATATAACACATTATCGAATTGTTGTCTATTCAAATTTCATCATGTGCAAGTCATCCTGTTCCTAGTTTAGCTTTACTTTTTCTCTATATAATTTGATCCTAAAAGTAAAAATCCAAAGTAATTCACAAAGATCACAAATGGGATTAAAATGAGGATTTAAGTGTCTCAAAAGCTAGCCGTACAAATATTAAAAATGATTAATTTAATTAACATTTGAGATCTTTGGAGCAATTCCGACTTTTCTAATTTCCAATGGGCTAAATTGGAACGAGTAAAATTTTTGAGGGATCATATGGCAATATGTGTCTTTATTCTTACCATTTTTTTTATCAATTATAAAGATTATCGAATGTTATCCCACTTATTCTACAATGTTGAAGACATAAACCTCCATTCCCAAATAATTAGACAATCTAATCTAGGATTAATGGTCTCAATTACATCTTCCTTGATTTGAATAAACTCATTAAATTTAAAATTATTAATGTATTATCAATTGTAATGATTTGGTTTCAACAATTCATCCTAAACCATGTATTACGAGTTAATTGACGGTTGATATCATTCTTCTTCATGTATCACTTTTTAGTTCAATAATTGAATTTATAATTATAAGAGAAAGGTACTTTATTTATTTATATATATATATATATACCTTTCTTTTTCTTGTTTTGGTTGAACTATTTGCTTTATTTTTCTTGACTTCGGTGTTTTTATTAATAGGAATGTGGAGAAAATCAATAAAGAATTTGCCAATAAATGGGATATTAAAGTGAAAGAAGAATCAACAAACATAAGTCTAATCAATTCCAATAACCTTTAAAAGTATCCGATAATAAAAATCATGTAAATCAGCAACCCTTATATATGTAGTGACTCTTATTTACATTTTGTAACCTGAAAAGAATCAATTGATATGTTATTAGTAAGGAGCAATTCTTTATGCAGAAATAGCTCTTCCTAATTTTCCACATAGACGAGACTCTATTAAAAGTGTATGTGTTAATGCTACAGATGAGTAGGATGCAGTCTTATCTGCTCATCCGATTTGGGCCGGTCATAATCGTGGCCTAATATGTCGGGTTTCATTAGATGTAGGGATAAGTTCATTTTCAAAACTTAGATCTAATCAATATTTAGGTTCGCGTAAGGGACCAGCATGAACCAATCTGTCTCATGATCATTCATTCATCATGTTTGCATGTATTTATTCAATTGTATATAGGGTAATTTTTACATCATATATATAAACACAAGTCCAAATGGTATAAAAGACAACATGTATTCATTATTTTTTGTTCACTATCAAATTGCATCAATAATTTTGAAGAGTTGTTTAAATCACTCGTATACTATATTGTAACTAACCAACATAATAAATAAGCATTGACTCTTATACTATTTGGACTTGTCTTTAAAATATATCACATTTTGTTTAACTTAATTACACTCGTAATCATTTTTTGTTTAAGAAATTACACTAATCTCTCCTGCAGGGATAAACCGTGTAATGTATGTATATAATTAGGAGTGATTAGTGTAGATTTAGAAAAATGAATGATGATTTATGTAATATCACTAAAACTCACAGAGTGTCAATGTAATTTATTCTTAATGTTATGCTTCTCTTTAAATAGTGTCAGATTAAATGTAAGAAACAAATAGTCAAATAAAAGGTTTAATAGTTTTTTTTGGAACTAATCTCTTTCAGGGTTTGTGATTGTGTTAAGTGCCCATTTGATTTATAATTAACATGTAATTTTATTGCACTTTGCAACTTAATCAACTTAAATTGTTGGAAAAATACTAATAAATGATTAAATATTTGTTTTATTGGCTAAGTGTTACTCCTAAGTGATTTTGTAGGCTTAAACTGGACAAAAGGCCAGTAAATTCCAAGTTTTCTGACTGGACCAAGCCACTCTCAACACACAGATCACGCTCAGCGAATTGGACAACATCTAATAGCTACGCTCACTACTAGATCCACACTCAGTGCAAGAGAAGACACGTTCAGTGCAAATTCTGCGTTGAATGTCTAAATTTGAGGAATTCATCAATTAACCCCTACCTGAAATACGCTCAGTGCAACCTCCATGCTAATCATTGTGGGTGGTGCGCTAAGCGTAGCATGTCATGCTTAGCGCAACCTGGTGCGTCCAATAGTCGCACCCAACCAGCTGGATCCCATGCTTAACGCATTAATCGTGATGAGTACAGAAACTAACCTCTGAATAATATTTATAGGCATCTAGAACACTTCATTTGACACACTATTACTTCTTCAAATTGTAATCTTCTTGTAAACTATATTTTAGAGAGTTTAACACTTAGTTTATTGAAACTAAGTGTGAAAATCATATGTGATAATCGTTACTCGGTTGTGCGTGGTTCTACCATCCCATGATTGTATTATCTCTATCATTCTTACATTGTGTGGATATGAGTAGCTAAACAACCTTTAGTTGGGGTTGAATGTAACACAAACTTGATGTAACCATTCTTGATTCAATAATATTCCATGATCAACTTTTAATACATGCTAAAAGTATTGATCAACTTTTGCATGAACTTATAATATTTGCTTTAGTATTTTTGTATTGTTTTGAACTTACATTACTCAAGAAATATTGCATTTCCTGGACATAGACTTGTTTTATTTGCCATTGCTTGCATGTCACTTTTTGGTATCTAGACATAGAACTAATATTGTGATTTCATAACTTCAAACTGAATAATATGTGTTACTAGACATGGAGATGTGTTTTGTAACACCTCAGTCCTCACATGCGACCATCCCGACCCATGAATACACCGAGCGTGTTATCCAACAGTTTCAATACGCTTGCAGTATTTTATTCCCCACAAAGGGAGCCTTCCGTGACTCGAATCGTGCCCTCAGGTACAAAAAATCACTATTACCATGTGTCGAGAACAATAAATAGTTGAAAGACTATAATTTAAACAATTCCCGATGGAGAACGATAAAATTACTTTCTATATTTATTTGCGACACTGAATGGTTAGCAAAATTATGTGCTGGAGAATTGCATCTCAGTTACTAGTATAACATTTGTTACTGCTTCTCTGTGTTTTTTTTATCTTGCCCTCCTTTAGCGTTATTCAAAGAATATAATCAGAGAATAGCATAGAGTTTTATCCTATTTCACATAATAATGAGATTTTTCACAATCTACAACTGATTATACGACAAATATCATCTGTCCCACTTTATGTTCTGAGCCAATCAAAATGCTGATTTTTATTACTTTTTTATTTTTTATTTTATTCATATAGCAGCATTGTGATTGACCGGGATAGAGATTGGGAAGGAGAATGTGTTACAACTTATTGCATCTCCATGGCCACTTTCTTTCCATGGTTACAACTTATTGTTTTTGGGCCATATTTTACTTAAGCCCATTTTCTTCTTTCCGTTTCAGTTTGGTTCTTTATGTTTTTTTTAGTTAACTGTTTTTCTGTTTTAGTCCTTCAGTTTAGTTACAGTGGTTAGGGGCCTTTCCCATTTTAGGCTTCTCCATAAATATAGTTTTCCTGCCATAGGGAAACTCACTTGTTCAAATATTTTCTTCAATAATACACGCATTTTTCTTTTCTCCTTCTGTTTAAAACTTTACATGGTATCACAAAACATTTTTTTTCTTTCCTCCAAACATGGTTTCTTCTCCTCTTGATTACAACATCAACCCCTCCAACCCCTTCTTCCTCAACTCAAATGAGAACCATGCCCTCATTCTTGTTACCCCTCCCTTAAACGGTAAAAACTACCATGAATGGGCACATATATTCAAGCTAGCTCTTGAATCTAAAAACAAACTTGGATTCATCGATGGCTCTCTAACGCTTCCGCTCTCAACAGATCCTATACATGCTACATGGAAACGCTGCAACACGATGGTGCTTTTTTGGATCCATCATTCCACCGACAACTCTATTGTAAAATTCATTCTTTGGCTGGATTTTGTTGCTGACGCATGGAAAGATTTGCACGACAGGTATTCCTAAGGTGATTTATTTCGCATTGGTGATCTTCTTGAAGAATTCTATCACCTAAACCAAGGCGCCTTCTCCGTTTCTGAATTTTTCACCCAATTAAAGTCTTTATGGGATGAAATTGAAAACTATCGCCCTGCCAAGAATTGCACATGTGATGCTCTTCCCTCTATAACACAATATAAACAGAAAGACTACATCATTCGTTTTCTCAAAGGCTTTAATGAAACATACTCAACTGTCCGCTCCCAGATTATGTGCCTTGAACCCCTTCCTCCTATGACCAAAGTTTTCTCTATGGTCATCCAACAAGAAAGGCAATTCCACAATCCTATCCCTCTTCCTTTCGAAAATGACACCAAGATTCTATCCATTGACTCCAAACCAGATAATAAGCAACAAATCACCAACTTCAACAACTCCAATTTCAGACCACGAGGGGGCTCATCATTTCGAGGCAGAGGAGGCAGATCAGGTGATAGGAATCTAGGATCAAAGTTATGTACTTACTGCGAAAGGACAAATCACACCATTGATACATGCTTCATGAAGCATGGCTACCCTCCTGGCTACCAAAACAACAGACCCAACATAATGGCTAACCATATAAATACTCTCCCTTTGGACAACCACTCAATCTCAAGCACTCAACAACAACTCATCAACCAAGACAGACCCTTCACACAAGAACAAGTCCAAGGGATCTTGGACCTTCTCCAACAATCTAAAGCTGAGCCCTGCCACACTGCAAATTCGGCAGTAGCAACAGGCCTACAAGATGCAGGTAATATCCCTTCTCAATGGCTCCTGGAGCCACAAACCACATTTCTTGTCACATTAGCAATTATACAAAGTTTCGTTGCTATAACACCTATTTCCATCATCCTTCCAAATGGTGCTAAAGTCTCAACTTCCACTGCTGGCATTGTCTAGCTAACCCCTTCTATCACTTTACATCATGTTCTTTATGTGCCTCATTTTACAATCAATTATGTCACTCAAATAACTAAACATCTTAATTGTCATCTTATGATTTCTCTAACTAAATGTCTTATTTTGCAGAACCATACAAGGAGGATGATTGGTTCAGCTAGGCTCCACAATGGACTTTTTGTGATGAACCTGCCATCCTCACCCTATGCAATGCCAAATCCTTCACATTTTACTACTTTTGTTGCTTCTTTACATATTCTTATGCAAACTTTATGGCATATGCGCCTTGGTAATCCCTCTGACACTATTATGAATTTGCTTAATAAATAATTCCATTTTACTACTCATAGATATACTTCTTTTATGCCTTATTATTTATGTCATCTAGCAAAGCAAAGAAAACTTCCTTTTTCACACAGTAACAACAAAAGCACACACCCTTTTCAACTATTACATGCTGATTTATGGGGCCCTTATGCTGTTCCTTCTTCTTTTGGGCACAAATATTTATTGACTTTAGCGGATGATTTTAGTAGATTTAGTTGGGTTATACTGTTACATTCCAAGACTGCCACTAGAAAACACCTCATTTATTTCATTTCCTATATTGAAACATAGTTCAATTCTAAACTTCAATGTTTAAGAAGTGATAATGGAGTGGAATTCCTCATGAATGATTTCCTTGCCTCAAAGGGAATCCTTCATCAAAGGACGTGTGTTGAAACTCCACAACAAAATGGAGTTGTGGAACGGAAACACCAACACATTCTCAATGTAGCTAGAGCCATTTTTCTACAAGCTCATTTACCTCAATCTTTTTGGAATTTTGCCATTCAACATGCCATCCATCTCATTAATAGATTACCTACACCATTCCTCAACAATAACAGCCCTTACCAGACTCTACATAACTCTGTCCCATCCATAGACCACCTAAAAACATTTGGATGCCTTGCTTATGCAACAACACTGCAATCACACAGAATTAAATTCATACACAAAGCCCGTAAATCTGTTTTCTTGGGCTTCCAAGATGGTACCAAAGGCTATATCCTATATGATCTTTCTTCTCATTCCTTCTATGTTTCACGTATTGTTCACTTTTATGAAAATCTTTTTCCTTTTCATTCCATTTCCATCCCTACATCACCTTCTACCCACCAACCATACAAGCTGTCTACAAACTTAACCACTGTTCTGTTAGACAACCACACACCCCCTACAACTGCTCCACCCTCTAACCAACCTCAACCACAAGCCTCTATTGTTCCTAGTCCTCCCCCTATAAGACACTCCTTAAGGCTTAGAAGACAACCCTCACTGCAATCTCATTCATAAATCAAATTATGCTACTCCCTCTGCTACTCCATACCCATTATCTTCAGTTTTAACCTATGATCACTACTCTACCAACTACAAGCACTTCTGCCTCAATCTTTCCACCCAAACAGAACCCACATCCTATAAACAAGCATCTCAATTTCCTGAATGGCAGCAAGCCATGCAACAAGAACTTCAAGCTCTTATGCTCAATCATACTTGGACTCTTGAGCCTCTACCTGCTAATAAACCTCTTGTTGGATGTAAATGGGTTTACAAGATCAAATACAAAGCTGGTGGTTCCTTAGATCGATACAAAGCAAGGCTAGTTGCTAAGGGTTATACACAATTAGAATGGGTAGACTATTTTGAAACATTCTCCCCTGTTGTCAAGATCACAACAGTGAGGGTTATTCTAGCCTTAGCTGCTGCAAACTCATGGTTTTTAGAACAATTAGACATCAATAATGCGTTTCTCCATGGAGATCTACATGAAGTTGTATACATGAAACCCCCTCCTAGATTAAACCTCTCCAATCCTTCTCTTGTATGCAAGCTGCATAAATCCTTATATGGCCTTAAGCAGGCAAGCCGCGAGTGGCACCACACCCTGTCAACCAAACTTATCTCCTTAGGATATAAGCATTCCCACGCTGACCAGGCCTTATTCACTAGATGTTCTAACTCTTCCTTTACTGCTATTTTAGTTTATGTTGATGATTTAATTCTTGCAGGAAATGACATTGCTCAAATTAATTCTGTCAAATAGATTCTTGATCAATCTTACAAGATCAAAGACTTAGGTTCTTTGCGATATTTTCTGGGTCTTGAAATTGCAAGATCAAGCTTGGGGATTCACCTTAACCAAATAAAATACACTCTATCCCTTCTTGAAGACAGTGGTTCTCTGGCTGCAAAACCTTCAACTACAACCTTTGATGCAGGCACCAAACTACAAATGGAACAAGGAATTCCCTATCACGACCCTTCATCCTATAGACGCCTTGTAGGGCGCCTAATTTATCTCAATCTCCAAACTCGACATATCTTATGCGGTTCAACAACTCAGCCTATATATGGCTCGACCAATGGACACTCATTATAAAACCGCCTTAAAGCTTCTTCGTTATCTCAAAAATTCTCCCACTCAAGGCCTTTTTTTCTCTTCTGTTAACTCTAATATTACTGTAAAAGCTTTTGCAGATTCCGACTGGGCATCCTACCTTGATTCCAGACGTTCAATCAGTGGCTTATGCATTTTTTTGGGCTCCTCCCTCATTTCTTGGAAAACGAAAAAGCAAACCACAGTTAGTCGATCATCCACTGAGGCAGAATACCGAGCTCTAGCAACTTTGGCATGCGAAATTCAATGGCTACACTACCTTCTTCAGGACCTCAACCATACCCACAGCTCCAATTTCAGTTTATTGCGACAATCACTCAGCTATTCATCTTACGCACAATCCTGTCTTTCATGAGCGCACCAAACACATTGAGATTGATTGCCATGTAGTTCGGGAAAAGATTCAACGAGGACTCATACATCTGATGCCTATTCCTTCTTCAGATCAGTTGGCCGATGCGTTTACCAAACCATTGCATCCAAAACCCTTCAACAATTTCATACGCAAGTTAGGACTTTGTTCTCTACATAGTCCAATTTGAGGGGGGCTGTTACAACTTATTGCATGTCCATGGCCACTTTCTTTCCGTGGTTACCTTCGTGGAGAAGATGAAGTCTCTTCGGGCTCCTTTCTTTTTTGCTTTCTTTTTATTGTTTTTGGGCCGTTTTTTACTTAAGCCCATTTTCTTATTTCCGTTTCAGTTTGGTTCTTTCTGTTTTTTTAGTTAACCGTTTTTCTGTTTTAGTCCTTCAGTTTAGTTATAGTGGTTAGGGGCCTTTCCCCTTTTAGGCTTCTCTATAAATATAGTTTTCCTGCCATAGGGAAACTTACTTGTTCAAATATTTTCTTCAATAATACACGCATTTTTATTTTCTCCTTTTGTTTAAAACTTTACAAAATGAGACATGTAATCTATGTCTCTGATTATATATACAAGACACGTCCCAACACGTGTTCACACCAAGTAGACGTGTTTGGACCCAACTTCTTTAAACTAAATTAAAACACTAATTATTCTTTGAACATAGTCTCTAATAGGTTTCTAAACAAACAAAGAAAGTTAGATTTTATCTTAAATTGGTCCCCTCTATATATAGTATATAATAATGGTAGTCTAAAAATCTAAATCATAATTTTGACTCATCTAAAAATTTAGGTTGTCTTGTAAGTATATTTAAAAGTTTATTAGCTATGATAAGGTACCATGCTTACTTTTAAATATATCTATAAAATACTAAATATATACATAAAATATCATAAATTAATTTTTTTATATTAAATAGTGTAATATAAATATTAATATAATATAATTAAATATATTAGTATATTAGATATAATAGGCCTTTTAGATAACATGTTAACCTAAATTGGTTATTTTTAAAAATCATCACCTTCCTTGTTTATGGAAAAACATGGTTGGATGAGTGATGTGTCTCACATATTTGCCATTAACATTCATACATTACTCAAGAAATAGTGCATTTCCTGGACATAGACTTGTTTTATTTGCCATTGCTTGCATGTCACTTTTTGGTATCTAGACATAGAACTAATATTGTGATTTCATAACTTCAAACTGAATAATATGTGTTACTAGACATGGAGATGTGTTTTGTAACACCTCAGTCCTCAAATGCGACCATCCCGACCCATGAATACACCGAGCGTGTTATCCAACAGTTTCAATATGCCTGCAGTATTTTATTCCCCACAAAGGGAGCCTTCCGCGACTCGAACCGTGCCCTCAGGTACAAAAAATCACTATTACCATGTGTCAAGAACAATAAATAGTTGAAAGACTATAATTTAAACAATTCCCGATGGAGAATGATAAAATTACTTTCTATATTTATTTGCGACACTGAATGACGTGCTGGAGAATTGCATCTCAGTTACTAGTATAGCATTAGTTACTGCTTCTCTGTGTTTTTTTATCTTGCCCTCCTTTAGCATTATTCAAAGAATATAATCAGAGAATAGCATAAAGTTTTATCCTCTTTCACCTAATAATGAGATTTTTCACAATCTACAACTGATTATACGAAAAATATCATATGTCCCACTTTATGTTCTGAGCCAATCAAAATGCTGATTTTTATTACTGTGTTTTGTAGCAGCATTGTGATTGATCGGGATAGAGATTGGGACGGAGAATGAAACATGTAATATGTGTTTGGACCCAACTTCTTTTAAACTAAATTAAAACACTAATTATTCTTTGAACATAGCCTCTAATAGGTTTCTAAACAAACAAAGAAAGTTAGGTTTTATCTTAAATTGGTCCCCTCTATATATAGAATATAATAATGGTAGTCTAAAAATCTAAATCATAATTTTGACTCATCTAAAAATTTAGGTTGTCTTGTAAGTATATTTAAAATTTTATTAGCTATGATAAGGTAACGTGCTTACTTTTAGATATATCTATAAAATACTAAATATATACATAAAATATCATAAATTAATTTTTTTATATTAAATAGTGTAATATAAATATTAATATAATATAATTAAATATATTAGTATATTAGATATAATAGGCCTTTTAGATAATATGTTAACCTAAACCGGTTATTTTTAAAAATCATCACCTTCCTTGTTTATGAAAAAACATGGTTGGATGAGTGATGTGTCTCACATATTTTCATCCTTACCTTTAACTAAAAACGGATTCTAAGAGTTTCTTTAAAGATTAGTAGTATGTTATAAGTACAAAGAAAATTTCTTAGAGAATATAGGAGCAATCTTCTTTACACATGAAAGAATGTATTGAAATGGTTGTTAGAACCTTGAAGTGTACGAATTCAAAAATAAGAAGTTCCATGGTGAGAGCATTTGAAGAGTTTCTATAAGTGAGGAAGTTTTTTCTTGGGATTGTGAATGCAAATTTCTATGATATAATTTTGATGAATATAAAACATGATGATACGAACAAGCCAAATCAACAAAAACATTGAACACTCAAGTTCAAGTGTCAACAATATCAACAAAAGCTTAAGTGTACTTTTCATTTCCTTAGGTCCTAAGATAGTTTGAATGGGTAGAGTTTAAGTAAGATGAACCAAATGAAAATTTCACAAATTAGAATGATGATGATGCATATGAGATTTACACTCATACATGACAAGATGATTTAGATGCATTAACATTCATACATGACTTTATGATTTTGATGCATTAACATTCATACATGACTTTATGATTTTGATGCATTAAACAAAGTTGATCTTATGTCATTTCAAAATCATGCATCATACATTTCTAAAGCATGTTAGAAGTTCATAGCATATTAACTAAGTGTTTTTCAGAAAACGTTAATCAAATAAAGTAGGAGTTAATCGGTTAAGTCTTTGCATAATGGGAAACTTGTTAAGTGATTAAGTTCACGGTTAATCTATTAAATCAATCTTATGTTTGAAATCTTGGATTTTTAGAAAACATTAATCGATTAAGTATCAACATAATCGATTAATATTAAAGAAAACTGATTGAAAATGAATGTTATTTTAACTAACAATTCCTATAACCAATAATAATGATTTTCAAGAAAAAACAAGAGAGTTTCTGAAAAAGAGAAAGCTAGAGTCTTTGAACGCAACAAGAAAATTTTCATGAATCTTTGAGAAGAGAATTTTGAGCATTCATTAACATATCAAAAGTTTTCAAGAACCTTTGCATCTCATAATCATTCATCATCATATCATGAGATTTTGAGATTTATCAAGAACGTTTAGATATTCTAAATTGAGTGTATATCAATACAAAAAATACGCAAAATCATTGTACACAAGAAGACGATTCGAGTTGTAATTCATCTCTTAAGGTGTGACGTATCACTAGAGAATGAAACAAGAATTCAGAGAAATCCTAAGCTAGAAGTTGTAAGGTTATCCATTAGAAGTTAGGTCCAAGAAGTTCTTGGTGGAAGATTGTTTGTAAGAACCTTCAATTTCTTTATAATGAAAGCAAATATCCTAAATCAGAAGGGGATGAATATATGTAGATTGCAGTAGTTGGCAATTGAATGAGGATAAAATTGATTGTGTCAATTTCTCTTATCCCTACTCTTTTACATTTACACAAGTATCAATTTCCATTATCTAGAATTGAATTCATATTAGGATTGTTGCATAATTATCATTGAATCATAATCACATAAATTGATTTATTGAAGTGCATGTAAGAACATATTGATCAGTGCATATCATTGTGTCAAGAACTAAAGTTTTTTCAAGAAATTGATCGAATTAATCCATTAAGCCAAGAGTTAATCGATTAACTTGAGCAATTTTGTTAATTAATTAAGTAAATATGTTGTTTATCCATTAAATCGGGGAAAATCGGTGAATATCTTTCAAAAATGAAACGTTTAATCGTACACCAAACCATCTATTCACCCTCTCTAGGTGTGTTAGAATCCTTGTTATTCAATATGGATGTATCCCAAGGGTACAATAGTTTGTGGCGAGAAAGGATGCACACCTCGTGACAACCACTTGTGTGTGTTGTCGCCGTCTTTCTAACATATTGTTGATTCTCTAATGTTTTTTATCATACATACATGATTAATAATACATATATACATATATCATTTTACGTCTCAAATTACATACTCATAATAATAAATAATATTGAGAATATTTTATCTAAAATCAGTATGCACTACATTTAATCAGGTATAGGTCGGGTTCGATTTTAAAGGTTGACTTGATGGATATTTAGGATCGAGTTAGCTTCGGGTCTAGGCCGAGCCCGAGTTCAAAAAATGACCCAACCAACATTTAGGGTCGGGTAAGAACAAATTTTAACCTCATCTCAATCCAATCCATGCTCACCCCTAATACTTCTACTAATATGAAATTTGATGTGAATAAAAATATGTAAAGATGAAGATAAAAGAAATTTGTTATCCATTAATAATCTTAAAATTTCAATTTAAAAAAAGTAATAGAGAATATTTAATAGATTTTAACAGAGAGAATAAAATATCACCTTACATGAAAAGATAAGTCATCTTCTCTAACCACTAAAATAGTGACATGTATCCTTTAGTTTTTAGAAATGAGTAATGTTATATTCTCCTACTAAATCATCATGCCCACAAAAAAAGTGATATATGTCAAATTGTAAGTCAATCACTAATAACTAAAGTATCATTTTGAGACATATGTCATTTTTTTGTGGGTAAGAGGATTAGTATGAGGATTTAGTAGGGGAATGTATCATTTTCCTTTAGAAATACTTTTGTAGATAATGTTAAATAGGAAATATGTTATGATTTTAGTGACAAGATAAGATAATTTATCTCCTCATATTAAGAGATATTTTATGAGGAAAAAAAATGCACTAATAATGTATGAGTTTTATATATTATCATTGCATCATCCATCATTCATGTTTTATTATTAGTGAATCTTCAAAAGTATAATACAAATAAACGATGGATGATATATTGAGTGTATATAAATCTTAGATTAGTATGGTAGTGCATATAAGTTATACTCATATTTTATTCTCTTTTAACAAATTTATGGTTTGTTTAACATTTTCCAAAAACGTTCTTACGTTTGCTGATTTCTTAGCCAGATGATAATTACGATGACTAGATATGACAATAAAAACCGAACTCATAGATACACATTTGAATCTAAACCGAAATTTTCGTGGTAAATTCAATATGTTTTGGTTCATGTTTTACCAAGTTTAACTTTAAGGTTTGGTAGTTAGTTCAATTGATATCCTATCTCGAACCCTCACCGAATTCATTAGAGATACTGAATGAGTAAAGGTTAGGGTTTAGAAAGACTCAAACACTAAAATGAAATTACAATTGGGTTTCAATTCTATCTGATAAATTGTGGGTTGGTGACTACCCAACTTGCATGATAATTATGTGACTTCAGTTTTGAAAACTTGTGTTTCAACGTGCCTTGGGGAATGGAAGAGAGGTTCATTATAGGTCAATAGCATTCAAGCTTATTGGGTTGTACGGGAAAGTGTGGTTAAATTTTTTCTAATTGAGAACTTTGTTTTCTTATTATTATTTTCAACCCGCTGAGTTCTGATTCAGGAATAAGATGTTGACTATATAAACAATCTCTATTATATATTTTGATTAATTTAATATAATATAAAGGAAAGTAAATAAAAAAATGGTGTGTGCATAAAAAGTAAATATATAAATAAAGTATAATGAGAAAATAATTTAATTATGTTACAATCCATTTGAAGTTACAAATTCTTGGAAAAGATCAAGGATTATTGGGAATTGTAGAAAAGTTACTCAAGTTTTTGTTTTGTTCGTTGATAAACCAAAAATATTAGAATAATTACTAATTTTGGTATCTCATACTTTTCAACCTTACCAACTTAGTTCCTAAATTTTAAATTCCTAATTTAGTCTCTAATAATTTCAACGTGAAACCACCATTATCCTTCTGTCCATATTCGCTAGTTAACATTAACGGCTTAGCCTACGTGTGTCGTTAACTGTTAATATGGCCGAATGTTTTGTGTCCATGTTGATAAGTTTGACACATCAATGGACAATGTTTTAATTTTTTTTGTCAATTTATTTAAACAAAACAATGTCGTTTTTATTATTTTTTTTGGAAAAAAATCCTTATTAAAAATAGGTCATTTTTTTTATTTTTTAAAAATAAAAATTCATCCCCTTATACGATTATTCGCTAGAGGAGAACCATGAGAGTGTGAATTAGAATTCATTAATGGAGAGAATCCTAACTCATGAGAGTATATGTTAAAGGCAACATGAGTATAAGCTAAATGCAATGTGCTACTCTTAATTCATTTGTTAATAAACCCGAAAATATTAAGAGAATAAAGTATCTCATCATAGTAGAAGATAACTTACCTCCTCAAACCAGTAAAAGAATGACATGTGTATTGTATGTTTAGTTTTAGAAATATTTTTGTAGAAAATGATTAAATAGTACACATGTCATGGTTTTAGTGGCTGAATGAAATAACTTATCTCCTTATACCAGGAGATACATTATTCTCAAATATTAATTATAAGGAAAATGATTTTGGAGATTTTAGGTATTTCTTTTTCTTTTTTGGTGTTGGAGTGGGAGGAGGAAGATAGTGCATGGATTTGGAGATGCAAGTGGTGATGTTAAAAAAAAGTAGTTTAATTTTAAAAAAATGACATCATTTTAATAAGGATTTTATTTAAAAAAATAAACAAAAATGTCGTCGTTGAGTTTAAATAAAATGACAACAAATAATAATTTAAAACATGTGTTCAATGACGTGTCAAACTTGCCAACATTGATACAACACACATGATCATGTCAGCAGCTAACGATACATGTAACCTAAATTGTTAATTTAATTAACAAATATGAATAAAAAGACTTACTTGATTCTATGTTAAAATTGTTGAAGACTAAATTTGTAATTTAAAATTATTAGGAACTAAATTTATAAGGACAAAAAGTATAAGAGACCAAAATGAGTAATTAATATATTATTGAATCATGTCCATAAATGGTACCCATAACAAAATCACAATCAAATCATGTCCATATAGTTGTAATTGGTCAAGTGATTCAAACACTCGCACCAATAAAATTACTTTATATTTAAGTTTAGGTGATACTACCAAAGAGAGATTTAAAAAGATCCTTATCATTGGGCAACATAATCATTACATTAAAAGAATATCTCTAGTATTCACACGGTCCAACCAAAATCAAATCCACTCACTTCCTCAAACACAATAAATTTAATATTTTTCATCAAGCTTTAGCTATATAATATATGGATTGGAATATATTATATGAGAATTATAACATGTAACATAAAAAATTTCTTACCAGCTTTAATTTAAATTATTTTTTAATTAAGATTCAAAAATTAGAATGTTTTTTCCTCCTCATATTAGATAGAGTTATCCTCATAATATATGAGTGCCGTATATAGCATTTTTTCCACCAAACATGTGTGATTAGTTTTAGCTATATATACTTCTTTTCTCCAAACTATATTCATTGTATCTCAACATGACAATCAAATATTTAATCTTCGTTTTATCTTTTATATATATTGTATGTTGTAACAAAAAAATTTATTGTTTGTTGTTATTATTATTTTTTAGAATTTGTCACATATCTTTATAATTAACCCACAGTTATAACTTATAATAATATAATAATTAAAAGATATAAACTTAGTTTATTCCAAAAAAATGAAAATAATATAAAGGAAGGTAAAAAATAAAAAAATGGTGGAATATTGTGCATAAAAAGTAAACATATAAATAAAGTATAATGGAAACGCGTGGAATCACGTTTCAATGTGAAATCACGCTCGTCCTTCCGTCCATATCCACTAATTAACATTAATGGCTTAGCCTACGTGTTCATTAACTGCCAACATGGCCAAATATTTTGTGTCCATCGTGACAAGTTTGACATGTCAATGGACAATGTTTTAATTTTTTTTTTGTCAATTTATTTAAACAAAACAACGTTGTTTTTTTTATTTTTATTTTTAAAAAAAAAACCTTATTAAAAAGAGGTCATTTTAAAAATAAATAAATAAAACTTCATCCCTTATACAATTATTTTCCACAAACCTCTTCATTGAATTATTAATTTTGTGCTTTTATCTTTTATTTTAGTTTTTTTTATTCTTCTTCATGCTTTCTTTCATTCATCATTTTTTATTTATTTAATTGCATTTAAATTTGTTTGGGATTGACAAATGAAATGTTGTTTTATTTATTTATTTTCATCTCAGGATAATAATCATGGTCATTTAATCCATTGACTAACACAAAAATTTGGTTTCAAGACAGAGAAATTCCATAAACACATAGAAAAATAAAAAATCAGATAATAAAAAATAACATTAACAATAAAAATTGATTCTTTTTTATATCTAATTTTTGTTTTGTTACTAGTTTCATTTCCTTTTTTCGGTTGCTTCATTTGTGGGCTTTGGATTTCTAGGGTTCAAAGGGGGAGGGAGTTGTGATCTTGATCGTGTTCGTCGATTGCCAGATGAAAAAAGACAGAAAATCATTGTGGAGTTACGAAATGGGGGAGGCACAATCAATGTCATTGTGATCTTTGAGGAGAATCATGAGAGTGTGAACTAGGATTCTCTCTATTAATGGAGAGATAAATGCATGTTTGATAGATGTGTCATTGAAGGTTGCATTTTTCTTTATTTTTTGAAGCACTTACCTCTCTATTAATAGAGAAGGTTCTAACTCATGAGAATATATGTTAAACGCGATCTAAGAATACACTAAATACAATCTGGTACTCTTAATTCATTTGTTAATAAACCCCAAAAGATTGATTATGAGGATAATGATTTTGGAGATTTTAAGAATGCTTTAGGTTTTTGTTTTCTTTTTTGGTGTTGGAGTCCGAGGAGGAAGAAAGTGCATGGATTTAGAGGTGCAAGTGGTGATGATAAAAAAAGTGGTTTAATTTTAAGAATATAACAAAAAAATAACATCGTTTTAATAAGGATTTTTTTATAAAAAAATAACGGTCGTTTAGTTTAAATAAAATGACAAAATAATAATAATAATTTAAAACACGTGTCCAATGACGTATCAAACTTGCCAACATAGATACTAGACGCCTGATCACGTCAACAGCTAACGATACATGTAGGCTAAATTGTTAACGTTAATTGACAAATATAGATAAAAAGACTAACTTGATTCTATGTTAAAATTGTTGGAAACTAAATTTGTAATTTAAAATTATCAGGAACTAAATTAAGAAATTACTCTGTTATGGATAAGAACATGAATGTAGATATATTTGTAATTGGTCAAGGGATTCAAACACTCACACTTGCAAAATTACTTTATATTTAGTTTAGGTGTAACACCAAAGAGAGATTTAAAAGATCCATATCATTGGGCAACATAATCATTACTTTAAGAATATCTAGTATTCACTTTCTAACCAAAATCAAATCCATTAACTTACACAAAGACAATAAATTTAATATTTTTCACCAACTTTAGCTATATATATATGGGTTGGGATTTTGTCCCATATCAGAGAGTCCAATAATAAATGAGAATTATAACATGTGACATAAAAATTTTCTTAAAACAACTTTAATTTAAATTTTTTTTCAATTAAAAATTCAAAAATTATAATATTTTTTCTCCTCTTATTAGATAGAGTTATCCTCATAATGTATGAGTACCGTATCTAGCATTTTTTCCACCAAACATGTGTGATTAGTTTTAGCTATGTATACTTCTTTTCTCCAAACTATATTCAATCAAATATTTAATCTTCGTTTTGTCTTTTATGTTGTAACAAAAAAAAATCGTTTGTTGTTATCATTTTTTTTAGAATTATCTTTATAATTAACCAAAAGTTATAACTTATAATAAACAATAATTAAAAAATATAAACTTATTTTTTTCCAAAAAATAAACCATATAATTATAGGAGGGAATCAACATACTCCAAAACTTCACATTTTAGTCATCAATTTTAGGAAAATCTAAACCATTAGATTTTCTTAGAATTGATGGCTAAGATGTTAAATAAGTTTTATAATTATATAATTAAAAATAGAATGAGTCACACTAATCTTCTTCTACTAACAAAGTATTAATATAATTATATAAAATCCATCAGATACCTCATTAAGTCAAATCAAAATATTAAAATTAACTTCCTTTCTTAATAATGACACTTATTCAAATCACAACTAAAAGATAAGTTATTCTAACTAGATGAGAATTACCTTAGGCTAAATAAAAAAAAGTGACGATATACTTACTCAAAGTGTAAGTTTTTTAAACTTAACCATTAATTCTAGGGAAATTCAAGATTTAGATCTACTGATTAATTCAAATTATTAGATTTCCCTAAAATTAATGGCTAAGATATGTAGTAAGTCTAAAAAACTTACTCTTGAAATCAATAGATCCCTCCTCAAATAAAAAATAGAAAAGTTTATAAAAACCAGGAAAAAATATATTTAAAATTGCATCTTTGTTAAAAGAAACACTAATCTTCTACTTCACTTGCCCTATATCAGAACCCCACCACATAAAACCAGATTCAGAAACAAACCCACTGAAATCCAATATCCACATATAGAAGAAAAATGCATTGTTATGCCTTAACCATTCCCCAAACCCACTCTCTCTTCTACCACCATATCCCCATTTCTCCAACCACAATCTCTCTCCAACCCATCATTACATACCCAACAAGAATCTCATTCTGCAGAACAAAAGCCACCCTCAACGGTGGTCACGTTGTTTCTGCGGTGGTTTCTCACCGGAGCTTCTATGAGCTTCTGGGTATTCCATTATCTGGTTCATTGATGGAAATCAAACAAGCGTATAAGCAATTGGTTCGAAAGTATCACCCAGATGTGTCACCACCGGATCGGGTTGAGGAATATACAGAAAAGTTTATTCTTGTTCAAGAGGCTTATGAGACCCTTTCTGATCCTACACTCAGAGATATGTATGATAGAGATATGGCTAAGGGTATTCACCTTAAGTTCAATTCTCGTACACGTTATCGTAATGATGATCATGTAAGTTAAAACGTGTTTTTTTATTGAAAAATTTGATTTTTTTTATCTGGGGTGTGCTTGATTTGCTTTGCTTGTTTTGGAGTTTATGGATGGTTGGTTGTTTTATGTTATATGAATTTTTGTCTTTTTTTTTTTTGTTTTGGTATGGTTTTCCTTTCATAAAATTTGTTTTTTTTATTTGGGGTGTGCTTGATTTGTGTCAGTGAATCAAATATAGAAACTTTGCAAAAAAAAAATTAGATTTATGGGTGGTTGGTTGTTTTAGCATTGTAGGTTTCATCTTTGTTATTGATGTTCTTAATTTCATAATGTTTTGTTTCAATATGTGTTTTCCTTTGATGTGTTTGAAATTGTTCATGAGTTTGGTATCTTTATGAATGCTTTTCCTGGTTTTTTTTTTAAAAAACTTTAGGTATGTGATGAATGTTTAGGTACACTCTTTCAGATTCAGCTGCAAACTATGTTCATGTTCCTAGTTGCCTTCTATTTTTGTCTTAATATTTTTAGTTCTTGGATTAATTAACCTTTCTTTTGTTTTCAGAAAACCTTATAATCAAAATGTTCATGTTCTAGACAGAGGTTTTGGCTGAAAATTGGTTGAGTGCAAAATAAGCTAATTTACACATACAATTTCTAGTTCAAAGATAATTCCAATGTTAATGTGCCTTGCGGGTTCTGGTTTCATCATACCAAACTTTGTTCTTATATATTTTCTCAAAGGCACAATATGTTTATGTTTATTCCATTCATTGGTTGAAGTAGATAGATAGATGTACTTACACAGAATCAAAGTAATGTGGTGCTGCTGCTGTATACTTGAATCTGAAATTGTTTTTCGTATTCATTTGTTTACCCTATCGCATTTAGTAAACAAAGAAACCGACCATATGATTATCATAAAAATTTTGGGTTGGAATAGGAATTGCTTTATGATGCATTTTTCAGTTCTGATATTTCTCGGTGCTCATTAAAATTCATTAAGGGATTGGAATTGGTTTTTCATGATGATATAGCAGATTCTTCCTTTTGTACTATATTGTTTAAAATTTCAAATTTTATTCCTGCTACATTCTTTTGTTATTGATATTTTTTCTTCCTTTTCCTTTTTCCCCTGCATCTTTTTGAAAATGTAAATTTCAATCCTAGCTAATAACCACAAAATCACAAGTGTGTTGTTGTGATTTTTAAATGACTCTTCCGCCACGTATAATTCCACAGTAGTTGAGAAAAATTTCATGTTGTCAATGGATATAGGTCCTATCTGGGTTCATCATCAATTATGCCTTTTAATCTAATAGGGCCTTTCAATTTATCATATTTACTTGTTCAGTTATCCATTGTACTCAAATTTGTTCTCGTAGAGCCGGGTTTTGTAGAGCATTTTTTTGGCTTTTTAAAGGGTTGTTTCGAGAATCGTGCTGTTCTTACATACTGATCTAAGTTGTTGGTTTGAAATCAGGAGATTGAACGAAAAGCTAATTGGAAAAGTCGTTGGCAATCTCAATTGTCGGCACTGAAGAGAAGAAACGAGAGCAAGAATGCTGGAGAGAATACGTCATGGGCAGCTCGAATGCGACAGCAAAAAGATCAATCATCAAGCAGATTATGACTAAGATTTTCTATAAATATGTATTTCTTCCTACTATATAGAACAGATCAGATTATATAAGATTAATGTTAAGAAAAAATGTGTCATTGCTGTTACATTCAGTCTCCATTATTCTAATGCTAGGATAAGGGAAAATGAGATTCTCCTTCAAGAGTTTACTCCTTTCACAACTGAATACAAGCCATGTTGACAACTTCAGATATTGAAAATATGCTTTCTCCTATACAATTTCATCTATTTAAACATTGCATCGTAAGTCGTGATAAGTTTTGAGATCCGACATCGAGGCCGAAGATAAGGCTAGGGCCCTCTCGCCCCGAGTTAGCTTTCGGGTTGATTTAGGCTTAACTGCAATAAGATTAAGCCGGAATTCTCACGATTTATATTCATTTAACTATGATTTCATCTATTTAAGTTAATGAAGATTAGTAGTAGGATGTTATTTACATCATAATAATGCCTTGTAAGACTTGAATCCAATTAGCTAAGGTATAATTAGAGACCATATGACATGTACCTTACCAATCTGATTTTTAGGAACAAAGATAGGATATGACTATTTGTTTGTTTAACTATGATTTCATTTATAAGTTAATGAACATTGGTAGTAAGAAGTTATTGACATCATACTTAGTTAAGGGTTGTATTACTTTATACTGGAATTTGAAAATGTTTTCTTACCGATTTGTTTACCGAGGAGTATTGTTAAGTGACAAAATATCATATTTGAACTATCAATTTTGTGTCTTTAACTCTTTACTTAATCCAATATGTTGGCTAATTGATCCTAAAAGAATAAAATATATTGAATTGCCAAATATCACATTTAAAGTCTTTATGCGACACCGCATTCGTTCACTGTTAGATCGAGCTGAATTTTGGATATGCTCCTAACAGATAAATCTTCAATATGAGCGGTCGGATCAGCGAAATATGAAAAATTGATTGTACTAAGCGCCATTCTTGCGCTCAGCGTAAATTGGAAATTTGTTAGCGAAAACATTTTGTTTTCTATACTCCAAGCGCCACGTCTATGCTCTCCATAAAAGGGAGGTGCGCTCAACGAATGAGGTGCACAACAAGGTTGCGTTTAGCTATACGAAGCAGTGCCCTCAGCGCAAGGCGGTGCGTTGAGCGTGAGAGTTAGATTTCTAACACTATTTAAGGGGTTTAACTTGGCTTTGTAAATGATATATTGGAATAGAAACACTTTATACTAAATTTCTTTTAGCTTTTAGGATAGTTTGGCTCATTTCATTTGCGGGAATAAGGTGTAAGTACTAGATGAACTAATCTATGCTCAATTGTGTGTGATTCTATCACTCCATGAACTATATTTTATCCTATCTTACTTACATTTTGTGAATATGAGTAGCTAAATTCCTTATTTGTTAGGATTGAATGTGATACAAGCTTAATGTATATACATCAATTTGCTTTACATTAATTACGAAGTTTTGATTCTTTTAGTTATATATACTATTAATGCTTAGTTTAAGTTTTATCATCTTATTTTATGTTTTGTGAATGAAATTCTTGAAGAAATATTTGCATGATTCTGACTTTATATAATTCATCACTTGGTATAATTGCTACACATATTTATGTCAAACTGCCATTTTATGCATGTTGTTGTATTAGTTTTTAGACATAGAGCTAATTCGATAACTTTATAACTCTTGAACTTGTTAACATGGACTACAAGACGTTGGCAGTTAGCAGTTGATATAATTGAGGTGTTGCATTTTACTCTATATCACATGCATAATCTTGTGTGTAAAGTTGCTATAAATAAAGCTTTACTGCATAAGCTACTAAAAACTAAGACATTAGCTTTTAGTATATTTGAGGTCATTGTATGAAGGAATTATTGCTAAATAAATTAGTATATTTGAATTATGTGTATTGATAGTGAGTAGTAAAATTCAACCCCAACACATTTATTCCAAATAGTTTAATTAATTAGCTTGTAATTAGTTAATCAAATAATTTAACCAAAACCTTTTTTAAAACGAAATTATAATAACAATTTTTAGTTGAAAGACTAGTAACAAACGAGTCTCTGTAGATTCGACAACCCCTTACTTATTTGTGACACCGTTTGATAATTTCTATACCAATTCGCCGGTTAGCAAACATATCTACTATCCCAAAAAGTATGTCACTTGCTCTGATTGGTTAAAAAATATATTTAAGTTAAAATTTTAATAATTAAATATTTTTGCAAGTTGTATGTAGAGTGATATAATATTACTTCTGTCATTATGCAGATTGAGTAACACACTTTTATTAATGGAAACTATTGTCTCCTCTGTAAGATGGAAAAAATTGCAGCTCTAGTGGTCATCCTGTTTGTGGGGCCATTTGTGTTTCATGGTGATATAGCATATTCTTCATGTTGTACCATGTCTATTAAAATTGCAAATTTTATCCTGCTATTAATATAATAAATCCTTTAATTTTTTATGAATTTTGATGAATGTGCGTGAGGCTTCCTTAAGACATGTGAAAAGGGTGTGGGTCCCACAAACTAAAGTATTCAAAGCAGCGTTATAAAAATCAGTTTGTGCTGGCCGATTCAACTGGTAAATTGGTACTAATATCTATACGTTACAACAATTATATCGATTATGCAATTATATCAGACAAAATTGTCCAAAATCGGTCAAAACCGGTTATACCAGCCGGTTTTCAATTGAACTGTACTAGTCATACCGACCTATTTTTTATTTAAAATTAATTTTAAATGAAAATAAAAAATATCATTGATTTTTTATTGATTTTTTAATATTAATGATAATATATTATATATGAATATTTAATTTCAGAAGTATACGGTTTACTTAATAAACCACAGTTGAACCACTATACTACTATATCAGTACCCTAATCATTTGATATTCGGTACAATATTAATAATATTAATTTAGAGGATAAATATTGCACTCAACCATATCTTATAAGTGAAAAGATTATTTCCAAGACTTAAAAACATGATCTTGGTCACTAAGTTATATCCATACCATTGCATAAACTCAATTTGTTTTTTATATCTATTATGCCATTTGTCTTTTTTCCTTTTTTTTCTTCTCCATCTCTAATGTCTCAACTTCAATCCCAGCTCATCACAGAAAAAACTCCTCTCCAGTATTTGAGAGGCAAGTTATGATTTTTACATGTGGTTTCAAGGATAACATTGTCATATTATTATATTTAAGAGGACAATAAAATTATTTCAATTGTTTTTTTCTATTGCTTTTTGATATATTATCCTCTCCATTACCGGAGAGGATTCACACGCGCTCATCACCACAAAATCTTATCAAGTGTCTTGTTGTGATATTAAATGTATAGATGTGCTCTTGAGGCTTGTATAGTTCCACATTAGTTGATAATAATGTGAAGTTATCAAACATAGATGGACAACAAAATAAAAAATGTGGTGGGATTAAATGTGATCTCACTCATTTCATTATAATTATTTTTTTAATCATCATAATGGGTAGGTCCAATCTAGGGGTTTCATCAATAATGTTTCTAAACTAATAGGGACCTTCAATTTATTATATTTGCTTGTTTAATTTTCCATGGTATTTTCAACTGTTCATGAATTTTTGTCTCTTTTTTGTGACTTTTTTAATGGGTTGTTGGTAGAATCATGATTGTTTAATCTTTTGGTTTGTAATCAGGTAGTTGAACCAAAAAAAAACTTATGGAAAGTGATAATGACTAAGATTGTTTAATCTTGTGGTTTGTAATCAGGTAGTTGAACAAGAAAAAAAAAATGAAAAAGTCCTTGGCAAACACAATTGTGTGGGCTGAAGAGAAAAGGTGTGGGAAGGAATGATGGAGGGAACATGTCATGGGAAGCACAAATGTGCCAATAGGGATCAATCATAATCAAACTAATTATCACTAAGATTTTCCTTATATATCTATAAGAAAAAAAAGTTCTCTCACATCATCACTAGACACATGTCACACTCTCCTTCACATTTTTCTCTCCTAAACATGTTCATACATTATCACGTTCCCTCACACACTCTATCAATCCTTCATTTTTTCTATCAAATACTCAACCATTCACATATTCTCATATTCTCATATTTTTTTCCATCAAAAAATCTTTCTTCATTTTTTCTAAATCAATTCTTATATTTCTTCATTTTCCATAAACTCATATTCTTATTAGTAATAATATTATCCTATTATGCACATTTCTTATAATATTGTGAAAGCAATCCTATTATTTTGCAGATATATTCTTATTTTGTATATCTCATATTTAAAGTGCATATTTTATTTATTTATTTTGTTCATTTTGTATATATGTTCTTATTTTTTGATTTTGTTCTTATTTTATCATTGATTTTTGTTTATTTTTCATTGATTTCCTTATTTTGTACATGTGTTCTAACTGATTTCATTATTTTGTAGATCTGTTCTTCGAATCGTTCTCTTCGTCAGCTTCTTATAAGCAAGAGTATCGTCCACGAGTACCAAACCTTCAAAATATATGGTTGTTAGTTGTTTGTTTGTTTTTATTATTAACTTATTTATCTCTTCATCATATATCACTTTTATCATTTTCTCTTATTATTTGCAGTTTGATTATCTCTTTAATTTTTTTTCCCTCTTAATCTCTAATTTTATTTATATATCTTTTATTCAAAGATTCACTACTTCTCTACAACATATTTATCACTTCGTCATATTTTACCATAATTATTTTCTCTTTTCATTTGCATTTTGGTTCTCCATTTAGAACATCTTCACAAATTTGTTTTCTCTATCTTCATCTCTTATTTTATTTTATTTTATTTTTATACACTTTTTTATTCAAATGATCAGTTTTTCATTTTTTGTTTTGCATGTTGTTATAAACACCTATAGTGTATCTTCATCTTAAATTTATTTTAATTTAAGTTTCATCCTCATATGTGATATTTGATTATGTGTCTTTCAATAACTCAAATGTCAAGAATATAAAGTTTTTTCACTGTTCTAAAATGGAAATGTGCAATTAATCATTAAAGTTAAAATAATCACATTCTTTTACCTTTGAGTATATGTTATGGTAAAAACAAAAATTTATTGTTATTTAATTAAAATATACTATGAGTACATTTTTTCTTCATTTTATACTTTCATTGAATTTATTAACCATTACATATGTTATATATTTATTAAAAACTGACACCATAATTTTTTAATACCTCAAAAACACTAATGTTTGAATTCTCAATGGACCATTTCTCATATCACATAAGTGAATTTTATTAATTGTTAATTAAAGTTAATAAAATGTCATAAATTCTAACATATTTTTTATTTTATTTGTATATCCACACAAACTTTTCAAGTACTAAAATAATAATTGATATGAATTATGGATAATTATGGAATAATAACGGTTGGAGAGAATTACTCTCGAGATTTAAGAGAAATTAATGTGAATAATGAAAGATAAAACATAGTAGAATAACAATAAAGAAAATTCATAAGGGAATAGAAACTGCATAGGTGAATAATGACAATAAATTTTGTTATACTATTGTAATTTGTAATTGAATAAGTGAATAAATATCGATAACGTTGAATAAATATCGCCGATTCGTTGCAAACTAATAATTAATAATTACTTTGAATAAATATCACTGACCATTAAGAAAGAAATAAAACTGATTAATATAAGGGAATAAAAACACGTATTGTCAATAATGTATAGTAATCAATACATGCTAATTAAAAAATAATGTATAGTAATCAATATACATGCTAATTAGTATGTGTGCATTATTTTAAAAAAAACTAAAAATTAAATATAATGTTCTCATTTCCATTTATTAATATTGTTCATAATTTCCATTATTATCTTTAAAATATTTTAGCAATTTTGATCCTAAATAATTTAGGCCTTCATTATTTTGAAAAAGAATCGAACAATATAATTACAACTTTCATATTTCAATGGTCATTTATTACTAAAATTTCATTTCTATCTATTAAAATATTATTATCAAAGTTGTCATACTAAATGATTAAAGTCATATTTATTTTCAAAAAAATATAAGTAATTAATTAAAATTTCCCATTTTTTATACTTTAAAAAAAATATGAAATAATAAACCAATTATACTACCAACTAATAAGAAATAATATTCTAGAAATAAAAGAAATTATAAACAAGTTACATTAAGAAATAATCACAATAAATCATAAAACTAAACAAGTTCTCCATATGTAAGTCTATATTAAGAATGATAAATATAAGTTTTTATTGTATTTATTAGTTAACAAAATATATAGACTATAGAGTATGAACATCAATAAAAAAAAGAGCAAAAGTATATAGCTAACCTATTTTCACGAAACCATGCAAACGCACAAATAGCGTGTATGTTTTTAACCATATGAATGCACATATAATGTATATTCTTAATCATATGATAAAAAATACCGTCCCGTGCAAATGCACGGATTACTTGCTAGTATATAAGAAAAAAAGGTTCTTGCCACATCATCATGGACAAATGTCAACTTCTCCTTGACTTTTCTGCCTCCAAAATTGGTCCATATTCTTATTATGTACCCTTACACATTGTATTATGTACCCTTACACATTGTATTATGTACCTCACATATTAATAACATAATTTCAAACTTCTAATCAATCTAACTCTCACTAACTCATTTTTTAATCCATTTTGGTTTCAAATGATTGGAAATGTTAAGAAATTCAGTCTATTGTAATATCAATTATTTTTCATAACGACTTTGAATATTGTTGTAACGCCTCAATTTACTAAAACGGAAAATTCCAATCATTTTATATCATAATAAAATTTCATACTATTTTAAAATTCACTTCAACCATGAAATATCCAATAGTATAGATAAATCCATAAAAGGAACACAATACAGTAATTCCTCCACACTAGTCTTTTAAATCCATTAACTGAACATCAAAACATAGCCTAACAATTTCCCATAAACGGGTCCAAAATCAACATAAAAATCCCCTAGAAATCATTCTAAAACACAAGCTAAACTCCAATATAAGCTAATTCACTTCAAGACTCCGGGTCTCTCATCCCTTAACTCTACCTACAATCGGATTACCACAGATTGAGTAAACAAGACAGCATAGAGAGAGTCAGTCATTAAATACATGCAATATATAACACGGTGGATTTAAATAGAATAATAACATTAGAACATTACAATACAGAAGCCACGCATCATTACAGCACAACACAATCCCGGGTTTACAATTAATCTCTATGATAACCATGACATACATCCGTAGTACAACCAACTCGCAACCAATCCGAACCTCTATAAAAAATCCACACTATAAGTGCATATTCCAAAATCCATACCACGAAGGCAGGTCAATCTCCATACCACGAAGGGCAGGTCTAACTCCATACCACGAATGGCAGGTCAAACTCCATACCACGAAGGGCAGGTCAATCTTCATACCACGAAGGGCAGGTCTAACTCCATACCACGAAGGGCAGGTCAAACTCCATACCACGAAGGGCAGGTCTAATATACCAATCACATTGGTAGGACTAACGCGATTAAATAGGAAACTCATGAGATTTCCCATTTAATCGTGTTAACCCCTTAAAATCCTCCAACTAGTGAGTATCATTGGAGTTTCCAATGTTATAATTCTAATACCAAAAGTTTTAATGTTGCTCCCTCACCTGAGTAGTCGCTAATGCTTGCACTAAAGCTCAGTTGCATTCTTCGCCGTCTCCTCCAACCTTAGGGTCTTTCAACCCACAACAACAACAATCACAACACATCAATTTTACATGTCAAGACAAGAATAATACTAACCAAAACCATACAACACAAGACAACATTATCTATTCACTTCATCCTCAAAAGGAAGGTTTCCATAATATTGAAATGACTCTACGGTTTTGAAAACAACTTCCCACACACACCCATCTCAAAAAACAACTCATACTCTATGAGTTTTACAAGGTTTTCCAAAGCAAAACGAACCGAAAAGCAAAGAGAGGGTTTACGGAGTTTTATCCCTAAACATGGAGAAGAAACCCTATCCAAAACAAGACATTCAACCCAAAGAGAGGCTAAGTTAAGCGATTTACCTCTTCTCTTGTCTCCTCTCTGACTCTAAGGGTGCACAATTCCTTAAACCGTTCCTCTTCTCTTGTTTTTCGAAAAGTAATACCCTATCCTCACTTGGGACGTCTATTTTAGGTTCTCAGATTTTAGACTCTCGCTCAAGCGAGGGTAGGCTCGCTTGGGCGAGAATCCACGACTCTTCGCATCATTCAGGAACTGATGCTCTCGCTTGGGTGACAATTTCTCGCCCAGGCGAGATTCTTCCAGTGGCTACACCTCTCTCTCGCTTAAGCGAGCTCTATCTCGCTCAGGCGAGATCCTTCTAGTAGCCACACCTCTTCCTCGCTTAATCGAGCTCCATCTCGCTCAACCGAGAATCCCAGGAAAATACCTGGGAACAACACTGAGTCCCTCGCTTGGGCGAACTCCTCTCGCTCAAGCGAGAATTACCTAGTAGCTCCCAGACTTCCTGATATCCACTATATTCAAGAATTGTAAATTTTGGGATGTTACAATTGTACACAACTTATCAATGATTATCTATATATTTCATTTTATTTTATCAAATTATTACACATTGTTACTAATATATATCTTTAATAAGATTGATAATTATTTGGTTTTAAATTTTTGTCAAAATCAACTTGTCTCATATGAATGTACGAGTAATATGTGTATTCTTAACCATACAACAAAAAGTATGGTTAAGAATAACCTCCCACACATGATAAAGACATCTCACTTTGTACAACCTCCCACACGAGATAAAAATATACTCATACCCATTGTATATTATTCAATATATTATTTAATAAAATATAATAATAATAACAGTTAATATATATACTATATATAAGAAAAAAGTTTCATCAATATTCACTTTCACATGTGTCACAACCACATTCATTTTGTTCGTCCAAAATTCATAGGCTAGCATAATAACAGAGAAAAAAGATAGTAATTACTAAAAGGAATACCCTATGTTTGACACTTGGATTTTTCAAGGGCAAATTTGTCATTATATAATGACTTTTTTTAATATCATTGTAATGTAAATTGTATGATATATTTCTATATGTATACATTTAATATTGTTGGGGATACTTTAGTCATTTACGAGTAACATATGTATTTTTAACTATTAAAATATACGGGTCACATGTTTGTTCTTAACAATACGAATGCACATGTAACATGTGTATTTTTAACCATGTGAATGTATAAATAACATGTATATTTTTAACCATATGAATGTATGAATAACATGTGTATTTTTAATCATGTGAATGTATAAATAACATGTATATTTTTAACCATATGAATGTATGAGTAACATGTGTCTTATTGATCATGTGAAAAAAAATACCGCTCCGTGCATATGCATGGGTAACTTGCTAATTCATATTTAATTATCATTTTCTTTTAAAAAAAAGTAATTTAAATGAGTGGTGGATGATGTAGTGACTGTGTATAAATCTTTACATTTACAGTGCATAGATATTACACTTATATTTTTATGTAGTGTTACTGCATCATCCACCCTTCATATTAATCATCATTAATTGTTGCGACCAAATTTTCGATTGGAAGATCACCTCTAAATTAGGAAGAGACGAACTTGATTTCGACATCTCCCAATTGATTTGGAGTCTCTACTATGCTTTTTGCAGTTAAAACGTAGAAAATTCTATATTAAGCCCAAATTGAATAAAATGGTATTTTGATCTTGAGTTCCGAGCTTGGGAGTTGATTACTGTAAGGACCCAAATTCTACCCTTGAATTTTTTTCTCATTTTAATATAGATATTCTTATCATCTCTATTCCTCTTCAGTTAAACAACATTCCATACTTCAAATTTAGTTATCGTAATATACTAGGACCATTTCCCATAAAGGAGAAAAACATAATTCATATATTTCCTTATCGGTAAGTACCGCATATGACTAGCTATGAGATTCCAAAATGGCCATAGCTATTAATATCCAGCATTACAAAAATGTAGTACTAAATCAGTTAGGATTTACAATCATCCAATTAACAATTTACCTCAAACAAAAAGCAAAATAAGGATTCCGAGTTCTAAGCTCCTCATGCCTCGAACCGAGTATCCTCAACTACCTCGTTTACCTGCAATGGGATTATCATGACATATATACACAACAACAAAGGAGTAAGTTATCAATTCAATAAATATTAGTAAACGATAATCCACACTTTTAGGGTTTTATAGAAGACTTGACATTAAAAGATAAAATCTACATATCATGTTTGTCTGTCTCATGTTACCACATCCAACACTTTGGATTTACCCGTTCATCTCTACCATACCTTGTCACCTCCTTCATCAATACCATTTCAAATCATTATTTTCCACTTGTACGTTTACCTTTCCATTACCACTTAGGGAAAATCATACACAATACCACTAGGGCAAGTCATACACAATACCACATAGGGCAAGTCATACACAATACCACTTAGGGCAAGTCATACACAATACCACTTAGGGCAAGTCATACACAATACCACATAGGGCAAGTCATACACAATACCACTTAGGGCAAGTCATACACAATACCACTTAGGGCAAGTCATACTCAATACCACTTAGGGCAAGTCATACACAATACCACTTAGGGCAAGTCATACATGATGTCACCTAGGACAGGTCACTCTCTATACCACATCGGGCAAGTCATACATGATGTCACCTAGGACAGGTCACTCTCTATACCACATCGGGCAAGTCATACACAGATCATATACATAATCAGAAAATCCACACATTTTCTATTATCATATACCATTAATAACTTCTCCTTACCTTGGTACGTGTCGGGTTGGTTTTGGATAACTTTGCAAGTTCCTTCGCTACCTCCTCCAACCTTAGGATCTTTCATTATCCCCATCACATAACAATAGTGTCAGTCATTTATTTCCAAATATCACATAAACAATTTATATTGCATTACTCAACCATACAAGCTATTCATCATATTTTCAATGTTTATAAACTACTTTCATCATACGTTTACGACCATCTAAAACATACATATCCATCTCATATTTCAACATTGGAAGGTTTAATCATCTTCTACCTCTAGCATTTTACCCATTTTCCACTTTAACCACATTTTCACTTTAGGGTTTTCATGAATCAACCCACAAACCCTTTCCATTGTTGAAATACTAACTCTAAACCAATAGTTTTCAAGATAAAAACAACATAAAACGAACCATAACTTGAAAGGATGAGTTTCCATGGTTTCCATCATTTTGAGAAGAGATCCAACATACCCAAAACAAGTTTTCAAAGGGAAGGAGAGAGTTAGAATCAAGAGCTTTACCTCTTCTCAAGCTTCTAAATGACTCACAAGCCTCCTTGCTCTTGAAAATGCACTCTTCTCTCACTTCTCTCTAGGTTAACCCTCATAAATGTGTTTGGGATTCCCCATTTAATGTAACATCGTCGGGTTCTCGCTTAAGCGAGCCCTTTCTCGCTCAAGCGAGAAAATCCCGCCTATTTTAAAAACTCAGATCTGACCCTCTCGCTCAAGCGAGGGATTCTCGCTCAAGCGAGAATCTCAGAGTCTAAAAAGTCCCAAAATGCCATTTCTCGCCCAGGCGAGACAACTCTTGCTCAGGCGAGAATCCTCCAGTATAGCCCAGGATTTCACCCTCCCAGGTGAGCCTTTCTCGCCCAGGCGAGAATCTCTCGCTCAAGCGAGAATCCTAGGACTGATACTATAGTTTTAAAGACTTAAATTTAGGGTGTTACAATTACGAATCAGGGAAAGTATTAGTTCACAGTTCGCCTGTATTAAAACGGTACCCTAGCCAATAGCCTTAAAGATTATTTAGTTCAAAACTTAACTATCAAAACAAAATATTTTAATTTTATATTTGTGTCTCACAAGAGTTCTTTTTGCTCATACGTATCCTTAGGTGCAATCCGAAAATCAAGACTAACTTTTAATCTTAATCGTGAGTGATTCCAAGATCTTCACAAAATTCCTCAAAATAAGCATTTTGAAGTGATCATAACTTTTTTAAGTGTGCGTGACTTTTTTAAGTGATCATGTGACAATTAACTAACTTTTAATCTTAATCGTCTATGTATTTCTATAACAATGATTTATTGTTTTTTATATTAGAATTGTTCCAACTCGAGTCAACTCATAAACCTAACAAGTAAGCTCATAAACCTAACAAGTCAAACTGTGTTTGGCTGAAGTTCAGCTCATTTATTTAACAAAATCAAATTTGGTTCAAGTTAAATTCGTGTGCTTCATAAACCAAGTTTATTGAGTTAAATAACAAGTCAAATTTCAAATGAATGTGAAGTTAATTCAATTCATTATGAACCTAACATTTACTATGCTAATTTTACCACCCTAATAATATAACTAAGAGTTGCAAAAGAAAATATCTAAAAATCCATGGACTTCTTGAAATGAATAAAGAGAAAGTGATTCTCCTTCAAGGGTTGCTCCTTTCACAAAAATGGGCTTCCTTGTAAGGACCCAAATTCTACCATTGAAATTTTTTCCTTATTTTATTCCTTTTTCATGCATTTCCTATAAATACAACTTTCAATAACTTATTCTAAACCCCACTTGCCTGCTCATACTCATTTCATAAGTCCAAAACCACATACACATTCGACTAGCAGAAAATCATAATTCATTAATGCATCCCGGTAACTATCGCATACAACTAGCTATGGGATTCCAAACTATCCATTGCTACGCATATCCAGAGTTACAAATATTCATATTCAAAATACAATCAGTTAGAATTCAAAACAATGAAGATAAGGATTTCAAAAAAAACTAAAAGCCTCTAAGCTCCTAACCAAGTCATCCTTAAATCTTCCACATACCTACAATGGGATTAACATTGACAATTCACAGAAAACACAAAGGAGTAAGTCATTAACCCAATAAATGTCAATATACATTAATCCACATTTCAATACGGTTAAGTAAACAATTCAGAGTTAAATATACTTAAAATATTTTCTATCGTTTATACTTTTTGAAAACCATGCTACATAACTTGAGCCAAAGTTTGCTACATCACTTGAGCCAAAGCGTGCTACATCACTTGAGCCAAAGCTTTCTACATCGCTTGAGCCAAAGCTTGCTACATCGCTTGAGCCAAAGATTGCTACATCTCTTGAGCCAAAGCTTGCTACATTACTTGAGCCAAAGTTTGCTACATTACTTGAGCCAAAGTTTGCTACATCACTTGAGCCAAAGTCGCTAACCAATCATGGTCGGCTAAAACAAGTTTTCTTTTCATTGATACACCATCAATCCATAAACAGTAAATCCACACAACCATTATTACAAACATACCCATATATGTTTATAATAAATAAGTGGTTCACAACTTGATCATTAACCACAACCAGAAAATTCACACATTTTCTATTTCAATGCACAAGTTAAAGACTTATCCTTACCTTGGTGAGTGTTGGGTTTGGTTCTTGGCAACTTCGCAAGTTCCACCGATACCGCCTCCAACTTTAGGATCTTTCCTTATTCCCATATAACACAATGTTAGTCATTTATTCCAAATAACATCTAAACAACTCATATTGCATCTTCAACCATACAAGAGATTTATCACATTTTCAATGTTTCTAAACTACTTTCATTATAAGCTTACAAACCTCTAAAATATACATATTTATCTCATATTTCAATATTATAGTGCATACTCATCTTCCACATTTAACATTTTACCCATTATCCTCTTTAACCACATTTTCATTTTAGGGTTTTGGGTTTTTCAT
Source organism: Lupinus albus (assembly GCA_009771035.1). Lineage (NCBI taxonomy): Eukaryota > Viridiplantae > Streptophyta > Magnoliopsida > Fabales > Fabaceae > Lupinus > Lupinus albus. The sequence goes on from CM020010.1 coordinate 7,248,441, forward strand.
GAATCAACCCACAAACCCTTTCTATTCTTGAAATAACAACTCTAAATTAAGAGTTTACAAGAGAAAACAACATAAAACGAACCATAACTCAAAAGGATGAGTTTCCATGGATTCTCACATTTTGAGAAGAGATCCAACATACCCAAAACAAGTTTCAAAGAGAAGAAGAGAGTTAGAATCAAGAGTTTTACCTCTTCTCAAGCTCTTAGATGATTCCCAAGACTCCTTGCTCTTGAAAAGCCTCTCTTCCTTCACTTATCTATAGGTTATCCCCCAAAAATGTGTTTGGGGGTCCCTAATAAATGCAACAGCGTCGGGTTCTCGCTCAAGCGAAAAAATCCCGCCCATTTTAAAACTCAGATCCGACCCTCTCGCTCAAGCGAGGGATCCTTCAGTATAGCCCAGGATTTCACCCTCCCAAGTGAACCTCTCTCGCCCAGGCGACACTTTCTCGCTCAAGCGAGACTCCTAGGACTGATACTATAATTTTAATGATTTAAAATCTAGGGTGTCACAATCCTCCCCCTCTTATAAGAATTTTTGTCCCCGAAAATTAAACATATCTCGATTCGAACAAATGAGGGTAATCCTCTCTCATATCACGCTCCACCTCCCAAGTAGCGTCTCCTTCGTCCACTTGGCTCCATAGTACCTTCACCAATGCAATCTCTTTGCCTCTCAATCTTTTGATACTGGTATCCATGATTCTCACGGACAAAGTCGAAAAAGTCAAGTTATCCTTCAACTCTATTTGATCAGATTCCACCACATGAGATGGATCCCCAACATATTTCCTCAACTGAGATACATGAAACACATTGTGGAGATTCGACAATAATGGAGGTAAAGCAATCCGATATGTCACCGGCCCAATCCTCTTCAATATCTGATATGGTTCAATAAATCTCGGAGTAAGCTTTCGTGACTTCAACACTCTATCAATCCCGGTAGTCGGGACTACTCTCATGAAAACATGATCTCCTTCCTTAAACTCAAGAGGTTTCTGCCTCTTATCGTAATAGCTTTTCTGCCGACTCTGTGCTCTTCTCATATTCTCTCGTATCTTTTTGATCTTTTCCGTCATCTCTCGAACCAAATCAGGTCGCAATACTAAGTTCTCCCTAGTCTCAAACCAACTCACCGGAGTTCGGCACTTCCTACCGTACAATGCTTCATAGGGTGACATCCCAATACTCGAATGGAAGCTTTTGTTGTAGGTAAATTCAATCAAATGCAACATGCTATCCCAACTCCCCGGTTGTTCCAAAACACAAGCCCTCAAAAGATCCTCCAATGACTGTATAGTTCTTTCCGATTGACCGTCCGTTTGTGGATGATAAGCTGAACTCAATTTCCACTTAGTTCCCAATGCGAACTGCAAACTAGTCCAAAAGTTTGAAGTGAACCTAGGATCCCTATCCGACACAATGCTCGATGGTATCCCATGCAACCGAATAATCTCCTTGATATACAACTCCGCTAATCGTTCCAGGGAGTATCTCATGTTCATCGGCAAGAAATGAGCAGACTTAGTCAACCGGTCCACTATTATCCATATCGAGTCATACCCTCTTTCAGTCTTCGGAAAACCCAATACAAAATCCATGGAGTGCTATCCCACTTCCAAACGGGAATCTCTAGTGACTGTAATTCTCCCAATGGCCGCTGATGCTCAATCTTGGCTTTCTGACAGACAAGGCAACTCGAGACATACAAAGCCACATCCTTTTTCAACCTAGACCACCAAAACAACTTTTTTAGATCTTGATACATCTTTGTAGTACCAGGGTGAAAACTCATTTTACTCTTGTGTGACTCCTCTATGATACTCTTCTACAACTCCACATCACGAGGCACACACACTCTCCCTTTGTAACGCAACATTCCACTAAAATTCGATGTGAAATCGGTCTCCTTACCACTCATCATCAAATCTCGCTTAACCATTAACTCACTATCCTCAACTTGCATTACTCGGATTTGATCAAACAGGTCATTCGTTACATTAAGCATTCCTAACATCATGCTATGAGGTCTTATTTGAACTTCCAAGTTCATATCCCTGAACTCCTCAATCAGCTTTCATTCTCGAACCATAAGGGCCGACATGTGCAAAGACTTTCGACTCAAAGCATCGGCCACCACATTGGCTTTTCCCGGATGGTATTGCAAACCAAAATCATAGTCCTTAAGAAATTCCATCCACCGTCTCTGTCTCATGTTCAGTTCCTTTTGATCAAACAAATACTTCAAACTCTTGTGGTCGTTGTACACTTCAAACCTTACGCCATATAGATGGTGTCTCCATATTTTTAAGGCAAAGACCACTACAGCTAATTCCAAATCGTGTGAAGTACTTTTTCTCATGCATTCTTAATTGTCGCGAAGCATAAGCAACCACCTTCCCATCCTGCATCAACACACAACCCAAACCTTGCTTAGAAACATCGTAGTACACACGGAAATCACGATCCGTACAAGGAAGAACCAACACTAGTGCCGTAGTCAACCTCCGTTTCAACTCTTAAAAACTTTCCTCGCAATGAATCGTCCACACGTACGGTTCTCCTTTCCTGGTAAGCTTTGTCAGAGGTAGTGCCAACTTCGAAAATCCTTCTATGAACTTCCGATAATAACTGGCCAATCCCAAAAAGCTCCTGATCTCGGTAACCGACTTGGCTACTGCCCATCCCATAACCGCTTCGACCTTAGAAGGATCTACTACTCCTCCTTCCTTGGATATTACATGCCCAAGAAAGTTTACCGATTCCAACCAGAAATCACATTTGGACAATTTAGCATACAACCGATTCTTACTCAGAAGATCTAAAACAGTTCTCAAGTGCTCCGCATGTTCCTCTCGGCTTTTGGAGTAAACCAGAATGTCATCAATAAATACCACTACGAATGAATCTAAATACGGACGAAAAATCTGGTTCATGTAGTCGGTAAATATTGATGGGCCATTCGTTACAGCAAAAGACATTACCAAATACTCGAAATGTCCATACCTCATCCTAAAAGTAGTTTTAGGAATGTCCTCCGACTTCACACGAAGTTGGTGGTAACTTGACCGAAGTTCAATTTTTGAGAACACCACTGCTCCTCTCAACTGATCCATCAAGTCATCAATTCTAGGCAAGGGATATTTGTTCTTGATGGTGACCTTGTTCAACTACCTATAATCGGTGCACAATCTCATACTCTCGTCTTTCTTCTTGACCAACAAGACGGGTGCACCCTATAGTGAAACACTCGGATGAATAAATTTCTTTGCCAACAAGTCCTCAATCTGCTTTTTCAACTCAGCCAGCTCTAACGGTGCCATTTTATAAGGAGCTATAGAGAAGGGTCCAGTTCCAGGTGCCAAATCTATAGAGAATTCAACTTCTCTCGCTGGAGGCAATTCTGGAATATCACCAGGGAATACCTCGGGAAACTCACGAACTATCAGAATGTCTTCAACTCTGGGTTTCTCAATACCCTCCAGGGATGCCAACAAAACAAACACGGCCCCTCCCTTCTAAAAGGAAGTTCTGACTCCTTTAGCCGACAACGACTCGATCAAGTAAGCCTCATCAGAAATCTCACTCAGATCTCCAAACACAACAGTTTTATCAGCACAATTAAGCATTACATGATTTGGCGATAGCTAGCCTATCCCCAGAATTAGATCCAGCTGGGAAAGTGGTAAGCAGATTAAATCCACGGTAAATGTTCTACCGTTTACCATTACCGAAAATCGAGACACAACCATCGATATCACCACAGGCACACTAGTTGGGGTGGATACAACCAAGTCGTAAGGAAACGACTCTGTGTGCAATTTCAGGCGGTTCACACATTCAATAGATACAAAGGAGTGTGTCACTCCCGAATTAAACAACACTAAAAGAGGAATACTTGCCACCATGCAATTACCTTTTATCAAGCCATCCACATCCGATGCCTCTGCACCGCTCATGGTGAACACTCGGCCGATGAATCGAGGTCGTTCAGCTCTCACAGCATTCGCACCCTGCCGCAACTTAGGACAATACCTTTTGATATGCCTAACCTCCTTGCAGTGAAAGCAGCTAAGTGCCGTCCCGGGGCACACATCACCAACATGAAACCGGCCACATTTTTTGCATAAAGATGGAGAGTTCAATTATGATCCTCCCGCATTCACCTGAGTCCTCGGCCCATGTGAAATATACCCTCGACTACCAATTGGTGGAGAGTAAGGTTTTCGTTCCTCTTGGAACACCTTGCCCTTCCCCTTTCCGTGCGAGAAATTCCATTGGGGACCAAAGTGCTTGGGTGGAATTACTTTAGGCATTGTCACCTCATCGGCTACCATGTCATCCTCACACATCCTACACTTGTTCACCAGGGTAGGAAAATCATCAATTTCTTAGTGCCCAAACATGCCCTTCAACTTGGGCCTCAAACCCGATTCAAATTTAGAGCATTTGGACCTCCCGTCCATCTCCAATACGGAGTAGGGAAAAAATTGGGCCAATTCTTCAAACTTGGCCGCATAATCCCCCACCGACATGTTCCCCTACTCCAACTTCAACAACATAAAACGAACCATAACTCAAAAGGATGAGTTTCCATGGATTCTCACATTTTGAGAAGAGATCCAACATACCCAAAACAAGTTTCAAAGAGAAGAAGAGAGTTAGAATCAAGATTTTTACCGCTTCTTAAGATCTTAGATGATTCCCAAGACTCCTTGCTCTTGAAAAGCCTCTCTTCTTTCACTTCTCTCTAGGTTATCCCCCAAAAATGTGTTTGGGGGTCCCTAATAAATGCAACAGCGTCGAGTTCTCGCTCAAGCGAGCCCATTCTCGCTCAAGCGAGAAATCCCGCCCATTTTAAAAACTCATATCTGAACATCTCGCTCAAGCGAGAATCTCACAGTCTCGACAAGTTCCAAAATGCCATTTCTCGCCCAGGCGAGACAACTCTCGCTCAAACGAGACCACTCTCGCTCAAGTGAGACAATTCTCACTCAGGCGAGAATCCTTCAGTATAGTCCAGGATTTCACCCTCCCAGGTGAGCCTTTCTCGCCTAGGCGACACTATCTCGCTCAATCGAGACTCCCGAAACTGATACTATAATTTTAATGATTTAAAATCTAGGGTGTCACATTCCTAATTTATAATTTCATTAATTTAATTATTGCATTATATTTTGGGATAAAGTATTGAAATCCCATATTGGATAGATAATAGCGAAAAATAAAGATTTGGTCAACCCTCTCCCCTTAGTTTATCTTTTGGGTTGAGTTAGATCTAACTATAATTAATAAGATGGTTTACAAAAAAGATAGGTCACCAATAAAGGACTTATGTAAACCATGTACCACACAACAAAGATAGGACATGAAGTAGGTATCTCGCATCGAATAAACACCGACCAAATATAAGATTTTGGACAACCTTCTAACCTTCGGTTAGCACTTGAAGTAGATATCTCACATTGGATAAGCACTAACCAAAGATAAGATTTGGACAACCTTTTAACCTTCATTTTCATTTACAATTTTCCTTTAATATCTCATTATCCCAAAAAATTATGCTTTATTATATTATCCTAATTATTATCCTTTATTATTATTATTATCCCTTCTCCATTCTCCAACAACTATTCATTTCCAATCCCAACTCTTCATTTCCTTCTACAATTTCCCTTTAATAGATTTCATTATCCACCTCTTCCTTTCAAAATCTCTTCATTTCACCCTTTCATTTCAACTCTCTAAAAATGTAAACTTGTACTTTTGGTTTTATTTTTTGTAATACTAAAATTTAAAGTTTCACTTCGTTGTTATTTGTTTTGTCAACATCTTCGTTTGATTTTACATAGTTGTTTGCTGTTGTTTTTTATTTAAGTTTATTATTTCATATTAGAAAACTAGCCTTTGACTTTGTTCTTATTTGTTTTTTTTTTCTATTTATTGGTTGTCTTTTATAGAATTCTTTGATGTTGTTTGTTATTTCTGTTTCTTTTATGGGTTAGTGCTTTTTCGTTTCAATTGTTTGTCTTTAATCACAAGCCCTTGTGATTGTTGACGTCTGAATGGAGTTTTATGTTCTACTAAGGTTAGTCTACTCATTTCTTAATCTCTTTCATATCATTTGTACTTCATTATTAACAAAGGAAATATTAATGGGTGAATAATATATTTATGAAGTCGGCACGTCGAGCTAATTTCATTGAAGAAATCAATTCTCCAAAGGATACTTGGAAACTAAAGGTACGACTTACATGTCTGTTGTAACATCCTAAATTTATCCTCCTTAAAAAGAGGTAGCAGTTCTGAAGAATGGGGCATACTGGCAGATTCTCGCTGTGTTTTAATGTTGGAAATTCTGGGATCCTCGCCCAAGTGAGAAAGTGGTGGCTTGAGCGAGAGAAGCCTGGGAAGGCTGTGAGATTCTCGCTTGAGCGAGAGAATCTCGCCCAGACGAGAGAGTCCGTGTTTTGAAACTTAAAATATCGTGGGCTTGTCGCCCAAGCGAGATATCCTCGCCCGGGCGAGAGGACCCAACTATAAAAGTAAAAAAAGGGTTTCACAAACCCTAATCTTCATTTTCTTTTCTCCCCTTTCTCTCCCAACGGCGGCTCCACCCGAATGAACCATTCTCCCCTCCACTAAACCTCAAAACTCATCAAAACCTCTTCTCCTTGCTTCTTAGTGGCACATTGGAGGGCTTTGGTGGTGAAAATGGAACATTGGAGATTGAAGGAGATGAAGGGAGATGTGGCTCTTTTGCGGAACAACGGAGCTTACGCAACCTAAGGTGAGGGAGAAGACCATTGTGGTCTTAGAGTATTTCATCAGTGTCATATTCTCCGATTTCCCTCAAGAATCAGAGCATGTTAACAGATAGAAACTCTCTTGGGTGTTGTGGTCCATGTGAGAGTCTTTAGTTTATATGAGGATGTATTAGCCATAAAAGTGGAGATATATGTGCGGGAAACCGTTTATTTAAGTAAAACGCAATATGCTCATTTATGGTAATACACCGTCATGAAAGATGGTTCTAACGTTAATGTGTTATATGATGAAGAATATGTTGTGTGTGGTTTGTTTATGATAATGGTGTGTTATGGACAGTTGATTTGTTATAAACATATATGGGTATGTTTGTAACGATGATGGTGTGGTAAGTTGTTTAACGACAACAAATGGATATGATTATGTTGTATGATAATGATTGTATTGTGAGCTATTTATACGTAGTAAGGGATAATTGTTTCCATTTTATATTAGCTGATGTGTGCAAGGTATGTGTATGAGATAACGTGTTTATAAGGATAAGTCTTTAATAGCACTTCGTAATGGAAAATGCGTGTATTTTCTGGTTATGGAAGTGATTGAGAAGCAAGTCGCTTATTTATTATAGACATATATGGGTATGTTTATAATAAAGGAATGCGGGGAATTGCTATTTATAAATTGATGGTGTATCAATGGAAAAAAATATATGTTTAGCCGACCATGAATGGTTAGCGACTGTGGGCTCCAGTTACGTAGCGACACTTTGGCTCAAGTTATGTAGCATGAGTATGTTTATAATTAACTAGACCTGCCCGATGTGGTATGGAGAATTAACTAGACCTGCCCGATGTGGTATGGAGAATTAACTAGACATGCCCGATGTGGTATGGGGAATTAACTAGACCTGTCCGATGTGGTATGGGGAATTAACTAGCATGCCCTATGTGGTATGGGGGTTAACTAGAGCTACCCGATGTGGTAGAGGATTATCTGTACGGTGTAGACTTGTTGAACGAGATCAAGGGTAAATTACAATGGAATGTGAATAATGTGAAAAGTGTATGTTTGGAATGAAAGTAATATGCATGCTATAAAATATATATTATGGGATATATATCCTATAGGGTGAATATGAACAACATGGGAATGGAAGAAAGAAAGTACGACAGTCTATATTTATATACTCATGAAATGTATTCCACTTCAATGTTTAATTGTTATGTGGTGATCTTGCTAACGATTGAGCTGAATAAATGGTATATTGTGTGGATTTGACTGAATTGTTTAAATGAGATATGATGAGTATGCTAAATGGATATGTGAACAATATGTGGTATAATGTGTTGATTGTTAAATGTTTAATATGATTGATGTTAGACGTTGTATAGGTTTAATACTTTAATGTTAATACTCCATGTAATTCCACTCTACGGTCACCGTAGTTGGTTCTTACTCCTTCCGTCTCTTCTTGTATGTGTTGTGTATTTGAGTTCAGGTTGTGGCGGTAACGCGTTGGACGCTTGCGGAGAAGAGTACATGGTAGAGTAGAGTTTTATGTAATTGATATGTTATATGATAAATGTTTATAATATGAGAACTACATTGGATTATCTAATTTGTAAAATGGAACTCCTTCTAAGTGTATAATGAAGTTGATTTAATGTTTGTATTAAAAGTGTTCCTTGAGAAAAGATAGTTGTTTAAATTATGTATTTGAAAGGAACTGTAAAGACATGATTTTGAAGTGAGATGTATTTGGAATATTTCCGCATTGTGATTTATTAATGGAATTAATATTTTATTCACTCAAGTTTCCAAACTGTTCAAGTATTGTCTTCCAAAAGTAATCACTTCACTTTCATGAACAAGGTTTTAAAAAAGAATTTTTGGATTACAAAAATCGGGTCCTTACAATATGGTATCAGAGCATATGTCAACTCTGCGGCCTAGGGTATGACCTTACATGCTTCTTTGTATGATGTAACACCCTAACTTTAAGTATTTAAAATTATAGTATCAGTCCTGGGATGCCCGCTTGAGCGAAGTATTCTCGCCTGGGCGAGAAAGGCTCACCTGGGAGGGTGAAATCCTGGCCATACTGGAGGATTCTCGCTTGAGCGAGAATTGTCTCGCCTGGGCGAGAAATGGCATTTTGGGACTGTTGAGACTGTGAGATTCTAGCTTGAGCGAAAGGGTCAAATCTAAATTTTTAAAATAGGCGGGATTTTCTCGCTTGAGCGAGAAAGGGCTCGCTTAAGCGAGAACCCGACGAGTTGTATTAAATGAGAAACCCCCAAACACAACCTAGGGTTTAGAAAAGAAGAAGGGTGAGAGAAGAGAGCTTTTTCAAGGACAAGAAGCTTGGATACTCATCTAAGAGCTTGAGAAGAAGTAAAACTCTTGATTCTAACTCTCTTCTCTTTAAAACCTATTTTGGGTATGTTGGATCTCTTCTCAAAGTGAAGGTAACCATGGAAACTCATCCTTTTGAGTTATGGTTCGTCTTATGTGGTTTTTCTCTTGTAAACTCTTGATTTAGAGTTAGTATGTCGAAAATGGAAAGAGTTTGTGGGTTGATTCATAAAAACCCCAAAACCCTAAAGTGAAAATGTGGTAAAAGGGGAAAATGACTAAAATGCTAGAGGTAGAAGATGAGTTTACTTTCTAATAATGAAATATTAGATGAATATGTATGTGTTAGAGGGTTGTAAACTTATGATGAAAGTAGTTATGAAACCTTAAAAATATGATGAATATCTTATGTGGTTAAATGATGTCATATAAGTTATTTATATGTTATTGGAGTAAACGACTAACATTGTGTTATATGGTGGGAATGAGGAAAGATCCTAAAGTTGGCGGCGGTGTCGATGGAACTTGTGAAGTAACCAGGAACCAAACCCAACACTCACCGAGGTAAGGACAAGTCTTTATTGGTGCATTTGGAATGGAAAATGTGTGTATTTTCTGGTTATGCAATGATTGAGTTGTGATTTACGCATTTAGTATAAACATATATGGGTGTTTTTATTCTAAAGTAGGCGTAGATTTACAGGAAATGGAAAATGTGTGTGTTTTCTGGTTATGCAATGATTGAGTTGTGAATTACGCATTTAGCATAAACATATATGGGTGTGTTTATACTAAAGTGGGCGTAGATTTACGGGAAATGAGAAATGGTGAAATCAAGGAAAGGAAAATATATTTTTAGCCGACCATGAATGGTTAGCGACTCTGGCTTGAGTTTATAAGCGAAACTTTGGCTTGAGTATATAAGCAAAACTCTGGCTTGAGTATATAAGCGAAACTCTGGTTTGAGTATATAAGCGAAACTCTGGCTTGAGTATATAAGCAAAACTCCGGCTCGAGTATATGTAGCACGTTTTCTTTTAAGAGAAATGAAAATATGCTTTTAGCTAACCCTAAGGGGTGTAGCGACTTTGGCTCAAGTTATGCAGCAAAGCAAAATAAATTTCAAAAATGTTTTACTAACCTTTTTCTAATGTGGATTATCTTATAATGATGTTTATTGAATTAACGACTTACTCCTTTGTGTGTTTGTGCTCTTGTCATTGATAATCTCATTGCAGATAAACAGGTGACATGAGGGGACTCATTTTTGGGGAGCTTAGGGAGTTTTATATTTTGGAATCATTTAATTGCACTATTTTGTACATGAGTGCATATTTGATAGTTCAAAACATTGTGTAACTACAGATATATATTAGCTAACATGAGGTTGTAACTCTAGATATGTGTAGCTATGGGTATTTTGGAAACCCATAGCTAGTTGTATCCGGTAGTTACTAATCTGCATTAATACGAATTATGTTTTCTGTCAAATGATTATGTATGTCATTATTGATTCATGGATTGAGTGTGAGGAGGGAAGTGAGATTTTGAAGTAAGGTTATTAAATTGGTAATGCGATTTATGAGTAAATGCATGGAATTGAATTAAAATAAGAAAAAATTTCAAGGGTAGAATTTGGGTCCTTACATATGACTTATGTGAATTGTTTGTTGGCTGTGTGATAACTGTTGATGTGAAAGATGATTGTTAAATTCCTAGCGGTAAGCGTCTGGTTGTGAACTTATTGTTGGATGTCTTGTTGTGAGTTATTGATGAAGTGCTTGCTGAAAGTTCCTAGTTATGAACGTCTTGTTGGAATTGTTTATGGGGGTTGGTGGTTGTAATTTTTCGGTTGGATTTCTTGGTGTGAGATTTATTTGTTGAGAATTCCTAGTGGTGGATCTCTTGTTTGAGGTTTGATCAACCTCTTGATGTGAATTTTCTTTTATCACTAAGATTAAGATAATTGAAAATGAATTATTAAATTGACTTTCTTGGATGTTTGCTTATATGTCTCTATGGTTCTAGTAGAACAAGATTAAGGTAACGTGTGGGTAAGAAAAAGTGTTGTGTTGCCTACCCGGAGTGGTAGTGGATCAATGTTGAATTGCCTACCCGGAGTGGTAGTGGATCATTGTTGAGTTGCCTACCCGGAGTGGTAGTGGATCATTGTTGAGTTGCCTACCCGGAGTGGTAGTGGATCATTTTTGAGTTGCCTACCCAGAGTGGTAGTGGATCATTGTGGAGTTGCCTACCGAAGTGGTAGTGGATTATCGTTGTATTGCCTACCCGAAGAGGTAGTGGACTATCGTTGTATTGCCTACCCGAAGAGGTAGTGGACTATCGTTGTATTGCCTACCCAAATAGTGTAACACCCTAAATTTGAGTCTTTAAAATTATAGTATCAGTCCTGGAATCCTCGCTTGAGCGAGAGATTCTCGCCTGAGAGGGTGAAATCCTGGGCTATACTGGAGGATTCTCGCCTGAGCGAGAATTGTCTCGCCTGGGCGAGAAATGGCATTTTGGGACTGTTGATACTGTGAGATTCTCGCTTGAGCGAGAGGGTCAGATCTGAGTTTTTACAAATAGGCGGGATTTTCTCGCTTGAGCGAGACAAGGCTCGCTTGAGCGAGACAAGGCTCGCTTGAGCGAGACAAGGCTCGCTTAAGCGAGAACCCGACGAGTTGTATTAAATGAGAAACCCCCAAACACAACCTAGGGTTTAGAAAAGAAGAAGGGTGAGAGAAGAGAGCATTTTCAAGGACAAGAAGCTTGGATACTCATCTAAGAGCTTGAGAAGAGGTAAAACTCTTGATTTTAACCATCTTCTTCTCTTTAAAACCTATTTTTGGTATGTTGGATCTCTTCTCAAAAATGAAGGAAACCATGGAAACTCATCCTTTTTATTTATGGCTCGTTTTATGTTGTTTCTCTCTTACAACTCTTGGTTTAGAGTTAGTATTTCAAGAATGGAAAGGGTTATGGGTTGATTCATGAAAACTCCAAAACCCTAAAGAGAAAATATGGTTGAAATGAGTAAAATGCTAGAGGTAGGAGATGATTATGTATGTTTTGGATGGTTGTAAGCTTCTGATGAAAGTAGTTTAACAACATTGAAAATATGATGAAATATCTTGTATGGTTAAATAATGCAATATAAGTTGTTTATGTGATATTTGGAATAAATGACTAACATTGTGTTATATGGTAGAAATGATAAAAGATCTTAGAGTTGGCGGCGGTGTCGGTGGAACTTGTGAAGTTGCCAAGAACCAAACCCAACACTCACCGAGGTAAGGATAAGTCTTTAATTGTGCATTCGTAATAGAAAATGTGTGTATTTTCTAGTTATGCAATGATTGAGTTGTGAATTACGCATTTAGTATAAACATATATGGGTGTGTTTATACTAAAGTAGGCATAGATTTACGGAAGATGGAAAATGTGTGTATTTTCTAGTCATGCAATAATTATATTGTGAATCACGTATTTAGTATAAAACATATATGGGTGTGTTTATACTAAAGATGACATGGATTTACGGGAAATAATTGATGGTGAATTCGACGAAAAGAAAATATATTTTTAGCCGACCATGAATGGTTAGCGACTCTGGTTTGAGTATATAGGCAAAACTCTGACTTGAGTATATAAGCAAAACTCTGGCTTGAGTATATAAGCAAAACTCTGGCTTGAGTATATAAGCAAAACTCTGGCTTGAGTATATAAGCAAAACTCTGGCTTGAGTATATAAGCGAAACTCTGGCTTGAGTATATAAGCAAAACTCCGGCTCGAGTATATGTAGCATGTTTTCTTCTAAAAGAAATGAGAATCTGCTTTTAGCTAACCCTGAGGGGTGTAGCGACTTTGGCTCAAGTTATGCAGTAAAGCAAAATGAATTTCAAAAATGGTTTACTAACCTTTTTCTAATGTGGATTATCTTATAATGATGTTTATCGAATTAACGACTTACTCCTTTGTATGTTTGTGTACTTGTCATGGATAATCTCATTGCAGATAAACAGGTGACATGAGGGAGACTCATTTTTGGGGAGCTTAGGGAGAGTTATATTTTGGATTTGTTCAATTGCACTATCTTGTATATGAGTGCATAGTTGATAGTTTAAGACATTCTGTAACTATGGATATATATTTGCTAACATGAGGGTGTAACTCTGGATATGTGTAGCTATGAGTATTTTGGAAACCCATAGCTAGTTATATGCGGTGATTACTAATCTGCATTAATACGAATTATGTTTTTCTGTCAATTGAATATTGTAACACCCCAAATTTTAAGTCTTTAAAATTATAGTATCAGTCCTCGGATCCTCGCTTGAGTGAGAGGTACTCGCTTGAGCGAGAAAGGTTCATCTGGGAGGGTGAAATCCTGGGCTATACTTGGCAATTTTGGGTAATATAATCGATTACACAGTCCTGGTAATCGATTACATGATGAAAAGCATCAGATATGTACATCTGACACAATCTAATCGATTACACCATGTTGGTAATCGATTACATCACGACAATGCCTCTGTAATTTACACTTTGTAATCGATTCACACTTTTGGTAATCGATTACATTGTATTAATGTAATCGATTACACCATGTTGGTAATCGATTACATCGCGACGATACCTCTGTAATTTACACTGTGTAATCGATTACACTATACTTGTAATCGATTACACTTATCGCTGTGACTATAAAAGTGAATAAAAAGGGACCTAGAAACCCTAATCTTCATTTTCTTTCTCCCCATTTCTCTCCCAACGGTGGCTCCACCCAAATGGACCATTTTTACCTCCACTAAGCCTCAAAACTCATCAAAACCTTCCTGTTGCTTCATGGTGACACATTTGGAAGAGCTTGGAGGTGAAAAAGCAACAATGGAGGTTGGAGGAGATGAAGGGAGATATAGCTCTTTTGCGGAGCAACGGAGCTTAAGCAACCTAAGGTGAGGGAGAAGACCATTGTGGTCTTAGAGTAATTCATTAGAGTCATCATCTCCGATTTCCCTCAAGAATCGGAGCATATTAACGGATAGAAACTCTTTTGGGTGTGTAATACACTGTCATGAAAGAGAGTTCTAACGTTAATGTGTTATATGATGAAGAATATGTTGTGTGTGATTTATTTATGATAATGTTGTGTTATGGATGGTTGATTTGTTATAAACATATATGGGTGTGTTTGTATCAATGTTTGTGTGATAAGTTATTGATTTGTTGATTTGTGGGTATATTTGTAATAATGATTTTGTGGGGAATGGCTTGTTGGTGATAAATGGACATGATTATATTATGTGATGATGATGTTGTGAGTGGTTTTTATTGTGGTAGGATATATGATACATTGTGTTTATGACATAGATGTGGTGTCTTGTGTTTTGAGGAAGTTGCAATGCTAGAATAATGCAGTGGAAATATTATATTGTGATTGATGTGGTTGTATGGAATTTAGACCTGCCCTTTGTGGTATGGAATTGTGACCTGCCCTTCGTGGTATTGAATTTAGACCTGCCCTTCGTGGTATGGAATTGTGACCTGCCCTTCGTGGTAAGGAATTTAGACCTGCCCTTCGTGGTATGGAATTGGGACCTGCCCTTCGTGATATGGAATTGTGACCTGCCCTTCGTGGTACGGAGTTGTGACCTGCCCTTCGTGGTATGGAATTGTGACCTGCCCTTCGTGATATGGAATTGTGACCTGCCCTTCGTGGTATGGAATTGTGACCTGCCCTTCGTGGTATGGAATTTAGACCTGCCCTTTGTGGTATGGAATTGTGACCTGCCCTTCGTGGTGAGGAATTTAGACCTGCCCTTCGTGGTATGGAATTGTGACCTGCCCTTCGTGGTATGGAATTTAGACCTGCCCTTCGTGGTATGGAATTGTGACCTGCCCTTCGTGGTATGGAATTGTGACCTGCCCTTCGTGGTAGGGAGTTGTGACCTGCCCTTCGTGGTATGGAATTGTGACCTGCCCTTCGTGGTATGGAATTATGACCTGCCCTTCGTGGTATGGAATTATGACCTGCCCTTCGTGGTATGGAATTGTGACCTGCCCTTCGTGGTATGGAATTTAGACCTGCCCTTTGTGGTATGGAATTGTGACCTGCCCTTCGTGGTATGGAATTTAGACTTGCCCTTCGTGGTATGGAATTGTGACCTGCCCTTCGTGGTATGGAATTTAGACCTGCCCTTCGTGGTATGGAATTGTGACCTGCCCTTCGTGGTGTGGAATTTAGACCTACCCTTCATGGTATGGAATTGTCACCTGCCCTTCGTGGTATGGGATTTTGACCTGCCTTCGTGGTATGGATGTGACCTGCATTTGTGATGTTGATTTGATTGGTCCTTTGTGATATTGGGTAGTCATAGTTGTATTTTATTGTTTTAGAAGTGTTGTACTGATGTGTTGAAATGTCTAAAAGAAATGTGATGATTATACTGATTGAATAGGTGCACATTATGTGGTTTAAGGTATTGACTGATATATAAATGGTATATGTTTAGTATGATTGATTTTAGATGATGGTATTGGTTTTTATACTTTAATGATATTACTCCATGTAATTCCACGCTACGGTCGCCGTAGTTGGTTCTTACTCCCTATGCTTTTCCTTGTCTATATGTTATATATGAGTTCAGGATGTTGCTGTTGCGTTGTGGATGTTTGCTGATGGGAGTATAGACTGGAGTAGTCGTTTTTGTATTCCAAAATTGTATTTGTATAATGTATGTAATATGAGGAATATGTTGAAGTAACTATGTTGTATAAATGATCTCTTTCAAAAGATGTAATAAGAATTAGCATATTACCTTTAACAGTGTTGTAATTGAAACAAAGGATAATTGTATGAATTATGGATTAAAGTAGAAGGTGATGTAATGTTTCCGATGAAAATGTATTATTGATTATTTCCGCATTTTGAATTGGGAAACTTAACTAATATTTACATTTAATAAAGTTTTAAAAATTTTGGGTTATAAAATCGGGTCGTTACAATTATGTACGTCATTATTGATTCATGCGTTGAGTGTGAGGAGGGAAATAAGGTTTTGAGGTAAGGATATTAAATTGGTAATATGAGTTATGAGTGATTGCATGAAATTGAATTAAAATTAGAAAAAAAATTCAAGGGTAGAATTTGGGTTCTTACAAAGAGGTAGTGGACTATCGTTGTGTTGCCTACCCGAAGAGGTAGTGGATTATCTTTGGGATGTATATACTATAGGGTGAAATATCTCATTGAGATTAGTTACTACTATCCGGTAATTTGTTTCGTGACGTATAAATTATAGAAGCAAATGTTATAGTGATTTCTTATAAGTGCATATATCTGGGCGTTGATAATGCACCGGAATGTTGTGTGGTTTAAGTTTTAACGGAATAATTGATAAACACAAACTTTGTTCTATGCTTTTGTGGAAAGTGGTATTGGGAATAACAAAGTTATTTTGATTTTTGGTATGTGAAACTTTTGGTCTAGGATGATCGACCTTTTGTAGTAGAATAATTACAACACACGATATAGTGGTGATGTACACCAAATTATCTGCTCTGATATTGTACTTACAGAACTTGTTTTGTTTCATGTGTGTCAGTAATTGCCATGCATAATTGTAGTGTAATCGTATGAGAAAAAGGGTTTTTGATTTATAATGAAATGATTATGAAAACCTTGCTTTCACAAAATGATTGTCATGAATTGTATATCTAATCTATTTTTGAAAATCATCTTGGGTGAAGTGTATAATTTGGCTAAGCGTTAACTCAAAATTTATATACAGTTAGTGAATTCTCACCATTTTATAAAATCAATTTATACACGAAATGATGTCATTTTATATTAATTTAAAAAAAAATTACACATACAAAACGATGTGGCTTATACAATTTTTAGAAAATATAAATGGAGATGATTCATTTACTTTATCAGTAAGTTTAAAAAACATACTCCACATTTTAACCATCAATTTTAGGGAAAACCAATGGTTTGAATTAATGAATAGATCTAAACCATTGGATTCCTCTAAAATTGATGACTAATATGTGAATTAAATTTAAAAAACTTACTATTAGGATAAATGAATCACTCATCATTAAATATAGAAAATGACATTGTTTTATTTCTTTTTTTACCTTGTACTTTGCATAAATGTTTCCTTTTCATCTAAGCTCTCACTAGGGGTGGAAACAGGTCAGACCAAGCCAGACTTTGCCTTAAACAAACCGAACCTATATAGCATATAGGAGCTTAAGCCTGGTCTATTAGCTTGTTTAAAAAAAATTCAAAGTTTAGGTCTGACCTGTTTAAAAGCTTGACCTGACATGTTAGCTTGTTTAAAGGCATGTTAAGGTAAAAAATGCAACACATTATGTACAAACTAGAAAAATTATAATAATTATAGCAATTAGTGTGAATTTTTTTACATTATTATCACAATTATTTCTATCATCTTCAAATGTTGCTTAATGTATTCGAAGGATTCGTGGTGCCTTTGAGGTTAAAATATACAAAACAATGTATTTCAATATCATAGTAAAATATGATATTGTTCTAATATTTAACATGAGTTAGGTTTATGTACTTAAGCTCAAGTCTCAACAATTAAATAGTCTAATCTCTAAGTCCTAGTGGATTTACATAAATTTTTTATTATCTAGTTTTTTATACATATTATAAAAATAATTTATAAATATATAATAACATTACATAGGTCAGTCTGTTAGACTTACTAGGCTTTTTAAAAGGTCTGAGTCTGACATATTTCGGTTAAATAGTTTTTTGGAAAAGCCTAAATCTGACCTGTTTACTAAAAATGTCTAGTCTGACCTGACCTGTTAGATCTCTGATAGGTGGTCTGACATGTTTCCACCCTTAGTTCTGACCCATTCTTTGTTCATTCCTTTTTTTTTATTTCATCTCATACGGTAAGCATTATAACATATTCAAGTTCATTCATTTATAGGTATGTGGTCCCGAACATCATTTTCAATGTTTTAATATATTGTTTATTGATATATGATTTTGCATGTTGTGTTGGTGTGGAATATTATTTATTTATGTATACCCTCCTTGTTAATGTGGAATACATCATTAATCATTTATTCACAAATTTAAATTATTGAATTCCCCTAGAATGAATTATTAATATGTAGAGTAAAATTTTCTTAATTATTTTTGGAGTAACTGTATCTCTCCCCTAAAGAATGATAGAACTAAATGAAAGGAAAATGCAAAAATGTATGGTTTGAGTTTTTTATATTGTCAATATATTATTGTACTATATATTATTCATATTTGAGAGAAAAAATATATATTGAGACTCATTTTTAATCATTACTGTTCAAAAAAGTAATACAAATAAATGATAAATAATGTATTGACTATGTATAAATCTTTACACTGACAACGTATAAATATTACACTCTTTTACATTTATAAATGATGATATAATAAGTATAAATCTTTGCACTAATAGTGTAAAGATATTACAAGTGACTCGTGCATTTGCACGGGACGATATTTTGTTGTTGTATGATTCAGAACATACATTACATATGCATTCATGTGGTTAAGAACACACGTTATTTGTGTATTTGCATGGTTAAAACACACATATTACGTGTGCATTAAGAAACACGTGTGACCAGTGCATTCACATGGTTAAAAACACACATGTTATTCGTACATTCACATTGCTAAGAAAATACATGTTACCCATACACTTTTGTACTTTTTTGATTGATTTTCATGCTCCATAGTGTATATATTTGGCTAACAAATAAATATAATAAAAACTTATATTGTTCATTATTAATATAGACGTACATATGAAGAATTTGTTTAATTTTATGATTTATTGTGATAATTTCTTAATGTAACTTGTTAATAATTTATTTTACTTCTAAGATATTATTTCTTAGTAGATGTTAGTATAATTGATTTATTATTTCATATTTTTTAATAAGTAATTTAATGATTAGTATTTTACGTGTTTAATGATTTAGTATAACAACTTCGAAAATAATATTTTAATATATAGAAATTAAATTTAGTAATAAATGGTCATTGAAATAGAGAAGTTGTAATTATATAGTTCGGTTTTTTTCTCAAAATAATGGAGGCCTAAATTATTTAGGATTAAAATATTTTAAAGATAGTAATGAAAATGAGAAAATTATAATTAAATTTTTAGATTTAAAAAAAAATAAAGTAGACATACTAATTTGCATGTAGTGATTACTATACATTATTTTTCACCTTTAATAATATCATTGATATCACCCATAAGCACCACATTAAATGACAATATGTGTTTCTATTATCTTATCCCAACAAGTTTTATTTCTTTTCTAATGGTCGACGATATTTATTCAAAGTAATTATTAATTGTTAATTATTAGTTTGTAACTGATAGACAATATTTATTCACTTATTCGAATACAAATTACAATAGTATAACAAAATTTATTGTCATTATTCACCTATACAGTTTCTATTCCTTTATGAATTTTCCTTTATTGTTTGTTTTCTACTATGTATTTTTATATTTCATTGTTCACATTAATTACTCTTAAATCTCGAGAGTAATTATTATTCTATAATTATCCATAATCCATATAAATGATCATTCTAATACTTGAAAAGTTTGTCTATATGTAAAAAGAAAAGAAAACAAAAAGTTATAATTTATGACATTTTATTATCTTTAATTAACTTATACGGTACATTTGAGAGATAATTAAAAAACTATGGTATCATTTTTTAATAAATATATAACATATGTAATGATTAATAAATTCAATAAAAATATAAGATAAAAAAAATGTATTCATAATATATTTTAATTTGTTAACAATAAAGTTTTGTTTGCTTTTACCATAACATAGACTCAAAGATAAAAAAAATATATTAAGTTAACTTCTATGAAAAGTTGTACATCTCTTTTTAGAACAATGAATAAACATTATACTTTTCACATTTGAATTATTTAAAGACACATGATCAAATATCAAATATGAGGAGGAAACTTAAATGAAATGAACATGTATAAATTGACAATGTTAGAGGGGAAATGAAGAGAAAAAAATTTGGAGGGAAAAGAGTGATTGTGGTGATAACACATGTCATGACTAATGTGGCAATGACTTAGTTTTCTGATATAGTATATAGATATGAATTTAAAATGAGTTTGGCCTAACCATAATTAATAAGAGCACATGTATAATGCACTTTACCAACTTGATGTTTAGACACAAGGATAAGGATAAGGATAAGGATATCATTATTCGTTTAATAAATAATTAAAAAGAAAACAATTTTTTATCATCTGTTCTACTTTTGGTGTCCCAATTGTGACTCAACCCAATTAAAAACTGTCACATAATTAAAAAGAAAATTAAAAAAACTAGAAAACATTTTTTTTACATTATTTGGTGCACTGTGAATGGCTTGAGACATGTAAACATCAATTTCTTGGGACGGGTGAACAAGATTCTTGTTAAACTATGATTGCATCTATTTAAATTTATGAACATTGGTATTAAGATTCATTGTTATCATAATAATGACTCTGAGCTTTCGTCCAAATAGTTAAGGGATAATTAGAGACCATATGGAATGCACCTTACCAATTTGAATTATTAATAAGTGATAAAGATTCCCAAATTAATGCTCAAGTTATTGATTTTTCAATTTCTTTTAAAAGGTGACCTTATTATGAGCATTTTTTTCTTATCTTATGATAAATGCATAATGAAAACGCATTCTATATCATCAATTTAAAGCATTGTCCCTAACTTTATGGGAGGGACAAATAGTTCCGAAAAGGATATGATTTGTTTTCTTTTTACCTAACGTTACAACATTTAGGGGGTGCCATTTGTTTTAGAGTATATATTTATAATTCTCATGATCACGTTCAGGAATATTATTATTAGGAACATCACTCATGAGTATATTAAAATATATGTCTGGTTGGCATTTATATTTCTTAGGAATTTTTATTAACATTTATGATAATAACTTGGAACCATGTTTGTTTATGATTTATAGTTATTAAAATATTTATATTCTAAAAATATTATTATATTTACAATTTTAGTGATATAGTTGAGTAAGCAAGATTTAACATTTTTTAGATATAATTAAGAAAACAAAGTTATGCTAAATAATACTTTAATATAACTACAAAACTAAAAAAATATTATTTGATTATTTATCTAATAAGTATTTTGTATAGAAAATATTTTTTAATTACAACATAAATAAAAGTACTACCCCTATTGTTTGAGGAGAATTATTAGATGATGCTAAATCAATAGCCGAAGTCATATTTTTAATTTAATTTCAAATAAACTCATATAATTTTACTTGCATGATAATCGATAAATATGTGTTTGAATAATTGAAACAGATCATTGAATATTCTATTTAGTTTAGGAGGTGTGAATATCTAAAAAACTAAATCCTATTTAACACTTTAAATAATGATGAAGGATTTTCGATTTGATGTTATTTTGTTTGATAGGCAAATGTTAGTATATTAATATTTTATGACAGGTGAGATTTGAACCCTTAACCTCCTTATTACTCTACTCTTTAAGTCTTCCACCCTTATCACTTAATTACCTTATGACTCCCGATTTTTATTTGATGTGTAAACATATTTATCTCTTGTGTTGTCAACAAGATTTAATTTTTCCGAACAGAAATAATTTATTTAATAACAACTCACACAAATCAATTAATTTGACCTTAACAATTGCAACATGAACTCTTATGGGGTCCCAAATCCATGGAATAAACAAATATAGTACAAACTATGGTTTTCTCTACTTGCAAACATACAAAAAAAAGGAAAATTATATTATTCAATCTCTTACAATGTTTAATCTCTCACTCTAAATCACCCTCAAGTAAGAGACCATTAATTTTGAGCTCAATTTTGAACTTTACCATTTGATCCTCAGCCAAAATTATGGTAACAAACTTTCCATCATTGCCATTATCGGTAGAACCATTTATGGATGGCATCACCAAAACAACTCCTTCTTCTCCAACCCCTTGTAGGGTGTAGTACACAAATTTGGGCTTGTGTCCCATCAATTGCAAGTCATGCACATTTATTTCTTGCAAGTCGACAAATGTCAAATTTGCACCGTAGACAAAGAAATCACTCATCCCTTTATCTTTCTCCATTGCTTTCTCAATCTCACTCACCTCATCAATACCTTGATTCGTAAGTAAGCTAGCTAGAACTCTTAAATCAGTATCAACAATAGAACATTCACTACTAGCCTCAACCTTTTTTATCATTTGGTTGTTACCAATGATATCATTTCTCATACGATATGGGTCGGTTTTGCAAACAGTCACGATTTTTGGTTCGAGTCCTCCCTTAAGTTGAGCCATACATCGCCAAATAACTGCACACACAGATTCAAATGATGAGGTCCGATCATCATTTTGACCCCAAATATTTTCTTGCAAGTAATTTATTTGAGTATTACTTAATGGGAAGGAGAATGTATCCATTTTGATGTTGTTGGGTAGGATCCAATGGTCACCTACCGAGTCAACCTTTTTAACACAAATTGGATGCTTATTAGATATGGGTTGGCTTAGTTTAAGGGCTCTTGGGACATTGATGGGCTTGTTTAGGTGCAAATTAATCATGACTTGGCCCCATGTGTTGATAAAATCTGAAGCTGAAAGAGGATCCCCTAGTATATGAGCCCAACTAAGACCAAATGAAGCTCCACCACACTTAAAATGGGTTATCTGCAAAAGCAAAATCTCATTATGACTATTTTAATCATGAATTTAAAGACTCTTATTTAATGTGAAAATAGCCTATGAATTAATTGTATAAGACTCTTATTTATGCCCATCAACTTTCATGGCTAACGATCAAACATCAAAATATATCAAACAATAGCATATTATTATTATTATTATTGATGCTATTTTTATAATTGGTGTTTAACTAAATGTTGTACATTAACCTACTATTGTATTGATGAGGAATTATGAGTAAGATATCTTTCACATGTGAAAATAGCCTATGAATTAATTGTATAAGACTCTTTTCAATATCAATGTATAAACCACCATGTACCTGATTCTTAAATAAAATACATCAAATATAAAATAATGTATTAATCATAAAAAAAAGCGTTATACTAACAATATATACATATTTTTTTCATTATAATTTCTCCAAAAGTTATAACAAAATTTAAGGGATCCAATGTTTGAATTGTTTTTGGATTGTTTAGATATTATCTTAGAATCAATGCTCAGCAAACAATAAACCTTCTAATAAATTCAGACCTAAGTGTATCCAATCATATATTGATTTGAATACAATTTTGTGTGACAAGTTGAGGAAGCCTTATCCTGAAATAAATACTCACCCATCAACTGTTTATTTAATGATGTGGATGTGATGTAAAGGTAAAAATTTACACATTGTCAATGCATATATTTTCTCAAAAATATATGATTATATATTGAATATTTTTTTCATGATCTTCTCCTACATACTTTTTTTATAATTCATAAGAAACTAATCTGTTTTAGATGTATGATTATCAATTTCAACAAGTGTTACTATCGGAAATCAAACATTGAGCATAAAAATTTAAATCATCTTATAAAAGACAAAATAAAATATAATTATTATGTATATTAATTATATTTAGTTATTTTCACCTGTTATAAATTTGGTAGAGATAGAATCATAAAATCAATCATTTAATGTTGTTTTGATTTTATAAATAAATAAATACGAACAAAATTGTTTTGAGAAATAGTAATAATGCTAGAGTTTGTTAGGGTAGTTGAAGAAGGAAGTATATGGACTAATTAACTCTCTTTTAAAAAAGTAGAAGAAGAACAAATGGAATTATCTCTCTTTTAAATAAGAAAGAGACGTGGATGAATTGATTGAGTCCTCCAAAAATTTTATTCGGGTTTATTTATAAATATTTAATAATCTGGATAATTAAAAATTTATTTAGATCAAGTGTTATTATTTCTATTCGTATTAAACTCCCCAATATTGGATTTGATCTACATTCCCACATTATTACATATATTAATTCATAAAGATGCCACTCATATATTTATGGGCAAAGGAAAATAACGATTGCACTAGGGATGTCAAAAATATTCGAATCCGTGAGTACCCGTTAAAATATTCACAATGGGTACCCGAAAAAATAGTTCATGACATTGCACATCATAATTTCCACACCAACACACTAACATTTTAAGTGTTATCCTACATTTATAACTAATTTACATGAAATGAGGTTGTAATTTTAAGTTATTTTTCAATTAAAAATAAAATATATACTTTCTCATAATATTTCAGTATTTTGTTTTCTATCCGGAGATATGCTGTACTTGTATATTGAATACTTCATATGCCCTCATACTATTTTTTTTTTACTAAATTGTGTTTTTTAATTATAAAGAGTATTTTTTTGTACTATGAATGATATTCATTCACCTTTTGGTAATAAACTAAAATTTTAAGGTACATGACTACTCTTTCAACAAGTATCGTTCATAAGAATTAAAATTTTAACATTTTAATCATTTTAAAGATATAGTAAATCTTATATCACTACATAATATTGTTCCTTTTTTAAGGGACGGGAAAGGGTGAGTCTTGAATCTAGGTACTCATGTTGAACGTCATCACTAAGGGAAATAAAAATATCATTAAAATCGTTAATTTGATTAGTGGAATTAAATCATTTTATCTTTTCATTTAAATTGTTTAACTAGATGAGAGTATTTTTATAACAAATGCATTTATTATACATAGTAATTTAAAAACAATCCTATAAACAGGTTTAAATATATAAAAAATTCAAAAAGGTCTTGTAAAAATAGAGGAGAAAAATATTTACATAATCTTAAAAAATTGAACCTCTATTTTAAAAATTCTTAAGATTAAATTTTTTATTTATTTTTAAGTCTTGATGATTTAAATAAAATTTAATGATTAGTATTCAATATTTTCGTTTCTCACGGTACTAAATGTTCTTAATGGTGTGTGTATTTCATTGATTAATAACTACATATCATGTAGATCATGTTATCAAATTTGATACAAATTGAACATTAATAGAATAGCTTCAAATATAGAGATATATATTATTTTAATCTTTATGTATATAAGTGAATTAATAAACAATGTTGGACTTTATGAAATTTATGGAATATAAATTTTCAATAATCGATGGTTTGATTAAATTTATTTTATATAAACAGTTATTAACTGTGAAAGACTATATCCTCGTGTATATATATATATATATATATATATATATATATATATATATATGTACGTACGTATGTGTGATGCGTTTAATCGAAGAAATAATATATTGGCTAAAATGAAAAACAAAATACACATGATTAATAATTATTATTATGGTTCATGGGTACATAGTTATGAATAAAGAAAAACAGGTTATTTTATAAACTAATTTGAAGGTTCCACTTCAATTTTTTTGGAAATAAGTTCTTTTCCTCTCCCTTAAAAAAGAAAAAATATATTTATCTATATAATAAATAAATAAATAGAAATTTAGATTTCCCCTTAGTCACATAATTGGAAAACCCTAAGCACTATTTAGTTTTATATTACTATATATACATATGACGTGGGAGATTAATTCTACGTTGTATAAGAAAATACTACATACGTATAATGAAGTTTCTAGAATAAACATTCTCACTAAATGATTCATATATTTTTCTATCTATAAAAATATTACAAAATTTGTACTTTTTTTCATTTCTATCAATCCAACCTTAACAACTCAATTAAAAAAATGGACCCACAAGTGTTCTAAAAACACTTATCAGCCAACCTCTGTTTTTTAATAATAAAAATATTGACATACTGATAACTTGTTATCAAGTTATTAGACCAATAATTAAGAGATAAGATCCTCTCTAGTACTAGAGGGTCTAATACTTAAATGTGAGGTTGAGATTAATTTCATGATTTACATATATTTTTTATTTAAGAGATACATGTCACATTCTCTTCCGGTATTAGACTTTCCGGTATGAAAGATGATTTAGTTTCAATAATTAATATTTATTTATAAATGTGTGTAATGTGTCATGCATAAATATGTTTACGCACAAAACCTGTATCAAAACAAGAGGAGAAAATGATAATTCAGGGCCAATGACTTGTTGAGAGACCAACAACTTGTATGAAGGCCAATGCTTGTTGGCTAGCCACTCATCTAGTGTAACCTTGCACTTGGCCTCAATGAACCTGGCTCCACAATCATTACACTTGATCATTGGTCGGCCGGATTCCGATCGCCGGAACCGGCCACAAGCGATGAAGTAGTGGTTGAATAAGTAGAAAAAGCTCTCCTTTATTTTCATGATGGTTAGTTTTTGTGCAACCTCATTATCAAAGAAGTAAATAATTTTTAGGTAATGAAGTTTCATGGCCAAGTCCAAGCCACTCGGGTTATGGAACACGTCCGACCCGGTGATTCGGACCGTCCCAACAGAGGATACCTTCACATCATAGACTAAACTTTCTTCTTCTAGTGGGGAAACCATATTGGCTTAACCTAGCTAGAAGAATTGTTTTGATAGAAGGAAATGAGGCTTTGGTGTGGTTGTTCAAAAGTGAGATATTGGCAACATATATAGAGTGGTGGAGGGGTGTGTGTTATGGACACATATCAGTTGTCTCCATTCCTGTCCAAATCTTTGTCCCGAACCAATCACAATGTTACTACGTGAATATAATTTAAAAGTAAAAAGTAAAAAAAATCAGCATTGCGATTGGTCCAGGACACAAATTGGGATAGAGAGTGAAACATATAATCTTTGTCCGTGTGTTATGAGAAGGACTATGGATGGCTTGTTAGATAGAGATTTAATTCAATTGGATAGTTAAACTTGCATTATATTCTACATATATTTCATTTTATATATTTCCTTTTTATGTAAGCAATTCATATCGATAAATGATGAAATTTTTGACACAATATATAAATAATGAATTTTGAGACAATTTCACTTGATCATTTCCTACTTATGTAGGTTAGTATCTTGACTGATGTTTTGTACCTATTGACCTACATTCTTATTTTTTCTAATATAAAGTGTATTACCTTCCTATTATCATTCCTTAAGAATATAATTTAAATATAAGAAATGTAACATAGAAACTCAATAGATACTTAAGACTTGAGAAGATTAACAAAATAATAAAATTAAACCTATATTAATTGACATACTATATACAAACTTTCTCCAAATTTCTTATTGTGTGCTATTGTATGCTTTTTCGTGTGCTATTATAGTTGCCAATATTGTTCTTCTTGGTTGAGGAAGAGAGAATATAAAAGTAAGTGAACGTGAGAGAGTAAAAGAGTATGAATGAATTAATGAAAAGGAATTAAAGAAAGAAGGAATTAAAGAAAGAAAAGAATATGTGAAAGTTTCTAATAGTTATTAATAAGAAAAAGTTATAAAAAGATAAATTTGAAGCATGCAAATTATGCCATGATTATTAATTGTTTTGCATTTATAATTTGTATAGATAGGAAAAAGTGTTCTTGGAAATAGAGTTATTTTATTATAAGTGAATATTTTAATAAGGAGAAAGAAAATTATGCAGTTGTATGCTTAAACTCAGATGCTCATACAATATTAAATAGGAAATTCTCACCCGCAAAACTCAGGTAAAGTATAATAGGTGCTAGTGATACATGTGACATATTAGAGGATGACACATAAACTTTTTTATTTACTTTCAAGGTTAAAAAATGATTGATTGCAAATCTAATAAATGTTCATTCTTTGAAAGTAAATAAAAATGTTCACATGTCATCCTCTAATAAGTCACATGTACTACTAGCATATATGGTACTTTACCTAAATTTTGTCCAAAACTCAATACACCTTTGTTTTACATTAATTATTACTTTCCCTTTCCATACAATTTCCAATTCTAATCCATTTTCTTTTGATCATTTCTCTCCTCACAATTTAATTTATAATGTTCATAAATAAATTATATAAGGCTGAAATTCTATTAATATTCTGGTGTGACGTCCTCTCACAAATTTAAAGGGAAAAAACTGAAAATCCAAGGCACCAAAGACTATCAACTAATTCCACATTAAAAGTATTATTGATTTATCACATTAACAGAATACTTTTGTCTTACACCAATTTTAATTTGGCTTATGCTGACACTCACTTGTCATAACTATGATATTAACATTAGAGGGAATGATGATTATTTAAAGTACAATCCTCCCCAAGGTGACAACTCCATAATTTGACACACTATTTATGATCAATCATTATTACAATGTGACTTAATATTGCTAGGAGCTTAATTTTATAGAGTATAATAACTGTCAAAATTTATATACAGTCAGTACATCATCCATAATTCATTACTATTACTCTTATCTAAGAATCAACGATGATTGAAAATAAATAATGGATAATATAGTGACAGTGTAAAAAACTCAAGGGCATGTTTTTACATCTCTCCCTTGGGTTTTGCACATTTTTTGCCTTTCTAGCGGCATGTTTTTTTTAGATGATGGATAAATATGTATGACCATGTTTGAATTGAAATGGAGATGTGAATACTAGTTCTTCCTTATGTACAAGGTATACACATATATGAAAGAGAGTGACAATACATATTATAAAAGCAATTCATATTGTCATTTCATTATGTATCATCCACCATTATATTTAATCATTGTTGATCTTAAATATAAATAATACAAATAAATGACAGATAATATATTGACTATGCATAAATCTTTTAGATTAATAATGTATAGATATTACACTCTTTATATAAATTCAAGAAAACTAAAAAACTTTTCATTATTTCACACTTGTCATAATCTCCTCATAAGCTAAAAGATAACAAGCACATCTCATAACCTCTTCATAAGCTAATAGATAAGTAAATTCCTGCTACATATGTTTCTTTAAAATGAACCATTATCTAGGCCTCCTATGTATAATTTAGGACAATCAATATCTCTTGAAAAAAACATACAAAAGTTGCTAGTAACTTCCGACAAATAGGTTGATCACCATATTATACTATCTACTTTTATAATATAACCCAATTCATTATTCATCCTTGATCACTAAGAGTAACACTACTTCAAAATGATGAAATAACAAGTATAATTTAAAGGAATTTGATTACTTTTCCCCCTTCTATCATACATATTGTTGTAAATAGGAGTTGTATGTTACAAATCAAAACTGTGGTGAAGATTTAAAGGCCACATATAATTTCACTTACATTCTCATTCTCAATTAGATAGCAGCTCAAATCTCAGCAAAAAAAGTATATTCAAGTTGCATTAGCTTCTAACTCTCCCTTCCCTTCAACCTGTATGGATGCTTGCATGAATGAAGTTCATTCTGTCAAAATGAATGACTCTGACGGGTGAAGAGAGAATCCCACCCGGAACCTCGCATTCAGCAATCGGTACAAGATCGATGCAGTCAGTAAGACATAAGTTACCCTCCAAACAGTTTAAGATCAAGGTACCAATCTGTCACTCATTGTGTGTAAATAACAAGAATGCATCAAGAAATTCTGGAATTTATTTCAATCCCTGGTTCTGCAGTTTCTCACATGTAGGGTGCAAAAGGAGGGTTTTTGCGCAGACATGATTAAAGTATAGCGCGCCGATTAAATAACCAATCAGTATGGAACGACATATGGTAGAGCATAAACATCTGCTGTCTCTATGTGCAGAGCTTCTGCCCATACCCGCCGTGTATCTTCAACCTCTGAAGATTTCACCACTGGTTTTCTTTCTTGGGAACTACTGCTGCCAAATAACCATTCTTGATCATCAAAATCAGACCACGCCTCCATCTTGGGCACCGAATATACCTGGCTTATGTACTTGGCATCTGGATGGGGTGGTATTGCAGATGCTTCAGTTACCTGGCTTAGGAACTTGACATCTGGATCGGGTGGTTTTGCAGGTGCTTCAGTTACTGGAACGATTGGCTCAGTAGCAATCTGAGCCTTGTTTGAAGAAGCTGCAAATGGAGGAGGAGCTTTGATGAAGCCATTTATCTTGTATTCCTTGTTATCTAGCTTGACACTAGTGGTTACTCCTGGCCTACATGAAGCATTTGGAATGGAAACATGGCAAGGTTCCAATATCTTCCCATTTTCAGTGAATGGATGAGAGGGGGATGGTTTTGGCAACTTATTCGGCCAATTTCCGTTCGCTGTAAGAAAATTATAAAAATAATTATAACTTGTAGGCCAACAGCATAAACATGAGTGTATAAAGTTGAGAAAATTGAACAATGTGATAGAAAATAGATCAAGAATTAAAATATCAACATAAGCATGTGACATCATGGAAAACCCACCATTATCTCTCAGGATGTTGTATCTGGTAAAGCCTATTAGGTCAAGAAAACATTACTCCAAACCCAATAAGAGAAACATCCTATTTGTATGTAAATACAAATTAACAGGATCATTGAGTAGCAATGAGAACAAGACTCATCATAAAGAACACTCACCACGTGGAACTCCATTCGATTCAATTTCCTTCCGTTTCCTGATATTTTCCGCACTAACAGCATTCTCATGGCTGTTCCTTGAAACCTGTGTGAAAGAATTTAAGCCCGTAGGGGCAACTTTGTTGCTTTCTTTTAGATTATTTTGATCTGTGTTTTTAAGTTCATTATGTTCCTTCACCTTCTCTTTCTTTTTCTTCGCTTTATCCCTGTCTTTGTCCTTCCCATGCCCTTTCTTCTCCTCCTTCTCCTTATCCTTTTTTTTATCTCTCCGTTTATCGTCTTTCTTTTCCTTAACCCTGTCCTTTCCTTCATCTTTCTTTTCCTTGACCTTTTTTTCTTTTCCTTCATCTTTTTTTTCCTTAACCATTCCTTTTCCTTCGACTGCAGCTTCCATAGTCCTGTCAAAATTCTTCTCCAGAAGTCCGGGATTTCCATCAACTCTAGGATGAAAATTTCCACCATGACTCTGAAATGTTGCATTTCCAATAGGTTGAACCTCAGCCCGGATTCCTTTCCTATCACTCTTATTAGCATCAAGATCCATATCCTCGAGCTTTTCTTTGCTACCAGGCCACGTGTCATTTCCCTTGGCCACCAACTTAACAGTTCCATCATCTTTTCTATGGTTGTTTGTATTTGAAAACTTCTGAACGAATTGATTGCCAGCTCCTCCGTTATTGTCCTTAAGCCTCCTGTCAAACTCCAGGAGAAATTTTGAATCTTTGTTCTCAGCCAGATGATTATTCTCTCTGGCCTTCTCTCCGTTGTGACTAATGTACTGTTTGGCAAGTTTATCCGCAAATAAGATACCATTCCTATCACTTTGATTGATTTCATTTTGATGGGGTTCACCTGCATTGGAATCCACAGCTTGTCCTGGAAATCCATTGTCACCCGATGTACCGATTTTACTTTTATCTCTATCTCTACCCTTGTCCTTGTGCTTATCCTTCTCTTTCTTTTTGTCTCTGCGTTTTTCCTTTTTGTCTTTCTTTTCCTTGTCTTTTCCATCCCTTCTTTCCTTCTCTTTCTTTTCCTTACTTTCCTTCTTCTCTTTGTCTTTCTTCTCTTTTTTATGCGTTTTTTCTCTGTGCTTTTCCTGCAAATCATATGTTGAAAACAGAAGTTAAGAACAACAATCAAGATATACATGACCATTTATAGCCAACGGATGAACAATGGAGAAAATTTGATGCTACGATGGAAACGCCCACCCATATTCTAACACTTGACTCAACGAATGCACAATAAAAAAAATCTGATCATGTTTTCTTCACAAATTAAAGCAGAGAACAAACAACCAACCCCACACTAATTTATCTTTTATGAAGCTCTGATATTTCAATATCTTTCACATATCCATATTTGATACGTATCTGATACCGATACATTTTATACTTCAATGATACGTATTCATGGAGGGTCAAAATTATTTTTTTTCAAAAATAAATAAGTTATAAATCCAATACTTTCGGATTCTCTTCTATACTCTTAAAATGTTTTTCCCGTACCTCTCCAAACATTCAAACTACCATGTAGAAGCAAACTAAGAGAGAGAAGAGCATAAGACATAATCAGTCAAGTAGAAGAGAAAAACATAACATTCAATCTACCAAGTGGAATTGTAGAGAGAGAAAAAAGACAAAACATGTGCATTGCATAGAGAAGGAAGAAAAAATGCATCTGCATAATAATAATCAACAATCAACGAGATGGATACTATTTCTATTTTTGGAGAATAAGCAATGATCTATTATGACAATATGATTTTCATTTTGTTTTTAGTCATCTCTAAGAATTATGATCTTTATTTGGAATTTCACAACAAAAATTATATGTTTATTGTGTTTTATGAATTTTATGTGCATATTTTATATGCATATGACATATCCAAAACACAAAACACAATGTATCCTATATTTTTCAAGAATATGCATATCAATGTGTCGGATATGTATTGAATCTAATACTTGTATCGGTATCGGTGCTTCACAATTTATCTTCTCAGACACAAGAAACAAAACCCTACACACTTAGTTAATACAACAGTGTGCAATGTTGGACAAAAGACATCCTACACTTCCATAAGGATAATCTCCATCCAGTAGAGAAGCATCCTAAGTAAAACAGATGAGATCCTAGAATCTTTATCTTGTATGAATCTGAATCTTCCATTTGGTTTTTGAACACTCATTACAAATGAAGTGATAGGATAAGCATTAATATGTTCCACAAAGCCATTCCAAAATGGTGAGTTTAACAAACTGAGAATGTTGACATTGAACAGCTACTGTGTGAAAATAATTTCATTATGCAGTTCATTGCTGAATGATTTCAGCTCCTGACCTAAATTCATTTTTTTGCATTCATTAAACAAAACGTCCGATCCCACGTGCCGGCATTCTCAAAATACCACCCCCCATGAAAACAACACATCACCATCCTCTGGACTTTCGGAACTTCTCATAAACTTCCACTACTCAAGGGTTGCTGGTCAAGATTTTGGAAATAGGGGGAAGGCATTGATAAAAATTAGATCAGATAGACAATTGAAGTACTTATACTTGGCAAAAATATCAGACTAAAAGCTAAAGCAATAATAATCTACAAAATATATTTTGTTTAGAATAATGTACATCTACCATCTACCCTTCTCAGACCCCACTAAGTGGGAGCCTCTTGCACTGGGTTGTTGATAAACACTGGTATCAATTTCGAAAGTAGAATAGAGAATGAAAGGAAAAGTCCCAGAACCAGAATCTGTATGATTCTTGGCAGGGCTCTAAATGATTTTATTGAAGAAGAAAGAATTGAGTTACAAGAAGAATGAAAGTACAATATGGGATCCCACGATCCACTTTCCCTCTGATTCCACAATCAGATTGCCTATACTCACTTTTTCCTACCTTTCTTGCTGATTCCTAGGCTATTTAATAACAAGCAACAGCCTAACTAAAACCTAACTGATTCTAACTGCTTTGGCAATTAAGGAAGTTAGTTATTTTAACTTCCAGACTTTCCTCTCTCCTCTTTTATACACGTGGTCAATTCTTTGAGAAGATTTGATCTTATCAATACTCCCCCCCCCAAACATTTTAGCTTGTCCTCAAGTTGAAAATTAGGAAAGTTGTTTCTTAATGTTAATGATGATTCCCATGTTGCATCATGTTGAGGTAGGTTTTGCCATTTGACTAGGACTTCCAACCTGTTTTGCTTGTCATCCTTACCCTTGACCCTAGGAAGTCCCCCAATGAAATCCATTGAGATATCCATCCAAACTTACTGAGGAATGGGCAGAGGTTGTAAAAGTTCAGCTGGAGCCAATGTAGAATATTTGTTTCTCCGGCACACATTACACTTCTCAATGAAGGTCTTAATACCAGACCTCATACCAACCCAGAATAGGAAACTTGCAACTTTTTTGTAAGTTTTGAAGTAACTGGAATGGCCTCCTGTAGGTGTCTCATGGCATTCTGCTAGGATCATAGGAATCCTATTGAATGCTTGAGATAATACCAATCTGTCTTTATAATAAAGAACCCCCTTCCTCAACTCAAAACCAGGATGAGCAGAGGGTGAAATGATCAGCTCCTGCATTACCTTCTTCCATTTTGAATCTTGATGTAAATCAGTCACCCAGACTTCTAGATCATCATTAACAACCATTGATATAGCAGCATACATTAGCCTTCTAGATAGAGCATCAGCAGCTGAATTTTCACTCTCAGGTTTGTATTGTATCTCAAAATCCAAACCTATTAGCTTCACTGCCCACTTAAATTGTTCATCTGAAAACAGTCTCTGTTCTGTTAAGAACTTGAGGCTTCTTTGATCAGTCTTGATGATAAAGTGCCTTCCAACTAAGTAGTGTCTCCACTTCTGGATGGCTTGAACCAGGGCCATCAACTCCCTTTCATATACTGACTTTTGTTGGGCCTTGAGAGACAAACCCTTGCTCCAGAAAGCTAGAGGTTTCCCATCTTGCATAAGCACAACTCCTAAGCCCTTACTAGAAGCATCAGTTTCAACTATAAAAACTTTGGTGAAATCAGGAATGGTTAGCATATGTAGACTGATCATGGCAGCCTTGAGTTGTTCAAAGGTTGTAGTTGCTTCATCTGACCACTTGAAGGCATCTTTTTTAAGTAATTCAGTGAGTGGCCTAGCCATTTTGCCATAATCCTTCACAAACTTTCTGTAATAACCTGTGAGGCCTAAGAATCCCCTTAGCCCTTTAATACTGGAAGGAACAGGCCAAGATTTTGTCTTCAACCTTAGCAGAATCAGCATACACCCCACCATCTGAAATCACATGTCCCAAGTATTCAATACTCTTCTGCCCAAAGCTGCATTTCTTAAGGTTGGCTCTTAAGGAATTCTCCATTAGCAGAGACAAAATAGTCCCTAAGTGTTGGCCATGAGAGTCCAGATCATGGCTATAGACTAAGATATCATCAAAGAAGACCAGGACAAACTTCCTCAAATAAGGTTTCGGAATATCATTCATAAGAGCCTGGAAGGTTGAAGGTGCATTGGTCAGGCCAAAAGGCATGACCATGAATTCATAGTGCCCTTCATGTGTTCTGAAAGCTGTCTTTTCAACATCATTTGCCTTCATCCTTATCCGGTGGTACCCTGGTTTCAGATCCAGCTTTGAAAACACCCTTGCCTTCCCCAACTCATCTAACAATTCATCAATCAAGGGAATAGGGAACTTGTTAGGGATAGTCACCTTGTTTAGTGCCCTATAGTCTACACAGAATCTCCATCCACCATCCTTCTTTTTAACTAGAATGATAGGACTTGAATAGGGACTAATGCTGGGTCTAATGACCTCTGCTCTTAGCATCTTTGCCACCAATCTTTCAATCTCAGCCTTCTGATAATGAGGACACCTATAAGGCCTAATATCAGGAATATCAGTCCCCTCTTTTAAATGGATGGCATGATCATAAGGTCTACTAGGTGGAAGCCCCTCAATATCTTGAAAAACTTGTTGGAATTGCTGCAATACTCCATTTAATTCCTCTGGTATTGGTCTCTGTTTGCTAGGGACAAATTCACACTGCAGTAGTAATCCCCCACCTTCTTTCAACAGAACTTGCATGAAAGCCCCCATGGATAATTCTGCTTTAGTCAGAGCAGGATCTCCCACTACAGTAATGGTGGCATCCTTCTTTTTTGATGGAGAGCATCATCTTCCCAAAATCAGCCCTGACTTCACCTAGGCCAGCCAACCACTCTAACCCCAACACCACATCTACACCTTTAAGAGCAAATAGATAAAAATCTTGGATTACCTCTAGCTGTTGCAGTGTAAGTTTGAGCTGAGAGCACTTTCCTTGGCATCTTATATGATGTCCATCACCCACCTCAACTATGTAAGCTTTGGTGTCCTCTGTTTGGAGTTGTAAGTTGCTCACTAGCTCCTGAGAGATGAAATTATGTGAAGCTCCACAATTTATCATGATTACCACTGGTGTTTCCCCAATTAAGCCTCCTATCTTCCAGGATCTGGATGAAGTGAGCCCAGTCATGGAATAGAGAGATAGTTGCAAGGCATTGAAGGATTGCACTTATGTCTCTTCTATTGGCATTTCTTCTAATTCATCTTCCTCAAACAGCAGCAATATCCTTAGTTGTTTATTCTTGCAATTGTGCTCTCTTGAAAAAGACTCATCACATCTAAAACAAAGCCCTTTTTCTCTCTTTTCTCTCATTTCTGAGCTTGAGAGCCTTCTGTAATCACCCATATTCCTGGATCCTTCAGATTCTTGGTGGGGTTTAGAAGCCCCTGCAACACTTCCCCCACTGAAGAGCCTTCCCTTCTGCTGTTACTGGTAGTAGGAGAATCATATGTCACCAACCTGCCATTAGAATTTCCCTTATAAGCACCCACAGTTCTTGCATAACCTAGGGTAGATTTCTTCTGCACCACCAGGTTTTTCTGTTCAATTAGGACAGCCTTATGGATGACTGCTTGCAATGTCTCCAACTCATAAAGCCTGACTTCAACCCTGATATCCTCCTTCAAGCCATTAAGGAACACCCCTCTGATGAATTCTTGGTCAATTCCTTTTAGTGCCCCAGCATATTTTTCAAATTCATCAACATATGCTTCTACACTTCCTTCCTGCTTCAAAGATAGTAACAATTCAAAGGGGTTTTGAATCATAGAAGGTTGAAATCTCCTTATCACAGCCAATTTGAAACTACTCCAGGTTGGTGAAGGGTTGCAACCCTCCCACCATTGGTACCAGCTAAGGGCTCTGCCTTCTAAAACCACCATAGTAGCCTTCATCTTTTCTCCTTCAGCTACACCTCTTATATTGAAATATCTCTCCAATTTTTGTACCCATCCATAGGCATCATCCCCTGAAAAAACAGGGATCTCTAGCCTTCTCCACCTATCTTGACGAGTACTACATTGATGACTATCCACCTCTGTATCATTCTCATTGATTTCCTCCCCTCTAGAAACTCCTAGCTTCAAAGCTATGGCAGCAAGAAGATCTTCTGCTTTCTTGGTCCTTGCCTAAGTGAGTTCCAATCTCATACGAATTTCCTCCCTTTCTTGCATCTAACTGTCCACGTCCCTTGCCATACTTCTTGTTGATACCATAAGAGTGCAGAAAGCAATGGTGGTTGTTCCCTGCCAAGCAGGTGCCAAGACTTTGCTCTGATACCAGTGATAAACACTGGTATCAATTTCGAAAGTAGAATAGAAAATGAAAGGAAAAGTCCCAGAACCAGAATCTGTATGATTCTTGGCAGGGCTCTAAATGATTTTATTGAAGAAGAAAGAATTGAGTTACAAGAAGAACGAAAGTACAATAAGGGATCCCACGATCCACTTCCCCTCTGATTCCACAATCAGATTGCCTATACTCACTTTTTCCTACCTTTCTTGCTGATTCCTAGGCTATTTAATAACAAGCAACAGCCTAACTAAAACCTAACTGATTCTAACTGCTTTGGCAGTTAAGGAAGTTAGTTATTTTAACTTCCAGACTTTCCTCTCTCCTCTTTTATACACGTGGTCAATTCTTTGAGAAGATTTGATCTTATCAGTTGTCCCTTTTTTAGAATAATGTACATCTAGAAAACCTAATTCTTGCTTGATTCTTGGTACCTAAATCAAAATATTGTTATCACTTATCAGTACCTAAAACGTGGCTGTTGGTGTATTTGGTTAGAAAGGAACAATGGAGTTTTCAATGACTACCTTTCATCTCTTGATTTCGTCTAGGATAGGGTGATGTTTTTTGGCATTGCTTTGGTGCTCTGAACATGAGCTTTTTAGGTTGCAAGCAAAGGGCCTGGCATACTTTGTTGGATGACCCTAATGTTTAGTTTTAAGGTGTTTCTTTTATGTTTTTCTGAGGATGTCTTATCCTCTTGTAATATTCTTTCTTGTCATCTAATAATATTTATTCATAAAAAATCTTGTTTCTAATACAAATAACCCAAAGGAATCGACTCATTCGAGAGCGGGGGGAAATCTCACTCGGCATCTTAAATCATTTTGAAGGGACCTACTTGGCATATGAAAAGCACTATAATCTGGAACTACAATTTCCTAAGGTCCTCCAAAACTTATACAAAGAGAACTACAAGTAAACCATAGGCAACCCCTATCAACTTAAAATACAACCAAACAGCAATAGTCCCTAGAAGTAAATCATACAACATCTTACAATCCCTTCAATGAATCATCCAGTGCAATAATCTAACTGATGTAATACAGAGAACCAAAGCAAACTATAGGTAACCCCTATCAACTTAAAATACAAGTAACAAGCATTATTCCATAAAAGTAAATCATATTGCTTCTTACAATCCTTTCAATGAATCATCAAGCAAATAATCTATCTGATCTGCATAACTTCATCCTCAACATTCAAACATACTTATTATTTTCTTTCTCCACAAAAATTTCAAAAGATGCTATCTCCCATATGCTATCAAGTCATAGAGATTGAACAAAGTTTTATGTTCGCTGTCGACTGCCTAACACAACCTTCACCTTTTATTTGGGCTTAGGAGCGGCCATGTATAGCATCAAGCACAAATATCCTATCTTATTTGAAGATGTTTGTTATCAGGCCTCTTTTTTGTCCATTACATATGCAGCCTATTGGAAGTTCCCACTTCAAGAACAACAACCAAACATTCTCCCACTAGGTGGGGACAACTACATAGATAGAACTAGCATAGCTTTTGTTTCAACATAGATAGAACTAGCATTTTCTAATCATATGCAAGACAAGGTCATTAACAACTCCCTTTTAAACCCCAAAAGGTGATTATTTCTGAAACCAAAAAGTTTCTAAATCCCATTAGTCCTTCTCCAAAAAGAATCTGATTATTAAAGCAGCCTCATAGGCAACATATCAAGGTGAGCCATCCGGCAGTTTGAAATTTAAGCATTCCTCATCCTATCTTGCCTAATGTTTCCACTCATCCAACGCATCATTGCCATCTCTTTTTGTGAAATTTAGTCCAACCACAATGCATAACATAAATAATTAAATTACCAAGGGTAGCTGGTAGAATTAGAATGATAAGGATTTAGTGAAATTTACGCATAGATGTGCATATAACAAGGGCATGTACAAATTTTAGTCAAGGTAATAGCATTGCCCCTCACAAGCAAGTACACTAGTTTCCCAGTCGATGCTCTTGGAAGCTATATTGCCACTTGCCAGCATGCATGCCACAATAGACAGTAAATCAAATTTTAGACTGCACAGAAAAACCTAACATGAACCTTTTACGAAAAGTTGTGATTTTGTACCAACATATGACAGTGTCACACATGGAAAGTTGTGACATGAACCAACTTCAATCAACCAAGAGTGTACAAGCCCCACCAATCAACATTAGCAAAAAAACCCTCCAAGCAATCCTATAATAACTTTCATACCCCAATCAAATAAGATATTTTAACTGTTAGAGAATAGAAGCAGCTAGTTTTAGAGTTAGCTAACTTGTTTAGTTGTCAGTTAGCTGAGTTGGCAGCTATGCTGACAGCTGTTAGCTAGTATAAATAACCAGCTCACTCTTGTAATCATTTAAGGATTAAGATATTGAAACTACAGCTACGGTTACAAGCTTTCTTCATTATCTGTTAGCTACAGTTACAAGCTTTCAGTTGAACATAACGCTTTGAAGGAGCCATTTAAAATGTTTCTAGGTTAGCAACTTACAACTAACTCTAAAGGCATAGGAGTTATTGTTATTTATAGATGATACATAATTAAAATAAGAGGGAGAGCTTGGCGCAACGGTAAGGTTGTTGCTTAGTAACCATGAGGTCACAAGTTCAAATCCTAGCAACAACCTCTCTGCTTGCGGGGCTGAGGGGTAAGGGTGTGTACATCTGTCCTCCCCAGACCCCACCAAAATTGGAGCATGGTGCAATGGGCCGCCCTTTTTAGTACAATTAATATGAACACGAATGCATGGTAACAGCTATTCTGGAAAATATTAAATGTTCCATTTAGAAAATAAACCTTATTGGTCCTCATTTAACATTGTGCAGCCCAAAAGAAAATCCATTTTGCATCACATAATGTTGGCCAAATTATATGCACGATGTGAGTATAGGAAAAGTATATTAACCTTTTTCAACAAGTCCACTTCATATGTTCTAGCCTTTTTTTCATATCCTGGTGGTGGAAATGGAAAACAGCGCGACATTGCACAAAATCCAGATATGTCCACTATAAAATCCTTCCAAAATTGAGAATGCTTCAATTAGTTTCCAGTAACGCTGTTCCAGAAAGGGAACACACCAGCAACTATGTTCCTGTCCATGCACCATGTCACCACAATCATTTCCAGCTTTAATATTCCACCATAAGCCAAGTACTCACTACAATCACAAATTATGGAAACCAGCAAGGTTTACTTCCCTTCTTCAAAATAAGCAAAACAGATCAAACTAATATTAGTGGAAATTAATTCAAAATCCACGTGCAGTGCCGCAAACTACTTAATCCAACTAACTAAAGTCCTAACAAAACCGTAAATGTTTTGACAACCCTGATCAGTGTATGTTTAGGAGTACTGTGGTAAGGTATTAAGCTCGGTCGAACTATTTCAATCTAAATGATTTTGTCGGATACACAAATGGACAACTGAAATCAAATCCTCTCTGTTTCCTTGAGGTCCCCAAGCAAAGACTAAAAAAAACACCAGAATCTACTGTGTTGGAAATCAGTTAACAAAACCTTGATCACACTGATAACAGTATAGACAATGTTCTTCCATGTTCATAGAAGCAATTGGAAGCACCATCTTAAGCAGTCTCTAAGTACAAATGCCGAAATACTGTAGTTCCAAACCCACAATTTGAACCACTGAATAGATCATCAGAGCTCATACGCATTTCACATAAGACAAGGAGCAAGCACAATCTTCCCTTGAAATACACTCTGATCAAAACCCTAATTTTCTAAGTTGAACCACTTCCCAGTTAAGATCCAATGAAGCCCTACAAAAAAACGCAAACAAACTGAGTATACACACATACCCAGAAAAATACCCAAACAGAAAGAAAACCCTAATTCCAATTCCTAAAACTTTTATTCACCAAACCCCAATTTTTATTCCTTAAAAAAAGTGCATAAAGCAGTAAAATTGACACGGAAAAAAGAGAATCAAACACTTTTTGGTACCTAAGCAATAATGGGTATCGATCAAAAGATGGAAAAGAAGCTCTAATTCGAAGAAACGTTTACGAAACATAAAAAAGGTGAAATTTTGATTGGTGAAAAAAGAGAACTATAATGGGAAATTGTTAGAAGAGATTGAATACCTTGTCCACTACAAAGTGGATATTGTAAAAGGACAAGATCTCTCTATATTTCTTTGACATGAATAAAAATATGAGAGAAAATAACAAAAAAATATGTATATGTTTAATAATAATTACATAATAATATAATATATAGTTTATTTGATGGGGAAGTACTTTGTTTTTCTCTGTTCTGTATTGTGTTGAAGCTATGCGTTTGATTGAATGATTGATGCAATGGTGTAATGGAATGGTAGAGGTGTTATTTTGTGTATATAGATTCTGGGTTTTGTTGTTTATTTCTCTCTGTTTTCGCAGTGTTTCTTTCTTCTTCTGTTCTGTATATCCCTCTTTGGTTATGGGGAGGGATTGGTAATGGGCTAAGCCACTCCTGCATTTCATAGTCCATGCTAGGATTGTAATTATTATCGTACCGATTATCAAATATATCCATTATTATATAATAATATAATTTTTTTAATTTGTTAATTAAATCATATCTATATCTATACTATTAATAAAGTCAAAATTTAAAATAATTATTTATCATGGTGTAATTAATGATTTCCTATTTTGCCTTTACCATCTTCTAATTTATACAAAAAAAAACTATATAACTCAATGGTATAATTTTCTAATTTCAATTTAGCATTCATGTTAACCTCTATCCAAAACTCTTAAACTGATTCTTTTATGTTTTTCTAATCATTTTTCTTCTCTCATTCTTCACAATCAATTCATTCATTAAGATTGAACAATTAAGATTGAACAATTATTCCAATCAAATATATTCAAAGCAAATTATAATATATAACTCAATTCATAGAACACACGTTACAAACAATAGGAAAACAGGTTGACACACACGATAATATTTGTCAACACGTTAGTTATAATAAATTCAAAAATATTATTATTTATAATATATGATTCAATATTTGTAATAATATAATTATGGAAAGTTTGAATCCTGTTGTTTTAAAAATATGAAAAAAAATTGTATACATAATTCATTTGATTGATATAGTATGATACAATTTGATCAGTTTTGATCGATATTTTTAATTATATTCGATTTTATTCGATTTAACATGCATTCAATTTAATCATATTTATATATTTTGAAGTAATAAATATATAAAAAATAATTATTATAAGAATAATAATATAGAATATAGTAAAGCATACTAGCACCCCGAGTTTTAGTGAAATAACATAAATCACCTCTCCTTTTTAAACCTACATAAATTACCTCTAATGTTGTAGATATATTACACTGACTACCAATGAAGGAGAAATAAGTGT
This sequence comes from Lupinus albus, assembly GCA_009771035.1. Taxonomy (NCBI): domain Eukaryota; kingdom Viridiplantae; phylum Streptophyta; class Magnoliopsida; order Fabales; family Fabaceae; genus Lupinus; species Lupinus albus. Next base: position 7,291,289 of record CM020010.1, read on the forward strand.
AAAATCTTAAACAAAAAAGAGTAATAAGTGTAATTGGGTTAAATAAAATATAATATTTTGTTAATACAAATCCAAATAGTATAAGATTCAATATCTCTTCATTAATTTTGATTCATTACGATATAATATAAGAGTGATTTAAACATCACCTTAAAATTATTGATGCAATTTGTAACGAATCAAAAATAATGAATAAATATTGATTCTTATACTATTTGGATTTGTCCCTACAAAATATCATATTTTGTTTAACTTAATTACACTTACCACTCTTTTGTTTAAGAATTTACACTTATTTCTCCTCTCATTGTAATGTATGTATAAAATTAGGAGTGTTTATGTATGTTTAAAAAATGGATAGGTAATTTGTATAATCCTACTAAAACTCCTGATGTGTAGTCTAGCTTAGGATGTTTGTGTTATGCCCTAGTTAGGTTCTAGACTTAGGAGTATTCACTCTATGTATTTTGGTCTATGCATTGTAATTTCTGATTTGTACTTTGAAATGTATTAGTTTAACCTACTTAATGATCAATTGTGCTTAATTTGAAATCACGCACTTTGTTTATCCTCGACTTTTAATTACTTGATCAATGAATGAACACTTGTTGATGAATCTTTTGCATTGATCTTACTGCTGTAAATCTATTTATCATGATCTGGATAAGTTTGTATGTTGCATTATGAAATTAACATGTAATTTGAACTAAAAATCTGGAAAAACACTGCACTTAATCGATTAATAGCATATATAATCAATTAAGTCAAGTTCAAAAACTCATGTGTGTGCAAAATATGAGATATTTAATCGATTAAAGAACATCCATAATCGATTAAATTCAGTCAGTGCTTACATGCTGGAATATTAGTGTATATTAATTTGGTTACTAGTTGTAGATGTAGAGTATAATTTAATTAGTTGTCTCTTTGTTGTTGACACATGTATGAGGAACAAATTATAAGGTTGAAGGAGACAACAGATGAATTAGTTTATTTGCTGGACAAAGGAGCTTACGTAAACCCAGGTGATGGAGAAACATTAGACATAGTGGTATTAGAATGTAACATTAGGGTCTCCAGTGATACTCACTAGTTGGAGAGTCCTTAGACTAAAGTGATTAATGAGTAGTCAATTGTCTTGATTGTTATGGACTTTCTCATTCAATCATTTTAGTCATTAATAATAAAATATGTGTCATAACTGAAATGATTGTATGAAAATGATGGTTTACTTATATGACTTTATATTGTTGTTAGACTATTATCTTTTATAAAGAATATTTATGTTTGACTTATCATAGTGGTCATGATTAACTACACGTTTGAATGATAGTTATTTGAAGTTGTTAAGAGCATGTGGATAATCACTTACTTGAAGTGTAGCTACATTTGGAGCATTGCTCATTTATTTCTGGATCACTAAGTTATTATGTGATGTTCTCAGAATTTGAAATTGATAAAATATTGATAAAAGGACTTAGTAGACTAACTTTGGTTAGTATGTATACATCATTGCATTTTCAATTGGAGTTGGAGAAAATGGAAAGATACAATGATAGAAATATCATTGCAGATGTGGATAAGGGTGACAATGACGGTGATTCGTTAAGAAGCCTCAAATGATTGCTTAGGTGAGATGGTCTGGTGAGGGTCCGGTCTTATAAATCATATGGTCGGGATAGTCTTACATGCAAACTAAGTAGTCTCTGACACCCCTTACGCATTTCATGATCGGTAGAGAAGATTCCTGAAATGGATTGGGTTTACCACGTAAGCACTTTCGATAGAAGTACTGGAAAACAATAGATATTGTTACTTGTCATTCTTAAGAAAATTTGTACTCCAGGTTGCTTTCCCAATAGGGTCTTAGCCTTCGAGAATTTGGTGGTGATTGGTTGGTTGAATTGTGTAAGGACCAAAATTCTACCCTTGAAAATTCTTCTCATTTTAATATAGATATTCCTATTGTCTCTATTTCTCTTCAGTTAAAAAACATTCAATATTTTAAAGTCAGTTATAGCAATAAACTAGAACCCTTTTCCCATGGAGCAGAAAAACATAATTCATATATTTCCTTCTTGGTAAGTACCGCATATGACTAGCTATGGGATTCCAAAATACTCATAGCTATTAATATCCAGCTTTACAAAAATGTAGTACTAATTCAGTTAGGATTTACAATTATCCAATTAACAGTTTACATCAATCAAACAAAAAAAAAATAGGATTTCGAGTTCTAAGCTCCTCATGCCTCGAACCGAGTATCCTCAATTTCCTCGTTTATCTGCAATGGGATTACCATAACAGATATACACAACAACAACAAAGGAGTAAGTTATCAATTCAATAAATATCAGTAAACGATAATCCACATTTTAAGTTTTATAATACAAGAAGCCATAAAATGATAAAATCTACATCTCATGTTTATCCCTCTCATGTTACTACATCCACCCCTTTGAATTTACTCGTTCATCTCTGCCATACCTTGTCACCTCCTTCATAAATACCCTTTCAAATCATTATTTTCCAATTGCACGTTTACCTTTTCATTACCACTTGGGCCACGTCATATACAATACCACATAGAGCAAGTCATACACAATACCACATAGGGCAAGTCATACACAATACCACATAGGGCAAGTCATACACAATACCACATAGGGCAAGTCATACACAATACCACATAGGGCAAGTCATACACAATACCACATAGGGCAAGTCATACACAATACCACATAGGGCAAGTCATACACAATACCACATAGGGCAAGTCATTCTCCATAACACATCGAGTGAGTCATACACCGATCATATACGTAATCAGAAGATTCACACATTTTCTATTATCATATACCATTAATAACTTCTCCTTACCTTGGTATGTGTCGGGGTTGGTTGTGGGTAACTTTGCACGTTCCTTCGCTACCTCCTCTAACCTTAGAATCTTTCATTATCCCCATCACATAACGATAATGTCAGTCATTTATTTCCAAATATCACATAAACAATTTTATATTGCATCACTCAACCAAACAAGATATTCATCATATTTTCAATGTTTATAAACTACTTTCATCATAAGTTTACAACCATCTAAAACATTCATATCCTTTCATATTTTAACATTGTAACTCAACTAATCTTCTACCTATAGTATATTACCCATCTTTCCTCTCCAACCTCATTTTCTCTCTATAGGGTTTTGGGTTTTCATGAGTCAACCCACAAACCCCTTTTCATTCTTGGAACACTAACTTAAAACTAAGAGTTTACAAGGTAAGAATGACATAAAATGAGGATGAGTTTCCATGGTTTTCTTCATTTTTGAGAAGATATCCAACATACCCCAAAGTGAGTTTAAGAGAGAAAAAGAGAGTTAGAATCTAGAGTTTTACCTCTTCTCAAGCTCTTAGATGAGTATCCAAGCTTTTTGCCCTTGAAAAGCTCTCTTCTCTCACTCTTCTTCTTTTCTAAACCCTAGATTGTGTTTAGGGGTTTCTTATTAAATGTTGTCTCGTCGGGTTCTCGCTCAAGCGAGAAAATCCCGCCCATTTTAAAAACTCAAATCTGACCATCTCGCTCAAGAGAGGGATTCTCGCTCAAGCGAGAATCTCATTGTGGCAACAGCCCCAAAATGACATTTCTCGCCCATGCGAGACATCTCTCGCTCAAGCGAGAATCCTCTAGTATAGCCCAGGATTTCACCCTCCCAGGTGAACCTCTCTCGCTCAAGCGAGAATCTCTCGCTCAAGCGAGGATCCGAGGACTGATACTATAATTTTAAAAACTTAAAATTTGGGGTGTTACAATCCTTCCCCTCTTAAAAGAATTTTCGTCCCCGAAAATCAAACATACCTCGATTCGAACAAATGAGGGTAATCCTCCCTCATCTCTTGCTCAACTTCCCAAGTAGTGTCTCCTTCATCCACTTGGCTCCACAACACCTTTACCAGGGCAATCTCCTTGCCTCTCAATCTCTTTATACCGGTATCCATGATTCTCACGGGCAACGTCACAAAAGTCAAATTATCCCTCAGCTCTATCTGATCAGACTCAACCACGTGAGATGGATCTCCAACATATTTCCTCAACTGAGACACATGAAATACATTATGGAGATTGGACAATAATGGAGGTAGAGCAATACGATACGCTACCGACCCAATTCTCTTCAATATCTGATAAGGCCCAATAAATCGAGGAGTCTGCTTACGAGATTTCAACACTCTACCAATTCCGGTAGTCGGGACTACTCTCATGAACACATGATCCCCTTCCTTGAATTCAAGAGGTTTCCGCCTCTTATCGTAGTAGTTTTTCTGCCGACTCTAGGCGACCCTCATATTCTCCCAGATTTTCTTGATCTTATCCGTCGTCTCTTGAACCAATTTGGGCCCCAATATCAAGTTCTCCCCAGTTTCGAACCAATTCACTGGAGTTCGGCACTTCCTACCATACAACGCTTCATAAGGTGCCATCCCAATACTCGAATGGAAGCTATTGTTGTAGGTAAATTCGAACAACAGCAACATGTCATCCCAACTCCCTGGTTGTTCTAAGACACAGGCTCTCAAAAGGTCCTCCAACGACTGTATTGTCCTTTCTAATTGACCGTCCGTTTGTGGATGATAAGCTGAACTCAGCTTCAACTTAGTTCCCAAAGCGGTTTGCAAACTAGTCCAAAAGTTTGAAGTCAAACGAGGATCCCTATCTGACACAATGCTTGACGGTATTCCATGCAAGCGAACAATTTCTCGGATATACAGTTCTGCCAATCTCTCCAACGAGTATCTCATGTTCAAAGGCAAAAAGTGAGCAGATTTAGTTAACCGATCCACGATCACCCATATCGAATCATAACCTCTCTGAGTCTTCGGAAAACCAGATACAAAATCCATGGAGATACTATCCCACTTCCAAACGGGAATTTCTAGGGATTGTAATTCTCCAGCTGGTCGCTGATGTTCAATCTTGGCCTTCTGACATATCAAACAACTCGAGACATACAAGGCCACATCCCTTTTCAACCCAGACCACCAAAACAGTGTTTTCAAATCTTGATACATTTTCGTGGTCCCCGGGTGAAAACTCATTTTACTCTTATGGGACTCCTCTAAAATCTCCCTCCGTAATTTATCATTATGAGGCACACACACTATCCCTTTGTAATGCAACATTCCACTAAGGTCCGATGTGAAATTGGTATCCTTACCACACAGCATCAGATCCCGTTTATCCATCAACTCACTATCTTCACTTTGCATTGTCCGGATTTGTTCAAACAATTCATTCGTAACTTTAAGCATTCCCAAAATCATACTATGAGGCCTTATCTGAACTTCCAAGTTCATATCTCTGAACTCTTCAATCAGTTTCTCCTCTCTAACCATCAAAGCCGACATGTGCAACGATTTTCGACTCAGTGCATCCGCCACTACATTGGCCTTTCCCGGGTGTTACTACAACCCAAAATCGTAATCCTTAAGAAATTCCATCCATCTCCTTTGCCTCATGTTCAATTCCTTTTGATCAAATAGGTACTTCAAACTCTTGTGGTCGTTGTACACTTCAAATCTCACGCCATAAAGATGGTGTCTCCAGATTTTTAAGGTAAAGACCACTGCAGCCAACTCAAGATCGTGGGTAGGATAGTTTTGCTCGTGCGTCCTCAACTGTGGAGAGGCATAGGCCACAACCTTCCCTTCTTGCATCAACACACAACCTAAACCTTGCTTGGATGCATCACAATAAACATTGAAGTCCCGATCAGTACAAGGAAGGACCAAAACTGGCGCCGTAGTTAACCTTCGTTTTAACTCTTGGAAACTTTCTTCACATCGAAGTGTCCACACATACGGTTCCCCTTTCCTAGTGAGTTTGGTCAAAGGTAGAGCCAGTTTCGAAAATCCCTCAATGAATTTCCGATAATACCCAACCAAACCCAGAAAGCTCATGATCTCAGTGACTGATTTGGGGACTGCCCATTCCATAACCGCTTCAACCTTTGAAGGGTCTACCGCCACTCCTTCCTTGGATATCACATGTCCAAGAAAATTTACTGATTCCAACCAGAAGTCGCATTTTGACAGCTTCGCATACAACTGATTCTTGCTAAGAAGTTTTAGCACAATCCGCATGTGCTCAGCATGTTCCTCTCGGCTTTTGGAGTAAATCAAAATGTCATCATGAATACCACTACGAAAGTATCCAAATACGGATGAAAAATCTGATTCATGTAGTCGGTAAATATTGCTGGAGCATTCGTTACCCCAAAAGGCATGACCAAATATTCAAAATGTCCGTACCTGGTCCTAAACACCGTCTTAGGAATATCTTCCGACTTCACACGAAGTTGGTGGTAGCCAGACCGAAGATCAATTTTTGAGAACACTACTGCTCCTCTCAACTGATCCATCAAGTCATCGATCCGAGGCAACGGATACTTGTTCTTAACAGTGACCTTATTCAACTGCCGGTAGTCGGTACACAACCGCATACTACCATCCTTTTTCTTAACCAACAAAACAGGCGCACCCCAAGGCGAGACGCTAGGACGAATGAACTTCTTTGCCAACAAGTCCTCAACCTGTTTTTTCAACTCTACCAATTCTAACGGTGCCATCCTATAAGGAGCTATGGAGATGGGTCCCATTCCCGGTACCAAATCAATAGAGAATTCGACTTCTCTTACTCGAGGTAATTCCGGAATTTCGCCAGGAAATACCTCAGGAAACTCACGGACTATCGGAATGTCCTCAACTTTGCGTTTCTCACTACCCGCCAGAGATGCCAACAACATGAGCACGACTCCTCCCTCTTTACAAGAAGTCTTGACTTCCCTTGCTGACAATGGCTTCATGTCATTGACTTCATCAGAAACCTCATCAAGATTCCCGAATACCACGGTCTTATCAGTACAATTTAACATCACATGATTAGTCGACAACCAATCCATCCCCAAAATTAGATCCAACTGGGTTAGTGGTAAACAGATCAAATCAACGGTAAAAGTTCTACCGTTTACCACTACTGGACATCGAGACACAACTGTCGATACCACCACAAGCACATCGGTTGGGGTGGACACGACCAAGTCGAAAGGCAACGACTCAGTTTGTAATTTCAGTTTATTCACGCAGTCATTAGATACAAATGAGTGTGTCGCTCCCGAATCAAACAACACTAAAAGCGGAATACCTGCCACCGTGCAGTTACCTTGGATTAGACCATCAACCTCTGATGCCTCTGCACCACTCATGGTAAACACCCTACCAGTGTTTCTGGGTCTCTCGGCATTTCCACCATTTGTCCTCTGGTCGAGTTTAGGACAAAACCTCTTCACGTTCCCTTGCTCTCCACAGTAGAAGCACCCATTACCAGATCCAGGACAAATGCTACCAATGTGTCTCCGATTACACTTACTGCACAAAGGGTAGGAGTTTTGAGACGACCCCCCGGTAACAGTATAGGCAGTTGGTCCTTGGAAACCTTGGTTGCGATGGTGGTGGGTGGAGCATAAGGTCGTCGGTCATGACTCATCCTCTCTTTACCCTTCCCTGGCACAATGTGGCGTTGGGGGCCATAGTTTCGTGGAGGGTTCACTTTACAAGCAGCAGCATCCCTCACCCGCACATTATCCTCATGCATTTTACACTTGTTCACTAGTGTAGGAAAATCAGCAATTTCTTCGTGACCAAACGTCACCCTAAGTTCGGGCTTCAACCCTATTTCAAACTTCACGCATTTGGACCTCCCGTCCAACTCTAGTTCAACATAAGGGCAATATCGGATCAATTCTTCAAATTTTGCCGAATACTCCCCCACCGTCATGTTTCCTTGCTCTAATTGCAAGAATTCCATCTCATTCTTCCTTTTCAGGTCGGCAGGAAAATATTTCTGGAGGAATTTTCCCTTGAAGGTTCCCCACACGATGATTTGCCCATCGGTCTCCATCTGCCTTCGGGTCATCTCCCACCAATTCTCGGCCTCCTTTACTAACATGTAAGTGGCGTAAGCCACCTTCTGAGCATCAGAACAATTCTTGGCTCTAAAGATCCTCTTTAATCCTCGGACCCATTCAATCGCCGCATCAGGGGCGAATCCTCCTTGGAATTGGCTGGGATTTCTCCTGCAGAATTCATCCAGACCACTATACTCAGCCGAACCGGGTGGAACCAAAGGGTGTGAACTCGGGCTTGGTGTCGCATTCTGATTCAGGTGCTGCAAGTTCTCGTTCATGTTTGTCAGCACTGCCGCAATCTGAGCCAATAATGCGTTCTGACCCGATCCTCTTCCTCGTCCTCTTCCAGACATTTTAGTAACGGTTACCTGCACTCATTTGTTCATCAGTACTCACGTTTTACCAGATAAATCACCACATAATCACATAACATTTTACCAAAATCACATAATTAACATCAACTAAAAGTTACAAAGAAGCAAGTAAGGCCATACCCTAGGCCGCAGGACTAACCTGGCTCTGATACCATATTGTAAGGACCAAAATTCTACCCTTGAAAATTCTTCTCATTTTAATATAGATATTCCTATCGTCTCTATTTCTCTTCAGTTAAACAACATTCAATATTTTAAAGTCAGTTATAGCAATAAACTAGAACCCTTTTCCCATGGAGCAGAAAAATATAATTCATATATTTCCTTCTTGGTAAGTACCGCATATGACTAGCTATGGGATTCCAAAATACCCATAGCTATTAATATCCAGCTTTACAAAAATGTAGTACTAATTCAGTTAGGATTTACAATTATCCAATTAACAGTTTACATCAATCAAACAAAAAAAATAGGATTTCGAGTTCTAAGCTCTTCATGCCTCGAACCGAGTATCCTCAATTTCCTCGTTTACCTGCAATGGATTATCATAACAGATATACACAACAACAACAAATGAGTAAGTTATCAATTCAATAAATATCAGTAAACGATAATCCACATTTTAAGTTTTATAATACAAGAAGCCATAAAATGATAAAATCTACATCTCATGTTTATCCCTCTCATGTTACTACATCCACCCCTTTGAATTTACTCGTTCATCTCTGCCATACATTGTCACCTCCTTCATAAATACCCTTTCAAATCATTATTTTCTAATTGCACGTTTACCTTTTCATTACCACTTGGGCCACATCATATACAATACCACATAGGGCAAGTCATACACAATACCACATAGGGCAAGTCATACACAATACCACATAGGGCAAGTCATACACAATACCACATAGGGCAAGTCATACACAATACCACTTAGGGCAAGTCATACACAATACCACATAGGGCAAGTCATACACAATACCACATAGGGCAAGTCATACACAATACCGCATAGGGCAGGTCATTCTCCATAACACATCGGGTGAGTCATACACCGATCATATACGTAATCACAAGATTCACACATTTTCTATTATCATATACCATTAATAACTTCTCCTTACCTTGGTATGTGTCGGGGTTGGTTGTGGGTAACTTTGCACGTTCCTTCGCTACCTCCTCCAACCTTAGGATCTTTCATTATCCCCATCACATAACGATAATGTCGGTCATTTATTTCCAAATATCACATAAACAATTTTATATTGCATCACTCAACCATACAAGATATTCATCATATTTTCAATGTTTATAAACTACTTTCATCATAAGTTTACAACCATCTAAAACATTCATATCCTTTCATATTTTAACATTGTAACTCAACTCATCTTCTACCTCTAGTATTTTACCCATCTTTCCTCTCCAACCTCATTTTCTCTCTCTAGGGTTTTGGGTTTTCATGAGTCAACCCAGAAACCCCTTTTCATTCTTGGAACACTAACTTAAAACTAAGAGTTTACAAGGTAAGAATGACATAAAATGAGGATGCGTTTCCATTGTTTTCTTCATTTTTGAGAAGAGATCCAACATACCCCAAAGTGAGTTTAAGAGAGAAAAAGAGAGTTAGAATCTAGAGTTTTACCTCTTCTCAAGCTCTTAGATGAGTATCCAAGCTTTTTGCCCTTGAAAAGCTCTCTTCTCTCACTCTTCTTCTTTTCTAAACCCTAGATTGTGTTTAGGGGTTTCTTATTAAATGTTGTCTCGTCGGGTTCTCGCTCAAGCAAGAAAATCCCGCCCATTTTAAAAACTTTAAATCTGACCCTCTCGCTCAAGCGAGGGATTCTCGCTCAAGCGAGAATCTCACACTGGCAACAGCCCCAAAATGACATTTCTCGCCCAGGCGAGACATCTCTCGCTCAGGCGAGAATCCTCTAGTATAGCCAATGATTTCACCCTCCCAGGTGAACCTCTCTCGCTCAAGCGAGGATCCGATGACTGATACTATAATTTTAAAGACTTAAAATTTGGGGTGTTACAAATTGCATGAGAAATCACTTATTGTGTATAGTGTATACATCTTAATGCATAAGACACAAATATCATTCATCATTGCGCATAGTTGTTATGAGTAGAGATAATAATTATTGTGTATAGTATCTAATCATGGCATTGTAATTGTTTATGTCGCTCTAATGTTATAATTCAATGTAAATCCATATCGTCGCTATTGCATGATTCAATGTCTTACTTCTTCTATGTCTTTTGTCTGTCTTCTTGTAATAAAAGAATTGTAGGTGAAACAATTGAGTAGCTTATCGAAGATTTAAAGTAGTGTAGTTTACCTATGGCTCACGAAGACTTTGTAGTTTTATATTGCGTAATCGTGTTAGTATTCTTATGCTCTGGGAGGATTAAACGTTGATACCTTGACATTTTATTGGTACCTTAACACTTTGTTGATTGATTTCGAAAAAGACAATATTTAATATTATCTCGCGAAATGATGATTTACTATGCTGATGTATTTTACTTATTACACGTTTTATAAGGATTAGGAATGATTATAAAATCTCTTTGAAAATTGTCATTTACCTTAAAAATTATTTATTTTTTCTATAAGCGAATTGGGATGTTACATTTAGTGGTATTAGAGATAAGGTCAGTCCTACGACCTAGGGCATAGCCTTACATGCTTCTTGTATGACTCTGTGTCTGCATTGTTTGTTTGTAATTATGTGATAATGTAATTAAATCATTATAAACATTTGGTTCTAATGTGCATTGAGTGCATGTTAAGTATGGATGGATGCAGACATGGTCGTGGACGTAATGATTTATTGGCTCAAATGACAGTTATTCTGCAGGATATCAATGGGAATTTGCATAATGTGAATCAAAATGCCAACCAAAATCCTAATAAACATGCAATTCAACCACATTGACTAGTTGAATATCGTGGACTTGATGAGTAGTTTTTTTGTAGGCACAATCCGACTCAATTTCAGGGTGGATTTGCTTCTTATGCTGCTAATGATTGGGTTCAAGACCTGGAAAATATCTTTCGAGCCTTAGGTTGCAATGTTGCACAAAAGATGCCTTACACTTCCTATATGTTGATTAAGGAGACTGGGAACTGGTTAGAATATATTGGGCAACAAATGGAGGTTGAAGAACAAGAAGTTACCTGGGAAGCTTTCAAGGGAAAGTTTCTTCAAAAGCATTTTTCTGCAGATTTTAAGAGGATGAAGGAGCTGGAATTTTGGCGGTTGGAGCAGGGGAACATGACAGTGGGGGAATATGTTGTCAAGTTCGAAGAATTAGCCAAGTATTGCCTTTATTATGATCTAGATGCTGATGGAAAATCAATGTGTACCAAGTTTGAGATTGGTTTGAAGCCTGAGTTGAAGATAATGTTCAGCCATCAAGAAATCAATGACTTTCCAACCCTAGTCAACAAATGCAGAATGTTTGAAGATGACATGAAGGCAATGGATGTTGCTTTGACCAATGTGAATCTTCAGAGAAATTTTGGACCTCAACATAATCAAATGCAAGGAAGGAGCAAAAGGAAGATGTTTTATGACAATAGGAAGCCATACACTCCACCTACTGGCTACTTCGGACCTAGTTCTCAAGGGCTGAAGATTTCTATTGCTACTAGGGGACAACCACGGAACTCTCCACCTTTGTGCAACAAATGTGGTCGAAATTAGTCTGTAGCTATATGTTCGTGACCAGAGAATAATTGTTTCATTTGCAAAGAATTTGGACACATCAAGAGGTTTTTGCCCAAAGTTGAAGCAGAGTATGAATGTGATGAGAGTTGGGAGACCTAGAGCAATAAGAAGAGTTTTTACAATAAGTGGTTCAGAGGTTGCAGATGCTGATGGTTTGATCCAAGGTGTGTCTTGTGAAGGAGGTCCATTTATTTGTATTATTTGATTTGAGTGTGACACACTCTTTCATATACTGTGATTGTGTGAAACAACTAGGGTTGTAAAAAGTGTGATTTTGGGAGTGCTTAATGTAACAAATGAATTATTCGATCAAATAAAGGAGATGCAGATGACAGATCAAGAGTTATAAGCTAAGAAAGTTCTAGTAACTAGGAGAACGAATTATAAATGGATAGTAATAGACTTTTGAGATGCATGAGGAGAATTTATGTGTTGTGTGATGTTGTGATGAGGAAAATTATTTTATATGAATCTCACAAGAGTTAGCTGAATATTCATCCTATAACGATTAAGATGTATGAGGATTTGAAAAGGATATTTTGGTGGTATGGAATGAAAAATGATGTGGTCGAGTATGTATCATGTTGTTTGATTTTACAGAAGATCGAGATTGAACATTAGAGGTCTGCGGGTGAATTACAATCATTGGAAATTTCCGTTTGGAAATGGGATAGCATTGTAATGGATTTCATTACAGGTTTCCCAAGGACTAAAAAAAGTTCTGACTCAATTTGGGTGGTAGTTGATCGACTAACCAAGCCCGCTCATTTTCTCCCCATAAATATGAGATACTCTTTCGAAAAAATGGCAAATTTGTATGTAAGAGAGATAGTTAGGTTGAATGGTGTTCCTTCAAGCATCATATCATATAGAGATCATCGATTCATTTCAAATTTCTGGAATAGATTACAATATGCATTGAGAACTAAATTGAAATTAAGTTTTTCCTATCATCCACAAATAGATGGTCAATAAGAAAGAATGATTCCATTATTGGATCTATTGAGAGCGTTTGTGCTTGAACAACCCGGAAGTTGAGATATGAATTTGTCTTTGATTGAATTTACCTATAAAAACAGTTTTCATTCAAGTATTGGCATAGCACTATACGAAGCTTTATATGCTAGAAAGTGTAGAACTTCAATATGCATGTTTGAGACGAGAGAAAATTTGGTGTTGGGACCCGATGTGGTTTAAGAAACGACCGAGAAGATTAAAAAGATAAGAGAAAACATGAAGATTGCTAAGAGTCGATAAAAGAGTTACTATGATAATAGAAAGAAGCCTATTGAATTTGAAAAATGAGATCATGTTTTTATGTGAGTAGTCCCGATTACACGGATTGGCAGAGTCTTGAAATCCCACAAGCTTACCCCAATATTTATTGGACCTTATCATATTTAAAATAGAATTGGTCATGTTGCTTATCAAATAAATTTATCACCGTTGTTATCAAACCTCCACAATTTATTTCATGTGTCACAATTGAGGAAATATATTCGTGACCCATCGCATGTAATAGAGTCTGACTTGATACAATTAAAAGAAAATCTTACTTTTTAAGACTCTACTCGTGAGGATTATTGATAGAAGTACGAAGAAACTACGGGGAAAGGAAATTCCTTTAGTGAAAGTAGTTTGGAGTCAAGTCGATGATGGAGATGCTACTTGGGAGATAAAAAGTAATGTGATGGATGCTTATCTCCATTTATTTAACCAAACTATGTTTAATTTTTTAGGACAAAAATTCTTAATAGAGGGGAAGGATTGTAACACCACAAATTTATCCCAAATAATTTACAAATAAGTATATTGGTTAATTAACTCATGAAGTCTTTCTAGTTTTATTTTGCGTAATTGTGTTAGTACCCTAATGCTCTGGGAGGATTAAACGTTGATACCTCGATATTTTTTGGTACCTTAACACTTTGTTGGTTGATTTTGGAAAATACAATATTTAATATTATCTAGTGAGATGATGATTTACTATGCTGATGTACTTTACTTATTACACATTTCATGAGGATTATGAATGATTATAAAGTCTCTTTGAAAATCATCTTTTACCTTAAAAAATTATTTATTTTTCCTATAAGCGAATTAGGGTGTTACACTTGGAAGAAACTTGCAACACAATTTTTGGTACATTAGTCAATTTGGATATATAATTGCAACTTTGCTTGAGACGAAACGAATGAAACGAGTGTAGATTAGGATGAAAAATAAAAAGAAAACTCATAATGTTAATTGAATATGGTATGAATAACTAAAAGTACTTTTTATTAGTGTAGTTTGTTTTAATTTGAATAGCTTTCCCTAAGAGTTCGTGAACTTGGATAGTCGAAAATGTAGAGTTTTTGTGAAGCCTTCCCCGGTAGTCAATTGATTGGTGTAAAATATCAACTTATACCAACTTAATGTGTTCCCTTTCATAAAAACACCACGAGCTTGAGGCGTTGAAAGAAGGCTACTTGGTAAAAATTGAAATATTACTCAGCTAGGAATAACCAATCTTGTGGTTATGTACCATCAAATGGTTGCAGTTGTAATTTCGGAGGCTTGATATTATCTAGTGGTGGAAAAAGACTAGATTTGTATGGGGTAATGGTGGTGGCGGTGGTTGAGAGTCGTGTTGTGGTGGTGGTGGTGGTTGAGAGTCGTGTGGTGGTGGTGGTGGTTGAGAGTCGTGTGGTGGTGGTGGTGGTGGTGGTCATGGTTGAGAGTCGTGTGGTGATGGTGGTAATTGTGTTGTGCCTGTAGTCAACCTCACGATCTTTTCTACCAATCCATTGAGGCCACATTCTATGCAGGCATCCATGTTTGCCTGGAACAAATCTTGACGTTCATTAATATTTTGCTTCATGCCAACCAACGTTTCCAGAACCATCACATCGGAAGTGTCTTCAATGGTAGAGTGTGTCGATAAAGAAGACGAAGTAAGTTTAGGAGGCATGAGAGCAACAATGAAACCACCAATGTTAGAGTTTTAACCATAGCATATTAGAAAATTAGTATTCTAAAGAAACTAATAAATATTAAAAGATGCAATTTTTATTGATGCCTTGAATTAGGGTTAACATTACTTAAATAGTGCTAATAAGTAATAACAGACTATGGACTTCTAAACCTAAGCGCAATCTTATTTATTTGAAAAGTAAATCTAAAAGATTGTAGAAAAAAATAAAATATGATCTTTTCCTAGTTACATGAGATAATCTTTAAATTTAGAATGAGATTTTATATCTTTCTTGAGCTTACTAGTATGATTGGACTCGGAATCGGGTCATTCGTGCATATATTGTTTGACCTGCTGTAGGATAAAAGAAATGGCAGGAAATATAATAATCAAGTAATTAAGACTACTCAGGAGTTGGCAATGCAAAAAAAAAAGGTTCACACAAAAGATCACCCTCATGACAATGATATTTAACATTAACCTCTAGAGGAGTATCCACTTTAGTGGTAGTTTGAAGACCAACCAGAGAGATAAAATATGTAGTATACTTGTGTCGATGTAGAAAAAGGCATTGGAATCAAAATGAACATCAAAGCCTAAGATATAATGTAGATGGTGAAGACCTTTCATATGAAATAAGCCTTCTAGCTGATGTTTAAGCCATTGTATTGATGTAGGATCAAAGCCCATAATAACCATATCATCAACATAATTGAGCAAAACATTGAAAGTAGGTGGATATATGATGAATGAACAAAGACGTGGTATATTGTCTTTGTGTAAAGGAGAATCCAAGAAGAATATATCGAAATTTCTCACACCATGCTCCTGGAGCTTGGTTCAAACTATACAAGGAACATTTGAGCTTTCAAATAACCATAGTAGTGGAAAATAGACCCGGGGTAGTCATAAATACCGTTGGTTAAATCACCATGAAGAAAAACATCATCACATCGATTTTATGAATGGACCAACCTTGAGAGGTAGCAATAGAGAGCACGATCTTGACTGTGGTCATTTTCGTTATGGACGCACAAGTTTCATCATAGTCAATGAGACAATTAAAATTTAGACATGTTAAGCAACATAATTTATGATAGGACATTATGATATTGTTCGATTCATGTAACTTACTCCACCTAGTGAGTAAAGACTTGGTTGTTGTTATAAGTTACTTAAGTGCAAAATTTGTCGATAAAATCATGAAACACACCAATTTCTCAGGGAAAGGAAAATATTACACTTTATTCTGATTGTTATTAAGAAACATATGATATCAAAACCTAAGAAAACAATGAAAACAGAGACATAAAATTCAAATTTGTTAATTTGAATACTAACATGATAAACCTATATGAATTCCAGCCAGAAAGAAAGACACTTGTTTTGTTTTTCTCCACCTCTTCAACATTTAGTGAGACATTTGAGTGTAGAGTTATATGATTCAACCTTAATCCTTGTACTTCATCTCAGAAAGCAGGAAGCCAGGCATATCGAACGAGGAAGCAAACTTCTCAACATCAGCTTTGAGATCTTCAATAGACTTGTTGTTCACCAAGCCCTTATTGAAATCCTTGAGAAGTTTGCCATGCTCCTTCTGGATCTCCAGAGTGAGAGTCACAGCGCGGTGAAGGAACTCTCCAATCTGCTCAAAATCCTTTTCAACCAACCCTCTAGAAGTCATGGCTGGGGCACCTGTCATGTTCCAAATTGGCTTTGGCAATTACATGCATAAACAAGAACATCCAATTTTGGCTTTCCAATGAAAAAAGTAAAATATATGATGTGACATGTTTCAAATGTTAAACAAGGCCAGTGTGCTCATACAGAAGTTTCTTACCAACCCGAACTCCTCCGGGAGCCAAGGCACTGCTGTCACCAAAAACAGCATTTTTATTCACTGTAATGTTACAAAGGTCACAAAGTTTCTCCACCTTGTTGCCTGCACACACATCAAACAATGATGAAATTAGAGTTTTAAACAAATAGATGACACACAAGACAAGATGTACTAGTTAAGTGAGGTATCCTTTACCGGTCAATCCGAGAGGCCGGAGATCCCACAAGACAAGATGATTTTCAGTTCCACCAGTGACAAGACTATACCCTTTGCTCATTAAGTAATTTCCAATAGCAACAGCATTGGCCTTAACTTGCTTAGCATATGCCTTGAACCCAGGTGTCATGGCCTGTTTCAAAGCAACAGCAAGGGCACCAATCTGGTGATTGTGTGGACCACCCTGAAGGGAAGGGAAGACAGCAAAGTTGATTTTGTCTTCAAACTCATAAACTGCGTTCTCTGGTTGGCCCTTCTTCGGTGGTTTAGGTCCTTTCCGGTAGAAGATCATGCCAGCTCTAGGGCCTCTCAAACTCTTATGTGTTGTTGTTGTGACAATGTCACAGTACTCAAATGGGTTGTTAACTTCCTGTACACACAAAAATATTACCCTTACCAAACAAGCCAGAGTATTGACTATACCCCTAATAGTACAAGTTCTAGGGACATAGTTATTTTATAATTAATAAGGATTAATTAAAATTTTACTTAAATATGAGGACCTCCTTACAAATTTCAAAATACACCAACTTAACTAAATAAACTATAAGCAGTTATCTAAGAATTAGGTGAAACACAACAAAGGATGCTTTTCATATAGATTATATTTTTAATTTATGAGATTATATTATGTTCATATGTTTATGTTTGCATATCTTAATTGAAAATTGAATATAAGCTGATCTTTTTTATTTGAGTAAGGTAGAAAGATTATTCTTCTTTTATAGAGTAAATTACAAAAAAATATATATGGATTTTTAAAGTATACATTTTTTATATTAATCATCATATATGTTTTTACTATAAACTTTTTTTAACTTTTAATAACTCATGACAAAGGCTGAACAAATATTAAAATAAAATAAAATATAAAAATCAATATCAATATTTAATAACAATACATAAATAAATAAAAATTACTAAACTCGAATTGAATAATCCACAAAATCAATAGTGCACAAATGATAAAATAAACAATCCTAATAGAGGTAAATCCAAAAAAGATAAAGTGTTTTTCAAATTTGAGGGATAATATAAAAAGTAAAATTGATTGGAAAAATAAGAAATAAAAAAGCAACCCACCAATGAAGGGCTTATTTTTTCTTAAATAAAGTTGTGAAAGATACTTATGCAGCAACTTAAACCTTATTTTAAAAAAAATAAGAAAGGTGGGTTGAAGCTTATTTCATAAATAAAGTTGGGTTGTCAAGCTTATTTCATAAATAAGAAAGTTGGTTTAGAGAAGAAAATAGGAAGAGAGAAGATAAAAAGAAAGAGTATGAGTAGAAAGAAAGAAATGAGAAAATGAGTTGATTGTAAGAGTTTTTTTTTTTTTTTGTAGGAAAGAGATATGAAAGAATTAGAATGGATAGAAAATAAGTTTTTATTAAAATGATAATTTTACTCTTATAAGTAATAATAAACATTTGATAAAGCTAAGGACATTATAGTAATTGGAAAAAAAAATTAACCTTCATTTGGTTGAGTAGAGAAAGAGAGGAAAGAAATTGTAGAGAAAATGGTTTTTCTCTCGTTTGGTTGAGGAGAGAATAAGGGATGAGAGAAATAAAAAGTGCATGAGACCCACCAAAAAATTTTCTCTCCATGTATGAGGAGAAAATGTTACGGAGAATAAAATGACAAAATCAACCTATTTCAAATTATTTTTATTCTAAATATATTTTTGTTATTAAAAAATTTACATATACATTTTTTCTTTTCTTTCTCTCATATTAAACAAAACAAAAATCTATTCTATTTTTCACATTTTTTCTTTATCCCCTCTCCTTTATATATCTTCTCTCATTTTTTACTCTTTAACCAAAGTCTTAGTTTCATATTTCTTCTCATATGAAAGAAGAAACCAAAAGTTGGTGGGTCTCGCTACTTTAATTTTTTTCTCTTCGTTTTCTCTCGTACCAAATTAGAGAAATAACCTCTTTCTTCTTCAACTATCTCTTTCCTTTCTCTTTCTTTTCTCATTCTTTCCAACCAAAAAAACATCGTTAGACATTAGTTAAACCAAAAACAAATGTTAACCTATTAATCAAATCAACACCTTTTAAACAATGTTCACTACAAATATCAAAATTTTGTTAATAAGAAAACCTGAAAAGACTAACACAGTTTCATATTCATTTCTTTATTTCATTCATGTCAAACAAAAATCTAGATCCAGATCTAAATCAAGAAAATACTAAATCAACGGACCCCTTTTCACCAAAGTAACAACAATGCAAATTCATCACTTCATTTGTAAGGATCATAGATCTATAAAAACAAGAGCAATGAAGATCAATAAAACACAAAGCTTATCAAATAAACAAAAATCATCAACATACCTCTACACAATTTTGCATAAGGAATCAAAAATAGAAATACCGCATTAAAATCACTCTGATTTTAAACTCTTGCTATATTTGACTACACTGAATTCTTAATGCTAGATTTCTATTTTAAATCCCTTAACCATCTGCAACACCATACTTAACAATTAGCATTCCCTCTACAACAAATTATAAAGAAATACACAAAATCATAATATAAAAAAGGGAGGGAATTTTCTTAATCCAAGACTAAGTGGAAAAAAACTGCTTCACATCTAAGATATTAATTTTAGGAAACTATTTCAAACCATTGAATTTTCTTAGAATAAATGACTAAGATGTGTAGTGAGTTTTTTTTAATTACTCCAAAGTAAATGGATCCACTTAATCCAAGAGTAAGTGGAAAAAAACAAACTCACACCTTAAGTATTAATTTTAGGAAATCTAATTATTTAGATCTTTTCACTAGTTCAAACTATTGTCCAAGAATAGACAATTAAGGTGTGAATTATTTTTACTTAATCCAAGAGTATCTAGATCCATTCCCTATCAATAAATGTAGATCAAATTGAAGATTATTATATTATATTATACCTGAGCAGCAACAAGGCCACTAGTATGAGCCATATCACAAAGCAAAAGCGCGCCACATTTATCAGCAACCTCTCTAAACCTCTTATAATCCCAATCCCTAGGGTAAGCACTCCCTCCACAAATAATCATCTTAGGTCTAAAATCCAATGCTTTCTCTTCCAACCTCTCATAATCAATATAACCACTACTCGAATTCACCTTATAAGGCAAACTCTCAAAATAAATCGACGTAGCGGAAATCTTCTTCCCACCAGAAGTATAATAACCATGCGTCAAGTGTCCCCCAGAAGGGAGGTCCAGCCCCATAATACGGTCGTGCGGATTAAGCACGGCCGTATATGCGGCGAAGTTCGCCGGGGAACCAGAATAGGGCTGGACGTTAACGCCCCAGGATTGAGGGTCGAGGTGGAATGCCTGGAGGGCACGTGAGCGGCACGTGTTCTCGATTTGGTCGATGAACTCGTTGCCGCCGTAGTAGCGGTTACCGGGCATGCCTTCGGAGTATTTGTTGGTGAGGGCGCTGCCTAGGGCTTGGATGACGGCGAAGGAGGTGAAATTTTCCGATGCGATGAGTTCGATTCCGTGGGATTGACGGCGTTTTTCTTTCTCGATGAGGTCGTGGATTTCGGGATCTATTGTTGATAAGGGAGTGTTTCCCCATTGTGAAACGGGATCCATGGATGAATTCAGGAATGTGAATGTGGAGAAGAAGAAGAAAATTGAGGAAGAAGAAGAAGAAGAAAGTGGTTAATGTGAGTGAGTGTGTGTTTGTTTGTTTATAAAAGAGTTTCCTACCAAATGTGAATAGACTGTTTTACCCTTTGCTTACAGTTTAATTTTTGGTTGGTGTCGGTTGTTTGTATATCCACTTCTTATGGTGGTAGCCATGACTTTTTCTTTTTTCATCTTTCATTTTGTAATAAAATAGGTTGCTATATATATATATATATATATATATATATATATATATAGGAAAATGATATATCCTCCTACTAATTCTCCTACCAATAAGAAAGTAACATATGTCACTTCTAAACTAATCACTAACAAATAAAGTATCACTTTGTGACATATGTCACTTTGTGCGGATAGAATGATTAGTATGATGATTTAGTAGGAGGATATAACATTACTCATATATATATATATGAGGAGAAATTCATTGATTGTCAATTCTAGGGAAATCTAATGGTTTGAATTAGTGGATAGATCTAAACCATTGAATTTCCTTAGAATTGATAACTAAGATGTGGATTAAGTTTAAAAAACCTACTATTAGAGTAAGTGGATCCCCACCATATATATATATATATATATATATATATATATATATATATATATATTATATATATATATTATATATATATATTATATATATAAAGTCAAAACATGAAATAACTACCATCATGGTATAATTTCTATTTTCCTATTTCCCCCTTACATTTTTTAATTTCTACAAAAAAACCATATATTCCTAAGTATTACCCTTAGCACATTAACCACATATCTCACCTTAAATTGAATTATAATAAATACATTTTTTAACATAAAGTTATCTTAATACAAAAACATTATAATTGTATAAAATAAAATATATAAAAATTGAATATTTAATATAATAAAATAAGAATGCGGATCGGCAGACACGAATTATCTGCTAACACGCTAGTATATAATCCTTAAAGTAAAAAATATTGATGTTGGTTTATATTTATAAAAAAAAATGTTTGTTCCCTAAATCTTTAATTATGTTTTTATGTTATGAAAGTTATAAGAGAATCAGATGAGATAAATAGTGTGAATAAAAATCTAAGAAATAGAATGCATTTTTATATTGTATAAAAGAGGGTTTTCTTCTTTATTTCATTTGTTTAGATGGATAAATCAAAAAAGAAGATAAAATTTGTTATTTTTTAATTTCAAAAATATTATTGAAACAAATATAAGATAAATAATATTGATTTTGTTAGTATAAAATTAATATATTTAAATATTATGATATATTATTTTAGTTGTTAGTTTTTAATTACTAATTAATGATTATTATGAATTAAATAGAAACCAGGAGTTTAAATTAAGAGAATAATTTTAGCATGGTATTATTGACATTTTGCATAAAATTAATCTTCTTCTCCTTTCTCTCATAAATGAAGAGAAAGAATTTTTATGAGCATTTTTTTTTGTTCTCTCTTTCATTCTATCTTCTCAATGAAACATGATAAATTTGCTATCTCTTTTTAACTTCTCTCTCATTCTTTTCTTTCTTTATTATGGATTTTTATCACCAATAAAATTTATTAATAACGAAATATAAATAATTAAGAGAACAATTGGTATTATTATCCACAAAACCTCTTGAGATTAACAATCAATGAGACAATTGGATGGGTGCAACATCTAATCCACATGAGTAGTAGAAGTTATGAAAGTGGATATTTAGAATATTCCAATAATGTAAAGAAATTAGCTCCAGTATCTCATCTAGATAGAACTGTGAGTTCTCTATAGAATTTTATTCCTAACATGCCAGATAGTGATGAACCAATGAGACATCAACTCTTGTTTATTCTTATTCTCCACCCAAGTCATATTCGCATGTATTAAGAAATTGGTCTTAACATCATTATGAATAATTGAGTTAAGACCAAATTGAGAGTAGTGATTTTGCCAAACATGATATGATTTTGAACAAGATAAAAAAAAAGTGGTTTATTGATTAAACTATAATAATAAATTTATCATACATACATATATATATATATATATATATTACTATTCATATAATAATTATTTTTTATATATTGATTATTAAAAATATATAAACATATAATAAAACACGAAGACTCGTTAGATACTCAAAGATACTCCCTATATATACGTGTAGTCACAAATAGTGAGAATATGACACATATAAGTATTAGAAGTGTCTGACTTATTATTATCCCTAATATTGATGGAGCATAGACTTCTATACCATTTAATTACTCTAATTTCATTTGAATTTATTTATATTTTATGATTATTTTATTAGTTATTATTATTATTATTTTATCATTTATTGCATAAAAAATAAATTATTGGAAGAGTTCAATCAAAATATCTTCATGGTATAAGAGTGAAATATGGTTAGTGCCTAATGTATCATTGGAATGGACTATTACTCTGATAGGAAATGGGGGACCCATACTTGTGCCTGGACCTACCAAATTATGACTACATCCATTATTATAATGTTGGTTTGGTAGAATTGTACGTGCATGGATTAAACAAGGTGTTGAATTAGTGTCTTTTGAAATTTTATGTAGATGATTTTGATCTAGTTGGAAATAATTTAAATGAAATCATTATGATCAAACAATTATTTGATAACTAATTTAGTATCAAACATTTTGAAACCATTAAATATTTTTTGGAAATGAAAGTAGTTAAAAATAAAGAGAATATAAATTTATGTCAAAGAAAATATACTTTAGACTTATTACATTATACTAGTTTGTTGGCTTCAAAGCCTAATTCAACACCAATGGATAACAACTTTAGATTTCATTTCAAATCAAGGAATCCACTTGCAAATCCTATTATCTATAGGAGATTAATTGGGAAACTAGTTTATCTTACAAACATAAGACCAGACATTTATTATGTTGTTAGTCTCCTTGTTAAATCAACTGATTCACACTACAATGTTGGGTTAAGAGTGATCAAATATGTGAAAGGTGCTATAGGATTAGAGATATATTTCTCTACACAAAGTGACATAACTGTAAAAGGTTTTAGTAATTATATGAATGAGGTTCTTATCTAGATGGATAAGATAAGATGTGCAACAAGACTTTGTTTTTCATTAGCAAACCTTTGATTTCATGGAAAAGCAAGACAACTTCTAGATCATATCTAGAAGTAGAGCATAGAGCCTTAGCCTTGTTGAATGCGAGGCTCAATGACTTACCTATTTATTACATGAGTTGCATTATTTACCAAATTTAACTCATGTTGTGATCTATTATGATAATCAACCAGCATTGTACATTGATGCAAACCTTGTGCTTCATGAAAGAATGAAACACGTTGAGATAGATTGTCACACTCCAGCTAGCAAGCAGGGGGTGTCAAACAGGCAAGATGAAGAGGAATACTTAGAAGAAGTAACAAAAGAATGCTAATGTAATTGATCCTAATATTGTCATTAACTTGGAAGAAGCAAAATGTCATTGATGACACATTTTCTCACCGAGAATAGAACAAGAAGTTTAGCAAAATTCGCTCAGCAAGCTAGAAGAAGTCGTCGAGCGAGCCAACCTTCACTCAAGACAGAAGTAGAGGATTGGAAAATGTTGTTCTGAAGATCTCCCTCAACAATACCCTTTTCACAATAGTTTTTTTTAGAATAGGAAGTTAATTAAGTTAGTTATAATTAAATTAGCTAGTTGTTGTTTTCTCATTCTTAACCATGGCTTATTTATTTTACATATAAATAATATTATATATTCCATTCAGCACAATCTCAATAAAAATTCAGTTTCAATTCTCTCAATTTATCCTTGTCATCTTCTGTCTCTCAATATTTCTTATTCTCGTATCAATGGTACCATTTATCCATGTTTTAACAATATCTAAAAAATACATTATAACTTAAATCATAAATCAACACATTAATAATTATGTTTCTAAGTACATTTAAAAACCAATTATCAAGTATGGAATATTAGGTCATAACTCATAATCATGACACAATCCTTATTTTAATTCTCATTGTTCTATTATTTTTTGATAAATAAAATTTACCATATTCAATTTAAAGTGGTTAAACTGGTTGTTGACCAATTTTGACTACTTATAACTTCATATGAATGCACAAATAGTTGTATGATTTAAACAAGATGAGAAATGATTCTAGTCAGATTCTAACATTGATAATATAACTACATGGATTCAATTTTAATGTAATGTCACATTGTTATTTCACTATTTATCATTATTAAAGTATTTATTTCTGGAAGTTTTTATAAATTGAATTAAAATTATTATAAGAAATAAAATTAGCTTAAAGCCTTTTATAAATATGTATTTCAATATATTAACCCTTTCATTAGAAATTTTTTATATAATTAAATTAACCAAAAATGCATATTTGAGAAAGTAAAATGTTGGATGTGTTGTACTCTCACTTCTTTTTATGGTATAGGAGGTACAAGAAAGAAAGGAAGAGAAGTAATTAATGATGGAAAAATGTTATTCCCACATAATTCCTATACATTGATTTGATATAAATTAAAGTAATTAAGAAATAAAAAGAAAGATGCACTCTAAGATATGGTATAAAAGAAAAAAAAATTTAAAATTTATTCTAAATCATAATCATTATAGGGAAATTCAATGGTTTGAATTAATAAGTAGATTTTCCTAAAATTGATGGCTAAAATGTGAAGTAAGTTTAAAAAACTTACTTTTTGAGTAAGTGAATCAATTCTCAAAGAAAATATTTGAAAAAAACATTATTATTTCGGAAAATAGGACGAGAAACATGAAAATAAGGTGTAATTATGAAGTGTCAATACATCATGTAGACTATGTACTTAACAGTGAAACTTATAATATGGCATGAGGCATAACGTCAGAATTAGGAGTAATGATCCTCTCTAATACTTGAAAGGTAAGTATCAGACAAAATAACATTTTTGTCTTTCAAAATAAAAGGAAAAAAGAAATCTGTAGTACATTATGTTAACCACGTATTGTTACACAGATATAAATTTCATCACGTAAGCATTTCCTGTAATTTTTCATCAAGATATTCTATTTTATACAACATAGCAAACGGTTAAACACGATAAGCACAATTTTATCAAAGAAAACAAAAAACCACCAATTCTTATATAGTGTTATTGCCTTATTGGTAGGTTTTTCTTTCTTTCAATTAAAAAATAAAGTATTCATATTGAATTAAAAGCTATGTTGCTTATTCTCATGCTCATAAACTTTGATTTGTTCTCAAGCATGAGAAGTTATTTTCATTTGAAATTTGGAACTTTGCTTGCATCAATGACTTGTAATTTCAAGCATCAATGACTTGTAATTTCAAGCATCAAGTCCACTTCAATTACTTCATCACATAAGATAAAGCCATATATATGGGGCATGCATGTCATTGTATATATGCTTCTTTCTTTATTCTCATGATTAGTGTTAGTGGTAATTGGGTTGGTGAGGTCAATATAGTCAATTCTTTCAAACCAAACCTCTCTAACATTGATGATGACACTTACCATCCCCCATACTTTGCTTCACTAATATGACAACTTTTGTGGGTGTATGATATGACTAGTAACTTTTAAGATATTAATATGGATGAGAGATTTATTGATTTCAAGAATAAGTTTAAAAAACTTAATCTCCATCTTAGCCATCAATTCTAGGGAAATCCAATGATTTGAATTAGTTGGTAGTTCTAAATCATTGGATTTCCCTAGAATTGATAGCTAAGATGAAGAGTAAATTTAAAAAAACCCTTGGAGTAATTGGATCCCCACCCTTTATTATTATTATTATTATTATGTATCTTTCTCCCCGAGACATGAATTTTGATTTATGAAATTCAGCAGCCACCAACCAAAGTCACTTACAACAAACTCATTAGGACACAATGTTTGAAAGTTGCAGATAAGCTGAAAACCATTACGACACAATGTTGAAATTTAATAATTTTTGTCAATTTCAAATTTACCTAATTCCGTACATAGATCTATTATCCCAAAATATGTTACATACATTATTTTATGTCAATGAAAATATGTCATGTTAATTAAAAAATTATATATTTATTATTATTGTTATTTTTGTTTCATTATCATTAGGCGAGATACAGCATGAGACAAAATTTGGGACAATAGATCTTTGTTACCTAATTCAAGTCTAATCACGATTAGATTAGGTCTACATGGGTATGTATATGAAAATTAGACAGACCCAATGAAGATATCAAACCAAGTGGGTATGTCTTCAATACAATTGTACTAAAAGGCTACCTTAAACCTCAAATGGATGAATAGATGCTTATTTACATGGTTGAGCATCACATATTTCTGCATGATGATACAACTGGGTATGTTCATAGAGTCAAGATGCCCAATGAATTGGTACAATCCTTAGGAATATATCATTTATGTTTAGTACAAAACCTGCGCATTGGATAGTGAAATCACATGACATCAATATTCTTTAATTGGATTCTCGGACAGAGGAAAATTCAGCTCCAATATTAGACTATCCAGTACTAGGAATGTGAGAGATAATAGTTTTTTAAAATCTATTTAATTTAATAAATAAAAAAATCTTGATTACTAAAATTTTGTTTTTATTATATGTCATAATGTTATTGCTCTCTTCATTATTGGAAAGGAGCCATACACAAATAGACAATGGGAAATTTGGTTGTAAGTAGATTAACACCACTTATATGAAATGCGATCCATGAAACTAGAAATTTGAAGGTAGAGAAGATTGGACCAAATATTCATAGGTCACTTAATTTCTTTTCATTGCTGATTTGCCAATGTTAGGAGGTTGGTGATTTCCTTTGTTACTCATAGCATAAATGAGGTTGAGTTTGCAAGGGGATTTAAGATATGAAATTGAACAAACCCAGGGGTTTATAATAGTGATAGGAAGGATTCTTAACGTGTGTAACATGTCAGCACGTTTGTTAAAACTAATAGGGGCAAATTAACAAAGAAAGTAAATGTTCAGAATCTTTACTAATTGATGGGAAAATATGACTATTTGAACATTTATATGTGATCAATTGAACATGAGCACATGTAAGTTTATTCATGAAAAACATGAAAATGAATCTTTAGAATCTATAGCTTTCACATAATAAGAATGGTTATAGATTACCTCTTTCCATGGCGATATGATCTTCCACTATGTGTTGTGTGTTGTTCTTGTCAATAGAGAAACTTTTCTATCTCTTTCCCTTCCTTTCTATGATCTTCCTTTAGTGATGGCTGATAGAGACAATCTTTATGGGCAGAGATAAGGATAGTGCTTCAAGTCATTTTCAGATGATTATAGTGCTTCCATCAAGCACTATATATAGACTCTTTCTCAAGAGTCTTACCATTTCATTGACAACTCTACATTCAAGAGTTATGTCAATCCAAAAAATAAATGGTATGTCCCTTCATGTCACAAGAGACATTCTTACATTCTCCCACTTGTCTCATGTGACAATACAATTCATGATTTTATAAACATCAAACATAATGCGCATAATCAGAATATGTTTTCCATATTCATTACATTACAAGTCATGATTAAGAACAATAACTAATAAGAGTCATGGCGGTTGTACATCATTTATGCAATATAGTCTCTTCCATGTACTACTATATTAGCCTTATACATAACATGACACATTAATGAGAATCACATAATAATGTCATTTAGAAAGAAAACTTTATTTCCAATATTACTATCATTTCACATGTGTACATAAGTATGGAAATAAATATTAATCAGAAACTTAAATATTAATGAGCTCAGAGTGTCGAAAATTGAGACTTTATTAATAACATAATGTTCAACAATCATTTGCACACATAATGCCCATATTTTTAACATGACCAGTAAATATTTTGGGCGGTAACCCTTTCGTCAAAGGGTCTGCAATCATAAGGTTAGTGCTAATATGCTCAATTGACACTCTATGTTTCTGAACTTCTTCTTTAACGGCAAAGTATTTCACCTCCATATGTTTAGCACCTTTGGAGTACTTGTTGTTTTTAGAAAAGAAGACTGCTGCGGAATTATCACAATAAATTTCCAGCGGCTTATCAATATTGTCGACTACCCCAAGTCCTGAAATAAAGTTCCGTATCCATTTAGCATGAACTGTGGCCTCAAAGCATGCCACAAATTCAGCTTCCATAGTGGAGCAACAATGATAGTCTGCTTCACACTCTTCCATGAGATAGCTCCTCTAGCTAACAAATATACATAACCGAACGTATACTTTCTTGTGTCTATGCGTCCGACAAAGTCTGAATCTGAATAACCAATCACTTCAAGATTATTCGATCTCCTATAAGTAAGCATGTGATCCTTTGTACCTTGCAAATATCTCAGAACTTTCTTTGCAGATTTCCAATGTTCTATACCAGGATTACTATGGTATCTTCCTAACATACCAACTGCAAAACTAATATCTGGTATCGTACAAGTCTGAGTATACATTAAACTCTCAACTATATATGCATAAGGAATTTCTTCCATTTGCTTCCGTTCCAAATCATTCTTTTGACATTGCAAGATGCTAAACTTGTCCCCTTTCTGAATTGGAGCGGGGGATGCTGAACATTTATTCATTCTAAATCTCTCTAAAATTTTGTTAATATATGCTTTCTGAGATAAGCCTAACCATCCTTGTGATCTATCACGAAATATTTCTATTCCAATCACATAACTTGTCTCACCCATATCTTTCATTTCAAAATTTCTAGAGAGAAACATCTTTGTTTCATTTAAAAGACCAAGATCATTAGTTGCAAGCAAGATGTCATCAACATATAGAACCAAGAAGGTAAATTCACTCACACTAATCTTCAGGTATATACTTCGATCAACGATGTTTTCCTTAAACCCAAAGGATACAATAGTATCATTAAACTTAAGATACCACTGTCGGGAAGTTTGCTTAAGTCCATATATTGATTTCTTAAGTTTACACACCATATGTTCTTTTCCTTTCTCTATGAATCTCATTGGTTGATCCATATTGACATTTTCTGCTAAATCCTCATTTAGAAAGACAGTTTTCACATCCATTTGGTGTAACTCCATATCATAATGAGCCACCAATGCCATGATAATTATAAGAGAGTCCTTTTTAGATACTGGTGAAAATGTCTCTTTATAGTCAATGTCATCTTTCTGAGTATAACCTTTTGCAACAAGTCTGACCTTGTATCGTTCTAAGTTACCATAAGAATCACGTTTGGTTTTGAAAAGCCATTTACAACCTACTATTTTGCATTCTTGTGGTAACTCAACAAGGTCCCAAACCTCATTTTGCTTCATAGACTTTAACTCATCTTTCATGACATTTAACCATTTATCGGCATTATCACTATCCATGGCTTGTGAAAGTGTAACTGGGTCATTCTCAATTCCTATGTCACCTTCTAACTCGTGTAGATAAACCACATAATCGTCAGGAATAGCATATCATCTTTCTCTTTGAGATCTTCTTAATGCTATTTCTTGTGGTTCTTCTACTATAGGTTCATCAACTTCATTTTGAGTAATGAGATTATTTTGTTGTTCTTCATCATTACTAATCGGTTCAATAACTTGAGGAACAACATTATTAGAGACACAAGTAAATGGAACTTGCACCCTCATTTCTTGAATTTCCACTTTGCGTGGTGTTTCACTCCCACTAACTTCACCATTCTCAATGAACCGAGCATTCACAGTTTCAACAATTCTTGTAGTATGGTTTTGACAATAAAATTTATACCCTTTTGATTTTTCTGGATAACCAATGAAAAAACCACTGATTGTTCTTGCATCCAGTTTCTTTTTGTGTGGATTATAAATTCTAGCTTCCGTCGGGCATCCCCAAACATGTAGGTGTCTTAAACTAGGTTTCCTTCCTGTCCAAAGTTCAAAAGGAGTCTTTGGAACTGCTTTACTAGGAACCCTATTTAATAAATACATGGCGGTTTTTAAAGCATAAGTCCACAATGAAATGGGTAAAGATGAATTACTCAACATTCTCCGAACCATATTCAACAATGTTCTATTATGTCTTTCTAATACACCATTTTGTTGTGGTGTACCTGGCATTGTGTACTGTGCACATATGCCACAACTTTCAAGAAATTTAGCAAATGGACCTGAATGTTGTCCATTTTCATCATATCTTCCATAATACTCACCACCTCGATCAGACCTGACAATTTTCACCTTTTTATCTAATTGCCTTTAAACTTCAGTAATGTAAATCTCTAATGCTTTTAACGCTTGATATTTATCAGGCAATAAATAGATATGACCATAACGTGAATAATCATCAATGAAGGTAATGAAGTATTTTCCCTTATTGAAAGAATTAACATCAAAAGGTCCACAAATATCAGTGTGTATTATTTCAAGAAGCTTAGTGCTTCTTGTGACTCCCTTCTTTGTGTGTTTTGTTTGTTTACCTTTAATACAATCCACACATATATTCAGATCAGTAAAATCTAAATCCAGAAGGATTTCATTCTTTACAAATCGTTTCATTCTTTCTTTGGAAATATGTCCCAAACGCTTATGCCACAAGTAAGCAGAACGTTCATCAATTAAGCCACGCTTAATTCCAACGTTATGATACAATGTTAAAAGTGTTTCAGAAAAAAGATTATCAAGATTTAACTTGTACAATCCATCACATAATATAACATTGCCTATCAAATGAGTATATTTATACAAATTCAAACATTCATTACCAAATTTAAAAGAATATCCAGCAACATCAAGTTTAGATAAAGAAACCAAATTCCTAGATATATTAGGTACATAAAGGGTTTCAAATAAATCTAAATGATATCCAGTGTCAAAGATTAAACGATAAGTCCCGACAACTTCCACTAGAACCTTCACTCTATTTCCCATAAAGACAAATTTTTCATTTGGTCTTATAGTTCGGGTCGTAATGAATCCCTGCATAGTATTAGAAACATGAGTAGTACATCCAGAATCTATCCATCAAGTATTATAAGGAACTTCTGCCAAGTTTGATTCAAAACATACATAAGCACTAGGCTTACCTTTCTTTTCGAACCAACCTTTGCGTTTTGGACAATCCTTTTGGAAATGTCCAATCTTTCGACAAAAACGACATTTGTTGTCATGATATTCCTTCTTGTGGATTTGAGAAGAGGACTCGTTAATCTTTAAGACTCCCTTCCCTTTCTTGTCATGTTTCTTACTGACTTTCTTTCTAGCTCCTCGATGATTAACATAATTGATGGAATGATTTCCTTGGCTCCTCATTCTGGTGTCCTCTTGAACTAATATACTATGTAATTAATGCATATTCCATTTATCTTTCATGGTGTTATAGTTCATTTGGAAATGACCATATTCAGAGGGTAATGAATTTAGTACAAATTGTACAAGGAAATTCTCATCCACATCCATTCCCAATGTCTTAAGTCTTGCTGCAATGTTTGTCATTTCAATAACATGTTCATGCATAATAAGAGAACCATCAAATTTCATTGTGGTCAATGTACTCATTAGTGTCCCAGCAAGAGACTTGTCAGCAGTTTGGAAGAGCTGACTTAATGTTGCTAGCAATACTCATTCGCATATACATTAGACTCAATCTGTTTGATCTTTCCCAATTCCTATAATGAACTTTATGTTCTTTAGTGCTTATATTTGTAATAGCACTTGGCTTATCTTCTATAAGTGACAAATCTAAATCCATTACCCCAAGGTAAAATTGGATTTGTTCACTCCATTCAGAAAAGTTAAGTCCATTGAAAGTTGGAACAGATGAGAATTGCGAATGCAAAGCAACAAGTACTGCAATCAATAAAATTAAAAAAAAAGAAAACATTTATGCTTTGAGTCACATGCTAAATTAATTCAAACTATTTCATAAGTGCATATTAATGTTTACCTGTGGGTAATCCATCAATATATCATAATAGACATAATGATACTAAAAGAAGTCACATAATTTGGCAATGATACATGCATATATTAGAAACATTTACTATCTTTGGATATATAAATATAACTAATGATGCATTTACACTATCAACATTTATGCTCATTAATTATAAGAACAAATAATCAACCTTTGGGCGATTCTTAACTGTTTTATAATAATGAACTTCAATTTACTCAAAAATATTCATAGTATCAAATTAATGAGTAAATGAAATATGATCATACAACTTGGAATTAAATAAATATAAAGATTAGACCACTTTGGTGATTAGCAAATCTATAATACAATAGTTCCAAACAAATAAAATATGATCATACAATTTGGAATTAAATAAACATAAAGATTTGACCACTTTGGTGATTAACAAATCTATCATACAATAATTCCAAATATCTAACAAGTCATTCTATTACACATTCATATAACTCTCAAACTTGTACATAAAAAAAATGTTCTGTGCACATAAAAAATGTTCTGTTTTTCTTTATTTATATATACAAAACAGAATAACATAAGCACATTAATGTATAGAAACGAAGTGCAGAATAAGGCATTCTATCTATCCATAATGTATTCAACAATGTTTCGTTAATCATAACTGAATTATATGTGTGTGTATATAATGTAAAGCATAAAACATATATATATATATATATATAAAGGAGAAGAAACAGATTGCAGAATAGCATTCTGTCCTTTTTGTTGTATAGTTTAATATATATACATATATACAAAACATGATAGAAACATAAAATAGTACCATTTAAAGTTATATATATATAACAAAACTGATTTTAATGTTACTCTTATGTATATCCATCATACTCTTTCTGCAATATTCTTTTATAGATATGTCACATTATATAAGTATACAAAACAGACCTATATACTTTTTCATACCGTAAGTAATTATAAATAGAGGGATGTGTAAAATTTCCACACAGTTTTTACTCTCAAAACCAGAACGTGAGAAGTAACATAAATGAAACAGTTCTTCTCAAATTGAACAACAGATAATAGAACAATAATAATGCATAATAGAACATAATGCATAATATAATAGAATGGGTATTAGAACATGAAACTCATTTCAATTATATATAGACATAATTAAACTCATTTTGCCTTTGTTTTCTATTCTAACCAAAACAGAACCGAAAGATACCAAGTGCATAAATGCAGAGTACAAACAATATGCAGAATACATAGAATAGAAACAAAACCAAAAGGAAAATAGAATACTACGGTTCATGTGTTCACATTATATTTGTTTTGTTATTATAAGGCAGCGGAAATAATCATATATGAGTTATCTAAACATTCAAGAACATTAATATCATTCAGGATTGAATCATCAATGGAAAACTATAAGTTTTTAAACACAGTGCTCTGATACCACATGTAAGTTCATTCATGAAAAACATGAAAATGGATCTTTAGAATCTATAGCTTTCACATAATAAGAATGGTTATGGATTACCTCTTTCCATGGCGATATGATCCTCCACTATGTTTTGTGTGTTGTTCTTGTCAATAGAGAAACTTTTCTATCTCTTTCCCTTCCTTTCTATGCTCTTACTTTAGTGATGGCTGATAGAGACAATCTTTATGGGCAGAGATAAGGACACTCCTTCAAGTCATTTTCAGATGATTATAGTGCTTCCATCAAGCACTATATATAGACTCTTTCTCAAGAGTCTTACCATTTCATTGACAACTCTACATTCAAGAGTTATGTCAATCCAAAAAATAAATAGTATGTCCCTTCATGTCATAAGAGACATTCTTACACACATGACCATTGAACCTTGATATGTGACAATTGAACATGAGCACATGACTAGATAACTCATGAATACATTCAATGATGGTATTTCCAAAGTCTTTGAATTATTTTTTCACTTTTGAAGATTATGAAGTCCAACATGGAAAGTTGAAGATTGTTGTTTGAAGATGCCTTAGAAATGTGGAAAACATTAATTATTTATCATCTCTTTATGAATAAGTCTTGCTCCCCTTCAATATATTAATGGAACTTGTGACAAAGTGATTACAAGTAAGTGAGAAGAGCAAGTGAGACAGTTGATAAACACCATAGTGTGAGAGTAGATTATAGATTATTCCCTATGAGATACTACAAAGGCATTGCATTCCATCCTAGAATGGTGAGGTCGATCATGAGTGTTATCCTCCTAGAACAAGAGAGACAAATATTATAAACCCACATTATATAATTGAGACATTTTTTGACTATGTCCCGTGGTTTTCTACTTCTCAATTTGAGAAAGGTTTCCATGTTAAAATTTTCATTGTCATTCTTCTATCCTTGCTCTACTTTATTTTTCATATTACCAATTTCACAAGTGCTCATTTTGTATCACACAGAGGAGGGGGATTAGTTTTGAATATCCAAACAATGGTATTAAAGCTCTCAAGTGCATCAGGGGAGCTTAGGATGTGCGATCCAAGATGGAAGGAGTCACTATCATCTCATTTGACAGATACATGTTCAAATTGATAACTAACAATTATTCCTATTGGAAGCCTAGGAGGGGAATCACTTATATTGCAAGGATATATGTGAGTTCATTTCTTACAAAAACAAGCCAAATGGTAAGACTGACAAAGATTGGGAGCTTTCAAATCAGAAAGTTGTTGCAATAATTTGGAACTATATTGATAGAAGTTTGTTTTACATGTGACCACATACACAAAAGCTAATGTGTTGTAGCCAAAACATGAATCTACGATTCAAAAGAAAACTCAAATAATTAAAGCATCTCTAGTCAGAAGGGTTGTAAAACTAAACTACATAGATGACTAGAGTATGATAGAGCACGTGAGTTCATTCAAAGATCTTGTTAATCAATTGAAAAATATATTTATGAAGATAGATGATGAAACAATTTTTCTACTCAATTCGTTGCTTGAAAGTTAGGACATATTGGTCATCACATTCAACAACTCAGTCCTAGATGAGAAGGTCTAAATGGATATTTTCTGAGTAGTCTAAGAAGATTCTAGAAGGAAATAATGTGGTACATCCTTCTAATAAGTTGGGAACAAGGGATCAATCAAATAGTAAAAGAGAATATAATAACACAAGGAATTTGGTAACGAGGTTCGACCAATTTTGTCTACGTGCCCGGGAACATTGAGAGGCTACCACTATGTATTAGAGAATATGAATTTGTGTTTAGTTATTGCTCTCCTTGTTACATTAGGTTTACATAGCATAAATATAGATAGTCCTCTACCCCAACCCTTTACATCAGCCTAAGCCCATAACTTGTATTGTTGTTATGATAAGAAGAGGCTCGATCCATTGAATATGAGCCATTGCACAACAATATCCACCTTGGCGAATATCATCAATCTCCATCTTCCACCATTGGGTTGGGGGCGCTCCATAGTCCAACATTAGTGAATGTTCAACAAGCACAGACAATGTCTAAACTTGTCTGTGGTAACCGACTTGGTCAACATATCAGCTGCATTTTCTAAAGTGTGAACCTTCTGCAATAGTACATGCCCACAAGCTACCAACTATATGATCTTGTGAAATCTCACATCAATATGTTTGGTCCTAGCATGATACACCTAGTTATTTTCCTAGAAGATAGCACTCTGACTGTCACAATGCAGTGAAACTCCACCTTGCTCAATGCCTAATTCATTTACCTACCCCATAAGCCATAGAGCTTCCTTAGAAGCTTCACTAGCTTTCATGTACTCTACTTCAGTTGTGGACATAGCAACAACAGACTGAACTGATGATCTTCACATAATTGGTCCACCTGCAAGGGTGAAGACAAACCTTGTTGTGGACATTATATCATCAAAGTCTCTTACATAGCCCGAATCAACATAACCAATCACTGAAGGCTTACTCTGTTAGCTGTCAAACATAATACCGAGACTTGTAGTCCCCTTCAAATATTTGAAAATTCATTTGACTGCCTCCCAAAGTTGCTTCCTTGGTTTCGACATGTACTTGCATACTTGACTAACTGCATGTTCCAAGTCCGGTCTAGTACAAACCATAACATACATCAAGCAACCCATTACACTTGCATATGGAAGCTTTGACATGTACTTCTTTTCTTCACATGTCTTTGGACACTGATCTAGGGAAAGCTTGAACCGATTTGCCAATGGAGTGCTCACTACTTTATCATTACACATATCAAATATCTCTAAGATCTTTTCAATAAGCTTTGCTGAGAGAGCCATAACTTTTTAGCTCTCCTATCCCTGTGAATCTCCATACCAAGAATCTTCCTAGCAGCCCCTAAATCTTTCATGTCAAACTTATTGCCCAACACGACTTTCAGCTCAAAGATATCACTCAAATGGTTAGCAACAATCAACATATCATCAACATAAAGTAGTAGAAAAATAAAAGAACCATCGCCAAGACTTCCTACATAAACACAACAATCATACTCACAACGCTTGTAACCAAACTTCAACATATAAGTGTCAAACCGCTTGTACCACTGTTTGGGAGACTGCTTCAATTCATATAAAGACTTATTCAACTTGCCAACCAAGCGACCTTGTCCAGCTGCACTGAACCCTTCTGCTTGTGTCATGCTAGTTTTCTCCTCTAACTCACAATGGAGAAATACAGTCTTCACATCCATTTGTTCTAAGAGCATATCTCGGCTGACTACCAAGGCAATCACAACCCTGATAGAAGTGTGTCTCACCACTAGGGAGAAAATCTCATTGTAGTCGATCCCCTTTTGTTGTGAATAACCTTTTGCTACAAGACGAGCCTTGAAATTTTCCCTTTCTTTTTCTGATACTGTTGGTTTTTTCTTGTACACCCACTTGCACCCAACTACACGCTTGTTGGAGGGCAATGGGACAAGCTCCCAAGTTTGGTTTTTCTGTAAATACTATATCTCCTCCATCATGGCACCCATCCATTGTTCTTTCTTTGGACTGTTTATAGCATCTTGAAAGCTACATGGATCTCCCGAACTGATATGGAGAGCAACTGAAGCCATATCCTCAAATTCATATCTCTCTAGAGGTTTGATAGGACCTCTATCTCTATCTTTGGCAAGTAAATACTCTCGCACACCTAAACTCTCAGCTTGAGAATCATCATGTTATTGACTTGAACTAGTGCATGGTTCCTTGCCTTTATTTGCCTGAATCGTTTCATTGTTCATTGGAATCATATTTGATCTCAAAGACTCTCCACTAGGTCTGGGCACCTCTGTCATAACTGACTTTTTTAATAGAAAATCTTCATCAAACCCAATATCTCTGCTCAACACCACTTTTCTGGAAACTGGATCCCAGAACTTGGACCCCTTCACACCTTTGGTATATCCAATGAAGATACACCTCTTTGACTTGGGATCAAGTTTAGATCGTTCATCACTAGGTACATGTACATAAGCACGACAACCAAATATATGTATCATATTATATTTGACTGAGTTACATGTCATACTTCTTCTACAACTTTACCATCTAGTGAAGCCCGTTCTATTGATGACATACCATGCCATACTAAGTGCATCTGCCCAAAATCCTTTTGAAATTCCAGCATTTAGTCTCATACATATGACCATCTCTGTAAGAGTTCTATTCATCCTCTCTACATTGAAAAGTGCATCTGAATGTCATGTTCCTCATAGAACTTCTAAAACTGTGAGTCCTTGTATTCCATACCATTGTCTGACCTCAAGTATTTTATTTTTCTACCCGTCTGGTTCTCT
Organism: Lupinus albus; assembly: GCA_009771035.1. Lineage (NCBI taxonomy): Eukaryota > Viridiplantae > Streptophyta > Magnoliopsida > Fabales > Fabaceae > Lupinus > Lupinus albus. The sequence goes on from CM020010.1 coordinate 7,329,770, forward strand.
ACCTCTGCCTTTCAAACCTTGAACTTGACAAAGACTTCTGACTTATGCTTCAGAAAGTATACCCAGACCTTGCGAGAAAAGTCATCAACGAAGGTAACAAAATACCTAAAACGTCCTAGGGATGGTTTCTAAGTGGGTCCCCATACATCAGTGTGGACATAGTCTAGAATGCCCCGAGTCATGAGTTGGCAGCCTTGAAACTAACTTGTTTTGTTTCCCAAACACAATATAATTGCACAGATCTAGCTTGCATTTGCTGACTCCCCTCAACAATCCTCTTTTGCATAGTTCTTTCATGCCACACACACTAATATGACCCAAACGGATGTGCCATAATTTTGTAACATAATGGTCCAAATCTACTGAAATCTCTCCAACCACTCCAGCAACTTCACATACAACTGTTCTCCCTAACAACTTATAGGTGTTCCCAACAGTCCTCTTACCCTTCATCACAATCATAACAACTTTGCATACTCGAAGAATATCACTGTCCCTATCAGCTCTATAGCTAAAACATTTGGCCTCTAGTGTTCCTAAAGAAATCAAATTCTTCTTCAAATCTGGTATGTGCCCAACCTCACATAACGTGTTCTTTATATCATCTTCCATCACAATTTTGATTTGTCTCATGTCAATAATTTCACATGCTTTATTATTTCCATGATACACGAAACCAAAATTGCATGCCCTGTATGTGGTGAACCATTCTCTGTTTAGCGTCATGTGATGAGAACAACCAGTGTCAAGTATCCACTCATCTGCACTATTATTTGATGATACAAATAGTAGATCAGCTTCACTATTGTAATCAGAGTCATCTTTATGTGCAACATTTGCAGATGTAGATACCTTATTTTTCCCCACCAGCTTGCTCGGACTCCATTCATTAGGACAATCCTTTTTTTAATGTCCAGTATGTTTGCACTTAAAGCACTCTACTGGTGTTCTTCCCCTGGAATTTGTTATTTTTCCTTTGGCAAGACCTCATATTCCTTGTCTCCTCCCACATGTTTGGCTCCCTTTCACATACAGACCATCACCTTGAGACCCTTCTCCTACATTCTATCTTCTTTTAGTGTGGGAAAAAAGTGCATATGTAATCTCATCCATTTTGATTGAGTCTTTCTCGTATGTCAATGTTGTCACCAAGTGTTCATTGGAATTTGGCAAAGAACATAGTAATATTATTGTTTTGTCCTCATCATCAACCTTCACATCAAGTTTCTGTAAGTCATTGATCACTTGATTAAAATTGTTGAGATGTTGTTGCAAATCAATACCATCCTGCATCTTCAGGCCATAGAGTTTTTGTTTCAAATACAACTTATTTGTTAGAGACTTGGACATGAATCGCTTCTCTAATGTCTCTCATACCTCTGTTGGTGATGTCAAATCCATAACATGATACATCACCTCATCTAATAGACAGAGTTGTATTGTTATTGCATTCTTCTCCTTCAACTCTTCCCAATCCAATTGGTCCATACCATCTGGTTTATTCTCACGCAACGCCTTTGATAGACCTTGTTGAGCCAACATATCATTAACCCTCCTTTGCCACAATTTGAAATTACCAGTTTCATCGAACTTCCCCACCTCGAATTTGACACCTGATTAAGAGTCATTTGATACCAATTGTTGGGAACAAGCGATCAATCAAATAGTAAAAGAGAAGAGAATAACACAAGGAATTTAGTAACGAGGTTCGACCAATTGTGTCTACGTCCCTAGGAGCGTTGAGAGACTATCACTATGTATTAGAGAATAAAGATTTGTGTTTAGCTATTATTCTCCTTGTTACAATAGGTTTACATAGCATAAACATTTATAATCCTCTATCCCAAACCTTTACATTAGCCCAAGCCCATAACTTGTATTATTGTTATGATGAGAAGAGGCTCGATCCATTGAATATGAGCCATTGCACAACACAATCTGAAATAAAAGAATCGAAACTCATGATAGAAATGAATCTCGTGAAATAAGCAAAACCAACACCATAGGTCATTTTCAATCTTGTGAGAGATCAATAATATGCTATTATTGTAGCAAATAACGATGTAAAATATATAATGTCGATTCCTAAAGAGAGACCAAAAAGTTGGAAATGTCTTTGAAGATTTAGTTGATAAAAAGAAGAAAGGTTATAAGACTACCACATTTGTTGCTATATACGATGATGTTCTACATATTGGAGAAGACAATTACCTAAATGTTGCATATGGTGATTGTTCTTGAATTTTTGGTTATGCCGCCTTTTTTCATGTTAGCCCACCTATTGTTTTTTTTTTCCTCAACTTACAAGCATTTGAAATATCATTTTGTTAAAAGACACACAAAAAATTTATGCTAAAGGAGATGAGACATGTCTCAGATATTCGTCTCAAACTTATCTAAACATGTATGTTAAATAATTTTCAAGCCACTTTGGTGTTGTAAAGTGGAAACTAATAAAAGGCAACTTAGTCATTGCTAAAGGTTTTAAATGATGATCTTTATACTTTGTGTAGGATATAATTTACTATGGAGATGCAAATGTTGCTACTAACTTCAAAGATTTTTAGCATAGACGTTTGGACACATGAGTGAGAAAGTACTTCTAATGCTCGCCAAGGACCACCGTCCAAGTATAAAAGGTTAAGTTTTGGAATCTTGCATTGACTATTTATGGTAAAAAACACATACATTTATTAGAGATAAGACAATCCATCAAGGAGAAGTGAGGTACTTGAAAAAGCACATTTAAATGTTTGCACATCATCTAAAATATCCATTGGAGAAGCCTATTACTTTATCAAATTCATTGATGATCACTCGAGAATGGTATGAGTGTACTTTATAAAAAGTAAAGATCAATTACTATCATCATTCAAAGAATTATATGCACTAGTAGATCATGAGACTCATAAAAAATTTAAATGTCTAAAAATAGACAATAATGGAGAGTATTGTGCTCCATTTGAAGCCAATTATAAGGGTTATAGTATTGTATTAGAGAAGAGTCCTCATTTGAATGCAGCAGTTGAAATGATGAACCACACAATTGAAAATAAGATCAAATGCATGTTCAAGATGTAAATATTCCAAAGTCTTTCTAGGGTGAAGTAGTAAAGAATACAATCAATCACATAAACCTAACACACATTCTAGGCCCTTAAACGGTGAGATTATAGAGGAAGTATGGTACAAGAAGAAAATATCCTTGAACCATTTGAGATTATTCACATGTAGAGCCATTCTTTACATTCCAACATATGAGAGAAAGAAGATAGATACTAAGAACAAAGAGTGCATATATCTTGGTTCCCCAAAGTATGAATTTGGGTACACATTGTGGAATCCAATATAGAAGAAAGTTGTGAAAAGCGGAGATAGATTCAGGGCGATATCGAGGCTCATACGAGGCAAGAGACAAGAACTTGACTAGATTCCAATAAACAAGAAAGTGACATGAGGCTCATACAATTAAACATATTCATTAGAAAAATAGTGCAAGTCCAAAGTTTGTAATGATTCAGGGCGATATATTCCTCAAGAAATGTATATGAATCTTCAGAATGATCCTAAGCAGATAGGCCATCAGATAGATCCTTCTCACACACAACAGATAAAACTTGACTAGTCTAATGAATAATCAAATCATGATCAAATGATGACAGACGTACAAATGCATTAAGTTCGACACTACATCATTAAATGAAAGTTGAACTAGGCACTCCAAATGAGGTAGAAAACATAGTTAAAGTATCCTAAATAATAATACATCACATTGGAAGACAACACAAAACCTAAAAACTTCTCAGAAGCTATGCAAACAACTGAGAAATTAGACTGGATTAAAGTCGTGGAAGATGAGATAAGAAGAAAGGATGTGATCAGAAAAAAGAAGTTGATTTAGATGATATATTCTTGGGTCTAGAAGCTAGCCTAGATTTATAAGTAGAGCAACTTGATGTCAAAATAACTTCCTACATAGAGACATTGAAGAAGAAATTTATATGGAGTAACCATAAGTTAATGAAGAACAACGCAAGGTAAAACCTATTAGTGTTCCACTTGTAAAATATTATAAGTTAATCACAATGCAATGTCCAACCAGTTATGAAAAGAGGAATGAAATGATCAAGACATCTTTTTCTTCCATGGTAGGAAGTCTAAAGTGTGTCATACATGGCTAGAGATGTAGATTCCATATATCCACATTAGGTTATCTAACACCTATTGTAGGGGAGTTGTATCTTGGAATTCCAAGTTACAAAGATATGTTGCATTATCAACAACTGAAGTGAAGTACGTTCAAGCTTCTGAAGTTTACAAAGACATAGATTATATGAAAAATATCTTCTATGAATTGGGTAACATTCAAGAAATAAATATCTTACAATCTAACAATCAAAGTGAAATCCACCAAACTATGAATCCTACATTTCATTCCTAGACAAAGCACATTGATCACTGTTATGAATGGATCTAAAATGGTTTGACGGATGGTGCATTGCATATAGATAATATTCATATCGACGATAAGTGGTCTGACATGTTGACTAAGAAAGTTTCAATCAAGAAGTTAATAGACAATTGCAGATGAGTAGGGTTGATGACACCCATTAATTAATTCAGGATTTGATGGGAATCCTAGCCGACGATGATGAGAGCTCTATGATCATAGGTCACTTTGAAGGGTTTGAAATACAACTCATCCTTCTTCATCTTTTCTACGGTCACGATAAATCTTATTGTGGTTAAAATACAAAACCACACAAACAATGACAACAACAAACTTCTTATTTTGGAATTGGACATCATCCTCGTCATCTTGTTGTTAAGGAAAAAAATAAATAAGGGAGAGGAGAATGTTGAAAATGAACTTGGAAGTGATAAATGTTGTTATTGGAAGGTTGCTTTATTTGCTTCTTTGTGTGGAAATCGTCAACGGTGGTTGAAAATATTCTAGGAGATGTTGCTTAAATACACAAAAGAGGGGAGTGAATATGTTGTCAAATTCGATTTCTAAATTTCCGAATGGTCAACTTATCCTAGAAAATGTTAATTAATTAAGAGTAAATTACACTGATATCCTAGAGTTTATCTAATTACACTCACCACCTTTTTTATTTAAAGGATTATACTCATCACTTATGCAAGAGTTTAGTGTTATTTACCTTTAGTAATAAGGTGTTGTTTCTATTGTTGTTGTATTTTATAACAAACCAAAATGATTTTTTTTATAATTTGTAATCTTTTTTCTTCCCCTTGTAAGGTATGTTGTCATTATCGATGAATGTATTCCTTGACAATCGTAGATTTTTGCCAATATGAAGAATGTATTCCTTGGTCATCATAGATTTTTGCATTCAGATTTTCACTATCGATGATGGAAAAAATGATTAATTCGATGGGAACCATTAAGAAGGTTGTGTTCCTTTGTCATTAACGAGTGACCAATTATTTCAAAAGTTAAAGGATTTGAATGATAACTTTAGTAAACCTTTTGGAGGAGAAATGATCAAAAATGGGTGGAAGAAAAGGTCAATTTTCTTTGAATTTCCATATTGGAGCTCATTATATGTAAGACATTTCCTCGATATTATGCATATTAAAAAAATGTATTTGAAAGTCTCTTTGGTGCTGTACTCAATGACCCTAGTAAGACCAAATATGACTTGAATGTAAGATTGGATTTGATTAGTATGGGAATAAGAAATGAATTATGGCTGATAATGAAGGGAAAACGTACATATCTATCTCCAGCAGCTTATACTTTGTATAGGAAGGAGAAAATAGAATTTTGTACATTTATTCACTGTATTAAAATCGAGAGGGATACTCTTCCGAAATTCGGAACCTCGTATCAATGAAAGACCTTAAGTTAAAAATTCGTAAGTCTTATGATTGTCATGTACTCATGGAGCTTTTCTTGCCTATTGACATACGATCCATTCTACCTAAAAATGTTCGAGGAACCATAACTAAGTTATGCTTCTTCTTCAAGGCAATTTGTAGCAAAATGATTGACAATGGGAAATTACCTACATTGCAAAGACAAATTATTTTGACTTTGTGTGAACTTGATATGCATTTCCCACCTTTTTTGACATAATAGTCGACCAAAGCATTCATCTTGTTTGAAAGACACAACTTTGTTGTTCTTCCTATATGAGATGGATGTAACATTTTGAGCATTATATGAAGAAATTTAAAGAGTATGTGAAGAAACGATCAAGACTAGAGGGTTGTATTATTTAGCAATATATTGTTGAAGAAACTGTTGATTTTTGTATCGGATACCTTGTCGAGGTTGATTTCATAAGCATTCCAAAGTTTCAGTATGCATAAAGAACATTTGGTGAAGGAATTACTTGAAATCAAATATTGACTATATCAAGAACCGAATTAGAGCAAACACATTTATATGTTTTACATAATACCGACGAAGTTGAGCCACAGGTTGAAAGACAGGAGGAGATACTTAGGAATTCCAACCCAAGTAAGAATGAAAATTGAATTTCCAAATAGCACAATCGGTGTTTCATAAAGTGGCTAAAAATAACATTGTTGAGGAGTTAAATATAAATGTACATACGGTTTTTGAATGTTTGAAATTGTTCGCCGATGGTCCAAGTATTCATGTATAATCCTACATTGATTACCTAACTAACTGGTTCACATTTTATACGAAAAAACAAGATGATCAAAATAAAATACAAAATAGTGGTGTGACTATTGATGCTCGAACTTTACATATATTAAGTCCCAAAGATATAAACTCAATATATGTGAATATGTCATAGTTTGGGGTCATTGAATTAATATTGGAATTGAATTACACAAATTTTCGGTTGCCGATTATTTGTTGTATATGGGTTGATAACAATAATGACTTTCGAGTTAATGAGTTAGAGTTCATGCAGGTGGATCTTAATAAGCCTTGATATAAAGATGAGTCATTTATTATAGCATCACATTCTCAACAAGTATTATATATTAGTGACACAACTGATAGGAAATGGTTCATTGTTCTTTTGACTAACAAAATAATCGTCAAAATGAAAAAGTATTCTATGTATTTTTTTTGGACATCGCAGTCGCTTGAAAACAACCAACTACGGATGATGATTTATTTAAGAGAGCTGATCACAATGAGGGGCTTTGGGTGAATCAATATGTTCCACCAAACAAGGATATTACAAGTCAACAATGATCAAAGAAAATGAAAGAGTTTATGTCTTTGTATAATTATAGTATATATATTTTTTTTTGTAATTTGCATATATTGCAATGATATAAAAACCATACTGTGCCGACTGATTCAACCGAAAAACTAATGAAGCCAACTCTTAATCGGTAAAGTATGGTTGTTGTACCGGCTAGGTATCAAAATCGGTGAAAATCGGCTAGATTTGGTCAAAACCGGTGAGCCGGTCAAAATTTGACTAAACCGGCCAGTCATTCAGATTTTTTATTTATTTTTAAAAAACCCTCTAAACGACATCATTTTAGGGTAGGAGGTTTATCAACTTTTGTTCCCATTTCTCACATGGTTCACACTCCAAACCTACCTCTTCAAGTTTTCAACCTTCTTCAATTCCTCTCCACATCTTCAACAGTTCAACCTTTTTCAATTCATCTTCACTTCTTCTCTAGTTCCACGCATTCTCCAGCGCACCACCATATTTGTCGACTCCCTTCTACTGACGCATCATTTTCATTTCAATCTATTCCTTGTAGAGTTGACACCACTTCGTTCCAGATTATTCCTTGTAGAGTTGTGCATCATCTCTGTTACATCTCTCAACTTATATAATCTCACAAGGTAATGATTTTTAATTGATGATATAAAGTGTTTCTTCCTTACTTGTTCTTCCATGTGAATTTTGAGTAGATTATGAATATGGATTATAAATTTGAGTATCTACCTATTTGAAACTTTCTTGTTACAGGTTTACATATATGTAAATATTTGCAGGTATTTCCGGTTTAACCAGCATGCAGTTTAATTAGTGAACCACTATATCATTACACCATTACCCTGATCGGTTTGATAATTGGTACGGTTTTAATAACACTGATATATTGTACTGTTATCATTTGTTTGTAATTTTATGTATTTAATGTCTCTGCCAAAACATAATTGACAAATATTAATGTGTGTCGACGTTGGTGAGAATATATGCATGTGTTGTTGATAGTATATGGTGTACAAATCAACAGCGTATGCTAGGAGAGCTTTGACAAGGCTTTGTATATATTACATGCCATAATGCTCGTTATATGGAATTATGTTGTATGTATATATATCAACAATGCTCATTATAGACAATGTTATTATGTTATTATCACAATAGTGCTCGTTGTAGGTAATTTTGTTGTATATGACTAATATAACATCGCTACATGTAGCCAATGTTGTTATATGTATCAAATGTATAACAACGCTCATTGGAGGATGTGTTGTTGTATGTATGACATACAACACTGTCCGCGTAAGCACTATTAAATCATTATGATATTCTACTGTGCTTACATAGATAGCGCCCAAATGCGTTATTATATTCCTACAATGTAAGTTGTTGAACTGCAACTCTGACGTAGTGAGTATTCATTTTGCATCATATAGATGAGGGAAAATTGTTAAGAATTTCCAAACACTAAATTGGGTCCGGAAAGAAATGTGGGACTAAGTGAGTATTTACTATAAAGTAGTTTAAACTAAATTTCACTATTGGCAATTTGGCATAGCATCGACATCGAGTGTATACAAATTGAGAGGAGCACGTCTTAGCGAGTTTTTGTTGTTTAGTTTTGGTCCAATTATTGTTGTGAATCCTTTATTGTAATGTTGATCATGAAAACCTTGTCTTCACATGGTTGAAGCCTTGAAGGGATTTCTGTCAGCTTGAAAACCTGTTTCAAACTTTTTTCATTGGCTATATAGAGTAAGGCCAAGGGAGAAAGGGAATGCTGAAGGGTGGTGTCATATTTATAACCACTAACAAGTAGGGAGCATTTGTAGTATCTTTGTCTTTTGGTAGGGTATGTGACTCAGCATCTTGTGCTGGAAGGTTTGCATTGGCTACATTTTAAATAGCAACAATGCATAAATAGAACCCTTAAAATATGTTGCTAAGTAAATAGAGTTCACCTTTCCTGTCTTTAAAGCTAGTTCTTTCACCAATAAGATGTTCCTCCTCCACATTACATTATGGTGTTTTGTCATTACTTTTTATTTTAATTTGTTATTACAGTTAGATTAAATGATATTAGTTTATGTAATTTAAATGATTGGTGCAAGTATTATAGGCTCTAAAAGTTTCATATTCGAGTCTTATATATGAAAAATATATTTATTTAAAAAGTTAGCTCTCCTATATTATGGATATTTTTGACTTAGAAAAGATCTTTGGTGGATGATACCTATGTTTAGAAGGAAAAAGCTGATCCAAATCAAATTAAAAGGTTTTTATTTCTTTCATTTTTTCTTTCATTATGTATAGGGATTAGCTCAAATAAGATATTTCAATCAATCATCATCGATGGTTATGATTAAAAGTTGGTTATTAGTCACATACTAATTTTGTGTATATATATTTAATTTTGACTGTTCAAATAAGATCTAGTAGTTCATGTTAATTGTTCTCATTTCACAACAACAAACAGTTCTCGTGAGCCGCTCCCTATATATAGTGAGTGACTCAAGTGAGAACAGTTCTCTTATGAAAATTATGAGAACAATAAATGTGGACCTTACGATCAATCATAGATGATTAGAATTAAAAGTTAGTTATCAATCATATGATAGTCATGTGTATGTAACTTTTAATTTTGATCGTTCAAATAAGATCCAATTGTTCATATTAATTGTCCTTATTTCTCATAATAACACATTATTCTCACATGAATAGCTTCCGATACATGTGTGTGAGAGAAATGTATTAAGTGTTCTCTAATAAAATAGTTTAATTTTGATTTGTTATAGCATTGAAAGTGAATTTAGAGGTACATATTGAAGATAAAGTTGTATCGTGATATAGAGATGTGATATATCCCCATACAAATGTAGAGTAAATGTATCGTTGCAAGCAATGTTTTAAAAACCGTGCCGTAACGGCCGGTTCAACTGGAAAACCAGTGAACCGGACTCCTAACCGGTACGGTACGTATGTTATACCGCATATGCAATAGAACCGGTCAAAACCGGTCGGTTTGTACATTAATTTTTTTTTTTTAAAATTTCAAATTTTCAATTCTTCACCAATTCTTCAACTTCAATGATTGATATTTGAGTCATTTATTTGTATTTTGCGTTTGTTAAGTGATAATTTTGGATAAATATATTTTTGTACTTTAGACTTTGATTTTATTAAAGACTTAATGTTGTTTGTTTGTGTGAATTTGAAGTAAATTATGAATATGAATTATAAATATGAATATCTACTTATTTGAAATTTTTGTTATAGGTTTACATATATATATATATATATAAGCAAGTATGTCTGGTTTAACCGGCATGCGGTTTAATTACTGAACCACTGGTTGAACCACTGTACCACTATACCAGTACCCTAACCGGTTTGATAACCAGTACGGTTTTAATAACATTGGTTGGAAGAATTACTAATACTATAATTGTGAAAGAATGAGTCATTTGTTTTAGAGAATTTTGATTTAGAAAAGATGAAGGAAATGTTGTCACCTCTAACCTCAAGAATGACAATGAAGAAGATTAACACTTCCAAGCTTATTTACTACTCTAGTTATTTTTCCTAGTTATTCCAACCATACCCACCTGTTTTCTTGGTTATCATTTATATCTTTATTCTCAAGTTCCTTAGGTACCCTGACTTATATTCTTGATTATTTTTAAATTTCCATATCTAATATTTTGTTTTCTCCAAATTGTAGTAGTACCCTAACTACATTGTTGTATGTTGTTTTCCAAAAATTCTAACATACTCCTACCTAGGTCCAAGGTCCTTGGTTCAAATTTGAATTCATTTTTCCCAAATTTCATGAATATCTAATTTTTATGATTGTATAAAATTATGAAATTACTTTTTCAACCGATCAAATGAATTATAATCTTCCTATTTTTGTGTAATTAAGATTATTTAAGATGTCCTATTGTTATTTTTTAAAGATAAAGGGATCAAAAGTAGTTTATTTAGTGGTTTTATAAAAACTAGGTAATTTATGGAGCAAATATTTCAAACCGTTAACCTAACATTGGGGCTATAAAAGCCCCCTCTAACCAATTCTCACGGCAGAAAAAAAAAGTAGTAAAAAAGAAAAATTAACATAATAATAAAGAAAAAACAGAAGAGTGGAAAAGTAAGGATTAGACAGTTGTAAAGTGATGGTAGACAACATCAAAAAGATAACAACAAAGAAAAAAGAAAGAGTGAATTTCTATGTATAGCAATTTGATTTCCAAAAAAGTAAAATTATAAATTGATTCTCAAAAATCACAAATGTGAATCAAAATAATCCCTATAAGGGGTCATTAAAATATTAAAAGAACTAATTTAACATTCGTTTAATATTTTAGAAACAATTTTGGGTTTTTAAATTTTGGTCTTCCTATATTGGAGCACACATATGACCCAAAAATGTAGACAAAAATTGAAGGATAATAGATAGAAAAAATGCAACATACAACAGAAAAAAATATGACACTAAGAACAAAAGCAGACAACAACAACAACAAAATTGGAGAAAAAATGTATTAGTAAAGAAAGACATATACACGGGTCCTCCCTCCTTTTATTTATTTATTTTTTCATTGCTTGTTTCTTTTGCTTTCTTTTTGTTGTTTTAATTTGTTATTGTTCAATTTTTTAGTAACAATTAATCAAAACAATATAAAATATCAATAATGATAGTTAATCACAATTTTTAAATAATTGATTCAATTAAAAATATAGAATATTAATAATAATTCGATTTATGCTATCCAATTTAAGGGATCAGTAGTGTCTCGTATCGTATATTTCTTTCTACTTTGAATGTGGAAGAGATTAGTGGTTATTACTTATTACTATCTTGAGAGTGAGAATGACTACACATGACTAATATTTTTTTTATCCCTTAATTCCTTACTATAATTACACCTCAAGATAAAACATAATTTTAATAAAGTATTTTCACTTCCATTAATTTGGAATCTACTATTGTTTACTATAATTATTATGTTTGAAAATAAAATATTTTCTAGTTATTTTAATAAAAACTAGTTACCATAGTTATTAAGGCAACTTTTTAGATAAGGATCATTTCACACAAAAATCAAAAGAAATGATAATCTTAATAATTAAACCATATGGATCTTTGTAATTAATTTTGTTTAATAAAATTGTTGCCCTAATTAGATCATTTAGTCATATGTGAGGAGAAATTGGTACAAAAAGCTGTAGATATATTTTATGATTCCTTAAATATTATTTTAAGATTCAAAGTCTTTTTGTTGGATGTTTCAAAAAACGATCTAATGCCTAGACCTAGGATTAGACCGTTTGCCATATCAAGCATCATAAATAAGCATCTTACTTTCAAGGCTATTAAGTATTGTTGAAGTTGAAATGAGTTGTGATAGACTAAGTTCACTCTGTACAAACCAACGAGGGGTAGTGATAGAGAAGCAGTGAGCGATTATTGATACTAATTATTCTATTTCTCAATAATAGCCCAAGCAATCATACATTCAAAACATACATCTTATTTTCATAATCACACCTTATAGAAAAATCAATCAAGACTTTTGAGCCAATAAATAACCTACACCTAAAACAATGTGGGACTCAGACAACAAGATGCTATAACATTACTAGACTTAGACGCAGAACGTCCTTCCTTTAAAATAGACATTGTCAAACTCATACATAAAATTGTTTTACTTATCAACCTAGGTTTCGGTCGCACCCTGACCTGCGTACCTAGTACTCATACATAAAATTGTTTTACTTATCAATTCTTGTCATACACAAAAATAAAATTAAATAATTTGTTTAAATAATTTAATTTTAATAAATCAATGGTATTTAATTAATGCAATTAGCTAGTGTATCGTTTTATTGCGGACGGACGGGGTGCTAATACCTTCCCCGATTTATAATCTCTAACTCAAATACCATTTTATCCAATTTGGGCTTAGGTAGAGTTTTCTATGTTTTAATCGCAAAAAACATAGTAGCGACAACGAAGAGGTCTCACAGCCGAAAATAGAGGTGTTACACACACCAATTATAAGCCTTAACTAGAAACACCTCATGGGCGTTTTGGCTCATGGACGTGTTAGATCTTGTAATCATTGTTCTCTAATAATATATTGATAGTCGTTCAACGCTCGCAAGAACGTAGACACAATTGGCAGAACCTGTTAAAAAAACCTTCTTGTCTTCTTCTCATGTATTGTTTTCTTCTATTTATTCTCTTGCACTTTATTTAACTGCTTGTGACCTGTAACACCCCAAATTTCAAGTCTTTAAAATTATAGTATCAGTCATCGGATCCTCGCTTGAGCGAGAGGTACTCGCTTGAGCGAGAAAGGTTCACCTGGGAAGGTGAAATCCTGGGCTATACTTGGCAATTTTGGGTAATGTAATCGATTACACAGTCTTGGTAATCGATTACATGATGATTAAAAGCATCAGATATGTACATCTGACACAATGTAATCGATTACACCATGTTGGTAATCGATTACATCGCGACGATGCCTCTGTAACTTACACTGTGTAATCGATTACATACTTATGGTAATCGATTACATCGTATTAATGTAATCGATTACACCATGTTGGTAATCGATTACATCGCGACGATGCCTCTGTAATTTACACAGTGTAATCGATTACACTATACTTGTAATCGATTACACTTATCGTTGTGTCTATAAAATAGAAAACTTAAACACATTTTAGGGTTAGAACTTTGAAGAGAAGAGAGAGAATAGAGCTTTTCAAGAGCAAAGAGCCTTAGGACTCATCTTAGAGCTTGAGAAGAGGTAAACCTCTTGTTCCTAACTCTTCTTCTTCCTCTCTAACTTGTTTTGGGTATTTGGATTCATTTTCAAAACATGAGAAACCATGAAAACTCATCCTTTAGAGTTATGGTTCGTTTTATGTTGTTTTTATCTTGTAAACTCTTGGTTTAGAGTTGGTATTTGATGAATGGAAAGTTTTATGGGTTATTCATGAAAAAACCCCAAAAACCCCCCAAAATGAGAATATGAGTATAAAGAGAAAGGGATGAAATGTTAGATGTGGATAATAAGTAGTGCTTTGATGTTGTTATATGAGATGAACATGTATGCTTTGATATTTAGAAACTTGTATTGAAGTAGTTTTGGAAATATTGAAATATGAGATGTTATGCATGTTTTAGATGGTTGAATATTGATGATGAATATTTTGTATAATTAAATGATGCAAAATAAGTGTTTATGTGATATTTGGAATAAATGACTAACATTGTTGTTATTGGTGGAAATGAGGAAAGATCCTAAGGTTGGAGGAAATCGCGGAGGAGACTTTTAAAGTTACTCGGAACCGATCCCCAACACTCACCAAGGTAAGGGATAAGTGGCTCTAATTCATACTCACTGATATGAATGAGGTATGTGAAAGAGGTAAAAGGTTTGTAAGGGAGACGTGTTTCCATAGTTAATGATTTGATGGAAAAGGTAAATGTATTGGCATTATTGTTATGATAATAGAGTAAACTGGTTATAATTTGATATGTGGTGTTGTGAATGACTTGCCCTATGTGGTATTGTGAATGACTTTCCCTATGTGGTATTGTGAATAGCTTGCCCTATGTGGTATTGTGAATGACTTGCCCTATGTGGTATTGTTAATGACTTGCCCTATGTGGTATTGTGAATGACTTTCCCTATGTGGTATTGTGAATGACTTTCCCTATGTGGTATTGTGAATGACTTGCCCTATGTGGTATTGTGAATGACTTGCCCTATGTGGTATTGTGAATGACTTGCCCTATGTGGTATTGTGAATGACTTGCCCTATGTGGTATTGCGTACGACTTGCCCTATGTGGTATTGCGTACGACTTGCCCTATGAGGTATTATGTACGACTTGCCCTATGTGGTATTGTGTATGACTTGCCCCAAGTGGTAATGGAAAGGTAAACGTGCAATTGGAATATGAATGATGGGAAATGAGAAGGTTGCAATGAAAGTCATATGCATGCTATAGAATATATAGTATGTGATATATATTCTATAGGGTGAATATGAGTGATAAAAAGGAAGATTGTTAAGTATAAAAGTAATATACATGCTATAGGTTATATAGTATGGGATATATATACTATAGTGTGGATATGAAAAATGAGAAGAACGATGCTTCGAATGAACATAATATGCATGCTATAGAATATATATTATGAGATATGTATTCTATAGGATGAATATGGATAACGTGGAAATGAACGAAAGAAGAGATGAATGTTTGCATTTACGTAATTGCGTTTATATTTTATATTAAAGTTTAATCGTATTTGAAATGTGGATTATCTTGTGATGTTAGTTTTTAAACTAATGACTTACTCCCTTTTGTTTTGTGTGTTGTTTATGATAATCCCATTGTAAGTAAATGAAGGATTTTGAGGATGAAGCTCAATTAGGAAACTTTTGTATTTAATTATTCGCTTGTCTTTATTGCTAATTGACGTTGTAGTTGATTTAATAGTATTATGGGATGACTGTAAATCCGTTTAGATTAATACGGATATGTGTAGTTATGGACTTTATAACTTTGGGAGACCCATAACTGGTTGTATGTGGTAGATGTTATTTGAATGAATTATGTTTTTCCGCAACATAAATTTGTATGATAAGATAATAGGGCAAAGAGTATTTTCGAAAATGATACTTGAGAGTTTTCAATGAAAGTGACGACTGTATGTAAGAAATGATTAAAATAAATGAAAAATTGTCAAGGGTAGAAAATCGGGTCGTTACATGACCAACATTGTGCAACGATCACTTCCACTACATCAAAAATTATTACCAGATCCAATTGGTAGATTCCTTAGCCCATGCATAAGATTATGGCAAAGGATGGTGAATGATATGTTGGCTTGACAAGGTATGTCAAAGGCACTGTGTGAGGATATTAGATGATCTCAAGGAGAAACAAACATGACAGGATCGTGGTGGGGATCACAAATGTGTTGGATCTAGAATCCTATAAATTCATATATTGGATTAGGACCAAGGTGGAGATAGGGGCTTTGATGTTGAGTTATGTTTTAAGACATGTGTTGTTAATATGTATCTAGATGTTGGAGATAATGGTCTTATCTGATATGAGAAGTGTAATATCCTAATGATGTGTCTATTCTATGAAGGTGGAAGATGTCAATTGCAAGAGTATCCACAAAAGCACAAACATGGTTGTTGGCTGAATTTAATGTAGGGTGTAATACGAGCATTCCCTTGGATGCAAAGTGTAACACAAACATTGATAAATATGCAGAGTGTGATATGGGCATTGCCATGGACATGAGGGTGTAGCATGAGAATTGATAGACATTGGCGCAAGTTGTATGTTGTGGGTATACTCTAAAGGTGAAGTATGATAGTTTTTTTGAATTACGATTGTTGGAGTAGAAAATAGTGATAGCGATTGAGCCTTTTTAAAGAAACCCCATGGTTTAGCTAGCTGGGTATTGAAGCGGGTGATTGTTGATGAACTTTAGTGTGGAGGTTCCATAATATTGAAAGACATCCTATAAATAGTGAGCTATGTGTCGTGTTCTATTAGACGATGGTACAATAACGTGCACTACAATAAGTGGAGAAATTTAGCCACTTTGTACTGTGCAAATGTGTTAAATTATAATAATTTTGGATGTGAACCAAACGATTCACTTAAAGTTAAGTAGATAGATGTTAGTTGAATATAATTATATGTAATTACTAATTATATATTAAGTGACTCAAGTGAAAATAATTTTCACATAAAAACTGTGAGAATAATAAATCAAACCTTACAACTATAGATGAATGATTAGGATTAAAAGCTAGTTAATTATTAGTAACATAATGACTTCTTTTAATTTTGATTGTTCAAATAAAATCTAATAATCTATACTTATTGTTCTTATTTCTCACAATAACAATTATTCCAATATAAGTGTCTTCGTTTATATATAATTATTAATTATATATAATTTTATTTATTTGACCAAAAGGGATTAAAACTAATATATGACATGTTCTTATTTGATTTGAGACTCAAGTTTCATAATATCCCTTATAATTGAAGGGCGTATACATAAATAAATAATAATAGATGATTTATCGGTAAAATACATTTTTTACGGCCTGAATATTAGGAGTGACAATATGGGCCAGCCCAGCCCAACCCTGTTCGGCCCGCCAAAATATGGGTTGGGCTGGCCCGACTATTATTGCTAACATTACTCAAAATGTCAGTCCGACCCATATTTGGCAGGGCTGACAGGCCGGTGGGCTGACCCGTTTTTTTTCTTTTCAAAAACTCATTTATAACTAACTAAATCACAATTTAAAGAGTAAATTATAATGATAAGTAAATGACTTGTATTTAATATAAATATCTTTATATGATATAAATTACTTATCAATTGTAATATTACATAATAGTATGACCAATTTTGTATAACATGTAGAACCTTTGAACTTTTGTAATATTACACTATATTCCATGAGTTTTAGTTAAATTACACTAACTATCATTCCATTTTCTACACTTACGAAAAACCCCTTAATTTATAAACATACATTACATTGATCAACCATGCATGAGAAGTGTAATTTTTTAAATAAAAAAAGTGATAAATATAATTAAGTTAAACAAAATATGATATATGATATATGTTAAACACTTATATGTAAATGTATTGTATATGATATAAATTACATTCATAAGTAATTTACTCATAAATGTCTTATATATGAATAATAAATTGGTTGCACACGGTAAATGTAAAATGTTCGGTTGGAAAACAATATTAAATTGACTACATTATTGGAATCATATGTAACTTTAAAATGCTAAGTCAATATTAATGTTGGCCCCTGGGCTAGCCCGACCCGGCCCGTCGTGATCCGTCTAAAAAACGAGCTTCCAAACCGGGTTGAATAAGGGCTTTTGGGCCAAAACCTCTAGACCGACCCGCAAAAAATGTCGATCAAAATGATATGGCCGGACGAGCCAAATCCATATTACCATCGATAATTAGACTCCTTTAAAAGGTACCAATTTAAGTAAAATATGATAGCAAATAATGAACGCTATCCAAAATTCAACATTTATAACTATAATTAATATTATTTTCGATTTAGAAGTGCAATCCAACTTTTTCCTTTCATCCCCATCCTGACAAAAAAGCACTTATATGATAAAGTAAAAGAGGTGAACAGGCTAGCTTAATTTTATTTTTATCGTATTAAAATATGACAACATTATATAGTCCCTAAATTTATACTTTTATTTTCAAAAAAGGTAAGTAGCTTAATTACTCGTTAAGGATCCAGATGAATATTATGATTCAAATTTCATCAACTATAATTTTTCCAATCTCTTTATCGTTAAATCTCCCCCATCAAAACGATGGTGACAATAATGATAAATTTACTTATATTATTGTATAGGTTGGGAAGTAAGTCTCACATCGGCTACCTCATTATGTTGAGAATGATTTAAATATTTGTTGAACTACTCCTCTCATTGGCAATTGGTTTTGAGATGAAATATTAACATGATATCAGAGTTAGAGTCAACTTCTTTCCAATTGTCATGAGCCAAAAAATGACATTTAGTTACGGGTTAAAGCTAATCTTTCGCCTAATCCGACAGGCTTACTTGGAGAGGCATATTGAAAAGTAAGTCTCACATCGCCTATCTCATTGTATCGGGAATGATTTAAATATATTTTGGACTACTCATCTCATTATTAATTGGTTTTGAAATAGAACTTTAATTGGTTTTGTAATAGATATTTAACATTATATACATAATTATACATTTTAAATCATTTTACAAATAGCATCTCAGCCATTACCTGATTTTATTGAATAATTTTGATTTAATAAGTTGGTTCACTCTTGTCAATTTTCAATCTTTTAATTACTAAAGCTTGTGCTTCATAGACATTTTTTAATGTTTTTACTTGTACAGGTAGTTTTGAATAATATTTAAGCATATTTAATACTCTATCTACTCTAAAAAAATTATGTTTAACAGCGTAAGTTATGCAAATGAATACAATTTAATGACATTATTTAATGTACATTAGAAATTAAGGTATAATTAGAAAGAGGTGAGGGATCAATTTACTCCAAAAATAAGTAGAAAATAATTATTTCATATCTTAGTCATACAATCTTGGAAAATTCAATGGTTTAAATGCATTCGCCAATCCAAACCATTGAAATTCTCAAAAATAAATGATCATGATGTGGAGTAAGTGTTTTTCCACTTACTCGATCCCTCCCCTTACAAAGAAAGTTTAAATATGTATTGAGTTTTTAAAACATCAAAAAAAAATTGTAATAAAATGAATAGCTTAAAATATAATAGAATAATCATTAGTAAAAGTAAAATGAATAACTTAAAATATAATAGAATAATCATTAGTAAAAACTTTCAATATTCTTCATCTTAAAATGAAGCACTTCTTACAACGAAGAATATGATCAAATTTTTGAAATGCTATCAAAGACATACTTATCCTACTTTTTTTGCAATTGTGCCCAACAATTAACTTTGAACATTATTCAAGGATGGTAATAGGGTTTAGATTTGTCAAAATGGATTACTCTAATCGTTCGAGTTACCCCACATAGAATCCGGGTTAAATTGGATTGAGCTAAAAAGTTCGAGGATTATATATATATCAAATTGTAGTTCAAATTCGTCTTAAGCATACTGCAAGTTATGTATCATTTTATATTAATGTATAACTTTTTTTAACACACTTCGTATATATAATTCATCCAAACTCATATATCTAATACCTTATACTTGTGATTAGAGATTGTAATAGGTGCCCGAACCCACAAATACTTGTGGACAATACCTAGAACGGGTTGGGTTTGGACCGATATTTTTGTGTCCACATATACTTGAGAGCCAATATTTTGAGATCCACTACAAAATGAGTATGGGTAATGAGGTACCCACACTGACAGTACTCGAACCCTTTATTCCTTCCTATATGTATATATGATTTGACTCATGTGAGAACATTTCTTATTGTGAGAAAAGAGAACAGTTCATATGAGAATCATTCGATCTTATTTGAACGGTCAATATTAAAAAAATTGATCATGTGAACAATAACTAACTTTTAATCATAATCATTCATGTGTGGTTGTAAGACCCAAATGTATTGTACTCACAATTTTTATATAATAATAATTATTCTCATTTGAGTCAACTCCATATATGTGTATATATATAAATAACATATTTGTAATATAATGTTTATGATGATTGTAATATTATATTGTTAATTCATAATGTCATGTTAATTTATAAATGTGATTGTTATATTGTTAAACAATGATTTTTTTGTTATTAATTCATATGTCTCATGTAATGTTATGTTGACTAAAGAGTTTTTACTAAATAATTTTTTATCATAATTTTGAATTAATGACTTTATTTTTATATTTGTTTGAGTAAATGGAGTTGAGTTTTATAAATAATTTAAATTGTTTTTTAATATTTTTTATTACCTAAAAAACATATTGGATTATACGAAATAAACATAAAATTGCACTATTTTCAAATTTTCTAGTACATGCCAATCCTCTAGATACACAAAGACCAAAAATTGAAGCAACATGGTAAGCTTGGGTAATACACTACTTGGACTCATCACACCTATTGTCATCTCTAGATGTGATATCAAATTCATATATATGATTTTTAATATAACTTATTTATTAAATATCTCATTCATATTAGACTCTTGTTCTACGTATCAAAGTATAACTATCATCATAATATATGATCATCATTTTTTATTTTATGTAAGAAAATATTTTGTATCATCATTATTAACACATCTATTGTGAACTAGTATCAATTAAATTTGGTTGTATGAAATTCTCTATGATAAATAATTATGATATCTTTTAGTTTTGTCGAAAAATTATTATTCTTTATTATGTTTTTGTTGTAAAAGTTAAATCAAATTAAACACACAATTAAGAAAAAAAAAATGGAATATAAATGATTTAACGTTTCTTCTCATTTGATTTAATACACATTTTTTATTATGTGCTTAAAATGTATGCAAAATAAGATGAATACTAACATGCTTTATTTTATAAACACTATTTTTTTCTACAGAATTCATAATATTAATATTTTTTATTATAAGTTCATACTGATTATGTTATAAAACAATCTTCACCAAATGCTTATTATTAAGCCAAAAGTCCGAAAAAGGAGAAAAAGAAAAAAAGGTAGCACAAACCCATTTAAGTAAGTCCAGCCTGAATCTAATTTTAAAATTATCCAGTCAAAACCCGATTTTAAAATAGTCAACATAGTCCAGGCTAAAAAACACGGATTCAATACAAAATTATCTAATATGAATTTTAAGCTTTAAGAGCTCAGTTGGATCTAGCATATCCATTTTCACAAGTCTAATAGGGTATACACTAGGGGTGAGCAGGACCCGGCCCTACCCGCTCACCCGGTATGGCCCGATCATGATCGGGCCTGAAAAGGGTCGGGTCTCATCGGGTCTAGGGTCGGGTTCAGGTTCAAAAATTAGATCCAGACAATATTTAGGGCCGAGTAGGGACCAAACATGATCCGACCCGTCCCAAGGTCATTCACTCATGATGTTTGTATGTGTCTATGTTCAAATATATACAGAGTAATGATACTTTTTTGGTCGAAAATATCATTGATTCTATAATTTTTCATCATATATACATGTTTAATAATATTTATATATATATTAATTTATATATCAAATTACATATTCACAATATTATTTTCTCTATTGTACCCTCATCGACACCGAATCTCCAGGTATATTAGCTCCAATCGGGCAAGTCAGGAGTAAATAGTCTTTACCTTTATTGTTGCCATATAAAGAGATGGTCTATCAGTATGAAAAACTTTTTGAATGGGGTTTGCTAACATGGGGAATGTGTATTTTCAGTTAGGTACATGTTAGCAAGGTGTACCAAAAGATTTGGACAAAATTACCCTTAAAGTTTTGTGTAACATGTTTTAGTAACTAGGGGTACTTATGTAATTTAACTTTATCCCACACATAGTGTAATCGATTGTTCTGATTAGTGTAATCGATTACCATATGGTGTAATCGATTACACCAGTTAAAAATTTCAAATACAAACTCAACGGATTGATGTAATCGATTACCAAACATAGTGTAATCGATTACAAGTGTGAAAAATGCACATATCTGATGCTTTTAATATGTTGTAATCGATTACTAGCATAGTGTAATCGATTACTAGCATAGTGTAATCGATTACATCATACAAAATGCACACATCTGATGTTTTTAATATGTTGTAATCGATTACTAGTATAGTGTAATCGATTATCAGGATAGTCTAATCGATTACCAGGATAGTGTAATCGATTACCATGATAATGTAATCGATTACCAGGATAGTGTAATCGATTACACTGTTTAAAGTTAAATTACATAAGTACCCCTAGTTACTAAAACATGTTACACAAAACTTTAAGGGTAATTTTGTCCAAATCTTTTGGTACACCTTGCTAACGTGTACCTAATTGAAAATACACATTCCCCATGTTAGTAAACCCCATAAATAATATTCAGAAGACTATGTACAATCAGTATACATTATAATTAATCGGGTCTAGGGTCGGGTCCGAGTTTAAAGGCTGACCCTGTGAATATTTAGGGTCAGGTTAACTCCGGCTATAGGGACGAGTCCGAGTTTAAAGGCTGACCCTGTGAATATTTATGGTCGGGTTAACTCCGGGTATAGGGTCGGGTCCAGGTTCAAAAAAATAACCCAGATAATATTTAGGGCCAGGTAAGGACAAACCTTAATCCATCCTAACCCGGCCCACGCTCACCCCTAGTATACACCAATAGCTAAAAATCAGATTCATATTCATTCTATCCTATAAAAATAGTGTGTTATCCATTTTGGTCATAACATAAAATTAATAATTATATGTTTTTTAACCAATAAGAAATGAGTGATGCTCCCTTTACCAACTCCTATTTCCCTATAAATAGAGACCCTAATTCTCACATTTTCTTCACTCTCCGCCTCCTTCTCTCTATCTCAATTTTCCTTACTCTGTAGTCATGGCTTTGCTAGTTGAGAAAACCACAAGCGGCCGTGAATACAAGGTCAAGGACCTTTCTCAAGCTGACTTCGGCCGACTCGAACTCGAGTTGGCCGAAGTCGAAATGCCCGGGCTCATGGCCTCTCGCGCCGAATTCGGCCCTTCTCAGCCCTTTAAGGGAGCTAGAATCACTGGCTCCCTCCACATGACTATCCAAACCGCTGTCCTCATCGAAACCCTAACTGCCCTTGGCGCTGAGGTGCGTTGGTGCTCCTGCAACATCTTCTCCACCCAGGACCACGCCGCCGCCGCCATCGCTCGTGACAGCGCCGCCGTATTCGCATGGAAGGGGGAAACCCTTCAAGAATACTGGTGGTGCACGGAGAGAGCACTCGATTGGGGTCCCGGCGGTGGACCTGACCTAATTGTTGATGACGGTGGTGATGTTACGCTGCTGATTCATGAGGGTGTGAAGGCGGAGGAGTTGTTTGAGAAAACGGGGGAGTTGCCGGATCCAAATTCGACCGATAATGCAGAGTTTCAGATCGTGTTGAGTATTATTAAGGAAGGGTTAAAAACTGATCCGAAGAGGTATAGGAAGATGAATGAAAGGCTTGTTGGGGTTTCTGAAGAAACTACAACTGGTGTTAAGAGGCTTTATCAGATGCAAGCTAATGGGACTCTTTTGTTTCCTGCTATTAATGTTAATGACTCTGTTACCAAGAGCAAGGTGAAGTTTTTAATGTTTTATTGTTGTTTTTTTTAGCTAGATCTGGTTGTTTTTTATTTGGATCTGAAGTTTTGGTTGGTAAAATTATGCTTTTCGATGGTTGTTTTTGTGTTGGGTTTAGTTCAGATTTGGAGTGTGTTATGGTTTTTTTGGTCAGATTTAGTTGTGTTTGGAAATTTTGCTGCGCTGTCTAAGGATTAATGAAATTTGGAGTTTGGTTTTTGTTGGAGAGTAATGTGAGAATGGCAACTCTGCTTGAAAATTTTGTTTGTTTTGTTTTGTGTCGTGTTTAAGAAGTGTTTTGCTTTGGATAGAGTTCAGATCTGAAGTTCAGGCTTGTGTTAGGTTTAATTCTGTTTCGAAAGTTGATTATATGTTTTGCTCTTAGTGATTCTGGGGTGTGCTTTTTTGTTTTAAGAAGTAAGAATGACAATATATTTTAAAACTATGCTTGTTTTTGTTTTGTTTTGGTATGCTGTTGAATTAATGTTTTCTTTTCCTTGATGAGATGTTCTATTGATAATGGCTCCAGAGTGTGTGTTAAGGATTAGTTATTGGCTTGGTTGTTGAAAACAGTGGGTTGTTGCATTTAATGTATATTGCCTGTGGGTTGACTATGATTCTTTAGGGTCAGTGGGTATTGTTGTAATTGCAATCTTCTATAATTGTCTGTCCTTCTCTTTTTGTGTGAATTATTTTGGTTTGAATATGCTTATTTTGTTTAATTTTCTGTGTGATTTGAATCTGCTTGTTTACAACAGTTTGTTTCTCTTTTTGTTTCATTATTTTGTTTCTCTGGTCTAACAAACTTTTCTTTTCCCATTTTATCTATGGTTTGCAACAGTTTGACAACTTGTATGGTTGCCGTCACTCACTTCCCGATGGTTTGATGAGGGCCACCGATGTTATGATTGCTGGGAAGGTTGCTGTTGTTGCTGGTTATGGAGATGTTGGCAAGGGTTGTGCTTCTGCGTTGAAGCAGGCTGGTGCTCGTGTGATTGTGACTGAGATTGATCCCATCTGTGCCCTTCAGGCTCTGATGGAAGGTTTTCAGGTTCTGACCTTGGAGGATGTTGTCGCCGATGCTGATATCTTCGTTACCACCACCGGTAACAAGGACATCATCATGGTTGACCACATGAGGAAAATGAAGAACAATGCCATTGTCTGCAACATTGGTCACTTCGACAATGAAATTGACATGCACGGGCTTGAGACTTACCCTGGTGTTAAGCGCACCACCATCAAGCCTCAAACCGACAGGTGGGTCTTCCCCGAGACCAACACAGGCATCATTGTCTTGGCTGAGGGACGTTTGATGAACTTGGGTTGTGCCACTGGACACCCCAGTTTTGTCATGTCATGCTCATTCACCAACCAGGTCATTGCTCAGCTTGAGTTGTGGAAGGAGAAGGATACCGGCAAATATGAGAAGAAGGTTTATGTTTTGCCTAAACACCTTGATGAGAAGGTGGCTGCACTTCACCTCGGGAAGCTTGGAGCTAAGCTTACCAAGCTTAGCCAATCGCAAGCCGATTACATCAGTGTGCCGGTTGAGGGTCCATACAAGCCTGCTCACTACAGGTACTGAGAATATCAAAGAATGATATTAGTTTGAGGGAAAGGAAACTGTTTTGTGGAACTGGTTTGGTTGTTTCATTTTCCCTATTTTGGATTTTCTTGTGGTAGAATTTTACATTTCTTGTTGCAAGAGGATCTCTGTCCTAGTCAGTTTTTGAAGGGTTAGTGTAAGGTGGTAATCTATTTGTTTTCTGTGATATGAAACCAAATGGATTTGAATAATGTTTTGGGTGAGGCTGTGTGCAATTAATATCTAATATTTGTGTTTCTGTCTACCTTTATTATATGAAGAAAATATAAAAACTACAAAAGGTTTTTAATTTGCAATTATCAGTTCATGATTTCTAAGTTGAGTTTAATGGGTGATTCTTTAATGCATCAAATGGGTTTGTTTTTTGCGATTCACTATCCTAATATTTTAGAGAAATTTCTTTTTACCCATAGAAATCTGCAAATTTATCATACTTTTCTCTTTGCGCTTCTCATTCTTCAAATGATACATAGAAACATTTTATCATAATGCAAACAATAGTCATGAAGCCTATACAAAAAATAAATGACATAACCGTTGTTAAAAAATGTAGACATGCAACACAAAAAGATGAAAATGAAAATGAAAATAAAATTGGAGTAAACATTATCATAACCGTTGTTAATTTATTTTGGATGAAAATGGTTCCCACTAGTGTTTGGTCGGTGTGATTTTAAGGGGTTAGGATCCTCACCATTAATGGAGAGACAAGTATCAAGAAAACAACATGAAAATATAATATAGTATGACATTTTTATCCTTTAAAAATAATGATATTGCATTCTTGCCATTGAAAACAAATGTAAAACTAATAACTTGCATCTCCATTAATGGAGAGGAGTCTCACTCGATTTTAATAAGAAAGAAGATAGAAAAATGAGAGAATTCCTCTTTTCCCCTTATTTAGTTGAGGGTAGAGAATGGGAAGAGGAAGAAAAATCTAGTGGGTGATGACAACGGGTCGGGTGGACACTGGTAGTGCATATCAGTGCTCATACCTGCATTATTTGCAGATACCCGCGCGGGTATCTATGGGTACTTGACGGATTTTCAATTTTAATTATATTTTATATATTTTACAATAATTAATATAGCTAAAAATAATTATTACTTAAATAATATGATATGTATATGATAATTTTATAATTATAGTCTCATCCAATGTTATAAAAATCGTATCGTACCAGCCGGTTCAGCTAGAAAACCAGTGAATCAGACTCCTAACCGGTACGGTACGTATGTTATACCGCATATGCAATAGAACCGGTGAAAACTGGTTAAAACCGGCCAGTTTGTACATTATATATTTTTTTTTTAAATTTCATCCATAAACGATGTCGTTTAGGGGAAAAGGTTTCCTTCAACCCTGAAAAGTGAAAATACACTGCCTCACATTTAAAATTTTCAATTCTTCACCAATTCTTCAACTTCAAGGATTGATACTTGTTCATTTATTTGTATTTTGCGTTTGTTAAGTGATAATTTTTGATTGATATATGTTTTGCACTTTAGACTTTGATTTTGTTGAAGACTTAATGTTGTTTGTGTAAATTTGAAGTAGATTATGAATATGAATTTTAAATCTGAATATCTACTTATTTGAAATTTTTTGTTATAGGTTTATATATATATATATATATATATATATATAAAAGCAGGTATGTCCGGTTTAACCGACATACGATTTAATTACTAAACCACCGGTTGAACTAGTGTACTATTATAACAGTATCCTAACCAGTTTGATAACATTGGTCGGTGTGCTGAGTGTGGTAAGTGTATTAGCATAAACAAATCTTGAAATCAAGATCTCTAGTAGTTATTAAGAGAATAAAAAAGGTTCCAACTTGCAAAGGTGTGGCCTCACACTACCTTGTAAAATACTAAACATATTCATGCAAAGTGAAGTTGTTATGGCATTACTATTATATGTGAAGACAATAAACATGAAAGATGGAAAATCAGCCATTAGGGTCGCTCCTATTACATACCCGTCTCATTTTAGTTTCAATTTATAAATTATGAGATTATAATATCTTTTTTCAGGGCTTTTATGGGGTTTATACACAATTGACAAAAAAATTAATATTGTATAACAAATTTTTATACATAATTTATTATTCATATACGTGTATAAATAAAGAAAAGTCTTATGGGGAATTAGTTTGATGGTGGTAGAGAGGGAGGAAAATGAGAGCTACGGAGTTTGGTGGTAATAATGTGAAGAGTTATGAGGTTTGGTGGAAGAGTAAAATGATGAGAGACATAATATTATAATGGAGTAAAATCAGAAATGGAAAAATTGTAAAAAAATAAGCTAATAAAAAATAAATCAACCCATGATTTTGAAGCTTATACTTTTCACTTATTTTTTCAAAAAAAATAATTTTATTTGATTTACCAAACATAGTTTATATTTTAGACTTATTTTTCAAAAAAAATAAATAAACATAATCTAAAAAATAATAATGTATGCGAGGAAGGTTTTAGTTTTGAAATTTTCCACATGACGTTCAGCCCACTAACAAGAAACATTGAATGATTTATTTTGATCAACAAGCTGATGTCGTGGTTGAGAGGATCCATATCCACTTACTCGGTTGAAGACTTCAAGCACTCAATTTCAACCTTTATAACTTATTTATAACCAATTACCATAATTCACCACAATAAAAAATCTAATTAATTTAATAGGAATCACTCAAACAATATTTTTTATTATTATTATTATTATTATGAGAAATGACAATAATTAATATGAAAGACAAATCTTATTTTAATTTGAATGGGTTAATATTAAAAGATATGACTTTTTTTTAAGTAATTGGGTAACAACTTTTCTTTCTTATTTGATATACCTAACTTAAATATTACAAATTTATTCATGAATATTTTTTACCTCCCAATGTATATTTCAACTAGTAGCATGATGTGACTTGTGTATCCACCTCAATATTACTAGTTCATGTCTTGTTGAACTTTGTTTAATGTATTAGTATATTTCGTTTGCCTATGATTCTAAAACATATTTTATGTGTAACTTTAATTGATTGAAAATTTAATAATTACATTTTTTTTAACTAATTACAATGTATCATATAGAGTAACACATTATTATCTTACAAAATATTATATGTATTGACTTTGTGTTTAGTAATATAAGGTCTAGCTAGATTTTATGATGATCAAAATAATAATAGTTCGATTTCTGGTAGTAACATTTGTTGAGAGGAGCAATTATAAAGTGAGCTAGTACACAAAAAAAGTGGTATATGGAATCACAAGAGATGTAATCCCTCTTGGTCAAGTAGTGCAACCCTCCCCTCAGATTTCAAAATATTATATCTATTGTGACTATCAACTTCACTCCTGATGTCTAAATTTTGCCACCATCCCACTATCATTAGGCTAATTCAAGCTTCACCTTGTAGAGAGTCAAGAAACCCCAAATTGTCCCTTCTCAGTGAATAAACTCATCTGGAAAACAGGGTTTATGAAACTAATGTATTCTAAGATTTTTATCATAAATAGAAATAAAAAAATGTGGGGTTGGGATTCTTTGTAAGACCCAGAATAATTTAAAATTAAAAAATATTATAATTAAAAAAAATTTAAAAAAATTTAAATAACACATGTCATCATCTCTACTTGTACGTCCGGTTGACAGTCTCTAGTTTCTAGACAGTTTGTATGATGGTATGAGAATAGAAGGGATGGGTATTCATATATTTTAGAGTAAATTACACTCACACCCCCTGAGTTTTAGTGAAATTACACAAACTACCCCTCACTTTTTTGTCCTTACACGAACCACCCCTAATTTTGTACATATGTTACACTGACTACCCCTACATAATATAAAAGTGTAATATTTTAAACAAAAAACGTATGATGTGTGTAATTAATTAAACAAAATATTGTATATTATGTAGAAAAATTCATATAAGAGTCAATGTGTCTTCATTATTTGGCTCGTTATAAAATAATATAAGAGTTATTTAAACATTTATTTGAAATTATTAATGTATTTTTTAGTGACACAAAAATAATAAAGAAACATTCGCTTTTGTACTATTTGAAGTGTTACACAATATACAATATTTTGTTTAACTTAATTACATTCATCACACATTTTTTCTTTAAAATATTACACTTTTATAACATGCAGGGGTAGTCTGTGTAATGTATAAATCTAGGGGTGGTTTGTGTAGGAGGGATGAGTGATTTGTGTAATGACAAAGAAGGGAGGGGTGATTTGTGTAATTTCATTAAAACACAGGGAGTGTGAGTGTAATTTACTCTATATTTTAAATTAGTAATAGAGCGTAATATAGATGTATTGACAATATAAAAATTTATATACAATTATTATATTATTTATCATTCATTTGAATTAATTATATGTAATAGTTAATAATAATTAAAAATGAATAATAAATGATACATCTATCATGTAAAAAACTATTACACCATAGTAAATACATAAGAATTTTAGATATCCTCGTAAATGACATTGTAGCCCACATTTTCCCGAAAATTTTCAAAATCTATACTATATATAAAAGGCAAAACCTCTAATAACTACCTACATGATATAATTTTTCATTGTCTATTTTGCCTTTCTAATTAACTATTATTATAATGTTTATCACACAATAAAAGAAATATCAAAATTATAGGTTTTAATATATGTTACATATATCAAAAATATCAAGCCACCAATATAATTGTTAATAATATTACAATTTATTTTCATATTTTTTTATTACATAAATTATAATATCATGTAGAATAGTCGATACAAAAATTTATATATTTCTTTAAAATGAAATATTTAAAGATGAAATATTTAATATTAGAAAATAAGAATGTGCATGCCGACCCGCTAGTCACAATAAACGCAAAAGGAACATAGTCTAGAAAACCGATCTTGGTAATTGACATGAATTCTGAAACTTGTAAAGTTGATACTACTTAACAGATACTTGGTTTTTTAATTAATAATTACAAAACACCTTATTTTCATTATTTTCCGAAGTTTGCTGAAGGAAACAGTGAAAAAAACATGAATCCAAATGAAAAGGAAGGAAAATACAGTGACATTTTTTGGGATTATTAATGAAAACATACCAACACAATAAAAATGTAAAACAAACCAAATACCCCCCTCGTTTACAGTAAATATGTGTCAAAGCCAAAACTTGAATATACACAACACTGTCGTTTGTCAAGCATATTTTACATCGTATGCATAAACTCCTATAGCTAGTATATTCCAGATTTTTCACAGAAGATACACCAAGTAGTGTGCCAAAAGTTCAAACATGTTTTTTCCCATGAAATCTTATCATCTCTTGTAACACAATTTGATCTCTCAACTTTCAAAGTGTGAGTTTATCCATACCCTGAATGTTTCTAGAGATTCCATGAGCCGACCGGCCTTCGTCTTTCTCATCATATGGGTTTTCTCTGTAGTTTGATATTGCCTCTTCATTGTCTGAACAACCTGGTCTTTCAGTAAGGAACTGTTCCCAAAACACATCATTTACCCTCTCTGGAGCAGCTGGGGTAACTTGGTTGTTACTTGGAGCCTCATGTGGTGAAGCTAAGTTGGTAACCTCATTAATCGGATTTCGGTTAGGGGAAACTCTGTTATCAGATTCTTTACCATTGGCAGAAAATCTCGATTCAGCCAATTTTCCAATTTCTTGGCAGTCTATTTGGGGTGATCTAGCTGAGAATGAATTTCTATTGACCTGCAATGTGCTAGATGCCAGTGTTAAATTTAGTTGGCAGGATATATGGTTATCACCTTCTTCACTACTTGGCTCTAAAGAGTGCAGATTTGAGCTCTCGGCAACCGCTGCTCTTCGTGATAAACAAGAATCCATGTTAAAAGTAAAAGAAGCCCCAGTATCTGCAAGCTCCAATGTTTCTGGTGCAAATGAAAAAGTTGTTTTTGTCTGCGCTTCTTTTGCTTCTCCTTCAGATTGCTTCTTCTGTGGGCTTTCCCTATCTTCAGACGAACTTACTGTGCTACCTGATACTAGGTTCATATCTGAAACAGACGGTGACAATTCCAGTGTGAGTTTATCTGAGAAATCTTGATGGAAAACATTCCCGAATTCCATTCTTAAATTGCTATGATTATCGACCAAGTTACTTTCAGCAACTGGAAACAAGTGATCAGCCTGAGGCAATCGTCTCTTCTTATTGTATGCCGATAAATCCATGGATTCAATTTTGCGGGAAATCTGTTCAACAAATGCAGGATTTTGAAGAGCCTTCTCAAAAAAGTTCAACAATTTTTTCTGCCTCTTCTCCATACCATCTAATCTCTGATGAAAATCTTCCAACTGAACCTTTGCTGTTGACTTGTGTTGTATGAAGCTAAAAATATTGGATTCAAGAGAAGCCTTCTCACGTGAAAGTTTCTCTATTTCTTCCTCCAATGCTGCTCTTTCTGGATCCACCGGAGAACCTGGAGGATGACTATGACTGTGGATTGGTTTCCTACGGTAAATATTCTTAAGAAGATGCTTTTGATCTTTTATAAATTCATCATTAGCAAACTCCCATCTCTCGGGATGTATTTTTCGAAAACCCTGGACATAGAGGACATATAAATAAACCAGAAAAAATTAAAATATCGTAAATTGTTTACAATAAAAGAGATAATAATAAATGTACATAAACAACTATTTATCTCATTTTAGTAGCACAAGGGAAAGGATTTGAATATTTACAACACATGCTTTATATTTTTATTATAATGGGCAGTAATTAGTGTTATGATTAAGGGAAAATCTTGAAAAGAGAGTAATGTATGACAAATGGTACAAGCCCAGCCTTGTAAAATTACTTACATTGTAAGACACATAAAATGCTAAGATCCTAATATTCTAACAATTATTGGATTTCAAATGCACTCAACATGCATCCCTAGATTCTTTGGTACTACTAAGAGTATCCCCTCACTCTATGGGTAAAGAACTAATTCCTTTTGGTGTGCGTGGTTGCCCCTCCTAGTAAGTGTCACTCCCAGGAATCGAACATTTGACCTTTTGGTCTTTCTGGTGATGTAACAAGACCTTACACCACTAGACCAACGCCTTGTTGATAAATGGTTTTTCTCCATCCCTAGTTAACACTATAATAACAGAATCCAGGATTAAGAACTTCTGAACACATTTGCTGAATTGATAATTGTATAAGTGAGTGAAACCAAACTGAACTTTTATTTCTCTCTCTTGATCAGCACTGTATCTGCTTATCTGAGTAGAAAATATAGCAGGGTTTCGCAGAATACTGACCAACCTTCCTTAATGCAGTCTGAGGCTCTGAGATACTAAATTCTTATTATCATGTGCCAAGTGCTTAAATTTTGTAGCATTTCTTTATCCTCTCATCCACAATCACTGGCTTAATTAATTATGGAATATATCAAGGTGTTGCAGAAGATATTAATTGACCCCCTTCCACAATGCATCCTGAGCCCTATACCTACCAACATAACACTCCATATCCAAAAATTCAGGTTGTCAACAACGATTCGATATCAAATAACCCACAATTGGATGATCAAGATGGGAATGAGTTAATTAAATGGAGAGGATCTCATTAAGTTATCATATGGAACAGACACCTCAACTGACTGAAACACATGACAGAACCTGGGCAAAAAAAATACTGCTCTCGAGATTCTGCTTAGTTTCACCTGACACGTCTCTAATTTCATGAGTTACAATAATATAGTTTCAGTATCACCCTCCAACTGTAAGCATAACAATATCATAAACCTCGAGGGAGGTTAGAGTCATTTTTAAAAACAACATGGTATCAAGTGTAATTAAGCAAAATCATACTCACATGATACTTGGTCTTAGTACGTTACCCGATCAAATATTGGTACATTAAGGGTGTATTTAGTTAATACGTACTAATATTATTACCCTTAACTATAAATTATAAATAATTAATAAACTATTTTAAAATATATATTTTTAATTTTCTTTTATCTAAATCCATATTTGACTTGGGTCATTTATGATCTAATATAATTTAATAATTTCACTTAAGTAAATTACTTTGATTGGGAAAAACTTAATAAATGGATCAATTTAAAATAAGATAATGATGTTGATTTCTATAGTTCCTGGCAAAGCCATTTTTATTGCTGCATCTTATAGGTTTGAATCAACTCTTCTTATAGGTTTGCAAGAACCAAATCACAGTTGTTTATGAAACTAAGGGAATTGTGTTTCAATGAGCTAAATCATATCCTATATAAGTGTAATTTCTCCGAAAAGCTATTCTCTTCCCCTAACCTTACGTTTCAACATTACAAATCTTTCTAACCCTAACTAAGTTTTTAGGCGCAACCTCAAGATCCAAATTTAAGCCTCTATCTCTATCTAATCATGTAATAAACATTCCAATTCAGTTCAATGCTAACATATAAGAGCACATAATCAAATCATAAATCAAAACAAAACAAAACAAAAACACAAAAATTCAGAGTCGAAGGCATAATAAAGTAACTAACATAGGTATTAAGCTGGCGAATAAAGCTGGAGAAGTTATTATGCTTGAAATACGTTGGAAGAAGAAAGCGTGCGAACTCAGGAGGATTCCAAACGACGAAGCTGTTGTTCGTTGAGCTCCAAGAAACGACGTCGTCTGTTGAAGAATCGTCCACCATCTCGTAGGTCTTCAACAGGAACGGCGCCGGACCACCTCCAGTTCCGGCGGCAGCGGAGGAGGAGGATGGCGGCGCTCCGTCCATTCTAGAAAACCGGAATGGATCTTTCTAGAAGAACGTCGTTGGTTGCGATTATCGAATCGTGAAAAGTGAGAAGGGTAAAGGAAGATGTTAGAGAGAGAGAGAGAGAGAGAAGTTTGACTTTTTTGTATAATCAACGCCGTCTCTAATGATGGTGGTTGATTGTTTTTTTTGCTAGCTGCCAAAAACACCAGGCTTGGAAAATCTTTAAAAAAATAGAAGTTGAGAAAATAGAAAACTAATTTTGTAAATGCATTAAATTTAAACTTCCTTTAAACAATGTTAATTACTTTAAATTACAATAATCATTAAAAACATTTAGTTCGAATTTAGATTGATTTTTTTTCTTTAGTTATTTGTGCCTGGGGATTTGATTTTAGGTAGAATTTTTAATTTCAGATTATCTTACAGATTTTATTATGTTTGGATCATATTAGTGGTATAAGGCGATACTTCGACCAAAATGTCAATGATTTGATTTTTATGAGCAACACTTATTAGAAGAGATAATTATGAAATACAAAATTAATACTAATAGGTAAAAAATACTTAGTTATATCAAAAAATATCATATATAACGTTAAAAAATATGTATATGGAGTTATAAAAAGTATAATGGTTGATATTGGATATTTATGATGATTTTGAATATTGACTTATCAAATTGAGAGAAAATTTTCTTATATTTCTCTTGGAGCTTTGGCTTTATTTGGTTATGGTTAGAAAATAAGAAGAGAGAAATACATGGGAAAGATAGTAGAGAGAAAGAGAAAGAGAAAGAGAAAGAAGAGAAATAAAGTTGTTTTTTTTATAATGTTTGGTATAAGAGAAGAAGAAAAGAAAATGAAGAGAAAGTAACAAGAGAAAGATAATGTTATTCTTAAATTGACAAGAATACCCCTAAATGAAGAAAAGATAGGAAAAATTGTTGTTTTATTATTAACTAAAAATAGAAGTTATAATTTTAAATTATAAATTTTATTATAATTTCAATTCATTTTTAATTCATATTTTGTATATCTAAAAGAGATTTATTATATATATATATATATATCTAAAAATATTGTTTTACGTTACTAATATTTAAAAACAATAATTACAGTAAAATAATTGAAGAGTATTTTTTATATTTGATGTTAAATCATTACTCCCGTTCACTTTCTCACTAACTCAGAAGATAAAGAAATTGATGTAGGTCTCACACCTTTTTTATTTGTATTAATAAACTTAAGTGTTGATTTTTAGTTAATTATTTTTACATCTCTTTTAATAATTCTAACTTTTTATCATATAAGTACCATAAATCAAGTGTATATATAACCTATAGTAACTCAAAATTATATATGTATACCTTAACTTAAGCTTATTAATTTTAATTTTTTACATATTGAAATATTGAATTTAATTTTTTGAAGACCATATTATATAAGTAATTCTGACTCATTATATAAATTCATAAGTATTAGTAATAAATGGATATAGGAGCAAATTTGTCAAGTGCCATTTCGCCACTTTCTTCTCAAAGTTGAGAAGAAATGATTTTCAGTGGGACTCATTGGTTTTTTCTCTTTCCCTTCTATTTCTCTCCTCAACCAAATGAGGTAGAGTATGAATCTCTATCCATACTCTCTCTTCTTTCTATGGAGTGTTAAAATTTAATGTATATGAATCTAAATTAAATTTTAATGTTGATTCATTAATCAAGTATA
Organism: Lupinus albus; assembly: GCA_009771035.1. NCBI lineage: Eukaryota > Viridiplantae > Streptophyta > Magnoliopsida > Fabales > Fabaceae > Lupinus > Lupinus albus. The sequence continues at coordinate 7,365,933 of CM020010.1, forward strand.
ATAATTATAAGGGAATAATGTATCTCATAGTGTGAGGAGATAATTCCCCTCCTTACACCAGGAGATACATTATTCTTAAACAAAAATAAGGAAATTAGATCAATGCATTTACCAGTGAAAATAATATAGTTGCAACTACTCTCTTTATATTTGACACAAAACTAGGAGAAGAATTAGTTGTTGTAAGTAAATGAATGACAAGTGAAATGTGTTTTCTCTAAAGTGAACATGAGTAAATGAATTGAGAGGGTGAAAGTGAAGAGATTGTATGAAAAAATATATAAATCAAGCTACAAATGTCATTATGTAATTGATGTAAGAATGTGAGTTATCTACTCACGGCAGGAGATACATTATTCCCTAATTATAATCATATTTAATAGTCTAGAATTATATATATTAAACAAAATATATATTTTTTTGGTACTACTAAGTATATTTTCTCACCATTTTGAGTAAGGAACAAAATGTATATTAGAGGTAGGACTGAAAATGAGTCGAACCATCAATTCAATAAGGAATTGTTGGGCTTGAAACTCGACTCGAGTTTGAAACGAGCTATTCTTCTAGCTCAAATTAGACTCGATTGAAGTTCGCGAATTATTTAGTTGAACTCATTAGCTTGATTTGCTCAATTCCACATCTCAAATTATAATTATATATTTAATATCTCAAATTATAATTATATATTTAATATATCAAATTAAACATTTTCTATATATATATATATAAACATGCATGTATATATAATTGAATCAACTTATCATCCTATCAAATCGACTAGTTTGAACTATGAGCCAAATTTATCGAGCTAAATAATGAGTCAAGTTTCCCATGAATATTGAGTTGGTTCGGTTCATTATTAGCTCTAATTAGAGATGTCCAGCCATTCTAAGGACCTTCATTTGTGTTGAGACTTTTGTTCTCCATTTTCCAAACATTCTGAATTTGTATATACTTTTTTCTTTTTAATAATGAAATTTTAGAAATAATTTTAGACACTTCCAGATTTAATTATTGATTATTTTAATTTAAAAAATATTAGATTCCATTTGAATTAATCAACAAGGTAGATTATTAGATTTTGTAATAATTATTAGAGACTTGGTCTATACATGTCCATGTATGGGAAAGGCAATACTTACCTTAGGATTCTTTGGACCTCAAGAAATTTATTGTCATTTTTTTTGTTAAAGACTATGTTCACGCAAAAAACTATTTGAATAATTTTTTTATTAATTTGATATTTAAAAAAGAGTTAATTACACTGACACTCCTGAGTTTTAGCGAAATTATACAAACTATCCCTTTTGTCCTTACACGAATCACCTATTCATCTTACACGAACCACCCCTTCATCTTACACAAATCACCCATAATTTTATATGTATATTACGCTGACCACCCCTGATGAGATATAAGTGTAATATTTTAAACAAAAACGTGTGGTGAATGTAATTAAGTTAAACAAAATATTATATATTGTGTAGACAATTCCAAATAGTACAAAACTGACTGTCTTTTTATTATTTTTGTTTGATTATACAATATATTAACAATTCTAATGAGATGTTTATATAACTCTTATATTATTTTGTAATGAACCAAATAGTGAAGATGCATTGATTCTTATATTATTTGGATTTGTCTACCCAATATATAATATTTTGTTTAACTTAATTACACATATCACATGTTTTTGTTTAAAATATTGCACTTATATCTCATCAGGTGGTAATTAGTGTAACATATGTACAAAATTTCGTGTAAGATGAGTGATCAATTTGTGTAAGGACAAAAAAAGGATGGATAATTTATGTAATTTTATTAAAACTATGGGTATGAATGTAATTAACTTTTTAAAAAATGTATAATATATGATTAGGTTTTCACACAACTTATTTGTGATTGAAAGTCCCATCAAAGAAGAAACTAGAAATAAAAGCTTTAAAATTAAAAGCTAAAATTATTTTGTACTTCAATTGTTTAATATTATAAGGTAGTTTAAAATTGAAATTTGTTTGATAGTTATAGTGATATGGTGTTGAAGGGTATGATGACGATGTGACAAAGGTTGTGGCTGTTTCAGACATGATGGAAGTGGTGTGGTCATTATAATGGTGAATGAGGTATTGCTAACAATAGGAATAGTGGTGTTACGGTATGTTGCAACAATTCTAAATGACACGGAATAATATTTATTGGCTGAATTATAGTCAAATTGCTCTTTTTAAGACGTTTTATGGTATTGCCAAAAAATGTGCGAGCACACTATCAACCACACCGTCCTCAGGATAAAACAACTTAGTTATCTGTTATCGAATTCTTACTACAGTGTAAGAACCGATCTTGAATACACCCACCATAATATGGCTACTAGTGTCGATTCTCAAAATTCCCACACTATGGCTACCAGTCACAAATCTCGAAATACCAACAATATGACTACTACTGTCAATTCTCGATATTCCCATAATATGGTTACACGTGCCAATTCTTTTCCCACAATCTGACTATCAATGTCAATTCTCACAATGTGCTACTTGTGCCAATTCTAGTACCACATAAAGAAAGAGAAGTATGTCGGAAATGCATCGACATAGATTATGAGGGATAAAAAAAAAACCTGAGTAAAAACGTACTCAACTTCGCATAAGAAAATATGAAGGGATGAGACTTGTATTTATAGCATGAGATTTTTTCCATGTTCCTCCACCATCCAATGTGGGACTTGTGAGATTTTTTTCCAAATTTTTTCCTATGTGGGACTTGTGAGTTTTTTTAATTTCACACCCAAAAGTCCACACTAATGACATCGAGCAAAGGAAGTTCCAACAATCCTCCACTTGAAATTAAAAAATGATTTCTGGGAATTTTTGTTGTCTTAATAAGATTGTGCATAAACAAAGGTGTCATGCGACTTCAACCTTTGCATAGTGAATAAGATCCATATTTTACTAGAGTGATTCATAGTCTTGAACTCTATCTCCAATATCGAACCATACATAACATTTTCAAATGTGTATTCTGTGGAGCCTGTGCGTTAAAGGTCATGAACGTCTATCCCAGTTTAGTGAACGCTCTAGAAATTTATGCTCCTAAATTTCATAGGAAGCGACTCTCACTTTCACATTCACATAGGTGAGTCTATCAAGAGTACTCCTATAGTCTAGGTACTCCAATCCAATTGGAGTATAGATCTCATTAAGAGTTTAAATCATCCTGAAAATTACTTCAGGAATCATGCTTCTCATAATTTCATAGCTTGTTCATTCTCATATCACATAACAACTTGTTATTACCCATTGAACCTATTTTTTGTGATCTACAATCACTTGGTCGGGTTACTACCATGAGTGATCTTCGTTCTAAGGGCAATAGTGTAAGAACGCATAATTCTTCCCTTGAAAATCTTTCCTTATTTTATTCCTTTCACGTACATTTTTTCTATAACTTAGATTCACAAGTTCAACCACCTTATTTTAATCATACTTTCCCATTCACACTCATTCCTTAACGCAATATCCACATACATGATCATTTAATAGAAAATCATAATTCATATTAATGTATCTCAGTAACTACCGCATGCAACTAGTTATGGGTTTCCAAAATACCCATAACTACAAATATCCGAAGTTACAAACTTCCAGAATTACAATTATCCAAGTAGCATTTAATTAGTCATAATACAAAATGGCAAAAATAAGAGAATCCAGGTTTTGAGCTACTAAAGCATCAAATCAAGCATCCTCAACTATCCTGTTTACCTGCAATGAGATTATCCACGGCAAATAAACACAACAAACAAAGGAGTAAGTCATCAATTCAATAAATACCATTGTAAGATAATCCACATTTTAAAGGGGTTAGTAAACCATTTTTAAAATCATTTTCGCTACATAACTTGAGCCAAAGTTTGCTACATCGCTTGAGCCAAAGCTTGCTACATAACTTGAGCCAAAGTTTGTTACATCGCTTGAGCCAAAGCTTGCTACGTCGCTTGAGCCAAAGCTTGCAACATAACTTGAGCCAAAGTTTGCTACATCGCTTGAGCCAAAGCTTGGTACATCGCTTGAGCCAAAGCTTGCTACATAACTTGCGCCAAAGTTTGCTACATCGCTTGAGCCAAAGCTTGCTATATCGCTTGAGCCAAAGCTTGCTACATCGCTTGAGCCAAAACTTGCTACATAACTTGAGCCAAAGTTGCTAACCAATCATGGTCGGCTAAAAACGTGTTTTATTTTCATTCATACACCATCAATTCATAAACAGCAATTCTACGCATTTTCTCAATACGACATGCTAGTTAAAGACTTACCATTACCTTGGTGAGTGTTGGGTTTGGTCCTTGATAACTTTGCAAGTTCCACCGACACCACCTCCAACCTTAGGATATTTTCTCATTCCCACCACAAAACAACAATGTTAGTTATTTATTTAAAATAACATAGAAACAACTCATATTTCATCTTTAAACATATAAGAGATTTACACATTTTCCATGTTTCCAAAACTACCTTCATTAATAGTTTCCAAACATCTAAAATATACATATTCATCCTATATCCAACATTAGAATATATATTCATCTTCTACATCTAACATTTCACCAATTTCCTTTTTCTTACTCATATTCTCATTTTGGGGTTTTCATGAATAAACCCCCAAACTCTTTCCATTTTACGAATAACAACTATAACCCAAGAGTTTACAAGAGAAAAACTACATAAAACGAACCACAACTCAAAAGGAAGAGTTTCCATGGTTTCTCATATTTTGAGAAGAGATCCAACATACCCAAAACAAGTTTCAAAAGGAAGAAGAGAGTTAGAATCAAGAGCTTTACATCTTCTCAAGCTTCTAGATGATTCTCAAGACTCATTGCTCTTGAAAATGCTCTCTTCTCTCACTTCTCTCGAAGTTCTAACCCTGAAATGTGTTTGGGGTTCCTTATTTAATATAACAGCGTCGGGTTCTCGCTCAAGCGAGCCCATTCTCGCTCAAGCGAGAAAATCCCGCCCATTTTAAAAACTCAGATCTGACCCTATCGCTCAAGCGAAGATCTTACAGCCTCTACAGCTTCAGGGTGCCACTTCTCGCTTAGGCGAGATAACTCTCGCTCAGGCGAGAATCCTTCAGTATAGCCCAGTATCCCACTCACCCAGGTGAGCCACCTTCGCCTAGGCGACTCCTTTCTCGCCCAAGCGAGACTTCCAGGACTGATCCTATAATTTTTAGCTTTAAATTCAGGGTGTCACAATCATCCCCCTCTTATAAGAATTTTCGTTCTCGAAAATTAAACATACCTCGATTCGAACAAATGTGGGTAATCCTCCCTCATATTACGCTCCACTTCCCATGTAACGTCTCCTTCATCTACTTGGCTCCACAATACCTTCACCAAAGCAATCTCTTTGCCTCTCAATCTTTTGATACTAGTATCCATGATTCTCACAAGCAACATCGTAAAAGTCAAGTTATCCTTCAACTCTATCTGATCAGACTCAACCACATGAGATGGATCCCCAACATATTTCCTCAACTAAGACACATGAAACACATTGTGAAGATTCGACAACAGTGGGGGTAAAGCAATCCGATATGCTATCGGCCTAACCCTATGCAATATATGATATGGTCCAATGAATCTCGGCGTTAGCTTACGGGATTTCAACACTCTACCTATCCCAGTAGTCGGAACTACTCTCATAAACACTTGATCCCCCTCCTTAAACTCAAGAGGTTTCCGCCGCTTATCATAATAGCTTTTCTGCCGACTCTGTGCTACTCTCATATTCTCCCGGATTTTCTTAATCTTTTTCGTCGTTTCTCGGACCAACTCAGGTCCCAATAACAAGTTCTCACCAGTCTCAAACCAACTCACTGGAGTTCGTCACTTCCTACCATACAATGCTTCATAGGGTGCCATCCCAATACTCGAATGAAAGCTATTGTTGTAGGTGAACTCAATCAATGGCGACATGCTATCCCAACTCCCTTGTTGTTCCTAAACACAAGCCCTCAAAAGATCCTCCAATGATTTTAAGCTCCTCTCCGATTGACCATCCGTTTGTGGATGATAATCTGAACTCAATTTTAACTTAATCCCCAAAGCAGACTGCAAACTAGTCCAAAAGTTTGAAGTGAAACGAAGATCTCTATACGAAACAATGCTCGACAATATCACATGCAACCGAACGATTTCCTTGATATACAACTCCGCCAATCGTTCCAAAGGATATTTCATGTTCATAGGTAGAACGTGCGCAGACTTAGTTAACCGATCCACTATCACCCATATCGAATCATACCATTTCCGAGTCTTTGGAAAACCCGACACAAAATCCATAGAGATACTATCCCACTTCCACACCGGTATGTCCAGAGACTGAAGTTCCCCTGCCGGTCTCCGATGTTCAATTTTTGCCTTCTGACAGATTAGACAACTCGACACTTACAAGGCCACATCCTTTTTCAAACCAAACCACCAAAACAACTTCTTCAGATCTTGATACATCTTTGTAGTTCCCATGTGAAAACTCATTCTACTCTTGTGTGACTCTTCCAGAATACTCTTTCGTAATTCCGCATCCTGAGGAACACACACCCTTCCCTTATATCGCAACAATCCACTAGAATCCGACTCAAAATCAGTCTCCTTTCCACTAGCCATCAAATCGCGTTTTACCTTCAACTCCAAATCCTCCACTTGCATTATTCGGATCCGGTCAAACAATTCATCGGTGACTTTAAGCATACCCAAAATCATGCTATGTGGTCTCACTTGAACTGTCAAGTTCATATCCCTGAACTCCTCAATTAGTTTCTCTACCCGAACCATTAAAGCCGACATATGTAAGGACTTCCGACTTAAAGCATCGGCTACTACATTGGCTTTTCCCGGATGGTACTGCAATCCGAAATCATAGTCCTTAAGGAACTCCATCCACCTTCTCTGTCTCATGTTCAGTTTCTTTTGATCAAACAGATATTTCAAACTCTTGTGGTCACTGTACACCTCAAATCTTACACCATAAAGATGGTGTCTCCATATTTTCAAGGCAAAGACCACTACAGCTAATTCTAGATCATGGGTAGGGTAGTTTTGCTCATGCGTTCTCAGTTGTCGCGAATCATAATCTACAACTTTCCCGTCTTGCATCAACACACAACCCAAACCTTGCTTAGAAGCATCACAATACACACTGAAATCACGATCAGTACAAGGAAGAACCAACACTAGTGCCGTAGTCAACCTCCGCTTCAACTCTTGAAAACTTTCTTCACAACGGATTGTCCACACATACGGTTCTCCTTTTATGGTAAGCTCAGTTAGGGGTAATGCCAACTTGGAAACCCCTCTATGAACTTTCTGTAGTAACCAGCCAAACCCAAAAAACTAATGATCTCAGTAACTGACTTGGGCATCGCCCATTCCATTACTGCCTCGACCTTAGAAGGGTCCACAACCACTCCTTCCTTGGATATCACATATCCAAGGAAGTTCACTGATTCTAACTAGAAATCACATTTTGACAACTTCGCATACAACCGATTCTTAATCAGAAGATCTAGAACAATTCTCAGGTGCTATGCATGTTCCTCTCGGCTCTTGGAGTAAATCAGAATGTCATCAATAAATACCACTACGAATGAATTCAATTACGGATGAAAAATCCGATTCACGTAGTCAGTAAATATTGCTGGGACATTCGTTACACCAAAGGGCATCACCAAATACTCAAAATGCCCATATCTCGTCCTAAAAGCAGTTTTAGGAATATCTTTCGATTTCACTCGAAGTTGGTGGTAACCTGACCGAAGGTCAATCTCTGAAAACACCACCGCTCCTCGCAACTAATCCATCAAGTCATCAATCCTAGGCAATGGATACTTGTTCTTGATGGTGACTTTGTTCAATTGTCTATAATCTGTGCACAACCTCATACTCCCATCATTCTTCTTAACCAACAGAATTGGTGCACCCCATGGTGAGACACTAGGACGAATGAATTTCTTCGCCAAAAAATCCTCTACCTGCTTTTTCAACTCAGTTAGCTCTAACGGTGCCATCCTATAAGGAGCTATAGAGATGGATCCTGTTCCCGACACTAGGTCAATGGAGAATTCAACTTTTATGACTGGAGGTAATTATGGAATGTCACTAGGAAACACTTCCGGAAACTCACGAACTATCGAAATATCCTCAACTTTGGGTTTCTCAATACCCTTCAGGGATTCCATCAAAACAAACACGGATCCTCCCTCCTTAAAGGAAGTTATAACTCCCTTAGCCGACAACGGCTTCACATAATAAGCCTCATCAGAAATCTCACCTAGATCTCCAAACACAACGGTCTTATCAGCACAATTAAGTATCACATGATTTGCTGATAACCAGTCCATTTCCAGAATTAGATCTAACTGGGACAGTGGTAAGCAGATTAAATCCACGGTAAATGTCCTACCGTTTACCACTACTGGACATCCAGACACAAACGTCGACACCACCACAGGCACACTAGTTGGGGTGGATACGACCAAGTCGAAAGGCAACGACTCAATTTGCAATTTTAGTCTATCCACACATTCAACAGATACAAAGAGTGTGTCGCTCCCGAATCATATAACACTAAAAGAGGAATACCTGCCACCATGCAATTACCTTTAATTAGGCCATCCACATTCGATGCCTCCGCACTGTTAAGCAGAAGCTCTGATACCATAAAGAGTATATAAATTGCTTCTGTCCTTCAATACTCCATACACAGGTTCGGATCAGCTTTTAGTTGGAGATGGTTCAGGTTTGCATATTAGTCATACTGGTACATCTTTCATTCATTCACCCTCCTCTCATATTCAACTAGTTGATATATTGTGTGTGCCCTCCATTAAGCAAAATTTGCTCTATGTATCCAAGCTTTGCAAGACTAATTGTGTGTCTGTTGAATTTTTCCCAAAACATTTTTTGATAAAGGACTTGAAGACAAGAAAAGTCTTGATGCAAGGACATCACCACAATATTCTCTACACCTGCTCTCTTCCACCGTCCAGCAAAGCTTCTCTCGCTTCCTTTCAGTTTCAAGCAAATAACGTCCATGTGTCCTCTTCCAGACCGTGGCACCACATCCTTGGACACCCATGCCATCGGACTCTTCATCATCTCAAATCCAAACATTCTCTTTCAATAAATTCCTCAGCATCAGCAACTTGCACCTCATGTCAATGTGCTAAGAGTCACAAGCTGCCATTTTCGGATCACAACATTCAAACTCACAATATGTGGATAAGGATTCCCATTATCTAGTTGTTGTAACAACCCACAATATGTGCCATATTATCTTACAGTTATAACAGTATAGCCTTATCTCTAGCTGCTATACTTTAGGAACAGCTTTACAATCTGTTACAAAGTTTCATTCACTTCATGTAACTATATATATACGTGTTTCATATCAATACAAAAGCAAGCAATTTATATACTCTTTATGGTATCAGAGCTTCTGCTTAACAACTTTTTTTTCTCTTTCCTGACCTGTGCTCACCATGAGTTCAATATCCGAATCTCCAAATACTATCATTGTTACCAATCCTCCATCAAATAACTCCTATGTTCTCATCTCTCTTAATGCTGGCACCCAAATTCATCCAAAATTATCAGGCAGCAATTATCCTGCTTGGAGAGTCCAATTCAATGCCTTATTAGTAGGCTATGACCTTATAGGATATGTTGATGGCACCCACCCTTGTCCTCCAAAACACACTGAAACAGCCAGCGCTATCATCAATCCTGACTACACTCACTGGATGCGCCAAGACCAGTTGATTGTACTTGCTATAGTCAGTTCAGTTGCTGACACAGTCACTAACATGCTTGGTGGTGTGAAAACCTCCAAAGACGCATGGCAAACACTGAAAACCATGTTTGCGAATTCCTTTAGGAGTCGCATCTTATCACTCAAGGAGAAGCTGTCACATCTCAGCAAAAGAGACCTCTCCATCACTGCGTATATGCAACAAATCAAGACTTTGTCTGATGAGCTTACCATTATCCATCAACCACTGGATAACACAGATCTGGTGCTGTACACTCTCAATGGTATTGGTGCTGAGTTTCGTGAAGTGGCTGCTGCCATCAGAGCCCGTGATACTCCCATCAGTTTTGAAGAATTACATGAAAAATTAGAGGACTTTGAAACATACATCAAGCGATCAACTCAGTCCATTGACAACGTGATACCCACTGCTCATGCTGCTCAACGTTATAGACCTTCCTACACCAACACCAAAGCCCCTCACTGGACTCCTTCCTCTAAGTCACAGTCTGGACCTCACTCCAGTAAGCGTGTCATTTGCAAATATTGTCAAAAACCGGGTCACACAGAGAAGGTTTGTTACAAACTTCATGGTTATCCCAATCGCACCATCAATAATGCCACTCATCCCCCTGCTGCCATGTATGCTCAAAACACTTCCACCTACTCTTCTCCTAAGTGGATCATGGATTCTGGGGCAACTCATCATGTCACAAATGACTTGCAAAACCTGTCCTTCAATACTCCATACACAGGTTCTGATCAGCTTTTAGTTGGAGATGGTTCAGGTTTGAATATTAGTCATACTGGTACATCTTTCATTCATTCACCCCCCCTCTCATTTTCAACTAGCTGATATATTGTGTGTGCCCTCCATTTAGCAAAATTTGTTATCTGTCTCCAAGCTTTGCAACACTAATTGTGTATCTGTTGAATTTTTCCCAAAACATTTTTTGGTAAAGGACTTGAAGACAGGAACAATCTTGATGCAAGGACATCACCACAATAATCTCTACTCCTGCTCTCTTCCACCGTCCAGCAAAGCTTCTCTAGCTTCCTTTCCGTTTCAAGCAAATACGGTCCATACGTCCTCTTCCAGACCGTGGCACCACATCCTTGGACACCCATGCCATCGGACTCTTCATCATCTCAAGTCTAAGCATTCTCTTTCAATAAATTCCTCAGTATCAGCAACTTGCACCTCATGTCAATGTGCTAAGAGTCACAAGCTGCCATTTTCGAATCACAACATTCAAACATCACAACCTCTTCAACTAGTATACACTGATGTTTGGGGTCCTGCACCAATAAAATATTTTGATGGCTTCTTATATTATGTAATTTTCGTAGATCATTTTACTAAATATGTCTGGATGTATCCCTTAAGAAATAAATCCGATGTTGCATCCATTTTTCCTAAATTCAAATTAGTTGTTGAAAAGTTCTTCTCTTTCCCATTCATTGCACTCTATTCATATAATGGTGGTGAGTTCATCAAACTAAGACATTTCCTAGCTTCTCATGGTATCACCCAATACACAACACCTCCTCATACTCCAGAACTGAATGGCACAGCTGAGCGACGCCATAGACATATTGTGGAAACAGGTAGAACGCTTCTTCACCATGCCAAATTACCACCACAATTCTGGTCAAGTGCATTCCAAACAATAGTGTACCTTATCAACCGTTTACCCACCCCAATCCTCAATATGGACTCACCATATGCTAAGTTATTTCATAAACAACCTAATTATAACCACTTCATGCATATGGCTGTCTCTGTTTTCCTTGGATTCGACCATACACCACTTCCAAACTTCAACCTCGGTCTGTCCCATGCATATTCTTAGGCTATTCAAACTCTCAGTATGCCTACATCTGCCTTGACCCCATCTCCAACAAAACCTACATATCTAGGCATGTAACCTTTGTAGAAAACCAATTTCCTTACCAAGCCCTAACAACCTCAACCACACAACTCTCACCCCCTGTAGTCACTGACATTTCCCCTCACCATATCCTACCCACCACAATACGCACCACACTCACACCCACTATCCAACCTGTGTCGACCTCATCCCCTACATCGACCCCATCCCACTCTCCCACAGAACAACATTCCAGTGCATCACCCAGTAACATGCCTCAGTCTAGCCACACACCAGCAAACTCTCCCATACCCGATGCCTCTTCTGAAGCCTCTACTCAACCCACAACTCCTCCTTCCCCACCTGCTACCCGCACCCATCCCATGACAACCAGATCCCAAAACAATATCTACAAACCCAAACACCTACTCACCGTAACCAAACATCCTATACCTGAAAATATGGAACCTTCGGGTCTCACTGAAGCTAGGAAACATGCTCATTGGAGACATGCAATGTCAGAAGAATTTGATGCACTACTTCGCAATGGAACTTGGGAGCTACAACCAGCTCCGACAGCTACAAATATTGTTGGGTGCAAGTGGCTTTTTCGCATCAAGCGGAACCCAGATGGCAGCATATCACGCTACAAAGCAAGGCTTGTAGCAAAGGGATTCACTCAGACTCCAGGCCTGGACTTCAAGGAGACCTTTTCTCCTGTGATCAAGCATCAAACCATCAAAGTAATACTTACATTGGCTCTAGCTCAATCTTGGCCGTTGCATCAGCTAGACGTAAATAATGCCTTCTTACAGGGAAAGTTATCTGAAGTTGTTTTCATGCAGCAACCACCAGGATTTGTTGATCACAAACATCCAGATTATGTGTGCCGGTTGCATAAGGTCATCTATGGTTTACGTCAAGCACCCAGGGCATGGCATGAAGCACTAAAATCCTTTATTCTTTCTTATGGATTTAAGATGACTCACAGTGATCCCTCTCTATTCTATTACTCTTCCAATTCGGTAAAGGCATACTTCCTAGTCTATGTTGATGACATATTGGTCACCGGGAACTCTGCTGAATTTGTGTCCAGGTTTATCCATGCCCTATCGAATACTTTCTCTCTCAAAAATCTGTGTGCTCCAACTTATTTTCTTGGCATCGAACTGGTTCCTACTAAAACAGGTTTATTTATGTCCCAACATAAATATATCCGTGAACTACTTGCCAAACACAACATGGAGGGAGCCAAACCAAGTCTCACACCTCTTTGCACCACAACTTCTCTTCGTTTGCATGATGGTTCTGCTGCCACTGATTCATTCAAATTTCGCAGCATTCTTGGTGCCCTTCAGTACATCACACTTACAAGGCCAAACATCTCTTTTGCCGTCAACAAACTTTCCCAGTTCATGCACAAGCCCAATGATATACACATGCAGCAGCTGAAACGCACACTAAGGTATCTGAAAGGCACTTTAAATTTTGGCCTACAACTACACAAACCGTCGTCTTTGTCTCTTGTTGCCTTTAGTGATGTGGACTGGGCTGGCATCTTGGATGATAGAACGTCCAATCAGGGTACATTATTTACTTGGGAGGCAATCCAGTTTCTTGGACATCAAAACGACAACGAAGTGTAGCTAGATCCTCCACAGAAGCGGAGTATAGGGCAATGGCGAACACAACAGCCGAGATTTCTTGGCTCATGAATTTATTGTCTGAACTCGGCATCAACGTATCTCCTTCTCCACGTATTCTCTGTGATAATATTGGTACTACATACTTGTGTGCCAATCCACTATTTCATTCTAGGATGAAACACTTGGCCCTAGACTATCACTATGCAAGGGAACTGATTCAACGTGGATGCCTCTCATTCTCTCACATCTCAACCCAGGATCAAACTGCTGATGTTATGACCAAGCCCTTCTCCTCTACAAAATTCACAAACTTTCGCATCAAGATGCATGTCACTGATGGCACCATGCTCTTGAGGGGGCGTAAAGGATAAGGATTCCCATTATCTAGTTGTTGTAACAACCCACAATATGTGGATAAGGATTCCCATTATCTAGTTGTTGTAACAACCCACAATATGTGCCATATTATCTTACAGTTATAACAGTATAGCCTTATCTCTAGCTGCTATACTTTAGGAACAACTTTACAATCTGTTACAAAGTTTCATTCACTTCATGTAACTATATATATACGTGTTTCATATCAATACAAAAACAAACAATTTATATACTCTTTACGCACCACTCATGGTAAACACTCTACCAGTGGATCGAGGTCGTTCAGCCCTCGCAACATTCACACTCTATCGTAACTTAGGGCAATACCTCCTGATATGCTCAGCCTCCTTGTAGTGAAAACAACTAAGTGTAGTCCCGGGGCACAAATCACCGACATGAGCTCGGCAACATTTGCCGCATAAGGATGGAGAGTTTAACTGTGACTCTCCGGCATTGACATGAGTCCTCGACCCATGCGAAGTATATCCCCGACTTCCAGTGGATGAGGAGTAAGGCTTTCGTTCCTCCTGAAATACCTTGCCCTTGCCCTTTCCATGCGAATAATTCCGTTGAGGCCCAATGTTCTTGGGAGGAATTACTTTAGTTGTCGCCACCTCATCAGCTGGCAGGTCATCCTCATACATCCTGCACTTGTTTACCAATATAGCAAAATCGGCAATCTCTTGATGCCCAAACATACTTTTCAACTTGGGCTTCAAACCCGATTCAAACTTAGAACATTTGGATCTTCCGTCCACCTCCACTTCAGTGTATGGACAAAATCGGGCCAATTCCTCGAACTTGGCCGCATATTCACCCACTGACAGGTTACCCTGCTCCAACCTCAGAAACTCCATTTCTTTCTCCCTCTTTAGATCAGCAGGAAAATATATCTGAAGAAATTTCTCCTTGAATGCCCAGGTAATCACTCGCCCCTCCATTTCCATCTGACGCCGAGTAAATTCCCACCTAGTTTAAGCTTCCTTTACCAGCATATAAGAAGCATAGGTCACCTTCTGAACATCATTACAACCCATGGCTCATAATATTTGTTCCAGGTCTTGAATCCACTCGTTCGAAGCATCAGGAGCGAATCCACCTTGAAACTGACTAGGATTATGCTTACAGAACTAATTCAACCCTCGGTACTCAGCCGGCCCGGGGGATCTAAAGGTTGCGAGTTAGGACTTGGTGCGGTGTTCTGGTTCAGGCTATGCAAGTTCTAATTCACTTGTTGCAGTGCAGACACCATCTGAGCCAACAGATCATTCGGAACATTCGGACTCGTCCCTCTCCCTCTTCCCCTTCCAGCCATTTCTTAACCTGCACTCATTGGTGGTTAGCACACAAATATAACTCACATAATTCAAGTTATCACATAGTCTCATAGCACATTACATGTCACTACACCAAGGCTACAAGATTTAAACAGTCAATTCACATAATTTCAACTAGTTAAATCACCAACATGTTACAAAGAAGCAAGTAAGGCCATACCCTTGGCCGCAAAATTAACTATGCTCTGATACCATATTGTAAGAACCCAAAATTCTACACTTGTAAATATTTCCTTATTTTATTCCTTTCACATACATTTTTCCTATAACTTAGATTCACAAGTTCAACAACCTTATTTTAATTCTACTTTCCCATTCACACTCATTCCTTAACGCAATATCCACATACATGATCATTTAACAGAAAATCATAATTCATATTAATGTATCTCTGTAACTACCGCATACAACTAGCTATGAGTTTCCAAAATACCCATAGCTACAAATATCCGAAGTTACAAACTTCCAGAATTACAATTATCCAAGTAGCATTGAATTAGTCATAATACAAAAATGGCAAAAATAAGAGAATCCATGTTTTGAGCTCCTAAAGCATCAAATCAAGCATCCTCAACTATCTTGTTTACCTGCAATGGGATTATCCACGGAAAATACACACAACATACAAAGGAGTAAGTCATCAATTCAATAAATACCATTGTAAGATAATCCACATTTTAAAGGGGTTAGTAAACCATTTTTAAATTCATTTTCGCTACATAACTTGAGACAAAGTTTGCTACATCGCCTGAGCAAAAGCTTAATACATAACTTGAGCCAAAGTTTGCTACATCTTTTGAGCCAAAGCTTGCTACATCGCTTGAGCCAAAGCTTGCTACATAACTTGAGCCAAAGTTGCTAACCAATCATGGTCGGCTAAAAACGTGTTTTATTTTCATTCATACACCATCAATTCATAAACAGCAATTCCACGCATTTTCTCAATACGACATGCTAGTTAAAGACTTATCCTTACCTTGGTGAGTGTTGGGTTTGGTCCTTGGTAACTTTGCAAGTTCCACCGACACCGCCTCCAACCTTAGGATATTTCCTCATTCCCACCACAAAACAACAATGTTAGTTATTTATTTAAAATAACATATAAACAACTCATATTTCATCTTTAAACATACAAGAGATTTACACATTTCCCATGTTTCCAAAACTACCTTCATTAATAGTTTCCAAACATCTAAAACATACATATTCATCTTATATCCAACATTAGAATATATATTCATCTTCTACATCTAACATTTCACCCATTTCCTTTTGTTTACTCATATTCTCATTTTGGGGTTTTCATGAATAAACCCCCAAACCCTTTCCA
Source organism: Lupinus albus (assembly GCA_009771035.1). Taxonomy (NCBI): domain Eukaryota; kingdom Viridiplantae; phylum Streptophyta; class Magnoliopsida; order Fabales; family Fabaceae; genus Lupinus; species Lupinus albus. Next base: position 7,382,313 of record CM020010.1, read on the forward strand.
TTTTACGAATAACAACTCTAACCCAAGAGTTTACAAGAGAAAAACTACATAAAACGAACCACAACTCAAAAGGAAGAGTTTCCATGGTTTCTCATATTTTGAGAAGAGATCCAACATACCCAAAACAAGTTTCAAAGGGAGGAAGAGAGTTAGAATCAAGAGTTTTACCTCTTCTCAAGCTTCTAGATGATTCTCAAGACTCTTTGCTCTTGAAAATGCTCTATTCTCTCATTTCTCTCGAAGTTCTAACCCTGAAATATGTTTGGGGTTCCTTATTTAATGTAATAGTGTCGGGTTCTCGCTCAAGTGAGAAAATTCTGCCCATTTTAAAAACTCAGATATGACCCTCTCACTCAAGCGAGGATCCTCTCGCTCAAGCGAGGATCTTACAGCCTCTACAACTTCAGGGTACCACTTCTCGCCCAGGCGAGATAACTTTCGCTCAGGCGAGATAGCTCTCGCTCAAGCGAGACAATTCTTGCTCAGGCGAGAATCCTTCGTATAGCCCAGTATCCCACTCACCCAGGTGAGCCACCCTCGCTCAAGCGACTCCTTTCTCGCCCAAGCGAGACTTCCAAGAATGATACTATATTTTTTACCTTTAAATTCAGGGTATCACAAATAGTCTGACACTCTTAGAAGTATTATGGACTTTCTCTCTAACTAGTCCTTTTGTCAAAGGATCTGCTAAGTTATTCTCAATGCGTACATGATCTACTCTAACAGCTCCTATAGAGAGTAACTCTCTAATGGTGATGAGCTTACAATGTATTTGTTATTTCTTACCGTTATAAAATTATTCTCAATATTTGCAATAGTTGCGATACTATCACATTGGATCAACACAATTGGTATTGGTTTTTCCCATAAGGGAATCTCTGCCAGCAGGCTTCTCAGTCAGATTGCGTATTCACTAGTTGTTGCTAGTGCTATCATCTCAGCTTCGATAGTGTATTGAGCCAAAATAGACTATTTCTTTGACTTCCAAGAAACAGCCCCACCACTTATGCTAAATATATAAGCACTTGTTGCTTTGGAATCATCTGAAAGAATATTCCAATCAACATCATTAAATCCTTCTAGGACAGTTGGAAACCTTCGGTAATTTAATTCAAGGTTTAATTTTTTTGTTAAGGTACCTCATTACCCTTTCCATACCATGTAAATTATTCATACTAAGTTTACTGGTAAACGTGCATAATAGTTGCACAATATAGGCAGTATCAAGTCTAGTGCAATCAATGGCATACCGAAGGTTGCCAATGATACTAGCATGCTCAGTTTGTCTTACACCTTCACCAGTGTTCCTAAAAAGTTTTACACTTGGATCATATATGGTGTGCTCGCAGATTTATAGTCAAAGTATTTATATTTCTTTAGGATCTTTTCCACATAGTGAGATTGATACAAAGAAATTCTTTCTTTTGACCTAGTATTATTTATATCAAGGATTACACTTGTCTCTCCAAAGACTTTTATATCAAAGTTGTTACACAATAATGATTTCACATTGTTAGCAACATAAATATATGAACAAAACATGAGTAGGTCGCCTACATAAAGACATATGATAGTGCGAATATCGTTTTTTGATTTTTAATAAATTCGTTTGTCACTTTCATTAACCTTAAACCCATTCGAAACAATTAAGTTTCCAAACTTTTCATGTCATTGTTTAGGTGCTTGCTTAAGACCATACAACGACTTATCTAACTTGTAAACCTTATTTCTTGCCCATGGATTAAAAAACCATCAAGTTGTTCCATATATATTTTCTTTTCTAAATCACCATTTAAAAAAGTGGTCTTAACATCCATTTGGTGTACTACTAAATCATGTATTGCAACGAGTGTAAGGACCCAAATTCTACCCTTGAAATTTTTTCTCATTTTAATTCAATTCCATGCAATCACTCATAACTCACATTACCAATTTAATATCCTTACTCCAAAATCTTATTTCTCTCCTCACACTCAATACATGAATCAATAATGTCATACATAATCATTTTAATTAGAAGTCCTCATGAATCATTCCTTGAACAAATCTTTTAACCTATTATATTATCATCCAATTCATATTGCAGAAAAACATAATTCATTCATATCATTCCCTATGAGTACTAAGACCTCAAAGGTTCTGATCCTCCAAAATAACATTACGCATGGTTACAAATATTCAACTAATAGTTAGCCATGATTACAAACATTTAAATCCACAAGTAGTATTTAGAATACGAAACATAAATAGTGAATCCGAAGTCTAAAGCTCCTAAAGCTCCCGACCTAGCATACTCCATTCATCTATTTACCTGCAATGAGATTATCAATGACAAAAGTACAAAACACACAAATGAGTAAGTCGTTAATTCAATAAACGTCATTATAAGATAATCCACATTAGAAAAAGGGGTTAGTAAACCATTTGTTTTATAAATTCATTTTGTGCTACATTACTTGAGCCAAAGTTTTGCTACATAGCTTGAGCCAAAGCGTTGCTACATAACATGAGCCAAAGTATTGCTACATAACTTGAGCCAAAGTTTTGCTACATAACTTGAGCCGAAGTATTGCTACATAGCTTGAGCCAAAGCATTGCTACATAGCTTGAGCCAAAGCATTGCTACATAACTTGAGCCAAAGTGTTGCTACATAGCTTGAGCCAAAGCATTGCTACATAACTTGAGCCAAAGTATTGCTTCATAACTTGAGCCAAAGTGTTGCTACATAGCTTGAGCCAAAGCATTGCTACATAACTTGAGCCAAAGTATTGCTTCATAACTTGAGCCAAAGTGTTGCTACATAGCTTGAGCCAAAGCATTGCTACATAACTTGAGCCAAAGTATTGCTACATAGCTTGAGCCAAAGCATTGTTACATAGCTTGAGCCAAAGTGTTGCTACATAGCTTGAGCCAAAGCATTGCTACATAACTTGAACCAAAGTATTGCTTCATAACTTGAGCCAAAGTGTTGCTACATAGCTTGAGCCAAAGCATTGCTACATAACTTGAGCCAAAGTATTGCTTCATAACTTGAGTCAAAGTGTTGCTACATAGCTTGAGCCAAAGTATTGCTTCATAACTTGAGCCAAAGTGTTGCTACATAACTTGAGCCAAAGTATTGCTACATAACTTGAGCCAAAGTATTGCTACATAGCTTGAGCCAAAACATTGCTACATAACTTGAGCCAAAGTCGCTAACCATTCATGGTCGGCTAAAAATATATTTTCTTTCCATCGAATTCACCATCAATCATTCCCTGTAAATCCACGCCATCTTTAGTATAAACACACCCATATATGTTTATGCTAAACACGTGATTTACAATATAATTATGGCATAACCCGTAAAGACACACATTTTCCTTTTCCGTAAATCTACGTCTTCTTTAATATAAACACACCCATATATGTTTATATTAAATGCGTAATGTACAACTTAGTCTTTGCATAACCAGAACATACACATTTTCTATTTCAAATGCAAAGTTAAAGACTTATCCTTACCTCGGTGAATATTGGGGTTCGGTTTGTGAGTAACTTTACCAGTTTCCTCCGCGATCTCCTCCAACCTTAGGATATTTCCTCATCCCCACCAATAACAACAATGTTAGTCATTTATTCAAAATAATACGTAACGACTCATATTTCATCAAACATACAAGAGATTCACATATATTCAAGATTTCTAAAACTACTTCAATATAAGTTTTCAAACATCTAAACATACATGTTTATGTCATATATCAACATCAAAGCATTTCATCTCTTTCTCTTTATACCCATATTCTCATTTTAGGGGTTTTTGGGTTTTCATGAACAACCCACAAAACCTTTCCATTCATCAAATATCAACTCTAAACCAAGAGTTTACAAGAGAAAAACAACCTAAAACGAACCATAACTCTAAAGGATGAGTTTCCATGGTTTCTCATATTTTGAAAATAGATCTAACATACCCAAAACAAGTTAGAGAGGAAGAAGAAGAGTTAGAAACAAGTGGTTTACCTCTTCTCAAGCTCTAAGATGAGTCCTAAGGCTCCTTGCTCTTGAAAAGCTCCCTTCTCTCTCTTCTCTTCAAGTTCTAACCCTAAAATGTGTTTGGGGTTTCTATTTTTAAAGAGCATTCGTCGGGTTCTCGCTCAAGCGAGAATCTCTATGTGAGCAATTCTTGCTCAGCGAATAGATGTAATCGATTACCATATGGTGTAATCGATTACATAAGTTAAAAATGCACATATCTGATGCTTTTAATATGTTGTAATCGATTACGAGTGTAGTGTAATCGATTACATAATGTAAAATACACATATCTGATGCTTTTATCAGCATGTAATCGATTACCAGGACTGTGTAATCGATTACATCATGCAAAATACAAATATCTGATGCTTTTATCAGCATGTAATCGATTACCAGGACTGTGTAATCGATTACACTGCCCAAAATTGCCATTTCTCGCCGAGGCGAGACAACTCTCGCTCAGGCGAGAATCCTCCAGTATAGCCCAGGATTTCACCCTCCTAGGTGATCCTTTCTCGCTCAGGCGAGAATCTCTCGCCTAAGCGAGACTTCCAGGACTGATACTCTAATTTTTAAAGACTAAAATTCGGGGTGTTACAACGAGCGATATTAATGCTCTAATGGTTATTATTCTAGTAACAGGTAAAAGGATTTGAAGAAATCTACATTTTCTCTTTGCTTGAAATCCTAGGCTACAAGGCGAGCCTTGTATTTATCCATTGAGTCATCAGGGTTAAGTTTCTTTTTCAAAACACACTTACAACCAATCGGTTTGCAACCAGGTGACAAGTTAGTTAAATGTCAGGTCTTGTTAGACTCTAGAGAATTCAACTCATCATTTATGGCCTCTTTACACAAATCAACGTCCAATGAAGTCAAAGATTCTTGGATAGTTTATGGATCCTCCTCCAATGTATACACCATATAATCAGGTTAATATTCTCTAGGAGTTCTTGTTCTCTTACTTCTTCTAAGTTCTATTTCAAACCATCATTTTTATCAAAATCTTTAATCACAAGTATGTGATTAGTTGATGTGCCCCCAATATTCCTCAATTTAAAAGGGAATTTATTTTCATTGAAGTCGGTATCATTAGACTCATTTACCACTTTTGTGTTAAAGTCATAAAACCTGTACGTCTTGCTGTTCACATCATACATTTTTGTCAAAACTTCTTCAGTATCATATTTTTTCTCAAGTGCATACCAAACTAATTTGACTGACTTGTATGAGTTGTAGTAATCATAGAGATCATCAGACAACCCACTCAGAATCAAATTCTTACATAAGTAATCATTTTCATTCTAGAGAGCTATATCAATAGCTAGTTTATCCATTTTCTCTTTTTCAGCCTTTTTCGTCACCATTGGAACATCACTTTTCAGAATGTGGGCAACTTTTCTCATTGTAAGAAAAAATTCCATCTTATGTTGCCACTGTTTTGAAATTAGTCCCATCAAACCGAAATGGTTTGTTAAGGTCAAAGTTGTTCAGCCTAATAATATTATCTACGAATGCCATTGTAGTAGGAAACGTCTTAAAATTGTTGTTATTGCAACTTGCAACAATTCTAAATGGCACGAAATAATACTTAGTGACCAAGTCACGACCAAGTCGATCTCTTTAAGACGCTTTGTGGTACTACCAAAAAATTTGCAATGAGACTATCAACCATGTCATCCCAAAGATAAAAATGTCGAGTTCCCTGTTATTGAATTCTTACTGCATTGTAAGAATCGATCTTTAATACACCTACCACAATATAGCTATCAGTGTCAATTCTCAAAATTCTCACTGTATGGCTAGGAGTCCCAATTATGGAAATAGCCACAATATGACTATCAGTGCCAATTCTCGATATTCTCATAGTATGGCTAAACGTGCCAATTATTTTCCCATAATCTGACTACCCATGTCAGTTCTCTAAATTCCCACAATTTGGCTACCTATGTCAATTCTAGTACCACAGAAAGAAATAGGGAGAAGTATGTCGGAAATGCGTAGGCATGGATTATGAGGTAGAAATAAAAAAGTTGACTAAAAACATACTCAACTTGAGACAAGAAAATATGAAGAGATGAGACTTTTATTTATAGCATGAGATTTTTTTCAAGTTCCTCCACCATCAAATGTGGGACTTCTAAGTTTTTTTAATTTCACCCCTAAAAGTCCCCACTAATGGCATTCAGCAAAGCAAGTTCCAGCATGTGGCATTGGTGGTGGTAGTCATCCTAGTGTTGGTTGAGGTAGCCAGCGGTGGTTGTCATGGTGTTGGCAATGGCAAGGCGCTTCCTCTGACATAGTAGAATTTGATTACAAGTAAAAGCATTTTGGTAAATGAGTAACTGTCTCGATAAAAAGCAAACTTGATCAAGGGTAACATCTCATAATTGATCTAAAGCAACGTTCAGAGGAAGAACACAAAGAAGGTCCGCAAATGAAGTGGTTAAAAGAAAGACATGGAGTGTGTGGTAGTGTGAAATAAAGGTTACAAAGAGTGAACACAGATGTAATACTTATAAATTGTAAATTTGTATCATTGTAAAGATTAATTTATGCTTAAGAGAAAATTTCATTGATTTATGTCATGTGGAGGTATAGATTAACTTGTTGAGATATGAACATATATTGTAAGGTCCCTAAGAGTCAGCTCACTTGATAGAACTATCATGTAAGATCAAGATGTTAAATTAAGAGGGGGTGAATTAGTTTTTTTTTTTCTGTGCACCAAATCATAATTTTCGCAACTTTGAAGATTAGAGTATTATGCACTGAAATACATGTTGCAGAAAATTAAAGTACACAAATTATAATTGAAATAGTAAGGAGAAGAGTGGAAGAACACATGCAATTTTATATTGGTTCACCTTTTTGTCTACCGAAAGTTACATTCAGTCATCTTGCAGCCCAAGAGATTTTCAATTGATATTATGAGATGCAATTACAAATCTCACCCTAAGATATCTAGTACATCACATATTCACCAATATGTTTCACACTTAGAAGAACTCTTCTTCTAAACAACACTCTTCCCTTTTTCACGATATCCTATTTCAAGAAACTTGAGTAAGATATTCTTGATTGTTTCATCTTGAAGGAAAAAATAAGAAAAACAAGAAAAAGGAAAATGTCAACAATCTCATGAAGTTGCTAATATTGAAGTTGACTATAACGGTGATCGTTGCCTTGTCTACTAAGAGGATTAAATCAAAATGAATTCTTGATTTTGGATGTACTTTTCATATATGTCATCATAAGGATTTATTTACCAATTTTTCACCTATTGAAAATGTTGTTGTTTTGATGGGCATTGATACACAATGCAAGATTGTGGGAATATATATTGTTCAGATAAAGACTAATGATTGTATTGTCGGAACTTCGACTAATGTATGTTATATTCTATATTTGAAGCATAACTTCATTTCTCTTCACACCCTCGAGTCTCTCTGGTGCAGGTACGCAATTGAATATGGAGTTTTAAATGAATCTTGCAATGTTGGTAATTTATATGTCTTGCAATGTTGGTAATTTATGTGTCTTGCAATGTTCTCTTGTGTCTGGTTCAACCATTGTATCATCTTCTATGTGTGATAATGATGTCACCAAATTATGACACATGTGCTTGGGCCATATGAGTGAAAAAGACATGCAGCTTCTAAGCAAGCAATGTCTTCTTGGTAAACATGGTATTGGTAAGTTGGAGTTTTGTAAACACTGTGTTTTTAGGAAACATAAAAAAGTTAGTTTCTCCACTACAACTCATTGTACCAAATGTATTATTGGTTATACTCATTCTGACCTTTGGGGACTTTATAAAATTCCTTTCCTTGGAGAATGCCGCTATATAATGATATTCATTGATGATTTTTCTCATAGGGTTTGAATTTATTTTCTACAACATACAAATGAGATATTCCACACTTTCAAGAAGTGGAAAACTCATGTAGAAACCTAGAACATAAGAATGTGAAGAAGCTCAAAACATATAACGAGTTAGAGTTCTTTAATAATGACTTTAATGAGTTCAACAAAAAATTATGGTATTATGATACATAAAACCATTCCAAAGGAATCCTCATTAAAATAGTGTTGTAGAATGAATGAACATAACTCTACTTGAGATAGCTCATTGTATGCTCTCAAATGTTGGGTTATGGCATCAACGTGAATTTTGGGTCCAGACATCATCTAATGCTTGTTACTTAGTCAACGTTCTCCATATTTGGCACTTGATTTCAAAATTTCAGAAGAAATTTGGCCAAGTAATCCTATTGATTATTCTAAATTAAGAATTTTTTGATGTCCCACTTAGACATATGTTAACGATGGTAAATAAGCTTCAAGAAATGTTGAATGCATATTTCTTGCTTATGCATCTCAGTCTAAGGGATATCACTTATGATATTCTGATCCAAAGCCACGAAAGTTAATTATTAGCAAAGATGTAACTTTTAATGAAGATGCATCATTATCTTGCGAAAAATAATCTTACGTGTCTTCTAATAGTATAGGTAATCTCCAGGATACTAGCGAGAATGTGGAGTTGATAATGAAGCATGCAGTTCTTAATGTTGATGCTCTTTCTTCCTCTACAAATGAATCTAATATTGATGATAACTATATTGATTATGATTGTGATGATAGTGTTGCTCCTCCTAACCAGCAACATGATGATTAATGTATTGCCCGAGATAGAGCTAGAAGACTGATTAAAAGGTCAACTTGATACAATAATGATGACAATTTAAGTGTTTATGTATTGTTAGTTGCACAAGAGATAAATGGTGGTGTTGAACTTGCAATGTATGCAAAAGTTGTTTCTTATGCTAATTCTTTATAGTGGCTAGTGACTATGAATAAAAGAATTGAAAGTCTTCATATGAATTGTACTTAGGCTTTGATAGAGCTTCTTAAAGGCAAACAACCATCGAGATGTAAATGTGTCTATAAGAAGAAAGATGTCATTTCAGGGATTGAAGATCCAAGATGCAAAGCATGGCTACTTGTTAAGGGCTTTAATCAAAAGGAACGTATTGACTTTAGTGAGATATTCTCACCTGTTGTTCATCATAATTTTGTTCGTACTTTTCTTGCATTTGTTGTTTTATTTGATTTGGAGCAACTTTATATAAAGACAACTTTTCTACAGGGAGGGAGAGTTGGAATAAAAAATTTATACGAACAATCCGAGAGATTTATTTTTTCTAGTAAGGAGCATCATGTCTTTTGATCGGAGAAATCTTTATATTACCATAAACAAGCTCTCAGACAATGGTACAATACGTTTGATTCTTTCATGATTATGCAAGATTATTATATGAGTCAATATGATAACTGTATTTTATTTCAAAAACAAAATCGAGATTGAACTTTCATATACTTGTTACTTTATGTTGATGATATGTTAATTGCAATATGTGATCAGTCTTTGATGAGGATATTGAAAACTTAACTCACTAATGAGTTTGAGATAAAAGAATTAGGTGTAGCTAAGAAAATTATTGGTACGAAGATTTACAAGGGTCGTCAAGTTGCTAAACTATTATTATCTCAAGAAAATTATATTGAGAGAGTCCTTGAAAGGTTTAATATGAATGATTGCAAACATCTTTCCACTCCACATGTTGCCATTTCAAGTTGTCTTCCTTATGCTAATACAGTTGATAGTCTTATGTACGTTATGTTGTGGATGAGACTAGACTTAGCATATGTTCTTAGCACGGTGATTCAATATATGTATAATCCTAGCAAAGATAACTGGAATCTTGTAAAATGAAATTTTCAATATTTAAAAGGTACTTCTGGAATTGGATTGGTATTTAACAGAAGTAAGGCTTCAACTGATTATGGTGGTGATATTAACATAAGAATGTCTCTTTTTAGTTACATATTAATTCTTTGTAATAATGTTATCAGATGGAAGGCTACACTTCAATCCATTTCCACATTATCTACGATTGAAGCATAATATATTTCAGCAAAAAAAAGGTGTGAAAGATGCTATTTGAATCTAAGGTTTGTTCAATGAACTTGGTCTAATAGAGGGTGTTCTAAAGTTTTTTGTGATAGCCAAAGTTATATTCGTTTGACCAAGAATAGTCGTTATCATGACAAGACCAAACACATTGATATAAAACATTACTTTTCCCGAGATATTGTTAGTGTTGGTGAAGTTAAGGTGGAAAAGACTCACACATGTGAGAATCTAGCAAATACGCATATCAAGCCACTTCCAAATATTAGGTTTCAACATTGCTTATACTTGGATAGTCTCTACATAACTTGAACATTCTTCAAGGAATTAAATGGTGATGAGCAACTTATCGAATTCATGTCAATATGGAGATTATTGAGTGCAACACGTATGGATCTAATTCAAAAAAATTTGTGCAATTTCTTTAATGCATGAGTGGCGTTGTAGGCATTGTTTTTTTTAGAAAAAGGACTACTCATAGAAGACACTATTGTTGAATTCAACAATTTAGCTCACTATTGCATTTCTAACATTTTCTTAATGGCTAGTAGTTTATATTAAAACTTGCATTCACCTCTTTACACCTTTTACTTCATTGATAATAATGTTTTATTATATTGAATTATCTTGTCTATATAAGGAGCAAATCAAACACAAGAGATTCAATGAATATTTTGGTAAGAATTCTTATTTTATTTGATAGAGTATTTGTGAGTGAAAATTATTGAGAGAAAATATTGTTCTTTGTCCTCATCGCTATAATAGGATTTGTTATACTCTCCTTTTTACATAGTGAAACTTTTCTCGTGGTCGCTCATGGTTCTTTGCCTCTCACAATAGGGGGGGGGGGGGGGGGGGGTGTAAAGACCCAAATTCTACTCTTGAAATTTTTTCCTTATTTACTTCAATTCCATACATTTAACAACCAATCATAAATTATCGAGTGACTAAATTTACTTTAAAAGTCTCGCTTCACACTCACACCCTATCTTTAAACCATAAGTAACATACAACATTCGATAGCAGAAAAACATAATTCATTAGTGTAACCTAGTAACCCCCGCATACAATTAGTTATGGGTTTCCAAAACACCCATAACTACATATATCCCGAGTTACTAGTACCCATGATCAATATCATGTACAAAAAAATAATATTCATAGTACCATAAGTTACTTCAATTACAATAAATTAAAATTACAAAAGAATGGATAAAGAGACATCAAAACAAAAGTCCATAATCCCCTACTCAAAATCATCTTTCTCTGTCCACCTAACTGCAATGGGATTAACATTTACCATACACAAACAACACAAAGGAATAAGTCATTAATTTAATAAAACTCAATGTCAGTTAATCCACATTTAATAGGTTTCAACATTAATACGATTTAACAACTCTTAAAACCTTTTTCATCATCTATTCTTTTGAAAAACCATGCTACATAACTCGAGCTACAGTCGCTAACCCATTCTGGTCGGCGAAAACGAGTTTTATTTTCATTGGCACTCCACCAATACATAAACCGTAAATACACCCATCATCCCTACAAACATACCCATATATATTTGTGGTGACTCAGTGATTTACCATGTATGTCATTATATTTCGAGTCTTATTTCCATTGGTACTCCCCCAATAAAAGATTTCGAGTCTTATTTCCGTTGGGACTCCCCCAATAAATGATTTCGAGTCTTATTTCCGTTGGGACTCCCCCAATAAATGATTCTGAGTCTTATTTCCGTTGGGACTCCCCCAATAAATGATTCTGAGTCTTATTTCCGTTGGGACTCCCCCAATAAATGATTCTGAGTCTTATTTCCGTTGGGACTCCCCCCAATAAATGATTCTGAGTCTTATTTCCGTTGGGACTCCCCCAATAAATTATTCTATAACATAAAGTCAACGCATTTTCCACATAATGCATAAATTAAAGACTTATCCTTACCTTGGTGAGTGTTGGGTTGGGTTCTTGGTAACTGCACTAGTTCCACCGAAACCGCCGTCAACTCTAGGATCTTTCCCCATTCCCACCATACAACAAAATGTTAGTTATTTATTCCAAATATTTCATAAACAACTTATATTGCATCATTTAACCATACAAGGTATTCATCATATTTTCAATGTTGCTAAACTACTTTCATCATAAGTTTACAACATATAAAACATACATATTCATCTCATATTTCATCATTAGAAAGTAAACTCATCTTCTACCTCTAGCATTTTACCCATTTTCATTTTAGGGTTTTGGGGTTTTCATGAATCAACCCACAAACCCTCTCCATTATCGAAATACTAACTCTATACCAAGAGTTTAAAAGATAAAATCACATAAAGCGAACCATAACTCAAAAGGGTGAGTTTCCATGGTTTCTCTCATGGTGAGAAGAGATCCAACATACCTCAAAATAAGTTTTAAAGAGAAGAAGAGAGTTAGAATCAAGAGATCTACCTCTTCTCAAACTTCTAAATGACTCAAAAGCCTTCTTGCTCTTGAAAATGCTCTCTTCTCTCATTTCTCTTTAGGTTAACCCTCATAAATGTGTTTGGGGTCCCCTATTTAATGTAACAGCGTCGGGTTCTCGTTCAAGCGAGAAAATCCCGCCTATTTTAAAAACTCAGATCTGACCCTCTCGCTCAAGCGAGGGATTCTCGCTCAAGCGAGAATCTCATAGTGCCAACAGCTCCAAAATGATATTTCTCGCCCAGGCGAGACAACTCTCGCTCAGGCGATAATCCTCCAGTATACTCCAGGATTTCACCCTCCCAAGTGAGCCTCTCTCGCTCAGGCGAGAATCTATGGCTCAAGCGAGGATACTCCAGTATAGCCTAGTATTTCACCCTCCTAGGTGAGTCTCTCTCTCGCTCAAGCGAGAATCTCTCACTCAAGCGAGGATTTCAGGACTGATACAATAATTTTAAGGACTTAAAATTTAGGGTGTTACAGGGGGGTTTCCAAGTAAATCTTGTGTTCGTTCTTTCTTGTTACATTACTTACTTCTATTTAGTTCCAGATTGATCTGATCTTGTGATTCCGTAGATCACTGATATATCTAACATTTGTGGCCTTGTCTAAAGATTGTTGGGAACAAGCGATCAATCAAATAGTAAAAGAGAAGAGAAGAGACTAACACAAGCAATTTGGTAACGAGGTTCGACCAATTGTGCCTACGTCCCTGGGAGCGTTGAGAGGCTACCACTATGTATTAGAGAATAATGATTTGTGTTTAGCTATTGTTCTCCTTGTTATATTAGTTTACATTGTTCTCTTTGTTACATTGTGTTTACCTCTCATATTAGGAAGGGGTTTCCACGTAAATATTGTGTTCATTCTTTCTTGTTACATTACTTACTTATATTTAGTTCCAGATTGATCTGATCTTATGATTCTGTATAGCGCTGACATTTCCAAAATTTTTGGCATTGTCTAAAGTTTGTTGGAAACAAGCGATCAATCAAATAGTAAAAGAGAAGAGAAGAGAATAACATAAGGAATTTGGTAACGAGGTTCTACCAATGTGCATACGTCCCCGAGAGCGTTGAGAGACTACCACTATGTATTAGAGAATAAGGATTTTTGTTTAGCTATTGTTCTCCTTGTTACATTATGTTTACCTAGCATAAATATATATAGTCCTCTACCCCAACCCTTTACATCAGCCCAAGCCCATAACTTGTATTGCTATTATGATGAGAAGAGGTCCAATCCATTGAATATGAGCCATTGCACAACAATCTCCACCTTGACGAATATCATCATTCTCCATCTTCCACCATTGGGTTGGGGGCGCTCCATAGTCCAGCTTTAGTGAATGTTCAGCAAGCTCAGAGAATGTCTGAACTTGTCTATGGTAACTGACTTGGTTAACATATCAACTCCATTTTCTTAAGTGTGAACCTTCTGCAATAGTATTTGCCCACAAGCTACCAACTATCTGATCTTGTGAAATCTCACATCAATATGTTTGGTCCTAACATGATACACCTGATTCTTTGCCAAGAAGATAACACTCTAACTGTCACAATGCAACGAAACTCCACCTTCCTCAATGCCTAATTCATTTAACAGCCCCATAAGCCATAGGGCTTCCTTAGAAGCTTCACCAGCTTCCATGTAATCTGATTCAGTTGTGGGCATAACAACAAAAGACTAAACGAATTATCTCCACATAATTGGTCTACCTGCAAGGGTGAAAACAAATGTAACACCCCGATTTTCATCTCTTCAAAGAGATATTTTAACTTGGAATTTTATCTGATTTCTAGGTGATTCTCGCTTGAGTGAGAAGGACTCGCCCAAACGAGGGGAGCAGGGAAATACACCTGAGGTTTTCTGCAATTCTCGCTTAAGCGAGGGACAATCGCTTGAGCGATAGATAGCCTTGTGACCCATGTAATCCTAGCTAGAGCGAGAAGAACTCGCCCAAGCGAGGGGATTAGAGTTTGGAAAAATGAATCATCGAGGGCTTCTTGCCTGAGCGATACCCTGTCGCCTGAGCGAGAGCCCAAACCTGAAACCTAAAATAGAAGTCCCAAATCAGAATTTGGACACTTTTGGCGAAAAAGAAAAAGAGAAAAACGACTCCCCATCTCTAGCACATGTAGAAGCGAAATAAAAGCTTGAGAAGAGGTAAACATCTTGATTCTAACACTCACCCTTGTTGTGAAACCTCTTATTGTGTACATGAATCTCTTCTCTTAATGTGAAAAATCGCACAACCCTTTCTTTTTGGGTGTGGTTCGTTTCTAGTTGGTTTTCCTTTTTGAAATATGTGGTTTGGGGTTTATTTTCGAAAAGGGTATTAATATGGTGTGATTTTTGGGAACTATCGACTCAAAATGGTATAGTTGTGAATGAGGATAGGAGATGAGGTTAGAAATGGGTTTGAGAGTTTATGATATTTCTTGAAAAATGAAATATGCCTTATTTGGATACTTCATGCCTCAAGTAGTTAGAGTTTATGAATTGTTGAAAGTATGAACTTATCTCGTTTATGAATGAAATGTGGTTGTATGAAATTATTTATTTGTATGACATGAATAATGATTTGATTCTATTTGTTATGTTATGGAAATGAGGAAAGATCCTAAGGTTGGAGGAGACAAGGGAAGATCCAACGAGGTTGAAGGATTAGAACGCTAACTCATACTCAGGTAAGGGAGAAGCACTATTCTTAATTGTGTTAATACATGATAGTAGATCATCTTGGTATTTATCGATGAATAGATAATGAAGAGCTGTTGGATTAGAATTGGTATAAATTTTGGTTACACTATGTGGTATAGCATATCTTGGCTACCCTATGTGGTATAACATATCTTGGCTACCCTATGTGGTATAGCATATCTTGGATACCCTATGTGGTATAGCATATCTTGGCTACCCTATGTGGTATAACATATCTTGACTTGCCCTATGTGGTATAGTAATCTTGACCCTATGTGGTGTAGTGTAAATCTTGACCCTATGTGGTGTAGTGTAAATCTTGACCCTATGTGGTGTAATGTAAATCTTGACCCTATGTGGTGTAGTGTAAATCTTGACCCTAAGTGGTATAGTGTAATTCTTACCCTAAGGTGTGTAGTGTAAAACTTGGTCCGGAAGGGGATATTCTGAATATGGTAAGTTTGGGTGATTATTGAAAGAGGACTTGAAGGAATATAATCAAGAAGGTATTTGGTAGCGGGCATTGTACTATGCTTGAGGTTGTGATGGTCGAAGTGGTAAGAGTAATTCATAAAATTGTATGTCTATTATATATTTATATGTCTTAATATTTGGTGTAAATTCTACAACGTCAATTATTATGAAGTTTAATGTCTTATTCCTTTGTATTTCTCTTTGTTCTATCCGTGATAATGGTATTGTAGGTGAAGTGGAGAAATAGCACAATGAGGTGGCTAGATAGCCTAGCTGTTTTATTGAATATAATCATAACATTTCTAGAATTTTTGGCGTGTAAAACTGATAATGTGATGCTATTTGTCTATGGGGATTTTCTTGATCATGTGCCCCTTAACTATCATGAGATTAAACATTACATTCGTATTAATATGCATTTACTGTTTTCCGCAGTCATTTAGATCAAGTGTATGAAATTCAGAGATAAATAATAGAAATTGGAATTGTATTTCTTGTGATGATTGTGACGTTACATCTATATAGCATGAAAAATTGTTTTACGTAGCAAAAATCCGTAATAATTCTTAGAGAATAAATTGGGTCCTTACAATTATGGTATCAGAGCGGAAGTTAATCCTACGACCTAGGGCATGACTCTACATGCTTCTTGTATAACTTTGTGTGTGGTGTGCTTATTTGCGACTCTGTGATTATATGATTTGAATAAAATAAATTTTGGACCTAATGTGTAATAAGTGCATGTTAAGAAAATGGTTGCATGTGGTAGGGGACACGGTCAGAATGAGTTGTTGGCTCAGATGGCAGCCATGCTACAGAACTTGAACGAAAATCAGGAGAACCTGAACCATGATGTTAATCCGAATCCCAATCAACATCCACCAGCACCACAGGGACCAGTAGAGTACCGTGGACTGGATGAATTTTGTAGACTCCGTCCGAGTCAATTCCAAGGTGGATTCGCTGTAGATGCTGCTAATGAGTGGATCCGTGACTTAGAAAAGATATCCAGGGCTATGGGTTGCAGTGATGCTCAAAAGGCGACCTACGTTTCCTACATGCTAACTAAGGAAGCGGAGAACTGGTGGGAGTGCACGGGGAGACAAATGGAGATTTAGGAATGAGTGAAGTCTTGGGAATCATTTAAAGGAAAGTTTCTCCAGAAATATTTTCCTGTTGATTTAAAGAGGAAGAAGGAAATAGAATTCTTGCAGTTAGAGCAAGGGAGTATGTCGGTGGGGAAATAAGCAGCTAAGTTTGAGGAGTTGGCCAAGTACTACCCCTACTATGAGCTAGAAGTGGACACAAGGTCCAAATGTGCTAAGTTTGAAGTTGGCTTAAAACCAGAGTTGAAGATGATGTTTGGTCACCAAGAAATTTCTGACTTCTCTACCTTAGTCAATAAGTGTAGG
The DNA here is from genome assembly GCA_009771035.1 of Lupinus albus. Taxonomy (NCBI): domain Eukaryota; kingdom Viridiplantae; phylum Streptophyta; class Magnoliopsida; order Fabales; family Fabaceae; genus Lupinus; species Lupinus albus. Next base: position 7,399,372 of record CM020010.1, read on the forward strand.
ATTTATGAAGACGATATGAAAGACAAAGATACTGTTGTCAACAAGGCGAACCCTTCGAAAAACTTTGGACCCTAACGCAACCACATGCAAGGGAGGGGCAAGGGAAAGGTATTCTAAGATGACCAGAAGCCATATGGCCCACCAACTGGCTATCGAGGACATAATTCTCAGGGGTCGAAACCCTCTACTACTATATGAGGACCACAACAAAATTCTTCATCTGTATGCAACAAGTGTGGTTGAAGCCATTTTGGGAACATTTGTCCAGAATGGGGAATGACTGTTTCTACTATAAGGAGCCTGGACACGTGAAGAGGTTTTATCCAAAACTGCGTCAGGGTGTGAATACTGTGAGGACTGAAAAGCCTAGAACTACTGGCTGAGTATTCACCATGAATGGTGCAGAGGCGACGGATGTTGATGGTCTAATTCAAGGTAAATGTATGGTAAAAGGTGTTCCTCTTTTTGTATTATTTGATTCGGGAGCGACACACTCTTGTGTGTCTTTTGATTGCGTGAAGCAATTGGGTCTGCAGACGGAGTCTCTACCTTTCGATTTGGTAGTATCCACCCCTACTAATGCACCTGTGGTGGTGACGATGTTTGTCTCTTAGTGTCTTGTAATGATAAACGATAGAATTTTTACGATAGACCTGATATGCTTACCGTTATCTCAATTAGATATAATTCTTGGGATGGACTGGCTATTGGAAAATCATGTATTGTTGAATTGTCATGATAAGACAGTGGTGTTTGTAGATCTTTTTGAGACCTCTGGTCAGTCTAGATGTTAGAAACCCTTGTCGGCTAAGGAAGTTAAGACTTCCCTTATGGAAGGGGCGTTGATGTATGTTTTGTTAGCTTATATGGAGGGAGATGAGAAACCAAAGATTGAGAACCTGCCTGTGGTATGCGAATTCCCAGATGTGTTTCTTGGTGATATTCCAGAATTGCCACCTGTGCGAGAAGAGGAATTCTCCATTGATTTGGTTATAGGGAAAAGACCTATTTCTATAGCTCCTTATAGAATGGCATCATTAGAGTTAGTTGATTTGAAAAAGCAAATAGAAGATTTGTTGGCCAAGAAATTTATTTGTCCAAGTGTATCGCCATGGGGTGCACCGGTGTTGTTGATGAAAAAAAGGATGGAACTATGAGATTGTGTACCGATTATAGGCAATTGAACAAAGTCACGATTAAGAACAAGTATTCGTTGCCTAGAATCGATCACTTGATGGATCAGTTGAGAGGGGCGATGATATTCTCCAAGATCGATCTCCGATCAGGTTACCATCAGCTCAGAGTAAAGACAGAAGATGTTCCTAAAACTGCCTTCAGAACGAGATATGGGCATTATGAATATCTGGTAATGCCATTTGGTGTGACTAACACCCGACAATATTTATGGATTATATGAACATGATTTTTCATCCTTATCTAGACTCTTTTGTCGTGGTGTTTATTGAAGACATCTTAGTGTATTCTAAGAGTCGAGAGGAACATGTGGAACATTTGAGAGTTTTATTGGGAGTTCTATAGGATAATCATCTGTATGTGAAACTGTGGAAGTGCGACTTTTGGCTTGAGTCTGTAAAGTTTCTCGGACATGTAATATCCGAGGAATGAGAGGCAGTAGACCCATCTAAAGTTGAAGCGGTGATGGAATGGGTTGTACCAAAGTCGGTAACCGAGATTAAGAGTTTCCTTGGATTGGCTGGTTATTACAGGAAGTTTATTGAAGGATTCTCGAAGTTAGCTTTGCCACTAACTAAGCTAACTAGGAAAGGAGAAACGTATGTTTGGACAACCAGATGTGAAGAAAACTTCCTAGATTTAAAACGAAGATTGACTTTGACATCAGTGTTGATTCTTCCTTATACAGATCGCGATTTTAATGTTTATTGTGATGATTTGAAACATGGCTTGGGTTGTGTGCTGATGCAAGAAGGAAATGTTGTTGCTTATGCGTCGAGACAGTTAAGACCGCATGAGCAAAATTACCCTACACACGATTTGGAATTAGCCGTTGTGGTGTTTCCTTTTAAGATTTAGAGGCACCATCTCTATGGTGTGAGATTTGAGGTTTTCAGTGATCACAAGAGCTTGAAATATTTGGGGGCTAGGGTTTTTTTTCGGGCAGAACCTGATTAGCAGCTTCCTGCATAACAGGAAGAGCGGGAGGCATAGCTTGTTTTGTTGCCCCAGAATCGGACGCGGTTCGGACTCGGACTCGGACTCGGAATCGGAAGAGGAAGAAGAATCGGACTCGGACTCGGACGACCGAGCTACTACGCCCGGAACTGGCCGAATCCTCCACCAAATCGAAAGTATAGGTAAAGAAATCCGAATTGGAGGATTCGTCCGTGAGGCATCATGTAATTTGCCATGGATAGCCCCCCCTCAGCAGCGAGGAAGAAGGCCCGTAGAGCAAATCCAAACATCCGGCCATGATGAGAGTCACGAAGGAGCCACTCCGAAGTAAGAGTCTAGATAAGGCTTCCTTGCTCAGTGAGCTAGCAAGTCTCCAGACCAGACTATCGAATGTGTTTGACCAGAAAGAGTTGAATATGAGACAAATGAGGTGGATGGAATTCCTCAAGGATTATGATTTTGGCATTCAATATCACCTTGGGAAGGCCAACGTAGTGGCATATGCTTTGATTCGGAAGTCACTATATGTATCCGCTCTAATGATTCGCGAAGAGAAACTAATAGAAGATTTTAGAGATATGAATTTTGCGGTTCGAGTTAATCCTCATAGTATGATAATGGGAATACTCAAGATCCTGAATGAGCTATTCGACTAGATAAAAGAAATGCAGATGGTTGATCGCGAGTTACAAGCTCTAAGGGCCTTGATGGATAATGGAAATGAGAAAGACTTTTCTCGTAGATACTAATGGATTGTTGAGATGTAAGGGAAGGATATGTGTATCTTACGATGTGGAGTTGAAAAGAAGTATATTGGATGAAACCCATAAGAGTAAGATGAGCTTTCACCCCAGAACGACAAAGATGTACCAAGATTTGAAAATGGTGTTCTGGTGGTCAGCAAGTTGTTTGGTTTGCCAGAAAGCCAAAATCAAACATCAAAGGTCGGCAGGTGAACTGCAGTCATTAGAGATTCCCATATGGAAATGGGATATCTCAATGGACTTTGTGTCGAGCTTCCCAAAGACCTAGAAGGGTTTTGAATCCATATGGGTAACAGTGGATTGATTAACCAAGTCTGCACATTTTCTACCTATCAACATGAGATACTCACTAGAACGGCTGTCAGAATTGTATATACGAGAGATAATTAGATTGCATGGTATTCCTATGAGTATCATATCGGATAGAGATCCCTGTTTCACTTCGAACTTTTGAACTAGTTTGCAATCTGCTTTGGGGACTAAGTCGAAGTTGAGCTCCGCCTACCACCCACACACGGACGGTCGGTTAGAAAGGATTATTCAATCGTTGGAGGATCATTTGAGGGTTTGTGTACTGGAACAGCCTAGAGGTTGGGATAATATGTTGCCCTTTATTGAGTTTACCTATAACAACAGCTTCCATTCAAGTATTGGGATGGCACCATATGAGACATTATATGATAGAAAATGTAGGACTCCTATAAGTTGGTTTGAGACTAGAGAACACTTGGTTTGGGACCCGAGGTAGTTCAGGAAACGACCGTGAAAAATAAGAAGATAAGAGAGAATATGAAAATAGCCCAAAGTCGACAAAAGAGTTATCATGATAAGAGGAGAAAACTTCTTGAATTTAAAGAAGGAGATCATGTCTTTATGAGGGTGGTCCCGACTACAGGGATCAGTCGAGTTCTAAAATCTCGTAAGCTTACTCCGAGGTTCATCATACCATATCAGATATTAAAGAGGATTGGTCCTGTGGCTTATCGAATAGCCTTACTTTCGTTACTGTCAAACCTCCACGATGTTTTCCATGTGTCTCAATTGAGGAAGTATATTGGAGATCCATCGCATATCATAGCGCCTGACGAGATTGATTTGAAAGAAAACCTAACTTTTAAAACTATAATAGTGCGGATCCTGGATAGTAGTATAAAGAAGTTGCGAGGGAAGGAGATTCTTTTGGTAAAGGTGTTTTCAAGCCAAATCGACGATGGAGATGCTACTTGGGAAGTGGAACGAGTCATGATGAATGATTACCCTCATTTGTTCGAATCGAGGTATGTTAATTTTCGGGGATGAAAATTCTTATTAGAGGGGGAGGATTGTAACACCCCGATTTTCATTTCTTCAAAGAGATATTTTAACTTGGAATTTAATCTAATTTCTGGGTGATTCTCGCTTAAGCGAGAAGGGCTCGCCCAAGCGAGGGGTTCATAGTTTGGAAACTGAATCATCGAGGGCTTCTCGCCCGAGCGAGACCATGTCGCTTGAGCGAGAGCTCGAAAACCTGAAACCTAAAATAGAAGTCCCATATCAGAATTTGGACACTTTTGGCGAAAAAGAAAAAGAGATAAACGACTCCCCATCTCTAGCACGTGTAGAAGTGAAAGAAAAGCTTGAGAAGAGGTAAACCTCTTGTTTCTAACACTCACCCTTGTTGTGAAACCCCTTATTGTGTACATGGATCTCTTCTCTTAATGTGAAAAATCGCACAACCCTTTCTTTTTGGGTGTGGTTCGTTTCTAGTTGGTTTTCCTTTTTGAAATATGTGGTTTGGGGTTTATTTTCGAAAAGGGTATATATATGGTGTGATTTTTGGGAACTATCGACTCAAAATGGTATAGTTGTGAATGAGGATAGGAGATGAGGTTAGAAATGAGTTTGAGGGTTTATGATATTTCTTGAAAAATTAAATATGCCTTTTTTGGATACTTCAGGCTTCGAGTAGTTAGAGTTTATGAACTGTTGAAAGTATGAACTTATCTTGTTTATGAATGAGATGTGGTTGTATGAGATTATCTATTTGTATGACATGAATAATTATTTGATTATATTTGTTATGTTATGGAAATGAGGAAAGATCCAAAGGTTGGAGGAGACAAGGGAAGATCCAACGTGGTTGAAGGATTAAAACGCTAACTCCTACTCAGGTAAGGGAGAAACACTATTATTAATTGTGTTAATACATGATAGTAGATCATCTTGATATTTATCGATGAATTGATAATGAAGAGTTGTTGAATGAGAATTGGTATAAATCTTGGTTACACTATGTGGTATAGAATATCTTCGCTACCCTATGTGGTATAGCATATCTTGGCTACCCTTTGTGGTATAGCATATATTGGCTACCCTATGTGGTATAACATATCTTGACTTGCCTTATGTGGTATAGTAATCTTGACCCTATGTGGTGTAGTGTAAATCTTGACTCTATGTGGTGTAGTATAAATCTTGACCCTATGTGGTGTAGTGTAAATCTTGACCATATGTGGTGTAGTGTAAATCTTGACCCTAAGTGGTATAGTGTAATTCTTACCCTAAAGTGTGTAGTGTAAAACTTGGCCCGGAAGGGGATATTCTGAATATGGTAAGTTTGGGTGATTATTGAAATAGGACTTGAAGGAATATAATCAATAAGGTATTTGGTAGCGGGAATTGTACTATGCTTGAGGTTGTGATGGTCGAAGTGGTAAGAGTAATACATAAAACTGTATGTCTATTATATATTTATAGGTCTTAATATTTGGTGTAAATTCTATAACGTCAATTATTATGAAGTTTAATGTCTTATTCCATTGTGTTTCTCTTTGTTCTATCCGTGATAATGGTATTGTAGGTGAAGTGGAGAAATAGCACATCGAGGTGGTTAGATAGCCTAGATGTTTTATTGAATACAATCATAACATTTCTAGAATTTTTGGCGTGTAAAACTGATAATGTGATGTTATTTGTCTATGGGGATTTTCTTAATCATGTACCCCTTAACTATCGCGTGATTAAACATTACATTCGTATTAATATGCATTTACCATTTTTCGCAATCATTTAGATCAAATGTATGAAATTCAGAGAAATGATTAAATATATGATAAGAGAAATAGTAGAAATTGGAATTGTATTTCTTGTGATGATTGAGGCATTACATCTATATAGCATGAAAAATTGTTTTACGTGGCGAAAATCCGTAATAATTCTGAGAGAATAAATTGTGTCTTTACAACAAACCTTGTTGTGGACCTTCTATCATCAATGTCTTCTGCAAAGTCCCCTTCAAATATCTCAAAATCCATTTGACTAACTCCCAATGTTGCTTCTCTGGTGTCGACATGTACTTGCATACTTGACTAACTACATGTGCTGAGTCCGGTCTAGTACAAACCATACCATACATCAAGCAACCCACTGCACTGCCATATGGAACCTTTGACATGTACTTCTCTTCTTCATTTGTCTTTGGACATTGATCTAGGGATAGCTTGAAGTGATTTGCCAATAGAGTGTTCACTACTTTAGCATTACTCATATCAAATCTCTCTAAGATCTTTTCAACATAGCTTTGCTGAGAGAGCCATAGTTTTCTTTCATATCACTATGAATCTCCATCCCAAGAATCTTCCTTGCTGCCCCTAACTCTTTCATGTCAAACTCTTTGCCCAACATGACTTTTAGCTCATAGATATCACTCAAATGGTTAGCAGCAATCAACATATAAGTGTCAAACCGAACAATCATACTCACATCACTTGTAACCAAGCTTCAACATATAAGTGTCAAACCGCTTGTACCACTGTTTGGGAGACTACTTCAACCCATATAGAGACTTCTTCAAATTGCAAACCAAGTGACTCTGTCTAGCTGCACTAAACCCTTCTGGTTGTATCATGTAAATTTTCTCCTATAATTCACCATGGAGAAAGGCAGTCTTCACATTCAATTATTCTAAGTTCATATCTCGGCTGGCTAACAATGCAAACACTGCCCTGATAGAAGTGTGTCTCACCACTGGGCAGAAAATCTCATTGTAGTCGATGTTGTGAATACTCTTTTGCTACAAGACGAGCCTTGAAATTTTCCCATTCTTTTTCTGATACTGTTGGCTTCCTCTTGTAAACCCACTTCCACCCAACTACAAGCTTGTCGGGGGGGGGGGCAATGGGACAAGCTCCTAAGTTTGATTCTTGTGTAAAGACTTCATTTCCTCCATCATGGCACCCATCCATTGTTCTTTTTTAGGGTTGTTTATAACATCTTGAGAGCTACATGGATCTCCTGAACTGATATGGAGAGCAACTGAAGCCATATCCTCAAAGCCATATCTCTCTAGAGGTTTGATAGGACGTATATCTCTGTCTCTGGCAAGTAGATACTCTTACACACCTGAACTCTCCGTCTGAGAATCATCATGTTCTTGACATGAACTAGTGCATGGTTCCTTGCCTTTATTCACCTGAATCGTTTCACTGTTCACTGGAATCATATTTGATCTCAAAAACTCTTCATTAGGCTTGTGCACCTCTATCATAACCGACTCTCTTAGTATGAAATCTTTATCAAACATTGCATATCTGCTCAACACCACTTTTTTGGAAATTGGATCCCATAACTTGAACCCCTTCACACCTTTGGTATACCCAATGAAGATATACTTTTTTGACTTGGGATCAAGTTTAGATCGTTCATCACTAGGTACATGTTCATCAGCATGACAACCAAATATACGTAACATATTCTAATTGACTGAGTTACCTGAGCATACTTCTTCTACAACTTTACCATCCAATGAAGCCCATGGTGTCTATTGATCACATAACATGCCATACTAAGTGTCTCTGCCCAAAATTCTTTGGAAAGTCCAGCATTCAGTCTCATACATATGGCCCTCTCTGTAAGAGTTCTATTCATCCTCTCTACAACATCATTCTGTTGAGGAGTCTTCTTCACTGAAAAGTGTCTCTCAATGCCATTTTCCTCACAAAACTTCTGAAACTTGAGTCCTTGTATTTCATACCATTCTCTAACCTCAGGTATTTGATTTTTCTATTTGTCTGGTTCTCTACCTCTCCGTTCCAAACCTTGAACTTGGTAAAGGCTTCTGACTTATGCTTCAAAAAATATACACAGGCCATGTGAGAAAAGTCATCAACGAAGGTAACAAAATACCTAGAACCTTCTAGGGATGGTTCCTGAGTGGGTCCCACACATCAGTGTGGACATAGTCTAGAATGCCCCGAGTCCTGTGTTGGCCAGCTTTGAAACTAAATCGTGTATGTTTCCCAAGCACACAATACTTGCACAAATCTAGCTTGTATTTACTGACTCCCCACAACAGTCCTCTTTTGCATAGTTCTATCATGTCATGCACACTAATATGACCCAAACGCATGTGCCATAATTTTGTAGCATCATGGTCTGAATCTACTCAAATCTCTTTAGCCACTCCAGCAACTCCACATACAATTGTTCTCCCTAACAGCTTGTAGGTGTTCCCAGCAATCTTCTTACACTTCGTCATAGTCATAATACCTTTGCATACTCGAATAATATCACTGTCTCCATTAGCTCTATAGCTAAATCCTTTTGGCCTGCAATGTCCCCAAAGAAATCAAATTATTCTTCAAATCTGGTATGTGCCTAACCTCATATAACGTCTTCACTACATCATTATCCATCACAATTTTGATTTGTCTCATGTCAATAATTCCACATGCTTTATTATTTCTAAGATACACGAAACCAAAATTGCATGCCCTGTATGTGGTGAACCATTCTCTGTTTGACGTCATGCGGTGGGATCAATCAGTTTCAAGTATCTAGTCATCTGCACTATGATTTGATGATACATATAGTAGATCACCTTCACTGTTGTAACCAGAGTCATCTTTTTGTGCAACATTTGCATATGTAAATACTCTATCTTTCCCCACCAACTTGCTAGGACTCCATTCATTGGGACAATCCTTTTGTAATGCCCTGTTTGTTTGCACTTAAAGCACTCTACTGGTGTTCTGCCCCTGAAATTTGTTCTTTTCCTTTTGGCAGGACCTCCTCTGCCTTGTCTATTCCCATGTGTTTGGCTCCCTTTCACATACAGACCATCACCCTGATACCCTTCTCCTACATTCTGTATTCTTTGAGTGTGGGACAGAAGTGCAGATGTGATCTCATCCATTTTGATTGAGTTTTTTTTATACGTCAATGTTGTCACCAAGTGTTCATAGGAATTTGGCAAAGAACATAGTAATATTATTGCTTTGTTCTTATCATCAACCTTCACATCAAGTTTCTGCAGGTCATTAATCACTTGATTAAAAGTGTTGAGATGTTATTGCAAATCATTACCCTCTTGCATCTTCAGGTCATAAAGTCTCTGTTTCAAATACAGCTTATTTGTTAGAGACTTGGACATGAACCACTTCTTTAATGTCTCTCATACATTTGTTGGTGACGTCAAATCCATAACATGATACATCACCTCATCTGATAGACAGAGTCGTATGGTTCCCGCAGTCTTTTCCTTCAACTCTTCTCAATTCAGTTGGTCCATACCATCTGGTTTATTCTCACACAACGCCTTTGATAGACCTTGTTGAGCCAAAACATCCTTAACCTCCTTTGCCACAATCCAAATTTATCAGTTCCATCGAACTTCCCCACCTCAAATTTGACACTTGGGTTAAGAGTCATCTGATACCAATTGTTGGGAACAAGCGATCAATCAAATAATAAAATAGAAACGAAGTGAATAACACAAGGAATTTGATAATGAGGTTCGACCAATTGTGCGTACGTCCCTAGGAGCGTTGAGAGGCTACCATTATATATTAGAGAATAAGGATTTGTGTTTCACTATTTTTCTCATTGTTATATTATGTTTACATAACATAAATATATATAGTCCTCTACCCCAAACATTTACATCAGCTCAAACCCATAACTTGTATTGTTATTATGATGAGAAGAAGTCTGATTCATTGAATATGAGCCATTGTACAAAAGATTACATTATTTGTCCTCGTATAAAATTTAGATTTTTAGGGTTGTCTTTTATTTATTTATCGTAAACTTAAGATTACATTCCTAATGTCATATATGATTATAAACCATCGTAATTATGAATAATAAACTATAATTGCATGATTATCTTAAGGTTTATTGTAAAAAAATGCTGACATTAGTTCCTTAGTGAATTTAGGAATAATATCTTCCATCTTGAACTCCTCCTAAACAAAAATTCGTCATGTCGAAGAATTAATGATCAACTTTAAAGTTAGGTTTTAAGTAGGGATCCTACCCTATTCTGCAAAGTGTGACTAATATAATGTCCATTCATCATGGATACTAGGCCCATCAGGCTTTACGCAATAATCCATCACTATTTGGCACACTCGCCATTAGATTTGTGCATAAACTCAACAAATAATAAACAACAAACATGTGGTTCTCAAATTCTAAGATGGATTACATAATCAAATGAGTGTAATAGAAATATCAAACTATTTTGTCAATCTAAATATTTATACAAAGTTACTATATTATATATCATTTGTTTTTATTATTTTCTGAAGGGCCAATGATAACTAAATATGAATGATTGATGATGTAATGATAATATATAAAATTCAAACATTGTGACAACATATATATTTTCTCTTTAATAAAACAAAGAGTAAATTACACTCATATCACATGAGTTCTAATGAAATTACACAAATCACTCATCCATTTTTTACACCTACAAATAATCCCATAATTTATATACATACATTATACTGACCACCTCTATATGAGAAATAAGTGTGATCTTTTAAATAAAAAATGTGATAAATGTAATTAAGTAAAACAAAATATGGTATATTGTGGAAACAAGTTCAAATAGTATATGAGTCAATACATTTTTATTATTTTTTGATTGTTACAATATAGTATAAGAGTGATTTAAATAATATCTCCTTGTAGAATTATTGGTGCATTTTGTAATGAACCAAAATAATGAAAATATATTGACTCGTATACTATTTAGACTTGTCTCCATAATATATGATATTTTGTTTAACTTAATTACAATTATCATCCTTATTTGTTTAAAAGGTCACACTAATTTCTCATGCATAGGTAGTCAATGTAATGTGTGTATATAAATTAGAGATTTTTTGTAGGTGTAAAAAATAGAAGGGTAGTTTATTAATTTCACTAAAATTCATGGGGTATCAGTATAATTTATTCTAAGACAAAATAGGCTAATCATTAGAATCCTAAACAAAGAAAGTGCCAACAACTTTGTCTTTGGATTGTTTGAATGTGATGTTGAGGGCAAGGTGCTTCGTTGAGCATGAGGTAAATTTTGTGGTTGGTTGTAGGTTAAGATTATGGCTGAGTTTGGAGTCGGGGTTAAGGTCGTGTTTTGAGATGACTTGGACCAGTAAGATAGGGGCTAGGGTTTACACTGAGACTACGATCAAGGCTTTGTTGGGGTTGAGTTTTTTAAAATGATTGAGGTTAACTTGATTAGGGTGAGAAAGAGTTGGATTGACAATACTTGATTAAAAAATTGACCCAGGTCGAAAAAATAAGACAATCTAAATTGGATTAGTTTTAGCTTATTCTTACTCTTAAACATAATTTGATGTAATTCATTTTGAATAAATTAAAGACCATCTTGTTAGGTTATCATATGACCACATTAAATCTAATTCCAATAAAAAAAGGTCACATATTCACAAAGTTAAATCATATTTAATCAATTTTACAATCATGTTTTTAACATATTTTAAAACCTGATAAACTAAAATTAATGACTAAGGAAATAATGAAAAATGTTTGGATAAAAAACATGTTTTTATCCACAAATTTCCCACATCAAACTTGTCTTTATCATATAAAATCACAAACCATAATAAAAAGTCTTTATCACAAACTACTTCATGCACGACACATTTTCATCCTCCCCTACCAAACTTGATAAGTGAGTTTGGTCTCTTTCAACAAAGTTTTCTCATGTACATAATAGTAGAAATCAACTCATTCAAAGAACCCCAATTATATACCTTAACCCTATTTTTGTTATTTTCTTGTCTTAGGTATATTTTGTCTTTTGAATGAGTAATTATTGTAGTTTGATGTGCTACAATTACCTCAATGTTATACATAGAGACATAGTATCAACTTATAACCTTCTATGATACTTATGATGGAGCTTTGCCTAACCATTTCCCTTGTTGTTACCCTATAAATGCATTATCCTTATTTAAATATATCTATTAAACATTTTATATTGGATTTTCCATTTTTATTTATGCATGAATCAATTTAATAAAAGTAAATAAATAGTAATAAGTGTTATGCAATCATATCAGTCAAAAATGGCAAAAAATGGTCATATAAGTCGTTTTCAATTGAATCGTACCGGTCATACCGACATTTTCAAGTGAACTATATCAGTCATACTAATTGAACTATACTAGACATACAGAATGATTTTTATTTAAATTTAGTTTTTAATAAAAATAAAAAAAATATTATTTTTTTATTAAATTTTTCAATATTAATATTAATATTAGATATATATATATATCTGACTTTACTGATATAAAATTTAATTAGTAAATCATTCGTTAAATGGAATATCAACCAGTTTAATGTAGGGTATTAATAAGAGTAGTATAAGCTTCACCATTTTTTCACAAAAGAAAGTAAGAAAATAAAATAAAGTAAAAAGCCAAGGTTCACAGTATCACCAAACGAAGCAACGTTGTGGCTCAAGGATTGCTCACAAACGCAAAGAGAGAGAAGGGGAGAATCAAATACGAAGGTTCCTGAAGCTATCCCTTTCTTTTCTCTCTCTAATCGTAACCCCTTGTAACTTATATTCTTCTATGAATTCCACTTTCAATGTTTTTAATCAATTAACCCAATTTCAAATTGAAACCCTTTTTGCAACAATGGCTTCAAACGTTTCACCTTAGGGTTTTCCCTCTAAATATATATCATGAACAATGACTTCAAACCTTTTTATTTTTATTTTTTATACTTATTTTATGTATCTGCGTGTGTTTTGTAGAATAGGGTTTGAAGTAAGGGAAGCAAAATTACATTTTTCTGTTCAATAGTGGAAGAACAATGTCGGTGACGGCGGGTGTCAGTGATACGGTAATAGCTATAAGGGATAAGCTCAGGGGTAAAATTGGCCAAACAAAAGTTCAGCGGTATTGGCCCGGCAAAGTTCCTGAGTGGGCTGATGATGAGACTGAAGATGTCGCTGCCGATATTAGACCTAACAAGGAAGCTGCCTTGGAGCAAGCGTTTCCTCGTCATGAGGAAAATGTGGCTATGGTTAGAGGTGATGATCGTAGGCTGCGGCGTTTGCTTGACAGCCGGATTGACAATCGCGAGGAAGTCAGGGCTGATCATAGGCGCATTCGGCAGGCTGAGATAGTTTCCACAATGGAAGAGGAGGCCAGGAGGCAGGAAGGATTGGACTTAGAAGAAGAAGATGTGGATGCTATGACTGAAAAGAGGTTGAAACTTAGAGAGAAGGCGCTTCAGAGACAGCGGGAGGAACTGCTTCCCCAAGAAGAGGAGGAGGAGGAGGAGGAAGAAGAGGAGGAAGAGGAGTCTGAGTATGAGACTGACTCCGAGGAGGAATATACGGGAGTAGCGATGGTGAAGCCTGTGTTTGTTCCCAAGTCAGAGAGAGATACCATTGCTGAGCGTGAGCGTCTTGAAGCTGAAGAGCTGGCTCTTGAGGAAGCAACAAAAAGGAGATTGGAGGAAAGGAAAATTGAGACGAGGCAGATTGTTGTTGAGGAGATCCGGAAGGATGTTGAAATCCAGAAGAATCTGGAATTGGAGGCAAACATTGCCGATGTGGATACTGATGATGAACTCAATGAGGCCGAGGAATATGAGGCTTGGAAAGTGAGAGAGATTGGTAGGATCAAGAGGGATAGGGAGGAACGAGAGGCAATGTTGAAGGAAAAAGAAGAGATTGAGAAGGTGAGGAACATGACAGAGGAAGAAAGGAGAGAGTGGGAAAGGAGGAATCCGAAACCTACTCCACCACCAAAGCAGAAATGGAGATTTATGCAGAAATATTATCACAAGGGTGCTTTCTTCCAGGATGATCCCGATGACCATGCTGCCACTGTTGGAAGTGATAATATCTTCGCACGTGATTTCTCTTCCCCGACTGGGGAAGATAAAATGGACAAGACAATATTGCCTAAGGTTATGCAAGTCAAGCACTTTGGTCGTAGTGGAAGAACTAAGTGGACCCATCTTGTCAATGAGGACACCACTGATTGGAACAACCCGTATGTTCACTTTCCTTATATTCTATATCTTTTAAAGATTAGTGTTGCATTCCCTGTTCAATTGGTCGTATTGCTTCTCTGTTCACAATTTACACATTTACTTCTGAAGTTCATCTTCTCTGACCCTGATCCAGAATGGTCAAAATAACTTTCACATTCCTGTTATATATTGAGTGGCTCAAGTCAATATTGAAATGTTCATTTATCAATTATTCTTCTCTTATGATCTTTTATTAGAAATTATGATGCATATTAGATTATAAGTCATGAGTCTGTAGAAAAGTGAGATTATGAAGGCCAACTTTGTTTATTAAGGAATTTGATTATGTGTGTGATGTTGAGATAAAGAGAGAGTTGATTGGAAAAAAACTAGTTAAAAGGCATAACTTTTTTGAGTTAGCGAAATTATGTCTTCTCACATTTTATTTTCTTTTTCATTTGAAAAAATTATAGCCCTGATATGTAGTAAACAACCTATCGTAGTATATGTATTGGTTTATACTTCTTTGGTGAATTTATAGAATAAAAAAGATTTTTAAGTATGGTCTGTTGGAACTTGTGTAGTTTGATGCCATTAGTGTGGACCTTAGGATGTGAAATTGAAAAACTCACAAGTCCCACATTGGAAGTTTTTGTAAAAACCTCACAAGTTCCACATTGAAAGATTTTGAAAAAATCTCACAAGTCCTACATTGGAGGATGCAAGAGTAGTGACAAAATCTCATTCTATAAATAGAGGCCTCCTCCTTCATTATTTTTTGCACCTGAAGCTTGTACGCTTATACAAGCTTCTTTCTTTCTCCCTCCATAAATTCTGCCGACGCAATTCTGGCCTCCTTTCTCTCCATTTCTTTCCGTGGCACTAGAGTTGGAATAGGAATCCAATATTGTGGGAAATTCGGAATACTGACACTGGTAGTCAGTTGTTAGAATAGAATTGGCATGGGAAGCCAATATTGTGGGTATTTGGAATTGGCACTGGAAGCCATATTTTTGGGTGTATTCGAGAGCGATTCTTACAGTGCAATAAGATATCGTATAACAGAGAGCTGGGCTGTTTTATCCTGGGGACGGCGTGGTTGATAGTCTGCTTGCACCTAGAGGCAGTACCACGAAACGTCTTAAAGAGAGCGACCTGGTCGTGACTCAGCCAGTAAAGATTATCTCGTGTCATTGTTGCGAACTACCGATACAACAATTTTAAGACGTTTCTACTGCAATGGCACTCGTAGATAATATTACTGGTCCGAACAGCTTCGACCTAAGCAAACCATTCAGGTTTGACGGGACTAACTTCAAACACTGGCAAACCAAGATGAAATTTTTCCTAACGGTTAAAAAGGTTGCCCATGTTTTGAAGGATGATGTCCCAATGGTCCCTGAAGAAGCTGAGAAAGAGGAAAAGGAAAAACTAGCTATTGATATCGCTCTGTGGAATGAAAATGACTACTTATATAAGCATTTCATTCTTGGTGGGTTGTCTGATGATCTATATGATTATTACATCCCATATAAATCTGCCAAATTAGTTTGGCAAGCACTCAAAAAGAAATATGATACTGAGGAAGCTGGGACTAAGAAATATGCTGTTAGCCGCTACCTCAAGTATCAGATGACTGATGATAAATCAGTAGAATCTCAATCCCACGAGATTCAGAAAATTGCTCATGAAATCATCACTGAGGGTATGCCCTTAGATGATCAATTTCAGGTAGCTGTCATTATTGACAAACTGCCACCTAACTGGAAGGACTTTAAAAACGTCCTAAGACATAAGACCAAAGAATTTTCTTTGGAATCTCTGATCACTCGTCTTCGCATTGAGGAAGAGGCTCGTAAGCAAGATCAGAATGAAGAAGTGTTGGCTTTATCAAGCAATAGCACTAGAAAGAAATTCTCAGGTGCAGTTCTGAAGCCTTCGGGCAGCAACTTTAAGAATCAGAACCGCAATGGGAATAAGGCTAAGTTCACCGGCCGCAACAAGAATTGGAACCCTAAAAAGGTCCAATATGCTAAACCACCCACTAACCACCCACTAAGAATGACTCTGGGAACCTATTTATCTGCTTCAAGTGTGGGAAGCCAGGTCATATGGCACGAAAGTGCAGGAACCAACCAGTGGATCATCCTCCACAAGCTAACATGGTTGAGGATCCACTAGTGGCCGTGTTAACTGAGGTCACAATGATTGGAGGAAGTGATGAGTGGTGGGTAGATACTGGTGCATCCCGTCATGTCTGCTATGATCGTGTTATGTTCAAAACATACACGAATGCTGATAACAAGAAAGTGCTGTTGGGAGACTCTTACACCACTATTGTTGCTGGAACTGGTGATGTGGAGCTGAAGTTTACATCTGGGAGGACTCTGATTCTCAAAGGTGTGATGCATACTCCAGAGATGAAGAATAATTTAGTTCCAGGTATTCTTCTTAATAAAACTGGTTTCACCTAGACTATAGTAGCAGACTTGTATACTCTTACTAAGAATATGTTATTTGTAGGGAATGAGGACGCCACTGATGATATGCTTAAATTAAATGTTGATTTTCCATGAATAAAATTTCTAATTGCATTTACATGTTGTGTGCTTTTAATATTTGGCATTCTAGACTTTGTCATATTAATAAACGTGCAATTACAAATTTGAGTAATTTAGAATTAATTCCCAAGTTATCTAAAAATGATTTTGAAAATTGTGAATCATGTAGTCAAGCTAAAATAACTAAAAAATCACATAAATAAGTAGTGCGAGAATCTGAGCCTTTAGATTTGATACACTCTGATATATGTGAATTAGATGGAACGTTAACTAGAAATGGTAAACGATATTTTATAACTTTTATAGATGACTGCTTTGATTTCACTTATGTTTATCTTATGAAAAATAAAACTGATGCACGTGATATGTTTAAAGTCTATGTAACTGAAATTGAAAATCAATTCAATAAGAAAATAAAGAAACTCAGGAGCGATAGAGGCACTGAGTATGATTCTAGCATGTTTAATGATTTTTATAAATTAAAAGGCATTATTCATGAAACAACTGCATCATATTCATCTGAAATGAATGGTAAAGCTGAAAGAAAGAATAGAACATTAACTGAATTAGTAATAGTTATCATGTTAAGTTCTGGTGCTGCCACCCTCTTGGTGGGGTGAAATCTTATTAACTGTTTGTTATGTGCTAAATAGAGTCCCCAAGAATAAGAAATTTTTTCCCCATATGAACTCTTTAAGAATGGACAACCTAATTTGTCTTATTTCAGAACTTGGGGTTGTCTGGCTTATGTCCGGATACCAGACCCCAAGAGAGTTAAACTCGCTAGTAGAGCCTATGAATGTGTATTCATTGGGTATGCTATAAACAGCAAGGCGTACAGGTTTTATGACCTTAACGTTAAAGTAATCATTGAGTCAAATGATGCTGACTTTGATGAAAAGAAATTCCCTTTTAAATTGAGGAATAGTGGGGGCACATCATCTAGTCACACACCTGTGATTAGAGATAGTGATGATGGGTTAGAAGTAGAACCTAGAAGAAGTAAGAGAACAAGAACTGCTAGAGAGTATGGACCTGATTATATGGTCTATACATTGGAAGATGATCCATCAACTATCCAAGAAGCTTTGACTTCTTTGGATGCTGATTTATGGCAAGAAGCCATAAATGATGAGATGGATTCTCTAGAGTCTAACAAGACTTGGCATTTGACTGACTTGCCACCTGGTTGCAAACCGATTGGTTGTAAGTAGGTTTTGAAAAAGAAACTGAAACCTGATGGCACAATGGATAAATACAAGGCTCGCCTTGTAGCCAAAAGTTTCAGACAAAGAGAGAATGTAGATTTCTTCGATACATTTTTATCTGTTACTAGAATAACATTCATTATAGTACTAATATCGCTCGCTGCGATATATGATTTAGTAGTACATCAAATGGATGTTAAAACCGCTTTTTTAAATGGTGATTTGGAAGAAGAAATCTACATGGAACAACCAGAAAGTTTTGTAATCCATGGGCAAGAAAATAAAGTCTGCAAGTTAGATAAGTCATTGTATGGTCTTAAACAAGCACCTAAACAGTGGCATGAAAAGTTTGATAACTTAATCATATCGAATGGGTTTAAGGTGAATGAAAGTGATAAATGCATTTATTACAAATCAGAAAATGGCATTTACACTATCATATGTTTTTATGTAGACGACCTACTCATATTTGGTTCCAACATTCATGTTGTGAATAATGTGAAATCAATGTTGTGTAACAACTTTGATATGAAAGACCTTGGAGAGGCAAATGTAATCCTTGGTATAAAGATTACTAGGTCAAAAGAAGGAATTTCTCTGGATCAATCACATTATGTAGAAAAGATCCTAAAGAAATATAAATATTTTGACTGTAAACCTGCTAGCACACCATATGACCCAAGTGTAAAACTTTTTAAGAACACTGATGAAGGTGTAAGACAAACAGAGTATGTTAGCATCATTGGCAGCCTTCGGTATGCCACTAATTGCACTACACCCGACATTGCCTATGTTGTTGGACTATTGTGCAGGTTTACTAGTAGACCTAGTATGGAGCATTAGCATGCTATTGAAAGGGTAATGAGATACCTTAAGAAAACTATAAACCTTGGTTTACGTTACCAAAGGTTTCCAGCTGTCTTAGAAGGATACAGCGATGCTGATTGGAACACTCTATCAGATGATTCCAAAGCAACCAATGGCTATATATTTAGCATAGCTGGTGGAGTTGTTTCTTGGAAATCAAAGAAACAGACTATTTTGACTCAATCCACTATGGAAGCTGAGATGATAGCACTAGAAACAGCTAGTGAAGAAGCAAGCTGGCTTAGAAGCTTGCTAGCTGAGATTCCCCTATGGGAAAGACCGATACCAGCTGTGTTGATCCATTGTGATAGTACCGCGGCTATTGCAAAGATTGAGAACCGTTTTTATAACGGTAAGAAACGACAAATACGTCGTAGCACAGCACTATTAGAGAGTTTCTCTCTACAGGAGCTGTTAGAGTGGATCACGTACGCACTGAGAATAACTTAGCAGATCCTTTGACGAAACGACTAGCTAGAGAGAAAGTCCATAATACCTCTAAGCTTATGGGACTATTGCCTTTAGAACGAAGATCACTCACGATGGTAACCCGACCTAACTGACTGGAGATCCCAAGAAGTAGGTTCAATGGGTAATAACAAGTTGTGAAGTGATATGAGAATGAACATGCTATGAAATTATGAGAAGCATTATTCTTGCAGTATATGTAAGGATGAGTTAAACTCTTAATGAGATCTATACTCCAATTGGAGTGGAGTACGTAGACTACAGGAGTACTCTTGATAGACTCACCTATGTGAATGTGAAAGTGGGGACCGCTTTCTATAAAATTTAAGAGGCATAAATTTCTAGAGCGTTCACTAAACTGGGATAGACGTGCATGGCCTTTAACGCACGGGCTTTATTGAATACACATTTGAAAAGGTTGTGTGTGGTTTGATGCCGGAGATAGAGTTCAAGACTACGAGTAACTCTAGTAAAATCTGAATCTTACTCACTATGCAAAGGTTCAAGTCGAAAGACACCTTTGTTTATGCACAATCTTAATGAGACCACAGAAATTCCCGGAAATCGTTTTTTAATTTCAAGTGGGGGATTGTTGGAACTTGCTTAGTTTGATGCCATTAGTGTGGACCTTAGGATGTGAAATTGAAAAACTCACAAGTCCCACATTGGAAGTTTTTGTAAAAACCTCACAAGTCCCACATTGAAAGATTTTGAAAAAATCTCACAAGTCCTACATTGGAGGATGCAAGAGTAGTGACAAAATCTCACTCTATAATCCAATTGGAGTGGAGTACCTAGACTACAGGAGTACTATTGATAGACTCACCTATGTGAATGTGAAAGTGGGGGCCGCTTTTTATAAAATTTAAGAGGCATAAATTTCTAGAGCGTTCACTAAACTGGGATAGACGTGCATGGCCTTTAACGCACGGGCTTTATTGAATACACCTTTGAAAAGGTTGTGTGTGGTTTGATGCCGGAGATAGAGTTCAAGACTACGAGTAACTCTAGTAAAATCTGAATCTTACTCACTATGCAAAGGTTCAAGTCGAAAGACACCTTTGTTTATGCACAATCTTAATGAGACCACAGAAATCCCCGGAAATCGTTTTTTAATTTCAAGTGGGGGATTGTTGGAACTTGCGTAGTTTGATGCCATTAGTGTGGACCTTAGGATGTGAAATTGAAAAACTCACAAGTCCCACATTGGAAGTTTTTGTAAAAACCTCACAAGTCCCACATTGAAAGATTTTGAAAAAATCTCACAAGTCCTACATTGGAGGATGCAAGAGTAGTGACAAAATCTCACTCTATACTCCAATTGGAGTGGAGTACCTAGACTACAGGAGTACTCTTGATAGACTCACCTATGTGAATGTGAAAGTGGGGGCCGCTTTCTATAAAATTTAAGAGGCATAAATTTCTAGAGCGTTCACTAAACTGGGATAGACGTGCATGGCCTTTAACGCACGGGCTTTATTGAATACACCTTTGAAAAGGTTGTGTGTGGTTTGATGCCGGAGATAGAGTTCAAGACTACGAGTAACTCTAGTAAAATCTGAATCTTACTCACTATGCAAAGGTTCAAGTCGAAAGACACCTTTGTTTATGCACAATCTTAATGAGACCACAGAAATTCCCGGAAATCGTTTTTTAATTTCAAGTGGGGGATTGTTGGAACTTGCGTAGTTTGATGCCATTAGTGTGGACCTTATGATGTGAAATTGAAAAACTCACAAGTCCCACATTGGAAGTTTTTGTAAAAACCTCACAAGTCCCACATTGAAAGATTTTGAAAAAATCTCACAAGTCCTACATTGGAGGATGCAAGAGTAGTGACAAAATCTCATTCTATAAATAGAGGCCTCCTCCTTCATTATTTTTTGCACCTGAAGCTTGTACGCTTATACAAGCTTCTTTCTTTCTCCCTCCATAAATTCTGCCGACGCAATTCCGGCCTCCTTTCTCTCCCTTTCTTTCCGTGGCACTAGAGTTGGAACAGGAATCCAATATTGTGGGAAATTCGGAATACTGACACTGGTAGTCAGTTGTTGGAATAGAATTGGCATGGGAAGCCAATATTGTGGGTATTTGGAATTGGCACTGGAAGCCATATTTTTGGGTGTATTCGAGAGCGATTCTTACAGTGCAATAAGATATCGTATAACAGAGAGCTGGACTGTTTTATCCTGGGGACGGCGTGGTTGATAGTCTGCTTGCACCTAGAGGCAGTACCACGAAACGTCTTAAAGAGAGCGACCTGGTCGTGACTCAGCCAGTAAAGATTATCTCGTGTCATTGTTGCGGACTACCGATACAACAATGACTTATAGATTCTTAATGTGTTCCTACTGTTTTATGCTTCTCTAGTAAATATATTTTTAAACAAAATTCATAGTGCATGCTTGGTTTAAATATGGTCAATTGAGATTACTTGATAGAGTTGCATACTTATTACATATGAGTGCTGGTTTATTTTCATTGTCCGTTTTGGTTTCATTTTTTTCATTGTCCATTTTGGTTTCATTTTTTTCATCATTTGCTTGCTTGCAATATGTGAAGTTAATAGAGTCTTAAATTTCAGTTGAAAGTTATGATTCTACATTAATATTATAAAGGTTTATGCTCCTGAAGTCTTAATACCATATGAAATGATAGTTTTATCATCTACAGAACTCTGAACACTGTTGTGTCACATGGATACATTTGGTGTAACTTGTGAAACTGATTCAGCCCCCATTTTGATTCCATAACAACAAAATCAGTCCACACATTTTTTCCCAGTGTTTTACTTTTATCATGCATTCTCATTCTAGGTTTATA
Source organism: Lupinus albus (assembly GCA_009771035.1). Taxonomy (NCBI): domain Eukaryota; kingdom Viridiplantae; phylum Streptophyta; class Magnoliopsida; order Fabales; family Fabaceae; genus Lupinus; species Lupinus albus. Next base: position 7,421,506 of record CM020010.1, read on the forward strand.
GGTTGGATACACTTACATGGTTCCATCATTTAGCCTATGTTTTGCTATCGGGTTCGCCATACCATATTCCTTATAAAATGATTCTTGTAATAATAATGTAAAAAGTAATGAACCACATAGAACCATGTATCGTGTACCAGAACTAGTACTGCGAACCATGTAATTATTCTTGAAGTCATTTCAATACTTGTTGATAATTGATAATCACCTTTGAAATGACTGTTTTAGCATGATTAGGTAGTTTTTGCTCCATTGTGACGTATATCACTACGTGTAATTTTAAATTCATTTTTTAAGATGCTAAATAGGGCTTTTAAGGTTTAAGGTGTTCATGATGCCAAGTACTTTTCTTGTGTCTTACATATATATCTGCTACCAAGAATTTGAGACTAGTTAATGCATGGACGATAGATTCGAGATAATGCTCTAATATTGTGCTCTAATGCTCTTGTTAATGTTGGTTAATGCAGGTGGACTTACAATGATCCGCTTCGCGCAAAGTATAATGACAAAATGGCAGCAATGAATGCACCTATAGCGAAACCAAAAGGAAGCAAAAAATTGAAGGATTGGGAGACTCGTTGAAAATTGCAAAATCATGTATGAAGATTTTGTCCTTTCAATTATTATTAGACTTATCAATGCAGAAATACAAGCCTAGATACATCTTATGAATGCTTTTTGCTGTCTGAAACAGAAAGTAAGAAGTTCATCATGGGTTAAGCTTGTATGCTTTTGGATCATTGAAGACAGTTCATGCAGATTGTGATTGGAATTTATGATTATTTAGCTTGATATCTATCCTTAGTTAATAAATTATAGCTGATTAGGAGTTTCCCTAACTTAATATCTTAAACCACTTATGGCTTCTGTTGTTTTCTCATCATTCTGAGCATAGTTCCAGCATCACTTGGATTTTATGTAGTTTGCCTATAATATATGCTTCAGGGACCAAAATGTTTTTAACATAAGATCATTTTTATCTGTTAACATCTGGGAGTGACACACTGACACTACCGCTTTGTTTGATTTCTTAAAGTTTGTTTGTGGGTTGGTTTTTGGAAGGTAGTGAAGGGAAGAGAAATAGTTTACAGCCTTAAATTGCACTTATAAAATGATTTCGAAGTTTCCATTTACCCTTTATTCCCCTCTAAGATTCAATTTGCAAATAGATTCTAAAAAAAAGTGGGATATGATATCATAACAAAAATTGTATTTTAAACTAATCTAACTACCAGATAGCTCTTATTTGTTTTGTTTTGTTGTTTACTAAGTGGTTTATAATTTTTTCCATTATATTGTTTTAGATGAGAAAAAGATACATGTCACATTGTCATTGTATCTTCTATGATTCATTTTTAATTGTTATTTATTCTTAAATAAAATTAATACAAATGAATGATGAATCGTGTGTTAATTATATATAAATTTCTACAGTATTAGTGTATGGATATTACACTAAAAAAAAAAAGTTGTCCACATCACTAAAAATATTCAAGTTGAGCCAAACACACAGAAAATGGAGGTATTGATGCTGATTTGTGGGTGTATTTTATGCTTATCAAATAGCAGATGATGCCAAAAATGTAGTGTTATATATTAGTTATAGACGTAAAATTATTTTATGATTTAGTCTAGTGTGGTGTATTTTCCTGCTTGTCATGGTGCACCCTAGTTTATATTACAAATAAAATTAAGTCCAATAATTTCATACTCTTTTTATTAATTTAGTATTTAAAAATAATTTATTTAATTATACAATGCAAACAAAATAGATGATCTTAAAGTTGTTTTTCAACAACTCATTAAAAAATGATTTTATTATCAATTATTATATCATTGAAATAAATCAAGTTTTGTTGCTAATAAACAATATTTATCTATCTTTCCCTTCCTTTCCCATAATAAATAATTTGTTATGTCAGTTAGTATAACAAATTGTTTGAAAACTTGAAATGATATTTAATCAATAATAAAAATAAATATGTAAATTACAAAACAACAATCAGAGTGGCGCAGCGGAAGCGTGGTCCCCTAACACACAGGTCCCAGGATCGAAACCTGGCTCTGATATTTCAGAGATGGCTTCCAATGTTCTAAATTTTTGATTACTCACCGTTTTGTCCAAGTTACTTTTTTTATTCCTTAGAGCACTTGTTGAAATATAACACTTGAGTCTTGACATCATATCAACCTTAAAGTATTGGGTACATTTTTGGCCATATTGCCCCACCTACATTCCAGCTTTTATTAGTCAATGAACCTTAAAACACATTTTATTATTGGCTCTATTGGAATTCACTAAAGAGATAGTTTTACATTATTGATTTAATGTGTTAATTAGGTGTAGTTCCAAACATTTTCTTCCTCTGATTATCTAGGCATAAACTATATAGACATAAACTATCTGAAAATTGAAATTAGGTAAGCACTCCTATTTAACATCAAGACAGATAAAGCCTTCAATACTAGTTGGCTTTCACATGAGCTAGAGAAATGGGAGTATGGTAAAATAATTATAATTAACTTCAATTCAGTAATAACAAGCAATGGAAACATTTCAGAAAATATATTCGTATATTTAACCTAATAGTGTAGACAAATTGATTTGTGAAGATATATCTATGGCTATGCACTGAAAGTCTAAAAGCAAAGCAATTTTATTTAATCTCAGGGGCTCATGTTTGCACGTAGACACGTAGTACCCAACAAAATTTTGTATATACTTAGTTTATGTTTATTTCTAGGCACAAAGGTTCAGAATTGTTTTATGCTTTGGGACATTGATTTTATTCACGATTGTTGAACTATTCCATGACATACATTTGTAGCTGCCATGAGTGGCCATTATTTTGTGTGCCTAATTTAATATCTTGTTTCTAAAAAGTAAAAGCTCTGATAATACACTCTAAACCGAATATCAGAGGCCCAATATATGACCTATAACTGGTTAGATTAGACCTCACTATACTAGATACGTCACACAACAACGCTTATTTTGGCTTTATGATAGTATGTTCATCCGTTGTTTGTTTGACCTCAATAGTATATGGTATACATTAACTGCGCTTCTTCGGGTGCTGTTGTATATCATATATACAACAGCATATACAACAGCGCAACCTACTACATGCGATGTTATATAACTGCCAAATATAACAGCGCAGACTACAAATAACACTGTCTTACGATAAATATATAACAGCGGAACTTAAAAAGTTGAGCTGTAAAAAACAATAGTTTACAACAACAGATGTTATAAGTAGCATTGTTGTATTGATGGTATACCACAACGCACTTCGTAAGTAAGTAGTGGCGTTGTCATATAGGTTACGTATGACAACGCATGGTATATAACGCACTGTCTTATAGGTTACGTATGACAGGGCATTGTATACGACGAGTTGTCTTATAGAATACGTATGACAGCGCATCGTATATAAAACGCTATCTTTTATGTTACGTATGATAGCGCTTATTTAAGCAGTCACTGTTTATGCAATGCTATATTTATGCAACACTCACATTAACAACGCCTTATTACCACATGTTGTTTTATGTTTAAAAAACAACAGCGCTTAGGGATAGCAATAAAAGCCGAACACGCGGGTTACCTCCCGAACCCAACCATAATTTAAGGGGGAAAATCCGATGTAATTGGGTTCGATTTCGGGTTTTACCCGAGTTTAAATTTCGGGTTCGGGGTTCAAATTTCGGGTTCAGGTTTGATATTGTTAATACCCTACCCCGAACCCGATTAATATATGTAAAATTATAAAATTACACAAAAATACATATATAAAACATATAAATATGTAAAATTCACACACATATAAAAGTTATATATATATATAAGCTACATATATAAAAAATATATGTTTCGTTCTGATTTTTTCGGGTTCGGGTTACCAGAAATCTGGCGGGTTCGGAGATGATATCATTGTTCCCAACCCCGCTTAATTCGGGTTCGGGTTTTGGATTTTAGGTTTGGGGTTGGGTAAACACAAATCTGATCCCGACCCGCCCCGTTGCCATTCCTAACAGCGCTTGATATATTTCCTCTTAGCATGCGCTGCTGATTATTCTCAACAGCAAACTATATATCCACAACACACTCTCAACTAGCAGACTCTCAACACATATGTCTTTTTAAATGCAAACCAATAAGGCCTTTTAAAGATGGTTTATTAGTTTATTTAAAGGCAAACCAATTAGCATTTTTAAATGTCTTAGATTATAAAAGTATTTGAAATATGATAACAGGTTAGGCTTTTAAGCAGGTCAGACATAATCCTGGAAAAAACTTAAACACACAAATGAATCAGACTTAAGCTACAATATTTTAAGCAAGTCATGCTTGTATATAAGTCAAGGTGTGCCTTGTTGCCACCCTTAAGTACACACAAGGTTGTTGGGAACAAGCGAACAATCAAATATTAAAAGAATATATAGAGAAAAGAAAATAACACAAGAACTTTGAGTACAAGGTCGACTAATTTGTGTGTACGTCCTCATGAGTGAGTGGTTATCGCTATGTACTAGAGAAAAATGATTTGTGTTTTCTATGTAGTCGCAGTTTTTATCTCGTTAGGTTTACATAACATAAACATATAGCTCTTTACTTCAATCCTTTTTAAATTAGTTGAAAAAAGGTCTATAATATTATCAGTCTCCATCTTCTATAATTGGGTTGAGGACACTTCATAGTCTAGCATTAGTGAATGTTCAGCAAGCTCAGACAATGTCTGAACTTGACTATGGTAATCGACTTAGTTAACATATCAACTACATGTTCCGAAGTGAGAATCTTCTACAATAGTATGTGCCCCATGCTACCAACTATTTCTTCCTGAAAAATCTCACATTAGTATATTAGATCATAGCATGATACATTTGATTCTTTTCTAAAAGATAACACTTTAGTTGCTACAATGCAACATAGTTCCATCTTGCTCAATGTCTAGTTCATTTATCAGCCTTATAAGGCATATGACTTCCTTAGATGCTTCGCCGACTGTTATGTACTCCACTTTATTTGTGGACATAGCAACAAAAGATTGAACTGAGAATCTCCATATAATTGGTCTTCCTGCAATAGTGAAGACAAACCTTGTTGTGGATCTTCTATCATCCAATTCTCACGCATAGTCTTAATTAACATAACTAACAATAGATGAATTACTCTATTGGTTGCCAAACATTATATCGGGACATTGTCTCTTTCAAATATGTGAAAGTGCACTTGACTGCTTTCCAATATTGTTTTCGTAGTTTTAACATGTACTTGTGCATTTTACTAATTTTGTTACCAAGTTTGTCTAGTGAAAACCAAAGCATGTATCAAGCAACCCGCTGCACTAGTATATGCCTCTTTGACATGTATTTTTTTTACTTTTATGTGTCTTTAGAATTTGATCTAGGGATAACTTGAAATAATTTGCCAATAGAGTCCTTACTACTTTAGTGTTTCTCATATTAAAGCCCTCTAACATCTTATCAACACAATTTTGCTGGAAGCGCCATAGCTTTCTAACTCCTATGTTCCTATAAATCTTCATCCCAAGAATCTTCTTAGCAACTCCTAAATCTTTCATGTAAAACTCATTGTCCAACATGCCTTTCAGCTCATTGATGTCACTCAAATGATTAGCAACAATCAATATATCATCCGCATAAAGTACGAGGAAATTAAAAGAGTCATTATCAAGACTTCTGAAAAATGACAAAAGTCATAGTCACAATGCTTGTAACCTAACTTCAACTTGCAAACCCGATGACTTTGTCCAACTACACTTAATTTATCATGGCGTGTCATGTAACTTTTTTTCTATGATTCCATATCACATCGAGAAAGACAGTCTTCACATCCATATGTTGTAAGTGCATATTCCAATTAGCTATCAGGGCAAGCAATCTCCTTATAGAAGTGTGTTTCACCACTAAGGAGAAAATCTCCTTGTAGTCGATCCCCTTTTGCTATAAGACGAGCCTTGAATGTTTCCTCTTCCTTTTATGATAGAGTTAGCTTCCTATTGTACACTTGTCTAAGGGTAATAGGACAAACTCCCAAGATTGGTCTTGTTTAAAGACTTCATCTCCTTCATCATGACACACACTTATTGTTCTTTCTCCTTGCTATTTATAACCTCTTGAAAGCTACATGGATGTCATGAAGAATTGTGGAGAGAAACAGAAGTCAAATCTCTTTGGAGGATTAATAGGATGTCTATCCCTGTCTTTGATAAGTAGGTACTCATATGCACATGGTAATATATACCTAGGATAAACAATCTAAGCAGTTAAGCTAGCACTGTCGTACTAGCTCTAATAACACTTGTTGGGGTAACCACAAAAAGAAAAAAACACACTTAGAGGGGAGTGAATAGGTGTTGCGGTCCACTATAACCGCTTTTTCCGATTCAACGCTAAGAAAAAAATGCATTGATTTAAGATTATCAGAGTGGTTAATCGATTAACACTAGAAAATATTAATCGATTAATAACAGACTTAATCGATTAATTTGTACCAGAAAACTTCTAAACAATTCAGTTTCTTGAAACGCAAGTTATGCAAAGCTCAATTCTTTAGAGATCCAAATTGCTTACAAAGACTACTTAATAATATGTCCATAAAAATACTTAAGCACAACAATCAACAATCAAGTAAAGATATGTAAAATTAACAAGAAAATGACTGAAATTAGAGTGTTAAGGGAAAGAAAAATGCAATAAGGAAATTTTATTGTGGTTCGTTTGCGGGTCCACTTGCAAACTACCTTGAGGCCTCTCCTTCTGATCTTAGGAGATTTTTCTTCACTATTTGAACAATGTTATACAAACAATCTTCCATATACACACAAGACTCATTTCTTGGATCTAGAGCCTCTAAGATGGTTTGACCTCACACACCCGCTTCTAATGGATAATCTACAACACTTCTAATGGTATAGTCACAATCACTTCTCACTTTCAAACAAGATCCTTGTTTATGAAGAAAACCGATCACCTAACTGCAACTAGGATTTTTAACACTTCTCTATACGTAGAGACAGATCCCTTCTTGGAAAAATACAAAAAATACAAACTGCAAACCAAAAGAGCAAGATTCTCACAAAGCCTTAGTCCTAGTGAGCAACTGTAAAAAGGTTTGTAAAACAAAAATTTTCCAATGCACTCTTATGCAATATCTAACAATTAAAAACTTTTCCTTTCTCTAAAGTGTAACGACCCGATTTTCATAACTCGAAAATTCTCTTTTAAAATCCTTATTCGTGAAAGTGCAATGATTACTTTTGAAAGACATTACTCGAACAGTTTGGAAACTTGAGTGAATATGTTTATAAATTTACAAGGCGGAAATATTCCAAACACCTTTCATTTCAAAAGCATGTCATTACACTTCCGTTCAAATACATCCCTTATACAATTACCCTTTCTCAAAAGTACCTTAAATACAAACATTAGATCCACTTCATTATACACTTACAAGAAAGTTGTTTATACATGAATTCACTTTAACATGTTCTTCATATTACAAATATTTATCATATAACATATCAATTACATATTATCCACTACTCTATCATGTACTCTTCTCCGCAAGCGTCCAATGCGCTACCTCCACAACCTGAACCAAAATATACAACACATGCAAGGAAAGACAGAGGGAGTAAGAACTGTAAGGACCCAAATTTTACCCTTGAAAATTTTTCTCATTTTAATTCAATTCCATGCAATCACTCATAACTCACATTACCAATTTAATATCCTCACTTCAAAATCTTATTTCCCTCCTCACACTCAGTCCATGAATCAATAACGACATACATAATCATTTTACTTAGAAATCCTCATGAATCATTCTTTGAACTAATCTTTTAATCTATTATATTATCATACAATTAATATTGCAGAAAAAACATAATTCATTCATATCATTCTCTATGAGTACTAAGACCTCAAAGGTTCTCATCCTCCAAAATAACATTACGCATGATTACAAATATCCAATTAATGGTTAGCCATGATTACAATCATTTAAATCCGCAAGTAGTCATTTAGAATACGAAAACATAAATAGTGAATCCCAAGTCTAAAGCTCCTAAAGCTCCCGACCTAGCATACTTCACTCATCTATTTACCTGCAATGCGATTATCAATGACAAAAGTACAAAACACACAAAGGAGTAAGTCATTAATTCAATAAACGTCATTATAAGATAATCCACATTATAAAAAGGGTTAGTAAACCACTTTTGAAATTCATTTTTGTTTTGTTGCATAACTTGAGTCAAAGTCGCTACACCCATTGGGGTTAGCTAAAAGTAGATTCTCATTTTTCTTAAAACAAATCGCGCTTATATACTCAAGCCAGAGTTTTGCTTATATACTCAAGCCAGAGTTTTTGCTTATATACTCAAGCCAGAGTTTTTGCTTATATACTCGAGCCAGAGTTTTTGCTTATATAGTCAAGCCAGAGTTTTTGCTTATATACTCAAGCCAGAGTCGCTAACCATTCATGGTCGGCTAAAAATAAGTTTTGCTTATATACTCAAGCCAGAGTTTTTTGCTTATATACTCAAGCTAGAGTTTTTGCTTATATACTCAAGCCATAGTTTTTGCTTATATACTCAAGCCAGAGTTTTACTTATATACTCAAGCCAGAGTTTTGCTTATATACTCAAGCCAGAGTCGCTAACCATTCATGGTCGGCTAAAAATATATTTTCTTTTCATCGAATTCACCTTCAACCATTTCCCGTAAATCCACGCCATCTTTAGTATAAACACACCCATATATGTTTATACTAAATTCGTGATTCACAATATAATTATTGCATGGCCAGAAAAAACACACATTTTCCATCTTCCGTAAATCTACGCCTACTTTAGTATAAACACACCCATATATGTTCATACTAAATGCGTAATTTACAACTCAATCATTTCATAACCAGAAAATACCCACATTTTCCTTTTCCGTAAATCTACGCCTTCTTTAATATAAACACACCCATATATGTTTATACTAAATGCGTAATTTACAACTTAGTCTTCGCATAACCAGAAAATACACATTTTCTATTTCAAATGCAAAATTAAAGACTTATCCTTACCTCAGTGAGTATTGGGGTTCGGTTTGTGAGTAACTTTACCAGTTTCTTCCACGATCTCCTTCAACCTTAGGATCTCTTCCTCATCCCCACCAATAACAACAATGTCAGTCATTTATTCAAAATAACACATAAACAACTCGTATTTTATCATCAACATACAAGGGATCCACATATTTTTAAGATTTCCAAAACTACTTCAATACAAGTTTCCAAACATCTAAACATACATGTTTATCTCATATATCAACCTCTAGGCACAAACTTATCATCCACATCTAACATTTCATCTATTTCTCTTTTACTCATATTCTCATTTTGGGGGCTTTGGGGTTTTCATGAATAACCCACAGAACCTTTCCATTTATCAAATACCAACTCTAAACCAAGAGTTTACAAGAGAAAAACAACATAAAACGAACCATAACTCTAAAGGATGAGTTTCCATGGTTTCTCATATTTTGAAAATAGATCCAACATACCCAAAACAAGTTAGAGATGAAGAAGAAGAGTTAGGAACAAGAGGTTTACCTCTTCTCAAGCTCTAAGATGAGTCCTAAGGCTCCTTGCTCTTGAAAAGCTCTTTTCTCTCTCTTCTCTTCAAAGTTCTAACCCTATTATGTGTTTGGGGTTTCTATTTTAAAGATGAGTCGTCGGGTTCTCGCTCAAGCGAGCCCATTCTCGCACAGGCGAGAAAATCCCACCTTTTTAAAAATTTCAGATATGGCGCTCTCGCTCAAGCGAGGGATTCTCGCTCAAGCGAGAATCTCACAGTCTCAAAATGCCATTTCTCGCCCTGGCGAGAATCCTCCAGTATAGTCCAGGATTTCACTCTCCCAGGTGAGCCTCCCTCGCCCAGGCGAGAATCTCTCGCTCAAGCGAGAATCCTAGGACTGATACTATAATTTTTAAAGACTCAAAATTAGGGTGTTACATAAAGAAATCAAAAAACTTTTTCCAGACGTTTTTCTACAAAAAATTGTAGCTCAGAGAATCCTAGTATGGTATGAAAATTTTCAATCTCAACATAGAGCAAATGGGTAGAAAAATAGATTTTATAACCAATTGTTTTCAATAGACATTAGTCTATTAACCCATTGCTTAATCGATTAACGAGTTTCACAAATAACATACGTCTATTGAACTTAATCGATTAAAATGCTTCTTAATCGATTAATCACACAAAGAATTTCAAGTTGTTAGCTATTGGAACTCCACTTAGCTTAATCGATTAAACTCATACTTGATCGATTAACGACATCAAGAATTTCAAGATGGTAGCTAGTGGAACTCCTATTAATCGATTAAACTCATATTTAATCAATTACCAGGTTTTCACAACTACTTAATTGATTAGTGCACAAATTAATCAATTAACGGTTAAGAAAAAAAGTTTCTTTGATGCAACGTAAATCTCTTATATGATGTATCTTTATGCAATGCATGATTTTGAAATCAGTATCATTTTAATGCAACATAATCACATATGAATGGATGATATGACTCATTTTAGATAAAACCATTTTTAAGCTTTTGTGAGAATTTAATCCTAAAGTTTACCTCACCTAGACTCAAGAAACAATCATCTTAAGACTTCTAAAAGAATAGAAAAAATGTTTCGTAAGTCTAAGACAATCTTGAGCCTTGGTATGTTGTAGACTTGCCTTTAACTTCAATCTTTTCCTTAGCACTTTTGTCTTCATCGAAACCAAATAAGAGTTTATCTCCTTTACAACCACATACTTTGACTCCTCTTGCAATTTCATCAAAATGCTCTTGACTTTTGTATTTCTTCACCTAAATTGTTCCATTACACACTGGAATCACATTTGGTTACAAAGTCTCTCCATCAAACACTGCATATATGCTTAACTATTTCAACATGGCATCTTCATCAAACACTGCATATATGCTTAACATCATATTTATGGAAACTTGATCACAAAATTTGAACATTTTCACACATTTGATATATCTTATGAAGATACACCTCTTGGATTTGGGATCCAGTTTAGACTGTTCATCATTATGTACATGTACATAATAAAAACAACCAAATATGTGGAAAATATTGTAATTAACCGAGTTACCTATCCATATTTTCTCTCCAAATTTTCCATCCCAATGAAGCACATGGTAATCTATTGATGTCATAGTATAGCATACTAAATGTATCTTCTTAAAAACCATTAGAAGTTCAACATCCAGTATGATACAATTGGCCTTCTCTATAATAGTCTTCTTCATCCTCTGTATAACATCATTATGTTGAAGACTCTTCTTCACTGAAAAGTGTATTTTAGACGCATCAAAATGGGTGGGTCCAGTCGGGGATGACCCGTCAATGCCCGAAAATCTATAGGGGTTGAATATCATATTAAGTACTTCTTAGTGAATTCATGATTTTTAGCTTGGACTAGTCGGACTATATTAAACCTAGGCTCGAGCCGAGTTTACCCGGGCGGGTTCTGTTAGGTATCAGTGATTACAATACACCTAGAAGGGGGGGGGGGTTGAATAGGTGTAGCGGTTAGAATGTCCGCTTTTCGAAAAACAACACTTAATGCTGAAAAACACCTTGATTAATCGATTAACAGAACAGGGTAATCGATTAACACTTTCAACACAGTCCACTTAATCGATTAACAGACTGAAGTAATCGATTAACACACCACACTTAATCGATTAAACCGAGACAGTAAGCAAACGCAAGTACAGTTTCTTGCTCGACAATTAATTGATAATGAAACGATTATACCAGGCTTACAGAATATTATCAGAGTACAAGTAATACAGTATAGACACAAATTATCAATTAAATCTACTTGACAAAATAATCGATCAAATGCAATAAAGAGATAGAGATAGAAAAAGTCCTGCAACAAGAATTTTATCCTGGTTCGTTTGCTTGTCCACCGCAAACTACATCCAGGCCTCCCGGCTGATTTGGGAGATTTTTCTTCACTATAATTGAATGAATGTTAATTACATACACACTATCCAATTACAACAATTAGACACTTACAAGATAAAAAGAAACCTATTCTATGGTTTGACTCCCTTCCTACCGACAAAGAAAACCTTTCTTTCGGCGTAGCCCCAGCCAAGAACCTTGTTCTTTACTTATCCCTAAGTCTAACACTCAGTGAAGACACACTCAATCTCTTGGTGATATGACACCTTGAGATTCCCACAATTACAACACTTTTTCAAACAAAACAATACAGAGTAAATTTAAGCTATAACAAGACTTATATCTAACAAGATAAGGCTTTACTCTAATCACCTAATACAAGCTCATGCAGTATGAAAGATGTATTAGTGAAAAACAGAATGCATAATGTGTAAACATCTAATCAAGAATCATGTAAAAATGCAAGAACATGTGACAAGAAAAGATGAGAAATGTATCATGAAAAGCACTCAATCCTAAAGCATAGAATTCTCTCTTTTCTAAGCTCACAAATGCATTTACAACTAGATGCAACAATTAACACGAAAATATGCTCTAACTCTCTAAAAAATTTAACATGCAACTTATGAGATCAATTCTGAAAATGCAGTTTATAAAGAATTGAAATAAAAGCCCAGTTAATCGATTAACGACAGCTTTAATCGATTAAGCTTCACAAAAATGTTAGATTAATCTATTGACATTTGTTGTAATCGATTACACTGTGCAAACAGTTAGATTAATCGATTAAGCCAAGTGGTAATCGATTAACAGCACTGTTTCATGTGTAAAAACTTCAAATATGTTATGCACTTAAATTCATACATGTTTAATACTTAGATTATGCCTAGAATGCACATGTACATGTATTTATATGATGCATGAACATATTATGAATGACATATCTCAAGATGAAAAAGATTTAAAAGATTTATGCAATTGAGATATGTATTAGGTGACTTAAGCCTTGGACTCAACCTAAACTAATCTAGTCTAAGCAAGATACCAATCGGAAGGCTTAAGCATGTTGATTTGTTGATGATCTTCAAGCTCATGTTATTACAAGTTGTCCTCATCAAAACCAAGTCATATAAGGAGAGCTTTCCAAAGTGTTCCTCTTGACATGCACACTTTCAATCTCCCCCTTTTTGATGATGACAAACTCCACATCAAATGTAAATAGCTTGAAGATTGTGTTGGCAAGGTTGATATGTTGCGCAAATATCGGAAGCTGTTATTACGATCAACCTGCACAATCAGAAAACAACAAAACAACCTTTCTCCCCCTTTTGACATTATCAAAAAGATAACCCAGGTCAAAGAAGAGGCAGAGATATGAGTAATGCATAAAACACAGTTAATGAGTTAATATTGGGATATAACAATTAACCTGTTTTACATTAAAGAGGATTAAACAAGTGCGCAAGTTTATACAACAGAAATAGCCAAACAAGTGAAGTGAACGGCATACGAGATGAACCATATCAAGGCAGAAAATCTCATACGATCAAGAACCATACACATAAGCATAGTAGGCTATTCGACATAATTATAAAAATAGCATAAAGAGTAACAATGTTTAGCAACCAGATAAACCAGAAAATGTCAATTAACAACATAAAAGAGGCACGCAACAGAAATACTAGAATCCATAACAGTTGTAAGATGTGATTCTTTAGGAGATGACTGAAATCTAGCACACATGCATATACTAAACATGATATCAGGCCTACTTGCAGTTAAGTAAAGTAAAGACCCAATAATTCCTCGATACTTTGTTACCTCTATAGTTTTTCCTTTTTCGTCCTTATCTAGATAGCAAGCAGATGCCATAGGAGTGGAAGCTTCCTTACAATTGTTCATCTCAAATTTCTTGAGCAGTTCTTTGCAATATTTTGTCTGATGGATAAAAATACCACTTTCTAGTTGCTTTATCTGAAGTCCTAGAAAGAACGTAAGTTCTCCCATCATAGACATTTCGAACTCCCCCTGCATCATCTCAGAAAAATCCTTACACAAAATATCATTAGTAGATCCAAAAATTATGTCATCTACATATATTTGCACAAGTAATACAGAGTTTTCTGATTTACGAATAAAAAGCGTTGTGTCAACCAAGCCTCTTTCGAACCCTTTTTCTAAAAGAAAGGTACTAAGTCTATCATACCAAGCTCTAGGAGCTTGTTTGAGACCATAGAGTGCCTTTTTAAGTTTATAAACATGGTTCGGATATTTAAAATTTTCAAAACCAGGCGGTTGGTTAACATAAACTTCTTCTTGAATATAGCCATTCAAGAAGGCGCTTTTTACGTCCATCTGAAATAATTTGAAATTCATAATTGATGCAAAGGAAAGTAGCATCCTGATGGCCTCTAATCTGGCTACAGGGGCATAGGTTTCGTCATAATCGATACCTTCCTCCTGGTTGTAGCCTTGGGCCACCAAGCGTGCTTTATTTCGAATGATCAAGCCTGATTCATCAAGCTTGTTTCTGAAGACCCATCGAGTACCAATCACAGGATGATCTTTAGGTTTAGGGACCAAGTCCCAAACATTATTACGTTCGAACTGGTTTAGCTCTTCTTGCATAGCTATACCCCAGTGCACATCCTCAATGGCCTCATCAATGGTCTTAGGCTCAATTTGAGATACAAAAGCTACAAAGTTACAGAAGTTTCGTAAGGAACTACGGGTTACCACTCCCGTAGATATGTCACCTATTACTTTATCGATCGGGTGAGCTTTCTTGGTTTTCCACACAATTGGCATATCTGAATGCTCCTGAGATTTGTTTTGACGTCCTTCATCGGTTGCTTCTACATTATCCATGTTCTTTGAGTATGCTTCTTCCAAAGCACCTGCAACATCATCAGAAACAACCTTTCTCTTCTCTTTTGGAGAAGATTCATCAAACTGTACATGGATAGACTCTTCAACTTGCATAGAATACTTATTAAAAATTCTGAACGCTTTGCTATGAATCGAATATCCCAAAAATATTCCCTCATCGGCTTTTGAATCAAATTTTCCTAAAGCCCGCTTTCCATTATTTAATATAAAACATTTGCAACCGAAAGCGTGAAGATGGGATATGTTTGGTTTACGGCCTTTTAATAGTTCATAAGGAGTTTTATTCAAATTAGGCCTTAACAATACTCGATTTATAACATAGCATGCAGTATGAACTGCATCTGCCCAGAAATATTTGGGGGTATTACTTTCATTAAGCATGGTTCTCGCTAATTCTTCTAGCACACGATTTTTCCTTTCAACAACTCCATTTTGTTGTGGAGTGCGAGGAGCAGAGAACTGATGCATAATGCCGTGCTTATCACAGAATTTGTCGAACTGAAAGTTCTCAAATTCTCCCCCGTGATCACTTCGTATATATACTATTTTCAGGTTAAGTTGGTTTTGGATTTGCTTGGCAAGATTTTTAAAAGAGTTGAAAGCGTCGCTTTTAGCAGATAAAAATAATGTCCATGTAAAACGAGAGAAATCATCAACAATAACTAAAGCATAGTAGCTACCACCAAAACTCATGATTTGTGATGGTCCAAACAAGTCCATATGGAGTAACTCCAAAGGTCTTGAAGTGGATATCACATTTTTGTTTTTAAAAGAGTTTTTGGTTTGTTTACACTTTTGACAAGTGTCACAAATCTCTTTAGTTTTGAAATTTAGTTTTGGTAGCCCTTCAACTAGTTGGTTTGATGACAATTTATCTAGATGTTTTATATGGATGTGTGCAACGCGTCTGTGCCAGAGCCAGATGTCATCTTCTTTAGAAATGAAACATTTTGAAAATAATGTGGTGACATCTTCCAAGTTAACCATGTAAATATTATTTATACGATGACCAACAAATTTAACATTATTAGATAAAATGTCACGAATGATGCAACAGTCAGAATCAAAAGATACTCGATTACCTTTGTCACAGAGTTGACTTATACTTAGAAGATTATGTTCTAGTCCTTCAACATACAGAACATTTTCAATTTGAGTATGAGATGAGTTACCAACTGTTCCGGTGCCAAGTATCTTTCCCTTATTGTTGTCTCCGTACGTGACGTATCCTTTTCCTTTAAGTGATAGATCCAGGAAATTTGATCTGTCACCTGTTATATGTCTCGAACATCCACTGTCTAAGTACCATTTTTGTTCTTGTGTTCGAAGACATACCTGCAAAATAGATCACCTGCTTTTCTCAGGTACCCAAATTATGTTGGGTCCTTTTCTGTTAGTGATTAGGGAATTATCTCCCTTCTTTATCCATACATAAGCCCCGCTAGGTATACCATATTTTCTAATGTAACAAGAGTAAGAGGTATGACCATACGTATTACAATAAAAGCAAGTAGGAGAACGCCTACGATTTTTATCCTTAGTATTAACTACAGGTTTTCTATATGGTCTCTTGTTTTTAGCAGAGCGAGTATAACCTAGACCAGTACGATCACCAACATTTCTTGTTTGACTGAGCAGAGTGTCTAATTGCTGTTTACTGTTTGTGAGACGTTCGAGTTTTTCTTTTAGTTTAAGATTGTCTTCTTGCAAAATCTCGCAAGTCTCACATACAGGCTTTTGACATAAATTATCAGCAGAGCAGTCACATGTGTTACAAGAATAGATGAGATCTAAAGTTTCATTTTCTAATTTTAATTCATCTAATTCTTTTTGTAATTGGCTTAGTTTCTTTTCATTTCTAAGGATTTCCCTTTTCTGATCAACATTTACTCTAGCCAATTTCTTTAATTCCTCATGTAACTCAACATAAGCATTATATAAAACTTCATAAGAGGGTAAGTCATCCGAAGTGGATGAGGTGTCGGAATATACCTCATCATTATCCTCGTGTGAGTCTGAGTTGCCATTGTTGTCAGATCTGACCATCAGACACAGCTTCGCTGACTCCTCCTCACTAGAAGTGCTTGATGTTGTTTCCTCCTCAGGTACATCCCATACAATGTAAGCTTTCTTGGATTTGAATTCCCTGGGAGTGCTCTTCTCTGAATCAACCTTTTTCAGATAGGTAGGACATTGAAATCTCATATGTCCGGCTTTTCCACACTCATGGCAAGTGAAGCAATCTTTGTTGTTCTTGCCTTTGTTGGTTGACTCTTTCGCTTCTTTCTTCTGAAACTTCTTGAATCCTCCTTTTCTTTTGATGAATTTGCTAAATTTGCGAACAAGGAGATTCATAGTTTCATCATCTAGATCGGAGTCAGATTCATCATCATCTTTATCTTCTTTTGATTTGGAGGTCGTGGCCTTTAATGTGATGTTTTTCTTTTTCCGATCTGAATCTTCGTGCATAGTCAAGCGCCCCAATTCCATTTCGTGCTCTTGAAGTTTTCCAAATAAAGTAGCTAGAGGCATAGAGTCCAAATCTTTGGATTCAACAATTGCAGTTACTTTTGGTTGCCATTTCCTGTCAAGACAACGCAAAACTTTATTAGTTAGTTCACCTCTGGCAAAAGATTTATCTAGAGCAACTAAATGATTAACAATATGAGTAAATCGCTTTTGCATATCACAGATTGATTCACTAGGTAACATGCGAAATAACTCATACTCATGGGTAAGCGCATTTAATCTAGCGCGCTTGACTTCGCTAGTGCCTTCATGAGTCACTTGTAAAGTGTCCCACATTTCTTTTGCATTTTGGCACTGCGATACTCTAAAGAACTCATCATAGGATAGGGCCGATGTGATGATATTTTTGGCGCGTAGATTATGCTGCACCTTTTTGCGCTCATCATCGGTCCATAGACTTTTAGGCTTGTCTTTAGGTTCATTGTCCACAAGATGTTGTGGAACGAAAGGGCCGTTGACTACGGATTCCCAAATATCCGAGTCTATGGCTTCAATAAAAATTTGCATGCGGACTTTCCAGTAGGCATACCCTTCACCACTGAATATAGGTGGTCGATTAATGGATGAACCATCACCACCAAATGGGTTTGACGAACCCATTCGTTTTTCCCTAAGGATCACGAATACGCGGTTGAGCTAGCACTTCGCACTAGCTCTGATACCACTTGTTAGGTATCAATGATTACAATACACCTAGAAGGGGGGGGGGGGGGGGGTTGAATAGGTGTAGCGGTTAGAATGTCCGCTTTTCGAAAAACAACACTTAATGCTGAAAAACACCTTGATTAATCGATTAACAGAACAGGGTAATCGATTAACACTTTCAACACAGTCCACTTAATCGATTAACAGACTGAAGTAATCGATTAACACACCACACTTAATCGATTAAACCGAGACAGTAAGCAAACGCAAGTACAGTTTCTTGCTCGACAATTAATTGATAATGAAACGATTATACCAGGCTTACAGAATATTATCAGAGTACAAGTAATACAGTATAGACACAAATTATCAATTAAATCTACTTGACAAAATAATCGATCAAATGCAATAAAGAGATAGAGATAGAAAAAGTCCTGCAACAAGAATTTTTCCTGGTTCGTTTGCTTGTCCACCGCAAACTACATCCAGGCCTCCCGGCTGATTTGGGAGATTTTTCTTCACTATAATTGAATGAATGTTAATTACATACACACTATCCAATTACAACAATTAGACACTTACAAGATAAAAAGAAACCTATTCTATGGTTTGACTCCCTTCCTACCGACAAAGAAAACCTTTCTTTCGGTGTAGCCCCAGCCAAGAACCTTGTTCTTTACTTATCCCTAAGTCTAACACTTAGTGAAGACACACTCAATCTCTTGGTGATATGACACCTTGAGATTCCCACAATTACAACACTTTTTCAAACAAAACAATACAGAGTAAATTTAAGCTATAACAAGACTTATATCTAACAAGATAAGGCTTTACTCTAATCACCTAATACAAGCTCATGCAGTATGAAAGATGTATTAGTGAAAAACAGAATGCATAATGTGTAAACATCTAATCAAGAATCATGTAAAAATGCAAGAACATGTGACAAGAAAAGATGAGAAATGTATCATGAAAAGCACTAAATCCTAAAGCATAGAATTCTCTCTTTTCTAAGCTCACAAATGCATTTACAACTAGATGCAACAATTAACACGAAAATATGCTCTAACTCTCTAAAAAATTTAACATGCAACTTATGAGATCAATTCTGAAAATGCAGTTTATAAAGAATTGAAATAAAAGCCCAGTTAATCGATTAACGACAGCTTTAATCGATTAAGCTTCACAAAAATGTTAGATTAATCTATTGACATTTGTTGTAATCGATTACACTGTGCAAACAGTTAGATTAATCGATTAAGCCAAGTGGTAATCGATTAACAGCACTGTTTCATGTGTAAAAACTTCAAATATGTTATGCACTTAAATTCATACATGTTTAATACTTAGATTATGCCTAGAATGCACATGTACATGTATTTATATGATGCATGAACATATTATGAATGACATATCTCAAGATGAAAAAGATTTAAAAGATTTATGCAATTGAGATATGTATTAGGTGACTTAAGCCTTGGACTCAACCTAAACTAATCTAGTCTAAGCAAGATACCAATCGGAAGGCTTAAGCATGTTGATTTGTTGATGATCTTCAAGCTCATGTTATTACAAGTTGTCCTCATCAAAACCAAGTCATATAAGGAGAGCTTTCCAAAGTGTTCCTCTTGACATGCACACTTTCAGGTTCGGGTACCCGTTTTTCCTTATTTTTAAATATTACTTAGGACCTTTGGCTTGGTAATAAGTTTTATGTAAAAATTATTTTACAAAATAAATTATAATAAAAAATAGATAATAAATATTGAGTTATGAACTTTGAATAAAAAATAGAGGAATGTTTATAACATAAATATTTATAAATTATAATAATGTTATCAAGTTAAACATTATATTATTGTTCCTATTTTGCATAATATCCTTTTATGCACAATAACAAAATAGTGTATGAAATCAAATGAGAAGACATAAAACCATATAGATTCCACTTTTCCTTTCTCAATTGTATATTTAATTAGATTTAACTTCTACAACAAAAATATAATAAAGAAATTAACTTTTACAACGAAACTGAAAGACAACATAATTGTTTACCATAGAGAACTTCATACAATCAAATTTAACAAAATAGTTCACAATGAAAGTGTTGATAAAGAGCATACAAAATATCTTCATACATAAAGTAAAGAATAATGGTAATATATTATGATGATGATTATACTTTGACAAATAGAATTTATTCTGAATTTGAGTCTATACTATCATTACTATAAACCAAAGTAATATTTTTTATCGTATCCGTCTATATATTGAATTGTAATTACAAATTATATTGTGTTAGGGAGTGAGGGTCCAATAGAAATGAGAGATTTAATAAATGAGTTATGTTAAAAATCATATATGTGAACTTGACATCATGTCTTGACTCAAACACAAGGCATTAGATCTATAAGTTTGATTGCATTGGGCATAACAAGTGTGTTAAAAAGTTATACATTAATATCAAATGATATATATATATATATATATATATATATATTATATTAAATAGATTAAATATGTTAAAATTTAAATAAAAATAATTTTTAGTATTATGCGGGCCGACCTGACACAACCCGCAAACGCTTAGGGCGGGTTTTCACTATAATTTGATATATATAAATTATATCCTAGTTTTTTAGCCCGATCCAGTTTAGCCTGAAAACCCGTCCGGGTTGTGAAGAAGATTTTGCTCCTGACCTTGACACGGTTTTGATGAAGACACCAACATCACATAAAGAAGAAAAGGAAGAATGCTTATGAAGACAACGAAGATAAAACTTCAAGATGTGTAGAGTCTAAGTCCATAGGTACTTATATCCTTATACTCTAACAATTTTCAAAAAATATTATGTAACAGGTTACTAGTTCTAAGTAACAGGTTACTGTGACTTAGTAGCAAGTTACTGGAACTACATATCAAATTACATAAGTGAGAAACGAGTTACCCAACAAAAACTGAACAGGGTAATCGATTACTCTCTTTTGGTAATCGATTATTGGATATCAGAGTATCCGATTACCTAGTGTGGTAATTGATTACTCATTTGAACATAATGTTTAGGTACTCGATTACCTCTATATTGTAATCGATTATTGAGAGTTGTTACACCAAGAGTAACTGGTTACTTAATATGATAATTGATTACTCAGTTGGACAAAATGTTTGGGTAATCCTTTACCTCTATAATATAATCGATTACTGAGAGTTGTTACACTAGTTTTTTAGATTAAAACTGAACATCTTCATCCCAAACGAAATGGTTTCATTCCAATCGAATCCTACCATTTCCTAAATGTGTTATGACTGATTGGAAAACCTATTTAAAGGCATTGTTACTCATTATTCAAAAGACAACTCATACACAACTCACATACACAATTTGAATTTTCTGAAATACTTTTTCTGCACTTTCTTGCAACTTGCTCTTACTTTCATATTTATTTTCTGAAGTTGTTGTAAGTGTGTGTTTCAAAGTTTTCAAACCTTCTGAGCTATATAACTAAGTGTATAAAAGAGTTATTTGATTGCAAGAGATCATATGTTTCATATCTTGTATAGGCAATCCTTGCCATTGTTAAAGTTTTTCTTCAACCATTTTGTATAATACTTTCTATCATAAGGGTGTGATTAGAAAGGGGATAGAGTCACCTGGAAATGTTGTTTTCCAAGAGAATGACATAGGTATTGGAGAGTGAGTAAGGTAAAAGGAAGTCTCGATGTGAGAAATTTTGTAATTACTACTATTGATATCTAGTGAAGAAATCTCTTGTGCTGCAAGAGTACTGGATGTAACCTTCGGTGGACAAGAAGGTGAACCAATATAAAATTTATGATTACTCTCTTCTCCCTTATCTCCTTGAATTTATTTGATATTTTTCTGCATAAATTTTCCGTTGCTACTAACTCTTTCAATTGCAGAAAAATCTATCATATTTTTAAGTCAGCTAATTCACCCACCCCTCTTAGTTGTCATCTCACTCTTACACGGGTAGCCCGTTTTGACATCTCTGGTGTATTTGAATAACTAGTCTGGTTTTGTATCTCTGCCTTTCAAATTTTTAACTTAAAAAAGACTTATGACTTATGCTTCAGAAAATACACCCAAATTATGCGAGATAAGTCATCTATGAAGGTAACAAAATATCGAGATCCTCATAGAGATTGTTCTTGAGTGGCTCCTCACACATCAATGTGAATATAATCTAGAATGATTCGAGTTCTGTGTTGGTCAGCCTTGAAATTAAGTCGTGTTTGTTTCCCAATCACACAATACTCGCACAAATCTAATTTGCATATACTAACTCCATTCAACACTGCTTTCTTGTATAATTTTGTCATGTCGCACACGCTCATATGGTCCAAACATGTGTGCCATAATATGGTAGTATTATGATATGAATTTATTGAAATCTCTTTGGTCTCTCCAACAACCAGAATACATTTGCATACTTGGAGAGTGTGATTATCCGTATCAGCTCTATAGTTGAATCATTTGTCTTACAATGTCCCAAAAGAAAACAAATTTTTATTCAAATCGGGTATGTGTCTAATCTTACATGACATAACCTCTTAATGCCATCACCAAACATCACAATTTTGATTTCTCTCATACCAACAACTTCACATGCTATATTGTTTCCCAAATACATGAAATCAAAATTGTCTACCATATATGTAGTGAACCATTCTCTATTTATTGTCACATGATGTGAGTAACTAGTTTCAAGTATTCACTCACCTGCATTTTGATTTGATGACACATATAGCAGATGATCTTCACTACTATAAACGAAATCATTCTTATATGCAACATTTGTAGATTTATATGCTTCCTCCTTCCCCACTAACTTTTTAGGACTTCATTCATTGAGAGAATCGTTTTTGTGATAGTCAAATTATTTGCACTTAAAACACTATTCTAATTTCGTACCCTTGAAATTTGGTCTTTCCTTTTGGCAGAACCTCCTTTGCCTTGCTTCCTCCTACACACGTGAATCACTTTCATATACAAACCATCACCGTCAAACTTTCCCCCGACATTATGTCTTTGTTGACTATGAAGTAGAAGTGCAGTTGTGAGTTCATATATTATGATTGAGACTTTCCCATATGTCAATGTTGCCACCAAATATTCATATGGAGGATTTAGTTCATTTCCCTAAAAAAATTTGTTTTTTATTTAGATTATGTCATTAAGAGGCTCCAAGTGGAACACCAATGACAATAAATTAATATTACATAAGAGACTAAAATGAATATTTAGTTTAATATTTAATAATTATTAACTTTTAAATTAAGTTAAATAAATGTAAGATGAATGATATTTGATATAAATCTTAGGACAATAAATTAATATTACATTCTTTTATTAAATGTATTCTTTTCCAACTTAATCATCCAACTAAAGTTGTAAGTTTAGATAGTTTTTTTAAATATGGTAAAATTATAAACTTTAAAAATTAACTTAGTAATGTGTTTTAGTTTTTTTTTAAATTATAAGTTTACAACAAAATATTACAAAAACTTCAAAACTTAAACTAGCTAAGCTCTTTTTTCTTCTAAAAGAACAATTATTTCAAAATCGGGTACTAATTGCACTATATTTGAGCGGGTCATTTTTGGGTAGAAATATTTTAGCGGTGCTACAGAGAGAAAATCACGCGGATCACCACATATATCATTCCACAACCGTTGATAAGCTTTAATCCAACGTTCAAAATCTATCCACACACGGATCGACGATTCACGTTACACTGTCCGAACCTTAATAAAACCCATCCCCACGCATTTCTCACCACATTCTTCTCTCTTCTTAATCATAATCTCTTTCTCTTCTTAATCAGAAAATGGATACCGGAAAGTCAAAGAAGGGTGCCGCCGGAAGGAAAGGTGGTGGTCCGAGGAAGAAAGCCGTCAGTAGATCCGTCAGAGCTGGTCTTCAATTCCCCGTCGGAAGAATCGGCCGTTACTTGAAGAAAGGAAGATACTCTCAGCGCGTTGGAACTGGTGCTCCTGTTTACCTAGCTGCTGTTCTTGAATACCTAGCTGCTGAGGTAATAATAGCAATAATAATTGAAACTTTCTTGAAAAATTTCTAAATGTAGTTGAAATTAATTTTTTATAGCTTCTTATATAATCTTTTGTGATATTTTTACATTTTGAACCAGAAATAGTAATGTTTCATCCTTTAGAACTAGTTTGATTTTCCACCTTTTTAGTGAAAAATTAGTATTCATTTACAATTAATTATCCTCATTTGATTCGATTTCTTGATTTTGAAATTGGTTGAATTAGGGTTAGTTATGAATTAGGGTTTTGTGGTGTGAATGTAGGTGTTAGAGTTAGCTGGGAATGCTGCTAGGGATAACAAGAAGAATAGGATAATTCCAAGGCATGTTTTATTAGCAGTGAGGAATGATGAGGAACTTGGAAAATTATTAGCTGGTGTTACAATTGCACATGGTGGTGTTATTCCTAACATTAACCCAGTGCTCTTGCCTAAGAAAACTGGTGCTGCTGCTGGTGCTTCTACTTCTAAAGAACCTAAGTCTCCAACTAAGGCTGCTAAGGCACCAGCCAAGGCTGGTAAATCTCCGGCCAAGGGTGCTAAGTCTCCTAAGAAAGCTGCTTGATTGTTCTAGCTTTTGGATTTGTTCCTTTTTTGTTTTTATCATGTATATCTTTGTTTAGGTGGCTTTTTCTGTAACAAAATGGTTTAATATCATGTTTGTAATTCGGATCTTATTGTCTTCATTAATGGAAACAGCTCGGTTTTCTTCTCAATTTGTTTGATCTGCGAAATTCTTTCAGTTTTTTTGGGAACACATTTCATATATCAAGAAGTATATATTGTGTTGATCATGTGATTAATTTAAAAAATATTTTAAACTAAAAATTTAATAATTAAATATTTATCTAAAATTTTGGGATGAAAGATGTGTTCTTGCTCGAGAGCTTCTTTATTCTCATTCACAATGTCAATTGTCTCACTATCATCTATTACAATTCCATCACCATTTTTACCTATTTTATCACCACATTTATTTTTATCACTACTCTTATCAACAATAGCACCCATTTATACCTATTTATTTTTATTCATCTAAAAATATAGATTAATATATTTAATTCATTTTAGTTACTGTTTAATGAAAAACAAATAGTATATGGAATGATATACTTTTTAAGACAGATGATGATGTGGTTCCATTCATGATTTATCCAACACCTTTATGACCAAGACTCTCGTTAGGCCCAACCCCCTCACCAGGATCAATATCAGGTTTTGTTTTAACAACTTCGTTGTCCCTTCCAAATCAATTTATGTTAGAAAATGATGGTTTCAAAGTGTTCTTAATGCACATTAAATATTACCTCTATTAGTGAGTAAATTTAGAGTGTGAAATGGAAAAAACTCTCCAAGTCCTACATAGGTTGGTGGGGGGAAGTTGAAAGACTTTATAACACCAATTGATGTGTGTCCCAAGAGGTACAATGAGTGTTGTGAGTGGGTGATGATTCATACAAGAATTGACACTGATAGCCATAATGTGAGTGTATTCAAATCAAATAACAGAGAGTTTACATGTTTTATCCTGGGAACGGTGTAATTAATATGCACAATTTGGGCAATACCACTAAACATCTTAAAGAGAGCGATCTAAGACTAAGCCAATAAGTACTACTTTGTGTCATTGTTGTGAGCTATCAAACCAACAATTTACAATTGAACATTCTGCATTGCTACTAGGCGATTCAATTGTGTTTTCTGATCCACAGCAGGAGGTATTATACTAGGTGGTGTGCACTATCTCATTTTTAGACAGTGGAAGCAACATAAATAGCTCAAATCCCCATATGCACTTTTGTTACTTCAATCATATCCATTGTTTGATCATCATGTGTTATCTCCTTAAGATTTTCATTGACTTCAAACTGCCACAAGCTTGCAACTTCACTGTATCTCATTTCCCTTCAAAATTTCCAAAATTTAACAATAGCACAACCTGCCAGGGTTAGATTTCCGAGAGGATGTGTTAGGCTCTCCCACCTAATAGACTAGTTTTATGGGTTGAGTTCTTTTTATGTGCTTAAGTCCTAACAATTGGCGTCTTTCATTGAGAGTTGTGTCATGGAAAGGGCTACCTATAGGCTGGATTAAGGTATATTACCGAATACTGATAGGTGAGTGAAACCACTAAAAAGAGAAAGAGCTACCATCGAGTCAGTGTCGATAGAGTGAAAGTTGTTGTAGACGTCGGCTCTTAAAGGAGCGGCAATGTTAGGAGTCTCACATTGAGTAGAATTGCAAATTCAACATGGTACTTAAGCCATGAGATTCTCCCACCTAATAGAAAAGTCTTTTGGGTTGGACTCTCCTCATGTGCTTAAGTCCTAACATGGTGAATATAAAATGCACTCCATGGTACATTTCAATTGTAAAATAGTTAGCCATTCAAGCACAACCATGCACAAATGAATAATAAATGCATACTAATACATCAACCCAAGATTTAACATGCCTAAATTAAACTAAAACAAGGACAATATTAACTACAACTGTTGGAACTTGTGTAGTTTGATGTAATTAGTGTGGACCTTAAGATGTGAAATTGAAAAACTCACAAGTCCCATATTGAAAGATTTTGAAAAAATCTCACAAGTCCCACATTGGAGGATGCAATAGTAGTGATAAAATCTCATTCTATAAATAGAGGTCTCCCCCTTCATTATTTTTTGCACCAGAAGCTTGTACGCTTATACAAGCTTCTTTCTCCCTCCATAAATTCTGCCGACGCAATTTCGGCCTACTTTCTCTCCTTTTCTTTCCGTGGCACTAGAGTTGGAACAGCTGAGCTGTTTTATCCTGGGGACGGCGTGGTTGATAGTCTGCTTGCACCTAGAGGCAGTACCACGAAACGTCTTAAAGAGAACGATCTGGTCGTGACTCAGCCAGTAAAGATTATCTCGTGTCATTGTTGCGGGCTACCGATACAATAACAACCAACCTAGAATACCATAATCAAAATAAATAACAACACCCATACAATGTATCTAGGAATTAAAACCAACACCACTTGATCTTTGGTGTTGAAGGAGGGTTGTCAAAACGTGGGTTACCTTATTAAATGCTAAATAACAAATCAGTTGATGGAATGTTATCACAAACAAGTAAATGACTTGAAGGTTATTAAGTTATTTCATAATAATTATGGTCTTAAACTATCAATAGTGATTTTGATTTTCAACTGAAATAACTAGAAAATAAAAAAATTGATAAATACATTGATATTAGATTTTACTACTCAACCTTTCAATATTTGAATGATTTAACTTGCAAAATTATTCACTCTTTGATTTCCTCAACATCATTTATATATAACATCATTAGCATCATTACTACCCTAATGAGAAGTTCAATAACCCATTTCGCTAGAAACAAATTCTTTGATTGATTAACAAAGTGAATTAATAAGTTTGGATGTGATATTAACTCATCAGTCTTACTCTATTCCTATAAATTAGATCCATTAGACGATATATTTTAGTTCAAACTCAAACATGTGATTTCTACCAAGTAAAAATATTTTTCAACAATAGACTTGAATTGAACAAAGTTAGAAAAGAAATCTGACTTATTTTTCATTGGATATAGACATACATATTTGAAAAAATGATCAACAAATATTAAGTAATAAAGATGATCACCTAATGATCTAACATGGGTCGGTCCCCAGTCATCAGAGTAAATGAGCTCCAAAGGCTTAGAAACAAACACAATATTAGATTTGATATGAGGAACACACAAGACTTGAGTGAAAGATATTGGTTTAGTTTTGGTGGGAATAGAATAGTGTCTCATGTGAGTAATATTTAAACTTGTGTCATCACCAACAAGCACCTCATATGTTCGTGGATATGAGTTTGCCAAGTTTAATTGTTGGAAATCCCTTGTGATGTGATGAAAGGTTCCATTGTCCATAATCCACCTAGAATGGTACACTTGTGGCTAATGAGTAGTTAGATACACTAATGGTTAATCATCTATTGCTTTTATCCCTTGAAGATAGGTTGCCATGGACTGAATACCTTTTGTAAAGGTAGTGATGTGTTTCTTTAAGGCCATAATACAGACTCTGGATCGACTTGCATTCATAGTTTTTAGTGTCTCCCATGCCTGATATGTTGTTTTGACTGTGCTATGATGTGTGACCACAATAGTAGCCACTGAAGAGATAATACCATGCAAGATTAATTGATCTTGACGAATCCAATGAGTGTATGCTGGATTGATGATGTTGGTGTTGGTCTCCAATTTTTTTGATGGGCAGAGCAAACTGCCATCTATGTAACCCAACAAGTCATATCCAGTTAGAGGGTATAGAAATTGAAGGCGCTATGCAGGGTAATTGTCACCATCAAGTTTAATGTACAATTGAGAGCCAACATTGAGAACCACTAGCTTATCAATGGTGGTCGAGGGAGTTTTGTTTGGGCTGAGATCATTTGCAGAGGTGGAGGAGCTCATAGTGAGGGAGTAGGATCGGGAAAAAAACTTCTCTTCATATCATAAATAGGTTTCTATATTCCCTTATCTTATCATGATAAAAATACAAGTTTAAATATAGATTACAAGATTGACTTAAAAATCACTAGCTTATTCCTAGAAACTAGGAGATGAAGTAGCTTAATCAACTTGAAAATCACTAACTTAATCCTAGAAACTAGGAGGTGAAGTAGTTTAACCAACTCCTTCATCTTGGGAACACCAACAACATTTGTTGTCGGTAAAGATAGAGGATTTGACACATTATCTATTAATATATATTTTGAAGTTATATATATGTATTATTCTCAAATTCTATGATTGCATTTGTACTTCTCAATTTTGGCATTACTCCTTTTCATTCTAGGATCCATATTAGTTTGAGATAATAAATTCATCTAAACATCTTTTAAAATTGAAGTATCAACAATCGAAATTTTATAGCATGGTCATAGTTCAAGTGGTATCTAACTTTTTTCTTAATGCTAGGGTTCGACCAACACCGTCTATACACTGTTAATTTCACATTAAATCTAATTTTTTTTTACTACCAAACAAATTTAATGGAATTTTTATAGTACGATCATGATTCAATTTGTTTCTAACTTCTTTGAAAATTGGAAAAAAGTTTATGACCAACATCATCTCTACACTATTAATTTCATATTAAAAATAATTAAAACTATCTTATCACTTGATTAATTATGGAATTTTATATTACGTACATGATTTGAGTCGTCTATAACTTCACCTAAAACATGAAGAAGGTATTTCAACAAATATTTTCACATAATTGAAAATCAACTCAACCAAATCAATATTTTCAATCAAATCAATCAATTTTCAAACCAGAATTACGTACTCTTGATTTTCCTATTGCACCTAGGGATATGTAGGAGCAAGATGAAATCTTCACTACGTTAGAATTCGCATTTAACAACAATCATTTAACAAAGCTTCCTAACACGACGCTTTTAAATAAAATGCGTAAGATAATCAGTAGCACTGCCTTGTTTCGTTGCTACTGTTGCATGTAATGAATAAGAATTTACATTTACATAGTGAGTGTTTTTATAGAGTTAGTGTAGGTGATACTCACACTCATTATGTGCATTCTATTTTGATATTTTTAAAGGTGACATATCAACAATTCTTATTATGATGTGCAATGTTAAAAGTCACACATTTAACATTTGCTTCAAAGAGCGCTATTAAAAGTCATACATTTTTGTTTGAGTCAACGCGAATCTTTGCAGATTAAAAAACAAAATCTCTTACTCTTCTTCAGTATCATTCTGTATTTTATTTATCTTACTCTTCTTCATCTCTTAGTTTCTCTTTTCAAGCAAGTTATTTATTAGTTTTTTGTTCCACTCTTCGAGCATAAGGTGAATCCACTATTCTTCTTCTTTTACACTATTGATGCTTGCATTTGCATTTACTGTTTATTTTATAATACATGAAATGTCAAGGTTGAATATATGTGAAGCTGTTAGTGATTTACCAAACTTGTAATCTCTGTATGTAGTTCTAGTATTTGATTATGATTTTTTCATCCATATATTTAATGTAAATTTTGATTTCATTCTTATTATATTAAATCTGAACTGTCATCTTATTTCATCTTCATCACCTTATTTCATCTTCATCACCTTCATCACCTTATTATATTAAATCTGAACTGTCATCTTATTTCATCTTTTTGTCATCTTATTTCAATTATAGAGATAAGAAATTCATTGATTTGTCTTTTACATCTTCATCACCTTTGTCCCTTTAACTACTGCATATAATCTCCTGGGTTAATGAATTTGAACTAATGGAGACAAGTTCATGCAGTGGTTTATAAATGTGGTCGAATTAGACATGCTTGTTATGTGTTTGATAAAATATATGAGAGAGAGTTTGCCTTATTTAAAATGAGCACTGTTAGATGAGTGTTGTTAAAGGTGACATATCAATAGCGCTCATTATAATGAGCGTTGTTAAAGGTCATATACATATATAACAACACTTTTTGGAAGTGGTGATGTTGTATGTATGACATACAAAACACTCATTACAATGAGCGCTCTTAAAAGTTGACATACAACCGTGTCCGCATATGTGTTTTTAAAACATACCATATACTATTGTTTTCACATAGACATCGCCCAAAAGCTCTGTTATATCCCAAAATGCACGCTGTTAATTACATGTCTAGTGTTGTGCTTGTCATACACAAATAAAAAATAAATTCTTTTAGTGAGTAAATTTTTATTGAATAATTTTGAAGGTATAAAAGTCCATGTGATTAGTTAATGTACCATTTTAATATGGACAAATAAAGTTGTCATGTAACACCCTAAATTTAAGTCTTTAAAATTATAGTATTAGTCTTGGGATTCTCGCTTGAGCGAGGGATTCTCGCTTGGGCGAGAAAGGCTCACCTTGGAGGGTGAAATCCTGGGCTATACTGGAGGATTCTCGCTTGAGCGATGGTTGGCTCGCTTGAGTGAGAGTGGTCTCGCCTGAGCGAGTGTTGCCTCGCCTGGGCGAGAAGGACTAAACTGGAAGGGTGAAATCTTGGGCTATACAGAAGGATTCTCGCCTGAGCGAGAGTTGGCTCGCTTGAGCGAGAGATGCCTCGCCTGGGCGAGAGTTACCTCGCCTGGGCAAGAGTGTCAGATCTGAGTTTTTAAAATAGGTGGGATTTTCTCGCTTGAGCGAGAATGGGCTCGCTTAAGCGAGAACCCGACGAGTGCATTAAATGAGAAAAACCCCAAATACATTTTTAGGTTAAGATCTGAAGAGAGGTGAGAGAAGAGATCATTTCCATGGTCTAGGAGCTTTGATTCTCGTTCAAGAGCTTGAGAAGAGGTAAAACTCTTGATTCTAACTCTCTTCTTCTCTTTGAAACCCATTTTTGGTATGTTGGATCTCTTCTCAAAATATGAGAAACCATGGAAACTCACCCTTTTGAGTTATAGTTCGTTCTATGTGTTTTTCTCTTGTAAACTCTTGGTTTAGAGTTAGTATTTCGAGAATGGAAAGGGTTTGTGGGTTGATTCAAGAAAATGTGGTTAAAGTGGAAAATGGGTAAAATGCTAGAGGTAGAAGATGAGTTTACATTCTAATATTGAAATATGAGATGAATATGTATGTTTTAGATGGTTGTAAACTTATGATGAAAGTAGTTTAGAAACATTGAAAATATGATGAATATCTTGTATGGTTAAATAATGCAATATAAGTTGTTTATGTGATATTTGGAATAAATGACTAACATTGTGTTATATATGGTGGGAATGAGGAAAAATCCTAAAGTTGGAGGCGGTGTCGGTGGAACTTATAAAGTTGCCAATAACCAAACCTAACACTCACTAATGTAAGGATAAGTCTTTAACTTATGCATTGCATTAGAAAATGCGTGGATTTTCGGGTTGATGATAATGAATTGAGTTATGAACCACTTATTTATTATAAACATATATGGGTATGTTTGTAATAATGATGGCGTGGATTTACTGTTTATGAATTGATGGAGTGTCAATGAAAAGAAAACTCGTTTTTAGCCAACCATGATTGGTTAGCGACTTTGGCTCAAGTAATGTAGCAAGCTTTGACTCAAGCGATGTAGCAAGCTTTGGCTCAAGCGATGTAGCAAGATTTGGCTCAAGCGATGTAGCAATCTTTGGCTCAAGCGATGTAGCAAGCTTTGGCTCAAGCGATGTAGCAAACTTTGACTCAAGTTATGTAGCACGTTTTTCAAAGGAGAAGGGAAATCTGTTTTAGCCAACCCTAAGTGGTGTAGCGGCTTTGGCTCAAGCGATGTAGCAAACTTTGGCTCAAGTTATGTAGCATGGTTTTCAAAAATATAAACGATGAAAATGGTTTGAAGTATATTTGATTTTGAATTGTTTTCCTAACCTTATTAAAATGTGGATTAACGGATATTGACTTTTATTAAGTTAACGACTTATTCCTTTGTTTTTGTGTGTGTATGGTCAATGTTAATCTCATTGCAGGTAGACGAAAGATGTAAAAATGGTTTGGTTAGGAGCTTAGAAACTTTTGCTTTCTTTTTGAAGTCTTCTTGCCTATTCTTTTTGTAATCTATTGATTGTATTTTGAAATTGAATATTTGTAACTATGAGTATGATTTTTTTGTATATGATGGTAACACTGGATATTTGTAGCTATGGGTGTTTTGGAAACCCATAGCTAGTTATATGCAGTAGTTACTGAACTGCATTAATATGAATTATGTTTTTCTATTTAACCAATGTGTATGTCGTTATTGGGTTATGGTGTGAGTGTGCCAATTGTTAAGTGGTTATGTGAACTGTGTTTAGACAAATTCAATTACTGATAAGTAAGTGAGTACGGGTACCCATGGCAAGAAGAGGAAGAGGAAGATGGGCAAGTCAGAATGTCCCGAACGATTTATTGGCTCAGATGGTGGCGACATTGCAGCAAGTCAATGAGAACTTGCATAACCTGAACCAAAATCTGGCACCAAGCCCGATTTCACACCCACTAGTTCCACCTGTACCGACAGAATACCGAGGTTTATATGAGTTCTGCAGGAGGAACCCCAGTCAGTTCCACGGGGAAATTGCTCCTGATACAGCCATTGAGTGGATCCAAGGGGTGGAACGGATCTTCAGGGCCATGAACTGTACGGAGGCTCAGAAGTTGGCGTATGCCACTTATATGTTAGTGACGGATGCCGATAACTGGTGGGAATTTACTCGGCGCTAAATGGAAGCTGAAGGACGACTGATCTCTTGGGGTACATTCAAGGAGAAATTCCTTCATAAGTACTTTTCTTCTGACTTGAAAAGGAAGAAAGAGATGAAGTTTCTGAAACTAGAGCAGGGGAACATGTCAGTGGGGGACTATGCGGCCAAGTTTGAAGAATTGACCCGGTTTTGTCCCTATGCCGAATTGGAAGTGGACGGAAGGTCCAAGTGCGTCAAGTTTGAATCGGGTTTGAAGCCCAAGTTGAAAAGTATGTTTGGGCACCAAGAGATTGTTGACTTCCCTACCTTAGTGAACAAGTGTAGGGTGTATGAGGATGATTTGGCAACCGATGAAGTGACGACATCTAAGGTGATTCCTCCTAAACACTTTGGGCCTCAACGAAACTTATCACATGGAAAAGGGAAGGGCAAGGCGTTTCAAGAGGAACAGAAGTCTTACTCTCCTCCGATGGGTAGTCGGGGTTATACTTCTCATGGGCCGAGGACTCATGTCAATGCCGGAGGGTCACGGTTGAACTCTCCATCTTTATGCGGCAAATGTGGCCGAAATCATGTCGGTGACTTTTGCCCCGACACGATACTTACCTGTTTTCACTGCAAGGAGGTTGGGCATGTCAAGAGATATTGTCCTAAGCTACAGTAGAGTGTGAATGCTGTGAGGGCTAAACGACCTCGATCCACTAGCAGAGTGTTTACCATGAGTGGTGCAGAGGCATCAGGTGTAGATGACCCTTCCAAGGTTGAAGCGATTATGGAATGGGCGGTGCCCAAGTCAGTCACTAAGATCAGGAGTTTTCTAGGTTTGGCTGGTTATTATTGGAAATTCATTGAGGGATTTTCGAAGTTGGCACTACCATTGACAAAGCTCACTAGGAAAGGGGAACCGTACGTGTGGACACTTCGTTGTCAAGAAAGCTTTCAAGAGTTGAAACGAAGGTTGACTACGACGCCAGTGTTGGTTCTTCCTTGCACTAATCGGGACTTCAGTGTTTATTGTGATGCTTCCAAACAAGGTTTGGATTGTGTGTTGATGCAAGAAGGGAAGGTTGTTGCCTATGCTTCTCGACAGTTGAGGACGCATGATGTAACACCCCAAATTTTAAGTCTTTAAAATTATAGTATCAATCCTGGGATCCTCGCTTGAACGAGAGATTCTCTCTTGGGCGAGAGAGGTTCATCTAGGAGAGTGAAATCCTAGGCTATACTGGAGAATTCTCGCTTGAGCGAGAGTTGTCTCGCCTGGGCGAGAAATGGCATTTTGGGGCTGTTGACAATGTGAGATTCTCGCTTGAGCGAGAATCCCTCGCTTGAGCGAGAGGGTCAGAGTTGAGTTTTTTAAAATGGGCGGGATTTTCTCGCTTGAGCGAGAGAAAGCTCCCTTAAGCGAGAACCCAACGAGAACATTAAATGAGGGAAACCCCAAATACATTTTTAGTTTAAGAATTGAAGAGAGGTGAGAGAAGAGAGCAATCCCAAGGTCTAGAAGCTTTGATTCTTGTTCAAGAGCTTGAGAAGAGGTAAAGCTCTCTATCCTAACTCTCTTCTTCCGTTGAGAACCCATTTTTGGTATTATGGATCTCTTCTCAAAGTGGGTAAAACCATGGAAACTCTCTCTTTCGAGTTATGGTTCATTTTATGTCACTCGTACCTTGTAAACTCTTGGTTTTGAGTTAGTATTCCAAGAATGGAAAGGGTTGTGGGTTGACTCATGGAAACCCCAAAACCTTAGAGAGAGAAAATGTGGTTAGAGAGGAAGAATGGGTAAAACGCTAAAGGTAGAAGACGAGTTGCTTTATAATGTTAAAATATGAGATGATATGTATGTTTTAGATGGTTGAAAACTCATAATGAAAATAGTATAGAACCATTGAAAATATGATAAATATCTTGTATGGTTGAATAATGCAATATAAGTTACTTATTTGCTATTTGGAATGAATGACTAACATTGTGTTATGTGGTGGGAATGAGGAAAGATCCTAAGTTTGGAAGTGGTGCCGGTGGAACTTACGAAGTCGCCAAAAACCAAACCCAACACTCACCGAGGTAAGGATAAGTCTTTAATTTATGCATTGTGTTGGAAAATGCGTGGATTTTCTGTTATGGATAATGAATAAAATGTGAATCACTTAGTCATTATGAACATATATGGGTATGTTGATAATGGTGAGTAGTGAATCTACAGTTTATGTATTGGGGGAGTACCAATGGAAATAAGACTCGAAATGAAATCATGAAATGTAAATCACTTTGTAGTTATAAGCATACGTGGATATGTTTGTAATGATGTCGGGTGTATTTATCATTTTTGTATTGGTGGAGTGCCAATGGAAATAAAACTCGGAATAAAGCAATAAATTGTAAGTCATTTTGTAGTTACAAGCATATACGTTATGTTGTAATGATGTCGGGTGCATTTATTGACTATTTATTGGCGGAGTGCCAATGGAAATAAAACTCGGATAAAACAATAAACTGTAAGTCACTTTGTAGTTACAGGCATATACGCTATGCTGTAATGATGTCGGGTGCATGTATTGTCCATTTATTGGTGGTGTGCCAATGGAAATAAAACTCGGATAAAACAATAAACTGTAAGTCACTTTGTAGTTACAGGCATATACGCTATGCTGTAATGATGTCGGGTGCGTTTATTGTCTATTTATTGGTGGAGTGCCAATGGAAATAAAACTCGGAAACAAGTAATAAATGGTAAATCATTTAGTCATTACAAATATATATGGGTATGTTTGTAGTGATGACGGGTGGATTTATGGTTTATGTATTGGTGGAGTGCCAATGAAAATAAAACTCGTTTTAGCCGACCAGAATGGGTTAGCGACTCTAGTTCGAGTTATGTAGCATGGTTTTTCAAAAGTACAGATGACGAAAATGGTTTTAAGTGGATTTAATTTATATCGTTGTTTAAACCTATTAAATGTGGATTAACTTACATTGAAGTTTTATTGAGTTAATAACTTATTCCTTTGTGTTGTTTGTGCATGGTAAATGTTAATCCCATTGCAGGTAGGTGGACGGAGGAAGGATGATTTTTGAGTAGGAGATTAGGGACCTTTGTTTTGATGTCTCTTTATCCATTCTTTTGTAACTTTAATTGATTGTAATTGAAGTAACTAATTGTACTATGAATACTATTTTTGTACATGATATTGATCATGGAGACTAGTAACTCGGGATATATGTAGCTATGGGTATTTTGGAAACCCATAGCTAATTGTATGCGGTAGTTACTAGGTTATACTAATATGAATTATGTTTTTCTGCTATCGGATTGTGTATGTACTTTTGGTTCATAGATCGGGCATGAGGATGGAGAGAAAAATCTTTTAAATAAATTTATTTACTTGGTAATTATGATTTATCGTTAAATGCATGAAATTGGATTAAATAAGGAAAAATTTTCCAAGGTAGAATTTCGGGTCGTTTCAATATGGTATCAGAGCATAGTTTATCCTGCGACCTAGGATATGGCCTTGCATGCTTCTTTGTATCATTTATGTGTTGAAGTTGTTTGAATGATGCTAAATGTTAAGTGTTGTGTGCACTGTGTTTATACAAATTCGCTTACTAACAATTGAATGAGTACAGGTACTCATGGCAGGAAGAGGAAGAAGAAGAGGGGCGAGTTAGAACGTCCCGAATGATTTATTAGCTCAAATGGTGGCGGCGCTACAGCAGGTCAACGAGAACTTGCAGAATCTGAACCAGAATCCGACACCAAGCCCGAATCCACATCCACTAGTTCCACCTGGGCCGGCGGAATATCGGGGCTTAGATGAGTTCTGCAGGAGGAACCCCACTCAGTTCCGAGGGGGATTTGCTCCTGAAGCTTCCATCGAGTGGATCCAAGGTGTAGAGCGGATCTTCAGAGCCATGAACTGCACTGAGGCTCAGAAGCTAGCCTATGCTACTTACATGTTGGTGACCGAGGCTGAGAACTGGTGGGAGTATACTCGGCGACAGATGGAAGCCGAAGGACGACTGATCTCCTAGGGTACCTTCAAGGAGAAGTTCCTACACAAGTACTTTCCCGTTGATTTGAAAAGGAAGAAGGAGATGGAATTTCTGAAGCTGGAACATGGGAACATGTTAGTAGGAGACTATGCGACCAAGTTTGAAGAGTTGGCCCGGTTTTGCACCTACGCCGAGTTGGAAATGGACGGAAGGTCCAAATGCGCCCAGTTCGAATCGGGTTTGAAGCCCAAGTTGAAAAGTATGTTTGGGCAACAAGAGATTGCTGATTTC
The DNA here is from genome assembly GCA_009771035.1 of Lupinus albus. NCBI lineage: Eukaryota > Viridiplantae > Streptophyta > Magnoliopsida > Fabales > Fabaceae > Lupinus > Lupinus albus. Next base: position 7,459,156 of record CM020010.1, read on the forward strand.
CTTACCCTGGTGAACAAGTGTTGGGTTTATGAAGATGATTTGGCAGCTGATGAAGCGACGACATCTAGGGTGGTTCCTCCCAAACACTTTGGGCCTCAATGAAACTTTCCACACGGAAAAGGGAAAGGGAAGGCGTTTCATGAGGAAATGAAGCCTTACTTCCCTCCGACGAGTAATCGGAGTTATCCTTCGCATGGGTCGAGGACTCATGTCACTGCTGGAGGGTCACGGTTGAACACTCCCTCTCTGTGCAGCAAATGTGGCCGAACTCATGTCGGTGACTCGTGCCCCAGAATGGCGCTTACTTGTTTTTATTGCAAGGAAGTTGGACATATTCGAAGGAATTGTCCTAAGCTACTGCAGAGCATGAATGTTGTAAGGGTTGAGCGACCTCAATCCACTGGTAGAGTGTTCACCATAAGTGGTGCAGAGGCATCGAGCGTAGATGGCCTGATTAAAGGTAATTGCATGGTGTCAGGTATTCCCCTTTTAGTGTTGTTTGATTCGGGAGCGACACAGTCCTTTGTATCTATTGATTGTGTGGATAGTCTGAATTTTCAAACTGAGTCGTTGCCTTTCGACTTGGTCGTGTCCACCCCAACTGATGTGCCTGTGGTGGTGTCGACAGTTGTGTCTCGGTGTCCGGTGGTGGTAAACGGTAGGGATTTTACCGTGGATTTAATCTGCTTACCACTATCCCAGTTAGATTTGATTCTGGGTATGGAATGGTTGTGAGCAAATCATGTGGTGCTTAATTGTGCTGATAAGACCGTGATGTTTGGAAATCCAGATGGGATTTCGGAGGAGGTCGGTTGTATGAAGCCGATGTCGGCAAAGGAAGTCAGAACTTCCTGTAAGGAGGGAGGGGCCGTGTTCATGTTGTTGGCGTCCCTGGAAGGTATCGAGAAATCCAAGGTTGAGGACATTCCGATAGTTAGTGAGTTTCCGGAAGTCTTTCCTGGTGATATTCCGGAATTACCTCTAGTGAGAGAAGTTGAATTCTCCATTGATTTAGTGCCGGGAACGAGACCCATCTCTATAGCTCCTTATAGAATGGCACCGTTAGAGTTAGCTGAGTTGAAAAAGAAGGTGGAGGAATTGTTGGCTAAGAAATTTATTCGCCCGAGTGTCTCGCCGTGGGGGACACCTGTTTTGCTAGTTAAGAAGAAGGACGATAGTATGCGATTGTGTACCGATTACAGGCAATTGAACAAGGTTACGATTAAGAACAAATACCCATTGCCTCGGATTGATGACTTGATGGATCAGTTGAGAGGGGTGTAGTGTTTTCTAAGATTGATCTTCGATCGGGTTACCATCAACTTCAGGTGAAAACAGATGACATTCCAAAGACTGCTTTTAGGACAAGGTATGGACATTTCGAATATTTGGTCATGCCTTTTGGCGTAACGAATACTCCAACAATATTTACCGACTACATGAATCGGGTTTTCCATCTGTATTTGGATTCGTTTGTAGTGGTATTTATTGATGACATTATGGTTTACTCCAAAAGCCGAGAGGAACATGCAGAGCACCTGAGGATTGTTCTAGAACTCCTAAGTAAGAACCAGCTGTATGCTAAATTGTCTAAGTGTGATTTCTGGTTGGAGTCGGTGAACTTTCTTGGGCATGTGATAACCAAGGAGGGGATAGCTGTGGATCCTTCAAAAGTTGAAGCGGTTATGGAATGGGCCGTGCCCAAGTCGGTTACTAAAATCCGGAGCTTCCTGGGTTTGGCAGGCTATTATCGGAAATTCATTGAGGGATTTTCGAAGTTGGCCCTACCATTGACTAAGCTTACTAGGAAAGGAGAACCGTATGTGTGGACACTCCATTGCGAAGAAAGCTTTCAAGAGTTGAAACGAAGATTGACTACGGCGCGAATGTTGGTTATTCCTTGTATGGATAAGGATTTCAATGTTTATTGCGATGCTTCCAAGCATGGTTTGGGTTGTGTCCTGATGCAAGAGGGGAAAGTGGTTGCCTATGCTTCTCGTCAGTTAAGAACACATGAGCAGAACTACCCTACGCATGATTTAGAATTGGCTGCAGTGGTCTTCACTTTGAAAATTTGGAGGCACCATCTCTATGGTATAAGGTTTGTGGTGTATAGCGACCACAAGAGTTTGAAATATCTGCTTGATCAAAAAGAGGTGAATATGAGACATAGGAGATGGATGGAATTTTTAAAGGACTACGATTTTGGATTGTAGTACCACCCACGGAAGGCTAATGTAGTAGCCGATGCACTCAGTCGGAAATCTTTGCACATGTCAGCTTTGATGATTAGGGAAGGGAAGCTGATAGAGGAGTTCAGGGATATGAACCTAGACGTATAAATGAAACCTCATAGTATGATATTGGGTATGCTGAAGGTCACGAACGAACTATTTGATCAAATCCGAGTAATGCAAGTTGGAGATATTGAGTTGATGGACAAACGAGATTTGATGATGAGTGGAAAGGAAACCAACTTTGTAACGGACTCCAGTGGGATGATACGTTACAAGGGGAGAGTGTGTGCCTCGTGATGAAGGGCTACGGAATAGTATTTTGGAGGAGTCCCATAAGAGCAAGATGAGCTTTCACCCAGGGACAACGAAAATGTAACAAGACTTGAAGAAGTTGTTTTGGTGGTCTGGATTGAAGAGAGATGTGGTGTCATATGTTTCGAGTTGTTTGATATGCTAGACATAAAAAATTGAGCATCAACGACCGACGGGAGAGTTACAACCCCTAGAAATTCCCGTTTGGAAGTGGGATAGTCTCTCCATGGATTTTGTGTCTGGTTTTCCGAAGACTTGGAGAGGATATGATTCGATATGGGTGATCGTGGATCGGTTAACTAAATCTGCTCACTTTCTGCCTATGAACATGAGGTACTCTTTGGAGAGGTTGGCAGAATTGTATATCCGGGAAATTGTTCGCTTGCATGGAATACCGTCAAGCATTGTGTCAGATAGGGAGCCCCGTTTCACTTCAAACTTTTGGACTAGTTTGGACTAGTCTGAGTTCAACTTATCATCCACAAACGGACGGTCAATCAGAAAGGACAATACAGTCATTGGAGGACCTTTTAACGGCATGTGTCTTAGAACAACCAGGGAGTAGGGATAGCATGTTGCCGTTGATCGAATTTACCTACAACAATAGCTTCCATTCGAGTATTGGGATGGCACCTTATGAGGCGTTGTATGGTAGGAAGTGCCGAACTCCAGCGAGTTGGTTTGAAACTAGGGAGAACTTGATATTGGGACCCGAACTGGTCCAGGAGACGATAGATAAGATCAAGAAAATCCGGGAATACATGAGAATCGCCCAAAGTCGACAGAAGAGCTATTATGATAAGAGGTGGAAACCTCTTGAATTTAACGAGGGAGATCACGTTTTCAGGAGAGTTGTTCTGACTACCGGTATCGGTAGAGTGTTGAAGTCCCGTAAGCTGACTCCTCGATTTATCGGGCCGTATCAGATATTGAAGAGAATTGGGCCGGTAGCGTATCGTATTGTTTTACCTCCGTTGTTGTCCAATATCCATAATGTGTTTCATGTGTCTCCGGTAGTGTATCGTATTATTTTATCGGGCCGTATCAGATATTGACTTTTGCAACGTTGCCCGTGAGAATCATGGATACTAGTGTAAAGAGATTGAGAGGCAAGGAGATTGCCTTGGTAAAGGTGTTGTGGAGTCAAGTGGATGAAGGAGATGTTACTTGGGAAGTTGAGCAAGAGATGAGGGAGGATTACCCTCATTTGTTTGAATCGAGGTACGTTTAATTTTCGGGGATGAAAATTCTTATAAGAGGGGGAAGATTGTAACACCCCAAATTTTAAGTCTATAAAATTATAGTATTAGTCCTGGGATCCTCGCTTGAACGAGAGATTCTCGCTTGGGCGAGAAAGGTTCACCTGGGAGGGTGAAATCCTGGGCTATACTGGAGAATCTCTCCTGAGCGAGAGTTGTCTCGCCTGGGCGAGAAATGGCATTTTGGGGCTGTTGACACTGTAAGATTCTCGCTTAAGCGAGAATCCCTCGCTTGAGCTAGAGGGTCAGAGTTGAGTTTTTTAAAATGGGAGGGATTTTCTCGCTTGAGCGAGAGAATGCTCGCTTAAGCGAGAACCCGACGAGAACATTAAATGAGGGAAACCCCAAATACATTTTTAGCTTAAGAATTGAAGAGAGGTGAGAGAAGAGAGCATTCCCAAGGTCTAGGAGCTTTGATTCTTGTTCAAGAGCTTGAGAAAAGGTAAAGCTCTCTATCCTAACTCTCTTCTTCCCTTGAGAACCCATTTTTGGTATTATGGATCTCTTCTCAAAGTGGGTAAAACCATGGAAACTCTCTCTTTCGAGTTATGGTTTGTTTTATGTCACTCGTACCTTGTAAACTCTTGGTTTTGAGTTAGTATTCCAAGAATGGAAAGGGTTGTGGGTTGACTCATGGAAACCCCAAAACCCTAGAGAGAGAAAATGTTGTTAGAGAGGAAGAATGGGTAAAACGCTAAAGGTAGAAGACGAGTTGCTTTATAATGTTAAAATATGAGATGATATGTATGTTTTAGATGGTTGAAAACTCATAATGAAAATAGTATAGAACCATTGAAAATATGATAAATATCTTGTATGGTTGAATAATGCAATATAAGTTACTTATTTGCTATTTGATATGAATGACTAACATTGTGTTATGTGATGGGAATGAGGAAAGATCCTAAGTTTTGAAGTGGTGCCGGTGGAACTTACGAAGTCGCCAAAAACCAAACCCAACACTCACCGAGGTAAGGATAAGTCTTTAATTTATGCAGTGTGTTGGAAAATGCGTGGATTTTCTGTTATGAATAATAAATAAAATGTGAATCACTTAGTCATTATGAACATATATGGGTATGTTGATAATGGTGAGTAGTGAATCTACGGTTTATGTATTGGGGGAGTACCAATGGAAATAAGACTCGAAATGAAATCATGAAATGTAAATCACTTTGTAGTTATAAGCATACGTGGATATGTTTGTAATGATGTCGGGTGTATTTATCATTTTTGTATTGGTGGAGTGCCAATGGAAATAAAACTCGGAATAAAGCAATAAATTGTAAGTCACTTTGTAGTTACAAGCATATACGTTATGTTGTAATGATGTCGGGTGCATTTATTGACTATTTATTGGTGGAGTGCCAATGGAAATAAAACTCGGATAAAACAATAAACTGTAAGTCACTTTGTAGTTACAGGCATATACGCTATGCTGTAATGATGTCGGGTGCATGTATTGTCCATTTATTGGTGGTGTGCCAATGGAAATAAAACTCGGATAAAACAATAAACTGTAAGTCACTTTGTAGTTACAGGCATATACGCTATGCTGTAATGATGTCGGGTGCGTTTATTGTCTATTTATTGGTGGAGTGCCAATGGAAATAAAACTCGGAAACAAGTAATAAATGGTAAATCATTTAGTCATTACAAATATATATGGGTATGTTTGTAGTGATGACGGGTGGATTTATGGTTTATGTATTGGTGGAGTGCCAATGAAAATAAAACTCGTTTTAGCCGACCAGAATGGGTTAGCGACTCTAGGTCGAGTTATGTAGCATGGTTTTTCAAAAGTACAGATGACGAAAATGGTTTTAAGTGGATTTAATTTATATCGTTGTTTAAACCTATTAAATGTGGATTAACTTACATTGAAGTTTTATTGAGTTAATAACTTATTCCTTTGTGTTGTTTGTGCATGGTAAATGTTAATCCCATTGCAGGTAGGTGGACGGAGGAAGGATGATTTTTGAGTAGGAGATTAGGGACCTTTGTTTTGATGTCTCTTTATCCATTCTTTTGTAACTTTAATTGATTGTAATTGAAGTAACTAATTGTACTATGAATACTATTTTTGTACATGATATTGATCATGGAGACTAGTAACTCGGGATATATGTAGCTATGGGTATTTTGGAAACCCATAGCTAATTGTATGCGGTAGTTACTAGGTTATACTAATATGAATTATGTTTTTCTGCTATCGGATTGTGTATGTACTTTTGGTTCATAGATCGGGCATGAGGACGGAGAGAAAAATCTTTTAAATAAATTTATTTACTTGGTAATTATGATTTATCGTTAAATGCATGGAACTGGATTAAATAAGGAAAAAATTTCCAGGGTAGAATTTCGGGTCGTTACATATGAGCAATACTACCCTACCCACGATTTGGAATTAGCAGTAGTGGTCTTTGCCTTAAAAATCTGGAGGCACCATCTTTATGGCGTGAGATTTAAGGTATACAACGACCACAAGAGTTTGAAGTACCTGTTTGATAAAAAAGAATTGAACATGAGACAGAGAAGGTGGATGGAATTCTTTAAGGATTATGATTTTAGGTTGCAGTATCATACGGGAAAAGCCAATGTAGTGGCCAATGCCTTAAGTCGAAAGTCTTTACACATGTCGGCGTTGATGGTTAGAGAGGGAAGACTGATTGAGGGGTTTAGGGATATGAACTTGGAAGTTCATATAAGGCCTCATAGTATGATGATAGGAATGCTTAAAGTCACAAATGAACTGTTTGATCAAATTCGGGTAAAGCAAGTGGAGGATAGTGAACTAAGGGCTAAACGGGATTTGATGCTAAGTGGTAAAGAAATTGATTTCGCATTGGCCCCTAGTGGATTGTTGCGTTACAAAGGGAGAGTTTGTGTGCCTCGTGATGAGACATTACAGAAGAGTATTTTAGAGGAGTCTCATAAGAGCAAGATGAGTTTTCACCCGAGAACTACAAAGATGTACCAAGATTTGAAGAAGTTGTTTTGGTGGTCTGGATTGAAGAGGGATGTGGCTTTGTATGTCTCGAGTTGTTTGGTAATTTCAGAAAGCCAAGATTGAGCATCAGCGACCAGCAGGAGAGTTACAATCCCTAGAAATTCCCGTGTGGAAGTGGGATAGTATCTCAATGGATTCTGTGTCGGGTTTTCTGAAGACTCGGAAAGGGTATGATTCGATATGGGTGATAGTGGATCGATTAACTAAATCTGCCCACTTTCTGCCCATGAACATGAGGTATTCTTTGGAGCGATTAGCAGAACTGTATATCTGGGAAATAGTTCGTTTGCATGGGATACCGTCGAGCATTGTATCGTATAGGGATCCTCGTTTCACTTCGAAATTTTGGACTAGTTTGCAGTCCGCATTGGGAACTAAGTTGAAGTTGAGTTCAGCTTATCATCCACAAACGGACTGCCAATCGGAAAGAACAATACAATCATTGGTGGATCTCTTGAGGGCTTGTGTTTTGGAACAACCAGGGAGTTGGGATGACATGTTGCCTTTGATTGAATTTACCTACAACAATAGTTTCCATTCGAGTATTGGAATAGCACCTTATGAGGCGTTGTATGGTAGGACTTGATATTGGGGTCCGAGCTTGTCCAAGAGACGACAGAAAAGATCAAGAAAATCTGGGAGAATATGAGGATCACCCAAAGTCGGCAGAAAAGCTATTACGATAAGAGGCGGAAACCTCTTGAGTTTAATGAGGGAGATCATGTTTTTATGAGAGTAGTCCCGACTATCGAGATTGGTAGAGTGTTGAAATCTCGTAAGCTGACTCCACGATTTATTGGGCCGTATCAAGTATTGAAGAGAATTGGGCCGGTAGCATATCGGATTGCTTTACCTCCGTTGTTGTCGAATCTCCACAATGTGTTTCATGTGTCTTAGTTGAGGAAATATGTTGGGGATCCATCTCATGTGGTTGAGTCTGATCAGATAGAGTTGAAGGATAACTTGACTTTTTCGACATTGCCTGTGAGAATCATGGATACCAGTGTCAAGAGACTAAGAGGCAAAGAGATTCCTTTGGTGAAAGTACTATGGAGCCAAGTAGACGAAGGGAATGCTACTTGGGAGGTGGAACGAGATATGAGGGAGGATTACCCTCATTTGTTCGAATCGAGGTATGTTTAATTTTCGGGGACAAAAATTCTTGTAAGAGGGGGAGGATTGTAACACCCTAAATTTAAGTCTTTAAAATTATAGTATCAGTCTTGGGATTCTCGCTTGAGCGAGGGATTCTCGCCTGGGTGAGAAAGGCTCACCTAGGTAGGTGAAATCCTGGGCTATACTGGAGGATTCTCGCCTGAGCGAGGGTTGGCTCGCTTGAGCGTGAGTGGTCTCGACTGAGCGAGTGTTGGCTCGCCTGGGCAAGAAGGGCTAAACTGGAAGGGTGAAATTCAGGGCTATACGGAAGGATTCTCGCCTGAGCGAGAGTTGGCTCGCTTCAGCGAGAGATGCCTCGCCCGGGCGAGAGGGTCAGATCTGAGTTTTTAAAATGGGCGGGATTTTCTCGCTTGAGCGAGAACCCGACGAGTGCATTAAATGAGAAAAACCCCAACCACATTTTAGGGTTAAGATTTGAAGAGAGGTGAGAGAATAGAGCATTCCCAAGGTCTAGGAGCTTTGATTCTCGTCCAAGAGCTTGAGAAGAGGTAAAACTCTTGATTCTAACTCTCTTCTTCTCTTTGAAAACCCATGTTTGGTATTTTGGATCTCTTCTCAAGATATGAGAAACCATGAAAACTCACCCTTTGGAGTTATGGTTCATTTTATGTTTTTTTTATCTTGTAAACTCTTGGTTTAGAGTTAGTATTTCAAGAATGGAAAAGGTTTGTGGGTTGATTCATGAAACCCCAAAAAACCTAAAGTGACAATGGAGTTAAATGGGAAATGGGTGAAAATGTTGAATGTAGAATATGATTGTATGTTCTAATAATGATTATGGGATGAATGTGTATGTTTTAGATGTTCGGAAACTATCTATGAATGTGGTTTTGAAAACATTTGGGTATATATGAATCTTGTGTATGTTTAGAGATGAAATGAGTTATTTATGTGTTATTTCGAATAAATAACTGACATTATTGTTATGTGGTGGGGATAATGAAAGATCCTAAGGTTGGAGGAGGTAGAGACGGAACTTGCAAAGTTACCCAAAATTAACCCGACACGTACCAAGTTAAGAAGATGTGATTAATGGTATATGATAATAGAAAATGTGTGGATTTTATGATTACGTATATGATTTGTGTTTGACTTGCCCGATGTGGTATTGAGAGGGACTTATCCTATGTGGCATCATGTATGACTTTCCCTATGTGGTATTGTGTATGAATTGCCCTATGTGGTATTGTGTATGACTTTCCCTATGTGGTATTGTGTACGACTTTCCCTATGTGGTATTGTGTATGACTTGCCCTGTGTGGTATTGTGTATGACTTGCCCTATGTGGTATTGTGTACGACTTGCCCTATGTGGTATTGTGTATGACTTGCCCTATGTGGTATTGTGTATGACTTGCCCTATGTGGTATTGAGAATGACTTGCCCTACGTGGTATTGTATCGTATGTCTTGTCATTGGTGGTAATGAAAAGGTAAACGTACATGTGGAAAGTAATGAGATGAGGTAGTAATGATGAATGAGGTGACGATCTATGGTAAAGATGAACGTATAGATCCAATGTGATGGACGAGGTGTGATGAGAAGGACAAATATGATATGTTGATTTTATCTTTTAACGTTAAGTCGTTTATTTAAACCTTTAAAAGTGTGGATTATCGCTTAATGATATTTATTGAATTAATGACTTACTCCTTTGTTTGTTGTGTATATTTGCCGTGATAATCTCATTGCAGGTAAACAGGATAGTTGAGGATGCTCGGTTCGAGGCATTAGGAGCTTAGAACTTGGAATCCTTATTTTGCTTTTTGTTTGATGTAACCTGTTGCTTGGGTGATTGTAAATCCTAACTGATTTAGTTTTACATTTTTGTAATGCTGGATATTCATAGCTATGGGTATTTTGGAATCCCATAGCTAGTCATATGCGGTAATTACCGAGAAGCAAATATATGAATTATGTTTTCTGTCTATTGGAGAAGGGTCTTAGTGTAACATGATAACTGAAATTTAAGTAACGAATCTGATTAGTGAATGTGTAGTGGAGTTTGTAGTAATATTGGATTAAAATAAGGAAAAAATTTCAAGGGTAGAATTTGGGTCTTTACAGAAATGGCGATGATGATAATAGATTTTAAACATATGCACTAAATATGAGATATTTCATAAAAAAAATATTTCTTTAGTGGAGTGAGCGTTTGTTTTTTCACATGATGCACATCTTAGGCAAATAAGTCTTCGACAATGTCTTTTTATGCTTGTATCGTGGTTTAGCTAAGGGTTTTCAAGAAAAGAATATAAGGCTCAAAACATGTGTTTCTCATACCCACCTTCCACCGTTCTTCTTTATCCTAATTTCAACAGTTTTCTAGCATGACATTCAATTATCAAGTGAATTTTCCAAATTGCCATAAGAATAGCTTAAACTTTCAGACAATAATATTTCACAGAGTGGTTCCTTTTGTCATTGGTTTTGTATCTTTCTTTTACCCTAAATTTTGCTTGAGCTATGAAATATGGATTCTCAACGGGTCTTTTGTATAATATTTTTGCTTTTATATTCAGGCTAGGAACACTCCTTATATTCTTTTGTTGTTCAGTCAACTAAGTGATGTGAAAGATTGTATTTTACTTTAATAATTGAATGTCAAGGAAAACGGTTGAAAAACTACCCTCCTCGGGTGGTTGACATATTGAGGGTTATTTAAAAGCAATCTCCTTTCATGATGTCTAGGCTCAAATGGGGTGAATATGGATGTCTTCATAGTGTGTGCAAATTACAAAAAATGGCTTGTGTCATCAGAAAAATCTGCTTGATGGTGTACATCATTTGGGCTTTATATTTGCATCATCCTCCATTTTAATTTTCATCAAATATTTCATAGTAATGCATAGATTATTTTATTATGTTTTTGGGTAAGTATGGTTCGTGGGGTTAATATGATTGGTAGGGTGAGGTATGAGATGGAGAAATCTGCATGATCAGTGCATTAGTATATATGCGTTAAAAAATATGCATAAACAAATATGTACTCAAGAAATATGGATGAATATGAGAGTGATGGACTTTGACTGGAATCTTTAAGTGAGAAGAAGTTCTCAAACTGGTCTTCAGTTGGGCTTAGGCAGGAGGATGTATCTCATCTTATGTGACTGGTTTAGCTCATTCGGCTTCAATCACAAACTGGAAATTCTCCATATCCATTGGATTTTTTCATTTTCAATCATGATTGCTTTCAGTCGAGTCCAATAATAGTGTTCTTAAAATCAAACTTTATGTGATGAGTGCTCTCGACAATGGACCATGAAATGTATGTAGAAAAAAATGATTTTTAATGATGCATGGTATTCATGAAGTGAACATTTTCCTTTATTTTTTTTTCATGTTACATTGATTCAAATGCAACCTATAACTTAAAGTGTTGCATGAAATGAAAATAATGCTAACCTTGAACTATATTACTTAAAAATAAGTGATATGCATGATGATGCATTTGATTTATGTTGGAATGTGTGAGTGATGTGAGACTAATAGTTTTGAAGCATATGATGCATGAGATGCTGTCAAAGATATGTGATTATTTTTTAGTGCATGAGACTCTTAGAAAATACAACTTATGATATTTATGACTTTGAATGCATGAACGTTATGATATATGAGAAGATGTATGAAATTGTTTTTATGATAATGAATGAGGATGTCGACAATAGTTAATTTAATTATATAATGTGTGAACACCCAATTTTGTCCGGCCTATTTAAATATCATAAACCAAAAACACATTTTTTTTTTTTGAAAAGGCTAGGAATTGAAAGTTTGTAAAGAACTATTTTAGATGTATGGGAAGACACATTATGTTATGTAATTATTCTGTTCTAAATAAGTGTTCATAACTTGTTTGATTAAGGGTGTTCTGATTTTAATCAAATTCAAATTTAACTTCTTTCATAAAAAAGAAATGTAACAATAACTCATGCATTATTATTCACTCTCCAATTTGATAATAGCGTGCAACAGACAAAGGTGAGAATAATCATGAATGAATAACCCCAAATGCCAGTGCATAAACTTGATATATTGTCTCCGTTTTTCTCCTCTTGTATTATCTTTGTTGAGGATTTTTTTTATCCTCCAACCTTTTGTACATGCCAAAACAAATAGATAACTTCACCAACATGATGATAGTCAAACACAGTGATTTATAAGCAACCAACAACTTGATAAGCTCAACAAGCCATTAAAAAAAACTGGGAGTACCTTACATTTTTCTTTTTAATTGCATGTAGAGACAAATAAGGAATCCATTTTCTAACCATGCTTAAGTTTGGCTAACATCACTTACGCACCACACGAAAGTAACTGATCCTCTTGAGGCACCAACTTTTAATTATTAACCGAGTGATGATGCACAAATATTGTCAATTCGGTGAGAAAATAAAATTGATTTAGTTTTTTTTTAGATGCATGACTAGAACGAGGCTATTGCCATTGTAATTACAATGCTTGAAACCACTCCAAATGTAAGTGTACCCTAGTTCTAATATGTTGGGCAACACCCTTTCTGCCTTGTGGAAATATTAAATTGAAAGCTGTGTACAATAAGGCTAGGTGTTTTCACTAATTCTGAATTCTTTACAAGAAGGATTCCGAGACGATGCTGATTTTAACTGTTGGACCATTTGTAAAACTTGCGAAGTGACACATCCTATTTTTAAAACGTACACTTAAAAAAAACAACAGCTCAATGCCATAGGTGATAGTTCATATCAATAAAATATAACTGTTATTTGACTGCTCTATTATTTGAACAAGTAAAATTAAGCTGAAATACCAGTTAGACAAGTGCCAAAGAAGGAGAAAATTAAAGATGGAGATGAGTGTAGTTTAATATGCTACATTGTCCTATTGCTCCAATTATTTTGTTCATAAGCCAAAGGTTGCAGATGTAGATAGGCAAGACATGTCAACATTGTGGCCACGTTGCAGTTCCTTAGCGTGAAGTCTCCACAAAAACCTGAGCAGTTACCAAACTCAACAAGTCCAAAATCCCCAAAATCCAGTTTGTGTTCTACATGTTCAAATGCAAAAAAAGACAGGTTTATAATATCTTGAAACATTCAGAAAGTGTCCCGGATTAAACCAAGAAAATGCAAATTTCATAATTACACTTGAAGGAATGGCATGAAATCACAAAGAGGAGTTCGAAGGATAGGATCTTACAGCTATGTTGGCCAAGAAATAGAGGAGTTGAAAGTTGAAGCCATTAAGGTTGGGAAGATGGCAATGATAACCTGACAAAAATAAACCAATATATTAGGCAGCATAGACATTTCTTTTGTTGGCTGTCATATTGTGAAAGTTATGAAACTATATCAAGATAGGATTAAAAGCAATCAACCAAGAATCACAGTTGGAAGAGTTTTAAAGGAAATGCAATAAAAGAGATGTTGATGATAAGTCATAGCAGATTGGACTCATTTCATTTCAGTTACACAAGCAGCAATAATCATGGTAAAAATTAGAGATAAGAGAAAAAGAAATACACTCAACCGTAAGTATTCAGTGTGGGATTTCAAAGGGGAACATTAAACAATTGCAAACCAGGAATTATGTCCCATTTTCTGTTACACGTCATTAAGAGAGGCAATAATAAGCAGTAATGATAGGCAAGAAATAAGCATCAGACTAGATGATAACCATAGGAATACAAAAAGAAGATCAAATGAAAAATGCAAAGGATTTCAGAGAATGATATTCAGGTGGTAGTTACCTTTCCAGGCATTGATGGAGTAGCATTAAAAAGAAAAAATAATGGTAGACAACAACAAAAAGAGCAAAAGGCATCCAGCATATCATAGAGCAGAATTTCAGAAGAGACAAATCAGTTACACTTTAGGCATAATAGGCATTAATAGTGTTAGTTATGGACAGTTTTGAGAGAATAATCAGCAAGCCAAAAGTCTGGGATATTTCTGGCAATCAATGAGCAATTGAAAGGGTTTACACAGCTCTATAAAAGAAAGACCACACACATACACAAAAAGGGAGATACATGCAATTGTTTTGGCATAAATTTTAGTATTCATCCAAAAGACTTTCACTTTACTTTCGTCCACCACTCATATACCATTCATAACATCCTAATACCGGAACACATCAATCAGAACAACTCACCCAGAAAAATACCCAAATAACGGCACACCAAAAGCATAAATTTCCTCACACATCACACGCATCAAACAGAAATTTGCACATCATACAATAGCCTTAACAAGAATCCGACGCAAAACACAAAGCATACAACAGAGGGAAGGAGCTAGCGGCTAGCTGAGAATTGGCAATCTCTTAAGCAGGACTATTGCAGTAAGTAGGTAATCCAGGTTGGTATTCTATTAGGCTCATAATAGTCCTCATGCAGCATTATGTTCAGCAATGTTAAAGACACTCAAACTACAATTGTAAAACAGATTTTTCTCACTATTTACTATGTCTTTCATGAACAGTCCTAGGCTGGTGGTGTAACTGTTATTTATTCATGCATAGGATCGGTCTTATAATCTTAGGCATATCTTTCATGACTAAACAAAGGCAAGGTATAATAATAATCAGCAAACCGAATCAAGAAACACCACTTTTATCTCTAAAACTGAACTGTCGCTTGCATATATTCATAGTATTATGGAAACAAACCCACTCCGAGAATCTTAACATCACCTGCCATGTTGATACGACGACATTGATCGATAGCTATGTCTAATTTTATATACAATAGAAATTCCAACTGAGAATGGGTTACGGTTCTTACCGAATCCTTGTGGTTCTATCGATGTCGAGCCATAAATTCGAGCCGCTTTCGGGTCATAACAGAGAAGGGAATCGAAGGCACCGCATCAACGTCGTCGGAGAAGAGGACCAGAGCCAACCTTCACCGGAGCGGAAACGTCGCTGCCGTTTCCGGAGGAGAAAACCCACGAACCCATCTTCTTCTCCCCTTCGTCTTCTCTTTTCTCTCTTCTTCTCACTTCCCTCCTCTCAACGTCACCCAACACCCCAAAACTAACCAAATGAAGAAAAATAATAAAACCCCTCTTCCCCAATTCCATTTCATGGAAGTGGGCTTCGGCCCGTCCTCCCCTTTTTTTTTACCCTTCTTTATTTTTCTTATTTTATTTATTATCTTGGTATTTTGTTTAGATATTAGTTTATGATTAATTAACAATAAGCGGTGTTAGAATGTCATCCCCTTTTTATGTTTTTACCTAAATTAATCCTTTTAAAATTGCAATCATTGATTGTTTGAACGAATTTATAGTTTTTATCAATAATATATTTTAAACTATTTCAAATCTCTTTAAGATATGATGCGGCGCGGGCACTAGTCTTGCTACTTCATCTATCTTAAAGGTGAATAATATATTTTAAACTATTTCAAATCTCTTTAAGATATGATGCGGCGCGGGCATTAGTCTTGCTACTTCATCTATCTTAAAGGTGAATAAATTTCAATAATATATTTTTAACTATTTCAAACACTCTTTAAGATATGATGCGGCGCGGGCATTAGTCTTGCTACTTCATCTATCTTAAAGGTGAATAATATATTTTAAACTATTTCAAATCTCTTTAAAATATGATGCGGCGCGGACATTAGTCTTGCTACTTCATCTATCTTGAAGGTGAATAATTTCAATAATATATTTTTAAACTATTTCAAATCTCTTTAAAACATGATGCGGCGCGGGCATTAGTCTTGCTATTTCATCTATCTTAAAGGTGAATAATTTTAAAACTATTTCAAATCTCTTTAAGATATGATGCGGCGCGGGCATTAGTCTTGCTACTTCATCTATCTTAAAGGTGAATAAATTTCAATAATATATTTTAAACCACTTCAAAATATTCCTTGAGATTTGATGCGGCGCGGGCATTAGTCTTGCTACTTCATCTATCTTAAAAAATAAATAAATTCCAAACAATGCATTTCATTTATTTCAAAAATAATATATATCTTAAAGATAAATAAATTTCAACACAGTAGTTTAATTACTTTCAAAATCTCTTTAAGATTTGATATGGTGCGGACATTAGTTTCTTCTGCTTCATCTTTTCTTAAAGAGAATACAATTTACATCAACTTTTCAAACAAACTAAACCAACACCAATTAATTTTCAAACCAGAACTACGTAGCCTTGATTTCCCTATTGCACCTAGGGATACGTAGGAGCAAGACGAACTCTTGTCGGGCGCAACAATAAAAAATAGAACATTTTGTTTTTATTTACTGAGTTTTAATAAAGAATTCTTAAGGGTATAAGAGTCCATGTTGTTAGCGAGGGTACCGTTTTAATACGGGCGGACGGGGTGCTAATACCTTCCCCGATCCGTAATCGACTCCCGTGCTCAGAATCTCTGATTAAAGACCAAATTATCCTAATTGGGCATGTTTAGAGTTTTCTACGTTTTAACCGCAAAAAAACGTAGTGGCGACTCCAAATCAATTGGAAGAGGTAGAAATCGAGTTCTCCTCTCCCTAAGTCGCAGGGCCGGTCTTCCAACCGAAAATCGGGTCGCGACAGCTGGCGACTCCACTGGGGACATACCCATAAGAGAGTCAGGCCTAGAGCCGTTAAATACATGGACGTAATACCCTTTTGTTTTCCTACTTTTTTTTTTATATGTTGTTTAGATTAAAAAACAATTATTATATGTGATATTCCTTTGTTCCCTTATCTGTGTTAATTGTTGATTTGCAGTTTTTAAGGGGGGTTTATTTTACTTGCAGTATAAGGTTTGTATGCTTCCTCACACACTCCTACAGCACACTCGAGTGACACACACATATGCCCTATACCCGGGTATTAGAGATTAGGATTTTTGGAAAAAGGGGCATATGCCTTGTGGGTGTTGGCCTCGTGCCAAACCTTACATTGGCAGAATGAACCACCCAGATTGTTCCCGGTATTATGAGTTAGCGGCTTAGGGAGCTCGTCCCCTTTCGTTTCTAACTTGTAATATTCGGTTTTCCTTTCTTTCGAGATTGGAGGCAATCCGGCGACATAAAAATTCGTGACCTTTTTATCGAGTCCACTTTAATTAACATCTAGTACCTTGCCATAGGGTCTGACCATAGATGTTCCCAGAACCTTTTAGGGCATACCTGATATAAGACACAGGAAGCATACAATTTATGTTCATTTGTCATTATGCATCATGAAAAGGGACTTACCCTCCCTAAGTTAGATGAGTTCGTTATCTACGCCTAGGTGATATGAGGATGTCACATGACAGTTTACATTTATTTCATACCCAACAATGGGATCCACGCCCTAAGGTCAGTTAACATGTCATGATTATTATCTTCATTAAACAATTTCATACCACAATCTAAGGCAGCAGTGTCTGATCCTAGATTATCATCACACCCTTTAATGGGCTCGACGCCCTAGGGATAAAATGTTTATTCACGCATAAAATTTTTATTCCTCGTACTTAGGGTCCACCACCCTAAGAGATCATGCATCATACATATCATATGTTTATTGCCCACTTTATTATTTAACACTTTTCCTTTATGGCTGCATTTTTATAACCAGGTTTTTGATCAGAGGAAGGACATTGATATAGTAAGACATGGCGACTGGTTCAGAAGTTGTGGGTTTTAACGGTGCTCCTTCATTCAAAAAAGGAGTCAGAGCTGAGGTACAAGTTATAGATGTGCAATATTTGATCGACCTAGTTCCCAAGATCCCCAAAGACGTACAAGAGCAGTTCGAAAAAGAATATGGTAGACTGATAGACCTTATCCTCATCACAGTCAACACTGAGGCGCTAAAGGCAATGAGTGCAATGATCCAGTACTGGAACCCCACTCTGAGGGTTTTCGAGTTTCCCAATCTAGATGCGTCCCCAACTATTGAAGAGTATGAAGTCCTTCTCGATATTGGAAAGTCAGGCAGACTCAAGGTGTACCAATTCACTGACCACCAGAACGTCACTAAAAGTCTCATAGAGGAACTCATCAGGACTAGACCGGAGCCGTTTGATATAATAAAGCAAGGAGAAATTTATGGGTTGAAGACTGCCTTCTTAAAAAAGCACCTTATCAAAACAATAGAACAAGGGGATTGGGTGTTGTTTAAACCAACCTTTGCATTGGCGATATATGGTGTGGTCTTGTTTCCTTTCGTCTATGACATGGTGGATCAAGCTGCAATTGATGTCTTCACCAAGTTCAAGAAATTCCTAGTTAACCCTGTTCCAGCTGTCCTGGCGGAAATGTTGCTATCTTTTCAGATGTGTCATGAAAGAGGCGTACACAAGGTTCGATGTTGCATCCAACTGTTATTTGTGTGGATGATGACCAGATTCAAGCATCACCAATACCCCGACTGGAGTCGATACCCCTTGCGCAGATTCAGGAAAATTGCAATCAATCCCATGCAGTTGTCGGATTGGAAGAAGATCTTCGTCGAGATCACTCCTAGAAACTTTGGGACAAAATGTGGCTTATATGATAGGCATCCAGAAATCATGTACTCATGTGGTGACTTTACAAACATGATGTTGATGGGTCCTCGAGGATGTATCACCTTTAACCCAGCTTTGATACTTGGTCAGCTAAAATGGGGGATAATGCCCGTTTCTTCAGAACTACTGCAAGGGTCTATGGTCTGGTATAAAGATGGTGAAACCAGTAAGGAAACCCTCATCTCGATAAGAAACGCTCTGAAAAGGATACGCCTATATGAGAAGAAAGAATTAGGGGAACACCAATCTTACTATACCCCTGAGTACAAAGAATGGAGAAAGGATAGAATGAAGTCAACTACAATACCACCACCTACCTTACCTCAGGAACCACCAAAACAATCAGAAAAGGAGTTGTAACAAGCCAACCAGATCCGTCTCTTGGAAGCCAAGTTGGAGGAGGCTAGGAATGAGATTGAGAAATACGGGTTCTCCGTCGAGAAACTTGACAAGATCATAGAAACTCAGAAAAAAGAACATACCAGCCTCAAGAGAGATTATGCTAGCATGTGCTCGACGTCGGAAAAATATTATCTTATCCGAGCAGGGAAGGAGAAAGATAAAAAAATAGCTGAGCTGATCAAGATGAATGAAAAGAAAGATGAGCAAATATCCAACATGAGTCATCAGTTGAAGGCCCGAGGTAGAGCGTTGCATTCGGCACAGAAGGATATCCATGTGTTAGAGGCAAAGGCAGAAAGCCTCCCAAGCCCTTGCTCATGATACCAAGAATGAGGAGAGCCATGCATGGGCCATTATGAAAGAATACCAAGCAGCTTTAGAGAAAACACTCGAGAGGGAAGATCAATTGAAAACCATAATGAAAGAAATGGAGAAGGCACACCATCAAGCCTTGGTGGAGGCTAATAACGACAAGGTCTATCTCTCAGAACAACTGAGCCTCCTCGAAGCTACCCATGACGAGTTGGTAACCAGGCAGCAGGAATAGTTGCACAATTGGGACCATATGCTCCAGGAGTGCAAATGGGACAAGGATAGGTGGGAAGAAAGGTGCCGAAAAATAATTGATGGCCTCGGGAATGTTGCAGATGACTGGTTGAGGAATTTCGAAGATGCTCGGGGAGAACTACAGATGTATCCGGAAACAGAGCTACGCCCAGCAATGAGAGTATTCTATGAAACATGTGACCAGTTGGCATGGAAGCTGAGGAAATGGAGAATTGCTGCAACTAGGGATTTTTGATGTTTCATGTAAAAAATAAATAAATAAGCATGAGTAGAATCTCAATGTAATCTCCAATGAATAATCAATAAAATTTTCATTTTCCTTCAATATCTCCATGATTTCCTTCCTTATATACACCTACCAATCAATACACCATAAAGCCTTGATAAAAGAGAAACCCTCGCATTTAGATATAGTCTCGGTCGAGAACCTGGTGTTCCTTCTAAAGATTGTTATCAACTGTAGATGGCCTTGTGGAGCACGCTCCCAAGTAACCAGACACAGGGCAGGGATTTCAAAGTTAAAAACCCATAAATGGAAGAACAAATTTAGATGCGATCAAGGTCCAAGACCTAGTGTTTCCTCTAGAGATCGTCATCAACGCAAGAGAAGCTATTGCGGCACGCTTCATAGTCATCAACTGCGGGTCAAAATGTCTTACTATGTCAAAGCCTTCGCGACGACGAAAATCCTTTTTTTACTAATTTTACTTTCTCGAAATTTTGTTAAACATTTATTTTAACAACAGGTTTAGTAATCATTGCTAAAAGACATCATTACAACACAAGGTCGCAATCCAGAACCATGGTCGGTCAAGAAACCCCCACAAATATGGAAGGAAAGTCAGAAATGACCGAGTTAAAGGAGCAAATGGCAGAAATGATGAAGATGATGATGAAAATGCAACAGGAGAATACTACTGGAAATTTTTCTAAAACTAACCCTGGGGCTAAAACCACTCTTCCACCTCGCCAAGGCTCCTCCTCAAAACAGACCACAAAAGAGGGAAAAGGAAAGGGGTCTGAAACAAAAGAGCAGCAACATGACGGTCAGAATGGATACATGAGTCAGACTGAAGAAACCGATGATGAGAACACTGAACAACCCACTGACGAGACTAACCCCAACGATGACATGAATTACCGTCCTCCCAAGGATGACAAACAACCTACAGGCCCACAGACAGGAAAGGAAACCCACGGTAATAAAAAGAAGGAAAGGGATGATGAAATGTGGGATATGCTCAATGCGAGACTCAAGGCTGTAGAATGGACTAATTGCCTGGATTTGAAAAATGCATTCGAAATGTGCCTGGTCCCAGATGTCGTGCTTCCCCCGAAGTTCAAAGTGCCCGACTTTGAGAAATATGACGGGACGACATGCCCGAAGAGTCACCTCCATATGTATGCCCGAAAGATGTCGGCATACCATCACGATGATAAACTGTTAATTCACTGCATCGAAGACAGCCTTGTGGGAATTGCCGCTTCGTGGTACATCCGCCTCGAGCGCAAGAATATAAGAACCTTTCTGGACTTGTCCAACGCTTTTATAAGGCAGTACAAGTTCAATGAAGACTCGGCGCCGGATCGGGCCAAGCTTCAGGGTATGACAAAGAAGGTCGCTGAGTCCTTTAAAGAATATGCTCAAAGATGGAGAGGGATAGCATCACAAGTCTTGCCTCGTTTAGAGGAAGATGAACAAATTACTATCTTCATCAATACTCTGCCGAATCCTTTCTTTGAAAAGATGATTGGGAACAATACATCCGACTTCAATTCCTTAATAAAAGTCGGAGATCGGATTGAGCAGAGCATAAAAGCTGGAAAAATTGCTGCTGAACAGACTGTGGAGTCTAAAAAACCCAATTATGCGAAAAAAAAAAGAAGCGGAAGCCCATTACGTGTCTGGAGAATCTCACAAACCCCCCAACAAAACCAACCATAACCCCCGACCATACACACCTCGTCCTCACTACAACCAAACACAATACCAACCTAACCAACAAACCCCATACCAACCCATAGCTTACATTAACCACAATCGCCCACTAACCCAACACAACCCTACACCCCACTACAACCAACCTCGTCCCAACCAATACCCTGCCCAACAAAATAGACCTCCCAACAACCATCAAACCCGTCCATACCAAAATTTCAACCGCAACCAACCTAGACCCTTCCAACCCCAAAGAACCTTTGACTCAATCCCGGTCACGTATGCTGAACTGTTCGCACATCTTCAAACAGAGAGAATCTTGGCCCCAATAGCAGGACAGACCCCAAATACCACAGCACCCTGGTACGACCCAAACGCCAACTGCGATTACCATTCCGGAATAATCGGGCATTCCACGGAGACCTGTAGGGCACTGAAGCACAGGATCCAAGATTTGATCGACTCTAAGTGGCTAGAGTTCAAGGACACCATTCCCACCATCACAGGCAACCCTCTACCCAACCACGGGAATCAGGGAATAAACGTTCTAGAGCAGGACGATGATATGGTTGTGGTAGAGAAAGTGGAGGATATGAAGACTCCCTTGAAAGTTATATTCAAGGTATTGTGCCAGCAAGGTCTGGTGGAAATGGTGGGAGGGGGTGCATATGAAGATGATGTATGTTTGATGCATGGGATATTAGACCATACTTTGGAAATATGTACTGAGTTTAAAGCCTTAGTACAAAGGTGGTTGGACTCTCGATTACTGGTGATCGAGAAAAAAATAAAAGGTTCTGATATTTTTGTCCTGGAAAAAGACCAGAAGATCAAAGACAGAATAATCACGAGAAAGTTTGTACTAGTATTGAACATACCCGCTGGAACCCCATCATATACCGCTCCGCCCCGATGGGCACCCAGTTTATATATAGAGGCAGGGGCAACGAGGCATTCGGGCCCTTTCCCTTACAAGTCTGACAGGGCCGTCCCATGGAAGTATCAGGGGAAATCAGTGGCGAAATCTAAACAAACAGAGGAAGTTGTGAACCTAGCTGGGGTTGGCAACATGACTAGGAGTGGCAAGGTTTATAGCCCTGTCGATTTATCAAAAAAGATCATCAATGCCTCAAAGGGCAAAGAAAAAATTGTTGAAACATCGGAAGATAGACCAGAGCCAGAGGTTACCGAGCTGTTTCCGGAGAAAATGGAGAGAGAAGTTTCTGAGGAGGAAGCATGTGAGTTCCTCCGGTTTATAAAACAAAGTGAGTACCAAGTGATTGATCAACTGAGCCGCACCCCGGCCAAAGTATCGTTGTTATCATTGCTGATGAACTCGGAGGCTCACAGAGAAGTCCTGTTCAAAGTCCTAAATCAGGCACACGTCAATCACGATATTTCAACTGATAAGCTCGGCGGAATCATCAACAACATCATGATTGACAACTTTATCTCCTTCAGTGATCAGGAGGTCCCAATAGAGGGCAGAGGGCATACTCGTCCTCTACACATATCCGTCATGTGTAAGGATTTTGTGATAGGGCGAGTGCTGATTGATAACGGAGCCTCACTAAATGTGATGACCAAGAGGACCCTATCCAAATTGCCAGTAGGAGATGCAATTCTTGGACCTAGTTCGACAGTCGTCAAAGCCTTCGATGGAGCAAGACGTGATGTACTGGGAGAAATAGAACTGCCGATAAAAATCGGACCCTGTATCTTCAAAGTTCTTTTCCAAGTGATGGATATCAACCCCTCATTCAGCTGCCTATTGGGAAGACCATGGATACACTCGGCTGGTGCTATACCATCGTCGCTTCACCAGAAAGACAAGTTCATTACGGGCGGTAGACTTATAACAGTTATGGGGGAGGAGGACACACTAGTGTCTCAACTGAGCGATGCCCCATACGTGGAAGCTGATAGTGAAGCCTTGGAAGCCTCTTTTAGAGCACTGGAGATTGCAAATGCTTCCTCTATCGAGAAGGGACACCCAATGCTTAATCCTCTACCATCCAATGCATCAATCATGATGGCAAAATTTATGTTGAGGAAAGGATTCCAACCTGGAAAGGGTTTGGGGAAGTATGGACAAGGGATGAAGAACACATTAGTCCTCCCGTCCAATAGTGGTCGAGCTGGGCTAGGTTACAGTCCTAGTAACTATCGAGAGGGGGCTTCAGAAGATAAAAAAGGTGGAGTGGCCCAGTTAGGTACATTCATGTATAAAGGCAGAAAAGTACTCATTCCTCATATTAGTCAAAGCTTCATAAGTACATGCTTCATCAAGCCAGATACTATCGCCATGGTAGAAGATGGTCAACTAGAAAGCGATTTGGGGCTTGTGTATCAATGCATCTCAGGCACAGGATTAAGCAATTGGACGGAAGAAGACGTTGCTAGTGATGTTTATTATACAATGTAATTACGAAACGTTTTAAGTCGTCACCTGTCCAGCCCTGGGCATGTGGATCTTTTGTTTATAAGGGCATGTTTTTAGTTCATCAGTATAATTTTAATAAAAACTAAGTATTGCATTTCATCCAACATCTTTCATTTTATTTTTACAGTCTCCAACCAACCAAAAACAAACCAACTTAATACAAACCACTAACCATAATGCAGATCTGACAATGAATCTATAACTAATGACAACTTTAATAATCACATGCCGGATTTTGATCACCCAATAAATCAAGCAGAGGAGGATAACGATGAAGAGTGGGAGGCGTCCCCGGAATTGATAAGACTAGTCGAGCAAGAAAGTAGAGAGATCCAGCCCCATGAAGAACCGGTTGAATTGATAAATCTAGGTTCCGAAGGATATAAGAAGGAGATTCGGGTAGGCACTATCATGGATACCTCCGAAAGAATGAAACTCATCGAGCTTCAGCATGAATACAAGGATGTATTTGCATGGTCATATGAAGAGATGCCAGGCCTAGATCGGAATTTAGTGGAACACAAACTACCACTAAAGCTAGATTCTAAACCAGTAAAACAAAAGCTGCGAAGAATGAAGCCGGAAATCTCCCTAAGGGTTAAAGAAGAGGTACAGAAGTGGTTGGAGGCCAAGTTCATAACAGTGTCTACCTATCCTGAATGGGTAGCAAACATAGTGGCAGTCCCAAAGAAAGGAGGAAAGCTTCGCATATGTGTCGACTACAGAGATCTTAACAAAGCCAGTCCAAAAGATGATTTTCCGGTACCACACATCGATGCTTTAGTCGATAGTACAGCAGACCATGCCCTGTTCTCATTTATGGATGGGTATTCAGGATACCATCAGATCAAGATGGCTCCGGAGGATATAGACAAAACAACCTTTATTACCCCTTGGGGAACATTCCGATATCAAGTGATGCCATTCGGGTTAAAAAACGCCATGGTCACATACCAGAGGGCTATGGTAGCTATTTTTCACGATATGATGCATAAAGAGGTTGAGATCTATGTGGATGATATAATTTGCAAATCCAAAACGGAGGGGGAACACGTCGCCAACTTGCAAAAACTCTTTGAAAGGGTACAGAAGTATCAACTCAAATTGAATCCAAGCAAATGCAGTTTTGGAGTAAAATCTGGGAAAGTGCTTGGATTCATCGTCAGTCAGAAAGGCATAGAAGTAGACCCCGAAAAGGTCAAAGCAATCGTGGAAATGCCAATTCCTAAAACTGAGAAACAAGTCAGAGGATTTCTGGGTCGACTAAACTATATCTCTCGTTTCATCTCTCAACTGACTACAACCTGTGAACCCATCTTCAAGTTGCTGAGGAAGAATCAGGTCATGAAGTGGAACGAAGATTGCCAGTCAGCCTTTGACAAGATCAAGCAATACCTGACAAAACCCCCGATCTTGATGCCTCCTATGCCAAGTCGGCCATTAATAATGTACCTAACTGTGTTAGATGAGTCCATGGGTTGCGTCTTAGGGCAACATGATGAATCAGGCAAAAAAGAGCATATGATATATTATTTGAGCAAGAAGTTTACTGAGTGTGAGATAAGATATACATTACTGGAGCGTACTTGTTGCGCTTTGGCTTGGGCAGCCCGTCGTTTGAGGCAGTACATGTTGAGTCACACCGTCTGGTTGATATCCAAGATGGACCCAATCAAGTATATCTTTGAGAAGCCCATTCTTACAGGAAGAATTGCTAGATGGCAAGTATTATTATCTGAATATGACATCATATACGTCTCTCAGAAGGCCATAAAGGGAAGCATCATTGCCGATTATCTGGCCAACCAACCGATAGTTAGAGAGGACTCGATGACGGAAGAATTTCCCGATGAAGGAATTATGATGGTATCTCCGGATAACGAAAGACGGGATAATGGATGGACACTAGTATTTGATGGGGCTTCAAATATACTGGGTCATGGCATAGGGGCGGTATTAATATCTCCGGAAGGCAAGTTCATACCCTTCACTGCCAGGCTATGCTTTGATTGTACAAACAATATGGCGGAATATGAGGCATGTGCATTGGGTTTGAAAGCGGCACTAGAAACAAAAATCAAATCTTTGGAAGTGTTCGGGGATTCAGCTCTAGTTGTTCACCAGATTAAGGGAGAATGGAGACTAGAGATAACAAGTTAATACCCTATAGAGACTATATCCAACAACTGGTTGAGCAGTTTGAGCGGATAGATTTCTACCACATCCCGAGGGAAGATAATAAGTTGGCAGATGCTTTGGCCACTTTGTCATCCATGTTCCAGATAGAGGGAGATAGCGTACCGGTTATCCGGATAGCTAGTAAAGATCAGCCAGCATACTGTTGTGCAATAGAATCAGAGTCAGATGGAAATCCCTGGTATCATGACATAATGACATACTTAAAAAGCAAGGAGTATCCTCCCGAAGCAACAAATAATGACAAGAGAACTCTGCGAAGACTAGCTATGGGTTTCTTTCTTAGTGAGAATATCCTATACAAAAAGAACCACGACATGGTTTTGTTGAGGTGTGTAGAGGCCAAAGAGGCAGAACAAATCATTGAGGAAATACATGAGGGTATGTTTGGGACTCATGCTAATGGGCGTGCGATGGCTCGAAAAATCCTAAGAGCAGGATATTTTTGGTTAAAGATGGAGGGGGATTGCTGGGATCACGTCCGTAAATGCCAAAAGTGCCAGATATATGCCCACAACATCAATGCACCCCCAACCTGCTCAATGTATTATCAGCACCGTGGCCTTTTTCAATGTGGGGAATGGATGTTATTGGGCCCATTGAACCCAAAGCTTCTAATGGACATCGATTCATCCTTGTTGCTATCGATTATTTCACCAAATGGGTTGAGGCGAATTCATATGCAAGTGTGACTCGCAAGGTAGTGCTCCGGTTTGTGAAGAAGGAATTGATCTGTCGTTATGGGTTACCCCAGAAAATCATCACAGACAATGCCACCAACCTCAATAACAAAATGATGACGGAGATGTGTGAAGAGTTCAAGATCAAGCATCACACTTCTTCACCATATAGACCCAAGATGAATGGAGCGGTGGAAGCAGCCAATAAGAATATAAAAAAGATAGTCCAGAAAATGGTGGTAACCTATAGAGATTGGCACGAGATGTTGCCATTCGCACTGCATGGGTATCGAACTTCGATCCGCACATCAACTGGGGCAACACCCTACTCATTGGTTTATGGGATGGAAGCAGTTCTACCGATAGAGGTTGAGATTCCCTCATTGAGAGTACTGGCTGAAGCCGAGCTAGAAGAAGCAGAATGGGTCCAAGCTCGACATGACCAGTTGAATTTAATCGAAGGGAAAAGGTTGGCGGCTATATGTCATGGCCAACTATACCAAAGGAGGATCATGAGGGCTCATGCCAAAAAAGTATGTCCTCGAGAGTTCAAGGAAGGTGACCTGGTGCTTAAGAAGATATTGCCAATACAGAAAGATCACCGAGGGAAATGGACCCCTAACTATGAAGGCCCGTATGTGGTAAAAAAGGCCTTCTCAGGTGGTGCTCTCATACTAACCAACATGGATGGAGAAGACCTTCGTCTTTCAGTAAATTCTGATGCAGTGAAGAAATACTATGCCTAAGGCAGCTTCCTAAAAAAAAAAAAAAAAAAAAAAAAAAAAAAAAAACAACCTATTCCTTAGAAATTTCGATGTAATGGTCATAATCACCATTTTTCATGCATGTTTTAAAATTAAAATGGAGAATGATGTAGGAAAATTCCCATAAAGTGTGAACCCCCAAATGACTATTTCCCAATGATATAAGGCTTCTTTGTAATCCCCAAACACCATAGAAGATATCCCTAGTTACCTCTTTCGAGCTTAGACGTCAGGAAAGGAGATCCATTCTAAATGAACCCGTAAAAATATCTGTAACCAGGGAAGGGTAGTTTTCCAATATTCCTCAAAAAGCTCAAAATGTAGCTACAAACTAAAGAGTGAGAGCTTGAGAATTCCATGAATGAAAGAAATTCCCAAAGAAAAATTCCGCTAAGGCTCATGACTTGCCTTAGGCAAAAGTTAGGACAAAGACATATCAGACTCTCACTCACAATGAAAAAAAGCAAAACAGGAAAAGTCAAAGAGAGGAATAATTGGAGGTAGGATATTGGAGAAAAGGAGATGAAGGGGGAAGGGAAACACATTTTGAGCATTTATACCTATTTTATTGAAAAAACTATTCAGTCAGGCCACAATTCAAGCCAGAAAAGTCCTTGTTGAGGAATAGATCGTTTGGGATCACACTAGGGTAAAAAAGCAAACTGACTCCGAAAAACACAAATTTCTAAATGAATTCTTACTATCAAACCAACACTAAGTGATCATTACATCGAAGTTCCTAACAAATAATGAAAAAAAATGAAGAAAATATGACCCGTTAGGTCGAAAACCCGGAAGGGCGGCCTAAGCAAAAGTTAGGGAATATAAAGAAGGAAGTCACCCCAATCAGAAAAGGCGATGCATGTGCATCACTAGAGATATGGGTTTTCAAAACAGGATACTGGGGCAGAAATTATTGGATGAAACACTCTCCTCCAATAAATTCTTAGCAATGATCTTAAAATCCTTTGAGCGTAAGGCCAGAGCTTCAACATGGGCGAGCAAGATACTGGGGCAGTTTATTGGACAGTTATTCTTTAAACTCTTGGACCGAAAACTCGGTGGTGTCATCAATCAGTAGTAACTTTGGAGAAATACTGGGGCAAATTTATTGTAGGAATCAGAAATTCGGTTGAAAATCAACTAATGAAAATTAGTGTTGTCATTCTTGTATAGATAATTGAAAGAGATGTCATATACACTTTCCCAAAAATTTTCCACTCCTCCATCATACCTTATTCCCTCCATGCGTGACTATGTTTATGTAAATTATACTGATGAACAATAAAACAACCTTTTATGATAATCGACTAAAAAACAAAGTAATGGCACACGCTAGCGACTTATAGATCATCGCCCGAAGTTGCAGCTATTCATTCCAAAATCTAAAGGTGTCTTAAACCAAATGCAGTGATTGCGACACTTAAAGCGAGAAAACAAAATTTTGTAAAATGAATCTCATAGGAGATTACCGAATTGATAGGCATTCCATACACGTAGTCCAACCATTTAGTTCATTCATACCATGCATTCATTCATAACATACATTCATAGAAAGAAACAAAAAAAACTTTAGACCGTAGTGGGTAAAAGGGTAGACCAGTTAGAATCAACCGTCATGGTCCCTTAGCCTAATGTCGGCTAAATAGGTTGTATTTTCATATTGTATCGAGCCACTGAAAGCTCGCAAATTTATTTTATGTCTCGAGCCACTGAGAGCTCGCAATTTATTTTTCTGTCTCGAGCCACTGGGAGCTCGCAATTTATTTTATGTCTCGAGCCACTGAGAGCTCGCATATTTATTTTCCGTATCGAGCCATTGAGAGCTCGCAGTTTATTTTTCTGTCTCGAGCCACTGAGAGCTCGCAATTTATTTTTAGGTCTCGAGCCACTGAGAGCTCGCAAATTTATTTTCTGTCTCGAGCCACTGAGAGCTCGCAAATTTATTTTCTGTCTCGAGCCACTGAGAGCTCGCAATTTATTTTTATGTCTCGAGCCACTGAGAGCTCGCAAATTTATTTTCCGCATCGAGCCACTGAGAGCTCGCAAATTTATTTTTATGTCTCGAGCCACTGAGAGCTCGCAATTTATTTTATGTCTCGAGCCACTGAGAGCTCGCAAATTTATTTTATATTTCGAGCCACTGAGAGCTCGCAAATTTATTTTATGTTTCGAGCCACTGAGAGCTCGCAAATTTATTTTCCGCATCGAGCCACTGAGAGCTCGCAAATTTATTTTATGTTTCGAGCCACTGAGAGCTCGCAAATTTATTTTTCGCATCGAGCCACTGAGAGCTCGCAATTTATTTTCCGCATCGAGCCACTGAGAGCTCGCAAATTTATTTTCCGCATCAAGCCACTGAGAGCTCGCAAATTTATTTTCCGCATCGAGCCACTGAGAGCTCGCAATTTATTTTCCGCATCGAGCCACTGAGAGCTCGCAAATTTATTTTCCGCATCGAGCCACTGAGAGCTCGCAAATTTATTTTCCGCATCGAGCCACTGAGAGCTCGCAAATTTATTTTTCGCATCGAGCCACTGAGAGCTCGCAAATTTATTTTCCGCATCGAGCCACGGAGAGCTCGCAAATTTCTTTTATTGTCTCGAGCCACTGAGAGCTCGCAAGTTTATTTGTACGTCTCGAGCCACTGAGAGCTCACAAATTTATTTGTATGTCTCGAGCCACTGAGAGCTCGCAAGTTTATTTTCTGTCTCGAGCCACTAAGAGCTCGCAAATTTATTTTATTTGTCTTAAGCCCTGTATATCCATTGTTTGGGTCTTGACAAAATTAATGTTCATTTCTTTACTAATTACTTACTACGATAACACACAAACATCAGTTTGTTCGCTATCAAGTAAGCAACAAGTAAAGAGGGGCAGTTGTGAACACCCAATTTTGTCCGGCCTATTTAAATATCATAAACCAAAAACACTTTTTTTTTTTTGAAAAGCTAGGAATTGAAAGTTTGTAAAGAACTCTTTTAGATGTATGGGAAGACACATTATGTTATGTAATTATTCTGTTCTAAATAAGTGTTCATAACTTGTTTGATTAAGGGTGTTCTGATTTTAATCAAATTCAAATTTAACTTCTTTCATAAAAAAGAAACATAACAATAACTCATGCATTATTATTCACTCTCCAATTTGATAATAGCGTGCAACAGACAAAGGTGAGAATAATCATGAATGAATAACCCCAAATGCCAGTGCATAAACTTGATATATTGTCTCCGTTTTTCTCCTCTTGTATTATCTTTGTTGAGGATTTTTTTTATCCTCCAACCTTTTGTACATGCCAAAACAAATAGATAACTTCACCAACATGATGATAGTCAAACACAGTGATTTATAAGCAACCAACAACTTGATAAGCTCAACAAGCCATTAAAAAAAACTGGGAGTACCTTACATTTTTCTTTTTAATTGCATGTAGAGACAAATAAGGAATCCATTTTCTAACCATGCTTAAGTTTGGCTAACATCACTTACGCACCACACGAACTTTTAATTATTAACCGAGTGATGATGCACAAATATTATCAATTCGGTGAGAAAATAAAATTGATTTAGTTTTTTTTTTAGATGCATGACTAGAACGAGGCTATTGCCATTGTAATTACAATGCTTGAAACCACTCCAAATGTAAGTGTACCCTAGTTCTAATATGTTGGGCAACACCCTTTCTGCCTTGTGGAAATATTAAATTGAAAGCTGTGTACAATAAGGCTAGGTGTTTTCACTAATTCTGAATTCTTTACAAGAAGGATTCCGAGACGATGCTGATTTTAACTGTTGGACCATTTGTAAAACTTGCGAAGTGACACATCCCATTTTTAAAACGTACACTTAAAAAAAACAACAGCTCAATGCCATAGGTGATAGTTCATATCAATAAAATATAACTGTTATTTGACTGCTCTATTATTTGAACAAGTAAAATTAAGCTGAAATACCAGTTAGACAAGTGCCAAAGAAGGAGAAAATTAAAGATGGAGATGAGTGTAGTTTAATATGCTACATTGTCCTATTGCTCCAATTCTTTTGTTCATAAGCCAAAGGTTGCAGATGTAGATAGGCAAGACATGTCAACATTGTGGCCACGTTGCAGTTCCTTAGCGTGAAGTCTCCACAAAAACCTGAGCAGTTACCAAACTCAACAAGTCCAAAATCCCCAAAATCCCCAAAATCCAGTTTGTGTTCTACATGTTCAAATGCAAAAAAAGACAGGTTTATAATATCTTGAAACATTCAGAAAGTGTCCCGGATTAAACCAAGAAAATGCAAATTTCATAATTACACTTGAAGGAATGGCATGAAATCACAAAGAGGAGTTCGAAGGATAGGATCTTACAGCTATGTTGGCCAAGAAATGGAGGAGTTGAAAGTTGAAGCCATTAAGGTTGGGAAGATGGCAATGATAACCTGACAAAAATAAACCAATATATTAGGCAGCATAGACATTTCTTTTGCTGGCTGTCATATTGTGAAAGTTATGAAACTATATCAAGATAGGATTAAAAGCAATCAACCAAGAATCACAGTTGGAAGAGTTTTAAAGGAAATGCAATAAAAGAGATGTTGATGATAAGTCATAGCAGATTGGACTCATTTCATTTCAGTTACACAAGCAGCAATAATCATGGTAAATATTAGAGATAAGAGAAAAAGAAATACACTCAACCGTAAGTATTCAGTGTGGGATTTCAAAGGGGAACATTAAACAATTGCAAACCAGGAATTATGTCCCATTTTCTGTTACACGTCATTAAGAGAGGCAATAATAAGCAGTAATGATATGCAAGAAATAAGCATCAGACTAGATGATAACCATAGGAATACAAAAAGAAGATCAAATGAAAAATGCAAAGGATTTCAGAGAATGATATTCAGGTGGTAGTTACCTTTCCAGGCATTGATGGAGTAGCATTAAAAATAAAAAATAATGGTAGACAACAAAAAAAAGAGCAAAAGGCATCCAACATACCATAGAGCAGAATTTCAGAAGAGACAAATCAGTTACACTTTAGGCATAATAAGCATTAATAGTGTTAGTTATGGACAGTTTTGAGAGAATAATCAGCAAGCCAAAAGTTTGGGATATTTCTGGCAATCAATGAGCAATTGAAAGGGTTTCCACAGCTCTATAAAAGAAAGACCACACACATACACAAAAAGGGAGATACATGCAATTGTTTTGGCATAAATTTTAGTATTCATCCAAAAGACTTTCACTTTACTTTCGTCCACCACTCATATACCATTCATAACATCCTAATACCGGAACACATCAATCAGAACAACTCACCCAGAAAAATACCCAAATAACGGCACACCAAAAGCATAAATTTCCTCACACATCACACGCATCAAACAGAAATTTGCACATCATACAATAGCCTTAACAAGAATCCGACGCAAAACACAAAGCATACAACAGAGGGAAGGAGCTAGCGGCTAGTTGAGAATTGGCAATCTCTTAAGCAGGACTATTGCAGTAAGTAGGTAATCCAGGTTGGTATTCTATTAGGCTCATAATAGTCCTCATGCAGCATTATGTTCAGCAATGTTAAAGACACTCAAACTACAATTGTAAAACAGATTTTTCTCACTATTTACTATGTCTTTCATGAACAGTCCTAGGCTGGTGGTGTAACTGTTATTTATTCATGCATAGGATCGGTCTTATAATCTTAGGCATATCTTTCATGACTAAACAAAGGCAAGGTATAATAATAATCAGCAAACCGAATCAAGAAACACCACTTTTATCTCTAAAACTGAACTGTCGCTTGCATATATTCATAGTATTATGGAAACAAACCCACTCCGAGAATCTTAACATCACCTGCCATGTTGATACGACGACATTGATCGATAGCTATGTCTAATTTTATATACAATAGAAATTCCAACTGAGAATGGGTTACGGTTCTTACCGAATCCTTGTGGTTCTATCGATGTCGAGCCATAAATTCGAGCCGCTTTCGGGTCATAACAGAGAAGGGAATCGAAGGCACCGCATCAACGTCGTCGGAGAAGAGGACCAGAGCCAACCTTCACCGGAGCGGAAACGCCGCTGCCGTTTCCGGAGGAGAAAACCCACGAACCCATCTTCTTCTCCCCTTCGTCTTCTCTTTTCTCTCTTCTTCTCACTTCCCTCCTCTCAACGTCACCCAACACCCCAAAACTAACCAAATGAAGAAAAATAATAAAACCCCTCTTCCCCAATTCCATTTCATGGAAGTGGGCTTCGGCCCGTCCTCCCCTTTTTTTTTTACCCTTCTTTATTTTTCTTATTTTATTTATTATCTTGGTATTTTGTTTAGATATTAGTTTATGATTAATTAACAATAAGCAGTGTTAGAATGTCATCCCCTTTTTATGTTTTTACCTAAATTAATCCTTTTAAAATTGCAATCATTGATTGTTTGAACGAATTTATAGTTTTTATCAATAATATATTTTAAACTATTTCAAATCTCTTTAAGATATGATGCGGCGCGGGCACTAGTCTTGCTACTTCATCTATCTTAAAGGTGAATAATATATTTTAAACTATTTCAAATCTCTTTAAGATATGATGCGGCGCGGGCATTAGTCTTGCTACTTCATCTATCTTAAAGGTGAATAAATTTCAATAATATATTTTTAACTATTTCAAACACTCTTTAAGATATGATGCGGCGCGGGCATTAGTCTTGCTACTTCATCTATCTTAAAGGTGAATAATATATTTTAAACTATTTCAAATCTCTTTAAAATATGATGCGGCGCGGACATTAGTCTTGCTACTTCATCTATCTTGAAGGTGAATAATTTCAATAATATATTTTTAAACTATTTCAAATCTCTTTAAAACATGATGCGGCGCGTGCATTAGTCTTGCTATTTCATCTATCTTAAAGGTGAATAATTTTAAAACTATTTCAAATCTCTTTAAGATATGATGCGGCGCGGGCATTAGTCTTGCTACTTCATCTATCTTAAAGGTGAATAAATTTCAATAATATATTTTAAACCACTTCAAAATATTCCTTGAGATTTGATGCGGCGCGGGCATTAGTCTTGCTACTTCATCTATCTTAAAAAATAAATAAATTCCAAACAATGCATTTCAATTATTTCAAAAATAATATATATCTTAAAGATAAATAAATTTCAACACAGTAGTTTAATTACTTTCAAAATCTCTTTAAGATTTGATATGGTGCGGACATTAGTTTCTGCTGCTTTATCTTTTCTTAAAGAGAATACAATTTACATCAACTTTTCAAACAAACTAAACCAACACCAATTAATTTTCAAACCAGAACTACGTAGCCTTGATTTCCCTATTGCACCTAGGGATACGTAGGAGCAAGACGAACTCTTGTCGGGCGCAACAATAAAAAATAGAACATTTTGTTTTTATTTACTGAGTTTTAATAAAGAATTCTTAAGGGTATAAGAGTCCATGTTGTTAGCGAGGGTACCGTTTTAATACGGGCGGACGGGGTGCTAATACCTTCCCCGATCCGTAATCGACTCCCGAGCTCAGAATCTCTGATTAAAGACCAAATTATCCTAATTGGGCATGTTTAGAGTTTTCTACGTTTTAACCGCAAAAAAACGTAGTGGCGACTCCAAATCAATTGGAAGAGGTAGAAATCGAGTTCGCCTCTCCCTAAGTCACAGGGCCGATCTTCCAACCGAAAATCAGGTCGCGACATAATGGATTAAAATGCATGACGTATAATGCTTGAAATATTTATTTTTTAATGAATGAATGAGTGTATGTATGTTTTTTCTTTACTTTTAATCATGAAACTACTTGAAAATGTAATCCTATGTGCATATGATATAGAATGCATATGAAATAAATGATTTACAATAATTAATGAAATGATATGGTGAGATGTCAACATTTTAATAACTTCTTTGTTACTTTTTGATAAATGCATGCTTGAGTGAAAGAATATATATATATATATATATATATATATATATATAGTATGGATAATCTATTTTTCTAAATGTATGTATTTATGATGAATGAATGTATTCGTAAGTCAATGAATGATGAATTTTATTTTTGAATGTAATATATAAATGCATAAGCCAATCAATAAGGATTTTTTATTCATGAATGCCTTAATGAATGCATGCCAATGGATGATGATTTTATTTTTGAATGCAATGAATGAATGCATTACTCAATCAATGAATTTTTTTTCTTTTTGAATGTATGTTTGAATGCATAATTGAATGAATGAGTGAATGAATGTTTGGATATGTATTTTTTGTTTTTGAGTTAATGTACATATAGACGTAGAATGGGATGTATATGATTTGCTTCCAGTGTCCTACCTGGGGTACACTTATAAGGTGTTGGACATTCAAATAACTACAACCCTATGGTGATGTATTAGGTATGATTAAAGTGTATTCGATAAAGACTTTAGACTTCTAGGTTACCAAATTGCTTCCAATCTTAAAAGAAAGGAATCCTAATATCGTAGGTTAGATACAAGAGGAGTCGAGCCCCTCAAGCGCCTAACTCACAATATTAGGAAGAATGTGGGTGGCCCATCGTGCTAATGCCAGGAGACAAAGTCTAACATCGATAAAGAGAATGTCCCTTCTATCTCAATCTTAATCTCTAATACTCAAGTATAGGGTATATGTGTGTGTCAACTGTAAGGACCGAAATTCTACCCTTGAAATTTTTTCGTTTATTTTAATCCTTCCTTGCATACAGTCATCACTTTAATTAAAGACTCTCAAGACCCACTCTTTGAAAATACTCTTTACCCTATCATACTATCATACAAATTTATGTTGCGGAAAAACATAATTCATTCAGATAGCCTTTATCACATACGTCCAATTATGGGTTTTCCAGAGTTATAACGTCCATAACTACATGTCACCATATTATCCTAATCAGATTACATTTATCCCAAAATACTATCAAATCAACTACAATGTCAAATAGCAATAAAGACAATCGAGTAAATAAACACAAAAGCTTCCTAATTGAGCTTCATCCTCAAAATCATTCATTTACCTACAATGGGATTATCATAAACAAAACACAAAACAAAAGGGAGTAAGTCATTAGTTCAAAACTAACATCACATGATAATCCACATTTCAAATACGATTAAGCTTCAATATAATTTATAAATACAATTACGAAAATGCAAACATTCATATCTTCTTTCGTTCATTCCCACGTTATCCATATTCATCCTATAGAATATATATCCCATAATATATATTCTATAGCATGCATATTACGTTCATTCGAAGCATCGTTCTTCTCATTATTCATATCCACAATATAGTATATATATCCCATACTATATATCCTATAGCATGAATACTACTGTTATCCTTAACGCCTTCATTTTCAGCATTCATATTCACCCTATAGTATATATATCCCATAATATATATTCTATAGCATGCATATAACTTTCGCTCTTAACGTCCTCGTTTCTCATATATCGTATTCATCCTTAATCGTATTCATCGAGCCCTTTCACAAATATAATCCCCTACCACATCGGGTAGGTCCAAATCATCATCCATACCACGTAGGGCAAGTCATACGCAATACCACATAGGGCAAGTCATACGCAATACCACATAGGGCAAGTCATACGCAATACCACATAGGGCAAGTCATACGCAATACCACATAGGGCAAGTCATACGCAATACCACATAGGGCAAGTCATACACAATACCACATAGGGCAAGTCATACGCAATACCACATAGGGCAAGTCATACACAATACCACATAGGGCAAGTCATACACAAGACCACATAGGGCAAGTCATACACAATACCACATAGGGCAAGTCATACACAATACCACATAGGGCAAGTCATACACAATACCACATAGGGCAAGTTATACACAATACCACATAGGGCAAGTAATACACAATACCACATAGGGCAAGTCATACACAATACCACATAGGGCAAGTCATACACAATACCACATAGGGCAAGTCATATACCATTAATAACTTCTCCTTACTAACACTTTACCTCTTTCACATACCTCACTCATATCAGCAAATATGATTTAGAGACACTTATCCCTTATCTTGGTGAGTGTTCGGGGGATCGGTTCCGAGTAACTTTAAAAGTCTCCTCCGCGATTTCCTCCAACCTTAGGATCTCTTCTCATTTCCACCAATAACAACAATGTCAGTCATTTATTTAAAATAACACATAAATAACTCGTACTTCATCATCAAACATACAAGGGATTCACATATATTCAAGATTTCCAAAACTACGTCCATATAAGTTTTCAAACATATAAACATACATGTTCATCTCTTTCTCTTTATACCCATATTCTCATTTTGGGGGTTTTTGGGGTTTTCATGAATAACCCACATAACCTTTCCATTCATCAAATACCAACTCTAAACCAAGAGTTTACAAGAGAAAAATAATATAAAACGAACCATAACTCTAAAGGGTGAGTTTCCATGGTTTCTCATGTTTTGAAAATAGATCCAACATACCCAAAACAAGTTAGATAGGAAGAAGAAGAGTTAGGAACAAGAGGTTTACCTCTTCTCAAGCACTACGATGAGTCCTAAGGCTCTTTGCTCTCGAAAAGCTCTCCTCTCTCTCTTCTCTTCAAAGTTCTAACCCTAAAATGTGTTTGGGGTTTCTATTTTAAAGAGCAGTCATTGGGTTCTCGCTCAAGCGAGCCCATTCTTGCTCAGGCGAGAAAATCCCACCTATTTTAAAAACTCAGATCTGACCCTCTCGCTCAAGCGAGGGTTTCTCGCTCAAGCGAATAAGTGTAATCGATTACCATATGGTGTAATCGATTACATTAGTTAAAAATTTAAAATACAAACTCAACGACTTGATGTAATCGATTACCAAACATGTTGTAATCGATTACAATGTGAAAAATGCACATATCTGATGCTTTTAATATGTTGTAATCGATTACGAGTATAGTGTAATCGATTACGTCATGTAAAATACACAGGTCTGATTAGTTTATCAGCATGCAATCGATTACCAGGATTGTGTAATCGATTACACTGTTTTTAAAAAAACAGAATCTCATAGTGTCAACAGCCCAAAATTGCCATTTCTCGCCCAGGCGAGACAACTCTCGCTCAGGCGAGAATCCTCCAGTATAGCCCAGGATTTCACCCTCCCAGGTGATCCTTTCTCGCTCAGGCGAGAATCTCTCGCTCAAGCGAGGCTTCCAAGACTGTTACTATAATTTTGAAGACTAAAATTCAGGGTGTTACAATCCTCCCCCTCTTATAAGAATTTTCGTCCCCGAAAATTAAACATATCTAGGAAAATAATATCATCACCTAGATCTTAGGCACAAGAATACTTAACCAAAATCACAATTCGATTCTCTAATCCATTAAGATCACTTAGTCAGTCACTAGGGGCATACACCATTAAGCCGTGATATCACCCACCAATTCATGAACTAACTCATCAATGTCCAAATATTAAGGTTTCAGCCTTTAATAACTCGAGTGCCATGGGAACTAATCCATAATTCAGACTAAAGAATTTCCCTATATCCATCAAGAACCATAGATCTCTAGCACTTATCCATCTATCAATCCTAACATACGTTAAGAATCCCGATAACACTCTCGAACTTCAGCGAATGGGGAACTCCTTATCTCATATCTATCTAAATGCGTCTTTTAACATCCATTATACACTAGCTAGTTTTCATCTCCACTCGAGAAACTAGCACAATTTCATTTTGCTCGATCCACAACATACTTACACAATATGACTCTTAGTGTCTCATCCACTGTACACAATCAAACTATTCTGTAATTGTCTAATTACATCAAATATTTCCACCGTCAAATCTTATCGTCTAAAGAAATTACCGATTCCCAGCCTCCACTGAAACCATAAAACCATTGATTCATACCAAAACTAGTCATTCTGTCACCAAACGGCAAGCACAAGTCGACAACCACACAAACCTACAACTGGCGTTCGGTTTGGTCACCCAAATTCCGTTAGCATGTGTAAATTTATTAACCCACTCGCATTATGTCCAGAAACACATGGGCGTCTCATATCACTAAACTTTTAACAACCTCATACTTATTCCGATATGGTTGCTAAAATTTCGGAATTCTCCCACATGATACGAAATCACTATTTAGCCTCAAGCTATGTCTCACCCACTAATAGTTTTCGAAAGCGTTTTGAATCCACGACTCATGGCAACCACGTCGTGAAACACAGTTTGCATAATCGTTTCTACAAACCCAAAACTTTTTCTCTCAAATGTTTACACCACACCATACACCGCAATTACTGACGTTCACGAAGCAGCAACAACTTTTACCGGTACAACATTCAACGCAGACCATTTAGGTACACCACCACTATTTCATGCATTGCCAATGTCCTACCGCAAAAGAACCGGTCCTTCGAGACCAAAAGTTTCACGTCCAATATAATGTATTCATCACATCGACGGGGTAAGTAACTTAACTATCCTCTTTTTCTCGACTATCAGTATACTCCTTACCCCCTTAGCATACACATACATATCAATGCATACTCAATTTTTAAATCTCCACCTCAACAAGTACACACAGTTAAACATAACACAATTTGCTGACCGCTAGTCCATTTTCAGGATTAGATCCAACCAGGACGTCATTGCGCATGTCGACACTATGGTAAAGGTTCTACCATTTACCCCAACCGTACATTGAGACACCCCCGATCAAAATAAGTTTTTGAGGTTCAACATCCCCGCACATAGGTTGGTGTTCAATACCAATATACAGTTGTTACGGCGGGTACTCCTCTTTAACAAAAATCACCTTTTCTTGACTAGGAGCCTCATGCACGAGAATCAAAAATAACTTTTCGTACCGAATCGATTTTGGTTACCAACCCTAGGTCACCTCAAAATGATAACACATCCAAACCATCAACGTCCATGTAAACACATTAGTCGCACGGATATTTAGGTAATTTATCCAACCTCGATTTCATTTTCGAAATATGAGTTTCATCACTTAGCATACGCGTACACACTAAGGCAAACAAAAGGAATTAACCTTTAACAACTCGTAAGAGAAAACAAGCATCCCCGACTTAAACATTTTTCTTGTCAGCATACTTATTATAAAAGTCAATCATTCATAGATGAAAGTCCACTTTCCAAGACAAAATAAATAGTTCTTTCAAATCTTAACATCTCAAAATACTAACGAGTTCTTAAATACCCTCTCGTGACATTTACTGAATAAATACCGATCCCTTTTTCGAAGGAGGGTCCTGACTTTCTTAGCCGACACTGGCCCCATACTACTAGCATGGTCAGAGATCTCGCACAGATCCTTGTCAGCACTATTCAATCATAACATGATTTGCCAACAATCAGTCCATCCCCAGAACTTTATCTAACTGGGATAACGACAAGTAGACTGAATCTACGATAAATATCACACCATTTACCACAACCGGACTCTAGAACATAAACGTCAACACCACCACCAGCACAAAGATTGGGGTCGACGCGACCAAGTCGGAAGTAATGACTCAGTTTACAATTTCAGTCGGTTTTCACATTTAACATATATACGGGAGTGTGTCGCTCCCGAATCAACAACATTAAACAAGGAATACCTGTCACCATGCGTTTACCTCTCGCCGGATCATCAACACCTGATGTCCCTGCGCCACTCGGGGTAACCATCCGACCGTGGTGCCTTGCCTCCCCAGCATGCATGACATTAGGTCTCCGATCCATCTTGGGACAATACCTTTTAATATGCCCAAACTCCTTGCAGTGGAAACATCCATTCCCTTTTCCCGGGAACGTACTTCCATAGTGAAGTCTACCGCACTTGTGGCACATGGGAGATACGTCTGGTTGAAAGCCTCCAACGGTAGGTTTCGACCCTTGATGCCCATGGTTACGACGGACACCAGTTAGAGCAAATGATCGTTGGCTTTCATTCACCTCCTCCTCATACATCCCACATCGGGTCAGACTATCCGATTCTGATGCCTCTGCACCACACATGGTAACCACTCTGCCGATGGATTGAGGTCGTCCAGTCCCCATGGCATTCATATTCTGCCGTGACATAGGACAATACCTCTTTACATGTCCGGTTCCATTGCAACGAAAACAGTGATTTGTCGTTCCAGAACACGATCCTCCGTCATGTCTTCGGTTACACTTGCTGCACCAGGATGGGGAGTTTAATCGTGACCCTCCGGCATTTGCATGGGTCCTCGGCCTATGCGATGTGTACCTCCGAGTGCCAGCAGGTGAGAGACAAGTCTCTTGCTCTTCGGGAAACATCTTGCCCTTGCCCCTTCCGTGCATAAAGTTTCTTGGAGGCCCGAAGTCCTTGGGGAAATTGGATGTGGAGGTCACCATTCCATCCGCCTTTATATTAGTACACCCCATCCCTGGGGCCCGCTCAACAGCAGCGTTCGGAGCGATTCCGCTTTGGGACAAAGAGCCTGGACCTGGCGCCACGTTCCGATTCAAATTTCGTAAGTTCTCATTCATGCCTTGAAGCACCTCAAACATCTGTGCCAAAAGATCATTGGGAATATTCTGGCTCGTTCCTCATCCTCTTTTAGCCATGCGTACCTGTACTCATGTACTAGTCAGTAAGCAAATTTTAACTCACTCAAGTCAGGTAATCACATAATCTCATAACAAGTCACATGTCATCATACCAAAGTCACATACTTTAAACATCAATACATACAATCTCAACTAGTCAATTTATACACATGTTACAAAGAAGTAAGTAAGGCCATGCCCTAGGCCGCAGAATTAACTATGCTCTGCTACCATATTGTAAGGACCGAAATTCTACCCTTGAAATTTTTTCGTTTATTTTAATCCTTCCTTGCATACAGTCGTCACTTTAATTAAAGACTCTCAAGACCCACTCTATGAAAATACTCTTTACCCTATCATACTATCTTACAAATTTATGTTGCGGAAAAACATAATTCATTCAGATAGCCTTTATCACATACGTCCAGTTATGGGTTTTCCAGAGTTATAACGTCCATAACTACATGTCACCATATTATCCTAATCAGATTACATTTATCCCAAAATACTATCAAATCAACTACAATGTCAAATAGCAATAAAGACAATCGAGTAAATAAACACAAAAGCTTCCTAATTGAGCTTCATCCTCAAAATCCTTCATTTACCTACAATGGGATTATCATAAACAAAACACAAAACAAAAGGGAGTAAGTCATTAGTTCAAAACTAACATCACATGATAATCCACATTTCAAATACGATTAAGCTTTAATATATTTTATAAATACAATTACGTAAATGCAAACATTCATATCTTCTTTCGTTCATTTCCACGTTATCCATATTCATCCTATAGAATATATATCCCATAATATATATTCTATAGCATGCATATTACGTTCATTCGAAGCATCGTTCTTCTCATTATTCATATCCACATTATAGTATATATATCCCATACTATATATCCTATAGCATGAATACTACTGTTATCCTTAACGCCTTCATTTTCAGCATTCATATTCACCCTATAGTATATATATCCCATAATATATATTCTATAGCATGCATATGACTTTCGCTCTTAACGTCCTCGTTTCACATATGTCGTATTCATCCTTAATCATATTCATCAAGCCCTTTCACAAATATAATCCCCTACCACATCGGGTAGGTCCAAATCATCATCCATACCACGTAGGGCAAGTCATACACAATACCACATAGGGCAAGTCATACGCAATACCACATAGGGCAAGTCATACGCAATACCACATAGGGCAAGTCATACACAATACCACATAGGGCAAGTCATACACAATACCACATAGGGCAAGTCATACGCAATACCACATAGGGCAAGTCATACGCAATACAACATAGGGCAAGTCATACGCAATACCACATAGGGCAAGTCATACACAATACCACATAGGGCAAGTCATACGCAATACCACATAGGGCAAGTCATACGCAATACAACATAGGGCAAGTCATACGCAATACCACATAGGGCAAGTCATACGCAATACCACATAGGGCAAGTCATACGGAATACCACATAGGGCAAGTCATACACAATACCACATAGGGCAAGTCATACACAATACCACATAGGGCAAGTCATACACAATACCACATAGAGCAAGTCATACACAATACCACATAGGGCAAGTCATACACAATACCACATAGGGCAAGTCATACACAATACCACATAGGGCAAGTCATACACAATACCACATAGGGCAAGTCATATACCATTAATAACTTCTCCTTACTAACACTTTACCTCTTTCACATACCTCACTCATATCAGCAAATATGATTTAGAGACACTTATCCCTTATCTTGGTGAGTGTTCGGGGGATCGGTTCCGAGTAACTTTAAAAGTCTCCTCCACGATTTCCTCCAACCTTAGGATCTCTTCTCATTTCCACCAATAACAACAATGTTAGTCATTTATTTAAAATAACACATAAATAACTCGTACTTCATCATCAAACATACAAGGGATTCACATATATTCAAGATTTCCAAAACTACGTCCATATAAGTTTTCAAACATATAAACATACATGTTCATCTCTTTCTCTTTATACCCATGTTCTCATTTTGGGGGTTTTTGGGGTTTTCATGAATAACCCACATAACCTTTCCATTCATCTAATACCAACTCTAAACCAAGAGTTTACAAGAGAAATATAACATAAAACGAACCATAACTCTAAAGGGTGAGTTTCCATGGTTTCTCATGTTTTGAAAATAGATCCAACATACCCAATACAAGTTAGAGAGGAAGAAGAAGAGTTAGGAACAAGAGGTTTACCTCTTCTCATGCTCTACGATGAGTCATAAGGCTCTTTGCTCTCGAAAAGCTCTCATCTCTCTCTTCTCTTCAAAGTTCTAACCCTAAAATGTGTTTGGGGTTTCTATTTTAAAGAGCAGTCATCGGGTTCTCGCTCAAGCAAGCCCATTCTCGCTCAGGCGAGAAAATCCCGCCTATTTTAAAAACTCAGATCTGACCCTCTCGCTCAAGCGAGGGATTCTCGCTCAAGCGAATAAGTGTAATCGATTACCATATGGTGTAATCGATTACATCAGTTAAAAATTTAAAATACAAACTCAACGACTTGATGTAATCGATTACCAAATATGTTGTAATCGATTACAATGTGAAAAATGCACATATCTGATGCTTTTAATATGTTGTAATCGATTATGAGTATAGTGTAATCGATTACATCATGTAAAATACACATGTCTGATTAGTTTATCAGCATGTAATCGATTACCAGGATTGTGTAATCGATTACACTGTTTTTAAAAAAACAGAATCTCACAGTGTCAACAGCCAAAAATTGCCATTTCTCGCCCAAGCGAGACAACTCTCGCTCAGGCGAGAATCCTCCAGTATAGCCCAGGATTTCACCCTCTCAAGTGATCCT
Source organism: Lupinus albus (assembly GCA_009771035.1). Classification (NCBI taxonomy): domain Eukaryota; kingdom Viridiplantae; phylum Streptophyta; class Magnoliopsida; order Fabales; family Fabaceae; genus Lupinus; species Lupinus albus. Next base: position 7,504,145 of record CM020010.1, read on the forward strand.
TTCTCGCTCAGGCGAGAATCTCTTGCTCAAGCGAGGCTTCCAGGACTGTTACTATAATTTTGAAGACTAAAATTCAGGGTGTTACATCAACTCAAGTGTAACGTGAGTGTGTGGGAAGCGTACCAATCTTAAAGAAAAATATTCGAACAAAAATCTGCAAAGACAGTTAAATGAAAATTCACGGATAATAAAAAAATTATAAAAGTAAAGCAAATAACAATTTATTATTCTAACAAGACAAACAATTAAAAACAAACGGGTACTTAAATCTATGTAATTAACGGTTATAGACCTGACTCTCTTAGGGGTGTCCCTAGAAGAGTCGTCAGCTGTCACACCCCGATTTTCGGCTATGCGACCTCTTTCGGAGTCGCACGTGAGAAAATGTGCTTAGAAAAGCAATTGGACCCTACGAAGAAGACCATGCCACATATATGCTATGGGTGTGGCTCTTTATGCCCCCATAAAAGAAAGGTTGTGCTTCCCCATTTTATGATGATTGGGAATCCCCTTTCAAAAGCCTACAAATTTCGAATTGCCAATCATGGTTTAATGCTCCTTTATGCTATGTTTTTCCTTATGATTTTACTCTAATTGCCTTATTAAGATCATCCTTTTATGCTATGCTAATTATTACCTATTAATGTTGATTATCACCTTAATGATGCTCATTATTGCTACCTAATTATTCTGAATCTATCAAGATCCTTAATCTGCATATCCTTAGTGCCATCTTTTGGAATTATGTTGATCTACATATCCTTACTAGAATCCTGCTTGATTGTCTTTACTATCTTGTTGTTGATTTGATTTTCTTTCCCTTTCTGTGGCTAAATGTGGTCTACCATTATAGCAAAAGGGAATGAAATATGAAGAATATGAGATAATCTTCCATTAAAACATTGGTTGAAGTTAAGGGAGAGACTTACCTCTTTTAAGTGATTGAATGTATCCCATTTAAGGCCAAATGCAACAAGGTTACAAAATGCTATAAATTAGAATGTAATTTATTACCAAATGTTATACAATTAATTAATATTCTTAATTTTAGCATATGACCAAAGTTGTAACAAAACCATTTTTTTAAAATTTGTGCATAAATACTTGATATTGTTGTTTAATTACTTGGGAATGTATTTTGGGCCAGACAAAATTGGGTACTCACTGAAGTTTTAATACCTTTTTCGATTTATAATCGACTCCCGAACTCAAATTTTTTGCTTAAATACCATATTATCTTAATTGGGCATAAAATAGAGTTTTTTACGTTTTAACTGCAAAAAACGTAGTAGTGACTCTAAATTAATTGGGAGTTGTAGAAATTGAATTCGCCGCTTCCTAAGTCACAAAGCTTAACTTCCAACCAAAAATTGGGTCGGAACAACCGGCTCAAATGATATGGTTTTTAGGAGAGAAATAAAACTGATCAACATACCCATAATGATAAATGATAAATGAATAAAACTAATCAACATAACCATAATGATAAATGAATCTTCCCTGAATTTTCTTGGCAAAGATCTGTAGTCAATGATGAGAATGGATGCGTTTGTCACTCACTTGGAAAGATTTCATTGTACTGTTAGTATGCTAGATGCGTATGGTTTTCAAATTATTTTGGAGATTTCATTGTACTACATTGTACATTTTATAGGGATCGATTCTATGGTTTTTAGGAGAGAAATAAAACTGATGAGCATGTTTAATTATATAAATATCCTTTAGATATATTTTGCCTCTACATAATAGTAATGGCAAAGTTGAAATATAAACATTGCACATGGTGTAAAAAAATACTTTAAATTATTGGTAACATAAAAAAATGCAAAGTATTATAATGCTCTATTTGTTCAATAAAGCATGCATAGACATTAAGTTTATCGTGTTTTATTCTCATTTACCTACAACTTCTTTTTTCTCTACCTGCATATAAATAAAAAGTATGAAAAAAGGCCTTTAATTTTTTTTGTTCAAAATGAAATGGATGAAGTAAGTTTTGAGTTTCATGTATTTAAGAATGTTGTTGAAGAAAGGAGCAACAACATAGTTTCAACCCTCCTCCTTTGTTAACCTGTTTTCCAAGAGAATATAAATACATATTATCATTTAATGTGATGCTTATTGGTGAGATCCATGATATTGTTCAAGCTGGAAAATAATGCATGTGATTCACAACATGCAAATTAATTATTCACTATAAAAATGGAATTGAATGAGATAATATATGTTCAATTACCTGAATGTATTTTATACATATTTTACATTTATATAGTATTGAGCGCATAATAGGGATAAATTAATACATTTTAGACAAATTTTGCCTTTGTACATTAATATAGATAAAATATATTATACTTTGGATGTTATGAATTATGCATCTATCACCCCATAATATAAATTTTATTTGGATCCACTACTAAACATTTGTTGGCTCAGTATACATTAAATATTCTAAGAATTTTATAATAATAGTTAAAAATATTTAATAGATTCATACTCCAAATTTAAAAATATTATCATATAAATATTTAATTAAATAACCAACAATTAATGAATGTTTTACTACTACAAATAACATAAATCGGATGAAAACATCATCCAATAACATAAATTTTACATTTTAATTACAGCAACAATATACAAATAAGTTTTAAATTAAATAACTAAAGTTTTGTAACAACATAAATTAACAAATGACAAAAATAATCACTAATAAGATGAAAGCTCCAAACTTGTGTAATCTCAAAATGAAGTTGTTTTAATGTTTTTTTTAAATTAAATTGGTTGGAACTTATATATTAAAATTTAATATATATGCAATATCAGATGATAGTCCATCGTCTACCACTCTTATACATTAATTATATTTAATTGTCAATTGTGATTGATATATGAAGTGGTAACTATAACTATAGATGATAAATTAAGGAGGAGAATGAATTAGTTTTCTTGTTTTCTACAACTTTTGTTCAGATTTTTGCAAATAGTTTAAAGATGATATTAAAATAAGCAATGTCCTATGACAGATAGTATTCTTCAAGTGTTCAATCAGTTTTCAAAACCTAGTCACTATCATTGGCAATTTGAACAAAGCCCATGAGGTCTATCCGCCAGCATGCACTTATTGGGTGAGCATGGCATGAAATATACGCACATCCATCCTAAAATGTTCGCCCAATACGTCATATTCGCCTACGAGTATTTCTAACAGGCATAACAATAAGCCCAAATGTCTTATTAGATAAAATATTGAACATCAAATATGCAAATATATACATGTATTTTTTCAAATATGAGGAAATGTGTTTCATTTTTATATATGCATTTGTATATAAAATGTGAGAAATTACTATCATTTTCTTATTATATTTTTTTGGTCGACAAAAGCATTTTCTTACTATATATATATGCATCTGTATTTTATATATTATATATATGCACATGTACTATTCTTTTTGTATTTTGTATGCGAATTATGTACTATACATATTTTCTATTATATACGCACATTTGTATTTTATGTATTATTTCATTTGTATGATTGCTTATTATGATAAACGCATTTGTATATCTGTATGCAAATTGTGTATTGTTTATTTTATATGACTAGTGTATATACATTTATATATTCGTATATATATATATATATTTTTTAATTTTATTTAGGGCGGCCACAAGCATGCCCTATTAGGGATGGTAAGGTGTAACGACCCGATTTTCTACCCTTGAAAATTTTTCGTTTAATTTAATCATTTCTTACATACAGTCGTCACCTTCATTAAAAACTGTCAAGTATCTCTCTTTGACAATACTCTTTACCCTATCATATTATCATACAAATTTATGTTGCGGAAAAACATAATTCATTCAGATAGCATTTACCACATACATCCAGTTATGGGTTTTGCAGGGTTATAACGTTCATAACTACATGTCACCATATTATACTAATCATATTACATTTATCCCAAAATACTACCAAATCAACTACAATGTCAAATAGCAATAAAGACAATCGAATAAATAAACACAAAAGCTTCCTAATTGAGCTTCATCCTCAAAATCCTTCATTTACCTACAATGGGATTATCATAAACAACACACAAAACAAAGGGAGTAAGCCATTAGTTCAAAACTAATATCACAGGCTAATCCACATTTCTAATACAATTAAGCTTTAATATAATTCGTAAACACACATATGGAATTGTAAACATTCATAATCATCTTCCTTTAATTGTCACTTTACTCATATTCATCCTATAGTATATATATATCCCATAATATATATTCTATAGTATGCATATTACGTTCGTTTCGAAACATCATCTGTCTCGTTATTCATATTCACCCTATAACATATATATCCCATAATATATACCCTATAACATGTATATTACTTTCTTTCTCAACATCTTCCTTTTTATCGCTCATATTCACCCTATAGAATATATATCCCATACTATATATCCTATAGCATGCATACGACATTCATGTGACATTCACATTTCTCATCATTCATATTCACCCTATAGAATATATATCTCATACTATATATCCTATAGCATGCATACGACATTCATTTGAGTCATATTTCCATTGGTACTTCCCCAATAATATTCATTTCTTTTGAGTCATCTTTCTATTGGTACTCCCCCAATAATATTACTTTCGTATGAGTCATCTTTCCATTGGTACTCCCCCAATAATATTACTTTCGTATGAGTCATCTTTCCATTGGTACTCCCCCAATAATATGAAATTCATTTTGAGTCATATTTTCTTTGGTACTCCCCCAAATAGATTGAATTCGTTTTGAGTCATATTTCCTTTGGTACTCCCCCAAAAAGATTAAATTCGTTTTGAGTCATATTTCCTTTGGTACTCCCCCAAAAAGATTAAATTCGTTTTGAGTCTTATTTCCTTTGGTACTCCCCTAAATAGATTGAATTCGTTTTGAGTCATATTTCCTTTGTACTCCCCAAATAGATTGAATTCGTTTTGAGTCATATTTCCTTTGGTACTCCCCAAAAAGATTAAATTCGTTTTGAGTCTTATTTCCTTTGGTACTCCCCCAAATAGATTGAATTCGTTTTGAGTCTTATTTCCTTTGGTACTCCCCCAAATAGATTGAATTCGTTTTGAGTCTTATTTCCTTTGGTACTCCCCCAAATAGATTGAATTCGTTTTGAGTCATATTTCCATTGGTACTCCCCCAATAAATGATTCCGAGTCTTATTTCCATTGGGACTCCCCCAATAAATGTTTCCGAGTCTTATTTCCATTGGGACTCCCCCAATAAATGTTTCCGAGTCTTATTTCCATTGGGACTCCCCCAATAAATGTTTCCGAGTCTTATTTCCATTGGGACTCCCCCAATAAATGTTTCCGAGTCTTATTTCCATTGGGACTCCCCCAATAAATGTTTCCTTCTTTTTCCATAACAGTAAAATCACGCATTTTCCAACATAATGCATAAATTACAGACGTATTATTTTAAACCATTACCTCTTTCACATACCTCATTCATATCAGCTAGTATGATTTAGAAAACACTTATCCCTTACCTCAGTGAGCATTGGAGATCAGTTCCGAGTAACTTTAAAAGTCTCCTCCGCGATTTCCTCCAACCTTAGGATCTTTCCTCATTATCACCAATAACAATGATGTCAGTCATTTATTCAAAATAACACATAAATAACTCATATTTCATCATCAAATATACAAGGGATTCATGTATTCTCAATATTTCCAAAACTACTTCAATTCAAGTTTCTAAATATCAAAACATACATGTTCATCTCAATATAACAACATCAGAAAGCTTATTCATCTTCTACCTCTAGCATTTTACTCATTTTCCTCTTTAACCTCATTTTCACTTTAGGGTTTTGGGGTTTTCATGAATCAACCACCAAACCTTTCCATTTCTTGAAATACTAACTTTAAACCAAGAGTTTACAAGATAGAAACAACATAAAACGAACCATAACTCGAAAAGATGAGTTTCCATGGTTTCCATGGTTTCCATTATTTTGAAAATGAATCCAACATACCCAAAACAAGTTAGAGAGGAAGAAGAAGAGTTAGGAACAAGAGGTTTACCTCTTCTTAAGCTCTAAGATGAGTCCTAAGGTTCTTTGCTCTTGAAAAGCTTTCTTCTCTCTCTTCTTTTCAAAGTTCTAACCCTAAAATGTGTTTTGGGTTTCTATTTTATAGACACAGTGATAAGTGTAATAGATTACAAGTATAGTGTAATCGATTACACAGTATAAATTACAGAGGCATCGTCGCGATGTAATCGATTACCAACATGGTGTAATCGATTACATTAATACGATGTAATCGATTACCAGAAGTGTGTAACCGATTACACAGTGTAAATTATAGAGGCATTGTCGTGATGTAATCGATTACCAACATGCTGTAATCGATTACATTGTGTCAGATGTACATATCTGATGCTTCTCATCATGTAATCGATTACCAGGACTGTGTAATTGATTATATTACCCAAAATTGCCAAGTATAGCCCAGGATTTCACCCTCCCAGATGAACCTTTCTCGCTCAAGCGAGGATCCGAGGACTGATACTATAATTTTAAAGACTTAAAATTTGGGGTGTTACACAAGGGGCACGGGAGGGCACAGGTAGTGCATACCCGTGTCCGTACCTGCACTATTTGCGGGTACCCAACGAGTTTCCAATTTTATTTATATTTTTATGTATTTAACAATAATTAATCTATAAAAATAATTATTACTTAAATAATATGATATGTATATGATAATTTTATGACTGTAGTCTCATAACTAAATTTTATTATGAAATAATAATAAAATAGAGAAATATAATATTAAATTAATAATAACTAAGTATAAAATATTTAATTAAAATATATACACGAGTACCCACGAGGCGGGTATGATGATACTCATTCTCACTCATGAGCTATTTTTGGGTACCCATTATGGGTAGTTTGATGGGTACCCACAGGTCCGAGTACTTTTGCCATCCCTATATCCTACCCATGTTTAGGGCGGTCAGGACATTATATTTCATGTCGTATTAAAAAATAGGCATGCTCATGCCCACCCTAATTTAGGCAAACATTGCATGATCACGGGTAATGCGACCCTAATTGCCAATACTACTAGCCAACTTTAAGAGCAAGATCTTCTTTACATTGACATTGTACAAAATTCTTACATTGTAAATGCATACATTTTTCTCATAAGCAAACTTGAGCATAAATTATTTCCTAATTTTTATAATGAAACCAAAAGTAGGGGTGTAATGGTTAGTTCATATTTTGGTGCAATTCATGAGTAGGGATGTCAAAAATACTCGAACCCGTGAGTACTCGTTGAAATACTTACAATGGGTAACCACAAAAATAGTTCATGGGTGAGAACGAGTATCATGATACCCGCTCCGCGGGAAACCGCATATATATTTTAATTAAATATTTTATACTTAATAATTATTAGTTTAACATTATATTTGTTTACTTTATTATTATTTCATAATTAAATTTATTGATGATATTATAATCATAAAGTTATCATATACATTTCATATTATTTAAGTAGTAATTATTTTTATATATTAATTATTGAATATATATAAAAATATAATTAAAATAGAAAACTCGTTGGGTACCCGTAGATAGTGCAGATATGGGCGTGGGTATGCACTACCCGTTGCCATCCCTATTCATGAGCCAAACCGAATAGAAGGACATGGTTCGGTTAATGTTGAAATGTTGTGTAGCAATCAAACCAAATTGAGTCGAACATGAACGATTTGGTTCGGTTCCACAATTTGCTAGTTTTTTTTTTAAATTCTCTAGTACTTCAATTATACTCCATAAGACGTCATTTGTGCTTTTCAACTACCACCTTAGCTAACAAACTCATATACATACTCTAAAATTTCAAACATAATTCATATGGATAATTGCATAACACAATTCATATGAATAATTGCATAACATAAATCTAAACAAGTCATATCCAAAAATTTGAGAAAATACAACTATAATGAAAATAATGAAATAATGTTAAAATGACAACACAATATACTTATATGTTTGATTGTCCTAGTAGTAGCATTCAATTAGTAATTTATTTTTACTTCTTTATTTGTCTAAGAAAAACGAGAGACCAATTATATATGTGGAGATCTTTTATGGGAATAAATATATATTTGAGGAAGAAACTATAAAATATTAAAGAATAAATAGAAAGTTTCCTAGTATCCATATTGCAAAATCTTCATGATTTCATTCTTATAAAAGGAGACCTTTAAATATTAATATACTTGGTACACTATTTGATTGTAAGGTACACTAATTATTAATATATTTGACTATTATGCTTCATAATATGAGTTTATATCTATTTTAAGCATGCTAATTATTTGTGTTCAAGTTTTCCAATATTATAATTTCAAATAAAATATGAAATTATATGTGTGAAGAAGACAAGCATTTCTTCATTATAGAAAAAAATTATGTAACACACAAAATCAACCAAATCTATATCTTTAGGAAGTAAGATATATTTATTCTAGAAAAATGAAAATTCTTAACTTCCCACAAGAACAAAATCATATAACAAAAGAATCATATAACAAAATCATATAACTAACTAGGAATAAATAAAACTTTCATACAGTGGATCGATAATGAGATCAATACTTATAAAGGAATCAAACTCCAAACGTGAAATATGTAACACCCTGAATTTTAAGCCTTTAAAATTATAGTATTAGTCTTGAGACCCTCGCTTGAGCGAGAGAGAGACTCACCTAGGAGGGTGAAATACTGGGCTATACTGGAGGATCCTCGCTTGAGCAAGAGATTCTCGCCTAGGCGAGAGAGGCTCACCTGGGAGGGTGAAATCCTGGGGTATACTGGAAGATTCTCGCTTGAGCGAGAGTTGTCTCGCCTGGGCGAGAAATTGCATTTTGGGGCTGTTGACACTGTGAGATTCTCGCTTGAGCGAGAATCCCTCGCTTGAGCGAGAGGGTCAGATTTGAGTTTTTTAAAATGGGCGGGATTTTCTCGCTTGAGCGAGGATAAGCTCGCTTAAGCGAGAACCCGACGAGACAACATTTAATGAGAAACCCCTAAACACAATCTAGGGTTTAGAAAAGAAGAAGAGTGAGAGAAGATAGCTTTTTCAAGGACAAAAAGCTTGGATACTCATCTAAGAGCTTGAGAAGAGGTAAAACTCTAGATTCTAACTCTCTTCTTCTCTTTAAAAGCTATTTTGGGTATGTTGGATCTCTTCTAAAAAATGAAGGAAACCATAGAAACTCATCCTTTTGAGTGATGATTCATTTTATGTCATTCTTACCTTGTAAACTCTTGGTTTAGAGATAATATCTCAAGAATGGAAAAGGGTTGTGGGTTGATTCATGAAAACCCCAAAACCCTAAAAGTGAAAATGTGGTAAAAGGAGAGAATGAGTAAAATGCTAGAGGTAGAAGATGAGTTTACCTCCAAATATTGGAATATGAGATGATTATGCATGTTTTAGATGGTTGAATACTTATGATGAATATTTTGTATGATTAAATGATGCAATATAAGTTGTTTATGCGATATTTGGAATAAATGACTAACATTGTGTTATGTGGTGGGATGAGGAAAGATCCTAAAGTTAGAGGCGGTGTCGGTGGAACTTGAGAAGTTGCCAAGAACCAAACCCCACACTCACCGAGGTAAGGATAAGTCTTTAATTGTGCATTTAGAATCGAAAATGTGTATTTTTTGATTATGCAATGATTGAGTTGTAAAGTACGCATTTAGTATAAACATATATGGGTGTGTTTATATTAAAGTAGGCGTAGATTTATGGAAAGGAAAGTATGTTGTACTTTCTGGTTATACGATGATTGAGTTGTGAATCACATATTTAGTATAAACATATATGGGTGTGTTTATACTAATGTGGGCGTGGATTTACCGGAAATGATTTATGGTGAAATTAATGAAAAGGAAATATATTTTTAGCCGACCATGAATGGTTAGCGACTCTGGCTTGAGTATATAAGAAAAACTCTGGCTTGAGTATATAAGCAAAACTCTGGCTTGAGTATATAAGCAAAACTCTGGCTTGAGTATATAAGCAAAACTCTGGCTTGAGTATATTAACGTGTTTTATTTAAAATGAGAATCTGCTTTTAGCTAACCCCGATGGGTGTAGCGACTTTGGCTCAAGTTATGTAGCAAAGTAAAATGAATTTCAAAAATGGTTTACTAACCCAATTTCTAATGTGGATTATCTTATGATGATGTTTATTTGAATTAACGACTTACTCCTTTGTATGTTTGTGTACCTGTCATTGATAATCCTATTGCAGATAAACAGGTGACATGAGGGGGAGTTTTTTGGGGAGTCTTAGGGAGCTTTACATTTTGGATTTATTAACTTGCACTATTTTGTACATGAGTGCATAGTTGATATTTTGAAATATGATGTAACTAACGATATAGATATAATTGCAAACTTGAGACTGTAACTCTCTGGTTATGTGTAGCTATGGGTATTTTGGAAACTCATAGCTAGTTATATGCGGTAGTTACAAAGTTTAATTAATGCGAATTATGTTTTTCCGTCGAACGATTTTGTATGTTATTATTGAGATAGATTGCGAAGAGGGAAATAAGATTTGAAGTAAAGACATTAAATTGGTAATGTGAGATAGGAGAGATTGCATGTAATTGAACTAAATTGAGAAAAAAATTTCAAGGGTAGAATTTCGGTCCTTACAAAATATACTATAGCTAATATAACATTTCTTTTATTCATTTACCTTATGTGAAATAAGGAAAATGTTTTTTAAATACATGGTTTAGTTCGATCTTGAATCTCTAGATCCATGAACTGAATCGATCTTAAAATGATTTCTTAAAAAAGAACCGAACCAAACCACATTTTTCGGTTTGGTTTGGTCCTACTAATTTCGTGATTTAAATTGTAACCTCTTACTCCCTTAAGCATGCTAGAAGTCATTAGTACTCATAGGTTAAAAATATATGGGTGAGCGAAATCTTATCCTATCCGCTCACCGAGTTTTCCCTAATCATGATTGGACCCGGGTATGGTCGGATATCATTACGTTTAGGGCGAGATTCAAACATTAGATTTGATCAATATTTAGCACAGAGTAAAGGAAGTACATGATTGACCGGTCCCATTGTCACACATGACTCTTGTTTGTATGTGCCTATGTAATTGTCTACATAGTAATGACATTTCTTTGACTGAAAATAAATAATGTATTTTATTGTAATAACATGTCTAATAATATAATTTCATATTTATAATTTTTTTTCAAGAGTGTAATACCTATTCATTGACAGTGTAAATAACTATATATATTCACTATATTATTTAGCGATGAGCATGAGTTGGATTAAGGCTTATTCCTTACCTAGTCCTAAATGTTGGTCATGTCATTTTTTGAACATTGACCTGACCCTAGACCTGAAGTTAAACCGACCATAAATATCGATCCGGTCAGCCTTTAAGTCTGAACCCAACCCTGAACTCGATTAAATATAATGCATACTCATTTTAGATAAAATTTTCTCAATATTATTTATTATCATCAATATGTAATCTGACATATATAAAATAATATATGTATATTATTAATCATGTTTATATGATAAAAATTAAAGAATCAATGATACTTTCGACCAAAAAAAAGTGTCATTACTTTATACAAATTTGAATAGAGATACATTCAGACAGGATGAGTGAGCGACCATGGGCCGAGTCGAACCGGGTCATGTTTGGTCCCTACCTGACCCTAAATATTGATCAGATCTAATTTTTAATCTGAACCCGACCCTAGACCCGATGAGACCCAACTCAATGAGACCCGACCATTGTCAAGTCTGATCATGATATCGAGGCATATCTGGTGAGTGAGAAGGGTCAGGTCATACTCACCCCTATTATCATTCACCATATATTTGAATAACTTTTTTGAAGAGTCAATAAATTAAATATGAATAATGAATGATGAAATGATAATGTATAAAACTCATACAACAATACGTTATGAGTGCATACATTAGTTTTTTTAATTGCTTTTGCTATTATTTAGGATATTCATGTACAAATGATTTATTATTACAATATGTATATCATTTTATGTGTCATTTATTCTCTAATATTTTCATATACATATATGTAATTGATTAAAACATTCATATATTAAATTACATATTCATAATAATAACTGATATCGATAAACTTTATTAAAAAGAGAATGCATATTTAACTAGATTTAGGATCGAATTTGAGTTCAAAAATTAACCAATTTAAAATTTATGATTACATTAGTCTTCTAGTCTAAACTCGGATTTAAATTCAAAAAATTACCGGATCAATATTTAGGGTTAAGTAGGAAAATAATATAACCCATGGTCAACCTATTAAAAAACACTCCTTAAACCTCATTTTTTTATATTAAAAAACGGTCCTTCATCTTCAGCGTGCCTCAATCACTCACACTATCTCCATCAGCCAGCAACAGAGACTGTCTCTCTTCACTAACCTCAAAACCCACTCATCTTTCTCTCTCCAACTCCAGCATTAGCCATGACGTCGTCGTTTTCCTCTACGATCTCTTCTTCCTCTTCCTCACATATTTCTCTTCCCGAAACTTTCCTCAAACACCACAACAACAAGATCTTTCATTCCTCTTTCTCCTTTTTCCATCGTTCCCATTTCCTTCGGTATGTTTCTCCCTTTTCTCTATCTCTTCCTTATTTCAATTCCTCTTACTCTTTCGATATTTTGATTTCTCAACCTCGTAGATTTGGATTTTGTTTTACTCTGTGTTTTACTTTGACTTACTGGTTTCTTTGTTCTGGATTGATTTTTCTTAAATAATAATGTTATTGTTATTAGTTGAAGCGAGAATTTGGAGTTGTTGAAGAATGGAGCAGGGTTCCTTTATTATTTGTACGAGGAAAGGAAAGAAAACAGTAGCTAATAATAGTAATCATGTTTAATTTCTTTTTTCAGTAAATACTAACTTTCATTATTATAAAATTTAGTGAGGACCAATTCTGGAAAAAGTAAAATTTCAAACTGATGATAGCGAATGTGAGTCAAAATAGTACTTGTCAGTTGTCATAAGGAATGCTAAGAAGGACCAATTTGATTCATATTTTTGGGTTCATTTTGTGATTTTCAATTTTTACGGACCGGTACATTCAAATTTTTTGAAGGACTGAAGTGGATATTTACTCTTCTTTTATTAGCAGAGTAACTTGTTCTAAACAAAATGACCACAAAATAAGTTATGAAGGTTTAAAATGCGACTAAAATTTATACCCAGTGGCATTTTACACTTTTTAGTGATTCATCTGGTGACAAACTTATTTGTGGATTAATTTGGTGGTTATTGTGTATTTGAATCATCAATATGACGTACTTCAAAAAATATGAACAACAACCTAATCTGACCACCAATCAACCACTGAAAGGATCAGTTGGCAGGCGTTGATTCAGCTTGTTAATACCTGGTCTCAATGTTTCATTTCTCTTAATAATGCCAATAAATAACTCAGGATTTGATCCCATAAAGATTATAAATCTTTCGTCCATAAATTCAATGGTATAAATGAGTTTGGGCCCTGGTTATGCAGCTATGTTAAATACTTGGAGGGATTTTGCCGGCCTATCCAGCTCGAATAAGATTGCTTGGAGAATTGTTCCAAACCAAAGAAAAATCTGACAATTAATAAAGTTATAGCCCTTTTGCATCAATAATTGGATAGATAAATGCAAAATAATTTCTCTCTTAAATGCAGGGTCCCTTGGTTGTTATGCATGCAGTATATTGCCTTCTATTTTATTTTTATTTATTTATCCTTTTGTATAAACATTGTCTTTTTTGCATATGTTTATTTTCTCTTAAATGCATTTTTTCTATATATTGTTAATTCAATGGGTATACTTTGGTTTCTGTCTCAGAAAGGGTCTTACTTTATCAAGGGGAAGAGAGTTACCAGGCATCAGAATATGTGCTTCTCTCACAGGTTGACACTTAGTTTTATGCTGGTACTCGTGCTTGTAATTTTAAGAAGGCAAAAGTAAGGCTTTATTATTATCATTTTTAATTTTTTGTTTGTTTATAGAAGATATTTCAACGAAAGCATCTGTTGAGGAAACTCAACTTCCTAAAGGAGAAACATGGTCCATCCATAAATTTGGTGGAACTTGTGTGGGAAGCTCTCAGAGGATAAAGAATGTTGCTGACATAATTATTAATGATGATTCAGAGAGGAAGTTGGTGGTTGTTTCTGCCATGTCGAAGGTGACAGATATGATGTATGATCTCATCTACAAGGCTCAATCTCGTGACGATGATTACATATCTGCATTGGATGCTGTTCTGGAGAAGCATAGCTTGACTGCGAGTGATCTACTTGATGGAGACAGTCTTGCTAGTTTCTTATCACTGTTGCGTCAAGACATCAATAACCTTAAGGCAATGCTTCGTGCGATATACATAGGTCATATGCACATCAACTCTCTCCCCCCGATGATATCCCGTGTTCTTTTTTATTTTCTGGTACTAAAAGTAATTTCCCTAGTTAAAGAATTATGTTGTGATCCTGACAACATTCTTAATATCTTGCAGCTGGTCATGCAACAGAATCCTTTACGGATTTTGTTGTTGGGCATGGGGAATTATGGTCCGCTCAGATGCTGTCTTTAGTTATTAGGAAGGTCTGTTGTTTTAATTAAAAATATATGATTTTCCCCTTACTTATCTGAATTGAGATGATTAAATCATGCTTCACTTCTGATTCTGCAGAATGGGACTGATAGCAAATGGATGGATACAAGGGAAGTTCTTATTGTAAACCCGTCTGGTTCTAATCAAGTTGATCCTGATTATTTGGAGTCTGAGAGAAGACTTAAAAAATGGTACTCTTTGAATCCATCCAAGGTAATCATTGCTACTGGATTCATTGCAAGCACACCTCAAAACATTCCTACTACGCTGAAGAGAGATGGAAGTGATTTCTCGGCAGCCATTATGGGTGCTCTATTTAGGGCTCGTCAGGTCACAATTTGGACAGATGTTGATGGTGTGTATAGTGCAGATCCCCGAAAAGGTTTGTGCTGCTTTTTATTTTACGTGCTCATTGAACAATAAGTGGATTATGAGAATTGTTTTTTAGTAACTCATAGTTCTACCTCTGATACATTGGTAATTCCTTTGTTCTTGTGATTGCTACCTTAAGAAGAATTTTGATTGAGCATAAACAGTTTCTTCTACAGTTAGTGAGGCTGTCATTTTGAAGACATTGTCTTATCAAGAGGCATGGGAAATGGTGAGTTGACCTCTGGGAATCCTCAGCTCTTTGTGCCTATGAAAATTAAGCTGGTTAACTTTCAAATTGTCTGTTGTGCAGTCTTATTTTGGTGCAAATGTTTTGCATCCACGCACAATAATTCCTGTGATGCGGTATGGAATACCCATTGTGATCAGGAATATTTTCAACCTTTCTGCACCAGGAACAAAGATATGCGATTCTTCGATTAACGATGATGAAGATAAGAAGAACTTGAAGAATTATGTCAAAGGGTTTGCGACCATAGACAACCTGGCACTGGTAAATGTTGAGGGGTGAGTCATGAATTAAAGTTGATTTTCCTCATTAGTATTTTGCATTCTTTCTGCACGGTGATTTCTTTTCATTGCAAGATATCATGTAACTATATTTACCTTTCAAGCTGTAAATTCCAATGTGTTTTTCTTTGTTACTTTTTGCAGAACTGGTATGGCTGGTGTTCCAGGTACAGCTAGTGCTATTTTTAGTGCAGTAAAAGATGTCGGGGCTAATGTTATTATGATATCCCAGGTGCACTTATAATATTTTAAAGCTATTCTAGTTGTCCACATAGATATATGAGAAATTTCAAGTGGTCATTAACAGAGTTTATGTAGGCTAGTAGTGAGCATTCTGTGTGCTTTGCTGTGCCTGAGAAGGAAGTAAAAGCTGTCGCTGAGGCATTGCAGTCCAGATTTCGTGAAGCCTTGGATGCTGGGCGTCTTTCTCAGGTGTTAAATCCAATCCTATTTCAACCTCTTCCCTCTTAATTAACAATCAGGGCAGATAAGGGGTAAAATAAATATTTAATGTTGAAGACACTTATTATGTTAAGGTATAAGAATTTGTAATTTTCCATCAAATGTCAAGCACAAGGGAACTATTTGAGAAGTGCCTAAGGTGAAATCGGAAGGGAATCAAATATTGTTAAAGGTAGAACCTTGCTTGGACAGGTCCTAGTTTATGCCCCTATAAGATACCATTGAAATTAATCAAGGTTATATTCTCATTTATGACAAAAAGTTCGGGCATTGCCTTGATATTATTTTTACCGATGACATAACGTTTAGTGTTGAAATTTAAAGCTTGTTAAGCTATTTTGTTGTGTTTATTACATTTTAAACTATTTAGCTCCTCTCAGGTTGCGGTTATTCCGAATTGTAGCATTTTGGCTGCTGTTGGCCAGAAAATGGCAAGCACTCCTGGAGTTAGTGCCACCCTTTTCAATGCATTGGCGAAGGTCAGGAAATTGTGTTTATCTGAGTCGTCTGGCGAGTTATTGCTAGGATTGTAGTTTTTTTGCATATTTTATTGTTTCTTTTAACTTGTTTATGATCAAACTTGTTATCACAAACAGGCCAATATAAATGTCCGTGCCATAGCACAAGGTTGTTCTGAGTACAATATTACTGTTGTTGTTAAGCGGGAGGATTGTATAAAGGCTTTACGGGCTGTCCATTCCCGATTTTATCTCTCAAGAACCACAATATCAATGGGCATTATTGGACCTGGATTAATAGGGAGCACACTGCTTGACCAGCTAAGGGATCAGGTGCCTTTTGTAGATAATTTGTCTTGTGTGATTCATGAATTCAGGATTTTGGTTCGAAGTGTATAATTATATTTTAGTTTGCATTTTGCCTTGTAGTTCCTCCATTGAAATTGTAAATTACATTTTTTTTGTAACTTACATAGGTGCTCTTTGAGGAAATCATACCTAAACTTGAAGGATAAAATTTATTTTTAATAAAGAAGTAATTTGGTTTATTTTGAAATCTGTCTAGTCGTATCTGTGTCTTCGTCATATGAATTTGCTACAATTCTTTCATCGCAGGCCTCTATTCTGAAAGAAGAATTTAACATTGATTTGCGTGTAATGGGCATACTTAGTTCAAATTCAATGCTTCTTAGTGATGTGTAAGTCAAATCCCTCCGAACTGAAATCTCTCTTTTGAATGTCATGCAAAAAATTTGAAAGTTAAAATGATAGATGATTTGGCTTTCTTTACTTGAGAAAGAGAACTTTACTGTACACTCTCCCCTTTTCTCTTTCTGGAAAACATTATTTCTTATTATGTCACTTTTTTTTTAATTTTGTTTAGATTGTTGGAACTTGGAATGAAAGAAAAAGTAGAAAGTTATTTCATGAAAGAAAAACAAATGAAGTCAAATGACAATAACAATAAAGATAACAGTAATATAAAAGATCTTCTGAATCCTTCTGCACAGCTAATGATGAAATTTATTGAAAGATACCAAATCCCTGAGAAAAGAACCAAAGAGGAAGCATGTGAACAATCCTTACCAGGGTAAGTATAATTGCAATGATTTCCCCAAAAAATATCGGATCATTCTGTTCTAGAAAAAAGAGGGTAAATTACAGCTAGACCCCTTCAGCTTTAGTAAAATGACGATGAACCTCATTCTTAAATAAAATAAACACTCCCTTCCATTTAACCGTTTGAATGTTAGAGGGGTTAATGTTTCCATCCCATCTTAATCATCATTAAAAAATTAACCCACCCACACCTACTAACCCTCTCTGCCATTTTCTATGTGAGCTTCATCTACCAATACCACCACCACTAGCTTTACTCTTTTTTGTTCTTCTCATCCCATTCAACTTTATCCACTTTCATCTTAGAAGGCGAGCTATCACTGCTTTCATTTTTCTTTCTTTTGTGCCCTTCTCCATTTTCATTCTTCTTAACCTTATCTTTCTCTGCTACCGTAGTCTCAGATTCAGGATTAGCAATCCTGCATACGATAGTGCTACCCCAACCCATGTGAAAAACAATATTCTTGTGACACTCTTTTGTTGTATCAAAATTGTAGTATAAATATATTTTGTTATGCTTCTTTTGGTTGATCATAAGAAAGTAAGAAGAGAGAAGTAGGTGAGAAATAATGAAAAGAAGGAAAAAGGCTTTATTGTTATTTGGTTTTAGAGATAAATAAAAGAAAAAGAAGAGACAAATATTTCTTCTCTCTGAACTCTCCCTCTCCCATTATCTCTGCACATGGGACGAGAAACAAATCTGCTGTGTCCTAGTGCACTTTTCTCTCTCTTCTCATACTCTCAGAAACCAAAGGAGATAAAGGGTCTCTTTCACTTTAGCTTCTCTACCCCCTTCTCTTTCTTCTCTCTTTCTATTGTACCAATGCAGTGTTGTTAAATAGCTGCCATGGCGGATAGCGGTGGTGTTTTCTAGCCAACCACCATTAATTATTTTAAAAAATCCGCCATTTGGCCTTATCTGCCATTTACATGGAAGCGGCGCCATGGCGGAAAAGGCGAAACTCAACGTGAATGGCCTTTCCTGGGTAGGTTTTTGAAAAAAAAATAGCGGGCGGGACCGGGTTTTTAGGCCCAATTCTGGGTTAAAAACCATAAAATTTTCTATTTTTGGAGAATCTGTTCCTCCCTCTGCCATTTCTCTACAGTCTATAGCCAGCTTCTGCCTCCACCATCTGTCGTTGCCGTCCTTGTCGCCTACCTAATTTAGTTGTGGTTCTTTATTAGACTTGTTAGTATTGTCATTTTATTCTGTAGTATCCCTAATTCTAATTTTATATTGACCTTATGAAGTTATGAAACTTGATACTTGATAAATTTTATGTTTGATTTTTGATTGTTGTGTTACTGTATTATTAATTTATTTTTCTATTATTTTATATTTTGTCAATCGTCATGATGATGTTCGATCTGCAATGCCATGATGGCGGAATTTTTGCAACCGCCATGAGCCGCCATCGACAACACTGTACCAAAGGCACATTAGTTTTTAATGCATTCTTTTATTAATCATATGACATTCAGCTTTCTACTGTTGGTTGTCACTCTCACTCTTTTTTCTTCCTAAACCCTTAAGGTGCAACATCTCTTTTTGCTCTTACTTTGAAGTTGGCAATAACCTGATTAGGTCTGCTAGATATGGAACAAATTCAAAATGTAGGTGATTTATAATTACTTTTGGGGAGTTATGATTATTGTCATGAGTGATTTTACTATGTCTACTTTGGTTTGATGACTTTTGGAGGAATTTTTCGGCTAATGCATGGTTATCGAGTTATATCTACAGAATGCATCCTGTGATTCTTTATCTTATGACTTTGGCTATTTATTCTTTATTGACAAAGTTGGTTCTTTTTCAACTATGATATACTGGTAGTAATTGTTGTTTGCAGGGGAATAGACTTAGCTAGGTGGAGAGAACTTCGTGAGAAAAACGGTGAAGTGGCTAATCTGGAAAAATTTGCTAAACACGTGCATGGAAATCATTTTATACCAAACACTGTGTTGGTGGACTGCACAGCTGACTCTGTCATTGCTGGCTATTACTATGACTGGCTGCGCAGAGGAATACACGTAGTGACCCCCAATAAGAAAGCAAATTCAGGACCACTTGATCAGGTAAAGCAATCCATACTGCCCTTTTGATGACATAGAGTACTTGGTTGTTACTGACTTGTATTCCGTAATTAGCCTTGTTGATATTCAATATTAAACCTTTTTTTCTTCACGAGTTTTGATTAATTTTTTAAAAAGAGAAACCAATAATTACATTAGCAATACAAGCAAATTGAGAGAGGAAGCTTTTACAATTTTATTCTATATTTACATCATATCCTCCATCCATTGGCTACTGTCCCTTTTTTATTCCGTCCAGAAAACCAAGATATACTGTTGTAAATTGCATTGTTTGTTTTTTTCTATAGTTACATTTGATAGTGGTACAAGCGTTCTGGCTTTCTCATGTTGAGGAATGATGACTTAGGGCTCATTTATTTAAGATTTTTTCTTGGAAGAAGCACTTTTGTTAGAAAACCACTTTTTAAATATTTTAAATTGTTTGGGTAAGCTTTTGAAGTAAAACCAGTATCTACTGTTTTCTTCATATTTTAGATTTTTTGAGAAGCTACTCTGATAAAAAAACAGATGTGGTAGATCTGTGGGACTGCCAACCAAAACATGGAGAAGAATTTCCGTCAGAATTTTCTTCGTTAGCATGTCGGGCCTCATTCTTCTTTATAATGTTTTTTTATAACTCCGACTAAAGACAATTGCTTCTGCATACATAAAAGGTCTAAAAAATACTTCTTTTGCACAATCTTAAAATCACTTTTTCATGAAGCTTAAACAAATGGACCCCAAATTAATTTGAAAATTCTAAAAGATGGACTTGTTGCTGTCAGGCTTAAATGTGTGTCAACCAGTCTGCCCCATGTTATTGAAAACATGCTTTGGTTTTTGTTGTTGTTCTAATGGTGAAACTATTTCCATACTACGAGCTTCAGCTGCCACTCCTAGTACATATGTTCTCTTTTTTTTTGTTTCTTTCTAATTGTAGTTAGTACTAATTTTGGGGCCTTGTTACTCCTTCGCTCTCTACGTCCAGTATTTGAGGTTAAGAGCTCTTCAAAGGCAGTCCTATACACACTACTTCTACGAAGCTACTGTTGGGGCTGGTCTTCCCATTATCAGTACTTTACGCGGCCTCCTTGAAACTGGAGATAAAATATTGAAAATTGAAGGCATCTTCAGGTTTGCTTTGACTTGTTATTTCTCTTCGTCTTAATTTGTGGATTGAGATTTAAGACAGTTTTACTTAGCACTTTTCACTCTTATTTGTCCACCTTCTGATAAGGGAAAAATAATTTATAAGAACATTATTTCAAGGTTTCTTAATGTCTTTTGGCATTTTTGTTTATTTTCTGAATTCATCAAAGGTTTTGCCTCTGATTCTGCAGTGGGACTTTGAGTTACATCTTTAATAATTTCAAAGATGGTCGGGCCTTTAGTGGGGTTGTTGCTGAAGCAAAAGAAGCGGGTTATACTGAGCCAGATCCAAGAGATGATCTGTCTGGAACAGATGTTGCTAGAAAGGTACAATATACTGTACTAAGCATGAATGCAAAGTTTGTTGCCAGTTTTAAATAAAATACCTTCGTGCTGCAGACATCTCGAGTTTTAATATTAACTGTTAAGGGTAACTATGTTTGCAATTTTTGGGTAGGGCTGTAATTTAGATGATTCAAATTATGAGTAGGTTCATCCTGGAATTGCCATTCTGGGTAACTACCTTCCCGGCGAAGGCTAGTCTCACAGTTATGCTTGTGGAGCTACCTGATCAAAGGCCCAAAAAAATATATTGGATATTCGAGCTTGATTTGGTTAAAACCTTTTGAAGCTTGAATTGAGTTTTGTACTTTTGTGTCAATCCACAATTTGTATTCAACAAAGAAAAATCTAAATATTGATTAGATACATAACTAAATAAATATATTTGTAAATACGTAATTATTTTATAATAAAATAAGTAAAGGTATAAAAGATTAGTAGAAATACTCTGTAGTAGAGTGTGTATGTTAATCATTAAATAAGAAGAATAACCAATATTAAGAATCTTTGCACAGAAACTTATGTATATAGACTCCAAAGTGGATTCATCTGCACCACTCAAGAAGTTATAGTGGTACCTAGATTAGCCAATATCTTGAATGGGAGTATTTGAGTGGTTTGGGAAGATTATGTATCAATGTCATTTATCCCAATATATAATACAAACTCTACATATGTACTGTATAAGTACTGAAACATGTCACATTAAATCATGGATGTGCATGGACTGTTTGCTGTGATAGCAAATTTGTGAGTAACCTAACTACATTGATGTTTGCAAAATGGTTCATAGTGTACATATTTTTTCTTTTGTTATAACAGCATAAGTGTACATTGTTTGTTCTTATACATTTCTTAGTATATACTTCATTTCTTTGTAAGCAATATGAAACTGTTGTGTTCAAACATATTATTTCTGTAGTAATTCCATGAATTCACATGCAGATATAGTGTTACTTTATTGTAACAAAACAATGATATAAAATATACATATTGTAATTTAAGCATGTGTCCGTCATATTGAGTTATGTATTTTTTTTTAAATCATCTATATTCTGAATAAAGAGAACAGGAGTTGGTTTTCATCATTTTCTTTTGTCCTTACATTTTTTTGCAGTCATTGTTACGGATCCCAATAAATAGGATGTGAATGAAAAGATAAGATTATAAACTGCTGTATTCTTAAGTAAGTTTAAGAAATACCACTCGTGGTCTGTTAAATGGGGTTGGGCAAGGCCGAATAATACTTTAGGAGAAACCATTACAAGAGATGGCACTATAAATGGTTTTATTGAAAATTTGATTTTTGGTTGAGCCCGAAGGTGTTGGTTGAACTATGCAGTTGACCCTTGGAATAAGGTTTGGTTGTTATTGTTGTTATGCATCTTCTTTTCTCTTTCTACTTTCGTCATTTTCTGTACCTTTTGGCCACTCTTTCCCCATACACACAGGTATGCCCTTTTTTCATGTGTATAAGTGAGCATATTTAATAAAAAATATATAATTAAGAGAAGAAATGACCCACAAAATAAATAAAGGTAGTATGAATATTGCATAATGTTATATACTAATTGTAACATATAAAAGCTAATAATAATGTTGATTTAGATTTATGATAGCATTTTGCTGCTTCATGTACTCCTCATATGATTGTAGTCATTTATAGTGAACATCCTAAAGCTGGCATGGTTCTACAGGTGATCATTCTTGCAAGGGAATCTGGTTTAAAGCTAGAACTGTCTGATATTCCTGTTGAAAGCCTTGTCCCAGAATCATTAAGAGTAAGAACCAATTTCTATTAAATGTGCTGTTCTTTATTTTAGTTTGTGGCATATACCTGACATGGATGTTTTGATGATTTTGTACAGGCTTGTGCTTCAGCTCAGGAGTTTATGCAACAACTACCAAAATTTGATCCGGAGTTTGGAAATAAGCAACAAGAAGCCGAGAATGCCGGGGAAGTGAGTAACTCTAAGTCAGCTTTTTTTGTGTTAAAGCATATAAAAGAATAGTTGAATTAATTGCTTCATCCATGCATGATAACTTAAAGTATAATCGGCAAGTGTAATACAAAGAAACTTCTAATTTCCCTCTATTAATACTATAAAATCTACATGCTAGAAAATAAGCAAGGTTGAAACTCCTTCCTTCCAAATGGGTAAGGATATATTCGTTTATTCAGTCTCGGACCATCCATATCAGTAGCATGATGGCATGTGTTGGTGCCTGGGTTTCCCCTTGTGTTATTTACCAAGTATTTAAGCTTTGTGATGTTTGAACTTTTGAAGGTGTTGAGATACGTGGGAGTGGTGGATGTGACTAATAAAAAAGGAGTAGTAGAGCTGAGAAAATATAAGAAGGATCATCCATTTGCTCAATTATCAGGGTCAGATAATATTATTGCATTCACAACAAGAAGGTATAACCAACAACCTCTCATAGTTCGTGGACCTGGAGCTGGTGCCCAAGTCACAGCTGGAGGAATATTCAGTGACATTTTAAGACTAGCCTCATATCTTGGTGCTCCTTCATAGGTCCCATTCTGCCACCATTAAGTTTTGTAACATCCATGTCTCTTTTGATTTGCTTCATAGGTAGATTGTTTTTTTTCCAGTTAATTTTGTTTTAAGTTGGAAATGACTTTGGGTAATGGAGACAAGATCATTTTGATTTTAAGTGCATTGATGTATTTTGAGAAAAAATTTGTTTGTTTATCCAAATAAATATTAACAACTTTAGGGTCTATTTTGTTTTGGGTACAGTGGAAGATAAAAGAGACAAACAAAAAAAGACTAGCTAAAAATTAATATGTCGTGAAAAATGTCTTTAGAAGAAAATTGCTTCAATAAAAAGCTTTTTTTAATTTTGTTATTCAAAATTAATGTGAAAATCAAGTGTGAAGTCATATTGCAGTTGGCGTTATCATTGTGTATGGCTCTTAAGCTAATCAAGTCAAATCATACAAAACCTAATGTGGAAATCTCTATAATTCAGATTAGAATGTTTTATACTTATTCAAGTTAGTTAGTGCATTTGTTTAGGCTAAGCTTGGCCCGACCTTTTTGTGTGCTTAAAGCCCTTAAAAAAAAGGAGTGGAGATATTCTATAGCACAATTTCTCTATCTCTATACTAAACTAATGTAATCATGTCAACTAATAGTAGTTATTGTTTCTTGATAGATGATAAAAAAGTTTATTAGCATAATTTTATTAGTTGACACGATTTTATTGGCTTGATATAGAGATAGAGAAATAGTGGTATAAAATATCTGAACTCTAAAAACATGAAAATCAAAGCCTTGATTGGCATTTTCATATTTTTCAACTCATACTCCTTTTTAAGTGAAAAGTTTGGTAGTTTCATTTTTATACTTAAAGCTTAAAAGCCGATAAAAAAATATACTTAAAACTTAAAAGCCCTTTTTTCTACATTGGCACATGTTCTATCACATTTGATTCTCAAGCATTTCAGCATACACCTTACAAGCAATCTCTGGCTTCTGGTTTTTCAACAAACCCTTCAACAATGGATTGCCAGCAACGACACTAGGACAATAACAGTTTATTTTACGTACTATATGGAATAAATTCTAGGCTTTATTAACCAACCTAGATTATGCAAAAGCAAGAATTATAGCACCAAATGCTTCATGGGTAGGTTTCAAGTTTCCAACTTTCATGTTTTCCATCACCAATTCTTTCTCTGAGAAAACTCTGAACCTCACTGGACTTCATTTGGTAGAGAAGTAAGAGATGAGAGAATTGAAGAGAAAAACATTGTTTCTCTCATTTGGTTTAGGAGAGAGTCGAAGAAGAGAAATTAAAAAAAAAATAAGATATGGTCCATCAAAATACTTTCTTCTTTCAAGTGAAGAGAAAATGAGAGAGTTAGGGTTGGGGGATAAAATCATTTGTTTCTCTTCTTTTTTATATAGCCAACCAATATAAAACTTCACTCTATTTATCATTTCTCTCATTTGAGTATCTTTATGACACATTTATCTCTTCTTGTAATAAGATAACATTAAAAGAAACTAACTTGATCATAAAAAAAAAGATAAACTTAAATAATAAATTCAACTAAGTGAACGTTTGTTTCATTTTATTTTATTTATTATTTATATTGATCTTAACATCTATATAAAAATATAAATGCCTCCTCAATTATTAAAATACACTACTACATTTGTGACACCTGAATTTTTCAAGGTCAATTATGTAATTGTGCATTTTTTTTAATTTATTATAACAATTAAAAATATTGACAATTTGTATTTTAAAATCTCACTTCAAAGTCTTTATATTCTAAAATCTCACTCCCACTTTCACTATCACATCTCTCTTCATTTTGTATGCTCACTCTCACTCTCACATTTCTCTTCATTTTGTAACCAATTTCTCACAGTCTCACCCTCAATCTCACTGTGTATGCTCACTACCACCCTTACTCTCATCACTTCCGAATGGTTACAAACAGATGTAACCATCACAGGCTGACGATGAAACCATTTATTTTTTACATTTCTTTTCTTTTTTGTTCCAAATCATTTCCTTTTCTTTTTGTTCGAAATCATTTCGTTTTCTTTTTGTTCCAAATCATTTACTTTTCACGTTTATTATAAAGTTTTCATTTTTATCTTTTTTTATTTCATCTTTATGTTATATTGAATCTTTTTCTGTTTTTTGTGAGGAAGAAAATGTGTTAAGGGTGTTTCAGATTCAGAGAGATGTTTCCTAAAAAATGATGAATTTCTTACCTATTTCTCTGTTGTATATTGAAATTAGTAATATTTGAATTAATCATTTTCCTAATATCGCTATTCTAATTTTAGGTGTAATCATATCAAATCATTCATTACCTAAAATTTGCAACTAATCACTTTTAGAATTGGTAGGAGAAATTTAAAATCACACACATATATTAGAATTTATAAATTGTGTTGGTTATAATTTCAAGGTTATAGATCTATTTTTTAAATTATAATATTATGAAATTATATTATTACACCGTTGGAATTGTAATGTTACAATAACTGCACAATGTGAATATAAAAATATATTTTATTTACTTTTTAATAAAAAATTGAAATTACTATTCAAATAGAAAATTTCGAATATTTTTTTCTTCTTCTCATTATTACTATTTTCATACTGAAATATTATGGACTACATAGTTATTAAGAGTTCTACATATCTCCTATTCTTTGTAAAATTAAGGAATACATATTTATTATGAGTTATATATATTTCTTATTACTTATTTCATAATTAAATAATAAATGAATAGAAATTTATATTAGGCATTGCCTAAAATTAAAGAATAAAAAATAAAATTATTGAAATTTTATTAATATTTGAATTAAACATTTTCCTAATATTACTATTCTAATTTTAGGTGTAATCATATCAAATCATTCATTACCTAAAAATTGAAACTGATCACTTTTATAATTGGTAGGTGAAATTTAAAATCACACACATATATTAAAATTTATAAATTTTGTTGGTTATAATTTCAAGGTTAATAATATTTTCTTTACTTTTTAATAAAAACTGTAATAATATTTTCTTTAATTTTTAATAAAAAATTGAAATTACCATAAAAATCTAAAATGTCAACAATAACTACATAATTAATTGAGCTTTGAAAATACTTTAAAGTCTAAATTGTCCGGTTACAAAATATGAATAACTACATACTTAATTTATTCATCTTATACAAAATTTGAAAAAAAAATATATATTTTATTTAATTTTTTATAAAAAATTTGAAATTACTATTCAAATATAAAATTTTGAATACTTTTTTCTCTTCTAATTGTTACTATTTTCATACTACAATATTATGGACTACATAATTATTATGAGTTATACATATCTCTTACTCTTTTTAAAATTAAGAAATATATATTTATTATGAGTTATACATATTTCTTATTACTTATTTTATAATTAAACAATAAATGAGTAGAAATTTATATTAGGAATTCCCTAAAATTAAGGAATCACAAATAAAATTTATTGAAATTGTATTAATATTTGAATTAACCATTTTCCTAATATTACTATTCTAATTTTAGGTGTAATCATATCAAATCATTCATTACCTAAAAATTGCAACTAATCATATATATTTTTTGGTTACGATTTCAAGGTTATATTTCTATTTTTTAAATTATAATATTATGAAATTATAGTATTATACCGATGGAATTGTACTGTTACAATAAATGCACAATGTGAAAATGGAAGAATATATTTTCTTTACTTTTTAATAAAAAAATTGAAATTACTATTCAAATAGAAAATTTTGAATATTTTTTTTCTTCTTCTAATAAAATAGTGTTTTTTTCTCTATGTTGCTTTGTATCATTAATTGTGTATCATTAACTGTGAATTATGCACTTAACTGTGAATTATGCACTTAACATAAATAAATGACTTCAAATGACTTAATAATTACAATGTTTCTAATTTAATATTTACTTCTCTTTTTTAAATAAATCATTCAAAAACATTATCACCCGTGCGCATGCATGAGTATCCTACTAGTTGCATATAAAACAAATGCATTAATGTTTATCTTATTACTAACTTAATCACACAAATGCATTATCTTATTTAGGTTAAATTAATTTTATTTTATTTGAATTTATTATTTATGTCTTATTACTTGTTATTTATATTGATTATGTTATCATTTGTCAAATGGAGTGAGTTTCCTCAATAATAAATTATTTGGACTCACTCATATTTGAGTTTGATAAATATTTATCATCTTAAACTTCTATATAATATCAGAGTAATTTTTTCCTCCATGACCTATCCTGACAATGTTTCGCTTTCGAAAATTAGGAACTCCAATTAGTCACCTACATTTGTTGTATCACCTTCTTGTTAGTGTTATTTTTTTCTCACAATCTCACAATTCTAAGTTTAATCCAATAATCATCCAAATAAACAAATATCAACATGCTCTAATACAATAATTCACTTTCTAGGCTTTGCAACGAATCATTAATGGTTATTATTAAAAGGTAGTTATTAATCATATGACCACTTATAAAGTCATTGCAATGTATATTTTAATTTTGATCGTTCAAATAAGATTCAATGATTCATATTAGTTATTTCAGCATAAAAAGTTGACCGCATAGATATGCCATACTACATTGTTGGAAAGTTTATAAGATTGGTGTAGTTTGACTTGTTTTTTTTACGGGTTTAGTGTAACTTTTTAAAATTTTACTGAAATCGTGTATGAGATCTGCGATTTTCAGATACCATGATAATACGTACGGTTCCTATGGAAGCCGTAGCGTGAAGCCACGAATTTCATGGAATTCGTGGCTCAAATCCACGAATTTTCTTTCTTGTAACTAAATAAATAAATAAACATGTGTCATTAGATCACCTTTTCCACACAGTGTCTCACTTCATGTCTCAGACCAATCACAATGTTGTTATATGAATAAAAGAAAAATATAAAAAATAAAACGTAACAAAAAATAATATTTTGATTGACTCGGTACAGGGAGTGATACACCGTGTGAGACAACATATTTCAATAATAAAATTAATGTAAGTGTGATGTTGTCTCACATGGT
Organism: Lupinus albus; assembly: GCA_009771035.1. Classification (NCBI taxonomy): domain Eukaryota; kingdom Viridiplantae; phylum Streptophyta; class Magnoliopsida; order Fabales; family Fabaceae; genus Lupinus; species Lupinus albus. The sequence goes on from CM020010.1 coordinate 7,533,031, forward strand.
GTCTCACTCTTTGTACCGAGTCAATCAAAATATTACTTTTTGTTACGTTTTATTTTTACTTTTTATATTTTATTTATATAACAACATTCTGATTGGTCCAGGACAGGAAGTGATACACCGTATGGAAAAGATGATCTAATGACACATGTTTATTTATTTACGGTAAAGAGAATTCGTGGGTTTGAGGCACGAATTCCATGAAATTCGTTGATTCCATCTACAGTTTCCATAGGAACTGTAGGTATTATTCACGACATCTAAAAATCGCAGATCTCATACACGATTTCAGTAAAATCTACACAAATTACGCTAAATTCGTGAAAAACAAGTCAAACTACACCAGTCTTGTAAATTTTTCCTACATTGTTACTTTAATGACTGAAATGACACAACCTGCATTTCATTCCTTTTTTATGTTATTCAACAGTGTCCATTACTTTACTAACATGGTATCAAAACGATTTTGTTTTGTTCTTCCTCCATCAAAACGACAATGTTTTAACATTTCATCCCTACCTCCATGCTCCACTTATGTCTCTCTCACTCTGCACCAAATACATAACCTTTCTTCTGTTGGAGAAGGAAGTGTGAGTTGCAGAAAGACATTGAAGAGAAGAGAGCTTTGGCTTAGGGAAATCTTAGAGAGAAATTGAGTTAAGAGATAGTGAATGAATGTGTATTCCATATGCATTGAAAAAATCAACAAGAGTCACAACTATTTATAGCACTTGGCTTTACAACAAACTTAACTACTTTCTATTAATAGCATGAATTATATTTCTAACACTCCCACTTAATCTATGCTATAAACTACATGCTACAACATTCAAAAGTCTTCTTAAATCTCTAAATCTTTCTACTTTGAGCGGCTTTGTCATCACATCTGCCACTTGAAATTCTGTTATGCAATGCTTCAAGTTGATATTCCATTTTCCAACTTGATCTCTAAGGAAATGGTATTTCCTTTCAATATGTTTGCTTCTCCCATGTGCAACTGGGTTCTTAGCAAGATTGATATCATATTTGTTGTCAACTTGCAACTCTATTGTTCCATCAAAACCAATCTTCCATTCTTCAAGCAATGATATCAGCCAAAAGGCTTGCCAGGCTGCATGACAAGCTGAAATATACTCAGCTTCACAAGTGGATAAAGCAACCACTTCTTGCTTCTTAGAACACAATTAGATAGGAGATCCATATAGCATGAAAACATAGCCCATAGTGCTTGTAACACCCTAAATTTATGTCTTTAAAAATTATAGTATCAATCTTGAGATTCTCGCTTGAGCGAGGTATTCTCGCCTGGGCGAGGAAGGCTCACTTGGGAGGGTGAAATCCTGGGCTATATTGGAGGATTCTCGTCTGAGCAAGAGTTGGCTCGCTTGAGCGAGAAAGGCTCAACTGGAAGGGTGAAATCCTGGGCTACACTAGAGGATTCTCGCCTAAGCGAGGGTTGGCTCGCCTAGGCGAGAAAGTGATGTTTTGGACCTGTCGAGACTGTAAGATTCTCGCTTGAGCGAGAGGGTCAAATCTGAGTTTTTAAAATAGGCGGGATTTTCTCGCTTGAGCGAGAAAGGGCTCGCTTAAGCGAGAACCCGACGCTGTTACATTAAATAGGGAACCCCAAACACATTTATGAGGGTTAACCTAGAGAGAAGTGAGAGAAGAAAACTTTTTCAAGAGCAAGAAGGCTTGTGAGTCATTTAGAAGCTTGAGAAGAGGTAAAACTCTTGATTCTAACCCTCTTCTTCCCTTTGAAACTTATTTTGGGTATGTTGGATCTCTTCTCAAAATGAGAGAAACCATGAAAACTCATCTTTTCGAGTTATGGTTCGTTTTATGTTGTTTCTATCTTGTAAACTCTTGGTTTAGAGTTAGTATTTCAAGAATGGAAAGGTTTGGGGGTTGATTCATGAAAACCCCAAAACCCTAAAGTGAAAATGGGGTTAAAAAGGAAAATGAGTAAAATGCTAGAGGTAGAAGATGACTAAGCATTCTAATATTGAAATATGAGATGAATATGTATGTTTTAGATGTTTGTAAACTTATGATGAAAGTAGTGTATAAACATTGAAAATATGATAAATATCTTGTATGGTTAAATGATGCAATATGAGTTATTTATGTGATATTGGAATAAATGACTAACATTTTGGATAATATGAGGATTTTCTGATTGTGTATAATGATAAAGTGATGAATCGCTTAGTTATGGTAAACATATATGTGTATGTTTATGATAACGGAACGCGTGGATTTACTGTTTACGGATTGATGATGTATCAATGAAAAGAAAATATGTTTTTAACCGACCATAATTGGTTAGCGACTTTGGCTCAAGCTATGTAGCAAAACTTTGGCTCAAGTTATGTAGCGATACTTTGGCTCAAGTTATGTAGCGATACTTTGGCTCAAGTTATGTAGCGATACTTTGGCTCAAGTTATGTAGCGATACTTTGGCTCAAGTTATGTAGCGATACTTTGGCTCAAGTTATGTAGCGATGCTTTGGCTCAAGCTATGTAGCAAAACTTTGGCTCAAGTAATGTAACATAAATGAATTTATAAAACAAATGGTTTACTAACCCATTTGAAATGTGGATTATCTTATAATGGTATTTATTGTTTTGATGACTTACTCCTTTGTATGTTGTGTTTATTTGCCATTGATAATCCCATTGCAAGTAAATAGGGTAGTTGAGGATGCTTGGTTCGAGGCTTTAGGAGCTTAGGACTTGGATCATCTATTTTTGCTTTTTGTGTTGTAAAATTGCTATTTGGATGATTGTATTCGTAACCATTTAACTTACTACATTTTTGTGTAATGCTGGATATTAGTAACTATGGGTGTTTTGGAAACCCATAGTTAAACATATGCGGTAATTACCGATGAAAGTTATATATGAATTATGTTTTCCGCAACATGAGATATATGTTAACATAATGTACTATAAAGGTAGTTTTACGAAGTGATTATGGGGGAAATTAGAGTAAGATGTGGAGTGCATGTATAAAAGGATTAAAATAAAGGAAAAAATTTCAAGGGTAGAATTTGGGTCCTTACAGTGCTCTTCCTTTCAAGCATGTCATAACTCCAATCTGAGTCAGAATATGGTACAAGTTGCAGGCTGTTTCTTGATGGTTGATTGGAGAATAAAATCCTAAGGTTACTTGTGCCTTTCAAGTATCTTAGAATCCTCTTGGCTTCTACTAGGTGTGGCTTCCTTGAGTCACTCATAAAGCTACTCACCAAACCAACACTATATGAGATTTCAGGTCTAGTGTGGCACACAAACCTCAAGCAACTAACCATCTGTCTATACAAGGTGTCTCACCTTTATCTAGCTTCAGATTCACCTCTGCCGGTGTCTCTACTGCATTGCAATCCAACATCTTGAACTTCACCAAGACATCATGAATATACTTCCTTTGGTGCATCAAGATTCCCTCATTGACTTGAGTGAATTCAATTGCAAGAAAGTATGCAAGCTTCCCCATACTAGTCATCTCGAATTCTGATTTCAGCTTGAGTTTTACTTCTTCAATCCCACTTGAATTGTTTCTAGTGATTAGCAAGTCATCTACATATAAGCAGATGATGAGTGTGTCATTGTTGTTCATTGTCTTGATGTACACTCCATGCTCAACATCACACTTCTTGAATACTGAACTTGAGAATGAATCAATTCTCTTGTTCCAAGCCCTTGGTGCTTGCCTTAAGCCATACAAAGCTTTTCTTAGCTTGTACACCTTGTTCTCACTTCCTTCTATCACAAAGCATGGAGGCTGTTGAAAATAAATACTTTCTTCAAGTGGTCCATTCAAGAATGCTGCCTTCACATCTAGCTGACACATCTCCAACTTATGCTTGCTTGGTAGAGCTACAATTACTCTAACAATTTCTAATATTGCTACTGGTGTAAATACTTCAAAGAAATCCACTCCTTCTCTTTGCATAAAGCCCTTAGCCACAAGTCTGGCCTTGTGTTTAGAAGTAGAGCCATCAGGGTTCATCTTGGTCTTAAAGACCCACTTTACTACAATAAGAGTCTTATCCATTGGAGGTTGAACCAACTCCCATGTCTTGTTCTTATGGATAGACCTCAGCTCTTCCTTCATGGCTTCTTTCCACACTTCATTGTTCACTGCTTCTCAATAGAAAGTGATTTTGTATATGAAAATAATGCCATGAATTGCACTAGCTCTCCTTCACTGCTAACTGCATCATCAGGTGAGATTATGTTGTCTCTAAGTCTAGCAGGCAGATTTCTCATCCTTGTGGGTCGTCTCTGTCATTTCTTTCATAGGAATTCACCAATTGAGGCTCAACATCATGAGATTGCAAGAGAAGTCAACTAGTGTGATTCCAACATCTCTTTTCCCTCTAGTTTCGATGAAGACAAAGTCGATCTGAAAAGCTTGAAGACTTGACACCTCAACAAACAACATAACCAAGACTCAAGGCTTTAGGAAATGTTTTTGTTTTCCTTTTTAGAAGTCCTAATATGATTGCTTAGTATTGAGTCTAGGTAGGGTAACCAAGACCCGCTCGTAAGATTGCCTAAAATCTGTTTTTGAGAATCATCATTCATCCTATTTAGTAGGTTGCATCAAAAGGTAGATTTTCTATAAAAATCATGCATTACTTTAAAACCTACATATTTTGGAGGGTTACCTCTTATCCAAGAAACCTATAGTTTATCTTATAATTGATCCTACAGTGAAATAATCGATTGTCTGACTGCATACATCCGTTAATCGATTAAGAGTCTTTTTAATCGATTAATGAGAGTTCCAGTAACTACTGACTTAGGTTGCTTGGCAGTTTTAATCGATTATGAATCTATTAATCGATTATGTTCAACATAAACCTATTATTTTTCAAATACGTTAATCGATTAAAAGGTCATTTAATAGATTAATCATGTTGAAAACATGAAACTATAAATGACCGTTTTTCTGCACTTTAGCTCACAATTACACATTCTATCATTTTCAAACTTTCAAATTCGAATTTTCAAAATTCTCTGAAGTTTCTCCTTGAGCTAAAAGTGTCAAATCTTAGAGAGAAAAACCCTTATGAAAAGGTTCTTGGCTTTTGTTCAAAGAAGATTTTTCTTACTTGTGCATCTTTAGTGCATACCCTTTTTCAACCCATCTTGATTTCTCATACCCTTGTGAGTGTGTGTGAGTTCTTCGTCATTTGGGTTGTAGATGGCTTGTAAAAGCTAAAGACTTATGCTTGTAGAAGTTATTATCGAAAGAAATTGTTTTCTTTGAAACGTGTTGTAATGTCTAAGGTTTAGAGATCGAAGGTTGTAGTATCGGCTGGCTGCGGTTAGTCAGATATAGTCTTTGCTAGGACATCTTGTTAGCGCGTTAAGTAGCAAGATTGGCAACCGTTGTGAACGAAGGGAAATTGTCAAGTCTTGGCGAAATATGACTCGTGTAGCAAGTAGGAAAGGCTCTAAATTGGAAGCGTGTTTGTAAAGAACGACTCTTTCGATTATAGTGAAGCATATCTCCCAAGATCAGAAGGGGATGTCTGGATGTAGTTTGCTAGAGGATAGGCGGACGAACCAGGATAAAATTCTTGATCTTCTTTCTCTTTCCCATAACTCTTTATATTTCAAGCAAATTTAGTTTCTTGCCAATTGCTTTAAAAGATTGCACCTTTATTGATCAAGATTGTGTCTTTGATATCTTGATAATTGTTCTTTATATGCTTGTGATATCTTGTTAAGTGATTGCCTGATTCTTGCATTGCTTGTGATCCAAGAAGCTTGTTTTACCAAATTCTGTTTTTGGGTTTTCTGCTCTGTATAATCGATTATTACTCTATGTTAATCGATTAACTTTTTCTATGTTAATCGATTATTTCTGCTCATTTCTGGTTCTCATTTCTTAATTGCGAAAAGCGGACATACTGACCGCGCACACCAATTCACCCCCTCTAGGTGTTATACTCTGATTAACCGGTACCCTAACACATCAATCACCACAACAAACTTTGTATTTAGTGGAGGTTTTTTTTGCGTTTAGTGGAGGTTTTTAACCTCCACAATATAACTAGCGGAGGTTTCAGAAACCTCTACAATTATGACCGCTAGAAGCGTTTAGTGGAAGTTTTAGAAAACCCCTGGTATTGACAAATTTGTAGCGGTTTATTAGTGAATGTTTTTAACCTCCGCTATTTGAGGACGTTTTTAACCTCCGCTATTTGAGGAGATTTTAACGTCCACTATTTGAGGAGGTTTTTAACCTCCACTAGTTGAGGAGATTTTTGCATCATTTATCGTGGAGGTTGTAAACCTCCAAAATATAAGGATGTTTTTGTAGTGTACCACTACTCGAAATAACAAATGCAGACCTCGAAGGTAACTATTATATGTTTCTATAGGATTTTAACCTCAATTTAATTTCATAATTTTAACAACTTTAATCTCATTAATTTATAATTATTATTTAAATATACAATACTAAATACAAATGTTGTTAACAATAATAAAATTTCATTGCAAATAACTAAAAATAGTCTCAAAAAACAAAATACTGAATGTTGCTAAAGGTGGAGTAACAGAGTTGTAAGAGTTATAATTCATACTTCATTATAAATCAAAATACACCATAAAATCTCAAAAAATTAAAAGTAGTCTCACACTTTAAAAAGAAAATACGTAACATATATTCTAAATGTTGCTAGCTCTAAATAATCTTCTTGCACCCAAAGGTGTGTCAAACATAATTGCATCACCATTTGTCTGAAATAATAAAATAAAATCTAATATCATGAACTATTAAATATCATTTAACTATTAAATAAGTGAACATTAAATATACACATGAAGAAAATATAATATACAAAGAATATATAATTATAGGTAAAGCAATGCAGACTTAGGTTTCATAGGCATATTCTGCAATAATCAGCTACAGTATCTCATACATGAAGCAACTTGAAATTTTTCAGTAGCCATCAACACATCCAACACTGCATGTGGTGAAATAGTGGACTACTATTCTGTTATAACAATTGCTTATTCAGTTTCATTGGATCAATACTTTTGACATATTACATTTTCCCACTTACAAAGTAGTTCAGTCATGCACCTTATGCTCATGAACTATTATCCAAAGCATTCACATTTCTTTTTAGTGGCAAATGAGGTCCAAAATTAGGTAGAACTCAAGTAGAAAAAACCACCACATATGTAAGTAACCTTTTGGAGTTGCTTTGATCTCTTGTAGATTGCCATCATTGTAAATCAAGGAATTAATCCAGAGAGTAGTCCCATTATAAGTGCTACTCATCCTTACACAACACCTAAACAAGATATATAACATCACAATTAGAATACTGATTTGTGTACATCAGCAAACACATTGCCATAACATTCACAAAATTAGAATGTGAATGCATAAGAAAAAGACACAAGTGAAATCAAATAAAATCTAAAAACACACAAGCAAAGGCAAACATATATACTATTGCATGATTGCATCCACCATAATAATGGTCCTGCAAATATTGGCAGTCTTCATTATAAAGCTTCTGGAGGGAAACCTGTTGCTTTACAGAAATTTGAAGCTTCTAATTCTCCAAAAGTAGATGTCTCAGAGGAATCTGTGGAAAAGTCGAAGTTGGGAGCATTGAAGCAGAGTCCTGCAACCGGAATTCATGTAAAATCTAGTGAACAAGTGCTAAGAAAGTCACTCATTGTGCCTGGCATTGTACCTCGAGACACTCCTGATGGTAAGGACTTCGAAAAATGTGGAAAAGAGACCATCACCTTTTTAAAGACTAGGCATGGAATGATACTTAAACCAGCTCATGCACGGAGAGCATCCACTGGAAGATTTGATGTCGATAAGTTTTCAGTAGATGCGAATTCTGGGATGTTTTATGATACTGCAAGAAAATTAGACAGAGCAAAAGATCCCAAGTTCCAAGTGAATCTAGGATCTGAGAATAATGTAAGAGAATCTTCTGAAGATAAATATCCTATCAAGAGTTTTACAAACAAGTTGTACAAGACTTTATCTCTAAAGGGAATATCTGACCAAACAAAACGTGATTTTTTTATGTTAAATCTCTTAGTGGGTCAAATGCAAGTAACCTTGATTATATTTCCGTATCTTATTCTCTTAATCTCATTTGCCTGATTTATCGTTTTCACCTCCATTGGCAGTCTTCATTATAGTTCCTCCTCTTGGGTTATTTGTCAAATTTGTAATCCCAACCAACATTAGTGCAACTGAGTTAGCCAAACGCATGAAGGAAGATTTTTAAACATAAAGGAACATTAAAGAATATGACTCACATGATTACATTCTATCCATATTTCGATTCACAGTCTCTCACATTCTCAAACCATGAACTTAGTACTTTTCTTTCTTTCTAATCTTTCAATAACTATAATCACTCATTGATATAAATTAAATAAAAAAATAATTTAGATTAGTTTTTATGTGAATTTATCCTGAAGGGAAACAAGTACGACCAGAATAATAAGTGATATACTACATTAAGACACAAATATTCTGATCAAAAGCTCCCAATATATACTTATAAGTTTATCTAATTAAACCAATGTGGTGCTTATTTTCAACTAAGACATTAGGCACGATTGTGTTCTGAAGTGGCACAACTATATACCAAATCCAAATCTCCATTATTTTGCTCATTTCACTAAGTTTAACCTACTAATAGCATTGATCCTAAAATCACAATGCATCATTATCCACAACCAATACGTTTTCAACATATTTAGGATTAATGTCAATTTAATCTTAACATCAATCTAACATATTTAGGATTAATATCAATTTAATCTTAGCATCAATCTAACATATTTAGGATTAGAAAAAGTGAAAAATTAGGGATTTCAACATATTTGGGGAAAACAATAAAAGATTTAGAAAAATGAAATTAGACATTTTGGATTAAGGATTATAGTATAAGAATCAACTAATTTAGAGATTTTTATTCAAAATTGAAGAGAATCAAACCTAAGAAAAAGCTTTGACTTGGTTGGTGAAGTTTCCAATATCTTTGAAGAAGGTTTTCTTCCATGGTAACACAACAAATTCAAGCTTTATTACCTGATTGAATAAGAGAAAATGTTTCAAGGAGCGAAAAAATTGCTTGAATGGAAGAGATGGTTAAGTGAGTGGGTAAGAGAGAAACCATGAGAGTGGGAGAGAAACAATGAGAGTGAGTGAGAGATGGGAAAATCCAGGATGAGGAAGTGAGGTGATGGAAAGAAGAAGAAGATATAAGGTTGATTTTGATGAGCATCACCATAAATATAGTGGAGGTTGAAAACCTCCATAGATTAATTAAAAACCTCTACTATTTACCTAGTTAATTGATCAACCCACCTCATTTGATTTATTTGTGGAGGTTTGAATAACCTCCACTAAATACAATGTTTGTTGTAGTGAATCACTACTTGAGGCTCATCCTGATTGTGATCCTTGTGTGTCCACTCAAGTGGAACTTGCACACTTGTTGTTGACATAGACTTGTCATCCTTCCAAAAGCTTCACTCTACAAAGTGCACATCTCTACTAAAAAACACTTGGTTTGTTCTTAGATTGAGCAGCTTGTAAGAACCAATGGGATGGTAACCAACAAACATCATTGCTTCACTTTTATCATCCAGCTTTCTTCTTCTTTGATCAGGAATGTGGTTATAGCACAAAGACCCAATGATTTTGAAGTGACTCACTGATGGTTTCACTCCTGTCCACACCTCTTCAGGCACCTTAAAAACAAGTATCTTTGTTGGACAATGGTTAAAAGACATAAGCTGCAATACTAGCAACTTAACCCCATAGACCTTGTGGCAATTCTCTGCTTCTAAGCATGCTTCTAACCATGTTCATAATGGTTCTATTCCTCCTTTTAGCAACCCCATTGTGTTGAGGAGTCTATGGAGCTGTTATCTCATGCATAATCCCCTACTCTTTACAGAAGGCTTCAAACTCCCTTGAGCTGTATTCACCCCCACCATCTGTCATCAACACTTTTATTGACCTTCCAGATTGCTTTTTAGCCATACTCTTGACTGTCTTGAACACAGAAAACACCTCACTCTTTTCCTTGATCAGATACAACCACAATTTTCTGCTATAGTCATTCACTAGTGTCATGAACTATCTGTTTCCACCTATGGATGGAACTTCTAGAAGTCCACATACATTGGAGTATACTATGTGTAGTAGATTGTTAGCTCTAGATGTAGTGAACTTGCTAAAGGCTGATATTGATTGTTTGCTAACCAAGGAGCTATCACATAATTCCTCAAGCATCTGGATTGAAGGCAAGCCAAGAACCATATCCTTTGACTTCATGAGGCTAAGATCTTTGAAATTAAGATGACCTAGTCTCATGTGCCAAAGCCAAGAGTAATTTGTCATGACCTCGGTGTTGAAGCATTGGGACTCAATTGCATTCAAATTGACTTGGAATGTTATGTTCTGTGTCAATGGAGCCCTTATGATCTTTCCGTCAGCTGAAGCAAACACTTCTGAACACTCTCCTTGCATATTCACAGAAAAACCCTTCTTTAGCAACTGACCCAAGCTGATTAGATTGGTCTTCATGTTAGGGTCAGCTTGGATGGGTCTATTATCCACAAATCTGAATTTGGTGCCCTTGCTTGAATCAAATTTGACAAGCCGATCTCTATGGCCTGTCATATGATTAGAGCAGCCTGAGTCAATTTATGAAACCTCGTCACCCTTGTCTCTTTGGTTTGTTGTCATCATCAATAACACATGGTTGTCTTATTCTTTACCTTCCATTTCTTAATTCACCATGTGAGCATCATTGTGTTGTCTGCCATGATATTCAAGTTGTCTAGGCAAGGCTTCACATTTAGCAGAAAAATGTCAAACCTTATTGCAGTTGAAGCATTTGATCCTCTTCCTATCTAACTTCCTCTTGCCACCTCTATTGGAATTGAATCCACGTCTTCTTAGGTAGCTTTTAGACTGTTCTTGATCAAGTCTTTCTTGATCTTGATTGAAGTTTCTTGCCTTATAATCTATGCCTCTACCTCAGTTTCTTTATTCACCTTTGCCATTGTAGTTCACTCTCTTAGAGGTCTGAACTTGCAAAGCTTGATCCAATGGCTGCTTTTTTGTGGACCTCTCAATAAGCCTTTGCTCATGAGCCTCGAGTGATCCTTGTAACTCTTCCACTCTTAATTCCTCCAACTTCTTTGATTCCTCAATGGCCACAACTATGTGATCAAAGCTAGGAGTCAAGGTTCTTAATACCTTCTCCACCATAGTATGATTAGAAATCAACTCACCACATGCTTTCATTGCATTTGTGTGGCTGATCAATCTGTTGAAGTATTGTGCCACTCTTTCATTGGAATCCATTTGCATAAGCTCATATTCTCCTCTCATAGTCTGCAACCTCACCTTCTTTAGTTGATATGCACCTTTATTGCCTTTCTCTGAGATTTCCCAAGCTTCTTAAGATGATCTTGCTATGGAAATCTTCTCAAAATGTGCCTCATCCACACATTGATGAAGTAGACACATAGCCTTGCAATCCTTTCTTTTATTTTCCTTGTGCACCAATCTTTCTTGTTTTGTTGCTTCTGGATTAAATGTAGGGAACCCATCTTCCACAATCTCTTAGATTTCTTGAAAACCCAATATAGCTTTCATTTGAATGTTCCATCGATTCCAGTTCTTACCATCAAGAACATGAAGGTTTGTTTGAAAGCTTGTGCTTGGTTGAACCATTGTTGTGCAAGAAACAACGAGAAATAGAAAAAGAGAGAAGAATATCGAAGAAGATGATGAGATGGTTGAAGCAGAAGATGAAGGTGTGTCCTTGGATCTAACCTTGCTCTTGATACCAATTTGTTGGAGAAGGAAGTGTGAGTTGGAGAAAGATAGGAAGTGTGAGTTGGAGAAAAGTGTGTCCTTGGATCTAACTTTGGCTTAGGGAATGCTTAGAGAGGAATTGAGTTAAGAGATAGTGAATGAATGTGTATTGCATATGCATTGAAAAAATCAACAAGAGTCACAACAATTTATAGCACTTGGCTTTACAACAAACTAAACTACTTTCTATTAATAGCATGGATTATATTTCTAACATCTTCATTCTCCATTCACACACAACACAAAGATTCCTCCTCACACTAACACAAAAACTCTCATCACCCCTCTTTCTTCAATCCCACCTTAACTCCACCATCACCAAATCATTTTTAATTAGTGTAACAACTACGTACTTATCGCCACTGTGAAACACCATCACCTCCTCTCTCTCACAATTACCAAATTGAAGGTATGAATGGAGATTTTTTTTCTTCTTGAATTCATTTCTTAATAATGTTATGAAATACTCTATTAAACTCTGAATTTAGGGTGAAGATCCACAACTTACGCATATTGATTTTGGCCTTATTTCACATAAGTTATAAAATAGGGATTTAAATTACGGATCACATCAACTGATGCAGGCGCAATATTGCAGTTGACCACCGCAACCGCATTACACCGCAATTTTATGGTGTGATTTCGAATCGCAATGATCCGGCCATATCAGATCATAACGCAATCGTATCAGACTATATTTGCACGCCATCACACTGCATTAGGCCGTTTCGGATTCAAAAATATTGTTTTATTCACAAAATAATTCACACGGCAAGAGAACCACAATCGCAATAAACAAAACCATTACACAATCGTGACTGCAAATGTAATTTAAAACACTAGGTCTAAGCGAGAGAACCCAACTCCTAACCTTGAACATCGTTTCCCATGTGTTGTTGGCTTGACACGTGGGCTGGCAGGATGTTGAGCAAAGCTGGGGGAGGGGAATGCCATAGACATGAAGACAAAAAAACAACGTCTTTTCAGGAAAATGTTGTTAGTGTTTTAGGAAAATTCATATAGAGAGGCAGGAATATTAGGCTGAAATATTTTAAAAAACTTTTTATTTATTTATTGAAAAATAACATGAAAATATAATTATTGAATAATTATTTTATCATATGTCAGATCCAATTAGTACTGGATAATATAGTACTGAACAATCCAATACCAGAGAGGATTCATGTTCGTGTTATAGAATGGAATGAGAACATGAACAAACTTGAGAGAATGAAAATAGAAAAATGAATTTAATGAACTATATTGAGAAAATAAATTGAATTCAGAGTACAAAATAACATGTTTGTAAATTAAAAACTTAAAAGTTGAAAAATTGATCAATAGATTTTCAATATACATTTTTTGCCTTCTAAAATAAAATTTTGTATTAATTCTAAATATATATTATTTAATTTAAATACTTAATTCAAAAAATTCTTTTGATATTTAATATATTAATAATATACATACATAAACTTTTAACTCAATCAACCAAATATTAATAAACATAAAAATAGGATAGTGTAATAATTAATTATGAGGAACATTAATAAGTTTCTAAAAATTTAACAACAATAACAACGAACCTTAACTTTATTAGGTGAGTTTGGGTACATGAATCGAATGACTTCATAATTTTCTATCATATTTTATATTCATTAACAAAACACTGATTTCTAATTTTTATTCGTTTTGGTTGGTATGATTTTCTTGGTCTTCACTTTCTACTAAAAGTTAGACTAACATTCATTTGATTCACTCTCCATATTGGGGCTTCTAACAATATACATAACATGTTCAATTCACCTAATGTGTGATTCTACCGTATTTTCTTTAATAAGAGATATTCCAACTTTCTCCTGAATGTGTTCATTTATAATCCTATATTCCACGGAGTGTCAAATCATCCAATATAATATCCTCATTTGTAATACACAATATTTATTATATTGTTGACATTTTATCGCATAACATCCAATCTATATGATATTGTGATTTTTATAGTTGTGTGGTAAAACTTCTCCTTAAGCTTGATTAACACCTTTCTATCAATCTGCTTGCATCTTATGGTTTACATATATTTCAATTTCTCCACCATGTTCTACGATTGACCTAAAATAATTAATCTAGTAGCTAGTGGCATGATATGATCTTCAATTTTACATCTACTATAAATTTTTCCGTCTCTATTAATACACTTACAATCCATATATTGTGTTTTACTTCGACTTATACAAAAGTCACATGCTTCTACACCTTGTCTGCATATTTTTATCTTCCAATTTAATTCATCTCTGTAGTCTTCAACTAGGATAATAACATCCACAAAAAGCATACATTGTGACACCAATATTAGATTATCCTTAGTAAGTGCATACAAGATAAACAAGATGAGGCTCAATGATGACCCTTTTTGTAGTCATATGACAATAGTAAAATCATACAAGACTCCATCTTGTTCTCACACTAATCTTTACCGTTGCTCTAATGTTGGCAATTTGAAAATCTTTCTTCTATATAACTTTCCACAATACCTCTATGGGTCTTCTCAAAATTAATAAAAAATATATTGAAGTCCATTTGATTCCTTCATTGTATCCATTAATTGTCATATAAATTATATAACCTCCATGGTCGACGTATCTGCATTGAACCAAATTGATTTTCATCGATACATGTATTTTGTCTCAACCTCGGTTCAATTATTCTCTCCTATAACTTCAAAGTATAGCTCATGAGCTTAACCCCCTATAGTTTGTACAATTTTATATATCATCATTGTTCTTATAAATATAGATCAAAATATTTCTCTTTCATTCGTCTTGTATCTTCTTACACGATGCCATTAAAAGAATTTTGTGAGTAAACTAATACCCTAATATCCTAGAATCTCACTCACTGACAGGTATATTATCTATTCTAACCACTTTTTATTCTATTAACCTATATCATTTTTAAATATTCTTTCACCTTAAACTCAAAATTTTTATGATAAACGATATCATTTTGATCCTCTATTCCATCATAAAGCTTGGAATCATGTTCAACATTGAAAATATTTTTGAGAATAGTTATTTCATTTTCCCTTAATACTTTATTATTTATCAACTTTTTCGTCTTCATATTTAATGTATTTCACCATTTCAAGTGTTGGTGCAGCGGAAGCGATCGTTGTGCAGCGTTGGTCACAATCAATCAAATAAAGTATATAGAATAAATAGAAGAGAAGAAACAACGAATTTGGTAACGGAGTTTGGCCAATTGTGCCTACGTCCCCGAGAGCGCTGAGCGGCTACCAAGATATTATTAGAGAATAATGATTACATACCCTATCACAACCATGGGCCCAAGTGCCCATGAGTTATTTCTATTTGGTATTTATATCTGATGCACATTACAACAAGGGACATGAGTCCAATATATAACATTGATTATTCTACTCTATTCCAATACTAAGTAATGTGAGACTAATGTAATAACATATTTCAAGCATCCCAACAATCTCCACCTTGATTGAAATAGACGAATATCTCACTCCTTAGAAAATCTACACATGAATCTCCACCTTAGTGAATATATGACTCCACCTTGCTCAATGCATAACTCTCTCTAACAACTCCACATAAGAGTCTCCTCCGCTTCAGCATAAACCTTTTGAGTATTCTTGACGATGTTACCAAGAGCCTAGCTCTCCAAACTTTTACTGCACGTTACCGTACAACCATCTAATGGAACATGCCGTCTAGCCATCTATTGCTAGGAAGTCTTTCGATATATGGATTATCTACACAAAAGTTCACCAAAAATCGTCATCTTCAATACTCAATCAAGCTGAACCTTGGAGCTTCTTTGGAAAGCCTCAGCCACTACCACCATTGTCTAGTGCAACAATCATAATTCAAAAGAACTATCATACTCCACCATAATGAGTTCACAACACACACATTGCGTAATGTTAACCAATGTTCGTGCCATACTCTTGCATCCTAGTCAATGTCCATGTCGCACCCTGCATATCTACCAATGTTCGTGTAACACCTTGCATCAAAGTCAATGCACATGTTACACCCTGCATCAAAGTCAGCTAGTGCTTCTGTGCTTTTGTAGATCTACTAACAATTAATATCTTTCACTATGACGTCCTAGATACGCCATTAAGATTTTTCACTTCTCATCTCAAATGAGATCATTCTCTCAACAGGTAGACAGATATTGTTAGCATCTGTCTCAAGGCCAAACTCAACACCTGAGTCTCTATCTCCACTTTGATCCTAATCGAGTATATGAACTCGCCTCCACCATAGTTCCGCCATGTTTTCTTCTCCTTCAACTCATCTCCTTTATCCTTGCACAATACATTTGATGCACCTTGTCTAACCAACATGTCTTCACACTCTTTTGTCATTATCTAGCACTTAGGTTAAGAGATATCTACCAATTGGCTCTGATACCAATTGTTTGTGCAGCAGAAGCGATCATTGCGCAGCGTTGGTCACAAACAATCAAATAAAGTGCATAGAATAAATAGAAGAAAAGAAACAAAGAATTTGTAAAGTGGTTCGGCCAATTGTCCCTACGTCCCCGGGAGTGCTGAGCGGCTATCAAGATATTATTAGAGAATAAGGATTACAAACCCTATCACACCCATGGGCTCAAGTACCCATGGAGTGTTTCTGTTTGGTACTTATATCTTGTGCACATTACAACAAGGGATCTGAGTCCAATATATAACATTGATTACTCTACTATATTCCAATACTAGGTGATGTGAGACTAATGTAATATCATATTTCAAGATCCCACCATCTTGTAAATATTTATTCCATTGCAACCTATAGATTTATATAATTTATCATACACTTTATCTTTTTGCTTCACTCACCACTTTCTTAGTCTTTTTTTTTAGTTAACTTATATTTATTCTTAATCATACACTGCATAAACCATTAATTTTTATTTATGAATGATTTTGTGTTTAAAAAAAACTATAAATAGTAGGAATTATTTAATTTTTGTGTTATTTTCAAGTTAGTTTATTAGTGCTTATTGGTTTCTCATCTTTATTTATAAATTTTAGTAGATAGAACGCGTTATTTCATTTTGCTGAGGCAAGTCGTTTTGTCTGTTTTTATTTCACTTACCCTTTTAATAATGCACATTCAATATCGCCTGTATATAGGATAGGCCAAGTTCAAGGGAACAACATTAACCTACAAGCTCAAAAAAACAGATGATGTTGTGTATATACAATAAAAACATCCAATAGAACATACGATATTGAGTAAATTACACTGATATCCCATGAGTTTTAGTGAAATTATATAGACCACCCCTCCATTCTTTATACTTACAGAAAACACTCCTAATTTATAAACATACATTACACTGATTGAATATATTATTAATTATTCACTTTTCATTTGGAGTTAATGTATTGTTGGTAGTTGATAAGTATATCTAAATTTTAGTTACTCGTGTGAAATATTTTTTAAGAATCAAAATTCAGTAATATTCTTGTCTCCGCAAATGATATTTTTTTTATTGAACTATAGAAGCCTTGATGGAAAAAAAGAAGGGAAATACAATATATTATTCTTCAAGAAAAATCTGATAATAAATTATTCATTACACCTTATAATACTGAGTGAGCATTTGATTGTGAACTTAATTTATTTTCTTTAGAATATAGTATGCTCAATATTTTCTAAATATATTGTAGGCGCCACCGATTGTTGATCGTCATAAATCGTATTGAATAAGAAATATATTATTTGAATTTATTGATTCATGATAATGTGAATTAGTACTCCAACATGTAGGAAATATTCACCGGGTAAGTGGATACATTTGGATTATAACTTATCTTGAAGAAAATATACTATCATTTAGATTATAAATATATACTTTCTCATTTTTAAAGGAGCTGCAAATTTACATATAACAAATTCGCTCTAAGGTTACTACAAATCATCAAATTAATTCATGTAAAGGTAAATTTCAAGCAATTGTAGAATGCGAATTTCATGTAAAGATATTTGTCTATGTTCAAAAGTTAATGTTATTTTACTTTTAATTGTAGTGTCAAAACCAAAACAACTCAAACGATCATGTCTATTATTTGATGTATTTAACGAAGGGAATCATTTAACAATGATAAAAGAACATGGTACCAATGATAAGAAAATCGTACTGTATCGGCCGGTTCGACCGGAAAACCGGCGAACCGAAACCCTAACCGGTACGGCACAGGTGTTATACCGGCCAAGTAACAAAACCAGTTAAAACCGGCCGGTTTTGACCAAAACCGGTGAACCATTAAATACCGGCCGATTTATGCATACTTTTTTTTAAGTTCAGATTTGGTGCTATTGAGAGATAGAGAGAGGTCAACGTAGAATACGAAGAAGATATTGAAAGAAAATGAAATATAAGGTTCTTAAGTGAAGCAATAGCTTCAGAAACGTTGCAGATGAGTTTGTGGAGCTTCTTTTGGACAAGGGAAGGGTACTTAATGGGTTCGGGTCGTTGTGTTGGATCTATGATGGGTCTGCATAAGAACCTACTGCTCCACCGTGTCATTGTCGTTGGTGGTGGTTGTGGTTGTGTTGTGCAGCTGGACCAGCATTCTAATGTTTGAGATTTCTTACCGTGTTTTTCTTCTTACAGGGAAGATAGGGAGAAGAAGGAGGGATAGGGAGAAGAAGGAGGGTAGGGTGCTTAGTTAAGAAAACAATATTTTATTTGGACAATTGTTTATAAAAAAGGATTTAATAGGTATAACATGATGTAAACATTTTTTACTTAAATTATCTATCACATATCTGTTAAGCATTGTTGATTTTCAAACAAATGTAATGATGTGTTGGTAGTGTAAAAACTTTACACTAACGGTGCATAAATATTAAACTCTTATAAAAAATACATTTCAATATGTTTGTGGTAAGGGTGGCTGGGATAAAGTGCTTCAAATATTAAACATCCATCTCTTTTATTTTTACCATTTAGTATCATTTTTAAATTCATCTTCCATTTTGTAACTGAAAAATTGGTCTTGCATTTTTTAATACTATTACGTTGTTGTATATCAATTAAACTTTGAAGATGATGATATGAAACCTAGATATGAGACAACTTTGACTCCTTGATATTAAATGTTAAAACTCTAAATTTATATGTTTTGTAGAGAAAATTGTGAACTTGTATTATTTATATATATTTTGCGTTTGTTGTGTGATACTTTTGAATTGATATATGCTTTGAACTTTAGACTTTGATTTTGTTTAAAACTTAAGGTTGTTTGTTTGTGTGAAATTGGAGTAGATTCTGAATATGGAATATAAATTTGAATATCTACATATTTGAAATTTTTTATGTTATAGGTTTACATATATGTAAATATAAGCATGTATGTCCGGTTTAACCGACATGCGGTTTAATTACTGTACAACCGGTTGAACCACTGTACCACTATACCAGTACCCGGATTGGTTTGATAACCGGTACAGTTTTAATAACATTGCATGGTACAAGATGAAACTTTATGTGAATTCAGTAATAGTTATAAAAAAATAGAATCAATATATGGATGTACTAGAGGAATAATAATTATAAGAAAATAGGGAATAATGTATAATTTATTATACTTTTACTATATATTAAATATATGATAAATGGATATTTATATTATTATAGAAATTAGCTCAATTTCATTTTAATAAAATATTAAAATAATAGTAATAATATAATTAATATTTAATAAATAATAGTTATGGCTAGATTATATTTGGATTGATAAAATTTGTGTCTACCTTTGTCATTGACCATCAACCTAATACTAATTATACTAAGATTTGTTCTGACTTGAGGTACACCATATATATGGAGTGACTTAAATGATAATAAATATATTAAAACTACGAAATAAATAAGTTTGAGCCACTCGAGTATGCATGAATGATTAAGATTAAAAGTTGATTAATAATCATATAATTGTTTAAAAAATTCATGTGCAATTATCTTTAATTTTAGTCATTCAAATAAGATTCAATGATTGATATGAATTTTTTACCAAATTCATTCTTCTAAAATAATGTATATAAATAACAAAACATACTACCATTTTGAATTGCAAAAACAAATATTCAAAAGTGAAGCCAGCATTATTGTCAGAAATGTCAGCCGCCATTAAAACTCTCAGCATACTTCTCTTCCTTGGCCTTATTTCCGGAGGTAACTTTGTTTTCTTCCAATTTTTGAAATTTATTTTCTATGTTTTTTTATTAAACAAATATATATGTTACTGAATAAAATAAGAAAATTGAGAACAAATGTTACTCCACTATACACAAAAGACCTCAATCATTCATTCTAACTCATTTCAATACATTCCAAAAATTCATAACCCTTTCATTTTTTTTTTGGTGTATTTAAAGTTTGGTCATCAAAACTGGTTCATGTCGGCTGGTTCAACTGTTAAATCGGTGAACTGGTTCCAATACCGGTACTGTTTAACAATTATATCGGTCATGTAATTATACTCGTTAAAATCGGTCATAACGTCAGTTTTCAATTGAACTGTACCGGTCATACTGTCGATTTTTTTTAAAATTAAATTTTTAATGAAAATAAAAGCAATTATTGTTTTTTATTAATTTTTCAACAATAATATTAACATATTATATGTGTATATCTAACTTCACCGATATACATTTTAATTGGTAATCCACCAGTTAAATCTTTATACTAGTACTCCTATCAGTTTGATTATCGGTACGATATTAATAACACTCATTTTCTCACCACTCAGGCTATGGAGGTGGGTTACGCTTTTGCCGCAATAGCGATGTCAACGTAAACCAATCTCAAACAGGAACTCAAATTAAGGGAAAGCCAGAGTGGGTTGTAACTATTACCAATAAATGCCCTTGTGTTATTGAACAAGTGACATTAAACTGCACTGGTTTTCAAACCGTTGAACCAATACCCTCTTCAACGTTGAATGTCACTGGCGATAAATGTCTTCTAAACAATGGTAAACCTATCAACAATGGTGCATCAGTCACCTTCAAATATGCTTCAGACAAATCATTTCCATTGAATGCAATTAATGTTGCCTATAATAATTGTTAGCCAAGAATTGCTATTATATAATTATTTGATGTTATTTGTTATCGTTTGGTGCATGGAATAATATATGGGGATGTGTTTAATAAACATGTGTTACCTTTTAACTTTTTTAGTAATTAAGTATTATATAGTATGAGACAATTCGTATTTAAAACAAGTAATTGGCGTAAACTAAATAATGGGAGTAAATTTTAATTTCTATATTTTTTGGTGAATTGATAAACAGCTATTGATAATAATAATGTACTTTCAGTTTGATACGCAATTATTTGAATATAATATCGAAAAAAAATAGTATGAAAAGACTATGTACATATATATTTTATTTTATCCATAACCATAAGCAGCCTGTTTTCAATTTTGAAGAGTGATATCACATCTAAACTCTTAACTTATATTAGGTTTATTAGGTTTACCATTTGTCTCCACTTCAACCTATCTATTGATTCAATGCTGATTTCTTTTAGCCACATAATACTCACAATTGGAATCCTAACAATCATCCAGTAAAACAACGATATAGTTTTACAAAAAAAACATAGAAAAAACTCAATATATATGATATTTATTATAAGGAAAAAATTTATTATTAAAAATTATATCTAAAATAATTTACATAGAATTATCAAAATAATTAAACTATATGGATGTACTAGATGAATAATAATTATAAGGGAATAATAAAATAGTGAATGATATATTATAATTTTATGATATATATATTAAATATATGATAAATGAATATATTTATTATTATATAAATTTTATTTATTAGAGATTAATTTTATTATAATAAAATATTAATAATAGTAATAATATAATTAATATATAGTAATGATTAATAAATAATAGTGATTGTTAGCTAATATTTGGAGTGATAGAACATGATATTATCTAGAATTTAGTTAATGTCATTTAATTTAAATTTGTATATAATTTATGGATGTTTATCTTGTTAGTTATTATTTGGTTTGTTATTATCTTATTGTTTATAATTACTTTTGTCTATACAATAAATTACTTGGACTGATTTATATTTGAGTTTAACTAATATTTATTGTTATCCTTAGTTTTTGTATCTGTATTCTCATACCCATTATAGGGCCTTCCTTTATACTATATATATATGTATTTGTATTCTTTAACTAGTAAGTGAATAAGATATACATTTAAACTTGGTATCAAAGGCCAAAACTTTGTACCAACATGAACTTTGAAATTAATGAAGCATTGGAGACTAAGTGTGCTCCTATTATTATTCAATCTGAAGGTTCATCGTTCAATGCGGGAATAGTACTCAATGAGACAAATTATGATATTTGGTCTCAAATCATGGAGATGCATATTGCTGAGAAGGAAAAACTTTCACTAATTCGTAGAAAGTTACCAGCACTAATTGAAAAATATGATGGGTATGAGAAGTGGTATGCAGACAATCAGAAAATGAAGAGATGGCTATTGATGTCAATGTCCCCAGAAATTATGAAGTTTATAAAGTTTTTTACGATATCTGGAAAGCTCTTTATAAAGTTTTTTACGATGGAGCAAATGAATTGTAGGTTTTTGCCTTGAAACATAGAGTTTTCTCTGTCAAACAAAATGGAAGAACACTCTCTATATATTATGGAGAACTAACTGAAATTTTTGGTGAATTAGATCATCGTGATAAGATGATCATGGAGTGTGCTAAAGATATTGAATCTTACCGAAAATCAATTTAGCTACAAAGGGTACATATTTTTCTTGCAGGATTAGATGGTGAATTAATTAGAAGAATGTTATGCAATGGTCCGTAGAGAATTTGTTCGACACACAACGATGAAAGGAGAGACTGAAAATTATGAAGCTTCCGCCAGTGTGACTCGACGATCCAATCAAAACTGGTCTTCTCAAAAACGACAAGATCAAACAAAGACCAACTATCCTAAGCCTACCGATGATGCCGATAAATCTACCTACAAATATACTCAAAGCCTACTGGTCATACCAAAAATCGTTCTTTTGAAATTGTTGGGTATCAAGACTGGTTGTAACAATGCGATTTACTAACATAGAAAATTTTCAAATTTTCAAAATATAAATTTTCCAAATTATAATTATAATTCCATATAATTATATAAATTAGTTTCCCAACATTCGATTGACGAACATTCATACAATCTCATCCATCAATAACTATTTGATTGACAGTTCTCAAATCATCTTACCCACGTAGATAAGATTTAATATAATAGAAAACGGGAAAATTATCCCTACATTACAATCCACATAAACCCACTCAATTAGCTTAATGTAATACAAAAGGTTTCCCCCACCTATGGGACCAATATTAACAATGTCACAACACAATTTAAAATAGACAACAACACAATGTTCCAAGCAAAGCTAAGCGACTCCATAAACTTTGAATCTCTTAATCCTTCGCTTCACCTACAATCCAATTACCATGGATTGAGCAACAAGGAAACATAGAGAGTCAGTCATTAATTCATGCAATAATCGATATGGTGGATTTACATAGAATAATAAACATTAGAAATTACAAACAGAGAAAGTAATTAACCATCATATTAACCATATCCATATGACTACAACCAAAATCCACTTATTCATTACATGCTAGAATAATGTCATATTTACCGAAAGTTCCAACGCCGCTTAAGGCCGCGAATACCACAAGGGCAAGTCAATACCACTTAAGTGACACAATACCATGAAGGGAAAGTCAATACCATGAAGGGCAAGTCAATACCACTTAAGGCAATCCAATACCACGAAGAGCAAGTCAATCACCACATAAGGCGACACAATACCACGAAGGGCAAGTTAATACCACTTAAGGCAATCCAATACCATGAAGGGCAAATCAACACCACTTAAGGCGAGACAATACCACGAAGGGCAAGTCAATACCACTTAAGGCAATCCAATACCACGATGGGCAAGTCAAGATTTCTATACCACGAAGGGCAAGTCAATACCACTTAAGGCAATCCAATACCAGGATGTGCAAGTCAAGATTTCTATACCACGAAGGGCAAGGCAATACCAGTTAAGGCAATCCAATACTACGATGGGCAAGTCAAGATTTCTATATTACGAAAGGCAAGTCAAATTCCGCAATAATAACACATTTATGACATAAATAGAACTAACATGATTAAATAGGAAATCTCTAAACTTTTCCTCTTTAAACATTTTAGTCTATGGAAACCCTCCAACTAGTGAGTATCGTTGGAGTTTCCAATGTTACTTTCCATTACCACTAAGTCGAATGTTGCTCTCTCACCTGAATATCTGCTACTGTTTGCGTTAGGTAGCTTTGTTAAGCTCTCCTTCATCTTCTCTAACCTTAGGGTCTTTCGACATTCATAACAAACAACAACCACAATAAATCATCATTTAAGTTAAAACAAACCAAAAATGTCATAACAATATTTGTCATTCCTCATTTAAACAAGTCCAATACTACCCATTCACTTCATCACTCAAAAGGGGTTCACAACATTTCAAATAACTCAAGGGGTTTGAAAACAATACTACCCATACATCATTTTCAAAAACAACTCATTAACCATGAGTTGCACAAGGTTTTCAAGACCAAAACGAAACATAACCTCGAAAAGAAGGTTTATGAGGTTTTACCCAACCTTAGAGAAAAGACCCATTTCTCATAAACAAGATACACAACAATAATGGAGGCTAAACTAAACGATTTACCTCTTCTCAAACTTTCTTTTTGTCTCTAAGAGCACACAAATCGCCTAGCCGCTTCTCCTCTTTCTTATCTCTCAAAATAATGTCCCAATTCTCACTCGAGACTTCTATTTTAGGTTTCAGACTTTCGTTTTCTCTCATGGGCGAGAAAGGCTCGCTTGGGCGAGAAACCCACAACTTTTCACATTTTCAGACATTAATGCTCTCGCTTGGGCGAGATTCTCTCGCTCAAGCGATAATCCCACAGATTGCTCAAGCCTCAGGGCTTGAGCGACCACTTCCTCACTTAGGTGAGGCTCTCAGGCGAGTGAGATCTCTCGCTCAAGCGAGAATTTCCCAGAAAACATTGAGTCACTCGCTTGGGTGAGGTCCTCTCGCTCAAGCGAGAATTGCCCAGTGCCAACCCAAAAATTCTAAGTTTTCTAATTATTCTCAAAATGAAATTTGAGGTGTTACACTGGTGGGATCACAACCAAGACCCACGGAAGAGGAATTCCAAGAAGACCCCTAATATTGCATTTGTTGAAACAAACACATGGGATGATTCTATTGGACAAACTTCAGCATTGGTAGCAGTTGCAGGTAATAGTGGTAAGGTTTTTAATATTTCTACACCTGTTTCTAATAGTGCATCGATAATTGATTTTGGTGCTACCGATTATATGACATTTGATTCTAGGCAGGTCTTATCCCTTAAGCCATCTTCACAAAAATTTGTTTCCACTACCATTGGTGCTCAACCCCTGTTATTGGAGAATGATCTTTGTCCCTCGTTGATACTTTGAATTTAGATTCTATTTTAGTTGTTCCATCCTTGGACTATAATCTTTTATCAGTTTCCCAAATTACCACTACCTTATTTTTTGTGTTGTAATATTTTTTCCTGAATTTTGTGTTTTTAAGGACATCCAAATTATCACTTGGACTTAGAGTCAAAGAGTTCGGACAAGTTGCGTCAAACATTGATAGTGAATATAGAAATATGACATTTGTTTATGGCATCGGCGTCTTGGACATGCCTCCTTTGGTTATCTTAAT
The DNA here is from genome assembly GCA_009771035.1 of Lupinus albus. Taxonomy (NCBI): domain Eukaryota; kingdom Viridiplantae; phylum Streptophyta; class Magnoliopsida; order Fabales; family Fabaceae; genus Lupinus; species Lupinus albus. The sequence continues at coordinate 7,558,820 of CM020010.1, forward strand.
AAATTATTTTCTTGTTTATTTGTAAACTTTGATGTTTCTAGCTTTCGTTGTGATGTTTGTGAACTTGCAAAAAGCCATCGTACATCGTTTCCATTAATTTTGAATAAAAGTCATCTTCCCTTTATGGTTATACATTCTAATGTTTGGGGTCCATCTAAGGTCACAACCCTTGGAGGATCACGTTGGTTTGTTACTTTTATCGATGATTGTACTAGGATGATTTGGGTGTACTTGATGAAATCCAAAAGTGAAGTGTATTTTTTATTTAAGATTTTTCATAAAATGGTCTGCACTCAGTACAATGCAAAGGTTCAAGTTTTCGGATTGACAATGAAGGTGAATATTTGAGTTCTGAATTTCAACAATATTTGGAAGCACATGGGATTGTTCATCAAACTACTTGTCCCAACACACCTCAACAAAATCGGGTGGCTGAGTAGAAAAATCATCATTTATTGGAGGTTTCCTGTGCTTTATTGATAGAAGCCCATATGCCATTATCCTATTAGGGAGAATCACTTACATCTGCAACATACTTGATTAATCGGGTACCCTCTAGCACTTTTGACTTTCAAACACCATCCGAAACCCTTGTTGAAGCAATTGTTGCTCATGGTGTTCCAAACTTATCTCCTCGTGACTTTGGTTGTGTAGCTTTTGTAAATCTCCATAAGCATCAAAGTAACAAGTTGTCTCCTCGAGCATTGCGATATGTTTTCGTAGGGTATGTAACTTATCAAAAGGGACATCGATGTTATCATCCTCCAACTCAAAAAAAATTTGTTACATTAGATGTAGTTTTTCATGAAGACTCGATGTATTTTTCCTCTGAGCCTAAACTTTAGGAGGAGAATCAGGAAGAAGTTCTTACTCTAGACTATGATTTTCATGTATCCGTAGAAAGGGAAGTCACTAAAGAAGGAGAACTCTTTTAATCTAGAGGGAGCTCTCTGAATCTAGTATTGAATATGGTAATCTGAGTGAATCAAATATGAGTGGTGCAACTTTGGCTGAAGTGATGATGAACATTCAGAATCTGCAACAATCCTGGCTCCATCTTCCTCTGAATTACTAGTACCACAAGTACTTGATATGCCAAACCAATCACCTGCTGAGGATGTTCCTGATTTGGAGTCTGAACCATCAAGAAAACAACTACCACCATGTTGCACTAGAGGTATCCCTAAACCAACATATGAACCTGAACTTTCTAATAAAATTAAGTATCCTATGAGTTGTTATATGTCTAACCATCACTTGTCAGAATCAAATCAATCTTTTGTAAATCAATTATCTATTGTATCTATTCCTAACAGTGTGTAGGAAGCCTTAGCTAACCTAAGGTGGAAAGCTGCTATGAATGAGGAGATGAATTCCTTGCTGAAAAATAAGACTTGGGAACTTGTTGATTGTCCACCAGGAAAGAAACCAGTTGGACGTCAGTGTGTTTATACTGTGAAGTATCAAGCATATGGTACAATTGAACGCTTTAAAGCAAAATTGGTGGCAAAAAGATACACTCAAACCTATGGGATCGATTATATAGAGACATTTGCACCTATAGCTAAAATCAACACAATCCAAGTCTTGTTGTCTCCAGCAGTCAACTTGGACTGGCCACTATAATAATTTGACGTGAAGAATGCCTTTCTACATAGGGAGTTGTCTGAAGAAGTCTACATGGATCTCCCTCCAGGATGCATGATACAATAAACCCATAGTAAAAAGGTGTAGAAATTAAAGAAATCACCGTATGGGTTGAAACAATCTCCCAGAGCATGGTTTGGAAGATTTACAAAAAATCTATAAAAGCCTTTGGTTACCGTCAGAGCAATGCAGACCACACTTTATTCTTAAAGAAACAACTTGGTAAGATCACTGCACTTATTTTACATGTGGATGACATAGTGGTTACATGAAATGTTTGCTTTACAAAGTTACTTGTCCAGGGAATTTAAAATGAAAGACATTGGCTCTTTGAAATTTTTCCTTAAAATTGAAGTGTCTCGATCTAATAAAGGAATTTTTCTCTCTCAAAGAAAATGTACCTTAGACTTATTAAAAGAAATTGGCATGTTAACCAACTTATACACCAATAGAAGAAGGATTGAAGTTATGTGTCAAGTCTAATCAAGTACCTATTAATACCAAAGACTATTAGGGAGATTGATGTACTTAGCCCACACTAGGTCGGACCTTGCCTATGCATTGAGTATTGTTAGCCAATTTATGCATAATCCTGGAGAGCAACATATGAATGCAATTATGCACATTTTGAGGTATTTGAAATCTGCTCATGGGAAAGAATATTATTCACTAAAAATGTAGAACATCAAAGCGTGGACGCATACACAAATGCTGATTAGGCTGGAGCGGTAGAAGACATAAGATCTATTTCAGGTTATTTCACCTTTATAGGTGATAACCTCGTTACATGGAGAAGTAAAAAACAAAATGTTGTTGCACGTTCAAGTGCATAGGCTGAATTTAGAGGTATGTCACGTGGAGTATGTGAAACACTATGGCTAAGACTTCTCATAATGGACTTGGGCTACCCACCTAAGCAACCAATTCAACTATATTGTCACAATAAAGCAGCGTGTGACATAGCTCATAATCCGGTTCAACATGATCATACTAAGCATGTAGAGATAGACAGATGATTCATTAAGGAGAATCTGGATGAGAAAATTATGGAGCTTCCTAAAATTCGATCAAAAGATCAATTGGCAGATATCCTTACTAAAGCAGTTTCAAGTCGAGTGTTCTTAAAGTTTTTAGACAAGTTGGACATGTGTGACATCTATGCACCAACTTGAGGGGGTATTGAGATATTTAGTTATTATTATTTCCTATAATTTATCGATTTTACAGCTATAAATTAGATAGACAAATCAATTAGATTGATTTGTGATATAGTTTGATTATAGAGTCTTCCTTTATATTATATATATGTATATTTATTCTTTTACCACTAAGTGAATAAGATATACATTCAAGCCATAATAATACTATTAATAGATCAATTTTTGTAACAAACACCTGCATATATCTATGCAATGCAACAATACTAAATACATTGTCTATTTACCTATTCAATCCAATAATGACATGCACTTCATGCAATTCATCATTTGAGTTGTTTTGGGAGGGACACTACAATTATATATAGTAAAAAATAAGATAAAGTTATACAAAGACATCCAACAACACATGTTTAAGCCAACTTTTTACTTTTCTATGATCGATTAGTACTTGTATTATAATTATTTGGAAAAAAGATGGATTCACCCAAATCCCTCATCATAATCAACTCTTATATATAAATCATCATGTGTAGTTAGACCGCTCTCATGTGATTCTAATGTTCCAAAGAAATGACCATATTCAGCATTAATATCTTTATGGCCTTGGTCGTCAATATTATTAATAGTTAATTTGTAGTCAAATGAAAAATGGATCATTTCATATCAGTTGAGTCACTGAAATAGAATACTTGTTAAGGTTATGATGATAGAATAAAAGTATCATCTTTATACCTTGGCTGATTAAGATCCATCTGATGAATCCTAACTCATCATTTCGAAAGTCATTCTTCTTATCAACTCACTCACAATAAAAACCCGACAATTGAAATATTGTGTAATCCAAATTCGTAATGCGGTCAATGTCCCCAAAATATGACATATTTATAAGTTAAGATGACAAACTAAGATGGAAGTGAATTAATTTGCTGATTTTTCTACATTTAATACGGTTTTTGCATCTTAAGAAAGGTTTAAGAGTAGAGGTGCACCTGAATAGTAAGTATGCAAAAATCAAGTGAAAAAATGTAAAAGATTATAGGGAAAAGAGAGACACAAAGATTTACCACGGTTCACATTCTAGTCCACTGAAGGCTATGTTTAGTCCTCTTATAAACCACGAGAGATTTTTACTATGATGAATGTTAATCGTTACAAAACTCACTCCAAGACTTTGTATCAAATTACACTCACCGCAACTCACTATTTAGAAATACAGCACTTCTAAATTTCATTATTTCCGTTTAACCACACCATAGGGTGAAATATGCAAAAAAAAAAGGATGGGAAAAGAGCAGGTCTTGAAAGAGTTGGTCATATTCTCAATCTTATTAGTTGTGAGATGAGGAAAGTCAATACTACTTTACTTTTATAAAGTAAATAGTCAATTTGATTTGTAAAAATATAGAAAGAGTGAGTCGAATTTAGTTAAGTTGGTTTCGTTAATGAACGACTCGAGTCAAGTTTCGAGCAAAGTTAAATGTCAAAATATTTTTTGTACTCAATTTAAATTAATTAAATTTTACGAACTATTGAGCAAGTTAAGGAGCTCAAATTTGTGGCACTCATTAGCATAAACTTGATGGACTACAAGGTGTTGGTCGATTGTACGTATACTTGCATTATAGACAAAGTTTGTGAATTTTAGTAATAAATGTAACTACCACTTAAAGTTCATGTATTAATTAAAGATTGTGTGAATGTATGTGTTTATGTATAGGTAGTAACGACAATTGTTAATATGAGAAATGAGAACAATTAATATGCACAACAGATCTTATTTGAATTGTCAAGATTAAAAGGTAAACACACATGACTTTTTTAAGTAATCATGTGACCTTAACTAACTTTTAAAATTAATCATCCATGTGTGAACCTAATTTACTAATCTAATATTTTTTTATATGAGAATTGTTATCACTTGAGTCACTCTCGTAGTTGTAACACCCTAAATTTGAGTGTTCAAGATTATAGTAACAGTCCTGGAAGCCTCGCTTGAGCGAGAGTTGTCTCGCTTGGGCGAGAAATGGCAAATTTTGGGCTGTTGACACAGTGTAATCGATTACATCGTATTAAAAGCATCAGATATGTACATCTGACACAATGTAATCGATTACACCATGTTGGTAATCGATTACATCGCGACGATGCCTCTGTAATTTACACTATGTAATCGATTACACACTTCTGGTAATCGATTACATCGTATTAATGTAATCGATTACACCATGTTGGTAATCGATTACATCGCGACGATGCCTCTGTAATTTACACAGTGTAATCGATTACACTATACTTGTAATCGATTACACTTATCGCTGTGTCTATAAAATAGAAACACAAAACACATTTTAGGGTTAGAACTTTGAAGAGAAGAGAGAGGAGAGAGCTTTTCAAGAGCAAAGAGCCTTAGGACTCATCTTAGAGCTTGAGAAGAGGTAAACCTCTTGTTCCTAACTCTTCTTCTTTCTCTCTAACTTGTTTTGGGTATGTTGGATTCATTTTCAAAATAATGGAAACCATGGAAACTCATCTTTTCGAGTTATGGTTCGTTTTATGTTGTTTCTATCTTGTAAACTCTTGATTTAGAGTTGATATTGTATGAATGGAAAGGTTTTATGGGTTATTCATGAAAAACCCCAAAAACCCCCAAAATGAGAATATGAGTATAAAGAGAAAGAGATGAAATGTTAGATGTGGATAATGAGTTGTGCTTTGATGTTGTTATATGAGATGAACATGTATGTTTTGATATTTAGAAACTTGAATTGAAGTAGTTTTGGAAATATTGAGAATACATGAATCCCTTGTGTATTTGATGATGAAATACGAGTTATATATGTGTTATTTTGAATAAATGACTGACATCATTGTTATTGGTGATAATGAGGAAAGATCCTAAGGTTGGAGGAAATCGCGGAGTAGACTTTTAAAGTTACTCGGAACTGATCTCCAACGCTCACCGAGGTAAGGGATACCAAAGGAAATATGACTCATAACGAATTCAATCTATTTGGGGGAGTACCAAAGGAAATATGACTCATAACGAATTCAATCTATTTGGGGGAGTACCAAAGGAAATATGACTCATAACGAATTCAATCTATTTGGGGGAGTACCAAAGGAAATATGACTCATAACGAATTCAATCTATTTGGGGGAGTACCAAAGGAAATATGACTCAATAAAAGTAACATTATTGGGGGAGTACCAATGGAAAGATGACTCAATAAAAGTAACATTATTGGGGGAGTACCAATGGAAAGATGACTCAATGAAAGTAATATTATTGGGGGAGAACCAATGGAAAGATGACTCAAATGAAAGTAATATTATTGGGGGAGTACCAATGGAAATAAGACTCAAAATGAAAGTCATATGCATGCTATAGGATATATAGTATGTGATATATATTCTATAGGGTGAATATGAATGATGAGAAACGTGAATGTCACATGAAAGTCATATGCATGCTATAGGGTATATAGTATGGGATATATATTCTATAGTGTGAATATGAATGACGAGAAATGTGAATGTCACATGAATGCCGTATGCATGTTATAGGATATATAGTATGGGATATATATTCTATAGGGTGAATATGAGCGATAAAAAGGAAGATGTTGAGAAAGAAAGTAATATACATGCTATAGGATATATATTATGGGATATATATGTTATAGGGTGGATATGAATAACGAGACCGATGATGTTTCGAACGAACGTAATATGCATACTATAGAATATATATTATGGGATATATATACTATAGGATGAATATGAGTAAAGTGGAAAATTAAGGAAGATGATTTCAATGTTTATAATTCCGTATGTGTGTTTATGAATTACATCAAAGCTTGATTGTATTTGAATGTGGATTATCATGTGATGTTAGTTTTGAACTAATGACTTACTCCCTTTTGTTTTGCGTGTTGTTTATGATAATCTCATTGTAGGTAAATGAAGGATTTTGAGGATGAAGCTCAAATAGGAAGCCTTTGTGTCTATTTACTTGAGTGTCTTTATTGCTATTTGACATTGTAGTTGATTCGATAGCATTTTGGGATAAATGTAATCTGATTAGGATAATATGATGACATGTAGTTATGGACGTTATAACCTTGGAAAACCCGTAACTGGATGTTTGTGGTAAATGTTATCTAAATGAATTATGTTTTTCCGCAACATAAATTTGTATGATAATATAATAGGGTAAAGGGTATTTTCAAAGAGTGATACTTGAGAGTTTTCAATGAAGGTGACGACTGTATGTAAGAAATGATTAAAATAAATGAAAAATTTTCAAGGGTAGAAAAACGGGTCATTACAGTAGTCACGGGTATATATATATAATTGATTCAACTCATAAACCTAGCAAGTCAGACTGTATTTGACTCAAGTTCAATTCATTTATTTAACGAGCTCAAATTTTAACTCAATAGTTCAACAGGTTTGGTTTGGTTCATTGATAGCCATATATATAACATGCCATTTTGCTACTTTAATTTATAAGAGATACAAATTATATGTTTAGTAGTGTGGTAATTGAAAGGAATAATTTTGTTAGCAACTCAGCGAAAAATCAATGTACTTATGTATAAAGATTAAGTAATTCACTCTAAAAATGTGAAAATGAAAATGTTTATCATACACCATTCAAAGGAATGTAGGTTAGTGTCTTGAGAGAGGAGAGAGAAAGTGATCGATGTGATTGATGAGATATGATGAAATATTCTCCATCGTGAGATTATAGCTTCTTACAGTTTTTTGACTTCATCACAATAAGTTACTATACTTCTACAATACTTCGTCTCCTCTAGAGATGACAAAAATATCAGGACTGATCGGTACCCGTTAAAATACCCGTAATGCATATCTACAAAAATAGTTGATGGGTAGGAACAGATGTCATTTTATCTGCCCCGCGGATACCTGCATATATATTTTAATTAAATAATTTATATTTAATTATTACTAATTTAATATAATATTTATCTATTTTAATATTACTTCATAATAAAACGTAGTGATTAGATTATAATCATAAAATAATCATATACATATTATATTATTTAAGTAATAATTATTTTTATATATTAATTATTGTAAAATATATAAAAATATAATTAAAATTAAATAATCGTTGGGTACTCGCGGATACCCGCTACCGCACAGGTACCTACAAATTGTGCGGGTATGAGTACAAATATGTAATACCCATGTCTATCTGGCTCCGTTGCCATCCCTAGACTCTCCTCCTCATTAACATTAAGCATACATTAATGTTGCATAAGATCAACAAGTTATATTTTTATTACAAAGGTGTAGTACACAAAACCTAATATTAGGAGTTTATGGGCATACACATAAATAATACTTGGAGATTACATAGAAGAATTATAAAAATCTATGATCGGAAAAATTGATTCTTAATTATCTAAATATTTAAATATTCCGATTAATAATATAAATTAGTTAATAAACAAATGAAAAATAATATATAAATAAATATGGTATCCATTTTAGTTAATTAAAAAGTTTTGGCTAACTTCATAGCTAATTTTACTAAAAAATTCTAATTCATCAAGCTAATTATAAAACTATAAGATTGTAGCTACCTTTACAATTATAAACTGAGAACTACAAGTTATAAGTTTGTTTTGTGGACCATACCTGAGATAAGACATAAAAGATTAAAGTAAAATAAAAAAGTAAAAAAATAAGGGCAGTAAAAAAAGTATTGACATAAATAGGGATACATATTTTATTTTAGATATTGAATATAATAAATAACTCATTGTATTTATTATTTTACAATTTTGTGAATACTAAAGTTGTAAAGCATTATTATTATATTATGCATTTACTTTTGAATTTTATAATTTTTAATAAATAAAAGTTTATCTGAGTTGAGTCAAAGAAATTTACTATGATTATGATAATTGTCATAATTCAAAAAAAAAACTAACATATTAGCTATATATTAACGAGATTTTCAAATTAATATCTGAATTTGAATTAAAGTTCTTTTGAGATATGAGGACAATCCTTATCAACTTTATCCATCTACATTGACTTTTTCCCTCTTGGTATTATGCATGTTTAATTTCTTTAGTAAGATTTGTAAAATATATCAAATCTAATAACGCTAGTGAAAAATGGATAATATTATTCCATTGCTAGAAAGCCTAATATATTTATCGTTTGTCAATTCTTGACCTAGTCTATCTATTTATAAAAGTTGTGATTATTAAAGTTATTAGAAGATGAGTTAATATAGATTGGCATAAATATTTTTCATACTATCATTTTGTCATTCATAATTCATGAGTTCAATATTATTTATTTTTAATTAAAAATTATACACATAAATAATAAATAACATATATAATAAATAATGTAAATATCTACCATATAAAAAATGATATACGCTATCCTGTAACGACCCGATTTTATAACCCAAAATTTTAAAACTTTATTAAATGTAAATATTAGTTAAGTTTCCCAATTCAAAATGCGGAAATAATCAATAATACATTTTCATCAGAAACATTACATCACCTTCTACTTTAATCCATAATTCATACAATTATCATTTGTTTCAATTACAACACTGTTAAAGGTAATATGCTAATTCCTATTACATCTTTTGAAAGAGATCATTTATACAACATACTTACTTCAGCATATTCCTCATATTACATACATTATACAAATACAATTTTGGAATACAAAAACGACTACTCCAGTTTATACTCCCGTTAGCAAACACCCACGACGCAACAGCAACATCCTGAACTCATATATAACACATAGACAAGGAAAAGCAGAGGGAGTAAGAACCAACTAGGGTGACCGTAGCGTGGAATTACATGGAGTAATATCATTAAAGTATAACAACCTATACAATCATCTAAAATCAATCATAGTAAACATATACCATTTATATACTAGTCAATACTTAAACCACATAATATTCACATATTCAATCGGTATAATCATCACGTTTCACTTAGACAATTCAACGTTTCCAAAACAATACAATACTCTTACGACAATCCAATATCACCAAGGGCCAATCAAACCAATACCACCAAGGCAAGTCACCTCCATACCACGAAGGCAAGGTCAATCTCCATACCACGAAGGGCAGGTCAAACTCCATACCACGAAGGGCAGGTCAAACTCCATATCACGAAGGGCATGTCAAACTCCATACCACGAAGGGCAGGTCAATCTCCATACCACGAAGGGCAGGTCAAACTTCATACCACGAAGGGCAGGTCAATCTCCGTACCAGGAAGGGCAGGTCAAACTCCATACCACGAAGGGCAGGTCAAACTCCATACCACGAAGGGCAGGTCAATCTCCGTACCAGGAAGGGCAGGTCAAACTCCATACCAGGAAGGGCAGGTCAAACTCCATACCACGAAGGGCAGGTCAATCTCCATACCACGAAGGGCAGGTCAAACTCCATACCACGAAGGGCAGGTCAAACTCCATACCACGAAGGGCAGGTCAATCTCCATACCACGAAGGGCAGGTCAAACTCCATACCACGAAGGGCAGGTCAAACTCCATACCACGAAGGGCAGGTCAAACTCCATACCACGAAGGGCAGGTCAAACTCCATACCACGAAGGGCAGGTCAAACTCCATACCACGAAGGGCAGGTCAATCTCCATACCACGAAGGGCAGGTCAATCTCCATACCACGAAGGGCAGGTCAAACTCCATACCACGAAGGGCAGGTCAAACTCCATACCACGAAGGGCAGGTCAATCTCCATACCACGAAGGGCAGGTCAAACTCCATACCACGAAGGGCAGGTCAAACTCCATACCACGAAGGGCAGGTCAAACTCCATACCACGAAGGGCAGGTCAAACTCCATACCACGAAGGGCAGGTCAAACTCCATACCACGAAGGGCAGGTCAATCTCCACACCACGAAGGGCAGGTCAAACTCCATACCACGAAGGGCAGGTCAAACTCCATACCACGAAGGGCAGGTCAATCTCCATACCACGAAGGGCAGGTCAAACTCCATACCACGAAGGGCAGGTCAAACTCCATACCACGAAGGGCAGGTCAAACTCCATACAACCACTTCAATCACAGTATAATATTTCCACTGCATTATTCTAACATTGCAACTTCCTCAAAACACAAGACACCACATCAATGTCATAAACATCATGTATCTCATATCCTACCACAATAAAACTACTCACGACCTCTTCATCACATAATATAATTATGTCCATTTATCGCCAACAAGCCGTTCATCACAAAATCATTATTACAAATATACCCACAAATCAACAAATCAACAACTCATCACACAATCATTGATACAAACACACCCATATATGTTTATAACAAATCAACCATCTATAACACAACATTATCATAAATAAACCACACACAACATATTCTTCATCATATAACACATTAACGTTAGAACCAGCTTTCACGAAGGTGTATTACCATAAATGAGCATATAGCGGTTTATGTAAATAAACGGTTTTCCCGCACATATATTCCCACTTTTATGGCTAATACATCCTCAGGTGAAATACATACTTTCACATGGGACATAAACACCCAAAAGAGTTTCTATCCGTTAATATGCTCCTTTTATTGAGGGAAATCGGAGAATGATGACTCTAATGAATTACACTAAGACCACAATGGTCTTCTCCCTCACTTTAGGTTGCGTAAGCTCCGTTGCTCCGCAAAAGAGCCACATCTCCCTTCATCTCCTCCAACCTCCATTGTTGCTTTTTCACCTACAAGCTTTTCCAAATGTGTTACCATGAAGCAAGAGGAAGGTTTTGATGAGTTTTGAGGCTTAGTGGAGGGGAGAATGGTTCATTTGGGTGGATCCGCCGTTGGAAGAGAAAGGGGGAGAAAGAAAATGAAGATTAGGGTTTCTAGATCCCCTTTTTCACTTTTATAGCTCGGACACTCTCGCCCAAGCGAGGGATTCTCGCTCAGGCGAGAATCTCACAGTGACGAATGTAATCGATTACCATAAGGTGTAATCGATTACAGTGTGAAAAAATGCACGTATCTGATATTTTTATATGATGTAATCGATTACATGCATAGTGTAATCGATTACATGCATAGTGTAATCGATTACATGCATAGTGTAATCGATTACATCATGAAAAATTACACATGTCTGATCAGATATCAGCATGTAATCGATTACAAGGACCATGTAATCGATTACACTGTGTTATCAGCCCAAAATTGTCATTTCTCACCCAAGCGAGACAACTCTCGCTCGGGCGAGAATCCTCCAGTATAGTCCAGGATTTCACCCTCCCAGGTGATCCTTTCTCGCTCAAGCGAGACTTCCAGGACTGATACTATAATTTTAAAGACTCAAAAATCAGGATGTTACATATCCCACAACGAGTTTGGCTCCTCTCCATTACAGGAGAGTCCAATGCATACTTAGGATTAAAACATGTGTCACAAATAAAATTTCAATGGCCCAGATTTTAACATATTTTTATAAAAAACATCTCCTCTCACATATCCAGTATTGGACTCTCCAGTACTGGACTCTCCAGTCCAGTACTGGAGAGTCCAGTACTGGAGAGGAATCCAATTCATCCCACAACCATTAAATTCTTATGTTATATTATTATTATATGAGTTTCTTAACTTACGGTTGAGGATAACCATGTAAAAGTAAAAAGTTTTTTAAAACAAAAAGAACTCATTTTATTTTAACATTTCCAATGTAATAGTGACATTTTTTAATAAAATCATTTTAAATTTTCACTCTTATTCTCAACAGTGATATTAAGAAAACTTTTGCTGTTCATTTTGGTCACTTTTGTAGGATCCTTATGATGTTCTAGTTCTGATCTTTTTATAAGATATTTTAAATTTTTATATGGATAAACTGATTTTGTTACCAAAATACTCTTCCATATTAAGTGTTTGAAAATAAAATTATAATGGAAAAAGAAAATGAATCTAATTAATGAAGGACAATTTTTGGAAATTAGACAGCATTGTTGATGAAGTTAAAGATACAATCTTAGTTGGTGTAAAGTATCCAAATATAATAAATCTATATATTTATAAGAAAAAAGGTTATCACACATTACCACTAGACATATGTCACACTCTCCTTCACTTTTTTTTCTCCTAAACAAGATCATAACTTATCATGTTCCATCACACACTCTATTAATCAAACACTCACTCATATTCTCATATTCTTTTCCTCTCCAAAAATCTTTCTTCATTTTCCCTAAATCAATTCTTATATTTCTTCATTTTCTCTACACTCATATTCTTATATTAATTTCTATTAATCACCAGGTACATATGTTTTTCTCTCAACAATCTTATTTATCTCCTGTTTCATTTCATTATGCATACTCATTATCGTTTTTCTTTCTCTTCCAACAATCCTCTTTACAATACATTTTTTCGTTGATTTTTTTATTTATTTTGTAGATCTATTCTTATTTTGTATATCTCATATTTAAAGTGAATTATTTATTTATTTTTTGTTCATTTTGTATATATGTTATTATTTTGTAATTTTGTCCTTATTTTATCATTGATTTTTGTTTATTTTTCATTGATTTTCTTATTTTGTATATGTGTTCTAACTGATTTCATTATTTTATAGATATGTTCTTCTAATGGTTCTTTTCGTTAGCTTCTTATAAGCAATAGTATCATAACGATCAAACCTTTAAAATTTATGGTTGTTGGTTTGCTTTTGTTATTAACATATTGGGGAGGGATCCACTTCCTCCAAGAGTAAGTGGAAAAAACATACTCCACATTATGATCATTCATTATTGAGAAATTCAATTGTTCGAATTGATGAATACATCTAAACCATTGGATTTTCCAAGATTAGATGACTAAGATGAGAAGTAGGTTTTTTCGACTTACTCTTGGAGTAAGTGGATCTCTCCCCTAACATATTTATCTCTTCATCATATCTCGCTGATATCATTTTCTCTCATCATTTGCAGTTTGGTTATTTTAAGTTTTTTTTCCTCTTAATCTCTAATTTTATTTATACATATTTTATTCAAAGATTCAATACTTTTCTACTACATATTTATCTCTTCATCATATTTTACCATAATCATTTTCTCTTTTCATTTGCATTTTGGTTCTCCCTTTAGAACATCTTCGCAGGTTAGTTTTCTCTATCTTCATCTCTTATTTTATTTTTATACACTTTTTTATTCAAATAATCATTATTTTCATTTTTTGTTTTGCATGTTGTTATAAACACCTAGAGTGTATCCTCCTCTTAAATTTCTTTTGATTTAAGATTCATCCTCATATGTGATATTTGATTATGCGTCTTTCAATAATTCAAATGTCAAAAATATAAAATTTCTTCATTGTTCTAAAAAGAAATGTGCAATTGTTCATGGAAGTTAACCTAATCATATTCTTTTACATTTGAGTCTATCTTATGATAAAAACACAAATTTATTGTTATCTAATTAAAATATACTATGGGTACATTTTTTCTTCATTTTATACTTTCATTGAATTTATTAACCATTACATATGTTATATATTTATTAAAAAATGGCACCATAATTTTTTAATACCTCACAAAAACACTAATGTTTGGATTTCCAATGGACCATTTCCCATGTCACATAGGTGAATTTTATTAATTGTTAATTAAAGATAATAAAATGTCATAAATTCTAACCTATTGTTTTATTTTCTTTTTACATCCGCGCAAACTTTTCAAGTACTAAAATTGTCATTTATATAAATTGTGGATAATTATGAAATAATAACGGTTGGAGATGTAACACCCCAAATTTTAATCTTTAAAATTATAGTAACAGTCCTGGAAGCCTCGCTTGAGCGAGAGTTGTCTCGCCTGGGCGAGAAATGGCAATTTTGGGCTGTTGACACAGTGTAATCGATTACACACTGCTGGTAATCGATTACATCGTATTAAAAGCATCAGATATGTGCATCTGACACAGTGTAATCGATTACACTCTTCTGGTAATCGATTACACTCTGCTGGTAATCGATTACACTCTGCTGGTAATCGATTACACTCTGCTGGTAATCGATTACACTCTGCTGGTAATCGATTACACACTTCTGGTAATCGATTACATCGTATTAAAAGCATCAGATATGCGCATTTTTCACGTTGTAATCGATTACACCATGTTGGTAATCGATTACAACCCGACGACACCTCTTTAAAACAGAAACCTAAACACATTTTTGAGTTAGAACTTCGAAGAGAAGAGAGAAATGAGAGCTTTTCAAGAGCAAGGAGCCTTAGGACTCATCTTGGAGCTTGAGAAGAGGTAAACCTCTTGTTACTAACTCTTCTTCTTCCTCTCTAACTTGTTTTGGGTATGTTGGATTTATTTTCAAAACATGAGAAACCATGGAAACTCATCCTTTAGAGTTATGGTTCGTTTTATGTTGTTTTTATCTTGTAAACTCTTGCTTTAGAGTTTGTATTTGATGAATGGAAAGTTTTATGGGTTATTCATGAAAAACACCCAAAAACCCCCAAAATGAGAATATGAGTATAAAGAGAAAGAGATGAAATGTTAGATGTGGATAATGAGTAGTGCTTTAATATTGTTATATGAGATGAACATGTATGCTTTGATATTTAGAAACTTGTATTGAAGTAGTTTTGGAAATATTGAAATATGAGATGTTATGCATGTTTTAGATGGTTGAATATTGATGATGAATATTTTGTATGATTAAATGATGCAAAATAAGTTGTTTATGTGATATTTGGAATAAATGACTAACATTGTTGTTATTGGTGGAAATGAGGAAAGATCCTAAGGTTGGAGGAAATCGCGGAGTAGACTTTTAAAGTTACTCGGAACTGATCTCCAACGCTCACCGAGGTAAGGGATAAGTGTTTTCTAAATCATACTGGCTGATATGAATGAGGTATGTGAAAGAGGTAATGATTTAAAAAAATACGTCTGTAATTTATGCATTATGTTGGAAAATGCGTGATTTTACTGTTATGGAAAAAGAAGGAAACAATTTATTTGGGGGAGTACCAAAGGAAATAAGACTCAAAACGAATTCAATTTATTTGGGGGAGTACCAAAGGAAATAAGACTCAAAACGAATTCAATTTATTTGGGGGAGTACCAAAGGAAATAAGACTCAAAACGAATTCAATTTATTTGGGGGAGTACCAAAGGAAATAAGACTCAAAACGAATTCAATTTATTTGGGGGAGTACCAAAGGAAATAAGACTCAAAACGAATTCAATGTATTTGGGGGAGTACCAAAGGAAATAAGACTCAAAACGAATTCAATCTATTTGGGGGAGTACCAAAGGAAATAAGACTCAAAACGAATTCAATCTATTTGGGGGAGTACCAAAGGAAATAAGACTCAAAACGAATTCAATCTATTTGGGGGAGTACCAAAGGAAATAAGACTCAAAACGAATTCAATCTATTTGGGGGAGTACCAAAGGAAATATGACCCAAATGAATGTCGTATGCATGCTATAGGATATATAGTATGAGATATATATTCTATAGGGTGAATATGAATGATGAGAAATGTGAATGTCAAATGAATGTCATATGCATGCTATAGGATATATAGTATGGGATATATATTCTATAGGGTGAATATGAATGATGAGAAATGTGAATGTCAAATGAATGTCGTATGCATGCTATAAGATATATAGTATGAGATATATATTCTATAGGGTGAATATGAATGATGAGAAATGTGAATGTCAAATGAATGTCGTATGCATGCTATAGGATATATAGTATGAGATATATATTCTATAGGGTGAATATGA
Source organism: Lupinus albus (assembly GCA_009771035.1). Lineage (NCBI taxonomy): Eukaryota > Viridiplantae > Streptophyta > Magnoliopsida > Fabales > Fabaceae > Lupinus > Lupinus albus. The sequence goes on from CM020010.1 coordinate 7,575,476, forward strand.
ATGATGAGAAATGTGAATGTCAAATGAATGTCGTATGCATGCTATAGGATATATAGTATGAGATATATATTCTATAGGGTGAATATGAATGATGAGAAATGTGAATGTCAAATGAATGTCGTATGCATGCTATAGGATATATAGTATGAGATATATATTCTATAGGGTGAATATGAATGATGAGAAATGTGAATGTCAAATGAATGTCGTATGCATGCTATAGGATATATAGTATGGGATATATATTCTATAGGGTGAATATGAATGATGAGAAATGTGAATGTCAAATGAATGTCGTATGCATGCTATAGGATATATAGTATGAGATATATATTCTATATGGTGAATATGAATGATGAGAAATGTGAATGTCAAATGAATGTCGTATGCATGCTATAGGATATATAGTATGGGATATATATTCTATAGGGTGAATATGAATGATGAGAAATGTGAATGTCAAATGAATGTCGTATGCATGCTATAGGATATATAGTATGAGATATATATTCTATAGGGTGAATATGAATGATGAGAAATGTGAATGTCAAATGAATGTCGTATGCAGGCTATAGGATATATAGTATGGGATATATATGCTATAGGGTGAATATGAATGATGAGAAATGTGAATGTCAAATGAATGTCGTATGCATGCTATAGAATATATAATATGAGATATATATTCTATAAGGTGAATATGAATGATGGGAAATGTGAATGTCACATGAATGTCGTATGCATGCTATAGGATATATAGTATGGGATATATATTCTATAGGGTGAATATGAGCGATAAAAAGATGATGTTGAGAAAGAAAGTAATATACATGCTATAGAGTATATATTATGGGATATATATGTTACAGGGTGGATATGAATAACGATACAGATGATGTTTCGAAACGAACGTAATATGCATACTATAGAATATATATTATTGGATATATATATACTATAGGATGTATATGAGTAAAGTGACAATTAAAGGAAGATGATTATGAATGGTTACAATTCCGTATGTGTGTTTACGAATTATATTAAAGCTTAATTGTATTGGAAATGTGGATTATCGTGTGATGTTAGTTTTGAACTAATGACTTACTCCCTTTTGTTTTGTGTGTTGTCTATGATAATCCCATTGTAGGTAAATGAAGGATTTTGAGGATGAAGCTCAATTAAGAAGCTTTTGTGTTTATTTACTCGATTGTCTTTATTGCTATTTGATATTGTAGTTGATTTGATAGTATTTTGGGATAAATGTAATCTGATTAGGATAATATGGTGATATGTAGTTATGGACGTTATAACTCTGGAAAACCCATAACTGGACGTATGTGATAAAGGCTATCTGAATGAATTATGTTTTTCCGCAACATAAATTTGTATGATAATATAATAGGGTAAAGAGTATTTTCAAAGAGAGATACTCGAGAGTTTTTAATGAAGGTGACGACTGTATGTAAGATAGGATTAAAATAAATTAAAAATTTTCAAGGGTAGATTTCGGGTCGTTACAATATGGTATCAGAGCATAGTTAATTCTGCGACCTAGGGCATGGCCTTACTTGCTTCTTTGTAACATGTGTAAAAATTTGACTAGTTGAGATTGTGTGTGTTGAATGTTTAAAGCATGTGGCTTTGGTATGATGACATGCGACTTGTTATGAGACTATGTGATTTCGTGACTTAAGTGAGTTAAAATTTAGCTTACTGACTAGTGTAACAAGTGCAGTAGACTTCACTATGGAAGTACGTGCCCGGGAAAAGGGAATGAATGTTTCCACTGCAAGGAGTTTGGGCATATTAAAAGGTATTGTCGCAAGCTGGATCAGAGACCTAATGTCATGCATGCTGGGGAGGCAAGGGACCACGGCCGGATGGTTACCCCAAGTGGCGCAGGGACATCGGGTGTTGATGATCCGGCGAGAGGTAAACGCATGGTGACAGGTATTCCTTGTTTAGTATTGCTGATTCGGGAGCGACACACTCCCTTATATATGATAAATGTGAAAACCGGCTGAAATTGTAAACTGAGTCATTACTTCCGACTTGGTCGCGTCGACCCCAATCTTTGTGCTGGTGGTGGTGTCGACGTTTATGTTCTAGTGTCCGATTGTGGTAAATGGTGTCATATTTACCGTAGATTCAGTCTGCTTGTCGTTATCCCAGTTAGATATAATTTTGGGGATGGACTAATTGTCAGCAAATCATGTTGTGATTGAATAGTGCTGACAAGGTTGTGGCGGTTAGGGATCTGTGCGAGATCTCTGACCAGGCTAGTGGTTTGGTGCCAGTGTCGGCTAAGAGAGTCAGGACCCTCATTCGAAAAAGGGATCGATATTCACTCAGTAAATGTCACAAGAGGGTATTTAAGAACTCGTTAGTATTTCGAGATGTTAAGACTTGAAAGAACTATTTATTTTGTCTTAGAAAGTGGACTTTCGTCTATGAATGATTGATTTTTATAATAAGTATACTGACAAGAAAAATGTTTAAGTCAGGGATACTTGTTTTCTCTTATGAGTTGTTAAAGGTTAATTCCTTTTGTTGGCCTTAGTGGGTATGCGCACGCTAAGAGGTGAAACTCATATTTCGAAAATGAAATAGATGTTGGATAAATTACCTAAAGGTCCTTGCGACTAATGTGTTTACATGGATGTTGACTAATCAGATGTATTATCATTTTGAGGTGACCTATGGTTGGTACCCCAAAATCGATTAAGTATGAAAAAGTTATTTTTGATTCTTGTGTATGAAGCTTCTGGTCTATGAAGTTTATTTTTTTGTTAAAGATGAGTACCCGCCGTAACAAATGTATATTGGTATTGAACACCAAACTATGTGCGGGGATGTTGAACCTCAAAAAAAAAAAAAAAAAAAAAACTTATTTTGGATCGGGAGTGTCTCAGTGTACGGTTGGAGTAAATGGTAAAACCTTTACTATAGTGTTGGTATGCGCAATGACGTCCAGTTGGATTTAATCCTGGAAATGGACTAGCGGTCAGCAAATCGTGTTATGTTTAACTGTGTGTAATTGTTGAGGTGAATATTTAAATTTAGTATGCATTGATATGTATGTGTATGCTAAGGGGGTAAGATTTATACTGAAAGTCGAGGAAAGAGGCTAGTCGAGTTACTTACCCCGTCGATGTGAGGAATACATTTTATTAGACGTGAAACTTTTGGTCTCGAATGACCGGTTCTTTTGCGGTAGGACATTGGCAATGCATGAAATAGTGGTGGTGATCCGAAATTGTCTGCGTTGAATGTGTACCGGCAAAAGTTGTTGTTGTTTCGTGAACGTCTGTAATTGCGGTGTATGGGTGTGGTGTAACCATAGGAGAGAAGAAGTTTTGGGTTCTATCGAAATAAGTGTGCGAACCTTGTTTCACGACGTGGTTGCCATGAGTCGTGGATTCAAACCGCTTTCGAAAACCATTTTTGGGAAAACTTAGCTTGTGCCTAAGTAATGATTTAGTATCATGTTGGAGAATTCCGAAATTTTAGCAACCATATCGGAATAAGTATGAGGTTGTTAAAAGTTTAGTGATATGAGACGCCCATGTATTTCTGGACATAATGCGAGTGGGTTAATAAGTTTATATTTACTAACGGAATTGGGGTGACCAAACCAAACGCAAGTTGTAGGTTTGAGTGTTGGTCGACTTGTGCTTGCCGATTGGTAACAGAATACCTAATTTCGGTGTGAATCAATGGTTTTATGGTTTCAGTGGAGGCTAGAAATCGGTAATTTCTTTAGACGATAAGATTTGATGGTAGAAATATTTTATGTAATTAGACAATTACTGAATAGTTTGATTGTGTACAATAGATGAGGCATTAAGAGACTTTTGTGTAGGTATTTTGTTGAACGAGTAAAATGAAATTGTGCTAGATTCTCGAGTGGAGATGAAACTAGTTAGTGTATGACGGATGTTAAAAGATGCATTTAGATAGATATGGGATAAGGGGTTCCCCATTCGCTGAAATTCGAGAGTGTTATCAGGATTCTTAACGTATGTTAGGATTGATAGATGGATATGTGATGGATACCTATGGTTCTTGAAAAATGTAGAAAAGATCTTTAGTCTGAATTATGGTTTAGTTCTCATGGTATTCAATGTTGTTCGAAGCTAGGATCTTAATATTTGGACATTGAGGAGTTAGTTCATGAATTGGTTTGGTGATATCATGGTTTAGTGGTGTATGCCCTTGGTGACTGATTAAGTAATCTTAATGGATTAGAGAATCGAATTGTGATTTTGGTTGAATATTCTTGTGCCTAAGGTTTAGGTGATGATTTTATTTTCCGAGGTATGTTTAATTTTCGGGGACGAAAATTCTTATAAGAGGGGGAAGATTGTAACACCCCAAATTTTAATCTTTAAAATTATAGTAACAGTCCTGGAAGCCTCGCTTGAGCGAGAGTTGTCTCGCCTGGGCGAGAAATGGCAATTTTGGGCTGTTGACACAGTGTAATCGATTACACACTGCTAGTAATCAATTACATCGTATTAAAAGCATCAGATATGTGCATCTGACACAGTGTAATCGATTACACTCTTCTGGTAATCGATTACACTCTGCTGGTAATCGATTACACTCTGCTGGTAATTGATTACACTCTGCTGGTAATCGATTACACTCTGCTGGTAATCGATTACACTCTGCTGGTAATCGATTACACACTTCTGGTAATCGATTACATCGTATTAAAAGCATCAGATATGCGCATTTTTCACGTTGTAATCGATTACACCATGTTGGTAATCGATTACAACCCGACGACACCTCTTTAAAACAGAAACCTAAACACATTTTTGAGTTAGAACTTCGAAGAGAAGAGAGAAATGAGAGCTTTTCAAGAGCAAGGAGCCTTAGGACTCATCTTGGAGCTTGAGAAGAGGTAAACCTCTTGTTACTAACTCTTCTTCTTCCTCTCTAACTTGTTTTGGGTATGTTGGATTTATTTTCAAAACATGAGAAACCATGGAAACTCATCCTTTAGAGTTATGGTTCGTTTTATGTTGTTTTTATCTTGTAAACTCTTGCTTTAGAGTTTGTATTTGATGAATGGAAAGTTTTATGGGTTATTCATGAAAAACACCCAAAAACCCCCAAAATGAGAATATGAGTATAAAGAGAAAGAGATGAAATGTTAGATGTGGATAATGAGTAGTGCTTTAATATTGTTATATGAGATGAACATGTATGCTTTGATATTTAGAAACTTGTATTGAAGTAGTTTTGGAAATATTGAAATATGAGATGTTATGCATGTTTTAGATGGTTGAATATTGATGATGAATATTTTGTATGATTAAATGATGCAAAATAAGTTGTTTATGTGATATTTGGAATAAATGACTAACATTGTTGTTATTGGTGGAAATGAGGAAAGATCCTAAGGTTGGAGGAAATCGCGGAGTAGACTTTTAAAGTTACTCGGAACTGATCTCCAACGCTCACCGAGGTAAGGGATAAGTGTTTTCTAAATCATACTGGCTGATATGAATGAGGTATGTGAAAGAGGTAATGATTTAAAAAAATACGTCTGTAATTTATGCATTATGTTGGAAAATGCGTGATTTTACTGTTATGGAAAAAGAAGGAAACAATTTATTTGGGGGAGTACCAAAGGAAATAAGACTCAAAACGAATTCAATTTATTTGGGGGAGTACCAAAGGAAATAAGACTCAAAACGAATTCAATTTATTTGGGGGAGTACCAAAGGAAATAAGACTCAAAACGAATTCAATTTATTTGGGGGAGTACCAAAGGAAATAAGACTCAAAACGAATTCAATTTATTTGGGGGAGTACCAAAGGAAATAAGACTCAAAACGAATTCAATTTATTTGGGGGAGTACCAAAGGAAATAAGACTCAAAACGAATTCAATTTATTTGGGGGAGTACCAAAGGAAATAAGACTCAAAACGAATTCAATTTATTTGGGGGAGTACCAAAGGAAATAAGACTCAAAACGAATTCAATTTATTTGGGGGAGTACCAAAGGAAATAAGACTCAAAACGAATTCAATTTATTTGGGGGAGTACCAAAGGAAATAAGACTCAAAACGAATTCAATGTATTTGGGGGAGTACCAAAGGAAATAAGACTCAAAACGAATTCAATCTATTTGGGGGAGTACCAAAGGAAATAAGACTCAAAACGAATTCAATCTATTTGGGGGAGTACCAAAGGAAATAAGACTCAAAACGAATTCAATCTATTTGGGGGAGTACCAAAGGAAATAAGACTCAAAACGAATTCAATCTATTTGGGGGAGTACCAAAGGAAATATGACCCAAATGAATGTCGTATGCATGCTATAGGATATATAGTATGAGATATATATTCTATAGGGTGAATATGAATGATGAGAAATGTGAATGTCAAATGAATGTCATATGCATGCTATAGGATATATAGTATGGGATATATATTCTATAGGGTGAATATGAATGATGAGAAATGTGAATGTCAAATGAATGTCGTATGCATGCTATAAGATATATAGTATGAGATATATATTCTATAGGGTGAATATGAATGATGAGAAATGTGAATGTCAAATGAATGTCGTATGCATGCTATAGGATATATAGTATGAGATATATATTCTATAGGGTGAATATGAATGATGAGAAATGTGAATGTCAAATGAATGTCGTATGCATGCTATAGGATATATAGTATGAGATATATATTCTATAGGGTGAATATGAATGATGAGAAATGTGAATGTCAAATGAATGTCGTATGCATGCTATAGGATATATAGTATGAGATATATATTCTATAGGGTGAATATGAATGATGAGAAATGTGAATGTCAAATGAATGTCGTATGCATGCTATAGGATATATAGTATGGGATATATATTCTATAGGGTGAATATGAATGATGAGAAATGTGAATGTCAAATGAATGTCGTATGCATGCTATAGGATATATAGTATGAGATATATATTCTATATGGTGAATATGAATGATGAGAAATGTGAATGTCAAATGAATGTCGTATGCATGCTATAGGATATATAGTATGGGATATATATTCTATAGGGTGAATATGAATGATGAGAAATGTGAATGTCAAATGAATGTCGTATGCATGCTATAGGATATATAGTATGAGATATATATTCTATAGGGTGAATATGAATGATGAGAAATGTGAATGTCAAATGAATGTCGTATGCAGGCTATAGGATATATAGTATGGGATATATATGCTATAGGGTGAATATGAATGATGAGAAATGTGAATGTCAAATGAATGTCGTATGCATGCTATAGAATATATAATATGAGATATATATTCTATAAGGTGAATATGAATGATGGGAAATGTGAATGTCACATGAATGTCGTATGCATGCTATAGGATATATAGTATGGGATATATATTCTATAGGGTGAATATGAGCGATAAAAAGATGATGTTGAGAAAGAAAGTAATATACATGCTATAGAGTATATATTATGGGATATATATGTTACAGGGTGGATATGAATAACGATACAGATGATGTTTCGAAACGAACGTAATATGCATACTATAGAATATATATTATTGGATATATATATACTATAGGATGTATATGAGTAAAGTGACAATTAAAGGAAGATGATTATGAATGGTTACAATTCCGTATGTGTGTTTACGAATTATATTAAAGCTTAATTGTATTGGAAATGTGGATTATCGTGTGATGTTAGTTTTGAACTAATGACTTACTCCCTTTTGTTTTGTGTGTTGTCTATGATAATCCCATTGTAGGTAAATGAAGGATTTTGAGGATGAAGCTCAATTAAGAAGCTTTTGTGTTTATTTACTCGATTGTCTTTATTGCTATTTGATATTGTAGTTGATTTGATAGTATTTTGGGATAAATGTAATCTGATTAGGATAATATGGTGATATGTAGTTATGGACGTTATAACTCTGGAAAACCCATAACTGGACGTATGTGATAAAGGCTATCTGAATGAATTATGTTTTTCCGCAACATAAATTTGTATGATAATATAATAGGGTAAAGAGTATTTTCAAAGAGAGATACTCGAGAGTTTTTAATGAAGGTGACGACTGTATGTAAGATAGGATTAAAATAAATTAAAAATTTTCAAGGGTAGATTTCGGGTCGTTACAATATGGTATCAGAGCATAGTTAATTCTGCGACCTAGGGCATGGCCTTACTTGCTTCTTTGTAACATGTGTAAAAATTTGACTAGTTGAGATTGTGTGTGTTGAATGTTTAAAGCATGTGGCTTTGGTATGATGACATGCGACTTGTTATGAGACTATGTGATTTCGTGACTTAAGTGAGTTAAAATTTAGCTTACTGACTAGTGTAACAAGTGCAGTAGACTTCACTATGGAAGTACGTTCCCGGGAAAAGGGAATGAATGTTTCCACTGCAAGGAGTTTGGGCATATTAAAAGGTATTGTCGCAAGCTGGATCAGAGACCTAATGTCATGCATGCTGGGGAGGCAAGGGACCACGGCCGGATGGTTACCCCAAGTGGCGCAGGGACATCGGGTGTTGATGATCCGGCGAGAGGTAAACGCATGGTGACAGGTATTCCTTGTTTAGTATTGCTGATTCGGGAGCGACACACTCCCTTATATATGATAAATGTGAAAACCGGCTGAAATTGTAAATTGAGTCATTACTTCCGACTTGGTCGCGTCGACCCCAATCTTTGTGCTGGTGGTGGTGTCGACGTTTATGTTCTAGTGTCCGATTGTGGTAAATGGTGTCATATTTACCGTAGATTCAGTCTGCTTGTCGTTATCCCAGTTAGATATAATTTTGGGGATGGACTAATTGTCAGCAAATCATGTTGTGATTGAATAGTGCTGACAAGGTTGTGGCGGTTAGGGATCTGTGCGAGATCTCTGACCAGGCTAGTGGTTTGGTGCCAGTGTCGGCTAAGAGAGTCAGGACCCTCATTCGAAAAAGGGATCGATATTCACTCAGTAAATGTCACAAGAGGGTATTTAAGAACTCGTTAGTATTTCGAGATGTTAAGACTTGAAAGAACTATTTATTTTGTCTTAGAAAGTGGACTTTCGTCTATGAATGATTGATTTTTATAATAAGTATACTGACAAGAAAAATGTTTAAGTCAGGGATACTTGTTTTCTCTTATGAGTTGTTAAAGGTTAATTCCTTTTGTTGGCCTTAGTGGGTATGCGCACGCTAAGAGGTGAAACTCATATTTCGAAAATGAAATAGATGTTGGATAAATTACCTAAAGGTCCTTGCGACTAATGTGTTTACATGGATGTTGACTAATCAGATGTATTATCATTTTGAGGTGACCTATGGTTGGTACCCCAAAATCGATTAAGTATGAAAAGTTATTTTTGATTCTTGTGTATGAAGCTTCTGGTCTATGAAGTTTATTTTTTTGTTAAAGATGAGTACCCGCCGTAACAAATGTATATTGGTATTGAACACCAAACTATGTGCGGGGATGTTGAACCTCAAAAAAAAAAAAAAAAAAAACTTATTTTGGATCGGGAGTGTCTCAGTGTACGGTTGGAGTAAATGGTAAAACCTTTACTATAGTGTTGGTATGCGCAATGACGTCCAGTTGGATTTAATCCTGGAAATGGACTAGCGGTCAGCAAATCGTGTTATGTTTAACTGTGTGTAATTGTTGAGGTGAATATTTAAATTTAGTATGCATTGATATGTATGTGTATGCTAAGGGGGTAAGATTTATACTGAAAGTCGAGGAAAGAGGCTAGTCGAGTTACTTACCCCGTCGATGTGAGGAATACATTTTATTAGACGTGAAACTTTTGGTCTCGAATGACCGGTTCTTTTGAGGTAGGACATTGGCAACGCATGAAATAGTGGTGGTGATCCGAAATTGTCTGCGTTGAATGTGTACCGGCAAAAGTTGTTGTTGTTTCGTGAACGTCTATAATTGCGGTGTATGGGTGTGGTGTAACCATAGGAGAGAAGAAGTTTTGGGTTCTATCGAAATAAGTGTGCGAACCTTGTTTCACGACGTGGTTGCCATGAGTCGTGGATTCAAACCGCTTTCGAAAACCATTTTTGGGAAAACTTAGCTTGTGCCTAAGTAATGATTTAGTATCATGTTGGAGAATTCCGAAATTTTAGCAACCATATCGGAATAAGTATGAGGTTGTTAAAAGTTTAGTGATATGAGACGCCCATGTATTTCTGGACATAATGCGAGTGGGTTAATAAGTTTATATTTACTAATGGAATTGGGGTGACCAAACCAAACGCAAGTTGTAGGTTTGAGTGTTGGTCGACTTGTGCTTGCCGATTGGTAACAGAATACCTAATTTCGGTGTGAATCAATGGTTTTATGGTTTCAGTGGAGGCTAGAAATCGGTAATTTCTTTAGACGATAAGATTTGATGGTAGAAATATTTTATGTAATTAGACAATTACTGAATAGTTTGATTGTGTACAATAGATGAGGCATTAAGAGACTTTTGTGTAGGTATTTTGTTGAACGAGTAAAATGAAATTGTGCTAGATTCTCGAGTGGAGATGAAACTAGTTAGTGTATGACGGATGTTAAAAGATGCATTTAGATAGATATGGGATAAGGGGTTCCCCATTCGCTGAAATTCGAGAGTGTTATCAGGATTCTTAACGTATGTTAGGATTGATAGATGGATATGTGATGGATACCTATGGTTCTTGAAAAATGTAGAAAAGATCTTTAGTCTGAATTATGGTTTAGTTCTCATGGTATTCAATGTTGTTCGAAGCTAGGATCTTAATATTTGGACATTGAGGAGTTAGTTCATGAATTGGTTTGGTGATATCATGGTTTAGTGGTGTATGCCCTTGGTGACTGATTAAGTAATCTTAATGGATTAGAGAATCGAATTGTGATTTTGGTTGAATATTCTTGTGCCTAAGGTTTAGGTGATGATTTTATTTTCCGAGGTATGTTTAATTTTCGGGGACGAAAATTCTTATAAGAGGGGGAGGATTGTAACACCCCAAATTTTAATCTTTAAAATTATAGTAACAGTCCTGGAAGCCTCGCTTGAGCGAGAGTTGTCTCGCCTGGGCGAGAAATGGCAATTTTGGGCTGTTGACACAGTGTAATCGATTACACACTGCTGGTAATCAATTACATCGTATTAAAAGCATCAGATATGTGCATCTGACACAGTGTAATCGATTACACTCTTCTGGTAATCGATTACACTCTGCTGGTAATCGATTACACTCTGCTGGTAATCGATTACACTCTGCTGGTAATCGATTACACTCTGCTGGTAATCGATTACACTCTGCTGGTAATCGATTACACACTTCTGGTAATCGATTACATCGTATTAAAAGCATCAGATATGCGCATTTTTCACGTTGTAATCGATTACACCATGTTGGTAATCGATTACAACCCGACGACACCTCTTTAAAACAGAAACCTAAACACATTTTTGAGTTAGAACTTCGAAGAGAAGAGAGAAATGAGAGCTTTTCAAGAGCAAGGAGCCTTAGGACTCATCTTGGAGCTTGAGAAGAGGTAAACCTCTTGTTACTAACTCTTCTTCTTCCTCTCTAACTTGTTTTGGGTATGTTGGATTTATTTTCAAAACATGAGAAACCATGGAAACTCATCCTTTAGAGTTATGGTTCGTTTTATGTTGTTTTTATCTTGTAAACTCTTGCTTTAGAGTTTGTATTTGATGAATGGAAAGTTTTATGGGTTATTCATGAAAAACACCCAAAAACCCCCAAAATGAGAATATGAGTATAAAGAGAAAGAGATGAAATGTTAGATGTGGATAACGAGTAGTGCTTTAATATTGTTATATGAGATGAACATGTATGCTTTGATATTTAGAAACTTGTATTGAAGTAGTTTTGGAAATATTGAAATATGAGATGTTATGCATGTTTTAGATGGTTGAATATTGATGATGAATATTTTGTATGATTAAATGATGCAAAATAAGTTGTTTATGTGATATTTGGAATAAATGACTAACATTGTTGTTATTGGTGGAAATGAGGAAAGATCCTAAGGTTGGAGGAAATCGCGGAGTAGACTTTTAAAGTTACTCGGAACTGATCTCCAACGCTCACCGAGGTAAGGGATAAGTGTTTTCTAAATCATACTGGCTGATATGAATGAGGTATGTGAAAGAGGTAATGATTTAAAACAATACGTCTGTAATTTATGCATTATGTTGGAAAATGCGTGATTTTACTGTTATGGAAAAAGAAGGAAACAATTTATTTGGGGGAGTACCAAAGGAAATAAGACTCAAAACGAATTCAATTTATTTGGGGGAGTACCAAAGGAAATAAGACTCAAAACGAATTCAATTTATTTGGGGGAGTACCAAAGGAAATAAGACTCAAAACGAATTCAATTTATTTGGGGGAGTACCAAAGGAAATAAGACTCAAAACGAATTCAATTTATTTGGGGGAGTACCAAAGGAAATAAGACTCAAAACGAATTCAATTTATTTGGGGGAGTACCAAAGGAAATAAGACTCAAAACGAATTCAATTTATTTGGGGGAGTACCAAAGGAAATAAGACTCAAAACGAATTCAATTTATTTGGGGGAGTACCAAAGGAAATAAGACTCAAAACGAATTCAATGTATTTGGGGGAGTACCAAAGGAAATAAGACTCAAAACGAATTCAATCTATTTGGGGGAGTACCAAAGGAAATAAGACTCAAAACGAATTCAATCTATTTGGGGGAGTACCAAAGGAAATATGACCCAAATGAATGTCGTATGCATGCTATAGGATATATAGTATGAGATATATATTCTATAGGGTGAATATGAATGATGAGAAATGTGAATGTCAAATGAATGTCATATGCATGCTATAGGATATATAGTATGGGATATATATTCTATAAGGTGAATATGAATGTTGAGAAATGTGAATGTCAAATGAATGTCGTATGCATGCTATAAGATATATAGTATGAGATATATATTCTATAGGGTGAATATGAATGATGAGAAATGTGAATGTCAAATGAATGTCGTATGCATGCTATAGGATATATAGTATGAGATATATATTCTATAGGGTGAATATGAATGATGAGAAATGTGAATGTCAAATGAATGTCGTATGCATGCTATAGGATATATAGTATGAGATATATATTCTATAGGGTGAATATGAATGATGAGAAATGTGAATGTCAAATGAATGTCGTATGCATGCTATAGGATATATAGTATGAGATATATATTCTATAGGGTGAATATGAATGATGAGAAATGTGAATGTCAAATGAATGTCGTATGCATGCTATAGGATATATAGTATGGGATATATATTCTATAGGGTGAATATGAATGATGAGAAATGTGAATGTCAAATGAATGTCGTATGCATGCTATAGGATATATAGTATGAGATATATATTCTATATGGTGAATATGAATGATGAGAAATGTGAATGTCAAATGAATGTCGTATGCATGCTATAGGATATATAGTATGGGATATATATTCTATAGGGTGAATATGAATGATGAGAAATGTGAATGTCAAATGAATGTCGTATGCATGCTATAGGATATATAGTATGAGATATATATTCTATAGGGTGAATATGAATGATGAGAAATGTGAATGTCAAATGAATGTCGTATGCAGGCTATAGGATATATAGTATGGGATATATATGCTATAGGGTGAATATGAATGATGAGAAATGTGAATGTCAAATGAATGTCGTATGCATGCTATAGAATATATAATATGAGATATATATTCTATAAGGTGAATATGAATGATGGGAAATGTGAATGTCACATGAATGTCGTATGCATGCTATAGGATATATAGTATGGGATATATATTCTATAGGGTGAATATGAGCGATAAAAAGATGATGTTGAGAAAGAAAGTAATATACATGCTATAGAGTATATATTATGGGATATATATGTTACAGGGTGGATATGAATAACGATACAGATGATGTTTCGAAACGAACGTAATATGCATACTATAGAATATATATTATTGGATATATATATACTATAGGATGTATATGAGTAAAGTGACAATTAAAGGAAGATGATTATGAATGGTTACAATTCCGTATGTGTGTTTACGAATTATATTAAAGCTTAATTGTATTGGAAATGTGGATTATCGTGTGATGTTAGTTTTGAACTAATGACTTACTCCCTTTTGTTTTGTGTGTTGTCTATGATAATCCCATTGTAGGTAAATGAAGGATTTTGAGGATGAAGCTCAATTAAGAAGCTTTTGTGTTTATTTACTCGATTGTCTTTATTGCTATTTGATATTGTAGTTGATTTGATAGTATTTTGGGATAAATGTAATCTGATTAGGATAATATGGTGATATGTAGTTATGGACGTTATAACTCTGGAAAACCCATAACTGGACGTATGTGATAAAGGCTATCTGAATGAATTATGTTTTTCCGCAACATAAATTTGTATGATAATATAATAGGGTAAAGAGTATTTTCAAAGAGAGATACTCGAGAGTTTTTAATGAAGGTGACGACTGTATGTAAGACAGGATTAAAATAAATTAAAAATTTTCAAGGGTAGATTTCGGGTCGTTACAGGAGAAAATTAATCTCGAGATTTAAAAGTAATTAATGTGAATAATGAAAGATAAAACATTGTAGAATGACAATAAAGGAAATTCATAAGGGAATAAAAACTGCAGAGGTGAATAATGACAATAAAATTTGTTATAATATTGTAATTTGTAATTGAATAAGTGAATAAATATTGATAGCATTGAATAAATATCGTCGGTCAGTTGCAAACTAATAATTAATAATTACTTTAAATAAATATCACCGGCCATTAAGAAAGAAATAAAACTGATAATATAAGGGAATAAAAACACATATTGTCATTTAATACGGTGCTTATTGGTGAGATCGATGATGTTATTCAAGATGAAAAATAATGTATAGTAATCACTACATGCAAATTAATATGTGTGTTTTATTTTAAAAAAACTAAAAATTAAATATATATTTTCATTTATTAATATTTTTCATACATTTCAATTACTATATTTAAAATATTTTAGCAGTTTTGATCCTAAATAATTAAGGTCTCCGTTATTTTGAAAAAGAATCGGACTATATAATTACAACTTTTCTATTTCAATGGTCATTTATTACTAAAATATCATTTCTATCTATTAAAATATTATTATCAAAATTGTCATACTAAATAATTAAATCCATATTTATTTTGAAAAAAATCTAAGTAATTAATTACAATTTCCCTTTTGTATACTTTTTAAAAAAAATATGAAATTATAAACCAATTATACTAACAACTAATAATAAGAAATAATATCCTAGAAATAAAAGAAATTATAAATAAGTTACATTAAGAAATAATCACAATAAATCATAAAACTAAACAAGTTCTCCTTATGTACGTCTATATTAAGAATGATCAATATAAGTTTTTATTGAATTTATTAGTTAACAAAATATATAGACTATATAATATCAAAATCGATAAAAAAAAAATACAAAAGTGTATAGCTAACATGTCTTCACGAACTCGTGCAAACGTACAAACAATATGTATGTTCTTAACCATATGAATGCACATGTAATGTGTGTTCTTAATCATACGTAAAAAAATACTATCTTGTGCAAATGCACGAGGTACTTGCTAGTTATCTAATAAAACTTTCAATATTGAATAAAGATATAACTTAATTAATTTACATAAGTATGAACTCTCTTAAAAATTTAAAATGGAGAATAACATATTAGGTCATTGTTCACTATAATAGAAAAATATGCACTTATGAATAATGAATGATTAGGGATGACAATGGAATAAGGAGAGTGTAGGTAGTGTTTTCTCATTTCTATACCTATACTATTTTCCGGTACCTGTGAGGATGATAGATATTCACAGATACCTAACATATTTTTAAGTTTATGTATAACTATTTATATATTTTGTAATAATAAATATATATATAATAATTATTATATATTACATTTATCGTTATACCTCAATCATTAAAATCATTATAAAATAATTTATTAATATGTGTACCCATGAGGTAGTTATCAAATATTCATTCTACGGCATAACATATTTTTATTGGTACATGTTGCATGTATTTCTATGAGTACTCATAAGAGAGGAGTACTTTTGTCATAAGTCTTTATACTCAAAGGGCATAAATAATATATTCTATTCAAGATGAAAATTTGTTAAAGCTATTGACCGTTCAAAAATTAAATGACCTCATTAATGAAATGGCATATTTAATAATATAGTACTATATAAAATTAAAGCTCATTTAAGATAATTTAAATAGTACCACATAAAGTTAAGAGACAATTATCATGTTCATACGTAGTTCTATTCTATTATTAAAGAGAGAGACAAAATATAATTTTAGTATATAAATTTTATACACTCTCCTATATTATTCACCATTAATATTTAATAATTATTTGGTTAGTACTTGTAGAATTATTTTTATGAAATGAGACAAACAAATTATTATAATAATCTTTATACTTTTACATAGATGGTGCATTCCAAAACGAAGAATGGAAGCATTAACTTATTAATTTTAAAAATATTTATCAATATCTTTTCAAAAGGAAAAATAAATACAAATATTGTAATTACTAAAATAACCCTAATCTGGCGATAAAAAAAAATACTCGGGGGACAATTCTAGACTACTATATTCTCTTCTATAAAGATGACATATCCTATACCATTTTACATTGCCAAAACAAAATTTCCGAAATTGAAGCTAGCTTTCGTTTAATCATAGAAATGGCTGCCACCAATAAAATCTTCAGTATACTTCTCTTCCTTGGCCTTATTTTTCAAGGTAACACTCTTTTCTTCAACTAAATTCTAATACTTGAAATTTACAAACAAATAAAATGTAAGGTTTGGTTTTAAATATCTATTCAAGTCGCGGTTTAGGAAATTTTCAATACCTTGTCACAAAAGCAGGTTTAAAACCTTATCCTGACAAAGTGTTTTAAATTGCGATTGCTATTGTGATTGTGATTGTTGCGATTGTAGTAATTGCGGTCATTGCAATGCGAACTGTAGTAATTGCGGCGTGAATTATTTTGTAATTAAAAAATATTTTTGATTTCAATTTAGTCCAATGTGGCATGATGAGGATCATATATAGTCCGATGTGGTTGCATTGCAGCCTGATCCGGCGGCGTCATTGTGATTCAGTATCATGTCACAATCGCGGTGTAATGCGGTTACGGCAGTCATCACAAACCATAATATTGTGGCCGCATCACGTGATGTTATCTGCAATTTAAATCAACGTCCAACCCTATTAGAATTCTTAATTTCTTTTTCTTCTGTTTTCATTATCTCAGGCTATGGCCAATCATGCTCGTTGAATGATCTCTCGGTAAGCGTTGCAAAAGCAGGATCTTTCATTCAGGGAAAGCCAGAGTGGGAGGTGACTATAGCCAATAACTGCGTCTGCAAGCAACAGAATGTGAAACTAAACTGCACTGGATTTCAAACTTTAGAACTAATAGACCCTTCAGTTTTGAGTGTCTCTGGCAATGTTTGTCTTGTTAATGCTGGCAAACCCATCATTTCAAATGACCCATTCACCTTTAAATATGCATGGGATTACTTATTTCAATTGACGCCAATCAACTCAACCATAGCTTGTTCTTAAATAACTAAGGGTTGCTTTTATAATCCTTGATGTTATGTATTTCCTATAGTTTAATTTGCGAATATTTTATAATTGATGAAGGATATTATGTTAGAGGCTTGTATTTATCAGCTATCATGAGCTTCATTAATATGAAATCATTTGGATTTTGAATATACGGGATTTTGGAATTTAATTTCTGTTAATGAAATTGCTTGTAAATTACGAGCAAGGATTATTAAGAATTACAAGACCGTAGTCAAACTAATATGTATCAAATTTGTTTGCTTACGTATTGAGAAATAAAACATGTTGTGAGTTATAATACAACCTCTACATATTCAATATTTAATAAGAATAAGAAAATAATTAAATATTTGAAATTCTCGACATCACTTCTATTTATTTATTATTGTCTCAATAAAGAGATCAACAATAGAGATGTCCAATTATCATTTTCTTAAACAATTAACCATTCAAATATTCAAGACAAGTAAAATTAATCCTATTCTTAAAATTAATATTTACTAGATGCATTGCTCTAAATTTAGTTCAAATATAAAAATTTCATTATATACTCAAATTTAAAATCATAATATGACTCTTACATATTCTTCCTCTTGAATTGAGACCGACCTATTATTAAAGTAGATGAAGGTAAAGTAATGAACTCAGATATTAATGAACTTTATAGAAGAATTATCTATAGGAATAATATCCTTATTAATCTATTAACAATAAGGAGACCTCTGTGAGGAGAATTAGTATCATTCCAAACAAACATTAGTAAGTATGAAAAATAACGGAATAATAATTAATTTACAAGTTATATGGGATGCATTTAACTTAAATAATCATAGAGAGAAAGAATTTAGCTCTTCATTTCAAAACTAATATAATCGTTCTCCTTTTTTTTGTCATGTTAAGAAGGTTGTTTCATTTTACAATTCTAATTTTGTGTTAATCACTTCATTCTTTTTATGTTTTTATCATTTTTTTCATCTACCATATCTCTAACGATTATGTTTTGATATAGTTGATTTCAGGTGCTTGCTTGGTTTTACAATTATGTGAAATTAACGTTGACCCTAGTTGTTGTATGGACAAAAGTTAGGTAAAGTACCACATGTATTAGTGGTACATGTGACCTATTACAGGATGACATGTGTACCTTCTTATCTACTTTCAAAGATGAAACATTTATTAGATTTACAATTAATCATTTTTTGACCTTGAAAGTAGATAAAAATGTCCACATGTCATTCTCTAATAGATCACATGTATCACTAGCACTTATGCTACTTTACCTAAGTTTTATCGTTGTTGTATTAGGTGAAATCCTCTTTTTGCGTGGATCAAAACTTTCATGCTTAGCGAAACTTCCAAACAATGTGCTCAATGAAAACAATGTGCTCAATGCATACTTGAGTTGTGATAGTAACGGTTCCCTTTTTTGTATTTGAAATGACATATAAGCAATATAATAAAGATTGTGATAAAAAAATTTTGTTATTAATTAAATATTATCAGTTTCAAAGTGAGTAAAGTGAGTAAGACATCAACAATAATGTCCAACCCACATCTAAACTCAAATAAATATATTTTTATTATTAATTAAACTTCCTATCAACTTAAGTCAGTGATATAACAACACTAATGTTCTCACAACATCTCACCATAAAGTGATAGTATTTTATTTTAACCAAATTATTAGCCCAATTATCCATGTCATGTCGGGAGGCAACAACATTAATATCCACACCACATCTCACTTTATTGTGATAGATTTTTATTATTAATTAAGCCTCCTATTCGGTTTAAGTAAGTGATGCAACAATACTAATGCTAACACCACATCTCTGTTTACTATATTAATTATGACAATATTTAGTATTATTTATTATAAATATAATTAAAAATATTATTTAAAAAAGGAAATCATTAATTATTATTATGATAAAGGAAGGAAAAGAAAGTAAAATGGAAAACATAAAGAGAAGAAAAGAAAATGTGTCCTTGAAAGGAAGTAGTTGAAGGGAAGTAGTTGACCTCTTCATCTTGTGCATGAATGAAATTCATGAAATTCTCATGGTCCTTGTTGTAATGGACACACTTGGGAGGATTTACAACAAGATTTAGAGAGTTTGATCTACATTTCTGTCTAGCTTTTTGCATATTAGTGTAGGACTATTAATGCATGACCATCAAATTATAATCACCATGCAAAAGGTACGTGTCTTTGAATTGATCAGTTCCTAGCACAAATATGGAATAGTGTTCCCTAGAACGACAATACTAATGTGTGCATCACATTTCAGTTGATTGTGATAAAAAATTTATTGTGAATTAAATATTATCTGTTTCAAGTGAGTGAGACAACACTAAAATCTGAAGCACATCTTCAAGCAAATATATTTTTATTATCAATTAACTTTACTATCCACTTTAATTCAATAAGGTAGCAATACTAATGTTCGCATCAAATATCACCATAAAGTGATAGTTTTTTATCATTAACAACTACTAGCTTCGAGTGAGCCAAACAACATCACTAATATCCACACTAGGGTAGGGATGATAAAATTATCCACAATCTACAATCCATCCAAATTCATCCAAGTTAAATTCATCCATTAGAACTAATGAATTTAAATGGATATAATCCAATGGATAGTGTGATTATATCCAATGGATATCCATGGAAATATCTATTTGGATGGATACCCAATCCATCCAAAAAAATAAAATATAAAAAACTTTTTTTCTCAAAACACACGTGCAAACTCCTTTTTAACAAAATGATTTATTCAAAAGTTGCATTACTTTTTCTAACAAAAACATTCCTTCAACAAAAGCTCGACTTCTTCATCTTTGGAGGTTTTTTTCCCCAATATCTTCTTTCATTCTCATCTCCATTGAAGGTTTTATTTTCCCCAATAGTTTATTTTAATTTTGATGTTCCTTCAAGATTGATTGATATATCTTTTGATTCATTATATATACATTAGAATATTGTTTGTTGTATTGTATTGTGGATGCTAGTGTTGAAATGATAAACTATTTGCTGATTATTGTACCTGAGGCTCCCTCATCACAATGATTGTGTCCTATTTTTTTTTGCAGAAAACTTTGTCATGATTGTTACCAATTATTTTTAAGTTTAAAACTTATGTTAATGGAATATTGTAAATTTATGTTATTTTAGTCTGAAATATTGATGAGAATATGCTTTAATTTTGTGGATTTATGATTGTTAGAAGTTTATTGGTCATTTTGCTTTGAGTAAAAAAAAATTAACTTAGTATTCACATAATTTGCATTTAGTGTTTAACATTTCTTGTCAATTCTATTTCTCTTATACTTCTTTCAATTGGATATTTCAACTATCTACCAATCACGTAATTTAACATTGGTAAATATAATGTATGTTTGTAACCAACAAAAAAACCATGAAGAGTGAGAGAAATAGCAAAAAAATATATGAATTTTATGACATACGTCAAATTTTTATAACAACACTAACTTAAGCTCACTTGAAGGTTTTAAGACTGAAAGTTTAAGTTTAACCACATGATTTACCATTAAAAGTTTTAAAGTTAATTTTTTAAATTTATTATTCTTTTAAGTTTTGGATAAAAACTTGAAAATTTCATCTTATTAAACGTGTTTAAAAAAACACTTTTTAAAAATATTTTTTTTTTAAAAAAAAGGCACATCGTAAAAATTTGAAGTCATGGATTGGATTGGATATCCATCCATCCAAATCCATGAAAATGGAGTCATGGGTGGATTATAATCCATTGGATATAGATGGATTGAATAACTTAAAATGTGATTTAAATGGATTGATAAATGACTTTTCATCCATCCATTTTCATCCAAATCCAAAACCATCCAAATTCATTCATTTGCCACCCTTAATCCACACCAAATCTCAGCTTAAAGTGGTAATTTTCTATTATTAATTAAACCCCCTATCTGCTATAACTAAGTGAGGCAACACTGTTAAAGTTTGTACCACATTTCAGCTTAAAAGGATAGATTATTATTATTAATTAAACATCATATTCGCTGTAAGTGATTGACGCAACTATACTACTGTCTACACCACATCACCATTTAAAGGTGTAGTTTTTTATTCTTAACTCACCAATTAGATTCAAGTGACTTAGAGAGCAATATTAATAATGGTACCATAACTCAACTTAAAGAGATGAGTAATATATTTTATTGCTACATTTTTATTATAATAATGATAATGTTTAGTATCATTTATTATTAAATTTAATTACTAATATTATATAAAAAGAAAACCGTTAATTGTTATTATGATGATAGAGGAAGGAAAAGAAAGTAAAATGGAAAAAATAAAAGAAGAGAATAAAATATGTAGTTTGGGATTTTTTATTATGATAGTTGGATCATACGTTAAAGGGAAGTAGTTAACCTCTTTTTCCCTGTGCATGAAATCCCCATGGGTTCTTTTTGTGATGGACACTCACTGGAGGATTTACAAGAAGATGTAGATAGTTTGGTCTACGTTTGTGTCTAGCCTATTGCCTTTGAATGTAGTACAATTGGCACATGACCTTCAAATTATAATCACCATGTAAAATGTTTGTGTGTTGGAGGTGAACTAGTTCACACCACAAATCTAGAATATGGTGGTAGACTTTTATAATTAAAATACATAATATTAAAATATTAAAGATGATGAGTAATATTATCATCATATATAGTCAGGATCTTTCATGTCAAATCATCAAAAAGAAATATAAAACTAGTGTGTAAGCATGCCTTAATGTATTCATTGAGAATATGATGGATGAACTATAGTTGTCATTAGTCTTGTATCCACAACTTCATATCTTTGTATCCTAATGTCCTCTTTTATCCTTGTATGCAAATGCATCTTCATAATAAAACATGTATGTTTGTTAGTCTTCCAATTGTAGACCAGCATTAACCTTAGTTTCTCCTCTAATAATGAGATGAAGAGAATGACTTGGTTTTGCCTTTTGCTTATAATCATATTGTGATTCATCTTGTTGTCTACATTTGGGACCATAACCCCTTATTTATAAGAAGTGCATACCCTTCAATTAAGGGAGATTCTACTTGATTTTTTTATTTCTAATTTTGCCCATCATAAAATAGAAATAAGACTTTAGGTATATACACAATAATTTTCATGACAATAATGTTTATAGCCATATATTTTACTTGAGTTAAATCACTTTAATTTGACTACTTATAATAATGACCTAAACACATTTAAACATTACATGTGTTACTCAAAATTTGTTACAGAATGTTTCCCCTACAATAGATTTTCTTGGCGGATTTAAAGATTTCAAAGTTCTCCCTTCAATTGAGAGTGCTTTCTTTCTAAGAGAATGAAGATCAAGATGAATGTAAGCATCATTTGATGATACTCATTAATTGAAGGTGGTTCAAATGCTATCTAATGCGGTTCAAATGCGGTTGCGTTGTGGCCTGATGTGACCACATCATTGTGATTCGAAGTCACATCGCAATTACAGTGTTATATGGTTGCGGTGGTCATCATAAGCACAATATTGCGGTCACATTAGGTGGTGTGATCCGTAATTTAAATAAGTGAAGAGGGTCATTAAAGAAGCATGTTGTTTGACATTCTCAATTTGTGCTTCCACGAGTAATAATGTTCTCCTTGTGCATCTTGCTCAACTGTTCAATGACTTGTTTGATGATTTCATAACCACTGCCTAATGCTGTAATTTGTGTGAACACCAACACCATTCCAATCACCCATGAGCTTGGGATCAAAGGAAACCACACCACCATCAATCTCAGTCATCATCTCCACAATGTAACGATAGCAACACATATCTCATCACAAGTAGAGATCCGAAGAGAAGGACCAATTTGGAATTCCCCCTGTTCGACATCACTTCCTCAACGCGCTTTTAGACCTCTCCTTAAAAACCCTACTGTACATGTTTTCCTCATCGTGCTGAACCATGAAAACAACAAGCTCAACACCAGATTTAGCAAACCCATAAATACCATTGATGTCCTTGATAACCTTGGAGCATGTGCGCTATACGCTATTAACTCGTTTGGTGCATTTCTTACCAGGTTGAGAATGGTTTCAGTCCTATAAGAAAGAAATGTGTGAAAATGGCTTATCTTATTAGTTTGATAAATTGTGTTTATATACACAATTGTAGTATAAATGAGATCTTATATATATGCTAGGAGTAATTACAATGATGAACATAAAAGGAAGGAATTGGTCATGATAGCTATACATATGCAGTGACCAAATCATACAATAAATGTTCATGATACTGAATAGAGAAATGGTATAATGCTAGTGATATTGTAATCAATATGAAGTTATTGGAATCATAACTTTCTCTAACTCCCCCTCTCAAACAGATGGTGACATAGTTACCCCAAGTTTGTCTCTCATCATGTTGAACCTTGTGTGTGTGAGAGGTTTAGTTAGGCAATCTGCAATTTGATCTGCTGTGGGCATGTAGGCTATTGTGACTTGATCTTGAAGTACTTGATCACGTATGTAGTGGACATCTATCTCAATGTGTTTGGATCGAGCATGCATCATTGGATTGGATGCTAGTGCCTTGGCACTCAAGTTATCACACCATAAAACTGGTTTCCTGGGCATAGGAAGTTTTAGCTCACCTAAGAGTGATCTAATCCAAGCTACTTCAGCTGTTAGGTCAGCCAAGGCTCTGTATTCTGACTCATTACTTGACCTTAACACCACTCTTTGTTTTCTTGAGACCCACGAGATTAATGTCTCACCAAGGAACACACACTGTCCTGCCATAGATTTCCTGTCATCTATGCTAGTAGCCCAATCTGCATCAGAGAACCCAATAATATCAAGATCAGTTGAGGGCTTGATATGAAGACATAAATTTGTTGTGCCATGGAGATATCTCAATATCATTTTTATTCCTTGCCAATGATCTGTGGTTGGGAAACTCATAAATTGGTTGAGTTTGTTGACTGAGAATGCTATGTCTGGCCTAGTGTTGGTTAGGTACTGTAATGCACCTATAGCTTGTCTGTATAGTGTAGGGTTGGCCATAGGTTCTCCTTCAGCAGTTAGTTGTTTCCTTGTTACCATTGGTGTGGGGCAGGATGAAGCTTTTTCCATATTAAACTTTTTGAGTAAGTCTCTAATATACTTTGTTTGTTTCAGGTACATTCCACCGGTATCTCTGTGTACTTCAATTTCTAGGAAGTAGTGTAAAAGACCTAAGTATTTAAGAGAGAAAACAATGTTTAGTAGAGTGATGAAGGTCTCTAGGAATTTTTTGTTGCTCCCTGTTACTATTATGTCATCAACATATATGAGGAGAAGTGTGATATGACCAGTTCCTCTAAGGACAAATAGTGATAAATCACTCTTGGTGTTTTGAAATCCCCATTTTAGTAGAGTATCCTTCAGCCTGTCGAACCATGCCCTTGGGGCTTGCTTCAGGCTATAAATTGCCTTGGTTAATTTCCATATGTGATAAGGCTTGGTTGGGTCTGTATATTGTTAAGTGCCATATAACAATGAAATTTAACATGAATTGGGGCACTTAGTTGTGAATTTTGATGAAAACATTAGACAAACTCTCATGAATCTAAATTAATTGCCTTGGTCTAAAAAACTTATACAAATGCTATCAATTGCAGGGTATTGGATTGAAAGAGATGAAAAAGGGAAGAAATTGAGAACAGTGGTTCAAAAGCGCACACACTGGTGGATTCTCGCCCAAGCGAGATACCAGTGACCACAAGCCTCAGCTACTGAAGAATTCTCGCCCAAGCGAGAATCTCTCGCTCAAGCGAGAGACTAGTGACCACAAGCCTCAGCTACTGAAGAATTCTCGCCCAGGCGAGGATCTCTCGCCCAGGCGAGGATCTCTCGCCCAAGCGAGAGACCAAAAGTCTGAAGTTCATTTAGGCGATTTCCAACAGTTCTGGGGGTTACCTTTGGCCATTTGCACTGATTTTGAAGCTGGGGAGAGAAGAAAAACACGAAAGTGAAAGGGAAGAGTCGTGGGAACGACTCTAGGCTTAGATTCATATTATTTTATGCATTTCGTCATTGTAATGTGTAGAATGAGCGGCTAAACTCTCGGTGTGGGATTGAATGTAATTTTCTGAACCTTTGTATTCTTGGATTCAATTCAGTTAATGTTTAGTTATTTGATTTTGGAAATCTTATCTTATGCTTAATGCTTGATTTTATTTAGTTATTGGAATCTTGATTTATTACCTCATGTTCAACTGGAAAGCGAAATATGTGGTTGAATCCGGATAAATTTTCTTGATGTGTTGTTGATCTAGGGATAGACAATAACACATGAATTGATTATACATCGGGTTTAATGCTAGATAATTTGTCAAATTACCAAGGAATTGTAGTTTGAGGAATTACCTAAGGATTTTGTAATCAAGGAATTGATACAAATGATCCTTGATGTGCATCAAGATCAATAACTTTTCTAGAATTGAATCTAAAAGTTTACAAAGAGGAAGAAGATGAAAGTCAATCCCAGCCATTTTATTTACAATTTATAAAAACCTATTTTAGAAAATACAAAAATATCGTTGACTTTTATCCAAATCATCACTTGTAATTATTTTCTCAATTTATATATTTAGAGATCAATATAAATCTAATTTGCTCATTGAGAACGATATCCCGGTATTTACCAGTTTTATTACTTGAGCGATACGATACACTTGCCGTAAGAAAATAGCTAACAAGTTTTTGGCGCCTCTGCCGGGGAGCAATAGGCGATTTATTTTGAATTTCTGAAGATATTTTATTGAGTAGTGTAAATACTTTTCGTTTTAAATTTTGTTTGTATTAATTTCTGTGCTAACCCCTGCTATAGTCTTCTCATTTATGATTTTGAGAGGAAAGGCTACTGAAGATCAACTACAGTTCAATCCGGAGATTGAAAAATCAGCTAAAAGTAACATGAAGAAAGCAAAAGCAAAGAAGAAGTAGGGTGCACAGCCTGATTCTCTACCGTCTAGTTCTCAACAGGCACCGAATTCAAACACTCCATCCATCAAGATGGATGATAACAACACCAATACAAATAATGAGTGGACTAATCCTCCAAGAAGGACAATGGGTGATTATGCTATGTATCAGGGTCCGCGACATTATTCCAGCATTGTTATTCCACACACTACCAGAACAATGGAGATTAAGCCTGCTTTTTTGAATCTGATCAGTGCACATCAATTTTCGGGGAAGGATTATGAAGATCCTTATGCTTATCTGGACAACTTTTATGAATTGGTAGCAACCATGGGGTACACTGATAATGAAAGAGAAGCTGCATACATGATGATGTTCCCGTTTTCTCTAGTTGGTGAAGCTAGGGAATGGTTAAAATCTCATCCAACCCAAAGTTTAACCAATTGGAATGACTTGGAATCAAAGTTCCTTACACGGTTCTTTCTAGCAGCTCGGTATGTGCATGCAAAGTTTAAAATATCAACATTCCGACAAGGTGCTAATGAAGCTTTCTATGAAGCTTGGGAACGTTTCCAAGTGTTGCTGAGGAAATGTCCTAATCATGGTTTCGAGGATGTAGACCAACTCAACATATTCTGTAATGGACTGAAACCTGAAACTAAGATGATCCTAGATGCTGCAGCAGGTGGTACAATGATGGCTGTTGATGCTGAACAGGCTACAAGGATAATAACTGCCTTATCATAAACAAATAGGCAAGCACAACATAATCGACGGTCAGTACAAAAAAGAGTGATGCTGGATCTGAATACTTCTGATGCAATCTGTTCTGGGACAACAACAGGTGTTGAGATGTGAGTTTTGTAGGGGTGAACATGCAACCGGTCACTATGCTATTCAGAGTAACACTCAGGAAGAAGAAGTGCAATATATCAACAATCCACCTCGACAAGGCAATTTACCCAACAACCCTTCCTATAATGGTCAATTTTCACAAGGTTGGAGAGGTAATCAGAATCAGAATCAGAATTATAATTGGAGGTCAGAATCAGGACCTTCAAACAAACAATCACCTTATCAGCAACATTTCCAACAAAGTCAACATCCACCAATGCATGAAAGGCAAACTAAACTGGAGGATACATTGGAGAAGTTTATGCAAGCTTCAATGACTAACTAGAAAAATACTAAAGCATCTATCAGGAATCTGGAAACTCAGTTGGGTCAGTTGGCAAAACAGATGGCAGCGCAACATTCTGATAGCCGACAGTTTTCGGCAAACACTCAAACCAATCCAAAGGAGCATTGCAAAGCTATCACTACTCGTAGTGGAAAGGTGATTAGTCCAGATTTTGGTAAGAATTTGGTAGTGGAAGAAGAGGTGCTGAATGGTAAGAAGAGTGAGGAAGATGCTATGGTTTCTGGAGAGAACAAGGATGAAGAGATTGTGAATAGTGAGTAGAAGACAGATCTGCCACAACTGAAGAGTCTTCCTTATGCGAAAAACATTTCAAAGAAGGATAAGGAGAAACAATATACAAGGTTCATGGACATATTCAAGAGCCTTCAAATCAACATACCTTTCATGGAAGCTATGGAACAGATGCCTACTTATGTTAAGTTCATGAAGGACTTGTTGAGAAAAAAAGAAAGTTTTCTGAGGAAACGGTGACGCTGGAAGCTGGGTGTAGTGCTATTATTCAGAAGTCTATGCCGGAAAAATCTAAGGAACCGGGAAGTTTCACAATACCAGTCACCATTGGAGAATTATCTGTGGGAAAGACACTGCTTGATTTGGGTGCTAACATCAATCTGATGCCTCTATCCATGTTACGAAGAATTGGAAGTAAAACCTATGAGGATGACTCTACAGCTGGCAGATAGATCTATGAAGTATCCGTACGGAGTTGCGGAAGATGTTTTAGTCAAGGTGGATAAGTTGGTATTTCCAGTTGACTTTGTGATTATGGATATAGAGGAGGATACTGAAGTCCCACTGATTTTGGGGAGACCTTTCATGAAAACTGCCAGAGTAATTATTGATGTTGATGAGGGCAAGTTAAAGTTCAGAGTGCAAGATGATGTCGTGAACTTCAATGTTTTTGAGGCAATGCACCACCCGAAGGACAAACAACAATGTTTCAGAGTTGATGTCATAAATGAAATATATATGGAGAGGGATCTGTATGCTAACAGAAGCAGTCCCTTAGAAAAAGTTTTGCATGGTGAGCTATGTAACACCCCAAATTTTAACCTTTAAAATTATAGTAACAGTCCTGGAAGCCTCGCTTGAGCGAGAGTTGTCTCGCCTGGGCGAGAAATGGCAATTTTGGGCTGTTGACACAGTGTAATCGATTACACACTGCTGGTAATCGATTACATCGTATTAAAAGCATCAGATATGTGCATCTGACACAGTGTAATCGATTACACACTTCTGGTAATCGATTACACACTGCTGGTAATCGATTACACACTGCTGGTAATCGATTACACTCTGTTGGTAATCGATTACACTCTGCTGGTAATCGATTACACTCTGCTGGTAATCGATTACACTCTGCTGGTAATCGATTACACTCTGCTGGTAATCGATTACACAGTTCTGGTAATCGATTACATCGTATTAAAAGCATCAGATATGCGCATTTTTCACGTTGTAATCGATTACATCATGTTGGTAATCGATTACAACCCGACGACACCTCTTTAAAACAGAAACCCAAACACATTTTTGGGTTAGAACTTCGAAGAGAAGAGAGAAAGGAGAGCTTTTCAAGAGCAAGGAGCCTTAGGACTCATCTTGGAGCTTGAGAAGAGGTAAACCTCTTGTTACTAACTCTTCTTCTTCCTCTCTAACTTGTTTTGGGTATGTTGGATTTATTTTCAAAACATGAGAAACCATGGAAACTCATTCTTTAGAGTTATGGTTCGTTTTATGTTGTTTTTATCTTGTAAACTCTTGGTTTAGAGTTGGTATTTGATGAATAGAAAGTTTTATGGGTTATTCATGAAAAACCCCAAAATGAGAATATGAGTATAAAGAGAAAGAGATGAAATGTTAGATGTGGATAATGAGTAGTGCTTTAATGTTGTTATATGAGATGAACATGTATGTTTTGATATTTAGAAACTTGTATTGAAGTAGTTTTGGAAATATTGAAATATGAGATGTTATGCATGTTTTAGATGGTTGAATATTGATGATGAATATTTTGTATGATTAAATGATGCAAAATAAGTTGTTTATGTGATATTTGGAATAAATGACTAACATTGTGTTATGTGGTGGGATGAGGAAAGATCCTAAGGTTGGAGGTGGTGTCGGTAGAACTCGAGAAGTTGCCAAGAACCGAACCCAACACTCATCAAGGTAAGGATAAGTCTTTAATGTTGTATTTGAAATAGAAAATGTGTATTTTCTGGTTATGCAAAGACTAAGTTGTAAATTACGCATTTAGTAGGAACATATATGGGTGTGTTTACACTAAAGTAGGCGTAGATTTACGGAAAAGGAAAATGTGAGTATTTTCTGGTTATGAAATGATCGAGTTGTGAATTACGCATTTAGTATGAACATATATGGGTGTGTTTATACTAAAGTAGGCATAGATTTACGGAAAAGGAAAATGTGAGTATTTTCTGGTTATGAAATGATCGAGTTGTGAATTACGCATTTAGTATGAACATATATGGGTGTGTTTATACTAAAGTAGGCGTAGATTTATGGAAAAGGAAAATGTGGGTATTTTCTGGTTATGAAATGATCGAGTTGTGAATTACGCATTTAGTATGAACATATATGGATGTGTTTATACTAAAGTAGGCGTAGATTTACGGAAGATGGAAAAGGTGTGTGTTTCCTGGCCATGCAATAATTATATTGTAAATCACGTATTAGTATAAACAGATATGGAGTGTTTATACTAAAGATGACGTGGATTTACGGGAAATGATTGATGGCAAATCGATGGAAGGAAAAATATATTTTTAGCCGACCAGAAATGGTTAGCGACTTCGGCCCGAGTTTATGAGACAACACTTCGGCCCGAGTTTATGAGGCAACACTTCGGCCCGAGTTTATGAGGCAACACTTCGGCCCGAGTTTATGAGGCAACACTTCGGCCCGAGTTTATGAGGCAACACTTCGGCCCGAGTTTATGAGGCAACACTTCGGCCCGAGTTTATGAGGCAACACTTCGGCCCGAGTTTATGAGGCAACACTTCGGCCCGAGTTTATGAGGCAACACTTCGGCCCGAGTTTATGAGGCAACACTTCGGCCCGAGTTTATGAGGCAAAACTTCGGCCCGAGTTTATGAGGCAACACTTCGGCTCGAGTTTATGTAGCAACACTTCGGCCCGAGTTTACGCGGCATGTTTTCTTTATAAAAGAGATGAGAAGTTGTTTTTAGCTAACCCTAAGGGGTGTAGCGACTTCGGCTCGAGTTTATGTAGCAACACTTCGGCCCGAGTTTACGCGGCATGTTTTCTTTATAAAAGATATGAGAATTTGTTTTTAGCTAACCCTAAGGGGTGTAGCGACTTCGGCTCGAGTTTATGTAGCAACACTTCGGCCCGAGTTTACGCGGCATGTTTTCTTTATAAAAGAGATGCGAATTTGTTTTTAGCTAACCCTAAGGGGTGTAGCGACTTCGGCTCGAGTTTATGTAGCAACACTTCGGCCCGAGTTTATGAGGCGTGTTTTATTGGTAAAAAGGATGAGAATCTGCTTTTAGCTAACCCTGAGGGGTGTAGTGACTTTGGCTCAAGTTATGCAGCAAGACAAAATGAATTTCGAAATTGGTTTACTAACCTTTTTTCTAATGTGGATTATCTTATAATGACGTTTATTGAATTAACGACTTACTCCTTTGTGTGTTTTGTACTTTTGTCATTGATAATCCCATTGCAGGTAAATAGACGAATGGAGTATGCTAGTTCGGGAGCTTTAGGAGCTTTAGACGTTGGATTCACTATTTGCGTTTTTGTACTTTAAATGACTACTTGTGGATTTGAATGATTGTAACCATGACTGACATTTATTTGGGTATTCGTAACCAGAGGTATTGTTATATTTAGAGTATTATAACTTTTGGGCTCTTAGTACCCAATGAGAATAATAATGAATGAATTATGTTTTTCCGCAATTTAAATTATATGATAATATAATATGCGTAAAGAGTATTTTTATGGAATGATTCCTGAAGGTTTTAAGTAAGATGATGAATGTATGTAAGAAATGATTAAAATAAACGAAAAAATTTCAAGGGTAGAAATCGGGTCTTTACAAGCTAGAAGGTCTAGATGCCGAAGAGAAGTTGTGCATTGAAAAGTGTATAGCAGAGTTGGATGTACTCCGAGAGATGCCCTCTCAAAAGATTCCAGTTGAGGAACTATCTGAAAATAAAAATTCAGAAATTCCGAAATTGGAATTAAAAATGTTACCTTCACACTTGAAGTATGCATTTTTAGAGGAGGGTGGTAATAAACCGGTGGTAATCAACAGCACTTTATCAGATGAGGAAGAAAGTAAACTGCTTGATGTGTTGAAAGCAAACAAGGGGGCTATCGGTTGGACACTATCAGATCTTAAGGGTATCAGTCCTTCGTACTGTATGCACAAGATTCACATGGAGCAGGATTTCAAACCTATTGCACAACCTCAAAGGCGTCTGAATCCTACAATGAAAGAGGTAGTAAAAAAGGAGGTTATGAAACTTCTGGATGCAGGGATGATTTATCCAATATCTGATAGTGCATGGGTGAGTCTAGCTCAAGTGGTACCGAAGAAAGGGGGTATGACTATGGTGAAAAATGATAAAGATGAGCTAATCCCCACTAGAACGGTCACGGGCTGGAGAATGTGTATAAACTACCAGAAACTGAACCAGGCAACCAGGAAGGATCATTTTCCTCTGCCATTCATGGACCAGA
Source organism: Lupinus albus (assembly GCA_009771035.1). Taxonomy (NCBI): domain Eukaryota; kingdom Viridiplantae; phylum Streptophyta; class Magnoliopsida; order Fabales; family Fabaceae; genus Lupinus; species Lupinus albus. Next base: position 7,608,118 of record CM020010.1, read on the forward strand.
TGCTAGAGAGATTAGATGGACAAGCATTCTACTGCTTTCTGGATGGTTATTCCGGATATAATCAGATCATCGTTGACCCAAATGATCAGGAAAAGACTGCTTTCACCTGTCCATTTGGTGTCTTCGCGTATCGGAAAATGCCATTCGGGTTGTGTAATGCACCAGCCACTTTTCAAAGGTGCATGCTTGCTATCTTCTCAAATTTGGTGGAGCATTGTATTGAAGTGTTCATGGATGACTTCTAAGTTTTTGGGTCATCATATGAGGGTTGCTTAGCAAATCTGGATATAGTGCTGAAGAGATGCATAGAGACAAACTTGGTATTGAATTGGGAGAAATGTCACTTCATGGTGACTGAAGGAGTGGTCTTGGGGCATAAAATCTCTGATCGGGGTATTGAAGTGGATCGGGCTAAAAATGAAGTCATCAAGGAGTTGCCGCCACCAGCCAATGTCAAGGGAATCAGAAGTTTCCTTGGACATGCAGGTTTTTATCGCCGGTTCATAAAATATTTTTCAAAAATTGCAAAACCACTCAGTAATCTACTTAATAAAGATATTGTTTTTCTCTTTGATGCTGAGTGTGCAAATGCTTTTGAACTGTTGAAAGAAAAACTGGTCTCTACTCCTGTTATAGTAGCTCTTGACTGACATTTAAATTTTGAACTGATGTGTGATGCTAGTGATTATGCAGTCGGAGTTGTACTAGGACAGCGAAAATCTAAAGTTTTTTATTCTATACACTATGCTAGCAAGGTTTTAAATGAGGCACAAATTAACTATGCTACCACGGAAAAAGATTTGCTAACAATAGTGTATGCATTGGAAAAATTTAGATCATATTTGATAGGGTCTAAAGTTATAATATTTTCTGATCATGCTGCTATCAAATATTTGCTAACCAAATCGGACTCCAAACCGAGATTGCTTCGATGGATTTTGCTATTGCAGGAATTTGATCTTGTCATCAAGGACAAAAAAGGGAGCGAAAACTGTGTAGCGGATCATCTGTCAAGGTTGGTGAACTAGGGAGTGACTAGAAGGGAACTCGAGGTGGTGGAAGAGTTCACATATGAAAAGCTGTTAGTATTACAAGAGAGGTCATGGTTTGCTGATATGGCCAACTTCAAAGCCGCAGGGGTGCTCACTTCTGATTTCACGTGGCACCAAAAGAAAAAGTTCTTAAGAGATGCCCGCCAATACATTTGGGATGACCCTCATCTTTTTAAAATTGGGTCTGATGGATTATTGAGGCGGTGTGTCTCTTCAGTAGAAGCCACAAGCATTCTCTAGCACTATCACAGTTCTCCATATGGGGGACACTTTAATGGAGAAAGGACAACTGCTAAGGTCCTTCAGTCAGGCTTCTATTGGCCCTCCTGGTTCAAGGATGCTCATCAATTTGCCCAACAATGTGATAAGTGTCAACGGACGGGCGGAATCTCTAAAAGGAATGAAATGCCCCTGTCTAATATTCAAGAGATTGAGGTCTTTGACTGCTGGGGAATCGACTTCATGGGACCATTTTCACCATCACATTCTCACTTATACATACTGGTAGCGGTGGACTATGTGTTCAAGTGGATATAGGTTATAGCTGTGTCCAAGGATGATGGCAACACCGTGGTAAATTTTTTGAAGAGAAACATATTCACTAGATTTGGTACACCACAATTTCTTATTAGTGATGGAGGATTGCACTTCTGCAATGCACAACTTCAGAAAGTCCTTCAGCACTATGGAGTCCGACACAAAGTCGCATCTCCATATCATCCTCAGACCAATGGGCAAGCAGAAGTATCAAATAGAGAGATCAAAAGAATTTTGGAGAAGACATTCTCCACATCAAGGAAAGACTGGTCTCTGAAGCTGGATGATGCACTTTGGGCATATAGAATAGCATACAAAGCTCCCACTGGATTATCTCCTTATCAAATGGTTTACGGAAAAGCATGCCATCTTCCAGTGGAGCTGGAGCATATAGCGTTATGGGCGTTGAAATTTTTCAATATGGACCTAAAAGCTGCTGGTGCAAAAAGACAATTACAAATGCACCAAGTGGAGGAAATGAGGTTGAATGCCTATGAGTCTTCAAAGCTGTACAAGGAAAAAGTTAAGCTCTATCATGATAAAAAGATCCGACGAAAAGACTTCCAACCGGGTCAATTGGTTTTGCTATTCAACTCCCGGATGAAACTATTTCCGTGCAAGCTAAGATCAAAGTGGTCGGGACCATTCTTGGTAAAACAAGTCAAGTCACATGGAGCAATTGAGCTTGAGGATCCCGCCTCACAAAGGAGTTGGACAGTAAATGGGCAAAGACTAAAGGCTTATCTGGGTGGTGAAGTCGAAAGGCTTACCACAAGCATCAATCTCACAGATCCTCAGACAACATGAAAATCAGGCGTCGAGCTAATGACGTTAAACAAGCGATAACTGGAAGGCAATCTAGCTTTTACTGCTTTTGTAAATATTTTTGTTTTTATTTTTTTCTTTTGTGTGTTAGATATATATATATATATATCTGACAGTTCTCGCCCAGGCGAGTTGGAGCTTCATTCAAGGCCACCATACTGGCTGAGTCTCGCCCAGGAGAGAATCCCTCGCTTAAGCGAGGGTATCAGGTCAAAATTTTCTGGGTTTGTTGCTTAGGCGAGAAAATCTCGCCAATGTGAGATGTGTCTGAGCATACTGAAAGATTCTCGCCCAGGCGAGATATTTTCGCTCAAGCGAGGGTGTCTCGCCCAGGCGAGAGGGCACGAATTCAGTTTAAAAAAAAAAGGGGGATGGGGTGAAACCTATCATTCACCCCTTTTGCAAAAAACAACCCCAAGAGAAAAAAAAGTGTCTTCTCTCATTTTCTTCAAGATTCATAAGCTCTTTAAGGTTTCTAGCACTCATTCATCATCACACACTCACTCTCCCATCATGTAAGTAATTTGAACTTTTCTCATCTCATTACGGTAATGCTCAATGTTGTCTCTAATGTGAATAATCTTCAATTATACATGTTTTATAAACATTAGAGATTGATTAGAGTGTTACTAGACTTCACTTGCATGGTCATTATCATTGCTTTAGATTAAGAACACTGTGAAGGTTAGATTGAAAACCTAGGGTTTCTAAATGTGGGTGTCATAGCTCACCCTAGTGTTCTTGTTAAATGTGTGAGACAAAGTGCAATGATATGGTTGTGCTAATCTTCATATAAAAGTGTGTGGAGTGAAAAAGTCGTAGAGTGAAAAAGTGTGAAACGATGTTCTGCTGTTCTGTTGTTTAATTACTAATGGACTGTATTTGTGAATGTGCAGGAGAACAAAATCCACGGCTAATAAGAACCACCCTCCTCCCAAAAAGCATAAATCTGGCACCAGTGGTCAAGCCACCCCATCCTACAACCGCAACAAATTCACCTCACTGGAAAGGGAGGAGCGATACAACACTCTCCTCCAATGGACATTTGTCCCTAAGCGATGGGTGAATTTACAACGGAATGAATATCCAAATTTCTTGACCAGATTGGATTAGTTGAAGTGGGGGACCCTCACATCACCACATAACAAATTTGATCCCGATGTGGTGCGAGAGTTTTATGCAAATGCGTACCCACCAGAGGAGGGTGGAGGACTTTTTGAGCACAAATCCTGGGTCCGAGACAAAGTCATCCGGTATGACCGGGATTATCTTAACTTGATGCTGAATAACCCGTATGAGGTGAGCGAGGATTCTATGGATGGCTACCATCAAATGGTAGCACAAAACAACACAATGGCTCATGGGTTTAGGATAGCTGAAACTGTGGAGACACTATGCCTTCCTGGGAGATCTGTTTCTGCTAACGTGGATGGGTGACCCAAAAGGATCTATCGAAAAGATATGACCACGTTAGCCCAGATCTGGATGATCTTCTGCTTACACAATATCATCCCCAACAGTCACGTTTCATCCCTGCCGTTGTTTGACTGTCACCTACTGTGCTGTATTATGGAAGGAGTTGAGATTGACGTTGCCCGACTCATGGCGACTGAAATCTATAAAACTACAATGAAAGGGGGAAAGAAAGGAACTATGGGATTCCCGTCCTTAATCATACCTCTGTGTGCAAGGCAAGGAGTTACAGTTAATCCAACCGAACCCATCAAAAAACCGATCACAAAGCAGTATATAAAGTAGAATTGCAAGGAGGAACCAGCTGAGTCCCATGGTCAGACTTCACAGTAGCAGCAGCAACCCCAAGAACAACACCATCTAACTATGAAGCAGAAAATAATAATACATCTGGTTCATCTAGAGCTTCAGAATGACATACTCAGACAGGGTCAGATGAATCAACAGCAGAGTTTGTATACAGCTTACCAGCGCCATTATCTTGAAGATCAAGTGTTTCTAAGCCCTGAGGAATTTACTGGACGTTTTCCATGGCCTAGGGCCAGGCCTACATTTCCGGGGGAGACGGCAGGCGCTAGTGAACCATCCGGTTCTGGTGCAGATGAAGATGAAGAGATCCATGATGAGGAGCTGCTATGAGCTGTCAAACAAAAACAAAAGAAAAGAACTGGTTTTATCGTTTTTTTTGTTTTTTTTTGCTTTCCGCTGTTTAATTCTGCACTATGAATATGCTGCAATTGTGTGTTTAAACTCTATTCTGTGTTTATTTTGGAAGTATGTGTTTAATTCAATGAATGTGCTGAAAACTGAATTGTGTCTTGAACCTCAAAAAGAAAAGAACAAGTGTGTATAGAGCTGTGAATGAAAGAGATTAGGGTTCTAAGTTTAATTAAATTTATGATGTGGATGCATGAAGTAGACACATATTGAATATGTTGAATAATGAGCAGTCTAATCAAAGGAAAGAGCCTTAAACCTAGTGAGAGAGGGTACCTAAACACATTTGACTGATTTTGCTGGATAATATCAATTAACTTTGCCTGATTTTTGTGTTGCCAATTATTCATGGAAAATGATAGAAATGACTAAGGCCTAGTTTAGAATAAGTGAGCTACAACCAAAAAATCAACCTGTATGTATCATGATCCAGTTCTTTGTAGCCATTTTGAGCCGAATTATTAATTTTTGAACATAATGCACTCGAGCTAAATTGAGATATATCAATCCCATCCCTATGGAGAAAGAACACTGGTGTATATAGTTTGAAACTGTGATATTGGGCAACGACTTGATCTGTAGTGTAGACAGTTGGTTACAAAAAAGGAACTCAACATCTCATTCTCTAAGTGTAATTGAAAAGCATATAAATAAAAATAATCAAATGTAGTGAAAATATGCAGTTTGTAAAAGGACCCAAAACAAAAGGGTCAAGTGAAAGAGAATGAGAGTCAAATAGCTAAGAAAATGAGATGTGGTTTGGGTTATAAAGTGAATTAGTGAAGGAAGTAGGAATATGCACTAGTGTTCTAACTCCCTTTGTTTATCCAGTAAAAACATATTTCATTGTAGCCAGACCTCATTACAACCAAAAGTTAAGTCCTTGGGATCTTTTGTTAACCATGTTTATTTGGCATAATTGAAATGAAAGGCAAAGTCAAATTGTATATGTCCAGTAAAAAATTTGAGTGAAACACTTACCCTGGGAGCATATGAGAGAATTCCTTTGATTGAACTGAGTAATTATTCTTGTTATTCTTTTTGAAATTGAAGTGCACATATATCATGATTTTAATTGGATCTTAGTTCACTTTGATTGATCAGTAAGCATCTCTGTACAACATTTGTAAATGATTATAGGTGATTGACATGATTGGTTGAAAGGTGCATGAACTGAATTGAATTCAATACTTTGCTGAAATGATTTCCAATACTTTGCTTGAGGACAAGCAAGATTCTAGGTTTGGGGGAGTTTGTTAAGTGCCAAATAACAATGAAATTTAACATGAATTGGGGCACTTAGTTGTGAATATTGATGAAAATATTAGATAAACTCTCATGAATCTAGAATAATTGCCTTAGTCTGAAAAACTTATACAAATGCTATCAATTGAAGGGTATTGGAATGAAAGAGATGAAAAAGGAAAGAAATTGAGAACAGTGGCTCAAAAGCACACACACTGGTGGATTCTCGCCCAAGCGAGAATCTCTCGTCCAAGCGAGAATCTCTCGCCTAAGCGAGATACCAGTGACCACAAGCCTCAGCTACTGAAGAATTCTCGCCCAAGCGAGAATCTCTCGCTCAAGCGAGAGACTAGTGACCACAAGCCTCAGCTACTGAAGAATTCTCACCCAGGCGAGGATCTCTCGCCCAAGCGAGGATCTCTCGCCTAAGCGAGGGTCTCTCGCCTAAGCGAGGGTCTCTCGCCCAAGCGAGAGACCAAAAGTCTGAAGTTTATTTAGGCGGTTTCCAACAGTTCTGGGGGTTACATTTGGCCATTTAAACTGATTTTGAAGCTGGGGAGAGAAGAATAACACGAAAGTGAAAGGGAAGAGTCGTGGGAACGACTCTAGGCTTAGATTCATATTATTTTATGCTTTTCGTCATTGTAATGTGTAGAATGAGCGGCTAAATTCTCGGTGTGAGATTGAATGTAATTTTCTGAACCTTTGTGTTCTTGGATTCAATTCAGATAATGTTTAGTTATTTGATTTTGGAAATCTTATCTTATGCTTAATGCTTGATTTTATTTAGTTATTGGAATCTTGATTTATTACCTCATGTGCAACTGGAAAGCGAAATATGTGGTTGAATCCGGATAAATTTTCTTGATGTGTTGTTGATCTAGGGATAGACAATAACACATGAATTGCTTATACATCGGGTTTAATGCTAGATAATTTGTCAAATTACCAAGGAATTGGAGTTTGAGGAATTACCTAAGGATTTTGTAATCAAGGAATTGATACAAATGATCCTTGATGTGCATCAATATCAATAAATTTTCTAGAATTGAATCTAAATGTTTACAAAGAGGAAGAAGATGAAAGTCAATCCCAGCCATTTTATTTACAATTTATAAAAACCTATTTTAGAAAATACAAAAATATCGATGACTTTTATCCAAATCACCACTTGTAATTATTTACTCAATTTATATATTTAGAGATCAATATAAATCTAATTTGCTCTTTGAGAACGATATCCCGGTATTTACCGGTTTTATTACTTGAGCGATACGGTACATTTGCCGTAAGAAAATAGCTAACATATATTCTTCTGGTTGATGCATAAACACAATTTCTTTAAGATTGCAATTCAAGAATGCATTGTTTATGTCTAATTTCCTATCTTCCCAATTTAAATGTAGTACAATGGATAGAACAATTCTTACAGTGCTGGACTTGATCACTGGACTGAAGGTCTCATCATAGTCCACACCGGCGGTTTGTTGAAAACCTTTGGCAACCAGTCTTGCTTTCCTTCTTTCAATTGAGCCATCTGCCTTGTACTTGGTTTTAAAAACCCACTTTGAGTCTATGATATTGTTCTGCCCCTCAAATGGTACCAGTGTCCAAGTGTTATTTGATGTTAGTGCTTTAAATTATGCATTCATGGCTTCTTTCCACCTCGGTATGGCTTGTGCTTCATTAACATTTTCTGGATCCTTCTCCTCTTTGTGTGTCTCTGTCAGTCCTATATAAGGAAGTTTGGGCTTGTAGATCTCTGTCTTGCTTCTAATACGTATATGCTGGACATGTTGATTATCCTCTGATGTATCCTCTGTTGGACCTATTGTTGCTGGTGCTTCATTTGTATATGGAGTTGCCTCATCTGCAGAGATCTCATTGAGAACTGGTTGATTGAAAACTAGGTCATCTTCCTGAGGGTTCACATCATTGTTAGCTGGTTCAATTGTGTGACTTGTAGTGGTATCTGTAGGTAAATGATGAAGAACAATAGAGTCAGTTTCAGTTAGAGTTTTTAGTGGATTCCTTGTGTCAAGAAAGCCATCATGAAATGGAAAGTGATTCTCGTTGAAGACAACAAGTCTTGAGACAAAAATTCTTCCATGAGAATTGAGGAACTTATATCCCTTGTGAGAGTTGATTGTATGGTTTGAGGCAAGGGTAGCAAGCACAACCAAAAGGCTTCAATGCATCATAGTCAGTTTCCTTTCCAAATAATAATGAATATGGACTTTTATTTGGGTTAATTGATGAGGGCAATTTGTTGATAAGAAAAACTGAGGTCGAGAAGGCTTCCCACCAGTGGTGTAAATGCATTTTGGCCAGTGCAAGTAGTGTGAGTCCTAATTCAGTCACATGTATATGTTTTCTTTCTACTCTGCCATTCTGCTGAGAGGTGTATGGACATGACATTATGAATTGGATTCCTGACTCTATGGCTATTTTCTGAACAGGTTTATACTCACCTCCACTATCACATTGGAGGATTTTTATTTTCCTGTTAAACTGGTTTTCAACCATGTTTTTGCAGTTCTTCAACACCTTTTCCAGGACTTTATTGTTGGAATGTCCACGCTTTCTATGCCAATTCTCCTTGACTTACATGTAGGTACATGGGTCTTTATTGACTTGGGAGTTGACACTTGAAAGTTGGTATAATCTATCTCCAAGTTTCCCTTTTAGCAGTGCATTCCCAGTTAATTTGTCCTTCACATAACAGCAGTTTGCATCAAATTCAACAATTGCATTATTGTCTGCAGTTAGTTTAGATACACTGAACAAATTTTTTGTTATTTCTGGAACATACAAGACATTATGCAGTTTGAGTTTATTTAGTTCAGTCGAGCCTGAGCCCAATATTCTCAACCTGTTACCATTGCCAACTAGTAGAGAATTCTTACCATTGCTTTCACTGAGATCTTGGAGTTTCTCATTCTGATGAGTCACATGATTGCTAGCTCCACTATCAAAATACCATTCATAGTCTTGGTCGTGGTAAGGTGAGGCTATAAAGGCATTGTGATCTTCTTGTCTTTTGTTCCCAATATAGTGATTTGAGCCTGTGTATGACTTGTCATAACTATAAAAACATTGTACTGCAGTGTGACCAATCTTGTTACATACCTGACATGTTGGTTTAGATCTACCTCTTCCTCTACCTCCTCTAAAGTTAGAGCCTCTCCAGTTGCCTCGTGTCCCAAAATTCTTGCCTCTGAATTGAGTTTGGCTTGCAAGGTTTGCTGAAGCATTCATTGAGAGATTACTGAAATTGTTTAGTTGTTCTATTATGTTTTCAAATGCCAATAATTGGGCTTGCAGATCAACCCAAGTAAGGTTGATTTGATCAGATAATTTGACCACCATTGGATTATACTCAACATCCAGGCCATTCAGTGTCTGAATTATCAGGTCTGAGTTGGAGATTGGTGATCTTGCCAGCTTTAATTTGTCAGAGAGGTTCTTCATTTTGAGAAGATACTGATCCATCTTCATTTCTTCTTTGCGAGTGTTATGAAATTATGATTTGAGGTAGATTGTTCTTGATTTTGTGTGTGCACCTGCTAGGCCTTGGGCTTCATCCCAGAGTTCCTTAGAGGTTTCACAATGCAGCAGCTATGTTGCAATGTCAATGGACATTGAATTTCTTAGCCATCCTAGGAGAGCTTGATCGTGTGCAATCCATTCTTCATAGTCAGTATTGTTTTTCTTAGTTGTGTCATTTGTGGAGATAAATTGTTCAAGGAATTCTTGAGTTCCTAGTATGTGGCTGTCAAGTTTGCAACCTCTAATCAATGGAAGAACTAGTGACTTCCATAGGAGATAGTTATCTCTATCCAGCTTGACAGAGACAGTTGTAGGTAGGTCATTTTTGTGATTTGTGTAAGCAGCGGATGAGGATGACATGATTGGATCGAGAGCCTTCAAGCTTAAGTGCTCTGATACAAAGAAAGAAAGGTGTGAAAATGACTTATCTTATTAGTTTGACAGATTGTGTTTATATATACAATTGTAGTATAAATGAGATCCTATACATATGCTAGGAGTAATTACAATGATGAACATAAAAGGAAGGAATTGGTCATGATAGCTATACATATGCAGTGACCAAATCATACAATAAATGTTCATGATACTGAATAGAGAAATGATATAATGCTAGTAATATTGTAATCATTATGAAGTTATTGGAATCATAACTTTCTCTAACTTTTAATGAGTTTCATATATTCGTGAGTTTCATGTCCACACCTTATTCTATGACCCTAGTAATTTTTGTATCTCCTCTTACATACCTTCTCGGGTAGTTATCTTTGCGGAACTGAAATGACCATGTCTCTGGAAGCTAGTGAGTATATGCCGAACGTGTAGGTGGCTTCCAATGTTTTAAATTGTGGTTGCAATCGTGATTGTAATATCGGTTGCAGCTATTGTGATTGTGGTCATTGCAACCGTTGAAATGTAGATTGCGGTTGTTGCGATGTGAATTATTTTGCAATTAAAATAGTATTTTTGAATATGATGCGACCTGTTGCAGTGCAACGCGGCCTGATGTGGTCCAAATATGGTCCGATGCGGTTACATTGCAGTCCGATTTATCCGCATCATTGTGATTTAGAGTCATACTGTAATTACAGTGTGATGCGGTTACAGTGGCCACAACAATACAACCACACGAGATGATGTGGTCCACAATTTAAATCACTGGTATCTCCTGATAGAATTAAGAATAAGAGAAGAAAGGAAAAGAAAGAATTAACAGAAATCAAAGAACGTTTATTCATCAAGTGTTTTATTTACTGAGGACTGAGTAACTTATATACTAAGCAAAAGGTAACTATGTAGCATGCAAATGAAGCAACTAAATCAAAAGAAATAACAAACTAATGAAAGTTCTAGAAACTAATATACTAAATAATGACTTAAGCCAAAAGCCAGTGCCGATATATCATGAGTGAGGGCCAATGCACAATGGCGAAAGGCAGGGCCAACTTCGGTCACGAGGCCAAGCAAGCCTTAGTCACGTTGGCCAAGCATGAGTAAAATAATTCTAACACCCCTTCAAGTTGAGTAACGGATGTCACAAAAGCCCAACTTGGAGATGAATTGTTGAAAAGGTTTTGTAGGAAGTGGCTTGGTGAAAGCATCTATCAATTGTGCAGAGGAAGGAACTATAAGTAGATATAGTAGGCCTTGTTAGATCTTCTCTCGTATCACATGACAACCAATTTTAATGTGTTTGGTTCTTTTGTGGAAGACAAGATTTTGAGCAAGATAAATTTATAATTTTTTTATCACAATGCACTGAAGTTGGATCGAAAAGAGATATGTGCAAGTCTTGGAGAAAGTATTTAAAACATCGAATCTCACAAACCAAACTAACAATGTCTTATATTCTGATTCAAAGGAGAAACGACTCACTGCATTTTACTTTTGTGTTTTCCATGAAATGATAGTAGAACCTATGAAGATACAGAAACCTGTAAGTGATTTTTTTGAATCAAGGCATGAGCCCCAATCCGATTCTCCAAAGGCAGAGAGCTTGAGTGTTGAGGTAGAGGAGAAAATGAGACCTTGATCAGAGAAGCTCTTAAGATAATTTAGTACTCTTAGTGCATCTTTGAAGTGAGTATCCGTAGGTCTTGACATGCAAACGCTCAACTACTTCAAAATATAGCAAATATTTGGTCTACAAATTGTAAGGTATAGTAACCTGCAAACTAGTCTTCTATAGCAAAGAATGTCATCAAAAGAAATCCTTTTGTCCAATTCTAGGGAACCTGAATCCTTTAGAAGTGACAATGCATGTTTTCTGTGACTCATATGGATATATAGCAACTTTAGATCTAGCAATTTCAAGCCCTAAGAAATATCTAAATGATCCTAGGTCTTTAATAAGCTAGGTTTGGATATCATATAGACTTCCTTATGCATATCCCCATGAAAAATGCATTATTGATATTCAATTGCTCCAAGAACCAAGATTTGAAGGCTGCTAGTGCTATGACAACTCTAACAATGGTTATTTTGACAACATAGGAAAAAGTATCAAAGTAATCCACTCCTTCTAATTTTGTATAACCTTTTCCAACTAGTAATATTTTTATCTTTAAAGGGTGCCATCAACATGATATTTTGATTTGTAGATCCATTTGAAACCAATGGGTATTTTTCCTTGTGGTAGAGGCATAAGTGTCCATGGCTTCTTGACAATGAGGACTCGAAGAGGCTTGTTTAAAGGAAGATGGTTTTGGGATGGTGGTGACATTTAGACTACGAAGAATAGAAATGGTCATGGGTAAGAACAAAGGAGGGTGGGTAAGGTGTGTCTATTGAGGATGGCATTGGTTTTCAAGTTTGGAAATGTTTTAATCAGTGTTCTAAAATGCGTTCTGCAATACATAATGCGGATGCGGCCGGCAACACATCGGCAACGCACCGCAATTGTGGTGTAATTGAATTTCACACCAAAAACCGCAACAAAACATTGTTGCGGCCGCATCGGGCCGCAACGCAATCACATCGGATCGCATTTGGACTGCATCAAACCGCATCAGATTAAAAAATATTGTTTTAATCACACAATATTCACACCGCAACGGTCGCAATCCGCATCGCAACGGTCACAATGACCGCAATCCCAGTAACCGCAACCGTTACCGCAACCGCGACCGCAACCGCAATTTAAAACACTAGTTTCAATCTTAATCTTGAAGGTATGAAGGAGGACCTCTTAGTCTATGAGATTTCCTTAGGGAAATAGTTGTAGAATAAGAAGAGGGGAAAATAGATGGAGGATCTAATTGAAGGCTAGGTGAGTTACATGGGGTGTAGGATAGTTATGTAGAATTCCTTATTCTCATTAATGGGGAATATGAGGTTGGGTTTACAAAGTGAGGTGGTTTGTTGTGTTGCGGTGTTCATCTTGAAAGGGGAAAACATCTTCATAAAAAGTCACATTTCTAGAGGCAATGAAGGCATGATAATGAAGGCCATTGAGTATATAGTCTTTTGTGCCTTCTTTATAGTTAAGGAAGGCACATTTTATGGATGTATGTAGGAACTTAGTTATATGATATTCTATGGTGTTGCCATAGAACTTTTGTAAGGATTCTTATTTTTTAGAGGAGTGGGAAGTCCATTGATGATGTAGACAACATGGTGTATGGAAAAATTCCACAGTATTGGGGGAAGATGAAATTGGAAGTACAAAGCGCTTTCCATATTCAAATGATGTGTATTTGTTTTCTTTCAACAATTCCATTTTGTTGTATAGTTTCTACAAAAGTTCTGGATATTCCTTTTGAATGCTAAGAAGTCATTAATTAAGAATTTTACCCTATCATCACTTTTAAGACATTTCAATTTGGCATCAAACTGAGTTCAATAAGGGATATGAAGTTAAACATAGATATTAATCAAATGTTATTTGGTTTCTCATTTGTTTTTCATCAAAATTATCCACGTAAATCTATTGCAATCGTCAATGAGAGTAAGAAGAATATATGGCAAAGGCAGATGGGATTGAATAATGTCCCAAATGTCAGCATGAAGAATATCAAAGTGCTTATGGATGGCTTTGTGTTAAAGGGTAATTTCTTTTTTTTTATTATTGAAAAATAACAAATATCACAAGGTATTATAGGTTTGTGTAAACCGGTAATTAGGCGTAAAAATCCTACCTACGACGTTGCAAATAAGTAAAAGGGTAAGAGGTTACCATATCCACAAAGACTTTATAACTCAACATTTCAAAATCAAATTACTATCTTAAGCTAGATTTCAAAAGGTTTTTCAGTTTGTTGGGTGATTTGAATTTTTTTTGAATAATAAAAGTGTTACAATTTAGATGTGGGATTCACTCACGATTCATATCAGTAAATTGACAAACAATCAAACAATAAAACAAGTATGATTTCACATAGCATTTACCCTCAAATACACTAAGAACTAATATTTTAATCTACTTAGCAACCTATGAAATAAAGCCTAAAGCTTAAACATAAGATTACTAATTATGACACACATGCATGTCTCAATGTCTAGTAACTACTTAAATGAGTTGAGATAATGCACGCCCTCAACTGTGTTATCCGCCAATGTCTTTGGTCCATACTAACATTTTACCAAATTTGCTCTATGTCTAGTAACTAAATCGATAAAATTATAATTTATGAATCATCAATCATGTCTCTATGTCTAACAACACACCATCAAATTTTAGAGTTTTCAATGAAAATATGAGTCTATGTCTAGCAAACATATAAGCAAAGAGATTCGTTATGACAATTTAACATCCAACTACGTCTAGATTTATGCATAAAGGATGGACTACTTGCTTTGTACTATCGAACTAGAATTTCGTCACAAAGTTCTTTTCCTAACTCACACTAAGCATTTTGTTAAACACAAAGTAAGCATTACAAGTACAACAAGAATAATTCATAAAAATCATGTTATCTCATTCATAAATTGAATTACAAAATACATCAATGAATAATTAAACAAATCTCAGCTAAGAAACAATCTAATTAAATATTTTTATACATAAATTTGATAAAAATGGAATTCGAAACCTGAGTTCAGAGAGAAGTGTCGGCTCCCCCAGGAACCTCAATTATCCACACTATTCCCACTTCCTAGCCTTTACTTCATATTTCCAACTTAACATATACTACAAATTAGGAAATCTAGAAAATATTCTAAAAATTCTATGAAGTGAATATAGGATCTGGCTCCTACGCTCACCACAACAACAGTGTACTTAGGGAACCTCCTTTCGCATTAGACCCTTCACTTAGCTTCTCCACGCTCAGTGCCAGATACAAGTTGGATCGAACGAGTACAAGTAGAACTTACCACCGTTTAGGTAGTTCCCTAGTGTTTTGACACAACAAAAAGCAAGTGTGTGTTGCTTTAACCACTGCCGAAGTAGAATATATTGCCGCTGGTGTGTTGTGCTTAAATCCTATAGATGAAGCAACAATTATTAGACTACGATCTAAAGCATGATAAAATATCAATTAAGTGTGATAACACAAGTGCCATCAACCTATCTAAGAATCTCATATTGCATTCAAGAACTAAGCATATAGAGATTATACAATACTTCCTTAAGGATCATGTGCAAAAAGGCGATGTGATTTGGTGGCTTCTCATCTGCCTAATGCGGTAGAAACAATGCAAGGAGGGATCCCTACTACTCTCCCAACGTCCATGTATTTAGATTGGTTAAATTTCAAGGAAGAAAATAGACCTACATATGATACGTCGATATGTTCTGGATGGTTGAGCAAAGTTTTGAGTTCCCTCACAGCTTGGAAGTTCAAGGTGCTAATACCTTCTTAGAGATGAATGGTAAAATTTATCATTCTTTGATACAATAGTTTTACAGTAACTTTCAGCATAGGGAAGGGTTATATGCTAGTATGGTAAAGGGAAGATGATTACATTGAAAGAAGAATTATTTATGGAAGAGCGAGGAATTTCAAGTGATGGGTCTCATTTGTGTGATTGTGAGAATGAGTTATGGAACTTATTGGACCCCGTGGAGATGTATAAGTCAAGTGAGAGGACCACAGTTTTTTGTACAGGGTTTGACCAAAGTCGGGTCACTACCGTAGAAAACCGTCTCTTGCATTATTTGATTGCCTACATTTTAGGGTGAACTTTTATATGCTCAACCAACCATCAATGACCTAAAGTTAATGTTCGTTATTAAGTAAATAATTAACGTCAACGACCTCCTGTACTGAAGATCACTACTATGTATGTATTAATAATATAAAAGTTTAAGAATATAAATAATAGATGAAATTAAGTCGTACCAGAGAGAATCTCATCGAATATATATATATATATATATATATATATATATATATATATGTGTGATAATTTGTCATAGACTTTGCATGAAACGAAAAGAGAAAAATTGGAATATTTGCTTTGAGTTGATGTGCTTTATACCAACTAGTTAGTAGCTGTGCTTTTTTAATCAAATTTAATATATAATATTATTATTTTTTTATAAATAAATTTAACTAATTTCACACGAGAAATGTTTAAAAGTTAATTTATTGCTTTGATTTAATAAAAAATATACAAACAATTACAATTATTATCCAGCATGCCATATATAGGAAATTGTTTCAATTAAAATAGTATTACAAAACTAGAAAGGTAATTAAATTTGCTTATATCTGAGACAAAAAATATTGATTTTTATTTGATTATAATTAAAATTACAGGAAGTATGTCATTTTTATAAGAATTATTATCCAAGTTATTTGTTTGATCCTAAAATTTTATGGTGAAAAAGTACAAGATTTTTCTTCCGTGTCCCAATTTTCTATCGAACATTTGTTACGCGACGTTCTGAAATCACTATTATGGTTTTTGTGGTTAAAATATAGAAATTCTTTTATGCCTAATTTGAATAAAATGGTCTTCAAAAAAGAGCTCAAAGCTTAAGAGTCGATTATTGATCAAAGAAAGTATTAAACGATATTTTCGTTAATTACATCGACTTTATATATCTTCAATTTATTTTATTGAAATAAATATTTTAATTTATTTGAGAGTACGTATCCTTGGATGCAATAGAGAAATCAAGTCTACGTAGTTCTGAGTTAAAATTTAATTAATTTGATTTGGCAATTTAAAAATAACATTTGTCAACAATTGAATTTTATCCAATTAAAGAGCATAAACTAATGTTACGTCATATCTCATCTCAAAGAGATATTTTGAAAGTGATAAAAATTTATCAACTTCAAGAATGATGAAACAATAAAAACTAATATTTGCACTCCATTTTATCTTAAAGAGATATTAAAAAATTCAAATTAAGAAGCAAAAACTAATCTCGCTCTGCATAATATCTCTAATAGATATTTATAATATAATAAAATGTATGCACTTCAAGATGAGTGAAGCATTAGAAAATAATATATGCACTCTATCTCAACTTAAAATAGTGGCAACTATGATTTCAATGCTACCATCTCATTAACCCTTTGTGTAATTGAGAAGAAGAATATTTATTTAATTATGTGCTAATTATTTACTAAAGGAATATTTATTGTTATTTATAAAAACTAAATGTTTCACAAGAAAATATTTATTAAAATTCAAAATTAATAAATTTATCATTATTTAACTATAAATTAATAAAAAGAAAATAATTATTATTAAGAAACACAAAATGAAAATAATAAATAAAATAGATGATGATAAGAAAGTGCATATCTATATTTAATATGAGAAATGAGGAGATAAACAGAAATTTTACTCATGTGTTTGTTTTTTGTGTTTCTATATTTCCATGTGTGTGCTAATATTTTCTCTCTGATATTTATAGGGGAACCTTAACCACGTTTTTTTCTTGAGAGGGCAATGCTACCTGTATTTAAGGGTGTGAAAAATGCACAAACAGGATATGTTAGAAAAATATATATACCACTTATAACTCTTAAAGTCAAAATTTTATTTTTTTTGAACGACATGATATGCTTCGTGAAAAAAAAATATCATTACTGGGTTGAATTATTTTATAATATTGTGGGTATGCAATTTATAGAACTTAATGATTGTTTATCCTAGACAAATATACTTCTTCATATGTCTTGTTTGAGTCTAACATATTTCTTCTCCAGTTTTGATATGGTAAAACTGATTGAGTTCACAAAGTTTTATCTAGATGATTTTTGATCAAATGATTTCAAGATGTTTGATAATCAACTAAAGAATTATACAGTTGATATTCATAATAATATTGAATTTGCTTCTTTGCAAGGAATCAATAATATCTCAGATAAGTTGGTTGAAAGTGGAAGCGACATTGTTTATCAATTTAGTTTATCATCTTTTGAAGTTAGAAATACAACTTTAAAACAAGTTTTTTCAACTATGAAAATTGTGAAAAATAGGATGCATAATAAAATGGGAGATGCATGGATGAATGAATATATAGGACATATATTTAATAAGAAGTATTCAACAATATTGACAACAAATTGATGTTTCAACGGTTTCAAAATGTGAAATCACATAGAGATTAATTGTGAAATTACTAGAGGAAATCTCTCCATTAAGGAGTTCATCATGACTTGATTAAATTCGAATATTTGACAAATGTTTTTTCAAAATGATATCTCCCTTTTAATGCCTTAAATAAATTAAAACACTTTCATTATTTTTTAAATTCAAAATCAAAAGCTTATTATGATACTCATATAAAAATAAATAATGACTTGACCTTAAAATTAAAAGTATCCAAATTGCTCTTTTATGGGCATAAATTCTATAGTGACTCTAAAAACCCAAAAAACTACTGTATTACCTAAATTGTGGTAAAAATAATTATTTAATTTATTTATAAAGTTACAAAAATGACTAGACGACCATGTTTTATTTTATTATAAAAATGAAAGGAAAATTACACGTATTCTTTTAAAATGGAAACTCTCAAACTTATTAAGTCACTTAATTTCTTTTATTTTTTATTTTAAAAAAGAAAACGAGAATGAGTGCGAATAAATTAATTTGATTTTGAGGTGATATCTAACCATTATCGATCCAATAAATGTTTATTATGTTATTTAATCCCCGTTTTATAAAATTGATATTTTGATTATATATTTTCTTAGCTTTTTTAATATTATTAAATACATTTTGCTGAAAATTAAATAAAATTGGGTGTTCACGAATTTGTTTGATTTTTCTTTCATCCAGTAGGCTGAGCGGTAGTAATCTACTTGGAAACACATCAAGCTAAGTCTTATATCTGGAAAAGAAAAAGGCATAAGGAGCAATAAAATGTGCAGCTATATTGTACTATCCTTAGTGTAAAGAGAAATAGTTGGCTTCCTCCAAGTACTGTTGGAATCTTGCAAAAAGAAATAAAGAAAACAGTAGAGAAAAGAAAGGAAACAAAAAGAGTATGAAATAAATTAGTATTTCTCTTCTATATTCATTAAAGTGTGTACATATGCTCTTTATAGAAGGATTTCTTAACTACTAACAACCCCAACTAAACTAACTTCTAATTATAGAAAGTTCCAACTACTATTCCAAACTACACACTAATATCTTTAAGCATGGATTATACATCGAATTTAACATCCTCTTTTAAGCCAAGTATGCTATACCCATTCTTATACTAAGGTCTTCAAATCTTCGAGCCTTTAAAGCTTTGATGAAAGCATCTGCAAGTTGCAATTCTGTTTTACAATACAACACCTCAAGCGTTCCTTTATTCACCAAGTCTCAAAGAAAATGGAATCTCACTTCAATATGTTTGCTTCTCCCATGTCATACTGGATTTCTGGATAGACTAATAGCTGAAATATTGTCTATCTTAAGTTGCAATGGTGTTTTCACACTAATCCTCATTTCATTCAGGAGCTCCTCTAACCACATCGCTTGGCATGATGCAAAGCTTCCTGAAATGTATTCTGCATCACAACTAGAAACTACAACCACTGGCTTCAATTTAGAGCACCAAGAGATAAGGACATTGTTCACTAAGAACAAGTATCCATATATGCTCTTCCTTTCAACCAAGTCACCACAATAATCAGAATCAGCAAAACCAACTAGTTCTAGTTCTGAATTTTGTTCTCCAATGGGAAATACAATTCAATAATCATATGAGATTTCTTTGGATTGCTCATTAACCTACTGACCAATCCAACTCCAAAGGACAAATATGGTCTACTAATGCAAAAGAATCTCAAGGAGCCCAGAATATGCTTGAACACAATCTCCTCAACGGCATCACCATCCTCATCTTTTGTCAACCTTTCATTTGCTGCAATAGGGCTAGTCAATGACATGCAAGAAGTCATGTTGAACCATTTCAACACCTCTTTTATGTACTTCTTTGGATGCATCATTAGCCCTTCTGAAGTATGTAACGACCCGATTTTATAACCCCAAAATTTTCAAAACTTTATTAAATGTAAATATTAGTTAAGTTTCCCAATTCAAATTGCGGAAATAATCAATAATACCTTTTTATCAAAAACATTGCATCACATTCTATTTTAATTCATAATTCATACAATTATCCTTTGTTTCAATTACAACACTGATAAAGGTAATCATGCTAATCTTATTGCATCTTTCGAAAGAGATCATTTATACAACATAGTTACTTCAACATATTTCTCATATTACATACATTATACAAATACAATTTCGGAATACAAAAACGACTACTCCAGTCTACACTCCTATCAGCAAAACATCCACGACGCAACAACAACATCCTGAACTCACATATAACACATAGACAAGGAAAGCAGAGGGAGTAAGAACCAACTACGGCGACCGTAGCGTGGAATTACATGGAGTAATATCATTAAAGTATAACAACCTATATAATCATCTAAAATCAATCATAGTAAACATATACCATTTATGTACCAGTCAATACCTTAAACCACATAATGTTCACATATTCAATCGGTATAATCATTACATTTCACTTAGACAATTCAACACATCAGTACAACAAACAATAGGGTATTTACTTCTTCAATTAACAACCTTTACAATTTACTTACACAGTTTATCCAATTCCATCTTCAACAATATTTATATTACCATAGCTACTCATAAATACTCAATGATACTCCCATACCCGAAGGCGGTACACTAATGTCAAAGCAATACAACACTTCTAAAACAATACAATACAACTACGACAACCCAATATCACAAAGGGCCAATCAAATCAACATCACAAATGCAGGTCACATCCATACCACGAAGGAAGGTCAAAATCCCATACCACAAAGGGCATGTCACAATTCCATACCACGAAGGACAGGTCACAATTCCATACCACGAAGGGCAGGTCTAAATTCCATACCACGAAGGGCATGTCACAATTCCATACCACTAAGGGCAGGTCTAAATTCCATACCACGAAGGGCAGGTCTAAATTACATACCACGAAGGGCAGGTCACAATTTCATACCACGAAGGGCAGGTCACAATTTCATAC
Source organism: Lupinus albus (assembly GCA_009771035.1). NCBI lineage: Eukaryota > Viridiplantae > Streptophyta > Magnoliopsida > Fabales > Fabaceae > Lupinus > Lupinus albus. Next base: position 7,628,980 of record CM020010.1, read on the forward strand.
CACGAAGGGCAGGTCTAAATTCAATACCACGAAGGGCAGGTCACAATTCCATACCACGAAGGGCATGTCTAAATTCCATACCACGAAGGGCAGGTCACAATTCCATACCACGAAGGGCATGTCTAAATTCCATACCACGAAGGGCAGGTCACAATTCCATACCACGAAGGGCAGATCTAAATTCCATACCATGAAGGGCAGGTCTAAATTCCATACCACGAAGGGTAGGTCAAACTCCATACCACAAAGGGCAGGTCTAACTCCATACCACAACATCAATCACAATATAATATTTCCAATGCATTATTCTAACACTGCAACTTCCTCACAACACAAGATACCACATCAATGTCATAAACGCAATGTATCTCATATCCTACCACAATAAAAACCACTCACAACATCATCATCACATAATATAATTATGTCCATTTATCAGCAACAGGCCGTTCATCACAAAATCATTATTACAAATTTACCCACAAGTCAACAAATCAACAACTTATCACCCAATCATTGATACAACTACACCCATATATGTTTATAACAAATTAACCATCCATAACACAACATTATCATCAATAAACCACACACAACATATTCTTCATCATATAACACATTAACGTTAGAACCATCTTTCATGACGGTGTATTACCATAAATGAGCATATAGCGGTTTATTTAAATAAACGGTTTTCCCGCACATATATTCCCACTTTTATGGCTAATACATCCTCATGTGAAATACATACTTCCACATGGGTCATAAACACCTAGAAGAGTTTCTATCCGTTAATATGCTCCGATTCTTGAGGGGAAATCGGAGATGATGACTCTAATGAAATATTCTAAGATCACGATGGTCTTCTCCCTCACCTTAGGTTGCATAAGCTCCATTATTCCACAAAAGAGCTCCATCTCTCTCCATCTCCTTCAACCTCCATTGTTGCTTTTTCATCTCCAAAGCACTCTAATGTTCCATTAAGAAGCAAGAGGAAGAGGTTTTGATGTGTTTTGGAGGTTTAGTGGAGGGAAGAATCGAAATCCATGGGGAGTCGCCGTTATGAGTGAAAGGGGAGAAAAGAAAGTGAAGATTAGGGTTTGTGAAACCCTTTACTTACTTTTATAGTTGGGCCCTCTCGCCTGGGCGAGAATAGCTCGCTTGGGCGAGAAGCCCACGACGTTTTAAATTTCGAAACACGGACTCTCTCGCCTGGGCGAGATTCTCTCGCTCAAGCGAGAATCTCACAGTCTGCCCAGGCTTCTCTCGCTCAAGCGACCACTTTCTCGCTTGGGCGAGATTCCCAGAATTCCCAAAATTAAAACACTGGGTCTCTCGCTTGGGCGAGACCCTCTCGCTCAAGCGAGAATCTAACAGTATGCCCCATTCTTCAGGACTGTTACCATAATTTTGAAGACTCAAGTTTAGGGTGTTACAAAGTATGTGTAAATTCCATGCCTAGAAAGTAGCTCAATCTTCCCAAGTCAGTCATTTCGAATTCAACTTCCATAATTCTCTTGAATTATCCAATTGCTCTTGAACTAGATCGAGTTACTAATTAATCATCAACATAAAGGCATATGATTAGTAACTCTCCATCTCCATTCTGTTTGACATATACACCATGCTCAATTCTGCATTTTTTTGAATTTTAGATCAAATAAGTATGAGTCAATCCTTCTATTCCAAGCTCTTGGAGCCTATTTCAATATATACAATGCCTTTTTCAATTTGTAGACATGTTGTTCCTTGCCTTCCACAAAAAAACCAGGTGATTGTTGTACATAAACTTATTCTAGTAATGGTCCATGTAGGAAGGCTGATTTTACATCAAGTTCAAACATTGGTCACTCTTTAGCACAAGCAATTTCCACAACCAATCTTATGGTTTCAATCCTGGCTACATGAGCAAACACTTCTGAGTAATATAGGCCTTGTCTTTGTAGGAATACTTTAGCAACTAGCCTAGATTTGTGTTTTAAGATTGATCCATGAGGGTTGTAACACCTCAAATTTCGTTTTCGGAATGATTGGAAAAAGTAGAGTGTTGGAGTATATATTGGGCAATCCTCGTTTGAGAGAGAGGACCTCGCCCGAGAGAGACTCGGTGTTCTAATATGAGTTTCCCGGAGACCTCGCTTAAACAAGGAAGTGGTCGCTTGTGTGAGAGTGAAATCTGGAAAAGCTGTCAAATTCTAGCTTGAGCTAGAATTTTCGCCCAGACTAGAGAGGAGCCTTAGCATACTGCCCGATTCTCGCCCGAGCGATAAATCTGCGTCCGGGCGAGAGTGTTAGAGTTGAAAAGCTGAAAAATTGCGAAATTCTCGCCCAAGCGAGGCTGCGCAACTATAAAAGTAAAAGAGGGGTTTCAAAAACCCTAATCTTCATTTTCTTTTCTCTCCTTTCTCTCCCAATGGCGGCTCCACCCAAATGAACCATTCTCTTCTCCACTAAACATAAAAACTCATCAAAACCTCTTTCTATTACTTCTTGGTGGCACATTTGGGAAATCTTGGAGGTGAAAAATGGAACAATGGAGATTGGAGAAGATGAAGGGAGATGTGGCTCTTTTGCGAGGCAACAGAGCTTACATAACCTAAGGTGAGGGAGAAGACCATTGTGGTCATAGATTATTTCATTAGAGTCATCTTCTGCGATTTCCCTCAAGAATCGGAGAGTATTAACGGATAGAAACTCTCTTGGAAGTTTGTGGTTCATGTTAGAGTCTTTATTTTCCATGAAGATGTATTAGCCATAAATGTAGAGATATATGAGTGGTAAAAACCGTTTTATTATAATAAAATGTAATATGTTTATTTATGGTAATACGCCGTCATGAAAATGGTTCTATCGTTAATATGTTGTATGATGATAAATATGTTATGAGTTGTTTATTGTGATAAAAAGATTTGAGTATATTTGTGATAATGACTAAGTTGTGAGTCACTTATTTGTTATAAACATATATGGGTATGTTTGTATTAATGATTATGTTGTGTGATAATGATTGTGTTGTGAGTTGTTTATATGTGGTACAAAATTAGAATGAATATGAATATTATGACATGGTTGTAGTGGTGGGTATTATGGTGAAATGTGATGTGAGGGAAGTATTTAAATGATATATGATGTTATAAAATGCGTGAATTTTCTGGTTGTATGTGATTGTGAAACAATGGGACGAAAGTCTTTTCTAGCTCCCTTAAGAGGTTGAGCATTGAATGACTTGCCCTATGTGGTATTGCGAATGACTTTCCCTACGTGGTATTGCGAACGACTTTCCCTACGTGGTATTGAATTGAATGACTTTCCCTACGTGGTATTGAATTGAATGACTTGCCCTACGTGGTATTGAATTGAATGACTTGTCCTACGTGGTATTGCGAATGACTTGTCCTACGTGGTATTGCGAATGACTTTCCCAACATGGTATTGCAAATGACTTGCCTTACGTGGTATTGAATTGAATGACTTGCCCTACGTGGTATTGCGAATGACTTGCCCTACGTGGTATTGTGAATGATTTGCCCTACGTGGTATTGAATTGAATGACTTGCCCTACGTGGTATTGCGAATGACCTGCCCTACCTGGTATTGAATTGAATGACTTGCCCTACGTGGTATTGCGAATGACTTGCCCTACGTGGTATTGCAAATGACTTGCTCTACGTGGTATTGAATTGAATGACTTGCCCTACGTGGTATTGCGAATGACTTGCCCTACGTGGTATTGCGAATGACTTGCCCTACGTGGTATTGAATTGAATGACTTGCCCTACTTGGTATTGCGAATGATTTGCCCTCGTGGTATTGGCTATTCGTAGCAATGTATGACTTGCCCTCATGGTATTGGCTATTCGTAGCAATGTATGACTTGTCCTCGTTGTATTGGCTATTCGTAGCAATGTATGACTTGCCCTCGTGGTATTGGCTATTCGTAGCAATGTATGACTTGCCTTCGTGGTACTGGCTATTCGTAGCAATGTATGACTTGCCCTCGTGGTATTGGCTATTCGTAGCAATGTATGACTTGCCCTCGTGGTATTGGTTATTCGTAGTAATGTATGACTTGCCCTCGTGGTATTGACTATTCATAGCGATGTAAGACTTGCCCTTGTGGTATTGGCTCTATGTGATGGTGTAAGGTGAGTCCTATGTGGTATAATGTTGTATTGAAAGTGGTTTTACCTTTGGAAAGTATTGTAATGTTGTGTAAGTATGATATAGCCTTGAGTATAACATGATGGTTGTTTTTTTAAAAGAGACTATTGTGTGGTAATCTTGATGAAGATTGAATGGATAAATGGTATGATCATGTCGTTATAGGAATCGATTGAAGAACGAATATCCTATGGTATGTTGTATTGATTTGATTGAATTGTCTAAGTGAGATATGATGATTATGCTAATTGGATATATGAACATTATATGATTTATTGTATTGATAGGTATATGTCTAATATGCTTGATTTTAGATGTTATGTAGGGTGTAATACTTTAATGTTATTTTGAAATGGTTATGAAAACCTTGCTTTTACGAAGTGAGTGCCATGAATCTTACATCTAATGTATTTTCGAAAATCATTTTGGGTGAAGTTTAGCATTTGGCTAAGCATTAATTAAGTTCCCTTGTTGAAGATCCAAATTTTTAACAATGGTATCTTGAACGAATTTGATGTTGTTAAAAACTTGGTGATGCGATTATGACCATGTGTTTCTAGACGTGATGCAAATTTGAGTTCTAAATGTATATTTCCAAGTGTAATTGGGGTATCCATATCTAACGTATGTTATTGGATTGAATGTTTGTAAATTTGCAAATGATCATTAGTAATAAAGTGTGTGATTTGAGTGGGCCTACTGCCTTGTACGTCTAGTTGAGGTGATTAACTAGTGAATCTTCTTCTACCGCATCCGTTTGTGGTAGAAATGTTTGATTAAATTGGATAACTACTTGGTAATTCTATTTTGTACTCGGAAGGACTCCAAAAATCTTGTTTGTCTAAATGCTACTTGTTGGATGACTACCATGTTTCTGTGTTGTAGCGAGTACAAGTTTGAAATGTTATTGACAATTTTGAATTAATCGTGACTATTTCTCATGTATGAAATGAAATGACGCTATTTCCATCGAGTGGATGTTGATCTAGCTTTTGCATGTTGGATGCGATCTAATGCATTGTGGTAAATGATGGGTATTGATTCCCACTTTCTTTCGAATTCAAAGGTGTAATCATGAATCTCACTGTATGTGTTGATCGTTTTGAACGATTGTTATCTTGAAAGATCGGGGAGATCTATTGTTCTTGTTGAATACTTGAGAATCTTTATTTCGGTTGTGATAATTTTCTCTTAGTCGTCTTAGTTGTCCTGATATTTGGCTTTTGTATTTGGACTCTAAGAGGTTAATCCATGAATTGTATATGTGGCATCACTGTTATGTGGTATGTGTCCTTGTTTGTCGTCTAAGTGAATCATAATTGTTTGGATGGTGGATCTAAGGTTGATCGAGTAAATCTTATGCCTAATGTTTAAGCGATAACAGTATTTGTTTTTCCTAAGAGTAACCTAATAAAATTTCGGGGACGAAATTTCTTATAGGGGAGATGGATTGTAACACCTCAAATTTCGTTTACGGAATGATTGGAAAAAGTAGAGTGTTGGAGTATATATTGGGCAATCCTCATTTAAGATAGATGACCTCGCCCGAGAGAGAGACTCGGTATTCTAATATGAGTTTCCCGGAGACCTCGCTTAAGCGAGGAAGTGGTCGCTTGAGTGAGAGTGAAATCTGGAAAAGCTGTCAAATTCTAGCTTGAGCTAGAATTTTCGCCCAGGCTAGAGAGGAGCCTTTGCATACTGCTCGATTCTCGCTCGAGCGAGAAATCCGCGCCCGGGCGAGAGCGTTAGAGTTGAAAAGCTGAAAAATTGCGAAATTCTCGCCCAAGCGAGCCATTCTCGCCCGGGCAAGGCTGCACAACTATAAAAGTAAAAGAGGGGTTTCAAAAACCCTAATCTTCATTTTCTTTTCTCTCATTTCTCTCCCAACGGCGGCTCCATCCAAATGAACTATTCTCCTCTCCACTAAACATCAAAACTCATCAAAACCTCTTTCTATTACTTCTTGGTGGCACATTTGGGAAATCTTGGAGGTGAAAAATGGAACAATGGAGATTGGAGAAGATGAAGGGAGATGTGGCTCTTTTGCAGAGCAACGGAGCTTAGGCAACCTAAGGTGAGGGAGAAGACCAATGTGGTCATATAGTAATTCATTAGAGTCATATTCTCCAATTTCCCTCAAGAATCGGAGAGTATTAACGGATAGAAACTCTCTTGGAAGTTTGTGGTTCATGCTAGAGTCTTTAGTTTCCATGAAGAGGTATTAGCCATAAATGTAGAGATATATGAGTGGTAAAAACCGTTTTATTAGAACAAAATTTAATATGTTCATTTATGGTAATACGCCGTCATGAAAAATGGTTCTATCGTTAATATGTTGTATGATGATAAATATGTTATGAGTTATTTATTGTGATAAAAAGATTTGAGTATATTTCTGATAATGACTAAGTTGTGAGTCGCTTATTTGTTATAAACATATATGGGTATGTTGGTAATAATGATTATGTTGTGTGATAATGATTCTGTTGTGAGTTGTTTATATGTGGTAAAGAATTGGAATGAATATGAATATTATGACATGGTTGTAGTGGTGGGTATTATGGTGAAATGTGATGTGAGGGAAGTATTTAAATGATATATGATGTTATAAAATGCGTGAATTTTCTGGTTGTATGTGAATGTGAAACAATGGGAAGAAAGTCTATTTTAGCTCCCTTAAGAGGTTGAGCATTGAATGACTTGCCCTATGTAGTATTACGAATGACTTTCCCTACGTGGTATTGAATTGAATGACTTGCTCTACGTGGTATTGTATTGAATGACTTGCCCTACGTGGTATTCCGAATGACTTGCCCTACGTGGTATTGCGAATGACCTGCCCTACCTGGTATTGAATTGAATGACTTGCCCTACGTGGTATTGCGAATGACTTGCCCTACGTGGTATTCCGAATGACTTGCCCTACGTGGTATTGAATTGAATGACTTTCTCTACGTGGTATTGCGAATGACTTGCCATACGTGGTATTGAATTGAATGACTTGCCCTACTTGGTATTGCGAATAACTTGCCCTCATGGTATTGGCTATTCGTAGCAATGTATGACTTGCCCTCGTGGTATTGGCTATTCGTAGCAATGTATGACTTGCCCTCGTGGTATTGGCTATTTGTAGCAATGTATGACTTGCCCTCGTGGTATTGGCTATTCGTAGCAATGTATGACTTGCCCTCGTGGTATTGGCTATTCGTAGCAATGTATGACTTGCCCTCGTGGTATTGGTTATTCATAGTAATGTATGACTTTCCCTCGTGGTATTGGCTATACATAGCGATGTAAGACTTGCCCTTGTGGTATTGGCTCTATGTGATGGTGTAAGGTGAGTCCTGTGTGGTGTAATGTTGTATTGAAAGTGGTTTTACCTTTGGAAAGTATTGTAATGTTGTATAAGTATGATATAGCCTTGAGTATAACATGATGGTTTTTTTTATTTCAAAGAGACTGTTGTGTGGTAATTTTGATGAAGATTGAATGGATAAATGGTATGATCATGTCATTATAGGAATCGATTGAAGAACAAATATCCTATGGTATGTTGTATTGATTTGGTTGAATTGTCTAAGTGAGATATGATGATTATGCTAATTGGATATATGAACATTATATGGTTTATTGTATTGATTGGTATATGTCTAATATGCTTGATTTTAGATGTTATGTAGGGTGTAATACTTTAATGTTATTACTCTATGTAATTTCACGCTACGGTTGCCGTAGTTGGTTCTTACTCCCTTTTTGCCTCTACTTGTATGTGTTATGTATTGGAATTCAGGTGGCGGCTATAGTACATTGGATGCTTGTGGAGGAAGCACTGATTAGTGTAGTTACTTTAAGTACACGTTATTGTGTTGATCGTTTTGAACGATTGTTATCTTGAAAGATCGGGGAGATCTATTGTTCTTGTTGAATACTTGAGAATCTTTATTTCGGTTGTGATAATTTTCTCTTAGTCGTCTTAGTTGTCCTGATATTTGGCTTTTGTATTTGGACTCTAAGAGGTTAATCCATGAATTGTATATGTGGCATCACTGTTATGTGGTATGTGTCCTTGTTTGTCGTCTAAGTGAATCATAATTGTTTGGATGGTGGATCTAAGGTTGATCGAGTAAATCTTATGCCTAATGTTTAAGCGATAACAGTATTTGTTTTTCCTAAGAGTAACCTAATAAAATTTCGGGGACGAAATTTCTTATAGGGGAGATGGATTGTAACACCTCAAATTTCGTTTACGGAATGATTGGAAAAAGTAGAGTGTTGGAGTATATATTGGGCAATCCTTATTTAAGATAGATGACCTCGCCCGAGAGAGAGACTCGGTATTCTAATATGAGTTTCCCGGAGACCTCGCTTAAGCGAGGAAGTGGTCGCTTGAGTGAGAGTGAAATCTGGAAAAGCTGTCAAATTCTAGCTTGAGCTAGAATTTTCACCCAGGCTAGAGAGGAGCCTTTGCATACTGCTCGATTCTCGCTCGAGCGAGAAATCCGCGCCCGGGCGAGAGCGTTAGAGTTGAAAAGCTGAAAAATTGCGAAATTCTCGCCCAAGCGAGCCATTCTCGCCCGGGCAAGGCTGCACAACTATAAAAGTAAAAGAGGGGTTTCAAAAACCCTAATCTTCATTTTCTTTTCTCTCATTTCTCTCCCAACGGCGGCTCCATCCAAATGAACTATTCTCCTCTCCACTAAACATCAAAACTCATCAAAACCTCTTTCTATTACTTCTTGGTGGCACATTTGGGAAATCTTGGAGGTGAAAAATGGAACAATGGAGATTGGAGAAGATGAAGGGAGATGTGGCTCTTTTGCAGAGCAACGGAGCTTAGGCAACCTAAGGTGAGGGAGAAGACCAATGTGGTCATATAGTAATTCATTAGAGTCATATTCTCCAATTTCCCTCAAGAATCGGAGAGTATTAACGGATAGAAACTCTCTTGGAAGTTTGTGGTTCATGCTAGAGTCTTTAGTTTCCATGAAGAGGTATTAGCCATAAATGTAGAGATATATGAGTGGTAAAAACCGTTTTATTAGAACAAAATTTAATATGTTCATTTATGGTAATACGCCATCATGAAAAATGGTTCTATCGTTAATATGTTGTATGATGATAAATATGTTATGAGTTATTTATTGTGATAAAAAGATTTGAGTATATTTCTGATAATGACTAAGTTGTGAGTCGCTTATTTGTTATAAACATATATGGGTATGTTGGTAATAATGATTATGTTGTGTGATAATGATTGTGTTGTGAGTTGTTTATATGTGGTAAAGAATTGGAATGAATATGAATATTATGACATGGTTGTAGTGGTGGGTATTATGGTGAAATGTGATGTGAGGGAAGTATTTAAATGATATATGATGTTATAAAATGCGTGAATTTTCTGGTTGTATGTGAATGTGAAACAATGGGAAGAAAGTCTATTTTAGCTCCCTTAAGAGGTTGAGCATTGAATGACTTGCCCTATGTAGTATTACGAATGACTTTCCCTACGTGGTATTGAATTGAATGACTTGCTCTACGTGGTATTGTATTGAATGACTTGCCCTACGTGGTATTCCGAATGACTTGCCCTACGTGGTATTGCGAATGACCTGCCCTACCTGGTATTGAATTGAATGACTTGCCCTACGTGGTATTGCGAATGACTTGCCCTACGTGGTATTCCGAATGACTTGCCCTACGTGGTATTGAATTGAATGACTTTCCCTACGTGGTATTGCGAATGACTTGCCATACGTGGTATTGAATTGAATGACTTGCCCTACTTGGTATTGCGAATAACTTGCCCTCATGGTATTGGCTATTCGTAGCAATGTATGACTTGCCCTCGTGGTATTGGCTATTCGTAGCAATGTATGACTTGCCCTCGTGGTATTGGCTATTTGTAGCAATGTATGACTTGCCCTCGTGGTATTGGCTATTCGTAGCAATGTATGACTTGCCCTCGTGGTATTGGTTATTCGTAGTAATGTATGACTTGCCCTCGTGGTATTGGCTATACATAGCGATGTAAGACTTGCCATTGTGGTATTGGCTCTATGTGATGGTGTAAGGTGAGTCCTGTGTGGTGTAATGTTGTATTGAAAGTGGTTTTACCTTTGGAAAGTATTGTAATGTTGTATAAGTATGATATAGCCTTGAGTATAACATGACGGTTTTTTTTATTTAAAAGAGACTGTTGTGTGGTAATTTTGATGAAGATTGAATGGATAAATGGTATGATCATGTCATTATAGGAATCGATTGAAGAATGAATATCCTATGGTATGTTGTATTGATTTGGTTGAATTGTCTAAGTGAGATATGATGATTATGCTAATTGGATATATGAACATTATATGGTTTATTGTATTGATTGGTATATGTCTAATATGCTTGATTTTAGATGTTATGTAGGGTGTAATACTTTAATGTTATTACTCTATGTAATTTCACGCTACGGTTGCCGTAGTTGGTTCTTACTCCCTTTTTGCCTCTACTTGTATGTGTTATGTATTGGAATTCAGGTGGCGGCTATAGTACATTGGATGCTCGTGGAGGAAGCACTGATTAGTGTAGTTACTTTAAGTACACGTTATTGTGATTGAATAAGGCGTGTAATATGAAAAACATGTTTAAGTGAATTTATGTATAAGTGACTTTCTCCTACATGTATAATGAGGTTATTTTGATGAGGTTAAATGGAAGTATTATTTGAGAAAGGATAATTGTATATAATATGTATGATAAAGGAAGTATAATGGTATGTTTTTAATGAATGAATACTTTTGATTATTTCCGCATTTGAATCATGAACATAAGTGATATTGGTATGCTCATAGGTTTTCCAAATCGTTTAAGTAATATATTTCAAAAGTAATTACTTGACTTCATGAATAAAGTTGTAAAATTTTTGGGGTTACAAAATCGGGTCCTTACAATATGGTATTAGAGCATATGTCAACTCTGCGGCCTAGGGTATGGCCTTACGTGCTTCTTTGTGAAATTTGTGTGATTTAACTGCTTGATTTATGCTGATAGTTTGTTAACTATGTGATAACTGCTGATGTGAAAGATGATTGTTAAATTCCTTGCGGTAAGCGTCTGGTTGTGAACTTATCGTTGGATGTCTTGTTGTGAGTTATTGATGAAGTGCTTGTTGAAAATTACTTGTTGTGAATTTCGTAGAGGATTTCTTGTTGTAAAACTCTTGTTGAATTTCCTGGTATGGACTTGTTGTTGAATTTATTGTGTGAGACCCTTGTTGGGGATTCTCTGGTGAAACTCTTGCTGAAAGTTTCTGGTTGTGAACATCTTGTTGGAATTGTATATGGGGAGTGTGTGATTGTGATTTTCCGGTTGGATTTCTTGGTGTGAGATTTATTTGTTGAGAGTTCCTAGTGGTGGATCTCTTGTTTGAGCTTTGGTCAACCTCTTGATGTGAATTTTCTTTTATCACTATGATTAAGATAATTGAAGAGGAATGATTAAATTAGCTTTCTTGGATGTTTGCTTATATGTCTCTATGACTCTAGTTGAACAAGATTAAGGTAATAGTCGTCCGCTGTGACATATGAATAAGAATTAAAGATCCTGTTAGCATGTTGAGAGAATAAGACTTTGAAAGAACTATATCTTTTGTCTTGATAAATTGGATTTTTATTTGATGGATGATTTTTGATAATAAGGAGAATGTTAGTTTTGCTAATAGTAGGATAATCTATAACATGAAAAGTTGTATGTTATGTTATGTGATTTCCTACATGTTCCTAGTTAATGTATGTTGTTAATTATCTTGCCATTCCTCAGGATTAAAACAAATATGCATGATGTAGTGATTAACCGATTATTAGACTCGGTGGCTAAATATCTACATTTTATTTCATAACATGTAACCAAGTCGATTACTTTGTAAAAGTCTAGTAACATGTATTTGTCTGTTTTGCTTGAAAATGAACATGTACATCTTGACTTATTGATGCATACAAGTTTGCTTATCATGCATGAAAGTTTAGAAAGTTGAATGAAAAGAGGAATTTGTGTGTAACATGTTCTGTATGACAATGGTGAAATATTCCTTGGAGATTAATTGTTAATATCCGATAATTTGTTCCGTGATGTGTGAATTCTAGAAGCGATATGTTAATTGTTACGGTAATGACTTGAATAGTAAGGTAATGATTCACGTGAACATGTAGATGGATATGTTGTATGGAAGGTGCTGAGCATGAAGTAATGGTTTTAAAAAAAATACTGTGTTAACGAGGAAATAAAATGAAAGATACCTAATGTGTTTTGAAAAGACTAAGTCTGATATCTTTGTTTTTATGAGTTGCTAAAAGTTAGATTTTCTTGTTTGCATTAGTTTGTATGATTATACTAAAAGGTAAAACTCATGGTTCAAAGTAATGAATGAAGTGGGTGAAGTACTTAAATGTCATTGTGATGAGTGTGTTTGCATAAAGGTGGAAATTCCTTATATGTTTAAACTTGAAGTGACTCACTAAACCTTTGGAAACTAAAAGCGAACCGGTATGAAAAACAAAATGGGCATAATAAAGTTAAGGTAACAAATTTTCATTATGCTAGTGATTTCTTATATATGCATAAATCTGAACTTTTATGATGAAAATGGATGTTGTGTTGCTTAAGTTTTAGTGGGTTAATGGATAAACAAAATTTTGATCTATGCTTTTGTGGAAAGCGGTATTGGGAATAGCGAAGTCATCTTGATTTTTGTACATGAAACATTTGGTCTATGATGATTGACCTTTTGTAGTTGAATATTTGCAATGCATGATATACTGGTAATGAACACAAATTAACTGCTTTGATATTGTGCTCAGATTTAAAAACTCAGATTTGACACTCTCGCTAAAGCGAGGATCCTTCAGTGTCCACAACTCTTCCTCGCCCATGCGAGCCAAATCTCGCTCAAGCGAGAATCCTTCAGTATTGCCCAGTATTCCACTCCCCAGGTGAGCCACTCTCGCCCAGGCGAGCCTTCTCTCGCTCTAGCGAGACTTCAAGATAAAATCCTAGGAGAAACTCTGACCCTCTCGCTTGGGCGAGGCCCTCTCGCTTGGGCGAGGCCCTCTCGCTCATGCGAGAATTTGGCAGTATGCCTCATTCTCTAGGACTGATACTCTAACTTAGGAAATATAATTTTAGGGTGTCACATTTCAGTAGTGCTATCTATTTTGTGTCCATTTATGAATTCCTCATCAAGCTCTTGAAGATTCACTAGTTCCTCATCAACTATTCCATAGATCCTTTTTTTCAAGCTTGTTCTCATTTGATTCCGATCCATTGTTCATGTTCTAGTACCAACACATCTCTACTTGTTAGCACTTTCTTTTTAAATGGATCAAATAGTTTGTAGGCTTTAGTAGCATGATAACCTATAAGCATCATTGCTTCACTCTTATCTTGAATCTTAGTTCTTTTCTGATCTGGTACATGTCTAAAGACAAGTGAACCAAAGACTTTGAGGTGACCAACAACTGGTTTCCTCCCTGTCCAAACTTCAAGTGGTACTTTCCCTTCAAGTTTCTAAGTTGGACACTTATTTAAGATGTAAACTGAGGTTTCTACTACTTCAACCCATAGCTTTTGTGGTAAGTCTTTCTCTTTGATCAAGTTTCTAGCCATATTCATGATGATCATGTTCCTTCTTTTGTAATATCCTAAGTTTAATTTTCCTATAACTTTGTAACAAAGGAAAATCTGGGGAATACTGTAGGATTCTCGCTTGAGCGAGAGGAGCCTCGCCCAAGCGAGAGTGTTAGTGTTTCTCCCAGGATTTTATCTAGGAGCCTCGCTTGAGCGAGACGTGTCTCGCCTAAGCGAGAGAAGCCTCGCTTGAGCGAGAGTTGGCTTTCCTGGGTGAGGGAGAGTATGTTGACATTGAAGGATCCTCGCTTGAGCGAGAGCGTCAGATCTGAAATTAAAAAAAAACGGGATTTTCTCGCTTGAGCGAGAATGGGCTCGCTTGAGCGAGAACCCGACGATTCCACTTTAAAATAGAAACCCTCAAACACTTTTAGGGTTAGAACTTGAGAGAGAAGAGAGAAGGAGGTGATTTTGAGAGCAAGGACTCGTGGGAATCATCTAGAAGCTTGAGAAGAGGTAAATCTCTTGATTCTAACTCTCATTCTCCCTTTCAAACTTGTTTTGGGGTGTATGGATCTCTTCTCAAAACATGATAAACTATGGAAACTCATCCCTTAGAGTTATGGTTCGTTTTATGTTGTTTTTCTCTTGTAAACTCTTGGTTTAGAGTTGGTATTTGATGAATGGAAAGGTTTTGTGGGTTGATTCATGAAGACCCCAAAACCCCCAAAATGAGAATATGAGCAAATGGGAAAATGGGTGAAATGTTAGATGTAGAAGATGAGTTGTGCTCTAATGTTGATATATGAGATGAATATGTATGTTTTAGATCTTTGGAAACTCTTAATGAAAGTAGTTTAGAAACATTGAAAATGTGTGAATCTCTTGTATGGTTAAAGATGAAATATGAGTTATTCATGTGCTATTTTGAATAAATGACTAACATTGTTGTTATATGGTTGAAATGAGGAAAGATCCTAAGGTTGGAGGAGGTAGCGAAGTAAACTTGTAAGGACCCGATTTTCGTAATCCAAAAATTCCTTTTCTCTTTTAAACTTTATTCATGAAAGTGAAGTGATTACTTTTGAAAGACATTACTTGAACGGTTTGGAAACTTGAGTGAATACATTTATAAATTACAAGACGAAAATATTCCAAATACCTTTCATTTCAAAAACATGTCATTGCACTTCCTTTCAAATACATAATTTAAACAATTACCCTTTAACAAAGTACACTTTTAATTACAAATATTAAATCAACTTCATTATACACTTTAGGAGAAGTTCCGTTTTACAAAAGAGTGAAACCAACAAGGTTCTCATATTACAAACGTTTTTCATATAACATGTCAATTACATAAAACACTACTCTATCATGTACTCTTCTCCGCAAACGTCCAATGTGCTACCGCCACAACCTGAACCCAAATACACAACACATACAAGGAAAGACAGAGGGAGTAAGAACCAACTACGGCGACCGTAGCGTGGATTTAGATGGAGTAATGTCATTAAAGTATTCAACCTATACACTTCTATCATCAATCATATTAAACATATACAAATCAACACATATTATCCATATTCACCCTATAGTACACATATATCCCATAATATATATGTTCTATAGTGTGCATATTTATTCATCACATATTATCAATATTCACCCTATAGTACACATATATCCCATAATATATATGTTCTATAGTGTGCATATTTATTCATCACATATTATCTATATTCACCCTATAGTACACATATATCCCATAATATATATGTTCTATAGTGTGCATATTTCTTACATCACATATTATCTATATTCACCCTATAGTACACATATATCCCATAATACATATGTTCTATAGTGTGCATATTTCTTACATCCAAACATACTCATTTCTCCTCATTCATATTCCTCCTATAGTATGTATATCCCATAATATATATTCTATAGCATGCATATTTATTTTATTTCAAACATACTCATTTCTCATCATTCATATTCATCCTATAGTATATATATCCCATAATATATATTCTATAGCATGCATATTTATTTCATTTCAAACATACTCATTTCTCATTAATGATATTCACTCTTTGACCACATCCGACATGTCTACAAAGATAATCCTCTACCGCATCGGTAGCTCTAGTTAATTCCCATACCACATCGGGTAGGTCGAGTTATTATTCTACCACTTGGGATAGATCGAGTTGTTCCACTACCACATCGGATAGGTCTATATTTCACATTATACTCACATCTCATGTTCGTCATAGCACAAAATATCAACTCAATGTCATACACCCAATAAACACAAGGAATCACATTGTGTGAAGTCAGAGGATATTCTCAAGAATTGACCTTCGGTCAGGTACCACCAACTTGGTGTGAAGTCAGAGGATATTCCTAAAACTGCTTTTAGGATGAGGTTTGCGCATTTCGAGTATTTGGTAATGCCTTTTGGTGTAACGAATGCCCCATCAATATTTACCGACTACATTAATCGAATTTTTCATTCGTAGTGGTATTTATTGATGACATTCTGGTTTACCCCAAAAGCCGAGAGGAACATGTAGAGCACCTGAGAATTGTTCTAGATCTTCTGAGTAAGAATCGGTTTTATGCTAAGTTATCCAAATGTGATTTCTGGTTGGAATCTGTAAACTTTCTTGGGCATGTAATATCCAAGTAAGGTGTGGCAGTAGATCCCTCTAAGGTCGAAGCAGTTATGGAATGGGCAGTACCCAAGTCGGTTACGGAGATTATGAGCTTTCTGGGATTGGCCGGTTATTATCGGAAGTTCATAGAAGCATTTTCGAAGTTGGCACTACCACTGACTAAGCTTACCAGAAAAGGAGAACCATACGTGTGGACGATCCGTTGTGAGGAAAGTTTTCAAGAGTTGAAACGGAGGTTGACTACGACATCGGTGTTGGTTCTTCCTTGTACGGATCGTGATTTCAGTGTGTACTGCGATGCTTCTAAGCAAGGTTTGAGTTGTGTGTTGATGCAGGACGGGAAGGTGGTTGCTTATGCTTCGCGACAGTTGAGAACGCATGAGAAAAACTACCCTAAACACGATTTGGCATTAGCTACAGTGGTCTTTGCCTTAAAAATCTGGAGACACTGATCGAGGCTGTACCCGATACAAATAATATAACAATTAAGTATAGTACTAGGAAGTGACTCCTAGGTCGTTTCCCAAAGATTATCTTTCACACAATGGTTAAAACACCTTACACGCACACACACAATGGGGGGTTTTAGTGGTTGTTATGTTATGAAATTAAGCTAAAACAAAACACAAACAGAAAACAGAATAGTAAGGAGGCTAAATCCCTTTGGTTTCCTTGTTCACAAGTCAATCCTCGGTTTCAGTATATCAAAATCAGATTCTCAGTGTTCCTTTGTTGAGAGTCGATTAACTAAGCGATGGTCAACTCACAGTTAAATTGCTAAACCTCTAACTAAGAGAAATTGGCATAAGCAACAAACGGTTAACAAAGTCACACGAATCAAAGCATCAATTTCAGATTCTAAACATTGAAATCCTAATTTGTTCATAACTCTAATGTTTAAGCTTCAAACTAAGCGAAATCAACATGAAGGGGAAAAACGAAAATGTCCTTCTCCAAAGCTGAAAAGTAAAGTGTCTAATGTAAAAATTATTAGTGGAAACGAAATCCTAAGCTTATATAAGGTTAAAAACGAAATAGGCCCTAAACAATGGGCCCAAAATCTAAAATGGAATTAAAAATCCTATAACTAAATACAATCTTCACTTTTGCACACATTTTCCACTTGTAATGCCCAAAAATGTCCTTGGTGCCAAATATGTCCTGAAAATGGAATTAGATTTAATTAGGCTAAATAATCCCAAATTAACTCATTTTAGGAATAATAGTCCAATAAAGCCTAAAACACTAAACAATGTCAAATAAAGTCAATTAGACACCAAGAATCATTAACAATGGTAAAATAAGGTTATTAATAGTGTGTAATATATGACTCATCAAATACCCCCACACTTAACCTTTTGCACTCCTGGGCAAAATCAAGAAATAATGCTATGTTAACTAGTGCACCAAAGTGAGTCATGTAAGAAGATTATTAAAAACTAGGAAACCAAAAATCCTAAAGATGGCATACTTCACAATGAATTCTAAGAAATGCAAAGAGATGGGCAAAATCAAACACACTAGAATAAAAAGATCAAGAATCAAGATATCCATGTAGATCATCCAATCAATTCAAGCATGCAAAGAAACCAATCAAATCAAGAGGTGAGTTACAAAAATGATAGATCCTCACAAGATATGCTCTCTAAAGTGTTTACACTCATGTGTCTTAGGTTGTAAGTATTTACACTCAAGGCACTTCATGAAAACAAACAAAACCATAAGCTTGACAAGTTTCTAACATCAACATGACCAACACATGCACATAGTGATCAAAAGGATTTTTCAAGGTTGTAATGGGGCCAAGGACAAGGTAGGATAAAATATGGAATATGTAGCTTAAAACCAAGGGAATAGAGGAGCAATGAGGAATAAGTAAAAAGTAAGACAAAATCAACCCCATATTCAAACTCAAATTCCAATCCTCTTTGCCACACTCAACTTTTATTCACTTTTTTTTTTTATCATTTTTGTTTGTTTTTCTTTTGTTTTGTTTCTCTTTTTGTTGCTTTTATTTTTTCTATTTTTTTTCTTTTTGTTTTTCAATACACCACACTTATGTACAAAAATGTATTAACCAACCCATGAGTCATACCCAAAACTTATAAGAAATGAAGAACAATGCACCCTTACTTTAATACCCATTCCCAAAACAATTCCAAAGCTCCAAAATTCCCTAAAGTTAGGATAATCATGGTTTTTCACTTATAGGCTAGCAATGAGCTATATAACATAGAAAGGGGTAAAAAGGCTCAAAGGGGCTAGAAAAAGGATAATTTAATTCAAGGTAGGCTATATGGCATGTGGCTTATTCAAAAGAAATGCCTAAATCACTTCAAAATGTGCAATATGAAAATCAAATATCAACAAGAAACATGTCAAGTTCTAAAGTGCAAGTAATCAAGAGTGCAACAATCACACATGAAAGAATACTAGATGGCATACATCAATCCATCCTCAATTAAGGCTCAAAATCTCACAAGGGACAAGACTATCACAATTGTCTCAACCTCTCAATTCTCAAAAGTAACTTAGCACACAGAAAATGCATGGATTCACAACACAATATCAAGAATCAACTAAAACAAAGCATGAGAGAAAATGCCCAAAATCTAAGAAAAATCTAAGAATCAAAGAAAAGCATGCATCAACAAAACCTACATTAATCTCCCCCCACACTTAAACTACACATTGTCCCAATGTAGCACAGAAAGAATATCCACGCAGTTATATCAACAATTGTAATTGACAAGTGCAATAAAAGTAAAGAAGGAAAGAAGGAAAGAAAGACTCCCTGAATCATGGAAGGAGGAAATCAAACTCATAACTAGCAGGGACAGTCCCCAAAGCATAAACAACAATGTCGCACTGAAGGTCAAATGGGGGTGTCCAATCAGGTGCCTTCAAAACAGATGGAAAGAAAGTAGCAAAGCTTGGCTTTGTTGTAGCCTGCACCTGAACAAATAAATCATATTGTTGTCTGATTCCTGCAGCAATTGTGTTAGTGCAATGTGAATGTGTAACAGGAGAATCAACAACAATATTAAGAAACTCATCAATACAAGAGTCACACAACTCAGAATCAGTGCATGCATGGCAAGTGTAGAATGAATTGCAAGGAACATCAATATCAATAATCAAAAACTCATCAATGCAAAAACTACATGTTTCATAATTAGTGCATGCATGACAAGTGGATGGATCAGTCAATGATGGAGCATGAAAATCATGAAGAAAATTAGAAAGGTGTGTATCATTGAACTCATGAATCAAATCAAGGTGGAAAATAGAGTGGCCCTCGGATGGATGCTTTAAAGCATAAAAAATATTAAACCGGGCCACTATATCATCGAATTCCATAGAAAGTGTCCCAGCATGGACATCAATCTTGGTTCGGTCTGTTCTCAAGAATGGTCTCCCCAAAATAATTGGAACTGTGTTACTAGGGGATCCCTCTTCCATATCAAGAATGTAAAAATCAGCAGGAAATATCAGTTGATCAACCCGAACCAAGACATCCTCTACCAAACCGGCAAGGTATGCAGTACTCCTATTTGCTAATTGGATTACCACACCCGTAGGTTGCAAGGGTCCAATTGAAAGGAATTTAAAAACATTCATAGGCATAACATTAATGGATGCTCCTAAATCAAGCATGGCATTTTCAAATTTTCTATTACCTATGATGCAAGGTACAGTAAATGTACCTGGGTCCTTACACTTTTCAGGGATGTGAGGAACAGGCATACCTATCATGGCAGAAACATTCCTTCCCATGTTGATCCTTTCATTACCTTTCAGCTTCCTCTTGTGAGTGCACAATTCTTTCAGAAACTTGTCATATCTCGGAATCTGCTTGATGGCATCAAGGAGAGGTATGTTCACCTCAACCTTTCTAAATGTATCCAAGAGGTCCTTGTCCAGCTCTTCCATATTCCCCATCTTCTTGGTTGGAATGATTTTTGGTGGAAAGGGAAGAGGAATGGAAAATGGTTGTTGTGCAGCACTTGAGGAAGGTTGATTTGCATGAGTTTCTCTTGTTGTATTCTCATTTTCTTTTAAAACAGATTTATTCCTTTTTGATGCATCATGTTCTTTTTGAAGAACAAAATTTGTTCTAGGTGTAGGCACTTCAGTCTGCTTGCCTGATCTGAGGGTGATGGCACTGACATTTCTTGGGTTAAGCACAGTCTGAGAAGGTAACTTGTCAGAATTCTGTGACTGCAATGTGTTCAGTGAAGTAGCCATCTGCCCCATCTGGGTAGTTAGATTCTGAATTGAAGACTCTTGTCTTTGAATTGAAGCTCTAGTTTCTTGCTGGAACTGCATGTTCTGCATTGTCATCTACCTCACCAATTCTTCCAAAGAGGGTTCAGTAGGTGCAGGAGTGTTAATCATTTGATGCCTCTGTTGTTGGATTGGTGGGGGCACATATGATGATCTATTATGCCCAACATTATTGTTCTGGAATGGTGCCTGATTTCTCCAACCAGGATTGTATGTGCTTGATGAGGGTGGATCATAATGTTGCTGCTGATGTGGAGGTTTGTTGTTGTTTATGTTTGCAGCATACGCCTCAGGATGATCACCAGTTCTTGGCTCAAGCAGAGAAGGACACATATCACTATAATGATCACTTGAGGTGCAAATGCCACATACTCTTGCCATTGAAGATTTTTTGCTGATTTATGGCTAACTGGGTGATCAAGGTGGTGAGGGAATCAATTTTAGTCTCAAGCTTGTCTTGCCTTGCTGCATTTGTCCCAACATCATGGACTCCTCTTACAACTATGGCATCACCACTCCTTGCATTGAATTGTTGAGAATTGGAGGCCATCTTCTCAATCAAACTTCTTGCCTCAAAATGAGTCATGTCCCCAAGTGCACCACCACTAGCAGCATCAATTATACTCCTATCCATATTGTTCAGACCCTCATAAAAATACTGCAGGAGGAGTTGCTCAGAGATCTGATGATGAGGGCAACTAGCACACAATCTCTTAAACCTCTCCCAATACTCATACAAGCTCTAACCATGTTGTTGCCTAATTCCAGATATGTCCTTTCTGATTGCAGTGGTCTTGGATGCAGGGAAGAATTTACCCAAGAATGACCTCTTCAAGTCACCCCAACTTGTGATGGAACCAGGAGCCAGATAGTACAACCAGTCCTTTGTAGGGCCTTCAAGTGAATGAGGAAAGGCCTTTAGACAAATGTGATTCTCCATAACATCATGTGGTTTCATGGTTGAGCAGACAATGTGGAACTCCTTAAGATGTTTATGAGGATCCTGACCTGCAAGTCCATTAAACTTAGGCAACAAATTGATTAGTCCAGTTTTAAGCACATATGGTACATCCTCATATTGGATACACAAACTGTCATAAGTAAAATCAGGGGCAGCCAACTCCCTTAATGTCCTCTCATGGGGACCAGGAGGAGTAGGTGGCTGAGCCATATTTTCAGAATGGACATAATGGTCAAAATTAGGAAATGCAGCAGAATGCACAGAATCACTATATTTAGAATGCACAGAAATAGAATGCTCATAAGTAGTATTTTCAACAACAGGATGTTCAGAAACAGAAACAAAATTAGTATCTAAAGTCCTATTTTGTCTAACTAACCTATGATATATTCTATCAATTTCGGGATTTATTGAATGCAAAATGTATGTATTCCTCCTAGTCATGCATTACAGTCAAGAGTAGGAAGAAAGTAATGCAGCAGTAATGGAAATTCATGTTATAATTGTAGAATCAACCAAGTATTTGCATCAATAACATCCTAAAATAATATAGAACATGTACAAAAAGTTTCAAGAAAAAATTCAAAGCCTAACTATGTTAAAAATGCAAAACAGTTTCACTATAAACCTTGAAAAATAAAAAATAAACCTTAAAAAATAAAAAAGAAATAGTAAAAAGGGTTTTTTCGGATTTTTGGTTCGGAGCTGAAAGACTTCGTGTGGCAGTGGGTATAACTTATTTTTCTACCCCAAATGCATATGTCATATGTTCAATTCTGATATACGGAGACAAAGTTATCCTAAAAACAAATTTTCAACAATTCACTATTCACCGTAAAGTTGTATCTCACAAACTACAGCTCGGAAAGTGGTTCTGCTTTCTCTGGTGTTCAATGTGGGATGAAAAAAGTGTGGAAACAAAATTTTATGCTAAAATTCCACCCACAGCTATATAAACCAGCAAAATAGAATCACATAAATCATGAAAAATGGCAAAATAGTGAACAGTGAACAACTTTTTGCACCAATATCAGAATTTTCACCAAAAATGCACTATAGAAATGACTAACTAAACTACACTACACTAAACTAAGCTTTATTAAACTACAGAGAACCTTTGTATGAATCGATTATCCCCAGCAGCGGCGCCAAATTTGATCGAGGCTGTACCCGATACAAATAATATAACAATTAAGTATAGTACTAGGAAGTGACTCCTAGGTCGTTTCCCAAAGATTATCTTTCACACAATGGTTCAAAAACCTTACACGCACACACACAATGGGGGGTTTTAGTGGTTTTTATGCTATGAAATTAAGCTAAAACAGAACACAAACAGAAAACAGAATAGTAAGGAGGCTAACCCTTTGGTTTCCTTTTTCACAACTCAATCCTCGGTTTCAGTATATCAAAATCAGATTCTCAGTGTTCCTTTGTTGAGAGTCGATTAACTAAGCGATGATCAACTCACAGTTAAATTGCTAAACCTCTAACTAAGCGAAATTGGCATAAGCAACAAACGGTTTACAAAGTCACACGAATCAAAGCATCAATTTCAGATTCTAAACATTGAAATCCTAATATGTTCATAACTCTAATGTTTAAGCTTCAAACTAAGCGAAATCAACATGAACATAGAGCATTTACAAATTCACATAAATTAAGCGATTATGTGCTAGAGAACTAATTGACTAAGCGAAAATCACTTCACAAACCTACAACAAAACCTTAGAATTAAGCAAACCTTAATCTGAAATAGGATAGAAGATTCAAACATAAAGAAATTGAATTTGCATTAAACGAATAAAGAGAAACCAAAATACATTAAGCACTAAACCTCAAGAGTGTGATACATTACCAAAGGAATTTAGCACTAAACCTCTAGCCTTCCATGGAGGAAGAAGCAAAACCGAAAATGCAAGAGGACTGAGAAGAAGAAAACCCTAAAACAGCCCCAAAAAGGGGAAAAACGAAAATGTCCTTCTCCAAAGCTGAAAAGTAAAGTGTCTAATGTAAAAATTATGAGTGGAAACGAAATCCTAAGCTTATATAAGGTTAAAACCGAAATGGGCCCTAAACAATGGGCGCAAAATCTAAAACGGAATTAAAAATCCTATAACTAAATACAATCTTCACTTTTGCACACATCTTCCACTTGTAATGCCCAAAAATATCCTTGGTGCCAAATATGTCTTGAAAATGGAATTAGATTTAATTAGGCTAAATAATCCCAAATTAACTCATTTTAGGAATAATAGTCCAATAAAGCCTAAAACACTAAAAAATGCCAAATAAAGTCAATTAGACACCAAGAATCATTAACAATGGTAAAATAAGGTTATTAATAGTGTGTAATATATGACTCATCAGACACCATCTATATGGCGTAAAGTTTGAGGTGTACAGCGACCACAAGAGTTTGAAGTATTTGTTTGATCAAAAGGAACTGCACATGAGACAGAGACGGTGGATGGAATTCCTTAAGGACTATGATTTTGGATTGCAATACCATCCGGGAAAAGCTAATGTGGTGGCCGATGCGTTGAGTCGAAAGTCTTTGCACATGTCAGCCCTGATGGTTCGAGAAGGAAAACTGATTGAGAAGTTCAGGGATATGAACTTGGAAGGTCAAATAAGACCTCATAGCATGATGTTGGGAATGCTTAAGGTAACGAATGAACTGTTTGATCAAATCCGAGTAATGCAAGTTGAGGATAGTGAGTTAATGGTTAAGCGAGATTTGTTGATGAACTGTTTGGTTAGGAGACCGATTTCGCATCGGATTCTAGTGGAATGTTGCGTTACAAAAGGAGAGTGTGTGTGCCTCGTGATTCTACTGGGGGATTCTAGCTTGAGCGAGAGGAGCTCGCCCAATCGAGGGACTCAGTGTTGTTCCCTGGTATTTTCCTGGGATTATCGCCTGAGCGAGATGGAGCTCGCTTAAGCGAGAGAGAGGTGTTGCCACGGGACGAATCTCGCCTGGGCGAGAAAATGTCGCCCGAGCGAGAGCATCAGTTCCTGAATGATGCGAAGAGTCGTGGGTTCTCGCCCAAGCGAGCCTATCCTCGCTTGAGCGAGAGTCCGAAATTTTAAAATCTAAAATAGACGTCCCTAGTGAGGATTGGGTATTATTTTCGAAAAAACAAGAGAAGAGGAAAGGTTGGGAGAGTTGTGCACCCTTAGAGTCAAGGAAAAGACCGGAGAAGAGGTAAATCGCTTAGCTTAGCCCCTCTTATGGTTGAATGTCATAGTTTTGAATGGGGTTTCTTCTCCATGTTTAGGGATAAAACCCCATAAACCCTCTTTTGACATTGTAGTTCGTTTTGCTTTGGAAACCTTGTAAAACTCTCAGAGTATGAGTTGTTTTTCGAAATATGGGTGTGTGAAGAGTTGTTTTCAAAACCGTAGAGTTATTTCAATATTAGGGAAACCCTTTTATTGAAGATGAAACGAATAAATGATGTTTTCTTACGTTGTGTGAGTATTAGTTAGTACTACTAGTGTTTTGATATGTAAATTGATGTGTTGTAATTGTTGTTGTTTTGGGTTGAAAGACCCTAAGGTTGGAGGAGACGACGGAGAACGCAACTGAGCTTTAGTGCAAAGCATTAGCAAATACGCAGGTGAGGGAGCAGCGTTACACTTTGTGGTATTAGAATCATAGCATTGGAAACTCCAACGACACTCACTAGTTGGAGGATTTCATTTGGTTAACACGATTAAACGGGAAATCTCATGAGTTTCCTATTTAACAGCGTTAGTCCCATTGTTGTGAATGGCTTGTTTGACTATGGTATGGATTTTGACCTGCCTTCGTGGTATGGATTTTGACCTGCCTTCGTGGTATGGATTTTGACCTGCCACCGTGGTATGGATTTTGACCTGCCTTCCTGGTATGGATTTTGACATTTCTTCGTGGTATGGAATTTTGACCTGCCTTCGTGGTATGGATTTTGACCTCCCATTGTTGTGAATTTCTACCGTCGTTTTCTATACTATTAGAGTGGTTTTTATTGAACTGAATTCTCAATGGATGATATTTATACATTCAGAACATATTATGTTAGAAAAGAATTGAATTTTTTCCTATAGTTAAATTGAGGCGTTACAATTATGGTATCAGAGCGGAGGTTAATCCTACGGCCTAGGGTATGCCCTAACGTGCTTCTTTGTGTGATTGACGTGGATTGTGTGGTGTGTTTGACTTGTTTAATTGATGTGAGTTGTTTGAATTGCTTGAAATGTTTGGACTGTTTGAATTGCTTGAAGTGTTTGAATTGCTTGAATTGTGAATAAGTGATAAACTTGTGTGTGTAAATTTCTGTATGCTGATGAGAGAGAGTGCAGGTGAGAGATGAGAGCTGTGCACTTGAACCAGAATATCAACCATCATCCTAATCCACCGCCACTCGCGCCACAAGGACCGGCGGAGTACCGTGGATTGGATGAATTCTGCCGACGCCATCCTAGAAAATTCCAAGGAGGATTTGCTCCTGATGCTGCTAATGAATGGATCCAAGAGTTAGAGAAGATTTTCAGAGCCATAGGTTGCGAGGATGGTCAAAAGGTGATCTATGCTTCCTACATGCTGACTAAGGAAGCAGAGACTTGGTGGGAATACGCCAAGAGGCAAATGGAAGCTGAAGGAAGGGCAGTTACCTGGGAATTTTTCAAAGAGAGGTTTCTCAATAAGTACTTCCCTGCGGATTTGAAGAGAAAGAAAGAGATTGAATTCTTGCGTCTGGAGCAAGGAAGTTTGTCCATGGGCGAATGTGCAGCAGAGTTTGAAGAGCTAGCAAGGTATTGCCCCTACTTTGATATGGATGCATATGGGAGGTCCAAGTGTGCCAAATTCGAGGTTGGTTTGAGGCCATAGCTTAAAATGGCATTCGGGCATCAAGAGATAGCAGATTTCCCTACCTTAGTCAATAAGTGTAGGATGTACGAGGACGATCGAAGGGCTAGGGATGCAGTTAAGCAGAAGGCCAATCCACCCAAAAACTTTGGGCCTTAGAGGAATTTTGTGCATGGGAAAGGGAAGGGTAAGGCGTCCTTTGATAACAGACGACCTTATACCCCACCTATTGGATATCGGGGGCCTACTATGCAGGGGTCTAAACCTTCAACTACTTCTAGCGGACAGCAACCACCGTTGTGCAACAAGTGTGGTAAGACTCATTTTGGCGACATATGTCCCGGAGCGAGGAATAGGTGCTTCTTTTGTAAGGAGCCTGGACACATGAAGAGGTTCTGTGCTAAGCTGAATAGGAATGTCAAGCTTCCGAATACTGAGAGACCCAACACTAATGGCAGAGTATCCACTATGAATGGTTCTGAAGCCATTGATGTTGAAGGTCTAATCAAAGGTAGTTGTGTGGTGAATGGTACCTCCTTGTGTGTGTTGCTTGATTCGGGTGCCACTCATTCTTTTATATCTTGTGAATGTGTGGAACGTTTAAGCTTGAAAGTTGATGTGTTGCCTTTTGATTTGATAGTTTCTACCCCTACAAATGCACCTGTTGTAGTGTCGACCTTCTGTCACAAGTGTCCCGTAATTATGTATTGTAACACCCCAAATTTTAAGTCTTGAAAATTATAGTATCAGTCCTCGGATCCTCGCTTGAGCGAGATATTCTCGCTTGGGCGAGAGAGGTTCACCTGGGAGGGTGAAATCCTGGGCTATACTGGAGGATTCTCGCCTGAGCGAGAGTTGTCTCGCCTGGGCGAGAAATGCCATTTTGGGGTTGTTGACACTGTGAGATTCTCGCTTGAGCGAGAATCCCTCGCTTGAGTGAGAATCCCTCGCTTGAGCGAGAGGGTCAGAGTTGAGTTTTTAAAATGGGCGGGATTTTCTCGCTTGAGCGAGAGGGTCAGAGTTGAGTTTTTAAAATGGGCGGGATTTTCTCGCTTGAGCGAGAGAAAGCTCGCTTAAGCGAGAACCCGACGAGAACATTAAATGAGGGAAACCCCAAACACATTTTTAGGTTAAGAATTGAAGAGAGGTGAGAGAAGAGAGCATTCCCAAGGTCTAGGAGCTTTGATTCTTGTTCAAGAGCTTGAGAAGAGGTAAAAATCTCTATCCTAACTCTCTTCTTCTCTTGAGAACCCATTTTTGGTATTATGGATCTCTTCTCAAAGTGGGTAGAACCATGGAAACTCTCTCTTTCAAGTTATGATTCGTTTTATGTCCCTTGTATCTTGTAAACTCTTGGTTTTGAGTTAGTATTCCAAGAATGGAAAGGGTTTGTGGGTTGACTCATGAAAACCCCAAAACCCTAGAGAAAGAAAATGTGGATAGAGTGGAAAAAATGGGTAAAATGCTAGAGGTAGAAGATGAGTTGCTTTACAATGTTAAAATATGAGATGATATGTATGTCTTAGATGGTTGAAAACTCTTAATGAAAGTAGTATAGAACCATTGAGAATATGATAAATATCTTGTATGTTTAAATGATGCAATAAGTTATTTATTTGTTATTTGGAATGAATGACTAACATTGTGTTGTATGGTGGGAATGAGGAAAGATCCTAAGTTTGGAGGTGGTGCCGGTGGAACTTACGAAGTCACCAAAAATCAAACCCAACACTCACCGAGGTAAGGATAAGTCTTTAATTTATGCATTGTGTTGGAAAATGCGTGGATTTTCTGTTATGGATGATGGATAAAATGTGAATCACTTAATCATTATGAACATATATGGGTATGTTGATAATGGTTAGAAGTGAATTTACGGTTTATTTATTGGGGGAGTACCAATGGAAATAAGACTCGAAATGAAATCATGAAATGTAAATCACTTTGTAGTTATAAGTGATGAGTCAAATATTACACACTATTAATAACCTTATTTTACCATTGTTAATGATTCTT
Organism: Lupinus albus; assembly: GCA_009771035.1. Taxonomy (NCBI): domain Eukaryota; kingdom Viridiplantae; phylum Streptophyta; class Magnoliopsida; order Fabales; family Fabaceae; genus Lupinus; species Lupinus albus. The sequence goes on from CM020010.1 coordinate 7,657,556, forward strand.
GGTGTCTAATTGACTTTATTTGGCATTGTTTAGTGTTTTAGGCTTTATTGGACTATTATTCCTAAAATGAGTTAATTTGGGATTATTTAGCCTAATTAAATCTAATTCCATTTTCAGGACATATTTGGCACCAAGGACATTTTGGGCATTACAAGTGGAAGATGTGTGCTAAAGTGAAGATTGTATTTAGTTATAGGATTTTTAATTCCGTTTTAGGTTTTGGGCCCATTGTTTAGGGCCCATTTCGGTTTTACCCTTTAATAAGCTTAGAATTTCGTTTTCAAATACAACTCTACATTACATTTTCGTTTTCCCCCTTTTGGGGTTCCTTTAGGTTTTCGTTTTTCATCTTCTTCCTCCTCCAAATTCGGTTTTGCTTCTTCCTCCATGGAAGGCTAGAAGTTTAGTGCTAAATTCCTTTGGTAATGTATCACACTCTTGAGGTTTAGTGCTTAATGCATTTTCGGTTTCTATGTTGTTGTTAATGCAATTTCGGTTTTATGTTGTTGAAGCTTCTATCCTATTTCATGTTATGGTTTGCTTAATTCCATGGTGTTGTTTTAGGTTTGTGAACTGATTTTCGCTTAGTTAATTAGTTCTCTAGCACATAATCGCTTAGTTTATGTGAATCTATAAATGCTCTATGTTTATGTTGAATTCGCTTAGTTTGAAGCTTAAACATTAGAGTTATGAACAGATTAGGAATTCAATGTGTAGAATCTGAAATTGATGCTTTGATTCGTGTGACATTGTTAACTGTTTGTTGCTTATGCCAATTTCGCTTAGTTAGAGGTTTAGCAATTTAACTGTGAGTTGATCATCGCTTAGTTAATCGACTCTCAACAAAGGAACACTGAGAATCTGATTTTGATGTATTGAAACTGAGGATTGAGTTGTGAACAAGGAAACCAAAGGGATTTAGCCTCTTTACTATTCTGTTTTCTGTTTGTGTTCTGTTTTAGCTTAATTTCATAGCATAACAACCACTAAAACCCCCATTGTGTGTGTGCGTGTAAGGTGTTTGAACCATTGTGTGAAAGATAATCTTTGGGAAACGACCTATGAGTCACTTCCTAGTACTATACTTTATTGTTATATTATTTGTATCGAGTACGGCCTCGATCAATAAGCATACGTGGATATGTTTGTAATGATGTCGGGTGTATTTATCATTTTTGTATTGGTGGAGTGCCAATGGAAATAAAACTCGGAATAAAGCAATAAATTGTAAGTCACTTTGTAGTTACAAGCATATACGTTATGTTGTAATGATGTCGGGTGCATTTATTGACTATTTATTGGTGGAGTGCCAATGGAAATAAAACTCAGATAATACAATAAACTGTAAGTCACTTTGTAGTTACATGCATATACGCTATGCTGTAATGATGTCGGGTGCATGTATTGTCTATTTATTGGTGGAGTGCCAATGGAAATAAAACTCGGATAATACAATAAATTGTAAGTCACTTTGTAGTTACAGGCATATACGCTATGCTGTAATGATGTCGGGTGCGTTTATTGTCTATTTATTGGTGGAGTGCCAATGGAAATAAAACTCGGAAACAAAGTAATAAATGGTAAATCACTTAGTCACTACAAATATATATGGGTATGTTTGTAGTGATGACGGGTGGATTTATGGTTTATGTATTGGTGGAGTGCCAATGAAAATAAAACTCGTTTTAGCCGACCAGAATGGGTTAGCGACTCTAGCTCGACTTATGTAGTATGGTTTTTCAAAAAGTACAGATGACGAAAATGGTTTTAAGAGGATTTAATTTATATCATTGTTTAAACCTATTAAATGTGGATTAACTTACATTGAAGTTTTATTGAGTTAATGACTTATTCCTTTGTGTTGTTTGTGTATGGTAAATGTTAATCCTATTGCAGGTTGGTGGACGGAGAAGGATGATTTTGAGTAGGGGATTAGAGACCCTTGTTTTGACATCTCTTTATCCATTCTTTTGTAACTTTAATTGATTGTAATTGAAGTAACTAATTGTACTATGAATACTATTTTTGTACATGACATTGATCATGGAGACTAGTAACTCGGGATATATGTAGCTATGGGTGTTTTGGAAACCCATAGCTAATTGTATGCGGTGGTTACTAGGTTATATTAATGAATTATGTTTTTCTGCTATTGGATGTTGTATGTTACTTTCGGTTCATAGATCGGGTGTGGGGGGATAAGTGAGACATTTTAAATAAATTTAGTCACTCTGTAATTATGATTAATTGTTAAATGCATGGAATTGGATTAAATTAGGAAAAAAATTCAAGGGTAGAATTTCGGGTCGTTACATGTATGATAGGACATTCTTGGTAGATTTTATATGTTTGCCATTATCCCAAATCGATGTGATACTGGGTATGAACTGGTTATCCGAACATAGGGTCCTGCTAAATTGTTTTGATAAAACTATAATGTTTGGGAATTCTAGTGAGATGTCGGACACTCCTAATGGTCTGAATTTATTATCGGCCCGTGAGGTTGAAACTTCCCCTAAGGAAGGAGCACTAGTTTATGTGTTGCTTTCTACCTTGGAAGGGGAAAAGAAGTCAGAGATGAAGGACTTGCCAGTAGTGTGCGAATTTCCGGATGTGTTTCCCGCGGAAATTCCTGAGTTACCACTAGTTAGAGAAGTGGAGTTTTCGATTGAGCTAGTGCCTGGAACCGGACCTATCTCGATAGATCCGTATAGAATGGCACCTCTAGAGTTGGCGGAATTGAAGAAGCAGATAGAAGACTTATTGGCTAAAAAGTTCATCCGTCCAAGTGTTTCACCTTGGGGCGCACCGGTTTTGTTGGTTAAGAAGAAGGATGGTTCCATGAGGTTGTGCACTGATTACCGACAGCTGAACAAGGTTACGATCAAGAATCGTTACCCTCTGCCTAGGATTGATGACTTGATGGACCAATTGAAAGGAGCTGTAGTATTCTCAAAGATCGACCTCCGGTCAGGTTACCATCAGTTGAGAGTACGGACAGAGGATATTCCTAAGACTGCTTTCAGGACGAGATATGGGCACTCTGAGTATCTAGTGATGTCTTTCGGTGTAACTAATGCTCCTGCGATCTTTATGGAGTATATGAATAGGATTTTCCATCCCTATCTAGATTCGTTTGTGGTAGTTTTAATTGACAACATCCTGATATATTCTAAAAGTCGGGAGGAACACACTGAACATTTGAGAATTGTATTGAAGGTTTTGAGAGACAACCAATTGTATGCTAAGTTGTCGAAGTGTGACTTTTGGCTTGAGTCTATGAACTTTCTTGGGCATGTGATAACCAAGGAAGGAGTTGCAGTGGATCCCTCTAAGGTTGAAGCAGTAATGGAGTGGGCAGTACCAAGATCGGTGACAGAGATCCGGAGTTTCCTTGGGCTAGCAGGTTACTATCGGAAGTTCATAGAAGGATTCTCGAAACTAGCTTTACCTTTGATTAAGCTGACCAGAAAAGGAGAACCTTTTGTGTGGACAGTCCGGTGTGAAGAGAGCTTCCAAGAGTTGAAGCGAAAACTAACCTTAGCACCAGTGTTAAGGTTGCCTTGCTCGTAAATGAACTTCAACGTGTATTGTGATGCTTCAAAACAAGGTTTGGGCTGTGTGTTAATGCAAGAGGGGAAAGTGGTCGCTTATGCTTCGAGACAATTGAGACCTCATGAGCAAAACTACCCTACTCATGATTTGGAGTTAGCAGCAGTAGTGTTTGCTTTAAAAATTTGGAGGCACTATCTCTATGGTGTACGGTTTGAAGTCTTCAGCGATCACAAAAGTTTGAAGTATCTATTTGATCAGAAGGAGTTGAATATGAGGCAAAGGAGATGGATGGAATTTTTGAAGGATTATGACTTTAGCCTGCAATATCACCCTGGTAAAGCTATTGTGGTAGCGGATGCGTTGAGCCGTAAATCCTTGCATATGTTTGCCCTTATGGTGCACGAGATGAAAATGATTGAGGAATTTAGGGATTTGAACTTAGCAGTAGAAATGAAGTCGAAGAGTGTAGTACTGGGAATGCTCAAGGTGACTAACGAGTTATTCGATCAAATTAAAACCATGCAGTTGTGGGATGATGAATTACGGGTTAAGAGGACCTTGATAGGTGACGACAAAGGGAAAGATCTTTAGATAGATACTATTGGTTTGTTGAGATACAAAGGAATGATTTGTGTGCCACAAGACGCTGAGTTAAGAAGAGATATTCTAGATGAGGCGCACAAGAGTAAGATGAGCATTCACCCGTGGACAACAAAAATGTATCAAGACTTGAGGAAGATGTTTTGGTGGTCTGGGATGAAAAGAGATGTAGACCAGTTCGTGTCTAGTTGCTTGACTTGTCAGAAAGCTAAGCTTAAGCATCAGAGGCCGGCGGGGGAACTTCAGTCATTGGAGATTCCAGTATGGAAATGGGACAGTATCTTTGTGGACTTTGTTTCTGGTTTTCCGAGAACGCAGAAAGGTTATGATTCGATTTGGGTTATTGTGGACCAGTTGACTAAGTCTGCACATTTTCTACCGGTTAATGTAAGGTATTCATTGGAAAGGTTAGCGGAGTTGTACATAAGAGAAATAGTGAGGTTGCATGGGATTCCAGCGAGTATTGTCTCAAATAGAGACCCTCGTTTTACTTCGAATTTCTGGAAGGACTTACAATCTGCCTTGGGCACTAAACTGAAATTGAGTTCTGCTTATAACCCACAAACGGACGGTCAGTCCGAGAGAACGATTCAGTCCTTGGAAGACCTATTAAGGGCATGCGTATTAGAACAACCCGGGAGTTGGGATAGTATGTTACCTCTGATTGAATTCACTTACAACAACAATTTTCACTCGAGTATTGGAATGGCACCTTATGAAGCTCTATATGGGAGGAAGTGTAGGAATCCGATCAGTTGGTTTGAGACCGGAGAGAATTTGGTGTTGGGACCTGATGTAGTCCAAGAGACAATAGAGAAGATTAAGAGAATCAGAGAGAATATGAAGACAGCGCAGAATAGACAAAAGAGCTACTATGATAATCGAAGGAAGCCAATTGAATTTCAAGAAGGGGATCATGTTTTTATGAGGGTGTTCCCGACCACAGGAATTGGCCGGATATTGAAAACCCGAAAGCTTACTTCGAGGTTCATTGGACCGTACCAGATTTTGAAGAGGATTGGTCCTGTTGCTTATCAGATTACCTTGCCACTATTGTTGTCTAATCTTCACAACGTATTTCATGTGTCTCAACTAAGGAAATACATTAGGGATCCATCCCATGTTATCGAACCGGATTGGATACAATTAAAGGAGAACTTGACCTTCAGGACCCCTTCGGTAAGGATTTTGGACAGAAGCGTCAAGAGGTTGCGTGGGAAGGAGATTTCGTTGGTTAAGGTACTATGGAGTCAAGTAGACACGGGAGATGCTACTTGGGAAGTGGAGCATGACATGAGAATGGATTATCCACATTTGTTCGATGCAGGTATGTCAATTTTCGGGGACGAAAATTCTTTGAGGGGGGAAGGATTGTAACATCCCAAAATTTTCAATTTCTGAATATAGTGGATATCAGGAAGTCTGGGAGCTACTGGGGGATTCTCGCTTGAGCGAGAGGAGCTCGCCCAAGCGAGGGACTCAGTGTATTTCCCAGTTATTTTCCTGGGATTATCGCCTGAGCGAGATGGAGCTCGCTTAAGCGAGAGAGAGGTGTTGCCACGGGACGAATCTCGCCTGGGCGAGAAAATGTCGCCCGAGCGAGAGCATCAGTTCCTGAATGATACGAAGAGTCGTGGGTTCTCGCCCAAGCGAGCCTATCCTTGCTTGAGCGAGAGTCCGAAATATTAAAACCTAAAATAGACGTCCCAAGTGAGGATTGGGTATTATTTTCGAAAAAACAAGAGAAGAGGAACAGTTGGGAGAGTTGTGCACCCTTAGAGTCAAGGAAAAGACCGGAGAAGAGGTAAATCACTTAGCTTAGCCCCTCTTATGGTTGAATGTCATAGTTTTAAATGGGGTTTCTTCTCCATGTTTAGGGATAAAACCCCATAAACCCTCTTTTGACATTGTAGTTCATTTTGCTTTGGAAACCTTGTAAAACACTCAGAGTATGAGTTGTTTTTCAAAATATGGGTGTGTGAAGAGTTGTTTTCAAAACCGTAGAGTTATTTCAATATTAGGGAACCCTTTTATTGAAGATGAAACGAATAGATGATGTTTTCTTACGTTGTGAGTATTAGTTAGTACTACTAGTGTTTTGTTATGTAAATTGATGTGTTGTAATTGTTGTTGTTTTGGGTTGAAAGACCCTAAGGTTGGAGGAGACGGCGGAGAACGCAACTGAGCTTTAGTGCAAAGCATTAGCAAATACTCAGGTGAGGGAGCAACATTACACTTTGTGGTATTAGAATCATAGCATTGGAAACTCCAACGACACTCACTAGTTGGAGGATTTCATTTGGTTAACACGATTAAACGGGAAATCTCATGAGTTTCCTATTTAACCGCGTTAGTCCCATTGTTGTGAATGACTTGTTTGACTATGGTATGGATTTTGACCTGCCTTCGTGGTATGGATTTTGATCTGCCTTCGTGGTATGGATTTTGACTTGCCTTCGTGGTTTGGATTTTGACCTGCCTTCGTGGTTTGGATTTTGACCTACCTTCGTGGTATGGATTTTGACCTGCCTTCATGGTATGGATTTTGAACTGCCTTCGTGGTATGGATTTTGAACTGCCTTCGTGGTATGGAATTTTGACCTGCCTTCGTGGTATGGATTTTGACCTACCTTCGTGGTATGGATTTTGACCTGCCTTCGTGGTATGGATTTTGACCTGCCTTCGTGGTATGGATTTTGACCTGCCTTCGTGGTATGGATTTTGACCTGCCTTCGTGGTATGGATTTTGACCTGCCTTCGTGGTATGGATTTTGGGATATGCACTTGTAGTATGGATTTTTGATTATGGTTCGAATGGTTGAGAGTCGATTATATTATGGATGGATGGTATGGTTATTAATAATGGTTCATTGAATCTTATGGATGTGTTTTGTGCTGTAACGATGCGTAGTTCCTGTTTTGCAATGTTCTAATTTTATTATTCTATTTAAATCCACCATGTTATATATTGCATGTACTTAATGACTGACTCTCTCTATGTTGTCTTGTTTACTCAATCTGTGGTAATCGGATTATAGGTGGAGCCAAGGAATAAGAGATATCAGAGTCTTGGAGTAATTTAGCTTGCATTTGGATTTTAGCATGTGTTTTTCCTAATTATTCGAAAGATTGTGTATGTTAATACTAGACCCGTTTATGGGAGTTTTCATCTATGTTTTGATGTTCTTTTAGTAGCTTAAAAGATTAGTGTTGTGAAACTACTGAATGGTTTTTCTACCGTCGTTATCTATACTATTAGAGTGGTTTTTATTGAACTGAATTCTCAATGGATGATATTTATACATTCAGAACATATTATGTTAGAAAAGAATTGAATTTTTTCCTGTAGTTAAATTGAGGCATTACATGTCGGATAGGGATCCCAGGTTCACGTCAAACTTTTGGACTAGTTTGTAGTCCGCATTGGGAACTAAGTTGAAATTGAGTCAGCTTATCACCCACAAACGGACGGCCATTCGGAAAGAACTATACAGTCATTGGAGGATCTTTTGAGGGCTTGTTTTTTGGAACAACCGGGATGTTGGGATAGCAAGTTGCCTTTGATTGAATTTACCTACAACAATAGTTTCCATTCGAGTATTGGGATATGGTAGGAAGTGCCGAACTCCGGTGAGTTGGTTTGAAACTGGGGAGAACTTAGTATTGGGACCTGAGTTGGTACGAGAGACGACGGAAAAGATCAAGAAGATCAGGGAGAACATGAGAATCGCGCAGAGTCGGCAGAAAAGCTATTACGATAAGAGGCGAAAACCTCTTGAGTTTAAGGAGGGAGATCATGTTTTCATGAGAGTAGTCCCGATTATCGGGATCAGTAAAGTGTTGAAGTCACGAAAGCTTACTCCGAGATTTATTGGACCATATCAGATATTGAAGAGGATTGGGCCGGTAGCATATCGGATTGCTTTACCTCCATTACTATCGAATCTCCACAATGTGTTTCATGTATCTTAGTTAAGGAAATATGTTGGGGATCCATCCCATGTGGTTGAGTCTGATTAGATAGAGTTGAAGGATATCTTGACTTTTTCGACTTTGCCCGTGAGAATCATGGATACCAGTATCAAAAGATTGAGAGGCAAGGAGATTGACTTAGTGAAGGTACTGTGGAGCCAACTAGACGAAGGAGACGCTACTTGGGAGGTGGAGCGTGATATGAGGGAGGATTACCCTCATTTGTTCGAATCGAGGTTTGTTTAATTTTCGAGGACGAAAATTCTTATAAGAGGGGGAGGATTGTGACACCCTAGATTTTAAATCATTAAAATTATAGTATCAGTCCTAGGAACCTCGCTTGAGCGAGAAAGTGTCGCCTAGGCGAGAGAGGCTCACCTGGGAGGGTGAAATCCTGGGCTATACTGAAGGATTATCGCCTGAGCGATAATTGTCTCGCTTGAGCGAGAGTGGTCTCGCCTGAGCGAGAATTGTCTCGCTTGAGCGAGAGTGGTCTCGCCTGAGCGAGAGTTGTCTCGCCTGGGTGAGAAATGGCATTTTGGAACCTGTTGAGGCTATGATATTCTCGCTTGAGCGAGAATCCCTCGCTTGAGCGAGAGGGTCAGATCTGAGTTTTTAAAATGGGCGGAATTTTCTCTCTTGAGTGAGAATTGGCTCGCTTGAGCGAGAACCCGACGCTGTTACATTTATTAGGGACCCCCAAACACATTTTTGGGGGATAACCTAGAGAGAAGTGAAGGAAGGAAGTGTTTTCAATAGCAAGGAGTCTTGGGAATCATCTAAGAGCTTGAGAAGAGGTAAAACTCTTGATTCTAACTCTCTTCTTCCCTTTGAAACTCATTTTGGGTATAGTGGATCTCTTCTCAAAATGTGAGAAACCATGGAAAACTCATCCTTTTGAGTTATGGTTCGTTTTATGTTGTTTTTCTCTTGTAAACTCTTGGTTTAGAGTTAGTATTTCAAGAATGTAAAGGGTTTGTGGGTTGATTCATGAAAACCCCAAAACCCTAAAATGAAAATGTGGTTAAAGAGGGAATAGGTAAAATGTTAGATGTAGAAGATGAGTATGCACTCTAATGTTGAAATATGAGATGAATATGTATGTTTAAGGAGTTTGTAAACTTATAATGAAAGTAGTTTAGAAACATTGAAAATGTGTTAAATCTCTTGTATGTTTAAAGATGCAATATGAGTTGTTTATGTGTTATTTGGAATAAATGACTAACATTGTGTTACATGGTGGGAATGAGGAAAGATCCTAAAGTTGGAGGCGGTGTCGGTGGAACTTGTGAAGTTACCAAGAACCAAACCCAACACTCACCGAGGTAAGGGTAAGTCTTTAACTTGCGCATTGTAATAGAAAATGTGTGGATTTTTCTGATTGTGGTTAATGATCAAGTTGTGAACCACTTAGTTATTATAAACATATATGGGTATGTTTGTAATAATGGTTGCGTGGATTTACTGTTTATGATTGATGGTGTATCAATGAAAAGAAAACGTGTTTTAGCTGACCATGATTGGTTAGCAAGCTTTGGCTCAAGCGATGTAGCAAGCTTTGGCTCAAGCAATGTAGCAAGATTTGGCTCAAGCGATGTAGCAAGCATTGGCTCAAGCGATGTAGAAAGCTTTGGCTCAAGCGATGTAGCAAACTTTGGCTCAAGCGATGTAGCAAGCTTTGGCTCAAGCAATGTAGCAAGATTTGGCTCAAGCGATGTAGCAAGCATTGGCTCAAGCCATGTAGCAAGCTTTGGCTTAAGCAATGTAGCAAGCTTTGGCTCAAGCGATGTAGCAAGCTTTGGCTCAAGCGGTGTAGCATGCTTTGGCTCAAGTGATGTAGCAAGCTTTGGCTCCATCGATGTAGCGAACCTTGGCTCAAGTTATGTAGCATGGTTTTCAAAAAGTGTAAACGATGAAATGATTTTAAGTATATTTAATTATGAATTGTCTACTTAACCGCATTAAAATGTGGATTAATGTATATTTGCATTTATTGAGTTAACGACTTACTCCTTTGTGTTTTCTGTGAATTGTCAATGTTAATCCCATTGCAGGTAGGTGGAAGATTTAAGGATAACTTGGTTAGGAGCTTGATGCTTTTAGTTTTTTTTTTGAAGTCCTTATCTTCATTGTTTTGAATTAGAACTGATTGTATTTTGTAAATGAATATTTGTAACTCTGGATATTTGTAGCTAGGGGTATTTTGGAATCCCATAGCTAGTTGTATGCGGTAGTTATCGGGATGCATTAATGAATTATGATTTACTGCTAATCGAATGTGTATGTTGTTTTTGGACTTATGAAGTGAGTATGAGCAGGCAAGTGGGGTTTAGAATAAGTTATTGAAAGTTGTATTTAAAAGTTATAGGAATTGCATGAAAAAAGAGTAAAATAAGGAAAAAATTTCAAGGGTAGATTTTTGGGTCCTTACAAATGGGATAGATGAATATGAAAAGAAAGGATGAAATTATGTATGGATATGAGGAATGGATATCGATGAGTTTGAGTAAAATGAAGAATGACGAAGATAAAATGGTGGAATGTATATGTCAAAGTATTATTTATATGTCATGGTGTAACTCCTTATCTAACCTTATTTAATGTGGATTATCATTTGAATTACGTTGAATGTAAGACTTACTCCTTTGTGTTTTCTTGTATTGTTTATGATAATCTCATTGCAGGTAATTGGATAAATTAAGGATGTTTGACTTGGAGTTTTATGAGCTTTTTAATTTGGATTTCTTTATTCCACCTTTTTGCATCATGATTGAATATATGCGGAATTATGTATTTGTTAACCATGACAATTATAATTTTGGATAATTGTAACTCTGAATATTTATAGCTATGGGTATTTTTGGAAAATCATAGTTAGTTGTACACGGTGGTTATCGGGAAATTGAAATATGAATTATGTTTTTATGAAATTAAGGGTATTATGGTATGAAACCGAAATCGTATGATTAGAGTTATTATATAATTAAAGAAATGAATGGATTAAAAGGTTAAAGGAAACGTATGTTTGGTGTAACATGGGAAAATTAAGCATGAAGGATTAAAATAAAAGAAAAAAATTTCAAGGGTAGAATTTGGGTCATTACATTTTCCCCTCCTCCACCAGTTCTAAGGAACTTCAGTTGTTTCCCACTTTCCTTTTCTACTGCAGCCTTGAAGTTCAGTAAGGAACCAAAAGCATAACTCTTTGCTTTTATCACATCCAACCAAATCATCCTACTGAATTCATCCACATAGGTGATGAAATACCTATTTTCAGCTAATGAATGTATCTCAAAGGGGCCACACACATCAGAATGCACAACATCTGATACTGATATGGACTTCATATTCACTTCGACTTTGAATGAGTTTCTTGATTGCTTACCAATCAAGTAAACTTCACATGTTTTTTTAGGTAGCATAGTGATAGGGATTCATGTGACCATATTCTTTTATCCTAGTTTATGTAGGCTTTTAAAGTTCATTTGGCCATACCTTGAATGCCAAAGCCAACTTTCATCACTAGGTTTCATTGTGGCCAAGCATTGAACTTCAGCAACTTTGGTATTCATTTGGAATGTCTTGTTTCTTGTCAATTTGCTTATGAGAAGGAGTCTCTTGTCAACACCAAACAATTCAAACTGATCATTCCTTAGTACAACAGTGAATCCTTTCTCTATTAACTAACATATGTTGAGCAGGTTGTACTTCATTTAAGGTTCAAACAACACAATTGAGAATGTAGCCTTTGAGCCATTCTGCCTCATTATCACAACATCTCCAACTCCTTCCACTTTCAATGAACTATCATTAACAAATTTGGCTCTACTCTTCTTGGATGGATCAAAATCTACCAGCCATTCTTTGTGTCATTTCATATGATTTGAACATCTATAGTCAAGATACCATGACTCAATGTTTGAGCTTTCTGCAGAAGCACTAACCATTAGGTTCAAAGGTTCTGAGTTTGATTCTTCTTGTGCAACATATGCTTCTTTTTCTAGATTCTTCACTTGTTTTATTCTATAAGTAGGACACTCATAGGAATAGAGGCGTAGTTTATGGAAATTGAAGCATTTTACCCATCTTTTGTCATACATTTTCTGGTTCTTGAACACTTTTGACTCTCCTCTTTTATCAGAAGATTCAGGCCACTCATGATCTAATTTATTTCTATCATAATTCTAAGCCCACTTCTTGTGAAAACAAGTTTTGCCTATCCACTTCTTATTTTTCCTCTTATCTTCATCCTTGAAGGGACTTGTTCAAAAACAATATTTTTACAAAAAAAAAAAAAGGTATCTTATGATAAAAAAAATTGAAACTTCGAGAATTTGCTTTAATCAAAGTTGATCAACAAATAAATTGAAGATTTGAAAATTTGTAATACGGATCAAATCATAGTGATTTGATTAAGATGCATGAATTACCTTGATAAATTAAATCTTTAAGGATTCGATAAAAAAAACATACAAAGATTGCATCAATTCAAATTAATTGAGTTGCAATATGAGTAAGGTAAGTATTTTATTAATTTTCATTTTCTAAATAAATAATAATATTATTAAGAAGGATAGTAATCCTTTAATATCTCAATCAAAATAATAGTAATAATAAAATTGTGTATTAAGTATATATTTTTATTTAAAATATCACTTCTATCTAATGCAATAATATTAAGATGGTTTAAAATTACCAAATATTTTTGTATAGAAATGGGTTTCAGTTAATTGATGACCAAATCTTTAGTTTTTCCTCACTCTGGAGTATCACAATAATTTTTGTGCTTTTAAAATTTAGTAATCATAAATTTACATTTTTATGGTTAAAAGTCCAAAAATACATTCAATTTGAATTTTTATTTTTTTTAAATAAATTGAAATTCGAATTTTTTATTATTATGATGATGAGAATATGGATTTATTGCATGAAAGATTACATTTTTCATTTGGGCGTGTGTTGTTAAATAATATAATTACACATGATTAATAATTATTGTTTTGATTTAGACATATGTTAAATAGAATAATTATAAATGTTTAAAAATTACATTTTTCATTTAGACATGTGTTAATAAATAAATATGATTTTATTGCCAAAAATAACCTTATGACTACATGAAGAGATTTGATAAATTAATAGAGGAGAAATCTTCTCGTGTTTTATATTTAATTGATAGCTAAGTTTAGGTAAAATATGATTTACTATTGATTTTAAATAATTATTGGTTAATACTATATATATATGGAAAATGATATAAGGATTTAGGGGAGAAATTTTAAAGGGTGAATTTGGGGAGAAATAATTTTTTTTGGAGAGACACGGAGTGAGAAAGTGATAATTAATCCAGTACATTCGTGTTCACACTCCTCACCGTGAGCCCATGGCCACTTCCTGACCAAACCTCATCCGTTCGATCAGCATACTTCCCATCTCCCATCGTTGACTCAGGAATCACCCAATCAATAGGCGAAATGTAGTGCATGCTCCCTTCACCCTGCCACACTGAATCACCCGCCCTTTTGAAGTGAGTAATAACCTATAGACGGCCTTACTGTGTTTCGGTATGTAAGGACCCAAATTCTACCCTTGAAATTTTTTCCTTATTTAATCCAATTCCATGCATTTAACAATAAATCATAATTACCGAGTGAATAAATTTATTTTTAAAGATCTCACTTCTCACTCACACCCGTTCTATTAATCAAAGTAACATATAAAATCCGATAGCAAAAAAACATAATTCATATTAATATATCCTAGTAACGGCCGCATACAATTAGCTATGGGTTTCCAAAACACCCACAGCTACATATATCCCGAGTTACTAGTTTCCATGTTTAATTGCCATGTACAACAATCACGTTTATTATTACAAAATAATTAATTCACGTACAACCAATAAGGTTACAAAAGAATGGGTAAGAGACATCAAAATGAAAGTCTCTAAGCTCCTAATAAAAAACAGCCCTACTCCTTCCACCTACCTGTAATGGGATTAACATTGACAATAAACTAGGAAAACACAAAGGAATAAGTCGTTAACTCATTAAATATCAATGTAAGATAATCCACATTTAATAAGGTTAAATAAACGGTTTAAAATCAAGTTTGCTTAAAAGTCAATTTCATTGTTCATACTTTTGAAAATCATGCTACATAACTTGAGCCAAAGTTTGCTACATTGCTTGAGCCAAAGTTTGCTACATTGCTTGAGCCAAAGCTTGCTACATTACTTGAGCCAAAGTTTGCTACATTGCTTGAGTCAAAGTTTGCTACATTGCTTGAGTCAAAGCTTGCTACATTGCTTGATCCAAAGCTTGCTACATTACTTGAGCCAAAGTCGCTAACCAATCATGGTCGGCTAAAAACGAGTTTTATTTCCATTGGCACTCCACCAATACTTTTTCACGAGTTTTATTTTCATTGGCACTCCACCAATACAAAAATAGTGAATGCACCCGACATCATTACAAACATATACACATATGCTTATAACTACAAAGTGATTTACAAATCATTTTATTATTCTGAGTTTTATTTCCATTGGCACTCCACCAATACATATACGGTAAATCCACTCCTCGTTGTTACAGACATACCCATATATGTTTATAACAACTAAGTGATTTACTCTTCATTGCATTATTCCGAGTATTATTTTCATTAGTACTCCACCAATACATATACGGTAAATCCATTCCTCGTTGTTACAAACATACACATATATGTTTATAACAACTAAGTGATTTACGCTTCATTGCATTATTCCGAGTATTATTTCCATTGGTACTCCACCAATACATATACGGTAAATAAACTCCTTGTTGTTACAAACATACCCATATATGTTTATAACAACTAAGTGATTTACGCTCCATTTCGTCATTCCCATCAGAAAATCCACACATTTTCTATCACAGTGCATAAGTTAAAGACTTATCCTTACCTCGGTAAGTGTTGGGTTTGGGTTCTTGGCAACTCCTCAAGTTCCACCGACACCGCCTCCAACCTTAGGATCTTTCCTCATCCCACCATATAACACAAGGTTAGTCATTTATACCAAATATCACATAAACAACTTATATTGCATTATTTAACCATACACATCATATTGTTCGACAATATAAAGTAAACTCATCTTCTACCTCTAGCATTTAAACCATTTTCCCTTTTAACCACATTTTCTCTTTAGGGTTTTGGGGTTTTCATGACTAACCCCACACACACTCTCATTTCTTGAAATACTAACTTTATACCAAGAGTTTACAAGATCAAACCACATAAAATGAACCATAACTCAAAAGGATAAGTTTCCATGGTTTCTCTCACTTTGAGAAGAGATCCATAATACCAAAAATGGGTTTTCAAGAGAAGAAGAGAGTTATAATAGAGAGTTTTACCTCTTCTCAAGCTCTTGAACAAGAATCAAAGCTCCTTGGGAATGCTCTCTTCTCTCACCTCTCTTCAATTCTTAACCTAAAAATGTATTTGGGGTTTCCCTCATTTAATGCTCTCGTCGGGTTCTCGCTCAAGCGAGAAAATCCCGCCCATTTTAAAAACTCAGATCTGACCCTCTCGCTTAAGCGAGGGATTCTCGCTCAAGCGAGAATCTCACAGTGTCCACAGCCCCAAAATCTTATTTCTCGCCCAGGCGAGACAACTCTCGCTCAGGCGAGAATCTTCCAGTATACTCCAGGATTTCACCCTCCCAGGTGAGCCTCTCTCTCACTCAAGCGAGAATCTCTCGCTCAAGCGAGGATCTCAGGACTGATACTATAATTTTAAAGACTTAAAATTTAGGGTGTTACACGGTACACCTCCCAGTACATTACTGTCACACGTACAATCCATAGCGTGTGGCCAATCTTCTTCCGCCACGTGTCCTTCGGCTCATCAAACCCTCCAAACCCTAACATCCTCACTACTTGTGCAAGTTCCACCATTTTTAGTGTGACACCCTAGATTTTAAAGTCATTAAATTAAAGTATTAGTCCTGGGAGTCTCGCTTGAGCGACATAATTGTCGCCTGGGCGAGAGAGGCTCACCTGGGACAGTGAAATCCTGGGCTATACTGAAGGATTCTCGCTTGAGCGAGAATGGTCTCGCTTAAGCGAGGGTGGTATCGCCCGAGCGAGAGTTGTCTCGCCTGGGCGAGAAAAGTGACATTCACGACGTTTCGAGGCTATGAGATTCTCGCCTGAGCGAGAGGAACCTCGCTTGAGCTAGAGATGTCTCGCCTGAGCGAGAATTGCCTCGCTTGAGCGAGAGCGTCAGAACTGAAATTTTAAAAAGGCGGGATTTTCTCGCCTGAGCGAGAATGGGCTCGCTTGAGCGAGAACCCGACGATTTCACTTTAAAATAGAAACCCAAACACATTTTAGGGTTAGAACTTTGAAGAGAATAGAGAGAGGAGAGCTTTTCAAGAGCAAAGAGCCTTAGGAATCATCTTAGAGATTGAGAAGAGGTAAACCTCTTGCTTCTAACTCTTCTTCTTCCTCTCTAACTTGTTTTGGGTATGTTGGATCCCTTCTCAAAGTATGAGAAACCATGGAAACTCATCCTTTAGAGTTATGGTTCGTTTTATGTTGTTTTTCTCTTGTAAACTCTTGATTTAGAGTTGATATTTGATGAATGGAAAGGTTTTTTGGGTTATTCATGAAAACCCCAAAAACCCCCAAAATGAGAATATGAGTAAAAAGGGAAATGGATGAAATGTTAAATGTGGATGATGAGTTTGTGCTTTGATGTTGATATATGAGATGAACATGTATGTTTAGATGTTTGGAAACTTGTATTGAAGTAGTTTTGGAAATCTTGAAAATATGTGAATCCCTTGTATGTTTGATGATGAAATATGAGTTGTTTATGTGTTATTTTGAATAAATGACTGACATTGTTGTTATTGGTGGGAATGAGGAAAGATCCTAAGGTTGAATGAAATCGCGGAGGAGACTTTCAAAGTTACTCGGAATCGACCCCCCAACGCTCACCAAGGTAAGGGATAAGTGTCTCTAACTCATACCAGGTGATGTGAATGAGGTATGTGAAAGAGGTAATGTAGTTGTAAGAATACTGTTGTTACCTACCCGAAGTGGTAGTGGATTATTATTGTTACTCTACTCGAGGTAGTAGTGGTTTATTGTTGTTACCCTACCCGAAATGGTAGTGGTCTATTGTTGATGTCCTAACTGGAGTGGTTGTGTGTTATGTGGAATAAATAATAAACTCGATCTGCCCGATGTGGTATAGGGGATGAACTCGATCTACCCGATGTGGTATGGGAGATGAACTCGACCTGCCCGATGTGGATTGGGAATGAACTCGACCTGCCCGATGTGGTGTGGGGAATAAACTCGACATGCCCGATGTGGTATGGGGGATAAACTCGACCTGCCCGATGTGGTACGGGGAATGAACTCGACCTGCCCGATGTGGTATGGGAAACTCGACCTGCCCGATGTGGTATGGGGAATGAACTCGATGAATACGATTAAAGGTGAATACGACTGATGAGAAATGAGGATGTTAGAATGAAAGTAATATACATGCTATAGGATATATATTATGGGATATATATACTATAGGGTTAACATGAATGATGAAAATGAGGATGTTAAGAATGAAAGTAATATGCATGCTATAGGATATATATTATGGGATATATATACTATAGGGTGAATATGAATGATTTAAATGAAGGATTTGGGGAGGAATCTCACTTAGGAATCTTATGTGCTTATTAACTTGAATGTCTTTATCGTTACTTTGACATTGTAGTTAGCCAAATAATATTTTGGGATGAATATAATTCAGATTAGGATAATACTGGAGATATGTAGTTATGGACATTATGACTCTTGGAAACCCATAACTGGTTGTATGTGGTAATTACTAATTGAATGAATTATGTTTTTCTACAATATGAATTGTATGATAATATAATAGATTAAAAGGGTAGTTTCAAGGAATGATTCATGATGATTTTAAGTAAGATGATGAATGTCAGTAAGGGAGGATTAAAATAAATGAAAAAAAATTCAATGGTAGAATTTGGGTCCATACATTTAGGAGTGTTATTAATACCGTACTAATCATCAAACTGGTAGGGGTACTGTTACAGTGGTATAGTGGTTTAACCGGTGGTTCACTAATTAAATCGCATACCGATAAAGTTAGATATACATATATAATATATTAACATTAATGTTTAAAAAAAATTATTTTTATTTTCATTAAAAAATTTATTTTAAATAAAAATCGACCGGTATGACTTGCATGACCAGTATAATTATTGTATCGTACCGGTATTGGGACCGGTTCACCGGTTAATCGGTTCAACTAGCTTGTACGAAACGGTTTTAATAACTATGATTTTTAGTGCAATAAAATATTTTGTATTCTAATCTTTTTTATATTTAATTTAGCAATACAATGTTGTCCAATAGTTTACTTATTCTCAATAATAATTTATAAATAGTATTAGTGATTATTGGGACATGGCTATAATTTTTAATATAATTAATTCAATATAATATTCTGTGCAATAAATAACAAACAAACAATTCATTAATAAAAAATAAAAAATAATTTGTAACCAAACCTTTTTTATGATTTCTAAAAATTAAATAAATTTATTTAGTTTCTATAATTAACTAAAATTATGGATAATATATAATTGGAATATTTTAATATAACGGAAAATATTATTAATAAAATCATATGAAAATCCTTATAACCACATAAATTTTAAGAATTAATCAAAGATGATGGAAGGTCGCGAAAACGCTTCTTTTCCTCAAATCATCTTTGAATGGTCGCAGTACGCTGCTTCTCTTCACCCGATTAATTCTTAAAATCAATAAAATATATTTTTAATCAAATTAATATCCAATAAACAAAAAACATTTTTTATGATAATAAATATGAAATACAACCTTTTACTAAAAAAATCTAAAAATTATCAACTACATCAAGGATGGAATGATGGTTGCCTTTGAGGGCTTTTTTCCCTAATTAAAACACAAAACCAACAACCATGTTTCAACCAAAGAACTACGTAGCTTTGATTTTCTTAATAGGGATATGTAGGACCAAGGTTTCACCTTGTCAGGTACAACAAAAAATAAATAAATTTTGTACCTCTAATAATTAATTAAATAAACCAAATAATTTTAAAAGTATAAAATATGTCATATAACTTAGTGAGGGGTACTGCTTAAAGCAGACGGATAAGGTGCTAATACTTTCCCTAATCCCTAACCGACCCCCGAACCTGGATATCAGAAATCCAAAGCCGATTTTAATTGGGCTAAAAAAAATTTCTACATTTTTTACCATAAAATGTAGAAGCGACTCTAAGAAAGTCGCACGCCGGACAAACCCCAGCTAAACTAACTTCTAATTATGGAAAGTTCCAACTATTATTCCAAACTACACACTAATCTCTTGAAGCTTGGATTATACATCAAATTTAACAGGTACAAGTTGCCTTTTTTCCCTTCATTTCCATGATAACTGAAGCAGCTAAAATTGGATCTCATAGATTACAACAGTTAAAACCAGAACAATCGCTAAATTTATAAACTACCGAAGAGAAGTATCCAAGACTATAATACTAAGTCATTTAGATTAAAAATAATACAATAAATAATTATAACAAAATAATATATGCAACCACAAAGTAAAAAGTTATTACATTATCATTCTGTTATTTATTATTCATGTATTAATAGTTGTTGACCCTTAAATAAAAACAATACACGTGAATGAAACATTGTTTGTAACACCCTAACATTTCAAAAAGAAAATATTATAATGTAGAATCATAAAATAAAATTTAGAAAAGAAGAATAAAGTCTACAAGTCTCCTTAAACTTGATACAAATATCTAAAATAAATTACACAATATATAGAAATTCATAAAATCAAATAATGATATTTTTACCCATGGAGGAGTATTACAATAATTTCATGATTTTATAAAAAATATTCTGGCTTTTTTATCAAAATCGACGTTACTTTCATAATTTCTTTGAGAAATAAGGATATATAGTTGTTTTATAAATTTTTAAATAAAAGGGACCAAAAAGTGATTTATAAAATTCAATATTTTTCTCCAAAATTCTACTTGATAAAAAACATTATTAGTATTTTCTAACTAAATATATGGTTGGATAATAAATTTTTCAAATAAATGATAAGAAAATTAGTGGTTGTTATGAGTTTTTTTTTTATAAATATTATAGCAAACTTATGAGTATGTTAATATGAAAATGACATATTCTCTATCACCACGTCCAATATTTTTAACTATAGATAGATCCCTCTGCCTCTAGTTGAAGACACGCCATAAAACACAAAAAAACTTTAGGTTTTTACATACACAGTCATCATGGCCAACCCAATTCTCTTTCTATATATGAAGTTGTGAGATCAATCCACATTAGAAAGAATAAAAAATATGTACTCAACAACATCTAACCTCACGTTGATCCATTGATTTCAACCTGACTTTATTGACCATGTTGCCACTGTCTCCTTGTTCGACTGTTATTCCTCCATGCGATGTGTTCAATCAATGAATAAAAAACAAGTAGTTTCTCCAGAGTTTTACCTCGCATACATAGAATTTAACACATTCACAAGAGAAAGTTAGACCGTCTTGTTGGAGAAGTAGAATCATTCACATTATGATTATTTGTATTATTTCAATTATTTTCTGAATATAGAAATAATTTGTAAAGTTAGTATAAATAGCTTTGTTTTGTATCTTAAGAAATCAGAATGAATAATTCCATTTTCTGATTCAGATTCATTCAAGTCTTCTCTCTCAACTCAATTTCATTTTCTCTTCCTCTATTCTTTCTCACTTCATATAGGAGACAGTTACTTTTCTCCCTTTGACATCATCTTCTTCACTTCCATTAATGGCATCAAGGTTTCTTCACATGGTATCAGAGCTTCTTCATTGAAGAGGCTCTGCTACGAACCGCTGCTTTCTCTTCTTGTCTCCGCCTTCATCTTCTACCTCAATTTCTTTCTTTTCTCTTCTGTTTCTCTACACTGTTTTTGACCTAGAATCAATTAATGGATAATCGAATGTTGAATGTTGTGAATCCTACTCAGGATCCATCTTCTCCTTACTACATGCCTCCAAGCAAGAATCCTGGAGCGATTTTGGTTTCAAATATCTTGAACGGTGATAATTATCACTCATGGTCGAGAGCTATGGCAATGTCACTGAAATCGAAGAATAAGTTGTTCTTCATTGACGGTTCTCTTCCCAAACCATTGGTTGATGATCCAATGTTCACTCTTTGGGACAGATGCAACACTTTAGTTGTCTCTTGGCTTATTCAATCGATGGATGCATCAATTGCACAAAGTGTGATGTGGATGGAAACAGCAATGGAAATATGGCAGAATTTGAGAGAAAGGTACTACCAAGGGGACATCTTTAGAATTTCAAAACTACTTGGTGAAATTCACACCTATAAACAAGGTAACTTGTCTGTTGGATCTTATTACACTCATATAAAGGGATTGTGGCAAGAATTGGACAATTTTAGGCCAATTCCATCTTATGCTTGTACTAATAAGAATGAGTGTGGTTTAGCTGCTATCATTAAGACATATAGAGAAAATGATTATGTCATATGTTTTCTAAAAGGATTAAATGATCAATATGAAGCAGTTAGGTCACAAATAATGTTGATGGATCCTTTACCATCAATAAATAAGGCTTTTTCTCTATTAACTCAACAAGAGCGGCATCTAAATATGCATATGACTGAACCAAGAATGTTGGTTAGCACTGCTGATCAGACAAATAATGCATATAACTCTCAGTTGAGTACCAACTCATATGTTTCTGATAGAGGGAGAATTAGAGGCAGAGGAAATCAAGGACAATTGAGTAGAAACTCTTATGTGCAAGGAAGAGGTAACAGTATTTTAGGCAAATACACTGGAGGAAGAGGTACTAAGATTTGCACATTTTGTCATAAAACTGGTCATACTGTTGATCATTGCTATAAGAAGCATGGTTTTCCCCCTGGTAATCAAAGGAATGTGAACAATTTTACAACTTTTGCAAAATCAGAAGATGACAATGCCTTTGTGAATGAGAATATAGAAGAACTTGGTGCAGAGAATAATGTCTCAATGCTGCAGATTACACCTGAGCAACATAGAGCATTATTGTCTATCTTCCAACAATCTAACTTTCAGCATGGTCACACAACTAATCAGTTGAGTACTGCCTCTGCTAGTCAACCTATGTCAGGTTCACAATGCAAAGGTAACACTTGTATATTGTCCTGTTTTGTCAAGTCTAGTTCTTGGATCTTAGACACAGGAGCCACTGACCATGTTTGTTATAGTTTGATTGATTTTCATACTTTTAAACAGATCAAGCCAATTCTAGTCACTTTGCCTAATGGTAGTCAAATGTCTGCTTCCATATCAAGAACTATTATGTTCTCCGATAAACTCTTTCTAACTGATGTCTTGTATATACCATCTTTTCATTACAATCTTGTTTCTGTCTCAAAATTAACAAACACAATTCCTTGTAAGTTGATTTTTGAAAATAATGTTTGCCATGTCCAGGAGCTCCTATCATTGAAGATGATTGGTGCAGATGAGCTCAAGAATGGCCTCTATGCTATGAATGTCTCTCCTTTATCACTTCATAGATCTCCTAATAAACCTGCTTGTTCTACTTTTGATCATAGCAGTGTTAATTCTTTTACTAGTTATGACTGTAATATCTGGCATAGTAGATTAGGACATCTATCACATGAAAAACTTCTTGTATTGAGGAAGCAATTTCCTTTCATTCAATGTAATAAGACTTTGAATCCTTGTCATATATGTCATATGGCTAAACAGAAAAAAATGCCTTATAGTGAAAGTATCACAAAGTCTTTACATATTTTTGATTTGGTGCATATGGACATTTGGGGTCCTTTGTCTACACCTAGTACTGCTGGTCATAGATATTTTTTGACTGTTGTTGATGACAAATCTAGATTCACTTGGACATATTTCTTGAAATTGAAATCAGAAGTACCATTCTTAGTTAAGTCTTTTGTTTCTTTTGTTCATACTCAATTTGGTGTCAAGGTGAAAACCATTAGAACAGACAATGGGAAAGAATTTCTTTTGACTGAATTTTATGCCTTGGAAGGGATTTTGCATCAAACTTCTTGTGTTGAGACTCCTCAACAAAATGGGATAGTGGAGAGAAAACACCAACACATATTGGGAGTAGCTAGGGCTTTAATCTTTTAGTCCAATGTTCCACATTGTTTTTGGAACTATGCTATATCACATGCCATCCATTTGATTAATAGACAACTTACTCTTTTTCTGTCTCAAGACTCTCCTTATATTGTCCTACATGGTACTAAGCCAGATATTTCTAGTCTAAAGGTCTTTGGTTGTTTGAGTTATGCATCTACTCTATCTGCACACAGAACAAAACTTGCTCACAGGTCTAGGAAATGTGTCTTCCTAGGTTTTAAGCAAGGAGTCAAAGGTTACTTGCTATTAGATGTTCTTTCACATGAAATTTTCCTGTCCAGACATGTGTCTTTCTATGAACATATCTTTCCATTTTCTACATGTTCTAATCCTTGTGTCCAATCACATACACAAGTCTCTGTTCCATTGCCTAGTGTCTTTCCTGTTATCAATGATCCTTTTGTTGATATTGTAAGTCATGAATTCTTGCCTCACAATATTGAAGAGTCTAATGTCATAAACTCTGGTAGTCATCCTCTCTCAGGAGACTATTCTCCATATTCATCTAGTCATACTCCTAATGTCACTCCTACTAATACTCATGTCCCAATGTAACACCCCGAATTTTAGTCTTTAAAATTTTAGTATCAGTCCTGGAAGTCTCGCTTGAGCGAGAGATTCTCGCCTGAGCGAGAAAGGATCACCTGGGAGGATGAAATCCTGGGCTATACTGGAGGATTCTCGCCCAAGCGAGAGTTGTCTCGCCTGGGCGAGAAATGACAATTTTGGGCTGTTAACACAGTGTAATCGATTACATGGTCCATGTAATCGATTACATGCAGATATCTGATCAAACATGTGTAATTTTTCATGACGTAATCGATTACATGGTCCCTGTAATCGATTACATGCAGATATCTGATCAGACATGTGTAATTTTTCATGATGTAATCGATTACATGGTCCCTGTAATCGATTACATGCAGATATCTGATCAGGCATGTGTAATTTTTCATGATGTAATCGATTACACTGTTCTCGTAATCGATTACATAGTATTAAAAGTATCAGATATGTGCATCTAACATAGTGTAATCGATTACACACTTATGGTAATCGATTACACTCGTCGCAGTGACTATAAAAGTGAAAAAAAAGGGACCTAGAAACCCCAATCTTCATTTTCTTTCTCCCCATTTCTCTCCCAACGGTGGTTCCACCCAAATGGAGCATTTTTCCCTCCACTAAGCCTCAAAACTCATTAAACCTTCCTCTTGCTTCATGGTGACACATTTGGAAAAGCTTGGAGGTGAAAAAGCAACAATGGAGGTTGGAGGAGATGAAGGGAGATGTGGCTTTTTTGCGGAGCAACGGAGCTTACGTAACCTAAGGTGAGGGAGAAGACCATTGTGGTCTTAGAGTATTTCATTAGAGTCATCATCTCCGATTTCCCTCAAGAATCGGAGCATATTAACGGATAGAAACTCTCTTGGGAGTTTATGGTCCATGTGAGAGTCTATATTTTACATGAGGATGTATTAGCCATAAAAGTGGAGATATATGTGTGGGGAAAACCATTTAGTTGAGTAAAACGCTATATGCTCATTTATGGTAATACACCGTCATTAAAGATGGTTCTAACGTTAATGTGTATATGATGAAGAATATGTTATGCATGGTTTGTTTATGATAATGGTTATGTTGTGTGATAATGATGGTGTGTGAGATATTTATGGTCATAAGCATAAATGAGTATGTTGTAAGTGGTTGATTGTTATAAACATGTATGGGTGGATTGTACCAAGGAATGTGTGATGAGTTGTGAATGTGTGATGAGTTGTGAATGTGTCAAAATGGATATGAGTATGTTTATCAAAATGAGTATGTTGTGAGTGGTTGATTGTTATAAACATGTATAAGTGTGTTGTAACAATGAATGTGATGAGCTGTGAATGTGTTAAAATGGATAAAGGTATGTTTGTGACAATGAAGGTGTTGTATGTTATTTATGGTGATAAAATAATGAGATGCCTTGTGTTGACGGTGTATGACATGGATGTGAGTGTAATGTGGAAACTCGACCTGCCCGATGGGGTATGATGATTATTTGTACGGTGCAGAATTGTTGAATGAGATCAAGGGTAAATTATTATGGAATGTGAAGGATGTGAAAAGTGTATACTCGGAATGAAAATCATATGCATGCCATAGGATATATATTATGGGATGTATATCCTATAGGATGAATATGGATAATACGCGATAAATAAATATGCACACTATAGAACACATATAGTATGGGATGTATGTGTACTATAGGGTGAATATGGATAAAATGCGATGAATAAGTATGCACACTATAGAACACATATAGTATGGGATATATGTGTACTATAGGGTGAATATGGATAATATGTGTTGATTGATATATACATATCATGATTGATGTTAGATGTGTGGTTTTAATACTTTAATGTCATTACTCCATGTAAATCCACGCTACGGTCGCCGTAGTTGGTTCTTACTCCCTTTGTCTTTCCTTGTATGTGTTGTATATTTGGGTTCAGGTTGTGGAGGTAGCGCATTGGACGCTTGCGGAGAAGAATACATGATAGAGTAGTAGATAATATGTAATTAATATGTTATATGATGAATATTTTTAATATGAAGAACATGTTAAAGTGAATTCATGTATAAACAACTTTCTTGTAAGTGTATAATGAAGTGGATCTAATGTTTGTATTCAAATTAATTTTGAGAAAGTGTAATTGTATAAAGGATGTATTTGAACGGAAGTGTAATGACATACTTTTGAAATGAAAGATGTTTGGAATATTTCCGCCTTGTAAATTTAGAAACGTATTCACTCAAGTTTCCAAACTGTTCGAGTAATGTCTTTCAAAAGTAATCAATTCACTTTCATGAATAAGGATTTTAAAAGAGAATTTTCGAGTAATGAAAATCGGGTCCTTACACCCAAATCCTCCTCCATCCATTTCTAGACAGTCCACTCGAGTCAAACACAAACCCAAATACTTAGAAAACTATCATTGCAATTTAACCTCTACCTCTGTTTTACCTACATCTTTGGTTAAATATCCTCTATCCAAGAGTCTGTCTTATAACAATCTTTCCCCTAACCACAAACACTACTCTTTAGCCATCTCATCTGTCAACTCGGGTCCTTACAATATGGTATCAGAGCATATGTCAACTCTGCGGCCTAGGGTATGACCTTACATGCTTCTTTGTGAAATTTGTGTGAGTTAACTACTTGACTTATGTGCATTGTTGTTGACTGTGGTAACTGCTGATTTGAAAGATGATTGTTGAATTTACTGCGATAAGTGTTTGGTTGTGAATTTATCGTTGGAGGTCTTGTTGTGAGTTATTGATGAAGTGTTTGTTGAAAACTCGTTGTTGTAAAACTTTGGTTGAATTTATTGTGTGAGACCCTTGTTGGGGATTCTCTGGTGAAACTCTTGCTAAAGGTTTTTGGTTGTGAGAATCTTGTTGAAATTGTATATGGAGAGTTTGTGATTGTGATTTCCGGTTGGATTTCTTGGTGTGAAATTCTTTTATCACTAAGATTAAGATAATTGAAAATGAATGATTGAATTGTGAATTACGCATTTAGTATAAACATATATGGTTGTGTTTATACTAAAGTGAGCGTAGATTTACGGAAATGGAAAATGTGTGTATTTTCTGGTTATGTAAGGATGAAGTTGTGAATTACGCATTTAATATAAACATATATGGGTGTGTTTATACTAAAGTGGGCGTCGATTTGCGGGAAAACGATTTATGGTGAAATCAATGGAAATAAAACTCGTTTTTAGCTAACCTTAAATGGTGTAGCGACTTTGGCTCAAGTTATGCAGCAAAGAAAAAATGAATTTCAAAATGGTTTAACAACCTTGTCCCATTGAGGAAAAATACCTACCCGAAGTGGTAGTGGATCATTGAAGAAAATTACCTACCCGAGTGGTAGTGGATCATTGAGGAAAATTACCTACCCGACGTGGTAGTGGATCATTGAGGAAAAATACCTACCCGAAGTGGTAGTGGATCATTGAAGAAAATTACCTACCCGAGTGGTAGTGGATCATTGAGGAAAATTACCTACCCGAGTGGTAGTGGATCATTGAGGAAAATTACCTACCCGACGTGGTAGTGGATCATTGAGGAAAAATTGCCTACCCGAAGTGGTAGTGGATCATTGAGGGAAATTACCTACCCGACGTGGTAGTGGATCATTGAGGGAAATTACCTACCCGAACTGGTAGTGGATCATTGAGGAAAATTACCTACCCGAAGTGGTAGTGGATCATTGAGGAAAATTACCTACCCGAAGTGGTAGTGGATCATTGAGAAAAATTACCTACCCGAGTGGTAGTGGATCATTGAGAAAAATTACCTACCCGACGTGGTAGTGGATCATTGAGGAAAATTACCTACCCGAAGTGGTAGTGGATCATTGAG
Source organism: Lupinus albus (assembly GCA_009771035.1). Lineage (NCBI taxonomy): Eukaryota > Viridiplantae > Streptophyta > Magnoliopsida > Fabales > Fabaceae > Lupinus > Lupinus albus. Next base: position 7,685,417 of record CM020010.1, read on the forward strand.
AAAAATTACCTACCCGACGTGGTAGTGGATCATTGAGGAAAATTACCTACCCGAAGTGGTAGTGGATCATTGAGGAAAATTACCTACCCGAGTGGTAGTGGATCATTGAGGAAAAATTGCCTACCCGGAGCGGTAGTGGATCATTGGTGAATTGCCTACCCGAAGCGGTAGTGGATCATTGGTGAATTGCCTACGCGGAGTGGTAGTGGATCATTGTTGAGTTGCCTACCCGGAGCGGTAGTGGATCATTGTTGAGTTGCCTACCCGGAGCGGTAGTGGATCATTGTTGAGTTGCCTACCCGGAGTGGTAGTGGACCATGGTTGAATTGCCTACCCTAAGAGGTAGTGAATTATCTTTTGTGCATGAAACTTCTGGTCTGTGATGATTGACCGTTTGTAATTGAACATTTGCAATGCACGATATAGTGGTAATGAACTCAAATTAACTGCTTTGATATTGTGCTTTCAAAAAACTATTTCTATTTCATGTGCGTCAGTAATTGTTATACGTGATTGCAGTGTTATGGTGTAAGCATGTTTCTGTGAGTGTACTGTGGGGACTCTCATGTCCTGGATGAAATGTAACTTCAGAAATAACCAACTTTTGAAAATTTTGATTTGGGAAGTCGGTGTCGCATGAGAAAAAGGATTTTAAGATATTTTGAAATGATTAGGAAAACCCCTGCTTCCACAAGAGGACTTCCATGAAACTTACGTCTAATCTATTTTCGAAAATCGTTTTTCGAATGAAGTGTACTATTCGACTAAGCATTGATTAAGTTTCATGTTGAAATCCGAATTTTTAAAAAACTTCATATTGGATGAATGTGATGTGTTAAAAATCTTGTGAGGTAATTATGAGCATGTGTTTCTCGATATGATGTAGACTTTAGCACGAGGTGCATGTCCATCATTGTATTTTGGGTATCCATATAAAACTCAAGTTTTTGGATTGGATATTCGTAAATGGCAAAAATCAATGGTAACAACGTATGCGATTTGAGTGGGTCTACGACCTTGTATGCCTAGCTGAAATTTATGAACTAGCAAATCGTCTTAAACCACATTCGTTGTAGTAAGAATGTTGGGTTGAGTTGGATGTTGACTTGGTAATTTTGATTGGTATGTGAAAGACTCCTAGAGTCTTGTGTGTCTAAATGCTGCTTGGATGAATATTATGTTTATGTGATTGTAGCAATTATAAATTGAAATGTTAGTGGAGAATTTTGAGTGAACCGTAGTTATTTGCACGTATGCAATGAAATGATGTTGTTTCCATTGAGTGGATGTCGATCTAGGTACTGCATTTTTGGGTGCGAGCCAGTACATCTTGGTGAGCGATGAGTATGGAGTCTCACTTCGAACTGGGTTCGAGAGTGTTGTTGCGATTCGGACCATATAGGTTAATCGTTTTGAACGATTGTTGTAGTGATGGATCAGGGAGATCTATTGTGATGGTAGAAATATTTGATGTAATTAGACGATTACTAGATAATTTGATTGTGTACAATGGATGAGACACTAAGAGTCATATTGTGTAAGTATTTTGTGGATCGAGTAAAATGAAATGGTGCTAGATTCTTGATTGGAGATGGAACAAGTTAGTGTATGATGGATGTTAAAAGATGCATTTAGATAGATATGGGATAAGGAGTTCCCCATCGCCGAAGTTCGATAGTGTTATCGAGATTCTTAACGTATGTTAGGATTGATAGATGGATATGTGCTAGAGAATTTGTGGTTCTTGATGGATATAGGGAAATTATTCAGTCGGAATTATGAGTTAATTCTCATGGCATTCGAGTTATTAAAGGCTGAGATCTTAATATTTGGACGTTGATGAATTGGTTTGGTGATATCATGGTTTAGTGGTGTATGCCCTTAGTGACCGATTAAGTAAGCTTAATGGAATAAAGAATCGAATTGTGATTTTGGTTGAGTGTTCTTGTGCCTAAGGTCTAGGTAGTGATATTATTTTCCTAGGTATGTTTAATTTTCGGGGACGAAAATTCTTATAAGAGGGGGAGGATTGTAACACCCCGAATTTTAGTCTTTAAAATTTTAGTATCAGTCCTGGAAGTCTCGCTTGAGCGAGAGATTCTCGCCTGAGCGAGAAAGGATCACCTGGGTGGATGAAATCTTGGGCTATACTGGAGGATTCTCGCCCGAGCGAGAGTTGTCTCGCTTGGGCGAGAAATGACAATTTTGGGCTGTTAACACAGTGTAATCGATTACATGGTCCATGTAATCGATTACATGCAGATATCTGATCAAACATGTGTAATTTTTCATGATGTAATCGATTACATGGTCCCTGTAATCGATTACATGCAGATATCTGATCAGACATGTGTAATTTTTCATGATGTAATCGATTACATGGTCCCTGTAATCGATTACATGCAGATATCTGATCAGGCATGTGTAATTTTTCATGATGTAATCGATTACACTGTTCTCGTAATCGATTACATAGTATTAAAAGTATCAGATATGTGCATCTAACACAGTGTAATCGATTACACACTTATGGTAATCGATTACACTCGTCGCAGTGACTATAAAAGTGAAAAAAAAAGGGACCTAGAAACCCCAATCTTCATTTTCTTTCTCCCCATTTCTCTCCCAACGGTGGTTCCACCCAAATGGAGCATTTTTCCCTCCACTAAGCCTCAAAACTCATTAAACCTTCCTCTTGCTTCATGGTGACACATTTGGAAAAGCTTGGAGGTGAAAAAGCAACAATGGAGGTTGGAGGAGATGAAGGGAGATGTGGCTTTTTTGCGGAGCAACGGAGCTTACGTAACCTAAGGTGAGGGAGAAGACCATTGTGGTCTTAGAGTATTTCATTAGAGTCATCATCTCCGATTTCCCTCAAGAATCGGAGCATATTAACGGATAGAAACTCTCTTGGGAGTTTATGGTCCATGTGAGAGTCTATATTTTACATGAGGATGTATTAGCCATAAAAGTGGAGATATATGTGTGGGGAAAACCGTTTAGTTGAGTAAAACACTATATGCTCATTTATGGTAATACACCGTCATTAAAGATGGTTCTAACGTTAATGTGTATATGATGAAGAATATGTTATGCATGGTTTGTTTATGATAATGGTTATGTTGTGTGATAATGATGGTGTGTGAGATATTTATGGTCATAAGCATAAATGAGTATGTTGTAAGTGGTTGATTGTTATAAACATGTATGGGTGGATTGTACCAATGAATGTGTGATGAGTTGTGAATGTGTGATGAGTTGTGAATGTGTCAAAATGGATATGAGTATGTTTATCAAAATGAGTATGTTGTGAGTGGTTGATTGTTATAAACATGTATAAGTGTGTTGTAACAATGAATGTGATGAGCTGTGAATGTGTTAAAACGGATAAAGGTATGTTTGTGACAATGAAGGTGTTGTATGTTATTTATGGTGATAAAATAATGAGATGCCTTGTGTTGACGGTGTATGACATGGATGTGAGTGTAATGTGGAAACTCGACCTGCCCGATGGGGTATGATGATTATTTGTACGGTGCAGAATTGTTGAATGAGATCAAGGGTAAATTATTATGGAATGTGAAGGATGTGAAAAGTGTATACTCGGAATGAAAATCATATGCATGCCATAGGATATATATTATGGGATGTATATCCTATAGGATGAATATGGATAATACGCGATAAATAAATATGCACACTATAGAACACATATAGTATGGGATGTATGTGTACTATAGGGTGAATATTGATAAAATGCGATGAATAAGTATGCACACTATAGAACACATATAGTATGGGATATATGTGTACTATAGGGTGAATATGGATAATATGTGTTGATTGATATATACATATCATGATTGATGTTAGATGTGTGGTTTTAATACTTTAATGTCATTACTCCATGTAAATCCACGCTACGGTCGCCGTAGTTGGTTCTTACTCCCTTTGTCTTTCCTTGTATGTGTTGTATATTTGGGTTCAGGTTGTGGAGGTAGCGCATTGGACGCTTGCGGAGAAGAATACATGATAGAGTAGTAGATAATATGTAATTAATATGTTATATGATGAATATTTTTAATATGAAGAACATGTTAAAGTGAATTCATGTATAAACAACTTTCTTGTAAGTGTATAATGAAGTGGATCTAATGTTTGTATTCAAATTAATTTTGAGAAAGTGTAATTGTATAACGGATGTATTTGAACGGAAGTGTAATGACATACTTTTGAAATGAAAGATGTTTGGAATATTTCCGCCTTGTAAATTTAGAAACGTATTCACTCAAGTTTCCAAACTGTTCGAGTAATGTCTTTCAAAAGTAATCAATTCACTTTCATGAATAAGGATTTTAAAAGAGAATTTTCGAGTAATGAAAATCGGGTCCTTACACCCAAATCCTCCTCCATCCATTTCTAGACAGTCCACTCGAGTCAAACACAAACCCAAATACTTAGAAAACTATCATTGCAATTTAACCTCTACCTCTGTTTTACCTACATCTTTGGTTAAATATCCTCTATCCAAGAGTCTGTCTTATAACAATCTTTCCCCTAACCACAAACACTACTCTTTAGCCATCTCATCTCATGATGAACCTGTTCACTATAGTGATGCTGTTAAGAAAGATTGTTGGAAACATGCTATTCAAAATGAACTAGCTGCATTGGAAAAGAGTGGGACATGGTTGTTGACTACTCTACCATCTGACAAAAGGGCTATTGGATGTAAATGATTTTCAAAGTTAAACATAAGGCAGATGGATCTATTGAGAGGTATAAGGCAAGGTTGGTAGCTAAAGGTTTCACTCAAACCGAAGGCATTGACTACCTTGAAACTTTTAGCCCTGTGGTCAAGATGACCACCATCAGAATCATTTTGTCCTTAGCTGCTGTTCATCAATGGCATTTACATCAACTTGATGTAAACACAGCCTTTTTGCATGGTGATTTGACTGAGGAAGTGTATATGAAGATTCCTCCTGGTTTAGAAGGTGTGAAGTCTGGCCTTGTGTGCAAATTGAAAAAATCATTGTATGGTCTAAAGCAGGCTAGCAGGCAGTGGCATACCAAACTAACTGGGGTGTTGACCCAATCTGGTTATTCTAGGTCAGCCTCTGATCACTCTCTCTTTATCAAGTCACACTCTACTCAAATCACAATCATCTTAGTGTATGTAGATGATTTGGTGCTTACTGGAAATGATCTTGAAGAAATTCTGTAACAACCCGATTTCTACCCTTGAAATTTTTTTCATTCATTTTAATTCCATCTTACATACATTCATCATCTTAATTAAAACCTTCAGGAATCATTCCTTAAAAATACTCTTTACACCTATTATATTATCATATAATTTAAATTGCGGAAAAACATAATTCATTCATTATTATTCTCATTGGGTACTAAGAGCCCAAAAGTTATAATACTCCAAATATAACAATACCCATGGTTACGAATACCCAAATAAATGTCAGCCATGGTTACAATCATTCAAATCCACAAGTAGTCATTTAAAGTACAAAAATGCAAATAGTGAATCCAACGTATAAAGCTCCTAAAGCTCCCGAACTAGCATACTCCATTCGTCTATTTACCTGCAATGGGATTATCAATGACAAAAGTACAAAACACACAAAGGAGTAAGTCGTTAATTCAATAAACGTCATTATAAGATAATCCACATTAGAAAAAGGGTTAGTAAACCATTTTCGAAATTCATTTTGTCTTGCTGCATAACTTGAGCCAAAGTCGCTACACCCCTCAGGGTTAGCTAAAAGCAGAATCCCATTTCTCTTAAAACAAATCACGCTTATATACTCAAGCCAGAGTCGCTAACCATTCATGGTCGGCTAAAACATATTTTCCTTTCATCGATCTCCTCATAAATCATTTTCATGCTTCTATACTCAAGCCAGAGTGTATGCTTCTATACTCAAGCCAGAGTGTATGCTTCTATACTCAAGCCAGAGTGTATGCTTCTATACTCAAGCCAGAGTCGCTAACCATTCATGGTCGACTAAAACATATTTTCCTTCCATCGATCTCCTCATAAATCATTTTCATGCTTCTATACTCAAGCCAGAGTGTATGCTTCTATACTCAAGCCAGAGTGTATGCTTCTATACTCAAGCCAGAGTCGCTAACCATTCATGGTCGGCTAAAACATATTTTCCTTTCATCGATCTCCTCATAAATCATTTTCATGCTTCTATACTCAAGCCAGAGTGTATGCTTCTATACTCAAGCCAGAGTGTATGCTTCTATACTCAATCCAGAGTGTATGCTTCTATACTCAAGCCAGAGTGTATGCTTCTATACTCAAGCCAGAGTTTACGCTTCTATACTCAAGCCAGAGTCGCTAACCATTCATGGTCGGCTAAAACATATTTTCCTTTCATCGATCTCCTCATAAATCATTTTCATGCTTCTATACTCAAGCCAGAGTGTATGCTTCTATACTCAAGCCAGAGTGTATGCTTCTATACTCAAGCCAGAGTGTATGCTTTTATACTCAAGCCAGAGTGTATGCTTCTATACTCAAGCCAGAGTGTATGCTTCTATACTCAATCCAGAGTCGCTAACCATTCATGGTCGGCTAAAAATATACTTCTTTTTCATTCGTTTCACCATAAATCATTTCCGGTAAATCCACGCCCACATTAGTATAAACACACCCATATATGTTTATACTAAATACGTGATTTACACTCAATCATCTCATAACCAGAAAGTACCACATACTTTCCTTTCCGTAAATCTACGCCTACTTTAATGTAAACACACCCACGTATGTTTATATCAAATGCGTACTTTACGTATCAATCATTGCATAATCAGAAAACTCACATTTTCGATTCCAAATGCTCAATTAAAGACTTATCCTTACCTCGGTGAGTGTTGGGTTTGGTTCTTGACAACTTCTCAAGTTCCACCGACACCGCCTCCAACTTTAGGATCTTTCCTCATCCCACCATATAACACAATGTTAGTCATTTATTCCAAATATCACATAAACAACTTATATTGCATTATTTAACCATACAAGATATTCATCATATTTTCAATGTTGCTAAACTATTTTCATCATAAGTTTACAACCATCTAAAACATACATATTCATCTCATATTTCAACATTAGAACGTAAACTCATTTTCTACCTTTAGAATTTTACCCATTTTCCACTTTAACCACATTATCCCTTTAGGGTTTTGGGGTTTTCATGAATCAACCCACAAACTTTTTCCATTCTCGAAATACTAACTCTAAACTAAGAGTTTACAAGAGAAAAACACATAAAACGAACCATAACTCCAAAGGATGAGTTTCCATGGTTTCTCACATTTGGAGAAGAGATCCAACATACCCAAAATGAGTTTAAGAGAGAAGAAGAGAGTTAGAATCAAGAGTTTTACCTCTTCTCAAACTCTTAGGTGAGTATCAAAACTCCTTGCCCTTGGAAAAGCTCTCTTCTCTCACCTCCCTTCAAAGTTTTTAACCTTAGAATGTGTTTGGGTTTCTGTTTTAAAGAGGTGTCGTCGGGTTGTAATCGATTACCAACATGGTGTAATCGATTACAACGTGAAAAATGCGCATATCTGATGCTTTTAATACGATGTAATCGATTACCAGGAGTGTGTAATCGATTACCAGCAGTGTGTAATCGATTACCAGCAGTCTGTAATCGATTACCAGAAGTGTGTAATCGATTACCAGAAGTGTGTAATCGATTACCAGCATTGTGTAATCGATTACCAGCATTGTGTAATCGATTACACTGTGTCAGATGCACATATCTGATTCTTTTAATACGATGTAATCGATTACCAGAAGTGTGTAATCGATTACACTGTGTCAACAGCCCAAAATTGCCATTTCTCGCCCAGGCGAGACAACTCTCGCTCAAGCGAGGCTTCCAGGACTGTTACTATAATTTTAAAGATTAAAATTTGGGCTGTTACAATCCTCCCCCTCTTATAAGAATTTTCGTCCCCGAAAATTAAATATACCTCGGAAAATAAAATCATCACCTAGACCTTAGGCACAAGAATATTCAACCAAAATCACAATTCGATTCTCTAATCCATTAAGATTAGTTAATCAGTCACTAAGGGCATACAGCACTAAACCATGATATCACCAAACCAATTCATGAACTAACTCCTCAATGTCCAAATATTAAGATCCTAGCCTCGAACAACATTGAATACCATGAGAACTAAACCATAATTCAGACTAAAGATCTTTTCTACATTTTTCAAGAACCATAGGTATCCATCACATATCCATCTATCAATCCTAACATACTTTAAGAATCCCGATAACACTCTCGAATTTCAGCGAATGGGGAACCCCTTATCCCATATCTATCTAAATGCATCTTTTAACATCCGTCATACACTAACTAGTTTCATCTCCACTCGAGAATCTAGCACAATTTCATTTTACTCGATCAACAAAATACCTACACAAAAGTCTCTTAATGCCTCATCTATTGTACACAATCAAACTATTCAGTAATTGTGTAATTACATCAAATATTTCTACCATCAAATCTTATCGTCTTAAGAAGTTACAAATTTCTAGCCTCTACTGAAACCATAAAACCATTGATTCACACCAAAACTAGGTACTCTGTTACCAATCGGCAAGCACAAGTCGACCAACACTCAAACCTACAACTTGCGTTCGTTTGGTCATCCCAATTCTGTTAGCAAAGATAAACTTATTAACCCACTCGCATTATGTCCAGAAATACATGGGCGTCTCATATCACTAAACTTTTAACAACTTCATACTTATTCCGATATGGTTGCTAAAATTTCGGAATTCTCCAACATGATACTAAATCATTACTTAGGCACAAGCTAAGTTTTCCCAAAAATGATTTTCGAAAGCGGTTTGAATCCACGACTCATGGCAACCACGTCGTGAAACAAGGTTCGCACGCTCATTTCGACATAACCCAAAACTTCTTCTCTCCTATGGTTACACCACACCCATACACCGCAATTACTGACGTTCACGAAACAACAACAACTTTTGCCGGTACACATTCAACGCAGACAATTTCGGATCACCACCACTATTTCATGCGTTTCCAATGTCCTACCGCAAAAGAACCGGTCATTCGAGACCAAAAGTTTCACGTCTAATCCATTGCATTCATCACATTGGCGGGGTAAGTAACTTAACTAGCCTCTTTTCTCGACTATCATTATAAGTCTTACCCTTTTGCACCCATATACATATCAATGCAACTAGATCTTAATTCTTCACCTCAACAAGTACACACAGTTAAACATAACACAATTTGCTGATCGCTAGTCCATTTCCAGGATTAAATCCAACTGGGACATCATCGCGCATATCAACACTATAGTAAAGGTTCTACCATTTACCCCAACCGTACACTGAGACACTCCCGATCCAAAATAAGTTTTTTTTTTTTGAGGTTCAACATCCTCGCACATAGCTTGGTGTTCAATACCAATATACATTTGTTACGGCGGGTACTCATCTTTAACAAAAAAATAAATTTCATAGACCAGAAGCTTCATACACAAGAATCAAAAATAACTTTTTCATACTTAATCGATTTTGGGGTACCAACCATAGGTCACCTCAAAATGATAATACATCTGATTAGTCAACATCCATGTAAACACATTAGTCGCAAGGATCTTTAGGTAATTTATCCAACCTCTATTTCATTTTCGAAATATGAGTTTCACCTCTTAGCGTGCGCATACACACTAAGGCCAACAAAGGGAATTAACCTTTAACAACTCATAAGAGAAAACAAGTATCCCCGACTTAAACATTTTTCTTGTCAGTATACTTATTATAAAAGTCAATCATTCATAGACGAAAGTCTACTTTCCAAGACAAAATAAATAGTTCTTTCAAATCTTAACATCTCGAAATACTAACGAGTTCTTAAATACCCTCTTGTAACATTTACTGAATGAATACCGATCCCTTTTTCGAAGGAGGGTCCTGACTCTCTTAGCCGACACTGGCACCAAACCACTAGCCTGGTCAGAGATCTCGCACAGATCCCTAACCGCCACAACCTTGTCAGCACTATTCAATCACAACATGATTTGCTGACAATTAGTCCATCCCCAAAATTATATCTAACTGGGATAACGACAAGCAGACTGAATCTACGGTAAATATCACACCATTTACCACAATCGGACACTAGAACATAAACGTCGACACCACCACCAGCACAAAGATTGGGGTCGACGCGACCAAGTCGGAAGTAATGACTCAGTTTACAATTTCAGCCGGTTTTCACATTTATCATATATAAGGGAGTGTGTCGCTCCCGAATCAACAACACTAAACAAGGAATACATGTCACCATGCGTTTACCTCTCGCCGGATCATCAACACCTGATGTCCCTGCGCCACTTGGGGTAACCATCTGACCGTGGTCTCTTGCCTCCTCGGCAGGAGTGGCATTAGGTCTCCGATCCAGCTTGGAACAATACCTTTTATTATGCTCAAACTCCTTGCAGTGGAAACATCCATTCCCCTTTCCTCATACATCCCACATCATATCAGACTATCCGATTCTGATGCCTCTGCACCATACATGGTAACCACTCTGCCGATAGATTGAGGTCGTCCAGTCCCCATAGCATTCATACTCTGTCGTGACGTAGGACAATGCCTCTTTATAGGTCCGGTCTCTTTACAACGAAAACGGTGATTTGTAGTTCCAGAACACAATCATCCGTCATGTTTCCGGTTACACTTGCTGCACCAAGGTGGAGAGTTTAACCGTGACCCTCCGGCATTCGCATGGGTCCTCGGTCCATACGAAATGCAACTCCGAGTACCAACACGTGGAAAATAATGCTTCTGCTCTTCGCGATACATCTTATCCTTGCCTCTTCCGTGCACAAAATTTCGTTGAGGCCCAAAGTCCTTGTGAGGAATGGATTCGGAGGTCGCCACTCCATCCGCCTTCATGTTAGTACACTCCATTCCTTGGACCCACTCAATAGCAGCATTCGGGGTGAATCCGACATGGAACGGACTAGGGTTCCTTCTGCAGGATTTATCTCACCCCCGGTACTCAGCCGGTCCTTGTTGAACTAGGGTGTGCGAGCTTGGACCTGGTGCCACGCTCCGATTCAGATGCTGTAAATTCTCACTCATTTGTTGTAGTGCCGCCACCATCTGGGCCAAGAGGACATTCGGAACATTCTGACTCGCTCCTCTTTCTCTTCCAGCCATGTGTACCTGCACTCACGTACTTGTCAGTAGACTAATTGTATAACCAGACAAGCATCACATAACACACAATCGTCAATGCTAACCAAGCAATTCAAACACATAAAGATCACAAAGAAGCGTGTAAGGCCATATCCTAGGCCGAAGGATTAACTATGCTCTGATACCATATTGTAACAACCCGATTTCTACCCTTGAAATTTTTTTCATTCATTTTAATTCCCTCTTACATACATTCATCATCTTAATTAAAACCTTCAGGAATCATTCCTTAAAAATACTCTTTACACCTATTATATTATCATATAATTTAAATTGCGGAAAAACATAATTCATTCATTATTATTCCCATTGGGTACTAAGAGCCCAAAAGTTATAATACTCCAAATATAACAATACCCATGGTTACGAATACCCAAATAAATGTCAGCCATGGTTACAATCATTCAAATCCACAAGTAGTCATTTAAAGTACAAAAATGCAAATAGTGAATCCAACGTATAAAGCTCCTAAAGCTCCCGAACTAGCATACTCCATTCGTCTATTTACCTGCAATGGGATTATCAATGACAAAAGTACAAAACACACAAAGGAGTAGGTCGTTAATTCAATAAACGTCATTATAAGATAATCCACATTAGAAAAAGGGTTAGTAAACCATTTTCGAAATTCATTTTGTCTTGCTGCATAACTTGAGCCAAAGTCGCTACACCCCTCAGCGTTAGCTAAAAGCAGAATCCCGTTTCTCTTAAAACAAATCACGCTTATATACTCAAGCCAGAGTCGCTAACCATTCATGGTCGGCTAAAACATATTTTCCTTTCATCGATCTCCTCATAAATCATTTTCATGCTTCTATACTCAAGCCAGAGTGTATGCTTCTATACTCAAGCCAGAGTGTATGCTTCTATACTCAAGCCAGAGTGTATGCTTCTATACTCAAGCCAGAGTCGCTAACCATTCATGGTCGGCTAAAACATATTTTCCTTTCATCGATCTCCTCATAAATCATTTTCATGCTTCTATACTCAAGCCAGAGTGTATGCTTCTATACTCAAGCCAGAGTGTATGCTTCTATACTCAAGCCAGAGTGTATGCTTCTATACTCAAGCCAGAGTGTATGCTTCTATACTCAAGCCAGAGTTTACGCTTCTATACTCAAGCCAGAGTCGCTAACCATTCATGGTCGGCTAAAACATATTTTCCTTTCATCGATCTCCTCATAAATCATTTTCATGCTTCTATACTCAAGCCAGAGTGTATGCTTCTATACTCAAGCCAGAGTGTATGCTTCTATACTCAAGCCAGAGTGTATGCTTCTATACTCAAGCCAGAGTGTATGCTTCTATACTCAAGCCAGAGTGTATGCTTCTATACTCAAGCCAGAGTGTATGCTTCTATACTCAAGCCAAAGTCGCTAACCATTCATGGTCGGCTAAAAATATACTTCTTTTTCATTCGTTTCACCATAAATCATTTCCGGTAAATCCACGCCCACATTAGTATAAACACACCCATATATGTTTATACTAAATACGTGATTTACACTCAATCATCTCATAACCAGAAAGTACCACATACTTTCCTTTCCGTAAATCTACGCCTACTTTAATGTAAACACACCCACGTATGTTTATATCAAATGCGTACTTTACGTATCAATCATTGCATAATCAGAAAACTCACATTTTCGATTCCAAATGCTCAATTAAAGACTTATCCTTACCTCGGTGAGTGTTGCGTTTGGTTCTTGACAACTTCTCAAGTTCCACCGACACCGCCTCCAACTTTAGGATCTTTCCTCATCCCACCATATAACACAATGTTAGTCATTTATTCCAAATATCACATAAACAACTTATATTGCATTATTTAACCATACAAGATATTCATCATATTTTCAATGTTGCTAAACTATTTTGATCATAAGTTTACAACCATCTAAAACATACATATTCATCTCATATTTCAACATTAGAACGTAAACTCATTTTCTACCTTTAGCATTTTACCCATTTTCCACTTTAACCACATTATCCCTTTAGGGTTTTGGGGTTTTCATGAATCAACCCACAAACCTTTTCCATTCTCGAAATACTAACTCTAAACTAAGAGTTTACAAGAGAAAAACACATAAAACGAACCATAACTCCAAAGGATGAGTTTCCATGGTTTCTCACATTTGGAGAAGAGATCCAACATACCCAAAATGAGTTTAAGAGAGAAGAAGAGAGTTAGAATCAAGAGAGTTTTACACTGTGTCAGATGCACATATCTGATGCTTTTAATACGATGTAATCGATTACCAGCAGTGTGTAATCGATTACACTGTGTCAACAGCCCAAAATTGCCATTTCTCGCCCAGGCGAGACAACTCTCGCTCAAGCGAGGCTTCCAAGACTGTTACTATAATTTTAAAGATTAAAATTTGGGGTGTTACAAATTCAGAACATGAAATCTCTTCTAGACTCCAAGTTTAGCATTAAAGATATTGGCCAGTTGAAGTTTTTCTTTGGCATGGAAATTGCTAGAACATCACATGGAATTTTCCTTTATCAGAGGAAATACACTTTGGATCTCTTACAAGAAAGTGGAATGCTTGGTGCTAAACCTTGTTCTACTCCCATGGAGTACAATGGTAAACTCATTCACTCTCAATCTGGTACACCTCTAGAGGATGCAAACTCATACAGAAGATTGACGGGCAAATTGTTATACCTTACCCATACCAGACCAGACTTGTGTTTCTCTGTTGGGCATCTTAGTCAATTTCTTTCTCATCCCACCAATCAACATCTTGCAGCAGCCATGAGAGTGCTTAGATATATCAAAGGTTCCATTAGTACTGATATTTTCTTCTCAGCAGAATCCAAGCTTAGTCTCAAAGGATATGCAGACTCTGATTGGGCTGCATGTATTGATACCAAAAAATCAGTTTCTGGTTATTGCTTCTTCCTTGGTGATTCTTTGGTTTCTTGGAAAAGCAAGAAGCAACAAACTGTTTCCAGGTCTTCTGCTGAGGCAGAGTATAGAGCCATGGCTTTGGCTGCTTGTGAAGCACAATGGTTGGTTTGCTTGCTACAAGAACTTGGACATCCTCATTCTCATCCTGTTCAACTGTTTTGTGACAATCAATCAGCCATGCATATTGCAGCTAATCCTGTATTCCATGAAAGAACAAAGCATATTGATGTGGATTGCCATTCAATAAGGGAAAGGATTCAGTCCAAGCTATTGCATCTTCTCCCCATCTCTACCACTGCTCAAATTGCTGACATTTTTATTAAACCACTCTCCCCTCAATTGTTTCATAAGTTTCATTCCAAGTTAGGCATGCTCAATTTTCACTTGCCTACTTGAGGGGGGCTGTTGGAGAAGTAGAATCATTCACATTATGATTATTTGTATTATTTCAATTATTTTCTGAATATAGAAATAATTTGTAAAGTTAGTATAAAATCTTCACACGTCTCGACAATAAAATCAACAAAGGTAAAAATATAAAATAAAAAACCTAAAATAACAATGTTAATGCTATACTACTAATCTAGACGTAAGTCCCTAGCAATTTCACCATTTTGCTAACTGACAAATTGATAATGAAATAACCAATAGTATCAAAAATAAGTAAAAGTTAAAAGATTATAGTATATACAAGGACATACTAGATTATAGTCTTTCAACTAACAATTATTATTTTAAGTTATCGTTCAAAATGGTTTATGAGTGATAACGCTAAAATAAGCGAGCAAAATTGTAATACTTTGGCAAAAGGCGTTGAGATCGAACTATCTACTTACTATTAATATGCACATGATTTAGAAATGCAAATTCAATTAGTAATGATTCTTCTACACAAATGAACTCAAAGGTAATAAAAGTTAATGTCTTAGTCAATTTAGTAGCTTATGCAATAAAACTATATGTCTAGTAACTTTGTACACAAGATGAAGAACTATGTGTAACATCCTGATTTTTGAGTCTTTAAAATTATAATATCAGTCCTGGAAGTCTCGCTTGAGCGAGAGATTCTCGCCTGAGCGAGAAATGACAATTTTGGGGCTGTTAACACAGTGTAATCGATTACATGGTCCTTGTAATCGATTACATGCTGATATCTGATCAGACCTGTGTAATTTTTCATGATGTAATCGATTACATTATACTCGTAATCGATTACATCATATTAAAAACGTCAGATATGTGTATTTTTCATGATGTAATCGATTACACTATACTCGTAATCGATTACATCATATTAAAAACGTCAGATATGTGTATTTTTCATTATGTAATCGATTACACTATACTCGTAATCGATTACATCATATTAAAAACGTCAGATATGTGTATTTTTTTATGATGTAATCGATTACACCTTATGGTAATCGATTACACACGTCACTGTGAGATTAAATCTGATAACTATAATAGACGTCCCAAGAGGATAAGAGTTATTTTTCGAAAAACAAGAGAAGAGGAACGGTTTGAGGAGTAGTGCACCCTTAGAGTCAAAGAGGAGACCGGAGAAGAGGTAAAATCGCTTAACCTAGCCTCTCTTATGGTTGAATGTCATCGTTTTGGATGGGGTTTCTTCTCCATGTTTAGGGATAAAACCCCATAAACCCTCTCTTTGCTTTTCGGTTCGTTTTGCTTTGGAAAACCTTGTAAAACTCATAGTATATGAGTTGTTTTACCAAATGGGTGTGTGTGGGAAGTTGTTTTCAAAACCGTAGAGTCATTTCAATATTATGGAAACCCCTTTTTGAGGATGAAGTGAATAGATGATGTTGTCTTGTGTTGTATGAGTTTTGGTTAGTATTATTCTTGTCTTGACATGTAAATTGATGTGTTGTGATTGTTGTTGTTTTGGGTTGAAAGACCCTAAGGTTGGAGGAGACGGCGGAGAACGCGACTGAGCTTTAGTGCAAGCAGTAGCGGCTACTCAGGTGAGGGAGCAGCATTAACCTTTGTGGTATTAGAATCTTAGCATTGGAAACTCCAACGACACTCACTAGTTGGATGGTTTCGGTGAATTAACACGATTAAACGGGAAATATCATGAATTTCCTATTTAACCGCGTTAATCTTACGGTTGTGGATAATATGTTGATTATGGAATTGTGACCTGCCCGAGGTGGTATGGAATTGTGACCTGCCCTTCGTGGTACGGAATTGTGACCTGCCCTTCGTGGTATGGAATTGTGACCTGCCCTTCGTGGTACGGAATCGTGACCTGCCCTTCGTGGTACGGAATCGTGACCTGCCCTTTGTGGTATGGAATTGTGACCTGCCCTTCGTGGTACGGAATTGTGACCTGCCCTTCGTGGTACGGAATTGTGACCTGCCCTTCGTGGTACGGAATTGTGACCTGCCCTTCGTGGTACGGAATTGTGACCTGCCCTTCGTGGTATGGAATTGTGACCTGCCCTTCGTGGTATGGAATTGTGATCTGCCCTTCGTGGTATGGAAATGTGATATGTCCTTCGTGGCAGGGAGTTAGACCTGCCTTCATGGTACAGATTGTGGTGCACTTGTAGTGTGGATTTTGACTGTGGTTCGATTGATGGACATTTGATTTATATTATGTATGGGTGGTATGATCATGGTATATTGTTATATGGACTCTCTTGGATGTATTTGTGTTGTAATGCTGTATAATTCCTGTGAAGTAATGTTTCAATGTTACTATTCTATTTAAAACCACCATGTTATATATTGCATGTATTTAATGACTGACTCTCTCTATGTTGTCTTGTTTACTCAATCCGTGGTAATCGGATTGTAGGTGGAACGAAAGATTAAGAGACTGCAGAGTCATGAAGTAATTGCATGGCATTTGGATTTAGTGTGCCTTCTTGAAATTCTAAGGATTTTGTAATTGTTGACATTGGACCCTTTCATGGGAATTTTATCCAGGTTTTTGTTGTTTAGTTAATTAGACTAATGGTGGAATTACTGTATTATTTTTCTACTATCGCTCTATCTATACTATATGGAGTATGTTCTGTTAGGTATCAGTGGTTACAATACACCTAGAAGGGGAGGGGGGGTTGAATAGGTGTAGCGGTTAGAATGTCCGCTTTTGGAAAACAACACTTAATGATGAAAAACACCTTGATTAATCGATTAACGAAACAGGGTAATCGATTAACACTTTCAACACAGTCCACTTAATCGATTAACAGACTGAAGTAATCGATTAACACACCACACTTAATCGATTAAACCGTGACAGTAAGCAGATGCAAGTACAATTTCTTGCGCGACAATTAATTGATAACGAAACGATTATGCCAAGCTTACAGAATTTATCAGAGTAAAAACAATACAGTACAGAAACAGATTATCAATTGAATCTACTGAACAAATTAATCGATCAAATGCAATAAAGAGAGAAAGGGATAGAAAAAGTCCTGCAACAAGAATTTTATCCTGGTTCGTTTGCTTGTCCACCGCAAACTACATCCAGGCCTCCCGGCTGATTTGGGAGATTTTTCTTCACTATAATTGAATGAATGTTAATTACATACACACTATCCAATTACAACAAATTAGACACTTACAAGATAAAAAAGATCCTATTCTATGGTTTGACTCCCTTCCTACCGACAAAGAAAACCTTTCTTTCGGCATAGCCCCAGCCAAGAACCTTGTTTTTTACTTATCCCTAAGTCTAACACTCAGTGAAGACACACTCAATCTCTTGGTGATATGACACCTTGAGATTCCCACAATTACAACACTTTTTCAAACAAAAACAATACAGAGTAAACTTAAGCTATAACAAGACTTATATCTAACAAGATAAGGCTTTACTCTAATCACCTAATACAAGCTCATGCAGTATGAAAAATGTATTAGTGAAAAAACAGAATGCATAATATGTAAACATCTAATCAAGAATCATGTAAAAATGCAAGAACATGTGATAAGAAAAGATGAGAAATGTATCATGAAAAGCACTCAATCCTAAAGCATAGAATTCTCTCTTTTCTAAGCTCACAAATGCATTTACAACTAGATGCAACAATTAACACAAAAAAAAGCTCTAACTCTCTAAAAATTTAACATGCAACTTATAAGATCAATTCTGAAAATGCAGTTTATAAAGAATTGATTTTAAAGCCCAGTTAATCGATTAACGACAGCTTTAATCGATTAAGCTTCACAAAGATGTTAGATTAATCGATTAACCTTTGTTGTAATCGATTACACTGTGCAAACAGTTAGATTAATCGATTAAACTAAGTGGTAATCGATTAACAGCATTCTTTCATGTGTAAAAACTTCAAATATGTTATGCACTTAAATTCATACATGTATAATACTTAGATTATGCCTAGAATGCACATGTACTTGTATTTATATGATGCATGAACATATTATGAATGACATATCTGAAGATGAAAAAGATTTAAAGGATTTATGCAAGTGAGATATGTATTAGGTGACTTAAGCCTTGGACTCAACCTAAACTAGTCTAGTCTAAGCAAGGTACCAATCGGAAGGCTTAAGCATGTTGATTTGTTGATGATCTTCAAGCTCTTATTAACACAAGTTGTCCTCATCAAAACCACGACATATAAGGAGAGCTTTCCAAAGTGTTCCTCTTGACATGCACACTTTCAATCTCCCCCTTTTTGATGATGACAAACTCCACATCAAATGTAACAGTTGTGATGAAATAGCTTGAAGATTGTGTTGGCAAGGTTGATATGATGCGCAAATATCGGAAGCTGTTATTACGATCAACCTGCACAATTAGAAGACAACAAAACAACCTTTCTCCCCCTTTTGACATTATCAAAAAGATAACTCAGGTCAAAGAAGAGGCAGAGATATGAGTAATGCATAAAACACAGTCAATGAGTTAATTTGGGATTTAACAATTAACCTGTTTTACGTTAAAGAGGATTAAACAAATGCGCAAGTCTATACAACAGAAATAGCCAAACAAGTAAAGTGAACGGCATACAAGATTAACCATATCAAAGTAGAGAATCTCATACGATCAAGAACCATACACATCAATAGAGTAGGCTATTCGACATAATTAGAAAAAGTAGCATAAAGAGTAACAATGTTTAGCAGCCATATAAACCAGAAAATGTCAATTAAAAACATGAAAGAGGCACACAACAGAGAGACTAGAATCCATAACAACATCTAAATCCACAGAGTGCCAAAAAGAAGAAATAACCTAAAGGTAAGATATCCTAGGTCTAAAGTCTTCTAAACTAAGGTTGAGGTGGAGGATGAGGATCGTCAGTGTGATCAGCAGAAATGACAATGTTCTGATCTCCCCTGATAAGCACAGATAGCTTCTGAAATTCTGAACAAAACAAGGCATTCTGAGCTTCAGCGATAGATTGAATCAGATTCCTCAACTCCCGAAATTGGTTGTCCGAGTACGCAGTTTGTCGCTCCTCATACTGTTCCATACCAGCAAAGTATGAGTCTTTTAGTCCTTGGAAGTGAAGATCCATACGGTTGTTAAGCTGTTGCTCCATAGCTTCCAACTGATCGACGCCAAAAGCAGAGTTCTGAGGTGCTGATCCAGAAGGCTCCCCCTGAGTTGTAGCATGCTGATTACCTGTGTCATCCTGATTATCATCATCAGATAAATCCAGACCAATAGTGGTGTAGTCCTCTTGGTATTGCCAAGTATTACCATACTTGTATATACCCATCTTATGTATGAGGCTTTCACCAACCAGATGATCCTTGTCAGTATATTCAACAATGATAGTATCGGAAACGTCAATGCGCAAATAATCAACAATGCGTGAGATGAAGATACTGTAGGGAAGCAGCTTTGACTGAGATAAAGATACACTGTTCATAATTTTCAAGATCTCCTCAGGCCAGTTAATCATAACATTATTCTTTACTGCATACATGAACCGTAAATCATTCACAGTAGGCTGTGCGTGATTTGTGTTCCTCTGTACTAAGATGTAAGCAATAATGTAGTGTAGCAGCCTGTTCTCAACAGATAGTGACCTAGCTTTGGTCAGTTGACCCTGAATGTATAAATGAGGGCCTCTTAGAAATGACTTATAGACTTCAGTAGGATCAAAATTTTCCTTCACCCAAGAACAATCTCCTATACAATATCCAGAAGAAGATAAACCACCGACATTCATGAAAATTTCATCGTTAAGTTCAAACAAATTGCCAGAAATCATTGACCAATATTTTCCATCCTTATATCTAAAATTAGCATAGAATTCCCTAACAAGAGCAGGGTAGACTTGTCCCTTTAATTCCATAAACTGAATAGTTCCCTGAGCTTCCATATCATGCGGGAAGCTAAAGTTCTGTTCCGCTAACCAAGTTAAGTCAACATACCGTATATATGTAGGTTTCCGACCTTGAAATTTCGCCATACGGGTTTCTTGCAAGATGAGTGAATAGTAGGGGTCACCACGGTCCCGAGTAGAAGGTGAACCGACCTCTCGTCTTCGTACACGAGTGGCTGTTGTCTTGACCCTTTTAGGACGACTTTGCTCCATAATGTGGCAGAAACCGAAATAGCAGTGAATGGTCAGATATGGGTGTAGGCAAACCTAACCTAGGTTATGCTTGGTGGAACCTTGGAAATGGGATATAATGAGGATGCAGAAATATGATTCCTTGATGGTTTAAGAGGGTTAGGAAGAGGTGTTTCTACTTTCGATGCACTTTGGATTAGTTGTGTTATAGATTTAGAAACTCAAAGCATAAACGAGAAAGTGAAAAAGCCAAAGAAAGTGTGAAACCGAGCTACTGTTTGCCTTTATAAAACTGGTTTTAATCGATTAACGGGCAGGTTTAATCGATTAACCAGTGTAAAATTTCGAATTTTTTTTTTTAAAGAACTGATGCCCAGGTAATCGATTAACTGAAGATGTAATCGATTACTCATAGTAATATTTCGAATTTTCAAGCAACTGATGCCCAGGTAATCGATTAACTGAAGATGTAATCGATTACTCATAGTAATATTTCGAATTTTCAAGCAACTGATGCCCAGGTAATCGATTAACAACAAGTGTAATCGATTACACATAGTAAAAAAAAGGTTTTCAGGCAGTAAAATGGTTTCAACTTCTTAAGGCTTTTGTATGCATTGTGACAAATTTATTGAAACATTCAGAATCACAAAAAGAATAATCAAGAGACATACTTTTGCATTATAACAAATATCAATAAGCTAAAGATACATAGACATAGAGAAACTAGACGATGATGTAAACAACTAAACAATTTTAATCAAGATATTGTTCATCAAGAATTCCAAGTTCTCTCCTTAGAACAAAGAAAGTATCCCTGGGAAGGGGCTTGGTGAAAATATCGGCTAATTGTTTAGAAGTTTCAACAAATTCAAGAACACAGTCACCTTTTTGTATATGATCACGCAGAAAATGATTTCTAATTTCTATATGCTTAGTTCTAGAATGCAAGACGGGATTCTTGGAAAGGTTTATGGCACTTGTATTATCGCATTTAATAGGGATCTTTTCAATTTTAAGACCATAGTCCTTGAGTTGCTGCTTCATCCAAAGGATTTGAGCGCAACACACACCAGCGGCAATGTATTCTGCTTCGGCGGTGGACAAAGCAACACAAGCTTGCTTTTTGCTGTGCCATGCTACTAATGAACTGCCCAACAAGTGACAGGTACCACTAGTGCTTTTCCGATCCAATTTACATCCAGCGAAATCGGAATCGGAATAACCTACCAAGGATAATGAGGCATCCCGAGGATACCATAATCCCATGTTAGTTGTTCCTTTTAAGTATCTCATGATTCTTTTAACGGTTTTAAGATGTGATTCTTTAGGAGATGATTGAAATCTCGCACACATGCATACGCTAAACATGATATCAGGTCGACTTGCAGTTAAGTAAAGTAAAGACCCAATAATTCCTCGATACTTTGTTACCTCTATTGCTTTTCCTTTTTCGTCCTTATCTAGGTAGCAAGCAGATGCCATAGGAGTGGAAGCTTCCTTACAATTGTTCATCTCAAATTTCTTGAGCAGCTCTTTGCAATATTTTGTCTGATGGATGAAAATCCCACTTTCTAGTTGCTTTATCTGAAGTCCTAGAAAGAATGTGAGTTCTCCCATCATAGACATTTCGAACTCCCCCTGCATCATCTCAGAAAAATCTTTACACAAAATATCATTAGTAGATCCAAAGATTATGTCATCTACATAGATTTGCACAAGTAATACAGAGTTTTCTGATTTACGAATAAAAAGCGTTGTGTCAACCAAGCCTCTTTCGAACCCTTTTTCTAAAAGAAAGGTACTAAGTCTATCATACCAAGCTCTAGGGGCTTGTTTGAGACCATAGAGTGCCTTTTTAAGTTTATAAACATGGTTCGAATATTTAAAATTTTCAAAACCAGGCGGTTGGTTAACATAAACTTCTTCTTGAATATAGCCATTCAGGAAGGCGCTTTTTACGTCCATTTGAAATAATTTGAAGTTCATAATCGATGCAAAGGAAAGTAGCATCCTGATGGCCTCTAATCTGGCTACAGGGGCATAGGTTTCGTCATAATCGATACCTTCCTCCTGGTTGTAGCCTTTGGCCACCAAGCGTGCTTTATTTCGAATGATCAAGCCTGATTCATCAAGCTTGTTTCTGAAGACCCATCGAGTACCAATCACAGGATGATCTTTAGGTTTAGGGACCAAGTCCCAAACATTATTACGTTCGAACTGGTTTAGCTCTTCTTGCATAGCTATACCCCAGTGCACATCCTCAATGGCCTCATCAATGGTCTTAGGCTCAATTTGTGATACAAAAGCTACAAAGTTACAAAAGTTTCGTAAGGAACTACAGGTTACCACTCCCGTAGATATGTCACCTATTACTTTGTCAATCGGGTGAGCTTTCTTGGTTTTCCACACAACTGGCATGTCTGAATGCTCCTGAGATTTGTTTTGACATTCTTCATTGGTTGCTTCTTCATTATCCATGTTCTTTGAGTATGCTTCTTCCAAAGCACCTGCAACATCATCAGATACAACCTTTCTCTTCTCTTTTGGAGAAGATTCATCAAACTGTACATGGATAGACTCTTCAACTTGCATAGAATATTTATTAAAAAATATGAACGCTTTGCTATGAATCGAGTATCCCAAAAATATTCCCTCATCGGCTTTTGAATCAAATTTTCCTAAAGCCCGCTTTCCATTATTTAATATAAAACATTTGCAACCGAAAGCGTGAAGATGGGATATGTTTGGTTTACGGCCTTTTAATAGTTCATAAGGAGTTTTATTCAAATTAGGCCTTAACAGTACTCGATTTATAACATAACATGCAGTATGAACTGCATCTGCCCAGAAATATTTGGGGGTATTACTTTCATTGAGCATGGTTCTCGCTAATTCTTCTAGCACACGATTTTTCCTTTCAACAACTCCATTTTGTTGTGGAGTGCGAGGAGCAGAGAACTGATGCATAATGCCATGCTTATCACAGAATTTGTCGAACTGAAAGTTCTCAAATTCTCCCCTGTGATCACTTCGTATATATACTATTTTCAAGTTAAGTTGATTTTGAATTTGCTTGGCAAGATTTTTAAAAGAGTTGAAAGCGTCGCTTTTAGCAGATAAAAATAATGTCCATGTAAAACGAGAGAAATCATCAACAATAACTAGAGCATAGTAGCTACCACCAAAACTCATGATTTGTGATGGTCCAAACAAGTCCATATGGAGTAACTCCAAAGGTCTTGAAGTGGATATCACATTTTTGTTTTTGAAAGAGTTTTTGGTTTGTTTACACTTTTGACAAGTGTCACAAATCTCTTTAGTTTTAAACTTTAGTTTTGTTAGCCCCTCAACTAGTTCATTTGATGATAATTTATCTAGATATTTTATATGGATGTGTGCAACGCGTCTGTGCAAGAGCCAAATGTCATCTTCTTTAGAAATAAAACATTTTGAAAAAAAAATGTGGTGACATCATCCAAGTTAACCATGTAAATATTATTTATACGATGACCAACAAATTTAACATTATTAGATAAAATGTCACGAATGATGCAACAGTCAGAATCGAAAGATACACGATTACCTTTGTCACAGAGTTGGCTTATACTCAGAAGATTATGTTCTAGTCCTTCAACATACAGAACATTTTCAATTTGAGTATGAGATGAGTTACCAACTGTTCCGGTGCCAAGTATCTTTCCCTTGTTGTTGTCTCCGTACGTGACGTATCCTTTTCCTTTAAGTGATAGATCCAGGAAATTTGATCTGTCACCTGTCATATGTCTCGAACATCCACTGTCTAAATACCATTTTTGTCCTTGTGTTCGAAGACATACCTGCAAAACAGATCACCTGCTTTTCTCAGGTACCCAAATTATGTTGGGTCCTTTTCTGTTAGTGATTAGGGAATTATCTCCCTTCTTTATCCATACATAAACTCCGCTAGGTATACCATATTTTCTAATGTAACAAGAGTAAGAAGTATGAACATACGTATTGCAATAAAAACAAGTAGGAGAGTGCTTATGATTTTTATTCTTAGTATGAACTACAGGTTTTCTATATGGTCTCTTGTTCTTAGCAGAGCGAGTATAACCTAGACCAGTACGATCACCAACGTTTCTTGTTTGACTGAGCAGAGTGTCTAATTGCTGTTTACTGTTTGTGAGACGTTCGAGTTTTTCTTTTAGTTTAAGATTGTCTTCTTGCAAAATCTCGCAAGTCTCACATACAGGCTTTTGACATAAA
Organism: Lupinus albus; assembly: GCA_009771035.1. NCBI lineage: Eukaryota > Viridiplantae > Streptophyta > Magnoliopsida > Fabales > Fabaceae > Lupinus > Lupinus albus. Next base: position 7,710,420 of record CM020010.1, read on the forward strand.
TTATTAGCAGAGCAGTCACATGTGTTACAAGAATAGATGAGATCTAAAGTTTCATTTTCTAATTTTAATTCATCTAATTCTTTTTGAAATTGGCTTAATTTCTTCTCATTTCTAAGGATTTCCCTTTTCTTATCAACGTTTATTCTAGCCAATTTCTTTAGCTCCTCATGTAACTCAACATAAGCATTATATAAAACTTCATAAGAGGGTAAGTCATCCGAAGTGGATGAGGTGTCAGAATATACCTCATTATTATCCTCGTGTGAGTCTGAGTTGGCATTGTTGTCAGATTTGACCATCAGACACAGCTTCGCTGACTCCTCCTCACTAGAAGTGCTTGATGTTGTTTCCTCCTCAGGTACATCCCATACAATATAAGCTTTCTTGGATTTGAATTCCCTGGGAGTGCTCTTCTCTGAATCAACCTTTTTCAGATAGGTAGGACATTGAAATCTCATATGTCCGGCTTTTCCACACTCATGGCAAGTGAAGCGATCTTTGTTGTTCTTGCCTTTGTTGGTTGACTCTTTTGCTTCTTTCTTCTGAAACTTCTTGAATCCGCCTTTTCTTTTGATGAATTTATTAAATTTTCTAACAAGGAGATTCATAGTTTCATCATCTAGATCGGAGTCAGATTCATCATCATCTTTATCTTCTTTTGATTTGGAGGTTGTGGCCTTCAATGTGATGTTTTTCTTTTTCCGATCCGAATCTTCGTGCATAGTCAAGCGCCCCAATTCCATTTCGTGCTCTTGAAGCTTTCCAAATAGTGTAGCTAGAGGCATAGAATCCAAGTCTTTGAATTCAACAATTGCAGTTACTTTTGGTTGCCATTTCCTGTCAAGACAACGCAAAACTTTATTAGTTAGTTCACCTCTGGCAAAAGATTTATCTAGAGCAACTAAATGATTAACAATATGAGTAAATCGCTTTTGCATATCGCAGATTGATTCACTAGGTAACATGCGAAATAACTCATACTCGTGGGTCAGCGCATTTAATCTAGCACGCTTGACTTCGCTAGTGCCTTCGTGAGTCACTTGTAAAGTGTCCCACATTTCTTTTGCATTTTGGCACTGCGATACTCTAAAGAACTCATCATAGGATAGGGCCGATGTGATGATATTTTTGGCGCGTAGGTTATGCTGCACCTTCTTGCGCTCATCATCGGTCCATAGACTTTTAGGCTTGTCTTTAGGTTCATTGTCCACAAGATGCTGTGGAACGAAAGGGCCGTTGACTACGGATTCCCAAATATCCGAGTCTATGGCTTCAATAAAAATTTGCATGCGGACTTTCCAGTAGGCATACCCTTCACCACTGAATATAGGTGGTCGATTAATGGATGAACCATCACCACCAAATGGGTTTGACGAACCCATTCCTTTTTCCCTAAGGATCACGAATACGCGGTTGAGCTAGCACTTCGCACTAGCTCTGATACCACTTGTTAGGTATCAGTGGTTACAATACACCTAGAAGGGGGGGGTTGAATAGGTATAGCGGTTAGAATGTCCGCTTTTGGAAAACAACACTTAATGCCGAAAAACACCTTGATTAATCGATTAACGAAACAGGGTAATCGATTAACACTTTCAACACAGTCCACTTAATCGATTAACAGACTGAAGTAATCGATTAACACACCACACTTAATCGATTAAACCGTGACAGTAAGCAGATGCAAGTACAATTTCTTGCGCGACAATTAATTGATAACGAAACGATTATGCCAAGCTTACAGAATTTATCAGAGTAAAAACAATACAGTACAGAAACAGATTATTATCAATTGAATCTACTGAACAAATTAATCGATCAAATGCAATAAAGAGAGAAAGGGATAGAAAAAGTCCTGCAACAAGAATTTTATCCTGGTTCGTTTGCTTGTCCACCGCAAACTACATCCAGGCCTCCCGGCTGATTTGGGAGATTTTTCTTCACTATAATTGAATGAATGTTAATTACATACACACTACCCAATTACAACAAATTAGACACTTACAAGATAAAAAAGATCCTATTCTATGGTTTGACTCCCTTCCTACCGACAAAGAAAACCTTTCTTTCGGCGTAGCCCCAGCCAAGAACCTTGTTCTTTACTTATCCCTAAGTCTAACACTCAGTGAAGACACACTCAATCTCTTGGTGATATGACACCTTGAGATTCCCACAATTACAACACTTTTTCAAACAAAAACAATACAGAGTAAACTTAAGCTATAACAAGACTTATATCTAACAAGATAAGGCTTTACTCTAATCACCTAATACAAGCTCATGCAGTATGAAAAATGTATTAGTGAAAAAACAGAATGCATAATATGTAAACATCTAATCAAGAATCATGTAAAAATGCAAGAACATGTGATAAGAAAAGATGAGAAATGTATCATGAAAAGCACTCAATCCTAAAGCATAGAATTCTCTCTTTTCTAAGCTCACAAATGCATTTACAACTAGATGCAACAATTAACACAAAAAAAAGCTCTAACTCTCTAAAAATTTAACATGCAAATTATAAGATCAATTCTGAAAATGCAGTTTATAAAGAATTGATTTTAAAGCCCAGTTAATCGATTAACGACAGCTTTAATCGATTAAGCTTCACAAAGATGTTAGATTAATCGATTAACCTTTGTTGTAATCGATTACATTGTGCAAACAGTTAGATTAATCGATTAAACTAAGTGGTAATCGATTAACAGCATTCTTTCATGTGTAAAAACTTCAAATATGTTATGCACTTAAATTCATACATGTATAATACTTAGATTATGCCTAGAATGCACATGTACTTGTATTTATATGATGCATGAACATATTATGAATGACATATCTGAAGATGAAAAAGATTTAAAGGATTTATGCAAGTGAGATATGTATTAGGTGACTTAAGCCTTGGACTCAACCTAAACTAGTCTAGTCTAAGCAAGGTACCAATCGGAAGGCTTAAGCATGTTGATTTGTTGATGATCTTCAAGCTCTTATTAACACAAGTTGTCCTCATCAAAACCACGACATATAAGGAGAGCTTTCTAAAGTGTTCCTCTTGACATGCACACTTTCATGTTCTGGTTGAAGTGAAGGTTTTAAAAGATATGTGATTTTTATTATGTTAGTAAATAATGGTAATTTTCCGCGTTATTATTTGAGGCATTACAATTATGGTATCAGAGTGGAGGTTAATCCTACGGCCTAGGGTATGGCCTAACTTGCTTCTTTGTGTGATTGATGTGAATTGTGTGGTGTGTTTGACTTGTTTGACTGATGTGAGTGGTTTGAATTACTTGAGATGTTTGGACTGTTTGGATTGCTTGAAGTGTTTGAATTGCTTGGATTGTTAATAAGTGGTAGACTAGCTTGTGTAAAATCTATATGCTGATGAGATAGAGTGCAGGTGAGAATTGGCTGGACGTGGTAGAGGAAACGGACAGAATGAACTGTTGGCACAGATGACGGCTGCTATACTGAATGTGAATGAGAACCTACTACATCTGAATCAGCACATTAACCATCATCCTAACCCACCCCCAATTGTGCCACAGGGACCGGTGGAGTACCGTGGATTGGATGAATTCTGCCGACGCCATCCGAGTCAATTCCAAGGCGGATTTGCTCCTGATGCTGCTAATGAATGGATCCAGGAGTTAGAGAAGATTTTCCGAGCCATGGGCTGCGAGGATGGTCAGAAAGTGATCTATGCTTCCTATATGCTGACTAAGGAAGCGGAGAATTGGTGGGAATATGCCAGGAGGCAAATGGAAGCAGAAGGGAAAGTGGTTGCTTATGCTTCGAGACAATTGAGACCCCATGAGCAAAACTACCCTACTCATGATTTGGAGTTAGCAGCAGTAGTGTTTGCTTTAAAGATTTGGAGGCACTATCTCTATGGTGTACAGTTTGAAGTTTTCAGTGATCACAAAAGTTTGAAGTATCTTTTCGATCAGAAAGAGTTGAATATGAGGCAAAGAAGATGGATGGAATTTTTGAAGGATTATGACTTTAGCCTACAGTATCACCCTGGTAAAGCTAATGTGGTAGCGGATGCATTGAGTCGTAAATCCTTACATATGTCTGCCCTTATGGTGCACGAGATGAAAATGATCGAGGAATTTCGGGATTTGAACTTGGCAGTAGAAATGAAGCCGAAGAGTGTAGTACTGGGAATGCTCAAGGTGACTAATGAGTTCTTTGATCAAATTAAAACCATGCAGTTGTTGGATGAGGAACTACAGGTTAAGAGGACCTTGGTAGGTGACGACAAAGGAAAAGACCTTCAGATTGATACTAATGGTTTGTTGAGGTACAAAGGAGGGATTTGTGTGCCACAAGACGCCGAGTTGAGAAGAGATATTCTAGATGAGGCGCACAAGAGTAAGATGAGCATTCACCCGGGGACAACAAAAATGTATCAGGACTTAAGGAAGATGTTTTGGTGGTCTGGAATGAAAAGAGATGTAGCTCAATATGTGTCTAGTTGCTTGACTTGTCAGAAAGCTAAGATTGAGCATCAGAGGCCAGCAGGAGAACTTCAGTCATTGGAGATTCCAGTATGGAAATGGGACAGCATCTCTATGGACTTTGTTTCTGGTTTTCCGAGAACGCAGAAAGGTTATGATTCGATTTGGGTCATTGTAGACCGATTGACTAAGTCTGCACATTTATTACCGGTTAATGTAAGGTATTCATTGGAAAGGTTAGCAGAGTTATACATAAAGGAAAAAGTGAGGTTGCAAGGGATTCCAGCGAGTATCGTCTCAGATAGAGATCCTCGTTTTACTTCGAATTTCTGGAATGGTTTACAATCTGCTTTGGGCACTAAGTTGAAATTGAGTTCTGCTTATCACCCGCAAACGGACGGTCAGTCCGAGAGGACGATTCAGTCTTTGGAAGACTTGTTAAGGGCGTGCGTGTTAGAACGACCCGGGAGTTGGGATAATATGTTACCTCTGATTGAATTCACGTACAACAACAGTTTTCACTCGAGTATTGGAATGGCACCTTATGAAGCTCTGTATGGAAGGAAGTGTAGAACTCCGATCAGTTGGTTTGAGACTGGGGAGAATTTGGTGTTAGGACCAGAGGTAGTCCAAGAGAAGACCGAGAAGATTAAGAGAATCAGAGAGAATATGAAAACAGCACAGAGTAGACAAAAGAGCTACTATGATAATCGAAGGAAGCCGATTGAATTTCAAGAAGGGTATCACGTTTTTATGAGAGTGGTCCCTACCACCGGAATTGGTCGGATATTGAAAACCCGAAAGCTTACTCCGAGGTTCATTGGACCGTATCAGATTTTGAAGAGAATCGGTCCTGTTGCTTATCGGATCGCCTTGCCACCGTTGTTGTCAAATCTTCACAATGTATTTCATGTATCTCAACTAAGGAAATACATTGGGGATCCAACCCATGTTATCGAACCAGATTGGATACAATTGAAGGAGAACTTGACCTTCAGGACTCCTCCGATAAGGATTTTGGACCGAAGTGTCAAGAGGTTGCGTGGGAAGGAGATTCCTTTGGTTAAGGTATTATGGAGTCAAGTAGATACGGGTGATGCTACTTGGGAAGTGGAGCAGAACATGAGAATGGATTTTCCGCATTTGTTCGATGCAGGTATGTTAATTTTCGGGGACGAAAATTCTTTGAGGGGGAGAGGATTGTAACATCCTGATTTTTGAGTCTTTAAAATTATAATATCAGTCCTGGAAGTCTCGCCTGAGCGAGAGATTCTCGCCTGAGCGAGAGATTCTCGCCTGAGCGAGAGATTCTCGCCTGAGCGAGAGATTCTCGCCTGAGCGAGAGATTCTCGCCTGAGCGAGAGATTCTCGCCTGAGCGAGAGATTCTCGCCTGAGCGAGAGATTCTCGCCTGAGCGAGAAATGACAATTTTGGGGCTGTTAACACAGTGTAATCGATTACATGGTCCTTGTAATCGATTACATGCTGATATCTGATCAGACCTGTGTAATTTTTCATGATGTAATCGATTACACTATACTCGTAATCGATTACATCATATTAAAAACGTCAGATATGTGTATTTTTCATGATGTAATCGATTACACTATACTCGTAATCGATTACATCATATTAAAAACGTCAGATATGTGTATTTTTCATTATGTAATCGATTACACTATACTCGTAATCGATTACATCATATTAAAAACGTCAGATATGTGTATTTTTTTATGATGTAATCGATTACACCTTATGGTAATCGATTACACACGTCACTGTGAGATTAAATCTGATAACTATAATAGACGTCCCAAGAGGATAAGAGTTATTTTTCGAAAAACAAGAGAAGAGGAACGGTTTGAGGAGTAGTGCACCCTTAGAGTCAAAGAGGAGACCGGAGAAGAGGTAAAATCGCTTAACCTAGCCTCTCTTATGGTTGAATGTCATCGTTTTGGATGGGGTTTCTTCTCCATGTTTAGGGATAAAACCCCATAAACCCTCTCTTTGCTTTTCGGTTCGTTTTGCTTTGGAAAACCTTGTAAAACTCATAGTATATGAGTTGTTTTACCAAATGGGTGTGTGTGGGAAGTTGTTTTCAAAACCGTAGAGTCATTTCAATATTATGGAAACCCCTTTTTGAGGATGAAGTGAATAGATGATGTTGTCTTGTGTTGTATGAGTTTTGGTTAGTATTATTCTTGTCTTGACATGTAAATTGATGTGTTGTGATTCTTGTTGTTTTGAGTTGAAAGACCCTAAGGTTGGAGGAGACGGCGGAGAACGCGACTAAGCTTTAGTGCAAGCAGTAGCGACTACTCAGGTGAGGGAGCAGCATTAACCTTTGTGGTATTAGAATCTTAGCATTGGAAACTCCAACGACACTCACTAGTTGGATGGTTTCGGTGAATTAACACGATTAAATGGGAAATATCATGAATTTCCTATTTAACCGCGTTAATCTTACGGTTGTGGATAATATGTTGATTATGGAATTGTGACCTGCCCGAGGTGGTATGGAATTGTGACCTGCCCTTCGTGGTACGGAATTGTGACCTGCCCTTCGTGGTATGGAATTGTGATCTGCCCTTCGTGGTACGGAATTGTGACCTGCCCTTCGTGGTATGGAATTGTGACCTGCCCTTCGTGGTACGGAATTGTGACCTGCCCTTCGTGGTACGGAATTGTGACCTGCCCTTCGTGGTACGAAATTGTGACCTGCCCTTCGTGGTACGGAATTGTGACCTGCCCTTCGTGGTATGGAATTGTGACCTGCCCTTCGTGGTATGGAATTGTGACCTGCCCTTCGTGGTATGGAAATGTGATATGTCCTTCGTGGCAGGGAGTTAGACCTGCCTTCATGGTACAGATTGTGGTGCACTTGTAGTGTGGATTTTGACTGTGGTTCGATTGATGGACATTTGATTTATATTATGTATGGGTGGTATGATCATGGTATATTGGTATATGGACTCTCTTGGATGTATTTGTGTTGTAATGCTGTATAATTCCTGTGAAGTAATGTTTCAATGTTACTATTCTATTTAAAACCACCATATTATATATTGCATGTATTTAATGACTGACTCTCTCTATGTTGTCTTGTTTACTCAATCCGTGGTAATCGGATTGTAGGTGGAACGAAAGATTAAGAGACTGCAGAGTCATAAAGTAATTGCATGGCATTTGGATTTAGTGTGCCTTCTAGTTATTCTAAGGATTTTGTAATTGTTGACATTGGACCATTTCATGGGAATTTTATCCAGGATTTTGTTGTTTAGTTAATTAGACTAATGGTGGAATTACTGTATTATTTTTCTACTATCGCTCTATCTATACTATATGGAGAATGTTCTGGTTGAAGTGAAGGTTTTAAAAGATATGTGATTTTTATTATGTTAGTAAATAATGGTAATTTTCCGCGTTATTATTTGAGGCGTTACACTATGACTCACGAAATCATACATCTATGTCTAGTAGTCTATGCATGTGATATTGAGTAAAATTCAACATCTCAATTGTATTAACCGCCAATATCTTTGTGTATGCTAATAGCATATTAAAATAGCTATATGCCTAGCAACTAGATTAACAACGTGAATTTATACGAACTATTAAACATACCTCTTTGTGTTTTGAGAGTTATAAAGCTATTGAATGACTTCTGTCTTGTAACTAATACATCAACATGCATTAGATGGAAATTATGATATAAGTCTATGTCTACCAAATGTACGAAATGTTGAGTTATATAAGTTAAGAATTATGCGATTAATTCTCTAAGCATTTCATTTGCAAATCATATAATAAGATGATAAAACTTAAAGCAAGCATTAAGCACATCTACAATTCAAATGAATCAAAACTTCATGCATTAAAATAAGATGAATCAAAGTGTATACATCAAGCTTGTATTACATTCAACCCTTGAATTCTACCCTTGAATTTTTTGTGTATGTCTTTATAAATTATAGCACATTTACACGTACTTTCGTGTGTAACTCAAATTACTTTTGTTTGAGATTAAGTGTATAATATTTACATACTATTAATATCAATTATAATTACTCAAATTCATTTTGTCTGAGTAACTTTATCTATTATTTGTAAAACATTTGTGCACTCAAAAATGATTTTTATAGGAAATATATAGCATCCACATTTGTAGTAGCACAAGATATAGAAGACAAAACTTATTTCGAATTACTCATGTTAAAAATATGGATATTCTACAGGTGTTGTATTAAATTACAAATATGTAGTAGTAAATGATAAAGAAAACAAAAACTAATCTTAAATTAGTAATGTTGATTTCTGAAAGTAATGACAGTACCAATATTGATACTCAATTACGTGGAGAAACAAACTTTGTCGTGAAAAAATATGAATAATGAAAATGAATATTTCATTGTAAAGGTTACCCTTGATAAATAAATAAAAACTTTCCTATGTTATGTAATGTAAAAACTAAATATAGTTTTTTAGTTTTTTCCCCTGTAATTACTGACACAATTCATGGCTATCTTGATTGAATTAAACAAGAATAATTGGTACACATATATATAACAGAAAGACTTCTGGCTTTCTTGATTGTGTGCCGTAATTATGGCTATATTTTTTGGAATAAAAATGAAAATTTCTATAATTACACACTTTTAAATTGCATTTAACATAATTAAAGAACTAGAAACAAATAAATTATTTCAATAATATATCCAAATTTATGAATACATCAGTGTAGTTTTCATCACATTCTTAATTCAAATCCTATAATTATGTAATTTTACTAACTTGTAATACTTTAACTTGCAACCCCTAATTAGATCATAAATTTTATGTTTTAATAAATTAATAAAAACAAATAATGCACTTGAAAGATATATTCCAAAATTTGAAGGCAATAGTATATTTTAAATCATATTACTAATTTAAAGAAATTATACATATCCTTGGAAAAACAAAATTTTCCTACGGTTGTGTTGTGGGAAAAGCAAATATGATTCTTTTAGCTTTTTTGCCGCAATAAATATTGTCATAAACAATGGCTATGTTGATTGAAATATACATGGAAATTTGTTACACCAGTATAGATGGAAATAAAAATAATTGTGCCTTTGTGGATTGCGTATCGTAATTATGACTATATTTACTGGCATAAAAATAGAAACTTTATAATTAATCACTTTTAAATTGCATTCAACATAATATAGTTTAATGAAATAAGACCTAATAAAATATTTTATATTCAAATTTATGAAGCAATGATGTACTTTTCAAATCATGTAACTTTCTAAATTTATAATAATTTAACTTGAAACCACCTAATTAGATCAGAATGTTTGTATATTATTAAATTAATAATAGCAAATTATATAATTCAAAGATATATTGCAACTTTTGAAGTTAATAGTATATTTTTAAAACCATATTCCTAATATAAAAAACTGAACATAAGCTGGAAAAAAACAAAACTTTCCAATAAATATGTAATAGTAAAAAAAATATTTTTGTTTTTTTTGCCATTGTACTTTTGACATAAATCATGGCTATATCCATTGAAATAAACATGCAAGTTTGATACACATGTATAAGAGAAAGAATTATGAGTGTTTTTTATTGTGTAGTGGAATTATCACTACCACCGTTATAGTTCAACAACACTTATTTTTAGGATTCAATAGTTCTTTCGAGCACTGTCTATGTGAGCATAATAAAATTTCGGATATGATTTGACAGTACAAACATGTGTGTTATTATATGTGATACATACAACGGGGTTTCATCCAACGAAAGTTATTATATGTGTAATACATATAACAATGCTAACTACATCTAGTGTTACTGTAAGTTGTACTTGTAACAACACTCCTCTATAGAGCATTGTTATATGTTTAACATATAACAGTGTCCCTCTATAGAACGCCGCTCTATATGGCGTTGTTATATGTTTAACGTATAATAATGCTCTCTAGTGTGAGCGCTGCTATGGAACTCATATGATACGGTTTAAATGTATAAATCATGCCTAAGAGGATATTATTACTACGTGCAAGGTGAGTTGACCAAGGTTGATTCCTAGTCCGTTGAGAATAGGCTTCTCCATTACCTTATTGCTTATGTGTTGGTTCAAAGAAACACCAACCATGTTCAACCTATGATAAATGACTTGAAGCTTATGTATGTTGTGAAAGAAGGAATTTTGGTTAATTGAACTGCTGAGATTCTGAATGTTATGTTTGATATTTCTTCTTTGTCTAGACTGCTGGCCTATGGGAGTTTCATATCATGTGTCATTAATGATGATGATATTGGTGGCACAAGTAATGATGAATTAATTGCAGTAAATCATAAGGACCATCTCATTGATGATTGTTTGATCCACAAAATGAGTATATATAAATAGAGTGGAGTGTGGATGGTTCAGGAGGATCATCGAACTACTGTTAAGACCAGCCAAACCTTCTTCAACTACCTCTTAGAAACTAGTCTAGTTAGGGCAACTAGTAGTAATCCTAGTTGGTCTTCTCTATGGTGTCTTGTTGTTTTCTTTATCATGTACTATATTATGCATTATTGATTTGGTTGCAATTTCTATTTTGTTGGATTTCGCATATGTACTCTATTTTACATGGTTTGACTTATTTGTTTGAAATGGATGTGCTTCTGATAATATCTATTCTACTTCTTCATATAATGTCAAATTCAACTGCTATATATTCTGATCATATGTTGTTATACCTTGAAATCATAAAAATCCAAGAAAGTTTCATCATTTTGTTGAAATGCTTCTGTTTAATCAATTAATAGCATATATAATCGATTAAGTGCTACTTCACTTGTATTTTTTTCTTTCAAATATGTTGTCTATGATTAATCAATTAACAGTTTATGTAATCGATTATATCTTTCAATTTATATGCTTATCTCTTTACTTTTGGCATTTTTTATGAATATGATTTTTGATCATGCAAAAAGGGGGAGAAAGGTTGTTGTTTTGTGTGTGTTTTGTAGATTTATTGCATTACAAGGGGAAATTGTGAATGCAAGCATGCAAGATTGTAATCTTGATGAAGACGAAAGACTAAAACTTAAAGTCAATGGACACTTCAACAACAATATAACCAGACTCATATTCAAGCAAGGATTATGAAGACTAAGAGTAGTTATTTTCTTTTTTAGGTCCTTAAGATGCTTTGATTATATAGAGTCTCGGTTAGGTGAACCTTTAATAAATCTCACATAATATGAGCATATTGCATAAAAGATATTTTTCATACATAACATGATTAAAACTTATTTTAGCATGCATCATGATTTTGGGCACTTATAATCATATCCTTTTCAAAGTCATGCATCACACACACATCATTCATATTAGAGGTTCATGCATCATAAACAGAGTCTTTTTTTGAAAACCATTTAATCGATTAAGACTTTATCTAATCAATTAAGTCTTTATCTAATCAATTAAGTCTTTGTAAATGAGAAATATGTTAATTGATTAAGGACATGGTTAATCAATTAAGTTAGTTTATGTTTTAGAATATTGGACGTTTTAAAGAAACGTTAATCGACTAAGTACCTGAGTTAATTGATTATCTCCAACAGAACAAAGGTATGAATTTTTGAGATCATTGGTATAGATCATTATTTTAGAACTCTTGAAAAACAAGATTTTCAAGAGTGATTGATTGAGAAAAAGATAAGAGTTTTGACAATCTTTGAAAAAAAGAGCATTTTCATATCTTGAGAAGTTTTTTCAAATATTTCCTTTAGTGAGTCTCATACATTCATTGTTATCTTTGTGAGTGAGATTCATCAAAGTGTGTGCGCATAATTTTTAGTATATTTAATAACACATTTAAGGTGAATTAAAGAATCGTACACAAAAACCCTTTACAGTCGTTATTTGCGGATTTATCTCTTTTGTGGATGTGAGGTATCATCTAGTAGAAAAGCGAGAAATCAGGTGAAATCCTTGGTTGCGGTCTAGGTCCATGAGGCATATATTTGGAGTACTTAGTTAGAAATGACGGGGTGTCATTAGAAGCTAGGCCCAAGAGAGATCTTTGTGAAGAAGTGTTTGTATCAAACAATCGATTTCTTCTAGTGAAGAAAATCTCCCGAGATCAGAAGGGTTGGCCTGGATGTTGTTTGCACGTGGGCAAGCATACGAACCAAAATAAAATCGGTTTTGTTTTTTTCATTTTACCTTACTCTTTACTTACTCGCAATTATCGCTTTCTTACATCATTTTACATCTTTCTTTATGTGATCATTGCTTAAGTAAACTTGCTCTATTAATTTCACTTTGATTTCATATTTTAGAGCATATTAAATTTGGGTTATCTCTATTATTTGGCTTAATCGAAAGAATCAAGAACCAAAAGTTTTTTGAGAAAAACTACACGATTAATCGGTTAAGTCTGCATATAATCAATTAAGTGTATGTTGTGTGAATCGATTAAGTCTACTTGTAACTTAGTAAATTTTCTCTATGTTAATTGATTAACATTCACTTTAATCGATTAAAATCAGTTTTGTTTGTGATTATCTTTTGCGTTTTGATCTGAGTTCATTTGTAAACTATACCACTCATTCTCCCTCCTCTAGGTGAAGATAGAACCATTATTAACCAACAAAAAAATCCATCAACCAAGCATAGACATGATATTGGTGATGATATTCGCCAAGGTGGGTTTATTATTCCCAACAAGCCTATATCAAGATAATATTTTTATGTTTAGTCATTCTCCTCCAAATGACACTAGGGCATAAAATACCTTAAACAAAAGATGTACATGAAAAATGGAAATCAAGTTAATTGGCCAATCATACCATTCAACAGTGGTCAACAAAATTATCTATTTTTCTATTGTCTCTCACAAAAGTTTATCGTACTCTTACGTATCCCTATATTTAGTTGGAAAATCAAGATAATTTAGTTTTGATTTAAAGATAGATTAATGTTAGTTTGATTGTTTTTTAGTACAGAAATTATTTTAATTAGATGAAGAGGAATTAATAGCAGAATAGACAACATTAGTCGTGAACCGACTTCACACTTCGATAAATAGCAGAGATAATACTAATAATTGCAAACATTTCTCGGTTCAAAACAGAAAATAAGATACAACACGAGTCATAAATTCACTATTACATTCTCAAAATATTTTATTTAAAATATTTTTATTTATTTTTATTAAATAATTTATTTTAAATGAGAACTAATAGTGGAAGAGATAAATTTGGTGCAAACTGACTTTCCACTGTTATATATAGCAGGCACAATACTAATGACTGCAACTGATTTCGGTTCAAAACAAAAATTAAGTTGTAAAACAAGTCGTAACCTCACTATTATATTCCCAAATAATTTATTTAAATCACTTTTATTTATTTTTATTAAAGAATTTATTTTAAAAGATAACTAATAGAAGAAAAGACTCATTGGTTGTGAATCATCTTCTTACTTTGATAAATAGCAGAAATAGTAATTATGATGGTAACAATTTCTTTGCTTGAACCAGAAAGTAAGATATAACACAAACAATAATTTGACCATTAGATTCTCAAAATCATTTATTTAAAAAAAAACTATATACTTTTATGAAATAAATTAATTTAAAAAGTTAATTAATTGCATAACACATTTGTATCATTCGTGAACCGACTTCCCATTTCTATAAGTAGCAAAAACAGTATTAATAACTGTAATTGTTTCGTGTCCGGAAGTGGAAGTAAAATATGATATGAATCAGTCTTACTATTGAATTCTTAAAATAATTTATTTAAAGCAAATTTAATTTTATTATTTAATATTAATTATTTTTATTAAAGAAACATGATTATTATTTAATATATTAAAATAGTGATTATTATTATTTAATATCTTAAAATAATGGTTTATTATTATTTAGCATCTTAAAATAATGGTTTATTATTATTTAGCATCTTAAAATAATGGTTATTATTATTTAAATATTATATAATGAATGTATACACTTAGTAAGTACTAAAATATATGTGGATGATATAAGAAACTTTTTACATTCTAAACATATCATTCGTTATTTATATTAATTATTATTAAAAATGAATAATAAATAATGTTACGTGTAAACTAAAATAATTAGGAAAACTAGTATTTGCAATACAAAATCACTCAAATCAGTTAATAAAAATGTTTACAAAAATAAATCAAATTTTCAGTACAAATTAGCGCACTTGCAATTTATATTTCTATATTTATATCTATCTATACTAATATATAAAGGGAAAACATGTTTTAACTACCAACATTGAATAATTTACATTTGCTTATATTGCCCTTCATAATAACTACACTTTTATAACTCAAAATCACCTTTCAATTGTAACCATCAACTAGGAATAATTTGCATTTCTCTATTTGACCCTTCATAGTAACTACACCTCTATAACCCAAAATCACATTTCAATTATAAATTGCACTTGAATATATTCGATTTAGATAATTGTTCAATCTTAATGTAATGAGACATATACAATTGTGTTCCTCGGGAATAGAGTCTTGCACTCCAATTATTTATTACATATAGACTACATATTACAAACAATAGGAAAACAGGTTGACAGACACAACAATGTCTGTCAACACGCTAGTACTAATATAAAGGGGGAAAAAAATAACCACTAATGATGGTGTAATTTTTGTTTCCTATTTTGCACTTACTAATCTATATTTTCTACTAAAAAACATATAACATATTTCTTCATTTTGTGTTTCATGTTTGTTTATGTAACTTTTACAGTTTTTCATTTGAACACGACAATTTTTCCACATGGATCAAGGCAATATTTGAATACGATAATTTATCCTTTTCATTTTTTAACATGTAAAATTGCAATTCATTCAAAGAAAAGCGGGTTGAGAGACACGTGAGTGCCTCTCAACACACTAGTAATCTATAAAGCGAAAACATAATATAATTATCATTTTAAATAATTTCTACTTTTCTGGTTTGCGGTTTGTAACGACCCGATTTTCATAACTCGAAAATTTTGAAACTTTATTAAATGTAAATATTAGTTAAGTTTTCCAATTCAAAATGCGGAAATAATCAATAATACTTTTTCATCAAAAACATTTCATCACATTCTATTTTAATTCATAATTCATACAATTATCCTTTTTTTCAATTACAACACTGATAAAGGTATTCATACTAATCTTATTGCATCTTTCTAAAAAGTTCATTTATACAACATAGTTACTTCAACATATTTCTCATAGTACATACATTATACAAATATAATTTCGGAATACAAAAACGACTACTCCAGTCTATACTCCCATCAGCAAACATCCACGACGCCACAGCAACATCCTGAACTCATATATAACACATAGACAAAGAAAAGCAGAGGGAGTAAGAACCAACTACGGTGACCGTAGCGTGGAATTACATGGAGTAATATCATTAAAGTATAACAACCTATACAATCATCTAAAATCAATCATAGTAAACATATACCAATTATATATCAGTCAATACCTTAAACCACATAATGTGCACCTATTCAATCAGTATAATCATCACGTTTCACTTAGGCAATTCAACACTTCCAAAACAATACAATACTCCTACGACAACCCAATATCATAAAGGGCCAATCAAATCCATACCACGAGGGGCAGGTCACAATTCCATACCACGAGGGGCAGGTCACAATTCCATACCACGAGAGGCAGGTCACAATTCCATACCACGAGGGGCAGGTCACAATTCCATACCACGAGGGGCAGGTCACAATTCCATACCACGAGGGGCAGGTCACAATTCCATACCACGAGGGGCAGGTCACAATTCCATACCACGAGGGGCAGGTCACAATTCCATACCACGAGGGGCAGGTCACAATTCCATACCACGAGGGGCAGGTCACAATTCCATAACACGAGGGACAGGTCACAATTCCATACAACCACATCAATCACAATATAATATTTCCACTGTATTATTCTAGCATTGCAACTTCGACAAAACACAAGACACCACATCTATGTCATAAACACAATGTATCATATATCCTACCACAATAAAAATACCACTCACAACATCATCATCATATAATATAATCATGTACATTTATCACCAACAAGCGGTTCATCACAAAATCATTATTACAAATAACCCACATATGTTTATAGCAATTAAGCGACTCACAACTTAATCATTTTCATAGACATACTCTTATCCACATTTAACAAATCAACAACTCATCACACAATCATTAATACAAACACACCCATATATGTTTATAGCAAATCAACCATCCATAACACAACATTATCATAAATAAACCACACACAACATATTCTTCATCATATAACACATTAACGTTAGAACCATCTTCTCACATGGGCCATAAACACCCAAAAGAGTTTCTATCCGTTAATATGCTCCGATTCTTGAGGGAAATCGGAGAATGATGACTCTAATGAATTACTCTAAGACCACAATGGTCTTCTCCCTCACCTTAGGTTGCATAAGCTCCGTTGCTCCGCAAAAGAGCTCCATCTCCCTCCATCTCCTTCAACCTCCATTGTTGCTTTTTCCTCTCCAAAGCACTCCAATGTTCCATTAAGAAGCAATAGGAAGAGGTTTGATGTGTTTTTGAGGTTTAGTGGAGGGAATGGTCGGAATCCATGAGGAGTCGCCGCTAGGAGTGAAAGGGGATAAAAGAAGTGAAGATTAGGGTTTTTAGATCCCCTTTTTCACTTTTATTGCTCGGACGCTCTCGCCCAAGCGAGGTATTCTCGCTCAGGCGAGAATCTCACAGTGGCGATATTTTTATATGATGTAATCGATTACATTCATAGTGTAATCGATTACATCATGAAAAATTACACATATCTGACATTTTTATACTATGTAATCGATTACATGAATAGTGTAATCGATTACATTCATATCGTAATCGATTACATGATTAGTGTAATCGATTACATTAATGGTGTAATCGATTACATGCATAGTGTAATCGATTACATGCATAGTGTAATCGATTACATCATGAAAAATTACACATGTCTGATCAGATATCAACATGTAATCGATTACAAGGACCATGTAATCGATTACATTGTGTTATCAGCCCAAAATTGTCATTTCTCGCCCAGGCGAGACAACTCTCACTCGGGCGAGAATCCTCCAGTATAGTCCAGGATTTCACCCTCCCAGGTGATCCTTTCTCGCTCAAGCGAGACTTCCAGGACTGATACTATAATTTTAAAGACTCAAAAATCAGAATGTTACACGGTTAATATTTTTTATTTTTTATCCATTAACATTTGTAAGCTAAATTGTGGGTGTGCACTTTACAAATACAAATTTGTAAAAGCAACCTTCCACCCACTCTATCATGTTCAACAATAATAAAAGCAATTTAATAATTTGATAATATTCTTTAACATCACATGCCAAAAAGTTGTGTATTTACTCACTGAATATAAAAATATGTATTTTTTTAAAATAAAATATATAACAATACATTTGGTAGATATGGAATATCGACCAATACGCTATATATAAAGTAAATATGACAATATAAATCAAAATAATTATATATACGTGTGAGATTGCCTTGTATGGGAGAAAATAGGTTCAGAGTGAGAAGGTTTTATAGATTGAGAGTGAGAGTCTGGATGGTAAATCCATTGATTTTGTATTAGGATTTAAGTGGATATGAATGAAAAGTCATTATCAATCTATATAAAATATATTAAAAATTACTAATTCATTCCTATCTAAATTTGACTAATAAATTTCAATTCATAATTAAAAGAATATTAATATATTTGATTTTTTAGTTGGAACTAAAGTAAAATTAAAAATAACACATACCTTGAAAGTGATTATTTTTTTATTCATAGAATGAGAAAATACACTCAGTAGTACCAAAATATAAAGTGATAATATAAGAAATGTTTTACATCCTGAGCATATCATTCATTATTTATTTGTTAATTATTATCGACTTTTAAATAAAAATGTTAAACCTGAATGATAAGTAATGTAATAGCCATGTAAAATAAAATTAATTTGGAACACTATTATTTGCATTAGAAAATTACACAAATAAGTTAATAAAAATGTTTACAAAGATAAAATAATTTTTTAGCAAAAATCAGCACACTTATAATTTATACTTCTATACAATCTATAAAACGAAAACATGACATAACTATCACCTTGGTGTAATTTCTATTTTTTTGTTTGCGCTTAATATTTTTTATTTTCTAAAAAAACCATATATAAAGCAATAACATTTGTAAACAGAATTGTGGGTGTCAAAAATTATAAATGCACTTTACAAATGCAAATTTGTAAAACCAACCTTCCATGCACCCACTCCATTATGTTCAACAATAAAAGAAATTAATAATTTGAGATTTCTCCTTAACATCACATGCCAAAAAAGTTGTGTATTTACTTTTACATATACATCTCAATACAAAAATATGTAATTTTGTAAAATAAAATATATAAGAATACAGTGAGCAGACACAAAGTATCGACCAATTCACTATACATGGGCTGAATACGACGATATAAATGAAACAAAAAAACTTGGATAAAGACGAATCCAACATATCTTATTTAAAAAAAAACATATTTATGTTCTTTGATACTATAATTTAAAACTAAATTTTAATTAAAATTAAAATTTTAATGTATTACGATTGTCTCTACATAAATATGAGTGAGAAAATTTAATAAATTGTGAGTGAGTGTCAGAGTCTAAAATGGATTGATTTTGTATTAGGATTCAAATGGATGTGAATAGAAAGTTATTATCATTCTATATAAAATATTAAATTACATTTAAAATTATTAATTTATTCATAGGCAAATTTGACCAATAAATTTCAATTCATAATTAAAAGAAGAAACATATTCAATCTATTTGACTTTTTTAAATTGGAACCAAAAAGTAAATTTAAAAAATCACATATTAAAAAAACATTTCTTCAAGAAAGTATTCATTAAATAACTGTTTTTCAAAAAATATTTTTTAAAAATGACCCTTTTAACAATATTTTTTATTTAAAAGGTTTATTAGTCTGTCTTGGCCTTCTCTAATTCTTTGATTATTTCTCATTTGTGTATAGTAGAATTTTTTTTTTATTTTTTTGATGAATTAGATATTTATATTGATGTGATTAAATATCATTCAATATAATTGATGGATATGAATTCATTCATTATTTAAATTATTCACTCAATTATATCTATTTAAATGTATTAACATAAATGAAATAATTAGATGAATTTGGGTTATCTTAAATTTGGATAAATTGTGAATTATGAATAATTTGCGGACAGTAGCACCTTAAGTTATTATGATATTAAACATATTTTATTCTCAAAAACTTAAACTTATATCGGAACAAATTAAGTTAAAATACTAAAAGGTTAAATGTTTGTGTGAATAATACTTGTCAGGAGGACTTACAACTGGAAATGATTATTTACTTAACCACAGGGTTAGGAAATATCCCTGCTAATGCATAGAAAAAAATTTGTATATGATCATCATTTATTAAGACTAGTGTGTCGACCGGCATTTCGTGTCTGCCGACCCGCATTCTTATTTTCTAGTATTAAATATTTCATTTTTATATATTTCATTTTAGAAAATTATATCACATTTTTTATATTGAATGTACATAATATTATAATTTATATAATAGAAAAATATGAAAGTTATTTGTGATAGTATTAAAACTTATATTAAAAATTACGGTGAAGCTTTGATATTTTTTATATATCTAACTTCTTCTAACTTTCATTGATATTTCTTTTATTGTATGGTAAACATTGTAATTAACACATTCAATAATTATTATTTACATTATAATTACCATATTCAATAATTATTTTAATCTATTTGCATTGTAATAATAGTTAATTAGAAGAGCAAAATTGGTAATAAAAAATTACACCATGTAAATAGTTATAAAATGTTTTGGTTTCATAGTTAGTATGTTTTCTCTCTTTCTACATACATGTATGAACTTATATAAGCGTTTTATTATAAATTCTGGTATGTTGCTCTAATCCGATGATAATTTACTTTAGTATAAATTTTGAAATAATTTGATTTGCCGAGATTCTTATGTAAAAGATTTTTTTAGATTGATTTCTTATGATTTAATTGTAAGTGGACAAAGCTTCAGATTAGTTTAGATTGATTTCTTATAATTTAATTGTAAGTGGACAAAGCTTCGCATTAGTTTTTTCAATCGCAAAATTGAAATTAGGAGTAAGAATCCTCTCTATTAATGAAGAGACAAATACAACAAAATACAAAGGAAAAATAATATGAGAAGACAGTTTTATTCTTTTGTATATAATGGAATAACAATTTTGCCATTGAAAATACAAAGAAAATGTGATAATTGTCTCTCGATCAATGGAGATGATCCTTACTCTCAAATTAGAGAGTCCTATGTACACATGATGCAATCATAATTGAATGAAACAAGACAAATAGAGAACAAAATAAACCGAACAAGACAATTTGTTTGTGGCAAAGATTTTATTCGTAGCTGCAGGTTACACTTCATATTCCAAACATTATAGTTGATCTTTACAAGTTTTATGCAAACACTATAGTTGATCTTTTCAACTTTTGGAGCAGAATGCATTAGTTTGGGGTCATGTGGTCGATTTGGCTTATGGAAAATAAACTGATTTTCTTAGGGAAGGAGGTTAATTATATCCAGATTTTCTTGCATTTTGTTTTATTCTAATATTGGATCTAAGTCCAATAGTAGATCTTTTGCACATTGATGTAACGACCCTTATTCTTATATTGTATTTACTTGTAGAATTAAATTTTTGTATTTGGGTTAGCACCCCTTATGCTCCTTTTATATAATCGTTTGCTTAGCACTAAAAAAGAAGAAGAAGAAAAACACAAATAGTATAATGTAATCATTCCTTGAATACAAATAGCATATAAATTTTCTAGCTAGACCAAAACAAAATGAAAAGAAAACAATGGAGGACTATAGAAATATCCATTCCTTGCCCATTTTATTTTTGCTGGAACCAGCATTTAGCAATATCTTAATGACCCCTTTACAAATCACATACATATTTGTTATTGTTTATAACTGCATGTAGTATGCAACGAAGGAGATAAGGGAGGCACCAATGAAGGAACCAAGAGCGGAAGCATCACTGGTTGGTGCCGGTGCTGGGGCGTGGTGACCGTCGTGGCCGTCATGTGCAACGACGGCGCTGATAGAAGCAGCAACAAAGAGGACGGCACAAGCAACCTTTTTCATCTCCATGGCTAAATTGGAAAGATGTTTTACTGAAAATATATGGGGATTAACCTTGTGTGAGATTGTTGTGTATGAGAGAAAATAGGTTGAGAATGAGATGGTTTTATAGAGAGGGAGTATGAGAATTAAGGATGATAAATGGATGGATTTTGTATTAGGATTCTAATGAACATGAAAATGGAAAGTTATTATTGATCTATATAAAATATAATAAATTATATATTAAACTATTTAATTTATCTATATTCAAATTTGATCAATATATGTCAATTCATAATTAAGAGATAAATAAATATTCAATATATTTGATTGTTTAAATTGGAACCAAATAACTTTAACAAATCATATATTTAGAAAAAAAGCATTTTCTCAATAAAGTATTTATTAAATCACTTTTTTCAAAAAATACTTTTTCAAAATCACCTTTTTAACAATATTTTTATTTAAATTTTTTTAGTTTCTCCTTCTTGCACTCTTAGAAATATTCAATTATTTTTCTCATTTGTTTATATGAATTGGATATTTTTATCTATTATTTTGATGAATTGAATATCTATATCAATTTGATTGGCTATCACTCAATTATATCTATTTAAATGTATTAGCATAAATGTAATAATTAGATAATTTTTATTTATCTTTAATTTGGATTAAATATTAATAATTTTTCCACATCGGCTCCTTAAGTTTTTATAATATAATTTGTTTCTTTATTTTCCAGATTATTGTCCATTTTTGGAGAGTGAATATAACCTATTTTTTTCACGGGGAGAATGCTTATAATTGGGTACTTTTTTATCAATATTTAAATCATTTTTTGTTAAAAAGTAATTAGTAGATGGATACATAATTGTATCATACTTTATTTACCGTAATTTATAATTTACATTATTGTATCACTACCACTCATAGCAAATTATATTTGTTCTTTTTTTAAAATTGAGCCTATTTAAGTTTTCTTCATGAAAATATTTTTTGGTTAACCTATAGTATTAAATTTATTAAATTAAAAAATTGCCATGCCTATTTGAATCTAGCAATAAAGTTTTTCCAAACATATAATATGAATCAAACTTTTGACCTCATTGTTTAAAGAACCTGAATATCTTAAAATTATAGATATATAATAAGAAAGGAATAAAAAAGGAAAATAATATTGATATGCATTAAAAGTTTATTTATGGACGAGAATAAAATAATTTAGACTTAACCAAAATTTCCCACTTCATCTTTTATAATTGTTCCACTTTGACCCTCCATCCTCACACGTTTATGTTTATACCACTTTTCTATGCTACTCTATGAGCCACCAATTATAAACTCACATTTATGTTTTGTTAACTTTTGATTAGTTATTATGATGCAACATTAATTGACGTATCAATTTGTAATTTGCGACACATAGAAGTGACATAGAGAATTTGTGCTCATTAATGTCTGTTCAATATTGAACACAATTGATATGTATACACGCGCCAACTTATTATTTAATTTTATTATATCAATTAATTATTGAAAATATATATATATATATATACACTGATAGTGTAAGAGTTTTATATACTATCAGTATATCATCAACAATTCATCTGTAAACATCATTAACTTTTCACATAAAAATACAAATGAATGATAGATGATATACTAACTGTATATAAATCTTTATGGTACATAAATATTACGATCACTATAATCTTCCCTCTTCCCTCTAATTTAGAGTTACATATAATCTAATATTTACCATTTTGAATTACTTAGGTGATGGAAATGATAAGGGGAGATATTTGCTGTCCAACTTGTATGTGGATTTCTGTCATAACTTCACAGTAATGTGTTGTTAATCCTCTCATTCATCACTCCTACCGTCTTTCTGTCTATTTCAAATTTTCAATCCTTGGCTTATGACTGTATTACTATAGTCCATATTTTATGTTCATTTGTTTGTAAGATCAATTTCTTCCATTTGTTTTTAATCAATCTTAAAGAATTATTTCTTTTCATTTTTTGTTACATTACTCATTCAATTATTTATATATTACTCTAGATATGTACATAAATCATTCGTTAATACTTATTTTATTTTCATTTTCACTTTTTAATAATAATAATATAAAAATAGTATTTATGTAAATAATAATTAAATATTAACTATATATTAATAAATGATAGGTTTTTATAAAATATCATTTTAATAATAAATTTTTTTCTAAAATAAAATAATGTCTTTATCATATTTGATGATTAATCTATAAAAATAAATTATAATAAAGATGGAGGAAGTTTCATAATGTCATTTCTTTTCTTTTAATACTTGTGATATATCATTTTTATTTGATAAAATTCAATTTATAATAAATGAAATGAAATGGTAAATAAAAATATTTTGAAAAAATAATTAATTAATTGAAATTAACATTAATGATAAAAATAATGATTTTCTTTAAATAAATATTAAACTTTGTTGACTAGTTTTAAAAATATATAGAAGTAATTTGGGATGGCGATATGGGATTGACCTGACGGGATGACTGTAAGGACCCAAATTCTACCCTTGAAATTTTTTTCTCATTTTAGTTCAATTCCATGCAATCACTCATAACTCACATTACCAATTTAATATCCTTACTTCAAAACCTTATTTCCCTCATCTCACTCAACGAATAAATCAATAATGACGTACATAATCATTTGACAGAAAAACATAATTCCTATTAATGCAGATTAGTAATCACCGCATATAACTAGCTATGAGTTTCCAAAATACCCATAACTAGACATATCCAGAGTTACACCCTCATGTTAGCAAATATATATCCATAGTTACATAATGTTAAACTATCAACAATGCACTCATATACAAGATAGTGCAATTAAATAAATCCAAAATATAACTCTCCCTAAGCTCCCCAAAAATGAGTCCCCCTCATGTCACCTACTTATCTGCAATTGGATTATCAGTGACAAGTAAACAAACATACAAAGGAGTAAGTCGTTAATTCAATAAACATCATTATAAGATAATCCACATTAGAAAAGGGTTAGTAATCCAATTTTGAAATTCATTTTACTTTGCTGCACAACTTGAGCCAAAGTCGCTACACCCCTCGGGGTTAGCTAAAAGCAGATTCTCATTTCTTTTAGAAGAAAATATGCTACATATACTCGAGCCGGAGTTTTGCTTATATACTCAAGTCAGAGTTTTGCTTACATACTCAAGCCAGAGTTTCGCTTATATACTCAAGCCAGAGTTTCGCTTATATACTCAAGCCAGAGTTTCGCTTATATACTCAAGCCAGAGTCGCTAACCACTCATGGTCGGCTAAAAATATAATTTCTTTTCATCGAATTCACCATCAATCATTTCCCGTAAATCCACGCCATCTTTAGTATAAACACACCCATATATGTTTATACTAAATACGTGATTCACAATATAATTATTACATGACCAGAAAATACACACATTTTTCATCTTCCGTAAATCTACGCCTACTTTAGTATAAACACACCCATATATGTTTATACTAAATGCGTAATTCACAACTCAATCATTGCATAACCAGAAAATACACATTTTCTATTCCAAATGCACAATTAAAGACTTATCCTTACCTCGGTGAGTGTTGAGTTTGGTTCTTGGCAATTTCACAAGTTCCACCGACACCGCCGCCAACTCTAGGATCTTTTATCATTCCCACCATATAACACAATGATAGTCATTTATTCCAAATATCACATAAACAACTTATATTGCATTATTTAACCATACAAGATATTTCATCATATTTTCAATGTTGTTAAACTACTTTCATCATAAGCTTACAACCATCCAAAACATACATAATCATCTTCTACCTCTAGAATTTTACCCATTTCAACCACATTTTCTCTTTAGGGTTTTGGGGTTTTCATGAATCAACCCATTACCTTTTCCATTCTTGAAATACTAACTCTAAACCAAGAGTTGTAAGAGAGAAACAACATAAAACGAACCATAACTCAAAAGGATGAGTTTCAATGGCTTCCTTCATCTTTGAGAAGAGATCCAACATACCAAAAATAGGTTTTAAATAGAAGAAGAGAGTTAGAACCAAGAGTTTTACCTCTTCTCAAGATCTTAGATGAGTATCCAAGCTTCTTGTCCTTGAAAAAGCTCTCTTCTCTCACCCTTCTTCTTTTCTAAACCCTAGGTTGTGTTTGGGGGTTTCTCATTTAATACAGCTCGTCGGGTTCTCGCTTAAGTGAGCCCTATCTCGCTCAAGCGAGAAAATCCCGCCTATTTTTAAAAACTCAGATCTGACCCTCTCGCTAAAGCGAGAATCTCACAGTATCAACAGTCCCAAAATGCAATTTCTCGCCTAGGCGAGACAACTCTCGCCCAGGCAAGAATCCTCTAGTATAGCCCAGGATTTCACCCTCCCAGGTGAGCTTTTCTCGTCCAAGCGAGGATTCCAGGACTGATACTATAATTTTAAAGACTCAAATTTAGGGTGTTACAATCCTCTCCCACTTATAAGAATTTTCGTCCCCGAAAATTAAACATACCTCGATTCAAACAAATGAGGGTAATCCTCCCTCATGTCACGTTCCATCTCCCAAGTAGCATCCCCTTCGTCTACTTGGCTCCACAGTACTTTCACTAAAGGAATCTCATTGCCTTTTAGTCTCTTGATACTGGTATCCATGATCCTCACAGGCAATGTCGAAAAGGTCAAGTTATCCTTCAACTCTATCTGATCAGATTCTACCATATGAGCTGGATCTCCCATATACTTCCTTAACTGAGACACATGAAACACATTATGAAGGTTTGACAACAACGGAGGCAAAGCAATCCGATATGCTACCAGCCAAATCCTTTTCAATACTTGATACGGTCCAATAAATCTCGGAGTCAGCTTGTGAGATTTCAACACACTACCAATTCCAGTAGTCGGGACTACTCTCATGAAAACATGATCCCCCTCATTAAA
This sequence comes from Lupinus albus, assembly GCA_009771035.1. NCBI lineage: Eukaryota > Viridiplantae > Streptophyta > Magnoliopsida > Fabales > Fabaceae > Lupinus > Lupinus albus. Next base: position 7,737,197 of record CM020010.1, read on the forward strand.
TTCAAGAGGTTCCCGCCTCTTATCGTAATAGCTTTTCTGCCGACTCTGGGCGATTCTCATATTCTCCCGGATTTTCTTGATCTTATTCGTCGTCTCTTGAACCAGTTCGGGCCCCAATATCAAGTTCTCCCAAGTTTCAAACCAACTCACTGGAGTTCGGCACTTCCTACCATATAACGCCTCATAAGGTGCCATCCCAATACTCGAATGGAAGCTATTGTTGTAGGTAAATTCGATCAACGACAACATGCCATCCCAACTCCCTGGTTGTTCTAAGACACAAGCCCTCAAAAGATCCTCCAATGACTGTATTGTCCTTTCCGATTGACCGTCCGTTTGTGGATGATAAGCTGAACTCAGCTTCAACTTAGTTCCCAAAGCGGATTGCAAACTAGTCCAAAAGTTTGAAGTGAAACAGGGATCCCTATCCGACACAATACTCGACGGTATTCCATGCAATCGAACAATTTCCCAGACATACAGTTCCGCCAATCGTTCTAGGGAGTACTTCATATTCATCGGCAAGAAATGAGCCGACTTAGTCAACCGATCCACTATTACCCATATCGAGTCGTACCCCTTCTGAGTCTTCGGAAAACCAGACACAAAATCCATGGAGATACTGTCCCACTTCCAAACGGGAATTTCTAGGGATTGTAACTCTCCCGCTGGTCGCTGATGCTCGATCTTGGCTTTCTGACATACCAAACAACTCGAGACATACAAAGCCACATCTCTCTTCAACCTAGACTACCAACATAACTTCTTCAAGTCTTGGTACATTTTCGTTGTCCCCGGGTGAAAACTCATCTTACTCTTATGGGATTCCTCCAAAATACTTCTCCGTAATTCCTCGTCACGAGGTACACACACTCTCTCCTTGTAACGCAACAGTCCACTAAGGTCCGATGTGAAATCAGTTTCCTTACCACTTAGCATCAAATCTCGTTTAGCCATTAGTTCAACATCCTCCACTTGCATTACCCGGATTTGATCGAACAGTTCATTTGTGACCTTGAGCATCCCTAGAATCATACTTTGAGGCTTCATCTGAACTTCCAAGTTCATACCCCGGAACTCTTCAGTTTCCCTTCTCGAACCATCAACGCCGACATATGTAAAGATTTCCGACATAAAGCATCAGCCACCACATTGGCCTTTCCCGGATGGTACTGCAGCCCAAAATCATAATCCTTAAGGAATTCCATCCACCGTCTTTGTCTCATATTCATTTCATTTTGATCAAATAGGTACTTCAAACTCTTGTGGTCGCTGTATACCTCAAATCTCACGCCATAAAGGTGGTGTCTCCAGATTTTTAAGGCAAAGACCACTACAGCTAATTCCAAGTCATGGGTAGGATAGTTTTGCTCGTGCGTCCTCAACTGTCGAGAAGCATAGGCAACAACCTTCCCTTCTTGCATCAACACACAACCCAAACCTTGCTTGGATGCATCACAAAAAACACTGAAGTCCCGATCAGTACAAGGAAGAACCAAAACTGGCGCCGTAGTCAACCTTCGTTTCAACTCTTTAAAACTTTCTTCACACTGAAGTGTCCACCCATACGGTTCCCCTTTCCTAGTGAGTTTTGTCAATGGTAGAGCCAACTTCGAAAATCCCTCAATGAATTTCTGGTAATACCCAGCTAAACCCAGAAAACTCCGGATTTCAGTAACCGACTTGGGCACTGCCCATTCCATGACTGCTTCAACCTTTGAAGGGTCGACAACTACCCCTTCCTTGGATATTACAAGTCCGAGAAAGTTAACCGATTCCAACCAAAAATCACATTTAGACAATTTGGCATACAACTGGTTCTTACTCAAGAGTTCTAGAACAATCCGCATGTGGTCAGCATGTTCCTCTCGGCTTTTGGCATAAACTAAGATGTCATCAATAAATACCACTACGAATGAATCTAAATACGGATGGAAAATCCGATTCATGTAGTCAGTAAATATTGCTGGGGCGTTAGTTACACCAAAAGGCATGACCAAATATTCAAAATGCCCATACCTTGTCCTAAAAGCAGTTTTAGGAATATCTTCTGACTTCACCCGAAGTTGGTGGTAACCCGACCGAAGGGCAATCTTTGAAAACAACACTGCTCCTCTCAACTGATCCATTAAGTCATCAATTCTAGGCAACGAATACTTATTCTTGATAGTAACCTTGTTCAATTGTCTGTAGTCAATACACAACCACATACTACCATCCTTCTTCTTAACCAACAAAATAGGCGCACCCCACGGCGAGACACTAGGACGAATAAACTTCTTTACCAATAAGTCCTCAACCTGCTTTTTCAACTCAGCCAATTCTAACGGTGCCATCCTATAAGGAGCTATAGAGATGGGTCCCGTTCAAGGTACCAAATCGATAGAGAATTCAACTTCTCTCACTGGAGGCAACTCCGGAATATCACTAGGAAATACCTCAGGAAACTCACGAACTATCGGAATGTCCTCAATCTTGGGTTTCTCAATACCCTCCAGGGATGCCAACAACATAAACACGACCCCTCCCCCATTACAGGAAGTCCTGACTTCCTTTGCCGATAACGGCTTCATGTTAATAACCTCATCAGAAATCTCATCTAGATTCCCGAATACTACGGTCTTATCAGCACAATTAAGCACCACACGATTTGCCGACAATCAGTCTATCCCCAGAATTATATCTAACTGGGATAGTGGTAAGAAGATTAAATCCGCGGTAAAAGTCCTACCATTCACCACCATTGGACATCGAGACACAACTGTCGACACCACCACAGGTACATCAGTTGGGGTGGATACGACCAAGTCGAAAGGCAACGACTCAGTTTGCAATTTCAGTCTATCCACGCATTCAATAGACACAAAGGAGTGTGTCGCTCCCGAATCAAACAACACTAAAAGAGGAATACCTGCCACCATGCAATTACCTTTTATCAGACCATCTGCACCCGATACCTCTGCACCACTCATGGTGAACACTCTGCCACTGGATCGAGGACTTTCAGCCCTCACTGCATTCACACTCTGCGGTAGCTTAGGACAATATCTTCTGGTATGCCCATCCTCCTTGCAGTGAAAATAAGCGTCGTTCCATGGCATGAGTCACTGACACGAGTTTGGTCACATTTGCCGCACAAAGATGGAGAGCTCAACCGTGACCCTCCGACATTAACATGAGTCTTCAGCCCATGCGAAGTATGACTCCGACTACCCGTCGGAGGAGAGTAATGCTTCCGCTCTTCTTGAAACATTTTGCCCTTTCCCTTTCCGTGTGAGAAGTTCCGTTGAGGGCCATAGTGTCGTGGAGGATTCTCTCTCCTAGCAGCAGCGTCCCTCATCCGCACATTATCCTCATACATTCTACACTTGTTCACTAGTGTAGGGAAATCATAAATTTCTTCGTGACCAAATGTCACCCTGAGTTCGGGCCTCAACCCCATCTCAAACTTCACATATTTGGACCTCCCGTCCAACTGTAGTTCAGCATAGGGGCAATATCGGATCAACTCTTCAAATTTGGCCGAGTACTCCCCCACCGACATATTTCCTTGCTATAATTGCAAGAATTCCATCTCCTTCTTCCTTTTCAGGTCTGCAGGAAAATATTTATGGAGGAATTTACTCTTTAAGGCCCCCCATGTGATGATTTGCCCTTCGATTTCCATCAGCCTCCGGGTCATTTCCCACCAGTTCTCAACCTCTTTCACCAGCATGTAAGTGGCATAGGCCACTCTCTGAGCATCAGAACAGCTCATGGCCCTGAAGATTCTTTCCACTCCTTGGACCCATTCAATGGCTGCATTAGGAGCGAATCCGCCTTGGAACTGGCGGGGATTCCTCCTGCAGAATTCATCCAGACCTCTGTACTCAGCCGGACCGGGTGGAACCAAAGGGTGTGAACTCGGGCTTGGTGTCGCATTCTGATTCAGGTGCTGCAAGTTCTCGTTCACGTTTGTCAGCAATTCCGCAATCTGGGCCAATAATTCGTTCTGACCCAATCCTCTTCCTCGTCCTCTTCTAGAAATTTTAGTAACGGGTACCTGCATTCATTTGTTCATCAGTAACCACGTTTTACCAGATAAATCATCACATAATCACACAACATTTCACCAAAATTACATAGTTAACATCAACTAAAGATTACAAAGAAGCAAGTAAGGCCATACCCTAGGCCGCAGAATTAACTATGCTCTGATACCATATTGTAAGGACCCAAATTTTACCTTTGAAATTTTTTTCTCATTTTAATTCAATTCTATGCAATCACTCATAACTCACATTACCAATTTAGTATCCTTACTTCAAAACCTTATTTCCCTCCTCTCACTCAACGCATGAATCAATAATGACGTACATAATCATTTGACAGAAAAACATAATTCCTATTAATGCAGATTAGTAATCACCGCATATAACTAGCTATGGGTTTCCAAAATACTCATATCTACACATATCCAGAGTTACACCCTTATGTTAGCAAATATATATCCATAGTTACATAATGTCTTAAACTATCAACTATGCACTCATATACAAGATAGTGCAATTGAATAAATCCAAAATATAACTCTCCCTAAGCTCCCCAAAAATGAGTCCCTCTCATGTCACCTGCTTATCTGCAATGGGATTATCAATGACAAGTACACAAACATACAAAGGAGTAAGTCGTTAATTCAATAAAAATCATTATAAGATAATCCACATTAGAAACGGGTTAGTAATCCATTTTTGAAATTCATTTTACTTTGCTGCACAACTTGAGCCAAAGTCGCTACACCCCTCGGGGTTAGCTAAAAGTAGATTCTCATTTCTTTTAGAAGAAAACATGCTACATATACTCAAGCCAAAGTTTTGCTTATATACTCAAGTCAGAGTTTTGCTTATATACTCAAGCCAGAGTTTCGCTTATATACTCAAACCAGAGTTTCGCATATATACTCAAGCCAGAGTTTCGCTTATATACTTAAGCCAGAGTTTCGCTTATATACTCAAGCCAGAGTTTCGCTTATATACTTAAGCCAGAGTTTTGCTTATATACTCAAGCCAGAGTCGCTAACCACTCATGGTCGGCTAAAAATATAATTTCTTTTCATCGAATTCACAATCAATAATTTTCCGTAAATCCACGACATCTTTAGTATAAACACACTCATATATGTTTATACTAAATACGTGATTCACAATATAATTATTACATGATCAGAAAATATACACATTTTCCATCTTCCATCAATCTACGCCTACTTTAGTATAAACACACCCATATATATTTATACTAAATGCGTAATTCACAACTCAATCATTGCATAACCAGAAAATACACATTTTCTATTCCAAATGCACAATTAAAGTCTTATCCTTACCTCGGTGAGTGTTGGGTTTGGTTCTTGGCAACTTCACAAGTTCCACCGACACCGCCGCCAATTCTAGGATCTTTTATCATTCCCACCATATAACACAATGTTAGTCATTTATTCCAAATATCACATAAACAACTTATATTGCATTATTTAACCATACAAGATATTTTATCATATTTTCAATGTTGTTAAACTACTTTCATCATAAGCTTACAACCATCCAAAACATACATAATAATCTTCTACCTCTAGCATTTTACCCATTTCAACCACATTTTCTCTTTAGGGTTTTGGGATTTTCATCAATCAACCCATAACCCTTTCCATTCTTGAAATACTAACTCTAAACCAAGAGTTGTAAGAGAGAAACAACATAAAACGAATCATAACTCAAAAGGATGAGTTTCCATGGTTTCCTTCATTTTTGAGAAGAGATCCAACATACCAAAAATAGGTTTTAAAGAGAAGAAGAGGGTTAGAACCAAGAATTTAACCTCTTCTCAAGCTCTTAGATGAGTATCCAAGCTTCTTGTCCTTGAAAAAGCTCTCTTCTCTCACCCTTCTTCTTTTCTAAACCCTAGGTTGTGATTGGGGGTTTCTCATTTAATACAGCTCGTCGGGTTCTCGCTTAAGCGAGCCATATCTCGCTCAAGCGAGAAAATCCCGCCTATTTTTAAAAACTCAGATCTGACCCTCTCGCTCAAGCGAGAATCTCACAGTATCAACAGTCCCAAAATGCAATTTCTCGCCTAGGCGAGACAACTCTCGCTCATGCAAGAATCCTCTAGTATAGCCCAGGATTTCACCCTCCCAGGTGAGTTTTTCTCGCCCAAGCGAGGATTCCAGGACTGATATTATAATTTTAAAGACTCAAATTTAGGGTGTTACAATCCTCCCCCTCTTATAAGAATTTTCATCCCCGAAAATTAAACATACCTCGATTCGAACAAATGAGGGTAATCCTCCCTCATGTCACGTTCCATCTCCCAAGTAGCATCCCCTTCGTCTACTTGGCTCCACAGTACTTTCACTAAAGGAATCTCTTTGCCTCTTAGTCTCTTGATACTGGTATCCATGATCCTCACAGGCAATGTCGAAAAGGTCAAGTTATCCTTCAACTCTATCTGATCAGATTCTACCACATGAGCTGGATCTCCCACATACTTCCTTAACTGAGACACATTGTAAGGACCCGATTTTCATAATTCTAAAATTCTCTTTTAAAATTCTTATTCGTGAAAGTGAAGTGATTACTTTTGAAAGACATTACTCGAACAGTTTGGAAACTTGAGAGAATACGTTTATAAATTTGCAAGGCGGAAATATTCCAAACACCCTTCATTTCAAAAGCATGTCATTACACTTCCATTCAAATACATCCTTTATACAATTACACTTTCTCAAAATTACCTTGAATACAAACATTAGATCCACTTCAATATACACTTACAAGAAAGTTGTTTATACATGAATTCACTTTAACATGTTCTTCATATTACAAATATTATCATATAACATATCAATTACATATTATCCGCTACTCTATCATGTACTCTTCTCCGCAAGCGTTCAATGCGCTACCTCCATAACCTGAACCCAAATATACAACAAATACAAGGAAAGACGGATGGAGTAAGAACCAACTACGGCGACCGTAGCGTGGATTTACATGGAGTAATGACATTAAAGTATTAAAACCACACACATCTAACATCATCATGATATGTATATATCAATCAACACATATTATCCATATTCACCCTATAGTACACATATATCCCATACTATATGTGTTCTATAGTGTGCATACTTATTCATCGCATTTTATCCATATTCACCCTATAGTACAAATACATCCCATACTATATGTGTTCTATAGTGTGCATACTTATTCATCGCATTTTATCCATATTCACCCTATAGTACACATACATCCCATACTATATGTGTTCTATAGTGTGCATATTTATTTATCGCGTATTATCCATATTCATCCTATAGGATATACATCCCATAATATATATCCTATGGCATGCATATGATTTTCATTCCGAGTATACACTTTTCACATCCTTCACATTCCATAATAATTTACCCTTGATCTCATTCAACAATTCTGCACCGTACAAATAATCACCATACCCCATCGGGCAAGTCGAGTAATCCCCATACCACCTCGGGCAGGTCGAGTTTCCACATTACACTCACATCCATGTCATACACAGTCAACACAAGGCATCTCATTATTTTATCACCATAAATAACATACAACACCTTCATTGTCACAAACATACCTTTATCCATTTTAACACATTCACAGTTCATCACACATTCATTGTTACAACACACTTATACATGTTTATAACAATCAACCACTCACAACATACTCATTTTGATAAACATACTCATATCCATTTTGACACATTCACAACTCATCACACATTCATTGGTACAATCCACCCATACATGTTTATAACAATCAAACACTTACAACATACTCATTTATGCTTATGACCATAAATATCTCACACACCATCATTGTCACACAACATAACCATTATCATAAACAAACCACTCATAACATATTTTTCATCATATACACATTAACGTTAGAACCATCTTTAATGACGGTGTATTACCATAAATGAGCAAATAGCGTTTTACTCAAATAAACGGTTTTCCCCACACATATATCTCCACTTTTATGGCTAATACATCCTCATGTAAAATATAGACTCTCACATGGACCACAAACTCCCAAGAGAGTTTCTATCCGTTAATATGCTCCGATTCTTGAGGGAAATCGGAGATGATGACTCTAATGAAATACTCTAAGACCACAATGGTCTTCTCCCTCACCTTAGGTTGCGTAAGCTCCGTTGCTCCGCAAAAGAGCCACATCTCCCTTCATCTCCTCAAACCTCCATTGTTGCTTTTTCACCTCCAAGCTTTTCCAAATGTGTCACCATGAAGCAAGAGGAAGGTTTTGATGAGTTTTGAGGCTTAGTGGAGGTAAAAATGGTCCATTTGGGTGGAGCCACCGTTGGGAGAGAAAGGGGTAGAAAGAAAATGAAGATTAGGGTTTCCAGATCCCTTTTTTTTCACTTTTATAGTCACATCGATGAGTGTAATCGATTACCATATGGTGTAATCGATTACATCAGTTAAACGACTTGATTTAATCGATTACCAACATGTTGTAATCGATTACAATATGAAAAATTACACATGTCTGATCAGATATCAGCATGTAATCGATTACCAGGACCATGCAATTGATTACATCATGAAAAATTACACATGTCTGATCAGATATCAGAATGTAATCAATTACCAGTACCATGTAACCGATTACATCACGAAAAATTACACATATCTGATCAGATATCAGCATGTAATCGATTACCAGGATTGTGTAATCGATTACACTGTTTCAGAGTGCCCAAAATTGCCATTTCTCGCCCAGACAACTCTCTCTCAGGCGAGACTTCCAGGACTGATACTACAATTTTGAAGACTCAAATTTAGGGTGTTACATTTAGAGTTAGTATGTCGAAGATGGAAAGATTTTGTGGGTTGGTTCATGAAAACCCCAAAACCCTAAAGAGAAAATGGGGTTAAAATGAAAAATGGTTAAAATGCTAGAGGTAGAAGATGAGTTTACTTTCTAATGGTGAAAATATGATGAATATCTTGTATGTTTAAATAATGCAATGTAAGTTGTTTATGTGATATTTGGTATAAGTGACTAACCTTGTGTTATATGGTGGGATGAGGAAAGATCCTAAGGTTGGAGGCGGTGTCGGTGGAACTTGAGGAGTTGCCAAGAACCCAAACCCAACACTCACCGAGGTAAGGATAAGTCTTTAACTTATGCATTGTGATAGAAAATGTGTGGATTTTCTGATGTGGATGACGAAATGAAACGTAAATCACTTTGTTGTTATAAACATATATGGGTATGTTTGTAACAACAAGGAGTGAATTTACCGTATATGTATTGGTGGAGTACCAATGGAAATAATACTCGGAATAATGCAATAAATCGTAAATCACTTAGTTTTTATAAATATATATGGGTATGTTTGTAACAACGAAGAGTGGATTTACCGTATATGTATTGGTGGAGTGCCAATGGAAATAAAACTCGGAATAATAAAATGATTCGTAAATCACTTTGTATTTATAAGAATATATATATATGTTTGTAATAATGTCGGGTGCATTTACTGTTTTTGTATTGGTGGAGTGCCAATGAAAATAAAACTCGTAAAAATGTATTGGTGGAGTGCCAATGGAAATAAAACTCGTTTTTAGCCGACCATGATTGGTTAGCGACTTTGGCTCAAGTAATGTAGCAAGCTTTGGCTCAAGTAATGTAGCAAGCTTTGGCTCAAGCAATGTAGCAAACTTTGGCTCAAGTAATGTAGCAAGCTTTGGCTCAAGTAATGTAGCAAACTTTGGCTCAAGTTATGTAGCATGGTTTTCAAAAGTATGAACGTTGAAATTGGCTTTTAAGCAAACTTGATTTTAAACCGTTTATTTAACCTTATTAAATGTGGATTATCTTACATTGATATTTAATGAGTTAATGACTTATTCCTTTGTGTTTTCTTGGTGTATTGTCAATGTTAATCCCATTGCAGGTATGTGGAAGGAGTACGAGTGTTTTTGATTATGAGCTTAAAGACTTTTATTTTGATGTCTCTTATCCATTCTTTTGTAACCTTATTGGTTGTACTTGAACTAATTATGTTGTAATTATAAACCTGATTGTCATACATGGCATTAATCATGGAAACTAGTAACTCGGGATATATGTAGCTATGGGTGTTTTGGAAACCTATAGCTAATTGTATGCGGCCGTTACTAGGTTATATTAATGTGAATTATGTTTTTTGCTATCGGATTTTGTATGTTACTTTTGGTTCATAGATCGGGTGTGAGGAAGAAGTGAGATCTTTTAACTAAGTTTATTCACTCGGTAATTATGATTTATCGTTAAATGCATGGAATTGGATTAAATATGGAAAAAATTTCAAGGGTAGAATTTGGGTCCTTACAAGACTTTATTATCTATATATAATCCATCCAATACAAGGTAGTTTGAATAGGATTCTTTTACACCATGATCATTATTCTAACATGCGCAATGACAAACTTTATGACCACCTCTAATTTTGCATACTCCATTATCACAGAAGTTTTCTTGTACGCACTTCAGATTGCAAGAAGCATCATTACAATTATTGTCCACATAGTCTTTGCAACATTTGTTTTCCGAACTTCCTGAAAATAATTAGCATTTAATATTTGATAAAGAATTCAATAGAAATTAAAGTTCAATATCATATTTTCCACATGGCAAACAAGAAATTTAGAACGGATATTTCTAGAGTAACATATTACTTATAAAACAACAAGAGTCACAAATGTCTATCCCAACATACTAATATCATAGTTAATATCATTCAATTAAAATTATAGTAAAAATATGTCAACAAATATAAGAAAACTATTGTCCATACTATCAGTTTTAATGAAAAATCACAAATATTACTTATGATCCTTGTATAATAACCAAGAAAAAATATTTCATTGAAAAACAACCAAGTTTCTATTTTATTGATTCTAACATTTTGATAATTAAATTTCAATTTTTTCATGTCGTATGTTTAAAGAAATAAGTTCTCATTTTATGATAGAGAGTAATATTTTGAGGAATGTACCGCAAAATCAATCAACATTGATAGAAAAATGAGAATGAGTAGGATTACAATAAAGTAAAACCTGGATGTAGTATGATTAGAAAGATGAAGATGGAAGATAGAAATGCGTTCTTAGACGACACAACATTGAACTTTGTCATGTTTTTTCGTTTGTAGTTTTTTAGACTAATGTGTGTTGATAACTAGCTACGAGACAACTATATCTATATATGCATGTGTTTAAATTTAATCTTTGACTATTAATGATATAAAATGTATTGAACACTATTATATGAGCACAAACACTAGAATTATTAATGATATATATAATAATGACATTAGATAATTTAAGGGAAATAAAAATAATACTTTTATAAACAACAATCAAGCCTTAACCTTATTAGGTGAGTAGACTAAAATAACATTTATAATAGAAAGAATTCAATAAAAGAATTCAACTACTACCATCATGGTTTCCTCACAAGTCATTTAAGTTTTTGAACAATAGAATTCAGCTCCACAGTAACAAAAATAAATTATTGGTCAAGATAATGATCCATTGAATCAATACCCAGATCAAGTCAATAACCTATCCGCTTTCACGACTTAGATAGTGAGAGAATGAAATTTCTATCTCTTCCAACTAATTTGCAATTACCAATATGTTTTTCCCTAAAATACGAAGTTTTCTACTATTAAAAATGTAGAAAAGTCTCTTTTAAGGCGAGATGTTGAAATGTGGTCTTTGAACTAGTGCTCTAAGCTTGGATGTTGATTATGGATCATGGCAAATATTAGCACCTCATCCTCACATATTAAAATTAGAACCTCTCTAATTGCTTGGACTAATTATACCCTTAACTTATTTGATGAAAAAATTATTATTAAAACAAAATAATATTTTTTCATTTTTTTGTACAAGAAGAGTTTCCCTTGCTATATTGTATCCCTAGGTGCAATAAGAAAATTAAGATTATGTTACTTTGGTTTGAAAAATATTTAATTGTTCGTTAATTGCATAAGAGTTAAATAATTAATAGCAACAGAGACAACAATGGTTGTGAATTGACTACCCGCTCATTTAGATTACAAAGGTAGTATAAATGACCATTATCGTTTCTCAACTTGAAGGAAAAAGTACGATACGACACTAGCCGCAACCTTACTTATTGATTCCCAAATAATGTATCTATTTTTATTAAGAAATTATTTAAATTAAAATAGAATTAATAGCAGAATTGACCACATTGGTTGTCAATCGACTTCCAACTTCTAGAAAAAGCAAAAAACTACTAATGCTCAAAACAATTCCTCGACTCGAACCAGGTAGTGAGATAACACACAAGTCGCAACGTTACTAATAAGTTATCAACATAATTAATTAATGAAAGATTTAAAATTTATTTAAATGCTATAATTTAGTTAATCATTTATTTAACCATTAATGTTTTTATTAATATTAATTACTCATTTATTATTTATTATTTAAATTTCATTATATTTATTATTGAAAATAAAAAATTATTATTATATAAATATAACATGTCACAATTAACTTACAAATAGTTAAGGGGATTATAAAAATAAAATATGTTAGAATAATTACTATTGATAGTTAAGGGGATTAGTAAAGTAGGAATAACTTATTCTACTTTATGTATAGGTGAAGAAAACATGTCACAATTAACTTACAAATAGTTTCTATTTTTAATGATAATATTTCATAATAAGATAGATTGCTTCTTTATTTATTCTTGATTTTTTCTCCATTAGAATACAAGACTTTATCCTCTATATATAATCCATCCAATACAAGGTAGTTTGAATAGGATTCTTTTACACCATGATCATTATTCTAACATGCGCAATGACAAACTTTATGACCACCTCTAATTTTGCATACTCCATTATCACAGAAGTTTTCTTGTACGCACTTCAGATTGCAAGAAGCATCATTACAATTATTGTCCACATAGTCTTTGCAATATTTGTTTTCCGAACTTCCTGAAAATAATTAGCATTTAATATTTGATAAAGAATTCAATAGAAATTAAAGTTCAATATCATATTTTCCACATGGCAAACAAGCAATTTAGCACGGATATTTCTAGAGTAACATATTACTTATAAAACAACAAGAGTCACAAATGTCTATCCCAACATACTAACATCATAGTTAATATCATTCAATTAAAATTATAGTAAAAATATGTCAACAAATATAAGAAAACTATAGTCCATAAAATATTAGACTATCAGTTTTAATGAAAAATCACAAATATTACTTATGATCCTTGTATAATAACCAAGAAAAAATATTTTATTGAAAAACAACCAAGTTACTATTTTATTGATTCTAACATTTTGATAATTAAATTTCAATTTTTTCATGTCGTATGTTTAAAGAAATAAGTTCTCATTTTATGATAGAGAGTAATATTTTGAGGAATGTGCCGCAAAATCTGTAACGACCCGATTTTATAACCCACAATTTTTTAAACTTTAATAAATGTAAATATTAGCCAAGTTTCCCAATTCAAAATGCGGAAATAATCAATAATACATTTTCATCAAAAACATTGCATCACATTCTATTTTAATCCATAATTCATACAATTATCCTTTGTTTCAATTACAACACTGATAAAGGTAATCATGCTAATTCTTATTACATCTTTTGAAAGAGATCATTTATACAACATAGTTACTTCAACATATTCCTCATATTACATACATTATACAACTACAATTTTGGAATACAAAAATGACTACTCCAGTCTATACTCCCATCAGCAAACATCCACGACGCAACAACAACATCCTGAACTCATATATAACACATAGACAAGGAAAAGCAAAGGGAGTAAGAACCAACTACGGCGACCGTAGCGTGGAATTACATGGAGTAATATCATTAAAGTATAAAAACCAATACAATCATCTAAAATCAATCATAGTAAACATATACCATTTATATACCAGTCAATACCTAAACCACATAATGTTCCCATATTCAATCGGTATAATCATCACGTTTCACTTAGATAATTCAACACTTCCAAAACAATACAATACTCCTACGACAACCCAATATCACAAAGGGCCAATCAAATCAATACCACCAAGGCAAGTCACATCCATACCACGAAGGGCAGGTCTAACTCCATACCACGAAGGGCAGGTCAAAATCCATACCACGAAGGCATGTCAAAATCCATACCACGAAGGCAGGTCAAAATCCATACCACGAAGGCAGGTCAAAATCCATACCACGAAGGCATGTCAAAATCCATACCACGAAGGCAGGTCAAAATCCATACCACGAAGGCAGGTCAAAATCCATACCACGAATGCAGGTCAAAATCCATACCACGAAGGCAGGTCAAAATCCATACCACGAAGGCAGGTCAAAATCCATACCTCGAAGGCAGGTCAAAATCCATTCCACGAAGGCAGGTCAAAATCCATACCACGAAGGCAGGTCAGAATCCATACCACGAAGGCAGGTCAGAATCCATACCACGAAGGCAGGTCAGAATCCATACCACAACATCAATCACAATATAATATTTCCACTGCATTATTCTAACATTGCAACTTCCTCAAAACACAAGACACTACATCAATGTCATAAACACAATGTATCTCATATCCTACCACAAAAAAACCACTCACAACATCATCATCACATAATATAATTATGTCCATTTATCACCAACAAGCGGCTCATCACAAAATCATTATTACAAATAAACACACATATGTTTATAGCAAATAAGCGACTCATAACTTAATCATTTTCATAGACATACTCGTCTCCACATTTAACAAATCAACAACTCATCACACAATCATTGATACAAACACACCCATATATGTTTATAGCAAATCAACCATCCATAACACAACATTATCATAAATAAACCACACACAACATATTCTTCATCATATCACACATTAATGTTAGAACCATCTTCTCACATGGGCCATAAACACCCAAAATAGTTTATATCCGTTAATATGCTCCGATTCTTGAGGGAAATCGGAGAATGATGACTCTAATGAATTACTCTAAGACCACAATGGTCTTCTCCCTCACCTTAGGTTGCGTAAGCTCCGTTGCTCCGCAAAAGAGCCACATCTCCCTTCATCTCCTCCAACCTCCATTGTTGCTTTTTCACCTCCAAGCTTTTCCAAATGTGTCACCATGAAGCAAGAGGAAGGTGTTGATGAGTTTTGAGGCTTAGTGGAGGTAAAAATGGTCCATTTGGGTGGAGCCACCGTTGGGAGAGAAAGGGGTAGAAAGAAAATGAAGATTAGGGTTTCTAGATCCTTTTTTTTTCACTTTTATAGTCACAGCGATGAGTGTAATCGATTACCATATGGTGTAATCGATTACATCAGTTAAACTACTTGATGTAATCGATTACCAACATGTTGTAATTGATTACAATATGAAAAATTACACATGTCTGATCAGATATCAGCATGTAATCGATTACAAGGACCATGTAATCGATTACATCATGAAAAATTACACATGTCTGATCAAATATCAGAATGTAATCGATTACTAGTACCATGTAACCGATTACATCACGAAAAATTACACATATCTGATCAGATATCAGCATGTAATCGATCATCAGGATTATGTAATCGATTACACTGTTTCAGAGTGCCCAAAATTGCCATTTCTCGCCCAGACAACTCTTTCTCAGGCGAGACTTCCAGGACTGATACTATAATTTTGAAGACTCAAATTTAGGGTGTTACAATCCTCCCCCTCTTATAAGAATTTTCGTCCCCGAAAATTAAACATACCTCGGAAATTAATATCATCACCTAGATCTTAGGCACAAGGATACTCCACCAAAATCATACTCGATTCTCAAATCCATTAAGATTACTTAGTCGGTCACTAAGGGCATACACCACTAAACCGTGATATCACTTCAACCAATTCATGAACTAACTCATCACTGTCAAACTATTAAGATCTCAGCCTCTAATAACTCGAATGCCATGAGAACTAAACCGTAATTCAAACTAAGGATTTTTTTTCCCTATATTCGTCAAGAACCATAGGTATCTAGCACCTATCCATCTATCAATCCTAACATACGTTAAGAATCCCGATAACACTCTCGAACTTCGGCGAATGGGGAACTCCTTATCCCATATCTATCTAAATGCATCTTTTAATATCCATCATACACTAGCTAGTTTCATCTCCACTCGAGAATCTAGCACAATTTCATTTTACTCGATCCACAAAATACTTACACAATAGGACTCTTAGTGTCTCATCCATTGTACACAATCAAACTATCCAGTAATCGTCTAATTACATCAAATATTTCTACCATCACAATAGACCTCCCTGATCCATCACTACAACAATCGTTCAAAACGATTAACCTATATGGTCTGAATCGCAACAACACTCTCGAACCCAGTTCGAAGTGAGACTCCATACTCATCGCTCACCAAGATGTACTGGCTCGCACCCAAAAATGCAGTACCTAGATCGACATCCACTCGATGGAAACAACATCATTTCATTGCATACGTGCAAATAACTACGGTTCACTCAAAATTCTCCACTAACATTTCAATTTATACTTGCTACAATCACAGAAACATGATATTCATCCAAGCAGCATTTAGACAAACAAGACACTTGGAGTCTTTCACATACCAATCAAAATCACCAAGTCAACATCCAACTCAACCCAACATTCCTACTACAACGAATGTGGTTTAAGACGATTTGCTAGTTCATAAATTTTAGCTAGGCATACAAGGTCGTAGACCCACTCAAATCGCATACGTTGTTACCATTGATTTTTGCCATTTACGAATATCCAATCCAAAAACTTGAGTTTTATATGGATACCCAAAATACAATGATGGACATGCACCTCGTGCTCAAGTCTACATCATATCGAGAAACACATGCTCATAATTACTTCACAAGAGTTTTAACACATCACATTCATCCAAGATGAAGTATTTTAAAAATTCGGATTTCAACATGAAACTTAATCAATGCTTAGTCGAATAGTACACTTCATTCGAAAAACGATTTTCGAAAATAGATTAGATGTAAGTTTCATGGAAGTCCTCTTGTGGAAGCAGGGGTTTTCCTAATCATTTCAAAATATCTTAAAATCCTTTTTCTCATGCGACACCGACTGCCCAAATCAAAATTTTCCAAAGCTGGTTATTTCTGAAGTTACATTTCATCCAGGACATGAGAGTCCCCACAGTACACTCAGAAACATGCTTACACCATAACACTGCAATCACGTATAACAATTACTGACGCACATGAAATAGAAACAATTTTTGAAAGCACAATATCAAAGCAATTAATATGATTTCATTACCACTATATTGTGCATTGCAAATGTTCAATTACAAACGGTCAATCATCACAGACCAGAAGTTTCATGCACAAAAGATAATCCACTACCTCTTAGGGTAGGCATTTCAACCATGGTCCACTACCACTCCAGGTAGGCAACTCAACAATGATCCACTACCGCTCCGGGTAGGCAACTCAACAATGATCCACTACCACTCCGGGTAGGCAATTCAGCAATGATCCACTACCGCTCCGGGTAGGCAATTTTCCTCAATGATCCACTACCACTCGGGTAGGTAATTTTCCTCAATGATCCACTACCACTCGGGTAGGAAATTTTCCTCAATGATCCACTACCACTTCGGGTAGGTAATTTTCCTCAATGATCCACTACCATGTCGGGTAGGTAATTTTCCTCAATGATCCACTACCACTTGGGTAGGTAATTTTCCTCAATGAACCACTATCACTCGGGTAGGTAATTTTCCTCAATGATCCACTACCACTTCGGGTAGGTAATTTTCCTCAATGATCCACTACCACGCCGGGTAGGTAATTTTTCCTCAATGATCCACTACCACGTCGGGTAGGTAATTTTCCTCAATGATCCACTACCACTCGGGTAGGTAATTTTCCTCAATGATCCACTACCACTTCGGGTAGGTAATTTTCCTCAATGATCCACTACCACGTCGGGTAGGTAATTTTCCTTAATGATCCACTACCACGTCGGGTAGGTAATTTTCCTCAATGATCCACTACCACTCGGGTAGGTAATTTTCCTCAATGATCCACTACTACTTCGGGTAGGTAATTTTTCTCAATGATCCACTACCACGTCGGGTAGGTAATTTTCCTCAATGATCCACTACCACGTCGGGTAGGTAATTTTCCTCAATGATCCACTACCACTTGGGTGGGTAATTATCCTCAATGATCCACTACCACGTCGGGTAGGTAATTTTCCTCAATGATCCACTACCACTTGGGTAGGTAATTATCCTCAATGATCCACTACCACTCGGGTAGGTAATTTGACAACGGTCCACTACCGCTCCGGGTAGGCAATTTAACAATGGAATAAGGTTGTTAAACCATTTTGAAATTCATTTTTTCTTTGCTGCATAACTTGAGCCAAAGTCGCTACACCATTTAAGGTTAGCTAAAAACAAGTTTTATTTCCATTGATTTCACCATAAATCGTTTCGCAAATCGACGCCCACTTTAGTATAAACACACCCATATATGTTTATACTAAATGCGTAATTCACAACTCCATCCTTACATAACCAGAAAATACACACATTTTCCATTTCCGTAAATCTACGCTCACTTTAGTATAAACACACCCATATATGTTTATACTAAATGCGTAATTCACAATTCAATCATTCATTTTCAATTATCTTAATCTTAGTGATAAAAGAAATTCCACACCAAGAAATCCAACCGAAAATCACAATCACAAACTCTCCATAAACAATGTCAACAAGATTCTCATAACCAAAAACTTTTAGCAAGAATTTCACCAGAGAATCCCCAACAAGGGTCTCACACAATAAATTCAACCAAAGTTTTACAACAAGGAGTTTTCAACAAACACTTCATCAATAACTCACAACAAGACATCCAACGATAAATTCACAACCAAACACTTATCATCATCTTTCAAATCAGCAGTTACCACAGTCAACAACAATGCACATAAGTCAAGTAGTTAACTCACACAAATTTCACAAAGAAGCATGTAAGGTCATACCCTAGGCCGCAGAGTTGACATATGCTCTGATACCATATTGTAACGACCCGATTTTATAACCCAAAATTTTTTAAACTTTAATAAATGTAAATATTAGTCAAGTTTCCCAATTCAAAATGCGGAAATAATCAATAATACATTTTCATCAAAAACATTGCATCACATTCTATTTTAATCCATAATTCATACAATTATCCTTTGTTTCAATTACAACACTGATAAAGGTAATCATGCTAATTCTTATTACATCTTTTGAAAGAGATCATTTATACAACATAGTTACTTCAACATATTCCTCATATTACATACATTATACATCTACAATTTTGGAATACAAAAATGACTACTCCAGTCTATACTCCCATCAGCAAACATCCACGATGCAACAGCAACATCTTGAACTCATATATAACACATAGACAAGGAAAAGCAGAGGGAGTAAGAACCAACTACGGCGACCGTAGCGTGGAATTACATGGAGTAATATCATTAAAGTATAAAAACCAATACAATCATCTAAAATCAATCATAGTAAACATATACCATTTATATACCAGTCAATACCTAAACCACATAATGTTCCAATATTCAATCGGTATAATCATCACGTTTCACTTAGATAATTCAACACTTCCAAAACAATACAATACTCCTACGACAACCCAATATCACAAAGGGCCAATCAAATCAATACCACCAAGGCAAGTCACATCCATACCACGAAGGCAGGTCAAAATCCATACCACGAAGGCAGGTCAAAATCCATACCACGAAGGCAGGTCAAAATCCATACCACGAAGGCAGGTCAGAATCCATATCACGAAGGCAGGTCAGAATCAATCACAATATAATATTTCCACTGCATTATTCTAACATTGCAACTTCCTCAAAACACAAGACACCACATCAATGTCATAAACACAATGTATCTCATATCCTACCACAAAAAAACCACTCACAACATCATCATCACATAATATAATTATGTCCATTTATCACCAACAAGCGGTTCATCACAAAATCATTATTACAAATAAACCCACATATGTTTATAGCAAATAAGCGACTCATAACTTAATCATTTTCATAGACATACTCGTCTCCACATTTAACAAATCAACAACTCATCACACAATCATTGATACAAACACACCCATATATGTTTATAGCAAATCAACCATCCATAACACAACATTATCATAAATAAACCACACACAACATATTCTTCATCATATCACACATTAATATTAGAACCATCTTCTCACATGGGCCATAAACACCCAAAAGAGTTTCTATCCGTTAATATGCTCCGATTCTTGAGGGAAATCGGAGAATGATGACTCTAATGAATTAATCTAAGACCATAATGGTCTTCTCCCTCACCTTAGGTTGCGTAAGCTCCGTTGCTCCGCAAAAGAGCTACATCTCCCTTCATCTCCTCTAACCGCCATTGTTGCTTTTTCACCTCCAAGCTTTTCCAAATGTGTCACCATGAAGCAAGAGGAAGGTTTTGATGAGTTTTGAGGCTTAGTGGAGGTAAAAATGGTCCATTTGGGTGGAGCCACCGTTGGGAGAGAAAGGGGTAGAAAGAAAATGAAGATTAGGGTTTCTAGATCCCTTTTTTTTTTCACTTTTATAGTCACAGCGATGAGTGTAATCGATTACCATATGGTGTAATCGATTACATCAGTTAAACGACTTGATGTAATCGATTACCAACATGTTGTAATTGATTACAATATGAAAAATTACACATGTCTGATCAGATATCAGCATGTAATCGATTACCAGGACCATGTAATCGATTACATCATAAAAAATTACACATGTCTGATCAGATATCAGAATGTAATCGATTACCAGTATCATGTAACCGATTACATCAAAATTACACATATCTGATCAGATATCAGCATGTAATCGATTATCAGGATTGTGTAATTGATTACACTGTTTCAGAGTGCCCAAAATTGCCATTTCTCGCCCAGACAACTCTCTCTCAGGCGAGACTTCCAGGACTGATACTATAATTTTGAAGACTCAAATTTAGGGTGTTACAAAATCAATCAACATTGATAGAAAAATGAGAATGAGTAGGATCACAATAAAGTAAAACCTGGATGTAGTATGATTAGAAAGATGAAGATGGAAGATAGAAATGCGTTCTTAGACGACACAACATTGAACTTTGTCATGTTTTTTCGTTTGTAGTTTTTTAGACTAATGTGTGTTGATAACTAGCTACGAGACAACTATATCTATATATGCATGTGTTTAAATTTAATCTTTGACTAGAATTATTAATGATATATATAATAATGACATTAGATAATTTAAGGGGAATAAAAATAATACTTTTATAAACAACAATCAAGCCTTAACCTTATTAGGTGAGTAGACTAAAATAACATTTATAATAGAAAGAATTCAATAAAAGAATTCAACTACTACCATCATGGTTTCCTCACAAGTCATGTAAGTTTTTGAACAATAGAATTCAACTCCAAGTCATTTAAGTCATTTAAGATAATGATCCATTGAATCAATACCCAGATCGAGTCAATAACCTATCCGCTTTCACGACTTATATAGTGAGAGAATGAAATTTCTATCTCTTCCAACTAATTTTCAATCACCAATATGTTTTTCCCTAAAAAACCAAGTTTTCTACTATTAAAAATGTAGAAAAGTCTCTTTTAAGGCGAGATGTTGAAATGTGGTCTTTGAACTAGTGCTCTAAGCTTGGATGTTGATTATGGATCATGGCAAATATTAGCACCTCATCCTCACATATTAAAATTAGAACCTCTCTAATTGCTTGGACTAATTATACCCTTAACTTATTTGATGAAAAAATTATTATTAAAACAAAATAATATTTTTTCATTTTTTTGTACAAGAAGAGTTTCCCTTGCTATATTGTATCCCTAGGTGCAATAGGAAAAATAAGATTATGTTACTTTGGGTTGAAAAGTATTTAATTGTTCGTTAATTGCATAAGAGTTAAATAATTAATAGCAACAGAGACAACAATGGTTGTGAATTACCTACCCGCTCATATAGATTACAAAGGTAGTATAAATGACCATTATCGTTTCTCAACTTGAAGGAAAAAGTACGATACGACACTAGCCGCAACCTTACTTATTGATTCCCAAATAATGTATCTATTTTTATTAAGAAATTATTTAAATTAAAATAGAATTAATAGCAGAATTGACCACATTGGTTGTGAATCGACTTCCAACTTCTAGAAATAGCACAAAACTACTAATCCTCAAAACAATTCCTCGACTCGGACCAGGTAGTGTGTAACACCCCAAATTTTAGGTCTTGAAAATTATAGTACCAGTCCTCGGATCCTCGCTTGAGCGAGAGATTCTCGCTTGGGCGAGAGAGGTTCACCTGGGAGGGTGAAATCCTGGACTATACAGGAGGATTCTCGCTTGAGCAAAAGTTGTTTCGCCTAGGCGAGAAATGACATTTTGGGGCTGTTGACACTGTGAGATTCTCGCTTGAGCGAGAATCCCTCGCTTGAGCGAGAGGGTCAGAGTTGAGTTTTTAAAATGGGCGGGATTTTCTCGCTTTGGGTGTTTTGGAAACCCATAGCTAATTGTATGCGGTGGTTACTAGGTTATATTAATGAATTATGTTTTTCTGCTATCGGATGTGGTATGTTACTTTTGGTTCATAGACCGGGTGTGAGGGAGAAGTGAGACATTTTAAATAAATTTAGTCACTCGGTAATTATGATTGATTGTTAAATGCATGGAATTGGATTAAATAAGGAAAAAATTTAAATGGTAGAATTTCGGGTCGTTACAATATGGTATCAGAGCATAGTTAATCATGCGACCTAGGATATGGCCTTTAATGCTTCTTTGTATCCTTATGTGCTGAAGTTGTTTGAATGATGCTAAATGTTAAGTGTTGTGTACACTGCGTTTATACAAATTCGCCTACTAACAATTGAGTGAGTACAGGTACTCATGGCAGGAAGAGGAAGAGGAAGAGGGGCGGGTCAGAACGTCCCGAATGATTTATTAGCTCAAATGATGGCGGCGCTATAGTAGGTCAACGAGAACTTGCAAAATCTGAACCAAAATCCGACACAAAGCCCAAATCCACATCCACTAGTTCCACCTGGGCCGGCGGAATATCGGGGCTTAGATGAGTTCTGCAGGAGGAACCCCACTCAGTTCCAAGGGGGATTTGCTCCTGAAGCTGCCATCGAGTGGATCCAAGGGCTAGAGCGGATCTTCAGAGCCATGAACTGCACTGAGGCTCAGAAACTAACCTATGCTACTTACATGTTGGTGATCGAGGCTGAGAACTGGTGGGAGTATACTCGGCGACAAATGGAAGCCGAAGGACGACTGATCACCTGGGGTACCTTCAAGGAGAAGTTCCTACACAAATACTTCCTCGCTGATTTGAAAAGGAAGAAGGAGATGGAATTTCTGAAGCTGGAACAGGGGAACATGTTAGTAGGAGACTATGCGGCCAAGTTTGAAGAGTTGGCCCGGTTTTGCCTCTACGCCGAGTTGGAAATGGACGGAAGGTCCAAATGCGCCAAGTTCGAATCGGGTTTGAAGCCCAAGTTGAAAAGTATGTTTGGGCACCAAGAGATTGTTGATTTCCCTACCCTAGTGAACAAGTGTAGGGTGTATGAAGATGATTTGGCAGCTGATGAAGTGGCAACATCTAGGGTGGTTCCTCCCAAACACTTTGGGCCTCAACGACACTTCCCACACGGAAAAGGCAAAGGGAAGGCGTTCCATGAGGAAAGGAAGCCTTACTTGTAACACCCCAAATTCTACCCTTGAAAATTTTTGGTTTATTTTAATCCTTTCTTACATGCAGTCTTCACCTTCATTAAAAACTGTCAAGTATCTCCCTTTGAAAATACTCTTTACCCTATCATATTATCATACAAATTTATGTTGCGGAAAAACATAATTCATTCAGATAGCATTTACCACATACATCCAGTAATGGGTTTTCAAGGGTCATAACGTCCATAACTACATGTCACCATATTATCCTAATCAGATAACATTTTTCCCAAAATACTATCAAATCTACTACAATGTCAAATAACAATAAAGACAATCGAGTAGATAAACACAAAAGCTTCCTAATTGAGCTTCATCCTCAAAATCCTTCATTTACCTACAATGGGATTATCATAAACAACACACAAAACGAAGGGAGTAAGTCATTAGTTCAAAACTAACATCACATGATAATCCACATTCAAATACAATTAAGCTTTAATATAATTCGTAAACACACATACGGAGTTGTAAACATTCAAATCATCATCCTTTAATTTCCACTTTACTCATATTCATCCTATAGTATATATATCCCATAATATATATTCTACAGTATGCATATTACGTTCGTTCGAAACATCATCTGTCTCGTTATTCATATCCACCCTTTAACATATATATCCCATAATATATATCCTATAGCATGTATATTACTTTCTTTCTCAACATCTTCCTTTTTATCGCTCATATTCACCCTATAGAATATATATCCCATACTATATATCCTGTAGCATGCATACGACATTCATGTGGCATTCAAATTTCTCATCATTCATATTCACCCTATAGAATATATATCCCATACTATATATCCTATAGCATGCATACGACATTCATGTGACATTCACAATTCTCATCATTCATATTCACCCTATAGAATATATATCCCATACTATATATCCTATAGCATGCATACGATATTCATTACTCCGAGTCATATTTCCATTGGTACTCCCCCAATAATATTGATTTCCTTTGAGTCATATTTCCATTGGTACTCCCCCAATAATATTGATTTCCTTTGAGTCATATTTCCATTGGTACTCCCGCAATAATATTCATTTCATTTGAGTCATATTTCCATTGGTACTCCCCCAATAATGTTACTTTCATTTGAGTCATCTTTCCATTGGTACTCCCCCGATAATATTACTTTCATATGAGTCATCTTTCCATTGGTACTCCCCCTATAATATTACTTTCATATGAGTCATCTTTCCATTGGTACTCCCCCAATAATATTACTTTCATATGAGTCATCTTTCCATTGGTACTCCCCCAATAATATTACTTTCATATGAGTCATCTTTCCATTGGTACTCCCCCAATAATATTACTTTCATATGAGT
This sequence comes from Lupinus albus, assembly GCA_009771035.1. Lineage (NCBI taxonomy): Eukaryota > Viridiplantae > Streptophyta > Magnoliopsida > Fabales > Fabaceae > Lupinus > Lupinus albus. The sequence continues at coordinate 7,762,583 of CM020010.1, forward strand.
CATCTTTCCATTGGTACTCCCCCAATAATATTACTTTCATATGAGTCATCTTTCCATTGGTACTCCCCCAATAATATTACTTTCATATGAGTCATCTTTCCATTGGTACTCCCCCAACATATTACTTTCATATGAGTCATCTTTCCATTGGTATTCCCCCAATAATATTACTTTCATTGAGTCATCTTTCCATTGGTACTCCCTAATAATATTACTTTCATATGAGTCATCTTTCCATTGGTACTCCCCCAATGATATTACTTTCATATGAGTCATCTTTCCATTGGTACTCCCCCAATAATATTACTTTCATATGAGTCATCTTTCCATTGGTACTCCCCCAATAATATTACTTTCATATGAGTCATCTTTCCATTGGTACTCCCCCAATAATATTACTTTCATTGAGTCATCTTTCCATTGGTACTCCCCCAATAATATTACTTTCATATGAGTCATCTTTCCATTGGTACTCCCCCAATAATATTACTTTCATATGAGTCATCTTTCCATTGGTACTCCCCCAATAATATTACTTTCATATGAGTCATCTTTCCATTGGTACTCCCCCAATAATGTTACTTTCATTTGAGTCATCTTTCCATTGGTACTCCCCCAATAATATTACTTTCATTGAGTCATCTTTCCATTGGTACTTCCCCAATAATATTACTTTCATATGAGTCATCTTTCCATTGGTACTCCCCCAATAATATTACTTTCATATGAGTCATCTTTTCATTGGTACTTCCCCAATAAAATTACTTTCATATGAGTCATCTTTCCATTGGTACTCCCCCAATAATATTACTTTCATATGAGTCATCTTTCCATTGGTACTCCCCCAATAATATTACTTTCATATGAGTTATCTTTCCATTGGTACTCCCCCAATAATATTACTTTCATATGAGTCATCTTTCCATTGGTACTCCCCCAATAATATTACTTTCATATGAGTCATCTTTTCATTGGTACTCCCCCAATAATATTACTTTCAAATGAGTCATCTTTCCATTGGTACTCCCCCAATAATATTACTTTCATATGAGTCATCTTTCCATTGGTACTCCCCCAATAATATTACTTTCATATTCCATAATAGAAAAGTCACGCATTTTCCAACATAATGCATAAATTACAGACGTATCATTTTAAGCCATTACCTCTTTTACATACCTCAATTCATATCAGCAAGTATGATTTAGAGACACTTATCCCTTACCTTGGTGAGTGTTGGGGATCGGTTCCGGGTAACTTTAAAAGTCTCCTCCGCGATTTCCTCCAACCTTAGGATCTCTCTCTCTTCTCATTTCCACCAATAATAACAATGTCAGTCATTTATTCAAAATAACACATAAATAACTCGTATTTCATCATCAAACATACAAGGGATTCACATATTTTCTATATTTCCCAAACTGCTTCAATACAAGTTTCTAATTATTAAAACATACATGTTTATCTCATACATAAACATTCAAGCACAAACTCATCATCCACATCTAACATTTCATCTCTTTCTCTTTATACCCATATTCTCATATTGGGGGTTTTTGGGGTTTTCATGAATAACCCACAAAACCTTTCCATTCATAAACTATCAACTCTAAATCAAGAGTTCACAAGAGAAAAACATCATAAAATGAACCATAACTCTAAAGGGTGAGTTTCCATGGTTTCTCATGTTTTGAAAATAGATCCAACATACCCAAAACAAGTTAGAGAGGAAGAAGAAGAGTTAGAAGCAAAAGGTTTACCTCTTCTCAAGATCTAAGATGAGTCCTAAGGCTCCTTGCTTTTGAAAATCTCTCTTCTCTCTCTTCTCTTCCAAGTTCTAACCCTAAAATGTGTTTGGGGTTTCTATTTTAAAGAGCAGTCGTCGGGTTCTCGCTCAAGCGAGCCCTTTCTCGCTCAGGCGAGAAAATCCCGCCTATTTTAAAAACTTATATCTGACCCTCTCGCTCAAGCGAGAATCTCACAGTCCCAACAGGCTTCCTCTCACCCAAGTGAGGGATTCTCGCTCAGGCGAGAATCTCACAGTGTCCACAACCCCAGTTTGCCATTTCTCGCCTAAGCGCGACAGCTCTCGCTCAGGCGAGAATCTTCCAGTATAGCCCAGGATTTTACCCTCCCATGTGATCCTTTCTCGCTCAGGCGAGAATCTCTCGCTCAAGCGAGACTTCCAGGACTGATACTATAATTTTTAAAGACTAAAATTCGGGGTGTTACATTGCTCCCCACCGACAAGTAATCGGAGTTATCCTTCACATGGGTCTAGGACTCATGTCCCTACTATAGGGTCATAGTTGAACACCCCCTCTTTGTGCAACAAATGTGGCCGAACTCATGTCAGTGACTCGTGCCCCAGAATGGCGCTTACTTGTGTTTATTGCAAGGAAGTTGTACATATTCGAAGAAATTGTCCTAAGCTACCGCAGAGCGTGAATGCTGTGAGGGTTGAACGACCTCGACCCACAGGTAGAGTGTTCACCATGAGTGGTGTAGAGGCATCGGGCGTAGATGACCTGATAAAAGGTAATTGCATGGTGTCAGGTATTCCCCTTTTAGTGTTGTTTGATTCGGGAGCGACACACTCTTTTGCATCTATTGACTGCGTGGACCGACTGAATTTACAAACTGAGTCGTTGCCTTTTGACTTGGTCATATCCACCCTCACTGATGTGCTTGTGGTGGTGTCGACAGTTGTGTCTCGGTGTCCGGTGGTGGTAAACGGTAGGGATTTTACCGTGGATTTAATCTGCTTACCACTATCCTAGTAAGATTTGATTCTGGGGATGGACTGGTTGTCAGCAAATCATGTGGTGCTTAATTATGCTGATAAGACCGTGATGTTTGGAAATCCAGATGGGATTTCGGAGGAGGTCGGTTGTATGAAGCCGATGTCGGCAAAGGAAGTCAGGACTTCCTATAAGGAGGGAGGGGCTGTATTCATGTTGTTGGCATCCCTGGAAGGTATGGAGGAACACAAGGTTGAGGACATTATGATAGTTAGTGAGTTTCCGGAAGTCTTTCCTGGTGATATTCCGGAATTGCCTCCGGTGAGAGAAGTTGAATTCTCCATTGATTGCCGGGAACAGGACCCATCTCTATAGCTCCTTATAGAATGGCACCGTTAGAGTTAACTGAACTGAAAAAGCAGGTTGAGGAATTGTTGGCTAAGAAATTTATTCGCCCGAGTGTCTCGCTGTGGGGCGCACCTGTTTTGCTAGTTAAGAAGAAGGACGGTAGTATGCGATTGTGTACCGATTACAGGCAGTTGAACAAGGTTACGATTAAGAACAAATACCCATTGCCTCGGATTGATGACTTGATGGATCATTTGAGAGGGGCGGTAGTGTTTTCTAAGATTGATCTTCGATCGGGCTACCATCAACTTTGGGTGAAAACAGATGACATTCCAAAGACTGCTTTTAGGACAAGGTATGGAGATTTTGAATATTTGGTCATGCCTTTTGGCATAACGAATGATCCAACAATCTTTACCGACTACATGGATCGGGTTTTCCATCCGTATTTGGATTCATTTGTAGTGGTATTTATTGATGACATTCTGGTTTACTCCAAAAGCCGAGAGGAACATGCAGAGCACCTAAATATTGTTCTAGAACTCCTGAATAAGAACCGGTTGTATGCGAAATTGTCTAAGTGTGATTTCTGGTTGGAGTCGGTGAACTTTCTTGGGCATGTGATAACCAAGGAAGGGGTAGCTGTGGATCCTTCGAAGGTAGAAGCGGTTACGGAATGGGCCGTACCCAAGTCGGTTACTGAAATCCGGAGCTTCCTAGGTTTGGCAGGCTATTATCGGAAATTCATTGAGGGATTTTCGAAGTTGGCACTACCATTGACTAAGCTCACTAGGAAAGGAGAACCGTTTGTGTGGACACTTCGTTGCGAAGAAAGCTTTCAAGAGTTGAAACGAAGGTTGACTACGGCGCCCGTGTTGGTTCTTCCGTGTATGGATAAGGTATTCAGTGTGTATTGTGATGCTTCCAAGCAAGGTTTGGGTTGTGTCCTACTGCAATAGGGGAAAGTGGTTGCCTATGCTTCTCGTCAGTTAAGAACACACAAGCAGAACTACCCTATGCATGATTTAGAATTGGCAGCAGTGGTCTTCACTTTGAAAATTTGGAGGCACCATCTCTATGGTATAAGGTTTGTGGTGTACAGCGACCACAAGAGTTTGAAATATCTGTTTGATCAAAAAGAGCTGAATATGAGACAGAGGAGATGGATGGAATTTTTAAAGGACTACGATTTTGGATTGTAGTACCACCCAGGGAAGGCTAATGTAGTAGCCGATGCACTCAGTCGGAAATCTTTGCACATGTCACCTTTGATGATTAGGGAAGGGAAGCTGATAGAGGAGTTCAGGATATGAACCTAAACGTCCAGATGAGACCTCATAGTATGATATTGGGTATGTTGATGGTCACGAATGAACTATTTGATCGGGTCCGAGTACTACAAGTTGGAGATATTGAGTTGATGGACAAACGGGATTCGATGATGAGTGGAAAGGATACCGACTTTCTAACGGACTCCAGTGGGATGATGCCTTACAAGGGGAGAGTGTGTGTGCCTCGAAATGAAGGGATATGGAATATTATTTTGGAGGAGTACCATAAGAGTAAGATGAGCTTTCACCCAGGGACAATGAAAATGTACCAAGACTTGAAGAAGTTGTTTTGGTGGTCTGGATTGAAGAGAGATGTGGCGTCATATGTTTCGAGTTGTTTAATATGCCAGAAAGCAAAAATTGAGCATCAACGACCGGCGGGGGAGTTACAATCCCTAGAAATTCCTGTTTGGAAGTGGGATAGTATCTCCATGGATTTTGTGTCTGGTTTTCCGAAGACTCGGAGAGGATATGATTCGATATGGGTGATCGTGGATCGGTTAACTAAATCTGCTCACTTTCTACCTATGAACATGAGGTACTCTTTGGAGAGGTTGGCAGAACTGTATATCCGGGAAATTGTTCGCTTGCATGGAATACCGTCAAGCATTGTGTCGGATAGGGACCCCCGTTTCACTTCAAACTTTTGGACGAGTTTGCAAACCGCTTTGGGAACTAAGTTGAAGCTGAGTTCAGCTTATCATCCCCAAACGGACGGCCAATCAGAAAGGACAATACAGTCATTGGAGGACCTTTTAAGAGCCTGTGTCTTAGAACAACCAGGGAGTTGGGATAACATGTTGACAACAATAGCTTCCATTTGAGTATTGGGATGGCACCTTATGAGGCGTTGTATGGTAGGAAGTGCCGAACTCTAGTGAGTTGGTTTGAGACTGGGGAGAACTTGATATTGGGGCCCGAAATGGTCCAGGAGACGACGGATAAGATTAAGAAAATCCGGGAACATATGAGAATCACCCAAAGTCGACAGAAAAACTATTATTATAAGAGACGGAAACCTCTTGAATTTAACGAGGGAGATCATGTTTTCATGAGGGTTGTTTCGACTACCGGTATCGGTAGAGTGTTGAAGTCCTGTAAGCTGACTCCTCGATTTATTGGGTCGTATCAGATATTGAAGAGAATTGGGCCGGTAGCGTATCGTATTGCTTTACCTCCGTTGTTGTCCAATCTCCATAATGTATTTCATGTGTCTCAGTTGAGGAAATATGTTGGAGATCCATCTCATGTGGTTAAGTCTGATCAGATAGAGTTGAAGGATAATTTGACTTTTGCGACGTTGCCCGTGAGAATCATGGATACCAGTGTAAAGAGATTGAGAGGCAAGGAGATTGCCTTGAGAAAGGTGTTGTGGAGTCAAGTGGACGAAGGAGACGCTACTTGAGAAGTTGAGCAAGAGATGAGGGAGGATTACCCTCATTTGTTTGAATCGAGGTATGTTTAATTTTCGGGGACGAAAATTCTTATAAGAGGGGGAGGATTGTAAGACCCCAAATTTTAAGTCTTGAAAATTATAGTATCAGTTCTCGGATCCTCGCTTGAGCGAGAGATTCTCGCTTGGGCGAGAGAGGTTCACCTGGGAGGGTGAAATCCTGGACTATACTGGAGGATTCTTGCCTGAGCGAGAGTTGTCTCGCCTGGGCGAGAAATGACATTTTGGGGCTGTTGACACTGTGAGATTCTCGTTTGAGCGAGAATCCCTCGCTTGAGCGAGAGGGTCAGAGTTGAGTTTTTAAAATGGGCGGGATTTTCTCGCTTGAGCGAGAGAAAGCTCGCTGAAGCGAGAACCCGACGAGAACATTAAATGAGGGAAAACCCCAAACACATTTTTTAGGTTAAGAATTGAAGAGAGGTGAGAGAAGAGAGCATTCCCAAGGTCTAGGAGCTTTGATTCTTGTTCAAGAGCTTGAGAAGAGGTAAAACTCTCTATCCTAACTCTCTTCTTCTCTTGAGAACCCATTTTTGGTATTATGGATCTCTTCTCAAAGTGGGTAAAACCATGGAAACTCTCTCTTTCGAGTTATGGTTCGTTTTATGTCCCTTGTACCTTGTAAACTCTTGGTTTTGAGTTAGTATTCCAAGAACGGAAAGGGTTTGTGGGTTGACTCGTGGAAACCCCAAAACCCTAGAGAAAGAAAATGTGGATAGAGTGGAAAAAATGGGTAAATTGCTAGAGGTTGAAGATGAGTTTCTTTACAATGTTAAAATATGAGATGATATGTATGTTTTAGATGGTTGAAAAATCTTAATGAAAGTAGTATAGAACCATTGAGGATATGATAAATATCTTGTATGTTTAAATGATGCAATATAAGTTATTTATTTGTTATTTGGAATGAATGACTAACATTGTGTTATGTGGTGAGAATGAGGAAAGATCCTAAGTTTGGAAGTGGTGCCGGTGGAATGTACGAAGTCACCAAAAACCAAACCCAACACTCACCGAGGTAAGGATAAGTCTTTAAATTATGCATTGTGTTGGAAAATGCGTGGATTTTCTATTATAGATTATGGATAAAATGTGAATCACTTAATCATTATGAACATATATGGGTATGTTGATAATGGTTAGAAGTGAATTTACGGTTTACTTATTGGGGGAGTACCAATGGAAATAAGAATCGAAAATGAAATCATGAAATGTAAGTCACTTTGTAGTTACAAGCATATACACTATGCTGTAATGATTTCGGGTGCATTTATTGACAATTTATTGGTGGAGTGCCAATGGAAATAAAACTCGGAATAAAGCAATAAATTGTAAGTCACTTTGTAGTTACAAGCATATACATTATGTTGTAATGATGTCGGGTGCATTTATTGACTATTTATTGGTGGAGTGCCAATGGAAATAAAACTCGGAATAAAGCAATAAATTGTAAGTCACTTTGTAGTTACAAGCATATACGTTATGTTGTAATGATGTCGGGTGCATTTATTGACTATTTATTGGGGGAGTGACAATGGAAATAATACTCGTTTTAGCCGACTAGAATGGGTTAGCGACTCTAGCTCGAGTTATGTAGCATGGTTTTTCAAAAGTACCGATGACGAAAATGGTTTTAAGTGCATTTAATTTATACCGTTGTTTAAACCTATTAACTGTGGATTAACTTACATTGAAGTTTTATTGAGTAAATGACTTATTCCTTTGTGTTGTTTGTGTATGGTAAATGTTAATCCCATTGCAGGTAGGTGGACGGAGAAGGATGATTTTTGAGTATGGGATTAGAGACCTTTGTTTTTGACGTCTCTTTATCCATTCTTTTGTAACTTTAATTGATTGTAATTGAAGTAACTAATTGTACCAGGAATAATATTTTTGTACATGATATTGATCATGAAGACTAGTAACTCGGGATATATGTAGCTATGGGTGTTTTGGAAACACAAAGCTAATTGTATGCGGTGGTTACTAGGTTATATTAATGAATTATGTTTTTCTGCTATCTGATGTGGTATGTTACTTTTAGTTCATAGATCGGGTGTGAGGGAGAAGTGAGACATTTTAAATAAATTTAGTCACTGGGTAATTATGATTGATTGTTAAATGCATGGAATTGGATTAAATAAGGAAAAATTTTAAAGGGAAGAATTTCGGGTCGTTGATAACACACAAGTTGCAACTTTACTAATAAGTTATCAACATAATTAATTAATGAAATATTTAAAATTTATTTAAATGCTATAATTTAGTTAATCATTTATTTAACCATTAATGTTTTTATTAATATTAATTACTCATTTATTATTTATTATTTATTATTTAAATTTCATTAAATTTACTATTGAAAATAAAAATTATTATTATATAAATATAACATGTCACAATTAACTTATAAATAGTTAAGGGGATTATATAAATAAATTATGTTAGAATAATTACTATTGATAGTTAAGGGGATTAGTAAAGTAGGAATAACTTATTCTACTTTATGTATAGGTGAAGAAAACATGTCACACTTAACTTACAGATAGTTTCTATTTTTAATGATAATATTTCATAATAAGATAGATTGCTTCTTTATTTATTGTTGATTTTTTCCCCATTAGAATACAAGACTTTATTATCTATATATAATCCATCCAATACAAGGTAGTTTGAATAGGATTCTTTTACACCATGATAATTATTCTAACATGCGCAATGACAAACTTTATGACCACCTCTAATTTTGCATACTCCATTATCACATAAGTTTTCTTGTACGCACTTCAGATTGCAAGAAGCATCATTACAATTATTGTCCACATAGTCTTTGCAACATTTGTTTTCCGAACTTCCTGAAAATAATTAGCATTTAATATTTGATAAAGAATTCAATAGAAATTAAAGTTCAATATCATATTTTCCACATGGCAAACAAGAAATTTAGCACGGATATTTCTAGAGTAACATATTACTTATAAAACAACAAGAGTCACAAATGTCTATCCCAACATACTAACATCATAGTTAATATCATTCAATTAAAATTATAGTAAAAATATGTCAACAAATATAAGAAAACTATTGTCCATACTATCAGTTTTAATGAAAAATCACAAATATTACTTATGATCCTTGTATAATAACCAAGAAAAAATATTTTATTGAAAAACAACCAAGTTACTATTTTATTGATTCTAACATTTTGATAATTAAATTTCAATTTTTTCATGTCGTATGTTTAAAGAAATAAGTTCTCATTTTATGATAGAGAGTAATATTTTGAGGAATGTGCCGCAAAATCAATCAACATTGACAGAAAAATGAGAATGAGTAGGATCACAATAAAGTAAAACCTGGATGTAGTATAATTAGAAAGATGAAGATGGAACATAGAAATGCGTTCTTAGACGACACAACATTCAACTTTGTCATGTTTTTTCGTTTGTAGTTTTTTAGACTAATGTGTGTTGATAACTAGCTACGAGACAACTACGTCCATATATGCATGTGTTTAAATTTAATCTTTTACTATTAATGATATAAAATGTATTGAACGCTATTATATGAGCAGAAACACTAGAATTATTAATGATAAATATAATAATGACATTAGATAATTTAAGGGGAATAAAAATAATACTTTTATAAACAACAATCAAGCCTTAACCTTATTAGGTGAGTAGACTAAAATAACATTTATAATATAAATAATTCAATAAAAGAATTCAACTATTACCATCATGGTTTCCTCACAAGTCATTTAAGTTTTTGAACAATAGAATTCAACTCCACAGTAACAAAAATAAATTATTGGTCAAGATAATGATCCATTGAATCAATACCCAGATCGAGTCAATAACCTATCCGCTTTTACGACTTAGAAAGTGAGAGAATGAAATTTCTATCTCTTCCAACTAATTTGCAGTCACCAATATGTTTTTCCCTATAAATACCACGTTTTCTACTATTAAAAATGTAGAAAAGTCTCTTTTAAGGCGAGATGTGGAAATGTGGTCTTTGAACTAGTGCTCTAAGCTTGGATGTTGATTATGGATTGTAACACCCTATATTTGAGTCTTCAAAATTATAGTATCAGTCCTGGAAGTCTCGCTTGAGAGAGAGTTGTCTGGGCGAGAAATGGCAATTTTGGGCACTCTGAAATAGTGTAACCGATTACACAATCCTGGTAATCGATTACATTCTGATATCTGATCAGATATGTGTAATTTTTCTTGATGTAATCGGTTACATGGTACTGGTAATCGATTACATTCTGATATCTGATCAGACATGTGTAATTTTTCATGATGTAATCGATTACATGGTCATGGTAATCGATTACATGCTGATATCTGATCAGACATGTGTAATTATTCATATTGTAATCGATTACAACATGTTGGTAATCGATTACATCAAGTCGTTTATCTGATGTAATCGATTACACCATATGGTAATCGATTACACTCAACGCTGTGACTATAAAAGTGAAAAAAAGGGATCTAGAAACCCTAATCTTCATTTTCTTTCTACCCCTTTCTCTCCCAACGGTGGCTCCACCCAAATGGACCATTTTTACCTCCAATAAGCCTCAAAACTCATCAAAACCTTCCTCTTGCTTCATGGTGACACATTTGGAAAAGCTTGGAGGTGAAAAAGCAACAATGGAGGTTGGAGGAGATGAAGGGAGATGTGGCTCTTTTGCGGAGCAACGGAGCTTATGCAACCTAAGGTGAGGGAGAAGACCATTGTGGTCGTAGAGTATTTCATTAGAGTCATCATCTCCGATTTCCCTCAAGAATCGGAGCATATTAACGGATAGAAACTCTCTTGGGAGTTTGTGGTCCATGTGAGAGTCTATATTTTACATGAGGATGTATTAGCCATAAAAGTGGAGATATATGTGTGGGGAAAACCGTTTATTTGAGTAAAACGCTATATGCTCATTTATGGTAATACACCGTCATTAAAGATGGTTCTAACGTTAATGTGTATATGATGAAGAATATGTTATGCGTGGTTTGTTTATGATAATGGTTATGTTGTGTGATAATGATGGTGTGTGAGATATTTATGGTCATAAGCATAAATGAGTATGTTGTAAGTGGTTGATTGTTATAAACATGTATGGGTGGATTGTACCAATGAATGTGTGATGAGTTGTGAATGTGTCAAAATGGATATGAGTATGTTTATCAAAATGAGTATGTTGTGAGTGATTGATTGCTATAAACATGTATAAGTGTGTTGTAACAATGAATGTGTGATGAGCTGTGAATGTGTTAAAATGGATAAAGGTATGTTTGTGACAATGAAGGTGTTGTATGTTATTTATGGTGATAAAATAATGAGATGCCTTGTGTTGACTGTGTATGACATGGATGTGAGTGTAATGTGGAAACTCGACCTGCCCGAGGTGGTATGGGGATTACTCGACCTGCCCGATGGGGTATGGTGATTATTTGTACGGTGCAGAATTGTTGAATGAGATCAAGGGTAAATTATTATGGAATGTGAAGGATGTGAAAAGTGTATACTCGGAATGAAAATCATATGCATGCCATAAGATATATATTATGGGATGTATATCCTATAGGATGAATATGGATAATACGCGATAAATAAATACACACACTATAGAACACATATAGTATGGGATGTATGTGTACTATAGGGTGAATATGGATAAAATGCGATGAATAAGTATGCACACTATAGAACACATATAGTAAGAGATGTATGTGTACTATAGGGTGAATATGGATAAAATGCGATGAATAAGTATGCACACTATAGAACACATATAGTATGGGATATATGTGTACTATAGGGTGAATATGGATAATATGTGTTGATTGATATATGCATATCATGATGATGTTAGATGTGTGTGGTTTTAATACTTTAATGTCATTACTCCATGTAAATCCACGCTACGGTCGCCGTAGTTGGTTCTTACTCCCTCTGTCTTTCCTTGTATGTGTTGTATATTTGGGTTCAGGATGTGGAGGTAGCGCATTGGACACTTGCGGAGAAGAGTACATGATAGAGTAGTGGATAATATGTAATTGATATGTTATATGATAAATATTTGTAATATGAAGAACATGTTAAAGTGAATTCATGTATAAACAACTTTCTTGTAAGTGTATATTGAAGTGGATCTAATGTTTGTATTCAAGGTAATTTTGAGAAAGTGTAATTGTATAAAGGATGTATTTGAACGGAAGTGTAATGACATGCTTTTGAAATGAAGGGTGTTTGGAATATTTTCGCCTTGCAAATTTATAAACGTATTTTCTCAAATTTCCAAACTGTTCGAGTAATGTCTTTCAAAAGTAATCACTTCACTTTCACGAATAAGGATTTTAAAAGAGAATTTTCGAGTTATGAAAATCGGGTCCTTACATGGATCATGGCAAATATTAGCACCTCATCCTCACATATTAAAATTAGAACCTCTCTAATTGCTTGGACTAATTATAACTTATTTGATGAAAAAAATTATTATTATAACAAAATAATATTTTTTCATTTTTTTGTACAAGAAGAGTTTCCCTTGCTATATTGTATCCCTAGGTGCAATAAGAAAATTAAGATTATGTTACTTTGGGTTGAAAAGTATTTAATTGTTCGTTAATTGCATAAGAGTTAAATAATTAATAGCAACAGAGACAACAATGGTTGTGAATTGACTACCCGCTCATATAGATTACAAAGGTAGTATAAATGACCATTATCGTTTCTCAACTTGAAGGAAAAAGTACGATATGACACTAGCCGCAACCTTACTTATTGATTCCCAAATAATGTATCTATTTTTATTAAGAAATTATTTAAATTAAAATAGAATTAATAGCAGAATTGACCACATTTGTTGTGAATCGACTTCCAACTTCTAGAAAAAGCAAAAAACTACTAATGCTCAAAACAATTCCTCGACTCGGACCAGGTAGTAAGATAACACACAAGTCGCAACGTTACTAATAAGTTATAAACATAATTAATTAAGTATTTAAAATTTATTTAAATGCTATAATTTAGTTAATCATTTATTTAACCATTAATGTTTTTATTAATATTAATTACTCATTTATTATTTATTATTTAAATTTCATTATATTTACTATTGAAAATAAAAAATTATTATTATATAAATATAACATGTCACAATTAACTTACAAATAGTTAAGGGGATTATATAAATAAAATATGTTAGAATAATTACTATTGATAGTTAAGGGGATTAGTAAAGTAGGAATAACTTATTCTACTTTATGTATAGGTGAAGAAAACATGTCACAAATAACTTACAAATAGTTTCTATTTTTAATGATAATATTTCATAATAAGATAGATTGCTTCTTTATTTATTCTTGATTTTTTCTCCATTAGAATACAAGACTTTATCCTCTATATATAATCCATCCAATACAAGGTAGTTTGAATAGGATTCTTTTACACCATGATCATTATTCTAACATGCGCAATGACAAACTTTATGATCACCTCTAATTTTGCATACTCCATTATCACAAAAGTTTTCTTGTACGCACTTCAGATTGCAAGAAGCATCATTACAATTATTGTCCACATAGTCTTTGCAACATTTGTTTTCCGAACTTCCTGAAAATAATTAGCATTTAATATTTGATAAAGAATTCAATAGAAATTAAAGTTCAATATCATATTTTCCACATGGCAAACAAGAAATTTAGCACAGATATTTCTAGAGTAACATATTACTTATAAAACAACAAGAGTCACAAATGTCTATCCCAACATACTAACATCATAGTTAATATCATTCAATTAAAATTATAGTAAAAATATGTCAACAAATATAAGAAAACTATTGTCCATACTATCAGTTTTAATGAAAAATCACAAATATTACTTATGATCCTTGTATAATAACCAAGAAAAAAATATTTTATTGAAAAACAACCAAGTTTCTATTTTATTGATTCTAACATTTTGATAATTAAATTTCAATTTTTTCATGTCGTATGTTTAAAGAAATAAGTTCTCATTTTATGATAGAGAGTAATATTTTGAGGAATGTGCCGCAAAAACAATCAACATTGACATAAAAATGAGAGTGAGTAGGATCACAATAAAGTAAAACCTGGATGTAGTATGATTAGAAAGATGAAGATGGAACATAGAAATGCGTTTTTAGACGACACAACATTGAACTTTGTCATGTTTTTTCGTTTGTAGTTTTTTAGACTAATGTGTGTTGATAACTAGCTACGAGACAACTATATCTATATATGCATGTGTTTAAATTTAATCTTTGACTATTAATGATATAAAATGTATTGAACACTATTATATGAGCACAAACACTAGAATTATTAATGCTATATATAATAATGACATTAGATAATTTAAGGGGAATAAAAATAATACTTTTATAAACAATAATCAAGCCGTAACCTTATTAGGTGAGTAGACTAAAATTGTAACACCCTGAATTTTTGTCTTCGAAATTATAGTATCAGTCTTGGAAGTATCGCTTGAGCGAGAGATTCTCGCCTGAGCGAGAAAGGATCTCCTGGGAGGGTGAAATCTTGGGCTATACTGGAAGATTCTCGCCTGAGCGAGAATTGCCTCGCCTGGGCGAGAAATGGCAAACTGGGGCTGTTGACACTGTGAGATTCTCGCTTGAGCGAGAATCCCTCGCTTGAGCGAGAGGGTCAAATCTGAGTTTTTAAAATAGGCGGGATTTTTTCGCCTGAGCGAGAATGGGCTCGCTTGAGCGAGAACCCAACGACTACGACTTAAAATAGAAACCCCAAACACATTTTAGGGTTAGAACTTTGAAGAGAAGAGAGAGAAGAGAGCTTTCAAGAGCAAAGAGCCTTAGGACTCATCTTAAAGTTTGAGAAGAGGTAAACATCTTGTTTCTAACTCCTCTTCTTCCTCTCTAACTTGTTTTGGGTATATTGGATCTATTTTCAAAACATGAGAAACTATGGAAACTCACCCTTTAGAGTTATGGTTTGTTTTAAGATGTTTTTCTCTTGTAAACTCTTGATTTAGAGTTGATATTTTATGAACAGAAAGGTTTTGTGGGTTATTCATGAAAACCCCAAAAACCCCCAAAATGAGAATATGGGTATAAAGAGAAAGAGATGAAATGTTTGATGTGGATGATGAGTTTGTGCTTTGAGGATGTTATATGAGATGAACACGTATGTTTTGATATTTAGAAACTTGTATTGAAGTAGTTTTGGAAATATAGAAAATATGTGAATCCCTTGTGTGTTTGATGATGAAATACGAGTTATTTATGTGTTATTTTGAATAAATGACTGATATTGTTGTTATTGGTGGAAATGAGAAGAGATCCTAAGGTTGGAGGAAATCGCGGAGGAGACTTTTAAAGTTACTCGGAACCGATCCCCAACACTCACCAAGTTAAGGGATAAGTGTCTCTAAATCATACTTGCTGATACGAACAAGGTATGTGAAAGAGGTAAAGGGTTTGTAAGGATAAATCTTTAATTTATGCATTATGTTGGAAAATGCGTGGATCTTCTGTTATGGATGGTGGATGAGATGTGAATCATTTAATCATTATGAACATATATGGGTATGTTGATAATGATTAGAAGTGCATTTATTGACTACTTATTGGGGGAGTCCCAATGGAAATAAGACACGGAATAAAGTAATAATTGTAAGTCACTTTGTAGTTAGAGGCATATACACTCTGATGTAATGATGTCGGGTGCATTTATTGACTATTTATTGGGGGAGTCCGAATGGAAATAAGACTCAAGATGAAAGCAATATTTTGTAAGTCACTTTGTTGTTACATGCATATACACTATGCTGTAATGATGTCGGGTGTATTTATTGACTATTTATTGGGGGAGTCCCAATGGAAATAAGACTCGGAATAAAGTAATAATTGTAAGTCACTTTGTAGTTAGAGGCATATACACTATGCTATAATGATGTCGGGTGCATTTATTGACTATTTATTGGGGGAGGACCAATGGAAATAAGACTCAGAATAAAGTAATATTTGTAAGTCACTTTGTAGTTACATGCATATACACTATGCTGTAATGATGTCGGGTGCATTTATTGACTATTTATTGGGGGAGTCCCAATGGAAATATGACTCGGAATAAAGTAATAATTGTAAGTCACTTTGTAGTTACATGCATATACACTATGCTGTAATGATGTCGGGTGCATTTATTGACTACTTATTGGGGGAGTCCCAATGGAAATAAGACTCAAGATGAAAGCAATATTATGTAAGTCACTTTGTAGTTACATGCATATACACTATGCTGTAATGATGTCGGGTGCATTTATTGACTATTTATTGGGGGAGTCCCAATGAAAATAAAACTCGGAATAAAGTAATAATTGTAAGTCACTTTGTAGTTACAGGCATATACATTATGCTGTAATGATGTCGGGTGCATTTATTGACTATTTATTGGGGGAGTGCCAATGGAAATAAGACTCAGAATAAAGTAATAATTGTAAGTCACTTTGTAGTTACAGACATATACACTATGTTGTAATGATGTCGGGTGTATTTATTGACTATTTATTGGGGGTGTCCCCATGGAAATAAGACTCGGAATAAAGTAATATTTGAAAGTCACTTTGTAGTTAAACGCATATATAATATGCTGTAATGATGTCGGGTGCATTTATTGACTATTTATTGGGGGAGTCCCCATGGAAATAAGACTCGGAGTAATGAATGTCACATGAATGTCGTATGCATGCTATAGGATATATAGTATGGGATATATATTCTATACGGTGAATATGAATGATGAGAAATGTGAATGTCACATGAATGTCGTATGCATGCTATAGGATATATAGTATGGGATATATATTCTATAGGGTGAATATGAATGATTAGAAATGTGGATGTCACATGAAGGTCGTATGCATGCTATAGGATATATAGTATGGGATATATATTCTATAGGGTGAATATGAATGAGGAGAAATGTGGATGTCACATGAATGTCGTGTGCATGCTATAGGATATATAGTATGGGATATATATTCTATAGGGTGAATACGAGCGATAAAATGAAGATGTCGAGAAAGAAAGTAATATACATGCGATAGGATATATATCATGGGATATATATATGTTATAGGGTGGATATGAATAACGAGAAATATGATATTTCGAACAAACGTAATATGCATACTATAGGATATATATTATGGGATATATATATATATACTATAGGATGAATATGAGTAAAGTGGAAATTAAATGAAGATGATTTGAATGTATACGATTCCGTATGTGTGTTTATAAATTATATTAAAGCTTAAATGTATTTGAATGTGGATTATCATGTGATGTTAGTTTTGAACTAATGACTTACTCCCTTTTGTTTTGTGTGTTATTTATGATAATCCCATTGTAGGTAAAAGAAGTATATTGAGAAGAACGCTCACTTAGGAAGCTTTGGTGTTTATTAACCTGTTTGTCTTATTTGCTACTTGACGTTGTAGTTAATTTGATAATATTATGGAATGACTGTAAATCCGTTTAGATTAATATGGATATGTGTTGTTATGAGCTTTATAACTTTGGGAGACCCATAACTGGTTGTATGTGGTAAATGATATTTGAATGAATTATGTTTTTCCGCAACATATGTTTGTACGATAATATAATAGAGTAAAGAGTATTTTCAAAGAGTGATACTTGATAGTTTTCAATGAAGGTGGCGACTGTATGTAAGAAATGATTAAAATAAATAAATAAAATTCAAGGGTAGAAAATCGGGTCGTTACAATATGGTATCAGAGCATAGTTAGTCCTGCGGCCTAGGGTATGGCCTTACTTGCTTCTTTGTAACTTATATTTGATGGGACTATGTGGTTTAAGTGAACTGTTGTGTGGTTATGTACTGATTTGTCTGGTTTGAAAAAATTAGCTTACTGACTAGTACATGAGTACAGGTACGCATGGCTGAAAGAAGAAGAGGAACGAGCCAGAATGTTCCCAATGATCTCTTGGCACAGATGTTAGAGGTGCTTCAGGGTATGAATGAGAATTTACGAAATTTGAATCGGAGCGTGGCGCTAGGTCCAGACTCTCTGTCCCAAAGCGGATTCGCTCCGAATGCTGCTGTTGAGTGGGTCCTAGAGATGGGGTGTACTAACATGAAGGCGGATGGAGTGGCGACCTCCAAATCCAATTCCCCCAAGAACTTCGGGCCTCAAAGAAACTTTGTGCACGGAAGGGGCAAGGGTAAGATGTTTCCCGAAGAGCAAAAGCCTTGTTTTCCACCTGCTGGCACTCGGAGGTACACATCGCATGGGCCGAGGACCCATGCAAATGCCGGAGGGTCACGGTTAAACTTCCCATCCTGGTGCAGCAAGTGTAACCGAAAACATGACGGAGGATCGTGTTCTGGAACGACAAATCACTGTTTTCGTTGCAAAGAGACCGGACATGTCAAGAGGTATTGTCCTTTGTCACGGCAGAGTATGAATGCCATGGAGACTGGACGACCTCAATCTATCGGCAGAGTGGTTACCATGTGTGGTGCAGAAGCATCAGAATCGGATAGTCTGACCCGATGCGAGATGTATGATGAGAAGGTGAATGAAAGCCAATGATCATATGCTCTAACTGGTGTCCGTCGTAACCGTGGGTACCAAGGGTTGAAACCTACCGTTCCTACCGAAGGGGTTTCTACTCCCATGTGCAACCAGTGCGGTAGACCTCATTATGGAAGTACGTGCCCGAAAAAAGGGAATGGATGTTTCCACTGCTAAGAGTTTGGGCATATTAAAAGGTATTGTCCCAAGCTGGATCGGAGACCTAATGTCATGCATGCTGAGGAGGCAAGGGACAACGGTCGGATGGTTACCCCAAGTGGCGCAGGGACATCGGGTGTTGATGATCCGGCGAGAGGTAAATCGCATGGTAACAGGTATCCCTTTTAGTGTTGTCTAATACGGGAGCGACACACTCCCTATAATTGCTGAATGTGTGAACCGACTGAGTTTGCACCCACCAACTAAGTGTACCGGTGGTGGATGTCGATGTGGTGTCTCAGTGTACGGTTGGGGTAAAAGTTAAAACCTTTACCATAGTGTTGATATGCGCTATGATGTCCCAGTTGGATTTAATCCTGGAAATGGACTAGCGGTCAGCAAATAGTGTTATGTTTAACTGTGTGTAATTGTTGAGGTGAAGATTTAAAATTTAGTATGCATTGATATGTATGTGTATGCTAAGGGGGTAAGACGTATACTGATAGCCGAGGAAAGAGGTTAGTCAAGTCACTTACCCTGACGACGAGATGAATACATTTTATTATACGTGAAGCTTTTGGTCGCGAATGATCAGTTCTTCTGCGGTGGGACATTGGCAATGCAAGAAATAGAGATGGTGTACCTCAATTGTCTACGTTGAATGTTGTACCGGCAAAAGTCATTGTTGTTCCGTGAACGTCAATAATTGTTGTGTATGATTGTAAAGTACCCATAGGAGTTTTGGGTTGTGTTGAAATGATAATGCAAACTGTGTTTCACGACGTGGTAGCCATGAATCGTGGATTCAAAACGCTTTCGGAAACTATTTTTTGGTGAAACATAACTTGTGGCTAAATAACGATTTAGGCTTATGTTGGAGAATGCTGAAATTTTAGCAACCATATCGGAATAAGTATGAGGTTGTTAAAAGTTTAGTGATATAAGACGCCCATGTATTTCTGGACATAATGCGAGTAGGTTAATAAGTTTATCTTTGCTAACGGAGTTGGGATGACCAAACCGAACGCAAGTTGTGGGTTTGAGTGTTGTTCGACTTGTACTGGCCGATTGGTAACAGAATACCTAGTTTTGGTGTGAATCAATGGTTTTATGGTTTCAGTGGAGGCTAGAAATCGGTAATTTCTTTAGACGATAAGATTTGATGGTAGAAATATTTGATGTAAAGTGAACCCTCCACGAAACTATGGCCCCCAACGCCACATTGTGCTAGGGAAGGGTAAAGAGAGGATGAGTCATGACCGACGACCTTATGCTCCACCCCACCACCATCGCAACCAAGGTTTCCAAGGACCAACCGTCTCTACTGTTACTGGGGGGTCGTCTCAGAACTCCTACCCTTTGTGCAGTAAGTGTAATCGGAGACACATTGGTAGCATTTGTCCTGGATCTGGGAATGGGTGCTTCTACTGTGGAGAGCAAGGGCACGTGAAGAGGTTTTGTCCTAAACTCGACCAGAGGACAAATGGTGGAAATGCCGGGAGACCCAGAAACACTAGTAGGGTGTTTACCATGAGTGGTGCAGAGGCATCCGAGGTTGATGGTCTAATCCAAAGTAACTGCACGGTGGCAGATATTCCGCTTTTAGTGTTGTTTGATTCGGGAGCGACACACTCCTTTGTATCTAATGAATGCGTGAATAAACTGAAATTACAAACTGAGTCGTTGCCTTTCGACTTGGTCGTGTCCACCCCAACCGATGTGCCTATGGTGGTATCGATAGTTGTGTCTCGATATCCAGTAGTGGTAAACGGTAGAACTTTTACCGTTGATTTGATCTGTTTACCACTAACCCAGCTGGATCTAATTTTGGGGATGGACTGGTTGTTGACTAATCATGTGATGTTAAATTGTGCTGATAAGACCTTGGTATTCGGGAATCTTGATGAGGTTTCTGATGAAGTCAATGACATGAAGCCATTGTCGGCAAAGGAAATCAAGACTTCTTGTAAAGAGGGAGGAGTCGTGTTCATGTTGTTGGCATCTCTGGAGGGTAGTGAGAAACCCAAAGTTGAGGACATTCCAATAGTCCGTGAGTTTCCTGAGGTATTTCCTGGCAAAATTCCGGAATTACCTCCAGTAAGAGAAGTCGAATTATCTATTGATTTGGTACTGGGAACGGGACCCATCTCCATAGCTCCTTATAGGATGACACCGTTAGAATTGGCAGAGTTGAAAAAGCAGGTTGAGGACTTGTTGGCAAAGAAGTTCATTCGTCCTGGCGTCTCGCCTTGGGGTGCGCCTGTTTTGTTGGTTAAGAAAAAGGATGGTAGTATGCGGTTGTGTACCGATTACCGGCAGTTGAATAAGGTCACTGTTAAGAACAAGTATCTATTGCCTCAGATCGATGACTTGATGGATCAGTTAAGAGGAGCGGTAGTGTTCTCAAAGATTGATCTCCGGTCTGGCTACCACCAACTTCGTGTGAAGTCGGAAGATATTCCTAAGATGGTGTTTAGGACCAGGTACAGACATTTTGAATATTTGGCCATGCCTTTTGGGGTAACGAATGCTCCAGCAATATTTACCGACTACAAGAATCGGATTTTTCATCCGTATTTAGATACTTTCGTAGTGGTATTCATTGATGACATTTTGATTTACTCCAAAAGCCGAGAGGAACATGCTGAGCACCTACGGATTGTGCTAGAACTTCTTAGCAAGAATCATTTGTATGTGAAGCTGTGAAAATGCGACTTCTGATTGGAATCAGTAAATTTTCTTGGACATGTGATATCCAAGGAAGGAGTGGCGGTAAACCCTTCAAAGGTTGAAGCGGTTATGGAATGGGCAGTCCCCAGATCAGTCACTAAGATCAGGAGCTTTCTAGGTTTGGCTGGGTATTATCTGAAATTCATTGAGGGATTTTCAAAACTGGCTCTACCTTTGACCAAACTCAATAGGAAAGGGGAACCATATGTGTAGACACTTCGATGTGAAGAAAATTTCCAAGAGTTAAAACGAAGGTTAACTACGGCGCCAGTTTTGGTCCTTCCTTGTACTGATCAGGACTTTAGTGTTTATTGTGATGCATCCAAGCAAGGTTTAGGTTGTGTGTTGATGCAAGAAGGGAAGGTTGTGGCCTATGCCTCTCGACAGTTAAGGACGCACGAGCAAAACTATCCTACCCACGATCTTGAGTTGGCTGCAGTGGTCTTTGCCTTAAAAATCTGGAGACACCATCTTTATGGCGTGAGATTTGAAGTGTACAGCGACCACAAGAGTTTGAAGTACCTATTTGATCAAAAGGAATTGAACATGAGGCAGAGGAGATGGATGGAATTCCTTAAGGATTACGATTTTGGGTTGCAGTACCACCCGGGAAAGGCCAATGTAGTGGCGAATGCACTGAGTCGAAAATCGTTGCACATGTCGGCTTTGATGGTTAGAGAGGAGAAACTGATTGAAGAGTTCAGAAATATGAACTTGGAAGTTCAGATAAGGCCTCATAGTATGATTTTGGGAATGCTTAAAGTTACGAATGAGTTGTTTGAACAAATCCGGACAATGCAAAGTGAAGATAGTGAGTTGATGGATAAATGGGATCTGATGCTGTGTGGTAAGGATACCAATTTCACATCGGACCTTAGTGGAATGTTTCATTACAAAGGGAGAGTGTGTGTACCTCGTAATGATAAATTACGGAGGGAGATTTTAGAGGAGTCCCATAAGAGTAAAATGAGTTCTCACCCGGGGACCACAAAAATGTCTCGAGATTTGAAAGCACTGTTTTGGTTGTCTGGGTTGAAAAGGGATGTGGCCTTGTATGTCTCGAGTTGTTTGATATGTCAGAAGGCCAAGATTGAACATCAGTGACCAGCTGGAGAATTACAATCCCTAGAAATTCCCGTTTGGAAGTGGGATAGTATCTACATGGATTTTGTATCTAGTTTTCCGAAGACTCAAAGAGGTTATGATTCGATATGGGTGGGACATGACCCGGCGAATTCCAAGGAGGATTCGCCCCTGATGCGGCGATTGAATGGGTCCAAGGATTAGAGAGGATCTTTAGAGCCATGAATTGTTCTGATGCTCAGAAGGTGGCTTACGCCACTTACATGCTAGAAAAGGTGGCCGAGAATTGATGGGAGATGACCCGGAGGCAGATGGAGACCGAAGGACAAATCATCGCGTGGGGAACCTTCAAGGGAAAATTCCTCCAGAAATATTTTCCTGCCGACCTGAAAAGGAAGAAGGAGATGGAATTCTTGCAATTAGAGCAAGGAAACATGACGGTGGGGGAGTATTCGGCAAAATTTGAAGAATTGATCCGATATTGCCCTTATGCTGAACTAGAGTTGGACGGGAGGTCCAAATGTGTGAAGTTTGAGATGAGGTTGAAGCCCGAACTTAGGGTGACGTTTGGTCACGAAGAAATTGCTGATTTTCGTACACTAGTGAACAAGTGTAGAATGCATGAGGATAATGTGCGGGTGAGGGATGCTGCTGCTTGTAAAGTGAACCCTCCACGAAACTATGGCCCCCAACGCCACATTGTGCCAGGGAAGGGTAAAGAGAGGATGAGTCATGACCGACGACCTTATGCTCCACCCAACCACCATCGCAACCAAGGTTTCCAAGGACCAACCGCCTCTACTATTACCGGGGGGTCATCTCAGAACTCCTACCCTTTGTGCAGTAAGTGTAATCGGAGACACATTGGTAGCATTTGTCCTGCGTCTGGGAATGGGTGTTTCTACTGTGGAGAGCAAGGGCACGTGAAGAGGTTTTGTCCTAAACTCGACCAGAGGACAAATGGTGGAAATGACGGGAGACCCAGAAACACTGGTAGGGTGTTTACCATGAGTGGTGCAGAGGCATCCAAGGGTGTTTACCATGCTATAGGATATGTAGTATGGGATATATATTCTATAGGGTGAATATGAATGAGGAGAAATGTGGATGTCACATGAATGTCGTATGCATGCTATAGGATATATAGTATGGGATATATATTCTATAGGGTGAGTACGAGCGATAAAAGGAAGATGTCGAGAAAGAAAGTAATATACATGCTATAGGATATATATCATGGGATATATATATATATGTTATAGGGTGGATATGAATAACGAGAAAGATGATATTTCGAACGAACGTAATATGTAACGACCCGATTTTCTACCCTTGAAATTTTTTTCTCATTTTAATTCAATTCCATTCAATCACTCATAACTCACATTACCGTTTTAATATCCTTACTTCAAAATCTTATTTCCCCTCCTCACACTCAATCCATGAATCAATAACCACATACATAATCATTTTACCTAGAAGTTCTCATGAATCATTCCTAGAACTAATCTTATAACCTATTATATTATCATACAATTAATCTTGCAGAAAAACATAATTCCTTCAAATATCATTTACCACATACAACCAGTTATGGGTCTCCCCAAGTTATAAAGCCCATAACTACACATATCCATATCAATCTAAACGAATTTACAATCATCTCATATTATTATCAAATCAATTATCATATCAAATAACAATAAAGACAATCGAGTAAATGAACACAAAAGCTTCCTAATTAATCTTCATCCTCAAAATCCTTCATTTACCTACAATGGGGTAATCAGAAACAACACACAAAACAAAAGGGAGTAAGTCATTAGTTCAAAACTAACATCACATGATAACCCACATTCAAATACAATTAAGCTTTAATATAATTCATAAACACACATACGGAATTGAAAACATTCAAGTTATCTTCCTTTCATTTCCACTTTACTCATATTCATCATATAGTATATATATCCCATAATATATATTCTATAGTATGCATATTACGTTGGTTTGGAACATCTTCTGTCCCGTTATTCATATTCACGCTATAACATATATATATATATATATATATATATATATATATATATATATATATCCCATAATATATATATATCCTATAGCATGTATATTACTTTCTTTCTCCACATCTTCTTTTTTTATCGCTCATATTCACCCTATAGAATATATAGTCATATATATCCCATACTATATATCCTATAGCACGCATACGACATTCATGTGACATTCACATTTCTCATCATTCATATTCACCCTATAGAATATATATCTCATACTATATATCCTATAGCATGCATACGACATTCATTACTCCGAGTCATATTTCCATTGGTACTCCCCCAATAATATTAATTCGTTCGAGTCATATTTCCATTGGTACTCCCCCAATAATATTAATTTCATTGAGTCATCTTTCCATTGGTTCTCCCCCAATAATATTACTTTTATTGAGTCATCTTTCCATTGGTTCTCCCCCAATAATGTTACTTTTATTGAGTCATCTTTCCACTGGTTCTCCCCCAATAATGTTACTTTTATTGAGTCATCTTTCCATTGGTCCTTCCCCAATAATGTTACTTTTATTGAGTCATCTTTCCATTGGTTCTCCCCCAATAAGATTGAATTCATTTTTGAGTCATATTTCCTTTGGTACTCCACCAAATAGATTGAATTCGTTTTGAGTCATATTTCCATTGGTACTCCCCCAATAAATGATTCCGAGTCTTATTTCCATTGGGACTCCCCCAATAAATGTTTCCGAGTCTTATTTCCATTGGGACTCCCCCAATAAATGTTTCCTTCTTTTTCCATAACACTAAAATCACGCATTTTCCAACATAATGCATAAATTACAGACGTATTATTTTAAACCATTACCTCTTTCACATACCTCATTCATATCAGCTAGTATGATTTAGAAAACACTTATCCCTTACCTCGGTGAGCGTTGGAGATCAGTTCCGAGTAACTTTAAAAGTCTACTCCGCGATTTCCTCCAACCTTAGGATCTTTCCTCATTATCACCAATAACAATGATGTCAGTCATTTATTCAAAATAACACATAAATAACTCGTATTTCATCATCAAATACACAAGGGATTCATGTATTCTCAATATTTCCAAAACTACTTCAATTCAAGTTTCTAAATATCAAAACATACATGTTCATCTCATATAACAACATCAAAGCACAACTCATTATCCACATCTAACATTTCATCTCTTTCTCTTTATACTCATATTCTCATTTTGGGGGTTTTTCATGAATAACCCATAAAACCTTTCCATTCATACAATATCAACTCTAAATCAAGAGTTTACAAGATAGAAACAACATGTAATGAACCATAACTCGAAAAGATGAGTTTCCATGGTTTCCATTATTTTGAAAATGAATCCAACATACCCAAAACAAGTTAGAGAGGAAGAAGAAGAGTTAGGAACAAGAGGTTTACCTATTCTCAAGCTCTAAGATGAGTCCTAAGGCTCTTTGCTCTTGAAAAGCTCTTTTCTCTCTCTTCTCTTCAAAGTTCTAACCCTAAAATGTGTTTTGGGTTTCTATTTTATAGACACAGCGATAAGTGTAATCGATTACAAGTATAGTGTAATCGATTACACAGTGTAAATTACAGAAGCATCGTCGCGATATAATCGATTACCAACATGGTGTAATCGATTAGATTAATACGATGTAATCGATTACCAGAAGTGTGTAATCGATTACACAGTGTAAATTACAGAGGCATTGTCGTGATGTAATCGATTACCAACATGGTGTAATCGATTACATTGTGTGAGATGTACATATCTGATGCTTTTCATCATGTAATCGATTACCAGGACTGTGTAATAGATTATATTACCCAAAATTGCCAAGTATAGCCCAGGATTTCACCCTCCCAGGTGAACCTTTCTCGCTCAAGCGAGGATCCGAGGACTGATACTATAATTTTAAAGACTTAATATTTGGGGTGTTACATAATATGCATACTATAGGATATATATTATGGGATATATATATACTATAGGATGAATATGAGTAAAGTGGAAATTAAATGAAGATGATTTGAATGTATACGATTCCGTATGTGTGTTTATGAATTATATTAAAGCTTAAATGTATTTGAATGTGGATTATCATGTGATGTTAGTTTTGAACTAATGACTTACTCCTTTTGTTTTGTGTGTTGTTTATGATAATCCCATTGTAGGTAAAAGAAGGATTTTGAGAAGAACGCTCACTTAGGAAGCTTTGGTGTTTATTAACTTGTTTGTCTTATTTGTTACTTGACGTTGTAGTTAATTTGACAATATTATGGGATGACTGGAAATTCGTTTAGATAAATACAGATATGTGTAGTTATGAGCTTTATAACTTTGGGAGACCCATAACTGGTTGTATGTGGTAAATGATATTTGAATGAATTATGTTTTTCCGCAACATAAGTTTGTACGATAATATAATAGAGTAAAGAGTATTTTCAAAGAGTGATACTTGATAGTTTTCAATGAAAGTGACGACTGTATGTAAGAAATGATTAAAATAAATAAAAAAAAATTCAAGGGTAGAAAATTGGGTCGTTACAAAAATAGCATTTATAATAGAAAGAATTCAATAAAAGAATTCAACTACTACCATCATGGTTTCCTCACAGGTCATTTAAGTTTTTGAACAATAGAATTCAACTCCACAGTAACAAAAATAAATTATTGGTCAAGATAATGATCCATTGAATCAATACCCAGATCGAGTCAATAACCTATCCGCTTTCACGACTTAGAAAGTGAGAGAACGAAATTTCTATCTCTTCCAACTAATTTTCAATCACCAATATGTTTTTCCCTATAAATACCACGTTTGCTACTATTAAAAATGTAGAAAAGTCTCTTTTAAGGCGAGATGTGGAAATGTGGTCTTTGAACTAGTGCTCTAAGCTTGGATGTTGATTATATGGATCATGGCAAATATTAGCAACTCATCCTCACATATTAAAATTAGAACCTCTCTAATTGCTTGGACTAATTATACCCTTAACTTATTTGATGAAAAAAAATATTATTAAAACAAAATAATATTTTTTCATTTTTTTGTACAAGAAGAGTTTCCCTTGCTATATTGTATCCCTGGGTGCAATAAGAAAATTAAGATTATGTCACTTTGGGTTGAAAAGTATTTAATTGTTCGTTAATTTCATAAGAGTTAAATAATTAATAGCAACAGAGACAACAATGGTTGTGAATTGACTACCCGCTCATATAGATTACAAAGGTAGTATAAATGACCATTATTGTTTCTCAACATGAAGGAAAAAGTACGATACGACACTAGCCACAACCTTACTTATTGATTCCCAAATAATTTATCTATTTTTATTAAGAAATTATTTAAATTAAAATATAATTAATAGCAGAATTGACCACATTGGTTGTGAATCGACTTCCAACTTCTAGAAATAGCAAAAAACCACTAATGCTCAAAACAATTCTTCGACTCGGACCAGGTAGTGAGATAACACACAAGTCGCAACGTTACTAATAAGTTATCAACATAATTAATTAATGAAATATTTAAAATTTATTTAAATGCTATAATTTAGTTAATCATTTATTTAACCATTAATGTTTTTATTAATATTAATTTCTCATTTATTATTTATTATTTAAATTTCATTATATTTACTATTGAAAATAAAAAATTATTATTATATAAATATAACATGTCACAATTAACTTACAAATAGTTAAGGGAATTATATAAATAAAATATGTTAGAATAATTACTTTTGATAGTTAAGGTGTAAGGACCCAAATTCTACCCTTGAAATTTTTTCCTTATTTACTTCAATTCCATACATTTAACAACCAATCATAAATTACCGAGTGATTAAATTTACTTTAAAAGTCTCGTTTCACACTCATACCTTATCTTTAAACCATAAGTAACATACAACATTCAATAACAGAAAAACATAATTCATTAGTGTAACCTAGTAACCCCAGCATACAATTAGCTATGGGTTTCCAAAACACCCATAGCTACATATATCCCGAGTTACTAGTACCCATGATCAATATCATGTACAAAAATAATATTCATAGTACCATAAGTTACTTCAATTACAATAAATTAAAATTACAAAAGAATGGATAAAGAGACATCAACACAAAAGTCCCTAATCCCCTACTCAAAATCATCCTTCTCTGTCCACATACCTGCAATGGGATTAACCTTTACCATGCACAAACAACACAAAGGAATAAGTCATTAATTTAATAAAACTCAATGTCAGTTAATCCACATTTAATAGGTTTCAACATTAATACGATTTAACAACTCTTAAAAACCTTTTTCATCATCTATTCTTTTGAAAAACCATGCCACATAACTCGAGCTAGAGTCGCTAACCCATTCTGGTCGGCTAAAACGAGTTTTATTTTCATTGGTACTCCACCAATACATAAACCGTAAATACACCCATCATCACTACAAACATACCCATATATATTTGTGGTGACTAAGTGATTTACCAAGTATGTCATTATATTTCGAGTCTTATTTCCATTGATACTCCCTCGATAAAAGATTTCGAGTCTTATTTCCGTTGGGACACCCCCAATAAATGATTCCGAGTCTTATTTCCGTTGGGACTCCCCCAATAAATGATTCTGAGTCTTATTTCCGTTGGGACTCCCCCAATAAATGATTCGGAGTCTTATTTCCGTTGGGGCTCCCCCAATAAATGATTCGGAGTCTTATTTCCGTTGGGGCTCCCCCAATAAATGATTCTGAGTCTTATTTCCGTTGGGGCTCCCCCAATAAATGTTTCTGAGTCTTATTTCCATTGGGGCTCCCCCAATAAATGATTCGGAGTCTTATTTCCATTGGGACTCCCCCAATAAATGATTCCGAGTCTTATTTCCGTTGGGACTCCCCCAATAAATGATTATGAGTCTTATTTCCGTTGGGACTCCCCCAATAAATGATTCTATAACAAAAAGTCCACGCATTTTCCACATAATGCATAAATTAAAGACTTATCCTTACCTTGGTGAGTGTTGGGTTGGGTTCTTGGTAACTGCACTAGTTCCACCGAAACCGCCGTCAACTCTAGGATCTTTCCCCATTCACACCATACAACAAAATGTTAGTTATTTATTCCAAATATTTCATAAACAACTTATATTGCATCATTTAACCATACAAGGTATTCATCATATTTTCAATGTTGCTAAACTACTTTCATCATAAGTTTACATCATATAAAACATACATATTCATCTCATAAAAAATTTCATCATTAGAAAGTACACTCATCTTCTACCTCTAGCATTTTACCCATTTTCATTTTAGGGTTTTGGGGTTTTCATGAATCAACCCACAAACTCTCAACTTTATCGAAATACTAACTCTATACCAAGAGTGTACAAGATAAAATCACATAAAACGAACCATAACTCAAAAGGGTGAGTTTCCATGGTTTCTCTCATGTTGAGAAGAGATCCAACATACCTCAATAAGTTTAAAACAGAAGAAGAGAGTTAGGATCAAGAGATCTACCTCTTCTCAAGCTTCTAAATGACTCAAAAGCCTTCTTGCTCTTGAAAATGCTCTATTCTCTCACTTCTCTTTAGGTTAACCCTCATAAATGTGTTTGGGGACCCCTATTTAATGTAATAGTGTCGGGTTCTCGCTTAAGCGAGCCCTTTCTCGCTCAAGCGAGAAAATCCCGCCTTTTTTAAAAACTCAGATCTGACCCTCTCGCTCAAGTGAAGGATTCTCGCTCAAGCGAGAATCTCACAGTGTCAACAAGTTCCCTCTCGCTCAAGCGAGAATCTCACAATGACAATAGGTTCCCTCTCGCTCAAGCGAGGTATTCTCGCTCAAACGAGAATCTCACAGTGACAACACCCCCAGTTTGCCATTTCTCGCCCAGGCGAGGCAACTCTCGCTTAGGCGAGAATCTTCCAGTATAGTCCAGGATTTCACCCTCCCAGGTGATCCTTTCTCGCTCAGGCGAGAATCTCTCGCTTAAGGGAGGATCCGAGGACTGATACTATAATTTCAAAGACTTAAAATTTGGGGCGTTACAATCCTCCCCCTCTTGTAAGAATTTTCGTCCCCGAAAATTAAACATACCTCGATTCAAACAAATGAGGGTAATCCTCCCTCATTTCTTGTTCAACTTCCCAAGTAGCGTCTCCTTCGTCCACTTGGCTCCACAAAACTTTCACCAAAGGGATCTCTTTGCCCCTCAACCTTTTGATACTGGTATCCATGATCCTCACAGGCAACGTCGCAAAAGTCAGGTTATCCTTCAACTCTATTTGGTCCAACTCAACCACATGAGATGGATCTCCAATATATTTTCTCAACTGAGACACATGGAATACATTGTGGAGATTCGATAACAACGGAGGTAAAGCAATGCGATACGACACCGGCCCAATCCTCTTCAGTATTTGTTACGGCCCAATGAATCACGGAGTCAGCTTACGAGATTTCAACATTCTACCTATTCCAGTAGTTGGGACTACTCTCATGAAAACATGGTCTCCTTCATTAAACTCAAGAGGTTTTCGCCTCTTATTGTAATAGTTTTTCTGTCGACTCTGAGCGATCCTCATGTTCTCTCGGATTTTCTTGATTTTATTAGTAGTCTCTTGGACCAGCTCGGGCCCTAATATCAAGTTCTCCCCAGTCTCAAACCAATTCACTGGAGTTCGACACTTCCTACCAAACAACGCCTCATAAGGTGCCATTCCAATACTAGAATGGAAGCTATTGTTGTAAGTAAATTCAATCAGAGGCAACATGCCATCCCAACTCCCGGGTTGTTCCAAGACATAAGCCCTTAGAAGATCTTCCAATGACTGTATAGTTCTTTCCGATTGCCCGTCCGTTTGTGGATGATAAGCCGAACTTAACTTCAACTTAGTTCCCAATGCGGACTGCAAACTAGTCCAAAAGTTGGAAGTAAAACGGGGATCTCTATCCGACACAATGCTCGACGGTATCCCATGCAACCAAACAACTTCCCGGATATACAGCTCCGCCAATCGTTCTAGGGAGTACCTCATGTTCATCGGTAAGAAATGAGCAGTCTTAGTCAACCGATCCACTATTACCCATATCGAGTCGTAACCTTTTTGAGTCTTCGGAAAACTAGACACAAAATCCATGGAGACACTGTCCCACTTCCAAACGGGTATTTCTAGGGATTCTAATTCTCCTGCTGGTCGCTGATGCTCAATCTTGGCTTTCTGACATACCAAACAACTCGAGACATATGAAGCCACATCCCTCTTCAACCCTGACCACCAAAACAATTTCTTCAAATCTTGGTACATCTTGGTAGTTCCCGGGTGAAAACTCATCTTGCTCTTATGGGACTCCTCTAAAATACTCTTCCGTAATTCCTCATCACGAGGTACACACACTCTCTCCTTGTAACGCAACATTCCACTAGCATCCGATGCGAAATCGGTTTCCTTACCGCTTAGCATTAAATCCTGTTTAGCCATTAGTTCTTCATCCTCCACTTGCATCGTTCTGATTTGATCAAACAGTTCATTGGTGACCTCCAACATTCCCAAAATCATACTATAAGGCTTTATCTGAACATCCAAGTTCATATCTCTGAACTCTTCAATCAGTTTCCCTTCCCTAACCACCAAAGTCGACATGTATAAAGATTTCTGACTTAGCGCATCAGCCACTACATTGGCCTTTCCCGGATGGTACTGCAATCCAAAATCATAGTCCTTGAGGAATTCTATCCACCGTCTTTGTCTCATATTCAATTACTTTTGGTCAAATAGGTACTTCAAACTCTTGTGGTCACTGTACACTTCAAATCTCACGCCATAGAGATGGTGTCTCCATATTTTTAAAGCAAAGACCGCTACAGCCAATTCTAAATCATGAGTAGGGTAGTTTTGTTCGTGCGTTCTTAACTGTCGAGAAGCATAGGCAACAACTTTCCCTTCTTGCATCAAGACACACCCCAAACCTTGCTTAGAAGCATCACAATAAACACTGAAATCCTTATCGGTACAAGGAAGAACCAACACTGGTGCCGTAGTCAACCTTCGTTTCAACTCCTGAAAACTTTCTTCGCAACGAAGTGTCCACACATACGGTTCTCCCTTCCGAGTGAGCTTGGTCAATGGTAGTGCCAACTGTGAAAATCCTTCAATGAATTTCCGATAATACCCAGCCAAACCCAGAAAACACCTGATCTTAGTGACTGACTTGGGCACCGCCCATTCCATAACCGCTTCAACCTTTGAAGGATCTATTGCCACTCCTTCCTTGGATATCACATGCCCAAGAAAGTTTACCGATTCCAACCAGAAATCACACTTTGACAGCTTAGCATACAACCGATTTTTACTAAGAAGCTCTAGCACAACTCTCAGGTGCTCAGCATGCTCCTCTCGGCTTTTGGAGTAGACCAAAATGTCATCAATAAATACCACTACGAATGAATCCAAATACGGATGAAAAATTCGATTCATGTAGTCGGTAAATATTGCTGGGGCATTTGTTACACCAAAAGGCATGACCAAATATTCGAAATGTCCATACCTTGTCCTAAAAGCAGTTTTAGGAATGTCTTCCGACTACACCCGAAGTTGGTGGTAACCCGACTGAAGGTCAATTTTTGAAAATACTAACGCTCCCCTCTACTGATCCATTAAGTCATCGATCCGAGGTAATGGATACTTGTTCTTAATAGTGACCTTGTTCAACTGCTGGTAGTCAGTACACAACCGCATACTACCATCCTTTTTCTTAACCAACAAAACAGGTGCACCCCATGGCGAGACGCTAGGACGAATGAACTTCTTTGCCAACAAGTCCTCAACCTGCTTTTTCAACTCAGCCAATTCTAACGGTGTCATCCTATAAGGAGCTATAGAGATGGGTCCCGTTCCAGGCACCAAATCAATAGAGAATTCAACTTCTCTTACTGGAGGTAACTCCGGAATATCACCACGAAATACCTCCGAAAACTCACGAACTATCGGAATATCCTACACCTTAGGTTTCTCAAAACCCTCCAAGAATGCCAACAACATAAACACGGCTCCTCCCTCCTTACAGGAAGTCCTGACTTCCTTTGCCGATAAAGGTTTCATGGCATTAACCTCATCAGAACTCTCATCGAGATTCCCGAATACCACTGTCTTATCGGCACAATTAAGCATTACATGATTCGCAGACATCCAGTCCATCCCCAGAATTATATCCAACTGGGATAGTGGTAAGCAGATTAAATCCACGGTAAAAGTCTTACCGTTTACCACCACCGGACAGCGAGACACCACTGTCGACACCACCACAGGCACATCAGTTGGGGTGGATACGACCAAGTCGAAAGGCAACGACTCAGTTTGCAAATTCAGCCTATCCACTCATTCAATAGATACAAAGGAGTGTGTAGCTACCGAATCAAACAACACTAAAAGGGGAATACCTGCCACCATGCAATTACCTCTTATCAGATCATCTGCACCTGAAGCCTTTGTACCACTCATGGTGAAAACTCTACCGGTGGATCGAGGTCGTTCAGCGCTAACAGCATTCAGACTCTGCCGTAATTTTGGACAATGCCTCTTAAGATGCCCACTCTCCTTGTAGTAAAAGCAGCTAAGTGTTGTTCTGGGGAAAGAATCACCGAAGTGTTTCCGACCGCATTTGTTACACCAGGATGGAGGGTTTTGCTACGACCCTCCAGCATTGGCATGAGTTTTTGACCCAAGTGGAGCATATCCTCTGTTACCCATAGGCAAGGAATAAGGCTTCCTTTCTTCTTACCCTTCCCGTGCACAAAATTCCTTTGGGGCCCATAATTCTTGGGAGGAAGTGATCGTGAAGCCACCACTTCGTTCGCCTTCATGTCGTCCTCAACAATTCTACACTTGTTAACCAGTGTAGAAAAATCAGTGATCTCTTGATGCCTAAGCATCGTTTTCAGCTTGGGCTTCAGGCCCGATTCAAACTTTGAGCACTTGGACCTTCCGTCCGCCTCCAGCTCCGAGTAAGGGCAAAATCGGGCCAATTCTTCAAATTTGGCCGCATAGTCCCCCACCGACAGGTTCCCTTATTCCAACCTCAAGAATTCCATTTCTTTCTGACTTTTCAGATCAGCAGGAAAATACTTTCGAAGGAATTTCTCCCTAAAAGTACACCACAGAATTACTTGCCCCTCCGCCTCCATTTGGCGCCGAGTGAATTCCCACCAACTTTCAGCCTTCTTCTCTAGCAAATAGGTGGCATACGCCAACTTCTGAGCATCCGAATAGTTCATGGCCTTGAAAATCCTTCCCAATCTCTGAATCCACACGATGGCTGCATCAGGAGCGAACCCCCCTTGAAACGAATTGGGGTTCCTTCTGCAGAACTCATCCAAACCTCGATACTCAGCCGGACAGGGTGGAACCAAAGGCTGTGAACTCGGACTTGGTGTCGTACTCTGATTTAGGTGTTGCAAGTTCTCATTCACGTTCGCCAGTACTGCCGAAATCTGGGCCAACAATTCATTCTGACCCGATCCTCTACCTCGTCCTCTTCTAGACATTTTAGTAATAGGTACCTGTTTATCTCGGTGCTTATTTGTCAGTAAAGCAGGTTTAACAAAACAAATCAACAAATAACCACACAACATTTCACTTAAACCACATAGTCCAATCATTTTGAAGTTACAAAGAAGCAAGTAAGGCCATACCCTAGGCTGCAGGACTAACTATGCTTTGATACCATATTGTAAGGACCCAAATTCTACCCTTGAAATTTTTTCCTTATTTACTTCAATTCCATACATTTAACAACCAATCATAAATTACCGAGTGATTAAATTTACTTTAAAAGTCTCGTTTTACACTCACACCCTATCTTTAAACCATAAGTAACATACAACATTCGATAGCAGAAAAACATAATTCATTAGTGTAACCTAGTAACCCCCGCATACAATTAGCTATGGGTTTCCAAAACACCCATAGCTACATATATCCTGAGTTACTAGTACTCATGATCAATATCATGTACAAAAATAATATTCATAGTACCATAAGTTACTTCAATTACAATAAATTAAAATAAAAAAGAATGGATAAAGAGACATCAACACAAAAGTCCCTAATCCCCTACTCAAAATCATCCTTCTCCGTCCACCTACCTGCAATGGGATTAACATTTACCATGCACAAACAACACAAAGGAATAAGTCATTAATTTAATAAAAATCAATGTCAGTTAATCCACATTTAATAGGTTTCATTATTAATACGATTTAACAACTCTTAAAAACCTTTTTCATTATCTATTATTTTGAAAACCCATGCTACATAACTCGAGCTAGTGTCGCTAACCCATTCTGGTCGGCTAAAACGAGTTTAATTTTCATTGGTACTCCACCAATACATAAACCGTAGATACACCCATCATCATTACAAACATACCAATATATATTTGTGGTGACTAAGTGATTTACCAAGTATGTCATTATATTTCGAGTCTTATTTCCATTGGTACTCCCCCAATAAAAGAATCCGAGTCTTATTTCCATTGGGACTCCCCCAATAAATGATTCCGAGTCTTATTTCCGTTGGGACTCCCCCAATAAATGATTCTGAGTCTTATTTCCGTTGGGACTCCCCCAATAAATGATTCGGAGTCTTATTTCCGTTGGGACTCCCCCAATAAATGATTCCGAGTCTTATTTCCGTTGGGACTCCACCAATAAATGACTCTGAGTCTTATTTCCGTTGGGACTCCACCAATAAATGACTCTGAGTCTTATTTCCGTTGGGACTCCCCCAATAAATGATTCTGAGTCTTATATCCGTTGGAACTCCCCCAATAAATGATTTTATAACAGAAAGTCCACGCATTTTCCACATAATGCATAAATTAAAGACTTATCCTTACCTTGGTGAGTGTTGGGTTGGGTTCTTGGTAACTGCACTAGTTCCACCGAAACCGCCGTCAACTCTAGGATCTTCCCCATTCACACCATACAACAAAATGTTAGTTATTTATTCCAAATATTTCATAAAAAACTTATATTGCATCATTTAACCATACAAGGTATTCATCATATTTTCAATGTTGTTAAACTACTTTCATCATAAGTTTACAACATATAAAACATACATATTCATCTCATATTTCATCATTAGAAAGTACACTCATCTTCTACCTCTAGCATTTTACCCATTTTCATTTTAGGGTTTTGGGGTTTTCATGAATCAACCCACAAACCCTCTCCTTTATCGAAATACTAACTCTATACCAAGTGTGTACAAGATAAAATCACATAAAACGAACCATAACTCAAAAGGGTGAGTTTCCATGGTTTCTCTCATGTTGAGAAGAGATCCAACATACCTCAATAAGTTTAAAAGAGAAGAAGAGAGTTAGGATCAAGAGATCTACCTCTTCTCAAGCTTCTAAATGACTCAAAAGCCTTCTTGCTCTTGAAAATGCTCTATTCTCTCACTTCTCTTTAGGTTAACCCTCATAAATGTGTTTGGGGTCCCCTATTTAATGTAACAGCGTCGGGTTCTCTCTTAAGCGAGCCCTTTCTCGCTCAAGCGAGAAAATCCCGCCTATTTTAAAAACTCAGATCTGACCCTCTCGCTCAAGCGAGAATCTCACAGTGTCAACAGGTTCCCTCTCGCTCAAGCGAGGTATTCTCGCTTCAGCGAGAATCTCACAGTGACAACAGGTTCCCTCTCGCTCAAGCGAGGTATTCTCGCTCAAGCGAGAATCTCACACTGACAACACCCCCAGTTTGCCATTTCTCGCCCAGGCGAGACAACTCTTGCTCTGGCGAGACTCTTCCTGTATAATCCAGGATTTCACCCTCCCAGGTGATCCTTTCTCGCTCAGGCGAGAATCTCTCGCTTAAGCGAGGATCCGAGGACTGATACTATAATTTCAAAGACTTAAAATTTGGGGCGTTACATAAGGGGATTAGTAAAGTAGGAATAACTTATTCTACTTTATGTATAGGTGAAGAAAACATGTCACAATTAACTTACAAATAGTTTCTATTTTTAATGATAATATTTCATAATAAGATAGATTGCTTCTTTATTTATTGTTGATTTTTCCCCCATTAGAATACAAGACTTTATTATCTATATATAATCCATCCAATACAAGGTAGTTTGAATAGGATTCTTTTACACCATGATCATTATTCTAACATGCGCAATGACCAAATTTATGACCACCTCTAATTTTGCATACTCCATTATCACAGAAGTTCTCTTGTACGCACTTCAGATTGCAAGAAGCATCATTACAATTATTGTCCACATAGTCTTTGCAACATTTGTTTTCCGAACTTCCTGAAAATAATTAGCATTTAATATTTGATAAAGAATTCAATAGAAATTAAAGTTCAATATCATATTTTCCACATGGCAAACAAGAAATTTAGCACGGATATTTCTAGAGTAACATATTACTTATAAAACAACAAGAGTCACAAATGTCTATCCCAACATACTAACATCATAGTTAATATCATTCAATTAAAATTATAGTAAAAATATGTCAACAAATATAAGAAAACTATTGTCCATAAAATATTAGACTATCAGTTTTAATGAAAAATCACAAATATTACTTATGATCCTTGTATAATAACCAAGAAAAAATATTTTATTGAATAACAACCAAGTTACTATTTAATTGATTCTAACATTTTGATAATTAAATTTCAATTTTTTAATGTCATATGTTTAAAGAAATAAGTTCTCATTTTATGATAGAGAGTAATATTTTGAGGAATGTGCCGCAAAATCAATCAACATTGACAGAAAAATGAGAATGAGTAGGATCACAATAATGTAAAACCTGGATGTAGTATAATTAGAAAGATGAAGATGGAACATAGAAATGCATTCTTAGACGACACAACATTGAACTTTGTCATGTTTTTTCGTTTGTAGTTTTTTAGACTAATGTGTGTTGATAACTAGCTACGAGACAACTATGTCTATATATGCATGTGTTTAAATTTAATCTTTGACCATTAATGATATAAAATGTATTGAACACTATTATATGAACATAAACACTAGAATTATTAATGATATATATAATAATGACATTAGATAATTTAAGGGGAATAAAAATAATACTTTTATAAACAACAATCAAGCCTTAACCTTATTAGGTGAGTAGACTAAAATAACATTTATAATAGAAATAATTCAATAAAAGAATTCAACTACTACCATCATGGTTTCCTCACAAGTCATTTAAGTTTTTGAACAATAGAATTCAACTCCACAGTAACAAAAATAAATTATTGGTCACAATTAAAGTAGGAATAACTTATTCTACTTTATGTATAGGTGAAGAAAACATGTCACAATTAACTTACAGATAGTTTC
Organism: Lupinus albus; assembly: GCA_009771035.1. NCBI lineage: Eukaryota > Viridiplantae > Streptophyta > Magnoliopsida > Fabales > Fabaceae > Lupinus > Lupinus albus. The sequence goes on from CM020010.1 coordinate 7,801,484, forward strand.
TATTTTTAATTATAATATTTCATAATAAGATAGATTGCTTCTTTATTTATTCTTGATTTTTTCTCCATTAGAATACAAGACTTTATCATCTATATATAATCCATCCAATACAAGGTAGTTTGAATAGGATTCTTTTACACCATGATCATTATTCTAACATTCGCAATGACAAACTTTATGACCACCTCTAATTTTGCATACTCCATTATCGCAGAAGTTTTCTTGTACGCACTTCAGATTCCAAGAAGCATCATTACAATTATTGTCCACATAGTCTTTGCAACATTTGTTTTCCAAACTTTCTGAAAATAATTAGCATTTAATATTTGATAAAGAATTCAATAGAAATTAAAGTTCAATATCATATTTTCCACATGACAAACAAGAAATTTAGCACAGATATTTCTAGAGTAACATATTACTTATAAAACAACAGGAGTCACAAATGTCTATCCCAACATACTAACATCATAGTTAATATCATTCAATTAAAATTATAGTAAAAATATGTCAACAAATATAAGAAAACTATTGTCCATACTATCAGTTTTAATGAAAATCACAAATATTACTTATGATCCTTGTATAATAACCAAGAAAAAATATTTTATTAAAAAACAACCAAGTTTCTATTTTATTGATTCTAACATTTTGATAATTAAATTTCAATTTTTTCATGTCGTATGTCATTTTATGATAGAGAGTAATATTTTGAGGAATGTGCCGCAAAATCAATCAACATTGACAGAAAAATGAGAATGATTAATATCACAATAAAGTAAAACCTGGATGTAGTATGATTAGAAAGATGAAGATGGAACATAGAAATGCGTTTTTAGACGACACAACATTGAACTTTGTCATGTTTTTTCGTTTGTAGTTTTTTAGACTAATGTGTGTTGATAACTAGCTACGAGACAACTATATCTATATATGCATGTGTTTAAATTTAATCTTTGACTGTTAATGATATAAAATGTATTGAACACTATTATATGAGCAGAAACACTAGAATTATTAATGATATATATAATAATGACATTAGATAATTTAAGGGGAATAAAAATAATACTTTTATAAACAACAATCAAGTCGTAACCTTATTAGGTGAGTAGACTAAAATTGTAACACCCTGAATTTTTGTCTTTGAAATTATAGTATCAGTCCTGGAAGTCTCGCTTTAGCGAGAGATTCTCGCCTGAGCGAGAAAGGATCTCTTGGGAGGGTGAAATCCTGGGCTATACTGGAAGATTCTCGCCTGAGCGAGAATTGCCTCGCCTGGGCGAGAAATGGCAAACTGGGGCTGTTGACACTGTGAGATTCTCGCTTGAGCGAGAGGGTCAGATCTGAGTTTTTAAAATAGGCGGGATTTTGTCGCCTGAGCGAGAATGGGCTCGCTTAAGCGAGAACCCGACGACTGCGACTTAAAATAGAAACCCCAAACACATTTTAGGGTTAGAACTTTGAAGAGAAGAGAGAGAAGAGAGATTTCAAGAGCAAAGAGCCTTAGGACTCATCTTAAAGCTTGAGAAGAGGTAAACCTCTTGTTTCTAACTCTTCTTCTTCCTCTCTAACTTGTTTTGGGTATATTGGATCTATTTTCAAAACATGAGAAACCATGGAAACTCACCCTTTAGAGTTATGGTTCGTTTTAAGATGTTTTTCTCTTGTAAATTCTTGATTTAGAGTTGATATTTTATGAACGGAAAGGTTTTGTGGGTTATTCATGAAAACCCCAAAAACCCCCAAAATGAGAATATGGGTATAAAGAGAAAGAGATGAAATGTTAGATGTGGATGATGAGTTTGTGCTTTGAGGTTGTTATATGAGATGAACACGTATGTTTTGATATTTAGAAACTTGTATTGAAGTAGTTTTGGAAATATTGAAAATATGTGAATCCCTTGTGTGTTTGATGATGAAATACGAGTTATTTATGTGTTATTTTGAATAAATGACTGATATTGTTGTTATTGGTGGAAATGAGAAGAGATCCTAAGGTTGGAGGAAATCGCGGAGGAGACTTTTAAAGTTACTCGGAACCGATCCCCAACAATCACCAAGGTAAGGGATAAGTGTCTCTAAATCATACTTGCTGATACGAACAAGGTATGTGAAAGAGGTAAAGGGTTTGTAAGGATAAATCTTTAATTTATGCATTATGTTGGAAAATGCGTGGATCTTCTGTTATGGATGGTGGATGAGATGTGAATCATTTAATCATTATGAACATATATGGGTATGTTGATAATGATTAGAAGTGCATTTATTGACTACTTATTGGGGGAGTCCCAATGGAAATAAGACACGGAATAAAGTAATAATTGTAAATCACTTTGTAGTTAGAGGCATATACACTATGTTGTAATGATGTCGGGTGCATTTATTGACTATTTATTGGGGGAGTCCCAATGGAAATAAGACTAGGAATAAAGTAATAATTGTAAGTCACTTTGTAGTTAGAGGCATATACACTATGCTATAATGATGTCGGGTGCATTTATTGACTATTTATTGGGGGAGTATGTAACACCCCAAATTTTAATCTTTAAAAATATAGTATCAGTCCTGGAAGCCTCGCTTGATCGAGAGATTCTCACTAGAGTGAAAAAGGATCAGCTGGGAGGGTGAAATCCTGGACGAGGATTCTCGCGTGGGCGAGAAATGGCAATTTTGGGCTGTTGACACAGTGGTAATCGATTACACTCTGCTGGTAATCGATTACACTCTGCTGGTAATCGATTACACTCTTCTGGTAATCGATTACATCGTATTAAAAGCATCAGATATGTGCATCTGACACAGTGTAATCGTTTACACATTTCTGGTAATCGATTACACATTGCTGGTAATCGATTACACATTTCTGGTAATCGATTACACATTGCTGGTAATCGATTACACATTGCTGGTAATCGATTACACATTTCTGGTAATCGATTACACATTGCTGGTAATCGATTACACATTGCTGGTAATCGATTACATCGTATTAAAAGCATCAGATATGTGCATCTGACACAGTGTAATCGATTACACACTCCTGGTAATCGATTACACACTCCTGGTAATCGATTACATTGTATTAAAAGCATCATATATGCGCATTTTTCACGTTGTAATCGATTACACCATGTTGGTAATCGATTACAACCCGACGAAACCTCTTTAAAACAGAAACCCAAACACATTTTTGGGTTAGAACTTCGAAGAGAAGAGAGAAAGGAGAGCTTTTCAAGAGCAAGGAGCCTTAGGACTCATCTTGGAGCTTGAGAAGAGGTAAACCTCTTGTTACTAACTCTTTTTCTTCTTCTCTAACTTGTTTTGGGTATGTTGGATTTATTTTCAAAACACGAGAAACCATGGAAACTCATCCTTTAGAGTTATGGTTCGTTTTATGCTGTTTTTATCTTGTAAACTCTTGGTTTAGAGTTGTTATTTGATGAATGGAAAGTTTTATGGGTTATTCATGAAAAACCCCCAAAAACCCCCCAAAATGAGAATACGAGTATAAAGAGAAAGAGATGAAATGTTAGATGTGGATAATGAGTAGTGCTTTGATGTTGTTATATGAGATGAACATGTATGCTTTGATATTTAGAAACTTGTATTGAAGTAGTTTTGGAAATATTGAAATATGAGATGTTATGCATGTTTTAGATGGTTGAATATTGATGATGAATATTTTGTATGATTAAATGATGCAAAGTAAGTTGTTTATGTGATATTTGGAATAAATGACTAACATTGTTGTTATTGGTGGAAATGAGGAAAGATCCTAAGGTTAGAGGAAATCGCGGAGGAGACTTTTAAAGTTACTCGAAACCGATCCCAAAACTCACTGAGGTAAGGGATAAGTGGCTCTAATTCATACTCACTTATGTGAATGAGGTATGTGAAAGAGGTAACGTGTTGGTAAGTTTATGGTTGTTACCCTACCCGAGGAGGTAGTGGTTTATCATTGTGTCCTACCCGGAGTGGTAGTGAACTATTCATCGTGTCCTACCGGAGTGGTAGTGAACTGTATGACTTGCCCTATGTGGTATTGCGTATGACTTGCCCTATGTGGTATTGTGTATGACTTGCCCTATGTGGTATTGCGTATGACTTGCCCTATGTGGTATTGTGCATGTCTTGCCCTATGTGGTATTGCGTATGACTTGCCCTATGTGGTATTGCGTATGACTTGCCCTATGTGGTATTGTATATGACCTACCCAAAGTGGTAGTGGATCATTAAGGGAAATTGCCTACCCAAAGTGGTAGTGGGTCATTAAGGGAAATTGCCTACCCGAAGTGGTAGTGGATCATTGAGAAATTACATACCCGATGTGGTAGAACCGGAGGTGGTAAAGAGTAAGCCTGATGGCGAGAATAAGCAATGAGACAAAAAGATTTGAGATAAACGAATATGCATGCTATAGGATATATAGTATGAGATATATATTCTATAGGGTGAATATGGATGATAAAGTGGAAGATGTGAACAATGAAAGTCATATGCATGCTATAGGATATATAGTATGGGATATATATTCTATAAGGTGAATATGAAGGATGAGAACTGAGAATGTCACAATGAAAGTCGTATGTATTCTATAGAGTATATTGTATGGGATATATATTCTATAGGGTGGATATGAATGATGAGAAGTATGAGGTTTCGAATGAACGTAGTAGGCGTGCTATAGAATATATATTATGAGATATATATACTATAGGACGAATATGAATAACGTGGAAATGAAAGAAAGAATATATGAACGTTTACATTTATTTATTTGTGGTTATGATTTATATCAATGCTTAATTGTATTTGAAATGTGGATTATCGTTTGATGTTAGTTTTGAACTAATGACTTACTCCCTTTTGTTTTGTGTGTTGTTTATGATAATCCCATTGTAGGTAAATGAAGGATTTTGAGGATGAAGCTCAATTAGGAAGCTTTTGTGTTTATTTACTCGATTGTCTTTATTGCTATTTGATATTGTAGTTGATTTGATAGTATTTTGGGATAAATGTAATCTGATTAGGATAATATGGTGACATGTAGTTATGGACGTTATAACTCTGGAAAACCCATAATTGGACGTATGTGATAAAGGCTATCTGAATGAATTATGTTTTTCCGCAACATAAATTTGTATGATAATATAATAGGGTAAAGAGTATTTTCAAAGAGAGACACTTGAGAGTTTTTAATGAAGGTGACGACTGTATGTAAGAAAGGATTAAAATAAATGAAAAATCTTCAAGGGTAGAATTTGGGTCGTTACAGAGTACCAATGGAAATAAGACTCGGAATAAAGTAATAATTGTAAGTCACTTTATAGTTACATGCATATACACTATGCTGTAATGATGTCGGGTGCATTTATTGACTATTTATTGGGGGAGTCCCAATGGAAATAAGACTCGGAATAAAGTAATAATTGTAAGTCACTTTGTAGTTACAGGCATATACACTATGCTGTAATGATGTCGGGTGCATTTATTGACTATTTATTGGGGGAGTCCCAATGGAAATAAGACTCGGAATAAAGTAATAATTGTAAGTCACTTTTTAGTTACAGGCATATACATTATGCTGTAAGGATGTCGGGTGCATTTATTGACTATTTATTGGGGGAGTCCCAATGGAAATAAGACTCGGAATAAAGTAATAATTGTAAGTCACTTTGTAGTTACAGGCATATACACTATGTTGTAATGATGTCGGGAGTCATGGAAATAAGACTCGGAATAATGTAATATCTGTAAGTCACTTTGTAGTTACATGCATATACAATATGCTGTAATGATGTCGGGTGCATTTTTTGACTATTTATTGGGGAAGTCCCAATGGAAATAAGACTCGGAGTAATGAATGTCACATAAATGTCGTATGCATGCTATAGGATATATAGTATGGGATATATATTCTATAGGGTGAATATGAATGATGAGAAATGTGAATGTCACATGAATGTCGTATGCATGCTATAGGATATATAGTATGGAATATATATTCTATAGGGTGAATATGAATGATGAGAAAAGTGGATGTCACATGAAGGTCGTATGCATGTTATAGTATATATAGTATGAGATATATATTCTATAGGGTGAATATGAATTAGGAGAAATGTGGATGTCACTTGAATGTCTTATGCATGCTATAGGATATATAGTATGGGATATATATTCTATAGGGTGAATACGTGCGATAAAAGGAAGATGTCGAGAAAGAAAGTAATATACATGCTATAGGATATATATCATGGGATATATATATGTTATAGGGTGGATATGAATAACGAGAAAGATGATATTTCGAACGAACGTAATATGCATACTATAGGATATATATTATGGGATATATATATATACTATAGGATGAATATGAGTAAAGTGTAAATTAAATGAAGATGATTTGAATGTATACGATTCTGTATGTGTGTTTATAAATTATATTAAAGCTTAAATGTATTTGAATGTGGATTATCATGTGATGTTAGTTTTGAACTAATGACTTAGTCCCTTTTGTTTTGTGTGTTGTTTATGATAATCCCATTGTAGGTAAAAGAAGGATTTTGAGAAGAACGCTCACTTAGGAAGCTTTGGTGTTTATTAACCTGTTTGTCTTATTTACTACTTGACGTTGTAGTTAATTTGATAATATTATGGGATGACTGTAAATCCGTTTAGATTAATATGGATATGTGTAGTTATGAGCTTTATAACTTTGGGAGACCCATAATTGGTTGTATGTGGTAAATGATATTTGAATGAAAGTGACGACTGATAGTGTAAAGAGTATTCTCAACATAAGTTTGTACGATAATATAATAGAGTAAAGAGTATTCTCAAAGAGTGATACTTGATAGTTTTCAATGAAGGTGACGACTGTATGTAAGAAAGGATTAAAATAAATAAAAAAAATTCAAGGGTAGAAAATCGGGTCGTTGCAATATGGTATCGGAGCATAGTTAGTCCTGTGGCCTAGGGTATGGCCTTACTTGCTTCTTTGTAACTTATATTTGATTGGACTATGTGGTTTAAGTGAACTGTTGTGTGGTTATGTGTTGATTTGTCTGGTTTGAAAAAATTATCTTACTGACTAGTACATGAGTACAGGTACGCATGGCTGAAAGAGGAAGAGGAACGAGCCAGAATGTTCCCAATGATCTCTTGGCACAGATGTTAGAGGTGCTTCAGGGTATGAATGAGAATTTACGAAATTTGAATCGGAGCGTGGCGCCAGGTCCAGGCTCTCTGTCCCAAAGCGGATTCGCTCCGAATGCTGCTGTTGAGTGGGTCCCAGAGATGGGGTGTACTAACATGAAGGCGGATGGAGTGGCGACCTCCAAATCCAATTCCCCCAAGAACTTCGGGCCTCAAAGAAACTTTATGCACGGAAGGGGCAATGGTAAGATGTTTCCCGAAGAGCAAAAGCCTTGTTTTCCACCTGTTGGCACTCGGAGGTACACATCGCATGGGCCGAGGACCCATGCAAATGCCGGAGTGTCACGGTTAAACTTCCCATCCTGGTGCAGCAAGTGTAACCGAAAACATGACGGAGGATCGTGTTCTGGAACGACAAATCACTGTTTTCGTTGCAAAGAGACCGGACATGTCAAGAGGTATTGTCCTATGTCGCGGCAGAGTATGAATGCCATGGAGGTTGAACGACCTCAATCTATCGGCAGAGTGGTTACCATGTGTGGTGCAGAGGCATCAGAATCGGATAGTCTGACCCGATGCGAGATGTATGAGGAGAAGGTGAATGAAAGCCAACGATCATATGATCTAACTGGTGTCCGTCGTAACCGTGGGTACCAAGGGTTGAAACCTACCGTTCCTACCGAAGGGGTTTCTACTCCCATGTGCAACCAGTGCGGTAGACCTCATTATGGAAGTACGTGCCCGGAAAAAGGGAATGGATGTTTCCACTGCAAGGAGTTTGGGCATATTAAAAGGTATTGTCCCAAGCTAGATCGGAGACCTAATGTCATGCATGCTGAGGAGGCAAGGGACAACGGTCGGATGGTTACCCCAAGTGGCGCAGGGACATCGAGTGTTGATGATCCGGCGAGAGGTAAATCGCATGGTAATAGGTATCCCTTTTAGTGTTGTCTAATACGGGAGCGACACACTCCCTATAATTGCCGAATGTGTGAACCGACTGAGATTGCACCCCAAGTTGCTGTTTTCGACTTAGTTGTACCCACCAACTCAGTGTACCGGTGGTGGATATCGATGTGGTGTCTCAGTGTACGGTTGGGGTAAAAGGTAAAACCTTTACCATAGTGTTGATATGCGCTATGATGTCCCAGTTGGATTTAATCCTGGAAATGGACTAGCGGTCAGCAAATAGTGTTATGTTTAACTGTGTGTAATTGTTGAGGTGAAGATTTAAAATTTAGTATGCATTGATATGTATGTGTATGCTAAAGGGGTAAGACATATACTGATAGCCGAGGAAAGAGGTTAGTCAAGTCACTTACCCTGATGACGAGATGAATACATTTTATTATACGTGAAGCTTTTGGTCGCGAATGATCAGTTCAATTGTCTGCGTTGAATGTTGTACCGGCATAAGTCATTGCTGTTTTGTGAACGTCAATAATTGTTGTGTATGATTGTAATGTAACCATAGGAGTTTTGGGTTGTGTTGAAATGATAATGCAAACTGTGTTTCACGACATGGTAGCCATGAATCGTGGATTCAAAACGCTTTCGAAAACTATTTTTGGGTGAAACATAACTTGTGGCTAAATAACGATTTAGGCTTATGTTGGAGAATGCTGAAATTTTAGCAACCATATCGGAATAAGTATGAGGTTGTTAAAAGTTTAGTGATATAAGACGCCCATGTATTTCTGGACATTATGCGAGTAGGTTAATAAGTTTATATTTGCTAACAGAATTGGGATGACCAAACCGAACGCAAGTTGTAGGTTTCAGTGTTGGTCGACTTGTACTGGCCGATTGGTAACAGAATACCTAGTTTTGGTGTGAATCAATGGTTTTATGGTTTCAGTGGAGGCTAGAAATCGGTAATTTCTTTAGACGATAAGATTTGATGGTAGAAATATTTGATGTAATTAGACAATTACTGGAATAGTTGATTGTGTACAATGGATAAGACACCAAGAGTTCTATTGTGTAAGTATTTTGTGGATCGAGTAAAATGAAATTGTGCTAGATTCTCGAGTGGAGATGAAACTAGCTAGTGTATGATGGATGTTAAAAGGTGCATTTACATAGATACGGGATAAGGAGTTCCCCATTCGCTGAAGTTCGAGAGTGTTATCGGGATTCTTAACGTATGTCAGGATTGATAGATGGATAGGTACTAGATACCTATGGTTTTTGACGAATATAGGAAAGATCTTTAGTCTGAATTACGGTTTAGTTCTCATGGCATTCGAGTTATTAGAGGCTGAGATCTTAATAGTTGGATAGTGATGAGTTAGTTCATGAATTGGTTGAGTGATATCACGGTTTAGTGGTGTACGCCCTTAGTGACTGATTAAGTAATCTTAATGGATTAGAGAATCGAATTGTGATTTTGGTTGAGTATTCTTGTGTCTAAGGTGTAGGTGATGATATTATTTTCCGAGGTATGTTTAATTTTCGGGGACGAAAATTCTTATTAGAGGGGGAGGATTGTAACACTCTGAATTTTGGTCTTTGAAATTATAGCTTGAGCGAGAAAGGATCACCTGGGAGGGTGAAATCCTGGGCTATACTGGAAGATTCTCGCCTGAGCGAGAATTGCCTCGCCTAGGCGAGAAATGGCAAACTGGGGCTGTTGACACTATGAGATTCTCGCTTGAGCGAGAAGGTCAGATCTGAGTTTTTAAAATAGGCGGGATTTTATCGCCTGAGCGAGAATGGGCTCGCTTGAGCGAGAACCTGACGACTGCGACTTAATATAGAAACCCTAAACACATTTTAAGGTTAGAACTTTGAAGAGAAGAGAGAGAAGAGAGCTTTCAAGAGCAAAGAGCCTTAGGACTCATCTTAAAGCTTGAGAAGAGGTAAACCTTGTAACACCCCAAATTTTAAGTCTTTAAAATTATAGTATCAGTCCTCGGATCCTCGTTGGAGCGAGAGATTCTCGCTTGAACGAGAGAGGTTCACCTGGGAGGGTGAAATCCTGGGCTATACTGGAGGATTCTCGCCTGAGCGAGAGATGTCTCGCCTGGGCGAGAAATGTCATTTTGGGGCTGTTGCCAATGTGAGATTCTCGCTTGAGCGAGAATCCCTCGCTTGAGCGAGAGGGTCAGATTTGAGTTTTTTAAATTGGGCGGGATTTTCTCGCTTGAGCGAGAATCCCTCGCTTAAGCGAGAACCCGACAAGACAACATTTAATGAGAAACCCCTAAACACAATCTAGGGTTTAGAAAAGAAGAAGAGTGAGAGAAGAGAGCTTTTCAAGGGCAAAAAGCTTGGATACTCATCTAAGAGCTTGAGAAGAGGTAAAACTCTAGATTCTAACTCTCTTTTTCTCTCTTAAACTCACTTCGGGGTATGTTGGATCTCTTCTCAAAAATGAAGAAAACCATGGAAACTCATCCTTTTGGGTGATGGTTCATTTTATGTCATTCTTACTTTGTAAACTCTTAGTTTTAAGTTAGTGTTCCAAGAATGGAAAGGGGTTTGTGGGTTGACTCATGGAAACCCAAAACCCTAGAGAGAGAAAATGAGGTTGGAAAGGAAAGATGGGTAAAATACTAGAGGTAGAAGATGAGTTGAGTTACAATGTTAAAATATGAAAGGATATGTATGTTTTAGATGGTTGAAACTTATGATGAAAGTAGTTTATAAACATTGAAAATATGATGAATATCTTGTATGGTTGAGTGATGCAATATAAATTGTTTATGTGATATTTGGAAATAAATGACTGACATTATCTTTATGTGATGGGGATAATGAAAGATCCTAAGGTTGGAGGAGGTAGCGAAGGAACGTGCAAAGTTACCCACAACCAACCCCGACACGTACCAAGGTAAGGAGAAGTTATTAATGGTATATGATAATAGAAAATGTGTGAATTTTTTGATTGCGTATAAGATCGGTGTATGACTCGCCCGGTGTGTTATAGAGAATGATCTGTCCTAAATGATATAATGTATGACTTGCCCTATGTGGTGTTGTGTATGACTTGCCCTATGTGGTATTGTGTATTACTTGCCCTATGTGGTATTGTGTATGACTTGCCCTATGTGGTATTGTGTATGACTTGCCCTATGTGGTATTGTATATGACTTGCCCCAAGTGGTAATGAAAAGGTAAACGTGCAATTGGAAAATAATGACTTGAAATGGTATTGATGAAGGAGGTGACAAGGTATGGTAGAGATGAACGAGTAAATTCAAAGGGTTGGATGTAGTAACATGAGAGGGATAAACATGAGATGTAGATTTTATCATTTTACGGCTTCTTATATTATAAAACTTAAAATGTGGATTATCGTTTACTGATATTTATTGAATTGATAACTTACTCCTTTGTTGTGTTTGTGTATATCTGTCATGATAATCCCATTGCAGGTAAAAGAGGTAATTGAGGATACTCGGTTCGAGGCATGAGGAGCTTAGAACTCGAAATCCTATTTTTTTGTTTGATTGATGTAAACTGTTAATTGGATAATTGTAAATCCTAACTGAATTAGTACTACATTTTTGTAATGCTGGATATTAATAGCTATGGGTATTTTGGAATCCCATAACTAGTCATATGCGGTACTTACCAAGAAGGAAATATATGAATTATGTTTTTCTGCTCCATGGGAAAAGGGTTCTAGTATATTGCGATAACTGACTTTATAGTATTGAATGTTGTTTAACTGATGAGAAATAGAGACGATAGGAATATCTATATTAAAATGAGAAGAATTTTCAAGGGTAGAATTTTGGGTCTTTACAATATGGTATCAGAGCATAGTTAGTCATGCGGCCTAGGGTATGGCCTTACTTGCTTCTTCGTAACTTTTAGTTGATGTTAATTATGTGATTTTGGTAAAATGTTATGTGATTATGTGGTGATTTATTTGGTAAAACGTGAGTACTGATGAACAAATGAGTGCAGGTAACCGTTACTAAAATGTCTGGAAGAGGACGAGGAAGAGGATCGGGTCAGAACGCATTATTGGCTCAGATTGCGGCAGTGCTGACAAACATGAACGAGAACTTGCAGCACCTGAATCAGAATGCGACACCAAGCTCGAGTTCACACCCTTTGGTTCCACCCGGTCCGACTGAGTATAGAGGTCTGGATGAATTCTGCAGGAGAAATCCCAGCTAATTCCAAGGAGGATTCGCCCCTGATGCGGCGATTGAATGGGTCCAAGGATTGGAGAGGATCTTTAGAGCCATGAATTGTTCTGATGCTCAGAAGGTGGCTTACGCCACTTACATGCTAGTAAAGGAGGCCGAGAATTGGTGGGAGATGACCCGGAGGCAGATGGAGACCGAAGGGCAAATCATCGCATGGGGAACCTTCAAGGGAAAATTCCTCCAGAAATATTTTCCTGCCGACCTGAAAAGGAAGAAGGAGATGGAATTCTTGCAATTAGAGCAAGGAAACATGACGGTGGGGGAGTATTCGGCAAAATTTGAAGAATTGATCTGATATTGCCCTTATGCTGAACTAGAGTTGGACGGGAGGTCCAAATGTGTGAAGTTTGAGATGGGGTTGAAGCCCGAACTTAGAGTGACGTTTGGTCACGAAGAAATTGCTGATTTTCCTACACTAGTGAACAAGTGTAGAATGCATGAGGATAATGTGCGGGTGAGGGATGCTGCTGCTTGTAAAGTGAACCCTCCACGAAATTATGGCCCCCAACGCCACATTGTGCCAAAGAAGGTTAAAGAGAGGATGAGTCATGACCGACGACCTTATGCTCCACCCAACCACCATCGCACCCAAGGTTTCCTAGGACCAACTGCCTCTACTATTACCGGGGGGTCGTCTCAAAACTCCTACCCTTTGTGTAGTAAGTGTAATCGGAGACACATTGATAGCATTTGTCCTGGATCTGGGAATGGGTGCTTCTACTGTGGAGAGCAAGGGCACGTGAAGAGGTTTTGTCCTAAACTCGACCAGAGGACAAATGGTGGAAATGCCGGGAGACCTAGAAACACTGGTAGGGTGTTTACCATGAGTGGTGCAGAGGCATCCGAGGGTGTTTACCATGCTATAGGATATATAGTATGGGATATATATTCTATAGGGTGAATATGAATGAGGAGAAATGCGGATGTCACATGAATGTCGTATGCATGCTATAGGATATATAGTATGGGATATATATTCTATAGGGTGAATACGAGCGATAAAAGGAAGATGTCGAGAAAGAAAGTAATATACATGCTATAGGATATATATCATGGGATATATATATGTTATAGGGTGGATATGAATAACGAGAAAGATGATATTTCGAACGAACGTAATATGCATACTATAGGATATATGTTATGGGATATATATATACTATAGGATGAATATGAGTAAAGTGGAAATTAAATGAAGATGATTTGAATGTATACGATTTCGTATGTGTGTTTATGAATTATATTAAAGCTTAAATGTATTTGAATGTGGATTATCATGTGATGTTAGTTTTGAACTAATGACTTACTCCCTTTTGTTTTGTGTGTTGTTTATGATAATCCCATTGTAGGTAAAAGAAGGATTTTGAGAAGAACGCTCACTTAGGAAGCTTTGGTGTTTATTAACCTGTTTGTCTTATTTGCTACTTGACGTTGTAGTTAATTTGATAATATTATGGGATGACTGGAAATCCGTTTAGATAAATACGGATATGTGTAGTTATGAGCTTTATAACTCTGGGAGACCCATAACTGGTTGTATGTGGTAAATGATATTTGAATGAATTATGTTTTTCCACAACATAAGTTTGTACGATAATATAATAGAGTAAAGAGTATTTTCAAAGAGTGATACTTGATAGTTTTCAATGAAGGTGACGACTGTATGTAAGAAAGGATTAAAATAAATAAATAAAATTTCAAGGGTAGAAAATCGGGTCGTTACAAAAATAACATTTATAATAAAAAGAATTCAATAAAAGAATTCAACTACTACCATCATGGTTTCCTCACAGGTCATTTAAGTTTTTGAACAATAGAATTCAACTCCACAGAAACAAAAATAAATTATTGGTCAAGATAATGATCCATTGAATCAATACCCAGATCGAGTCAATAAACTATCCGCTTTCATGACTTAGAAAGTGAGAGAATGAAATTTCTATCTCTTCCAACTAATTTGCAATCACCAATATGTTTTTCCCTATAAATACCACGTTTTCTACTATTAAAAATATAGAAAAGTCTCTTTTAAGGCGAGATGTGGAAATGTGGTCTTTGAACTAGTTCTCTAAGCTTGGATGTTGATTATGGATGATGGCAAATATTAGCACCTCATCCTCACATATTAAAATTAGAACATCTCTAATTGCTTGGACTAATTATACCCTTAACTTATTTGATGAAAAAAATTATTATTAAAAAAAAATAATATTTTTTCATTTTTTTGTACAAGAAGAGTTTCCCTTGCTATAATGTATCCCTAGGTGCAATAAGAAAATTAAGATTATGTTACTTTGGGTTGAAAAGTATTTAATTGTTCGTTAATTGCATAAGAGTTAAATAATTAATAGCAACAGAGACAACAATGGTTGTGAATTGACTACCCGCTCATATAGATTACAAAGGTAGTATAAATGACCATTATCGTTTTTCAACTTGAAGGAAAAAGTACGATACGACACTTGCCGCAACCTTACTTATTGATTCCCAAATAATGTATCTATTTTTATTAATAAATTATTTAAATTAAAATAGAATTAATAGCAGAATTGACCACATTGGTTGTGAATCGACTTCCAACTTCTAGAAATAGCAAAAAACTACTAATGCTCAAAACAATTCCTCGACTCGGACCAGGTAGTGAGATAACACACAAGTCGCAACGTTACTAATAAGTTATCAACATAATTAATTAATGAAATATTTAAAATTTATTTAAATGCTATAATTTAGTTAATCATTTATTTAACCATTAATGTTTTTATTAATATTAATTACTCTTTTATTATTTATTATTTAAATTTCATTATATTTATTATTGAAAATAAAAAATTATTATTATATAAATATAACATGTCACAATTAACTTACAAATAGTTAAGGGGATTATATAAATAAAATATGTTAGAATAATTACTATTGATAGTTAAGGGGATTAGTAAAGTAGGAATAACTTATTCTACTTTTTGAATAGGTGAAGAAAACATGTCACAATTAACTTACAAATAGTTTCTATTTTTAATGATAATATTTCATAATAAGATAGATTGCTTCTTTATTTATTCTTGATTTTTTCTCCATTAGAATACAAGACTTTATTATCTATATATAATCCATCCAATACAAGGTAGTTTGAATAGGATTCTTTTAAACCATGATCATTATTCTAACATGGGCAATGACAAACTTTATGACCACCTCTAATTTTGCATACTCCATTATCGCAGAAGTTTTCTTGTACGCACTTCAGATTGCAAGAAGCATCATTACAATTATTGTCCACATAATCTTTGCAACATTTGTTTTCCGAACTTCCTGAAAATAATTAGCATTTAATATTTGATAAAGAATTCAATAGAAATTAAAGTTCAATATCATATTTTCCACATGGCAAACAAGAAATTTAGCACAGATATTTCTAGAGTAACATATTACTTATAAAACAACAAGAGTCACAAATGTCTATCCCAACATACTAACATCATAGTTAATATCATTCAATTAAAATTATAGTAAAAATATGTCAACAAATATAAGAAAACTATTGTCCATAAAATATTAGACTATCAGTTTTAATGAAAAATCACAAATATTACTTATGATCCTTGTATAATAACGAAGAAAAAATATTTTATTGAAAAACAACCAAGTTACTATTTTATTGATTCTAACGTTTTGATAATTAAATTTCAAATTTTTCATGTCGAATGTTTAAAGAAATAAGTTCTCATAAAATAGAGAGTAATATTTTGAGGAATGTGCCGCAAAATCAATCAACATTGATAGAAAAATGAGAATGAGTAGGATCACAATAAAGTAAAACCTGGATGTAGTATGATTAGAACGATAAAGATGGAAGATAGAAATGCGTTCTTAGACGACACAACATTGAACTTTGTCATGTTTTTTCGTTTGTAGTTTTTTAGACTAATGTGTGTTGATAACTAGCTACGAGACAACTATATCTATATATGCATGTCTTTAAATTTAATCTTTGACTATTAATGATATAAAATGTATTGACCACTATTATATGAGCACAAACACTAGAATTATTAATGATATATATAATAATGACATTAGATAATTTAAGGGAAATAAGAATAATACTTGTAACACCCCTAATTTTAAGTCTTTAAAATTATAGTATCAGTCCTCAGATTCTCGCTTGAGCGAGAGATTCTCGCTTGAGCGAGAGAGGTGCATCTGGGAGGGTGAAATCTTGGGCTATACTGGAGGATTCTCGCCTGAGCGGGAGTTGTATCGCCTGGGCGAGAAATGGCAATTGTGGGCAGTGTAATCGATTACACATTCCATGTAATCGATTACATGCTGATAAAAGCATCAGATATGTGCATTTTACATGATGTAATCGATTACACAATCCATGTAATCGATTACATGCTGATAAAAGCATCAGATATGTGCATTCTACACGTTGTAATCGATTACACAATCCATGTAATCGATTACATCTATGCGTTGAGCGAAAATTGCTCACTGTGAGATTCTCGCTTGAGCGAGAATGGGCTCGCTTAAGCGAGAACCCGACGCTGTTACATTAAATAGGGGACCCCAAACACATTTATTAGGGTTAACCTAAAGAGAAGTGAGAGGAGAGAGTATTTTCAAGAGCAAGGAGGCTTTTGAGTCATTAGAAGCTTGAGAAGAGGTAGATCTCTTGATTTTTAACTCTCTTTTTCCCTTTGAAACTTGTTTTGAGGTATGTTGGATCTCTTCTCAAAATGAGGGAAACCATGGAAACTCATCTTTTCGAGTTACGGTTCGTTTTATGTTGTTTCTATCTTGTAAACTCTTGGTTTAGAGTTAGTATTTCAAGAATGGAAAGATTTTGGGGGTTGATTCATGAAAAACCTAAAACCCTAAAGTGAAAATGATATTAAAGAGGAAAATGAGTAAAATGCTAGAGGTAGAAGATGAATAAGCTTTCTAATGTTGAAATATGAGATGAATATGTATGTTTTTAATATTGTAAACTTAGGATGAAAGTAGTTTAGCAACATTGAAAATATGAGGAATATTTTGTATGGTTAAATAATGCAATCTAAATTGTTTATGAAATATTTGGGATAAATGACTAACATTGTGTTGTATGGTGGGAATGAGGAAAGATCCTAGAGTTGGCGGCGGTGTCGGTGGAACTAGTGCAGATACCAAGAACCCAACCCAACACTCACCAAGGTAAGGAGAAGTTATTAATGGTATATGATAATAGAAAATGTGTGAATCTTCTGATTATGTATACGATCGGTGTATGACTTGCCCTATGTGGTATTGTGTATGACTTTCCCTTTGTGGTATTGTGTATGACTTGCCCTATGTGGTATTGTGTATGACTTGCCCTACGTGGTATTGTGTATGACTTGCCCTACGTGGTATTGTGTATGACTTGCCCTACGTGGTATTGTGTATGACTTTCCCTACGTGGTATTGTATATGACTTGCCCTATGTGGTATTGTGTATGACTTGCCCTATGTGGTATTGTGTATGACTTGCCCTATGTGGTATTGTGTATGACTTGCCCTAAGTGGTATTGTGTATGACTTGCCCTATGTGGTATTGTATATGACCTGACCCAAGTGGTGATGAAAAGGCAAACGTGCAATTGGAAAATAATGATTTGAAATGGTATTGATGAAGAAGGTGACAAGGTATGACAGATATGAATGAGTGAATTCCAAAGGGTGGATGTAATAACTAGAGAGAGATAAACAAGAGATTGTGGATTTTATCAGTTTTGACTCCTTGTATTATAAAACTTAAAATGTGGTTTATCGTTTACGAATATTTATTGAGTTAATAACTTACTCCTTTGTTGTTGTTGTGTATATCTGTTATGATAATCCCATTGCAGGTAAACGAGGAAATTGAGGATACCCGGTTCGAGGCACGAGGAGCTTAGAACTCGAAGTCTTATTCTTTTTGTTTGATTGATGTAAACTGTTAATTGGATAATTGTAACTCATAATTGGATTAGTACTATATTTTTTGTAAAATCTGGATATTAATAACTATGGGTATTTTGGAATCCCATAGTTAGTCATATGCGGTATTTACCTAGCAGGGAATATATGAATTATGTTTTTCTGCTCCATGGGAAGATGGGTTCTTTTTTATTGTGATAACTGACTATAGAGTATTGGATGTTGTTTAATTGAAGAGAAATAGAGACGATAGGAAATATCTATATTAAAATGAGAAGAATTTTAAAGGGTAGAATTTTGGTCCTTACAATATGGTATCAGAGCATAGTTAGTCCTGCGGCCTAGGGTATGGCCTTACTTGCTTCTTTGTAACTTTTTAGTTGATGTAAATTATGTGATTTTGGTAAATGTTATGTGATTATGTGGTGATTTATCTGGTAAAACGTGAGTACTAATGAAGAAATGAGTGCAGGTAACCGTTACTAAAATGTCTGGAAGAGGACGAGGAAGAGGATCGGATCAGAACGCATTATTGGCTCAGATTGCGGTAGTGCTGACAAACATGAACGAGAACTTGCAGCACCTGAATCAGAATGCGACACCAAGCCCGAGTTCACACCCTTTGGTTCGACCCGGTCCGGCTGAGTACAGAGGTCTGGATGAATTCTGTAGGAGGAATCCCAGCCAATTCCAAGGAGGATTCGCCCCTGATGCGGCAATTGAATGGGTCCAAGGATTAGAGAGGATCTTTAGAGCCATGAATTGTTCTGATGCTGAGAAGGTGGCTTACGCCACTTACATGTTAGTAAAGGAGGCCGAGAATTGGTGGGAGATGACCCGAAGGCAGATGGAGACCGAAGGGCAAATCATCGTGTGGGGAACCTTCAAGGGAAAATTCCTCCAGAAATATTTTCCTGCCGACCTGAAAAGGAAGAAGGAGATGGAATTCTTGCAATTAAAGCAAGGAAACATGACGGTGGGGGAGTATTCGGAAAAATTTGAAGAATTGATCCGATATTGCCCTTATGCTGAACTAGAGTTGGACAGGAGGTCCAAATGTGTGAAGTTTGAGATGGGGTTGAAGCCTGAACTTAGGGTGACGTTTGGTCATGAAGAAATTGCTGATTTTCCTACACTAGTGAACAAGTGTAGAATGCATGAGGATAATGTGCGGGTGAGGGATGCTGCTGCTGGTAAAGTGAATCCTCCACGAAACTATGGCCCCCAATGCCACATTGTGCCAAGGAAGGGTAAAGAGAGGATGAGTCAGGACCGACGACCTTATGCTCCAACCCACCACCATCGCAACCAAGGTTTCCAAGGACCAACCGCCTCTACTGTTACCAGGGGGTCGTCTCAGAACTCCTACCCATTGTGCGGTAAGTGTAATCGGAGACACATTGGTAGCATTTGCCCTGGATCTGGGAATGGGTGCTTCAACTGTGGAGAGCAAGGGCACGTGAAGAGGTTTTGTCCTAAACTCGACCAGAGGACAAATGGTGGAAATGCCGAGAGACCCAGAAACACTGGTAGGGTGTTTACCATGAGTGGTGCAGAGGCATCAGAGGCTGATGGTCTAATCCAAGGTAACTGCACGGTGGCAGGTATTCCGCTTTTAGTGTTGTTTGATTCGGGAGCGACACACTCCTTTGTATCTAAAGACTGCGTGAATAAACTGAAATTAAAAACCGAGTCGTTGCCTTTCGACTTGGTCGTGTCCACCCCAACCAATGTGCATGTGGTGGTATCGACAGTTGTGTCCCGATGTTCAGTAGTGGTAAACGGTTGAACTTTTTCCGTTGATTTGATCTATTTACCACTAACCCAGCTGGATCTAATTTTGGGGATGGATTGGTTGTCGACTAATCATGTGATGTTAAATTGTGCGGATAAGACCGTGGTATTCGGAAATCTTGATGAGGTTTCTGATGAAGGCAATGACATGAAGCCATTGTCGGCAAAAGAAGTCAAGAGTTTTTGTAAAGAGGGAGGGGTCGTGTTTATGTTGTTGGCATCCCTGGAGGATAGTGAAAGACCCAAAGTAGAGGACATTCCGATAGTTCGTGAATTTCCTGAAGTATTTCCTATCGAAATTCCGGAATTACCTCCAGTAAGAGAAGTCAAATTCTCTATTGATTTGGTACCAGGAACGGGACCCATCTCTATCGCTCCTTATAGGATGGCACCGTTAGAATTGGCGGAGTTGAAAAAGCATGTTGAGGACTTGTTGGCAAAGAAGTTCATTCGTCCTAGCGTCTCACCTTGGGGTGCGCCTGTTTTGTTGGTTAAGAAAAAGGATGGTAGTATGCGGTTGTGTACCGACTACCAGCAGTTGAACAAGGTCACTATTAAGAACAAGTATCCGTTGCCTCGAATCAATGACTTGATGGATCAGTTGAGGGGAGCGGTAGTGTTTTCAAAAATTGACCTTCGGTCGGGTTACCACCAACTTCGAGTAAAGTCGGAGGACATTCCTAAAACTGCTTTTAGGACAAGGTATGGACATTTTGAATATTTTGTCATGCCTTTTGGTGTAACAAATGCTCCAGCAATATTTACCGACTACATGAATCGGATTTTTCATCCGTATTTGGATTCATTTGTTGTGGTATTTATTGATGACATTTTCGTTTACTCCAAAAGCCGAGAGGAGCATGCTGAGCACCTGAGGGTTGTGCTAGAGCTTCTTTGTGAAAATCGGTTGTATGCAAAACTGTCCAAGAATGATTTCTGGTTGGAATCGGTAAACTTTCTTGGACATGTGATATCCAAGGAAGGAGTGGCAGTGGACCCTTCAAAGGTTGAAGCGGTTATGGAATGGGCGGTGCCTAAGTCAGTCACTGAGATCAGGAGCTTTCTGGGTTTGGCAGGGTATTATCGGAAATTCATTGAAGGATTTTCGAAGTTGGCACTACCATTGACTAAGCTCACTCGGAAAGGAGAACCATATGTTTGGACAATTCGTTGTGAAGAAAGCTTTCAGGAGTTGAAACGAAGGTTGACTACGGCACCAGTGTTGGTTCTTCCTTGTACCGATAAGGATTTCAGTGTCTATTATGATGCTTCCAAGCAAGGTTTGGGTTGTGTCCTGATGCAAGAAGGGAAAGTGGTTGCTTATGCTTCTCGTCAGTTAAGCACGCACGAAAAGAACTACCCTACTCATGATTTGGAATTGGCCGCAGTGGTTTTTGCTTTAAAAATCTGGAGACACCATCTCTATGGCGTGAGAGTTGAGGTGTACAGCGACCACAAGAATTTGAAGTACCTATTTGACCAAAAGGAATTGAATATGAGACAGAGATGGTGGATAGAATTCCTCAAAGATTATAATTTTGGATTGCAGTACCATCCGGGAAAGGCCAATGTAGTGGCTGATGCGCTAAGTCGGAAATCTTTACACATGTCGGCTTTGATGATTAGGGAAGGGAAACTGATTGAAGAGTTCAGAGATATGAATTTGGACGTTCAGATAAAACCTCATAGTATGATTTTGGGGATGTTGAAGGTCACCAATGAACTGTTTGAGAAAATCCGAGTTTTGCAAGTTGAGGATGTTGAGATAATGGCAAAACGGGATTTAATGCTAAGTGGCAAGGAAACTGATTTCGCATCAGACCCTAGTGGAATGCTGCGTTATAACGGGAGGGTTTGTGTGCCTCATGATAAGGAATTACAGAAGAGTATTTTGGAAGAGTCTCATAAGGGCAAGATGAGCTTTCACCCGGGAGCTACCAAGATGTACCATGATTTGAGGAAATTGTTTTGGTGGTCAGGGTTGAAAAAGGATGTGGCTTCATATGTCTCGAGTTGTTTGGTATGTCAGAAAGCCAAGATTGAGCATCAGCGGCTAGCAGGAGAGTTACAATCCCTAGAAATTCCCGTTTGGAAGTGGGACAGTATCTCCATGTACTTTGTGTCTAGTTTTCCGAAGACTTGGAAAGGGTACGACTCGATATGGGTAATAGTGGATCGGTTGACTAAGTCAGCTCATTTCTTGCCGATGAACATGAGGTACTCCCTAGAACGATTGGCAGAACTGTATATCCGAGAAATTGTTCAGTTGCATGGGATACCGTCGAGCATTGTGTCGGATAGAGATCCTCGTTTTACTTCCAACTTTTGGACTAGTTTACAGTTCGCATTGGGAACTAAGTTGAAGTTAAGTTCAGCTTATCATCCACAAACGGATGGTCAGTCGGAAAGAACTATACAATCATTGGAATATCTTCTAAGGGCTTGTGTCTTGGAACAACCAGGAAGTTGGGATGGTATGTTACCTTTGATTGAATTCACCTACAACAACAGCTTTCATTCGAGTATCGGGATGGCACCTTATGAGGCGTTGTATGGTAGGAAGTGTCGAACTCCAGTGAGTTGGTTTGAAATTGGGGAGAACTTGATATTGGGACCCGAAGTGGTCCAGGAGACGACGGATGCGATCAAGAAAATTCGGGAGCATATGAGAATCGCCCAAAGTCGACAGAAGAGCTATTATGATAAGAGACGGAAACCTCTTGAATTTAACGAGGGAGATCATGTTTTCATGAGAGTTGTTCCGACTACCGGTATTGGTAGAGTTTTGAAATCCCGTAAACTGACTCCTCGATTTATTGGGCCTTATCAAATATTGAAGAGAATTGGACCGGTAGCGTATCGTATTGCTTTACCTCCGTTGTTGTCAAATCTCCATAATGTGTTTCATGTATCTCAATTTAGAAAATATGTTGGGGATCCATCCCATGTGGTTGAGTCGAACCAGATAGAGTTGAAGGAAAACCGGACTTTCGCAACGTTGCCCGTGAGAATCATGGATACCAGTATCAAGAGATTGAGAAGCAAGGAGATTGCCCTGGTAAAGGTGTTGTGGAGCCCAATAGACAAAGGAGATGCTACTTGGGAGGTTGAGCAAGAAATGAGGGAGGATTACCCTCATTTGTTCGAATCGAGGTATGTTTGAATTTCGGGGACGAAAATTCTTTTAAGAGGGGGAGGATTGTAACACCCCAAATTTTAAGTCTTTAAAATTATAGTATCAGTCCTCGGATCCTCGCTTGAGCGAGAGATTCTCGCTTGAGCGAGAGAGGTGCATCTGGGAGAGTGAAATCTTGGGCTATACTGGAGGATTCTCGCCTGAGCGGGAGTTGTATCGCCTGGGCGAGAAATGGCAATTGTGGGCAGTGTAATCGATTACACATTCCATGTAATCGATTACATGCTGATAAAAGCATCAGATATGTGCATTTTACATGATGTAATCGATTACACAATCCATGTAATCGATTACATGCTGATAAAAGCATCAGATATGTGCATTTTACACGATGTAATCGATTACACAATCCATGTAATCGATTATATCTATGCGCTGAGCGAAAATTGCCCACTGTGAGATTCTCGCTTGAGCGAGAATGGGCTCGCTTAAGCGAGAACCCAGCGCTGTTACATTAAATAGGGGACCCCAAACACATTTATTAGGGTTAACCTAAAGAGAAGTGAGAGGAGAGAGTATTTTCAAGAGCAAAGAGGCTTTTGAGTCATTAGAAGCTTGAGAAGAGGTAGATCTCTTGATTTTTAACTCTATTTTTCCATTTGAAACTTGTTTTGAGGTATGTTGAATCTCTTCTCAAAATGAGGGAAACCATGGAAACTCATCTTTTCGAGTTATGGTTCGTTTTATGTTGTTTCTATCTTGTAAACTCTTAGTTTAGAGTTAGTATTTCAAGAATGGAAAGGTTTTGGGGGTTGATTCATGAAAAACCTAAAAACCTAAAGTGAAAATGAGATTAAAGAGGAAAATGAGTAAAATGCTAGAGGTAGAAGATGAATAAGCTTTCTAATGTTGAAATATGAGATGAATATGTATGTTTTAAATATTGTAAACTTAGGATGAAAGTAGTTTAGCAACATTGAAAATATGAGGAATATTTTGTATGGTTAAATAATGCAATCTAAATTGTTTATGAAATATTTGGGATAAATGACTAACATTGTGTTGTATGGTGGGAATGAGGAAAAATTCTAGAGTTGGCGGCGGTGTCGGTGGAACTAGTGCAGATACCAAGAACCCAACCTAACACTCACCAAGGTAAGGAGAAGTTATTAATGGTATATGATAATAGAAAATGTATGAATCTTCTGATTATGTATACGATCGGTGTATGACTTGCCCTATGTGGTATTGTGTATGACTTGCCCTATGTGGTATTGTGTATGACTTGCCCTACGTGGTATTGTGTATGACTTGCCCTACGTGGTATTGTGTATGACTTGCCCTACGTGGTATTGTGTATGACTTGCCCTACGTGGTATTGTGTATGACTTGCCCTACGTGGTATTGTGTATGACTTGCCCTACGTGGTATTGTGTATGACTTGCCCTAGGTGGTATTGTGTATGACTTGCCTTAGGTGGTATTGTGTATGACTTGCCCTATGTGGTATTGTGTATGACTTGCCCTATGTGGTATTGTGTATGACTTGCCCTATGTGGTATTGTATATGACCTGACCCAAGTGGTGATGAAAAGGTAAACGTGCAATTGGAAAATAATGATTTGAAATGGTATTGATGAAGAAGGTGACAAGGTATGACAGATATGAATGAGTGAATTCCAAAGGGTGGATGTAATAACTGGAGAGAGATAAACAGGAGATTGTGGATTTTATCAGTTTTGACTCCTTGTATTATAAAACTTAAAATGTGGTTTATCGTTTACGAATATTTATTGAGTTGAGAACTTACTCCTTTGTTGTTGTTGTGTATATCTGTTATGATAATCCCATTGTAGGTAAACGAGGAAATTGAGGATACCCGGTTCGAGGCACGAGGAGCTTAGAACTCGAAGTCTTATTCTTTTTGTTTGATTGATGTAAACTGTTAATTGGATAATTGTAACTCATAATTGGATTAGTACTATATTTTTTGTATAATCTGGATATTAATAGCTATGGGTATTTTGGAATCCCATAGTTAGTCATATGCGGTATTTACCAAGCAGGGAATATATGAATTATGTTTTTCTGCTCCATGGGAAGATGGGTTCTTGTTTATTGTGATAACTGACTATAGAGTATTGGATGTTGTTTAATTGAAGAGAAATAGAGACGATAGGAAATATCTATATTAAAATGAGAAGAATTTTAAAGGGTAGAATTTTTGTCCTTACAATACTTTTATAAACAACAATCAAGCCTTAACCTTATTAGGTGAGTAGACTAAAATAACATTTATAATAGAAAGAATTCAATAAAAG
Organism: Lupinus albus; assembly: GCA_009771035.1. Classification (NCBI taxonomy): domain Eukaryota; kingdom Viridiplantae; phylum Streptophyta; class Magnoliopsida; order Fabales; family Fabaceae; genus Lupinus; species Lupinus albus. Next base: position 7,827,009 of record CM020010.1, read on the forward strand.
AATTCAACTACTACCATCATGGTTTCCTCACAAGTCATTTAAGTTTTTGAACAATAGAATTCAGCTCCACAGTAACAAAAATAAATTATTGGTCAAGATAATGATCCATTGAATCAATACCCAGATCGAGTCAATAACCTATCCGCTTTCACGACTTAGATAGTGAGAGAATGAAATTTCTATCTCTTCCAACTAATTTGCAATCACCAATATGTTTTTCCCTAAAATACCAAGTTTTCTACTGTTAAAAATGTAGAAAAGTCTCTTTTAAGGCGAGATGTTGAAATGTGGTCTTTGCACTAGTGCTCTAAGCTTGGATGTTGATTATGGATCATGGAAAATATTAGCACCTCATCCTCACATATTAAAATTAGAACCTCTCTAATTGCTTGGACTAATTATACCCTTAACTTATTTGATGAAAAAATTATTATTAAAACAAAATAATATTTTTTCATTTTTTTGTACAAGAAGAGTTTCCCATGTTATATTGTATCCCTAGGTGCAATAAGAAAATTAAGATTATGTTACTTTGGGTTGAAAAGTATTTAATTGTTGTTAATTGCAGAAGAGTTAAATAATTAATAGCAACAGAGACAACAATGGTTGTGAATTGACTACCCGCTCATATAGATTACAAAGGTAGTATAAATGACCATTATCGTTTCTCAACTTGAAGGAAAAAGTACGATACGACACTAGCCGCAACCTTACTTATTGATTCCCAAATAATGTATCTATTTTTATTAAGAAATTATTTAAATTAAAATTGAATTAATAGCAGAATTGACCACATTGGTTGTGAATCGACTTCCAACTTCTAGAAATAGCAAAAAACTACTAATGCTCAAAACAATTCCTCGACTCGGACCAGGTAGTGAGATAACACACAAGTCGCAACGTTACTAATAAGTTATCAACATAATTAATTAATGAAATATTTAAAATTTATTTAAATGCTATAATTTAGTTAATCATTTATTTAACCATTAATGTTTTTATTAATATTAATTACTCTTTTATTATTTAAATTTCATTATATTTATTATTGAAAATAAAAAATTATTATTATATAAATATAACATGTCACAATTAACTTACAAATAGTTAAGGGGATTATATAAATAAAATATGTTAGAATAATTACTATTGATAGTTAAGGGGATTAGTAAAGTAGGAATAACTTATTCTACTTTATGAATAGGTGAAGAAAACATGTCACAATTAACTTACAAATAGTTTCTATTTTTAATGATAATATTTCATAATAAGATAGATTGCTTCTTTATTTATTCTTGATTTTTTCTCCATTAGAATACAAGACTTTATTATCTATATATATAATCCATCCAATACAAGGTAGTTTGAATAGGATTCTTTTAAACCATGATCATTATTCTAACATGCGCAATGACAAACTTTATGACCACCTCTAATTTTGCATACTCCATTATCACATAAGTTTTCTTGTACGCACTTCAGATTGCAAGAAGCATCATTACAATTATTGTCCACATAATCTTTGCAACATTTGTTTTCCGAACTTCCTGAAAATAATTAGCATTTAATATTTGATAAAGAATTCAATAGAAATTAAAGTTCAATATCATATTTTCCACATGGCAAACAAGAAATTTAGCACAGATATTTCTAGAGTAACATATTACTTATAAAACAACAAGAGTCACAAATGTCTATCCCAACATACTAACATCATTCAATTAAAATTATAGTAAAAATATGTCAACAAATATAAGAAAACTATTGTCCATACTATCAGTTTTAATGAAAAATCACAAATATTACTTATGATCCTTGTATAATAACCAAGAAAAAATATTTTATTGAAAAACAACCAAGTTTCTATTTTATTGATTCTAACATTTTGATAATTAAATTTCAATTTTTTCATGTCGTATGTTTAAAGAAATAAGTTCTCATTTTATGATAGAGAGTAATATTTTGAGGAATGTGCCGCAAAATCAATCAACATTGATAGAAAAATGAGAATCAGCAGGATCACTATAAAGTAAAACCTGGATGTAGTGTGATTAGAAAGATGAAGATGGAAGATAGAAATGCGTTCTTAGACGACACAACATTGAACTTTGTAATGTTTTTTCGTTTGTAGTTTTTTAGACTAATGTGTGTTGATAACTAGCTACAAGACAACTATATCTATATATGCATGTGTTTAAATTTAATCTTTGACTGTTAATGATATAAAATGTATTGAACACTATTATATGAACATAAACACTAGAATTATTAATGATATATATAATAATGACATTAGATAATTTAAGGGGAATAAAAATAATACTTTTATAAACAACAATCAAGCCTTAACCTTATTAGGTGAGTAGACTAAAATAACATTTATAATAGAAAGAATTCAATAAATGAATTCAACTACTACCATCATGGTTTCCTCACAAGTCATTTAAGTTTTTGAACAATAGAATTCAGCTCCACAGTAACAAAAATAAATTATTGGTCAAGATAATGATCCATTGAATCAATACCCAGATCGAGTCAATAACCTATCCACTTTCACGACTTAGATAGTGAGAGAATGAAATTTCTATCTCTTCCAACTAATTTGCAATCACTAATATGTTTTTCCCTAAAATACCAAGTTTTCTACTATTAAAAATGTAGAAAAGTCTCTTTTAAGGCGATATGTTGAAATGTGGTCTTTGAACTAGTGCTCTAAGCTTGGATGTTGATTATGGATCATGGCAAATATTAGCACCTCATCCTCACATATTAAAATTAGAACCTCTCTAATTGCTTGGACTAATTATACCCTTAACTTATTTGATGAAAAAATTATTATTAAAAGAAAATAATATTTTTTCATTTTTTTTGTACAAGAAGAGTTTCCCTTGCTATATTGTAACCCTAGGTGCAATAAGAAAATTAAGATTATGTTACTTTGGGTTGAAAAGTATTTAATTGTTGTTAATTGCATAAGAGTTAAATAATTAATAGCAACAGAGACAACAATGGTTGTGAATTGACTACCCGCTCATATAGATTACAAAGGTAGTATAAATGACCGTTATCGTTTCTCAACCTGAAGGAAAAAGTACGATACGACACTAGCCGCAACCTTACTTATTGATTCCCAAATAATGTATCTATTTTTATTAAGAAATTTTTTAAATTAAAATAGAATTAATAGCAGAATTGACCACATTGGTTGTGAATCGACTTCCAACTTCTAGAAATAGCAAAAAACTACTAATGCTCAAAACAATTCCTCGACTCGGACCAGGTAGTGTGTAACACCCCAAATTTTAGGTCTTGAAAATTATAGTATCAGTCCTCGGATCCTCGCTTGAGCGAGAGATTCTCGCTTGAGCGAGAGAGGTTCACCCAAACACAATTTTTAGGTTATGAATTGAAGAGAGGTGAGAGAAGAGAGCATTCCCAAGGTCTAGGAGCTTCGATTCTTGTTCAAGAGCTTGAGAAGAGGTAAAACTCTCTATCCTAACTCTCTTCTTCTCTTGAGAACCCATTTTTGGTATTATGGATCTTTTCTCAAAGTGGGTCAAACCATGGAAACTCTCTCTTTCGAGTTATGGTTCGTTTTATGTCCCTTGTACCTTGTAAACTCTTGGTTTTGAGTTAGTATTCCAAGAATGGAAAGGGTTTGTGGGTTGACTCATGGAAACCCCAAAACCCTAGAGAGAGAAAATGTTGAGATAGTGAAAAAAATGGGTAAAATGCTAGAGGTAGAAGATGAGTTGCTTTACAATGTTAAAATATATGATGATATGTATGTTTTAGATGGTTGAAAACACTTAATGAAAGTAGTATAGAATCATTGAGGATATGATAAATATCTTGTATGTTTAAATGATGCAATATGTTATTTATTTGTTATTTGGAAGGAATGACTAACATTGTGTTATATGGTGGGAATGAGGAAAGATCCTAAGTTTGGAGGTGGTGCTGGTGGAACGTACGAAGTCACCAAAAACCAAACCCAACACTCACCGAGGTAAGGATAAGTCTTTAAATTATGCATTGTGTTGTAAAATGCGTGGATTTTCTGTTATAGATGATGGATAAAATGTGAATCACTTAATCATTATGAACATATATGGGTATATTGATAATGGTTAGAAGTGAATTTACGGTTTACTTACTCGAAAATGAAATCATGAAATGTAAGTCACTTTGTAGTTACAAGCATATACGCTATGCTGTAATGATGTCGGGTGCATGTATTGTCCATTTATTAGTGGATTGCCAATGGCAATAACACTCGGATAAAAAAAATAAACTGTAAGTCACTTTGTAGTTACAGGCATATACGCTATGCTGTAATGATGTCAGGTGCATTTATTGTCTATTTATTGGTGGAGTGCAAATGGAAATAAAACTCGTTTTAGCTGACCAGAATGGGTTAACGACTCTAGCTTGAGTTATGTAGCATGGTTTTTCAAAAGTACCGATGACGAAAATGGTTTTAAGTGGATTTAATTTATACCGTTGTTTAAACCTATTAACTGTGGATTAACTTACATTGAAGTTATATTTAGTAAATGACTTATTCCTTTGTGTTGTTTGTGTATGGTAAATGTTAATCCCATTGCAAGTAGGTGGACGGAGAAGGATGATTTTTGAGTAGGGGATTAGAGACCTTTGTTTTTGACGTCTCTTTATCCATTCTTTTGTAAGTTTAATTGATTGTAATTGAAGTAACTAATTGTACTAGGAATACTATTTTTGTACATGATATTGATCATGGAGACTAGTAAATCGGGATATATGTAGCTATGGGTGTTTTGGAAACCCATAGCTAATTGTATGCGGTGGTTACTAGGTTATATTAATGAATTATGTTTTTCTGCTATCGGATTTGGTATGTTACTTTTGGTTCATAGATCGGGTGTGAGGGAGAAGTGAGAAATTTTAAATAAATTTAGTCACTCGGTAATTATGATTGATTGTTAAATGCATGGAATTGGATTAAATAAGGAAAAAATTAAAAGGGTAGAATTTCGGGTCGTTACAATATGGTATCAGAGCATAGTTAATCATGCGACCTAGGATATGGCCTGTAACACCCCGAATTTTAGTCTTTAAAAATTAGAGTATCAGTCCTGGAAACCTCGCTTGATCGAGAGATTCTCGCTTGAGCGAGAGAGGTGCATTTGGGAGGGTGAAATCTTGGGCTATACTGGAGGATTCTCGCCTGAGCGAGAGTTGTATCGCCTGGGCGAGAAATGACAATTTTGGGCGGTGTAATCGATTACACATTCCATGTAATCGATTACATGCAGATAAAAGTATCAGATATGTGCATTTTACATGATGTAATCGACTACACAATACATGTAATCGATTACATTCTGATAAAAGCATCAGATATGTGCATTTTACACGATGTAATCGATTACACAATCCATGTAATCGATTACATTTATGCGCTGAGCGAAAATTGCTCACTGTGAGATTCTCGCTTGAGGGAGAATGGGCTCGCTTGAGCGAGAACCCGACGACTGCTCTTTAAAAATAGAAACCCCAAACACATTTTAGGGTTAGAACTTGAAGAGAAGAGAGAGAAGGGAGCTTTTCAAGAGCAAGGAGCCTTAGGACTCATCTTAGAGCTTGAGAAGAGGTAAACCTCTTGTTTCTAACTCTTCTTCTTCCTCTCTAACTTGTTTTGGGTATGTTGGATCTATTTTCAAAACATGAGAAACCATGGAAACTCATCCTTTAGAGTTATGGTTCGTTTTATGTTGTTTTTATCTTGTAAACTCTTGGTTTAGAGTTGGTATTTGATGAATGGAAAGTTTTTATGGGTTATTCATGAAAAACCCCCAAAAACCCCCAAAATGAGAATATGAGTATAAAGAGAAAGAAATGAAATGTTAGATGTGGATAATGAGTTGTGCTTTGATGTTGTTATATGAGATGAACATGTACATTTTGATATTTAGAAACTTGTATTGAAGTAGTTTTGGAAATATTGAAAATATGTGAGTCCCTTGTGTGTTTGATGATGAAAGACGAGTTATTTATGTGTTATTTTGAATAAATGATTGACATGGTTGTTATTGGTGAAAATGAAGAGAGATCCTAAGGTTGGAGGAAATCGCGGATGAGACTTTTAAAGTTACTCGGAACCGATTGTAACACCCCAAATTTTAATCTTTAAAAATATAGTATCAGTCCTGGAAGCCTCGCTTGATCGAGAGACTCTCGCCTGAGCGAAAAAGGATCAGCTGGGAGGGTGAAATCCTAGACTATACTGGAGGATTCTCGCCTGGGCGAGAAATGGCAATTTTGGGCTGTTGACACAGTGTAATCGATTACACTCTGCTGGTAATCGATTACACACTGATGGTAATCGATTACACTCTTCTGGTAATCGATTACATCGTATTAAAAGCATTAGATATGTGCATCTGACACAGTGTAATCGATTACACATTTCTGGTAATCGATTACACATTGCGGGTAATCGATTACACATTGCTGGTAATCGATTACATCGTATTAAAAGCATCAGATATGTGCATCTGACACAGTGTAATCGATTACACATTTCTGGTAATCGATTACACATTGCGGGTAATCGATTACACATTTATGGTAATCGATTACACATTGCGGGTAATCGATTACACCCTCCTGGTAATCGATTACATCGTATTAAAAGCATCAGATATGCGCATTTTTCACGTTGTAATCGATTACACCATGATGGTAATCGATTACAACCCGACGACACCTCTTTAAAACAGAAACCCAAACACATTTTTGGGTTAGAACTTCGAAGAGAAGAGAGAAATGAGAGCTTTTCAAGAGCAATGAGCCTTAGGACTCATCTTGGAGCTTGAGAAGAGGTAAACCTCTTGTTACTAACTCTTCTTCTTCCTCTCTAACTTGTTTTGGGTATGTTGGATTTATTTTCAAAGCATGAGAAACCATGGAAACTCATCCTTTAGAGTTATGGTTCGTTTTATGTTGTTTTTATCTTGTAAACTCTTGGTTTAGAGTTGTTATTTGATGAATGGAAAGTTTATGGGTTATTCATGAAAAACCCCCAAAACCCCCCCCCAAAATGAGAATACGAGTATAAAGAGAAAGAGATGAAATGTTAGATGTGGATAATGAGTAGTGCTTTGATGTTGTTATATGAGATGAACATGTATGCTTTGATATTTAGAAACTTGTATTAAAGTAGTTTTGGAAATATTGAAATATGAGATGTTATGCATGTTTTAGATGGTTGAATATTGATGATGAATATTTTGTATGATTAAATGATGCAAAGTAAGTTGTTTATGTGATATTTGGAATAAATGACTAACATTGTTGTTATTGGTGGAAATGAGGAAAGATCCTAAGGTTGGAGGAAATCGCGGAGGAGACTTTTAAAGTTACTCGGAACCGATCCCCAACGTTCACCAAGGTAAGGGATAAGTGGCTCTAATTCATACTCACTTATGTGAATGAGGTATGTGAAAGAGGTAACGTGTTGGTAAGTTTATGGTTGTTACCCTACCCGAGGAGGTAGTGGTTTATCATTGTGTCCTACCCGGAGTGGTAGTGAACTATTTATCGTGTCCTACCCGGAGTGGTAGTGAACTGTTTATTGTGTCCTACCCGGAGTGGTAGCGGACTGTTATGATGTCCTACCCGGAGTGGTAGTGGACTGTTATTGTTATCCTACCGGGAATGGTAGTGAAGTATTATGTATGACTTGCCCTATGTGGTATTGTGTATGACTTGCCCTATGTGGTATTGCGTATGACTTGCCCTATGTGGTATTGTGTATGACTTGCCCTATGTGGTATTGTGTATGACTTGCCCTATGTGGTATTGTGTATGACTTGCCCTATGTGGTATTGCGTATGACTTGCCCTATGTGGTATTGTGTATGACTTGCCCTATGTGGTATTGCGTATGACTTGCCCTATGTGTTATTGTGTATGACTTGATCTATGTGGTATTGCGTATGACTTGCCCTATGTGGTATTGTGTATGACTTGCCCTATGTGGTATTGTGTATGACTTGCCCTATGTGGTATTGTGTATGACTTGCCCTATGTGGTATTGTGTATGACTTGCCCTATGTGGTATTGTATATGACCTACCCGAAGTGGTAGTGGATCATTAATGGAAATTGCCTACCCGAAGTGGTAGTGGATCATTGAGAAATTACATACCCGATGTGGTAGAACCGGAGGTGGTAAAGAGTAAGCCTGATGGCGAGAATAAGCAATGAGACAAAAAGATTTGAGATAAACGAATATGCATGCTATAGAATATATAGTATGAGATATATATTCTATAGGGTGAATATGGATGATAAAGTGGAAGATGTGAACAATGAAAGTCATATGCATGTTATAGGATATATAGTATGGGATATATATTCTATAAGGTGAATATGAAGGATGAGAAATGAGAATGTCACAATGAAAGTCGTATGCATTCTATAGAGTATATTGTATGGGATATATATATTCTATAGGGTGGATATGAATGATGAGAAGTATGAGGTTTCAAAGGAACGTAGTAGGCGTGCTATAGAATATATATTATGGGATATATATACTATAGGACGAATATGAATAACGTGGAAATGAAAGAAAGAATATATGAACGTTTACATTTATTTAATTGTGGTTATGATTTATATCAATGCTTAATTGTATTTGAAATGTGGATTATCGTGTGATGTTAGTTTTGAACTAATGACTTACTCCCTTTTGTTTTGTGTGTTGTTTATGATAATCCCATTGTAGGTAAATGAAGGATTTCGAGGATGAACTCAATTAGGAAGCTTTTGTGTTTATTTACTCGATTGTCTTTATTGCTATTTGATATTGTAGTTGATTTGATAGTATTTTGGGATAAATGTAATCTGATTAGGATAATATGGTGACATGTAGTTATGGACGTTATAACTCTGGAAAACCCATAATTGGACGTATGTGATAAAGGCTATCTGAATGAATTATGTTTTTCCGCAACATAAATTTGTATGATAATATAATAGGGTAAAGAGTATTTTCAAAGAGAGATACTTGAGAGTTTTTAATGAAGGTGACGACTGTATGTAAGAAAGGATTAAAATAAATGAAAAATCTTCAAGGGTAGAATTTGGGTCGTTACACCGATCCCCAACACTCACTGAGGTAAAGGATAAGTGTCTCTAAATCATACTTGCTGATATGAATGAGGTATGTGAAAGAGGTAATAGTTTAATATGATGCGTCTGTAATTTATGCATTATGTTGGAAAATGCGTGACTTTTCTGTTATAGAAATGAAATTAATATTATTGGGGGAGTACCAATGGAAATATGACTCAAATGAAATTAATATTATTGGGGGAGTACCAATGGAAATATTACACAAATGAAATTAATATTATTGGGGGAGTACCAATGGAAATATGACTCAAATGATATTAATATTATTGGGGGAGTACCAATGGAAATATGACTCAAATGAAATTAATATTATTGGGGGAGTACCAATGGAAATATTACTCAAATGAGATTAATATTATTGGGGGAGTACCAATGGAAATATAACTCAAATGAGATTAATATTATTGGGGGAGTACCAATGGAAATATGACTCAAATGACAGTAATATTATTGGGGGAGTACCAATAGAAATATGACTCAAGTGAATTCAATCTATTTGGGGGAGTACCAAAGGAAATATGACTCATAACAAATTCAATTCTATTTGGGGGAGTACCAAAGGAAATATGACTCATAACGAATTCAATCTATTTGGGGGAGTACCAAAGGAAATATGACTCATAACGAATTCAATCTATTTGGGGGAGTACCAAAGGAAAGATGACTCAATAAAAGTAACATTATTGGGGGAGTACCAATGGAAAGATGACTCAATGAAACTAATATTATTGGGGGAGAAGCAATGGAAAGATGACTCAAATGAAAGTAATATTATTGGGGGAGTACCAATGGAAATAAGACTCAAAATGAAAGTCATATGCATGCTATATGTAACACCCCAAATTTTAATCTTTAAAATTATAGTATCAGTCCTGGAAGCCTCGCTTGATCGAGAGATTCTCGCCTGAGCGAGAAAGGATCGCCTGGGAGGGTGAAATCCTGGACTATACTGGAGGATTCTCGCCTGAGCGAGAGTTGTCTCGCCTGGGCGAGAAATGGCAATTTTGGGCTGTTGACACAGTGTAATCGATTACACACTCCTGGTAATCGATTACATCGTATTAAAAGCATCAGATATGTACATCTGACACAATGTAATCGATTACACCATGTTGGTAATCGATTACAGCATGTTGGTAATCGATTACACAATGTTGGTAATCGATTACATCGCGACGATGCCTCTGTAATTTACAATGTGTAGTCGATTACACACTTCTGGTAATCGATTACATCGCATTAATGTAATCGATTACACCATGTTGGTAATCGATTACATCGCGACGATGCCACTGTAATTTACACAGTGTAATCGATTACACTATACTTGTAATCGATTACACTTATCGCTGTGTCTATAAAGTAGAAATCCAAAACACATTTTAGGGTTAGAACTTTGAAGAGAAGAGAGAGAAGAGAGCTTTTCAAGAGCAAAGAGCCTTAGGACTCATCTTAGAGCTTGAGAAGAGGTAAACCTCTTGCTTCTAACTCTTCTTCTTCCTCTCTAACTTGTTTTGGGTATGTTGGATTCATTTTCAAAATAATGGAAACCATGGAAACTCATCTTTTCGAGTTATGGTTCGTTTTATGTTGTTTCTATCATGTAAAATCTTGATTTAGAGTTGATATTGTATGAATGGAAAGGTTTTATGGGTTATTCATGAAAAACCCCAAAAAACCCCAAAATGAGAATATGAGTATAAAGAGAAAGAGATGAAATGTTAGATGTTGATAATGAGTTGTGCTTTGATGTTGTTATTTGAGATGAACATGTATGTTTTAATATTTAGAAACTTGAATTGAAGTAGTTTTGGAAATATTGAGAATACATGAATCCCTTGTGTATTTGATGATGAAATACGAGTTATTTATGTGTTATTTTGAATAAATGACTGACATCATTGTTATTGGTGATAATGAGGAAAGATCCTAAGGTTGGATGAAATCGCGGAGTAGACTTTTAAAGTTACTCGGAACTGATCTCCAACGCTCACCGAGGTAAGGGATAAGTGTTTTCTAAATCATACTAGCTGATATGAATGAGGTATGTCAAAGAGGAAATGATTTAAAATAATACGTCTGTAATTTATGCATTATGTTGGAAAATGTGTGACTTTACTGTTATGGAAAAAGAAGGAAACATTTATTGGGGGAGTCGCAATGGAAATAAGACTCAGAAACATTTATTGGGGGAGTCCCAATGGAAATAAGACTCAAAACGAATTCAATTTATTTGGGGGAGTACCAAAGGAAATAAGACTCAAAACGAATTCAATGTATTTGGGGGAGTACCAAAGGAAATAAGACTCAAAACGAATTCAATCTATTTGGGGGAGTACCAAAGGAAATAAGACTCAAAACGAATTCAATCTATTTGGGGGAGTACCAAAGGAAATAAGACTCAAAACGAATTCAATGTATTTGAGGGAGTACCAAAGGAAATAAGACTCAAAATGAATTCAATCTATTTGGGAGAGTACCAAAGGAAATAAGACTCAAAACAAATTCAATTTATTTGGGGGAGTACCAAAGGAAATAAGACTCAAAACGAATTCAATTTATTTGGGGGAGTACCAAAGGAAATAAGACTCAAAACGAATTTAATCTTTTTGGGGGAGTACCAAAGGAAATATGACTCAAAACGAATTTAATCTTTTTGGGGGAGTACCAAAGGAAATATGACTCAAAACGAATTTAATCTTTTTGGGGGAGTACCAAAGGAAATATGACTCAAAACGAATTCAATCTATTTGGGAGAGTACCAAAGAAAATATGACTCAAAATGAATTCCATATTATTGGGGGAGTACCAATGGAAAGATGACTCATACAAAAGTAATATTATTGGGGGAGTACCAATGAAAAGATGACTCAAAAGAAATGAATATTATTGGGGGAGTACCAATAGAAATATGACTCAAATTAATGTCGTATGCATGAGATAGGATATATAGTATGGGATTTATATTCTATAGGGTGAATATGAATGATGAGAAATGTGAATGTCAAATGAATGTCGTATGCATGCTATAGGATATATAGTATGAGATATATATTCTATAGGGTGAATATGAATGATGAGAAATGTGAATGTCACATGAATGTCGTATGCATGCTATAGGATATATAGTATGAGATATATATTCTATAGGGTGAATATGAGCGATAAAAAAGAAGATGTTGAGAAAGAAAGTGATATACATCCTATAGAGTATATATTATGGGATATATATGTTATAGGGTGGATATGAATAACGAGACAGATGATGTTTCGAAACGAACGTAATATGCAAACTATAGAATATATATTATTGAATATATATATATATATATTAGAGGATGAATATGAGTAAAGTGGCAATTAAAGGAAGATGATTATGAATGTTTACAATTCCGTATGTGTGTTTACGAATTATATTAAAGCTTAATTGTATTGGAAATGTGGATTATCCTGTGATGTTAGTTTTGAACTAATGACTTACTCCCTTTGTTTTGTGTGTTGTTTATGATAATCCCATTGTAGGTAAATGAAGGATTTTGAGGATGAAGCTCAAATAGGAAGCCTTTGTGTCTATTTACTTGAGTGTCTTTATTGCTATTTGACATGTAGTTATGGACGTTATAACCTTGGAAAACCCGTAACTGGATGTATGTGGTAAATGTTATCTAAATGAATTATGTTTTTCCGCAACATAAATTTGTATGATAATATAATAGGGTAAAGGGTATTTTCAAAGAGTGATACATGAGAGTTTTCAATGAAGGTGACGACTGTATGTAAGAAAGGATTAAATTAAACGAAAAATTTTCAATGGTAGAAAATCGGGTCGTTACACTATAGGATATATAGTATGGGATATATATTCTATAGGGTGAATATGAATGATGAGAAACGTGAATATCACATGAAAGTCATATGCATGCTATAGGGTATATAGTATGGGATACATATTCTATAGTGTGAATATGAATGACGAGAAATGTGAATGTCACATGAATGCCGTATGCATGTTATAGGATATATAGTATGGGATATATATTCTATAGGGTGAATATGAGCGATAAAAAGGAAGATGTTGAGAAAGAAAGTAATATACATGCTATAGGATATATATTATGGGATATATATGTTATAGGGTGGATATGAAGAACGAGACGGATGATGTTTCGAACGAACGTAATATGCATACTATAGAATATATATTATGGGATATATATACTATAGGATGAATGTGAGTAAAGTGGAAATTAAAGGAAGATGATTTGAATGTTTATAATTCCGTATGTGTGTTTATGAATTACATCAAAGCTTGATTGTATTTGAATGTGGAGTATCATGTGATGTTAGTTTGAACTAATGACTTACTCCCTTTTGTTTTGCGTGTTGTTTATGATAATCTCATTGTAGGTAAATGAAGGATTTTGAGGATGAAGCTCAAATAGGAAGCCTTTGTGTCTATTTACTTGAGTGTCTTTATTGCTATTTGACATTGTAGTTGATTCGATAGCATTTTGGGATAAATGTAATCTGATTAGGATAATATGGTGACATGTAGTTATGGACGTTATAACCTTGGAAAACCCGTAACTGGATGTATGTGGTAAATGTTATCTAAATGAATTATGTTTTTCCGTAACATAAATTTGTATGATAATATAATAGGGTAAAGGGTATTTTCAAAGAGTGATACTTGAGAGTTTTCAATGAAGGTGACGACTGTATGTAAGAAAGGATTAAAATAAATGAAAAATTTTCTAGGGTAGAAAATCGGGTCGTTACATGGCCTTTAATGCTTCTTTGTATCCTTATGTGCTGAAGTTGTTTGAATGATGCTAAATGTTAAGTGTTGTGTGCACTGCGTTTATACAAATTCGCCTACTAACAATTGAGTGAGTACAGGTACTCATGGTAGGAAGAGGAAGAGGAAGAGGGGCGGGTCAGAACGTCACGAATGATTTATTAGCTCAAATGATGGCGGCGCTACAGTAGGTCAACGAGAACTTGCAAAATCTGAACCAAAATCCGACACAAAGCCCGAATCCACATCCACTAGTTCCACCTGGGCCGGTGGAATATCGGGGCTTAGATGAGTTCTGCAGGAGGAACCCCACTCAGTTCCAAGGGGGGTTTGCTCCAGAAGCTGCCATCGAGTGGATCCAAGTGTAAGGACCCAAATTCTACCCTTGAATTTTTTTTCTCATTTTAATTCAATTCCATGCAATCACTCATAACTCACATTACCAATTTAATATCTTTACTTCAAAATCTTATTTCCCCTCCTCACACTCAATCCATGAATCAATAACAACACATATAATCATTTTACTTAGAAGTCCTCATGAATAATTCCTTGAACTAATCTTTCAACCTATTATATTATCATACAATTAATATTGCAGAAAACATAATTCATTCATATCATTTTCTATGAGTACTAAGACCTCAAAGGTTCTGATGCGCCAAAATAACATTACGCATGGTTACGAATATCCAAATAATGGTTAGCCATGATTACAATCATTTAAATCCGCAAGTAGTCATTTAGAATACGAAAAACATAAATAGTGAATCCAAAGTCTAAAGCTCCTAAAGCTCCCGACCTGGCATACTTCATTCGTCTATTTACCTGCAATGGGATTATCAATGACAAAAGTACAAAACACACAAAGGAGTAAGTCGTTAATTCAATAAACGTCATTATAAGATAATCCACATTTCCAATACAATTAAGCTTTAATATAATTCGTAAACACACATACGGAATTGTAAACATTCATAATTATCTTCCTTTAATTTCCACTTTACACATATTCATCCTATAGTATATATATCCCATAATATATATTCTATAGTATGCATATTACGTTCGTTTCAAAACATCATCTGTCTCGTTATTCATATTCACCCTATAACATATATATCCCATAATATATACCCTATATCATGTATATTACTTTCTTTCTCAACATCTTCCTTTTTATCGCTCATATTCACCCTATAGAATATATATCCCATACTATATATCCTATAGTATGCATACGACATTCATGTGACATTCACATTTCTCATCATTCATATTCACCCTATAGAATATATATCCTATACTATATATCCTATAGCATGCATACGACATTCATTTGAGTCATATTTCCGTTGGTGCTCCCCCAATAATATTCATTTCTTTTGAGTCATCTTTCCATTGGTACTCCCCCAATAATATTACTTTCATATGAGTCATCTTTCCATTGGTACTCACCCAATAATATTATTTTCGTATGAGTCATCTTTCCATTGGTACTCCCCCAATACTCTTACTTTTATTGAGTCATCTTTCAATTGGTTCTCCCCCAATAATATTGAATTCATTTTGAGTCATATTTTCTTTGATACTCCCCCAAATAGATTGAATTCGTTTTGAGTCATATTTCCTTTGGTACTCCCCCAAAAAGATTGAATTCGTTTGGAGTCATATTTCCTTTGGTACTCCCCCAAATAAATTGAATTTGTTTTGAGTCATATTTCCTTTGCTACTCCCCCAAATAGATTGAATTCGTTTGGAGTCATATTTCCTTTGGTACTCCCCCAAATAAATTGAATTCGTTTTGAGTCATATTTCCTTTGGTACTCCCCCAAATACATTGAATTCGTTTTGAGTCATATTTCCTTTGGTACTCCCCCAAATAGATTGAATTCGTTTTGAGTCATATTTCCTTTGGTACTTCCCCAAATAGATTGAATTCGTTTTGAGTCATATTTCCTTTGGTACTCCCCCAAATAAATTGAATTCGTTTTGAGTCATATTTCCTTTGGTACTCCCCCAAATAGATTGAATTCGTTTTGAGTCATATTTCCTTTGGTACTCCCCCAAATAGATTGAATTCGTTTTGAGTCATATTTCCTTTGGTACTCCCCCAAATAAATTGAATTCGTTTTGAGTCATATTTCCATTGGTACTCCCCCAAATAGATTGAATTCGTTGAGTCATATTTCCTTTGGTACTCCCTGTAACACCCCAAATTTTAATCTTTAAAATTATAGTATCAGTCCTGGAAGCCTCGCTTGATCGAGAGATTCTTGCCTGAGTGAGAAAGGATTACCTGGGTGGGTGAAATCCTGGACTATACTGGAGGATTCTTGCCTGAGCGAGAGTTGTCTCGCCTGGGCGAGAAATGGCAATTTTGGGCTGTTGACACAGTGTAATCGATTACACACTACTGGTAATCGATTACATGCTGATAAACTAATCAGACCTGTGCATCTGACACAGTGTAATCGATTACACACTCCTGGTAATCGATTACACACTCCTGGTAATCGATTACACACTCCTGGTAATCGATTACACACTCCTGGTAATCGATTACATCGTATTAAAAGCATCAGATATGTACATCTGACACAATGTAATCGATTACACCATGTTGGTAATCGATTACACCATGTTGGTAATCGATTACACGATGTTGGTAATCGATTACATCGCGACGATTTTACAATGTGTAATCGATTACACACTTATGGTAATCGATTACATCGTATTAATGTAATCGATTACACCATGTTGGTAATCGATTACATAGCGACGATGCCTCTATAATTTACACAGTGTAATCGATTACACTATACTTGTTCTCGATTACACTTATCGTAGTGTCTATAAAATAGAAACCCAAAACACATTTTTGGGTTAGAACTTCGAATAGGAGAGAGAAATGAGAGCTTTTCAAGAGCAAGGAGCCTTAGGACTCATCTTGGAGCTTGAGAAGAGGTAAACCTCTTGTTACTAACTCTTCTTCTTCCTCTCTAACTTGTTTTGGGTATGTTGGATTTATTTTCAAAACCTGAGAAACCATGGAAACTCATTCTTTAGAGTTATGGTTCGTTTTATGTTGTTTTTATCTTGTAAACTCATGGTTTAGAGTTGGTATTTGATGAATGGAAAGTTTTATGGGTTATTCATGAAAAACCCCCAAAATCCCCCAAAATGAGAATATGAGTATAAAGAGAAAGAGATGAAATGTTAGATGTGGATAATGAGTAGTGCTTTGATGTTGTAATATGAGATGAACATGTATGCTTTGATATTTAGAAACTTGTATTGAAGTAGTTTTGGAAATATTGAAATATGAGATGTTATGCATGTTTTAGATGGTTGAATATTGATGATGAATATTTTGTATGATTAAATGATGCAAAGTAAGTTGTTTATGTGATATTTGGAATAAATGACTAACATTGTTGTTATTGGTGGAAATGAGGAAAGATCCTAAGGTTGGAGGAAATCGCGGAGGAGACTTTTAAAGTTACTCGGAACCGATCCCCAACACTCACCAAGGTAAGGGATAAGTGGCTCTAATTCATACTCACTGATATGAATGAGGTATGTGAAAGAGGTGAAAGGTTTGTAAGGGAGACGTGTTTCTATAGTTAATGATTTGATGGAAAAGGTAAATGTATTGGCATTATTGTGTATGACTTGCCCTATGTGGTATTGTGTATGACTTGCCCTATGTTGTATTGCGTATGACTTGCCCTATGTGGTATTGCGTATGACTTGCCCTATGTGGTATTGTGTATGACTTGCCCTATGTGGTATTGTGTATGACTTGCCCTATGTGGTATTGTGTATGACTTGCCCTATGTGGTATTGCGTATGACTTGCCCTATGTGGTATTGTGTATGACTTGCCCTATGTGGTATTGTGTATGACTTGCCCTATGTGGTATTGCGTATGACTTGCCCTATGTGGTATTGTGTATGACTTGCCCTATGTGGTATTGTGTATGACTTGCCCTATGTGGTATTGTGTATGACTTGCCCTATGTGGTATTGTGTACGACTTGCCCTATTTGGTATTGTGTATGACTTGCCCTATGTGGTATTGTGTACGACTTGCCCTATGTGGTATTGTGTATGACTTGCCCTATGTGGTATTGTGTATGACTTGCCCTATGTGGTACTGCGTATGACTTGCCCTATGTGGTATTGTGTATGTGGTATTGCGTATGACTTGCCCTATGTGGTATTGTGTATGACTTGCCCTATGTGGTATTGTGTACGACTTGCCCTATGTGGTATTGTGTATGACTTGCCCTATGTGGTATTGCGTATGACTTGCCCTATGTGGTATTGTGTACAACTTGCCCTATGTGGTATTGTGTACGACTTGCCCTATGTGGTATTGTGTATGACTTGCCCCAAGTGGTAATGGAAAGATAAACGTGCAATTGGAATATGAATGATGGGAAATGAGAAGGTTGCAATGAAAGTCATATGCATGCTATAGAATATATAGTATGGGATATATATTCTATAGGGTGAATATGAGTGATAGAAAGGAAGATTGTTAAGTATAAAAGTAATATACATGCTATATGTTATATAGTATGGGATATATATATACTATAGTGTGGATATGGAAAATGAGAAGAACGATGCTTCGAATGAACATAATATGCATGCTATAGAATATATATTATGAGATATGTATTCTATATGATGAATATGGATAACGTGGAAATGAACGAAAGAAGAGATGAATGTTTGCATTTACGTAATTGCGTTTATATTTTATATTAAAGTTTAATCGTATTTGAAATGTGGATTATCATGTGATGTTAGTTTTTAAACTAATGACTTACTCCCTTTTGTTTTGTGTGTTGTTTATGATAATCCCATTGTAGGTAAATGAAGGATTTTGAGGATGAAGTTCAATTAGGAAGCTTTTGTATTTAATTGTTCACTTGTCTTTATTGCTAATTGACGTTGTAGTTGATTTAATAGTATTATGAGATGACTGTAAATCCATTTAGATTAATTACAGATATGTGTAGTTATGGACTTTATAACTTTGGGAGACCCATAACTGGTTGTAGGTGGTAAATGTTATTTGAATGAATTATGTTTTTCCGCAACATAAATTTGTATGATAAGGTAATAGGGTAAAGAGTATTTTCGAAAATGGTACTTGAGAGTTTTCAATGAAAGTGACGACTGTATGTAAGAAAAGATTAAAATAAATGAAAAATTTTCAATGGTAGAATTTGGGTCGTCACACACCGACACCGCCTCCAACTTTAGGATCTTTCCTCATCCCACCATATAACACAATGTTAGTCATTTATTCCAAATATCACATAAACAACTTATATTGCATTATTTAATCATACAAGATATTCATCACATGTTCGATGTTTCTAAACTACTTTCATCATAAGTAATCAACTATCTAAAACATTCATATTCATCTCATATTCCAACATTTGGAGGTAAACTCATCTTCTACCTCTAGCATTTTACTCACTCTCTCTTTTTACCCCATTATTACTTTAGGGTTTCGGGGTTTTCATGACTCAACCCATAACCCATTCCATTCTTGAAATATTAACTCTAAACCAAGAGTTTATAAGGTAAAAATGACATAAAACGAACCATAACTCCAAAGGATGAGTTTCCATGGTTTCTCACATTTGGAGAAGAGATCCAACATACCAAAAATGAGTTTAAGAGAGAAGAAGAGAGTTAGAATCAAGAGTTTTACCTCTTCTCAAGCTCTTGGGTGAGTATCAAAACTCCTTGCCCTTGGAAAAGCTCTCTTCTCTCACCTCCCTTCAAAGTTTTTAACCCTAAAATGTGTTTGGGTTTCTGTTTTAAAGAGGTGTCGTCGGGTTGTAATGGATTACCAACATGGTTTAATCGATTACAACGTGAAAAATGTGCATATCTGATGCTTTTAATACGATGTAATCGATTACCAGGAGTGTGTAATCAATTACACTGTGTCAGATGCACATATTTGATGCTTTTAATACGATGTAATCGATTACCAGGAGTGTGTAATCGATTACATTGTGTCAGATGCACAGATCTGATTAGTTTATCAGCATGTAATCGATTACCAGGAATGTGTAATCGATTACACTGTGTCAACAGCCCAAAATTGCCATTTCTCGCACAGGCGAGACAACTCTCGCTCAAGCGAGGCTTCCAGGACTGTTACTATAATCTTGAAGATTAAAATTTGGGGTGTTACACCAAGGGGTAGAGCGGATCTTCAGAGCCATGAACTGCACTGAGGCTCAGAAACTAACCTATGCTACTTACATGTTGGTGATCGAGGCTGAGAACTGGTGGGAGTATACTCGGCGACAAATGGAAGCCGAAGGACGATTGATCACCTGGGGTACCTTCAAGGAGAAGTTCCTACACAAATACTTCCCCGCTGATTTGAAAAGGAAGAAGGAGATGGAATTTCTGAAGCTGGAACAGGGGAACATGTTAGTAGGAGACTATGCGGCCAAGTTTGAAGAGTTGGCCCGGTTTTGCCCCTACGCCGAGTTGGAAATGGACAGAAGGTCCAAATGCGCCAAGTTCGAATCGGGTTTGAAGCCCAAGTTGAAAAGTATGTTTGGGCACCAAGAGATTGCTGATTTCCCTACCCTAGTGAACAAGTGTAGGGTGTATGAAGATGATTTGGCAGCTGATGAAGTGGCAACATCTAGGGTGGTTCCTCCCAAACACTTTGGGCCTCAACGACACTTCCCACACGGAAAAGGCAAAGGGAAGGCGTTCCATGAGGAAAGGAAGCCTTACTTGTAACACCCCAAATTCTACCCTTGAAAATTTTTGGTTTATTTTAATCCTTTCTTACATGTAGTCTTCACCTTCATTAAAAACTGTCAAGTATCTCCCTTTGAAAATACTCTTTACCCTATCATATTATCATACAAATTTATGTTGCGGAAAAACATAATTCATTCACATAGATTTACCACATACATCCAGTAATGGGTTTTCAAGGGTCATAACGTCCATAACTACATGTCACCATATTATCCTAATCAGATTACATTTATCCCAAAATACTATCAAATCAACTACAATGTCAAATAGCAATAAAGACAATCGAGTAGATAAGCACAAAAGCTTCCTAATTGAGCTTCATCCTCAAAATCCTTCATTTACCTACAATGGGATTATCATAAACAACACACAAAACGAAGGGAGTAAGTCATTAGTCCAAAACTAACATCACATGATAATCCACATTCAAATACAATTAAGCTTTAATATAATTCGTAAAAACACATACGGAATTGTAAACATTCAAATCATCTTCCTTTAATTTCCACTTTACTCATATTCATCCTATAGTATATATATCCCATAATATATATTCTACAGTATGCATATTACGTTCGTTCGAAACATCATCTGTCTCGTTATTCATATCTACCCTTTAACATATATATCCCATAATATATATCCTATAGCATGTATATTACTTTCTTTCTCAACATCTTCCTTTTTATCGCTCATATTCACCCTATAGAATATATATCTCATACTATATATCCTGTAGCATGCATACGACATTCTTGTGACATTCACATTTCTCATCATTCATATTCACCCTATAGAATATATATCCCATACTATATATCCTATAGCATGCATACGACATTCATGTGACATTCACATTTCTCATCATTCATATTCACCCTATAGAATATATATCCCATACTATATATCCTATAGCATGCATACGACATTCATTACACCGAGTCATATTTCCATTGGTACTCCCCCAATAATATTGATTTCCTTTGAGTCATATTTCCATTGGTACTCCCCCAATAATATTGATTTCCTTTAAGTCATATTTCCATTGGTACTCCCCCAATAATATTCATTTCATTTGAGTCATATTTCCATTGGTACTCCCCCAATAATGTTACTTTCTTTTGAGTCATCTTTCCATTGGTACTCCCCCATTAATATTACTTTCATATGAGTCATCTTTCCATTGGTACTCCCCCAATAATATTACTTTCATATGAGTCATCTTTCCATTGGTACTCCCCCAATAATATTACTTTCATATGAGTCATCTTTCCATTGGTACTCCCCCAATAATATTACTTTCATATGAGTCATCTTTCCATTGGTACTCCCCCAATAATATTACTTTCCTATGAGTCATCTTTCCATTGGTACTCCCCCAATAATATTACTTTCATATGAGTCATCTTTCCATTGGTACTCCCCCAATAATATTACTTTCATTGAGTCATCTTTCCATTGGTACTCCCCCAATAATATTACTTTCATATGAGTCATCTTTCCATTGGTACTCCCCCAATAATATTACTTTCATATGAGTCATATTTCCATTGGTACTCCCCAATAATATTACTTTCATATGAGACATCTTTTCATTGGTACTCCCCCAATAATATTACTTTCATTGAGTCATCTTTCCATTGGTACTCCCCCAATAATATTACTTTCATATGAGTCATCTTTCCATTGGTACTCCCCCAATAATATTTCTTTCATATTCCATAATAGAAAAGTCACGCATTTTCCAACATAATGCATAAATTACAGACGTATCATTTTAAGCCATTACCTCTTTTACATACCTCAATTTATATCAGCAAGTATGATTTAGAGACACTTATCCCTTACTTTGGTGAGTGTTGGGGATCGGTTCCGGGTAACTTTAAAAGTCTCCTCCGCGATTTCCTCCAACCTTAGGATCTCTCTCTCTTCTCATTTCCACCAATAACAACAATGTCAGTCATTTATTCAAAATAACACATAAATAACTCGTATTTCATCATCAAACATACAAGGGATTCATATATTTTCAATATTTCCAAAACTGCTTCAATACAAGTTTCTAATTATTAAAACATACATGTTTATCTTATACATAAACATTCAAGCACAAACTCATCATCCACATCTAACATTTCATCTCTTTCTCTTTATACCCATATTCTCATATTGGGGGTTTTTGGGGTTTTCATGAATAACCCACAAAACCTTTCCATTCATAAACTATCAACTCTAAATCAAAAGTTCACAAGAGAAAAACATCATAAAACCAACCATAACTCTAAAGGGTGAGTTTCCATGGTTTCTCATGTTTTGAAAATAGATCCAACATACCCAAAACAAGTTAGAGAGGAAGAAGAGTTGGAAGCAAGAGGTTTACCTCTTCTCAAGATCTAAGATGAGTCCTAAGGCTCCTTGCTCTTGAAAATCTCTCTTCTCTCTCATCTCTTCCAAGTTCTAACCCTAAAATGTGTTTGGGGTTTCTATTTTAAAGAGCAGTCGTCGGGTTCTCGCTCAAGCGAGCCCTTTCTCGCTCAGGCGAGAAAATCCCGCCTATTTTAAAAACTTATATCTGACCCTCTCGCTCAAGCGAGAATCTCACAGTCCCAACAGGCTTCCTCTCGCCCAAGCGAGGGATTCTCGCTCAGGCGAGAATCTCACAGTGTCCACAACCCCAGTTTTCCATTTCTCGCCCAGGCGAGGCAGCTCTCGCTCAGGCGAGAATCTTCCAGTATAGCCCAGGATTTTACCCTCCCATGTGATCCTTTCTCGCTCAGGCGAGAATCTCTCGCTCAAGCGAGACTTCCAGGACTGATACTATAATTTTTAAAGACTAAAATTCGGGGTGTTACATTACTCCCCACCGACAAGTAATCGGAGTTATCCTTCACATGGGTCTAGGACTCATGTCCCTGCTAGAGGCTCATAGTTGAACACCCCCTCTCTGTGCAACAAATGTGGCCGAACTCATGTTAGTGACTCGTGCCCCAGAATGGCGCTTACTTGTGTTTATTGCAAGGAAGTTGGACATATTCGAAGAAATTGTCCTAAGCTACCGCAGAGCGTGAATGCTGTGAGGGTTGAACGACCTCGATCCACAAGCAAAGTGTTCACCATGAGTGGTGCAGAGGCATCGGGCGTAGATGGCCTGATAAAAGGTAATTGCATGGTGTCAGGTATTCCACTTTTAGTGTTGTTTGATTCGGGAGCGACACACTCTTTTGTATCTATTGACTGTGTGGACCGACTGAATTTACAAACTGAGTCGTTGCCTTTTGACTTGGTCCTATCCACCCTCACTGATGTGCTTATGGTGGTGTCGACAGTTGTGTCTCGGTGTCCGGTGGTGGTAAACGGTAGGGATTTTACCGTGGATTTAATCTGCTTACCACTATCCTAGTTAGATTTGATTCTGGGGATGGAGTGGTTGTCAGCAAATCATGTGGTGCTTAATTATGCTGATAAGACCGTGATGTTTGGAAATCCAGATGGGATTTCGGAGGAGGTCGGTTGTATGAAGCCGATGTCGGCAAAGGAAGTCAGGACTTCCTATAAGGAGGGAGGGGCTGTATTCATGTTGTTGGCATCCCTGGAAGGTATGGAGGAATACAAGGTTGAGGACATTCAGATAGTTAGTGAGTTTCCGGAAGTCTTTCCTGGTGATATTCCAGAATTGTCTCCGGTGAGAGAAGTTGAATTCTCCATTGATTGCCGGGAACAGGACCCATCTTTATAGCTCCTTATAGAATGGCACCGTTAGAGTTAACTGAACTGAAAAAGCAGGTTGAGGAATTGTTGGCTAAGAAATTTATTCGCCCGAGTGTCTCGCTGTGGGGCGCACCTGTTTTGCTAGTTAAGAAGAAGGACGGTAGTATGCGATTGTGTACCGATTACAGGCAGTTGAACAAGGTTACGATTAAGAACAAATACCCATTGCCTCGGATTGATGACTTGATGGATCATTTGAGAGTGGCGGTAGTGTTTTCTAAGATTGATCTTCGATCGGGCTACCATCAACTTCGGGTGAAAACAGATGACATTCCAAAGACTGCTTTTAGGACAAGGTATGGACATTTCGAATATTTGGTCATGCCTTTTGGCGTAACGAATGATCCAGCAATCTTTACCGACTACATGAATCGGGTTTTCCATCCGTATTTGGATTCATTTGTAGTGGTATTTATTGATGACATTCTGGTTTACTCCAAAAGCCGAGAGGAACATGCAGAGCACCTATATATTGTTCTAGAACTCCTGAATAAGAACCGGCTGTATGCGAAATTGTCTAAGTGTAATTTCTGGTTGGAGTCGGTGAACTTTCTTGGGCATGTGATAACCAAGGAAGGGGTATTGTGGATCCTTCGAAGGTAGAAGCGGTTACGGAATGGGTCGTGCCCAAGTCGGTTACTAAAATCTGGAGCTTCCTAGGTTTGGCAGGCTATTATCGGAAATTCATTGAGGGATTTTCGAAGTTGGCACTACCATTGACTAAGCTCACTAGGAAAGGAGAACCGTTTGTGTGGACATTTCGTTGCGAAGAAAGCTTTCAAGAGTTGAAACGAAGGTTGACTACGGCGCCCGTGTTGGTTCTTCCGTGTATGGATAAGGTATTTAGTGTGTATTGTGATGCTTCCAAGCAAGGTTTGGGTTGTGTCCTGATGCAATAGGGGAAAGTGGTTGCCTATGCTTCTCGTCAGTTAAGAACACACAAGCAGAACTACCCTACGCATGATTTAGAATTGGCAGTAGTGGTCTTCACTTTGAAAATTTGGAGGCACCATCTCTATGGTATAAGGTTTGTGGTGTACAGCGACCACAAGAGTTTGAAATATCAGTTTGATCAAAAAGAGCTGAATATGAGACAGAGGAGATGGATGGAATTTTTAAAGGACTACGATTTTGGATTGCAGTACCACCCAGGGAAGGCTAATGTAGTAGCCAATGCACTCAGTCAGAAATCTTTGCACATGTCACCTTTTGATGATTAGGGAAGGGAAGTTGATAGAGGAGTTCAGGATATGAACCTAAACGTCCAGATGAGACCTCATAGTATGATATTGGGTATGTTGACGGTCACGAATGAACTATTTGACCGGTTCCGAGTACTACAAGTTGAAGATATTAAGTTGATGGACAAACGGGATTCGATGATGAGTGGAAAGGAAACCGACTTTCTAACGGACTCCAGTGGGATGATGCGTTACAAAGGGAGAGTGTGTGTGCCTCGAAATGAAGGGCTATGGAATAGTATTTTGGAGGAGTCCCATAAGAGTAAGACGAGCTTTCACCCAGGGACAACGAAAATGTACCAAGACTTGAAGAAGTTGTTTTGGTGGTCTGGATTGAAGAGAGATGTGGCGTCATATGTTTCGAGTTGTTTAATATGCCAGAAAGCAAAAGTTGAGCATCAACGACTGGCGGGGGAGTTACAATCCCTAGAAATTCCTGTTTGGAAGTGGGATAGTATCTCCATGGATTTTGTGTCTGGTTTTCCGAAGACTCAGAGAGGATATGATTCGATATGGGTGATCGTGGATCGGTTAACTAAATCTGCTCACTTTCTACCTATAAACATGAGGTACTCTTTGGAGAGGTTGGCAGAACTGTATATCCTGGAAATTGTTCGCTTGCATGGAATACCGTCAAGCATTGTGTCGGATAGGGACCCCCATTTCACTTCAAACTTTTGGACGAGTTTGCAAACCGCTTTGGGAACTAAGTTGAAGCTGAGTTCAACTTATCATCCCCAAACGGACGGCCAATCAGAAAGGACAATACAGTCATTGGAGGACCTTTTAAGAGCCTGTGTCTTAGAACAACCAGGGAGTTGGGATAGCATGTTGCCCTTGATCGAGTTTACCTACAACAATAGCTTCCATTCGATTATTGGGATGCCACCTTATGAGGCGTTGTATGGTAGGAAGTGCCGAACTCCAGTGAGTTGGTTTGAGACTAGGGAGAACTTGATATTGGGGCCCGAAATGGTCCAGGAGACGACGGATAAGATCAAGAAAATCCGGGAACATATGAGAATCACCCAAAGTCGACAGAAAAACTATTATTATAAGAGACGGAAACCTCTTGAATTTAACGAGGGAGGTCATGTTTTCATGAGGGTTGTTTCGACTACCGGTATCGGCAGAGTGTTGAAGTCCTGTAAGTTGACTCCTCGATTTATTGGGCCGTATCAGATATTGAAGAGAATTGGGCCGGTAGCGTATCGTATTGCTTTACCTCCGTTGTTGTCCAATCTCCATAATGTATTTCATGTGTCTCAGTTGAGGAAATATGTTGGAGATCCATCTCATGTGGTTGAGTTTGATCAGATAGAGTTGAAGGATAATTTGACTTTTGCGACGTTGCCCGTGAGAATCATGGATACTAGTGTAAAGAGATTGAGAGGCAAGGAGATTGCCTTGGTAAAGGTGTTGTGGAGTCAAGTGGACGAAGGAGACGCTACTTGAGAAGTTGAGCAAGAGATGAGGGAGGATTACCCTCATTTGTTTGAATCGAGGTATGTTTAATTTTCGGGGACGAAAATTCTTATAAGATGGGGAGGATTGTAACACCACAAATTTTAAGTCTTGGAAATTATAGTATCAGTTCTCGGATCCTCGCT
Source organism: Lupinus albus (assembly GCA_009771035.1). Classification (NCBI taxonomy): domain Eukaryota; kingdom Viridiplantae; phylum Streptophyta; class Magnoliopsida; order Fabales; family Fabaceae; genus Lupinus; species Lupinus albus. The sequence continues at coordinate 7,854,434 of CM020010.1, forward strand.
TGAGCGAGAGATTCTCGCTTGGGCGAGAGAGGTTCACCTGGGAGGGTGAAATCCTGGACTATACTGGAGGATTCTTGCCTGAGCGAGAGTTGTCTCGCCTGGGCGAGAAATGACATTTTGGGGCTGTTGACACTGTGAGCGAGAATCCCTCGCTTGAGCGAGAGTGTCAGAGTTGAGTTTTTAAAATGGGCGGGATTTTCTCGCTTGAGCGAGAGAAAGCTCGCTTAAGCGAGATGTAACGACCCGATTTTCTACCCTTGAAATTTTTTCATTTATTTTAATCCTTTCTTACATACAGTCGTCACCTTCATTGAAAACTCTCAAGTATCACTCTTTGAAAATACCCTTTACCCTATTATATTATCATACAAATTTATGTTGCGAAAAAACATAATTCATTTAGATAACATTTACCAAATACATCCAGTTACGGGTTTTCCAAGGTTATAACGTCCATAACTACATGTCGCCATATTATCCTAATCAGATTACATTTATCCCAAAATGCTATCGAATCAACTACAATGTCAAATAGCAATAAAGACACTCAAGAAAATATACACAAAGGCTCCCTATTTGAGCTTCATCCTCAAAATCCTTCATTTACCTACAATGAGGTTATCATAAACAACACGCAAAACAAAAGGGAGTAAGTCATTAGTTCAAACTAACATCACATGATAATCCACATTCAAATACAATCAAGCTTTGATGTAATTCATAAACACACATACGGAATTATAAACATTCAAATCATCTTCCTTTAATTTCCACTTTACTCATATTCATCCTATAGTATATATATCCCATAATATATATTCTATAGTATGCACATTACGTTCGTTCAAAACATCATCGGTCTCGTTCTTCATATCCACCCTATAACATATATATTCCATAATATATATCCTATAGCATGTATATTACTTTCTTTCTCAACATCTTCCTTTTTATCGCTCATATTCACCCTATAGAATATATATCCCATACTATATATCCTATAACATGCATACGGCATTCATGTGACATTCACATTTCTCGTCATTCATATTCACACTATAGAATATATATCCCATACTATATACCCTATAGCATGCATATGACTTTCATGTGACATTCACGTTTCTCATCATTCATATTCACCCTATAGAATATATATCCCATACTATATATCCTATAGCATGCATATGACTTTCATTTTGACATTCAATTCTCATCCTTCATATTCACCTTAAAGAATATATATCCCATACTATATATCCTATAACATGCATATGACTTTCATTACTCCGAGTCATCTTTTCATTGGGCCTCCCCCAACAATGTTACTTTCAATTGAGTCATCTTTTCATTGGGCCTCCCCCAACAATGTTACTTTCATCGGAGTCATCTTTTCATTGGGCCTCCCCCAACAATGTTACTTTCATCGGAGTCATCTTTTCATTGGGCCTCCCCCAACAATGTTACTTTCATCGGAGTCATCTTTTCATTGGGCCTCCCCCAACAATGTTACTTTCATCGGAGTCATCTTTTCATTGGGCCTCCCCCAACAATGTTACTTTCATTTTTATAACAGAAAAGTCACGCATTTTCCAACATAATGCATAAATTACAGACGTATCATTTTAAACCATTACCTCTTTCACATACCTCATCCATATCAGTAAGTATGAATTAGAGCCACTTATCCCTTACCTCAGTGAGTGTTGGGGATCGGTTCCGAGTAACTTTAAAAGTCTCCTCCGCAATTTCCTCCAACCTTAGGATCTTTCCTCATTTCCACCAATGACAACAATGTTAGTCATTTATTCCAAATATCACATAAACAACTTATTTTGCATCATTTAATCATACAAAATATTCATCATCAATATTCAACCATCTAAAACATGCATAACATCTGATATTTCAATATTTCCAAAACTACTTCAATACAAGTTTCTAAATATCAAAGCATACATGTTCATCTCATATAACAACATCAAAGCACTACTCATTATCCACATCTAACATTTCATCTATTTCTCTTTATACTCATATTCTCATTTTCGGGGTTTTTCATGAATAACCCATAAAACTTTCCATTCATCAAATACCAACTCTAAACCAAGAGTTTACAAGATAAAAACAACATAAAACGAACCATAACTCTAAAGGATGAGTTTCCATGGTTTCTCATGTTTTGAAAATGAATCCAACATACCCAAAACAAGTTAGAGAGGAAGAAGAAGAGTTAGGAACAAGAGGTTTACCTCTTCTCAAGCTCTAAGATGAGTCCTAAGGCTCTTTGCTCTTGAAAAGCTCTCTTCTTTCTCTTCTCTTCAAAGTTCTAACCCTAAAATGTGTTTTGGGTTTCTATTTTATAGACACAGCGATAAGTGTAATCGATTACAAGTATAGTGTAATCGATTACACTGTGTAAATTATAGAGGCATCGTCGCTATGTAATCGATTACCAGAAGTGTGTAATCGATTACACAGTGTAAATTACAGAGGCATCGTCGCGATGTAATCGATTACCAACATGGTGTAATCGATTACATTCTGTCAGATGCACATATCTGATGCTTTTAATACGATGTAATCGATTACCAGGAGTGTGTAATCGATTACACTGTGTCAGATGCACAGGTCTGATTAGTTTATCAGAATGTAATCGATTACCAGGAGTGTGTAATCGATTACACTGTGTCAACAGCCCAAAATTTGCCATTTCTCGCCCAGGCGAGACAACTCTCGCTCAAGCGAGGCTTCCAGGACTGTTACTATAATCTTGAAGACTCAAATTTAGGGTGTTACACGAGAACCTGACGAGAACATTAAATGAGGGAAAACCCCAAACACATTTTTTAGATTAAGAATTGAAGAGAGGTGAGAGAAGAGAGCATTCCCAAGGTCTAGGAGCTTTGATTCTTGTTCAAGAGCTTGAGAAGAGGTAAAACTCTCTATCCTAACTCTCTTCTTCTCTTGAGAACCCATTTTTGGTATTATGGATCTCTTCTCAAAGTGGGTAAAACCATGGAAACTCTCTCTTTCGAGTTATGGTTCGTTTTATGTCCCTTGTACCTTGTAAACTCTTGGTTTTGAGTTAGTATTCCAAGAATGGAAAGGGTTTGTGGGTTGACTCGTGGAAACCCCAAAACCCTAGAGAGAGAAAATGTGGATAGAGTGGGAAAAATGGGTAAAATGCTAGAGGTTGAAGATGAGTTGCTTTACAATTTTAAAATATGAGATGATATGTATGTTTTAGATGGTTGAAAACTCTTAATGAAAGTAGTATAGAACCATTGAGGATATGATAAATATCTTGTATGTTTAAATGATGCAATATAAGTTATTTATTTGTTATTTGGAATGAATGACTAACATTGTGTTATGTGGTGGGAATGAGGAAAGATCCTAAGTTTGGAGGTGGTGCCGGTGGAATGTACGAAGTCACCAAAAACCAAACCCAACACTCACCGAGGTAAGGATAAGTCTTTAAATTATGCATTATGTTGGAAAATGCGTGGATTTTCTGTTATAGATTATGGATAAAATGTGAATCACTTAATCATTATGAACATATATGGGTATGTTGATAATGGTTAGAAGTGAATTTACGGTTTACTTATTGGGGGAGTACCAATGGAAATAAGAATCGAAAATGAAATCATGAAATGTAAGTCACTTTGTAGTTACAAGCATATACGCTATGCTGTAATGATTTCGGGTGCATTTATTGACTATTTATTGGTGGTGTGCCAATGGAAATAAAACTCGGAATAAAGCAATAAATTGTAAGTCACTTTGTAGTTACAAGCATATACGCTATGCTGTAATGATGTCGGGTGCATTTATTGACTATTTATTAGTGGAGTGCCAATGGAAATAAAACTCGGAATAAAGCAATAAATTGTAAGTCACTTTGTAGTTACAAGCATATACATTATGTTGTAATGATGTCGGGTGCATTTATTGATTATTTATTGGTGGAGTGCCAATGGAAATAAAACTCGGAATAAAGCAATAAATTGTAAGTCACTTTGTAGTTACAAGCATATTCGTTATGTTGTAATGATGTCGGGTGCATTTATTGACTATTTATTGGGGGAGTGCCAATGGAAATAAAACTCGGATAAAACAATAAATTGTAAGTCACTTTGTAGTTACAGGCATATACGCTATGCTGTAATGATGTCAGGTGCATGTATTGTCCATTTATTGGTGGAGTGCCAATGGAAATAACACTCGTATAAAACAATAAACTATAAGTCACTTTGTAGTTACAGGCATATACGCTATGTTGTAATGATGTCGGGTGCATTTATTGTCTATTTATTGGTGGAGTGCCAATGGAAATATAACTCGTTTTAGCTGACTAGAATGGGTTAGCGACTCTAGCTCGAGTTATGTAGCATGGTTTTTCAAAAGTACCGATGACGAAAATGGTTTTAAGTGGATTTAATTTATACCGTTGTTTAAACCTATTAACTGTGGATTAACTTACATTGAAGTTTTATTGAGTAAATGACATATTCATTTGTGTTGTTTGTGTATGGTAAATGTTAATCCCATTGCAGGTAGGTGGACGGAGAAGGATGATTTTTGAGTATGGGATTAGAGACCTTTTGTAACGACTCGTTTTTCTACCCTTGAAAAAATTTCATTTATTTTAATCTTTTCTTACATACAGTCGTCACCTTCATTGAAAACTCTCAAGTATCACTCTTTGAAAATACCCTTTACCCTATTATATTATCATACAAATTTATGTTGCGGAAAAACATAATTCATTTAGATAACATTTACCACATACATCCAGTTACGGGTTTTCCAAGGTTATAACGTCCATAACTACATGTCACCATATTATCCTAATCAGATTACATTTATCCCAAAATGTTATTGAATCAACTACAATGTCAAATAGCAATAAAGACACTCAAGTAAATAGACACAAAGGCTTCCTATTTGAGCTTCATCCTCAAAATCCTTCATTTACCTACAATGAGATTATCATAAACAACATGCAAAACAAAAGGGAGTAAGTCATTAGTTCAAAACTAACATCACATGATAATCCACATTCAAATACAATCAAGCTTTGATGTAATTCATAAACACACATACGAAATTATAAACATTCAAATCATCTTCCTTTAATTTCCACTTTACTCATATTCATCCTATAGTATATATATCCCATAATATATATTCTATAGTATGCATATTACGTTCGTTCGAAACATCATCGGTCTCGTTATTCATATCCACCCTATAACATATATATCCCATAATATATATTCTATAGCATGTATATTACTTTCTTTCTCAACATCTTCCTTTTATCGCTCATATTCACCCTATAGAATATATATCCCATACTATATATCCTATAACATGCATACGGCATTCATGTGACATTCACATTTCTCGTCATTCATATTCACACTATAGAATATATATCCCATACTATGTATCCTATAGCATGTATATGACTTTCATTTTGAGTCTTATTTCCATTGGTACTCCCCCAATAATATTACTTTCATTTGAGTCATCTTTCCATTGGTTCTCCCCCAATAATATTACTTTCATTGAGTCATCTTTCCATTGGTACTCCCCCAATAATGTTACTTTTATTGAGTCATCTTTCCATTGGTACTCCCCCAATAATGTTACTTTTATTGAGTCATCTTTCCATTGGTACTCCCCCAATAATGTTACTTTTATTGAGTCATCTTTCCTTTGGTACTCCCCCAAATAGATTGAATTCGTTATGAGTCATATTTCCTTTGGTACTCCCCCAAATAGATTGAATTCGTTATGAGTCATATTTCCTTTGGTACTCCCCCAAATAGAGTCATATTTCCTTTGGTACTCCCCCAAATAGATTGAATTCGTTATTAGTCATATTTCCTTTGGTACTCCCCCAAATAGATTGAATTCGTTATGAGTCATATTTCCTTTGGTACTCCCCCAAATAGATTGAATTCATTTTGAGTCATATTTCCTTTGGTACTCCCCCAAATAGATTGAATTCGTTATGAGTCATATTTCCTTTGGTACTCCCCCAAATAGATTGAATTCGTTATGAGTCATATTTCCTTTGGTACTCCCCCAAATAGATTGAATTCGTTTTGAGTCATATTTCCTTTGGTACTCCCCCAAATAGTTTGAATTCGTTTTGAGTCATATTTCCATTGGTACTCCCCCAATAAATGTTTCCGAGTCTTATTTCCATTGGGACTCCCCCAATAAATGTTTCCAAGTCTTATTTCCATTGGGACTCCCCCAATAAATGTTACTTTCATTTCTATAACAGAAAAGTCACGCATTTTCCAACATAATGCATAAATTACAGACGCATCATATTAAATCATTACCTCTTTCACATACCTCATTCATATCAGCAAGTATGATTTAGAGACACTTATCCCTTACCTTGGTGAGTGTTGGGTTTGGTTCTTGGCAACTTCTCGATTTCCACCGACACCGCCTCCAACCTTAGGATCTCTTCTCATCCCACCATATAACACAATGTTAGTCATTTATTCCAAATATCACATAAACAACTTATATTGCATCATTTAATCATACAAGATATTCATCATATTTTCAATTTTGTTAAACTACTTTCATCATAAGTTTACAACATCTAAAACATACATATTCATCTCATATTTCAATATTAGAAAGCTTATTCATCTTCTACCTCTAGCATTTTACTCATTTTCCTCTTTAACCTCATTTTCACTTTAGGGTTTTGGGGTTTTCATGGATCAACCACCAAACCTTTCCATTTCTTGAAATACTAACTCTAAACCAAGACTTTAAAAGATAGAAACAACATAAAATGAACCATAACTCGAAAAGATGAGTTTCCATGGTTTCCATTATTTTGAAAATGAATCCAACATACCCAAAACAAGTTAGAGAGGAAGAAGAAGAGTTAGGAACAAGAGGTTTACCTCTTCTCAAGCTCTAAGATGAGTCCTAAGGCTCTTTGCTCTTGAAAAGCTCTCTTCTCTCTCTTCTCTTCAAAGTTCTAACCCTAAAATGTATTTTGGGTTTCTATTTTATAGACACAGCGATAAGTGTAATCGATTACAAGTATAGTGTAATCGATTACACAGTGTAAATTACAGAGGCATCGTCGTGATGTAATCGATTACCAACATGGTGTAATCGATTACAATAGTACGATGTAATCAATTACCATTAGTGTGTAATCGATTACCATAAGTGTGTAATCGATTACACAGTGTAAATTACAGAGGCATTGTCGTGATGTAATCGATTACCAACATGGTGTAATCGATTACCAACATGGTGTAATCGATTACATTGTGTCAGATGTACATGTCTGATTAGTTTATCAGCATGTAATCGATTACCAGGAGTGTGTAATCGATTACACTGTGTCAACAGCCCAAAATTTGCCATTTCTCGCTCAAGCGAGGCTTCCAGGACTGTTACTATAATCTTGAAGACTCAAATTTAGGGTGTTACACCTTTGTTTTTGACGTCTCTTTATCCATTCTTTTGTAACTTTAATTGATTGTAATTGAAGTAACTAATTGTACCAGGAATAATATTTTTGTACATGATATTGATCATGGAGACTAGTAACTCGGGATATATGTAGCTATGGGTGTTTTGGAAACATATAGCTAATTGTATGCGGTGGTTACTAGGTTATATTAATGAATTATGTTTTTCTGCTATCTGATGTGGTATGTTACTTTTGGTTCACAGATCGGGTGTGAGGGAGAAGTGAGACATTTTAAATAAATTTAGTCACTGGGTAATTATGATTGATTGTTAAATGCATGGAATTGGATTAAATAAGGAAAAAATTTAAAGGGAATAATTTCGGGTCGTTGATAACACACAAGTTGCAACATTACTAATAAGTTATCAACATAATTAATTAATGAAATATTTAAAATTTATTTAAATGCTATAATTTAGTTAATCATTTATTTAACCATTAATGTTTTTATTAATATTAATTACTAATTTATTATTTATTATTTAAATTTCATTATATTTACTATTGAAAATAAAAATTATTATTATATAAATATAACATGTCACAATTAACTTACAAATAGTTAAGGGGATTATATAAATAAAATATGTTAGAATAATTACTATTGATAGTTAAGGGGATTAGTAAAGTAGGAACAACTTATTCTACTTTATGTATAGGTGAAGAAAACATGTCACAATTAACTTACAGATAGTTTCTATTTTTAATGATAATATTTTATAATAAGATAGATTGCTTCTTTATTTATTGTTGATTTTTTCCCATTAGAATACAAGACTTTATTATCTATATATAATCCATCCAATACAAGGTAGTTTGAATAGGATTCTTTTACACGATGATCATTATTCTAACATGCGCATGACAAACTTTATGACCACCTCTAATTTTGCATACTCCATTATCACAGAAGTTTTCTTGTACGCACTTCAGATTGCAAGAAGCATCATTACAATTATTGTCCACATAGTCTTTGCAACATTTGTTTTCCGAACTTCCTGAAAATTGTAACGACCCGATTTTCTACCCTTGAAAATTTTTCATTTATTTTAATCCTTTCTTACATACAGTCGTCACCTTCATTGAAAACTCTCAAGTATCACTCTTTGGAAATACCCTTTACCCTATTATATTATCATACAAATTTATGTTGCGGAAAAACATAATTCATTTTGATAACATTTACCACATACATCCAGTTACGGGTTTTCCAAGGTTATAACTGTTGGAATTTCTAACAATTTATGGGTCACAAATATAATTATATAATTGTGTTATAGCCATTATGTATTTAGCCAATATATATAAAATGGTCTTATGGATTAATTTGGTGGCTAAGGGCATATGTGTCATGAAATATTATGAGTGTAGATACCTTCGAGCAATTTCTAATTTGATGAAGGGACTGAATTAGAATATTGCAACTTAAGTGGTAACCGTTAGTGTTATCTTTATGGGTTATGGTCCCCAGTTGCAGAGCAACGGGTTTTATTGAGTAACTGATGTTATAAGGATATATAAAGGAAAAGAGAAAGGCATAAGGTTAAGCCAAGAAGCACTCTCACTTTTCACTTAAGAAATTCAGGAACATCAGAGCACTCACGTTCTCTCTGGATTCCCCTCTAGCGGAGCGAACGGAAAACCATCAGGCTCTAGCAACCGGAACATCCTACAACCCACATACCTCGGAGCATTCGGAATGGCAAACCAAGGTATGCGTTTTCTTCTTCACTATGAAACCAATTGGGGTTTTCTTCGGTCTGGATTAGGATTGTTCCATTAGGGTTTATGTATGGGCATAAACATTTGGTTTCGGAACAATGTCCTAATCATTCGGTTTCGGGGATACGATTAGGATTAATCGGTAATATCCATCAAGTGGTATCAGAGCCACCCCAATTTGGTTCATATGTGAAATTTGGGTTTTATGTGATGTTGTTTATGTTTTCCCCCAAATTGGGTTTTGTTTTGCAAAATTGATGATTGCTATAACATTATTTTGAAACATTAGCAATCATAATGCATTTTTTGGCTGTTTTTGGGTGAATTTTGCGAAAAAACCCGATGGAGAACCTCCATCTTCGTCAAAACCCTCGGGTAGACGAAGGGTTCTCGCTCAAGCGAGAAACCTGTCGCTCAAGCGACATTGAGGCAGTAGCTGCAACAAAATGTTTGGGTTCTCGCTCAAGCGAGAAACCTGTCGCTCAAGCGAGAAACCTGTCGCTCAAGCGAGAAACCTGTCGCTCAAGCGACATTTAGGCAGTAGCTACGACAAAAGGAGTTGGGCTCTCGCTCAAGCGAGACTCCTCTCGCTCAAGCGAGACCCCTCTCGCTCAGGCGAGACCCCTCTCGCTCAAGCGAGATTCAGGGACTATTTTGGGGTCTTTTTCAAGTAAATTTTGGGGCTTTGGTATCTTTATGCATTGAACATGGTTATGATATGGTTACCCGCTAAGTTGTCTATTATTTCAAGTGAGCCAATTGAAGTGGAATGTCGCCAAAGTGACCTCTTTCATGGATATAACTCATAAGGAATATTAGATGTTGGTGTGTGTGGTTATTCATGCGGATGTTAGCTGGCCCAAAGGAAAGTTAATGTTTGGCCGAAGATCATACACACTGGCAATGATGAACATGTGATAATTATTCAGTCTTATACATGTGACTGATGAATCAATCCAAAGAGGGGTTCGTCAGTTGACATGTCTTATTATCAATGTCAATCATTGCAACAAGAGTACCACTTGCAGTTAATATTACTGTCCAAAGACTTGATATTAATGGTGCGCTAGGTATCTTGATTGGGACATACCATTGTTTATAGCATATTGATGATTTTAAGTTGTGAGCATGTTTTAATATATTGTCTTTTGTTCTATTTAGCACCGTCTATTGCTTCTATATCTGCAAATCTGAATTCGGTTCCGGTCCTCAATGGAACAAATTTTGAGGACTGGAAAGAGAACATGGAAATTGTTCTTGGCTGCATGGATCTGGACTATGCATTAAGGGTAGAGCAACCACCTCCTCCTTTGGAATCCAGCACCTCTGAAGAGAGGAAGGATTATGAGAGGTGGGAGCGCTCCAATCGCATGTGTCTCATGATCATTAAGCGCGGCATTCCAGAAGTCTTTAGGGGTACTGTATCTGAAAAGATATCAAGTGCCAAGTTTTTCCTTGCTGAGATAGAAAAGCGCTTAGCAAAAAGCGATAAGGCGGAAACAAGTACTCTGTTACAGAACTTGATTTCCATGAGGTATCATGGCAAGGGAAATATAAGGGAACACATTATGGGAATGTCCAATATTGTCTCAAAGCTGAAGGCTCTTAAGCTTGAGATGTCGGAAGACTTGCTCATCCATCTGGTTTTAATTTCTCTTCCTGCACAATTCAGTAAGTTTAAGATTTCTTATAACTGTCAAAAGGAGAAATGGACTCTTAATGAGCTCATTTCATTTTGTGTGCAAGAAGAGGAAAGGATGAAGCAAGAGAGGACAGAAAGTGCCCATTTTGCTAGTACCTCTAGAGACAAGGGCAAAAAGAAAATGATTATGGAGCCCAAGAATGAAGCTGCAAAGGGTCCAGTGCAAAAGAAGCAGAAACAGGTTACTGTTTGTTTCTTTTGCAAAGAATCTGGACATTTAAAGAAGAAATGTGATAAGTATCATGCTTGGTGTGCTAAGAAAGGTACATTTCTTGCTTTGGTTTGTTCTGAGGTCAATTTAACTTCAGTACCTGGAAACACTTGGTGGTTAGACTCCGGTTCAACTTCTAACATCAGTGTTTCATTACAGGGTTGCTTGAACTACCGAAAGCCTAATTTTGTTGAAAAATACATATTCGTTGGCGATGGAAAATCGGTAGAAGTTGAAGCTATAGGACATTTTAGGTTATTATTAAGTACTGGATTTTATTTGGATTTGAAAGACACCTTTGTTGTACCGTCTTTTAGACGGAACTTAATTTCTGTTTCTTATTTGGACAAATTTGGTTATTATTGTTCATTTGGAAACAATTCGGTTAAATTGTCTTTAAATTCAAATATTGTTGGAACTGGTACTCTTATGATAAATGATAACCTTTATATGTTGAATACTATAGCTGATTATAATGAAACCTTGAATGTGGAATCACGTGGTACTAAACGTAAAATTGATAATAATAATTCAGGTGCATTATGGCACAAGCGCCAAGGTCACATTTCTCAAAAGAGAATTGAGCGTCTTGTGTCAGATGGGATCTTGGATTCCATTGACTTCACAGACCATAAGGTTTGTGTTAAATGCATAAAAGGTAAACAAACCAAACAATCGAAAACTGGTGCATATAGAGCTTCGGACGTCTTAGAATTGATACATACGGATATATGTGGGCCATTCCCTACGGCTTCCTGGAATGGTCAACATTATTTCATATCATTCATAGACAATTATTCTTGTTATGCATACATTTTTCTTATTCATGAAAAGTCCCAATCAGTGGACGTGTTCAAAACTTTTAAGGCTGAAGTTGAAAATCAACTCAGCAAAAGGATAAAGTGCGTCAGATCTGATCGTGGTGGTGAATACTACGGTAGATATGACGGTTCAGGTGAACAACGTCCAGGGCCTTTTGCCAAATACCTAGAGGAATGTGGTATAGTCCCACAGTACACTATGCCAGGTTCGCCTAGCATGAATGGTGTGTCTGAAAGACGAAACCGGACTCTTAAGGATATGGTAAGGAGTATGATTTGTCATTCTACCTTACCAGAGTCACTCTGGGGAGAGGCACTTAAGACTGCAGCTTATATTCTTAATAGAGTACCAACTAAAGCGGCTGCCAAAACACCTTATGAGCTTTGGACTGGGCGAAAGCCTAGTCTTAAGCATTTTCATGTGTGGGGATGTCCAGCTGAGGCAAGGCCTTATAGGCCTTATGAAAAGAAATTGGACTCCCGTACAGTGAGCAGCTACTTTATTGGTTACTCTGAAAAATCAAGGGGCTATAAATTTTATGATCCAAATTTAAGATCCATATTTGAGACGGGTACAGCCACGTTCTTTGAGGATATTGAGTTTGAGGGGGAAGATAAAGTAAGAAACTTTGTCTTAGAGGAAGAATCGGTATCAATTCCAGATCCGATTCATATAGTTGCTTCTGATGAAACAAATTTGGAACCTCTTCAATACACTCTCCCTACTCAAGATGAGTTAGTAATTCATGAAGGACAAACTCAAATTCCTCAAGAACATGGACAAGAGTTGCAAGAGCCTATAGCTTTGCGTAGATCCACTAGAGAAAGGAGGAATGCAATTCCAGATGATTACATCTGTTTTCTCCTGGAACATGAGGGTGATGGCTTTATGGATAACGATCCTTCAAACGTTCGAGAAGCCATCCAAAGTTCCAATTCGGAAAAGTGGATTGAAGCAATGAAAGAGGAGTATAAATCCATGCAAGACAATAAAGTTTGGGAACTTGTCCCATTACCAGAAGGTAAGAAACCCATTGGTTGCAAATGGATTTTTAAGACCAAGCGGGATTCTAACGGTAATGTGGAAAGGTATAAGGCACGTCTTGTAGCTAAGGGTTTTACTCAAAAGGAAGGGATTGACTATAAAGAGACTTTCTCTCCGGTATCATCGAAAGACTCTCTTAGGACAATCCTCGCTCTTGTAGCTCATTATGATTTGGAGCTTCATCAGATGGATGTCAAAACAGCTTTTCTCAATGGAAACATTGATGAAAAGATTTATATGGTGCAACCAGAAAACTTTGTGTCGGGAGACCCAAAGAATATGGTTTGCAGATTGACAAAATCCATCTATGGACTAAAACAGGCGTCTCGTCAGTGGTACCACAAATTTCATGAGGTGATTCTCTCATTTGGTTTTGAGATGAATTCAGTCGAGGATTGTGTGTATCACAAATTCAGTGGGAGCAAGCACATTTTCTTGCTCTTGTATGTGGATGACATACTGCTTGCCACAAATGATGTGGGTACCTTGTTGGAAACCAAGTCATTTCTCTCCAGTAATTTTGAAATGAAAGATCTTGGTGAAGCTTCTTTTGTATTAGGAATTCAGATACACCGAGACAGATCTCGGGGTATTCTTGGATTATCACAGAAAAGCTATATAGAAAAGGTACTTAAAAGATTTGGCATGCAGAATTGTAAACCAATGGATACTCCAGTTACTAAGGGAGACAAATTTAGTCTCAATCAGTGCCCTAAAGGAAATCTGGAAATTCAGGAAATGCAAAAGATCCCTTATGCATCAGTTGTAGGGAGTCTAATGTATGCTCAAGTATGTACGCGTCCGGATATAGCGTTCATAGTTGGGGTTTTAGGCAGATATATGAGTAATCCAGGAATGGATCACTGGAAAGCAGCCAAAAGGGTCATGAGGTACTTAAGGGGAACAAAAGACTATATGCTCACATATAGGAGATCAGACCAATTAGAGATCATTGGGTATTCTGACTCCGATTTTGCGGGATGCCAAGATAGCAGACGATCCACTTCGGGCTATGTATATCTGTTAGCAGGTGGTGCAGTTTCTTGGCGCAGTGCCAAGCAAACTCTTGTGGCTTCATCCACAATGGCAGCAGAATATATAGCATGCTATGAGGCATCACATCAGGTGACATGGCTGAGAAATTTTGTCACTGGGCTGCGGATTGTGGAAGGAATTGAAAGACCACTAAAGATATACTGTGACAATAAGTCAGCCGTGTTGTTCTCCAATAACAATAGGAGTACAGCAAAGTCGAAACACATCGACATAAAGTTTCTAGTTGTTAAGGAGAAAGTACAAAGCGGACAGCTTTCCATAGAACACTTAGGCACTAACTCCATGATTGCGGATCCTCTTACAAAAGGTATCACACCCAAGGTCTTTCATGAGCATACTGCTCACATGGGTGTTCTACAATGTGAGGATCATTTGGTTTAGTGGGAGTTAGAACGTATATACACTTTTATGTTTTATGGAATTTCAGTATTATGTATGAATACTTTGTATTCAAACTTCAGTTGATTAATCATTCAGTTCGGTATTCTGTCATTATGCTTTGTACAATAAGGTAATTATGGATCTCACTAAAGTAAAGTAGGACCAGTTGAAAATTGACATGTAAAGACCATATTCATGTGATTTTCATGCTACACATTTCATGATGTATCTATGTCATTTGGTTGTGTCAAAGTTGGTGATCATTGTTGAATTAGTCATGATTGATATGACGAAGTTCACTGTGGTTCGATACGGAGACGGGACTAATGGACGGGATAATTTGGGTATGCTTGTGACATAATGGTATAATAAGCGCGCAATAAGGATAACACGTACGGTGAATCATATATGTGACCAGTGGGAGATTGTTGGAATTTCTAACAATTTATGGGTCACAAATATAATTCTATAATTGTGTTATAGCCATTATGTATTTAGCCAATATATATAAAATGGTCTTATGGATTAATTTGGTGGCTAAGGGCATATGTGTCATGAAATATTATGAGTGTAGATACCTTCGGGCAATTTCTAATTTGATGAAGGGACTGAATTAGAATATTGCAACTTAAGTGGTAACCGTTAGTGTTACCTTTATGGGTTATGGTCCCCAGTTACAGAGCAACGGGTTTTATTGAGTAACTGATGTTATAAGGATATATAAAGGAAAAGAGAAAGGCATAAGGTTAAGCCAAGAAGCACTCTCACTTTTCACTTAAGAAATTCAGGAACATCAGAGCACTCACGTTCTCTCTGGATTCCCCTCTAGCGGAGCGAACGGAAAACCATCAGGATCTAGCAACAGGAACATCCTACAACCCACATACCTCGGAGCATTCGGAATGGCAAACCAAAGTATGCGTTTTCTTCTTCACTATGAAACCAATTGGGGTTTTCTTCGGCCTGGATTAGGATTGTTCCATTAGGGTTTATGTATGGGCATAAACATTTGGTTTCGGAACAATGTCCTAATCATTCGGTTTCGGGGATACGATTAGGATTAATCGGTAATATCCATCAATAACGTCCATAACTACATGTCACCATATTATCCTAATCAGATTACATTTATCCCAAAATGCTATCGAATCAACTACAACGTCGAATAGCAATAAAGACACTCAAGTAAATAGACACAAAGACTTCCTATTTGAGCTTCATCCTCAAAATCCTTCATTTACCTACAATGGGATTATCATAAACAACACACAAAACAAAAGGGAGTAAGTCATTAGTTCAAAACTAACATCACACGATAATCCACATTTCAAATACGATTAAACTTTAATATAAATTATAAACGCAATTACGTAAATGCAAACATTCATCTCTTCTTTCGTTCATTTCTACGTTATCCATATTCATCCTATAGAATACATATCCCATAATATATATTCTATAGCATGCATATTATGTTCATTCAAAGCATCGTTCTTCTCATTATTCATATCCACACTATAGTATATATATATCCCATACTATATATCTTATAGCATGTATATTACTTTTATCCTTAACGTCTTTATTTCCAACATTCATATTTACCCTATAGTATATATATCCCATAATATATATCCTATAGCATGCATATGACTTTCGCTCTTAACGTCCTCGTTTCTCATGTCGTATTCATCCTTAATCGTATTCACCGAGTTCTTTCACAACTATAATCTCCTACCACCTCGGGTAGATCCAATTACATCTCCATACCACATCGGGTAGGTCTAGTTCACCATCCATACCACATCGGGCAGGTCTAGTTCATCATCCATACCACATCGGGCAGGTCTAGTTCATCATCCATACCACATCGGGCAGGTCTAGTTCATCATCCATACCACATCGGGCAGGTCTAGTTCATCATCCATACCACATCGGGCAGGTCTAGTTCATCATCCATACCACATCGGGCAGGTCTACTGTTATATTCCATACCACATCGGGTAGGTCTAGTTATACTCCATACCACATCGGGCAGGTCTAGTTATACTCCATACCACATCGGGCAGGTCTAGTTATACTCCATACCACATCGGGCAGGTCTAGTTATACTCCATACCACATCGGGTAGGTCTAGTATTATATTCCATACCACATCGGGTAGGTCTAGTGTTATGCTCCATACCACTTCGGGTAGGTCTATACTCCATACCACATCGGGCAGGTCTAGTTATAATCCATACCACATCGGGCAGATCTAGTTATACTCCATACCACATCGGGCAGGTCTAGTTATACTCCATACCACATCGGGTAAGTCTAGTATTATGCTCCATACCACATCGGGTAGATCTATTGTTATAATCCATACCACATCGGGCAGGTCTAGTTATACTCCATACCACATCGGGCAGGTCTAGTTATACTCCACACCACATCGGGTAGGTCTAGTATTATATTCCATACCACATCAGGTAGGTCTAGTGTTATGCTCCATACCACATCGGGTAGGTCTATACTCCATACCACATCGGGTAGGTCTAGTTATAATCCATACCACATCGGGTAGGTCTAGTTCACAATTCTTCACTACCATTCCCGGTAGGATAACAATAACAGTCCACTACCACTCCGGGAAGGACACAACAACAGTCCGCTACCACTCCGGGTAGGACACGATAACAGTCCGCTACCATTTAAGGTAGGACACAATAACAGTCTACTACTACTCCGGGTAGGACACAACAAACAGTTCACTACCACTCCAGGTAGGACACAACAACAGTCAACCACTACCTCTTCGAGTAGGGTAACAACAATAAACCACTACCTATTCGGGTAGGGTAACAACAATCAAACTTACAACACATTACCTCTTTCACATACCTCATTCACATCAGTGAGTATGAATTAGAGCCACTTATCGCTTACCTCAGTGAGTTTTGGGGATCGGTTCCGAGTAACTTTAAAAGTCTCCTCCGCGATTTCCTCCAACCTTAGGATCTTTCCTCATTTCCACCAATAACAACAATGTTAGTCATTTATTCCAAATATCACATAAACAACTTATTTTGCATCATTTAATCATACAAAATATTCATCATCAATATTCAACCATCTAAAACATGCATAACATCTCATATTTCAATATTTCCAAAACTACTTCAATACAAGTTTCTAAATATCAAAGCATACATGTTCATCTCATATAACAACATTAAAGCACTACTCATTATCCACATCTAACATTTCATCTCTTTCTCTTTATACTCATATTCTCCTTTTGGGGGTTTTTGGGGGGTTTTTCATGAATAACCCATAAACCTTTCCATTCATCAAATACCAACTCTAAACCAAGAGTTTACAAGATAAAAACAACATAAAACGAACCATAACTCTAAAGGATGAGTTTCTATGGTTTCTCATGTTTTGAAAATGAATCCAACATACCCAAAACAAGTTAGAGAGGAAGAAGAAGAGTTAGTAACAAGAGGTTTACCTCTTCTCAAGCTCCAAGATGAGTCCTAAGGCTCCTTGCTCTTGAAAACCTCTCCTCTCTCTCTTCTCTTCGAAGTTCTACCCTAAAATGTGTTTTGGGTTTCTATTTTATAGACACTGCGATAAGTGTAATCGATTACAAGTATTGTGTAATCGATTACACTGTGTAAATTATAGAGGCATCGTCGCTATGTAATCGATTACATTAATACGATGTAATCTATTACCATAAGTATGTAATCGATTACACAGTGTAAATTACAAAGGCATCGTCGCGATGTAATCGATTACCAACATGGTGTAATCGATTACCAACATGGTGTAATCGATTACATTGTGTCAGATGTACATATCTGATGCTTTTAATCATCATGTAATCGATTACCAGGACTGTGTAATCGATTACCAGGACTGTGTAATCGATTACACTGTGTCAGATGCACAGGTCTGATTAGTTTATCAGCATGTAATCGATTACCAGGAGTGTGTAATCGATTACACTGTGTCAACAGCCCAAAATTGTCATATCTCGCCTAGGCGAGACAACTCTCGCTCAGGCGAGAATCCTCCAGTATAGTCCAGGATTTCACCCTCCCAGGTGATCCTTTCTCGCTCAGGCGAGAATATCTCGATCAAGCGAGGCTTCCAGGACTGATACTATAATTTTAAAGATTAAAATTTGGGGTGTTACAAAAATAATTAGCATTTAATATTTGATAAAGAATTCAATAGAAATTAAAGTTCAATATCATATTTTCCACATGGCAAACAAGAAATTTAGCACGGATATTTCTAGAGTAACATATTACTTATAAAACAACAAGAGTCACAAATGTCTATCCCAACATACTAACATCATAGTTAATATCATTCAATTAAAATTATAGTAAAAATATGTCAACAAATATAAGAAAACTATTGTCCATAAAATATTAGACTATCAGTTTTAATGAAAAATCACAAATATTACTTATGATGCTTGTATAATAACCAAGAAAAAATATTTTATTGAAAAACAACCAAGTTACTATTTTATTGATTCTAACATTTTGATAATTAAATTTCAATTTTTTCATGTCGTATGTTTAAAGAAATAAGTTCTCGTTTTATGATAGAGAGTAATATTTTGAGGAATGTGCCGCAAAATCAATCAACATTGACAGAAAAATGAGAATGAGTAGGATCACAATAAAGTAAAACCTGGATGTAGTATGATTAGAAAGATGAAGATGGAACATAGAAATGCGTTCTTAGACGACACAACATTGAACTTTGTCATGTTTTTTCGTTTGTAGTTTTTTAGACTAATGTGTGTTGATAACTAGCTACGAGACAACAACGTCTATATATGCATGTGTTTAAATTTTATCTTTGACTATTAATAATATAAAATGTATTGAACACTATTATATGAGCACAAACACTAGAATTATTAATGATATATATAATAATGACATTAGATAATTTAAGGGGAATAAAAATAATACTTTTATAAACAACAATCAAGCCTTAACCTTATTAGGTGAGTAGACTAAAATAACATTTGTAATAGAAATAATTCAATAAAAGAATTCAACTACTACCATCATGGTTTCCTCACAAGTCATTTAAGTTTTTGAACAATAGAATTCAACTCCACAGTAACAAAAATAAATTATTGGTCAAGATAATGATCCATTGAATCAATACCCAGGTCGAGTCAATAACCTATCCGCTTTTACGACTTAGAAAGTGAGAGAATGAAATTTCTATCTCTTCCAACTAATTTGCTGTCACCAATATGTTTTTCCCTATAAATACCACGTTTTCTACTATTAAAAATGTAGAAAAGTCTCTTTTAAGGAGAGATGTGGAAATGTGGTCTTTGAACTAGTGCTCTAAGCTTGGATGTTGATTATGGATCATGGCAAATATTAGCACCTCATCCTCACATATTAAAATTAGAACCTCTCTAATTGCTTGGACTAATTATACCCTTAACTTATTTGATGAAAAAAATTATTATTAAAAAAAAAAATTTCATTTTTTTGTACAAGAAGAGTTTCCCTTGCTATATTGTATCCCTAGGTACAATAAGAAAATTAAGATTATGTCACTTTGGGTTGAAAAGTATTTAATTGTTCGTTAATTGCGTAAGAGTTAAATAATTAATAGCAACAGAGACAACAATGGTTGTGAATTGACTACCCGCTCATATAGATTACGAAGGTAGTATAAATGACCATTATTGTTTCTCAACTTGAAGGAAAAAGTACGATACGACACTAGCCGCAACCTTACTTATTGATTCCCAAATAATGTATCTATTTTTATTAAGAAATTATTTAAATTAATATAGAATTAAAAGCAGAATTGACCACATTGGTTGTGAATCGACTTCCAACTTCTAGAAATAGCAAAAAACTACTAATGCTCAAAACAATTCCTCGACTCGGACCAGGTAGTGAGATAACACACAAGTCGCAACGTTACTAATAAGTTATCAACATAATTAATTAATTAAATATTTAAAATTTATTTAAATGCTATAATTTAGTTAATCATTTATTTAACCACTAATGTTTTTATTAATATTAATTACTCATTTATTATTTATTATTTAAATTTCATTATATTTACTATTGAAAATAAAAAATTATTATTATATAAATATAACATTTCACAATTAACTTACAAATAGTTAAGGGGATTATATAAATAAAATATGTTAGAATAATTACTATTGATAGTTAAGGGGATTAGTAATGTAACACCCCGAATTTTAGTCTTTAAAAATTAGAGTATCAGTCCTGGAAGCCTCGCTTGATCCAGAGATTCTCGCTTGAGCGAGAGAGGTGCACCTGGGAGGGTGAAATCTTGGGCTATACTGGAGGATTCTCGCCTGAGCGAGAGTTGTATCACCCGAGCGAGAAATGGCAATTTTGGGTAGTGTAATCGATTACACAGTCCATGTAATCGATTACATGCAGATAAAAGCAGCAGATATGTGCATTTTACATGATGTAATCGATTACACAATACATGTAATCGATTACATGCAGATAAAAGCATCAGATATGTGCATTTTACATGATGTAATCGATTACGAAATGCATGTAATCGATTACATGCAGATAAAAGCATCAGATATGTGCATTTTACAGGATGTAATCGATTACACAATACATGTAATCGATTACATGCAGATAAAAGCATCAGATATGTGCATTTTACACGATGTAATCGATTACACAATACATGTAATCGATTACATATATGCGTTAAGCGAAAATTGCTACTGTGAGATTCACGCTTGAGCGAGAACCCGACGACTGCTCTTTAAAAATAGAAACCCCAAACACATTTTAGGGTTAGAACTTGAAGAGAAGAGAGAGAAGGGAGCTTTTCAAGAGCAAGGAGCCTTAGGACTCATCTTAGAGCTTGAGAAGAGGTAAACCTCTTGTTCCTAACTCTTCTTCTTCCTCTCTAACTTGTTTTGGATATGTTGGATTTATTTTCATAACATGAGAAATCATGGAAACTCATCCGTTAGAGTTATGGTTCGTTTTATGTTGTTTTTATCTTGTAAACTCTTGGTTTAGAGATAGTTTCTCAAGAATGGAAAAGGTTGTGGGTTGATTCATGAAAACCCCAAAAACCCTAAAAGTGAAAATGTGGTAAAAGGAGAGAATGAGTAAAATGTTAGAGGTAGAAGATGAGTTTACCCCAAATATTGAAATATGAGATGTTATGCATGTTTTAGATGGTTGAATATTGATGATGAATATTTTGTATGATTAAATGATGCAAAATAAGTTGTTTATGTAATATTTGGAATAAATAACTAACATTGTGTTATGTGGTGGGATGAGAAGAGAGATCCTAAGGTTGGAGGTGGTGTCGGTAGAATTCGAGAGGTTGCCAAGAACCGAACCCCAATACTCACCAAGGTAAGGATGAGTCTTTAATGTGCATTTGGAATAGAAAATGTAAGTATTTTCTGGTTATGCAATGATTGAGTTGTGAATTACGCATTTAGTATAAACATATATGGGTGTATTTATACTAAAGTAGGCGTAGATTTACGGAAGATGGAAAACGTGTGTATTTCTGATCATGCAATAATTATATTGTGAATCACGTGTTTAGTATAAACATATATGGGTGTGTTTATACTAAAGATGGCGTGGATTTACAGGAAATGGTTGATAGTGAAATCAATGAAAAGGAAACGTATTTTTAGCCGACCATAAATGGTTAGCGACTTTGGCTCAAGTTAGGTAGCAATGTTTTGGCTCAAGCTATGTAGCAACACTTTGGCTCAAGTTATGAAGCAATACTTTGGCTCAAGTTATGTAGCAATGCTTTGGCTCAAGCTATGTAGCAACACTTTGGCTCAAGTTATGTAGCAACACTTTGGCTCAAGTTATGTAGCAAAACTTTGGCTCAAGTTATGTAGCAATGCTTTGGCTCAAGCTATGTAGCAACACTTTGGCTCAAGTTATGTAGCAACACTTTGGCTCAAGTTATGAAGCAATACTTTGGCTCAAGTTATGTAGCAATGCTTTGGCTCAAGCTATGTAGCAACACTTTGGCTCAAGTTATGTAGCAACACTTTGGCTCAAGTTATGTAGCAAAACTTTGGCTCAAGTTATGTAGCAATGCTTTGGCTCAAGCTATGTAGCAAAACTTTGGCTCAAGTTATGTAGCAATACTTTGGCTCAAGTTATGTAGCAACGCTTTGGCTCAACCTATGTAACAAAACTTTGGCTCAAGTAATGTAGCACAAAATGAATTTATAAAACAAATGGTTTATTAACTCATTTTTCTAATGTGGATTATCTTATAATGACGTTTATTGAATTAATGACTTACTCCTTTATGTGTTTTGTACTTTTGTCATTGATAATCCCATTGCAGGTAAATAGACGAATGAAGTATGCCAGGTCGGGAGCTTTAGGAGCTTTAGACTTTGGATTCACTATTTATGTTTTTCGTATTCTAAATGATTACCTGCGGATTTAAATGATTGTAATCATGACTAACCTTTATTTGGATATTTGTAACCATGCGTAATGTTATTTTGGAGGATCAGAACCTTTGAGGTCTTAGTACTCATAGGGAATGATATGAATGAATTATGTTTTTCTACAAGATTAATTGTATGATAATATAATAGGTTATAAGATTAGTTCCAGGAATGATTCATGAGAAGTTCTAGGTAAAATGATTATGCATGTGGTTATTGATTCATGGATTGAGTGTGAGGAGGGGAAATAAGATTTTGAAGTAAGGATATTAAAATGGTAAATTGAGTTATGAGTGATTGAATGGAATTGAATTAAAATGAGAAAAAATTTCAAGGGTAGAAAATCGGATCGTTACAAGTAAAGTAGGAATAACTTATTCTACTTTATGTATAGGTGAAAAAAACATGTCACAATTAACTTACAGATAGTTTCTATTTTTAATGATAATATTTCATAATAAGATTAGGGATGGCAAAAATACCCGCACCCGTGGGTACCCGTCAAAATACCCGCAACGGGTACACGCAAAAATAGCTCATGGGTGGGAATGGGTATCATGATACCCGCCCCGCGGGTACCCGCGTACATATTTTAATTAAATATTTTTTAATTAGTTATTATTAATTTAACATTATATTTGTTTATTTTATTATTACTTCATAATAAAATTTAGTAATGAGAATATAATCATAAAATTATCATATACATGTCATATTATTTAAGTAAAAAATATTTATATAGATTAATTATTGTAAAATATATAAAATATAATTAGAATGAAAAACTCGTTGGGTACCCGCGGGTACCCGCTACCCGCACGGGTACCCGCAAATTGTGCGGGTACGGGCGCAGGTATGCACTACCCATGCCCGCCCGTGCCCGTTGCCATCCCTAAATAAGATAGATTGCTTCTTTATTTATTGTTGATTTTTTCCCCATTAGAATACAAGACTTTATTATCTATATATAATCCATCCAATACAAGGTAGTTTGAATAGGATTCTTTTACACGATCATTATTCTAACATGCGCAATGACAAACTTTATGACCACCTCTAATTTTGCCTACTCCATTATCACAGAAGTTTTCTTGTACGCACTTCAGATTGCAAGAAGCATCATTACAATTATTGTCCACATAGTCTTCGCAACATTTGTTTTCCGAACTTCCTGAAAATAATTAGCATTTAATATTTGATAAAGAATTCAATAGAAATTAATGTTCAATATCATATTTTCCACATGGCAAACAAGAAATTTAGCACAGATATTTCTAGAGTAACATATTACTTATAAAACAACAAGAGTCACAAATGTCTATCCCAACATACTAACATCATAGTTAATATCATTCAATTAAAATTATAGTGAAAATATGTCAACAAATATAAGAAAACTATTGTCCATACTATCAGTTTTAATGAAAAATCACAAATATTACTTATGATCCTTGTATAATAACCAAGAAAAAATATTTTACTGATAAACAACCAAGTTTCTATTTTATTGATTCCAACATTTTGATAATTAAATTTCAATATTTTCATGTCGTATGTTTAAAGAAATAAGTTCTCGTTTTATGATAGAGAGTAATATTTTGAGGAATGTGCCACAAAATCAATCAACATTGACAGAAAAATGAGAATGAGTAGGATCACAATAAAGTAAAACCTGGATGTAGTATGATTAGAAAGATGAAGATGGAACATAGAAATGCATTTTTAGATGACACAACATTGAACTTTGTCATGTTTTTTCGTTTGTAGTTTTTTAGACTAATGTGTGTTGATAACTAGCTACGAGACAACTATATCTATATATGCATGTGTTTAAATTTAATTTTGACTATTAATGATATAAAATGTATTGAACACTATTATATGAGCACAAACACTAGAATTATTAATGATATATATAATAATGACATTAGATAATTTAAGGGGAATAAAAATAATACTTTTATAAACAACAATTAAGCCGTAACCTTATTAGGTGAGTAGACTAAAATTGTAACACCCTGAATTTTTGTCTTCGAAATTATAGTATCAGTCCTGGAAGTATCGCTTGAGCGAGAGATTCTCGCCTGAGCGAGAAAGGATCTCCTGGGAGGGTGAAATCCTGGGCTATACTGGAAGATTCTCGCCTGAGCGAGAATTGCCTCTCCTGGGCGAGAAATGGCAAACTGGGGCTGTTGACACTGTGAGATTCTCGCTTGAGCGAGAATCCCTCGCTTGAGCGAAGGTTCAAATCTGAGTTTTTAAAATAGGCGGGATTTTGTCGCCTGAGCGAGAATGGGCTCGCTTGAGTGAGAACTCGACGACTGCGACTTAAAATAGAAACCCCAAACACATTTTAGGGTTAGAACTTTGAAGTGAAGAGAGAGAAGAGAGCTTTCAAGAGCAAAGAGCCTTAGGACTCATCTTAAAGCTTGAGAAGAGGTAAACCTCTTGTTTCTAACTCTTCTTCTTCCTCTCTAACTTGTTTTGGGTATATTGGATCTATTTTCAAAACATGAGAAACCATGGAAACTCACCCTTTAGAGTTATGGTTTGTTTTAAGATGTTTTTCTCTTGTAAACTCTAGATTTAGAGTTGATATTTTATGAACAGAAAGGTTTTGTGGGTTATTCATGAAAACCCCAAAAACCCCCAAAATGAGAATATGGGTATAAAGAGAAAGAGATGAAATGTTAGATGTCGATGATGAGTTTGTGCTTTGAGGTTGTTATATGAGATGAACACGTATGTTTTAATATTTAGAAACTTGTATTGAAGTAGTTTTGGAAATATTGAAAATATGTGAATCCCTTGTGTGTTTGATGATGAAATACGAGTTATTTATGTGTTATTTTGAATAAATGACTGATATTGTTGTTATTGTTGTTACTCGGAACCGATCCCCAACACTCACCAAGGTCAGGGATAAGTGTCTCTAAATCATACTGGCTGATACGAACAAGGTATGTGAAAGAGGTAAAGGGTTTGTAAGGATAAATCTTTAATTTATGCATTATGTTGGAAAATGCGTGGATCTTCTGTTATGGATGATGGATGAGATGTGAATCATTTAATCATTATGAACATATATGGGTATGTTGATAATGATTAGAGGTGCATTTATTGACTACTTATTGGGGGAGTCCCAATGGAAATAAGACTCGGAATACAGTAATAATTGTAAGTCACTTTGTAGTTAGAGGCATATACACTATGCTGTAATGATGTCGGGTGCATTTATTGACTATTTATTGGGGGAGTCCCAATGGAAATAAGACTCAGAATAAAGTAATAATTGTAAGTCACTTTGTAGTTACAGGCATATACACTATGCTGTAATGATGTCGGGTGCATTTATTAACTATTTATTGGGGCAGTCCCAATGGAAATAAGACTCGGAATAAAGTAATAATTGTAAGTCACTTTGTAGTTACATGCATATACACTATGCTGTAATGATGTCGGGTGCATTTATTGACTATTTATTGGGGGAGTCCCAATGGAAATAAGACTCGGAATAAAGTAATAATTGTAAGTCACTTTGTAGTTACAGGCATATACACTATGTTGTAATGATGTCGGGTGCATTTATTGACTATTTATTGGGGGAGTCCCAATGGAAATAAGACTCGGAATAAAGTAATAATTGTAAGTCACTTTGTAGTTACAGGCATATACATTATGCTGTAATGATGTCGGGTGCATTTATTGACTATTTATTGGGGGAGTCCCAATGGAAATAAGACTCAGAATAAAGTAATTATTTTAAGTCACTTTGTAGTTACAGGCATATACACTATGTTGTAATGATGTCGGGTGCATTTATTGACTATTTATTGGGGGAGTCCCCATGGAAATAAGACTCGGAATAAAGTAATATTTGTAAGTCACTTTGTAGTTAAACGCATATATAATATGCTGTAATGATGTCGGGTGCATTTATTGACTATTTATTAGGGGAGTCCCAATGGAAATAAGACTCGGAGTAATGAATGTCACATGAATGTCGTATGCATGCTATAGGATATATAGTATGGGATATATATTCTATAGGGTGAATATGAATGATGAGAAATGTGAATGTCACATGAATGTCGTATGCATGCTATAGGATATATATTATGGGATATATATTCTATAGGGTGAATATGAATGATGAGAAATGTGGATGTCACATGACTGGTTGTATGTGGTAAATGATATTTGAATGAATTATGTTTTTCCGCAACATAAGTTTGTACGATAATATAATAGAGTAAAGAGTATTTTCAAAGAGTGATACTTGATAGTTTTCAATGAAGGTGGCGACTGTATGTAAGAAAGGATTAAAATAAATAAATAAAATTCAAGGGTAGAAAATCGGGTCGTTACAATATGGTATTAGAGCATAGTTAGTCCTGCGGCCTAGGATATGGCCTTACTTGCTTCTTTGTAACTTATATTTGATGGGACTATGTGGTTTAAGTGAACTGTTGTGTGGTTATGTTCTGATTTGTCTGGTTTGAAAAAATTAGCTTACTGACTAGTACATGAGTACAGGTACGCATGGCTGAAAGAGGAAGAGGAACGAGCCAGAATGTTCCCAATGATCTCTTGGCACAGATGTTAGAGGTGCTTCAGGGTATGAATGAGAATTTACGAAATTTGAATCGGAGCGTGGCGCCAAGTCCAGGCTCTCTGTCCCAAAGTGGATTCGCTCCGAATGCTGCTGTTGAGTGGGTCCCAGAGATGGGTGTACTAACATGAAGGCGGATGGAGTGGCGACCTCCAAATCCAATTCCCCCAAGAACTTCGGGCCTCAAAGAAACTTTGTGCACGGAAGGGGCAAGGGTAAGATGTTTCCCGAAGAGCAAAAGCCTTGTTTTCCACCTGCTAGCACTCGGAGGTACACATCGCATGGGCCGAGGACCCATGCAAATGCCGGAGGGTCACGGTTAAACTTCCCATCCTGGTGCAGCAAGTGTAACTGAAAACATGACGGAGGATCGTGTTCTGGAACGACAAATCACTGTTTTCGTTGCAAAGAGACCGGACATGTCAAGAGGTATTGTCCTTTGTCATGGCAGAGTATGAATGCCATGGACACTGGACGACCTCAATCTATTGGCAGAGTGGTTACCATGTGTGGTGTAGAGGCATCAGAATCGGATAGTCTGACCCGATGCGAGATGTATGATGAGAAGGTGAATGAAAGCCAACGATCATATGCTCTAACTGGTGTCCGTCGTAACCGTGGGTACCAAGGGTTGAAACCTACCGTTCCTACCGAAGGAGTTTCTACTCCCATGTGCAACCAGTGCGGTAGACCTCATTATGGAAGTACGTGCCCAGAAAAAGGGAATGGATGTTTCCACTGCAAGGAGTTTGGGCATATTAAAAGTTATTGTCCCAAGCTGGATCGGAGACCTAATGTCATGCATGCTGAGGAGGCAAGGGACAACGGTCGGATGGTTACCCCAAGTGGCATAGGGACATCGGGTGTTGATGATCCGGCGAGAGGTAAATCGCATGGTAACAGGTATCCCTTTTAGTGTTGTCTAATACGGGAGCGACACACTCCCTACAATTGCCGAATGTGTGAACCGACTGAGATTGCACCCCAAGTTGTTGTTTTCGACTTAGTTGTACCCACCAACTCAGTGTACCGGTGGTGGATGTCGATGTGGTGTCTCAGTGTACGGTTGGGGTAAAAGGTAAAACCTTTACCATAGTGTTGATATGCGCTATGATGTCCCAGTTGGATTTAATCCTGGAAATGGACTAGCGGTCAGCAAATAGTATTATGTTTAACTATGTGTAATTGTTGAGGTGAATATTTAAAATTTAGTATGCATTGATATGTATGTGTATGCTAAGGGGGTAAGACATATACTGATAGCCGAGGAAAGAGGTTAGTCAAGTCACTTACCCTGATGACGAGATGAATACATTTTATTATACGTGAAGCTTTTGGTCGCGAATGATCAGTTCAATTGTCTGCGTTGAATGTTGTACCGGCATAAGTCATTGCTGTTTTGTGAACGTCAATAATTGTTGTGTATGATTGTAAAGTAACCATAGGATTTTTGGGTTGTGTTGAAATGATAATGCAAATTGTGTTTCACGACGTGGTAGCCATGAATCGTGGATTCAAAACGCTTTCGGAAACTATTTTTGGGTGAAACATAACTTGTGGCTAAATAACGATTTAGGCTTATGTTGGAGAACGCTGAAATTTTAGCAACCATATCGGAATAAGTATGAGGTTGTTAAAAGTTT
The DNA here is from genome assembly GCA_009771035.1 of Lupinus albus. Taxonomy (NCBI): domain Eukaryota; kingdom Viridiplantae; phylum Streptophyta; class Magnoliopsida; order Fabales; family Fabaceae; genus Lupinus; species Lupinus albus. Next base: position 7,883,670 of record CM020010.1, read on the forward strand.
AGTGATATAAGACGCCCATGTATTTCTGGACATAATGTGAGTAGGTTAATAAGTTTATCTTTGCTAACGGAATTGGGATGACCAAACCGAACGCAAGTTGTAGGTTTGAGTGTTGTTCGACTTGTACTGGCCGATTGGTAACAGAATACCTAGTTTTGGTGTGAATCAATGGTTTTATGGTTTCAGTGGAGGCTAGAAATCGGTAATTTCTTTAGACGATAAGATTTGATGGTAGAAATATTTGATGTAATTAGACAATTACTGGAATAGTTGATTGTGTACAATGGATGAGACACCAAGAGTTCTATTGTGTAAGTATTTTGTGGATCGAGTAAAATGAAATTGTGCTAGATTCTCGAGTGGAGATGAAACTAGCTAGTGTATGATGGATGTTAAAAGGTGCATTTACAGAGATACGGGATAAGGAGTTCCCCATTCGCTGAAGTTCGAGAGTGTTACCGGGATTCTTAACGTATGTCAGGATTGATAGATGGATAGGTACTAGATACCTATGGTTTTTGACGAATATAGGAAAGATCTTTAGTCTGAATTACGGTTTAGTTCTCATGGCATTCGAGTTATTAGAGGCTGAGATCTTAATAGTTGGATAGTGATGAGTTAGTTCATGAATTGGTTGAGTGATATCACGGTTTAGTGGTGTACGCCCTTAGTGACTGATTAAGTAATCTTAATGGATTAGAGAATCGAATTGTGATTTTGGTTGAGTATTCTTGTGTCTAAGGTGTAGGTGATGATATTATTTTCCGAGGTATGTTTAATTTTCGGGGACGAAAATTCTTATTAGAGGGGGAGGATTGTAACACCCTGAATTTTTGTCTTTGAAATTAGAGTATCACTCCTGGAAGTCTCGCTTGAGCGAGAAAGGATCACCTGGGAGGGTGAAATCCTGGGCTATACAGGAAGATTCTCGCCTGAGCGAGAATTGCCTCGCCTAGGCGAGAAATGGCAAACTGGGGCTGTTGACACTATGAGATTCTTGCTTGAGCGAGAATCCCTCGCTTGAGCGAGAGGATCAGATCTGAGTTTTTAAAATAGGCGGGATTTTCTCGCCTGAGCGAGAATGGGCTCGCTTGAGCGAGAACCCGACGACTGCGACTTAATATAGAAACCCCAAACACATTTTAGGGTTAGAACTTTGAAGAGAAGAGAGAGAAGAGAGCTTTCAAGAGCAAAGAGCCTTAGGACTCATCTTAAAGCTTGAGAAGAGGTAAACCTTGTAACACCCCAAATTTTAAGTCTTTAAAATTATAGTATCATTCCTCGGATCCTCGTTGGAGCGAGAGATTCTCGCTTGAACGAGAGAGGTTCACCTGGGAGGGTGAAATCCTAGGCTATACTGGAGGATTCTCGCCTGAGCGAGAGATGTCTCGCCTGGGCGAGAAATGTCATTTTGGGGCTGTTGCCACTGTGAGATTCTCGCTAGAGCGAGAATCCCTCGCTTGAGCGGGAATCCCTCGCTTCAGCGGGAATCCCTCGCTTGAGCGGGAATCCCTCGCTTGAGCGGGAATCCCTCGCTTGAGCGGGAATCCCTCGCTTGAGCGAGAGGGTCAGATTTGAGTTTTTAAAATGGGCGGGATTTTCTCGCTTGAGCGAGAATCCCTCGCTTAAGCGAGAACCCGACAAGACAACATTTAATGAGAAACCCCTAAACACAATCTAGGGTTTAGAAAAGAAGAAGAGTGAGAGAATAGAGCTTTTCAAGGGCAAAAAGCTTGGATACTCATCTAAGAGCTTGAGAAGAGGTAAAACTCTGGATTCTAACTCTCTTTTTCTCTCTTAAACTCACTTCGGGGTATGTTGGATCTCTTCTCAAAAATGAAGAAAACCATGGAAACTCATCCTTTTGGGTGATGGTTCATTTTATGTCATTCTTACCTTGTAAACTCTTAGTTTTAAGTTAGTGTTCCAAGAATGGAAAGGGGTTTGTGGGTTGACTCATGGAAACCCAAAACCCTAGAGAGAGAAAATGAGGTTGGAAAGGAAAGATGGGTAAAATACTAGAGGTAGAAGATGAGTTGAGTTACAATGTTAAAATATGAAAGGATATGTATGTTTTAGATGGTTGTAAACTTATGATGAAAGTAGTTTATAAACATTGAAAATATGATGAATATCTTGTATGGTTGAGTGATGCAATATAAATTGTTTATGTGATATTTGGAAATAATTGACTGACATTATCGTTATGTGATGGGGATAATGAAAGATCCTAAGGTTGGAGGAGGTAGCGAAGGAACGTGCAAAGTTACCCACAACCAACCCCGACACGTACCAAGGTAAGGAGAAGTTATTAATGGTATATGATAATAGAAAATGTGTGAATTTTCTGATTACGTATAAGATCGGTGTATGACTCACCCGGTGTGTTATAGAGAATGATCTGCCCTAAATGATATAATGTATGACTTGCCCTATATGGTGTTGTGTATGACTTGCCCTATGTGGTATTGTGTATTACTTGCCCTATGTGGTATTGTGTATGACTTGCCCTATGTGGTATTGTGTATGACTTGCCCTATGTGGTACTGTGTATGACTTTCCCTATGTGGTATTGTATATGACTTGCCCCAAGTGGTAATGAAAAGGTAAACGTGCAATTGGAAAATAATGATTTGAAATGGTATTGATGGAGGAGGTGACAAGGTATGGTAGAGATGAACGAGTAAATTCAAAGGGTTGGATGTAGTAACATGAGAGGGATAAACATGAGATGTAGATTTTATCATTTCACGGCTTCTTATATTATAAAACTTAAAATGTGGATTATCGTTTACTGATATTTATTGAATTGATAACTTACTCCTTTGTTGTTGTTGTGTATATCTGTCATGATAATCCCATTGCAGGTAAAAGAGGTAATTGAGGATACTTGGTTCGAGGCATGAGGAGCTTAGAACTCGAAATCCTATTTTTTTGTTTGATTGATGTAAACTGTTAATTGGATAATTGTAAATCCTAACTGAATTAGTACTACATTTTTGTAATGCTGGATATTAATAGCTATGGGTATTTTGGAATCCCATAACTAGTCATATGCGGTACTTACCAAGAATGAAATATATGAATTATGTTTTTCTGCTCCATGGGAAAAGGGTTCTAGTATATTGCGATAACTGACTTTATAGTATTGAATGCTTTTTAACTGAAGAGAAATAGAGACGATAGGAATATCTATATTAAAATGAGAAGAATTTTCAAGGGTAGAATTTTGGGTCTTTACAATATGGTATCAGAGCATAGTTAGTCATGCGGCCTAGGGTATGGCCTTACTTGCTTCTTCGTAACTTTTAGTTGATGTTAATTATGTGATTTTGGTAAAATGTTATGTGATTATGTGGTGATTTATTTGGTAAAACGTGAGAAATGATGAACAAATGAGTGTAGGTAACCGTTACTAAAATGTCTGGAAGAGGACGAGGAAGAGGATCGGGTCAGAACGCATTATTGGCTCAGATTGCGGCAGTGCTGACAAACATGAACGAGAAATTGCAGCACCTGAATCAGAATGCGACACCAAGCCCGAGTTCACACCCTTTGGTTCCACCCGGTCCGGCTGAGTACAGAGGTCTGGATGAATTCTGCAGGAGAAATCCCAGCCAATTCCAAGGAGGATTCGCCCCTGATGCGGCGATTGAATGGGTCCAAGGATTAGATGTTAAATTGTGCTGATAAGACCTTGGTATTCGGGAATCTTGATGAGGTTTCTGATGAAGTCAATGACATGAAGCCATTGTCGGCAAAGGAAGTCAAGACTTCTTGTAAAGAGGGAGGAGTCGTGTTCATGTTGTTGGCATCTCTGGAGGGTAGTGAGAAACCCAAAGTTGAGGACATTCCAATAGTCCGTGAATTTCCTGAGGTATTTCCTGGCAAAATTCCTGAATTACCTCCAGTAAGAGAAGTCGAATTCTCTATTGATTTGGTACCGGGAACGGGACCCATCTCCATAGCTCCTTATAGGATGACACCATTAGAATTGGCAGAGTTGAAAAAGCAGGTTGAGGACTTGTTGGCAAAGAAGTTCATTCGTCCTAGCGTCTCGCCTTGGGGTGCGCCTGTTTTGTTGGTTAAGAAAAAGGATGGTAGTATGCGGTTGTGTACCGACTACCGGCAGTTGAATAAGGTCACTATTAAGAACAAGTATCTGTTGCCTCGGATCGATGACTTGATGGATCAGTTAAGAGGAGCGGTAGTGTTCTCAAAGATTGATCTCCGGTCTGGCTACCACCAACTTCGTGTGAAGTCGGAAGATATTCCTAAGACGGCGTTTAGGACCAGGTACGGACATTTTGAATATTTGGTCATGCCTTTTGGGGTAACGAATGCTCCAGCAATATTTACCGACTACATGAATCGGATTTTTCATCCGTATTAGTGGTATTCATTGATGACATTTTGATTTACTCCAAAAGCCGAGAGGAACATGCTGAGCACCTACAGATTGTGCTAGAACTTCTTAGCAAGAATCATTTCTATGTGAAGCTGTCAAAATGCGACTTCTGGTTGGAATCAGTAAATTTTCTTGGACATGTGATATCCAAGGAAGGAGTGGCGGTAGACCCTTCAAAGGTTGAAGCGGTTATGGAATGGGCAGTCCCCAGATCAGTCACTAAGATCAGGAGCTTTCTAGGTTTGGCTGGGTATTATCTGAAATTCATTGAGGGATTTTCAAAACTGGCTCTACCTTTGACCAAACTCACTAGGAAAGGGGAACCATATGTGTGGACACTTCGATGTGAAGAAAGTTTCCAAGAGTTAAAACGAAGGTTAACTACGGCGCCAGTTTTGGTCCTTCCTTGTACTGTTCCGGACTTCAGTGTTTATTGTGATGCATCCAAGCAAGGTTTAGGTTGTGTGTTGATGCAAGAAGGGAAGGTTGTGGCCTATGCCTCTCGACAGTTGAGGATGCACGAGCAAAACTATCCTACCCACGATCTTGAGTTGGCTGCAGTGGTCTTCGCCTTAAAAATCTGGAGACACCATCTTTATGGCGTGAGATTTGAAGTGTACAGCGACCACAAGAGTTTGAAGTACCTATTTGATCAAAAGGAATTGAACATGAGGCAGAGGAGATGGATGGAATTCCTTAAGGATTACGATTTTGGGTTGCAGTACTACCCGGGAAAGGCCAATGTAGTGGCGGATGCACTGAGTCGAAAATCGTTGCACATGTCGGCTTTGATGGTTAGAGAGGAGAAACTGATTGAAGAGTTCAGAGATATGAACTTGGAAGTTCAGATAAGGCCTCATAGTATGATTTTGGGAATGATTAAAGTTACGAATGAGTTGTTTGAACAAATCCGGACAATGCAAAGTGAAGATAGTGAGTTGATGGATAAACGGGATCTGATGTTGTGTGGTAAGGATGCCAATTTCACATCGGACCTTAGTGGAATGTTTCATTACAAAGGGAGAGTGTGTGTACCTCGTAATGATAAATTACGGAGGGAGATTTTAGAGGAGTCCCATAAGAGTAAAATGAGTTTTCACCCGGGGACCACAAAAATGTATCAAGATTTGAAAGCACTGTTTTGGTGGTCTGGGTTGAAAAGGGATGTGGCCTTGTATGTCTCGAGTTGTTTGATATGTCAGAAGGCCAAGATTGAACATCAGCGACCAGCTGGAGAATTACAATCCCTAGAAATTTCCGTTTGGAAGTGGGATAGTATCTCCATGGATTTTGTATCTGGTTTTCCGAAGACTCAGAGAGGTTATGATTCGATATGGGTGATTGAATGGGTCCAAGGATTAGAGAGGATCTTTAGAGCCATGAATTGTTCTGATGCTCAGAAGGTGGCTTACGCCACTTACATGCTAGAAAAGGTGGCCGAGAATTGGTGGGAGATGACCCAGAGGCAGATGGAGACCGAAGGGCAAATCATCGCGTGGGGAACCTTCAAGGGAAAATTCCTCCAGAAATATTTTCCTGCCGACCTGAAAAGGAAGAAGGAGATGGAATTCTTGCAATTAGAGCAAGGAAACATGACGGTGGGGGAGTATTCGGCAAAATTTGAAGAATTGATCCGATATTGCCCTTATGCTGAACTAGAGTTGGACGGGAGGTCCAAATGTGTGAAGTTTGAGATGGGGTTGAAGCCCGAACTTAGGGTGACGTTTGGTCACGAAGAAATTGCTGATTTTCCTACAATAGTGAACAAGTGTAGAATGCTTGAGGATAATGTGCGGGTGAGGGATGCTGCTGCTTGTAAAGAGAACCCTCCACGAAACTATGGCCCCCAACGCCACATTGTGCCAGGGAAGGGTAAAGAGATGATGAGTCATGACCGACGACCTTATGCTCCACCCAACCACCATCGCAACCAAGGTTTCCAAGGACCAACCGCCTCTAATGTTACCGGGGGGTCGTCTCAGAACTCCTACCCTTTGTGCAGAAAGTGTAATCGGAGACACATTGGTAGCATTTGTCCTGCATCTGGGAATGGGTGCTTCTACTGTGGAGAGCAAGGGCACGTGAAGAGGTTTTGTCCTAAACTCGACCAGAGGACAAATGGTGGAAATGCCGGGAGACCCAGAAACACTGGTAGGGTGTTTACCATGAGTGGTGCAGAGGCATCCGAGGGTGTTTACCATGCTATAGGATATATAGTATGGGATATATATTCTATAGGGTGAATATGAATGAGGAGAAATGTGGATGTCACATGAATGTCGTATGCATGCTATAGGATATATAGTATGGGATATATATTCTATATGGTGATACGAGCGATAAAAGGAAGATGTCGAGAAAGAAAGTAATATACATTCTATAGGATATATATCATGGGATATATATATGTTATCGGGTGGATATGAATAACGAGAAAGATGATATTTCGAACGAACGAAATATGCATACTATAGGATATATATTATGGGATATATATATACTATAGGATGAATATGAGTAAAGTGGAAATTAAATGAAGATGATTTGAATGTATACGATTCCGTATGTGTGTTTATGAATTATATTAAAGCTTAAATGTATTTGAATGTGGATTATCATGTGATGTTAGTTTTGAACTAATGACTTACTCCATTTTGTTTTGTGTGTTGTTTATGATAATCCCATTTTAGGTAAAAGAAGGATTTTGAGAAGAACGCTCACTTAGGAAGCTTTGGTGTTTATTAACCTGTTTGTCTTATTTGCTACTTGACGTTGTAGTTAATTTGATAATATTATGGGATGACTGGAAATCCGTTTAGATAAATATGTATATGTGTAGTTATTAGCTTTATAACTCTGGGAGACCCATAACTGGTTGTATGTGGTAAATGATATTTGAATGAATTATGTTTTTCCACAACATAAGTTTGTACGATAATATAATAGAGTAAAGAGTATTTTCAAAGAGTGATACTTGATAGTTTTCAATGAATGTGACGACTGTATGTAAGAAATGATTAAAATAAATAAAAAAAATTTCAAGAGTAGAAAATCGGGTCATTACAAAAATAACATTTATAATAAAAAGAATTCAATAAAAGAATTCAACTACTACCATCATGGTTTCCTCACAAGTCATTTAAGTTTCTGAAAAATAGAATTCAACTCCATAGTAACAAAAATAAATTATTGGTCAAGATAATGATCCATTGAATCAATACCCAGATCAAGTCAATAACCTATCCGCTTTCACGACTTAGAAAGTGAGAGAATGAAATTTCTATCTCTTCCAACTAATTTGCAATCACCAATATGTTTTTCCCTATAAATACCACGTTTTCTACTATTAAAAATGTAGAAAAGTCTCTTTTAAGGCGAAATGTGAAAATGTGGTCTTTGAACTAGTTCTCTAAGCTTGGATGTTGATTATGGATCATGGCAAATATTAGCACCTCATCCTCACATATTAAAATTAGAACCTCTCTAATTGCTTGGACTAATTATACCCTTAACTTATTTGATGAAAAAAATTATTATTAAAAAAAATGATATTTTTTCATTTTTTTGTACAAGAAGAGTTTCCCTAGTTATATTGTATCCCTGGGTGCAATAAGAAAATTAAGATTATGTTACTTTGGGTTGAAAAGTATTTAATTGTTCGTTAATTGCATAAGAGTTAAATAATTAATAGCAACAGAGACAACAATGGTTGTGAATTGACTACCCGCTCATATAGATTACGAAGGTAGTATAAATGACCATTATCATTTCTCAACTTGAAGGAAAAAGTACGATACGACACTAGCCGCAACCTTACTTATTGATTCCCAAATAATGTATCTATTTTTATTAAGAAATTATTTAAATTAAAATATAATTAATAGCAGAATTGACCACATTGGTTGTGAATCGACTTCCAACTTCTAGAAATATCAAAAAACTACTAATGCTCAAAACAATTCCTCGACTCGGACCAGGTAGTGAGATAACACACAAGTCGCAACGTTACTAATAAGTTATCAACATAATTAATTAAAGAAATATTTAAAATTTATTTAAATGCTATAATTTAGTTAATCATTTATTAAACCATTAATGTTTTTATTAATATTAATTACTCATTTATTATTTATTATTTAAATTTCATTATATTTACTATTGAAAATAAAAAATTATTATTATATAAATATAACATGTCACAATTAACTTACAAATAGTTAAGGGGATTATATAAATAAAATATGTTAGAATAATTACTATTGATAGTTAAGGGGATTAGTAAAGTAGGAATAACTTATTCTACTTTATGTATAGGTGAAGAAAACATGTCACAATTAACTTACAGATAGTTTCTATTTTTAATGATAATATTTCATAATAAGATAGATTGCTTCTTTATTTATTGTTGATTTTTTCCCCATTAGAATACAAGACTTTATTATCTATATATAATCCATCCAATACAAGGTAGTTTGAATAGGATTCTTTTACACGATGATCATTATTCTAACATGCGCAATGACAAACTTTATGACCACCTCTAATTTTGCATACTCCATTATCACAGAAGTTTTCTTGTACGCACTTCAGATTGCAAGAAGCATCATTACAATTATTGTCCACATAGTCTTTGCAACATTTGTTTTCCGAACTTCCTGAAAATAATTAGCATTTAATATTTGATAAAGAATTCAATAGAAATTAAAGTTCAATATCATATTTTCCACATGGCAAACAAGAAATTTAGCACGGATATTTCTAGAGTAACATATTACTTATAAAACAACAAGAGTCACAAATGTCTATCCCAACATACTAACATCATAGTTAATATCATTCAATTAAAATTATAGTATAAATATGTCAACAAATATAAGAAAACTATTATCCATAAAATATTAGACTATCAGTTTTAATGATAACCAAGAGAAAATATTTTATTGAAAAACAACCAAGTTTCTATTTTATTGATTCTAACATTTTGATAATTAAATTTCAATTTTTTCATGTCGTATGTTTAAAGAAATAAGTTCTCCTTTTATGATAGAGAGTAATATTTTGAGGAATGTGCCGCAAAATCAATCAACATTGGCAGAAAAATGAGAATTAGTAGGATCACAATAAAGTAAAACCTGGATGTAGTATGATTAGAAAGATGAAGATGGAACATAGAAATGCGTTTTTAGACGACACAACATTGAACTTTGTCATGTTTTTTCGTTTGTAGTTTTTTAGACTAATGTGTGTTGATAACTAGCTACGAGACAACTATATCTATATATGCATGTGTTTAAATTTAATCTTTGACTATTAATGATATAAAATGTATTGAACACTATTATATGAGCACAAACACTAGAATTATTAATGATATATATAATAATAACATTAGATAATTTAAGGGGAATAAAAATAATACTTTTATAAACAACAATCAAGCCTTAACCTTATTAGGTGAGTAGACTAAAATAACATATATAATAGAAAGAATTCAATAAAAGAATTCAACTACTACCATCATGGTTTCCTCACAAGTCATTTAAGTTTTTGAACAATAGAATTCAACTCCATAGTAACAAAAATAAATTATTGGTCAAGATAATGATCCATTGAATCAATACCCAGATCGAGTCAATAACCTATCCGCTTTCACGACTTAGAAAGTGAGAGAATGAAATTTCTATCTCTTCCAACTAATTTGCAATCACCAATATGTTTTTCCCTATAAATACCATGTTTTCTACTATTAAAAATGTAGAAAAGTCTCTTTTAAGGCGAGATGTGGAAATGTGGTCTTTGAACTAGTGCTCTAAGCTTGGATGTTGATTATGGATCATGGCAAATATTAGCATCTCATCCTCACATATTAAAATTAGAACCTCTCTAATTGCTTGGACTAATTATACCCTTAACTTATTTGATGAAAAAAATTATTATTAAAACAATTTTTTTTCATTTTTTTGTACAAGAAGAGTTTCCCTTGCTATATTGTATCCCTAGGTACAATAAGAAAATTAAGATTATGTCACTTTGGGTTGAAAAGTATTTAATTGTTCGTTAATTGCGTAAGAGTTAAATAATTAATAGCAACAGAGACAACAATGGTTGTGAATTGACTACCCGCTCATATAGATTACAAAGGTAGTATAAATGACCATTATTGTTTCTCAACTTGAAGGAAAAAGTACAATACGACACTAGCCGCAACCTTACTTATTGATTCCCAAATAATGTATCTATTTTTATTAAGAAATTACTTAAATTAAAATATAATTAATAGCAGAATTGACCACATTGGTTGTGGATCGACTTCCAACTTCTAGAAATAGCAAAAAACTACTAATGCTCAAAACAATTCTTCGACTCGGACCAGGTAGTGAGATAACACACAAGTCGCAACGTTAATAATAAGTTATCAACATAATTAATTAATGAAATATTTAAAATTTATTTAAATGCTATAATTTAGTTAATCATTTATTTAACCATTAATGTTTTTATTAATATTAATTACTCATTTATTATTTATTATTTAAATTTCATTATATTTACTATTGAAAATAAAAAATTATTATTATATAAATATAACATGTCACAATTAACTTAAAAATAGTTAAGGAGATTATATAAATAAAATATGTTAGAATAATTACTATTGATAGTTAAGGTGTAAGGACCCAAATTCTACCCTTGAAATTTTTTCCTTATTTACTTCAATTCCATACATTTAACAACCAATCATAAATTACCGAGTGATTAAATTTACTTTAAAAGTCTCGTTTCACACTCACACCCTATCTTTAAACCATAAGTAACATACAACATTCGATAGCAGAAAAACATAATTCATTAGTGTAACCTAGTAACCCCCGCATACAATTAGCTATGGGTTTCCAAAACACCCATAGCTACATATATCCCGAGTTACTAGTACCCATGATCAATATCATGTACAAAAATAATATTCATAGTACCATAAGTTGCTTCAATTACAATAAATTAAAATTACAAAAGAATGGATAAAGAGACATCAACACAAAAGTCCCTAATCCCCTACTCAAAATCATCATTCTTCGTCCACCTACCTGCAATGGGATTAACATTTACCATGCACAAACAACACAAAGGAATAAGTCATTAATTTAATAAAACTCAATGTCAGTTAATCCACATTTAATAGGTTTCAACATTAATACGATTTAATAACTCTTAAAAACCTTTTTCATCATCTATTCTTTTGAAAAACCATGCTACATAACTCGAGCTAGAGTCACTAACCCATTCTGGTCGGCTAAAACGAGTTTTATTTTCATTGGTATTCCACCAATACATAAACCGTAAATACACCCATCATCACTACAAACATATCCATATATATTTGTGGTGACTAAGTGATTTACCAAGTATGTCATTATATTTCGAGTCTTATTTTCATTGGTACTCCCCCAATAAAAGATTTTGAGTCTTATTTCCGTTGGGACTCCCCCAATAAATGATTTCGAGTCTTATTTCCGTTGGGACTCCCCCAATAAATGATTCTGAGTCTTATTTCCGTTGGGACTCCCCCAATAAATGATTCGGAGTCTTATTTCCGTTGGGACTCCCCCAATAAATGATTCCGAGTCTTATTTCCGTTGGGACTCCCCCAATAAATGATTCCGGGTCTTATTTCCGTTGGGACTCCCCCAATAAATGATTATGAGTCTTATTTCCGTTGGGACTCCCCCAATAAATGATTTTATAACAGAAAGTCCACGCATTTTCCACATAATGCATAAATTAAAGACTTATCCTTACCTTGGTGAGTGTTGGGTTGGGTTCTTGGTAACTGCACTAGTTCCACCGAAACCGCCGTCAACTCTAGGGTCTTTCCCCATTCACACCATACAACAAAATGTTAGTTATTTATTCCAAATATTTCATAAACAACTTATATTGCATCATTTAACCATACAAGGTATTCATCATATTTTCAATGTTGCTAAACTACTTTCATCATAAGTTTACAACATATAAAACATACATATTCATCTCATATTTCATCATTAGAAAGTAAACTCATCTTCTACCTCTAGCATTTTACCCATTTTCATTTTAGGGTTTTGGGGTTTTCATGAATCAACCCACAAACTCTCTCCTTTATCGAAATACTAACTCTATACCAAGAGTGTACAAGATAAAATCACATAAAACGAACCATAACTCAAAAGGGTGAGTTTCCATGGTTTCTCTCATGTTGAGAAGAGATCCAACATACCTCAATAAGTTTAAAAGAGAAGAAGAGAGTTAGGATCAAGAGATCTACTTCTTCTCAAGCTTCTAAATGACTCAAAAGTCTTCTTGCTCTTGAAAATGCTCTCTTCTCTCACTTCTCTTTAAGTTAACCCTCATAAATGTGTTTGGGGTCCCCTATTTAATATAACAGCGTCGGGTTCTCGCTTAAGCGAGCCCTTTCTCGCTCAAGCGAGAAAATCCCACCTATTTTAAAAACTCAGATCTAACCCTCTCGCTTAAGCGAGAATCTCACAGTGTCAACAGGTTCCCTCTCGCTCAAGCGAGGTATTCTCGCTCAGGCGAGAATCTCTCGCTTAAGCGAGGATCCGAGGACTAATACTATAATTTCAAAGACTTAAAATTTGGGGCGTTACATAAGGGTATTAGTAAAGTAGTAATAACTTATTCTACTTTATGTATAGTTGAAGAAAACATGTCACAATTAACTTACAAATAGTTTCTATTTTTAACGATAATTTCATAATAAGATAGATTGCTTCTTTATTTATTGTTGATTTTTTACCCATTAGAATACAAGACTTTATTATCTATATATAATCCATCCAATACAAGGTAGTTTGAATAGGATTCTTTTACACCATGATCATTATTCTAACATGCGCAATGACAAACTTTATGATCACCTCTAATTTTGCATACTCCATTATCACAGAAGTTTTCTTGTACGCACTTCAGATTGTAAGAAGTATTATTACAATTATTGTCCACATAGTCTTTGCAACATTTGTTTTCCGAACTTCCTGAAAATAATTAGCATTTAATATTTGATAAAGAATTCAATAGAAATTAAAGTTCAATATCATATTTTCCACATGGCAAACAAGAAATTTAGCACGGATATTTCTAGAGTAACATATTACTTATAAAACAACAAGAGTCACAAATGTCTATCCCAACATACTAACATCATAGTTAATATCATTCAATTAAAATTATAGTTAAATATGTCAACAAATATAAGAAAACTATTATCCATAAAATATTAGACTATCAGTTTTAATGATAACCAAGAGAAAATATTTTATTGAAAAACAACCAAGTTTCTATTTTATTGATTCTAACATTTTGATAATTAAATTTCAATTTTTTCATGTCGTATGTTTAAAGAAATAAGTTCTCCTTTTATGATAGAGAGTAATATTTTGAGGAATGTGCCGCAAAATCAATCAACATTGGCAGAAAAATGAGAATTAGTAGGATCACAATAAAGTAAAACCTGGATGTAGTATGATTAGAAAGATGAAGATGGAACATAGAAATGCGTTTTTAGACGACACAACATTGAACTTTGTCATGTTTTTTCGTTTGTAGTTTTTTAGACTAATGTGTGTTGATAACTAGCTACGAGACAACTATATCTATATATGCATGTGTTTAAATTTAATCTTTGACTATTAATGATATAAAATGTATTGAACACTATTATATGAGCACAAACACTAGAATTATTAATGATATATATAATAATAACATTAGATAATTTAAGGGGAATAAAAATAATACTTTTATAAACAACAATCAAGCCTTAACCTTATTAGGTGAGTAGACTAAAATAACATATATAATAGAAAGAATTCAATAAAAGAATTCAACTACTACCATCATGGTTTCCTCACAAGTCATTTAAGTTTTTGAACAATAGAATTCAACTCCATAGTAACAAAAATAAATTATTGGTCAAGATAATGATCCATTGAATCAATACCCAGATCGAGTCAATAACCTATCCGCTTTCACGACTTAGAAAGTGAGAGAATGAAATTTCTATCTCTTCCAACTAATTTGCAATCACCAATATGTTTTTCCCTATAAATACCATGTTTTCTACTATTAAAAATGTAGAAAAGTCTCTTTTAAGGCGAGATGTGGAAATGTGGTCTTTGAACTAGTGCTCTAAGCTTGGATGTTGATTATGGATCATGGCAAATATTAGCATCTCATCCTCACATATTAAAATTAGAACCTCTCTAATTGCTTGGACTAATTATACCCTTAACTTATTTGATGAAAAAAATTATTATTAAAACAATTTTTTTTCATTTTTTTGTACAAGAAGAGTTTCCCTTGCTATATTGTATCCCTAGGTACAATAAGAAAATTAAGATTATGTCACTTTGGGTTGAAAAGTATTTAATTGTTCGTTAATTGCGTAAGAGTTAAATAATTAATAGCAACAGAGACAACAATGGTTGTGAATTGACTACCCGCTCATATAGATTACAAAGGTAGTATAAATGACCATTATTGTTTCTCAACTTGAAGGAAAAAGTACAATACGACACTAGCCGCAACCTTACTTATTGATTCCCAAATAATGTATCTATTTTTATTAAGAATCAAAGCTCTTGAACAAGAATCAAAGCTCCTAGACCTTGGAAATGATCTCTTCTCTCACCTCTCTTCAATTCTTAACCTAAAAATGTGTTTGGGGTTTCCCTCATTTAATGTTCTCGTCGGGTTCTCGCTTAAGCGAGCTTTCCCTCGCTCAAGCGAGAAAATCCCGCCCATTTTAAAAACTCAACTCTGACCCTCTCGCTCAAGCGAGGGATTCTCGTTCAAGCGAGAATCTCACAGTGTCAACAGCCCCAAAGTGTCATTTCTCGCCCAGGCGAGACAACTCTCGCTCAGGCGAGAATCCTCCAGTATAACCCAGGATTTCACCCTCCCATGTGAACCTCTCTCGCCCAAGCGAGAATCTCTCGCTCAAGCGAGGATCTGAGGACTGATACTATAATTTTAAAGACTTCAAATTTGGGGTGTTACATATACCTTATATAGAAGTACTTAATGTCCTAACATTTAAGGGCTACGTGACTTCATGGAGAATGATTGTGAAATCTTCCGAATGAAAGAAATGACGATCCTTATAGCTAGGTAGTGTGTCACTCTGTTGTAGGATGTAACACCCGAGTCAGTGTATCATATTTTATCCTCGACAAGTTGAAAATTTTATATTGTTTTTGAAGGATTTGTCAAGGTAATTCAATTCCTATTATTTTTGAAGTTCAAGTTTAGCCTTATATGAAAAATATTTTTGGAAAATTTTATTTAACATTTTTTCAATATAGTTTTGCTTCCCCCATAAAAAATTTCTCAATTTGTTTATTTATTTTAATTCCTCTAAGTAGTGTTACTTTACATCTCTATTTTACCTGGTTGTTGCATTACATTTACAAAATTTGAACACATTCTACTTTCTTTGCAATAAACTTTATTTTATTTTTTATGGCTTAGAAAGAAAGATAACATACAATTTCAATTCAACATTCTTAGATTTGCTAGCCTTATGTTCACTTTGGCAAGCTTTGAAAACAATTTTTCAACAATTTTTCAGTTAATCGTTATTTTATAATTTATTGGAAAGAAACATGTTATTTTTAACAATTGTTCAATTTAACTGCTTTTTTTATTTATTATTTTGAAAGTGATAATCATTATAATAATGAATCCAGTGGGGACTCGACAAGAATCCAGTGTCACACAATCTAAGCTTAAATGAGGTGACATAATCTTATATAATCTTATATGATGAGAACATTATTTAGACTATGAGCTACATACCCTTTAAACAAAAAGCATAAGAGATAGGGGTCCTTCTCATAATAGTGACAACTTAAAGCAACTTAATCATCAGCCACTCATGCTCATCCTTTTCCCGATCCTAAATGTGAATTAGATTATTATTTAAACCAAAATTCAACTTTAAATCCGAATGTTAATCCAACCCAAAATTTCGGTCGGGCTAACTTTTAAATCCAAAATCAACCATAAATTTGATTTAATATAATGTATTTACTTTTTTAGATAAAATCTTCTCAATATGATAAAAAGTTGGATAATCAATTACATAAAATGATATATGCAATGTGCCAATAAATCATTTGCACAATAGTGTCCTAAATAACTACCAAAGCAAGTGAAAAAACATATTAAAAATATGAAACTATATCAATAGATACGAGTATGCAATAAAATGTATTATCTACATTAAGTCAAAGAGATATCATTACTGTATGCACCGTTAAATAGGCACATATGAACAAAAGTCATGGGGGACCATAGGATGGTTTGAATCTGTCATGTTTGTCTCTTATATGGGCCTAAATATTGTTCGGTTTAAATTTTTAAACTCGAACACGGTTTTTAAACTCGAACACGGCCTGGACCTGATGAAACCCAACCATATTCCGGTCCAATCATAATGAAGTCAAATCAGGTTAAGGAATATGGTAGGGTGATGCAGTAAGATTGCATAGGATAAGTAATAGCTAATATGCTCAAAAATATACCACCAGATTTCTAGAAGGCTAGGAAGATGAATAGAAGACATAGGATCAATATGTGTACCTAAAATCTATAACAGACAAACTAAAAACCAGAGAATACAACCAAAACAGATAGCAGTTAGTGGCATGTTAACACCACCTAGGAATGTTCTATCTTTTCTGAGGTTGATGATCCACTGATGAGCAACATACCAGTTGTATCCAGAATGATCTACTCTTGACTTTCCCTTTATCTCTCTTAATGTCAGCAGGATATCTTGCCGGAGAGTTCCACTCATTCGCAGCTTCTCCTTTCGCGGCTTCAGCCGCAGGAGATTCGGGACTTAGAATGGAGTTCACAGTCATCAATCCGGAACTGCTATTTTCTGGAAGTTTACCAATTTTCTGATTCAATGAATGTCCTCCGAATATCGGAGATTTTGCCTTGCTGCTATTGGCAGCCTCACCCAAGAGACTCTTAAGAGGTGTGTGCTCCTTACATGTGCTCCAGTTTGTTACCTTTGCTATTATTTCTTCATTCTTCTTTCTCTCTGGAGACTCATTAATAACATGTGTTACAGTGGGAAACCAACCAGCCTGTGAAGTGGTATCTAACTGTTGTGGGTTGGGTCCTTTCTGGACTGCAGAAGCAGCAGCTTTAGATGGTGGTTCAAACATTTCTGATGGTAAAGTTTCAGTATCGATAACAGCTGGAGCATCGAATTGCAACGAGATAGCTGTTTGATGAATATTGAAAAGGTAAATCAAACACGTTTTCATCCAAAAAGACATTAAATTATCTTACTTTCAATGCTTTAATATAAATAATGCAAGGCAACAAGGAGAAAAGAGATTATGAATGGGAAAATATGAATGATGTTAGATGGTACAAGACGAATCGTCAAATGTAACTGTCAGCTAAAAAAAAAGGATAAATATAGAAATCATGAGAGAAAATGAGAAGAATGACTGAATTTCATTCCAGATTTTAGCACTAGGCAACATTCAGAAATGCACACAGGTAGAGTAACTAACATGAATATATAATATATATGCATGTATGTGCCTTTGGTGCTTAGGAATGTTTGCATAAAAGATCTAACCCATTCTACTCAACCATAAAACAGGAGTACAATTTTCAGTAACATATCAATTCACCCAATAGTATGAACTACAACTAATGTTTGAAAACTAATAGCAAGAAATGGAAGGCATGAAAAAGGGATAATATTCCATTATAGCACCTTGGTCTATAGAAAACTTTCCTTTATCAAGGACCAACCATATTAGCTTGCTCCATTGACATGCCTAGCATATTGCAATCGCCCGAAGAGACAATGTTTGAATAGAGTGAAAGTGTTTTCCATTAGAAATAACAGAGGTAAATATACCTGACACAGAGCCCCAGTTGCCCTCCAAACTGTCGCATCGGCTACTGGTGTCAACTGAAGCATCAAATCCAGATGAACTATGTTTGACCGAGCTATTAACACTTCGATCCTGAAAAGACGCAGCAGGAATTCCAGACATTTTTCCACCATGCTCTCCATCTTGATTATCTTCAACAGCAGAATCATGTTGAGCAGAAGGCCCAGTGCTTAAAGAAAGTGATGCATACATCCTAGCAAGGTTTTCTGCAGCCTTCACTATTACTTCCGAATCTTGTGCATCAGCAGATCTGTTATAATCGTCATTGCTATTGAATTCATCTTCTTTTATATCTACCTGAGGAACTGATATTGGACCTATATTTGAGCACTGTATACCTTTTGCGTTTCGTGTGGTCGCATCAACTACAGCCTCTGAAATAACTAGGCTTTCAGTAATATCACAATTTTCAACTTTACCCATTTCACGAGCATCGTCACTCTTAATTATGTCACTCGATTGCGTGACTTCTGATTGAAGGAAGTCATGGGGTTGAAGATCTTTCATTTTAGTTCCAGTATCACTTTCCACATCTGCTCTTACATTGTTACCACCTACAGCCACACTGTTTATTGCGGTACTCTTTTTCTCATGATGACTTACATTGTCTATGCTAATTACACCAGTTTTTTCACTGGTTGCAGAATCAAAAGATGCATCCCTTGGATTCTCATTTGATGAGGCCACTAAACTACCCTCTGGTAAACTAATCTGTTGTGAAACTTTACAACCATCAATAGTTCCCTGTTCTTCAGAAAAGGGAATAATATGACTCTCATTAATCTCAGTTTCAATAGCATTCATAGATCCACCAATTTCATCAGATCTATCAAAACTTTCAACTGTTAGTTTGACTGGAGAAACTTCAATCTTCTCTTCAGCATTTGTTTCTTCAGCTGTATGCTCAAAGTTGATTGACTCAGATGGCAGGCTTAAAGGATCTTGGGATACCACTCCTTCCGGATCTTCGAAACCTTCATACTCACTCTGAGGATGTGCTACCTCAGGACTACTGTCACGTGTTAGAGGCGTATCGGCATTAGCATTTCCTTCTCCCTTTTCTTGTAAAATGTTGGCATCACTAGAAGTGGAAAAATGTTCTAAATGTGCAGACTCTACCTGAATGTCATTCGTCAAAGCACTCATGATTTCAACAGAGTTTAACACAAGAGGAAAGTCATCATTGGCCTGCACAGAAAGTAACTCAGTGCTGTTCTTTTCCATCGGCAAAACAGCTTCATCACCCACTTGGTGATCCGAGGAAATCACACCACTTACTGCTATGTCAGACACTCCATATGTTTCATCTACAATACTATCAGATGAGTTCACATTTTCAACGACGTCTACATCTGATTTAATCTCATCCTTTGCTAACAAATTAGTCTCCTTTGCAAGAGATATCAAATTGCAATCTGTCACGTTTTCATCTGCATTGATCTTATTTTCTAGGAATACATCTGGCAAGGCTTCAGCTTTGCAGGGATTTGAGTCACTTGACAAGTCAAAGAAATCGTTACTATGCACAAAAGTCGATTCTTCTGTCCCGAAATCAGCAATTGAACTTGGTAATGGATCCACAATAGAGTCTGACAGATGACCTTGCAAATCCAGTGTGTTTTCAACTTCAACACTTTCAAATTGCAAAATGCTATGATTGTGAATTTGGCAGTCATCGCTTGACTTGACAATTATCCGGCCCACATCTGCAGTTGTTAAACGAATTTTTAGACATGATAATGCCTCAGAGAATAAACAAATCTTGGAATGGTAAATATGAAGCGCCAATACTGATACGAGTATCGGAAATGATACGTATCGATACATCAATATACATATTCTTGAAAATGCAGGATACGATACGATTAGGATACACATATTCACAATGGTAATACTACTATATGGAAACAGACAATCCACAATCTTAAATTATCTCAAGCTTAGTAACTCTGCAGAAATATGAAATGAAGCATCATATTGAAAGCACCATTCATGTCCAGCTTTTTGTTCTGTCACATATCTTTGAAAAGAAAAGGGATGTCGCTAATTCAACTATAATAATTAATCTGAGTTTATGAAATTATAGATTCCACCAAAACTTATATTCTCTTGTTGGAGTAATATGAATGGATGCAGACTCTGAAATAAAAATTTGATTTTACAAGGATTAAGTTAGCAATCCAATTCACAGGCACAAATGATGCCAATAAACTTCTTTACAGAAGTTCTGCAATAATCAAGCTTGATATCCAAACATAATTCGATTCATGTATAAACATATTTTCCCTAAATTTCAATTTTTAAGGCACAAATGTGGACTTGGTAAATAAAGTAAAATCATAGCAATAAAAGTGTGGATCGGTGCACAAAGCTTCCACCTAGTGCAATCTAGGGATAACAGTTGTACGCAGTTATACCCTCATAAGCGAAGAAATTGTTTCCGGAAAAGTAAAATCATAACAAAATATACCCTCATAACAATATATGATAGATGTTCCGATAATGGAAAAAACATATAATTGTTGTTAGAAATTCCTAATAAAGAAAATTTCTTAAAAATCACTAAATATAAAAGAAAATCATATTTTCATAAGAAATCATTGCTTAATGCTCATAAATAGCAATAATAACGATCTCTTTTAATCCATGATCAACATTATGCATTTACTCTTCCTTCTCTATGCAATACACGTGTTTTGTCTTTTTTCTCTCCCTACAAGTCCATTTGTTAGATCAAATGTTATATTTATCTCTTCTTTATCCCTCTTACAATTTCTCTTGTATGATAGTTTGGGTGCCTGGGAGGTATCGAAAAAACATTTTAAGAGCATCGGGAAGTTATCAAATTCAGGATCCTTTATGCCGACCTGTTCCACAGTAGTAGTACCTGAGTCCAAACAATCTTGTTTCAGAGGTTCCTTAGTTCCTGGACTTAGTCCAATATCTGAAAAATCTGCAACTGCATCTGAAAACACCTCATCTTCTGATCTAAGTCTAACTAATCTTTCTCTTATTCCATCATTACCCTTCTCACTTTTGCCTCTGTCCAAGTTCTTTGGACCTGACACAACTAAACCTAAAAAATATCAAAAAATTAGCAAACAAACAAACCAGTTATTTTGGAATGTAGTACTAGCCACAAGTCAAAGATCGATTATAAACACATCATTTCATAGTATTTCTAAGTAACAATGTTAAATATTGCACATAACAGTCTGAGTGAAAAGTGAAAATAATATGCCTGGTGTTTTGTGATCATCATCAGAAACATGTTCACCATCACAACCATTCAAATGGGCTTGTCCTTCAGAGGCACAAAGTTTGTAACCTTCAATAGTTCCACAGATCTTCTTGTGAGCACGCCTGTGTTTGGCACTTGGATGTGGTTTTGGATAGGACCATCCACATTTGTTACAAACATGAACTCCATGACTCTCATGCTCTGAAACATATAAAAAAATGACATAAAAACCTTCACTTGAAAAAGTAAACAAAAAACAAGTTCCAAATCCAAACAGCACAAGAAAAAACATAAAGGGAAAGACTTTTGATAAGAAAAAGAACAAACCAACAAAACCCAAAAAGGATATGAGAGCCTTTAAAGAGAAAGTGTTAAAGAATAGAAGTAAAGGCACCTACCTGGAGTGTGAGTTCTTCTCTGATATAGTTGGTTATCCATTCCAGTAGACTAAGTCAATGTAGAAGAAAATCCAAACAGAGATGATGAAGAAGAAGAAGGAGGGTAGAAAACACAAAATCTCTTAGAATATAAACAGGAGCAGAAGGAAAAAAGACTAAGAAGAGAGAGTGTGAGCTGTTATAAAGAGATTTCTCTGTCTCATCTTATTATCTTTGAATAGATTTCTGTGTCTTGTGTCCTCTATCAAATTCTAGTGAATAGTAAAAAAAATTAATTTTTGTCATTTCTCGAAATATAGATACTCTTTTATAAATAAATTACGTTTTCATTCAATAAAATTATATTAAATAATATATTTTTATAATTTTTAATTTAAATTATATATTTTAATTAGCGTGAAACACAAATGAGCCTATCCTCATTTTTTTTTTATGAACAATGATCACTTGTCCCAAACCCTATCCCAAACCCTGTCCCAAGCCAATCATATTTTAGCAACTAAGATAAATATGTTATTTTTTATTTTCTTTTTATTTATATGATAATTTCTAATTGTCTTGGGACATGGTTGGGAACACACTTGGGGACAGGAGATCTTCATTCAAAAGGTATACCATATCTTCATTCTTTGTAAAAGTAATAATAGAAATTAATAAAAAAAATTGATATATATGTTTATTGGCAGATAACTCATGGGGCATTATCTATTCTATTTTTTTATTATAATAAAAGCATCTCATCATCCTATCAATAAGTATTACTTTGGAAAATCAAATTATGAAAATGTAATGAAACTAGGTAGAGGATCAATTATGTGTAACAGAGGGAAGTGGTAAAATACAAGGTTTTTGTAGAAACGAAAGGGACCCGCCGCCATGTGATGTAGACAATGTAAGATCCGAGACTATTCATTCAACTTGCCTTTTTTATTACGGAAATGACCACTCTTATTTCGAAAGCTACACTCATCCTTTCACAAATGGAAAGAGTTGGTTGTAATTAAATACACTTTAGCTTTTGTGTTTTATGAGTTTATTTTTACACGAAACAAGGGTTAAGTGTCTTAAGAACCCTAATCTACATATAAGAGCATTCTGAACAAAAGTAGGTAACCCAAATCTATTTCCATTCCTTACTTTCTAAATTTAATTCCCAAAACTTGGGAAGGAAAAGTATAGCTTTTTTTAAATAAGAGAAAATATATATAATTAAATTAAACATTAATAGATGGGACTGTAATTTTTATTTATCATTAGCGGCGTGTTGACAAATGTTGTCGTGCCCCTCAACCCATTTTCCTATCGTTTGTAACGTATATTCTATATGCAATAAATGAATTGTATTAGATATTATAATTTGCAGTTGAATATATTCGATTAAGATATTTATTGAATCTTAATGAATGAATTGATTGTGAAGAATAGGAGGAGAAAATGACTAGAGAGAATATAAGAGAAACAGTTTAAGAGTTTTGGATAGAGGTTACCATTGTAACACCCCGAATTTTAGTATTCAAAATTGTAGTATCAGTTCTGGAAGTCTCGCTTGAGCGAGAGATTCTCGCCTGAGCGAGAAGGGATCACTTGGGAGGGTGAAATCTTGGGCTATACTGGAGGATTCTCGCCCGAGCGAGAGTTGTCTCGCCTGGGCGAGAAATGACAAATTTGGGCTGTTGACACAGTGTAATCGATTACATGGTCTTGGTAATCGATTACATGCTGATATCTGATCAGACATGTGTAATTTTTCATTATGTAATTGATTACATGGTCTTGGTAATCGATTACATGCTGATATCTGATCAGACATGTGTAATTTTTCATGATGTAATCGATTACACTATTCTCGTAATCGATTACATCATATTAAAAACATCAGATATGTGCATTTTTCACACTGTAATCGATTACACCATTATGGTAATCGATTACACTTAACACGGTGAGATTCTTTGAAAACATAAATAGACGTCCCAAGTGAGGATAAGGGTTATTTTTCGAAAAACAAAGAGGAGAGGAACGGTTTGAGGAGTTGAGCACCCTTAGAGTCGAGAAAGAGGTCGGAGAAGAGGTAAATCGCTTAACTTAGTCTCTCTTAGGGTTGAATGTCTTGTTTAGGATAGGGTTTCTTCTCCACGTTTAGGGATAAAACCCCATAAACCCTCTTTTGACATTGTGCTTCGTTTTGCTTTGGAAAACCTTGTAAAACTCGTAGAGCATGAGTTGTTTTTCGTAAAGGGTGTATGAAGGGTTGTTTTCAAAACCGTAGAGTCATTTCAATATTATGGAAACCCCCTTTTGAGGATGAAGTGAAGAGATGATGTTGTCTTGTGTTGTATGAGTTTTGGTTAGTATTATTCTTGTCTTGACATGTAAATTGATGTGTTGTGATTGTTGTTGTTTTGGGTTGAAAGACCCTAAGGTTGGAGGAGACGGCGGAGAACGCAACTGAGCTTTAGTGCAACAATTAGCGGCTACTCAGGTGAGGGAGCAGCATTAAACCTTGTGGTATTGGGATGATAATATTGGAAACTCCAACGATACTCACTAGTTGGAGGATTTCGTTTGGTTAACACGGTTAAACGGGAAATCTCATGAGTTTCCTATTTAACCGCGTTAGTCCTACTGTTGTGAATGGATTTTGACCTTGGATTTTGACCTGCCCTTCGTGGTATGGATTTCGACCTGCCTTCGTGGTATGGATTTTGACCTGCCTTCGTGGTATGGATTTTGACCTGCCTTCGTGGTATGGATTTTGACCTGCCTTCGTGGTATGGATTTTGACCTGCCTTCGTGGTATGGATTTTGACCTGCCTTCGTGGTATGGATTTTGACCTGCCTTCGTGGTATGGATTTTGACCTGCCCTTCGTGGTATGGATTTTGACATGCCCTTCGTGGTATGGATTTTGACCTGCCTTCTTGGTATGGATTTTGACCTGCCTTCGTGGTATGGATTTTGACCTGCCTTCATGGTATGGATTTTGACCTGCCTTCGTGGTATGGATTTTGACCTGCCTTCGTGGTATGGATTTTGACCTGCCTTCGTGGTATGGATTTTGACCTGCCTTCGTGGTATGGATTTTGGATATGCATTTGTAGTATGGGTTTGATTTGTGGTTTGACAATTGAGAGTTATTGGTATTATGGAATGGTGGTGTAGTTATGAATAATGGTTTATTGAATCTCATGGGTTGTGTTGCGTTGAATGATGTAGAGTTCATGTTTAACTATGTTCTAATGTTATTATTCTATTTAAATCCACCATGTTTATATTGCATGTATTTAATGACTGACTCTCTCTATGTTGTCTTGTGTACTCAATCTGTGGTAATCGGATTGTAGGTGGAGCTAAGGGATAAGATACTGTAGAGTCTTGGAGTAATTGCGTTGCTTTGGATTTAGTGTGTGTTTAGTAGTTACTCTAAGAGTTTGTAATGATTGATATTGGACCCTTTATATGGGAGTTTTCATTTATGTTTTGATGTTCTGTTTAAAAGACTAAAAGGATGTAATAAGAATTAGCATATTACCTTTAATAGTGTTGTAATTGAAACAAATGATAATTGTATGAATTATGGATTAAAGTAGAAGGTGATGTAATGTTTTTGATGAAAATTTATTATTGATTATTTCCGCATTTTGAATTGGGAAACTTAACTAATATTTACTTTTAATAAAGTTTGAAAATATTTGAGTTATGAAAATCGGGTCGTTACAACCATGATGGCTAAATTGAAATTAGAAAATTATATCAATGAGTTATATGGTTTTTTGGTAGAAAATAAAAGATAACGAAGGCAAAATAGGAAAACATTAATTATATCATGTGAAGTAATTATTTTAAGTTATGTGTAACGACCCAATTTATTATCGCGGAAAATTTTCCATTTTCTAAAGCATAATATCTCGTATTATAACTTTCTGAAATTATATTAATTAATTTACCAACATTCTTTTAAGGATTAATAACCTAATATAGTTCAATTAAATGTATTTGGTCGATAAATACTCATCCACATGGATGGGATTCAATAAAACAAAAGGGGTTTATCCATACATTGCAACACATCAGAAAATCAGTCAATGAATTTAATGTCAATACAACAAACTCCCACATATGGGACTAATGTCGACAAATAACATAACATAATTCAAAAACAGACGTCCACACAAATAATCCAAGCAAGGCTAGGTGACTCCAAAACTCTGAAATCTCTTATTTCATCGCTTCACCTACGATCCATTAACCATGGATTGAGCAACAAGGAAACATAAAGATAGTCAGTCATTAGTTCATACAATAAATGACATGGTGGATTTAAATAGAATAATAGACATTGGAATTCACAAAACCACGTACGGTTATTCATCACACTATCATTCCATCTAGATTTCAACCAAAATACTACATACTCATCCAAACTAAATTGTCATAAATAATACTACAAGTACTGCGCCGCATAATGTGACACCCAAATTTAAAGTCATTAAATTATAGTATCAGTCCTGGGAATCTCGCTTGAGCAAGAAAGGTGTCGCCTGGGCGAGAGTGGCTCACATGGGTGAGTGAAATACTAGGCTCTATTGAAAGATTCTCGCTTGAGCGAGAGGATCCTCGCTTGAGCGAGAGTTGTCTCGCATGGGCGAGAAATGGCATTTTGGAACCTGTCAAGGCTGTGAGATTCTCGCTTGAGCGAGAGCGCCAGATCTGAAAATTTAAAAAGGCTGGATTTTCTCGCTTGAGCGAGAACCCGATGAGTTTGCTTTATAATAGAAACCCCAAACACATTTTAGGGTTAGAAATTGAGAGAGAAGAGAGGAGAAGGTGATTTTAAGAGCAAGAACTCGTGGGAATCATCTAGAAGCTTGAGAAGAGGTAAATCTCTTGATTCTAACTCTCTTTCTCCCTTTCAAACTTGTTTTGGAATGTATGGGATCTCTTCTCAAAGTATGAGAAACCATGGAAACTCTTTCTTTTGAGTTGTGGTTCATTTTATTTAGTTTCTCTCTTGTAAACTCTTGATTTATAGTTAGTATTCAAAGAATGGAAAGGGTTTGTGGGTTGATTCATGAAAACCCCAAAACCCCCAAAAAGGAGAATGTGGTAAAAGAGGAGATGGGTGAAATGTTAGATTTAGAATGTGATTTATGAATGTTGAATGTTGATTAGAATGTGTAGGTGTACTTTGGATGTTTGGAAACTATTAATGAAGTAGTTTTGGAAACATTGAAAATGTATGAACCTCTTGTGTGTTTAAAGATGAAATATGGGTTATATATTTTCAGAGACTTTTGAATTAAGTTATTTTTTAGAAATTATTTGTGTTTATAATTTAAGATAATATTATAAACAATATAAGATTACTAATTAAAATTTAAACAAAAATGTATATGGGTGAAATAAAAAAATCAATAATAAAGATTTTTATTTAAAAATAAGAACTTATGTACAGGTTTTAATTCTTTATCTTAGAAACCATTGGTTTTTTATTAGAATTTTAGGTTAAAAATTTAAATTTAGATTTAAATTTAAAGTTTTAAAAGTGATTGATATCTTAATTAATTATATTATTAATGAAGCAAATAATAAACCTAATTACTAAGGTGTGCCATGATCAAAGCCAACGTGATCGAGGATCCGTGACCGTTGATGATGAGCCATGACTGAGGAATCGTGATCGAGGATGATGAGATGTAACTAAGGACTTGCTACCGGGGATGATGTACTATGACCGAGGATTTGTGACCGAGAGAACATGACCAAGGCGTTGAGCTATGACCGAAGGAATGTAACTGAGGGTACCCATATTTACCATACCATTGTGACCAAGAAAGTTGGGTCAGATTGATGCACTAGTACCAGACTTAGGGTGCATCACGAAATCAAACACTTCTAGTATAAAGAGATCGTTTGCTAAGTTTTTGAAGAATAGATTAAGACAGTAGAATCACATTTAACTTGTGCTTAATTAAGCTTAAGTTTGTTTTAGAATTACTTGGCATATTATTAAGCTAGTTGCTCATTGCTTGACTTACAAGCTACCACTTGTAACTTATATAAAATGATGTAAGCTCTCTTGTTAATTAATAAGAAAAACAGTAAGATTTTTACTTCATTCTATTGAAAACCATTATGGTATTAGTTCTACTGCAAATCTATTCTTCTTTCTTCCTCACATTCGAAGCTATCACACTAAAACAATGGACATAGAATCAGGAGAAATACAGCAGGCTTGTCAAGCTGCAGAATCTTCACAAGATTCAGCAAGTCCTTTCTATCTTCATCCAGGTGAGAACCTAAGACATATTCTGGTATCTCCACGTTTAGATGGGACAAGTTACCATTCTTGGAGTAGATCCATGAAGAGGGCACTTCTATCCAAAAACAAATTCAATTTTGTCAATGGGAAAATAACAATACCACAAGATTCAGATCCAACCTTTAATGCTTAGATATGCAACACTATGGTAATCTCATGGATCACAAGATCTCTAACACAACATATTGCCTAACGTACATTATACATAGAGAATGCACAAGAGCTTTGGCTTTACTTAAAGGGTCGTTTTTCAAAAGGTGACCATTTTAGAACTTCTGATTTTTTACAAGATATACATTCCATGCAACAAGGAGATAAGAATGTGTCCACTTACTTCATCGACCTCAAGATTTCTAGTGAATAACTTGACTCCCTTAGACCCATACCCACATGCACCTCCCACATGATATGCTTCCTTAAGGGACTTGGTGACCAATACAACACCACGAAGGCTCAAATCCTCTTAATGGAACCTTTACCACCAATCAACAAAGTCTTTTCCTTGTTTATCGAACAAGAACGACAACAATAGGGCACAATTTATGGTGACAATAGACTAATGATCAATGATATAAACTCAGGACAACCATGACAAACACAATTTATCAGAAACAATGGAATATGAATCATCTAGTCCAACAACATAGGAGGACGAATTTGAAGGCAATAGAGGAACCAACACATTTCGTAGAGGATATGGGCCACCTTTAAACAATGAAGTGTGCACTTTCTGTGGGAAAGAAGGGTATACCACCGAGACATGTTGTTTTAAACATGATTTTCCTCCAAACATAGTATCACGATCCTCATCTGAAGCTGAGTATCATTCATTGGCCATAGTCTCATATGAAATACAATGGCTTACATATCTACTAGGTGATTTCAAAGTCCCTTATAAGGAACATGTCTTACATTATTGTGACAACGATTCTGCAAGGTATATTGTAGTTAATCGTGTTTTTCATGAACGAACAAAACATGTAACACCCTGAATTTATCTTTCTTAAAAAGATAGTAACAGTCCTGAGGACTGAGACTTACTGCCATATTCTCGCTTGAGCGAGAGGGCCTCGCCAAAGCGAGAGTATCAGAGTTGCTCCCAATATTTTACCTAAGAGTCTCGCCTGAGCGAGAGTTGGCTCGCCTGGGCGAGAATGAGACTCTAGAGGCTGTGAGATTCTCGCCTGAGCGAGAGATGACTAGTCCGGGCGAGAGCGTTAGTGCTTGAGTTTTAAAATGGGCGGGATTATCTCGCTTGAGCGAGAACCCAACGAATGAACATTAAAATGGAAACCCCCAAACACTTTTAGGGTTAGAACTTGAGAAAGAAGAAAGAGGAGACGATTTTGAGAGCAAGGATTCGTGGGAATCAACTAGCAGCTTGAGAAAAGGTAAATCCCCTGATTCTAACTCTCTTTCTCCCTTTCAAAACTTGTTTTGGGTATATGGGATCACTTCTCAAAACGTGAGAAACCATGGAAACTCGCCCTTTGGAGTTGTGGTTCATTTTATCTAATTTCTCTCTTGAAAACCTTTGGTTTAGAGTTAATATTGAAAGATAAGAGTGATTAGGGGTTGATTCATGAAAACCCCTAAACCCCAAAAGAATATGTGGTTAAATGGGAAAATGGTGAAATGTTAAATGCGGAATGTGGTTTATGAATGTTAAATGTTGATTTGAAGGTGGATATGTATGTGTTAGATGTTTGGAAACTCCTAATGAAAGTAGTTTTGGAAACATTGAAAATGCGTGAATCTCTTGTATGATTAAAGATGAAATATGAGTTGTTTATATGTTGTTCTTAATAAATCACTGACTTTTGTCGTTGTTCGGTGGGGATGAGGAAAGATCCTAAGAAGGAAGGAGGTAGCGAAGGAACTTGCAAAGTTACCCAAAACCGACCTCAACACTCGCCAAGGTAAGGGGAAGCATTTAACTTGTACACACGTTAATAAATGCGTGGATTTTCGGATTGTTGTCAATTATAAAACAAGTAGAGGAAAAAACTATTTTACGCTCCCTTAAGAGGTTGAGCAATGACTGACTTGCCTTTTTGTGGAAAAAGCTCGTTGAGAAATGATTGACTTGCCCTTTGTGGTATTGCCTCGTTGAGCAATGTATGACTTGCCCTTCGTGGTATTGGCTCGTTGAGCAATGACTGACTTGCCCTTCGTGGTATTGGCTCGTTGAGCAGTGACTGACTTGCCCTTCGTGGTATTGGCTCGTTGAGCAATGATTGACTTTCCCTTTGTGGTATTGGCTCGTTGAGCAATGATTGACTTGCCCTTTGTGGTATTGGCTCGTTGAGGAATGACTGACTTGCCCTTTGTGGTATTGGTTCGTTAAGCAATGACTGACTTGCCCTTAGTGGTATTGGCTCGTTGAGCAATAAATGACTTGCCCTTAGTGGTATTGGCTCGTTGAGCAATGACTGACTTGCCCTTCGTGGTAATGGCTATTCGTAGCAAATGTCTGACTTACCCTATGTGGTAAGATTAATGAACCAAGGTAAAGGCTTACGAGGTGAATGACTAAGAAAGAAAAGGGTTGAATGGTATTTAAGTATAAGGAAATGTAATAGTAATGAGTTTTGATCATGTTAAATTGTGAAGTTAGCATAGTGGATATATGTTGGAGCAGTATTTATATGTTCCGATATAACTGTGTATCTAACCTTATTGAATGTGGATTATCATATGATTATGTTTGAGTTTATAATTTACTCCTTTGTGTTTTCTATGCATTTGTTAATGATAATCTCATTGCAGGTAAACAGATGAATCGAGGATGCTTGATTAGGCGCCTTATGAGCTTTTAAATCTGGATTCCTTTATTATTCCCTTTTGTATCATAACTGACTAAATGCTGATTTGGATATTTGTAACCATGAGCATTATAATCCTGGATATTTGTAACCATGGGTATTATGATTTTGAAAATCCATAACTAATTTTATGTCGTAAGTACTGGGAGACATTAATATGAATTATCTTTTTCTACATAGTGAATGTATGTATGAATATTGCATGATAAAATGATCATGAACTAAGAAGGATGACTAATGTAAAGTTATTGGGTTTATAACTATAAGTTATAGGAAAAATGCATGTGTGAATGAATTAAATTAAGGAAAAAATTTAATGGGTAGAATTTGAGTCCTTACAATATAGTATCAGAGCATAGTTAATTCTGCAACCTAAGGTATGACCTTACATGCTTCTTTGTTAAATTTATGCTAACTGACTATTTAAGAACCATGCGAAATTGGTGTGACATTGTGTGATATACAGCGAGACTATGTGATAATTTTAATTGTGTGAACTGTATTTGTGTACTAATAATAAATGAGTACAGGTTGACACATGGCTGGAAGAGGAAGAGCAGCGAGTCAGAATGTCCCGAACGACCTTTTGGCACAGATGGTAGCATCACTAAAGCATATAAATGAGAACCTGCAAAATCTGAATTAGAATACAGCTCCAAGTCCTAGTCAGCAACCCCTGGCACCCCCGGACCGGCGGAATACCGAGGTCTGGACGAATTCTGTAGGAGGAACCCTAGTCAGTTCCAAGGCGGGTTCGCTCCTAATGTTGCCATTGAATGGGTCCAAGGATTGGAGAGAATCTTCAGGGCCATGAGTTGTTCTGATGCTCAGAAAGTGGCGTATGCCACCTATATGCTAGTGAAGGAGGCTGAGAATTGGTGGGAAATGGTCTGGAGACAGATGGAGACCGAGGGACAAATCATTACTTGGGAGACCTTCAAGAGTAAGTTCCTCCAGAAGTACTTTCCTTCAGACTTAAAAAGGAAGAAAGAGATGAAATTCTTGCGGTTAGAACAAGGGAGTTTGATAGTGGGGGAATACGTAGCCAAGTTCGAGGAATTGGCCCGGTATTATCCACATGTCGAACTTGAAGTGGACGGGAGGTCCAAACGTGTCAAGTTCGAGATGGGTCTAAAATCGGAGCTGAATGTGATGTTTGGCCACCAAGAGATTTCTAATTTCCCTACACTAGTGAACAAGTGTAGAATGTATGTGGATGATGTGCGAGTGAAGGACACTGCTACTAGTAAGGTAAACCCTCCCCGAAACTATGGACCCCAACTCCACTCTATGCAAGGGAGGGGTAAGGATAAGGTGAGTGATGACCGACGACCTTATGCCTCACCTAACGGCCATCACAATCGTAGCTACCAAGGGTCGAAGCCTACTGTTGGAGGATTCCAACCCGACTCTTTTCTTATGTGTAGTAAATGTGGACGGAAGCATGCGGGATCCATCTGTCTTGGCTTTGGGAACAATTGTTTCCACTATAAGGAACCGGGGCATATGAAGAGGTTTTGTCCAAGGTTGAATCGGAGTGTGAATATTGTGAAGGCTGAGAGGCCTATAACAGCAGGCAGGGTGTTCACCATGAGTGCTACAGAGATGTCTGGGGTCGACGGTCTGATCCAAGGTAATTGCATGGTGGCATGTATTCCTCTTTTAGTGTTGTTTGATTCGGGAGCGACACACTCCTTTATATCTGTTGAATGTGTAAACTGACTGAAATTGCAAACAGAGTCGTTGTCTTTCGACTTGGTCATATCCACCCCAACTAGTGTGTTTGTGGTGGTGTCGACGTTTGTGTCTCACTGTCCGATGGTGGTGAACGGTAGGACATTTACCGTGGATTTATTCTGCTTACCACTATCTCAGTTAGATCTAATTCTGGGAATGGACTGGTTATCAACAAATAGTGTAATGCTTAATTGTGCTAATAAAACCGTGGTGTTTAGATATTTGTGTGAGATTTCTGACCAAGCTAGTTGCATGGAGCCAGTTTCGGCTAAGGGAGTCAGGACTTCCCTTAATGAAGGGGGATTAGTGTTTGTCCTGTTGGCATCACTAGAGGGTATTGAGAAACCCCGAGTTGATGACATTCTAATAGTTCGTGAGTTCCCCGGGGTGTTTCCTGGTGATATTCTGTAATTGCCTCCAGTCAGAGAAGTTGAATTCTCCATTGACTTAGCACTGGGGACGAGACCCATCTCTATAGCTCCTTATAGGATGGCACCGTTAGAGCTGGCTGAGTTGAAAAAGCAGGTTGAGGACTTGTTGACAAAGAAGTTCATTCGTTCTAGTGTCTCACCGTGGGGTGCACCGGTTTTGTTGGTGATAAAGAAAGATGGGAGTGTGAGGTTGTGTACCGATTATAGATAGTTGAACAAGGTCACTATCAAGAACAAGTATCATCTTCCTAGGATTGATGACTTAATGGATCAGTTGAGAGGAGTAGTGGTGTTCTCGAAGATTGATCTCCGATCAGGTTATCACTAACTTCGAGTTAAGTCGGAGGATATCCCTAAAACTGCTTTCAGGACGAGGTATGGGCATTTTGAGTATTTGGTAATGCCTTTCAGGGTGACGAATGCTCCAGCAATATTTACCGACTACATGAACCGAATATTTCATCCATACTTGGACTCATTTGTGGTGGTATTCATTGATGATATTCTGCTTTATTCTAAGAGCCGAGAGGAACATGCGAAACATCTGAGAGTGGTTCTAAATATTCTAAGGAGGAACCATTTGTATGCGAAACTGTCCAAATGCGATTTATGGTGAGAATCGGTGAACTTTCTTGGACATGTGATATCCAGGGAAGGGGTGGCAGTAGACCTTTCTAAAGTCGAGGCGGTTATGGAATGGGCAGTACCCAAGTCAGTCACCGAGATCAGGAGTTTTTTGTGTTTGGCCAGTTATTATCGGAAGTTCATAGAGGGGTTTTTAAAGTTGGCATTACCTCTAACTAAGCTTACCAGAAAAGGAGAACCGTATGTGTGGACAATCTGTTGTGAAGAAAGTTTTCAAGAGTTGAAGTGGAGGTTGACTACGGCACCAGTATTGGTTCTTCCTTGTACTCATCGTGATTTTAGTGTGTATTGTGATGCTTCCAAGCAAGGTCTGGGTTGTGTTTTGATTCAGGATGGGAAAGTTGTTGCCTATGCTTCACGACAATTAAGAACGCCTGAGCAAAACTAACCTACGCATGATTTGGAGCTAGCCGTAGTGGTCTTTGCATTTAAAATCTGGAGACACCATCTATATGGTGTAAGATTTGAAGTGTACAGCGACAACAAGAGTTTGAAGTATTTGTTTGATTAAAAGGAACTGAACATGAGACAGAGAAGGTGGATGGAATTTCTTAAGGACTATGATTTTGGATTGCAGTATCATCCTGGGAAAGCCAATGTGGTGGTCGATGCTTTATGTCGGAAGTCCTTATATATGTCGGTTTTGATGGTCCAGGAAGAGAAATTAATTGAGGAGTTTATGGATGTGAATTTGGCAGTCCAAATGAGACATCATAGTATGATTTTGGGAATGCTTAAGGTTACAAATAAGATGTTCGATTAAATCAGAATAATGCAAGTTGAGGATCGTGAGTTGAAGGTCAAACGAGATTTAATGACTAGTGGGAAGGAGACTGATTTTGAGTTGGATTCTAGGGGATTGTTGCGATACGATGGAAGGGTGTGTGTGCCTTTTGATGCATAATTGCGAAGGAGTATTCTTGAGGAATCTCACAAGAGTGAGATGAGCTTCCACCCAGGGACCACAAAAATGTATCAAGATCTGAAAAAGTTGTTTAAGTGGTCTGGTTTGAAGAAGGATGTGGCTTTGTATATCTCGAGTTGTCTAATTTGTCAGAAAGCAAAAATTGAACACCAAAGACTGGCGGGAGAGTTACAGTCGCTAGAGATTCCCGTATGGAAGTGGGATAGTATCTCCATGGATTTTGTATCGGGTTTTCCGAAGACTCAGATAGGGTACGACTCGATATGGGTAATAGTAGATCGTTTGACTAAGTCTGCCCATTTCTTGCCGATGAACATGAAATATTCCCTAGAATGGTTGGCTGAATTGTATATCAAGGAGATCGTTCGGTTGCATGGGATACCGTCAAGCATTGTGTCGGATAGGGATATCCGTTTCACTTTAAACATTTGGACTAGTTTGCAGTTCGCATTGGGAACTAAGTTGAAACTGAGTTCGACCTATCATCCACAAACAGATGGTCAATCGGAAAGGACCGTACAGTCATTGGAGGACCTTTTGAGAGCATGTGTTTTGGAACAACCTGGGAGTTGGGATAGCCTGTTGCCTTTGATCGAATTCACCTATAACAATAGTTTTCACACTAGTATCGGGATGGCCCCTTACGAAGCCTTGTATGGGAGAAAATGTAGGACTCATGTAAATTGGTTTGAAACTGGAGAGAACTTGGTATTGGAACCTTAGTTGGTAGAAACGACGGAAAAGATTAAGAAAATCCGAGAGAACATGATGATCGCACAGAGTCGACATAAAAGCTATTATGATAAGAGGCGGAAACCTCTTGAGTTTAATGAAGGGGGTCATGTGTTCATAAGAGTAGTTCCGACTACTAGTATTGGTAGAGTGCTGAAATCACGTAAGCTTACTCTGAGATTCATTGGACCATATCAGATTTTGAAGAGGGTGGGACTGATAGCATATCGAGTGGCCTTACCTCCTTTGTTGTCAAATCTTCACAATGTGTTTCATGTGTCTCAATTGAGGAAATATGTTGGGGATCTATCTCATGTGGTCGAGTTCGATCAAATAGAGTTTAATGATCACTTAACTTTTACTACGTTGCCAGTGAGGATCATGGATACCAGTATCAAGAAGTTGAGAGGCAAAGAGATTGTCTTGGTGAAGGTACTGTGGAGCCAAGTAGATGAAGTAGACGCTACTTGGGAAGTGGAGCGTGATATGAGGGAGGATTACCCTCATTTGTTTAAATCGATGTATGTTTAATTTTCGGGGACGAAAATTCTTATTAGAGGGGGAGGATTGTAACACCCGGAATTTATCTTTCTTAAAAGTATAGTAAAAGTCCTGAGGATTAAGACTTAGTGCCATATTCTCGCTTGAGCAAGAGTGCATCGCCCAAGCGAGAGGATCAGATTTGCTCCCAGAATTTTACCTGAGAGTCTCGCCTGAGCGAGAGTTGGCTCGTCTGGGCGAGAATGACACTCTAGAGGCTGCGAGATGCTCGTCTGAGCGAGAGATGACTCGCTCGGGCGAAAGCGTTAGTGCTTGAGGTTTAAAACGGGCGGGATTTTCTCGCTTTAGCGAGAACCGAACGAATGAACATTTAACTAGAAACCCCCAAACACTTTTAGGGTTAGAACTTGAGAG
This sequence comes from Lupinus albus, assembly GCA_009771035.1. Lineage (NCBI taxonomy): Eukaryota > Viridiplantae > Streptophyta > Magnoliopsida > Fabales > Fabaceae > Lupinus > Lupinus albus. The sequence goes on from CM020010.1 coordinate 7,920,236, forward strand.
AGAAGAGAGGAGGAGGCGATTTTGAGAGGAAGGATTCGTGGGAATCAACTAGAAGCTTGAGAAAAGGTAAATCTCTTGATTCTAACTCTTTTTCTCCCTTTCAAAACTTGTTTTGGGTATATGGGATCTCTTCTCAAAACGTGAGAAATTGTGGAAACTCGCCATTTGGAGTTGTGGTTCGTTTTATCTAATTTCTCTCTTGAAAACCTTTGGTTTATAGTTAATATTGAAAGATAAGAGTGATTATGGGTTGATTCATGAAAACCCTAAACCCCAAAACGAATATGTGGTTAAATGGGAAAAGGGTGAAATGTTAAATGCGGAATGTGGTTTATGAATGTTGAATGTTGATTTGAAGGTGGATATGCATGTGTTAGATGTTTGGAAACTCCTAATGAAAGTAGTTTTGGAAACATTGAAAATGTGTGAATCTCTTGTATGGTTAAAGATGAAATATGAGTTGTTTATATGTTGTTGTGAATAAATCACTGACTTTTGTTGTTGTTTGGTGAGGATGAGGAAAGATCCTAAGGTGGGAGGAGGTAGCGAAGGAACTTGCAAAGTTACCCAAAACCGACCTCAACACTCACCAAGGTAAGGAGAAGAATTTAACTTGTACTTATGTTAATAAATGTGTGGATTTTCGGATTGTTGTCAATTGTAAAACAAGTAGAGGAAAAAACTATTTTTCGCTCCCTTAAGATGTTGAGCAATGACTGACTTGCCCTTTTGTGGTATTGGCTCGTTGAGAAATGACTAACTTGCCCTTTGTGGTATTGGCTCGTTGAGCAATGACTGACTTGCCCTTTGTGGTATTGGCTCGTTGAGCAATGACTGATTTGCCCTTTGTGGTATTGGCTCATTGGGCAATGACTGACTTGCCCTTTTTGGTATTGGCTCGTTGAGCAATGACTGACTTGCCCTTCGTGGTAAGATTAATGAATGAAGGTAAAGGCTTACGAGGTGGATGACTAAGAAAGAAAAGAGTTGAATGGTATATAAGTATGAGGAAATGGAATAGTAATGAGTTTTGACTATGTTAAATTGTGAAGTTAGCATAGTGGATATATGTTGGAGCAGTATTTATATGTTTCGATATACCTGTGTATCTAACCTTATTGAATGTGGATTATCATATGATTATGTTTGAGTTTATGACTTACTCCTTTGTGTTTTCTATGCATTTGTTTATGATAATCTCATTGTAGGTACACAGATGAATCGAAGATGCTTGATTAGGCGCCTTATGAGCTTTTAAATTTGGATTCCTTTATTATTCCCTTTTGTATCATAATTGACTAAATGCTGATTTGGATATTTGTAACCATGAGCATTATAATCCTAGATATTTGTAACCATTGGTATTAATCAAGCTAATAATAAACCTACATGCTAAGGTGTGTCCTGATCAAAGCCAACGTGATCGAGGATGATGAGCCATGATCGAGGAATCATAACCGAGGATGATGCACTGTGACCGAGGATGATGCGACATGGTCGATGATTCGTGACTAAGGCTTGATGCGCCATGACCGAGAGAACATGACCAATGCGTTGTGCTATGACTTAAGTCACAAAACCAACATATATATAGAAAAGAGAAAGGCATAAGGTAAAGCCTTCTTATTCTCACAAAACATTCAGGAACATCAGGAGCACTCTCGTTCTCTCTGGATTCCCCTCTAGCGGAGCGAACGAAAACCATCAGGCTCTAGCAACCAGAACATCCTACAACCCACATACCTCGGAGCATTCGGAATGGCTAACCAAGGTATGCGTTTTCTTCTTCACTATGAAACCAATTGGGGTTTTCTTCGGTCTGGATTAGGATTGTTCCATTAGGGTTTATGTATGGGCATAAACATTTGGTTTCGGAACAATGTCCTAATCATTCGGTTTCGGGGATACGATTAGGATTAATCGGAAATATCCAACAAGTGGTATCAGAGCCACCCCAATTTGGTTCATATGTGAAATTTGGGTTTTGTATGATGTTATTCATGTTTTCCCCAAATTAGGTTTTGTTTTGCAAAATTGATGATTGTTATAACATTATTTTGAAACATTAGCAATCATAATGCATTTTTTGGCTCTTTTGGGGTGAATTTTGCGGGGGAAAAAAACCCGATGGAAAACCTCCATCTTCGTCAAAACCCTCGGGTAGACGAAGGGTTCTTGCTCAAGCAAGAAACCTGTCGCTCAAGCGACGTTGAGGCAGTAGCTACGACAAAAATGGTTGGGTTCTCGCTCAAGCGAGACCCCTCTCGCTCAAGCGAGACCCCCCTTTGGGGTCTTTTTCAAGTAAATTTTGGGGCTTTGGTATCTTTATGCATTGAACATGGTTATGATATGGTTACCCGCTAAGTTGTCTGTTATTTCAAGTGAGCCAATTGAAGTGGAATGTCACCAAAGTGACCTCTTTCATGGATATAACTCATAAGGAATATTAGATGTTGGTGTGTGTGGTTATTCATGCGGATATTAGCTGGCCCTAAGAAAAGTTAATGTTTGGCCGAAGATCATACACACTGGCGATGATAAACATGTGATAATTATTCAGTTTTATACATGTGACTGATGAATCAATCCAAAGAGGGGTTCGTCCGTTGACATGTCTTATTATCAATGTTGATCATTGCAACAAGAGTACCACTTGCAGTTAATATTACTGTCCAAAGACTTGATATTAATGGTGCGCTAGGTATCTTGATTGAGACATACCATTGTTTATACTATATTGATGATTTTGAGTTGTGAGCATGTTTTAATATATTGTCTTTTGTTCTATTTAGCACCAACTATTGCTTCTATATCTGCAAATCTGAATTCGGTTTCCGTCCTCAATGGAACAAATTTTGAGGACTGGAAAGAGAACATGGAAATTGTTCTTGGCTGCATGGATCTGGACTATGCATTAAGGGTAGAGCAACCACTTCCTCCTTTGGAATCCAGCACCTCTGAAGAGAGGAAGGATTATGAGAAGTGGAAGCGCTCCAATCGCATGTGTCTCATGATCATTAAGCGCGGTATTCCAGAAGTCTTTAGGGGTACTGTCTCTAATAAGACGACAAGTGCCAAATTTTTTCTTGCTGAAATAGAAAAGCGCTTTGCAAAAAGCGATAAAGCGGAAACAAGTACTCTGTTACAGAACTTGATTTCCATGAGGTATCAAGGCAAGGGAAATATAAGGGAACATATTATGGGAATGTCCAACATTGTCTCAAAGCTGAAGGCTCTTAAGCTTGAGATGTCGGAAGACTTGCTCATCCATCTGGTTTTAATTTCTCTTCCTACACAATTCAGTCAGTTTAAGATTTCTTATAACTGTCAAAAGGAGAAATGGTCTCTTAATGAGCTCATTTCATTTTGTGTGCAAGAAGAGGAAAGGATGAAGCAAGAGAGGACAGAAAGTGCCCATTTTGTTAGTACCTCTAAAGACAAAGGCAAAAAGAAAATAACTATGGAGCCCAAGAATGAAGCTGCAAAGGGTCCAGTGCAAAAGAAGCAGAAACTGGTTACTGTTTGTTTCTGTTGCAAAGAATCTGGACATTTAAAGAAGAAATGTGAAAAGTATCATGCTTGGCGTGCTAAGAAAGGTACATTTCTTGCTTTGATCTCTTCTGAGGTCAATTTAACTTCAGTACCTAGAAACACTTGGTGGTTAGACTCCGGTTCAACTTCTAACATCAGTGTTTCACTACAGGGTTGCTTGAACTACCGAAAGCCTAATTTTGTTGAAAGATACATATTCGTTGGCGATGAAAAATCGGTGGAAGTTGAAGACATTTAAGGTTATTATTAAGTACTGGTTTTTATTTGGATTTGAAAGACACTTTTGTTGTACCGTCTTTTAGACGGAACTTAATTTATGTTTCTTATTTGGACAAATTTGGTTATTATTGTTCATTTGGAAACAATTCGGTTAAATTGTCTTTAAATTCAAATATTGTTGGAACTAGTACTCTTATGATGAATGATAACCTTTATATGTTGAATACTGTAGCTGATTATAGCGAAACCTTGAATGTGGAATCACGTGGTACTAAACGTAAAATTGATAATAATAATTCAGGTGCATTATGGCACAAGCGCCTAGGTCACATTTCTCAAAAGAGAATTGAGCGTCTTGTGTCAGACGGGATCTTGGATTCCATTGACTTCACGGACCATAAGGTTTGTGTTAAATGCATAAAAGGTAAACAGACCAAACAATCAAAAACTGGTGCATATAGAGCTTCGGACGTCTTAGAATTGATACATACGGACATATGTGGGCCATTCCCTACGGCTTCCTGGAATGGTCAACATTATTTCATATCATTCATAGACGATTACTCTCGTTATGCATACATTTTTCTTATTCATGAAAAGTCCCAATCAGTGGACGTGTTCAAAACTTTTAAGGCTGAAGTTGAAAATCAACTCAGCAAAAGGATAAAGTGCGTCAGATCTGATCGTGGTGGTGAATACTACGGTAGATATGATGGTTCAAGTGAACAACGTCCAGGGCCTTTTGCCAAATACCTAGAGGAATGTGGTATAGTCCCACAGTACACTATGCCAGGATCGCCTAGCATGAATGGTGTGTTTGAAAGACGAAACCGGACTCTTAAGGATATGGTAAGGAGTATGATTTGTCATTCTACCTTACCAGAGTCACTCTGGGGAGAGGCACTTAAGACTGTAGCTTATATTCTTAATAGAGTACCAACTAAAGCGGCTGCCAAAACACCTTATGAGCTTTGGACTGGGCGAAAGCCTAGTCTTAAGCATTTTCATGTGTGGGGATGTCCAGCTGAGACAAGGCCTTATAGGCCTTATGAAAAGAAATTGGACTCCTGTACAGTGAGCAGCTACTTTATTGGTTACTCTGAAAAATCAAGGGGCTATAAATTTTATGATCCAAATTTAAGATCCATATTTGAGACGGGTACAGCCACGTTCTTTGAGGATATTGAGTTTGAGGGGGAAGATAAGGTAAGAAACTTTGTCTTAGAGGAAGAATCGGTATCAATTCCAGATCTGATTCATATAGTTGCTTCTGAAGCAAATTTGGAACCTCTTCAAGACACTCTCCCTACTCAAGATGAGTTAGTAATTCATGAAGGACAAACTCAAATTCCTCAAGAACATGGACAAGAGTTGCAAGAGCCTATAGCTTTGCGTAGATCCACTAGAGAAAGGAGGAATGCAATTCCAAATGATTACATATGTTTTCTCCTGGAACATGAGGGTGATGGCGTTATGGATAACGATCCTTCAAACGTTCGAGAAGCCATCCAAAGTTCCAATTCGGAAAGGTGGATTGAAACAATGAAAGATGAGTATAAATCCATGCAAGACAATAAAGTTTGGGAACTTGTCCCATTACCGGAAGGTAAGAAACTCATTGGTTGCAAATGGATTTTTAAGACCAAGCGGGATTCTAATGGTAATGTGGAAAGGTATAAGGCACGTCTTGTAGCTAAGGGTTTTACTCAAAAGGAAGGGATTGACTATAAAGAGACTTTCTCTCCGGTATCATCGAAAGACTCTCTTAGGACAATCCTCGCTCTTGTAGCTCATTATGATTTGGAGCTTCATCAGATGGATGTCAAAACAGCTTTTCTCAATGGAAACATTGATGAAAAGATTTATATGGTGCAACCAGAAAACTTTGTGTCGGGAGACCCAAAGAATATGGTTTGCAGATTGACAAAATCTATCTATGGACTAAAACAGGCGTCTCGTCAGTGGTACCACAAATTTCATGAAGTGATTCTCTCATTTGGTTTTAAGATGAATTCAGTCGAGGATTGTGTGTATCACAAATTCAGTGGGAGCAAGCACATTTTCTTGCTCTTGTATGTGGATGACATACTGCTTGCCACTAATGATGTGGGTACCTTGTTGGAAACCAAGTCATTTCTCTCCAGTAATTTTGAAATGAAAGATCTTGGTGAAGCTTCTTTTGTATTAGGAATTCAGATACACCGAGACAGATCTCGGGGTATTCTTGGATTATCACAGAAGAGCTATATCGAAAAGGTACTTAAAAGATTTGGCATGCAGAATTGTAAACCAATGGATACTCCAGTTACTAAGGGAGACAAATTTAGTCTCAATCAGTGCCCTAAAGGAAATCTGGAAATTCAGGAAATGCAAAAGATCCCTTATGCATCAGCTGTAGGGAGTCTAATGTATGCTCAAGTATGTACGCGTCCGAATATAGCGTTCATAGTTGGGGTTTTAGGCATCTGATATATGAGTAATCCAGGAATGGATCACTGGAAAGCAGCCAAAAGGGTCATGAGGTACTTAAGGGGAACAAAAGACTATATGCTCACATATAGGAGATCAGACCAATTAGAGATCATTGGGTATTCTGACACCGATTTTGCGGGATGCCAAGACAGCAGACGATCCACTTCGGGCTATGTATATCTGTTAGCAGATGGTGCAGTTTCTTGGCGCAGTGCCAAGCAAACTCTTGTGGCTTCATCCACAATGGCAGCAGAATATATAGCATGTTATGAGGCATCACGTCAGGCGACATGGCTGAGAAATTTTGTTACTGGGCTGCGGATTGTGGAAGGAATTGAAAGACCACTAAAGATATACTGTGACAATAAGTCAGCCGTGTTGTTCTCCAATAACAATAGGAGTACAACAAAGTCGAAACACATCGACATAAAGTTCCTAGTTGTTAAGGAGAAAGTACAAAGCGGACAGCTTTCCATAGAACACTTAGGCACTAACTCCATGATTGCGGATCCTCTTACAAAAGCTATCACACCCAAGGTCTTTCATGAGCATACTGCTCACATGGGTGTTCTAGAGTGTGAGGATCATTTGGTTTAGTGGGAGTTAGAACATGTATACAGTTTTATGTTTTATGGAATTTCAGTATTATGTGTGAATACTTTGTATTCAAACTTCAGTTGATTAATCATTCAGTTTGGTATTCTGTCATTATGCTTTGTACAATAAGGTTTTATGTTATAATTAAGGATCTCACTAAAGTAAAGTAGGACCAGTTGAAAATTGACATGTAAATACCATATTCATGTGATTTTCATGCTACACTCATGATGTATCTATGTCATTTGGTTGTGTCAAAGTTGGTGATCATTGTTGAATTAGTCATGATTGATATGACGAAGTTCACTGTGGTTCGATACGGAGACGGGACTAATGGACGGGATAATTTGGGTATGCTTGTGACATAATGGTATATTAAGCGCGCAATAAGGATAACACATATGGTGAATCATATATGTGACCAGTGGGAGATTGTTGGAATTTCTAACAATTTATGGGTCACAAATATAATTCTATAATTGTGTTATAGCCATTATGTATTTAGCCAATATATATAAAATGGTCTTATGGATTAATTTGGTGGCTAAGGGCATATGTGTCATTAAATATTATGAGTGTAGATACCTTCGGGCAATTTCTAGTTTGATGAAGGGACTGAATTAGAATATTGCAACTTAAATGGTAACCGTTAGTGTTACCTTTATGGGTTATGGTCCCCAGTTGCAGAGCAACGGGTTTTATTGAGTAACTGATGTTATAAGGGTTGGTTTATGAGGATATGTGACTTAAGTCACAAAACCAACATATATATAGAAAAGAGAAAGGCATAAGGTAAAGTCTTCTTATTCTCACAAAACATTCAGGAACATCAGGAGCACTCTCGTTCTCTCTGGATTCCCCTCTAGCGGAGCGAACGAAAACCATCAGGCTCTAGCAACCGGAACATCCTACAACCCACATACCTCGGAGTATTCAGAATGGCTAACCAAGGTATGCGTTTTCTTCTTCACTCTGAAACCAATTGGGGTTTTCTTCGGTCTGGATTAGGATTGTTCCATTAGGGTTTATGTATGGGCATAAACATTTGGTTTCGGAACAATGTCCTAATCATTCAGTTTCGGGGATACGATTAGGATTAATCGGAAATATCCAACATGGAGATCACCTGCCCTAGAATGGTGTCCCCGTCCATGTTCCGACCAATAATATTGTGTCACGTTATTTTAAAAGTTCAATCATTAATAAATATTTTTTTAGTTGAACATTGATGTGTATTTTTTAAAGAGTAATGTTATATCCTCCTGCTAATCCTCCTACCCACACAAAAATGACATATGTCATAAAATAATACTTTATTTATTAGTTATTGGTTTACAAGTGACATGTATCACTTTCTTGTGGGTAGGAGGATTAGTATGAGAATTTAGTATGAGGATATATCATTTTCCTTTTTTAAATGACATGTCACAATATCATTGGTTGGGTCATGGATGGTTACACCATTTTGGGAGAGGTGATCCCCATCCATTTAATATATGCCTAATTAAGTTTACGTTTGTTTTAGAATTAGTTGACATATTGTTAAGTTAGTTCCTTATTCTTTGCTATGCAAACTACCTCTGGTAACTTGTATAAAAGGATGTAAGTTCTCTTGATAATCAATAAGAAAAACATTAAGATATACCCTACATTCTATTGAAAACCATTAATTATCATTTGCGTTTTAATACTGATTTAAATTCTAATAATTTCAGTCAAGTAGTCGATTGTTCAAAATGTTATATTGATGATTTAAATATAAGTTGGTGCGTATCAAAAAGTAGGGATTTTGCAAGGAATATTATTACTAAGTGGAAGTTTATTAGCTGAATTAATATAAATTGTTCTCTCTAATTGCTTTATAAAATATACATTAACAAATTAACTTGATTAATATAAATAAATAAAAAAGTAGTACGTTGTCTACTAATATTTACAGAACCAAAAATGTTATTTAACATAACTTAATTTTAGTTATAGTATTATGAATAAAATTTATAAATTTATAATATATAATTATAAATCAATATTTAAATATAAAATTACATATAATTATAATATCAAAAGTAAAAACAAAATTATAAATCATAATTTAAATATAATTTAATGTATCTATTAAACACAACTTATTTTATTAAAAAAAAAAAAGCATCCTCTCTTCTACATGATAATGGAAATTTATTTAATAATATCAGATATATGGACTAATATTACTATTCATTCTCTCATATATGTGTAAAGGGGTTTTATGTCTTTGTATCGTTTTTCTGGTATAAGACTATAATGTTTTGTTTGGTTAGAGAGAAGAAAATGAGAAGAGAGAAATACGTGAGAAAGAAAGTGAAAAGAGAGAAAGAGATGGGAAATAGAGTGAATTTTAGTATTGTTTGGTTGTATAGAAAAAGAATAGGAAGAAAAGATTTTTTTCTCCTTCACTGGATTTGTGCTTCATTTTGTTGGAGGAAGAAAATAAGAAGAGATAAATATGTGAGAAATAGAATGAAAAGAGAGAAATAAATGAGAAATATAGTGGATTTTAGTGTTATTTGATTGCATAGAAAAAGAATATAAAGAAATGAGTGTTTCTTCTTCACTCTTCCTTGAACTAGGATTTGTCATCCAAAATTATGTTTAAAATTATGGTCTGAATCAATGAAAACATTCATGTCAATTACAAAAATTATAATATTCATTACTTTTTATTTTTTTTATTTCAATATCATTGCTCTGTGACATGATTTAGGATACAGTGTGAGATAACAGGTTTTGGTATCTCTTCTAATGTCATTTTTTCCTCTTGAGAAACATATTTCATGGGCTCCACCACACTTTTCATTCTTTCTTCTCATTCCTCCTCCTTAGCCAAATGAGAGAAATGCACACTTTTTCTCTAACTTCTCTAAGCTCCTTCTCTTTCTCTTCAACCAAAGGCAGCCTTGATGTCCAAAATTATATTTTAAACAATGTTTTGTATCAACGAAAACATGTCATGTCAATTAAAAAAATTAAATGGTCATTTATGTCCCCTTTCCCTCCCATTTTCTCTTCACTTAGGAAAAGAAAATTTTTGTGTGAGTCCGACTCAATTTTTCTTCCCTCTCCTTAAACTCTCACCTCAACCAAATGAAGAAGAAAATATGATATTTATTCTCAATTTTTCTCCTCTCATTCTTTTCTCTTTTATTTCTCCTTTTCCAAATCAAGCTTAAAATGACAAAAAAATAATAAGGTAGATGGAGTTACCCACATGTGATAATGACATGCGGTTGCACTTGCCAGGTGCCCGTGACTACCTTCACACAATACCACCGCTGTGGATAATAATGAAAATTAATGTCACTGTGCTGTGACAATGACTGAAAGGTCAGCCAATGAAGTTAATGCAGAAGAAACGATGCGTGATGTGTTTGTCATCTACCGTCTGCTGTGAGAAAGTATATAAATTATGTCCCCTTATTAAATTATTTTAGGTCTTTAAACTTTTTATTTATATAATTTTAAGTCCCTAAACTTATGTTAGTAGGTATGTATTTAAATCTTATGAAAGTATAAGAACATAATATAAATATATATATTAAACTAAGGAACCTATTTAACATTTTAGTCAACTCATAAGAGTAATTTAGTTATTAATTACTTAAATAATTTATTCTCTATTTGTTGACCTATCATTGTTAGTCTTTTATCTTAGATCCTCTATATCACTTTTTTGAATGCCAGTAATATTTTATTCTTACACATATTTTTTTTGGATATTTAATTAACCAAATATTCTGAGATCGATAGGTTGAAATTATAGGATTGAGGTATAGAAGGAGAAAATAAAATGTTCATAATAGTAAATTGTATAGTAATAGAAATAATGATATTGTGTTAATTTGATTGTCTTAAAAAAGACTTACAATTAACTCATATTTATATTAATATCATACTCCTAATTAAATAACAAACAAATCATAATAAACTAATATGTATCCTAAGAGATCTTCTAAGATACTCCAAACAAATCTAAGATATGATCATAATATGATATATTCTCTTAAGATATTCTAAGATAATATCATATATTCTAATACTCCCCCTCAAGCTAAAGCTTACTAAGCTTAGCTTGTTACAAATATTTCCTTTAAAATAAAAGTAAACATAATAATTAATTGAACTTCCCCAAACATAACTTCAAATGGTTGTAAATGTTGATGAAATCTGAAATGAATTGGTCAATGATCAATGATGAGCTTTCCAAGTTCTTAGAAAAAGAATTGAAGAATATGAAGACAATAACACTTAATTAACCATCTAGGCAGAAGCTATCTCAAAGCTTAACCACCATGGTAATTCAATACCCGAAGGCAACTCAATGCACGAAGGCAATTTCAGTGCCCGAAGGCAATTTCAGTGCCCGAAGGCAATTTCACTGCACGAAGGCAATTCCAGTGCCCGAAGGCAATTTCAATAATGATTGTTGCGTAACAAGTAGGGGTGAGCATGGGTCGGGTTGGGACGGGTTAAGGCTTGTCCTTACCCGACCCTAAATGTTGGTTGAGTCATTTTTTTGAACCCGGACTCAGCCCTAGACCCGAAGATAACCCGACCCTAAATATTCACAGGGTCAGCCATCAAACCCGGACCCGACCCTAGACCCGATTAAATATTATGTATACTAATTTTAGATAAAGTCTTCTAAATATTATTTATTATTGTAAATATGTAATTTGACATATAAAATAATATATGCATATATATTATTAAACATGTATATATGATGAAAAAAATTAGATAATCAATGATATTTTCGACCAAAAATGTATCATTACTCTATATACATTTGAATAGAGACACATACAAACATCAAGAGTGAGTGACCATGGGACGGGTCATGTTTGGTCCCTACCCGACCCTAAATATTGATTGAGTCTAATTTTTGAACCAGACCTGACCCTAGACCCAATAAGACCCGACCCTATTCAGACCCGATCATGACCGGGCCATACCGGGTGAGCGGGTAGGGCAGGGTCTTGCTCACCCCTAGTAACAAGCAACATCAAACAACATAGAAAACGTAGACTATTGAGTCAGTAAACTACCAAATGTGTTGGAGCATAATAATTATAGTCTTCCATTGCATGAAAGTTATAAAGATCAAATTATGGGGTTATGAACCCAAGTTTCATCCTTTTGTTAGGCCAACAAAGGTTCCTCCAATGATCAATACATATCCAGAGATCCAAAAAACAATTGTCACATAATCAATGTAACAATCGAGCTATTTGAATTTTAGACTTAAGTTTCCTGGCTTCATTTGTATAACGAATACTAATGAGACCATCGATAACAGCTCGTTCAGTGACCCTTAAGATCTTAAAGCCACATTTTTAAATAAGAAACCAAAATCTTGGAGGCAGAAAGAAATTTTTCTTGTTGCACCCATTCTCGTAGACTTGCAAAGTCCATTAATAAGATCATTATACGTCAATATTTGAGGGATGAATCCATTCTTGCACAACCCGTTAATCATGACGTTATACGTAGCCGGGCTGGGACAAAATCCCCCAAGTACTATATCCATAAAAATGCAATTCGCTTAATCCGGTTTCCCAAGCTTCAACAAACAATTCATCAATATATTATAAATCCAAAATGGGGGTGTATCCTCTTTGAAACATTTCATCAAACAGGTTCTACATAGACAACAAGCATTTTCTCGCAGCGGAAGCGATCAAAGAATTTTAGGAAATAACATCAGAGTTTATACATGATTCATTCATTTATCAATTAAGACATTTTCACCTGATCCTTTAATTATAGGTAAAGTTGTTGGTAACTAAATCAAGAACATACTCTTCTCTAGATTTTCCTCCAACAGACCAAGCTTCATTGCCGGATTTGATGAATTTTCATCATAAGTTCTGGATTCGGTAACCTCCCCAAATTCCTCCTCACACGAAGAGTTGTAGGATAATAACTGTAATAGTCTCAAGGTTCTTTGTACTCTTTCTCTAACTCTGACTTTTGTTGATATTGCTTTCACCCTCGGGAAAACCATATGATTTGAAGGAAGTTGCTTCACCCCCGTCACCAAAAGCAATTTGTGAAGCCCAACCTTGGGCTTTGCCTTCATCGAGTTCTCATTGAAATGATGCAACAAATCCCTAGCCTGGACTGAATCATCATTATCAACCACTTCATTTTTAACTTCTGACTTTGGCTTCCTAAGCGGTGGAGCTTTTGATGCAAATTTCAACTTTCTTCGTAGCGCTACAACATTGTTATATGAATCCATAAGTGATGATTGAGAAACAAAGAGAAAGAGAACAACTTCAAAAAACCTAAATCAGGTTACGAAGTACCTTGATCAACACAATAACACAAGCACTAACCACAATTGGATCACGGTAAATCTGTACCACAAAGGACGTGAACCACTTCAAAAATTCTATATAAAACAATTCCCCTCAAGTTGGAGCATATACATCATATGAATCCAACTTGTGATCACAAGCCTAAACTTTCGTCAAGGCGGATACCATGGCTCTGATACCATGTTGAATAATAATAATAATAATACATATATATAATATATTAACATATATATATTAACATTAATATAATATACATATATATAATATATTAACATTAATGTTGAAAATTTAATAAAAAAACAATAATTATTTTTATTTTCATTAAAAATTTAATTTTAAATAAAAATCGACCGATATAACCGGTACGGTTCAATTGAAAACCGGCCAGTATGGCCATTTTTGACCGGTTTTGGCCGATTTTAACTAGTATAATTACATAACTGGTATAATCATTGTACTGTACTGGTATTGAGATCGGTTCACCCATTTACTGGTTGAATCGGCAGGCACGAACCAGTTTTCATAATCATGATTATACATTCAATCGGGAGGGGAGGATATATGATACTGTTTAACAGTAACACCTCTGAATTTTATTTATTTATCATATATTTGTGAAATTTTACCCTTGAACTCATGTACTCATTGACCCCCTTGTTATTAAATCAAAATATCTAAACATCCAACTAAAATGCCTTAGCAAAAATTGATAGGTTAAAATATGAAATAATGTTAATCTTTCTTTTTCTGAAATCCTTGAAAATTCTGGTAGATAACTGAAGTTCTTGGATGTTTATTAGTTGAAGGTTGATACCATAAAACATAAGTAATAAGGTTGAAGATAGATTAATGAAAGATGAGAGATCTATTAACTTTAAGAGTAAGTTTTTTAAACTTACTCCACATTTTGGCCATCAATTATAGGGAAATCAAATGGTTTATATCTGCTCACTAATTTAAACCATTGAATTTCTCTATAATTGATGGTTAAAGTGAAGTAAGTTTAAACCACTTACTCTCGGAGTAAGTGGATCCGCTCATTTAATGAAATGTATGAAAAGGAATGGTGCCCCAACCAATGATTAGACACGATAAAAGGTGACTAGCCCAATGTTAAGTCCTTAAAATCAATTCAACTAATAATCAAGCAGAACACTCCTTACAATATACAGTAAGCAATAGTTTAAGCAAAAGATTAAAGTTGTTCTATTCAGAAAAACTTACATATAAAGGGCAGTTGCCTAAACAAGAAGACAACCTCTTAATCAGAATGAAAGTTCTAAGACATTAATTATTAAATGTTTTGTCACCCACTAAATGCCTTTGGAGTAAGGAAGAGACATAACTTAAAATGTCATATAATCATAATATAAAAAAGGTATTCAACTTAAAAGGATCTAGAACCACTTATTCAAACATGACAAAATATAATTATTATAAAATTATGAGGAACCCAAGAAGTCTCCCTATCAAAGGGTCATGGGTCCCCAAAGACAACACATCCAACCGTGTTCTACGACAAAGTCATGTTAGCATGAACTCCTTCCTTAGTCTATTGGTGTCGTTTTTTCCTTGCTTTACTCATATGAATGTTGTTCTAAGTACACTTTATTTATTAATAATTGACTTATAAGTAATATGTGATACAATAATGAGGTGTATAAGTATTTATAGGTTGATTTTCCAAAAAAAAGAAGGTTTATTATTACTCAATTGATTGTTTAATTGCACTATCCTGTGGGGGAGCCACTTTAAGTTGAGGGTGTACACATGTATATCCTAGTTTTGTTGTATATTTTATTCGTATATTTAATATTTTTTATCCCTGGTATATAAAATTGAATTCAGATCAACTTAACTCCAAAAGGGTCCTATAACTATCACATTCTCTTTAAGGGGGCAACATTATGGTGCACCTAAAGTTGCTTAAAATTAAGACATTCCAAGTTAGGAATGACCGATGGACAGTCACGGTCTTAATGATTTGGTGATTCAAGTGGTCCAATAGGACCCACCAAGTAGTTGTGTCTGAAGGGCTTATATGAGAAATTTTAGTTAAGGTAGTTAGTGTTGGAAATTGCCGTAGAAGATACTTAAGAGGTGTATCACTTCACCTAACAAATAATTGTTTAATGTAGGACTGCATAAAAATGAAATGATTAGGAAAATTTGTCCTAATATAATAACAATGTAACGCCACTTAAAAAACAATGTAATGTGAATATTAGTTTAAAACTTTAAAGCGAGGCCATGCCAAAACAGCAAAACTTTTTGAAGGGCAAAACAACGAAACTAAAAAGAAAGAAAAAAGTAAATTAATTAATTGCATGAAGTTACAAATATATTTATTTATCATTCTGCTATGGTGGATTTTGCCTTGCATTTTTCACAATGACTAGCTCTCTCGTTTTTTCTTCGTGAGATGCTTTTTGAACTCCAATATTTTCATTTTGGGCCCAAAAGTTTTCATATTTTTAAAAATATTATTCCATCATCATATTCACTCACATATATAGTCTTCTTCATTCTATTCGCCAGCGAAACTTTCAGTCAATTATGATAGTAACATGTCATATTTCAATATTGAACTGTCCAATACAGGATAAGATCCCAACTCATCCTAATCACACACGTGAAGACGGGTGTTACACCGAAATCTTATATTCACTATCCCTGACTCGCCCTCTCACATTTCACGCTCTATACAATTATTGAGGTGCTGACAAGCGTCCAACTCTTTCATTTTTTGTGTCGGACGTCGCTTTAATAGTATAAACTTAATGCTAACAAAATGTTTTAATTGCACAACATGTTATCATTTTGAGGTAGTGGATTGGTTTAATAGGGGTGATGACCTATTTAGTGAACACATGATTGATTGGTTTGGGTAATGGATTTAGCCTTTTGAAACTGATATGTTCTTCAATACAACAAACCATTTTGAGGCATGGATGCATAAATAATATTTATTTGTATAATACATTTTTATTTATAAAATACCATTCCTACCCCTTCCATCAAGGTCTATTTCCAAAGCTTCCTACGAATTTCACCTTCTTCCTTAAACCTCCATTTGATTATAGAAATTTACGTTTAGCCAAAACCCTAAAGACAACATGGATGTGGCTGAAGATTCAATTTTAAAGGAAGCTGATAAGATAGTAAAGTAGTGCTTATTTTGTAACAATTACTCTTAATATCAGCTTTGATATTGTAATATTAGTCGTTGAGGCATCTTTGAATTTGTAACAACCATTTTATGATTCGGCCGTATCGACGCACAACGTAATTACATCATTCACATTTGGTCCACACCGAGTAACTTCATCAGAAACTTTAATACAAACAAAAATTTATATCTCCAAGACTGTAATCCGCATCTTAAAGGCACGTAATCATAATAACTTCAACCATGACCACAACCATAATTTAAAGCACTAGTTTACTTTTCCATGTCAAGCCCATCCAAAAAATTATAAGAGTGTAATATCTATGCACTAACAGTGTAAGCTTTATATATAGTCAATGTTTCATCTACCATATTGTATTACTTTTTTCTAAGAGTCAATGATGATTGAGAAAATAATGATAGAGTATACAGGGTTGTGCTGACAAAATGTTTTTATCGATTAAATCTAAAATCATCTTTTAATTGCACAACAAGTGAAAAATTAATAGAAGGCCATGACTCATGTCAGATCTTAGTTTCTGCTCCGAGTTGAGAAGCAGTCATAATTATTAATATTGTCTCTACCATCTCCAGAAGGGGAAAGGCGGTTCACGACCAACTCTGTCTCTTTTATATTAATTTCCCTATTAATTAATTTATATAATTCCATTAAATGATAAATATTTATATAAATGCATTTTATTAAATAAAATTGAGAATTGGAAGAACGATCACAATTATTATCATCTCTTTCCCTTCTATCTAGGTGAGAAACAATCACAGTTATTAGTGTTGCCTCTGTTATCTCCCGAATTTGGGAAGGAGGTTTATGATGTGCTTCTTAATATGGTCATTAGTCCATGCAATCAGTGAGAGTGTAATTTTAATATGGATGAATGAGATGGTAATACTTTTTCTAGTCCGTAATCGACTCATGAGCTCAGAACTCTAGTTCAATGGCCATATTTTTCAAATTGGGCATAAAAGAAACTGTTATCTCTAAACGTAGTAGTGACTCCAAAATAGTTGAAAGAGATTGTAATTTCATTCTCCACTTCTTAAATTGTGTAACTGATGATTGAGGAATCCTCCGATCACTAACAACTAAGTATACAGGATTTTATTATTTATTATTTTATGTTTAATTGTTTGTATCTTATGTGTCATAAGTCATAGGTGTAACCTAGCAAAACTTTGGGATGAAATTTCTTATTAGGATCGAAGGTTATATAACATATGGAATTTTTTGTTTATTTATGTCACTAAAAAACTTTATAAATTTATATAACAATAAATATGATTTGTTTAGATGAGAATGTAACTTTTAAATATTTATTCAATAAATTTATGATTTTTTATTTATTTAAATTTAAGTTATTTTATTGGTTATTTTGCAACTTGGTAATTTTTTATCTTCTAAAAGTGAGTCATGTTTCAAAAATGTTACTTAGAAATATATTGAGTGATAAATATTATTTTATCATAATCTTAAACTATTCATCATTTTTTGAGAATCTATAAGTGAATTAACGTTAAATATTTTCTATAAGTTTTTATCGTTTGGTAATTTACCTATTAATATTCCTTGGTATTAGGTTATTTATAGCATTATCTTTTATTTTTAATTTTGACTTAAGTGATTATTCCAAATATATTATTGATATTGTTTTACTCTATCATTTCATCTTTTTATACTTTTATCTTTAACTTTACAATATTTATCATAACTAGCGTGTCGATCGACAATCCGTGTTTATCGACCTGTATTCTCACTTTTATGATATCAATATGCAAATAATTTATAAATTTATCAACTTATACCTCTAATAATGATTAGTCATTTGCATGTTTTTTCGTGTAGGTCAAAGCTCTTCTTCTTGGGGTGATGAAGATAGAAAATAAAGTAGGAGAATGTATGAAGAATGATAATACATTGACGGGAAAAAATAAAAAAACATGTGGAAGTTTCCCTTAGTTATTATTGGGAGGTTACAAAAGGATAAAATTGGAATATGAAAATCATGTCATAATGTTCATTAAATGAAAATTTTACATGTTCAATTACCGGAATACCCTTTAGGTATATTTTACATTTATATAATAGTAATGACAAAGTTAAAATATAAAAAATACTTCTGTTTAATTACCTAAACACCCCTTATATATATTTTATCTTTATACCGTAGTATTGATAATTATATATTATTGTTTATTAAGTGTCCCAACATTTTGTCCCCATGATAACGTCCTTTTATTTTTATTTTTTTGTTCTATATATCTCGCCTTTAGTCTTCTTTTGATATTCAAGAATTAGAGGAGAAAAAAGTTGTGAATAGAAAAAGAATAGAGAGTTAGTGTCTTTCTCCCCTTTGGTTTAGATCTGAAATAGGAAAGAAAGACTAAAATTATGTGGGACTCATACTCAAAATCACTTTCTCTTTGAGCGCAAAGAAAACAGAAGGGATAAGAAAAATGTTTGGGAATGACAAAAATATTTCTCCTCATTTTGTTTTTTACACAAATTACTACCCATTTAATTAATTTATTTAATGGAAAAAATGTTGTGACAATTGCATTACAATGAATAAGTTTTAATATTTTACATTATAATATTTAATTTAAAATAAATTTACTCTGTTGAGAATTACCATTTATTTGCATTATAATCTCAATTATTTAATTTAGTAGTAATTATACTCTTTTTATTGTATGAACATTTTTGTCACTAAAATATTTATTTCTATTGATCTCTTTATTTTTTCTCTTCTCTTTCCTATGTATCAAACAATACAAAAATCAACTACAATTTTCCCTTATCTCTTTCGCCCCTATCTCTCTTTTCTCATTTTCTCCCCTCAACCAAGCATTAATTTCTCTAACGGGGCATGTATATGGTTGGTATATGACTTCTAAGTTACCAACTAAGTGGAAATTCGAGGAATCCTAGTCTCTCTCATATTCCACAAACACTTTCTTTCATTAACATCAACAATATCAATGATTAACTCAAATAGACTTGATGGCGTCAAAGTTGATGCGGTCTAAGTCCAAAGCATGATAAGCACCATGATCCATCAATCCGTATACCTCAGTATGATCCATCAATCCCCTTTGTCTAAACCATATCCTTTTATTAATGGGAAGAGATCCACTTGTTCCAAGAGTAAGTGAAAAAAATCTATTCCACATCATGATCATTCATTTTTGGAAAATTCAATGGTTTGAATTGGTGAGTACATCTAAACCATTGAATTTTCCAAGATTGGATGATCCCTCCCCTTTATTAGTTGGTTATTAGCCTCACTTACTTGTCTCGCCTAATCTTTCAATTATTTATCCATCTTATTCCCCTAGTTTTATAGGAGCACAACTACTTTCCCATAAAAGTATCTTACTTCATATGTTATTATTTATAGTTGGTACAAGAAATGACACATGAAATGATACATTTTTTGTGACAGAAAATGTTTACCTATTACTAATGTCCAATATACCGATATTTTGGAGTTTAGTGCCAATTTTGAAATAAAGTATTTTGTGAGGTATTTAAGTGATGAGATTTAGTAAGGTGAGTGAAATGAATAAATTAGAGTGAAATTACTATACATGTGTTTAAGAAGCAAGACATGGTAAGGTTTGTTGCTACAATGAATAACACAAGGGTCAACATTTTATCTCAAAAAAATGTATCACTGTTTTTAATTGGCGAGAGAAATATTTAACTATTAAAATTTTAACTTATATATTTTTTCAACCAATCGCAAATAATGACACATAAAATGACACACTTTTGTAGGATAACATATTTGCTCTCGTGGTAATACAACTTGATGCTATATACTCTTTACCCTTTACTTTATTTTGTGATACTTTTGAACCAATATCAATTAAATAAAGTCACCATCTCCATTTTTAGTGTAAGTCTTTATTATTATTGTTTAAATAAGTTATTTCTTTAATAGTTTTAAAATATTACAAATGTTTGTTTTATTGATGAACTGTATTATGTCTATTTATTATTGTGAACACCTAACTCTATTTTGGCCCAAAAAACAATTTCTCAAAAAATGTTTTTTTTTTAAATTAAATACAAAATGAAAATACTTAAGAAATAAGAGATCTTGATTTAAAAACAAATAGTAAGTTACCCATGCATTCGCACGGACGGATTCTATTTTCCATGAATTTATGTAAATAGTAAAAGAAATAATTATTAATATATTCCGAATTATCTAAAACAAAAAAAAACAAGGTAAATTCATTTGGAACATGAGATAGAAATTGAAGAGATAAAATTTTATTAAATAAGTCTTGTCATCAACTGATTTAAAACATAATACACAATAGTACTTTATATATTACATTTACTCCAAGATAAAAGCGAAGTAACAAAGATTAGTAAGTAACATGTAATATGTTTAAAGTACAATGACACAAAATAATATAAAAATTATGACAAAATTTATACAATAGATCAATAATAAATATATGGTTTTAACAATGTAGTATGTATAGTGCAAAGAGTGATATTAATAATGCACATAATATAACATCTAAAATCTTTGATTTTATGCGTTCACAACATCCCTAAACACGTAAATTACAGTAGGTACCATGAGAATAAGAAAAAATTATAATAAAATTGATAGTAAATGCTAAAATATAAAGAAATCAAAACAATAAGAAATAGTGTGACATGAACTATAAGGTGAGTCAGACATGCTAAATGCTAAAATTGACATGGTTGTTGTGTTTAAACAAATATCAGGTAAAATTATCAGCATAATGAGGCGAAATTGTAAGAGTTAAAGTATCATTAGGTTTAGGGTATGTAACACCCCAAATTTTTAAATCTTTAAAATTATAGTATCAGTCCTCGGATCCTCGCTTGAGCGAGAGATTCTCGCTTGAGCGAGAAAGGATCACCTGGGAGGGTGAAATCTTGGACTATACTGGAAGATTCTCGCCTGAGTGAGAATTTCCTCGCCTGGGCGAGAAATGGCAAACTGGGGTTGTTGACACTGTGAGATTATCGCTTGAGCGAGAATACCTCGCTTGAGCGAGAATACCTCGCTTGAGCGAGAGGGAACCTGTTGACACTGTGAGATTCTCGCTTGAGCGAGAGGGTCAGAGTTGAGTTTTTAAAATGGGCGGGATTTTCTCGCTCGAGCGAGAGAAAGCTCGCTTAAGCGAGAACCCGACGAGAACATTAAATGGGGGAAAACCCCAAACACATTTTAGGTTAAGAATTGAAGAGAGGTGAGAGAAGAGAGCATTCCCAAGGTCTAGGAGCTTTGATTCTTGTTCAAGAGCTTGAGAAGAGGTAAAACTCTCTATCCTAACTCTCTTCTTCCCTTAATAACCCATTTTTGGTATTATGGATCTTTTCTCAAAATGTGTAAAACCATGAAGACTCTCTCTTTCGAGTTATGGTTCATTTTATGTCGTTTGTACCTCGTAAACTCTTGGTTTTGAGTTAGTATTCCAAGAATAGAAAGAGGTTTGTGGGTTGGCTCATGGAAACCCAAAACCCTAGAGAGAGAAAATGGGGTTAGAGAGGAAAAATGGGTGAAATGCTAGAGGTAGAAGATGAGTTGCTTTACAATGTTAAAATATGAGATGATATGTATGTGTTAGATGATTGAAAACTCTTAATGAAAGTAGTATAGGACCATTGTGAACATGATAAATATCTTGTACGTTTAAATGATGCAATATAAGTTATTTATTTGTTATTTGGAATGAATGACTAACATTGTGTTATGTGGTGGGAATGAGAAAAGATCCTTAAGTTTGGAGGTGGTGCCGGTGGAACTTGCGAAGTCACCAAAAACCAAACCCAACACTCACCGAGGTAAGGATAAGTCTTTAATTTATGCATTATGTGGAAAATGCGTAGACTTTCTGTATGAATAATAAAAGTAATGTTATTGGGGAGTACCAATGGAAAGATGACTCAATAAAAGTAATTTTATTGGGGGAGTACCAATGGAAAGATGACTCAATGAAAGTAATATTATTGGGGGAGTACCAATGGAAAAATGACTCAATAAAAGTAATATCATTGGGGGAGAACCAATGGAAAGATGACTTAATGAATTAATATTATTGGGGGAGTACTAATGGAAAGATGACTCAAGTGAATTAAATATTATTGGGGGAGTACCAATGGAAATATGACTCAAACGAATTAAATATTATTGGGGGAGTATCAATGAAAATATGACTCAAACGAATTAAATATTATTGGGGGAGTACCAATGGAAATATGACTCAAATGAAATAAACTTATTGGAGGAGTACCAATGGAAATAAGACTCGAATTATAATGACATAAATGATAAATCACTTAGTTACTATAAAGATATATGGATATGTTTGTAGTGATGATGAGTGTATTTATGGTTTATGTATTGGTGGAGTGCCAATGAAAATAAAACTCGTTTTAGCCGACCTGAATAGGTTAGCGACTCTAGCTCGAGTTATGTAGCATGGTTTTTCAAAAGTATAGATGATGAAAAAGGTTTTTAGAGTTTTAAAATCATATTACTGTTGAAAACTATTTAAATGTGGATTAACTGACATTGAATTTTATTGAATTAATGACTTATTCCTTTGTATTGTTGTGCATTGTAAATGTTAATCCCATTTCAGATAGGTGGACGAAGAAGGATGATTTTGAGTAGGGGATTAGGGACTTTTGTTTTGACGTCTTTTTATCCATTCTTTTGAAATTTGAATTTATTGTAATTGAAGTAACTTATGATACTATGATTATTATTTTTGTACATGATATTGATCATGGGTACTAGTAACTCGGGATATATGTATCTATGGGTGTTTTGGAAACTCATAGCTAATTGTATGTGGGGTTACTAGGTTACATAAATGAATTATGTTTTTCTTCTATTGAATGTTGTATGTTATTTATGGTTTAAGGATAGGGTGTGAGTGAGAAGCGAGACTTCTAAAGTAAATTTAATCACTCGGTAATTTAAGATTGACCGTTAAATGTATGAAATCGAAATAAATAAGGAAAAATTTTCAAGGGTAGAATTTCGGGTCCTTACAAGGTATGTCTAATGTCATGGTCAAAAATTATAAAGTAGACAACATTGAAATGCAATAAAATAGTAAATAAATAACACATATTCAAATGTATTAAATAAAGTAGAAAATATGAAAGTTGAATGGTAGCCTTACCTTACAAAGTTTGTATATGTAATACATGACTTAAGACTATTTTTGGATGATAGCCTTTTTGGATGAACACAATTTTATTACTTTCTTCTTTAATATATGTAAGGGTCAAGGTATAGATATACACTTGCAAGTTTTTTCACAGAAGACATGATAAAAAAATTTGATAAAACTTATGATGTTTTACATAAGTGAAGCTTTTGTGTAAGACAAAATTGAATTGTTATGTCCATTTTGAAAAAATAACAGATAAATAAAGTTTTAGTGCAACAATTATTGTATATAAAAAAATTAGTTGAATAAGTATATAATGCCATATTAGTGATGAAACAATGTGTAGTGATTACAAATTTTATTTGATTAGCAGAATCATCTATAAATTACACTATTTCATCATTAATTTACATATGAAAGTTTAGCATTTCTGTTCATCTCTAAATTACACCAGTTTCACTAAAATCAGTTTTAGTTATAATTTTCTAACTGGTTAAACTTCAATAACAATGTGAATAAAATAGTAAATAAATAAAACATAATCAAATGTGTTAACTAAAGCAGAAAACATGAAAGTTGAATGACAACATTACTTTAGCAAGTTTGTATATGTATTAGATGACTTTCTTTAGAAGGTAAGTTTTTGGACGGTAGACTTTAACAATGGAATGATATCACTTGCTTTGATAATCCTATAATCCTGCAAGTTCTTTCACTGAAAACATTATAACAATATCAACTATAAAAAATTTGAGAAGTAAAAGTTGAATGGAAGTTCAGTTGGTAGTTGAGGGATGTTAAATGAAAGTGATATGTTATGTGCATGAAAACATCGAATTCCTATCTCCGGTCTGGGAAAATAACAGGCAGTTAAAATTTCACTGCAAAAATAATTTTACATGTCGTGACCCAATTTTCGGTTGGAAGACCGGCCCTGCAACTTAGGGAGAGGCGAACTCGATTTCTACATCTTCCAATTGATTTGGAGCCGCCACTACGTTTTTTGCGGTTAAAACGTAGAAAACTCTAAATATGCTCAATTATGATAATTTGGTCTTCAATGAGAGATTCTGAGCTCGAGAGTCAATTACGGATCGGGGAAGGTATTAGCATCCCGTCTGCCCGTATTAAAACGGTACTCTCGCTAATAACATGAACTTTTGTACCTTTAAAAATTATTTATTAAAATTCAGTAATAAAAACAAAATGTTTTATTTTTTATTGTTGTGTCTGACAAAAGTTTATCTTGCTCCTACGTATCCCTAAGTGCAATAGGGAAATCAAGGCTACGTAGTTCTGGTTTGAAAATTAATTGGTGTTGATTTAGTTGGTTTAAAAAGTTGATGTAAATTGTATTTTCTTTAAGAAAAGATGAAGCACAAGAAATTAAAGTCCGCACCGTATCAAATCTTAAAGAGATTTTGAAAGTAATTAAAATACTTTGTTGAAAATTATTTATCTTTAAGATAAAGAATATTTTTGAAATAATTAAAATGCATTGTTTGAAATTTATTTATTTTTAAGATAGATGAAGTAGCAATAACTAATGCCCGCGCCGCATCATATTTTAAAGAATATTTTTTGAAATAATTAAAATACATTGTTTGAAATTTATTTATTTTTAATATAGATGAAATAGCAAGAACTAATGTCCGCGCCACATCATATCTTAAAGAATATTTTTTGAAATAATTAAAATAGTTGTTTAAAATTTATTTATTTTTAAGATAGATGAAGTAGTAAGACTAATGTCCACGCCACGTCAAATCTTAAAGAATATTTTTAGAAAATATATCGTTTGAAATTTATTTATTTATTTAGATAGATGAAGCAAAAGACTTATGCCCGCGCATCATTTTCTAGTTTTGGGGTTCGAGGATTTGAGAAAAAAATGAGAGTGAGAAGATGAGAGAAGGGAGAACACGAAGGGTAGAAGAAGAAAGAGCTCGTGGATTTTCTCTCCGGCGACGGCAGCGGTAACACGAGTATGGTTTCGAGGCTTCTCTCGGCGGCAAACAAGATGAATCCGGTTCATGCATGTGGAGGACCGGATCGAAGGGAACTTCTCTTTTCTCTTCGGTTCTTCGAAAGGGGTTTCGAATCCCTAACCCCCAATCCTTTGTTTCCTCGGTCTCCGGCAATGGCAGCGAGGATATCGGCGGCGATGGCTTACAGTTCTCTTTTGCCTCGATTCGAAGGTTAAGCAGCTCGTAGTTTTGACGATCGATGTCGACGATGTCGGAATGGATTCGGTAACCAACTCTAACCCTTTCTATGTTTATGTATTAATCCCTATATTGTTTGTTTTTGACTTATCTATTTTTGTGCGATTATGCTTCGTATTTTAATTCTATGCGTGTGGTTAGGCGAGCTTAGATACGCAACTGAGTTTCATAAGATTTGATTCACCATACAATATTACGACAATGATCATGTAATTCACCCTAACGTGGCATATTTAAGGTAACACATATATCTCTTAGGAATGTAAGTTTTCATTACATTATTAAAACACAGGTTTCATGCAGAACATCTTTTATTATTAACAAACTACGGATGTGTTACCTTCGATGTTTGACCTTACCTTGCTTTCAAAGACGCTAGGATTACTGAATTTGGATTCCTCTGCTTGTTGTGATGACTGGGTTTGTTAAATCAGGTTGTATTGACTGCTTGTGTGTGTGGAATAGCTGATCTGATTGCTATGGTGTGTGATTTTCTACTGTTGCCAACTCTTTTAATTATGTATGATGAAAATGAAAAAGTCAGAAAAAATTCCTCTGTCTTCTGTATGAATGACCCTCTTTTGGCTGTGTTTTGCTTACTATTTATAGGAGTTGTATGTCCTTGGGTTGCCACCTAGAGTCAGGAACTGACTCTTGCTTTCTGATTACCTCCATGTTTTGAAACTGCCTAATGATTGTTAATGAATGTATAACTAAAAGGAGATGTGGTAACAGTCACCACCCATCATTCACATTCCCTTGCCTTTCTGACTACTGCATTAAAGTTTGTCCATTTCTGTTGCTTAATGGTTCTGATTGTAATTGAAAGACACTGCTATCTTTTGAATTTTCCCATTTGCATCCTGCATGTGTTCTCTTGCTTAATGTATTATCCCTCTGTTTTCTCAGGTGGAAGAGATCTGCCTGCTCAACTTGCAAAGGCAGTGCCATTACAGGTGATATACTTGATCCCTATATGAATAGTGTGTATTTTAGATCACATACCCTTTATATATACTTATTATTGTTTGGTGCCATTATATACTATTATTGTATTTTGTTGCTGAAATGTTTTTATATACTTGAATGTATCAGATATTTGGGGTACATTGGACTATAACACTCTTGTTAACTTTATTCCCTTTGACCAATTTTTTGGTGGAGATAAATAAGTAACTCTTCTGTACTTATTGATGCACCACTTTGGCTTTTTCATGGTATGCAGGCTACCTTCTTCACAACTTATGTTTTATCATCTGGTTGGGCAAGTTTGGCAATTGAAGTTATGCAAGATCAAGACCACCTATGCCAAGGATATGCAGGAGCCATTTCACAATCCTTTTCTAACATCCTGGAAATGATAGTCAACACTTGTTGGTAAGTATGGAATGTGGGTGGTGCTACCTTATGTTCAAGCAACTCTCAGCTCTAGAGGATACAAAGTTTTGGATGGGAGAGAAATCTTGCAGCAAATGCCAAATATCAAGACCACGTGTGTTCTTTGTGTGTTGTGTGATCATACAAATCATAATTTGGGCATGAAAGCTAAAGATGTACCAATCGATGGATATGTCAAGTTACAGTCAGTATCTTCAAATCATTCTAAATTCTTCATGAACATTATAGCAATGATACCTAATGTTTGCTAAATGATGTGCCTTGGAACATGATAAGCCATGTATAAGTAGGACATGTTAATGGAACTATATACAGACCAATGACCATAACCGAAATCTTATTTTATCACGTAGCGCTTTCTATTAAAAATAATATATGTCTCCAACATTATAATTATGAAATTGGGTGGGACAAAATTGAGTATTCACACTACATAAATAAATATTATAGTTGGATTAGTATATAATGTTATATTAATGATGAAATAATGTGTAGTGATTATAAGTTTTACTTCATTAACAGAATCATCTATAAAATACACAATTTTCTTAACATTGCATGAAAGTTTAGAACATTTGTTCATACATAATTTATAGGGTCATTTTTTAAAGTAGTGGATCTAGTTTACATGTATGTTGGGATAGAATACTTAAACTGACAGCCATAATATATGAAATGCTTAGTGAACTTAATAATGAAAAAAATGAACTTAATAATTAATTAAAGTTTGCTATTGAAAGACACATTTGCCCCTTAGAATTAGATTATACAAAATGGGATAAATTATAGCCTAATTTTTTAAGTGGATAGATGAAAGTTAGTGTGTCTAGTTTAGAAGAAGGTAAAGTGGAATTCATAAAACTAACAACATTAATATATGACATGGTTAGTGCACTTAATGTTGAAATAATGAACGTAAAACTAATCATACTTCACTATAATATAATAATAGAATTCATTCACTTACCAGTTAGATATTCAAATAAGTGTTTTTCGATATAATTAGCCCATTAATTTTTTATAGAGATAGAATTATCATCTGTTTAAATGTCAGTGAGTATGAAATAAGTATCAGTAATCCAACTCTGTAATCTTAATTAGTACTTGAAGTTTGCTACTCAAAGACAAAATTGACATCACAATTAGGTTCGACTGGTAACATGGGACTGTTGTGTTTCAATGTCAGCGAGTTGAGGTCAACAAAAAATGAGCTCATATACATCACACTTGTGATGCAACAAAAAAGGTTCTAAGCTAAGTGGTTACATCCAACTTAAAACAGTAATATCAAAACTCATTCAGTCTTGATATGATTTGCCACATTTGTAGATGACAATTCGAAGGAACTATAAACATGGCCTTGAGGCATGTCCAAATCTAACTCAACCCACAATCTCTTGGCTGAAGTTATGACTTGAAGGTGGTATGGGTCATGCTCAGCAAGAAAAGACACAGACTACCACAAAAGTCCAAACATTTGTTTCTATGAGAGAAAATATAGGTATTATCTTTGCATTTAAAATTAGGTCAAATAAAGGTTCTATGCACTCACAGTTTTTAATTGTTGGGAATCATTGACATATGAATTTCCTTTCCCCGTTAGAAAGTGAAGGCTGTTGGAAAGTAGGGCATTCGTCGTTAATAACATAAATTAAAAAATAACAATCAACAAAATAACAATGTTACAAATATAAATTACCTAAGCTAATTGAAGATGATATAACTTAGAATATTGTGACAACTGGTGGTCACCTTCACTCAATGAGTCCAAACATAGACGAAAAGTAGAAAAACTATAACAAAAATTTTATGACAATCATATTGACAATTGGAAAAGATGGTGGGTAGATATAAAACCAATATTTTTTTCATGTTATAACATTTTCTTATACTTATCAATGTCATCTATTTCTTCACCAATCAATAGCTTTGATCCACACCATGAACTGAAAACAGTTGTTGGAGACTCACCTATAAAATTAAAAAAAAGTTAGAGAATGTATATTACAGAAAAATTAAAAATGAAAATACTACAACTACTACAACCTTTTCATTTCTTGATTCTAGCATTTGTTAAGATAATGATCATAGGTTCACCATTTCGTAGTTTTTTGTAATAGTTGATAAATTTCACCGCATGTGATTGCCAAATATTACATGTAATGACATCACCACTGATCATAGTTGATAAATCTCAACATCGAAACAAACCACTAAAGGAAAAAAAAACTTAAATATCTTTAAGATTAATGGGGAAAAACCTTACCAAAATCTATTAGACCACCAGTAACTTTCTTCAATTTTGTTTCTGTTTGTGCAAAGATGGACTTGTATTCAACTACACCAATGATTTCTACAATAAACATAATAAAATAAATTTATTATATAATATAACATAAAACTAAATTAAAGTATTTGGACATGATAACTAATAATGAATTTGACCTAACGTATTAACAAATAACTTGGAAAGTTGTCAGCTAGAATTTCACCAATTTTTTGAAATCATATTCAAAATGAGGAATATCAGGATATATAATTTGTTCTACTATTGCACTAGCAGTGAACTGCATCCGGTAAAGATGGCCACATGCCTTAAATTGAAGATCATTAAGCATAACATCGAAATTTTGCATCACATATGTGTTATATTCCACTAAATAATGTCTCTATTCATTAAATTCTTCCTTTACAACATAGACTTGTATTTTGCTCCCCCCTAAATTTAATAAACATGAGTACTTTCTTAAAAATAAAAAAAATACCTTATACTCAGAATAAGACTTATTGTTACCTTAGAATTCATCAAAATCATTTCTAGATGACCAGATTTGGGTGAAATTTGAACATATCAAAGTTTGGTAATTCGAAGGAGTGTGATATAGACATTATGCTAACATATAAAAAGACATGTGATATTGTTCAGTATAATAAATTTCATACAAAATTAGACATAAAAAACTAAAGAGATAACTTAATGACAATTTAGGCCTTTAAATCCATTTCTTGGACAAAAGTTTGAAAATGCACTTAATATAATAAATACAAAAGTTATTTTTAATAATGACCATATTTCCCAAATGTAAGCTTTTTCATCTATCTCTTAAGAAGGTATGTGGTAACATAATAAATGTTAATGCCATATTTCATAGATGTCATCTAATAATTAAACTAACCCATAATATACAGACATTGTTATTTTTGAAGACATGACTCTCAATGTGTAAGGATCCAAATTCTACCCTTGAATTTTTTATTTATTTTAACTCATGCAAACATTCATTTTGTACATATTTTATGATTAGTAACCGAAAATACATTACATTATTTACCTTGATTATTTCCTGACCGTTTATCATGCGGTATTCATACATACATTCCTAATGCAGAAAAACATAATTCATATTAATAATTCCCCGCGGGTATTAAGACCCCAAAATTAGAGTTCTCCAAATAATAGTACATCCAGTTACAAGTATCCGAATAAATAATGACCATTGTTGCAATCAATCGAATCCGCAAATAGTCAATTAGAGTACAAAAAGCAATTAGATGAATCCAGATCTAAAGCTCCTAAGGCTCCAAACTGAGTCTTCTCAATTCACTAGTTTACCTGCAATGGGATTATCAATGACAAATACGCAAAACATACAAATGAGTAAGTCATTAGCTCAATAAACATCATTATAAGATAATCCACATTAAAAAGGGGTTAGTAAACCATTTTTAAATTCATTTTATTTGCTGCATTACTTGAGCCGAAGTCGCTACACCCTTTAAGGTTAGCTAAAAGCAGATTCCCTTTTCTTTTAAAACGAAAACGTGCTACATATACTCCAGCCGGAGTTTTGCTTCATATACTCGAGCCGGAGTTTTACTTCATATACTCGAGCCGGAGTTTCGCTTCATATACTAGAGCCGGAGTTTCGCTTCATATATCCGAGTCGGAGTTTTGCTTCATATACTCGAGCCGGATTCTCTAACCATTCATGGTCGGCTAAAATTTTCTTTTCTTTTTAAAACGGAAATGTGCTACATATACTCGAGCCAGAGTTTTGCTTCATATACTCGAGCCAGAGTTTCGCTTCATATACTCGAGCCGAAGTTTTTCTTCTTATACTCGAGCCGGAGTTTTGCTTCTTATACTCGAGCCGGAGTCGCTAACCATTCATGGTCGGCTAAAAATATATTTTCTTTTCATCGATTTCACCATCAATCATTTCCCGTAAATCCACGTCTTCATTAGTATAAACACACCCATATATGTTTATACTAAATACGTGATTCACAATATAATTATGGTACAACCAGAAAATATACACATTTTCTATTTCAAATTCACAAGTAAAGACTTATCATTACCTCGGTGAGTGTTGGGGGTCGGTTTTTGAGTGACTTTACCAGTTTCCTTCACGATCTCCTCCAACTGTAGGATATTTCCTCATTCCCACCAATAAAAACCATGTCAGTCATTTATTCAAAATAAGACATAAACAACTCATATTTCATCGTCAAACATACAAGAGATTCACATATTTTCAAGGTTTCCAAAAACCACTTCATTACGAGTTTCCAAACATCTAAAACATACATATTCATCTCATATATCAACATTAAAGCACAACTCATCTTCTACATTTAACATTTCACCCATTTCCCTTTCCACTCAAATTCTCATTTTGGGGTTTTTGGGGATTTCATGAATAAATCCACAAAACCTTTCCATTCGTCAAATACCAACTCTAAACCAAGAGTTTACAAGAGAAAAAGAACATAAAACGAACCATAACTCTAAAGGAAGAGTTTCCATGGTTTCTCATACTTTTGAGAAGAGATCCATACACCCAAAACAAGTTTGAAAGGGAGAAAGAGAGTGTGAATCAAGAGATTTACCTCTTTTCAAGCTCTTAGATGATTCCCACGAGTTCTTGCTCTCACAATCACCTTCTCCTCTCTTCTCTCTCAATTTCTAACCCTAAAATGTGTTTGGGGTTTCTATTTTAAAGTGAAATCGACGGGTTCTCGTTCAAGCGAGCCCATTCTCGTTCAGGCGAGAAAATCCTGCCTTTTTAAAATTTCAGATCTGACGCTCTCGCTCAAGCGAGGATCCTCACGCTCAAGCGAGGATCTTACAGCCTCGACAGGTCCTGAAGGCCACTTTTCTCGCCCAGGCGAGACAACTCTCGCTCAAGCGAGGCAATTCTCGCTCAAGCGAGAATCCTTCAATATAGCCCAGGATCTCACCCTCCCAGGTGAGCCTCTCTCGCCCAGGCGACGATTTTCTCGCTTAAGCGAGATTCCCAGGACTAATACTACAATTTAATGACTTTAAAAATCTAGGGTGTTACAATCCTTCCCCCCGAAAAGAAATTTCGTCCCCGAAATTTGATTAGGTTACTCTCAGGAAGACACCATCATCGCCTAAACGTTAGGCATAAAATACACTCAACCAAGCTTAGACTCAACCGTATAAACCATTAAGATTCCTTATACGATATACAATGGCGCATGCCACTCAACCGTGATACCACAAAGCCAATTCATGGACTAACCTCAGAAGTCCATATACCAAGGTCAACTATCAGAACAACTAAGGGAAAATTATCACAACCGGAATAAAGATTCCCAAACATCCCCTCAGTCACAATAGATCTCCTTGATCTATTACTACAATCATCGTTCCAAACGATCAACATAAACAGTGAGATTCACAGTAATACCTTCAAATTCGGAAGAAAGTGGACTCCATACCCATCAATACCAAGACGTACTAGTTCATATCCAAAATGCAAAATCTAGATCGACATCCACTCAATAACATCATTTCATTCCACACATGAGAAATAATTACAATTTACTAAAAAATTCTCAATAGCAGTTCAATTCGTACTTGCTACACACATAAACATGGTAGTCATCCAACAAGTAGCATTTAGGCAAACAAGATTTTTGGAGTCATTCCGAGTACTAAATAGATTTCTAAGTAATTATCCAACTCAACCAAACATTCTTACTACAACGATTGCGGTTTGAGAAGATTTGCTAATTCATAGTCTCAACTAGGCATACAAGATCACAGACTCAATCGAACCACATGCTTGGCCACCAATGCTCACCGCAATTTTACAAACGCTAACCCCAATAATCTACGTTATGTATAGATATTTCATCTACAATTGCAAATATACACTTAGTACTCATATCTACAGCATGTCTAGAAACACCTAGTCAGAAGTACTCCACAAGTTTTTTAGTAACATTACATTCGCACAGGATGCAATTGTTAAACTTTTGGACATTCAATGTGGAACTAAGTTAATGCTTAGCCACATTCTACATTTCACCCCAAATGATGTTCAAAATAGTTCAGATATAAGTTTTGTGGCAATTATCTCGCGAAACAAGGTTTTCATAATTATTTCAAAATAGCTTCAAAAATCCATTGTTCTCATGTGACACCGAAATTTTCAAATTAAGATTTTCAAAGGCTAGCTATTTCTGGAGTTACATTCCATTCTGGGCATCAGAGTTCTCACAGTCCATTTAAAAAAACTTACCTATGCCATAATACTTCAATCATGCATAGTAATCACTAACACACATGAAACAAAAGAAATTTTGTAAGCACAATATCCAGCAGATAATTGGGGTACAATACCACTATATCGCGAATTGCAATTATCCCACTACAAAAGGTCAATCACAATATACCAAGAGTTTCATGTACGACAATCAAGATGACTTCGCTATTCCCAATACTACTTTCCACAAAAGCATAGAACAAATTTGGTTTATCCATTAACCCGCTAAAACTTAAGCAACACAACATCCATGTTCATCATCAAGGTTCAGATTTATGCACATATAAGAAATCACTGACAAAAATAAAATTTGTTACCTCAAAATTATTATGCCCCTTTTGTTTTTCATACTGGTTCGCTTTTAATTTCCACAGGTTTAGAGAGTCATTTCAAGTTTAAACATATAAGGAATTTCCACTTTTATGCAAACACACTCTTCACAATGACATTTAGGTAATTCACCTACTTCATTCATTACTTTGAACCATGAGTTCTACCTTAGTATAATCATGCAAACTAATGCAAACAAGAAAGTCCAACTTTTAGCAACTCATAAAAACAAAGATACCAGACGTAGTCGTTTCAAAATACACTAGGCATCTTTCATTTGATTTTTTCCTTAACACAGTATTTTTAAAACCAACATTTCATGTTCAGCACCTTCCGTACCACATATCCATCTACATGCTCACGTGAATCGTTATCTTACTATTTAAGTCGTTACTGTAACAATTAACACATCGCCTCTAGAATTCACACATCACGAAACCAATTATCGAATATGAACAATTAATTTCCAAGGAATAATTCACCATTGTCATACAAAACATGTTACACACGAATTATTCACTTCATTCAACTTTCTAAACCTTCATGCATTGCAAGCAAACTCATATGCAGGAATAGATCAAGACACACATGTTCATTTCCAGGCAAAACCGTCAAGTACATGTTAGCAGAATGCTACAATTTAAAATTTTGCACGATTACATGTTACACAATAAAGATGTAAATATTTAGTCACCAAGTCTCATAATCTTTACCTCATGTATATTCGTTCTTAATCTTGAGGAATGACAAGAAAATCAGGAACATATCTCAAATAGGATCATGTAGGAAACCACATAGCATGACATACGACTTTTCATGTTATACCTCGTTCCACTGTTACAAAGGACTCACATTTCATTTATTATCAAACGTCATCCATAGAAGAAAAATCCACTTTCCAAGACAAAATACATAGTTCTTTCAAGTCTTATTCTTTTGAAATGCTAATGAGTTCTTAAATACCCTCCGGTGACATCAACATAATAAACACTGATCCATTTCCTGAAGGGAAGTTCTGACTCCCTTAGCCGACATTGGCCCCTATACCGCTAGCCTCGTCAGAAATCTCGCACAGATCCCCAACCGCCACAGCCTTGTCAGCACTATTCAATCATAACATGATTTGCTGACAACCAATCCATTCCAAAAATTAAATCTAACTGAGATAACGAAAAGCAGGCCGAATCTACGGTAAATATTACACCATTTACCACAATCAGACACAAAGACGTAAACGTCGATACCACCGTTAGCCCACTAGGCGGGGTGTATACACCAAGTTTGTAACACCCTAAATTTACGTCTTTAAAATTATAGTATCAGTCCCGGGATTCTCGCATGGGTGAGAAAGGCTCACTTGGGAGGGTGAAATCCTGGGCTATACTGAAGGATTCTCGCTTGAGCGAGAGTTGGATCGCTTGAGCGAGAGCGGTCTCGCCTGAGCGAGAGTTGGCTCGCCTGGGAGAGGAAGGCTCATATGGGAGGGTGAAATCCTGGGCTATACTGTAGGATTCTCGCCCGAGCGAGGGTTGGCTCGCTTGAGCGAGAGTGGTCTCTCCTGAGCGAGAGATTAGCTCGCTTGGGCGAGAAAATGTGATATTTTGGAGCTTTCGAGACTGTAAGATCCTCGCTTGAGCGAGAGTTTCCTCGCCTGGGCGAGAGGGTCAGATATGAGTTTTTAAAATGGGTGTGTTTTTCTCGCTTGAGCGAGAATGAGCTCGCTTAAGCGAGAACCCGATGCTGTTACATTAAATAGGGAACCCCAAACACATTTATGAGGGTTAACCTAGAGAGAAGTGAGAGAGGAGAGCATTTTCAAGAGCAAGAAGACCTGTGAGTCATTTAGAAGCTTGAGAAGAGGTAAAAATCTTGATTCTAACTCTCTTCTTCCCTTTGAAACTTGTTTTGGGTATGTTAGATCTCTTCTCAAAATGAGAGAAACCATGGAAACTCATCCTTTTGAGTTATGGTTCGTTTTATGTTGTTTTGGATG
The DNA here is from genome assembly GCA_009771035.1 of Lupinus albus. Lineage (NCBI taxonomy): Eukaryota > Viridiplantae > Streptophyta > Magnoliopsida > Fabales > Fabaceae > Lupinus > Lupinus albus. Next base: position 7,956,325 of record CM020010.1, read on the forward strand.
GTTGTAAACTTATGATGAAAGTAGTTTAGTAACATTGAAAATATGATGAATATCTTGTATGGTTAAATAATGCAATATAAGTTGTTTATGTGATATTTGGAATAAATGACTAACATTGTGTTATATGGTGGGAATGAGGAAAGATCCTAAAGTTGGAGGTGGTGTCGGTGGAACTTACGAAGTTGCCAAGAACCAAACCCAACACTCACCGAGGTAAGGATAAGTCTTTAAGTTATGCACTGAGATGGAAAATGCGTGGATTTTTTGGTTATGGATAATGAAATGAATTGTGAATCACTTAATTATTATAAGCATATATGAGTATGTTTGTAATGATGATGGTGCGGATTTACTATTTATGTATTGGTGGAGTGCCAATGGAAATCAAACCCGGAATAATGAAATGAATTGTGAATCACTTAATTGTTATGAGCATATATGGATATGTTTGTAATGGTGATGGTCTGGATTCACTGTTTATGTATTGGTGGAGTGCCAATGAAAATAAAACTCGTTTTTAGCCGACCATGATTGGTTAGCGACTTTGGCTCAAGTAATGTAGCAAGCTTTGGCTCAAGCAATGTAGCAAGCTTTGGCTCAAGCAATGTAGCAAGTTTTGGCTCAAGCAATGTAGCAAGCTTTGGCTCAAGCAATGTAGCAAGCTTTGGCTCAAGTAATGTAGCAAACTTTGGCTCAAGTTATGCAACATGTTTTCAAAAGTATAAACAAAGGAAATTATTTTAAGTATATTTAATTCTAAGATTTTACTTAACTTTATTAAAATGTGGATTAACGTATATTGACATTATTTTACGTTAACGACTTACTCCTTTGTGTTTCTATGTATGGTCAATGTTAATCCCATTGCAGGTAGGTGGAAGATGTAAGGACGTTTTAGGTTAGGAGCTTAGAGGCTTTTAATTTTTGGAAGTCCTTATATTCATTCTTTTGTAATATGACTAATTGTATTTTGAACATGAATATTTGTAACTCTGGATATTCGTAGCTATGGGTATTTTGGAATCCCATAGCTAATTGTATGCGGTAGTTACTGGGATGCATGAATGAATTATGATTTTCTGCTATGCGAACATGTATGTTATTTTGAGATTATTAAATGGACATGAGTAGGGAAATGAGACTTAATTTGAGTTGTTGGTATTTTTATTTAAAAGTCGTAGGAAAATGTATGAAGGATGAATAAAATAAGGAAAAAATTTCAAGGGTAGAATTTGGGTCCTTACAAAGTTGAAAGGCAACGACTCAGTTTGCAATTCCAGCCAGTTTACACATTTAACACATACAAGTAAGTGTGTCGCTCCCAAATCAACAACACTAAACAAGGAATACCTGTCACCATGCGTTTACCTCAGACTAAACCGTCAACACCGGACATATCCGTGCCACTAATGGTGCTCCCTCGGCCCGTTGTACTAGGCCTCCCATCCTCCACAACATTTACATTCCGAGTCAACTTCGGACAAAACCTTTTTATATGTCCCTTTTTCTTACAGTGGAAACAACCATTCCCCGAACCAGGACAAATTGTTCCCGCATGCTTCCGCCCACATTTGCTGCACATAGGAAACAGGTCAGGTTGAAATCCTCCAACAGTAGGTTTCGACCCTTGATAGCCATGGTTACGATGGACACTAGTTAGAACATATGATCGTTGGCTTTCATTCCCCTTCTCCTCATACATCCTGCACTGGATCAGACCATCCGCTTCCGATGCCTCTGCACCACACATGGTAACCACTCTGCCGATAGATTGAGGTCGTCCAATCCCCATAGCATTCTTACTCTGCCGTGACTTAGGACAGTACCTCTTGATATGCGCGGTCTCTTTGCAGTGAAAGCAGCTATTTGTCGTTCCAGGACACAATTCTTTGACATGACTTCGGTTACACTTGTTGCACCAGGATGGAGAGTCTAACTGTGACCCTCCATCATTTACATGGGTCTTCGGCCCATGCGAAGTGTAACCCCGAATACTAAAAGGTGGAAAAGAAGGCTTTCGTTCTTCGGAGAACATTTTGCCATTGCCCCTTCCGCGCACAAGGTTTCCTTGAGGCCCAAAGTTCTTGGGAGGAATGGATTTGGAGGTCGCCGCTTCATCCGCCTTCATGTTGGTACACTCCATCCCTTGGACCCACCCAATAGCAGCATTCATAACGAATCCGCCTTGGTTGTGCGAGTCTCTTGCAGGATTCATCTAACTCTCGATACTCTGCCTGCCCTTGTGAAACTAGGTTGTGCGAGTCTGGACCTGGCGCCACGCTCCGATTCAGATTTTGTAAATTCTTATTCATGCTCTGAAGCACCAATACCAGCTGTGCCAACAGGTCAGTGGGGACATTCTGACTCGATCCTCTTCCTCTTTCAGCCATGTGTACCTGTACTCATTCACTTGTCAGAAATTGAATTTTCATCTAAATCAAGATCACATAATCACTTGGCCAGTTGTACACACTAAACAATTCAAGCACATAAAGATCACAAATAAGCATGTAAGGCCATATCCTATGCCGCATAATTAACTATGCTCTGATACCATATTGTAAGGACCCATATTCAACCTTGAAATTTTTTCTTATTTTAACTCATGCAAACATTCATTTTGTACATATTTTATGATTAGTAACCAAAAATACATTACATTATTTACCTTGATTATTTCCTGACCGTTTATCATGCGGTATTCAAACATACATTCCTAATGCAGAAAAACATAATTCATATTAATAATTCCCCGCGGGTATTAAGACCCCAAAAGTATAGTTCTCCAAATAACAGTACATTCAGTTACAAGTATCCGAATAAATAATGACCATTGTTGCAATCAATCGAATCCGTAAATAGTCAATTAGAGTACAAAAAGCAATTAGATGAATCCAGATCTAAAGCTCCTAAGGCTCCAAACCGAGTCTCCTCAATTCACTAGTTTACCTGCAATGGGATTATCAATGACAAATACACAAAACATACAAAGGAGTAAGTCATTAGCTCAATAAACATCATTATAAGATAATCCAAATTAAAAAGGGGTTAGTAAACCATTTTTAAATTCATTTTCTTTACTGCATTACTTGAGCCGAAGTCGCTACACCCTTTAAGGTTAGCCAAAAGCAGATTCCCTTTTCTTTTAAAACGAAAACGTGCTACATATACTCGAGCTGGAGTTTTGCTTCACATACTCAAGCCGGAGTTTTGCTTCATATACTCGAGCCGGAGTTTCGCTTCATATACTCGAGCCGTAGTTTTGCTTCATATACTCGAGCCGAAGTCGCTAACCATTCATGGTCGGCTAAAATTTTATTTTCTTTTTAAAACGAAAACGTGCTACATATACTCGAGCCAGAGTTTTGCTTCATATACTCGAGACGGAGTTTCGCTTCATATACTCGAGCCGAAGTTTTGCTTCTTATACTCGAGCCGGAGTTTTGCTTCTTATACTCGAGCCGAAGTCGCTAACCATTCATGGTCGGCTAAAAATATATTTTATTTTCATCGATTTCACTATCAATCATTTCTCGTAAATCCACGCCTTCATTAGTATAAACACACCCATATAAGTTTATACTAAATACGTGATTCACAATATAATTATGGTACAACCAGAAAATACACACATTTTCTATTTCAAATGCACAAGTAAAGACTTATCCTTACCTCGGTGAGTGTTGGGGGTCGGTTTTTGAGTGACTTTACCAGTTTTCGTCACGATCTCCTCCAACTGTAGGATCTTTCCTCATTCCCACCAATAACAACCATGTCAGTCATTTATTCAAAATAACACATAAACAACTCATATTTCATCGTCAAACATACAAGAGATTCACATATTTTCAAGGTTTCCAAAAACCACTTCATTACGAGTTTCCAAACATCTAAAACATACATATTCATCTCATATATCAACATTAAAGCACAACTCATCTTCTACATTTAACATTTCACCCATTTCCCTTTCCACTCAAATTCTCATTTTGGGGGTTTTGGGGTTTTCATGAATAAATCCACAAAACCTTTCCATTCGTCAAATACCAACTCTAAACAAAGAGTTTACAAGAAAAAAACAACATAAAAAACGAACCATAACTCTAAAGGAAGAGTTTCCATGGTTTCTCATACTTTTGAGAAGAGATCCATACACCCAAAACAAGTTTGAAAGGGAGAAAGAGAGTTAGAATCAAGAGATTTACCTCTTCTCAAGCTCTTAGATGATTCCCACGAGTTCTTGCTCTCAAAATCACCTTCTCCTCTCTTCTCTCTCAATTTCTAACCCTAAAATGTGTTTGGGGTTTCTATTTTAAAGTGAAATCGTCGGGTTCTCGCTCAAGCGAGCCCATTTTCGCTCAGGCGAGAAAATCCCGCCTTTTTAAAATTTCAGATCTGACGCTCTCGCTCAAGCGAGGATCCTCTCGCTCAAGCGAGGATCTTACAGCCTCGACAGATCCTGAAGGCCACTTTTCTTGCCTAGGCGAGACAACTATCGCTCAAGCGAGAATCCTTCAGTATAGCCCAAGATCTCACCCTCCTTGGTGAGCCTCTCGCCCAGACGACGATTCTCTCGCTCAAGCGAGATTCCCAGGACTGATACTACAATTTAATGACTTTAAAAATTTAGGGTGTTACACAATGTAAGTCTCAACTTGATACATCAAAATCATATTCAAGAGCCTAATAATGAAATACAAAAAACATATATGCATTTAGGAAATAAATGTTTCTGCATTTGATGATGTCAAATACAGTAATAATAGGAGTTGATAAATTAAGAATAAGAATGCATGATAAGTATGAACACTGAATTACAGTTCATGATTAACAATTAAAAAACAAATATATTAAAGCTATCCATGCATTCGCACTTTCATTTTCAAAATCTATTTTCCATGAATTTATGTAAATAGTAAAATAAATAATTACTAATATATAGTTTATGATAAAATGAAGGCAAAATAACATATAACCCATAAAAAGGAAAGCAAATATGAACAGTTATATACATAAAAATAGTGTGGACATACAGAAAGTCAACTTCATAACCTTTATAAGCAGTGAATGACTAATTATTCTATCGGTAAGGACCAAAATGTCATTCGATTCATAAAACACATATAGATATTAGGAACAAAATAGTATTTATGAAATAACATTACAAAGATCAGGTAAAAAAAATTAGGGAATGACCTTCATGAAAACTTAAACACAAACAAAGTACCAAAAGGAAAGAAAGCCGAATTCAAGGGTACAACAGTGTAAACAAAAACACTCAACGTCATCTTGCACGATAAAATGTCTGTAAACCAAACTTCACAGTAATCTATATTGTCAAGACGAAAAATGAAAAATGTGAAAATTGGAAACCCACGCAAAATAACAAACAATGTACTTTTTACAAAGAATTTGAACGAAAATAGTGAGAAAATGAAAACTGTTTCCTTCAATGTCATCTTCAACGATAAAAGGTCTGTGAACCAAACTTCACAGTAATCAACCTCGTCAAGACGAAAAAAATGAGGAAAGTGAAAAATGATAAGCAAATAAAATATCAAGCACCGTATTTTTACAAAGAAATTGTACGAAAATAGTGAGAAATGCATGTAAACTTTTCCCTTCAATGTCGTCTTCAACGATTAAAGGTATGTGAACCAAAATCATAGTGATCAACCTCGTCAAGACGAAAAAAATGATGAAAGTAAAAAATGATATGCAAATAAAATAGCAAACACTATATTTTTTACATAGAATTTGAATGAAAATAGTTAGAAAATGTAAACTTTGTCCTTCAATGTTGTCTTCAACGATAAAAGGTCTGTGAACCATAGTTCACAGTGATCAATATTATGAAGACGAAAAAATGAGGTAAGTTAAAAATGATAAGCAAATAAAATAACAAACACCGTATTTTTTGACAAAGAATTTGAACAAAAATATTGAGAAAATGTAAACTTTTCCTTTCAATGTCATCTTCAATGATAAAAAGTCTGTGAACCATACTTCAAACTGATCAATATTATGAAGACGAAAAAATGGAGAAAGTGAAAAAATGAAAACCTATCTGAAAAACGAAAGATATGCAAATATCAATGATTAAAACAATAAAGCTAAGAAACTCAGTAAAGTTGCCACCTTTGCAGCAATAAAGCTTATTAACATAGTGAACAAATGAATGAGACAAAGAGGACCTGTGAATGTGACTTATTTACACATAATGATTTGTTTCTAAAAGATAATAATGTTTCTGAAAATAACTGTGTAAAGGTAAACCTTTACACATAAAATTGCAAATAAAATGAAGGAAACACAGTGGAATAGATGGAACGGTTCAATCGACACAACCTTCGAAACCAATGAACCATACATTACCTTAACGAAGAGTTTCAGAGTGAGGGTAAGAGTTTGGTTACGTTAAAAGTAAAATGAAGTCTGTGAGGGTGAGAGTTGGGGAAAATGAAGACATGAAATAGAAATGAAGACATGAAAGAGAAATGAAGACATGAAAGAGAAATGAAAAGATGAAAGAGAAATGAAGAGATGTAAGTGGAAATAATAGATGTTCCTTTCGACGAAAACTCTTCATTTCAAATTCCATACTGCAAATTACTTTGATATCTCCGTCCAAATGGGTATGTATTTGAAAAAGTCTACATCTTTTGGTAATTTACGGTATGAATCATTACTTTCAGAAAATGAAGAGTTGTCACAACAAATGATAGAATTCCCCTACATTTTGTAAGCATTTATTGAAGATTGAAGTCCTAAAAAGTAATTTAGGTAATAAATACTTTATTATATTTTATTGTGTAATGACAATGTACCCTTGTAAAATACAAGTGTCAACAATGTGGAAGTCTTTTTTGATAATTTTGCTACCCCATTCCATTTCTATATAGATATAGATTTCATATTTCAATTTACCACTCTTTACTAATAAAAATTATAATTTTTAATTAATTACTTATTGATTCAATAATGGTGGAATGCTATTTAAATTGATTTTTTCCATAGTTATTCAACATGGTTCGTAACCGGCTGGTCCGAGCTAAAATTGTAATTATAGTTATTATTTGTTATCTTAAGTTGAATAAAATGTTTGTTGCTTAATTAATTAAGCTTAAAACTTACTTTTACAGTTTTATTGTGATTAAAGCATAAAATCTATGTTATTTGTTGATATTTTCAATTTATTTGTGACATTTTGTTGCAGTAAAAATCTCATTATTAGTTCTTTATTCAGATACTTGTGTGATATTATATTTTTATATTTTGAATAAATTATTATTCAATAGTGTTATATTATGAATTTATTGGATTTTTTAATATGAACTTAGCAAATTAGTTCATTTCAGTCCTCATGTTTTTCGACTTTACCAAGTTAGTTCATAATAATTTTAAAGTATCATTTTAGTCCCCGATGTTTGCAATGTCGAATCACGTTAGTCATTTCGTCTCTTAACATTAATAGACTTATCTACGTGGGACATTAAGTGATTCATTGCTTACATTTTCGTTCCTAAGCATGAACTCTCAGTGTCCTCTTATTTGGATAAGAGATCTGAAGTAAAGAAACATGGTTTAGGATTCAAAAAATTGTGTTTGCCAAAAGGGACTAATATAGTATTTACAGAGATCTTGAGGGACTAAAACAAATATGTTTTCTTGGAGCTGGTAAGATGGAAGAAGACACAAAACAACATATTTTAAAAAAAAATCGAAAAGATATCATTTCATTGAGTTGATAAAATTTTCCAATGTGAAATTGTCATGTGTGATCATGTTACCACTTAATGATAAGACACAAGTGAAGGTGGATGATTAACGTGGTTCAATGTTACAAACATTAAAATTATTAGAAACCAATTTGATAAATTTAAAAAAATGGAGAAAAATGAATATTTACTCTAAAATAATTTTCTAAAAACAAATTTTGGAACACTTCACTGACGTGGCCACTGAGAACCAATTTGAAATTTATAATTTTGAGGACAAAATAATATAGAAAAGTTTTCAAGGACAAAATGAATTTTGAGTAAAAAATATATATATATCCTCATTCATCAATGGATAATAGAAGTTAAGAAGAGCACTGAGTCCTTCCTTTCCAAAACAAAGTCGAAACAAAAGGGGTTTAAGGTTTTACATTTTCTCACTTCACTATTCACAACACAACCATGAATTTTGATAACTACAAATCCAATTTCCACAAAGCTATCACCGACCTTCAACGTCACTTCTCTAACCTAACCCACCACCCTCAACCGCCACCTTCCTTCACCTTCCAAAACCCCCTCTCTGTCAATCCTCCGTGGGCCCGGGTAGCCCAGAACCTGAAGCCCTTTCGCAAGCCCCTTTCGGCGGAGGAAATCGAGGACCGGTTGGATGGAATTCCCGTTTATGCCCTCAGCAACCCTGAAGAGGAGTTCATGCTTGTTTCGGGTTCTTCCACTGGTAAGAACCTTGGCCTCTTCTGCTTCAAACAAGAAGATGCTGAATCGTTACTTAACCAGGTTACCGTTATTGACCCTCACATGCGTCATGGATCGAAAGTTGTTGCAGTTGCTTTGAACAAGGTTCAATCTTCTCATTCATTTCTATGCCTTTGCTCTTTTTTTTTCCATTAAATTTTTAAATTTCGTATAAGTTTATGTTATGCGGGACATGCTGTGTTAATGTTTGAGTTCAAACTCGGGTCCATTTGCGAGTTGGGTTTTGAAGGAGACGGAAGGGAAATTGAAGGCTTTCATTCATGGCTCTGAAGCCTTCCCTTTCCCTTTAAAACCTGACTCACATATAGAGTTGTTCGGGGAAGCTCGGACACAAAGCATGCCAAAATTTAAAAGTTGTAGGACATGACAAAACTATGATAAGTTATAAGATTAAAATAATTATATTAGTTAACGTAGGAGCAAAATCTTGATTTAGTTTTAGAATTTAGGATGAGTCATTGAATATATTTATTTAATTATTATGAGAAGTTACATGTAAGAATGTAATAAAATGCTAATGGTAAATGTAAAATGTTGTAGAATATAATTAGGAGGGTTCGAAATTGATCGTGAAGTGTTTGATATGGATATGCATCTAACATAGGCACGGCAATTTTGAATTGTCCTTGCTTCATAGGTTATTTTTTCTTTTTTCCTCTGTATCTCAGTTTAATCCAAGTTTAGGGAATTTAAGGAAATGAAGGATAATTTTAGGATTATGTTGACTATTTACTTGATTTTTTTTTTCTTGAACTGAGAAAATGGAGTTTTTGTTTTTGTTTTTTTTGCAGGTATTTCAGCTCAAGGTGAATGGTGTAGCCTTTAGATTGATACCGGAGCACACTCAAGTGCAGAATGCGCTTAGGGTGAGTGATTTGAATTGATTTATGGCTTTGTGATGTTTGTGTATCACCCATATTAGTGTGAAAATGCCATTGTACTAAGTATAGAGTCCCATCAAAATAAAGGATTTTGTAGCTTTCAGTTGTAATCCTCTAAGTTGAGCCATAGGTAATGTTTGGTCAATGTGTTAGAATGGGATGGAACATAACATGAGTTCTATTCAATGTTTGGTTTATTTTAATAAATAGAGTTGAATAGAACATGAGTTTAAAAAATGGGACATTTTGGTTGCACTAAAAGGGGAGGAACCAAATAGAACATAACGTTACGTCTAAAAAGTACTTGGTGTTTCCTCGGTTCATTGATGTTCTTGAAATTATGACTGATTATGATGCCTTATGGAGGGAGGTAGAAAAGTTTCTCTACAAGTTAATTTCTTTTGCTTGTGATTTACAGGAGAGGGAAAAATTGGGCCTTCCTGCTGATAGCTTTTCTGGCGTTCCAGTTTTCCAGGTTCTCCTCTCAGCTTTTTAATTCTGAATATGTCATTTGCAACATGTTAATATCATATTTGTTTGGCCATGAATCGTATTGAGAATCATTTGTTCAATTTTTGGATCTTGAATTGTAAAGTATCGTATGATTCAAAAACACAAATACATGTTATTCTAGACCTATAGCACGATTGCACAACCTATTTATGTCTCTAGTACGCTTATTAGACATTCTAGTCTAACTAGGACTGACATAGTCTCAACTATGAATCATGCTGAGATTTAACTGAGTGTACAGTTGTGAATTTTTTATTTGTGTTGAGTTTAGTTGAGGGGAATCGTTGTTGAATTCCTTGTGAGACAAATTTCTTCTTTCTTTCATTATGTTTTCATGTCAAATGGCATCCTGGAATTCTTTGTCATCGCTCGCTGACTACCTCACTACTCTAAACAATACTCATTCTCTCCCTGAAATAAAACTTTTAAAATTTTCTTGTGTTTTATCAATGAAGCTCTAACTATAGACCATTTAAATTATTGTAATTTAATGCCACCAAGAAATAAGAAATTCCTGCCAGAAGTCCAGCTCATGCATGGATCTTTCCTCTCTCTCAGACTAGTCATTTATACATGAATTCCTAAACCATCCTTTCCTTCTTCCGACCTGTGACTTTGGAATCATGAATTCGTTAAATGTATCACTAACTTTCAATCTGATAATCTCCTATTTTCATCACGTATCCTTTTAGTCATTTACAAGGTGTGAACCTAAGATCTTACTGAACATCCTTCCTTTCCTTTGTGCAAAGATAACACTAGTAATAATTGTATATGCACTTACAGCATGAGTTGATACAACAGACTTACATTGGCCTAAAAATCTCCTTGGCTGTTGAATATTTGAAGGTCTTGGGTATGAATATATACTGAATGTTTAATATGATGCATATTTTATGAAGAAAATAATGGTTGATACTTGATACTAAACTTATGGACACCATGATGTTGATTTCTACCGTTCTACGAATGTATTTAAAATGCTGATTATTATATTCGTGTTATTACAACTTTTTATTGTCCTTCGTTTCTTTTGATGTTACCTTCCTTTATTTTCTTGTTTGAATCACTGAACTGGTGTTTTGGATTGTTTTATTGGTGGTTTTAGTCCAAAAGTCTGATATTGAAGAGCCAGAAAAAGCGATACCGTCCACTTTTCTTCAGAAAGGTGTGTAGTTGAATTATTTTCCTTGAATTACCTTAATTTAGATAGTTGTAAACCAAGCTGAGAATTTTTTGCCTATCACCTTATGAAATTTTTATAGGAGGACTTAGAAAAGTCACTTGAAAGGGCATCCCGTGATCAGAATCAATTAAATCCTGCTTTGAGACAAGGAGATATCCAGGTATAGAATGCAACATTCCCCTCAATGTATGACATGCTGTTACTGTGTACTTATCCATGATTTATTTTTCAGGTTGCTGTTCTAGAGGATATAATAAAGGAAATGAAAGTAAGTGTCCAAGTCACTGCAGAAGATGGAATGCAAGCGCTTAGAAAAACTTGTCTGGAGACGTATCTAACACGTCATATTTAGAGACAATTGCATTTATGTTTTTTGGTGCTATCATTTAGGACTAAACTTTAATTAGAATTCAACTTTTTAATGTGTTATCAAGATTTTATTGGTCTCTGCATAGATACGTCTCCAGACAAGTTTTTCTGTACAGGGCCTAGATATCTTCTTTCCGTCGTTTACGTAAATTGAAACTGGCAACTAAATTTTTTTGCAGGATAATTATACAATGGACTGGGATGATGCTATTTTTATACCTCCTGGATTTGATGTCTCAACTGATCCCAACCAGCAATAGGGCAGAATGATCTAGAAATGAAGTTCATTATTCACCTTTCCTTTTATATTTATGGTAGTCTTAACCTATGAAAATGTGTAATGATTATTTAGGTTTTGTGCATATGGCTATTTTCTTTTGACTGCAAACACTTAAATATTGTCTGCCATTGTTTAAGTGAGAGAGATTAGATTTTTCATTTTTTGCTTTGGAATTTTCATTATCAATAACTACGTTTGAGTGTATTTCATCACCTTCTTTATTGGTTCATGTGGATTTTGGAGACTTGCATACAGTACATGTAATACAAATTGAAATGTGATGTGCTACTCAGAGATGCATGAGTTAATGGTAAAATTTGCTAATTGATTGAATTGGGTTACTAAGATCTCACAACGAAAAAACCCTTTGTATTTCATCTTATGATGTGTTTTGACATCATTTTCCATTCCAAATATTGCATTTCATTCATGATGGTAGAATCGTGCTTCAATCACAGTGTTAGAAGAGTAGATCAAATTAAGGTTAGTTCAATTCCTAAAGGAACATGATGACCCATTGTAGTCAAAATTGTGATCCTACTCATGAGATCGCACGATCTTATGATCCTTGACCCTAACTCTGTGCTCGATCTTAGTCTTAGGCATGCCTTCGTCGGATCGGGTAGGATCGTCGTGTGGGAGTATAAAAATGGTGGAATCTATGAGCCCACTAATCTCTAAACCTCTTTCACTCTCTGTTTGTGATTCACTTTCTCTCTCTGTCTATCCTTCACTTTCTCTCCCCCTCTCTCTCTATCTCATTGTGCAGTTCAGCAACATTCTTCACTTTCTCTCTTCATCTTTTCGACTGTCTTCGTGGGTAATAGAGAAGCTAATCAGGTCATTTGCGGTGTGTATCTTGTTGTTAGTTGTCGCTCAATCCCATGTTGTTCAAAGAAACTTGTACGAGTGAGGTATTCTTGCCCTATGTCTGTTCTTAACGCTTTGATTCTACAACCACTTTGTTTTTCTACAACCACTTTCCACTAAACACAAGTCTGAATGAATTATCTCCAACACCTTCTTTGCTCTCTAAGATATTCCATTTGGAAATGAATCTATATGCTTATTTCCAATTTGACAAGTTTCACATACTCCATTTGGAATTTTCACAACAAGTAATCAAAGGGAATAGGCGGTTTGGTGTCCTTCTTACCTTTGTGATAAATCTCCCATTTATGTCGATCAACGTGCAGAAACCATTGTGAATTTGCATGTTGTAACTTTTCTCTAACAATTGTCCCATACTCAATAGATTGTGAGGAAGACCAGGAGCACAGAAAACATCACCAATAAAGTTTTGTGATTCATCTTTCAACATGATAGAAATTTGACCTTTTCCCAAAATAGGAATATTTGAATTATTTCCAAACTTCATGGTAGATTTTCTGTTTCGTTTAGAGAAGAAAATAATTCCTTTTCCCCACACATATGATTATTACAACCAATATCCAGATACCAAATATCCTTTTCTTCAAAAAATGTATTACTTGCGAAAAATAAATTTTGTGGATTTTCATAATACTCACCGATATTTTGATTCGAACTTTCAGCCACACTTGCCTGATGTTTGTATCTACAATAAGCTGATTTGTGTCTAAACTTTCCACAGTGATAACAACTATAATTCGTCCTTTCTTGAATGTAGTTACCTCTTCCTCTACCATAGTATGTAGATCTAAAGCTATGACCACCTCTTCCTTGATGCGTCGGATTGAAACTATTCAAGTCGTTGCCTGTCCATTGGTTGAAGTTTCTATGTCCTCTTCCTCCATAATTTCCTCGGCCTCTGCCTCTATAATTTTCCTCTTCCTCTGTTGTTGTAATTATTTTGACCTCTTTCTTTACCGTACGACTTGATTCAGTAGAATTGTTGAAATTTACCTGACTCTTAAGAGCTTCCTCTTTTACCACTTTTTCAGTCTTTTCTAATATTCTGTTGACATTACTTTCAATGCTTCCTTATAACTCTGCTACAAACAAAGAGTCTATGTCGTGGGACTCAATTATTGTAGTCACCACATGGTCAAATTTCACCGGCATCGTCTGTAGAATTTTTCTACCACTTTGCTATCAGAAATATCTTCTCCATATACTCTAATCTTGTTGACAAGATTTATAACACGACAAAAATATTGTTCTACCATTTCAGAATTAGACATTCATACCTTTCGTATTCTCTACTGAACGATTGTAATTTGGACTTTTGAGCCTTCTCTACTTCTTTATGTGACAACTTCAATATGTCCCAAGCTTCTTTAGCAGTCTTCGCATTTGCTATTTTTCCATATATTGAATAATCAATTGCTTGATGAATTTGTGAAAGTGCCAACTGGTCCTTTCTATGAGCGATTTCATCAGCTCCTTGTTGTAAACCGGGATCCACAAAGCTCCAAACATTGTGAGCTTTTAGATGTGTTGTCATAAAAAGTTCCCAATAACTAAAATCTAATTCTGCAGTTAATTTTATGATAAAATCCTAGCTGCGTTTAGGTTGTAATCTTCTGAGAAAATCCTAGGTGAGGTTAGGTGGTGATCTTCACCTTTACAAGGGTCTTGGTAGGGAGTGAATGTTCGGTTGGGGCTATACCGCGAGTAGGTGAAGATTATTCGAAAGAGGCGGGTTGAAGGCCAAACAAAAGATAGGGGCTATAGGACCAAGAAGTGAGCATTTGTAAAGTTTATTTGAACGATTGTTTTGTAAAACATTATTCAAATAGTGAAGAAAATCTCCCAAGATGAGAAGGGGAGGCCTGAATGTAGTTTACAAGTGGACCCGCAAACGAACCAGGATAAAATCGTCGTCTCAAGTTTTCTTGATCCCTTGTCTCTTTAATTTTCAATCATTTTGTGCTTTATATGTTTAATTGATTTGCTTATTGAATTTAGTGCATGTTCTTGATTCTGTTTATACATTCGCATAAATTCTTTGAATAGATTGCATCTGTTTTTGATTGAAATTATTGTAACGTTTCTTGCAAGAAAACTGATTTTCCAAGAATGCAAGAATCAGGATAATCGATTTAACCTATTTTTAATCGATTAATAGCAGATCAATTTAATCGATTAAGTGAATCTTTAATCGGTTAAAGTGGGCTGATTTTAGAATTTATCATTTACCGCAAATAGTGTTAATTGCTTATGCGCACACCTATTCACCCCCTCTAGGTGTTATTTGTTCTGTAGTATACCCAACAGGGTGCACCGATGTTGTTGGTGAAGAAGAAAGATAGTAGTATAAGATTGTGCACCGATTATAGACAACTGAACAAAGTCACAATTAAGAACAAGTATCCATTGCCTAGAATCGATGATTTGATGGATCAATTAAGAGGAGCGGTGACATTCTCTAAGATCGATCTCCGATCAGGTTATCACCAACTCAGAGTAAAAACAGAAGATATCCCTAACACTGCCTTCAGGATGATGTATAGACATATTGTATACTTCGTAATGCCATTTGGTGTGACGAATGCACCGACCATATTTACAGACTACATGAATCGAATTTTCATCTGTATTTAGACTCTTTTGTAGTAGTGTTTATTGACAACATTTTAGTATACTCTAAGAGTCGGGAGGAACATGTGGAACACTTGAGGATTGTTTTGGGAGTTCTTAAAGATAATCACCTCTTTGCGAAATTGTCAGTGTGAATTTTGGCTGGAATCTGTGAACTTACTTGGACATGTAATATCCGGGGAATGGGTGACAGTGGACCCTTCTAAGGTTAAGGTAGTGATGGAATAGGCGATACCAAAGTCGGTTACCGAGATTAGAAGTTTTCTTGGATCGGCTGGTTATTACAAGAAATTCATTGAAGGATTCTCGAAGTTAGCTTTACCGCTAACTTGGAGAACCATATGTTTGGACAACCCGTTGTGAAGAAAGCTTCCAAGAGCTAAAACAGAGATTGACTATGGCACCCGTGTTGATTCTTCCTTGTATAGATCGTTGACTTTAATGAATACTGCAATGCTTCCAATCTGGGTTTGGATTGTGTACTGATGCAGGATGGGAAGGTCGTTGCTTATGCTTCGAGACAGTTAAGACCGCATGAGCAAAACTACTCGACCCACGATTTGGAATTAGCCGTTGTGGGTTTTGCTATGAGGTTAGTCAATTAACTCTTCATTTAAAATTGATAAAGTTCAACTCAGAGTCAATTGATTAAACACTAATTTAATCGATTAAAACCACTAGTTTCTGAGATTATATTTTGTAATTTTAATTGAGTATTAATTGTTACTTGAATCACCTATTCACCGCCCCTCTAGGCGAAGTTAGAGCCTTTGTTAACAAACACGTGTACTGGCAATGCCTTTATTGACGTAAAAAAGTATAGGACTGATGATATGGTTATTAAATTTCTAAAGGGACTAAATGATGTATATGCTGGAGTTAGGTCACAAATCATGTTAATTGAACCACTTTCCAATATGAGCAAGGTTTTCTCATTTGTAAACCAGGAAGAAAGAAAACTGTATAGCCAAGAATCTGATGCTGAGGCTATGGCAGTAGTTGCATGAAATTGCTGAAAAAGGAATTTACCAATTTGAGTTCCTAATGTGAATAACAACTCTGGAAGAGGACCCTCTGGTTCACATGGAAGAGGATCTTGGAATAAAAATTTGAATATTGAGAAATTTTGTACCAATTGCAAGAAAAGTGACCACACCATTAAAACCTACTAGAGATTACATGGATTCGTAGCCAACTTTCAGTTCATAAGAAGTGAACAAGTTAACTCAATAAATCCACCTATTGGGATGAGCATTCTGTTAAATGTAATTACAAACTAGTTTGATTAAGAATGTTTTGGTCTTGGATTAGTTAGACTAATCAGGTTGTTTAGTTACTTTGAGAACCTTCTATAAATAGAAGGTTGTTATTGTTTTTGAAAGTTAGTTTTTCCATTAATAGTAAGAATACTATTCATCATCTTCTACCTTTGTATTTTCTCTCAAACCATTTCATTTTTTGTTTCCATTCATTTTGCTGTGTGTGAAGTGTTTTTCCATCAGTGGTATCAAGAGTTTCGTCGATCATATGGACTAGTTGAAGTCAAGATTTGGCAGTAGGTAAATCGAAGAGAAGAAAAACAAGAAAAGCTCAAGAATGGCAAACTCGAATGGAATTTTTAGGAATCTTCCCATCTTGGATGGCAAGAACTTTGACCATTGGTGCATCTAGATGAAAGCAATCTTTTGCTTTCAAGATTGCTATGATGTTGTGCTAGATGGAGTTCCTTCATTGAGTGAGAATCCATAAGAAGCCGAGAAGTTGGAGGTCAGAGAAGCCAAGAAGAGGGACTGCAAAGCAACATTTCTTATCCATCAGTGTGTGGATAGGTCGAATTTTGAGAAAAATTCAGCAACTACAAGTGCCAAAGATGCATGGGAGGTGCTTGATAAATGTTACTTAGGTGGAGTAAAAGTGAAGAAGGTGAAATTGCAGCTGATGCGTAGGCAGTATGAGTTGCTTAAGATGGAAGAAGATGAAACAATATCTGATTACATCTCAAGAATTCGTGGATTGGTGAACCTGATGAAATCTTGTGGTGATCAAGTTGTAGAACAAGGTGTGTGTGAAGTGTTTTTCCATCAGTGGTATCAGAGCTAAGTTTGACATGGTGTGGTGGAGAAGGTACTCAGAACCTTGACACCTAAGTTTGATCATATCATTGTGACAATTGAAGAATCCAAGGATCTAAACTTGTTGAAGCTTGAAGAGTTGCAAGGTTCATTGCAAATTCATGAACAAATGATGCTGGAAAGATTAGTGGATAGGAAATCCCTACATGCTTTGAGTGCTCAAATCAAGAAGAAGTTGAGTCTTTTGGATCAAGATAGAGACAATAGAAGAAAAGAAGTGGAGTGAAGGCAAGAAGCATAATTTAGATCATTATTCAAAACCTGATCATAGTCACAAGAACTTTGACTCTGCGTCAAGATTTTCCAAGAACAGAAACAATCCTAGTGAAAGGAAGAAGAATGATAAAAGCAAGATTCAATGCTATAGCTTCAAGGAGTGGGGACATTATGCATATGATTGTAAGCTTAAAAGGAAGCACAAAGATGCAGAAGTTAGGCTTGCTAAGGATGAAGAATCAGAAGTTGATGTCCTATTGTTGGTAGAGGGTGAGATTCTAAGTGAAAATGTAGCTCAAACTCATTGCTTGGTGCAAGAAGATCAACATCCTAATGAAGCTGGATTGATGATGTCAACAAAGCTAAGTGCAGCAGCCTCTGAAAGTTGGTATTTGGATACAGGGTGCTCCACTCATATGACTGAACACAAGGAATGGTTTACCTCACTTGATGATTCTGTGAAGACTAAGGTGAAATTTGCAGATGATAGCTTCATCAATGCAGAAGGGATTGGCAGAATTCAGATCCAGAAGAAGGATGGCACATCATCAACAATCTCTAATGTGTTGTATGTGCCAAGGATGAAGAGTAATCTGATTAGCCTGGGTCAGTTGCTTGAATTGGGCTATAAGATCAACATGGAAGACAAAATGCTCAGAATTTTCAACAATAAAAGAAGACTGATCTTGAAGGCTCCACTCTCAAGTAATAGGACCTTTAAGATTGGAATTCAACTTGAAAATCAACAATGTCTCAAATCCTTAACTGATGAGACAAAGATTTGGCACCAGAGATTCTGTCATCTAAACTTGAGAAGTCTTGAATTGATGTGCAGGCTAGAAATGGTGGTTGGCCTCCCTAAAATAAGTGGTGAGGGTGATTGGTGTGAAGAAAACCTCATTAGAAAGCAGACAAGGAACAAGTTCTGCAATGAGATCCCAACCAAGTCAAGCAGGCCTCTTGAAGTTATGTTTTCAGATGTATGTGGTCCATTTGAAGTGCAGTCACTTGGTGGTAACAATTACTTTGTTACCTTCAAGGATGATTTCACAAGAAGGTTATGGGTCTATCTGATCAAAAGAAAGAATGAAGTGCTTGATAAATTCAAAGCATTTAAGGCACCTGCAGTAGTTCAATATGGTGAGAAGTTGATGCTGCTGAGAAGTGATGGAGGAGGTGAGTATGTATCTCATGAGTTTCATGTGTTTTGCACCAAGGAAGGCATCACTCATGAAGTGATTGCACCCTACACTCCTCAACACAATGAAGTAGCAGAAAGAGTGAACATGACATTGCTTAACATGGTGAGAAGCATGCTGAAGGCAAAGGGATTACCCAAGAGGTTCTGGGGTGAAGTAGTATCCACTGCAACTTATGTCTTGAATAGAAGCTCCACAAAGAGGCTACATGAAGTGACTCCTAAAGAAGCCTGGTCAGGAATCAAGCCTAGTGTGAAGCATCTAAGAGTATTAGGGCCAATCTGCTTCAAACACATACCAGATAGTAAGAGAAGAAAGCTAGATGACAAGGGTCAGAAACTAATCCTCTTAGGTTATGACACTGCAGGCTCCTACAAACTCTATGATCCTATAACCAACACCATTTCCTATAGCAGAGACATAAGAATTGATGAGTCTCAAGGTTGGGATTGGAACACCACAGTTGAAGCAGCAACATCCATACCAGGGAAGGTGATACTAGATGTAGGTCAGAAGTCACAATATGAAACCATTATTATTGAGCAAGAGGCTGAAACAGAAGCCACAGTTGTGGACAGCCTCAAAGGCAAAGACATCTATCTACAAGGCTGAGAGACTATGAAGTATTTACAGATGATTCAGTAACTCAAGAGGGTGATCTAGTGCATATGGCCTTGTTAGCTGAGATGGAACCTATCAGCTTTGATGAAGCTTCCAAGCACAGTTGCTGGATTGAAGCTATGGAGGAAGAATTGAAATCTATAGAGAGAAATAACACTTGGGAGCTTACTACTTTGCCTAAAGGAAAGAAGCCTATCTCTGTGAAGTGGGTATACAAACTGAAACTCAAGCCAGATGGGACAGTATCCAAGCACAAAGCCAGACTGGTTGCAAAAGGTTTCCTACAAAAACCTGGACTTGATTTTGATGAAGTATTTGCACCTGTTGCAAGAATAGAGACAGTAAGGCTTGTCACTTCCTTAGCTAGCTCAAGGGACTGGACTCTAAGCCAACTATATGTCAAGTCTGCTTTTCTGAATGGCCCTCTAGATAGAGAGGTGTATGTGCCCCAACCACAAGGCTTTGAGGTTCCTAGTGAAGCTGAGAAGGTGTATAGATTGCATAAGGCACTCTATAGGTTGAAGCAAGCTCCTAGGGCTTGGAACAAGAGGATAAATAGCTTCATCTTGAATAAAGGTCTCCTAAGATGCAAGAATGAACATGACATCTACATCAAAGAGGCAAGTGGAGAAGCTTCAGTCATAATCTGCTTGTATGTGGATGATTTGCATATAACAGGCTGCAATGAGCAAGAGATAGAAGACATAAAGATCATATTGAAGCAAGAGTTTGAGATGTATGATCTAGGGACTCTTTCATACTTCCTTGGGATAGAGTTTATCAGAACAGCTGATGGCATTTTGATGCACCAGAAGAAGTACACTACAGAGGTACTGAAAAGGTTCAACCTGATTGAATGCAATCCTACAACCACACCTATTGAGGCTGGAACAACTCTAATTAGTGAAGCAGAAGGAGATGAGGCAGTTGACACAACTCTATTTAGGCAAATGATTGGTTGCTTAAGGTACATATGCAATTCCAGACCTGATGTAGCATATGCAGTGGGAGTGGTAAGCAGGTTCATGGAGAATCCTAAATCCTCACATCTTCAAGCTACTAAGAGGATTCTCAGGTACCTAAAGGGCAACCTTGACTATGGAGTCTTGTTTCCTAACGAAGAAAATCAGAAACTGGGTGTAATACATGGCTTCACAGATGCTGATTAGTGTGGAGATAAGAATGATAGGAAAAGCACTAGTGGCTACTTGTTCAAGCTAGGAAATGCATCAATAAGTTGGAGCTCTAAGAAGCAAAAGGTGGTTGCCCTCTCTACTTATGAAGTTGAATACATTCCAGCTTGCTTTGGAGGGTGTCAAGGCTTGTGGTTGCAAGCATTGCTGAAGGAGATGGTAGTGTGTATGCAAGGTTCATTGTTGATTTTCGTGGACAACAAATCAACAATCAACTTGTCAAAGTATCCAATCTCTCATTGTAGAAGTAAACACATTGAAACCAAGTTCCATTTTATAAGAGATCAAGTTGAGAAAAAGAACTTGGAGCTGGAATTTTGCACATCAATGGAACAACAAGCTGACTTACTTACAAAGCCAATGAAGAGGAGTGACTTTGAAAGACAAAGAAATCAACTTGGTATTGTTAGCTTAACTAGTTTGAATTATGGGGGAATGTTAAATGTAATTACAAACTAGTTAGATTAAGAATGTTTTGGGCCTGGATTAGTTAGACTAATTGGGTTGTTTAGTTACTTTGAGAACCTTCTATAAATAGAAGGTTGTTATTGTTTTTGAAAGTTAGTTTTTCCATTAATAGTAAGAATACTATTCATCATCTTCTACCTTTGGATTTTCTCTCAAACCATTTCATTTTCTATTTCCATTCATTTTGCTGTGTGTGAAGTGTTTTTCCATCACATGCTAATCATGATAGCCTACAAGGAAAACATAATAAAAATGAGCAGGATGTCATTATGTTTGGATTAAATCAACAACAATATCGAGGTCTTGTAAGCATGTTTTGTAAGCTTGTTTAAAATGATAATCAGGTCACTAATGATATCAGTAACATCCTCTCTACAACATCCATACCTCAAGATAAGGAAACTCAAGGTAACTCCTCACTCATATCTCAATACATATCATGAATTTTGGATAATGGAGTCACAAATTACATACGCTCTACTTTATTTCATCTTTTATCTTATCATGAAATCAAATCCATTAAGGTAAAATTACCTAATGGCAATGAAGTAATTACTGTTGGACCAGACTGCGACCGGGGAGCCTCCAACTACCGGGGAGTTCCATTGTTACCGGGGTATGGGAAGAGTGGAAAGCCACAAGTGATGCACCACGTCTTGAACAAAAACCTTAAGGCATTAGTTTAATTGGTCTTTTCTACTTATAAACTCTTTTACTCCTCCCCGCATATCCAATGCGGGACTTCACACTTGAATAAACCGAAAAATTTCCCTCTCAAGTGTGGGTACCACACACTTTCCGGTCCACTCCTCTTAAGTCTACAATGTCCCAGCCGAACCATCGGCTCTGATACCACTTGTTGGACCAGACTGCGACTGAGGAGCCTCCAACTACCTGGGAGTTCCATTGTTACCGAGGTATGGGAAGATTGAAGAGCCACAAGTGAAGCACCACGTCTAGAACCAAAACCTTAAGGCATTAGTTCAATGTGTCTTTTCTACTTATAAACTCTGTTACTCCTCCCCGCATATCCAATGTAGGACTTCATACTTGAATAAACCCACAATCACTATCATAGTTCCACCATGTTTTCTTCTCCTTCAACTCATCTCCTTTATCATTGCATAGTACATTTGACGCACCTTGTCTAAACAACATGCCTTCATCCTCTTTTTCCATTATCTAGCACCTGAGTTAAGAGCCATTTACCAATTGACTCTAATACCAATTGTTGGTGCAACAGAAAAGATCGTTGCGGAGCGTTGGTCATAAGCAATCAAATAAAGTGCATAGAATAAATAGAAGAGAAGAACAAAGAATTTGATAACGGGGTTCAGCCAATTGTGCCTACGTCCATGGGAGAGCTGAGCGACTATCAATATATTATTAGAGAATAAGGATTACAAACCCTAGCACACCCATGGGCCCAAGTGCCCATGAGGTGTTTCTGTTCGGTGCTTATATCTGGTGCACATTACAACAAGGGACATGAGTCCAATATATAACATTGATACTCTCCTCTATTTTAACAATAGGCAATGTGGGACTTCATATAATAACATATTTCAAACATCCCCAACAATCTCCACCTTGATTGAAATAGACGAATATCTCACTCCTTAGGAAACCTACACAAGAATCTCCACCTTAGCGAATATATGACTCCACCTTGCTCAATGCATAACTCTCTCCAACAACTCCACATGAGAGTCTGCTCCCCTTCAGCATAAACCTTCTGAGTATCCTTGACGATGTTATCAAGAGCCTAACTCCCCAAAATTTTAGTGCACATTCCTGTACCGTCATCTAATGGAACACGCCGCCTAGCCATCTATTGCTAGGAAGTCTTTCGATATATGGAACCTCTACACAAAATTTCATCAACAACCGCCCTCTACAACACTTATTCAAACTGAACCTTGGAGCTCCTTAGAAAGCCTCAACCACTACCACCATTGTCAAGTCCGACAATCATAGTTCAAAAGAACTATCATAATCGATCATAAGGAGTATAACCACAACACACATCTTGTGTAATGCTAACCAATGTCCGTGTCACAACCTTGAATCCAAACCAATGCCCATGTCAGACCCTGCATCTCTACCATGTCAGACCCAAACTCAACATGTAAGGACCCGATTTTTGTAATCCAAAAATTCTTTTTAAAACCTTATTCATGAAAGTGAAGTGATTACTTTTGAAAGACATAACTTGAACGGTTTGGAAATTTGAGTGAATACAAATATTAGTTCCATTCATAAATCACAAGGCAGAAATATTCCAAATACATCTCACTTCAAAAGCATGTCATTACACTTCCTTTCACAAACATAATCTAAACAATTATCCTTTCTCAAGGAACACTTTTAATACAAACATTAAAACAACTTCATTATACACTTTAGGAGAAGTTCCATTTTACAAAAGAGTTAAACCAACAAAGTTCTCATATTACAAACGTTATTCATATAACATATCAATTACATAAAACCCTAATCTACCATGTACTCTTCTCCGCAAGCATTCAATGCACTACCGCCACAACTTGAACTCAAATACACAACACATATAAGAAGAGACAGAGGGAGTAAGAACCAACTACGGTGACCGTAGCGTGGATTTACATGGAGTAATAACATTAAAATATTACAACCTATACAACCTCTAACATCAATCATGTTAAACATATACCAATCAATACCTTATGCCACATAATATTCGTATATCAAATTATATGACAATCCACATTCAAAACAATATTAAGCATTCATATATTCTTTCTTTTATTTCCGTATAATCCATATTCACCCTATAGTACATATATTCCATAATATATATTCTATAGCATGCATATTCATTTCATTCCAAAAGTACTTTTATTTCATTACCGACAATCGACATTAAATTACTCTTGACCACATTCGGCCAGTTTACACCACAAAGATAATCCACTACCGCTTCGGGTAGGCCCACACCACAAAGGTGATCCATTACCACACTAGGTAAGTCTTACATTATCCACTACCACTTCGGGTAGGTCCACATTTCAAAGATGATCTACTACCACAGCGGGCAGGACTACATTCACATTATTCTCACATCACATGTTCGTCATAACACAAAATATCACATCAATGTCATACACACAATAAACACAAGGTATCTCATTATTTCATCACCATAAAATAACCCACAACACCTTCATTGTCACAAACATACCCATATATGTTCATAACAATAAAGCGACTCACAACTTAGTCATTTTCATAAACATACTCATCTCTATTTTTAACAAATCAACGACTCATCACACAATCATTGTTACAAACACACCCTATATATGTTTATAACAATAAACAACTCACGCACAATCATTATCACACAACATAACCATTTCTACTTTTACCATTAAACAACACATCTCATAATCCTTGTTACAAACACACCCATATATGTTTATAACAAATCAACCATCCATAACACACCATTATCATAAACAAACCATACACAACATATTCTTCATCGTATAACACATTAACGTTAGAACCATCTTTCATGACGGTGTATTATCATAAATGAGCATATTGCGTTTAACTTAAATAAATGGTTTTCCCGCACATATATCTCCACTTTTATGGCTAATACATCCTTATGTAAAATAAAGACTCTCACATGGACCACAAACACCCAATAGAGTTTCTATCCGTTAACATGCTCCGATTCTTGAGGGAAATCGGAGAAGTTGACTCTAATGAAATACTCTAAGACCACAATGCTCTTCTCTCTCACCTTAGGTTGCATAAGCTCCATGGATCTGCAAAGAGCCCCATCTACCTCCATCTCCTTCAACCTTCAATGTTCCTTTTTCCACTTCAAGTTCACCAATGTGCCACTAAGAAGTAAGAGAAAGGGGTTTTGATGAGTTTTTGAGGTTTAGAGGAGGAGGGAGTCGAAGTCTATGGGGAGCCGCCGTTTGGAGTGAAAGGGGAGAAAATAAAATGAAGATTAGAGTTTGTGAAACCCTTTCTTTACTTTATAGATGGGTACTCTCGCCCGAGCGAGAATGGCTCGCTTGGACGAGAAGCCCACGATATTTTAAGTTTCAAAATCTTGACTCTCTCGCATGGGAGAGATTCTCTCGCTCAAGCGAGAATCTCACAGCCTGCCGAGGCTTCTTTCGCTCAAGCGACCAATTCCTCGCTTGGGCGAGATTCCCAGAATTCCCAAAATTAAAACATTGGGTCTCTCCCTTGGGCGAGACCCTCTCGCTCAAGCGAGAATCTGACAGTATGTCCCATTCTTCAGGACTGCTACCTCTTTTTAAGGAGGATAAATTTAGGGTGTTACAATCCTTCCCCCCTAAAAGAAATTTTGTCCCCGAAATTTTATTAGGTTACTCTCAGGAAGATACTATCATCGCCTACACATTAGGCATGAGATATACTCGACCACACTTGGATCTAACGGTCTAAACAATTAAGATTACTTATACGACAAACAAGGGCACATACCACGTAATAGTGATACCACAAATCCAAATCATGGGCTACTCTTCTAGAGCCCAAATACCCAAGCCAAACATCAGGACAACTAAGAGAGAATTATCACAACCGAAATAAATATTCTCAAGTACTTCCTCCATCACAATAGATCTCCCTAATCTATCACTACAACAATCGTTCAAAACGATCAACCTATACGGTCAGAATCACAACAACAATTTCGAAACCAATTCGAAGTGGGACTCTATACCCATCATTTATCAAGATGTACTAGCTCGCACCCAAAATGCAATAGCTAGATCGACATCCACTCGATGGAAACAACATCATTTCATTTCACAGATGACAATAACCACGCTTTACTCAAAATCCTTACTAGCATTTCAACTCGTACTCGCTACAACACAGAAACATGGTAGTCACCCAACAAGTAGTATTTAGACAAACAAGATTTCAGGTCATTATCCAATTCATTCCAACCTTTTCTATCACAAACGAATGTGGTAAAAGAAGATTTGCTAGTTAATAGTCTCAACTTTAATAGTAGGCATACATTTCGTACTCAAGTCTACATCATATCCAGAAATACATGGTCATAATTACATCACAAGATTTTCAACAACATCACATTCATCCAAGATGCGGTTGTCAAAAATTCGGATTTTCAACATGAAACTTTATCAATGCTTAGCCAAATAGTACACTTCTTTAAAAAAAATGATTTTCGAAAATAGATTAGATGTAAGTTTCATGGCAATCATCTTTTGGAGGCAAGGGTTTTCATAATTGTTTCAAAATAACTTAAAACCCTTTTTCTCATGCGACACTAAATTCCCAAATCACAATTTTCAAAAGGCTAGTTAGTTCTGGAGTGACATTCCATTCAGGACATGAGAGTCCACACAGTACACTTACAGAAACATGCTTATATCATAACATGGCAATTATGCATAACAATCACGGATTCACATGAAATAGAAACAAGTTTTGTAAGTACAATATTAAACCAAACAATTTTTATTCATTATCGCTATATCATGCATTGCGAATATTCCATTACAAAAGGCCAACCATCATAGACCAAAATTTAACGTACCAGAATAAAAAATACTTTACTATTTCTAGTACCACTTAGGCAAGTCATACATCCCTGAATAGCCATTACCACGAAGGTAACTCATACATTGCTACGAATAGCCATTACCACAGAGGTAACTCATACATTGCTATGAATAGCCATTACAACGAAGGTAACTTATATATTGCTACCACGACGATAACTCATACATCGCTACCACGACGGTAACTCATACATCGCTACCACGACGGTAACTCATACATCGCTACCACGACGGTAACTCATACATCACTACCACGACGGTAACTCATACATCGCTACCACGACGGTAACTCATACATCGCTACCACGACGGTAACTCATACATCGCTACCACGACGGTAACTCATACATCGCTACCACGACGTTAACTCATACATCGCTACCACGACGGTAAATCATACATCGCTACCACGACGGTAACTCATACATCGCTACCACGACGGTAACTCATACATCGCTACCACGACGGTAACTCATACATCGCTACCACGATGGTAACTCATACATTGCTACCGCGACGGTAACTCATACATTGCTACCACGACGGTAACTCATACATTGCTACCACGACGGTAACTCATACATTGCTACGAATAGCCATTACCAAAAGGTAATTCATACATTGCTCAACCTCTTAAGGGAGCTAAAAATAGATTTTTCTTCTCATTACTTTACAATTCCATGCACAAGCATAAAATCCACACATTTTCTAACATCCTATATAAGTCAAAAACTTCTCCTTACAACAACATTTAAATACTTCACCCACTTCAATCATTACGTTGAACCATACGTTCTTACCTCTCAGCATAAGTATACAGACTAATGCAAACAAAAGAGGTTAACCTTTAATAACTTACAAAAACAAGGATGCTCGACTTAGTTCCTTCAAACACATAAAGTACCACCCTTTATATTCTCATTGTTAACATAATATTTCCAAAATTCACGCATCAAGGAACCATTTACCAAACATTAGCATTTAATCTCAAGAGACATTTTACCATTATCATACAGAACATGTTACACACAAATTCATCATTTCATTCACTTTCTAAACTTTCATGCATCGCAAGCAACTCATATGCAGGAATAAGTCAAAAGGTACATGTTCGTGTCCAGGCAAAACAAGCAAGCACATGTTAGCAGACTTTTACAAGTTAAAATTTGGCATGGTTACATGTCATAGAATGAAAATGTCAATCTAGCCACCGAGTTTTATAAACGGTCAATCATTACACCATGCATATTTGTTTTAATCTTGAAGAAAGACAAAATAACTAACAACATATTTCAAATAGGAACATGTAGGAAACCACATAGCATGACATACGAATTTTTCATGATATATATTATTCTATCTCTAGCAAGAGCTAACCTTCCTTTCATTATAAAAAATCATTCATCAAATAAAAATCCAAGTTTCAAAATATAAGATATAGTTCTTTCAAAGTATCACACTCTCATGATGCAAACAATATCTTCAGTTCTCATTCGGATATCACAATGAACGATCATTACCTTAATCTGGTTCAATTATAACCATTGAGACATATAAGCAAATATCCAAAGAAAACTAGTTCAATTGTTTCTCCTCAATTATCTTAAGGTTGGTGATAAAAGAAGGTTCATATCAAGCGATTCACCATAAGGAACTCCCAACAAGTAAAT
Source organism: Lupinus albus (assembly GCA_009771035.1). NCBI lineage: Eukaryota > Viridiplantae > Streptophyta > Magnoliopsida > Fabales > Fabaceae > Lupinus > Lupinus albus. Next base: position 7,984,694 of record CM020010.1, read on the forward strand.
TCCACATTAAGAAATTCAATCGGAAAATCACAACCACAACTACCCATAAACAATTCTAACAAGATGTTCACAACCAGAAACTTTCAGCAGGAGTTTCAACAGAGAATTCCCAACAAGGGACTAACAACAAGAAATTTAACAAGGAGTTCATACCAGAGAATTCAACGAGGGTTTTACAACAAGAAATCCTCCACGAAATACACAACAAGGAATTTTCAACAAACACTTCATCAATAACTCACAACAAGACACCCAACGATAAGTTCACAACCAGACATTTATCGTAAGGAGTTTAACAATCATCTTTCACATCAGCAGTTATCACATAGCCCACAAATAATTCACATAAGTCATACAAAGAAGCATGCAAGGCCATATCCTAGGCCGCAGAATTAACTATGCTCTGATACCATATTGTAAGGACCCGATTTTCGTAATCCAAAAATTCTTTTTAAAACCTTATTCATGAAAGTGAAGTGATTACTTTTGAAAGACATTACTTGAACGGTTTGGAAACTTGAGTGAATACAAATATTAGTTCCATTTATAAATCGCAAGGCGGAAATATTCCAAATACATCTCACATCAAAAGCATGTCATTACACTTCCTTTCAAATACATAATCTAAACAATTATCATTTCTCAAGGAACACTTTTAAGACAAACATTAAATCAACTTCATTATACACTTTAGGAGAAGTTTCATTTTACAAAAGAGTTAAACCAACAAAGTTCTCATATTACAAACGTTATTCATATAATATATCAATTACATAAAATCATACTCTACCATGTACTCTTCTCCGCAAGCGTCCAATGCGCTACCGCCACAACCTGAGAATACACAACACATACAAGAAGAGACAGAGGGAGTAAGAACCAACTACGGTGACCGTAGCGTGGATTTACATGGAGTAATAACATTAAAGTATTACAACCTATACAACATCTAACATCAATTATGTTAAACATATATCTATCAATACCTTATGCCACATAATATTCGTATATCAAATTATATGACAATCCACATTCAAAACAATATTAAGCATTCATATCTTCTTTCTTTTATTTCCGTATAATCCATATTCATCCTATAGTACATATATCCCATAATATATATTCTATAGCATGCATATTCATTTCATTCCAAAAGTACTTTTATTTCATTACTGACAATCAACATTAAATTACTCTTGACCACATCCAGCCAGTTTACACCACAAAATGGTATAGTGAAAATGAAGCATCACCATTTATTAAATGTGGCAAGAGGATAACCAATGATATCCCCCACCCTCTGAGTAATAAATCAATCTCTTTTAGCATGTGTGATTGTCGCTCATATGTATCGAATATTTGACCTTTTGGTCTATCTAGGGATCCACCAAGGCCTTACACTATTGGACCAATGCCTTGTTGGTTAACAAATATGTAATTAATATAAAGAATCAAAGTTAGTGCATGTTTGGTATGGACGAAAGTTTGTAGTTTTTGCTTATTTTTGAAAATTAAGCTTAAAGATGCATCATAAGTATGTTTGGTAACATATTTAGATTATAAACTCAACTTATTTTTCCGGAAAAAGAATCCAAAAATGAAAGCTCCTCCACCATGTGTTGTTCATTTCAAAATTGAGTTATTTTTTCTATTGAAATGTCAATTCCCATTTTAGCCTTATTTTCAAGGTTATCTCCATTCTCATTTATTCTTCCACCAAACTCCATATTAAAAGTAGGGGAGAGATCCACTTACTCCAAAAAACACTTACTCTTCATCTTAGCCATCCAATCTTAAAAAATTCAATGGTTTAGATGTACTCACCAATTCAAACAATTGGATTTCCAATAATGAATGGTCATGATGTAGAGTAAGTGTTTTTCCACTTACTCTTGGAGTAAGTGGATCCCTCCCCTTAAAAGTATGTGTCATGTTGTTTTTAAATATTGATATTGGTTTTTATGTTATATTTTATTTTAATATAGGTTTTAGCATTTGTTATGCAACATTAAAAAAATTTATAGTAAAAATATATATGATGATAAATATTAAAAATAATATTTCAAAAATTGTACCAAAAACAACCAAAATAATCATAACATAAAAAAATAAGCTCGTACTATTTTCTGTAATTTACTATGTAAAAACAATCTTTCTACCTTACCCAAACACAAACACAATAAATTAATTTATATTCAGTTTTCTACCCAAACTTAAAACTAAAATCATAATCCATATTCTTAAATAAATAAAAAAAGCACACTTGGAAGTTGAAAGGTAGGAATATAACCTAAAATCTAACAAGTGTTACCAAAATATACCTCAACCCCCAACAAAAGCTTCCACCTTTCAAAGCATTGCTAAGCTGGCACCAGCGTATGGCAACCTATAGCCCCAAGTTATTACACCTTCACGCGTCACACCACTCCATACTCAATTCCCCCATATTTCTCTCACTCACTACACACACATATATTTATTTGTAACACATTTTCTCACATCAAAATAAGCAAGAGTTTTGTGTCTATGAAAATGTCGTATAGTTCTTTTACTCACAGTGGGTTTTATGTGCTGATGATAGTGGTTAGCACCATGGTGGTGGCATGTGGTGGTAGCTTCTACCAAGACTTTGATCTAGCATGGGGTGATAACCATGCTAAGATATTCAATGGTGGTCAGCTTCTATCTCTTTCTCTTGACAAAGTTTCCGGCTCTTGCTTTAAATCAAAGAAAGAGTACCTCTTTGGGAGGATTGACATGCAGCTCAAGCTTGTTGCTGGCAACTCTGCTGGCACTGTAACTTCTTACTATGTATGGTTTTCACCTATGATATCTTTTTTCCCGAAAAAATATATCACTTACTCTGATTGATTATAAAATTTTTTAACTATTAAACTTTTATTTTAATATATTTTTCGATCAATCATAACACATAAGATATAAGATGATACATTTTTTGAAACAAGTTAATGTTTTTACAATATTATAGTTAAATAATATTATTAATGATATTATAATGAAATTTTTGCTGACATCACCTTTCACACCAATTTTTTTAATTGTTTTTCATTATAAACATCATAATTTATAATAGAATATTAATATAGAATCGTTTAATTTATATATTTGACCCCATCTTGAATGATTTAAGGCTTCAGTGTTATATACAAATGTTATTTGCTAATAATAATTACAAAGTAAGTGTGAGAAAGTGCTATAACAAAATTAGTGTATAGGAACATTTTTCACAATATTATATGCACTCATTACTTCACTTTACACCATTTTTAACTTCTAATTATAGTGGTTTTTACCTTTGTTTTGATTATTCTCCTTATAATTTGTTTGTTATATGTGCAACAAACATTATTCACAAAACTATATTCATTCAATTTTGTCTACATGCTCTTTAGTATTTATTTAGTAACTTTGGTATTGATTATTTATGAAAGAATATGACTTATTTTATCTGAAAATAAGAGTTTTATTGACCTACTTTGAAGACATCAAACCTTCTCAAACTCAATTGTACATTCACCAGAATTGGTATTGTAACAAACCCACATAAACAAGTTAGACTACATTTACTTTGACAGTGTAAAGCATAACTTTTTATTGCAAACATTAATCAAATTTGTCTTTTTGTAAGAAGTGTTGAGCATCTAGTATAATTTCCATGCCATGGAGCTTTCAGAAATTGACGTCTCCATTAATCAAATTTGTCTTTTTTATAAGAAGTGAATTTCACTTGCCATAAAAACTGGGGAAGGTAGCTTGACTTAATCTAAAGCAAAACTTTATATTGCAAACATTAGCTCATAGCATAAGATAATGACAAAAGATAGTAATGGAATGGGAAAAATGTTTATGTGGGGCTCTTAATTGGGAAATGATTTCTTCTAATAGAAATTCTCTTACAAATCTTTAAAGATTATAAGAAAAATAACATTTGTCATAAAATTATATTTTGTTTACTTATGATTGATTTACATTCTCCTATGATGTAGGAGCGTGTATTCTAATATTAAATTTACCAAAATTATAAACTCTTAATTCAAAAATGATATATCCTCGTATAAATTCTCTTACAAATTTTTTTATATCTATATTATATATAATGTCAAAACATTAACTATCACAATGGTGTAATTTCTATTTTTTCTATTTTGCCCTTATATTTTTTAATTTTTACAAAAAAAATCATATAATCCTAAGTAACTACCTTTAGCACATTAACTACATATCTCATCATAAATTGAATTATAATAAATACATTTTTAACATAAAGTACTCTAAATACAAGAACATTCTAATTATATAAAATAAAATATATAAAAATTGAATACTTAATAAAATAAAATATGAATGTGGGTCGTCAGACACGGAGTGTCTGTCGTCATGCTAGTTATAAGAAAAGTAATATATGTAATAAAATAATATTTTGTTTAATGATGATTGATTTACCGTTGCCACATGTCATTTTTTTATGATGTAAGAGAATATATCATTATTCATTTTCTTATGGGGGAGGGATCCACTTATTCTAAGAGTAAGTCGAAAAACACTTACTCCACATAATGATTATTCATTGTTGGGAAATCCAATGATTTGAATTGGTGTGTACATCTAAACCATTAATTTTTCAAAATTGGATGACTAAAATGAAGAGTATGTATTTTTCACTTATTCTTGGAGTAAGTGAATCCCTCCCTATGCATGGAAAGTCCAATTCTTTCATTACAAAAATGCGAAACTCACACTTCCCCAAAGGAAAACTCTATTTTCTGTTTCTCCTTGTTTTGTGCTTATGCCTCAGCAAAGGCCATATGAATAAGAACAATATTTTCATTCATTGTGTCGCAGTTGTCATCCCAAGGGGCAACACATGATGAGATTGATTTTGAGTTTTTGGGAAACCTAAGCGGTGACCCTTATATTCTCCACACAAATGTTTTCTCCCAAGGCAAAGGTGATAGAGAGCAACAGTTCTACCTCTGGTTTGACCCCACCAAAAACTTCCATACTTACTCTATCATTTGGAAGCCTCACCATATCATGTAAGTCTCAAAGAAAACCAAAAGATAGAAAAAAAGATGTGTACACTGATAGTATAAGAGTTTGTTACATTGTCACAATATCATTTCTTATTTATATTTAATTATCATTAACTTTTAAATAAAAGTAATATAAATGAATGGTATATGATGTACTGACTGTGCATAAATATTTACAACATCACTCCATACATATTACACCCAAACCAAAATTATATTTGTACATTATTTTTTACACTTATTTAAAGAGTATATATAATTAACACTTGGTAATTAATTGCTAGATATATTAACCACATGCAAGTTAAGAGAGTTGCATTTTATAAATTCTATCATTTTAATTCATTTCTCTTTAGTTTATACAATTGGAACAACTCTCCATTCTAATCATGTAATTCTTAAAAAGTTCATCAAATGGAAACCAGAAATTATCGGACACTTTTATATTTCATCAATATTTATTTTTATTTTAACTTTAAATATCAACACATTTTTCATAATCATGTGAAGTTCTTGTGAACTATGTGCAACAGTTGTATACACCTCAACATGCTGTTGTCTTGCTAAATAATGTAATTCTTGTACAACTATTGCTTAAAGCTTTGTTCGACTCTATCGAAGATGCTCTAATAATCTTATCTCTTGTTTATGTCTCTAATTAAACGTCTAATAATCTTATCTCTTGTTTAGGTTTCTAATTAAACGTCGTGTCTTAAGGTCTCTTTGAGAGCTGAGTTTTGGAGGACATGAAAGAAAAAATGAAGGTTTGAGAATCATGAAATACACAGTGACTCCAAAACCTTGGAGGTGAAGGGAGAGAAGGGGAATGTTTGTAATTCATGAAATATACTTATGACACGACTCTCAAGCCTTCCTTTTCTGTTCATTCCCCTTCAAAATCAAACTCACATAAACACCCGAAATTTCTATAGTTCTTCTCTTTAGTAACTATCAAGCAATTCATTACTTGGGTTAATTGCAGATTCTTGGTTGATAACACCCCCATAAGGGTATTCAAGAATGCTGAATCTGTTGGTGTTCCTTTTCCAAATAACCAACCAATGAGAATATATTCTAGCCTCTGGAATGCTGATGACTGGGCTACAAGAGGTGGATTGGTGAAAACTGATTGGTCCAAAGCACCATTTACTGCATACTATAGAAACTTCAAAGCCACTCAGTTCTCATCCAAGTCTTTCAATCCAAACTCTGGTGTTGAATGGCAAACAACAGAACTTGATGCTTATGGCAGAAGAAGATTGAGATGGGTTCAGAAATACTTCATGATCTATAACTATTGCAATGATCTCAAGCGATTTCCACAAGGCCTTCCCGTTGAGTGTACAAGATCAAGGTTCTAAGAGAAGAAAAATGGTCACTTTTTGAGTTGGACAATAATGGTCTTTGTAAAATATGTTATTATGTCTACCTCTTATATTCTTTTATGATTTCCTATGTATTTTCTCTTTTTTATATTTTCTGTTTATGTTATAAGTTTCTAACTTATAGTTAATGTATATTGTATATCGAGTGTTCAAAATAAATAAAATTATCCCACACACTTTTTTGTGTGATACCAAGTCTATTCCATTATTGGTAAGAATCTAATCCATTTCAGGGTATATATCTCCTCCTTTTAATAATTACCTCTCCTAGAAATTGAATCATTAACATTTTGTTTTTTTAGGGATCTAATGGAGTTCTATGTCACTAGATCAATGTCTTATTGGTGTATTATTATTTTCTTTGATCATGGAACTAATTAATGTCTAATCATATAATAAAAGGTAGTAGTTGATTAGTTTATTTTGCACCTACTGAGGCACTAAGGCTGCAAAGTACAAAGTTAGTCTCTGATCATCTTAAATGTAAATATATTCAATAATCCACATACTTAGAAAGATCAAACTGAAAATGACAAATCATACTTGCACATAAGGTATAAGTCACATAAGTAATATAAATAAAGAGCATCATATGCTATTTCACTTTTAGTACTAAAATGTAGGGATTGATCCAAAAATAAATTGTATTATAATTTTATCCCCACACTTCATCATAAAGTTTGAGATATGTAATATTATATTATGAGAGGGATCCAATTAAGTTTTAAAAACTTACTTCACATCTTAGTCATCAATTTTAGGGAAATCCAATGGTTTAGATCTACTCACTAATTTCAACTATTGGATTTCCCTAGAATTGATGGATAAGATGAAGAGTAAGTTTAAAAACTTACTCTTAGATTAAGTGAGTCTCCTCTCAAATAAAAAATCTCAATCCTAAGAGATTTTCTAAGATACTTAAACAAATTTAAGATATAATAATGACATTCTCTTAATATCTATATAAGATATTTAAGATATTATAGAATATTGGGTGGCTCTTGACACTAATATATCTGTTCCATCTCCTACTTTCTTATGTTTTCCCAAATAAACCTTACTCAAACTTCCTTAATTTTAATTTTTTGATTACTTTAATTTTTACTATTTATTATTACTTCTTATACTATTATATGCCTAAAATATTTTGCCATATACCAAACTGCCAAACTCTTTGAACCTGCGTCCGCGACCCCAATCCCAACTTTCATTTCTTATCTTGCAAGTTTCAGTTCTACAATACCTATATATGAGACTGATAGTGCAGTAGATTATAAGTTATCATTTTAATCTTAATTTTTAAAATTTACCTAGGACTTTATGTTATTTTGAATTAATGTTGTATATTATGGTTAGCTACGTTAATCTTATCTTTTAACATATGTATAATAGCCTAATAGGTTTATATAATAAAATCTGGCTAACTATTTCTTTGAGTGAAACCATCAATTTATCATTTTTTATACTATCAAATATATCCTGATAGATAAGAAATTAATTTTTTATGAGTGTATGACAATCCTTCCTAAACAATTATATATAAGAATTGAATAATTGACATTTTGATGTTTTTTTGGAATATAATGAAGCCTTCGATGCTTTATTAACATTTGTGTTTATGGAATAGATGAAACTATAACTACTTGTTTATGTACGCACACAATGTCACTTAAATTTTATACTTTATTTGTAGTGTTGATCGAATTTTGTTCTTCAACCCATAACTGAAGACTAATGTTTTTAGGGGTTGAGAGATTATCAAAATGAGTATAATTTTTCCAAACAAAGTTTTTTTTATCATACAGAAGACATGAATTAAACCCTTAAGGCCATGCTTAAAAACTCCCCTATCTACAAATTATGTGTGCCCTCATATTGAGAGTGAGAATAATAAGTTTGATCTAAGTTAACTTTTTCCGTCAGTTAAACCATTAATTTTTTTTGGGTCTGAAGTATGTCTTCAAGTTCTAAAACGTCATTATTGTTAATTTAATATTAGTTTCCCCTTTACACCATTTTTTTCTCTTCTTCCGATAACCTTAGTGTATGCTTCTGAGTTGATTTTTTTAGGATAATAAATAGATGGAAAGACTTGGTATAATGAAATACATTTGTGAGGTGGTTCTCAAGCCTAAGTTTCATATCACTCACCTCATTGACTTGAGAATGATTTAAATATCTGTTGGGTTACTCCTCTCATTGTCAATTGACTTTGAGATGTAACCTTAACATGATATCAGAGCTAAAGTCCAACTTCTTTCAGGTTGTCATGGGCCAAAAGAGACAATTTAGTTATGGGTCAAATGTAACCATTCGCCTAGTCCGACAGACTTATGTGAATGAGGCATGTTGGGAAGTAAATCACAAATCGCCTACCTCATTGTCTCGGAAATGATTTAAATATATGTTGGACTACTCATCTCGTTGACAATTAGTTTTGACATGAAAATAAACTCGCAAAAAAGACCATTCATAAAATTATGTTTTTGTCTCTCTTCACGCTACTCTAGATCACCATATTTTCCGATGACATATTACTCTTCACCATTCTTTGCAGCCCAATCTCAAGCTCATCAGCGACCCCACACAACCACCTGCAATACCCTCTCCACTCCTCCACCGTCACACACCTTTCAACCATCTTCTTCCTCCACCATTCTTTGAAAACAAAAAAACTCAACCATATGTTCAAAAATACCTAAAACCCAAAATCTTTGCAACTCTGATCAGAACTACTACAATTGCTTTGTTGCCGTTATCAATTGTTGTAATGAAGGAAGAGTGAGGAGAGAAAACTTCATTCATTTAATTAAGGGAATTTTTAACATTGTTAAGAAAAGCATACTAGGGTTAACAATTGCTAATCTATGAGAGCATTTAAGAAAAAATTACATTGTTGGTCTCAAACTCGAATAAAAGGTTAAAATCATGTTAGGCAGTCGGCAGACGAATATAAAACATTTCGAATATCTATGATATGGATCAATGATATAATAATGTTGTTAGGTTGTTGCCCAAAAGTAACAACTATATCACCCGAGTACAATATCAAAAGAGCAACGGTCGTTGTATCGCGGCCTGAAGGTAATGAAATAAGCAAGGGTTTATGTATTTGCCTGGACGAGTGCGGGTAAAAAGGCTAGTTCACCAATCTAGGATACGAATCAGAAGATTGAATATAGGCACTCTTAGAGGCAAATATGTGGAAATAGTTGACACAATGATTAGGAGGATGAATAATTTTTGTGTCGACAATAAACTAAGTGGATTGGGGAAAGACAAGGAAATTAGACACTTCAAGTTTTATATCATGGTACACCGGTAAGATAAGGTCGAGATATGAAGTGGATATAATTATAGATAAGAAATGAAAGAAGGATGTGGAAGATGTATAAAGAATAGAAGAAAAGTTCATATATGTAAAAGTTGTAACTAAGGAAGACACTTTTAATGTGATTAGTGCTTATGCACCCCGAGTCGGTCTAGATGGTTATTAGAAGATAAATTTTTGGGAGGATTTAGAATGTGTGGTTCAGATGATACCTTTAGGAGAAAATATTTTCCTTGAAGGTGATCTTAATTGGCATGTAAGGAGGGACACTAGAGTATTTGAAGGTGTTCATGGTGAATATGGAATAAAAGAATCTAATTTGGAATGTCAAATTATTCTAGACTTCTCTTCACCTTTTGATTTTACAATAGCTAATATGTGTTTTAACATGGGAGTTGAAATTATTCTAGACTTCTCTTATCACATGTAAGAGTGGAGTTGCACATTCTCAAATTGATTTCTATCTTATATGAAAATTAAATAGAATTTTTTTGAGCTGCAATGTCATACAGAGAGCTTGGCGAACCAACATAGAGTTTTGGTTATGGATATAGGGTTAAGAGTAAAGTGAAGAGAAAATGAAAATATTTGGTCCCAAAGATTAAATGGTGAAAATTGAAGGGATATGAACATATGAGCTACAATCAAAGAGTTTTGGAAGAAGAATTTTGGGAGGTACAAGGAAGTCCTAATGATATATGGGAGGAGATGGTCAAAGGGATTATGAAGATATAAAAAGAGATACTAGACGAATCTAGAGATTCTGGACCCAAGAATAAAGAATCATGATGGTGGGACAAAAGTGTCGAAGAGAAAATTAAGGTGAAAATGGAATGTTATAAGTTGTGTAAAAATTCTAAAAATTGGAAAAAAAATACAAGTTAGCTAAGGAAGAGAGAAAGTGTCTACAGAACTGCAAAGGGTAGGAAAGAGAGACAAGGGACTTGAACCAAATGGAATGCATTAAAGGTGAAGATGAAAAAATCTTGGTGAAGGACAAAGATGCGAAAGAAAGATAAAAGAACTATTTTTACAAGTTTTTCAATGAAGAACATGATTCTTTGCTTTCTGATAGCCTACACACGAAAGAGAATGATCAAAATTATACATTTTATCATATAACATGGGAGTTGAAACTGAAAGAAGCTTTGAAAAGGGTGGAGAATGACAAAACAGTTAGACAAGATAAGATACCTATTGAGGCTTGAACGGTTATAGGATAGCAAAACATTAGATGACAGGAGAGTGAAGGATAAGCATCTTAATCCCTATTTATAAGAACAAGGGCGACATACACAATTGTGCAAACTATAAGGCGATTAAGCTCATGAGTCATACTATGAAGATATGGAAGAGAATAATTGAGCTAAGGTTGAGACAAGAGATGAATATCACTGAAAATCAATTTGGTTTTATGTCGGAGAGGTCGACCATAAAAACTATATACTTGCTACGATGATTGATGAGAAGATATCAAAATAACCAAAGAGACTTGCAAACGGTCTTCATTGATTTGTAGAATGAGCGGGTAAGGTGTCTAGAGATGTTTTATGGAATTCTCTAGAGAAGAAATGTTAGCATTGCATATATTTGAGCAATGAAGGATATGTATGACGAGGTCAATACTAGCGTAAGAACAAAAGGCAAAGTCTAAGAGGATTTTACAATTGCCATAATGATATTGGATGTATTCAATGAGCATATCCAAGAACCAGTGCCATAATGCATGCTCTATGTAGATGATATTGCCTTAGTGGAAGACTCGAAAGAGGAATTAAATTGGAAGTAAGAATTGTGGAGATAAGCTTAAAAGCACATGAGTTTTGTATTGTCGAAGTAAGACGAGGTATATGGAGTGTAAGTTTGGCAATAGGCGAACAAACACTACTATAAAGGTAAAAAAAAGTGGAGAACATCATACCACAAGTTAATAGATTTAGGTATCTTAGGTCAATCATACAAGACGATGGATAAACTATGAAAAATGTGAGGCATAGGATTGAAGTAGGGTGGATGAAATGGTGGAGTGCTTCAGGTGTCATTTGTGATAAAAATGTATCATTCAAGCTTAAGAAGAAGTTTTACCACTCGTTTGTAAGACCTGCGATGTTATATTAAACTGAATGTTCAACGAAAAAAATGTCAACAAGAGAATAGACCTTATGTAGTAGAGATTAGAATGTTGCGTTGGATGAGTGAACACACTAGATAATATAGGATTAGAAATGATTGCATGAGAGAGAAAGTTAGAGTAACTCATATTGTAGAAAAGATAGTAATTAGCCTTAGGTAGTTTAGACATGTGTAAAGAAGATCGATATAAACCCCTCTAAGAAGAATAAATGAAACAGAAGGAGGGCCAACCCTAAGGGAGTGTAGGAGGTGCCCAACATAGGGCCCACTAATTTAAGGTGCCAAATAGAGGTGTCAAAATGGGCGGGCCCGTGCGGGCCGGCCCGCCACAACCCGAAATTTTGTAGAGCTTGGGTATTAAATTTGACACTTTTTAGTGAATTCGGGCTTTTTAGCCCGGCCCGGCCGGGCTATATTAAAACCAGGCTTACCCGGGCGGGTTCGGGCTACCCATTTTCTCTTATTTTAAAACTTTTTTTGGGACTTTTTGGCTAGGTAATAAGCTTAAGATGAAAATTATTTTACAATAAAAAAATAGATAATATATACTAAATATTGTGTAATGAACTTTGAATAAAAAATAGAGTAATGTCTATAACATAAATATTTATAAATTACAATAATGTTATCAAGTTAATAATTATATTATTTTTCCTATTTTGCTTAATATACTTTTAAGCATATTAGCAAAATAGTGTATCAAATTAACTGAGAACATTAAATCATATAGATTCTATTTTTCTTTTTTTAATTGTATATTTAATTAGATTTAACTTCTAAAACAAAAACATAATAAAGAAACTAATTTTTATAACGAAACTGAAAAATAACTTAATTGTTTACCGTAGAGAACTCAACACAACAGTGTTGATAAAGAGTATACAACAGATATCCATACACAAAGTAAAGAAATATTATAATGATAATTATACTTCGACACATAGAATTCATTCTGAATTTGAGTCTATACTATCATTACTATAAACTAAAATGATATTATTTTTTACTGTATCCATTTATTATATTGAAGTGAAGTTAGAAATTATATTGTATTAGAGATTGAGAGTCTAATATAAATAAAATATTCAATGAATAAGTTATGTTATGAATAATATCCGTAGACTTAACATCATGTCTTAACTCAAACACATAATATTATATCTATAAGTTTGGTTGCATTGAATATAACAATTGTGTTAAAAAATTTATGCATTAATATCAAATGATATATATATATATATTAAATATATTAAACATGTTAAAATTTAAATAATTTTTTTTAATATTATGCGGGCCGGCCCGCCACAACCTGCAACCTACATAGGGCGGACTTAGACTACATTTTGATATACATAAATTGTATCCGGATTTTTTAGTCCGGCCCGGTTTAGACCGAACCCACTCGGGTAGTCTGTTTTGACAAAGAAAATTATAATTACCTATTAGAAGAGTAATGCAAATGTCTATTTAGTAATTTGCCTTGTGGAAACTTTTCTCTCTCTCAATTGTTGTAACACGAACCACACATATACCAACAAGTAATTATGACATTGCTTTAATTTCAATTTCATAATAGAGAAAAATTTTTAAACTTACTCCACATTTTAATCACCAATTCTAGGGAAATCCAATGGTTTGAATTGGTGAATAGATTTAAACCATTGGATTTCCGTAGAATTGATGATTAAGATGTGAAATAAGTTTAAAAAACTTATTCTTGGAATAAATGGATCATTCGTCTTTAATAATATGTAACCAATATTATACATTCACTTCACACCTTAGTCATTCATTTTATGAAAATTTAATGATTCAGATTTATTTACTAATTCAAAAATTTGGATTTTTCTTAAATGAATAACTAAGATATATAGTATGTTTTCTCGTTGAGTGTTTTTTTAACTTAATCACGGAGTTAGTGAATCTTCTCTCATTCATGTTCTATTGTTCCTTTTCTACACTAGTCTAATTGTTAAATATATTTTTTCATCTGATGTTCTTTAAAAAATATTTGTCTAGAATTAAAAAAATAAAAAAGCAATAGACCAAATATTTTACTACACAGACTTTGTTATATTTTACATTATGGCATTATTATTTTTGTCATTTTTTCCTACTCTTGTTTTGGGAATGCTATAATGCAAATACAACATATTTTGTTATATAAAATATTGTTGTTCAAATTTTAATATTTGACCTAATTAAAAGTTAGGGAGAGATCCACTTACTCTAAAAGTAAGTGAAAAAATATTTATTCTACATCATGATCGTTCATTCTTGGAAAATCCAATGGTTTGAATTGGTGAATACATTTAAACCATTAGATTTTTCAACATTGGATGACTAAGATAAAGAGTAGGTATTTTCCACTTACTCCAAGAGTAATTGAATCTCTCCCCTTAAAAGTTTTTGTAAATTAAGGGGCCTCATTTTTTATTTCGCATTCGGTCTCTTAAGACCTACCCTAAATGGAAGTTAATTCAATTTCTAGAGGAGAGATGGAAATCAAGAAAATCATAGAACAAAGAGTAAATTATATTAACACCCCTGAATTTTAGTGAAATTACATAAACTACCACTTCCTTTTTTAAACATACAAAACTACCTATAATTAATACATATATAAGTGTAATTTTGTAAACAAAAAATGATGGTGAGTGTAATTAAGTGAAACAAAATATGGTATATTATGAAGATAAGACCAAATAATATAAGAGTCTACGTCTATTTATTATTTTTCCTATATTACAATATGCATCAATAATTCTAAAAATGTGTTTAAATCACTCTTATACTATATTCTATATTATTATTAACCAAAATAATGAATATACATTAACTCTTATAGTACTGTTTGAACATGCTTTCACACTATACCATTTTTTGTTTAACTTAATTACACTCATCACCATCTTTTGTTTAAGAAATTACACTATCTCTCCTGTAAATAATATAATGTATATATATATAATTATGGGTGATTTGAGTAAGTTTAAAAATTGAGGAGTGATTTGTGTAACTTCACTAAAACTAAAACTCAGAGATGCCATTGTAATTAAACTCCTAGACCTAATGATAAAGAAAAACTTGTGCTTTGTTGATGAATTGTTGATGAATATTATTCATGATAAGATATTATAAGATCACTATGTAGTAGGAGGCTTGTTGTAAGGTTTTAAGTATAAACACAACTTTAATCCATTAACGTTTACTTGCATAATTTCTCTCGACTTTTTTCCAGACAACTACGGTCGAGAGAGTGTATTATGCTACCCTTTTTATTGGCAATAGAATATAGTATCTCAATTTAATCTTCAATTATTTAATTCAATCAACAAATGAAAAATTGGTTGAATAAGGGCAGAGGACTAGTTCCTTCAAAAAAAATGGTGAGGGGATTAGTTCCTTATTAGTACAAAAAAACCCAATGAAAAGTTGACCTATAATTGTGACACCAGATGAAACAACAAAGATAAGGATATTTTTAATGTATATACTATTATAGAGCTGAAATATTTGAGCTGATCACAGCAAATTCAAATATTTACTTGGAACAAAGCTCACAGTAACTTAAAATAAGAATAGAGTACAAAAATCATATTGGTAACAAATTTCCATGTGAATCCCTGACAGGATGGCTGGTGCATGATGCAGATAAACATTATGTGAATGGTTGAATGACTTTTTCTTCAACATGATCTGTAAATTTAACCCTTGGTCGCTGCAAATTCTGTAGAAACACAAAGGTGAAATGAGAATTGCTTGCACAAACATTTTGTACACTACTATTACATAAAAGTTAAATCAACCACCATATATTTGGTGGAACTAAGGACATTACCCTCACTCTACAATGGATGTTAAGATCATCATTCATCTGGCTAAGCCGATCCTTTGCAAGTTGTTCTGTTGCAAATGCTTTCTGGCAGGCTTCTTCTACCTGAAAGATATATGGATTAGAAAACCTTAGATAACTATTTTTGATTTTTTATGCTAATTGATCACCACTTTCCATTAATCAACTAGTCATGTTCATCTCTGCCAAACGCATAGATTAGAGACAAGCTAAAGGACATGCGAAACTCACATGGTTTGCACAAACAACGGGATTGCCATCGATACTAACTGAAGATCTTTCTAACATATTTCTTAGATCAGATAGTTCCTTTATAAGGTCTTGGGCAACCTCTTCGGCATCCAGAAACTGATTTCTGGAAAACTCAAATGATCGCTCTGCATGAAGGCGAAAAGAAACACAGTCCAAACATGTGCAGAGTCCTCTGCATCCTCTTGGATTTCTTTTCAGAATTCCTTTTTTGAAACCTGCGGCCGGGACTCTAATTTGATCTAAGACTTTGTGTTGAGACAAGCTCCGACAATGTTGATGTGCTTCAGGTGGCTTCTCGCCGTTATAAGATATAAAGACAGAAGTATTTCCTTTTACTGCAGGGTAAATTGATGACAGAGGAATGGGACACATAGTCTCTTCTTCTCTGGTGATAACTTCATTAACAGTTGCTCCTACGGGTGTGATTGGTGAATCTATTTTGTGAACAGAAATTGATGGATCAGGAGAGCTCTCCAAATTGCAGCTTCCATTTAATACAACCTGTTCATCTTTGAGTTGAATCACTTTGCATGAATCATGTGATGACTGAGGTTCAGGAATCTGAGATATTGGGCTTGAACTATCATTATTTAAACTATGAGCATGCAAATGCAACCCTGTCTCTTGCTGACTACTAGAATTCCCTCTACAATCATCTGAACCACTAATGGGAATTACTTGCAAATCTGAAGCTGAAACTGCAAGAGGTGTTTGATCCAAGCATTTCCGAAGTTTTGGGTAATGGTCAGTTACAGAAACACCTACAAGTATTAAGATCATAAATAAAGTACAGTTCTAATCTGATTCAGTAGCCAACAATTCTCTTTTGCAAAAACAATAATCTAATACCAGAAGCTGAGTATCTTCTCAATGAATAAGACCCAATACTTACAAGGATTATCTTTCATGGAATTCAAGATAAATGGAAGCATTCTTTTGTAGCTGAAGGATCCAGCATGTTTCAACAATGTCTCCCGTGAGCATGAATTTATAGCCTGTTTTAAAATCCAATAAACACAAAATACTGAAAAACTGTTTTCACTAGAAAAAATAATCAACAAATTGGTCAAATCAATCAGAAAAGGAGAGAAAGGAACTTAAAATCATTACTTAGTTCTTTCAAGTCTAGGAACTAACATTCTGCTATAAATTTTTTGATAGTACTCACCAATAAGGCCTTAGATTCAGAGCCATTTCTATTTTCCCGAACACAACTACCACTTCCATTCTTGCTTCTTTTCGAAGGGAGACTTGGACCATAAACTATGCCATTCAGATCATTTTCTGCTTTAACACTAGCATGTTTTGTCATGTCCAACTTTTCATAGATAATCTTTCTGCATGCTTCCTTCTCCACATCTAACATATTAGGACCCAAATGATTTAGACCCTGACTTTCAGGAGGATTTTTGATAAAATATTCACGCTTCTCCATACCCTTGAATTGCTTTTTTTCATCACAATCAATAGTGAGTCCTTTTTCTTTACTTGAACAATTCTCAAATGCAAGGCTAGAGACATCATTAATATAAAGCAGATTTTGAGCTTCAGGTGTTGTTGACTCACTTTTCGAAGGGAGACTTGGACCATAAACTATGCCATTCAGATCATTTTCTGCTTTAACACTAGCATGTTTTGTCATGTCCGACTTTTCATAGATAATCTTTCTGCATGCTTCCTTCTCCACATCTAACATATTAGGACCCAAATGA
Source organism: Lupinus albus (assembly GCA_009771035.1). Classification (NCBI taxonomy): domain Eukaryota; kingdom Viridiplantae; phylum Streptophyta; class Magnoliopsida; order Fabales; family Fabaceae; genus Lupinus; species Lupinus albus. The sequence continues at coordinate 8,002,417 of CM020010.1, forward strand.
TTTAGACCCTGACTTTCAGGAGGATTTTTGATAAAATACTCACGCTTCTCCATACCCTTGAATTGCTTTTTTTCATCACAATCAATAGTGAGTCCTTTTTCTTTACTTGAACAATTCTCAAATGCAAGGCTAGAGACATCATTAATATAAAGCAGATTTTGAGCTTCAGGTGTTGTTGACTCACTATTGTGTTGTCTGTATATCTTATTCTGTACTTGCTCAAAACCATCATTGTGCTCAGTATTCACAACATTCTTAACACATTCAGATTCTACCATTAACGAACAAAGATCAAACTTTGAGTCACTCAAGCATACATCTTTAGAACCAATCTCAACTTTCTCAATATGTTCACTGGGAGAGGGAGCAGATAACCCATTTACTACTTTTGCATCCAATTGCATAGGCGTTTCAAGGATGCCAGGGGAAGGTGTCAATTGTAGCTGGTTACCATGAGATAACTCATTAGCAGGATCTACTAATACATTGTTAACCAAAGCATTACATTTAACTGTGCCATGCATGTGGCCACTCTCTGTCTTATGTTCCTCTATAGAAGCTTTGCAACCTTGAGATGACAAAGGAACTTCAAATTTCTTGGCATACATATGAACCTCGTCATTTTTGTGAAGGGTCGGATGACAAAATTCTGATATAACTATAAAATCAATAGGTCAATTAGCTCATTCATTATTGATAATATCTCAACTAACATAAAATGCAATATATCTTGCAAAAGTGGATTAAAACAAAAGTAGTTACCAGAGTCATCTTTGGTTAAATCCTTTAAGAATGGAAGCATCCTTCTGTAGCTGATTGAACCTGGGGTTTTGAAAAACTTCCTATTCAAATTTGGTCCAGGCACCTACATAGACATGCCATATCATATTTAGATTGCCCTAAATGTAAAACCATAAAGTCAGCCTTACCAGAACAGATAGATCATGTAATAGAAAGCTAGCAGTATGTTTAAAGTTTTAACATCTCAATGTGTGATCCCATATAATCTTTCATCATCTATGGCTTTGAACTAATTGAATTATGCAACATAATTAGAATTATTAATTACTAGAGATCAGTAACATAATGTCTAATCCATAATTGATAAAAATCCAAAGATTTCAAAGAGTAACAGATTCTTACAGATTTACTCTTACGAACAGGATCCTTTTTCTTGTCAGCTGTCACATAAAAAACTTCACCAGAATTTTCTGTAGTACTTCTGGCCAAACCCATAGGTTTGACGTGATGCACGTCATGGGGCATGCTTTCTAATTGGCTTAAATTGACCTCTGGATTGTTACATATCACAGCATCCGGGGGAATTGTCAGTATACATCCTTCATTCAAAACACCAAACTGCTCTGAGGTATAACCACCATGATTAGCCGCCTTAGCACGATCAAGATTTCTCTTGTGATTTGAGCCTTGCTTAAAGTCATCATTGTGCATAGAATTTTCAACATCTCTAACACCATGAAAATCTGCAGTTGGCCCAGCCTTTGATTCACTCAAACATATATCATTTAGGGATGACACAGATAAACACTCACTGGTCACCTCTCTCGATTGTAATTTCGACCAGTTGCCATGCGATAACTCATCAACATGTCCTATCAGTGTATCACCTTCTGAAGCTCCAGAATGACAGGTATCAAGAACAGTACACTTATCATCCTTAAGTTCACATTTAGTACCTTCCTGACTTCGACATGACAGTGAAAGTTGGAAATCCTGTCCACCATTTACACCCTTCTCATTCTTCTGGCAATAACCCGATTTAGACGTACCTGTAAAGTTATTAGACCAATTAGTTTCTTCACTACTCATCTCGAACTAAATAGTTAACTCCCGAGATTAATACTCAACAAGGGGTTTACAGTACAAAATGGTTACCAAAATCATCTCCCATAATATCCATTAGAAAAGGAAACAGCCTTTTGTTACTCACTGCTCCCGGGATTTTGGACAATTTCTCCTTGACACATGGTCTAAGAACCTGCACAAAGATCCCAAATCAAATCCACAATCGCATATATTTTAATAAAACCTTAACAGCAACAAATTAACATTAGAAGTAGTCTACAGTTGTTAACTAAATTACCACAATAATTCATCAAACATTCAAACCTATTTAGATAATTGACTATAATTAAAATTTATATGTAACAAATAGAAGTTGAAAGCAAGAATGGCACTTACAGATTTGCTCTTAAGAACAGAATCATTTATCAGGCTCTCTTCAATTCTCGTATTGGTTACATCGTCAACATTCACATTAAAATCTTCATCACTCTCCCCTTTCACCTTTAAATCTCCACTGTTATCCTTTTCCACACTAGACTGCGTAGAATAAACTCGCCTCAAGCGAATATCCTTAATAAGAACACGAGACACATCTTCACCATCACAATTAGAGTCCTCACCCTTCGGTTTCACCTTCCGTTTCTTACGCAGATCCTTAATGAAAACCATGACGTCATCATCATAGTCATTGTTGTCATCATTCTCCGACGATCCATGCCTGGTGTCAGATACACAACCCGCAGGACGTGGCCGAGGGCGGCGAGATCTGGCGTAAGGTTGTTGTCTGCGACGGGAATCGGAGTGGAGGTGGCCGGAGCGGTTTCGGTGAAGGAAGATCTGTGATTTGCTGCGGGTGAGTGTACCGGAAAGAGGGTGTGGTCGAGAAGAATAAGAGGTTTTGCGTTTACGAGAGATTCTGATGCGGTCCATTGTCGTCGAAATCTGTCAGGTTGTGAAATTTTGATGAGGGGAGATATATTTATGATGCCGTATCTTCATAGCGGGAACAAACAGTTTCTTTTGGCGGGAAACAAATACTACTTTTACAAATAATAAAAGGAATTTATTTTTTTTCCACTTTAGGGATTAAGAAGACGGTTTCTTTTATATGGGTTTGGAATTAATCTAATCTCTTAAATATGTGTGAGACCAAATTTCATTCTTAAGAATTAACTTTAATCCTTTAAATTTATAAAATAAAATCCCACACCTAACAAACTTTTTTCATTTATATGGAAAAAGTTTGTGAGGAATAAAGTATGAGTATTATATATATATATATATATTGTTAGTGTAAAGATTTATACACAGTTGATATATTATTCAACATTCATTTATATTACACTTTTTGAAAGGTCAATGTTGATAAAAATTAAAATTATACAATGACATTGTACAAAACTCAGCTGTTGATACATATTTTTCTCATAAAATATTATTAAAAAGTCTATTCCAAATTTAATCTAACATGTCTAATAAACCAAATTTAAAATATTGAAAATAAAAGTGGTTAATGATATAATTTCAAAATTTAAAATTTATTTGAAAAAGTATGTAATTATTTTGTTATTAATAATATTTTCATATTTTTTCAATTACAACAACAATCAACTTAATAATATTATTTTAAACCATTAACTTCCAAAAATTTCATATTGTAAATTTAATTTATACTTCCGAACAAATTCCTCAACACAAATATAAGAAGCATCAATTCGATTCTACTTTCAACTTTTTACCCACAAATAAATCAATCATTTACCTACTAATAAACTAAAATATTTGTGGACCAATGATAAGAAAAAAAGTACAAAAACAATTTCAAATAAATCAATCATTCACCTACTAAAAAAAGTATATTTATGGACCGATGATATACTTTGTAAGTTAACCATGAGGGAACTAATGAAGTAAAGTGTGCAAATTTGATGTTAAAATGGGTCTTTAATATAGTTAATTATCTCACTTGTTTAGGGAAAAACTCTTACTAATAATGAATTGAATAACAAAGTATTAAGATGATTTTGAAGAACTTGGCAACTCAAAGTGACCCGAAGCAAATGATCTATTAACTATATCTATTGTAACATTATTTGGGCTCCTAAAAGAATATGAAATAGAACTTGCACACCTTACACTACATAAGAAACTGATCGACGAAATAAAGGATTTGCTCTCAAAGCAACATCTTCGAAATCAAAGGTTATACACGAGGTTCTAATTCATTCGAGATGATATGAAGTTACGAACCACTTCAAAGGGTCTTGAGAATGACCTTTCTAGGGAAACCCAAAAACTAAAAAACCTAAAACAATGAACCTAAACAACATATCTAACGCCTATAATCAGAATTTGCAGTAAAAACAAGAAACAAGAAAACAATGGGAATTCAAAGGTTGATGGAAAGGGAAAGAAATGGATGGTGGTTAAGTGTTGGGCCACATCCTAGGAAAGATGATAAGTCGATGTCAGATGCCACAAGGGGAATTAGCCCTTGGTTGGTTCACTCAAGAACCTAGGTGAGTACTGTCGCAAATGCAAACAAGTCTAATAACCAAAGTTGAATGTCTATTTTCTATATATCATCTTTATGCTTAATGTTAGAAACATTAGGCATAGGCAATACCAATTGGAATTAGTGGGTTAAATCCATACACAATCTCAATAGGTTAATAGTTAGTGGTGTTGTGTGGATAGCTCTATTGTATGCAAACTCTATTTGTGGGAGACACTCTTCCCAAATTTTCCGACTCCTTTTTCAAGACAATCCTAAGCAAAGTTCCTAAATTTGATTACGTTTGTTTGCCCATCAATATGTATAGGTATGTGGCGGAAATGAAAGCTTAGTTCTTAGCTTTCTCCAAATGGTCCTCCAAAAGTGAATAAGTTCAGTTCTTATCTTTCCCCAAAAAATTAATTTGTGGTAACCACCATGCCTATAAAATTCATTGCAAGATGTATTTTCTCAAGCAACATATAATTTAGGAACATAAGCATCATGAAAATACATTTCCTGCTGTAACACCCCAAACTTTGTAGTTTAGATTCTGTCCATTTCTAGCTCGAGCTAAAAGAGCTAGCTCAAGCTAGAGTGAATCTGTCCATTTCTAGCTCGAGCCAGAGAAGCTAGCTCAAGCTAGAGTAAATTTGTCCATTTCTAGCTCGAGCGAGAAAATGCTCGCTCGAGCGAGCTGTTTTTGCTGAGGATTCTCGCTCGAGCAAGAGGGTGCTCGCTTGAGCGACAGTCTCAGGGTTTCAACACGATTTTTCAATGGTTTTCTCGCCCATGCGACCCATCCCTCGCCCAAGCGAAGCCCCACAACTATAAAAGTGAAAACGAGATTTAGAATCCCTAATCTTCATTTTATTTCTCCTTCTTTCACTCCCAAACGGTGGCTACCATGAAAAACCACCCTTGGACCGATTCTCTCCTCCACCAAACCTTAAAAACTCATCAACCCTCTTTATATTACTCCTTAGCGGCGACATTGGTGGCTTTTGGAGGTGAAAAATGAGATTCTAAGGTGGAAGGATATGGTGGGAGATTTTGCTCTTTTGCAGAACAAAGGAGTTTACGTAAACCCAAGTGAGGGAGAAGACTATTGTGGTCTTAAAGTATTTCATTAAAGTTATCTTCTCCGATTTCCCTCAAGAATCGGAGAGTTTTGTTGGATAGAAACTCCATTGGAGACTTATCCCTCCATGTGAGAGTCCTTAATCTTCCATGAAGATGTATTTAGCCATAGACATGGAAATACATGTGTATGAAAACTGTTTTGTTAAACAAAATGTGAAATACTCGTTTATGGTAATACACCGTCATGAAAGATTGCTATATCTCTATTTGTTTGTATGAATAAGAATATGAATATTGTGATAAAATTGGATGATTGTGTTAGGTGGTGAAATGTGGTGAAAAACGATGATTTGAGAATGACTAAATAGTAATGAGTAAATTGTTGGTTGTTGTATTATTGTATGGAATGAGATATAATGTGATTGTGGCATTGGATTGGTATTTTGTGAATGAAATTTATGATTGTGTTATGCAATGAGATGTTAAGGTGGAGTCATGATGTGAGAATAACACAATGGTAATGATTATATTATGAGTTGTTCTATTGTTGTATGGAATGAGATGTAATGTGATGGTAGTATTGATATTACCGATACACAAAATGGGCATTATGTTGATGATAAATTATATAAATGAATTGTTGTATTGATATGGAAACTATTTCGATTGATTGTGAGATTGATATGAGGAATGTACAAGTTGAATGCAGTGTAGCATATTTTGAATCGCCCTATGAGGTGTTGAATGTCTTGCCCTAAGTGGTATGTTATCGCCCTATGAGATGCTGAGTGTCTTGCCTTATGAGGTGTTGAGTGTCTTGCCTTAAGTGGTATTTTATAGCCCAATGAGGTGTTAAATGTCTTGCCCTAAGTGGTATTGGCTCTATGTAGCAATGAATGTCTTGCCCTAAGTGGTATTGGCTCTATGTAACAATGAATGTCTTGCCCTAAGTGGTATTGGCTCTATGTAACAATGAATGTCTTGACCTAAGTGGTATTGGCTCTATGTAGCAATGAATATCTTGCCCTACGTGGTATTGGTTCTATGTAGCAATGAATGTCTTGCCCTAAGTGGTACTGGCTCTATTTAGCAATGAATAACTTGCCCTATGTGGTACTGGCTCTATGTAGCAATGAATGTCTTGCCTTAAATGGTATTGTACCGTCGTATGAGGTGTTGAATGGCTTGCCTTAAGTGGTATTGTACCGTTGTATGAGGTGTTGAATGGCTACCCTATGGCAATCTTGGCCCTTCATGGCGTAGTATAGAGTCTTGATCTTTGTGGTGTAATGTAAAGGCTTGATCCTTGAATGGAATATTCTGAATTGTGGTGTTGTATTGTTTTGTAAGTATCATATTGCCTTCGGGTATAAAGTTATTGTTGTGTATTGGAAGAGACTATGGTATTGTGATCTTGATGAAGATTGAATTGGATGATTCGTATAAGTAAGTTATAATAGATACTAATTGAAGATGTGAATATCCTATGGTATGAGGTATTGATTGTGTGTATCGTTTGTATATGTTGATATGGTTGATTTTAGTTGTTGTATAGGTTGTATCACTTTAATGTTATTACTCCATGTAATTCCACGTTGCGGTCGCCGTAGTTGGTTCTTACTCCCTTCTATCTTTTCTTTGTCTATGTTATTTATACGAGTTCAGGTTGTTGTTGTTGCGTCTTGGATGTCTGCTGACGGGAGTACAAACTAGAGTAGTTGTTTTATGTGTTCTGTAAGGACCCAAATTCTACCCTTGAAATTTTTTCCTTATTTTATTCCTTTTACATGCATTTTCCTATACTTTCTACCACAATTTCCGTATTCTTCTTCCATATCACCGTATTCACATACGTTCTATTTAACAGAAAATCATAATTCATATTAATGCAAGTCAGTAACTACCGCATACAACCAGCTATGGGGCTCTATGATACCCATAGCTACACATATCACGAGTTACAATTATCCGAAAGTTATTATGTCTATAGTTACAAAATACTTAAATTTTCAACTATGCACTCATGATACAAAAAATGGTGCAAACAAAAGAATCCAAAATGTAAAGCTCCTAAAGCTTCCAAAAATAAGCCTCCTCATTCTACCTGTTTATCTGAAATGGGATTATCAATGACAAAAGCACAAAACACACAAAGGAGTAAGTCATTAATTCAATAAACATCATTATAAGATAATCCACATTAAAAAGGGGTTAGTAAACCATTTTTAAATTCATTTCCTTTGCTACATAACTTTTGCCAAAGCTGCTACACCTCTCGAGGTTAGCTAAAAGCAATTTCTCTCTTTTCTTTTTAAAATCATGCTACATAACTTGAGCCAAAGTTTGCTACATAAATCGAGCCGGAGTATTGCTACATAAACTCGAGCCGAAGTGTTGCTACATAAACTCGAGCCGAAGTGTTGCTACATATACTCGAGCCGAAGTGTTGCTACATAAACTCGAGCCGAAGTCGCTAACCATTCATGGTCGGCTAAAAACATATTTTCTTTTCATTGATTTCACCATCAATCATTTTCAGTAAATCCACACAATCATTATTACAAACATACCTATATATGTTTATAATAAATACGCAACTCACAACTTAATCATTTGCACAACCAGAAAATGCACACATTTTCCATTTCTAATGCACAAATTAAAGACTTATCCTTACCTTGATGAGTGTTGGGTTTGGTTCTTGGCAACTTTGCAAGTTCCACCGATACCGCAACCAACTTTAGGATCTTTCCTCATTCCCACCATATAACACAATGTTAGTCTTTTATTCCAAATAACACATCAATAACTCATTATGCATCTTTAACCATAGAAGAGATTTAATACATTTTCAATGTTTCTAAACTATTTTCATTATAAGTTTACAAACTTACATATTCATATCATTCTTCAACATTAGAATGCATACTCATCTTTTAACTCTATCATTTTACTCATTTTCCTCTTTAATCCCATTTTCATTTTAGGGTTTTGGAGTTTTCATGAATCAACCCACAAATCCTTCCCATTCTTGAAATACCAACTCTAAACCAAGAGTTTACAAGAGAAAAACAATATAAAACAAACCATAACTCAAAAGGATGAGTTTCCATGGTTTCTCACATTTTGAGAAGAGATCCACCATACCCAAAATGAGTTTCAAAGAGAAGAAGAGAGTTAGAATCTAGAGTTTTACCTCTTCTCAAGCTCTTAGATGATCCCCAAGACTCCTTGCTCCTGGAAACCCTTTCTTTCTTCACTTCTCCTTAGGTTGTCCCCCAAAAATGTGTTTGGGGGTCCTTAATAAATGCAACAGCGTCAGGTTCTCGCTTAAGCGAGCCCACTCTCGCTCAAGCGAGAAAATCCCGCCTATATTAAAAACTCAGATCTGAACCTCTCGCTCAAGCGGGGAAACTCTCGCCCAAGCGAGGATCCTCTCGCTCAAGCGAGAATCTTACAGCCTCGACATGTCCAAAATGTCACTTTTCTCGCCCAAGCAAGACAACTCTCACTCAGGGGACATAAATCTCACTCAAGCAAGGCAACTCTCGCTCAAGCGAGAATCCTTCAGTATAGCCCAAGATTTCACCCTCCCAGGTGAGCCTTTCTCGCCCAAGCGAGAATTCCTCGCTCAAGCGAGAATCTCAGGGGTGATACTATAATTTAATGACTTCAAAATCTAGAGTGTTACATGTTCGAAATTGTATTTGTATGATGTATGTAATACGAGAAATATGTTGGAGTAGTTCCTTTTATATAAATGACCTCTTTCTAAAGATGTAATAAGACTAGTATAAAAACCTTAATAAATGATTTAATTGAAAATGGATAATTGTATAGATTATGGATTTGAAGTTGAGTTAAATGACATGTTGTGTTGTAAAGACACATTTGAATATTTCCGCATCTTGAATTATGAATCTTAACTAATATTTGAATCCACTCAGGTTTTCCAAATCAGTTAAGTAATATCTATCGATAGTATTTCATCTCACTTTTCAGAATAAAGTTTTAAATTTTTGGGTTATAAAATCTGGTCGTTACAATTTGGTATCAGAGCAGTTCTTTCCTACCCGACTTGGGGTTATGATCTCATAATCTATTTTTCTGTGTGACTCTGAGTTGTTTATTTGTTTGTTTTGTCGTGGTTCTCGGCTTAATCTATGATGCATTTTCTTTGTTATGACAATTACAATTTCTTATTTTGGATTTCCGGTTGAATTTATTGATGTGAAAGATTCTTGTTGAAATTATTTATGTGGACTCCTTGTTGTAGATTCCTTGTTGAATTTCTTGCTGTAAACTTCTGGTTGTGAACTTGTCGTTGAATATCTTGCTGAGAATTCTTGATGAAGTGCTTGTTGAAATCTTCTTGTTGGATTTCTTGCTGTGAATTTCTTGAAAAATTCCTTGTTGTAAACTTCTTGTTGAATTCCCTGTTGTGAACTTCTTACTGAATTTCTTGCTGCGAAGTCCTTGTTGGGAATTCTTTATTGAAACTCTTGCTGTGAATTTATGGTTGTGAACCTCTTGTTGAATTGCTTGTTGTGAGCTTCTGGTTGTGACCTTCCTGTTGAATCCCTTGATGTGAAAGTTTCTTGTTGTAATTTCTCGCGATGGACTTCTTGTTCTGAGCTTCTTGATGTGAGCTTCTTGTTGAATCGTTGTTGTGAACTCTATTATTCTATTATCATTAAAATGATTGAAGAGAAACATTTAAAATAGCTTCCTTCTATAGTTTACTCATATGTCTTCATTGTTATGGTTGAAAATGAATTTGACTGGTGATCATTTTCCACATGATCCAATGGAGGATTGTGAATTTCGTTTACATCATGAGAAAAGAAAGATTTTGGAAAAATATATTCTATATGTTGGAAATTGGATTTTGAATCCGATTGTTGACATTACAGAAATTGAAAATGTGTAAAAAGTGTAATATAACATTTTCCCGTCATCGATAACTTACTGTATTGAGAATAATAACAGTCTCTTTAATTGGAATACAAAATTGATGCTCAACGCAAGCTCGTGTTATGGGAGATTAGAAGTTTAGTTAGCAGACAATATGAGTCTTCTCCTAAGCTCTGTTTTTTTTTATATTGAAAAAATGTTAGCTCTTGCTAGTGTTAGAATATTGTATATCATGAAAACATGTGTAACACCCTAAATTTTAAGTCTTTAAAATTATAGTATCAGTCCTGAGATCCTCGCTTGAGCGAGAGAGAGACTCACATAGGAGGGTAAAATATTGGGCTATACTGGAGGATCCCCGCTTGAGCGAGAGATTCTCGCCTGGGCGAGAGAGGCTCACATAGGAGGGTGAAATCCTGGAGTATACTGGAAGATTCTCGCCTGAGCGAGAGTTGTCTCGCCTGGGCGAGAAATATCATTTTAGGGTTGTTGGCACTGTGAGATTCTCGCTTGAGCGAGAGGGTTAGATTTGAGTTTTTTAAAATGGGCGGGATTTTCTCGCTTGAGCGAGAATCCCTCGCTTAAGCGAGAACCCGACGAGACAACATTTAATGAGAAACCCCTAAACACAATCTAGGGTTTAGAAAAGAAGAAGAGTGAGAGAAGAGAGCTTTCCAAGGACAAAAAGCTTGGATACTCATCTAAGAGCTTGAAAATAGGTAAAACTCTATATTCTAACTCTCTTCTTCTCTTTAAAACCTATTTTGGGGATGTTGGATCTCTTCTCAAAAATGAAGGAAACCATGGAAACTCATCCATTTGGGTGATGGTTCATTTTATGTCATTCTTACCTTGTAAACTCTTGGTTTAGAGTTAGTATCTCAAGAATGGAAAGGGTTGTGGGTCGATTCATGAAAACCCCAAAACCCTAAAAGTGAAAATATGATGAAAGGAGAGAATGAGTAAAATGCTAGAGGTAGAAGATGAGTTTACCTCCAAATATTGGAATATGGGATGATTATGCATGTTTTAGATGGTTAATAATTATAATGAACATTTTGTATGATTAAATGATGCAATATAAGTTATTTATGCGATATTTGGAATAAATGACTAACATTGTGTTTTGTGGTGGGATGAGAAGAGATCCTAAAGTTGGAGGCGGTGTCGGTGGAACTTGAGAAGTTGCCAAGAACCAAACCCAACACTCACCAAGGTAAGGATAAGTCTTTAATTGTGCATTTGGAATCGAAAATGTGTATTTTCTGATTATGCGATGATCGAGATGTAAAGTACGCATTTAGTATAAACATATATGAGTGTGTTTATATTAAAGTAGGCATAGATTTACGGAAAAGAAAGTATGTTACACTTATGGTTATGTGATGATTTGAGTTGTGAATCACGTATTTAGTATAAACATATATGGGTGTGTTTATACAAAGGTGAGCGTGGATTTACCGGAAATGTTTTATGGTGAATTAATGGAAAGGAAACACATTTTTAGCCGACCATGAATGGTTAGCGACTCTGGCTTGAGTATATAAGCAAAACTCTGGCTTGAGTATATAAGCAAAACTCTGGCTTGAGTATATAAGCAAAAACTCTGGCTTGAGTATATAAGCAAAACTCTGGCTTGAGTATATAAGCAAAAACTCTGGCTTGAGTATATAAGCAAAACTCTGGGTTGAGTATACAAGCAAAAACTCTGGCTTGAGTATATAAGCAAAACTCTGGCTTGAGTATACAAACAAAAACTCTGGCTTGAGTATATAAGCAAAACTCTGGCTTGAGTATATAAGCATGTTTTATTTAAAATGAAAATGTGAAACTGCTTTTAGCTAACCCCGAGGGGTGTAGCGACTTTGGCTCAAGTTATGTAGCAAAGTAAAATGAATTTCAAAAATGGTTTACTAACCCAATTTTTAATGTGGATTATCTTATGATAAAGTTTATTTGAATTAACGACTTACTCCTTTGTATGTTTGTGTACTTGTCATTGATAATCCCATTGCAGATAAACAGGTGACATGAGGGGGACTCATTTTTGGGAATCTTAGGGAGCTTTACATTTTGGATTTATTCACTTGCACTATTTTGTATATGATTGCATAGATGATATTTTGAAATATGTTGTAACTAACGATATTGATATATTGGCAAACTTGAGGGTGTAACTCTGGATATGTGTAGCTATGGGTATTTTGGAAACCCATAGCTAATTATATACAGTGGTTACAAAGTTTAATTAATGCGAATTATGTTTTTCGGTCAAATGATTTTGTATGTAAATATTGAGATAGATTGCGAAGAGGGAAATAAGAATTTAAGTAAAGATATTTAAATTGGTAACTTGAGTTAGTAGAGACTGCATGTAATTGAACTAAATCGAGAAAAGTTTTCAAGGGTAGAATTTCGGTGATGTCAGCACTGAAACAAATATACATGATGTGGTGATTGTGGAGATTTAATTGGTTATTAGACTTTTGGGGCTAAATCTACATCTTTATTATATAGTATGTAACCATGCAATTTTCTTTTGTAAAAGTTCTCTAGCACGTGCTTTGCCTGATTTGCCTAGAAATAAACATGTACATATTGAATGCTTCTTCAATATATGTTTCTTGCTATGCATCAAAGTTTAGTTATTCAAATTAAATGATGAACTTGTGTACAACCTGTTATGTATTGCAATTTAAAATATCTCTTTTGGCGTAATTGCAAATGCTATGCAAATTCATCCTTGATGCATGAATTATGGAAACAATAAATTTAGTATCTTTTAATCGATTGATAAGTAATTTAATGGATTCAAATGAACATGTAAATGGGTATGTTTGATTGAATGTTGTTGATCATGACGTATTTGCTTTGAAAATATAGTGCTGACAAGGCAAAAAGGTAAAGAAAGGTACCTTGTGTGTTTTGAAGAGACTGAGTCTTGTGTCCTTGTTTCTATGAGTTGCTAAAAATCAAACTTACATTGTTTGCTTAAGTTTTGTTTATTTTACTAAAAAGTAAATTTCTAGTTAAAAGTATTGATTGGTGTTGGGTAAGATGCTAAATGCCATTGGGAAGAATATGCTTGTATAAAAGTTTAATCTTGAGATATGTTTATGCTTTAAAGTGACTCCCTAAACCGCTGGTAAGCTAAAGTGAGTCAGTATGAGAAAAATAGGCAGAATAAAGTTATAGTGATAAAAATTTCCTTATGCTAGTGCCTTTTGATATGTGTAGGAGTCCAAGCTATGATAATAAACATTGATGTTGTGTTACTTTAGTTTTAGCGAGACATCACTAAACAAAATTTGCTTCCTTCGAATTTTTTTATTTCATCTTGGTACTTGGACACTACAATCCATATTACTAATATTTTGAAAATGGATGTTGATCTTGTCTAAAATAATTGTAAGGTATATCAATATGTTCTTGGATATTGTACCTTCAGTTTTTCTTCTGTTCCATCTGCGTTAATATCGGCTATTTATAATTAAGGTGTTTAAGCATATGTGTCTATCCGTACATGAACTTTAAGAATTCTACTCTTATGAATAGAATTCAACTACGAAATCAATTAGCCCTTTTGAAAACTTGTGGCCTATGCCTTCACGTGCATTTCATCACTACGTGATTGATTGGTTTTGACTCATTTTGAAAATAATTATGTTTAATCCTTTATTCTTATAAAGTTATTGATATGAGTCTTTTATCTAAACCCGTTGTCAAGAGTCAACTTGGGTGAAATATGGTATTCGACTCCGCATTAATTAAGTTTCATGTTGAGAATCCCAACTTTCAATAGTTGTACCTTAGATAAGGATGGTTTTGTTTAAAACTTCTTTATGTAATTATGACCATGTATTTCTAGACATGAAGTGGATTTGCTTACTAAATGTATATTTACAATTGTATTTTTGAGTATCCATATCTAACTTCTGTTATTTGAGTGAATATTTAAAAATTGCAACTATCGTCGGTAACAAATCTATGGTCTGGGTGAGCCTATTATCTTGTGCGTCCAGTTGAGACTATGGACTAGCAACTCCCCTTCTACCGCGTCATAAATTATTGTTGGAATGTTTTATTGAAATGTTTACTTAGTCGTTTTGCTTTGCACTCTGAAAAACTTTAAAAATCTTGTTTGTCTAGATGATCTTCTGGTGGATAAATACTTTATTTCCTCCCTCACTATGATGTGGCGAATGCAAAATTGTATTTTTGTAGAAAATTTTGGTTAATTATGACTACATCTCCTGTGTGAAACGAAATAACGCTATTTCTATTAAGTTGATATCCATCTAGATATTGCATTTTGGTTGAAATCTTGTACACTCTAGTGAGTTGTGGGAATTGAATCTCACTTTCTCTTCGTTTGAAAAATGTTCTTACGATTCTCATCCATTTGTACTGATCGTCTCGAGTGATTGTTGTCTAGATAGATCACGGAGAATCTAGCGTTCTTAATAATTACCTTGAGAACATGTCCTCATTGTAATAATTTCCTTCTAGTTGTTTCTCTGATCGTGTTCTTGTATCTTGGTATCCTAACTCTGATTAAAGGTTAGTCCTTGAATTGATAAAGTGGTGTCACCTCTATGTCGTAGGAGCCATTGATTGACAACCAAGCTATCTTGATAGGTTAGATGGTTGAATCTAGGTTTGATCGATGTATATCTTATGACTAATTACTGGTCTATGATATTATTTTTCTCATATTACCTAACCAAATTTCGGGGACGAAATTTCATGTTACGAGGGAAGGATTGTAACACTCCAAACTTTGTACTTTAGATTCTATCCATTTCTAGATCGAGCTAGAGGAGCTAGCTGAAGCTTGAGTGAATCTGTCCATTTCTAGTTCGAGCTAGAGGAGCTAGCTAAAGCTATAGTGAATCTGTCCATTTCTAGCTCGAGCAAGAGAAGCTAGATCAAGCTAGAGTGAATCGGTCCATTTCTTGCTCGAGCGAGAGCGGGTTGTTTTTGCTGCAGGATTCTCGCCCGAGCAAGAGGGTGCTCGCTTGAGCGACTGTCTCAGGGTTTCAACACGATTTTTCAATGGTTTTCTCGCCCATGCGACCCATCCCTCGCCCAAGCGAAGCCCCACAACTATAAAAGTGAAAACGAGATTTAGAATCCCTAATCTTCATTTTATTTCTCCTTCTTTCACTCCCAAACGGTGGCTACCATGGAAAACCGTCCTTGGACCGATTCTCTCCACCAAACCTTAAAAAAGCATCAACCCTCTTTATATTACTCCTTAGCGGCGGCATTGGTGGCTTTTGGAGGTGAAAAGTGAGATTCTAAGGTGGAAGGAGATGGTGGGAGATTTTGCTCTTTTGCACAACAAAGGAGCTTACGTAAACCTAGGTGAGGGAGAAGACCATTGTGGTCTTAGAGTATTTCATTAAAGTTATCTTCTCCGATTTCCCTCAAGCATCGGAGAGTTTTGTTGGATAGAAACTCCATTGGAGACTTATCCCTCCATGTGAGAGTCCTTAATCTTCCATGAAGATGTATTTAGCCATAGACATGGAAATATATGTGTATGAAAACTGTTTTGTTAAACAAAATGCGAAATACTCGTTTATGGTAATACACCGTCATGAAAGATTGCTATATCCCTATTTGTTTGTATGAATAAGAATAAGAATATTGTGATAAAATTGGATGATTGTGTTAGATGGTCAAATGTGGTGAAAAACGATGATTTGAGAATGACTAAATGGTAATGAGTATGTTGTGGGTTGTTGTATTGTTTTGTGGAATGAGATGTAATGTGATTGTTGTAACGACCCGATTTTCATAACTCGAAAATTTTGAAAACTTTATTAAATGCAAAAATTAGTTAAGTTTCCCAATTCAAAATGCGGAAATAATCAATAATACTTTTTCATCAAAACATTACATCACATTCTATTCTAATCCATAATTCATACAATTATACTTTGTTTCAATTACAACACTCATAAAGGTATTCATGCTAATCTTATTGCATCTTTCGAAAAAGTTCATTTATACAACATAGTTACTGCAACATATTTCTCATATTACATACATTATACAAATATAATTTCGGAATACAAAAACGATTACTCCAGTCTATACTCCCATCAGCAAACATCCACGACGCCACAGCAACATCCTGAACTCATATATAACACATAGACAAGGAAAAGCAGAGGGAGTAAGAACCAACTACGGTGACCGTAGCGTGGAATTACATGGAGTAATATCATTAAAGTATAACAATCTATACAATCATCTAAAATCAGTCATAGTACACGCATACCCTTTATATACCAGTCAATACTTAAACCACATAATGTTCACATATTCAATCAGTATAATTATCACGTTTCACTTAGGCAATTCAACACTTCTAAAACAATACAATACTTCTACGACAATCCATTATCATAAAGGGCCAATCAATCCATAACACGAAGGACAGGTCACAATTCCATACCACGAGGGGCAGGTCACAATTTCATACCACGAGGGGCAGGTCACAATTCCATACCACGAGGGGCAGGTCACAATTCCATACCACGAGGGGTAGGTCACAACTCCATACCACGAGGGGCAGGTCACAATTCCATACCACGAGGGGCAGGTCACAATTCCATACCACGAGGGGCAGGTCACAATTCCATACCACGAAGGGCAGGTCACAATTCCGTACCACGAAGGGCAGATCACAATTCCGTACCACGAAGGGCAGGTCACAATTCCGTACCACGAAGGGCAGGTCACAATTCCGTACCACGAAGGGCAGGTCACAATTCCGTACCACGAAGGGCAGGTCACAATTCCGTACCACGAAGGGCAGGTCACAATTCCGTACCACGAAGGGCAGGTCACAATTCCGTACCACGAAGGGCAGGTCACAATTCCGTACCACGAAGGGCAGGTCACAATTCCGTACCACGAAGGGCAGGTCACAATTCCGTACCACGAAGGGCATGTCACAATTCCGTACCACGAAGGGCAGGTCACAATTCCATACTACAACATCAATCACAATATAATATTTCCACTGCATTATTCTAACATTGCAACTTCCTCAAAACACAAGACACTACATCAATGTCATAAACATAATGTATCTCATATCCTACCACAACAAAACCACTCACAACATCATCATCACATAATATAATTATGTCCATTTATCTCCAACAAGCGGTTCATCACAAAATCATTATTACGAATAAACCCACATATGTTTATAGCAATTAAGCGACTCACAACTTAATCATTTTCATAGACATACTCGTCGCCACATTTATCAAACCAATAACTCATCACACAATCATTGATACAAACACACCCATATATGTTTATAGCAAATCAATCATCCATAACACAACATTATCATAAATAAATCACACACAACATATTCTTCATCATATAACACATTAACGTTAGAACCATCTTCTCACATGGGCCATAAACACCCGAAAGAGTTTCTATCCGTTAATATGCTCCGATTCTTGAGGGAAATCGGAGAATGATGACTCTAATGAATTACTCTAAGACCACAATGGTCTTCTCCCTCACCTTAGGTTGCGTAAGCTCCGTTGCTCCGCAAAAGAGCTCCATCTCCTACAACCTCCATTGTTGCTTTTTCCTCTCCAAAGCACTCCAATGTTCCATTAAGAAGCAAGAGGAAGAGGTTTTGATGTGTTTCTGAGGTTTGGTGGAGGAAATGGTCGGAATCCATGAGGAGTCGCCGCTAGGAGTGAAAGGGGATAAAAGTAGTGAAGATTAGGGTTTGTGAAACCCTTTCCTCACTTTTATAGCTCTGACGCTCTCGCCCAAGCGAGGGATTCTCGCTCAGGCGAGAATTTCACAGTGGCGATATTTTTATATGATGTAATCGATTACATGAATAGTGTAATCGATTACATCATGAAAAATTACACATATCTGACATTTTTATACGATGTAATCGATTACATGCATAGTGTAATCGATTACATGAATAGCGTAATCGATTACATGAATAGCATAATCGATTACATGAATAGCGTAATCGATTACATCATGAAAAATTCCACATGTCTGATCAGATATCAACATGTAATCGATTACAAGGACCATGTAATCGATTACACTGTGTTATCAGCCCAAAATTGTCATTTCTCGCTCAAGCGAGACTTCCAGGACTGATACTATAATTTTAAAGACTCAAAAATCAGGATGTTACAATCCTTCCCCCCTAAAAGAAATTTCGTCCCCGAAATTTTATCAGGTTATTCTTAGGAATATACTATTATCACTCCGACACTAGGCATAGATATACATGACCAAACTTAGGTCCGACCATCTAAACAATTAATGGCGCTTAGTCAACAGACAAGGACACATACCACGTAACAGTGATACCACAATGACAATTCCTGGACTAACTTTTCAGAGTCCACATACTAAATGCAGATAGATATATGGACAACTAGAACAATTAAGAGGAAATTATTACCACCGGAATAAAAATTCTCAAGTATTCATCAAGAACCATAGATCTTCCCGATCTATCAAGATAAAAATCATTCAAAATGATCAACACATACAGTGAAATTCACAATAACACATTCGAATTCAAAAGAAAGTGGGACTCAATACCCATCATCTACCAAGATGCACCACCTTACATCCAAAATGCAATAGCTAGATCGGCCTCCACTCGATGGAAACAGCGTCATTTCATTTCACACATGAAAATAGTCACAATTAACTCAAAAATTATCACTAGGATTTTCAAACTTGTACTTGCTATAACACATAAACAAGTCATTCATTCAACGAGTAGCGTTTAGGCAAAAAGATTTTTGGAGTAATTCCCAGTACCAAATAAAATTGCCAAGTAATTATCCAACTCAACTAAACATTCCAACTACAACGATTGCGGTTTAAGAAGATTTGCTAGTTCATAGTCTCAACTAGGCATACAAGGTCGCAGACTCAATCAAATCACATGCTTTGCCACCAATGATCATTGCAATTTTTACAAACGCTCAATCCAATAATATACGTTATGTATGGATATTTCATTTATAATTGCAAATATACATTTAGTACTCATATCTACAACATGTCTAGAAACACCTAGTCAGAGTTACTTCACAAAGTTTTTAACAACATTACATTCGTACAAGATGGAGTTGCTAACCGTTTGGATATTCAACAAGGAACTCATTCAATGCTTATCCAAATTATACACTTCACCCAAAATGATTTTCAAAAAAATAGATTAGATATACGGTGCATGACAATCATTTCGTGAAAGCAAGGTTTTCTTAATCATCTCCTCATAATTTAAAAACTATTTCCCTCATGCGACACTGAAAGTCCAAATCACAATTTTCTAAAGACTAGTTAGCTCTGAAATTACATTCCATTCAGGAAAGTAGAATCCTCATATTTCATTTACAAAAACACATTCATGCAATAACACCACAATTATGCATAGCAATTACTGACGCACATGAAACAGAAACAAGTTCTGTAAGTACAATATCAAAGCATAAAAGTGGGTGTACATCATCACTATATCATGCATTTAATTATTCAAATATAACAAGTCAATCATCATAGACCGAAAGTTTCATGTACAAGAATGAAAAATAACTTTTCCATTTACATTACCATTGCCTACGAATAGGGTGAAAGCAAGTTTTGTTTAGCGATGTCTTGCTAAAACCGAAACAACACAACATCAACATTCATCATCAAAGTTCATATTTATGCATTTATAAGAAATAACTGGCACCATGAAAAGGTATCACTATAACATTTGCATGCTTATTCTTTTTCATACTAACTCATTTTGATCACCCCATGAGTCACTTCAAAATAACAACATATCTAAAGGTTCACGTTTATTCAAATACATTCATCACAATGACGTGGTAAGTAACTTAACCAACCTCATTCATTACCTTGAAACATAAGTTTACCACTTAGCATAAATATACAGATAAATGCAAACAAAGGAGGATAACCTTTTGCAACTCACAAAAACGAGGATACCCGACTTAGTCTTTTCAAAATATACTAGTTATCTTTCATTTACATTTCCTCGTTAACACAATACTTTTAAAACCAATATATCATTCTCAACACCTTCCATACAACATATTCATTTACATGCTCACCTGAATCATTTACATTACTATTCAAGTCATTACCGATCAATTACATATTGCTTCTAGAATCCACACATCACGGAACAAATTATCGGATATTAAGAATTAATCTCAAATGGATATTTCACCATGGTCATACAAAACATGTTACACACAAATTCTTCATTTCATTCAGCTTTCTAAACTTTCATGCATCGTAAGCAACTTGTATGCATGAATAAGTCAAGAAGTACATGTTCATTTCTAGGAAAAACATGCAAGTACATGCTAGTGGACTTTTACAAGTAAAGTTGCATTGTTACATGTCTCATAATAAAATGTAAATATTTAGCCACCGAGTTTAATAAACGGTCAATCACTACATCGTGCATATTTGTTTCAATCATGAGGAATGACAAGATAATTAACAACATACATTAACTAGGAACATGTAGGAAATCACATAACATAACATAGAAACTTTTCATGTTCTAGATTATCCTACTATTAGCAAAGGCTAACATTCCCCTTATTATCAAAAATCATCCATCAAATAAAAATCCAATTTTCAGGACACAGGATATAGTTCTTTCAAGGTTTATATTCTCATGATGCCAACAAGATATTCAATTCTCTATTAGATGTCATAGTGGGCGACCATTACCCTAATCATGTTCAACCATACTCATAGAGACATATAAGCAAACGTACAAAGA
Organism: Lupinus albus; assembly: GCA_009771035.1. NCBI lineage: Eukaryota > Viridiplantae > Streptophyta > Magnoliopsida > Fabales > Fabaceae > Lupinus > Lupinus albus. The sequence goes on from CM020010.1 coordinate 8,023,557, forward strand.
AAACTAATTCAGTCGTTTCTCTTCAATTATCTTAATGTTAGTGATAAAAGAAAGTCCATAGCAAGACATCGGCAAGAAGTCTATAACAATAGATTCACCACAAGGAACTCTCAACAAGTAAATCTCACATCCAGAAATTTCACAGGAAATCACAACCAGAAACTCATCATAGGCAATTTCTACAAGAGGTTCACAACCAGAAATTTTCAGCGAGAGTTTTCAACAAGAATCCCCAACAAGGGTTTACCAACAATAATTTCTACAATGAGACAATAACAGTGAATTCAACAAGAATTTTATAACACGGGATTCTTCAATAAATTCTCAACAAGAAATCCAACAAGAAGTTTTCAACAAACACTTCATTAATAACTCACCACAAGACATCCAACGATAAATTCACCACCAAACACTTACTGCAAGGAATTCAACAATCATCTTTCACATCAGCATTTACCACATAGTCAACAACAATGCACATAAGTCAAGTAGTTACTCACACCAATTTCACAAAGAAGCATGTAAGGTCATACCCTAGGCCGCAGAGTTGACATATGCTCTGATACCATATTGTAACGACCCGATTTTCATAACTCGAAAATTTTGAAAACTTTATTAAATGCAAAAATTAGTTAAGTTTCCCAATTCAAAATGCGGAAATAATCAATAATACTTTTTCATCAAAACATTACATCACATTCTATTCTAATCCATAATTCATACAATTATACTTTGTTTCAATTACAACACTCATAAAGGTATTCATGCTAATCTTATTGCATCTTTCGAAAAAGTTCATTTATACAACATAGTTACTGCAACATATTTCTCATATTACATACATTATACAAATATAATTTCGGAATACAAAAACGATTACTCCAGTCTATACTCCCATCAGCAAACATCCACGACGCCACAGCAACATCCTGAACTCATATATAACACATAGACAAGGAAAAACAGAGGGAGTAAGAACCAACTACGGTGACCGTAGCGTGGAATTACATGGAGTAATATCATTAAAGTATAACAATCTATACAATCATCTAAAATCAGTCATAGTACACGCATACCCTTTATATACCAGTCAATACTTAAACCACATAATGTTCACATATTCAATCAGTATAATTATCACGTTTCACTTAGGCAATTCAACACTTCTAAAACAATACAATACTTCTACGACAACCCATTATCATAAAGGGCCAATCAATCCATAACACGAAGGACAGGTCACAATTCCATACCACGAGGGGCAGGTCACAATTTCATACCACGAGGGGCAGGTCACAATTCCATACCACGAGGGGCAGGTCACAATTCCATACCACGAGGGGCAGGTCACAACTCCATACCACGAGGGGCAGGTCACAATTCCATACCACGAGGCGCAGGTCACAATTCCATACCACGAAGGGCAGGTCACAATTCCGTACCACGAAGGGCAGATCACAATTCCGTACCACGAAGGGCAGGTCACAATTCCGTACCACGAAGGGCAGGTCACAATTCCGTACCACGAAGGGCAGGTCACAATTCCGTACCACGAAGGGCAGGTCACAATTCCGTACCACGAAGGGCAGGTCACAATTCCGTACCACGAAGGGCAGGTCACAATTCCGTACCACGAAGGGCAGGTCACAATTCCGTACCACGAAGGGCAGGTCACAATTCCGTACCACGAAGGGCAGGTCACAATTCCGTACCACGAAGGGCAGGTCACAATTCCATACCACGAAGGGCAGGTCACAATTCCATACTACAACATCAATCACAATATAATATTTCCACTGCATTATTCTAACATTGCAACTTCCTCAAAACACAAGACACTACATCAATGTCATAAACATAATGTATCTCATATCCTACCACAACAAAACCACTCACAACATCATCATCACATAATATAATTATGTCCATTTATCTCCAACAAGCGGTTCATCACAAAATCATTATTACGAATAAACCCACATATGTTTATAGCAATTAAGCGACTCACAACTTAATCATTTTCATAGACATACTCGTCGCCACATTTATCAAACCAATAACTCATCACACAATCATTGATACAAACACACCCATATATGTTTATAGCAAATCAATCATCCATAACACAACATTATCATAAATAAATCACACACAGCATATTCTTCATCATATAACACATTAACGTTAGAACCATCTTCTCACATGGGCCATAAACACCCGAAAGAGTTTCTATCCGTTAATATGCTCCGATTCTTGAGGGAAATCGGAGAATGATGACTCTAATGAATTACTCTAAGACCACAATGGTCTTCTCCCTCACCTTAGGTTGCGTAAGCTCCGTTGCTCCGCAAAAGAGCTCCATCTCCTACAACCTCCATTGTTGCTTTTTCCTCTCCAAAGCACTCCAATGTTCCATTAAGAAGCAAGAGGAAGAGGTTTTGATGTGTTTCTGAGGTTTGGTGGAGGAAATGGTCGGAATCCATGAGGAGTCGCCGCTAGGAGTGAAAGGGGATAAAAGTAGTGAAGATTAGGGTTTGTGAAACCCTTTCCTCACTTTTATAGCTCTGACGCTCTCGCCCAAGCGAGGGATTCTCGCTCAGGCGAGAATTTCACAGTGGCGATATTTTTATATGATGTAATCGATTACATGAATAGTGTAATCGATTACATCATGAAAAATTACACATATCTGACATTTTTATACGATGTAATCGATTACATGCATAGTGTAATCGATTACATGCATAGTGTAATCGATTACATGAATAGCGTAATCGATTACATCATGAAAAATTCCACATGTCTGATCAGATATCAACATGTAATCGATTACAAGGACCATGTAATCGATTACATTGTGTTATCAGCCCAAAATTGTCATTTCTCGCTCAAGCGAGACTTCCAGGACTGATACTATAATTTTAAAGACTCAAAAATCAGGATGTTACAATTGTGGCATTGGATTGGTATTTTGTGAATGAAATTTATGATTGTGTTATGTAATGAGATGTTAAGGTGGAGCATGATGTGAAAATAACACAATGGTAATGATTATATTATGAGTTGTTCTATTGTTGTATGGAATGAGATGTAATGTGATGGTAGTATTGATATTACCGACACACAAAATGGGCATCGTGTTGATGATAAATTATATAAATGAATTGTTGTATTGATATGGAAACTATTCTGATTGATTGTGAGATTGATATGAGGAATATACAACTTGGATGCGGTGTAACATATTTTGAATCGCCCTATGAGGTGTTGAATGTCTTGCCCTAAGTGGCATTGTATCGTCCTATGAGGTGTTGAATGTCTTGTCCTAAGTGGTATAGTATTGCCCTATGAGGTGTTGAATGTCTTGCCCTAAGTGGTATTGGCTCTATGTAGCAATGAATGTCTTGCCCTAAGTGGTATTGGCTCTATGTAGCAATGAATGTCTTTCCCTAAGGGGTATTGGCTCTATGTAGCAATGAATGTCTTGCCCTAAGTGGCATTGACTCTATGTTGCAATGAATGTCTTGCCCTAAGTGGTATTGGATCTATGTAGCAATGAATGTCTTGCCCTATGTGGTATTGGCTCTATGTAACAATGAATGTCTTGCCCTAAATGGTATTGGCTATGTGTAGCAATGAATGACTTGCCCTAAGTAGTACTGACTCTATGTAGTAATGAATGACTTGCCCTATGTGGTATTGGCTCTATGTAGCATTGAATGTCTTGCCTTAAGTGGTATTGTACCGCCCTATGAGGTGTTGAATGGCTACCCTATGTAGTATAGCAATCTTGACCCTTCGTGGCATAGTATAGAGTCTTGATCTTTGTGGTGTAATGTAAAGGCTTGGTCCTTGAATGAAATATTCTGAATTGTGGTGTAATGTAAAGGCTTGGTCCTTGAATGAAATATTCTGAATTGTGGTGTAATGTAAAGGCTTGGTCCTTGAATGAAATATTCTGAATTATGGTGTTGTATTGTTTTGTAAGTATCGTATTGCATTTGAGTATAAAGTTGTTGTTGTGTATTGGAAGAGACTATGGTATTGTGATCTTGATGAAGATTGAATTGGATGATTCGTATAAGTAAGTTATAATAGATGCTAATTGAAGATGTGAATATCCTACGATATGAGGTATTGATTGTGTGTATCGTTTGTATATGTTGATGTGGTTGATTTTAGTTGCTGTATAGGTTGTATCATTTTAATGTTGTTACTCCATGTAATTCCACGCTGCGGTCGCCGTAGTTGGTTCTCACTCCCTTCTATCTTTTCTTTGTCTATGTTATGTATATGGGTTCATGTTGTTGTTGTTGCGTCTTGGATGTTTGCTGACGGGAGTACAAACTAGAGTTGTTGTTTTATGTGTTCGAAATTGTATTTGTATAATGTATGTAATACGAGAAATGTAACACCCTAAATTCTAAGTCTTTAAAATTATAGTATCAGTCCTGAGATCCTCGCTTGGGCGAGAGAGAGACTCACCTGGGAGGGTGAAATACTAGGCTATATTGGAGGATTCTCGCTTGAGCGAGAGATTCTCGCCTGGGCGAGAGAGGCTCACCTGGGAGGGTGAAATCCTGGGATATACTGGAAGATTCTCGCCTGAGCGAGAGTTGTCTCTCCTGGGCGAAAAATAGCATTTTGGGGCTGTTGACACTGTGAGATTCTCGCTTGAGCGAGAATCCTTCATCCTTTTGAGTTATGGTTCGTTTTATGTTGTTTCTCTGTTACAACTCTTGGTTTAGAGTTTGTATTTTGAAAATGGAAAGAGTTGGTGGGTTGAATCATAAAAACCCCAAAACCCTAAAGTGAAAATGAGTAAAATGCTAGAGGTAGAAGATGAGTTTATCTTCTAATGTTGAAATATGAAATGAATAAGCATGTTTTAGAGGGTTGTATACTTATGATGAAAGTAGTTTAGAGGCATCTAAAATGTGATGAATATCTTGTATGGTTAAATAATGCAATATGAGTTGTTTATGTGATATTTGGAATAAATGACTAACGTTGTGTTATGTGGTGGGATGAGGAAAGATCCTAGAGTTGGCGGCGGTGTCGGTGGAACTTGTGAAGTTGCCAAGAACCAAATCCAACACTCACCAAGGTAAGGATAAGTCTTTAATTGTGCATTTGGGATCGAAAATGTGTATTTTCTGATTATGCAAGGATTGAGTTGTAAAGTACGCATTTAGTATAAACATATATGGGTGTGTTTATATTAAAGTAGGCGTAGATTTACGGAAAGGAAAGTATGTTGTACTTTCTGGTTGTGCAATGATTGAGTTGTGAATCACGTATTTAGTATAAACATATATGGGTGTGTTTATACTAATGTGGGCGTGGATTTACAGGAAATGATTTATGATGAAATCAATGAAAAGGAAATATATTTTTAGCCGACCCTGAATGGTTAGTGACTCTGACTTGAGTATATAAGCAAAACTCTGGCTTGAGTATATAAGCAAAACTCTGGCTTGAGTATATAAGCAAAACTCTGGCTTGAGTATATAAGCAAAACTCTGGCTTGAGTATATAAGCAAAAACTCTGGCTTGAGTATATAAGCAAAACTCTGGCTTGAGTATATAAGCAAAACTCTGGCTTGAGTATATAAGCAAAAATCTAGCTTGAGTATATAAGCATGTTTTATTTAAAATGAAAATGAGAAACTGCTTTTAGCTAACCCCGAGGGGTGTAGCGACTTTGGCTCAAGTTATGTAGCAAAGTAAAATGAATTTCAAAAATGGTTTACTAACCCAATTTCTAATGTGGATTATCTTATGATAATGTTTATTTGAATTAAAGACTTACTCTTTTGTATGTTTTTGTACTTGTCATTGATAATCCCATTGCAGATAAACAAGTGACATGAGGGGGATTCATTTTGGGGAGTCTTAGGGAGCTTTACATTTTGGATTTATTCACTTGCACTATTTTGTACATGGGTGCATAGTTGTTATTTTGAAATATGATGTAACTAATGATGTAGATATAATTGCTAACATGAGGTTGTAACTCTGGATATGTGTAGCTATGGGTATTTTGGAAACCCATAGCTAGTTATATGCGGTGGTTACAAAGTTTAATTAATACGGATTATGTTTTTCTGTCGAATGATTTTGTACATTCATATTGAGATAGAGTGCGAAGAGGGAAATAAGATATGAAGTAAAGATATTAAATTGGTAATGTGAGTTAGGAGAGATTGCATGTAATTGAACTAAAATGAAAAAAAAAATTTCAAGGGTAGAATTTGGGTCTTTACAGTAAATATGTTGGAGTAGTTCCTTTTATATAAATGACCTCTTTCTAAAGATGTAATAAGACTAGTATAAAGACCTTAATAAATGATTTAATTGAAAATGGATAATTGTATAGATTATGGATTTAAAGTTGAGTTAAATGACATTTTGCGTTGTAAAGACACATTTGAATATTTCCGCATCTTTAATTATGAATCTTAACTAATATTTGAATCCACTCAGGTTTTCTAAATCAATTAAGTAATATCTATCGATAGTATTTAATCTCACTTTTCAAAATAAAGTTTTAAATTTTTGGGTTATAAAATCGGGTCGTTACACCTGCAATGGTTATAATCTGACTTTTTGGTTTACAAGGGCTTTGTACACGTAGACGTGGGTGAATTCATATGTGACTACTTTGCTTCTCCAATTAAGACTTCTAATTTTACACAGTCTTGATCGATTATTAATCACTTAGACATAGCAATTAAGCTTCTATAACTCCAGATAATCGATTATCGTGTAATTTAGTACCAATTAAGCATTGTTAATTTCAACTTAATTGATTATTTGTTGAAAGGAAAAATAACACTTTCGTGTGTATTTTACTTGAGAGCATGATTTCGGTTTCAACAAATGAAACAAAAGAAGTCAATGATAAGGAAATGTCATTTACTATATCTATTCTCGGATCCTTTCAAGATTCAATAGTATAGTATAGGGTTATTTCTATCCCAAACAAAAAAGCAAAAGGAATATGAGTCTTATTCTAGTTTTAGATCAATAGCAATGGAAATCCAACAACGAATTGGTTTGTGTTTTCTTGAAGTTGAAGTAAAGTAAAATTAAATTGTTGTGCAATGGCTCATATTCAATTCATTGGGCCTCTTCTAATCTTAACATCTATACAAGTTATGGGCTTGTGTTGACGTAAACAGTTGGGGTAGAAGACTATATATATTTATGTTATGTAAACCTAATATAACAAGGAGAACAACAACTAAACACAAATCCTTATTCTCAAATGCATAGTGGTGGCCTCTGTAACGACCCAAATTCTACCATTGAAATTTTTTCGTTTATTTTAATCATCTCTTACATGCAGTCGTCACCTTCAATAAAAACTGTTAAGTATCTCTCTTTGAAAATAGCCTTTACCCTAATCTATTATCATACAAATTTATGTTGCGGAAAAACATAATTCATTCACATAACATTTACCACATACATCCAGTTATGGGTTTTCCAGGGTCATAACGTCCGTAACTACATGTCACAATATTATCCTAATCAGATTACATTTATCCCAAAATACTATCAAATCAACTACAATGTCAAATAGCAATAAAGACAATCGAGTAGATAAACACAAAAACTTCCTAATTGAGCTTCATCCTTAAAATCCTTCATTTACCTACAATGGGATTATCATAAACAACACACAAAACGAAGGGAGTAAGTCATTAGTTCAAAACTAACATCACATGATAATCCACATTCAAATACAATTAAGCTTTAATATAATTCGTAAACACACATACGGAATTGTAAACATTCAAATCATCTTCCTTTAATTTCCACTTTACTCATATTCATCCTATAGTATTAATATCCCATAATATATATTCTACAGTATGCATATTACGTTCGTTCGAAATATCATCTGTCTCGTTATTCATATCCACCCTATAACATATATATATCCCATAATATATATCCTATAGCATGTATATTACTTTCTTTCTCAACATCTTCTTTTTTATCGCCCATATTCACCCTATAGAATATATATCCCATACTATATATCCTATAGCATGCATACGACATTCATGTGACATTCACATTTCTCATCATTCATATTCACCCTATAGAATATATATCCCATAATATATATCCTATAGCATGCATACGACATTCATTACTCCGAGTCATATTTTCATTGGTACTCCCCCAATAATATTACTTTCATATGAGTCATCTTTCCATTGGTAGTCCCCCAATAATATTACTTTCATATGAGTCATCTTTCCATTGGTACTCCCCCAATAATATTACTTTCATATTCCATAACATAAAAGTCACACATTTTCCAACATAATGCATAAATTACAGACGTATCATTTTAAGCCATTACCTCTTTTACATACCTCAATTCATATCAGCAAGTATGATTTAGAGACACTTATCCCTTACCTTGGTGAGTGTTGGGGATCGGTTCCGGGTAACTTTAAAAGTCTCCTCCGCGATTTCCTCCAACCTTAGGATCTCTCTCTCTCTCTCATTTCCACCAATAACAACAATGTCAGTCATTTATTCAAAATAACACGTAAATAGCTCGTATTTCATCATCAAACATACAAGGGATTCACATATTTTCAATATTTCCAAAACTGCTTCAATACAAGTTTCTAATTATTAAAACATACATGTTTATCTCATACATCAACATTCAAGCACAAACTCAAATGAGGTGATGTATCATGTTATGGATTTTGACGTCACCTACAGAGGTATGGGAGACATTAGAGAATTAGTTCATGTCCAAGTCTCTAACAATTAAGTTGTATTTGAAACAGAGACTCTATGGCCTGAAGATGTAGGAGGGTACTAATTTGCAACAACATCTCAACACTTTTAATCAAGTGATTAATGACTTGCAAAAACATGATGTGAAGGTTGATGATGAGGATAAAGCAATAATATTACTATGCTCTTTGCCAAATTCCTATGAACACTTGGTGACAACATTGACGTACGGGAAAGACTCAATCAAACTGGATGAGATCACATCCGAACTTATGTCCCACACTCAAAGAAGACAAAATATTGGAGAAGAGTCTCAAGGTGATGGTCTGTGTAACACCCAGAATTTATCTTTCTTAACATGTGGTAACAGTCTTGAAGAATAGGACACACTGCTAGATTCTCGCTTGAGCAAGAGGGTCTCGCCTGGGCGAGAGATGGCTCACTTGGGGAGTGGAAAACTGGGAGATGTTGAAGGATTCTCGCCTGAGCGAGATTTGGCTCGCCTGGGTGAGGGAGAGAAGTGTGGAGACTGGAGGATCCTCGCTTAAGCGAGAATCCCCCGCTTGAGCGAGAACGTCAGTTTTGAGTTTTTAAAATGGGCGGGATTTTCTCGCTTGTGCGAGAGCCCACCGAGGAAACTTAATAGAAACCCTCAAACACATTTAGGGTTATAACTTGAGAGAGAAGAGAGAAGGAGGCGATTTTGAGAGGAAGGATTCGTGGGAATCAACTAGAAGCTTGAGAAGTGGTAAATCTCTTGATTCTAACTCTCTTTCCCCCTTTCAAACTTGTTTTGGGTGTATGAGATCTCTTCTCAAAATATGAGAAACCATGGAAACTCTTCCTTTGGATTTGTGGTTCGTTTTATTTAGTTTCTCTCTTGTAAACTCTTAGTTTAGAGTTGGTATTCGAAAAATGGAAACGGTTTGTGAGTTGATTCATAAAAACCCCAAAACCCCAAAATGAAAATGTGGTTAAAGAGGAAAATGGGTGAAATGGTAGATGTAGAAGATGAGTAGGTGTTCTAATGTAAAATAGAAGATGAATATGTATGTTTTTGATGTTTGGAAACTTCCAATGAAAGTAGTTTTAGAAACATTGGAAATATGTGAATATCATATATATCTGCGAATGTAATATGAATTGTATACATATTATTGTGAATAAATTACTGACTTTTGCTGTTGTTTGGTGGGGATGAGGAAAGATTCTAAGGTTGGAGGAGGTAGCGAAGGAACGTGCAAAGTTACCCAAAACCGACCCCAACACTCACCAAGGTAAGGAGAAGTGTTTAATTGTACATGATGATAGAAAATGCTTGGATTTTCTGATTATATATGGATTGTGAAGTAATGGGAAGAAAACCTATTTTTAGCTCCCTTAAGAGGTTGATCAATGTATGAGTTACCTTCGTGGTAATGGCTATTCGTAGCAATGTATGACTTGCACTCGTGGTATTGGCTATTTGTAAATATGTATGAGTAATGTAACACCCCAAATTTCATGTCTTGAAAATCATAGTATCAGCCCTCGGACTCTCGCTTGAGCGAGAGAGGTTCACCTGGGAGGGTTCTCTCGTGAGCGAGAGTTGTCTCGCCTGGGCGAGAAATGTCATTTTGGGGCTATTGCCACTGTGAGATTCTCGCTTGAGCGAGAGGGTCAAATTTGAGTTTTTAAAATGGGCGAGATTTTCTCGCTTGAGCGAGAGATCCCTCGCTTAAGCGAGAACCCGACGAGACAACATTTAATGAGAAATCCCTAAACACAATCTAGGGTTTTAGAAAAGAAGAAGAGCTTGAGAAGAGGTAAAACTCTAGATTCTAACTCTCTTTTCTCTTTTAAACTCACTTTGGGGTAGGTTGGATCTCTTCTCAAAAATGAAGAAAACCATGGAAACTCATCCTCTTGAGGGATGGTTCATTTTGGGTCATACTTACCTTGTAAACTCTTGGTTTAGAGTTAGTACCTCAAGAATGGAAAGGGTTGTGCGTTGATTCATGAAAACCCCAAAAACCCTAAAAGTGAAAATGTGGTACAAGGAGAGAGTGAGTAAAATGCTAGAGGTAGAAGATGAGTTTACCTCCAAATATTGGAATATGAGATATTATGCATGTTTTAGATGGTTGAATATCTATGATGAATATCTTGTATGATTAAATGATGCACTGTAAGTTGTTTATGTGATATTTGGAATAAATGACTAACATTGTGTTATGTGGTGGGATGAGGAAAGATCCTAAGGTTGGAGGCGGTGTCGGTGGAACTTGAGAAGTTGCTAAGAACCAAACCCAACACTCACCGAGGTAAGGATAAGTCTTTAATCGTGCAATTGAACTCGAAAATGTTTATTCTCTGATTATGCAATGATTGAGGTGTTAAGTACGCATTTAGTATAAACATATATGGGTGTGTTTATATTAAAGTAGGCGTAAGTTTACGGAAAAGAGAGTACGTGTACTTCTGGTTATGTGATTGCTCTAGTTGTTAATCACGTAATTAGTATAAACATATATGGGTGTGTTTATACTAATGCGGGCGTGGATTTACCGGAAATGTTTTATGGTGAATTAATGGAAAGGAAACACATTTTTAGCCGACCATGAATGGTTAGCGACTCTGGCTTGAGTATATAAGCAAAACTCTGGCTTGAGTATATAAGCAAAACTCTGGCTTGACTATATAAGCATGATTTGTTTTAAGAAAATGAGAATATGCTTTTAGCTAACCTCCAGGGGTGTAGTGACTTTGGCTCAAGTTATGTAGCAAAACAAAATGAATTTCGAAGATGGTTTACTAACCTTTCTTTTTATATATAATGTGGATTATCTTATAATGATGTTTATTGAATTAATGACTTACTCTTTCGTGTGTTTTGTGTTTTGTCATTGATAATCCCATTGCAGATAAACAGGTGATATGAGGGAGACTCATTTTTGGGAGATTTAGGAGCTTTATATTTTTGGATTCATTCATTGCACTATTTTGTACATGAGTGCTTATTGAATTACTTGGAATATTTTGTAACTATGGATATATGACTTATACGATTGATTGCATTTCCATATACACGTAGCTATGGGTATTTTGGAAACCCATAGCTAGTTGTATGCGGTAGACACTAGAGTCAAATTGAATGAATTATGTTTTTCCGCAACATATATTGTATGGTAATATTATATGTCGAAGGTGTTTTAAGGAATGATAATTGAGAAATCAAAGTAGTGTGATGACTGTATGCATGAAAGGTTTAAAATAAAAGAAAAATTTTCAAGGGTAGAATTTCGGTCCTTACAAGTAACCTTCGTGGTAATGGCTATTCGTAGCAATGTATGACTTGCCCTCGTGGTATTGGCTATTCGTAGCAATGTATTAGTTACCTGCGTGGTAATGACTATTCGTAGCAATGTATGACTTGCCTTCGTGGTATTGGCTCTTCGTAGCAATGTATGACTTGCCTTCGTGGTATTGACTATTCATAGCAATGTATGACTTGCCTTCGTGGTATTGGCTATTCGTAGCAATGTATGACTTGCCTTCGTGGTATTGGCTACTCGTAGCAATGTATGACTTGCCTTCGTGGTATTGGCTATTTATAGCAACTGTATGACTTGCCCTACGTGGAAAGATTAATGAACCAATAAAGAAGGAATATGAGGTAAATGATTAAGAATGAAAAGGATGGAATGAGGTATGATTATGAGGTAAGGGATAATAGTGAGTTCTAAATAATTGTGAATAGGAAGATAGTAAGATGGATATATGCCAAAGTATTATTTATTTGTTATGATATGATTGTTTATCTAACTCTATTAAATGCGGATTATCGTATGATTATGTTTAAACAGATGACTTACTCCTTTGTGTTTTCTATGTATTTTATTTATGATAATCCCATTTCAGGTAAACGGGTGATTTGAGGATGCTTGATTTGGAGCCTTAGGATCTTTAAAATCTGGATTCTCTGATTATCACTTTTTGTATTATAACTGACTAAATGATGATTTGAATATTTGTAACTATGGGTATTATATTTCTAGATAACTGTAATCATGGTATTATGATTTTGGAAACCCATGGCTATCTGTATGTCGTAATCAGTGGGAAATATTAATATGAATTATGTTTTTCTGCCTAGTGAATGTATGTATGATTTTTGCATGTTAAGACTATCATGAATCTGGAAAGATGACTAATATAAAGTCACAGGGTCCCTAATTATAAGTCATAGGTAAGAATACCTATGTAAAAGAACTAAAATAAGGAAAAATTTTCAAGGGTAGAATTTGGGTCCTTACAGTCTGTATGTGAAAGGGAGCCAAACACGTAGGAGGAGAAAATACAGAAGAGGTCATGCCAAAGGGAAAAGAATAAATTCCAGGGGCAAAACACCATTAGAGTGCTTTAAGTGTAAACAGACTAGTATTACATAAAAGATTGTCCCAATGAATGGAGTCCTAGCAAGCCGGTGGGGAAAGATGGAGTATCTATATCTGCAAATGTTGCACAGAAAGATGACGCTGGTTACAACAGTGAAGGTGATCTACTATCTGTATCATCAAATCTTAGTCCAGATGAGTAGATACTGGACACTGGTTGTTCCCACCACATGACGCCAAATAGAGAATGGTTCACCACGTACAGGCAAACAATTTTGGTTTCGTGTATCTCGGAAATTATAAGGCATGTGAAATTATTGGCATGAGACAAATCAGAATTGTGATGAATGATGGTGTAGTGAAGACGTTATGTGAGGTTAGGCCAAAGGATTTAGCTATAGAGATGATGGAGACATTGATATTCTTCGAGTATGCAGAGGTGTTTGATTGTGATAAAGGGTAAAGGGACTGTTGAGAACATCTATAAGCTTTTAGGGAGAACAATTGTAGGTGGAGTTGCTGGAGTGGCTGAAGAGATTTCAGTAGATTCAGACCATGATGCTACAAAATTATGGCACATGCACTTTGGGTCATATTAGTGTGTGTGACATAATAGAACTATGCACAAGAGGACTGTTGAGGGGAGTTAGCAAATGGAAGATAGATTTATGCAAGTATTGTGTGCTTTGAAAAAAGACGCGAGTTAGTTTCAAGGCTGACCAACACAGGACTCTGGGCATTCTAGACTATGTCTAGACTGATGTAGGGGGCCCACTCAGGAACCATCCCTAGGAGGTTCTAGGTATTTTGTTACCTTCATTAATGACTTTTCTCGCAAGGTCTGGGTATATTTTCTGAATCATAAGTCAGAAGTCTTTGCCAAGTTCAAAGTTTGGGAGGCAGAGGTAGAGAACCAAACTGGTAGAAAAATCAAATACCTGAGGTCAGACAATGGTATGAAATACAAGGACTCACATTTTCAGAAGTTTTGTGAGGAACATGGCATTCAGAGGCACTTTTTAGTGAATAAGACTCCTTAGTAGAATGGTGTTGCAGAGAGGATGAATAGAACTCTTACAGAGAGGATGAATAGAACTCTTACAGAGAGGGCCAAATGTATAAGACTGAATGCTGGACTTTCCAAAGGATTTTGGGCAGAGACACTTAGTATGGCATGTTATGTCATCAATAGATCACCACGAGCTTCATTGGATGGTAAAGTTGCAGAAGAAGTATGAACATGCAACTTAGTCAATTATAATATGTTACATATATTTGGTTGTCCTGCTTATGTACCTGTACCTAGTGATGAATGATCTAAACTTGATCCCAAGTCAATGAGGTGTATCTTCATTGGATATACCAAAGATGTGAATTGGTTCAAGTTCTGGGATCCAGTTTCCAGAAAGTGGTGTTGAGCAGAGATGCAGTGTTTGATGAAGATTTTCTACTAAAAGAGTCCGTTATGACAGAGGTGCCCAAACCCAATGGAGAGACTTTGAGATCAAATATGATTCCAGTGAACAGTGAAATGATTCAGGTGAATAAAGGCAAGGAACCATGCACTGGTTCAAGTCAAGAACATGATGATTCTCACGCAGAGAGTTCAGGTGTGCAAGAGTATCTACTTTCCAGAGACAGAGATAGACGTCCTATCAAACCTCTAGAGAGATATGGCTTTGAGGATATGGCTTCAGTTGCTCTCCATATCATTTCAGGAAATCTACGTAGCTTTCAAGATGCTATAAACATCCCTGAGAAAGAACAATGCATGGGTGCCATGATGAAGGAGATGGAGATGAAGTCTTTACACAAAACCAAACTCAGGAGCTTGTCCTGTAACATCCTAAAAACTATTTTCCCTTGGATTTGTGAAACCCAAGATATCTGGGAATTACTGGGTGATTCTCGCTTGAGCGAGAAAGTCTCCCCCAAGCGAGGGACCCAAAGTCTTTCCCCAGGATATTTTCTGGTATTTTCGCTTGAGCGAGGGGGTACTCGCTTAAGTGAGAGAGGGTTGCAGAGGTTGAGAGATTCTCGCCTGAGCGAGGGATTTCTCGCTCAAGCGAGAGAGTTCTGTTGAGGCTGGATGAATCTCGCCTAGGCGAGACAACGTCGCCTGAGCGAGAGCATCAGTGCCTAGATGATGCGAAGAGTCGTGGGCTCTCGCCCAAGCGAGCCTTTTCTCGCCCGGGAGAGAGTATGAAAACCTGAAACCTAAAATAGAGGACTCAAGTAAGAATTGGGGCACTTTTTCGAAAACAAAGGAGTGGAGAAACGACCAGGCGATTTGTGTCCTGTTAGAGTTGAAGAGAGACTTCAGAAGAGGTAAATCACTAAGTTTAGCTTCCCTTATTGTTGTGTATCATGGGTATTAGAGATGAGTCTCTTCTCTATGGTTGGGGTAAAACCTCATAAACCCTCTTTCTTGATTTTGGTTTGTTTTAGTCTTGAACACCTTGTGAAACTCGTGTGTTATGAGTTATTTTTGAAAATGGTATGTGAATAATGTTGTTTTCAAAACCCTTGGGGTTGTTTGAAATGTTGTGATCCCCTTTTAATAGTTAAGTGAAAATGGATAGTGTTAGACCTGTTCCCTTGAAGAATTTCGAATAATGTATGACATTGTGATTGTTTTGATATAAAAATGATGTGTTGTGATTGTTATTGTTTTGGGGGTCGAAAGACCCTAAGGTTGGAGGAGACAGTGGAGAGCGTAATGAGGTGGCTTAGTACTAAACATCAGCGGGTATCCAAGTGAGAGAGCGGCATTATACTTAGTGGTATTTTAAAATAGCATTGGAACCTCCAATAACTCTCACTAGTTGGAGGGAAATTCCGTCGGCTAAAATGATTAAACGGGAAACATTAGAAGTTTCCTATTTAACCATATTAGTCCTATTTATGCTAATGATGTGTTAGTAATGCAATGGATTGACCTGCCTTCATGGTACGGAATTTGACCTGTCTTCGTGGTATGGAATTTGACATGCCTTTGTGGTATGGAGATTGATATGCCTTTGGGTATGAAATTTGACCTGTCTTCGTGGTATGGATTGACCTGCCTTCGTGGTATGGATTTGACTTGCCTTCGTGGTATGGATTTGACATGCCTTTGTGGTATGGATTTGACCTGCCTTCGTGGTATGAATTTGATTGGCCCTTTGGGGTATTAGTGGCCTTCAGCGGCGTTATACATGTGATAAATATGATATTAATCTGGTGTGAAATGAACCAATGGTTTATGGTTATAGCTATGTTGGAGTATTTAAATACTTTCCTCGTCTATACTTTTTTAAGGTTTATTATTCTATTTAAATCCACTATGTCACGTATTTCGTGGACTTAATGACTGACTCTCTCTTTGTTTCTTATTTTACTCAATCCGCGGTAACCGGATTGTAGGTGAAGCAAAGGAATAGAGAATCTCAGTGTCATGGAGTTCTTAGCTTGCTTGGATTGTTTTTATGTACCTGCTGGTTGATTTGATATTTTATACTTGATGATATTAGGTCCGATTGTGGGGATTTTTCTTTTAATTTTTCATATTAAGTTAATTCGAACAAATGTGTAAGGATTTGTATTGTAGGGGATTAGTTCCCTTTATCTGATTTATTATATTTATTATCCAGGTGGATATTGTTGAATCAGATTAGAGGATTTAATCGTTAAAGGAACGTTAGGAATGTACTTTAATTAATTTCGAGAAAAATACAAATTGAGAAGAATATGGTTTAGAAAATTGAAAATTTTCCGTGTTATAAATTTAAGGTGTTACATGTCCCATTGCCCTCCGAAAAGCATGTAGTTGGGTGCAAGAGGAAGTCAACAATATCAGAAAAATATGGGAAACGTTCAAGGGTCGTCTTGTAGCAAAAGGGTATTCACAACCAAAGGGGATCTACTACAATGACATTTTCTCCACAATAGTGAGACACACTTCTATCAGGGCAGATCTTACCTTGATAGCCATCTGAGATATGCACTTTGTAAAGACCCAAATTCTACCCTTGAAAATTTTTCATTTGTTTTAATCATTCCTTACATACATCCATCAGCTTACTTAAAAACCCTCATGAATTACTCTTTGAAAATATTCTTTACACCTATTATATTATCATACAAATTTATGTTGCGGAAAAACATAATTCATTCATCTAGAAATTACCACATACAACCAGTTATGGGTTTTCCAGAGTTATAAAGTCCATGACTACATATCTCCATATTATCCTAATCAGATTACATTTATCCCAAAATACTATCAAATCAACCACAATGTCAAAGTACGATAAAGACATTCAAGTTAATAAACATATAAGCTCTCTACGTGAGTATCCTCCTCAAATCCTTCATTTACCTACAATGGGATTTTCATAAACAACACACAAAACAAGGGAGTAAGTCATTAGTTCAAAAACTAACATCACATGATACCCCACATTTCAAATACGATAAAGCTTTAATATAAATTATAAACACAAATACGTAAATATAAGTATTCATATCTTACTCCCTTCACTTCCACGATATTCATATTCGTCCTATAATATATATATCCCATAATATAGATTCTATAGTACGCATATTACGTTCTTTCGAGACATCGTACTTCTCATATTCATATCCACCCTATAGGACATATATCCCATAATATATTCCCTATAGCATGTATATTACTTTCATTCTCAACATCTTCCTTTTCACCATTCATATCCACCCTATAGATTATACATCCCATACTATATATCCTATAGCCTGCATATGACTTTCATTGTGACATCCTCATTTCTCATCGTTCATATTCATGCTATTGAATATATATCCCATAATATATATTCTATAACATGCATATTACTTTCATTGTGACATCCTCAGTTCTCATCATTCATATTCACCCTATAGAATATATATCCCATAATATATATTCTAAAACATGCATATTACCTTCATTGTGCATACCACATCGGGCAGGTCGATTTATTACCCCATACCACATCGGGCAGTGTAACACCCCAAATTTTGAGTCCTTAAAATTATAGTATCAGTCCTGGATCCTCGCTTGAGCGAGAGAGGTTCACCTAGGAGGGTGAAATCCTGGGCTATACTGGAGGATTCTCGCCTAAGCGAGAGATGTCTCGCCTGGGCGAGAAATGGCATTTGGGGCTGGTTGACACTGTGAGATTCTCGCTTGAGCGAGAATCCCTCGCTTGAGCGAGAATCCCTCGCTTGAGCGAGAGGGTCAGAGTTGAGTTTTTAAAATGTGCGGGATTTTCTCGCTTGAGCGAGAGAAAGCTCGCTTAAGCGAGAACCCGACGAGGACATTAAATGAGGGAAACCCCCAAACACATTTTAGGTTAAGAATTGAAGAGAGGTGAGAGAAGAGAGCATTCCCAAGGTCTAGGAGCTTTGATTCTTGTTCAAGAGCTTGAGAAGAGGTAAAACTCTCTATCCTAACTCTCTTCTTTCCTTGAGGACCCATTTTTGGTATTATGGATCTCTTCTCAAAATGTATAAAACCATGGAAACTCTCTCTTTCGAGTTATGACTTTTTATGTCATTTGTACCTTGTAAACTCTTGGTTTTGAGTTAGTATTCCAAGAATGGAAAGGGGTTTGTGGGTTGACTCACGGAAACCCAAAACCCTAGAGAGAGAAAATGAGGTTAGAGAGGAAAGATGGGTAAAATGTTAGAGGTAGAAGATGAGTTGCTTTACAATGTTGAAATATGAGATGATATGTACGTTTTAGATGATTGAAAACTCTTAAGGAAAGTAGTATGGAACCATTGAGAATATGATAAATATCTTGTATGTTTAAATGATGCAATATAAGTTATTTATTTGTTATCTGGAATGAATGACTGACATTGTGTTATGTGGTGGGAATGAGGAAAGATCCTAAGTTTGGAGGTGGTGCCGGTGGAACTTGCGAAGTCACCAAAAACCAAACCCAACACTCGCCGAGGTAAGGATAAGTCTTTAATTTATGCATTATGTGGAAAATGCGTGGACTTTCTGTTATAGATGATGAATAAAATGTGAATCACTTAATCATTATGAACATATATGGGTATGTTGATAATGGTTAGAAGTGAGTCTAAGAAATAAATATTATTGGGGGAGTACCAATGGAAATATGACTCAAATGAATTAAATATTATTGGGGGAGTACCAATGGAAATAAGACTCAAATGAAATAATTATTATTGGGGGAGTACCAATGGAAATATGACTCGAATGAAATAAATATTATTGGGGGAGTACCAATGGAAATATGACTCCAATGAAATAAATATTATTGGGGGAGTACCAATGGAAATATGATTCAAATGAATTAAATATTATTGGGGGAGTACCAATGGAAATATGACTCAAATGAAATAATTATTATTGGGGGAGTACCAATGGAAATATGACTCAAATGAATTAAATATTATTGGGGGAGTACCAATGGAAATAAGACTCAAATGAAATAATTATTATTGGGGGAGTACCAATGGAAATATGACTCGAATGAAATAAATATTATTGGGGGAGTACCAATGGAAATATGACTCGAATGAAATAAATATTATTGGGGGAGTACTAATGGAAATATGACTCAAATGAAATAAATATTATTGGGGGAGTACCAATGGAAATATGACTCAAATGAATTAAATATTATTGGGGGAGTACCAATGAAAATATGAGTCAAATGAAATAATTATTATTGGGGGAGTACCAATGGAAATAAGACTCGACACTTATTGGGGGAGTACCAATGGAAATAAGACTTGAAATATAATGACATAAATGGTAAATCACTTAGTCATTACAAATATATATGGGTATGTTTGTAGTGATGATGAGTGTATTTATGGTTTATGTATTGGTGGAGTGCCAATGAAAATAAAACTCGTTTTAGCCGACCAGAATGGGTTAGCGACTCTAGCTCGAGTTATGTAGCCTGGTTTTTCAAAAGTATAGATGACGAAAAAGGTTTTTACGAGTATTTAAATTATATCATTGTGAAAAACTATTAAATGTGGATTAACTGACATTGAGTTTTATTGAATTAATGACTTATTCCTTTGTGTTGTTTGTGCATTGTAAATGTTAATCCCATTGCAGGTAGGTGGACGGAGAATGATGATTTTGAGTATGGGATTAGAGATTTTTGTTTTTGGTGTCTCTTTGTGTAACGACCCGATTTCTACCCTTGAATTTTTTTTTCATTCATTTTAATTCCCTCTTACATACATTCATCATCTTACTTAAAACCTTCAGGAATCATTCCTTAAAAATACTCTTTACACCTATTATATTATCATATAATTTAAATTGCGGAAAAACATAATTCATTCATTATTATTCTCATTGGGTACTAAGAGCCCAAAAGTTATAATACTCCAAATATAACAATACCCATGGTTACGAATACCCAAATAAATGTCAGTCATGGTTACAATCATTCAAATCCACAAGTAGTCATTTAAAGTACAAAAACGCAAATAGTGAATCCAACGTCTAAAGCTCCTAAAGCTCCCGAACTAGCATACTCCATTCGTCTATTCACTTGGAATGGGATTATCAATGACAAAAGTACAAAACACACAAAGGAGTAAGTCGTTAATTCAATAAACGTCATTATATGATAATCCACATTAGAAAAAGGGTTAGTAAACCATTTTCGAAATTCATTTTATCTTGCTGCATAACTTGAGCCAAAGTCGCTACACCCCTCAGGGTTAGCTAAAAGCAGAATCTCGTTTCTCTTAAAAAAAATCACGCTTATATACTCAAGCCAGAGTTTACGCTTCTATACTCAAGCCAGAGTCGCTAACCATTCATGGTCGGCTAAAACATATTTTCCTTTCATCGATCTCCTCATAAATCATTTTCATGCTTCTATACTCAAGCCAGAGTGTATGCTTCTATACTCAAGCCAGAATGTATGCTACTATACTCAAGCCAGAGTGTATGCTTCTATACTCAAGCCAGAGTGTATGCTTCTATACTCAAGCCAGAGTGTATGCTTCTATACTCAAGCCAGAGTCGCTAACCATTCATGGTCGGCTAAAACATATTTTCCTTTCATCGATCTCCTCATAAATCATTTTCATGCTTCTATACTCAAGCCAGAGTGTATGCTTCTATACTCAAGCCAGAGTGTATGCTTCTATACTCAAGCCAGAGTGTATGCTTCTATACTCAAGCCAGAGTGTATGCTTCTATACTCAAGCCAGAGTCGCTAACCATTCATGGTCGGCTAAAACATATTTTCCTTTCATCGATCTCCTCATAAATCATTTTCATGCTTCTATACTCAAGCCAGAGTGTATGCTTCTATACTCAAGCCAGAGTGTATGCTTCTATACTCAAGCCAGAGTCGCTAACCATTCATGGTCGGCTAAAAATGTACTTCTTTTTCATTCGTTTCACCATAAATCATTTCCGGTAAATCAACGCCCACATTAGTATAAACACACCCATATATGTTTATACTAAATACATGATTTACACTCAATCATCGCATAACCAGAAAATACCACATACTTTCCTTTCCGTAAATCTACGCCTGCTTTAATGTAAACACACCCATGTATGTTTATATCAAATGCGTACTTTACGTATCAATCATTGCATAATCAGAAAACTCACATTTTCGATTCCAAATGCTCAATTAAAGACTTATCCTTACCTCGATGAGTGTTGGGTTTGGTTCTTGGCAACTTCTCGAGTTCCACCGACACCGCCTCCAACCTTAGGATCTCTCCGATTACATTATTACGATGTAATCGATTACCAGAAGTGTGTAATCGATTACATTAACACTATGTAATCGATTACCAACATGGTGTAATCGATTACATTGTGTCAGATGTACATATCTGATGCTTTTAATCATCGTGTAATCGATTACTAGGAGTGTGTAATCGACTACCAGGAGCATGTAATCGATTACCAGAAGTGTGTAATCGATTACATTGTGTCAGATGCACAGGTCTGATTAGTTTAGGAGCATGTAATCGATTACCAGCAGTGTGTAATCGATTACACTGTGTCAACAGCCCAAAATTGCCATTTCTCGCCCAGGCGAGAATCCTCCAGTATAGTCCAGGATTTCACCCTCCCAGGTGATCCTTTTTCGCTCAGGCGAGAATCTCTCGATCAAGCGAGGCTTCCAGGACTGATACTATATTTTTAAAGATTAAAATTTGGGGTGTTACACTTTATCCATTCTTTTGTAACTTTAATTGATTGTAATTGAAGTGACTAATGGTACTATGAATATTACTTTTGTACATGATATTGATCATGATAACTAGTAACTCAGGATATATGTAGCGATGGGTGTTTTGGAAACCCATAGCTAATTGTTTGTGGGGGTTACTAGGTTATATTAATGAATTATGTTTTTCTGCTATCGAATGTTGTATGTTCCTTATGGTTCAAAGACAGGGTGTGAGAGTAGAGTGAGACTTTAAAAATAAATTTAATCTCTCGATAATTATGGTTGATTGTTAAACGTATGGAATTGGATTAAATAAATGAAAAAATTTCAAGGGTAGAATTTCGGGTCGTTACAGGCAGGTCGAGTTATTACCACATCGGGCAGGTCGAGTTATTACCCCATACCACATCGGGCAGGTCGAGTTATTACCCCATACCACATCGGGCAGGTCGATTTATTACCCCATACCACATCGGACAGGTCGAGTTCACAATAATCCACTACCATTCCTAGTAGGACAACAATAATAGTCCACTATCACTGCGGGTAGGGCCACAATAACAGTCCACTACCACTCCGGGTAGGACAACAATAACAGTCCACTATCACTCCGGGTAGGGCAACAATAACAGTCCACTACCACTCCGGGCAGGGCCACAATAACAGTCCACTACCACTCCGGGTAGGACAACAATAACAGTCCACTACCACTCCGGGTAGGGCAACAATAATAGTCCACTACCACTCCGGGTAGGGCCACAATAACAGTCCACTACCACTCCGGGTAGGACAACAATAACAGTCCACTACCACTCCGGGTAGGGCAACAATAACAGTCCACTACCACTCCGGGTAGGGCCACAATAACAAACTTACCAACACATTACCTCTTTCACATACCTCATTCACTTCAGTGAGTATGAATTAGAGACACTTATCCCTTACCTTGGTGAGTGTTGGGGATCGGTTCCGAGTAACTTTAAAAGTCTCCTCCGTGATTTCCTCCAACCTTAGGATATTTCTTCATTTCCACCAATAACAATAATGTCAGTCATTTATTCCAAAATAACACATAAACAACTCGTATTTTATCATCAAACATACAAGGGATTCGTATATTTTCAATATTTCCAAAACTACTTCAATACAAGTTTCCAAATATCAAAACATACTTGTTTATCTAATATATATCAACATCAAAGCACAAACTCATCATCCACATTTAACATTTTATCCATTTCTCTTTTTACTCATTCTCATTTTGGGGGTTTTTGGGGTTTTCATGAATAACCCACAAAACCTTTCCATTCATCAAATAGCAACTCTAAACCAAGAGTTTACAAGAGAAAAATAACATAAAACGTACCATAACTCGAAAGGATGAGTTTCCATTGTTTCTCATATTTTGAAAATAGATCCAACATACCCAAAACAAGTTAGAGAGGAAGAAGAAGAGTTAGAAACAAGAGGTTTACCTCTTCTCAAGCTCTAAGATGAGTCCTAAGGCTCTTTGTTCTTGAAAAGCTCTCCTTTCTCTCTTCTCTTCAAAGTTCTAACCGTAAAATGTGTTTGGGGTTTCTATTTTAAAGAGGTGTCGTCGGGTTCTCGCTCAAGCGAGCCCATTCTCGCTCAGGCGAGAAAATCCCTCTTTTTTTAAAATTTCAGATCTGATCCTCTCGCTCAAGCGAGGGATTCTCGCTCAAGCGAGAATGTCACAGTGTCAACAACCCCAAATTGCCATTTCTCGCCCAGGCGAGACAACTCTGGCTCAGGCGAGAATCTTTCAGTATAGCCCAGGATTTCACCCTCCCAGAGGATCCTTTCTCGCTCAAGCGAGAATCTCTCGCTCAAGCGAGACTTCCAGGACTGATACTATAATTTTAAAGACTCAAATTTAGGGTGTTACACACTTAGAACAAATGGATGTGAAGACTGCCTTTCTCCATGGTGAATTAGAGGATAAAATTTACATGACACAACCAGAAGGGTTCGGTGCAACTAGACAGAGTCATTAGATTTGCAAGTTGAAGAAGTCTCTATATGGGTTGAAGAAGTCTCCTAGATAGTGGTACAAGCGATTTGACACTTATATATTAAAGCTTGGTTACAAGCGCTGTGAGTATGATTGTTGTGTTTATGTAGTAAGAAGCCTTGATGATGGTTCTTTTATTTTTCTGCTACTTTATGTTGATGATATGTTGATTGCTGCTAACCATTTGAGTGATATCTATGAGCTAAAAGTCATGTTGTGCAAGGAGTTTGGCATGAAAGATTTAGGGGCTGCTAGGAAGATTCTTGGGATGAAGATTCAAATGGATAAAAGAGCTAAAAAACTATGGCTCTCTCAGCAAAGCTATGTTGAAAAGATCTTAGAGAGATTTAATGCGAGTAATGCTAAAGTAGTGAGCACTCCATTGGCAAATCACTTCAAGCTTTCCATAGATTAGTGTCCAAAGACAAATGAAGAAGATAAGTACATGTTGAAGGTTCCATACGCCAGTGTAGTGGGTTGCTTGATGTATGTTATGGTTTGTACTAGACCAGACTTGACACATGTGTTGGGTATACCACAAAACAAGTAACACCGAGGGGGGGGGGGGGTGAATAGGTATGCTATTATTCGATTAAAGACAAGTTTAATCGATTAACCTGATTCTTCCATTCTTGGAAAATCAGCTTACTTGCAAGAAACGTTATAACACTTTCAATCAAGAATAAATGCAATCTACTCAAACAATTAATGCCAATGTAATAAACATAATCAAGAACAAGCACTAATTTCAATAAGCAAGTCAATTAAACATATAAAGCACAAAATGATTGAAAAGTAAAGAGATAAGGGATCAAGAAAACTTGAGACGACGATTTTATCCTGGTTTGTTTGTGGGTCCACTTTCAAACTACATCCAGGCCTCCCCTTCTGATCTTGGGAGATTTTCTTCACTATTTGAATAATATTTTACAAAACAATCGTTCAAATAATCTTTACAAATACTCCCTTCTTGGTCCTAGAGTCCATCTCTTCGGTTTGACCTTCAACCCGCCTCTTTCGTATAATCCTCACCTACTCACGGTATAGCCCCAGCTGAACATTCACGCCCTACCAAGACCCTTGTAATGGTGTAGACAACCACCTAACCCCAGCTAGGATTTTCTCAGAAGATTACAACCTAACCGCAGCTTGGATTTTCTCACAAACATCGTCAAATAGCTCAAGTTACAAAAGCACCAAAGATGTGCGAATATAAAAAAATAAAAGATCTAAGAACCCAACCAAGAAATCTTACAAAGACTCAAAGAACTATGTGTGATTAATGCTTGGCTTTTCTTGAAAAATAATATGAAAGATTAAGCCCAAAAAGAATGATTCTTGACTATCCTATCTCTCTTATGCAATGCAAGAAAACTTAAAGAATGTTTTTCACCCACCAAGAAACTCTCTCTAATGAAATGAAAGAATGCTCAGAGAATTCAACAAACTTTTGAATTTTCGAAATTGAAAAAGTTTTGAACATTTGGGAAAAAGTAAGCTTTTTACAGAAAATTGTTTTTACTGCAGTTAATCCATTAAATTTTCACTTAATCGATTAACGGACTTAAGAAATCCAAGATTTCACCTTCTGCAACTCCATTTAATGGATTAAATCAAGACTTAATCCATTAACTGGTTCCCAAGTTCATTTAATCGATTAACACAAGTTTTAATCGATTAACTGTGTTAAAAAGTGTTTTCTTGATGCATGATGAACCTTCTGCATGATGTGTATATGCATGATGCATGATTTTGAAAATACATTGGATATATTCAATTTTGATGCACATAAAATCATGTTATCATATCTAATTGCATGAGCATGCGAATCATGTATGAATGTATGCAAGTCTCATTTTAGTTAGATTAGTTATATTCAATTTTAGACTTTGTGACTTCCATTCTAGGTTCACCTAGCCTAGACTCTACCTAATCGAACATTGACTCTAGAAATATAAAACTCCAAGCCCAAGTCAATTTGAGTGATGTTGAGTCTTGACCTTGTTGTTTGTAGAGTTGCACATGTCTTCAAGTTTGCTTTGTCTTATCCTTGTCCTTTCTATGACTTCTCTTTGTCTTTACTTTGTCTTCACTTTGTCTTCATCAAAACAATCATAGTGATGCATGCTGCATTTCCAACTCCCCAATGTAATAATGAAGGCTTGCAATCTCAATTTCCCCCTTTTGATGAAGACAAACCATTATAGATCATAAGACAAACCATTGTGATCTTGGGTAAGCACTTGTGTTTATCTTTGTTTGACGGCTTGATGACAATCAACTCAATTTTGTAATAGCTATGAACATTGATGCGCTGCTCCCCCTGACACTAATCTCCCCCTCAATCCTTGCATGAGGTGGTGTATAAGATTCACCATTTTTCTTCCATTAGTTAGGTGGGAAGCATATATATGCAATCTGCAAAACTCAAACAACAACTTTCTCCCCCTTTTGGCATGATAAAAAAGCAATGATATAAAATAAAGTATATAGCCAAAAGAAAGAAAAAAATAGCACATACATCAGTTTTCGTATGTGACTTAATCGATTAAGTTTGTGTTTAATCGATTAAGTGCAGTTCTAGACAGCAAATATGCAGATTTCATGCGATCTTATGCAAGCTTATCAGAGCAAGTTAACCAGACATTCAACAAACAAATTAATGCAAAATATTCATCAACATTTTAGCATTCATTGATCAACATAACGTAACTTGTAAGATAAGCAAGTGCGTGACTTCAAAAGAAGCATTGATATTCATTAGGCATGTGAAACTATTACACTTCAAAGACCAAAACAAAAACATACAAAACAAGGACCCAAAATATATAGACTGTAAGGACTCAAATTCTACCCTTTAAATTTTTTCCTTATTTTATTACTTTTCATGCATTTTCCTATAACTTATGGTTGCAAATTCAACAACCTCATTTTAAATCTCACTTTCCTCTTCACACTCAATTCATAAGTCAATATCAACATACACATTTGTTTAACAGAAAAACATAATTCATATTAATGCATCCCAATAACTACTACATACAACTAGCTATGGGATTCCAAAATACCCATAGCTACAAATATATCGAGTTACAAATTGTTCATGACTACCAACATGTACAAATATCACGCACATGATTACAAATATTCAGTTCAAAACATAATCAATTAGATTACAAAACAATGAAGTAAAGGACTTCGAAAACTAAAAGCCTCTAAGCTCCTAATCAAGACATCCTTAAATCCTCCACCTACCCGCAATGGGATTAACATTGACAATTCACAGAAAACACAAAGGAGTAAGTCGTTAACTCAATAAATGGCAATATACATTAATCCACATTTTAATAAAGTTAAGTAAACAATTTAGAGTTAAATATACTTAAAACCATTTTCATCGTTTATACTTTTTGAAAATCATGCTACATAACTTGAGCCAAAGTTCGCTACATCGCTTGAGCCAAAGCGTGCTACATCGCTTGAGCCAAAGTGTGCTACATCGCTTGAGCCAAAGCTTGCTAAATCGCTTGAGCCAAAGCTTGCTACATCGCTTGAGCCAAAGTTCGCTACATCGCTTGAGCTAAACCTTGCTACATCGCTTAAGCCAAAGCTTGCTACATCGCTTGAGCCAAAGCTTGCTACATCGCTTGAGCCAAAGCTTGCTACATTACTTGAGCCAAAGTTTGCTACATCACTTGAGCCAAAGTTTGCTACATCACTTGAGCCAAAGTTTGCTACATCACTTGAGCCAAAGTCGCTAACCAATCATGGTCGGCTAAAAACGAGTTTTCTTTTCATTGATACACTATCAATTCATAAACGGTAATTCCACGCAATCATTATTAAAAACATACCCATATATGTTTATAATAAATAAGCGATTCACAATTTGATCATTATCCATAACCAGAAAATCCACACATTTTCCATTACAATACGCAAGTTAAAGACTTATCCTTACCTTGGTGAGTTTTGGGTTTGGTTCTTGGTAAATTTGTAAGTTCCACCGACACCGCCTCCAACTTTAGGATCTTTCCTCATTCCCACCATATAACACAATTTTAGTCATTTATTCCAAATAACACATAAACAACTCATATTGCATCTTTAACCATACAAGAGGTTTAACACATTTTCAATGTTTTTAAACTACTTTCATTATAAGTTTTCAAACATCTAAAACATACATATTCATCTCATATTTCAACCTTGGAGTGCATACGCATCTTCTACATCTAACATTTTACCCATTTTCCTCTCTAACCACAATTTCATTTTAGGGTTTTGGGGTTTTCATGAATCAACCGCAAACCCTTTCCATTCTTGAAATACCAACTCTAAACCAATAGTTTACAAGAGAAAAACAACAAAACACGAACCATAAATCAAAAGGATGAATTTCCAAGGTTTCTCACATGTTGAGAAGAGACCCAACATATCCAAAACATGTTTCAAAGGGAAGAAGAGAGTTAGAATCAAGAGTTTTACCTCTTCTCAAGCTCCTTGATGATTCACAAGACTCCTTGCTCTTGAAAATGCTCCCTTCTCTCACTTCTCTCTAGGTTATCCCCCAAAAATGTGTTTGGGGTTCCCTATTTAATGTAACAGCGTCGGGTTCTCGCTCAAGCGAGCCTATTCTCGCTCAAGCGGGAAAATCCCGCCCATTTTAAAAACTCAGATCTGACCCTCTCGCTCAAGCGAGGGTCCTCTCGCTCAAGCGAGGATCTCACAGCCTCTACAGGTCCAGAATGCCTCTTCTCGCCCAGGCGAGACAGCTCTCGCTCAAGCGAGAATCCTTCAGTATAGCCTAGTATTTCACTCACCCATGTGAGCCTCTCTCGCCCAGGCGACACTTTTCTCGCTCAAGCGAGACACCCAGGACTGACACTATAATTTAATGACTTTAAAACTTAGGGTGTAACATAGAACAATCACACCTAAGTCTAGAACCTAACTAGGAGAACATATCCTAAGCTAGACTACACATCAGAAGGAGGTTGCGAAAAATCATATCGCTCAAAATTGGTTTTGTTTACCAACTCTTGTATGCCAAACTCCCAAATTCTAGGTTAATGGATTTGTGACTCAAATTTATGCTTTTGAGGTCAATACAAGGAAAGGCGTTTGAGGTGAAAGCTTGTTACTAGGTTTCAGAACAAAAAAGATGTAAGGACCCAAATTCTACCCTTGAAAATTTTCGTTTATTTTACTTCATTTACACATAATTTCTCATTTTACATAATGCATCAAATTCCTTTATACTTAATTTTCCCTATTCTCTTTATTATTTATGATCCTAAAACATACATTTTTAATCTCATACTTTTACTACCTTCTTATGCAGAAAATCATAATACGCATTCGTAATTTAAGGAGTATCAACATGTACTGAGTTATGGGTTACAATAACAAATACATCCATAAACACAAATAACAGTCAACATAAATCCAAGAGTACACAAAAGATTTGCGAATATAAAATGTTGATCACAAAGCTCCTAGGGCTCCTAATCAAGTCGTTCTTTAAACATCCACTTACCTGCAATGGGATTATCAAATGACAACACACAAAAACATACAAAGGAATAAGTCATTAATTCAATAAATGTCATTATGATATAATCCACATTATAAACAGAGTTAGATAAACAATTTAAGAATTCCAACATAAGATCAGTACATAACATTTATGTTTCTTACTACCTCATCTGACCATTCTTACTTTCACATTCTTCAATGTCAAACCTTGTTACCCTCCTCTTCATTCCTGTCTTACGTAACCATTTCTCACTTACACATACCTTCACAATGCTTATCCTTACCTTGGTGAGTGTTGGGTTTGGTCCTTGGTAACTCTGCACGTTCCTCCGACACCGCCTCCAACCTTAGGATCTTTCCTCATCGCCACCAAACAACAACAAAAGTCAATAATTTATTCTCAACAACATTAAACAATTCATAGTTCATCTTTAACTATACAAAAGATTAATACATTTTCAATGTTTCCAAAGCCACTTTCATTAGGAATTTCCAAACATCAAAAACATACATATTCATCTTCTATTTTACATTGTAACACATACTCATCTTCTACATCTACTATTTCACCCATTTTCCTCTTTAACCACACTTTCATTTTGGGGTTTTCATGAATCAACCCACAAAACCTTTCCATTTTGTTGAACACCAACTCTAAACCAAGAGTTTACAAGAGAGGAGCTAAATAAAACGAACCACAACTTGTAAGGACCCAAATTCTACCCATGACATTTTTTCCTTATTTTATTCCTTTTTACATACATTTTCCTATAACTTATAATCACAAATTCAACAACCTCACTTTAATCCCACTTTCCTGTTCCTACTCATTCCATAACGCAATATTCACATACACGTTCATTTAACAGAAAATCATAATTCATATTAATGTATCCCGGTAACTACCGCATACAACTAGCTATGAGTTTCCAAAATACCCATAGCTACTAATATGCAGAGTTACAATTATCCAAAAATTATAAGGATCCTAGTTACAAATAATTAAATCCGCAAATATTCAATCATGATACAAAAAGGTGCGAATAAAGGAATCCATATTTAAAAGCTCCTACAGCTCCAAATCAAGCGTCCTTAACTCATCCGATTACCTGAAATGAGATTATCAAATGACAACACACAAAACGTACAAAGGAGTAAGTCATTTAATTCAATAAATATCATTTGATATAATCCACATTTAAATAGAGTTAGATAAACAATTTAAGCATTCCAACATAAAGCCATTACGTTTCATTTTATATCTTACTACATCATATGATCGTTCTTCGTAACACCCTAAATTTGAGTCTTTAAAATTTTAGTATCAGTCCAAGGATTCTTGCCTGGGCGAGGGAGGCTCACCTGGGAGAGTGAAATCCTGGACTATACAGGAGGATTCTCGCCTGAGCGAGAATTGTCTCGCCTAGGCGAGAAATGGCATTTTGAGACTGTGAGATTCTCGCTTGAGCGAGAGCGTCAGATCTGAAATTTTAAAAAGGCGGGATTTTCTCGCATGTGCGAGAATGGGCTCTCTTGAGCGAGAACCCGACGACTGCTCTTTAAAATAGAAACCCCAAACACATTTTAGGGTTAGAACTTTGAAGAGAAGAGAGAGAAGAGAGCTTTTCAAGAGCAAAGAGCCTTAGGACCTATCTTAGAGCTTGAGAAGAAGTAAACCTCTTGTTCCTAACTCTTCTTCTTCCTCTCTAACTTGTTTTGGGTATGTTGGATCTATTTTCAAAACATGAGAAACCATGGAAACTCATTCTTTAGAGTTATGGTTCGTTTTATGTTGTTTTTCTCTTATAAACTCTTGATTTAGAGTTGGTATTTGATGAATGGAAAGGTTTTGTGGGTTGTTCATGAAAACCCCAAAAACCCCCAAAATGAGAATATGAGTAAAAAGAGAAATAGATGAGATGTTAGATGTGGATGATGAGTTTGTGATTTAATGTTGATATATGAGATAACTATGTGGGTTTATATGTTTGGAAACTTGTATTGAAGTAGTTTTGGGGATCTTGAAAATATGTGAATCCCTTGTATGTTTGATGATGAACTATGAGTCGCTATGTATTATTTTGAATAAATGACTGACATTGTTGTTATTGGTGGGAATGAGAAGAGATCCTAAGGTTGGAGGAGATCGTGGAGGGAACTGGTAAAGTTACTCAAAAACCAACCCCCAACACTCACCGAGGTAAGGATAAGTCTTTAATTGCGCATTTGGAATTGAAAATGTGAGTATTTTCTGGTTATGCAATGATTGAGATGTGAATTACGCATTTAGTATAAACATATATGGGTGTGTTTATACTAAAGTAGGCATATATTTACGGAAGATGGAAAATGTGTGTATTTCTGGTCATGCAATAATTATATTGCGAATCACGTGTTTAGTATAAACATATATGGGTGTGTTTATACTAAAAATGGTGTGGGTTTACGGGAAATGATTGATAGTGAAATCAATGAAAAGGAAACGTATTTTTAGCCGACCATAAATGGTTAGCGACTTCGGCTCGAGTTTACGTAGCAACACTTCGGCTCGATTTTATGTAGCAACACTTCGGCTCGAGTTTATGTAGCAACACTTCGGCTCGAGTTTATGTAGCAACACTTTCTGCCGATGAACATGAGGTACTCTTTGGAGAGGTTGGCAGAACTATATATCCGGGAAATTGTCCGCTTACATGGAATACCGTCAAGCATTGTGTCGGATAGGGACCCCCGTTTCACTTCAAAAAGGACAATACAGTCATTGGAGGACCTTTTAAAAGCATGCGTCTTAGAACAACCAGAGAGTAGGGATAGCATGTTGTCGTTGATCGAGTTTACCTACAACAATAGCTTCCATTCGAGTATTGGGATGGCACCTTATGAGGCGTTGTATGGTAGGAAGTGCCGAACTCCTGTGAGTTGGTTCGAGACTGGGGAGAACTTGATATTGGGGCCCGAAATGGTCCAGGAGACGACGGATAAGATCAAGAAAATCCGGGAACATATGAGAATCGCCCAAAGTCGACAGAAGAGCTATTATGATAAGAAACGGAAACCTCTTGAATTTGACGAGGGGGATCATGTGTTCATGAGAGTTGTTCCGACTACCGGTATAGGTAGAGTGTTGAAGTCCCGTAAGCTGACTCCTCGATTTATTGGGCCGCATCTGATATTGAAGAGAACTGGGCCAGTAGCATATCATATTGCTTTACCTCCGTTGTTGTCCAATCTCCATAATGTATTCCATGTGTCTCAGTTGAGGAAATATGTTGGAGATCCATCTCATGTGGTTGAGTCTGATTAGATAGAGTTGAAGGATAATTTGACTTTTGCAACGTTGCCCGTGAGAATCATGGATACCAGCGTAAAGAGATTGAGAGGCAAGGAGATTGCCTTGGTAAAGGTGTTGTGGAGCCAAGTGGACGAAGGAGATGCTACTTGGGAAATGGAACAAGAGATGAGGGAGGATTACCCTCATCTGTTTGAATCAAGGTATGTTTAATTTTCGGGGACGAAAATTCTTATAAGAGGGGGAGGATTGTAACACCCCAAATTTTAAGTCTTTAAAATTATAGTATCAGTCCTCGGATCCTCGCTTGAGAGAGAGATTCTCGCTTGGGCGAGAGAGGTTCACCTGGGAGGGTGAAATCCTTTGCTATATTGGAGGATTCTCGCCTGAGTGAGAGTTGTCTCGCCTAGGCGAGAAATGACACTTTGGGGCTGTTGACACTGTGAGATTCTCGCTTGAGTGAGAGGGTCTGAGTTGAGTTTTTAAAATGGGCGGGATTTTCTCGCTTGAGCGAGAGAAAGCTCGCTTAAGCGATAACCCGACGAGAACATTAAATGAGGGAAACCCCAAACACATTTTTAGGTTAAGAATTGAAAAGAGGTGAGAGAAGAGAGCATTCCCAAGGTCTAGGACCTTTGATTCTGGTTCAAGAGCTTGAGAAGAGGTAAAACTCTCTATCCTTACTCTCTTCTTCTCTTGATAACCCATTTTTGGTATTTTGGATCTCTTCTCAAAGTGGGAAATACTATGGAAACTCTCTTTCGAGTTATGGTTCGTTTTATGTTGCTTGTATCTTGTAAACTCTTGATTTTGAGTAGTATTCCAAGATTGGAAAGGGTTTGTGGGTTGACTCATGGAAACCCCAAAAACCCTAGAGAGAAAGAGAAATGTGGTTAGAGAGAGAGAGTGGGTAAAATGCTAGAGGTAGAAGATGATTTGATTGACAATGTTACAATATGAGATGATATGTATGTTTTAGATGGTTGAAAACTCTTAATGAAAGTAGTATAGAACCATTGAGAATATGATACATATCTTGTATGTTTAAATGATTCAATATAAGTTATTTATTTGTTATTTGGAATGAATGACTAACACTGTGTTATGTGGTGGGAATGAGGAAAGATCCTAAGTTTGGAGGTGGTGCCGGTGGAACTTACGAAGTCACCAAAAACCAAACCCAACACTCACCGAGGTAAGGATAAGTCTTTAATTTATGCATTGTGTTGGAGAATGCGTGGATTTTCTGTTATTGATGATGGATAAAATGTGAATCACTTAATCATTATGAACATATATGGGTATGTTGATAATGGTTAGAAGTGAAATTATTGTTTACTTATTGGGGAAGTACCAATGGAAATAAGACTCGAAATGAAATCATGAAATGTAAATCACTTTGTAGTTATAAGCATACGGGGATATGTTTATAATGATGTCGGGTGTATTTATCATTTCTGTTATTGGGGGAGTACCAATGGAAATAAGACTCGGAATGAAATCATGAAATGTAAATCACTTTGTAGTTATAAGCATACGGGGATATGTTTATAATGATGTCGGGTGTATTTATCATTTCTGTTATTGGGGGAGTACCAATGGAAATAAGACTCGAAATGAAATCAATAAATTGTAAGTCACTTTGTAGTTACAAGCATATACGTTATGTTGTAATGATGTCGGGTGCATTTATTGACTATTTATTGGGGGAGTACCAATGGAAATAAAACTCGGATAATACAATAAACTGTAAGTCACTTTGTATTTACAGGCATATACGCTATGCTGTAATGATGTCAGGTGCGTTTGTTGTCTAATTATTGGTGGAGTGCCAATGGAAATAAAACTCGGAAACAAAGTAATAAATGGTAAATCACTGAGTCACTACAAATATATATGGGTATATTTGTAGTGATGATGGGTTGATTTATGGTTTATGTATTGGTGGAGTGCCAATGAAAATAAAACTCGTTTTTAGCCGACCAGAATGGGTTAGCGACTCTAGCTCGAGTTATGGAGCATGGTTGTTCAAAAAGTACGGATGACGAAAATGGTTTTAAGAGGATTTAATTTATATCATTGTTTAAACCTATTAAATGTGGATTAACTTACACTGAAGTTTTATTGAATTAATGACTTATTCCTTTGTGTTGTTTGTGTATGGTAAATGTTAATCCCATTGCAGGTTGGTGGACGGAGAAGGATAATTTTGAGTAGGGGATTAGAGACCTTTGTTTTTGACGTCTCTTTGTCCATTCTTTTGTAATTTTAATTGATTGTAATTGAAGTAACTAATTGCACTATGAATACTATTTTTGTACATGATATTGATTATGGAGACTAGTAACTCGGGATATATGTAGCTATGGGTGTTTTGGAAACCCATAGCTAATTGTATGCGGTGGTTACTAGGTTATATTAATGAATTATGTTTTTCTGCTATCGAATGTTGTATGTTTCTTTTGGTTCATAGATCGGGTGTGAAGGAGAAGCGATACATTTAAAATAAATTTAGTCACCCGGTAATTATTATTGAATGTTAAAGGTATGGAATTGGATTAAATAAGGAAAAATTTTCAAGGGTAGAATTTCGGGTCGTTACAATATGGTATTAGAGCATAGTTAATCCTGCGACCTAGGATATGGCCTTGCATGCTTCTTTGTATCCTTATGTGCTGAAGTTGTTTAAATGATGCTAAATGTTAAGTGTTGTGTGCACTGTATTTCTACAATTCGCTTACTAACAATTGAGTGAGTACAGGTACTCATGGCAAGAAGAGGAAGAGGAAGAGGGGCGAGTCAGAACGTCCCTAATGATTTATTAGCTCAAATGGTGGCGGCACTACAGCAGGTCAACGAGAACTTACAGAACCTGAACAAGAATCCGACACCAAGCCCAAATCCACATCCACTAGTTCCACCTGGGCCGACAGAATATCGGGGCTTGGATGAGTTCTGCAGGAGGAACCCCACTCATTTCCAAGGGGGATTTGCTCCTGAAGCTGCCATTGAGTGGGTCCAAGGGGTAGAGCGGATCTTCAGAGCCATGAATTGCACTGAGGCTCAGAAACTAACCTATGCTACTTACATGCTGGTGACCGAGGTTGAGAACTGGTGGGAGTATACTTGGCGACAGATGGAAGCCGAGGGTCGACTGATCTCCTGGGGTACCTTCAAGGAGAAGTTCCTACGCAAGTACTTTCCCGCTGATTTGAAAAGGAAGAAGGAGATGGAATTTCTGAAGTTGGAACAGGGGAACATGTCAGTAGGAGACTATGCGGCCAAGTTTGAAGAGTTGGTCCAGTTTTGCCCCTACGCCGAGTTGGAAATGGACGGAAGGTACAAATGTGCCAAGTTCGAATCGGGTTTGAAACCCAAGCTAAAAAGTATGTTTGGACACCAATAGATTTTGGCCTCATAAAAGATTTTGGGGATATTACATTATAAAGTGTAGGCCTTACTAGGATTTCAAATGTATAGCATTTTCTGGAACTTACAATATCACTTTGTCACTTAAACATATGTAATACTTAAAGTTAGAAAACATACCTTATTACCTTTGAAGCACAAGATTCCTAATCTTAAGCATTTTGCTTTGGCACTTTTGTCCATAAGTGACATTTTCTTTTCCTTAGGTGATAAGTCGATGAAGATTGATCTTCTCACCTATTATGTGCCTAGAACATCTTCTTTGCAAGTATACTTTGATGTTCATATGTCCATAGGCACACCTGCAAAACAAACATAGTTGCATGTCTTGGGTACCCAAATTATGTTGGGTCCCTTCTTGTTAGTAACCAAGGGAACTTGTCCCTTTTGAATCCACAGATATTGTCCACTAGGAATACCATGCATTCTAACATTTCAAGAAATAGAAGTATGTCCATGTAAGCCATAATAAAAGCAAGTAGGCAATTTTTGATGCGACATTTTAGCATAAACTACTTGATTCATATTAGACTTCGATTTCTTACCATGCATGTAGCCTAGACCAGATCAGTTACCTACATTTCTAGATGCATCAAGTAGATTGTTTAAGTTGTGACTGCTATATGCGAACTTTGCAATTTTGTTCTTCAAAACATAAATTTCAACATTTAAAACATTGCAATTTTCACAAGTAGGAGTCTCACTTAACTTAGTAGTACAGTTACATGAAGAGTTAGCATATATAATATCTATGGTTTCGTTCTCAAGATTCAACTTATCAATCAAAGATTATAATTCAAAATATTTCTTTTCATTCTCAAGAATTATCCTTTTCTTATTCATATACTTTTTAGCTAACTTTTTAAGTTCTTCATGCATTTCAACATATGCACCATAAAGTATATCATATGAGGGAGAATTATTGAAATCTGAACTAGAATCGGAAGAGTTTACCTCACTAGATTCATCTTGCTCACTTTCTTAGCAATAGTTTAGATTTTGAACCATTAAGCACATTTTGCTCGATTCTTCATCTTCCGAGGTGCTTGTTGAAGTAGTGTCCTCTTCGGGTTCATCCCAAATGATATATGCCTCAGTAGCTTTGATGTCCCGAGAGTCTTTCTTATTTCTATGCTCAATCCTCTTGAGATAAGTAGGACATGTGTACTTCATGTGGCCTACTTTCCCACACTCATGGCAAGATGTGTTGTCATTGGGATTCTTGCTTTTCTTGATTTAGTCTTTGGCATCTTCCTTGTGAAACTTTCTAAATCCACCCTTCTTTCTTAAGAACTTTCTGAATTTGTTGACAAGTTGGGAAACAGTTTCATCATCGATGTCGAAATCGGACTCTTCATGATCACTTCTCACTTCTTGACTTCTTGAATGTGACTTTGTAGCTTTGAAGGAGATTTTCTTTACGTTCTCGACTGTTTTTTCATGGAGTGTCAAGCGTTGTAGTTCCATCTCGTGTTCTTGAAGTTTACCGAACAGTGTTGCGAGTGACATAGAATCCACATTTTTTGATTCCATTATTGCTGTCACTTTTGGTTGCCATTTCCTACTAAGACATCTCAAAACTTTGTTAGTTAAATCACCAATATCAAAGACTCTATCTAAAGCAACAAGATGGTTAACAATGTGAGTAAATCGCTTTTGCATATCACAAATAGATTCATGTGAAAACATGCAAAATAATTTATAATCATGTGATAATGCATTTAATCTAGCGCGCTTGACCTCACTAGTGCCTTTATGGGTTACTTGTAAAGTATCCCACATTTCCTTGGCATTCAAGCATTGACAAACCCTAAAGAACTCATCTGAAAGTGCAAAAGTAATAATATTTTTAGCTCTCAAATCAAGCTGCACTTTCCTATTTTCCTGAACGGTAAAGAGACTTCTTGGTTTCTCCTTCCACCAAGTATAGTGGAATATGAGGTCCATATTGTACGGCATCCCAAATATCCGTATCAATGGCTTCTATGAATATTCTCATTCTAATCTTCCAATAAGCGTACTCATTGCCACTGAAAACTGGAGGGCGGTTGATGGATGCACCATCAACGCCAAAAGGGTTAGTGGAGCCCATGGTAATATTTGCCTACAATCAATGATCTAAGTGTTTAAGCTATCATTCACATACTAGCTCTGATACCACTTGTTGGGTATACTACAAAACAAATAACACCTAGGGGGGGGGGGGGGTGAATAGGTGTGCACGGAAGCAATTAACACATTTTGCGGTAAATGAGAAATTTTAAAATAAGCCCAGTTTAATCGATTAAATATTCACTTAATCAATTAAATCGATCTGCTATTAATCGATTAAAGACAAGTTTAATCGATTAACTTGATTCTTGCATTCTTGGAAAATCAGCTTTCTTGCATGAAATGTTACAACACTTTCAATCATGAACAGATGCAATCTACTCAAAGAATTAATGCCAATGTAATAAACAGAATCAAGAACATGCACTAAATTCAATAATAAAATCAATTAAACATATAAAGCACAAAATGATTGAAAAGCAAAGAGATAAGGGATCAATAAAACTTGAGACGACGATTTTATCCTGGTTCATTTGCGGGTCCACTTGCAAACTACATCTAGGCCTCCCCTTCTGATCTTGGGAGATTTTCTTCACTATTTGAATAATGTTTTACAAAACAATCTTTCAAATAAACTTTACAAATGCTCCCTTCTTGGTCCTAGAGTCCCTCTCTTCGGTTTGACCTTCAACCCGCCTCTTTCGGATAATCCTAACCTACTCACAGTATAGCCCCAGCCGAACATTCACTCCCTACCAAGACCCTTGTAAACGTGAAGACAACCACCTAATCTCAGCTTGGATTTTCTCAAAAGATTACAACCTAACCGCAGCTAGGATTTTCTCACAAAAATTGTCAAATAGCTCAAGTTACAAAAGCACCTAAGATGTGCGAATATGAAATAGTAAACGATCTAAGAACCCAACCAAGAAATCTCACAAAGACTCTAAGAACTATGTGTGATTAATGCTTCGCTTTTCTTGAAAAAGAATATGAAAGATTAAGCCCAAAAAGAATGATTCTTGACTATCCTATCTCTCTTATGCAATGCAAGAAAACTTAAATAATCTTTTTCACACACCAAGAAACTCTCTCTAATGATATGAAAGAATGCTCAGAGAACTCTACAAACTTTTGAATTTTCGAAATTGAAAAAGTTATGAACATTTGGGAAAAAGTAAGCTTTTATAGAAAACTATTTTTACTGCAGTTAATCGATTAAATTTTCACTTAATCGATTAATGGACTTAAGAAATCAGATTTTACCTTCTGAAACTCCATTTAATGGATTAAATCTAGACTTAATCCATTAACTGCTTCCCAAGTTCATTTAATCGATTAACACAAGTTTTAATCGATTAACTGTGTTAAAAAGTGTTTTCTAGATGCATGATGAACCTTCTACATGAAGTGTATATGCATGATACATGATTTTGAAAATACATGGGATATATTCAATTTTGATGCACTTAAAATCATGTTATCATATGTAAATGCACGAGCATGTGAATCATGTATGAATGTATGCAAGTCTCATTTTAGTTAGATTAGTTATATTCAATTTTTGACTTTGTGAGACTTCCATTCTAGGTTCACCTAACCTAGACTCTACCCAATTAAACATAGACTCTAGAAATATAAAACTCCAAGCCCAAGTCTATTTGAGTGATGTTGAGTCTTGACCTTGTTGTTTGTAGAGTTGCACATGTCTTCAAGCTTGCTTTGTCTTATCCTTGTCCTTTCTTTGACTTCTCTTTGTCTTTACTTTGTCTTCATCAAAACAATCATAGTGATGCATGTTGCATTTCCAACTCCCTAATGTAATAATGCAGGCTTGCTATCTCAACATGCAGTTAGTCAAGTAATCAAGTACTTGTCGAAACCAGGGAAGCAATATTGGGGAGCAGTCAAATGAATTTTCATATATTTGAAGGGGACTATAAGTCTCGGTATTATGTTTGATAGCCAACAGAGTAAGCCTTTAGTGGTTGGTTATGTTGATTCGGATTATGCAGGAGACTTTGATGGTAGAAGGTCTACAATAGAGTTTGTCTTCACCCTTGCAAGTGGACCAATTATGTGGAGATCATCATTTCAGTCTATTGTTTCTAGGTCCACAACTGAAGCAGAATACATGGCAACTGGTTAAGCTTCTAAGGAAGCCCTATGGCATATGGGGCTGGTAAATGAATTAGACATTGAGCAATGTGGAGTTTCACTGTATTGTGACAGTCAGAGTGTTATCTACTTGGCAAAGAGCCAGATGTATCAAGCTAGGACCAAACATATTGATGTGAGATTTTACAAGATCAGAGAGTTGGTAGCTTGTGGACAAATACTATTGTAGAAGGTTCACACTTTAGAAAATGCAGCTGATATGTTAACCAAGTCGGTTACAATAGACAAGTTCAGACATTGTCTGAGCTTGATGAACATTCAGTAATGCCGGAATATGGAGCGCCCCAACCCAATGGTGGAAGATGGATATTGATGATATTCACCAAGGTGGAGATTGTTGTGAAATGACTCATATTCAATGGATCAGACATCTTCTCATCATAACAACAATACAAGTTATTGGCTTGGGCTGATGTAAAGGGTTGGGGTAGAGACTATATATATTTATCTTATGTAAACCTAATGTACCATGGAGAACAATAACTAAACATACATAGTGGTAGCCTCTCAATGTTCCCGGGGATGTAGGCACAATTGGTCGAACCTTGTTACCAAATTCCTTGTGTTAGTCTCTTCTCTCTTACTATTTGATTGATCGCTTGTTCCCAACATAAATAAAGGCTGACTATGTACAATTTAAGAGAAGAATAGTTGTTGGAATTGGAAAGTAAAATTCTTTAACATTTCAATATCAATATGATCGAATATGCATGTTAGGTGTTTTTGCTTGATTTCACCCCACACAATTTCTTAAATTCCTCTCGATGCTCTATATAAGGAAGCTGATACTCAAACCTTGTTTAATACACTAATAAATTATTGGGTTAGCACTCAGCGATAAGAGTTGTCGCACCTTATTTTTGTATCCCAATATTGAGTAGCCTTGAATACAAGTTGTCTTATTCAGATGCTATTGTGACGAATGATCTAAGAATATCCCTAGGTCTTAGCTTCATGTGATGACACATCCATCAAAAGATTTTGGATCTTTAAATCATATTTTAGGTGATCAATCGAAAATAAGCATTAGTAATTTTAGATTGAATCAATAAAATCAAAGCATATAACTTGCATAAACCATCAAAATACATACTTAGAGTTAAGGAATATTACACCAAACTCTAGCCATGATAATTAGGTATTCAAGAATGGATGCTTTTGGCTACAAATGATGATTTAAATTAAAAAAGTAAACAGGTGAAACAAATATTCAAACCAAACATTCAAAACTAACAACTTAAAACTAAATATTCAAACAAACAATTAAAAAGTTCAAACGTTTAAAATAAAATTAAAGTGCTGAAAATTTAAAATAAACCAAATTGGGATGTTGTTGAATGTTTAATCTTCTTAATCATTAGTGTAGTACATGTCATCATCTTTAGCAACATGGCTACCACTACCCCCTTCTCCTCCTTGTGACATGCCCATGCCACTGAGTATGTGCAACAAAGTCTGCATATGAGCCCCCAACAAAGTTGGGATGTGACCCATATACACTTTTGAAACTTTGATACATACTCATGATGCCTGGTAGCACGTAATCAGCTATTGGTTCTGGAATTATTGTTCAGCCATGTTTGCATCCAACCATGCATTAGTTTGATCCATGAAGGTTGCCATTGTTGGTTGATCTTGGATAGGAGGTGATGGTTGTTGGCCTTGTGAAGATTGTCCTTCTTCACCTTTCTTTCTTGTTAGCTCAGACTTAACTATAGCTAAGTCTATCTTTGCGGTGATTGTTGATATAAGTGGCATTTATCTTTGTTTTTTAAGGCTGCTACTTCATTGTCGGGACCCAATATCCTTTGATATTTGCAGAGATCCATGATGTGTTTAGAAATTGCATTAGAAATGATTGTAGCAATGTCTATGGAGTTATCATCATAGATGGAATACATCATCTTTGCCTTCGGCATAGGCAGATTCGAGAGATGAGAGAAAAGAAACACTACGCCATATACGTTGAGCAACAGCGCATTTTTTGGCTATAGGAGAGCGAGTTTTGCCATTGTCTGTTTGACCGAAGTCGTAGACGGTAGTCATTAATCGCGCTTTATAAACTCGCTGTTGAATACCACATGTCATAATAGTGAATACTGAGTGATACGCTGTTAAGGAACAGACAGATATAACAGTGCAACTCATACGTAGCGCTGTATAACACAATCTAGTACAAGAGCGAACCATATAGGTAGTGCTGTGGTAATTTTTGTATACCACAACACTATGTCTTGCGCTGTTGTAGTGCTAAATATCGCACTATCGTAATGTTTGTATACCACAACACCACTAAATATTGCGCTGTCTTATGTTTTACGTATGATAGTAGTCTAAGTAGTGTTGTCTAATTGTTTATGTATGACAACACAACATAAATATCGCGCTGTCTTATATATTACGTATGACATCACACTGTATAAGTTGCACTATCGTAAAGTTTATATACCACAACACCACTAAAACACTACACTGTCATATGTTTTACGTATGACAATAGTCTAAGTAGCTCTGTCTGATTGTTTACGTATGACAGCACAACATAAATATGGCGTTGTCTTATGTGTTACGTATGACAACACAATGTAAATACTGTGCTATCTTATGGTTTATGTATGACAGCACAACGTAAACACTTCGCTGTCTTATGTTTTACGTATGACATCATAGTGTAAACATTGCGCTGTCTTATGTTTTAGTATGACAACAAATTATTAAGTGCAACACAACATTGTTCATATAGACTTACTTGTTACAACAGCGTTGTATAGATTTCCTATTAGAATGCGTTGTTTATTAAAATGCAATAACCACTATTTTTGCAGGACCACACATTTATTACAACAGTGGCTTAAAGATTTACTCTTAGAATGCGCCGTTGATTATCTCAACCACAAC
Source organism: Lupinus albus (assembly GCA_009771035.1). Taxonomy (NCBI): domain Eukaryota; kingdom Viridiplantae; phylum Streptophyta; class Magnoliopsida; order Fabales; family Fabaceae; genus Lupinus; species Lupinus albus. The sequence goes on from CM020010.1 coordinate 8,067,339, forward strand.
ACACAGTCACCTCTCAACAAACTTACTATAACACAGCAATGGAAAAGCACAGCTCAACAATGAAACAAACTTACTATATTTGAAGGTAAATCAAGAATACCTGTTTATTTGTCAATTTCATTGTGATATTTTTCTGCATTGGACAGTACAGCTCAACAGTGAAACAAACTTACTATATCTGAAGGTAAATATAGAATACCTGTTTATTTGTTTGTGATGTTTTTCTGCATTGAACAGCACAACTCAACAATGAAAAAAACTTACTATATCTGAAGGTAAATAAAGAATACCTGTTTATTTGTCAATTTCATTGTGATGTTTGTTTGCATTGGAAAGAACAGCTCAACAATGAAACAAACTTACTATATCTGAAGGTAAATAAAGAATATATGCTTATTTGTCAATATCATTGTGATGTTTTTCTGCATTGGAAAGCACTGACTCAACAATGAAACAAACTTACTATATCTGAACTTATAATAAATGAATTATAAAATTATGGTAAATAAAGAATACCTGCTTATTTGTCAATTTCATTGTGATGTTTTTCTGCATTGGAAAGAACTGACTCAACAATGAAACAAACTTACTATATCTGAACTTATAATAAAGGAATTATAAAATTATGGTAAATAAAGAATACCTGTTTATTTGTCAATTTCATTGTGATGATTTTCTGCATTGGAAAGCACAAACTCAATAAAGAATAAAAAAAGTGAAACACTGAAATGAAGAAAGCCTTACAAATTCATGAGTTCATTATTAGTCCATTGCAGGAATCTTACTGGAGCGCGCATCTGAAATATTATTCACAAACTCAACAAAGAATAAATACAATGCATTATTCACACTAATGCCATATAAGCAACAAACTTATTGTAGACTATCAACAAAATTACAATGCAAACAATCTTTAGTCATAACAATGTAAACAAAATACAATGCATTATTCACACTAATGTTATATAAGCAACAAAATTACACCAGACTGTCAACAAATTACAATGCAAACAATCTTTATTCATTACAACGCAAACAAAATACAATGTGTTATTCACACTAATGTTATATAAGCAACAAACTTACACCAGACTGTCTATAAGGACCCAAATTCTACCATCGAAATTTTTTCCTTATTTAATCCAATTTCATACAGTTAACGATAATTATAATTACAGAGTGAATGAACTTATTTAAAAGGTCTCACTTTCCTCCTCAGCCCAATCTATAAACCGAAAGTAACATACCAAATTAGATAGCAGAAAAACATAATTCGTATTAATGTAACTTAGTAACTGCCGCATACAATTAGCTATGGGTTTCCAAAACACCCATAGCTACATATATCCTGAGTTACTAGTTTCCATGATTAATGCCATGTACAACAATCAGGTTTATAATTACAAAATAATTAGTTCAAGTACAACCAATGAGTACAAAAAATGGATAAGAGACATCAAATTAAAAGTCTCTAAGCTCCTAATCAAAAACACCCCTACTCCTTCCACCTACTTGCAATGGGATTAACATTGACAATACACCAAGAAACACAGAGGAGTAAGTCGTTAACTCAACAAATATCAATGTACGTTAATCCACATTTAATAAGGTTAAATAAACGGTTTAAAATCAAGTTTACTTTAAAAGCCAATTTCCACGTTCAAACTTTTGAAAACCATGCTACATAACTTGAGCCAAAGTTTGCTACATTGCTTGAGCCAAAGCTTGCTACGTTACTTGAGCCAAAGTTTGCTACATTGCTTGAGCCAAAGCTTGCTACATTACTTGAGCCAAAGTTTGCTACATTGCTTGAGCCAAAGCTTGCTACATTACTTGAGCCAAAGTCGCTAACCAATCATGGTCGGCTAAAAACGAGTTTTATTTCCATTGGCACTCCACCAATACATTTTTCCGAGTTTTATTTTCATTGGCACTCCACCAATACAAAAACAGTAAATGCACCCATCATCATTACAAACATATACATATATGCTTATAATTACAAAGTGATTTACGAATCATTTCTTTACTCCGAGTTTTATTCTCATTGGCACTCCACCAATACATAAACGGTAAATCCACTCCTCGTTGTTACAAACATACCCATATATGTTTATAACAACTAAGTGATTTACACTTCATTGCATTATTCTGAGTATTATTTCATTGGTACTCCACCAATACATAAACGGTAAATTCACTCCTCGTTGTTACAAACATACCCATATATGTTTATAACAACTAAGTGATTTACGATTCATTACGTCATCCATATCAGAAAATCCACACATTTTCTATCACAATGCATAAGTTAAAGACTTATCCTTACCTCGATGAGTGTTGGGTTCGGGTTCTTGGCAACTCCTCAAGTTCCACCGACACCGCCTCCAACTTTAGAATCTTTCCTCATCCCATCATATAACACAAGGTTAGTCATTTATACCAAATATCACATAAACAACTTATATTGCATTATTTAACCATACAAGATATTCATCATATTTTCAACATTAGAAAGTACTCTCATCTTCTACCTCTAACATTTTACCCATTTTCCATCTTAACCCCATTTTCACTTTAGGGTTTTGGGGTTTTCATGAACCAACCCACAAACTCTTTCCATTTTTGATATACTAACTCTAAACCAAGAGTTTACAAGAGAAAAATCACATAAAACGAACCATAACTCAAAAGGGTGAGTTTCCATGGTTTCCCTTATTTTTGAGAAGAGATCCATAATACCAAAAATGGGTTTTCAAGAGAAGAAGAGAGTTAGAATAGAGAGTTAGAATAGAGAGTTTTACCTCTTCTCAAGCTCTTGAACAAGAATCAAAGCTCCTAGACCTTGGGAATGCTCTCTTCTCTCACCTCTCTTCAATTCTTAACCTAAAAATGTATTTGGGGTTTCCCTCATTTAATGCTCTCGTCGGGTTCTCGCTTAAGCTAGCTTATTCTCGCTCAAGCGGGAAAATCCCGCCCATTTTAAAATAACTCAGATCTGACCCTCTCGCTCAAGCGAGGGATTCTCAATCAAGCGAGAATCTCACAGTCTCAACAGTCCCAAAATGCCATTTCTCGCCTAGGCGAGACAACTCTCGCTCAGGCGAGACAACTCTCGCTCAGGCGAGAATCCTCTAGTATAGCCCAGGATTTCACCCTCCCAGGTGAACCTCTCTCGCCCAAGCGATAACCTCTCGCTTTAAGCGAGGATCCCAAGACTGATACTATAAGTTTAAAGACTTAAATTTAGGGTGTTACAATCCTCCCCCTCTTATAATAATTTCCGTCCCCAAAAATTTAACATACCTCGATTCAAACAAATGAGGGTAATCTTCCCTCATTTCTTGCTCGAATTCCCAAGTAACGTCTCCTTCGTCCACTTGACTCCACAACACCTTTACCAAGGCAATCTCCTTGCCTCTCAATCTCTTGACACTAGTATCTATGATCCTCACGGGCAACGTCGAAAAAGTCAAATTATGCTTCAACTCTATCTGATCAGACTCAACCACATGAGATGGATCCCCAACATATTTCCTTAATTGAGACACATGAAATACATTGTGGAGGCTCAACAGTAGTGGAGGTAATGCAATCCGATATGCCACCGACCCAATTCTCTTCAATATCTGGTACGACCCAATAAATCGAGGAGTCAGCTTACGAGACTTCAACACCCTACCGATGCCGGTAGTCGGAACAACTCTCATGAAAACATGATCTCCTTCGTTAAACTCAAGAGGTTTCCGCCTCTTATCATAATAGCTTTTCTGCCGACTCTGGGCGATCTTCATGTTCTCTCGGATTTTCTTGATCTTATCTGTAGTCTCTTGGACCAGCTCGGGCCCCAATATCAAGTTCTCCCTAATATCAAACCAACTCACTGGAGTTCGACATTTCCTACCATACAAGGCCTCATAGGGTGTCATCCCAATACTCGAATGGAAGCAATTGTTGTAGGTAAATTCAATCAATGGCAACATATAGTCCCAACTCCCTGGTTGTTCCAAGACACAAGCTCTCAAGAGGTCCTCCAATGACTGTATTTTCCTCTCTGATTAACCGTCCGTCTATGGATGGTAAGCTGAGCTTAGTTTCAACTTAGTTCCCAAAGCGGATTGCAAACTGGTCCAAAATTTTGAAGTGAAATGGGGATCCCTATCCGACACAATGCTCGATGGTATCCCATGTGTAACACCCTAAATTTGAGTCTTCAAGATTATAGTAACAGTCCTGGAAGCCTCGCTTGAGCGAGAGTTGTCTCGCCTAGGCGAGAAATGGCAAATTTTGGGCTGTTGACACAGTGTAATCGATTACACACTCCTGGTAATCGATTACATGCTGATAAACTAATCAGACCTGTGCATCTGACACAGTGTAATCGATTACACACTCCTGGTAATCGATTACATCGTATTAAAAGCATCAGATATGTACATCTGACACAATGTAATCGATTACACCATGTTGGTAATCGATTACATCGCGATGATGCCTCTGTAATTTACACTGTGTAATCGATTACACACTTCTGGTAATCGATTACATCGTATTAATGTAATCGATTACACCATGTTGGTAATCGATTACATCGCGACGATGCCTCTGTAATTTACACAGTGTAATCGATTACGCTATACTTGTAATCGATTACACTTATCGCTGTGTCTATAAAATAGAAACCCAAAACACATTTTAGGGTTAGAACTTTGAAGAGAAGAGAGAGAAGAGAGCTTTTCAAGAGCAAAGAGCCTTAGGACTCATCTTAGAGCTTGAGAAGAGGTAAACCTCTTGTTCCTAACTCTTCTTCTTCCTCTCTAACTTGTTTTGGGTATGTTGGATTCATTTTCAAAACATGAGAAACCATGGAAACTCATCCTTTAGAGTTATGGTTCGTTTTATGTTGTTTTTATCTTGTAAACTCTTGGTTTAGAGTTGGTATTTGATGAATGGAAAGTTTTATGGGTTATTCATGAAAAAACCCCAAAAACCCCCAAAATGAGAATATGAGTATAAAGAGAAAGAGATGAAATGTTAGATGTGGATAATGAGTAGTGCTTTGATGTTGTTATATGAGATGAACATGTATGCTTTGATATTTAGAAACTTGTATTTAAGTAGTTTTGGAAATATTGAAATATGAGATGTTATGCATGTTTTAGATGGTTGAATATTGATGATGAATATTTTGTATGATTAAATGATGTAAAATAAGTTGTTTATGTGATATTTGGAATAAATGACTAACATTGTTGTTATTGGTGGAAATGAGGAAAGATCCTAAGGTTGGAGGAAATCGCGGAGGAGACTTTTAAAGTTACTCGGAACCGATCCCCAACACTCACTAAGGTAAGGGATAAGTGGCTCTAAATCATACTTACTGATATGAATGAGGTATGTGAAAGAGGTAATGGTTTAAAATGATACGTCTGTAATTTATGCATTATGTTGGAAAATGCGTGACTTTTCTGTTATAAAAATGAAAGTAACATTGTTGGGGGAGGCCCAATGAAAAGATGACTCCGATGAAAGTAACATTGTTGGGGGAGGCCCAATGAAAAGATGACTCCGATGAAAGTAACATTGTTGGGGGAGGCCCAATGAAAAGATGACTCAAATGAAAGTAACATTGTTGGGGGAGGCCCAATGAAAAGATGACTCCGATGAAAGTAACATTATTGGGGGAGGCCCAATGAAAAGATGACTCAAATGAAAGTAACATTGTTGGGGGAGGCCCAATGAAAAGATGACTCCGATGAAAGTAACATTGTTGGGGGAAGCCCAATGAAAAGATGACTCCGATGAAAGTAACATTGTTGGGGGAGGCCCAATGAAAAGATGAATCAAATGAAAGTAACATTGTTGGGGGAGGCCCAATGAAAAGATGACTCCGATGAAAGTAACATTGTTGGGGGAGGCCCAATGAAAAGATGACTCGGAGTAATGAAAGTCATATGCATGTTATAGGATATATAGTATGGGATATATATTCTATAAGGTGAATATGAAGGATGAGAACTGAATGTCACCATGAAAGTCGTATGCATGCTATAGAGTATATAGTATGAGATATATATTCTATAGGGTGGATATGAATGATGAGAAGTAGGAGGTTTCGAAAGAACGTAGTAGGCGTGCTATAGAATATATATTATGAGATATATATACTATAGGACGAATATGAATAACGTGGAAATGAAAGAAAGAATATATGAACGTTTACATTTACTTATTTGTGGTTATGATTTATATCAATGTTTAATTGTATTTGAATGTGGATTATCATGTGATGTTAGTTTTGAACTAATGACTTACTCCCTTTTGTTTTGTGTGTTGTTTATGATAATCCCATTGTAGGTAAAGGAAGGATTTTGAGAAGAAGCTCACTTAGGAAGCTTTTGTGTTTATAAACCTATTTGTCTTTATTTGCTACTTGACGTTGTAGTTAATTTGATAACATTATGGGATGACTGTAAATCCGTTTAGATTAATATTGATATGTGTAGTTATGGGATTTATAACTTTGGGAGACCCATAACTGGTTGTATGTGGTAAATGCTATTTGAATGAATTATGTTTTTCCGCAACATAACCTTGTATGATAATATAATGGGGTAAAGAGTATGTTTAAAGAGTGATACTTGAGGGTTTTCAATGAAGGTGACGACTGTATGTAAGAAAGGATTAAAATAAATGAAAAATTTTCAAGGGTAGAATTTGGGTCCTTACACCATGCAAACGAACCACCTCTCGGATATACAGTTCCGCCAATCGTTCCAGGGAGTACCACATGGTTATAGGCAAGAAATGGGCAGACTTGGTCAAACGATCCACTATTACCCATATCGAGTCATATCCTTTCCGAGTCTTCGGAAAACCAGACACAAAATCCATGGAGATACTGTCCCACTTCCAAACAGGAATATCTAGGGATTGTAACTCCCCCGAAGGTCGCTGATGCTCAATCTTGGCTTTCTGACATATCAAACAACTCGAGACATACGAAGCCACATCTCTCTTCAACCCAGGCCACCAAAATAACTTCTTCAAGTCTTGGTACATTTTCGTCGTCCCCGAATGAAAACTCATCTTACTCTTATGGGACTCCTCCAGAATACTCTTCCGTAATTCCTCATCATGAGGTACACATACTCTCCCCTTGTAAGGCAACAATCCACTAAGGTCCGATGCGAAATCAGTTTCCTTACCACTTAACATCAAATCCCGTTTAGCCATTAGCTCAATATCCTCCACTTGCATTACCCGGATTTGATCGAACAGTTCATTTGTGACTTTAAGCATCCCTAGAATCATACTCCGGGGCTTTATCTGAACTTCCAAGTTCATATCCCTGAATTCTTCAATCAGTTTCCCTTCTCTGATCATCAACGCCGACATATGCAAGGATTTTCGACTTAGAGCATCGGCCACCACATTGGCCTTTCCTGGATGGTACTACAGCCCAAAATCATAATCCTTAAGGAATTCCATCCACCATCTCTGTCTCATATTCAATTCCTTTTGATCAAATAGGTACTTCAAACTCTTGTGGTCGCTGAATACCTCAAATCTCACGCCATAGAGATGGTGTCTCCAGATTTTTAAAGCAAAGACCACTGCAACCAATTCTAAATCATGAGTAGGGTAGTTTTTTTCGTGCGTTCTTAACTGATGAGAAGCATAGGAAATAACTTTCCCTTCCTGCATCAGGACACAACCCAAACCTTGCTTGGAAGCATCACAATAAACACTGATATTTTTATCGGTACAAGGAAGAACCAACACTGGTGCCGTAGTCAGCCTTCTTTTCAACTCCTGAAAGCTTTCTTCACAACGAAGTGTCCACACATACGGTTCTCCTTTCTAGGTCTGCTTAGTCAATGGTAGTGCCAACTTCAAAAATCCTGCAATGAATTTCCGATAATACCCCGCCAAACCCAGAAAGCTCTTGATCTCAGTGACTGACTTGGGCACCGCCCATTCCATAACCGCTTCAACCTTGGAAGGATCTACTTCCATTCCTTCCTTAGATATCACATGTCCAAGAAAGTTTACCAATTCCAACTAGAAATCACATTTTGACAGCTTTGCATACAACCGATTCTTACTAAGAAGTTCTAGCACCACCCTCAAGTGTTGCATGCTCCTCTCGGCTTTTGGAGTAAACCAAAATGTCCTCAATAAATACCACTACGAATGAATTCAAATACGGATGAAAAATCCGTTTCATGTAGTCGGTAAATATTGTTGGGGCATTTGTTACACCAAAAGGCATGACCAAATATTCAAAATGTCCACACCTTGTCCTAAAAGCAGTTTTAGGAATGTCTTTCGTCTTCACACGAAGTTGGTGGTAACCCGACCGAAGGTCAATTTTTGAAAACACTACCGCTCCCCTCAATTAATCCATCAAGTCATCAATTCGAGGTAACGAATATTTATTCTTGATAGTAACCTTGTTCAACTGTCTGTAGTCGGTACACAACCGCATACTACCATCTTTTTTCTTACCCAACAAAACAGGCGCACCCCACGGCGAGACACTAGGATAAATAAACCGCTTGGCCAATAAGTCCTCGACCTGCTTCTTCAACTCGGCCAATTCTAACGGTGCCATTCTATAAGGAGCTATAGAGATGGGTCCCGTTCCAGGTACGAAGTCGATAGAGAATTCAACTTCTCTCACTGGAGGCAACTCCGGAATATCACCAGGAAATACCTCAGGAAACTCACGAACTATCGGAATGTCCTCAATCTTGGGTTTCTCAATACCCTCCAGGGATGCCAACAACATAAACACGACCCCTCCCTCCTTACAGGAAGTCCTGACTTCCTTTGCCGATAACGGCTTCATGTTAATAACCTCATCAGAAATCTCATCTAGATTCCCGAATACCACGGTCTTATCAGCACAATTAAGCACCACGCGATTTGCTGACAACCAGTCCATCCCCAGAATTATATCTAACTGGGATAGTGGTAAGCAGATTAAATCCACGGTAAAAATCCTACCATTCACCACCACTGGACATCGAGACACAACTGTCGACACCACCACAGGTACATCAGTTGGGGTGGATACAACCAAGTCGAAAGGCAACGACTCAGTTTGCAAATTCAGTCTATCCACGCATTCAATAGATACAAAGGAGTGTGTTGTAACACCCTAAAATTAAGTCTTTAAAATTATAGTATCAGTCCTAGGATTCTCGCTTGAGTGATAGATTCTCGCCTGAGCGAGAAAGGCTCACTTGGGAGGGTGAAATACTGGACTATACTGGAGGATTCTCGCCTGAGCGAAGATTGTCTCGCCTGGGCGAGAAATGGCATTTTGGGGCTGTTGAGACTGTGAGATTCTCGCTTGAGCGAGAATCCCTCACATGAGCGAGAGGGTCAGATCTGATTTTTTAAAATGGGGGGGGGGGGGATTTTCTCGCTTGAGCGAGAAAAAGCTCGCTTAAGCGAGAACCCGACGAGACAACATTTAATGAGAAACCCCAAACACATTTTAGGGTTAAGAATTGAAGAGAGGTAAGATAAGAAAGCTTTTCCAAGGGCAAGGAGCTTTGATACTCCTCCAAGAGCTTGAGAAGAGGTAAAACTCTTGACTCTAACTCTCTCCTTCTCTTTAAAACTCATTTTGGGTATGTTGGATCTCTTCTCCAAATGTGGGAAACCATGGAAACTCATTCTTTTGAGTTATGGTTCGTTTTATGTGGTTTTTCTCTCGTAAACTCTTGGATTAGAGTTAGTATTTCGAAAATGGAAAGAGTTGGTGGGTTGAGTCATAAAAACCCCAAAACCCTAAAATGGAAATGTGATGAAAGGATAAAATGAGTAAAATGTCGGAGGTAGAAGATGAGTATATATGTTTTAATGTTTAGAAACTTGTAATGAAAATGGTTTTGGGGAAACATTGAAAATAAGTGAATATCCTGTGTATTTATGAATGTTATATGAATCAAAGGGATATTATTGTGGATAGATTACTGACTTTTATTATATTGTTGGGATGATGAAAGATCCTAAGGTTGGAGACGATTCGGAAGGAACTAGTAAAGTTAACAAGAACCCCACCCGACCTTCAGTAAGGTAAGGGATAAGTACATTCATTTTATTTAAGATGATGTAACTATGTTATGCTTATAAAATGATGTGGTTGTGATATAATGCTAAACGAATCACCTTTGTGGTGTAAGTGTTACCCATAGTGGTAATGGATCACCTTTGTGGTGTAAGTGTTACCCGTAGTGGTAATGGATCACCTTTGTGGTGTAAGTGTTACCCGTAGTGGTGATGGATCACCTTTGTGGTGTAAGTGTTACCCGTAGTGGTAATGGATCACCTTCGTGGTGTAAGTGTTTCCTGTAGTGGTAATGGATCACCTTTGTGGTGTAAGTGTTATCCGTAGTGGTAATGGATCACCTTTGTGGTGTAAGTGTTACCCGTAGTGGTAATGGATAACCTTTGTGGTGTAAGGGTTACCCGTAGTGGTAATGGATCACCTTTGTGGTGTAAGTGTTACCCGTAGTGGTAATGGATCACCTTCGTGGTGTAAGTGTTTCCCGTAGTGGTAATGGAGCACCTTTGTGGTGTAAGTGTTATCCGTAGTGGTAATGGATCATCTTTTTGGTGTAAGTGTTACCCGTAGTGGTAATGGATCACCTTTGTGGTGTAAGGGTTACCCGTAGTGGTAATGGATCACCTTTGAGGTGTGGTACTGCCGGTTATGGCAAAGGATCACTTTTGTGATGTAGACTTACCCTTTGTGGTATTGTATTATCCGTGTGATGTACACGGATGGAATATGGATAAAAGTGAAGAGAATAGTTATGCACATTGTAGTACATGTATATTATGGGATGTATATGTACTATAAGGTGAATATGGATAAAGATGAAAAGTATAGATATGCATATTATAGAACATGTATATTATGAGATGTATATGTACTATAAGGTGAATATGGATAAAGATGAAAAGTATAGATATGCACATTATAGAACATGTATATTATGGGATGTATATGTACTATAAGGTGAATATGGATAAAGAGGAAAAGTATAGATATGCATACTATAGAACATGTATATTATGGGATATATATGTACTATAAGATGAATATGGACATTATGGAAACAGGGGATGAAGGTTATGAACGGATATGTTTATGTAATTAAGAATTATGTCTTATCTTCAATATTAAATTGTGTTTTAAAATGTGGATTATCATATGACGATCACTCTTAAATTTATGACTTACTCCCTTGTATGTTTCGTGTATCTGTTATCGATAATCACATTGCAGGTGACGGATGTGTTGAGGATACTCGGTTCGACGCCTAGGAGCTTGAATCTAGACTTTCTCTATTTTGCTTTTTGGATTGTAACTAATTATTTGATATTTGGATAATTGTAACTCTTGATTGTTATAACTCTGGATATTAGTAGCTATGGATATTTTTGGAATTCCATAGCTAGTTGTATGCGTGGGTTACCATGAATGATTTATATGAATTATGATTTTTCTGTCAAGAGTCTGACCAAAATTGAGTGATTAGGAGAATGTCCTTAGATTTAATTAATTGGAGATAATAAGGAAATGCATGTAAAAGGAATAGAATAAGGAAAAAATTTCAAGGGTAGAATTTGGGTCCTTACAATATGGTATCAGAGCATAGTTAACCCTGCGGCCTAGGATATGGCCTTACAATGCTTCTTTGATTAACTGTGCTTACTTGAGTTGTTATGTTGTGCTAAATTGCTAGATAATTTAGTTATCCTGTATAAAATCAAATTCGTTACTAATGGGTATATGAGTACAGGTACCCATGGCTGGACGAGGAAGAGGAACAAGTCAGAATGTTCCGAATGAGCTGCTAGCTCAAATGGTTGCTACACTACAACAGGTGAATGAAAATCTGCATAGTCTGAACCAGAACATGACACCGAGTTCTAGCTCACAGCCTTTGGCCCCTACAGAACCGGCCGAGTACAGAGGGTTAGGCGAGTTTTGCAAACAGAGGCCTCAACAGTTCCAAGGGGGATTCGCTCCGGATGCTGCGAATGAGTGGATCCAAGGCTTGGAGAGAATATTCCGAGCCTTAGGATGCAGTGATGTTCAGAAGGTGACCTATGCTTCCTACATGCTGACCAAGGAAGCCGAAAACTAGTGGGGAATGACCCGCCGTCAGATGGAAGTTGAGGGAGCAGTGGTTACCTGGGAGGCATTCAGGGGAAAGTTCTTCCAAAAATACTTTCCAGCTGACTTGAGAAGAAGGAAAGAGATGGAGTTCTTGAGGTTGGAGCAAGGTAGTATGTCGGTAGGATAATATGCCGCCAAATTCGAGGAGTTGGCTAGATTTTGCCCCTACTTAGAATTAGAAATGGACGGAAGGTCCAAGTGTTCCAAGTTCGAATCGGGATTGAAACCCAAGCTGAGAAGGATGTTTGGGCATCAAGAGATCGCTGATTTTCCTACGCTAGTCAACAAGTGTAGGATGTATGAAGATGATCTGACAGTGGAGGTGGTGGAGACGCCTAGAGCTAATCCACCGAAAAACTTCGGCCCACAAAGACGTCACCCCCAAGGTAAAGGGAAAGGGAGAATGTTTGAGAATAATCGGAAACCGTATACGACACCTACTGGATACTGTGGCCACGATTATCAAGGGTCAAAACCTGCTACTTTTCCTAGTGAAGGAGTTTCCACTCCGTTGTGCCTCAAATGCAATAGACAACATTATGGGAGTACATGCCCGGGGTGGGGGACCAGATGCTTTCACTGCAAGGAGTTGGGACACATCAAAAGGTTTTGCCCAAAACTGAATCGACAACAAAATGTCGTTCAAACTGAAAGGAAAAGGAACACGGGTCGGGTGTTCACTATGAACGGGGCGAAGGCGACTAATGTGGAAGGTCTGATCCAGGGAAGTTGTACGGTGGCAGGTATTCCTCTTTTAATGTTATTTGATTCAGGAGCGACACACTCCTTTGTATCTAATGAATGCGTGGATACACTGAAATTGAAAACTGAGTCGTTGCCTTACGACTTGGTCGTATCCACCCCAACTGATGTGCCCGTGGTGGTGTCGACAGTTGTGTCTCGATGTCCAGTGGTAGTAAACGGTAGGGATTTTACCGTGGATTTAATCTTCTTACCACTATCCAAGTTAGATTTGATTCTGGGAATGGACTGGTTGTCCGCAAATCATGTGGTGCTTAATTGTGCTGATAAGACCGTGATGTTTGGGAATCCATATGAGATTTCTGAGGAGGGCGGTTGTATGAAGCCGGTGTTTGCAAAGGAAGTCAGAACTTCCTGTAAAGAGGGAGGGGCCGTGTTTATGTTGTTGGCATCCCTGGAGGGTATTGAGAAGCCCAAGGTTGAGGATATTCCGATAGTTCGTGAGTTTCCTGGGGTATTTCCTAGTGAGATTCCGGAATTACCTCCAGTAAGAGTGTTGAATTCTCCATTGATCTAGTACCTGGAACAAGACCCATCTCTATAGCTCCTTATAGGATGGCACCGTTAGAATTGGCTGAGTTGAAAAAGCAGGTTGAGGACTTGTTGGCGAAAAAGTTCATTCGTCCTAGCGTCTCGCCATGGGGTGCGCCTGTTTTGTTGGTTAAGAAAAAGGATGGTAGTATGCAGTTGTGTACTGACTACCGGCAGTTGAACAAGGTCATTGTTAAGAACAAGTATTTGTTGCCTCGGATCGATGACTTGATGGATCAGTTGAGAGGAGTGGTAGTGTTTTCGAAGATTGATCTTCGGTCTAGTTACCACCAACTTCGTGTGAAGTCGGAAGATATTCCTAAGACGGCGTTTAGAACAAGGTATGGACATTTTGAGTATTTGGTCATGCCTTTTGATGTAACGAATGCCCTAGCACTTGAGGATTGTACTAGAACTTCTTAGCAAGAATCGGTTGTATGCAAAGCTGTCAAAATGTGATTTCTGGTTGGAATTAGTAAACTTTCTGGGACATGTGATATCCCGGGAGGGAGTGGCTGTAGACCCTGCTAAAGTCGAGGCAGTGATGGAATGGGCGGTGCTCAGGTCAGTGACTGAGATCAGGAGTTTTATGGGATTAGCTAGTTACTATCAGAAATTCATTGAGGGATTTTCAAAGCTGGCACTACCATTGACTAAGCTCACCAGGAAGGGGGAACCTTATGTGTGGACAGTCCGTTGTGAAGAGAGTTTTAAAGAGTTGAAACGGAGATTGACTACCGCGCCGGTGTTGGTTCTTCCTTGTAATGACAGAGATATTAGTGTTTATTGTGATGCGTCCAAGCAAGGTTTGGGTTGTGTGTTGATGCAAGAAGGAAAAGTCTTAGCCTATGCTTCTAGGAAATTGAGAACGCATGGGAAAAACTACCCTACCCACGATCTTAAGTTGGCTGCAGTGGTCTTTGCCTTAAAAATCTGGAGACACCATCTCTATGGTGTGAGATTTGAAGTGTACAACGACCATAAGAGTTTGAAGTACTTATTTGATCAAAAGGAATTGAACATGAGACAGAGGAGATGGATGGAATTCCTTAAGGATTACGATTTTGGGTTGCAGTACCACCCGGGAAAGGCCAATGTAGTGGCGGATGCTCTGAGTCGAAAGTCGTTGCACATGTCGGCCTTGATGGTTAGAGAGGAGAAACCGATTAAAGAGTTCAGAGATATGAACTTGGAAGTTCAGATAAGACCTCATAGTATGATTTTAGGAATGCTTAAGGTCACCAATGAATTGTTTGATCAAATCCGAGCGATGCAAGTGGAGGATGAAGAACTAATGGATAAACGGGATTTAATGCTAAGCGGTAAGGAAACTAGTTTCGCATCAGATCCAAGTGGAATGTTGCTTTATAAAGGGAGAGTGTGTGTACCTCGCAATGAAGAATTGCGGAAGAGTATTTTAGAGGAGTCCCATAAGAGCAAGATGAGTTTTCACCCAGGGACTACCAAGATGTACCAAGAATTGAAGGGGTTGTTTTGGTGGTCAGGATTGAAGAGGGATGTGGCTTTTTATGTCTCAAGTTGTTTGATTTGTCAGAAAGCCAAGATTGAGCATCAGCGACCCGCGGGAAAGTTGCAATCCCTAGACATTCCCGTTTGGAAGTGGGATAGTATCTCCATGGACTTTGTATCGGGTTTTCCGAAGACTCAGAAAAGGTACGATTCGATATGGGTGATAGTGGATCGGTTAACTAAGTTTGCTCACTTTTTGCCTATGAACATGAAGTACCCTTTGGAGCGATTGGCAGAACTGTACATCCGAGATATTGTTCGCTTGCATGGGATACCATCAAGCATTGTGTCAGATAGGGATCCCCATTTCACTTCAAACTTTTGGACTAGTTCACAGTCCGCCTTCGGAACCAAGCTGAAGTTGAGTTCAGCTTATCATCCACAAACGGGCTGTCAATCGGAAAGAACAATACAATCATTGGAGGATCTCTTGAGAGCTTGTGTCTTGGAACAACCAGAGAGTTGGGATTACATGTTACCCTTGATCGAATTCACCTACAACAATAGGTTCCATTCGAGTATTGGGATGGCACCTTATGAGGCATTGTATGGTAGGAAGTGCCGAACTCCAGTGAGTTGGTTTGAGACTGGGGAGAACCTGATATTGGGGCCCGAACTGGTCCAAGAGACGACAAATAAGATCAATAAAATCCAGGAGAATATGAGGACCGCCCAGAGTCATCAGAAAAGCTATTACGATAAGAGACGGAAACCTCTTGAGTTTAAGGAGGGAGATCATGTTTTCATGAGAGTAGTCCCGACTACCGGAATTGGTAGAGTGTTGAAGTCTCGCTAGCTGACTCCGAGATTCATTGGGCCGTATCAAGTTTTTCAAAGGATTGGGCCGGTAGCTTATCGTATTGCTTTACCTCCGTTGTTGTCGAATCTCCACAATGTGTTTCATGTGTCTCAGTTGAGGAAATATGTTGGGGATCCATCTCATGTGGTTGAGTCGGATCAGATAGAGTTGAAGGACAACTTGACGTTTGAGATGTTGCCCGTGAGGATCATGGATACCAGTGTCAAGAGGCTAAGAGGCAAGGAGGTTCCATTGGTGAAAGTGTTGTGGAGCCAAGTGGACGAAGGAGATGCTACTTGAGAGGTGGAACGTGACATGAGGGAGGATTACCCTCATTTGTTCGAACCGAGGTATGTTTAATTTTCGGGGACGAAAATTCTTATAAGAGGGGGAGGATTGTAACACCCTAAAATTAAGTCTTTAAAATTATAGTATCAATCCTAGGATTCTCGCTTGAGCGAGAGATTCTCGCCTGAGCGAGAAAGGCTCACTTGGGAGGGTGAAATACTGGACTATACTGGAGGATTCTCGCCTGAGCGAAGATTGTCTCGCCTGGGCGAGAAATGGCATCTTGAGGCTGTTGAGACTGTGAGAGCGAGAATCTCTCGCTTGAGCGAGAATCTCTCCCTTGAGCGAGAATCTCTCGCTTAAGAGAGAGGGTCAGATCTGAGTTTTTAAAATGGGCGGGATTTTCTCGCTTGAGCGAGAAAAAGCTCGCTTAAGCGAGAACCCGACGAGACAGCATTTAATGAGAAACCCCAAACACATTTTAGGGTTAAGAATTGAGGAGAGGTGAGAGAAGAAAGCTTTTCCAAGGGCAAGGAGCTTTAATACTCATCCAAGAGCTTGAGAAGAGGTAAAACTCTTGACTATAACTCTCTCCTTCTCTTTAAAACTCATTTTGGGTATGTTGGATCTCTTCTCAAAATGTGGGAAACCATGGAAACTCATTCTTTTGAGTTATGGTTCGTTTTATGTGGTTTTTCTCTTGTAAACTCTTGGTTTAGAGTTAGTATTTCGAAAATGGAAAGAGTTGGTGGGTTGAGTCATAAAAACCCCAAAACCCTAAAATGGAAATGTGATGAAAGGAGAAAATGTGTAAAATGTTGGAGGTAGAAGATGAGTATGTATGTTTTAATGTTTAGAAACTTGTAATGAAAATGGTTTTGGGGAAACATTGAAAATAAGTGAATATCCTGTGTATTTATGAATGTTATATGAATCATAGGGATATTATTGTGGATAGATTATTGACTTTTATTGTATTGTTGGGATGATGAAAGATCCTAAGGTTGGAGACGATTCGGAAGGAACTAGTAAAGTTAACAAGAACCCCACCCAACCTTCACTAAGGTAAAGGATAAGTACATTCATTTTATTTAAGATGATGTAACTATGTTATGCATATAAAATGATGTGGTTGTGATATACTGCTAAATGAATCACCTTTGTGGTGTAAGTGTTATCAGGCCATCTGCACCCGATACCTCTGCTCCACTCATGGTGAACACTCTGCCAGCGGATCGAGGACGTTCAGCCCTCACCGTATTCACACTCTGCAGTAGATTAGGACAGTGTCTTCGGACATGCCCAACTTCCTTGCAATGAAAACAGGCTAGTGCCATTCCGAGGCACGAGTCACCAACATGAGCTCGACCACATTTACTGCACATAGAAGGAGAATTCAACCGTGATCCTCCAGCATTGGCATGAGCACTCGGCCCATGCGAAGAGTAACCTCGACTACCCTTCGGACGTGAGTTAGGTCTTTGTTCCTCTTGAAACACCTTGCCCTTCCCTTTCTCATGCGAGAAATTTCTTTGAAGTCCAGAGTGTTTGGGAGGAAGTGGTTTTGGCGTCATCACTTCATCCGCCTTCATATCATGTTCAACCATTCTGCACTTGTTGACCAGGGTAGCAAAGTCGGAGATCTCTTGATGCCTAAGCATCGTCTTCAGTTTGGGCTTCAAACCCGATTCAAATTTCGAGCACTTGGACCTTCCATCCACCTCCAACTTTGAGTAAGGGCAAAACCGGGCCAATTCTTCAAATTTGGCCGCATATGCTCCCACCGACAGGTCACCCTGCTCCAATCTTAGAAACTCCATCCCTTTCTGCCTCCTCAAATCAGCAGGAAAATATTTATGGAGGAGTTTTTCCTTATTTAATCCAATTTCATACATTTAACGATAATTATAATTACATTGTGAATGAACTTATTTAAAAGATCTCACTTTCCTCCTCAGCCCAATCTATAAACCGAAAGTAACATACCAAATTAGATAGCAGAAAAACATAATTCGTATTAATGTAACTTAATAACTGCCGCATACAATTAGCTATGGGTTTCCAAAACACCCATAGCTACATATATCTCGAGTTATTAGTTTCCATGATTAATGCCATGTACAACAATCATGTTTATAATTACAAAATAATTAGTTCAAGTACAACCAATGAGGTTACAAAAAAATGGATAAGAGACATCAAAATAATAGTCTCTAAGCTCCTAATCAAAAACACCCCTACTCCTTCCACCTACCTGCAATGGGATTAACATTGACAATACATCAAGAAACACAAAGGAGTAAGTCGTTAACTCAACAAATATTAATGTTCGTTAATTCACATTTAATAAGGTTAAATAAATGGTTTAAAATCAAGTTTACTTTAAAAGTCAATTTCCACGTTCAAACTTTTGAAAACCATGCTACATAACTTGAGCCAAAGTGATGAGTCAAATATTACACACTATTAATAACCTTATTTTACCATTGTTAATGATTCTTGGTGTCTAATTGACTTTATTTGGCATTGTTTAGTGTTTTAGGCTTTATTAGACTATTATTCCTAAAATGAGTTAATTTGGGATTATTTAGCCTAATTAAATCTAATTCCATTTTCAAGACATATTTGGCACCAAGGACATTTTGGGCATTACAAGTGGAAGATGTGTGCTAAAGTGAAGATTGTATTTAGTTATAGGATTTTTAATTTCGTTTTAGGTTTTGGGCCCATGGTTTAGGGCCCATTTCGGTTTTATCCTTTAATACCTTAGGATTTCGTTTTTCACTCATAATTTTTACATTACATTTCGTTTTCAGCTTGAGGGAGAGAGCAATTTTCGTTTTCCCCCTTTGGGGTTCTTTTAGGTTTTCGTTTTTCATCTTCTTCCTCCTCCAAATTCGGTTTTGCTTCTTCCTCCATGGAAGGCTAGAGGTTTAGTGCTAAATTTCTTTGGTAATGTATCACACTCTTGAGGTTTAGTGCTTAATGCATTTCGGTTTCTCTTTATTCGTTTAATGCAATTTCGGTTTCTTTATGTTTGAATCTTCTATCATATTTCAGATTGTGGTTTGCTTAATTCTATTGTTTTGTTGTAGGTTTGTGAACTGATTTTCGCTTAGTTAATTAGTTCTCTAGCACATAATCGCTTAGTTTATGTGAATCTGTAAATGCTCAATGTTTATGTTGATTTCGCTTAGTTTGAAGCTTAGACATTAGAGTTATGAACAGATTAGGAATTCAATATTTCGATTCTGAAATTGATGCTTTGATTCGTGTGACTTTGTTAACTGTTTGTTGCTTATGCCAATTTCTCTTAGTTAGAGGTTTAGCAATTTAACTGTGAGTTGATCATCGCTTAGTTAATCGACTCTCAACAAAGGAACACTGAGAATCTGATTTTGATATATTGAAACCGAGGATTGAGTTGTGAACAAGGAAAACAAAAGGATTTAGCCTCTTTACTATTCTGTTTTCTGTTTGTGTTCTGTTTTAGCTTAATTTCAAAGCATAACAACCACTAAAACCCCCCATTGTGTGTGTGCGTGTAAGGTGTTTGAACCATTGTGTGAAAGATAATCTTTGGGAAACGACCTAGGAGTCACTTCCTAGTACTATACTTAATTGTTATATTATTTGTATCGGGTACGGCCTCGATCAAATTTGGCGCCGCTGCCGGGGATTATCGGTTCATACAAAGGTTCTCTGTAGCTTCATAAAGCTTAGTTTAGTGTAGTTTAGTTTAGTTAGTCATTTATATAGTGCATTTTTGGTGAAAATTCTGATATTGGTGCAAAAAGCTGTTAATGTGCACTGTTCACTGTTCACTATTTTGCCATTTTTCATGATTTATGTGATTCTGTTTTGCTGGTTTATATAGTTGTGGGTGGAATTTTTGCATGAAATTTTGTTTCCACACTTCTTTCATCCCACATTGAACACCAGAGAAAGCAGAACCACTTTTCGAGCTGTAGTTTGTGAGATACAACTTTACGGTGAATAGTGAATTGTTGAAAATTTGTTTTTAGGATAACTTTGTCTCTATATATCAGAATTGGACATATGACATATGCATTTGGGGTAGAAAAATAAGTTATACCCACTGCCACATCCGAACCAAAAATCCGAAAAAACCTTTTTTTACTATTTCTTTTTTCTTTTTTAAGGTTTATTTTTTATTTTTTAAGGTTTATAGTGAAACTGTTTTGCATTTTTAACATAGTTAGGCTTTGAATTTTTTCTTGAAACTTTTTGTACATGTTCCATATGATTTTAGGATATTATTGATGCAAATACTTGGTTGATTCTACAATTATAACATGAATTTCCATTACTGTTGCATTACTTTCTTCCTACTGTTGACTGTAATGCATGACTAGGAGGAATACAGGCATTTTGCATTCAATAAATCCCGAAATTGATAGAACATATCATAGGTTAGTTAGACAAAATAGGACTTTAGATACTAATTTTGTTTCTGTTTCTGAACATCCTGTTGCTGAAAATACTGCTTCTGAGCATTCTGTTTCTATGCATTCTGAATATAGTGATTCTGTGCATTCTGTTGCATTTCCTAATTTTGACCATTCTGTCCATTATGAAAATATGGCTCGACCACCTAATCCTCCTGGTCCCCGTGAGAGGACATTAAGGGAGTTGGCTGCCCCTGATTTTACATATGACAGTTTGTGTATCCAATATGAGGTGTACCATATGTGCTTAAAACTGGACTAATCCATTTGTTGCCTAAGTTTAATGGACTTGCAGGTCAGGATCCTCATAAAAATCTTAAGGAGTTCCACATTGTCTGCTCAACCATGAAACCACATGATGTTATGGAGGATCACATTTGTCTAAAGGCCTTTCCTCATTCACTTGAAGGCCCTACAAAGGACTGGTTGTAATATCTAGCTCCTGGTTCCATCACAAGTTGGGGTGACTTGAAGAGGTCATTATTGGGTAAATTCTTCCCTGCATCCAGGACCACTGCAATCAGAAAGGACATATCTGGAATTAGGCAACAACATGGTGAGAGCTTGTATGAGTACTAGGAGAGGTTTAAGAGATTTGTGTTCTAGTTGCCCTCATCATCAGATCTCTGAGCAACTCCTCCTGCAGTATTTTTATGAGGGACTGAACAATATGGATAGGAGTATAATTGATGCTGCTAGTGGTGGTGCACTTGGGGACATGACTCCTTTTGAGGCAAGATGTTTGATTGAGAAGATGGCTTCCAATTCTCAACAATTCAATGCAAGGAGTGGTGATGCCATAGTTGTAAGAGGAATCCATGACGTTGGGACAAATGCAGCAAGGCAAGACAAGCTTGAGACTAAAATTGATTCCCTCACCACCTTGATCACTCAGTTAGCCATAAATCAGCAAAACTCTTCAATAGAAAGAGTATGTGGCATTTGCACCTCAAGTGACCATTATAGTGTTATGTGTCCTTCTCTGCTTGAGCCAAGAACTGGTGATCATCCTGAGGCATATGCTGCAAACATATACAACAACAGACCTCCACATCAGCAACAACATTATGATCCACCCTCATCAAGCACATATAATCCTGGTTGGAGAAATCATGCACCATTTCAGAACAATAATGCTGGGTAGAATAGACCATCATATGTGCCCCCACAAATCCAACAACAGAGGCATCAAATGATTAACAATCCTGCACCTACTGAACCCTCATTGGAAGAATTGGTCAGGCAGATGGCGATGCAAAATATGCAATTCTAACAAGAAACCAGAGCTTCAATTCAGAGACAAGAGTCTTCAATTCAAAATCTAACCACCCAGATGGGGATGATGGCTATTTCATTGAACACATTGCAGTCACAGAATTCAGACAAGTTACCTTCTCAAATTGTGCTTAACCTAAGGAATGTGAGTGCCATCACCCTTAGATCAGGCAAATAGACTGAAGTGCCTACACCTAGAACATATTTTGTTCTTCAAAAAGAACATGATGCATCAAAAAGGAATAAATATGTTTTAGTAGAAAATGAGAACACAACTATAGAAACTCATGCAAATCAACCTTCCTCAAGTGCTGCACAACAACCATTTTCCATTCCTCTTCCATTTCCACCAAAAATCATTTCAACCAAGAAGATGGGGAATATGGAAGAGCTGGACAAGGACCTCTTGGATACATTTAGAAAGGTTGAGGTGAACATACCTCTCCTTGATGCCATCAAGCAGATTCCGAGATATGCCAAGTTTCTGAAAGAATTGTATACTCACAAGAGGAAGCTGAAAGGTAATGAAAGGATCAACATGGGAAGGAATGTTTCTGCCATGATAGGTATGCATGTTCCTCACATCCCTGAAAAGTGTAAGGACCCAGGTACATTTACTGTACCTTGCATCATAGGTAATAGAAAATTTGAAAATGCCATGCTTGATTTAGGAGCATCCATTAATGTTATGCCTATGAATGTATTTAAATTCCTTTAACTTGGACCCTTACAACCTACAGGTATGGTAATCCAATTAGCAAATAGGAGTACTGCATACCATGCCGGTTTGGTAGAGGTTGTCTTGGTTCAGGTTGATCAACTGATCTTTCCTGCTGATTTTTACATTCTTGATATGGAAGATGGATCCCCTAGTAACACATTTCCAATTATTTTGGGAAGACCATTCTTAAGAACAGCCCGAACCAAGATCGATGTCCATGTTGGGACACTTTCTATGGAATTCGATGATAAAGTGGCTCGTTTTAACATTTTTCGATGCTTTAAAGCATCCATCCGAGGGCCACTCTGTTTTCCACCTTGATTTGCTTCATGAGTTCAATGATACACACCTTTCTAATTTTCTTCATGATTTTCATGCTCCGTCATTAACTGATTCATACACTTGTCATGCATGCACTAATTCTGAAACATGTAGTTTTTGCATTGATGAGTTTTTGAACATTGATATTGATGTTCCTTGCACTTCATTGTACACTTGCCATGCATGCACTGATTCTGAGCTGTGTGACTCTTGTATTGATGAGTTTCTTAATATTGTTGTTGATTCTCCTGTTACACATTCACATTGCACTAACACAATTGATGTAGGAATCAGACAACAATCTAAATTATTTGTTCAGGTGCAAGCTGCAACAAAGCCTAGCTTTGCTACTTTCTTTCCATCTGTTTTGCAGGTACCTGATTGGACACCCCCATTTGACCTTGAGTGCGACATTGTTGTTTATGCTTTGGGGACTGTCCTTGCTAGTTATGAGTTTGATTTCCTCCCTCCATGATTAAGGGAGTTTTTCTTTCTTTCTCTCCTTCCTTACTTTTTATTGCACTTGTCCAATTACAATTTCTAATATAACTGCGTGGATATTCTGGCTGTGTTCCATTGGGAAAATGTGAAGTTTAAGTGTGGGGGGGAGACTAATGTAGGTTTATGTTGATGCATGCTTTTCTTTGATTCTTAGATTTTGCTTAGATTTTGGGCATTTTCTCTCATGCTTTGTTTTAGTTGATTCTTGATATTATGTTCTGAATCCATGCATTTTCTGTGTGCTAAGTTACTTTTGAAAATTGAGAGGTTGAGGCAATTGTGATAGTCTTGTCCCTTGTGAGATTTTGAGCCTTAATTGAGGATGGATTGATGTATGCCATCTAGTATTCTTTCATGTGTGATTGTTGTACTCTTGATTACTTTCACTCTAGAACTTGACATGTTTCTTGTTGATACTTGATTTTCATATTGCACATTTTGAAGTGATTTAGGCATTTCTTTTGAATAAGCCACATGCCATATAGCCTACCTTGAATGAAATTATCCTTTTGCTAGCCCCTTTGAGCCTTTTACCCCTTTCTTTGTTATATAGCTCATTACAAGCCTATAAGTGAAAAATCATGATTATCCTAACTTTAGGGAATTTTGGAGCTTTGGAATTGTTTTGGGAATGGGTATTAAAGTAAGGGTGCATTGTTCTTCATTTCCTATAATTTTTTGGGTATGACTCATGGGTTGGTTAATACATTTTTGTACATAAGTGTGGTGTATTGAAAAACAAAAAGAAAAAAAAATAGCAAAAAGAAAAGCAACAAAAAGAGAAACAAAACAAAAAAAAATGATAAAAAAAAAGTGAATAAAAGGAGTGTGGCAAAGAGGATTGGAATTTGAGTTTGAAGTTGGGGTTGATTTTGTCTTACTTTTTACTTATTCCTCATTGCTCCTCTATTCCTTTGGTTTCATGCTACATATTCCATAATTTATCCTACCTTGTCCTTGGCCCCATTACAACCTTGAAAAGTCCTTTTGATCATTATGTGCATGTGTTGGTCATGTTGATGTCAAAAACTTATCAAGCTTATGGTTGTGTTTGTTTTCATGAAGTGCCTTGAGTGTAAATACTTATGACCTAAGACACATGAGTGTAAACACTTTAGAGAGCATATCTTGTGAGGATCTATCATTGTTGTGACTCACCTCTTGATTTGATTGGTTTCTTTGCATGTTTGAATTGATTGGATGATCTACATGGATATCTTGATTCTTGATCTTTTGATTCTAGTGTGTTTGATTTTGCCCATCTCTTTGCATCTCTTAAAATTCATTGTGAAGTATGCCATCTTTAGGATTTTTGATTTCCTAGTTTTTAATAATCTTCTTACATGACTCACTTTGGTGCACTAGTTAGCATAGCATTATTTCTTGATTTTGCCCAAGGGTGCAAAAGGTTAAGTGTGGGGGTATTTGATGAGTCAAATATTACACACTATTAATAACCTTATTTTACCATTGTTAATGATTCTTGGTGTCTAATTGACTTTATTTGGCATTGTTTAGTGTTTTAGGCTTTATTAGACTATTATACCTAAAATGAGTTAATTTGGGATTATTTAGCCTAATTAAATCTAATTCCATTTTCAGGACATATTTGGCACCAAGGACATTTTGGGCATTACAAGTGGAAGATGTGTGCTAAAGTGAAGATTGTATTTAGTTATAGGATTTTTAATTCCGTTTTAGGTTTTGGGCCCATGGTTTAGGGCCAATTTCGGTTTTACCCTTTAATACCTTAGGATTTCGTTTTTCACTCATAATTTTTACATTACATTTCGTTTTCAGCTTGAGGGAGAGAGCAATTTTCGTTTTCCCCCTTTTGGGGTTCTTTTAGGTTTTCGTTTTTCATCTTCTTCCTCCTCCAAATTCGGTTTTGCTTTTTCCTCCATGGAAGGCTAGAGGTTTAGTTCTAAATTCCTTTGGTAATGTATCACACTCTTGAGGTTTAGTGCTTAATGCATTTCGGTTTCTCTTTATTCATTTAATGCAATTTCGGTTTCTTTATGTTTGAATCTTCTATCCTATTTCAGATTGTGGTTTGCTTAATTCTATGGTTTTGTTGTAGGTTTGTGAACTGATTTTCGCTTAGTTAATTAGTTCTCTAGCACATAATCGATTAGTTTATGTGAATCTGTAAATGCTCTATGTTTATGTTGATTTCGCTTAGTTTGAAGCTTAGACATTAGAGTTATGAACAGATTAGGAATTCAATGTTTCGATTCTGAAATTGATGCTTTGATTCGTGTGACTTTGTTAACTGTTTGTTGTTATGCCAATTTCGCTTAGTTAGAGGTTTAGCAATTTAACTGTGAGTTGATCATCGCTTAGTTAATCGACTCTTAACAAAGGAACACTGAGAATCTGATTTTGATATATTGAAACCGAGGATTGAGTTGTGAACAAGGAAACCAAAGGGATTAAGCCTCTTTACTATTATGTTTTCTGTTTGTGTTCTGTTTTAGCTTAATTTCATAGCATAACAACCACTAAAACCCCCCGTTGTGTGTGTGCGTGTAAGGTGTTTGAACCATTGTGTGAAAGATAATCTTTGGGAAACGACCTAGGAGTCACTTCCTAGTACTATTCTTAATTGTTATATTATTTGTATCAGGTACGGCCTCGATCACAAAGTTTGCTACATTGCTTGAGCAAAAGCTTGCTACATTACTTGAGCCATTGTTTGCTACATTGCTTGAGCCAAAGCTTGCTACATTACTTGAAGCAAAGTTTGCTACATTGCTTGAGCCATAGCTTGCTACATTACTTGAGCCAAAGTTTGCTACATTGCTTGAGCCAAAGCTTGCTACATTACTTGAGCCAAAGTCGCTAACCAATCATGGTCGGCTAAAAACGAGTTTTATTTCCATTGGCACTCCACCAATACATTTTTCCGAGTTTTATTTTCATTGGCACTCCACCAATACAAAAACAGTAAATGCACCCATCATCATTACAAACATATACATATATGCTTATAATTACAAAGTGATTTACGAATCATTTCTTTACTCCGAGTTTTATTTTCATTGGCACTCCACCAATACATAAACGGTAAATCCACTCCTCGTTGTTACAAACATACCCATATATGTTTATAATAACTAATTGATTTATACTTCATTGCATTATTCCGAGTATTATTTCATTGGTATTCCACCAATACATAAACGGAAAATCCACTCCTCGTTGTTACAAACATATCCATGTATGTTTATAACAACTAAGTGATTTACGCTTCATTACGTCATCCATATCATAAAATCCACACATTTTCTATCACAATGCATAAGTTAAAGACTTATCCTTACCTCTGTGAGTGTTGGGTTCGGGTTCTTGGCAACTCCTCAAGTTCCACCGACACCGCCTCCAACTTTAGGATCTTTCCTCATCCCACCATATAACACAAGGTTAGTCATTTATACCAAATATCACATAAACAACTTATATTGCATTATTTAACCATACAAGATATTCATCATATTTTCGACATTAGAAAGTACTCTCATCTTCTACCTCTAACATTTTACCCATTTTCCATCTTAACCCCATTTTCACTTTAGGGTTTTGGGGTTTTCATGAACCAACCCACAAACTCTTTCCATTTTCAACATACTAACTCTAAACCAAGAGTTTACAAGAGAAAAATCACATAAAACGAACCATAACTCAAAAGGGTGAGTTTCCATGGTTTCCCTCATTTTTTAGAAGAGATCAATAATACCAAAAATGGGTTTTCAAGAGAAGAAGAGAGTTAGAAAAGAGAGTTTTACCTCTTCTCAAGCTCATGAACAAGAATCAAAGCTCCTAGACCTTAGGAATGCTCTCTTCTCTCACCTCTCTTCAATTATTAACCTAAAAATGTATTTGGGATTTCCCTCATCTAATGCTCTCGTCGGGTTCTCGCTTAAGCTAGCTTATTCTCGCTCAAGCGGGAAAATCCCGCCCATTTTAAAAAAACTCAGATCTGACCCTTTCGCTCAAGCGATGGATTCTCGCTCAAGCGAGAATCGCACAGTCTCAACAGTCCCAAAATGCCATTTCTCGCTCAGGCGAGAATCCTCCAGTATAGCCCAGGATTTCACCCTCCCAGGTGAACCTCTCTCGCCCAAGCGAGAATCTCTCGCTCAAGCGAGGATCCCAGGACTGATACTATAAGTTTAAAGACTTAAAATTTAGGGTGTTACACTGTCAATAAATTACAATGCAAACAATTCTCCATTAAATTACAAAAAATAAATTACAAACAAAATTATAAGTAAATTACAAACCAAATAAATTTATGCTATACTTATACAAAGATATGCATATAATGTTTCCTCTTCTTTGATGGTTTCTGGATTGTAATGTTGTTGTCTTCTCCAGTAAGAATTTCATTCACCCAAAGGCCCTCATCATGATCACCTCTTGTATATAAATCATCATTAGTAGTTATCTAATGATAGCAACCCGCATAGGCCCTAGCCTAAGAAGGCCAACAAATCCATCGATAATGCCATACAACTAGATGAACCACCCGATGGAGGCCACATTTCCTTAAGGGATTAGTGTTTTTTTACTCTATTTTGCATTAATAAGTGGGGGTCTTATGTCCCACCATTATTTTTAATTTATGTTTAAGTTTACTTGGACAATAAGATTAGTTTATGTTTTGCGCTTTATATCCCATTATTGGCCTTGTGCCTTGTAACCTATAATTTCCATATGAAGAAAGAGCTATGGAAATGTCTTGACTAGCCTAAGCCACATGCTGACTTTGGGATTCATGACCAGACCATATAAGCCAAGGCAGATCAAGCTAACTCAACCAAAGCTAGGCAACACTGGACCAAATCTAAGCCAAGGCAGACCCATCTGACTCAGCCAAGCAGCCCACCTTATTTCCAGCCAGCCAAGCATTTATGGGTCCAAGGAGGAATAATGGAAATGTGGGCAACATTAAAAGACTTGCAAAGTTCAGAAGGCAGCCATTACTCCACCCCTAGAAATACCTTTTTGGGAGAAGGTTTGAATTTGGCCACATGCTCATAAATCACCTTCAAAGCCGTGAGCCAAATATGGACAGCAATGAAAACTTTCCTTGTCCAGGCCAGCCAACACGTGAATAAATGCATAGTAGACAACCATTAAAACTTGCCAAAGTCGTGCAGACAGCAATGAAGACTTTCCTTCTCCAAGCCAGCCAACACGTGAGTTAATGCAAAATAAGCAACCATCAAAACTTGCCAAATTCGTCCATCCTTATAATTCAACATGTGCTCTATTTGAATCATGGCCACATTAAGACGGAAAATGAATGCCCCAAAAGGACTTGCCATTTCTGGAACAACAACTTTAATAAGGCAGCTAAACAAAAGGGCATATGCTCATTATTTGAAATGCTGGCCATGTGACTTGCCAAAGCTGAAACAACCAAGTTAATGAGGCCAACCACAAATTCAGCTTTGTGATGAATGCCTTCACTCCTTAGCCGTGGATCTTTGTAATTATTTTGATTACATTAGCATAATGGCTTATAATGCACTTAAAATGTGCTCATAAAATAAGGAAACACGTAACCTTTCTTTTAGCCTAGGCATTTACATTTCAGCCAATCTTATGGGAAGCCATTAGGCCAGCCCCCCCCCCCCCCCCCCCTATTTGTATCTGAATGCTTGAGTTGAATAAGACAGATTTGAATTTTAAGATAAAAACACTTTGTTGTTTTAGTTAAGCTTTGCTCCTACCCTTTTAACTTATCAAGCTTTCTTGTGGCGTTTCGGGCTTATCACCTTCATTGGTGTGGTGCTTACTATCATCCTCATCAACATCCTTGTTGTGGTGGATTTCACTTGGTTTATCAAGCTACAAGCTTGTGGCACCTTCTCCTCAAGTCTTCTTCCATTTTCTTTTATCCAGCTACCCCCTCATCCTCATTCATAACCTACCATACACGGCCAAACAAACCCAAACACATCTCCTCCACCTACCCTCGACCATAAAAACTACACAGAATATAAAAGCCTCGGTCAGAATTTCCTAGCAACGCACCAGCCCAAAAATCCACCCCCACGGCCATAAACTAAGCCAAAGACATTTCCTATCAACCATAAACCAAAGCCAACCCAAAAGACCCAAAAATATTACTTACAACCCCCACTCCTCACAAAACCGAGAACAACAACCCCATAACCCATTGCCTCACCCAACCATAAACCAAAACATCCATTTAAACCAAAAATACCAAAAATAGCACCAAAACCCGAATTCCCATTTACCTAGTACAATTCCGCACTAAATTTTTGAGTTTCAAGCAAAACGATCGCATAGAACACCAACCCCCACAAGGAGGTTGCTGTCATTATCTCATGCGACAATGATATCCCAAAAAAGGATCATCTTCAGCATCAATATCTTCTTGATCATCTATATTATTGATGATGATTTTGTTGGTCAATAGAACAATGGACCATTTCTTATTTGATGGGTCACGAACATAGAATACTTGTTGAGCCTGGGATGCTAGAATAAATGGTTCATCTTTATATCCTGACCAATTAAGATCCACCTGCTTGAACCCTAATTCATCAACTCGAAAGCAATTATTGTTATCAACCCACATACAACAAAAAACCGGCACCCGAAACATTGTGTAATCCAACTCCCATATTTGTTTAATGACCCCAAAGTATGACATGTTTGCATATATTGGGTTTCTATCTTTGGCACTTGATATATGTAGAGTTCGAGCAACAAGAGTCACACCACTATATTGCATTTTTCTTTGATTATTTGTTTTTCAGTATAAAATGTGAACCTATTAATTAGATAACCACTGTAGGATATGACATGAATAATTGGACTATTGGCTAACCATTTCAATCTTTCGGAAACGAAATCCACATTTATATTCAACTCTTCATCAATTCACATTTATATGCTCTTTGTAAATCCAATTTTCATTCTTACTTGGGTTAGACTTCTTAAGCATCTCCATGTCTCTTTCAACAGATGGCTCAACCTCGTCGGCATTATGTAAAACATACAAGTGTGCTTGCTCCAATGCGCTTCTTGATATACTCAATATTTCTTTCCCAGTAATGCCTTCAGCATATGTTCCTTTTGCATACTGAGGCTTTGGAATGCCTATGAAATCACCATCTTCAAGGTATCTGGTACAAAAATCAAGAGCTTCTTCAACAATATATCGCTCAGCAATACAACCCTCTAGTCTTGATCGATTCTTCACATACCCTTTTAATATCTTCATATAACGTTCAAAAGGGTACATCCATCTCATGTAGGAAGGACCACATAGTTGTATCTCTCGAACAAGATTAATGCTAAGATGGACCATTATGTCAAAAGAAGAAGATGGGAAATACATCTCAAGCTCACACAATGTCAAAATAATTTGTCTTTGCAATGCAGGTAATTTCACAGTGTCAATCGCTTTGCTACAAATTGTCTTGAAGAAGAAGCATAACTTAGTTATGGTTCCTCGCAATTTTTTAGGTAGAATAGACCTTATGCCAATAGGCATGAAATGCTCCATGAGTACACGACAATCATGAGACTTAAGACCTATTAAATTGATGTCTTTCATTGATACGAGATTTCAAATGTTTGAAGAGTACCCCTTTGGAACTTTGACACCATCAATAAATTTACAAAATTCTAATTTCTCCTTCCTCGACAAAGTATAAGCTGTTGGAGGTAGAAATGTACATTTTCCCTTCATTATTGGCCCCAATTCCTTTCTTATTCCCATACTGACCATGCCTAATCTTGCATTCAAGCCATCTTTGGACATACTAGGGATATTGAGTAAAGTACCAAGGAGACTTTCAAATACATTTTTTCAATATGCATAACATCGAGAAAATGTCTTACATATAATGAGCTCCAATACGACAATTCAAAGAAGATTGACCTTTTCTTCCACCCACCGATTGTGACCATTTTCGCAGCAAAAGGTTTACCAAAGTTCTTATTCAAACCCATTAGCTTTTGAAATAACTGGTCACCCGTCAACGACAAAGGAGCACGACTTTCTTCATTATTCCCATCGAATGCTTTTCTCCATCGACAATATTGATGATCTGCATGCAAAAATCTACGGTAGCCAAGGTAGGCATTCTTCTTAGAGTGTGGCAACCTCGTTGAATGAGTATTGTCTTCACATATAGGACACGCAAGATTCCTTTTTGTAATATATCCTGAAATATTACCATACGCAGGGAAATCACTGATTGTACTGAACAGCAAAGCCCTCAAGTTGAACCTTTCTTCCCTATACGCATCATATACATCTATACCGGTCTCCCAAATTTGCTTCAAGTCTTCAATTAATGGAGCCAAATATATGTCTATGTCATTTCCTGGTTGTTTAGGTCTAGAAATTAACATAGATAACATCACATATTTGCGTTTCATGCACAGGGAAGGAGAGAGGTTGTATATCACCAACATCACTGGCCATGTACTGCGGGAGCTACTTTGAACACTATGTGGGTTAACTCCATCAGTTGAAAATGCCAGGCGTAGATTTCTTGATTCTTGACCAAAACTAGGGTAGTCATGCTCAATTTTTCTCCATTGAGGAGAATCTGCAGGATGCCGAAGCTTGCCATCTTTAATCCTTTCATCAACATGCCATGTCAAATTCTTTGCATCTTTAGCGTTGCTGAACATACGCTTAAATCTTGATTTGATAGGAAAATACCATACAACCTTATTGGCAATAATTGAGTCTTCCTTCTTATAACGTGGTGCATTACATTTAGGACAATACTTCAACGAAACATACTCATTAAGAAATAAGATGCAGTCATTTTCACAAGCATGTATCCTATTTTAATCCATGCCAATGGAGCATAACATATGTTTAGCTTCATAGGTTCGACAAGGAAGCACGTTATCCTCGGGCAATATTTCCTTTAAAAGTGCCAGTAGGTCTGTGAAACTCTTATCAGTCCATCCATTAACATATTTCAACTTGTACAACCTTGACACGGTTGCCAATCTTGTGAATTTAGTACAACCATCATATAATGGTTTCTCAACATCACTTATCAACCACTGAAACATCTCAGGACGATCCTGAAGATCCTCTTTGACAACGTTTGCCATTTCATCGAAACAATCTCCTTCATATGCATTAGTGTTGTTTTCTTTCATATGCATATTATTAAGGCTTTTCTCACCATGTCTTGTCCAACATGTGTAACTCTGATCGATACTATGACAGATTAAATAAACTTTTAACTCAACCGCGGTAACTCGGTTGGAGTAACAACATTTCAAACAAGGACATACAATTTGATCAGAGTGTTCAACATTCTCATATGCAAACTTAACAAATGATTTCACTCCATCCTCATACTCCTTCATCAATCGATTAACACTCATCCATTTTCGATCAATTCTTTCATCCATTTTCTAGAAAGAAATTGTCATAAAATATTGAGTTAATAATTGAAATTTATATTCAGGATCATAAATCCCTAAATGACTAAGTCGCCACTCACCTTACAACCTAACTCTATTAAAACAAGCTAAGTGAGGAACCCTAACTAAATACAATCTAAATTGTATGATTGAAATTTGAATTTGGGGAAACATAAATATATAAAACATTAATTTAATTTCACATAGCAAGCAAATACATTATTAGGAAAAATCCTAACTCATGTAATACAAGCTAAATGAGGAACCCTAACTAAATACAATCTAAATGAATTCGGGCATATAATAACTCATGTAATATAATAACTCATGTAATAAAGATGAAATCTAACTCAATATCAGCAAGTATTTACTTGATGTTGAATTGAAAACTCGCTTTCAATTCGATGCAGAATTAGTGAACTTTTGGGGTTGAATGAGAGAAATAAATTTTGATGTTGAATGCGTGAATGATTTTGAGGTTCAATGCGTGAATGATTTTCAATGTTGAATGTGTGAATGATTTTCGATGTTGAAAGTGTGAGGTTCAGTTTCGCTAGCGGTTGCTGAGAAAAAGAGTTAGTGTAAATTAAAAGAGGTTTTCGAATGAGGAATAGTTTTAAGTTTTATTTTGATAAGCCTTCAACAGGAAAATCTTTAGTCGACGTCATGGAAGATAAATTGCCACAGCGAAAGCAAAACAATTTGATGTTGAAGATATCAGGAGCATGTTGTTACTTGTCAGTTGTTAGGAACTTAGGATCTTCTCTTCCACAGCGGAAGTATATCACTTCGTTGTGGTAATTATCCATTCCACAGCGAAAGTATACAACTATGATGTGGAAGTTATTAATTATACAGCGAAATTAGAACACTACGCTGTTGAAGATATCATGAGTTGTTGAAATTGGATATTCTCTTCCACAGCGGAAGTATATCACTACGTTGTGGAAATTATCAATTCCACAGCGAAAGTATATCACTACGCTGTGGAAATTATAAATTATACAGCGAGATTAGAACACTACGCTGTTGAAGATATTAGGGGATGAATAATTATACAGCAAATGTATAGTTTTCGCTGTTGAATTGCATGTTTCCTAAATCTAAACAGTTAAGCTTAAGCAAACATCAAATAACTGAGACAAATTATCAAAACACAAAATGCATTGATCCAAAATAGTTAAGTAAACATCAAATAACTGAAACACAACAAATTATCAAAACATAAAATGTTTTATATTTAAAAGAACCTTTGTATATTACAAATTATCATGTTAAGGTATTACAACTTGAACCTTAATTTGTAAATTACAAATTTTATGTTTTAAAAGAATAGACAAAATTTGACCAAATTTCCCTATTCACATCTATTTGGTCAATTGTATATGTATCTACATCAAACTAGACTTCAACTTTGCCTTGTTTAATAACCTCCATGATGAAGTTAATGACATAAAAGCCGCAATATTTGTTATTGTTTTGGTGAGGGGTCTACAAATAAAATTAGGTAAATATAAGTGATAATGAAATAATTGTTTGATAATACATTGTTTGATGTTTAGTGTAATAATACCTTAACATGAATCCACTTGACGGGTCTTTGACGTTTAGGGTGTAGGGCTTTATATGTATTCAATGCCCTAAACAATATAGAAAATAATGTTTTAATGAACTAATAATGAAAGTGTAACAAAATTCAGTAAATTTAAATGAGTTGTCCACTTACGTATTAAAAATATCTTGTATAACAGGGTACTTGTTCGGATCGCCATTTTTTAGTGCATCAAAATAGAACAATTGATGGTTGTCCCGATTAATGACAACCAATATCCTCTGTTGTCTAAAAACATATATGCATACGGTTAATAAAATGTTAAGAAAAAACATTGTTAAAAACAATTAAAAAGTGATGCTTACCCGGTGTTAAGAGGTGCAAAGAATAAGTCAGCAATCTCCTTATTTTGATCAAGAATGTTAGCAACTATTTGTGACTTCTGTTTCTTCCATGTGTCATTGGGTACCATACCCGCACCCAAAATGTTAGCTTGAGGGGATATGAACATCACCTTCTTTTTACTTTTGGGTACAAAGATGTCATACAAGTACCTAACATATAACACAAACGTTAGTTAATTATAATACACAAATTAATGATTAAATGCGAAAATAAGAAGTTTACCTTATGTACACAGATAAAACGGATGCACCAATCCAATCACGACCATGTACATCCTTCACATCATTTATAGTGATGAATTCTTCGGTAGGAAACCCATAGATGGGTTCATGAAATGAAATGTTAAACGTAGAATCGGCAGGTAAGTTCTGTACATAATCCCAAAGTATTTAAAAGTACTTGGTTTTCAGGGGGGGCACCTCCCTTGACGATTCTAGATTTGATTTAGAGGACTGTGGCTTAGACTTCACCACTTTGGCCTTTTTAGATGCAAGTTCATCTATTATGGGAAGGGATGTTGCACTATGGTCATCAACAGACACCTTTCCCTGAAATATTCAATAGGAACTACATCAAAATATGTAAATTAATTAATGAACATATATAAGATGAAAACCATACCATAATAGGAACTAAATCTATAAGATGTTTTGGCCAACCAACAAAAGTGGCTAAAGCCAATCCAATTGTTATGATATCCTCATCAACAGGAATTGGCATCAATGCATCATCTTCAATTGAAATATCAATTGAGACCTTCAAATGATTTGAGGGGATTTGTGCATGATGTATGATTGCATCCTGTGTGTTGTACACCATGCCAATTGCTACTTCTCGGGTACATGGTGTATGCAGAAAGAGTTTGCAATTATTGATTATTCCCTAGATGATAGTAAAAATATATAATGAATTAGATTAGAAATAGTGAAAACAAATGATAGTTAAAACAAATTAGTTTATTAAATTACCTTTGGAATGGGAATATGGTTTCTTGGATGTGTGAAACTTTCTTTCACGGTAGTAGAAGCTTCATGCCCCTCAACAAATTTACCAGCTTCCATCCGCTTTTCCATTGCGTGGAATCGTTCAGCGAGTGAATCATATTTGTCCTGCAAGACAGCTGCATCTGCTTTTGTTAGACACTTTGTAGAAGGGGTCACAAACTGTTTGCTAGCCCCAAATCCAACATCGTGGATACTGACAGGGTACTAAGGCAGCCCTAATGCCTTTTCAAGTATAACCTGACTACCTGCGGTGTAGAAACTTTCCCTTTCTTTTAGGGTAACCTGAGACATCAAGAAAACAGATAAATAACCACATTGACACAGAAAATATGGAAATCAACACGGTTTAATAAAATGATAAGCACTTACAACACGGTTCACTGCTTCTTGAACTTTTTCATTATCGACAACACCTTGTTTGTTCTTCCGAGCATCCACCCACAAAATATCGAGGTCTGCGGCAACACTCAAAGGTGTCTCGCTTTGTTCGAGCTGCAAATACATAACCAATAATAATGTAATTAAATATATATGAATACAAAACTTAACCAATTAATAATTAATGTACTAAATTACATACGAATTAACAATACTTACAATTTTTTCTTCAACTCCTCTATAGCCCATTCGAGAAGCTCTATATGGATAAATCGGGTTAGATGCTTTCTTATGGTTTTGTTCACTGATTTTCTGAAAAAACAAACAACATTAACATTATATATTACACAAAAGCGCATAAGAATTCAAAGTCAACATTAACACTATATATTACCAATAATTTTTCGTCTTTTGTGCGATAAGTGACAAATTCTATCCAATCCTTTTCATCAATGAGATTTGCATATTTGGCTGGAGGCTTGAGGTTGACATTGCCTTCAGCATCTTTGAGTCATTCCCCCCAATAGTTCTAAATTCTCGGAGATCCTTGCCAGCACTCTTCATGATGTAATCTTTGTGTTCCTCATCAACATCAAAAGTTTCCTAAAAGTTGAATAAACAGTTTGATGGAATACAAATGCACTGTTACATAAACACAAAATAATATCCTTCCAAATAAAACTCAAAGAATACAGATTGCATGGAACATACGGTTATATCCTTCCAAAAAATATCCTTCGCTGCATTCAACCTATCATCAGACTAATGTTTGAACTTTATGGATATATTTTGTTGAACCACAACTCCAATGTAGCTTACTAAGGTGTTTCCACCTTTATTGTTCAATGGTTGGCCCCTTGCGTTCCATTCAACCGTCAATTTGTCACCTTTATTATTGCTTCTTTCACGAACAACACTCTTCATGGTAGTGATACCACGTGGTTTACGTTTTTGAGTTTGTGTTTGTGGAGTTTGTTGTTCTGGAGTTTGTGTTATTGGAGTTTGAGTGTTAACCATTGTTCCTTCTTCGTTCACTTCATTTTGAGAAGACAGTGTTTGTGATGTAATTGAAGGGATTCTTGGTTTGAGACTTGAGAGTGTTGAAGGGATTCTTGGTTTGAGACTTGAGAGTGTTGAAGGGTTTCTTGGTTCGAGAGTGTTCAAGGGTTTCCTTTTCTGTGTATTAGAAGTTTGAGAAGTACGTAACCAAACGTTTGGGTATCAACTTTTTTATATATTTTAATTTCCATATACAACAGAGCAACGCAATATTTTCGTTGTCCAAAGTTTATCATCACAGCGCAGCGATACAATTCGCTATAGTAATTTAAACCTTAACAAAGAGACTTATATGTTTCGCTGTTAAATATGAACCGGTTAACAGCGAAATTTTAGCCGACGCTGTTGAAGAGGTTACATAAACAGTGTCATCTACAAATTCATCATGACTATTGTGACACCCTGAATTTAAAGTTCTTAAGTTATAGTATCAGTTCTGGAAATCTCGTTTCAGCGAGAAAGGGCTCGCCTGGGCGAGAGTGGCTCACCTCGGTGAGTGGAATTCTGGGCTATACTGAAGGATTCTCACTTGAGCGAGTGTAAGGACCCAATTTATACCCTAAAGTTTTTCGTCCATTTATTATTAAGCAGACAAATTCTAATAACTAACCTCCCACTATCTATTTTCAGGAATTACATACTACAATTTTGAATAATTATCAGGAATTAAATCAATTTATACTCACTATCTATTTTCAGGATTTAAATCAATTTAGAATAATTATAATGCAAACATATATATAAATCTATCATTAACATAATTCGACAGTCAAATATCCAATAAACCGTCATTCTACAATTTTTCAACCACATTTGATAACAGTTACTTCAATACCACATAGGGCAAGTCTATGCCATAAAGGCGAATCAATACCACATAGGGAAAGTCTATGCCACAAAGGCGAATCAATACCACATATGGCAAGTCTATGCCACAAAGGCGAATCAATACCACATAGGGCAAGTCTATGCCACAAAGGCGAATCAGTACCACATAGGGCAAGTCTATGCCAGAAAGGCGAATCACTACCACATAGGACAAGTCTATGCCACAAAGCCGAATCAATACCACATAGGACAAGTCTATGCCACAAAGGCGAATCAATACAACTTTCATTCAATGATACTCATAACTCTATTCTCATAATAACAAGCGCAATAAGCTTACCCTTCACATTATATCATCAATAATGGAGACGCTTCTCCCTTACATTGGTGTGTGTTGGCGTTTGGCGGCTTGTTAGTCTCTACTCCGCTTCCTCCAACCTTAGGGCCTTTCCCCATTCACACCACAAAACCATAGTCAATAATATATTCTTAACATCACATTATAACTCATATTACATATTTCAACCACAAAATAACTCACACTCCGATTATTCTCGAAACTATCTCTATTGAGACTTCAAACATGTAAATCATAAACATTTACCCCCTCATTCCACATCTTAAATCATAAACCACAACTCAACTTAACATTTCACCCCTTTTCTTCACCGTTTCGTTTCTAGGTTTTGGGGTTTCCTAAAATCAACATTTTTCAAACACCCTTTCCAAATATAAACTCTACACTACGAGTTTTCAAGAAAGAAGTTAAATAAAATGAACCACAACTAAAAAGAAAGGGTTAGGTTGTTTTCCAACTCAAAGAGAAGAGACCCAAATACCCACAATGAGTTTCTAAGTAAGAAGGAGTGTTAAAATCAAGAGGTTTACCTCGTCTCTAGCTTCTCTTAGCCTTTACACGAGCTCTTGTTAAGAAAATCGCTTCCTCTTCTCTTTTCTCTCAAAAACCCCTCTCATTTTCGTGTTTGGGGCTCTATTTTAGGGTTCAGGATTTTAGATTCTCGCCCAAGCGAGAATACATTGCCCATGCGAGAGACCCTGCCTTTTTAAAGTTTCAAACTCTAACGCTCTCGC
Source organism: Lupinus albus (assembly GCA_009771035.1). Lineage (NCBI taxonomy): Eukaryota > Viridiplantae > Streptophyta > Magnoliopsida > Fabales > Fabaceae > Lupinus > Lupinus albus. Next base: position 8,106,500 of record CM020010.1, read on the forward strand.
TCAAGCGAGGATCCTACAGCCTCAAGCCACTCTCCCTCGCCCAGGCGAGCCGTCTCTCGCTCAGGCGAGACTCTCAGGTAAAATCCTAGGAGAAACACTAGTACCCTCGCCCAAGCGAGACTCTCTCGCTCAGGCGAGAATCAGCCAATAGCTCCCAGACTTACTAAGTGTCACCATGTTCCCAATATCAAAAATTCAGGGGGTTGCAGCGAGATTTGGCTCGCTTGAGCGAAAGTTTGCTCGCCTGAGCGAGAGTTGTCTCGCCTGGGCGAGAAGTGGCACTCTGAAGCCTGAGAGGCTGTAAAATTCTCGCTTGAGCTAGAGGATCCTCGCTTGAGCGAGAGGATCGGATCTGAGTTTTTAAAATGGGCGAGATTTTCTTGCTTGAGCGAGAACGAGCTCGCTTGAGCGAGAACCCGACACTGTTACATTAAATAAGGAACCCCAAACACATTTTAGGGTTAGAACTTGAAGAGAAGTGAGAGAAGAGAGCATTTTCAAGAGCAAGGAGTGTAAGGACCCAAATTCTACCCTTGAAATTTTTTCCTTATTTAATTCAATTTCATGCATTTAACGATAAATTATAATTACCGAGTGAATGAACTTATTTAAAAGATATCACTTCCTTCCTCACACACAATCTATAAACCAAAAGTAACATACCAGATCAGATAGCAGAAAAACATAATTCGTATTAATGTAACTTAGTAACGACCACATACAATTAGCTATGGGTTTCCAAAACACCCATAGCTACATATATCCCGAGTTACTAGTTTCCATGATTAATACCATGTACAACAATCATGTTCATAGTTACAAAATAGTTAGTTCAAGTACAACCAATGAGGTTACAGAAGAATGGATAAGAGACATCAAAATAAAAGTCTCTAAGCTTCTAATCAAAAACACCCATACTCCTTCCACCTACCTACAATGGGATTAACATTGACAATACACCAAGAAACACAAAGGAGTAAGTCGTTAACTCAAAAAATATCAATGTAAGTTAATCCACATTTAATAAGGTTAAATAAACGGTTTAAAATCAAGTTTACTTAAAAGCCAATTTCAACGTTCATACTTTTGAAAACCATGCTACATAACTTGAGCCAACGTTTGCTACATTGCTTGAGCCAAAGCTTGCTATATTACTTGAGCCAAAGTTTGCTACATTGCTTGAGCCAAAGCTTGCTACATTACTTGAGCCAAAGTTTGCTAATTGCTTGAGCCAAAGCTTGCTACATTACTTGAGCCAAAGTTTGCTAATTGCTTGAGCCAAAGCTTGCTACATTACTTGAGCCAAAGCTTGCTACATTACTTGAGCCAAAGCTTGCTACATTACTTGAGTCAAAGTTTGCTACATTGCTTGAGCCAAAGCTTGCTACATTACTGGAGCCAAAGTCACTAACCAATCATGGTCGGCTAAAAACGAGTTTTATTTCCATTGGCAGTCCACCAATACATTTTCCGAGTTTTATTTTCATTGGCACTCCACCAATACAAAAAAACAGTAAACGCACCCGACATCATTACAAACATATACATATATGCTTATAACTACAAAGTGATTTACGATTTATTTCATTTCTCCGAGTTTTATTTCCATTGGCACTCCACCAATACATAAACGGTAAATCCACTCCTCGTTGTTACAAACATACCCATATATGCTTATAACAACTAAGTGATTTACTATACAGTTCATTATCCACATCAGAAAATCCACACATTTTCTATCACAATGCATAAGTTAAAGACTTATCCTTACCTCGGTGAGTGTTGGGTTTGGGTTCTAGGCAACTCCTCAAGTTCCACCTACACCGCCTCCAACTTTAGGATCTTTCCTCATCCCACCATATAACACAATGTTAGTCATTTATTCCAAATATCATATAAACAACTTATATTGCATTATTTAACCATACGAGATATCAATCATATTTTCGATATTAGAAAGTAACTCATCTTCTACCTCTAGCATTTTACCCATTTTCCATTTTAACCACATTTTCTCTTTAGGGTTTTGGGGTTTTCATGACTCAACCCACAAACCCTCTCCTTTCTTGAAATACTAACTCTATACCATGAGTTTACAAGATAAAATAACATAAAAATGAACCATAACTCAAAAGGGTGAGTTTCCATGGTTTCTCTCATTTTTGAGAAGAGATCCAACATACCCAAAAAGAGTTCCAAAGAGAAGAAGAGAGTTAGAATCAAGATTTTTACCTCTTCTCAAGCTCTTGGATGAGTATCAAAGCTTCTTGCCCTTGAAAAGCTCTCTTCTCTCACCTCTCTTCTTTTCTTAACCCTAAAATGTGTTTGGGGGTTTCTCATTTAATGCAACTCGTCGGGTTCTCGCTTAAGCGAGCTCATTCTCGCTCAAGCGAGAAAATCCCGCCCATTTTAAAAACTCAGATCTGATCCTCTCGCTCAAGCGAGGGATTCTCGCTTGAGAGAGAATCTCACAGTCTCAACAGCCCCAAAATGCCATTTCTCACCCAAGCGAGCCAACTCTCGCTCAGGCGAAAATCCTCCAGTATAGCCCAGGATTTCACCCTCCCAGGTGAGTCTTTCTCGCCAAGGCGAGAATCTCTCGCTCAAGCGAGGATCCCAGGACTGATACTATAATTTTAAAGACTCAAATTTAGGGTGTTACAAGGAGTCTTGAGGCTAATCTAGAAGCTTGAGAAGAGGTAAACATGTTGGTTCTAACCCTCCTTCTCCCTTTCAAACTCGTTTTGGGTATTTTGGATCTCTTCTCTTAACATGAAAAACCATGGAAACTCTCTACTTAGAGTTGTGGTTCGATTTATATTTCTTTCCTCTAGTAAACTATTGGTTTATAGTTGATATTCGAAGATGAGGGTGATTTAAGTGTTGATTCATGAAAACCCTAAAACCCCAAAATGAAAATGTGGTCAAAAGAGGAGATGTGTTAAATGTTAGATGAAAAGGGTGAATATATGTTCTAATGTTGAATATAGGATAATTATGTATGTTTTAGATGTTGGAAACCCTTAATAAAGGTAATTTTGGAAACATTGAAAATGCATGAATCTCTTGTATGTTTAAAGATGAAATATGAGTTGTGTATGTGTTATTTCGAACAAATGACTGACATTGTTGTTATGTGGTGGGAATGAGGAAAGATCCTAAGGTTGGAGGCGGTGTCGGTGGAACTTGTAAAGTTACCAAGGACCAAACCCAACACTCACCAAGGTAAGGAAAAGCATTTTTTCCGAGATATGAAATATGAACTATGCGGTTATATGTGGTTGAATTGAAAGGAATAAGATGTGGGATGTATCAAAGAAATTAAATGTCTTTCCCAAGTGGTATTGAATTGAATGTCTTGCCCAAAGTGGTATTGAAATTGAATGTCTTGCCCAAGTGGTATTGAAATTGAATGTTTTGCCCTAAGTGGTATTGAAATTGAATGTATTGCTCAAAGTGGTATTGAAATTGAATGTCTTGCCCAAGTGGTATTGAGTTGATTGTCTTGCCTTATGTGGTATTGAATTGAATGTCTTGCCTAAGTGGTATTGAAATTGAATGTCTTGCCCAAGTGGTATAGAATTGAATGTCTTGCCCTATGTGGTATTGTGGAAGTATGTGTGAGTGGAAAATGGCAATGTAAAACCGGATTGAAGAAGATGGTGACAAGGTTTGACATGGAAGAATGTGAAAGTAAGAATGGACGTATGATGTAGTAAGATATATAATGAAACGTAAGGACTTTATATTGGAATGCTTAAATTGTTTATCTAACTCTGTTTAAATGTGGATTATATCAAATGATATTTATTGAATTAAATGACTTAATCCTTTGTACGTTTTGTGTGTTGTCATTTGATAATCCCATTGCAGGTAATTGGATGAATTAAGGACGTTTGATTTGGAGTTGTATGAGCTTTTAAATCTGGATTCCTTTATTTGTGAAGATGGTGATCTTTCCCAACCTATGGCTAAGGTTTTGATGATGCTCACTATGTCATCAAATGCAAAAGGAAGACTAGCAAATCAAAAATCATAGAAGCTCAAATGTGTAGTCTAAGTCTTCTAGGTAAAACGATACTTGAACTTAAAATCTCTTAACTATACGATAAAGGCTGATCTTTGAAAAACTCATGCATGAAACTAAGATTATTTGCAATACAGCATAAGTGTTCTGTTTTTAAACAGGGTAATCGATTACATGATGATAAACTAATCAGACCTGTGCACTTTACATGATGTAATCGATTACACTATACTCGTAATCGATTACAACATATTAAAAGTACCAGATATGTGCATTTTTCACATTGTAATCGATTACACTATGTTTGGTAATCGATTACATCAATTCGTTGAGTTTGCATTTTAAATTTTTAACTAGTGTAATCGATTACATATAATGTAATCGATTACACTTATCAGAACAGTATACTGGTTCTGTTTTGATTGAACTATTGTAGCTCTTAACTTTTCACAAACTCATACTAGTTCATATGCACGAATTAAACACTATAAATAGGTGTTTTATGACTTGTTTTCAAACACATTTTCTGAATACAACTTTCATGATCACATACTCACAAAGTCACAAAGTTCTCATAATTTCTCTCATTCATTCATAAGTGTTAAGACTTTGATATCAATTTTCATATCTTTCTAATTCTGGAAATTATTCAAAGTCTTAAGCACAAACAAAAGCCTTTGTCCAAGTTATTTGATTCTAAATTAAGTGATCATTTAGTGAGTAATTCAATCCATAAGGCTTCAATTACTATTAGAGAGTCACTTATTAAAAAGCCTTGTAAAAACCATCTTAAGAATACAAGTTAGTGTCTTGTAAACATTTCACCAAGTGTGGTGAAGTGCAGTATATTGTGAAAGAACGGTGTTAGCCTAGTGCCTAGTGGAATAGGTGAGTAGTCTTGGAAGAAGACGAAGAAGGTGTATCATTGGTTCTTGCAATAGTGGAAAAATCTTCTTGGTAACAAGAAGGACTGGACGTAGCTTTCAAATTGAAGGTGAACCAGTATAAATCTTGGTGTGATCTTCTTTTCCCTTAACTTTTTACATTTTGCATTATCTTCTATTTTTACTCAACTATTTTGTTTAATACTTCCGCTCATAGAAAAACTCTCTTTAAAATAAAAGTAGAAATATTCAATTTAAGTCTCTACACCTAATTCACCCCCCCCCCTAGGTGGCCATATATCCTAACAATTTGCACCTTTTTGTATCATGATTGAATAATGCGGATTTAAGTATTTGTAACCATGATCATTATAATTTTTTGGATAATTGTAACTCTGGATATGTGTAGCTATGGGTATTTTGGAAACCCATAGCTTGTTATATGCGGTAGTTACCGGGATACCTGAATATGAATTATGATTTTTTGTTAAATGAACTTGTAATTGGATATTGCGTTATGGAATGAGTATGAACGGGAAAGTGGGATTAAATTAAGGTTGTTGAATTTGGGATTCTAAGTTATAGGAAAAATGTATGTGAAATGAATAAAATAGGGAAAAAATTTCAAGGGTACCGAGGTCTGGATGAGTTCTACAAGAGGAACCTAGTCAGTTCCAAGGTGGATTCGCTCCTGATGCTGCCATTGAATGGGTCCAAGGATTGGAATGGATCTTCAGGGCCATGAGCTATTTTGATGTTCAGAAAGTGGCATATGGCACTTATATGCTAGTGAAGGAGGATGAGAACTGGTGGGAAATGGTCCGAAGACAGATGGAGACCAAGGGACAGATCATTACCTGGGAGTTCTTCAAGAGAAAATTCCTCAAGAAATACTTCCTTGCATATTTGAAGAGGAAGAAGGAGGTGAAATTCTTGCAGCTAGAGCAAGAGAGTTTGACCGTTAGTGAGTTCGCGGCCAAGTTCGAGGAATTGGCCCGGTATTGTCCATATGTCGAACTTGAGGTGGACGGAAGGTGTAATATCCGAAATTCTACCCTTGAATTTTTTTTCTCGATTTAGTTCAATTACATGCAATCTCTCTTAACTCACATTACTAATTGAACATTTTTAATTCAATTCTTATTTTCCTCTTCGCAATCTATCTCAATATTAACATACAAAGTCATTCGACAGAAAAACATAATTCGCATTAATTAAACCTTGTAACCACCGCATATAATTAGCTATGGGTTTCCAAAATGCCCATAGCTACACATATCCAGAGTTACGATCTCAAGTATACAATTATATCTATATCGTTCGTTACATCATATTTCAAAATATCAACTATGCACTCATGTACAAAATAATGCATGTGAATGAATCCAAAATGTAAAGCTCCCTAGGACTCCACAAAAATGAGTTCCTCCTTAGGTCACCTATTTATCTGCAATGGGATTTTCGATGACAAGTACAAAACATACAAAGGAGTAAGTCGTTAATTCAAATAAACATCATCATAAGATAATCCACATTATAAATTGGGTTAGTAAACCATTTTTGAAATTCATTTTACTTTGCTACATAACTTAAGCCAAAGTCGCTACACCCCTCGGGGTTAGCTAAAAGCAGATTCTCTTTTCCATTTTAAATAAAACGTGCTTATATACTCAAGCCAGAGTTTTGCTTATATACTCAAGCCAGAGTTTTGCTTATATACTCAAGCCAGAGTTTTGCTTATATAGTCAAGACAGAGTCGCTAACCATTCATGGTCGGCTAAAAATATATTTCCTTTTCATTAATTTCACCATAAAACAATTCCGGTAAATCCACGCCCACATTAGTATAAATACACCCATATATGTTTATACTAATTACGTGATTCACAACTCAATCATCGCATAACCAGAAGTACACATCTTTCTTTTCCATAAACCTACGCCTACTTTAATATAAATACACCCATATATGTTTATACTAAATGCGTACTTTACAACTCAATCATTGAATAATCAGAAAATTCACCTTTTCGATTTCAAATGCACAATTAAAGACTTATCATTACCTCGGTGAGTGTTGGGTTTGGTTCTTGGCAACTTCTCAAGTTCCACCGACACCGCCTCCAACCTTAGGATCTTTCCTCATCCCACCACATAACACAATGTTAGTCATTTATTCCAAATATCACATAAACAACTATATTGCATCATTTAATCATACAAAATATTCATCATAAGTATTCAACCATCTAAAACATGCATAATCATCTCAAATTTTAACATTATAAAGTAACTCATCTTCTACCTCTAGCATTTTACCCATCTTTCCTCTCTAACCTCATTTTCTCTCTCTAGGGTTTTGGGGTTTTCATGAGTCAACCCACAACCCTTTCCATTCTTGGAATACTAACTCAAAACCAAGAGTTTACAAGGTACAAGCGACATAAAATGAACCACAACTCGAAAGAGAGAATTTACATAGTTTTACACCTTTTGAGAAGAGATCCATAATACCCAAAAATGGGTTCTCAAGAGAAGAAGAGAGTTAGGATAGAGAGTTTTACCTCTTCTCAAGCTCTTGAACAAGAATCAAAGCTCCTAGACCTTGGGAGTGCTCTCTTCTCTCACCCCTCTACAATTCTTAACCTAAAAATGTGTTTGGGGTTTCCCTCATTTAATGTTCTCGTTGGGTTCTCGCTCAAGCGAGAAAATCCCGCCCATTTTAAAAACTCAACTCTGACCCTCTCGCTTAAGCGAGAAATTCTCGCTCAAGCGAGAAATTCTCGCTCAAGCGAGAAATTCTCGCTCAAGCGACTATCTCACAGTGTCAACAGCCCCAAAATTCCATTTTTCGCCCAAGCGAGACAACTCTCGCTCAGGCGAGAGTCCTCCAGTATAGCCCAGGATTTCACCCTCCCAGGTGAACCTCTCTCGCCCAAGCGAGGATCTGAGGACTGATACTATAATTTTAAAGACTTAAAATTTGGGGTGTTACAATCCTCCCCCTCTTATAAGAATTTTCGTCCCCGGAAATTAAACATACCTCGATTCGAACAAATGAGGGTAATCCTCCCTCATCTCTTGCTCAACTTCCCAAGTAGTGTCTCCTTCGTCCACTTGGCTCCACAACACCTTTACCAAGGCAATCTCCTTGCCTTTCAATCTCTTTACACTGGTATCCATGATTCTCATGGGCAACGTTGCACAAGTCAAATTATCATTCAACTCTATCTGATCAGTCTCAACCACATGAGATGGATCTCCAACATATTTCCTCAACTGAGACACATGAAATACATTATGGAGATTGGACAACAACGGAGGTAACACAATTCGATACGCTACCGGCCCAATTCTGTTCAATATCTGATACGACCCAATAAATCGAGGAGTCAGCTTACGGGACTTCAACACCCTACCGATACCGGTAGTCGGAACAACTCTCATGAAAACATGATCTCCCTCGTTAAATTCAAGAGGTTTCCACCTCTTATCATAATAGATCTTCTGTCGACTTTGGGCGATTCTCATATGTTCCCGGATTTTCATGATCTTATTCGTCGTCTCCTGGACCAGTTCAGGTCCTAATATCAAGTTCTCCCTAGTTTCAAACCAACTCACTAGAGTTCGGCACTTCCTACCATACAATGCCTCATAAGGTGCCATCCCAATACTCGAATGGAAGCTATTATTGTAGGTAAATTCGATCAACGGCAACATGACATCCCAACTCCCGGGTTGTTCTAAGACACATGCCCTCAAAAGGTCCTCCAATGACTGTATTGTTCTTTCTGATTGACCGTCCGTTTGTGGATGATAAGCTGAACTCAGCTTCAACTTAGTTCCCAAAGCGGTTTGTAAACTAGTCCAAAAGTTTGAAGTAAAACGGGGGTCCCTATCCGAGACAATGCTTGACGGTATTCCATGCAAGCGAACAATTTCACGGATATACAGTTCTGTCAATCTCTCCAAAGAGTACCTCATGTTCATAGGCAGAAAGTGAGCAGATTTAGTTAACCGATCCACGATCACCCAGATCGAATCATAACCTCTCTGAGTCTTCGGAAAACCAGACACAAAATCCATGGAGATACTATCCCACTTCCAAACGGGAATCTCTAGGGATTATAATTCTCCCGCTGGTTGTTGATGCTCAATCTTGGCCTTCTGACATACCAAACAACTCGAGACATACAAGGCCACATCCCTTTTTAACCCAGACCACCAAAATAGTGTTTTCAAATCTTGATACATTTTCGTGGTTCCCGGGTGAAAACTCATTTTACTCTTATGGGACTCCTCTAAAATATCCCTCCGTAATTTATCATTACGAGGCACACACACTCTTCCCTTGTAACGCAACATTCCACTAATGTCCGTTATGAAATTGGTATCCTTACCACTCAGCATCAGATTCCGTTTATCCATCAGCTCACTATCCTCAACTTGCATTGTCCGAATTTGTTCAAACAACTCATTCGTGACTTTAAGCATTCCTAACATCATACTATGAGGCTTTATCTGAACCTCCAAATTCATATCTCTGAACTCTTCAATCAGTTTCTCCTCCCTAACCATCAAAGCTGCCATGTGCAACGACCTTCGACTCAGTGCATCCGCCACTACATTGGCCTTTCCCGGGTGGTACTGCAAGCCAAAATCGTAATCCTTAAGGAATTCCATCCATCTCCTCTGCCTCATGTTCAATTCCTTTTGATCAAATAGGTACTTCAAACTCTTGTGGTCGTTGTACACTTCAAATCTCACGCCATAGAGATGGTGTCTCCAGATTTTTAAGGCAAAGACCACTACAGCCAACTCAAGATCGTGGGTAGGATAGTTTTGCTCGTGCGTCCTCAACTGTCGAGAAGCATAGGCCACAACCTTCCCTTCTTGCATCAACACACAACCCAAACCTTGCTTGGATGCATCACAATAAACACTGAAGTCCCGATCGGTACAAGGAAGGACCAAAACTGGCGCCGTAGTTAACCTTCGTTTTAACTCTTGGAAACTTCCTTCACATCGAAGTGTCCACACATATGGTTCCCCTTTCCAAGTGAGTTTGGTCAAAGGTAGAGCCAGCTTCGAAAATCCCTCTATGAATTTCCTATAATACCCAGCCAAACCCAGAAAGCTCCTGATCTCAGTGACTGACTTGGGCACTGCCCATTCCATAATCGCTTCAACCTTTGAAGGATCTACTGCCACTCCTTCCTTGGATATTACATGTCCAAGAAAATTTACTGACTCCAACCAGAAATCTCATTTTGATAATTTTGCATACAACCGATTCTTGCTAAGAAGTTCTAGCACAATCCACAAGTGCTCAATATGTTCCTCTCGGCTTTTGGAGTAAATCAAAATGTCATCAATGAATACCACAACGAATGTATCTAAATACGGATGAAAAATCCGATTCATGTAGTCGATAAATATTGTTGGAGCATTCGTTACCCCAAAAGGCATGACCAAATACTCAAAATGTCCGTACCTGGTTCTAAACGCCGTCTTAGGAATATCTTCCGACTTCACACGAAGTTGGTGGTAGCCAGACCGAAGATCAATCTTTGAGAACACTACCGCTCCTCTTAACTGATCCATCAAGTCATCGATCCGAGGCAACGGATACTTGTTCTTAACAGTGACCTTATTCAACTGCCGGTAGTTGGTACACAACCGCATGCTACCATCTTTCTTCTTAACCAACAGAACAGGCGCACCCCACGGTGAGACACTAGGACGAATAAACTACTTTTCCAATAAATCCTCAACCTGCTTTTTCAACTCCGCCAATTCTAACGGTGCCATCCTATAAGGAGCTATAGAGATGGGTCCCGTTCCCGGTACCAAATCAATAGAGAATTCAACTTCTCTTACAGGAGGTAGTCCCGGAATTTCGCCTGGAAACACCTCACGAAACTCACGGACTATCGGAATATCCTCAACTTTGGGTTTTTCACTACCCTCCAGGGATGCCAACAACATAAACACGACTCCTCCCTCTTTACAAGAAGTCCTAACTTCCTTTGCCGACAATGGCTTCAAGTCACTGACCTCATCAGAAACCTCGTCAAGATTCCCGAATACCACGATCTTATCAGCACAATTTAACGTTACATGATTCGTCGACAACTAGTCCATCCCCAAAATTAGATCCAACTGGGTTAGTGGTAAGCAGATCAAATCCACGGTAAAAGTTATACCGTTTACCACTACCGGACATCGAGACACAATTGTCGATACCACCACAGGAACATCAGTTGGGGTGGACACGACCAAGTCGAAAGGCAACGACTCAATTCGTAATTCAGTTTATCCACACAGTCATTAGATACAAAGGAGTGTGTCGCTCCCGAATCAAACAACACTAAAAGAGGAATACCTGCCACCATGCAATTACCTTTGATCAGACCATCAACATCAGATGTCTCTACACCACTCATGGTGAATATTCTGCCAGTAGATCGAGGTCACTCAGCTCTCACAACATTTACACTCTGTGTTAGCTTAGGACAATATCTCCTGTTGTGCCCAACCTCCTTGCAGTAGAAGCATGTAAGCATCGTTCCAGGGCATGAGTCACCTATATGAGTCCGACCACATTTGCCGCACCCGGATGAAGAGTTCAACCGTGATCCTCCGGCATTACCATAAGTCTTCAGCCTAGGAGAAGTATTTCCTCGACCACCCGTTGGAGGAGAGTAAGGCTTCCGTTCCTCTTGAAACATCTTCCCTTTCCATTTGCCGTGTGAGAAGTTCCGCTGAGGGTCGTAGTGTTTTGGAGGGTTATCTTTTCTCGCAGCAGCGTCCCTCCTCCGCACATTATTCTCATACATCCTACACTTGTTCACTAGTGTAGGGAAATCAGAAATTTCTTCGTGACCAAAAGTCACTCGGAGCTCGGGCCTCAACCCCATCTCAAACTTCACACGTTTGGACCTCCCGTCCAACTCTAGTTCAGCATAAAGGCAGTACCGGATCAACTCTTCAAATTTGGCCGAATATTCCCCCACCGTCATGTTTCCCTGCTCTAATTGCAGGAATTCCCTCTCCTTCTCCCTTTTCAGGTCTGCAGGAAAATACTTCTGGAGGAATTTACTCTTGAAGGCTTCCCACGTGATGATTTTCCCTTCAATCTCCATTTGTCTCCGGTTCATTTCCCACCAATTCTCTGCCTCCTTCACCAGTATGTAAGTAGCATAGGCCACTCTCTGAGCATCAGAACAGCTCATGGCCATGAAGATTCTTTCCAATCCTTGGACCCATTCAATGGTCGCATCCGGAGCGAATCCGCCTTGGAACTGACTGGGTTTTCTCCGGCAGAATTCGTCTAGACCTCGGTATTCAGTCGGCCCAGGTGGAACTAGTGGGTGTGAACTCGGACTCGGCGCCGGATTCTGGTTTAGATTGTGCAAGTTCTCATTGACTTGCTGCAAGGCCGCCACCATTTGTGCCAGTAAATCATTCGGGACGTTCTGACTTGCCCCTCTTCCCCTTCCTCTTCCAGCCATGGGTACATGTACTCACTCACTGGTTAGCAATCGAATTTGTATAATAACCGTGCACATAATCACTTAACAATTTGCACAAGTCAACAATTTCAACACATAAAGTTTTCAAAGAAGCAAGCAAGACCATACCCTAGGTCGCAGGGTTAATTATGCTCTGTTACCATATTGTAATATCCGAAATTCTACCCTTGAAAATTTTTTCTCGATTTAGTTCAATTACATGCAATCTCTCTTAACTCACATTACTAATTGAATATTTTTAATTCAATTCTTATTTTCCTCTTCGCAATCTATCTCAATATTAACATACAAAGTCATTCGACAGAAAAACATAATTCGTGTTAATTAAACCTTGTAACCACCGCATATAATTAGCTATGGGTTTCCAAAATGCCCATAGCTACACATATCCTGAGTTACGATCTCAAGTTTGCAATTATATCTATATCGTTAGTTACATCATATTTCAAAATATCAACTATGCACTCATGTACAAAATAATGCATGTGAATGAATCCAAAATGTAAACCTCCCTAAGACTCCACAAAAATGAGTTCCCCCTCAGTTCACATGTTTATCTGCAATGGTATTATCGATGACTAGTACAAAACATACAAAGGAGTAAGTCGTTAATTCAAATAAACATCATCATAAGTTAATCCACATTAGAAATTGGGTTAGTAAACCATTTTTGAAATTCATTTTACTTGGCTACATAACTTGAGCCAAAGCCGCTACACCCCTCAGGGTTAGCTAAAAGCAGATTCTCATTTCCATTTTAAATAAAACGTGCTTATATACTCAAGCCAGAGTTTTGCTTATATACTCAAGCCAGAGTTTTGCTTATATACTCAAGCCAGAGTTTTGCTTATATACTCAAGCCAGAGTTTTGCTTATATACTCAAGCCAGAGTTTTGCTTATATACTCAAGCCAGAGTTTTGCTTATATAGTCAAGACAGAGTCGCTAACCATTCATGGTCGGCTAAAAATATATTTCCTTTTCATTAATTTCACCATAAAACAATTCCGGTAAATCCACGCCCACATTAGTATAAACACACCCATATATGTTTATACTAATTACGTGATTCACAACTCAATCATCGCATAACCAAAAGTACACATCTTTCTTTTCCATAAACCTACGCCTACTTTAATATAAATACACCCATATATGTTTATACTAAATGCGTACTTTACAACTCAATCATTGAATAATCAGAAAATTCACCTTTTCGATTTCAAATGCACAATTAAAGACTTATCATTACCTCGGTGAGTGTTCGGTTTGGTTCTTGGCAACTTCTCAAGTTCCACCGACACCGCCTCCAACCTTAGGATATTTCCTCATCCCACCACATAACACAATGTTAGTCATTTATTCCAAATATCACATAAACAACTATATTGCATCATTTAATCATACAAAATATTCATCATAAGTATTCAACCATCTAAAACATGCATAATCATCTCAAATTTTAACATTATAAAGTAACTCATCTTCTACCTCTAGCATTTTACCCATCTTTCCTCTCTAACCTCATTTTCTCTCTCTAGGGTTTTGGGGTTTTCATGAGTCAACCCACAACCCTTTCCATTCTTGGAATACTAACTCAAAACCAAGAGTTTACAAGGTACAAGCGACATAAAATGAACCACAACTCGAAATAGAGAATTTCCATAGTTTTACACCCTTTGAGAAGAGATCCATAATACCCAAAAATGGGTTCTCAAGAGAAGAAGAGTGTTAGGATAGAGAGTTTTACCTCTTCTCAAGCTCTTTAACAAGAATCAAAGCTCCTAGACCTTGGGAGTGCTCTCTTCTCTCACCCCTCTTAAATTCTTAACCTAAAAATGTGTTTGGGGTTTCCCTCATTTAATGTTCTCGTCGGGTTCTCGCTTAAGCGAGCTTTCTCTCGCTCAAGTTAGAAAATCTGACCCTCTCGCTTAAGCGAGAAATTCTCGCTCAAGCGAGAATCTCACAGTGTTAACAGCCCCAAAATGCCATTTCTTGCCCAAGCGAGACAACTCTCGCTATGGCGAGAGTCCTCTAGTATAGCCTAGGATTTCACCCTCCCAGGTGAACCTCTCTCGCCCAAGCGAGAATCTCTCGCTCAAGCGAGGATCCGAGGACTGATACTATAATTTTAAAGACTTAAAATTTGGGGTGTTACAGAAGGTCCAAATGTGTCAAATTCGAGATGGGTCTGAAACCGGAGTTGAAGGTGATGTTATGCCACCAAGAGATTTCTGACTTCCCTACACTAGTGAACAAGTGTAGAATGTATAAAGATGATGTGTGAGTGAGGGATGCTGTGACTGGTAATGTGAACCCTCCCCGAAACTATGGGCCTCAGCGCAACTTTGTGCAAGGAAGGGGTAAGGAGAAGATTGCTAAAGACCGACGACCTTATGGTCCCCCTCGCAACCATCACACTCGTGGTCCTCACAAGCCAGCCACCACTAATGCTACTGGAGGATCAAACTCCTATCCTATGTGCCACAAATGTGGTCGGGGACACTATGGCAATATTTGCTCGGGATCGGGAAATGGATGCTTCCATTGTGGAGGACAAGGACATATCAAGAGGTATTGTCCCAAGTTACGACAGAGTATTAATGCTGTGAGGGCTGAACAACATCGATCCACCAGCAGAGTATTTACCATGAGTGGTACAGAGGCATCATATGCTGATGGTCTGATCCAAGGTAAATGTATGGTGGCAGGTATTCCTCTTTTAGTGTTGTTTGATTCGGGAGTGACACACTCCTTTGTATCTGTTGAATGTGTGGACCGACTGAAATTGCAAACTGAGTCATTTACTTTCGACTTGGTTGTATCCACCCCGACTAGTGTGCCGGTGATGGTGTCGACGTTTTTGTCCCAGTGTCCGGTGGTGGTAAATGGTAGAACGTTTACCGTGGATTTAATCTGCTTACCGCTGTCCCAGTTAGATTTAATTTTGGGAATGGACTGGTTGTTAGCAAATCATGTTATGCTTAATTGTGTTGATAAGACTGTGGTGTTTGGAGATCAATGTGAGATTTCTGACCAGGTTAGTTGTATGAAGCCAATGTCCACTAAGGTAGTCAGGACTTCCCTTAGGGAAAGGGGATCAATGTTCGTGCTGTTGGCATCAATGGAGGGTATTGAGAAACACAACATTGATGATATTTTGATAGTCCGTGAGTTTCCTGAGGTATTTCCTAGTTACATTCCAGAATTGCCTCCAATTAGAGAAGTTGAATTCTCTATTTGTGACACCCTAAATTAAAGTCATTAAATTATAATATCAGTCCTGGAAATCTCGCTTGAGAAGAGGTAAAACTCTTGATCCTAACCCCTTCAATATAGCCCAGTATTTCCTCTCAAGTGAGATCTCTTCTCAAAATACTCAAGTTATAGTGAAATACTCAAGTTATAATATCAGTCCTGAAAAATCTCGCTTGAGAAGAGGTAAAACTCTTGATCCTAACTCTCTTCTTCCCTTTGAAACTTGCTTTGGGTATGTTGGATCTCTTCTCAAAATGTGAGAAACCATGGAAACTCATCCTTTAGAGTTATGGTTCGTTTTATGTTGTTTTTATCTTGAAAACTCTTAGTTTAGAGTTGGTATTTTAGGAATGGAAAGAGTTGTGGGTTGATTCATGAAAACCCTAAAACCCCAAAAATGAGAATATGAGTAAAAGGGAAAATGGGTGAAATGTTAGATGTGGAAGATGAGTATAAGTTCTAATTTTGAATATGAGATGAATGGGTATGTTTTAGATGTTTCGAAACATTGAAAATGTTTGAATCTCTTGTATGATTAAAGATGAAATATGAGTTGTTTATGTGTTATTTTGAATAAATGAATAACATGGTTGTTATGTGGTGGGAATGAGGAAAGATCCTAAGGTTGGAGGCGGTGTCGGTGGAACTTGCAAAGTCACGAAGAACCAAAACCAACACTCACCAAGGTAAGGGATATGTGTCTCCATTATTTATAAGATGATGTGAACATGGTATGAGTATGAGCCATTGTGTTTGTAATAGTTGTCATGTGGACCACCTTTATGGTGTGGGCCTACCCGAAGTGGTAGTGGATTATCTTATGATGTGGGCCTACCCGAAGTGGTAGTGGATTATCTTATGATGTGGGCCTACCCGAAGTGGTATTGGATTATCTTATGATGTGTGCATATCCGAAGTGGTAGTGGATTATTGATTGTTGTTCCTACCCGAAGTGGTAGTGGATTATTGTGTGTTGTGGATCTACCCGGAGTGTTAGTGGATTATCGTATGTTGTGGACCTACCCGGAGTGGTAGTGAATTATCATGTGTTGTCGACCTACCCGGAGTGGTAGTGGGTTATCTTTATGTGGTGGACCTACCCGAAGTGGTAGTGGATTTTATTTGAGGTGTAAACGGGCCGAATGTGGTCAGGAGTAAATTTGATGCAAAATGTAAATGATCTACTGAAAGTGCCTTGGAATAAAGGAATATGCATGCTATAGAATATATATTATGGGACATATATACTATAGGGTGAATATGGGTTAAAGGAGAATACAGGAAAAGAGATACTAACGTTTATATTCATGTATTTAAGTAATGTATTTCATTTCAATGCTTATGTGTACTTTAAATGTGGATTTTCATATGCGGTTATTATTGAATTAACGACTTACTCCCTTGTGTTTCGTGTGTTGCTATGATAATCCCATTGTAGGTAAACGGATGAATTGAGAATGCTGGATTTGAAGTCTTATGAGTTTTTTAATCCAGATTTTCTTCTTTTGTGTTTTGTACCATGACTGATTAAGTGCTATTTTTGGGATAATTGTAATTCTGATCTTTGTAACATTGGATATGTGTAGCTATGGGTATTTGGAAAACCCATAGCTAGTTGTATGCGGTAGTTACTGGGAGGTATTAATATGAATTATGTTTTTCTGCAGTTAAAGGTAATCTAGTATGAAACCAATTTAGTATGATTTAAAGTTATGAGTTAATTAAAGAAATGAATAATTTAATAGGTTGAAAGAAATGGGTGCATGATGTAACATGAGGAATTAAGCTTAAAGGTTTAAAATTAAAGCAAAATTTTCAAGGGTAGAATTTGGGTCCTTACAATATCAGAGCATAGTTAATTCTGCAGCCTAGGGTATGCCCTTACTTGCTTCTTTGTAACATGTATGTAAATTAGATTTGTATACTAATGACAGATGAGTGCAGGTTAAGAAATGACTGAGAGAGGAATAAGAACGAGCTAAAATGTTCTGAATGATCTGTTGGCACAGATGGTGGCTGCACTACAACAAGTGAATGAGGACTTGCATAGCCTAAACCAGAACACAGCACCGAGTCCTAGCTCGCAACCTTTGGTTCTACCCGAACCGGCCAGAACCGAGGATTAGGTGAGTTCTGTAAGCAGAAGCCTAAACAGTTCCAAGGGCGATTCCCTCTGGATGTTGCGGATGAACGAGTTCAAAGCTTGGAGAGGATATTACGAGCCATGGGTTGCGGCTATGTTCAAAAGGTACCCTATGCTTCTTACATGCTAGCAAAAGAAGCTGAAAACTGGTGGGAGATCACCCAACGACAGATGGAAACGGAGGGGCGAGTGATTAACTGGATTGCATTCAACGAGAAATTTCTTCAGAAATATTTTCCTACTGATATGAAGCGGAAGAAAGAAATGGAGTTTATGAGGTTGGAGCAGGATAATCTGCCAGTGGGAGGATATGTGGCCAAGTTCGAGGAATTGGCCCGATTTTGTCCCTATGCTGAATTGGAGGTGGATGGAAGGTCCAAATGCTCTAAGTTTGAATCGGGTTTGAAGCCCCAGTTGAAAAGTATGTTTGGGGATTAAGAGATTGCCGACTTTGCTACTTTGGTAAACAAGTGCAGGATGTATGAGGATGATCTGGCAGTCGATGAGGAGGTAACAGCTAGAGTTAACCCTCCGAGAAACTTCGGCCCTCAAAGAAATCATACCCAAGGCAAGGGTAAGGGAAAGATGTTTGAGGATAACCGCAGACCTTATGCGGCGCCTACTTGTTATCCTGGCCGCAACTATCAAGGATCGAGACCTTCTGCCATTCCTAGTGGGGTAGCTTCTACTCCTTTGTGCGACAAGTGTGGCCGACTCCACTATGGGAACACATGCCCGATGTCAGAAAATAGATGTTTCCACCGCAAGGAGTTGGGACACATCAAAAGGTTTTGTCCCAAACTGAGTCAACGGCTAAATGTCGTTCATGCCGAAAGAGCAAGGAACACGGGCGGAGTGTTTACCATGAGCGGTGCGGAGGTAGAAAATGTGGATGGCCTCATCCAAGGTAAATGCATGGTGGCAGGTATTCCTGTTTTAGTGTGCCTGTGGTGGTGTCGACGGTTGTGTCTCGATGTCCGATAGTGGTAAACGGTAGGACATTTACAGTGGATTTGATCTGCTTACCACTGTCCCAGTTAGATTTAATTATGGGAATTGACTGGTTATCAGCAAACCATGTGATGCTTAATTGTGCTGATAAGACCGTCGTGTTTGGAGATCTGGGTGAGATTTCTGATGAGGCTTGTAACATGAAGCCGTTGTCGGCTAAAGGAATCAAAACTTCCTTTAAGGAGGGAGGATCCATGTTTGTTTTGATGGCATCCTTGGAGGGTATTGAGAAACCCAAAGTTGAGGATATCCCAATAGTTCGAGAGTTTCCTGAGGTGTTCCCTGGTGATATTCTGGAACTACCTCCAGTCAGAGAAGTTGAATTCTCCATTGACTTGGTGCCGGGAACGAGACCCATCGCACCGTTAGAGTTGGCTGAATTGAAAAAGCAGGTTGAGGACTTGTTGGAAAAGAAGTTTATTCACCCTAGTGTCTCACCGTGGGGTGTGCCTGTTTTGTTGGTTAAGAAGAAAGATGGGAATATGAGGTTGTGCACCGATTATAGACAATTGAACAAGGTCACCATCAAGAACAAGTATCCTTTGCATAGGATGGATGACTTGATGGATCAGTTGAGAGGAGCGGTGGTGTTTTCAAAGATTGATCTTCCGTTAGGTTATCATCAACTTCGAGTAAAATCGGAGGATATTCCTAAAACTGCTTTTAGGACGAGGTATGGGCATTTTGAGTATTTGGTGATGCCTTTTGGTGTAACGAATGCCCCAGCAATATTTACTGACTACATGAATCGTATTTTCCATCAGTATTTGGATTCATTCGTAGTGGTATTTATTGATGACATTCTGGTTTACTCCATGAGCCGAGAGGAACATGCGGAGCACCTGAGAATTGTTCTAGATCTTCTGAGTAAGAATAGGTTGTATGCCAAGTTTTCAAAATATGATTTCTGGTTGGAATCAGTGAACTTCCTTGGACATGTAATATCCCGGGATGGAGTGGCAGTAGACCCTTCTAAGGTCGAGGCAGTGATGGAATGGGCGATGCCCAAGTCAGTTACTGAGATCAGGAGTTTTCTGGGTTTGGCTGGTTACTACAGAAAGTTCGTAGAGGGGTTTTCCAAGTTGAAATTACCCCTAACTAAGCTTACTAGAAAGTGTGGACAATTCGTTGTGAAGAAAGCTTTCAAGAGCTGAAGTGAAGGTTGACTACGGCACCAGTTGTTGGTTCTTCCTTGTACTGATCGAGATTTCAGTGTTTATTGTGATGCTTCCAAACAAGGTTTGGGTTGCGTTTTGATGCAGGAAGGGAAGGTTGTTGCCTATGCTTTTCGGCAGTTAAGAATGCACGAGCAAAACTACCCTACACATGACTTGGAACTAGCCGCAGTGGTCTTTGCATTGAAAATCTGGAGACACCATCTTTATGGTGTAAGATTTGAAGTTTACAATGACCACAAGAGTTTGAATTATCTATTTGATCAAAAGGAACTGAACATGAGACAAAGAAGGTGGATGAAATTCCTTTAGGACTATGATTTTGGATTGCAGTACCATCAGGGAAAGGCCAATGTGGTGGCCGATGCTTTAAGTAGGAAGTCTTTACACATGTCGGCTTTGATGGTTCGTGAAGAGAGACTAATTGAAGAATTCAGGGATATGAACTTGACAGTTCAGGGATATGAACTTGACAGTTCAGGGATATGAACTGGACGATCTGTTGTGAGGAAAGTTTTCAAGAGTTAAAGCAGGTTTGACCACGACCCCAGTGTTGGTTCTTCCTTGTACTGATCGTGATTTCAGTGTGTATTGTGATGCTTCTAAACAAGGTTTGGGTTGTGTTTTGATGCAAGACGGGAAGGTTGTTGCCTATGCATCACGATAGTTAAGAACACATTAGCAAAACTACCCTACACACGATTTGGAACTAGCCGCAGTGGTCTTTGCATTGAAAATCTGGAGACACTATCTTTATGGTGTAAGATTCGAAATTTATAGCGACCACAAGAGTTTGAAGTATTTGTTTGATCAAAAGGAACTAAACATGAGGCAGAGACGGTGGATGGAATTCCTTAAGGATTATGATTTTGGATTTGCAGTATCATCCTGGAAAGGCCAATGTGGTAGCAGATGCTTTAAGTTGGAAGTCCTTACATATGTCGGCCTTGATGGTTCGTGAAGGGAAACTGATTGAGGAGTTCCGAGATATGAACTTGTAAGTTCAAGTAAGACCCCATAGTATGATTTTGGGAATGCTTAAGGTTACAAATGAACTGTTTGACCAAATCTGAATAATGCAAGTTGAGGATGGTGAGTTAATGGTTAAACGAGATTTGATGATGAGTAGGAAGGAGACCGATTTCATGTCGGATCCTAGTGGAATGTTGGGTTACAAAGGGAGAGTGTGTGTGCCTCGTGATGTGGAGTTGCGAAAGAGTATCCTTGAGGAGTCACACTAGAGTAAAATGAGTTTTCACCCGGGTACTACAAAAATGTATCAAGACTTGAAGAAGTTGTTTTGGTGGTCTAGTTTGAAAAAGGATGTGGCTTTGTATGTCTCGAGTTGTCTCGTCTATCAGAAAGCCATGATTGAGAATGCTGGATTTGAAGTCTTATGAGTTTTTTAATCCAGATTTTCTTCTTTTGTGTTTTGTATCATGACTGATTAAGTGCTATTTTTGGGATAATTGTAATTCTGATCTTTGTAACACTGGATATGTGTAGCTATGGGTATTTGGAAAACCCATAGCTAGTTGTATGCGGTAGTTACTGGGAGGTATTAATATGAATTATGTTTTTCTGTAGTTAAGGGTAATCTAGTATGAAACCAATTTAGTATGATTTAAAGTTATGAGTTAATTAAAGAAATGGATAATTTAATAGGTTGAAAGAAATGTGTGCATGATGTAACATGAGGAATTAAGCTTAAAGGTTTAAAATAAAAACAAAATTTTCAAGGGTAGAATTTGGGTCCTTACACTATTGACTTAATGTCGGGAACGGGACCCATCTCCATAGCTCCATATAGGATGGCACCGTTGGAGCTGGCCGAGTTGAAAAAGCAGGTTGAAGACTTGTTGGCGAAAAAGTTTATTCGCCCTAGTGTTTCACCGTGGGGTGCACCAGTTTTGTTGGTTAAGAAAAAATATGGGAGCAAGCGGTTGTGCACCGATTACAGACAGTTGAATAAGGTAACTATCAAGAACAAGTACCCATTATCTAGAATTGACGACTTGATGGATCAATTGAGAGGAGCTGTTATATTCTCAAAGATTTACCTTCGGTCGGGTTATCATCAACTCTGAGTTAAGTCGGAAGATATTCCTAAGAGTGCTTTTAGGACGAGGTGTGGGCACTTTGAGTATTTAGTAATGCCTTTTGGTGTGACGAATGCTCCAGCAATATTTACCGACTACATGAATTGAATTTCTCACCCGTACTTAGTGGGAGGAATAGATGGCCAACTAAGAGGGGGGGGTGAATTAGTTGTTTTAAAAAAATCACTAGGAACTTTTCAGCTTTTTCTACTTAAGACCAAATTAACAGAGTTGTAGCGGAAGAAAGTTTAGTAGAAGAAGAAGAAGTGCATAAAACAAAATGTGTAAGGATGAGAAAAATCACACCAAAAAATTATTCTAGTTCACCTTCTACCACCGAAGGCTACGTCCAGTCCTCTTGAAAACCACAAGAGATTTCCACTATTGAATGAGTTTAACTTACAAGCAAAGTCACACCTAGACTCCCCCTAAGTTGTATCACTCACTCACTTCAACAAGATAGTACACCACTATCCTTGTTTTACAATGCCTCACCAATCCCTATGGTGATTACTTGAGTACAAGTATGAAGATAATAAATGGCTTAATGACAAACTCACAATGTATCTTAATGCCTTATGAAGTTTTCAGAATTCCAAAGAATGTGAACGTTTTTCTGAAAAACTTCAAAGTGTTCTTGAATAAAAACTAAGAAATTTGTATCAAGAACTTGGATTTTTGAGTATAAAAGTTATTTTATAATTCTGAGATCCTACAAGGTTTATATAGAGTTCCAAAAGGTGTTTAGAATCACTTTCAAAAGGTATAAGTCGTTTGGGAAAAGTTGAACCAAGTTGGAACACAATGGTTCAATTTAGAAATCAGATTTTCGCAGTAACAATACGTGGTAATCGATTACTTATATGAGGTAATCGATTACCTCAGTTGAAGTTTCAAATCCAATGTTGCTCAACAGCTAGTGGTAATCGATTACATCCATAGGGTAATCGATTACCCTAGTTGAAATTTCATTTCCCAAAAATGCCGAGAGTTATGGTAATCGATTACTTACCCTGGTAATCGATTACTGCATTTAAATTTTGGATTTTAACTTTCAATAGTAAGTGGTAATCGATTACTACTACAGGGTAATCGATTACTACTACAGGGTAATCGATTACCCTAGTTATTTTTGCCTTTTTCCAACTTTTCAAAAATAACTTGGTTTTTCTTAGGAACTCTTATATTAACCAAGATTAAGATCTTTATTCTTAAGGCATTGTGATTTCTTATGAGTTTGAAATATTTGCTATTAAAAGACTAAGACTCTTATAAAAATAAAATATACTTCAAGTTCTTTAAGTCTTTGATCTTCAATAGCTTTTCTTCTTTCTTTTGGTGATGTGCATTTGTCTTCATCAAAACCCAGCCTCGGTCAAGGAGCCAGATCATCTTCCCACTTAGACTCATTTGTAGTAGTATTTATTGATGACATTCTGATCTACTCCAAGAGCAGGGAGGAACATGCGGAACATCTGAAGGTTGTTTTAGATCTTCTGAAAAATAACCATTTGTATGCGAAATTTTCAAAATGTGATTTCTGGTTGGAATCGGTAAACTTTCTTGGGCATGTAATATCCAAGGAAGGGGTGGCAGTAGACCCTTCTAAGGTCGAAGCGGTTATGGAATGGGCAGTACCCAAGTCAGTTACCGAGATCAGGAGTTTTCTAGGATTGGCTAGTTATTATCGGAAGTTCATCGAAGGGTTTTCAAAGCTTGCACTACCTTTGACTAAGCTTACAAGGAAAGGGTAATCGTATGTGTGGACGATCTGTTGTGAGGAAAGTTTTCAAGAGTTAAAGCAGGTTTGACCACGACCCCAGTGTTGGTTCTTCCTTGTACTGATCGTGATTTCAGTGTGTATTGTGATGCTTCTAAACAAGGTTTGGGTTGTGTTTTGATGCAAGACGGGAAGGTTGTTGCCTATGCATCACGATAGTTAAGAACACATTAGCAAAACTACCCTACACACGATTTGGAACTAGCCGCAGTGGTCTTTGCATTGAAAATCTGGAGACACTATCTTTATGGTGTAAGATT
Organism: Lupinus albus; assembly: GCA_009771035.1. Lineage (NCBI taxonomy): Eukaryota > Viridiplantae > Streptophyta > Magnoliopsida > Fabales > Fabaceae > Lupinus > Lupinus albus. Next base: position 8,130,671 of record CM020010.1, read on the forward strand.
CGAAATTTATAGCGACCACAAGAGTTTGAAGTATTTGTTTGATCAAAAGGAACTAAACATGAGGCAGAGACGGTGGATGGAATTCCTTAAGGATTATGATTTTGGATTTGCAGTATCATCCTGGAAAGGCCAATGTGGTAGCAGATGCTTTAAGTTGGAAGTCCTTACATATGTCGGCCTTGATGGTTCGTGAAGGGAAACTGATTGAGGAGTTCCGAGATATGAACTTGTAAGTTCAAGTAAGACCCCATAGTATGATTTTGGGAATGCTTAAGGTTACAAATGAACTGTTTGACCAAATCTGAATAATGCAAGTTGAGGATGGTGAGTTAATGGTTAAACGAGATTTGATGATGAGCAGGAAGGAGACCGATTTCATGTCGGATCCTAGTGGAATGTTGGGTTACAAAGGGAGAGTGTGTGTGCCTCGTGATGTGGAGTTGCGAAAGAGTATCCTTGAGGAGTCACACTAGAGTAAAATGAGTTTTCACCCGGGTACTACAAAAATGTATCAAGACTTGAAGAAGTTGTTTTGGTGGTCTAGTTTGAAAAAGGATGTGGCTTTGTATGTCTCGAGTTGTCTCGTCTATCAGAAAGCCAAGATTGAGAATGCTGGATTTGAAGTCTTATGAGTTTTTTAATCCAGATTTTCTTCTTTTGTGTTTTGTATCATGACTGATTAAGTGCTATTTTTGGGATAATTGTAATTCTGATCTTTGTAACACTGGATATGTGTAGCTATGGGTATTTGGAAAACCCATAGCTAGTTGTATGCGGTAGTTACTGGGAGGTATTAATATGAATTATGTTTTTCTGTAGTTAAGGGTAATCTAGTATGAAACCAATTTAGTATGATTTAAAGTTATGAGTTAATTAAAGAAATGGATAATTTAATAGGTTGAAAGAAATGTGTGCATGATGTAACATGAGGAATTAAGCTTAAAGGTTTAAAATAAAAACAAAATTTTCAAGGGTAGAATTTGGGTCCTTACACTATTGACTTAATGTCGGGAACGGGACCCATCTCCATAGCTCCATATAGGATGGCACCGTTGGAGCTGGCCGAGTTGAAAAAGCAGGTTGAAGACTTGTTGGCGAAAAAGTTTATTCGCCCTAGTGTTTCACCGTGGGGTGCACCAGTTTTGTTGGTTAAGAAAAAATATGGGAGCAAGCGGTTGTGCACCGATTACAGACAGTTGAATAAGGTAACTATCAAGAACAAGTACCCATTATCTAGAATTGACGACTTGATGGATCAATTGAGAGGAGCTGTTATATTCTCAAAGATTTACCTTCGGTCGGGTTATCATCAACTCTGAGTTAAGTCGGAAGATATTCCTAAGAGTGCTTTTAGGACGAGGTGTGGGCACTTTGAGTATTTAGTAATGCCTTTTGGTGTGACGAATGCTCCAGCAATATTTACCGACTACATGAATTGAATTTCTCACCCGTACTTAGTGGGAGGAATAGATGGCCAACTAAGAGGGGGGGGTGAATTAGTTGTTTTAAAAAAATCACTAGGAACTTTTCAGCTTTTTCTACTTAAGACCAAATTAACAGAGTTGTAGCGGAAGAAAGTTTAGTAGAAGAAGAAGAAGTGCATAAAACAAAATGTGTAAGGATGAGAAAAATCACACCAAAAAATTATTCTAGTTCACCTTCTACCACCGAAGGCTACGTCCAGTCCTCTTGAAAACCACAAGAGATTTCCACTATTGAATGAGTTTAACTTACAAGCAAAGTCACACCTAGACTCCCCCTAAGTTGTATCACTCACTCACTTCAACAAGATAGTACACCACTATCCTTGTTTTACAATGCCTCACCAATCCCTATGGTGATTACTTGAGTACAAGTATGAAGATAATAAATGGCTTAATGACAAACTCACAATGTATCTTAATGCCTTATGAAGTTTTCAGAATTCCAAAGAATGTGAACGTTTTTCTGAAAAACTTCAAAGTGTTCTTGAATAAAAACTAAGAAATTTGTATCAAGAACTTGGATTTTTGAGTATAAAAGTTATTTTATAATTCTGAGATCCTACAAGGTTTATATAGAGTTCCAAAAGGTGTTTAGAATCACTTTCAAAAGGTATAAGTCGTTTGGGAAAAGTTGAACCAAGTTGGAACACAATGGTTCAATTTAGAAATCAGATTTTCGCAGTAACAATACGTGGTAATCGATTACTTATATGAGGTAATCGATTACCTCAGTTGAAGTTTCAAATCCAATGTTGCTCAACAGCTAGTGGTAATCGATTACATCCATAGGGTAATCGATTACCCTAGTTGAAATTTCATTTCCCAAAAATGCCGAGAGTTATGGTAATCGATTACTTACCCTGGTAATCGATTACTGCATTTAAATTTTGGATTTTAACTTTCAATAGTAAGTGGTAATCGATTACTACTACAGGGTAATCGATTACTACTACAGGGTAATCGATTACCCTAGTTATTTTTGCCTTTTTCCAACTTTTCAAAAATAACTTGGTTTTTCTTAGGAACTCTTATATTAACCAAGATTAAGATCTTTATTCTTAAGGCATTGTGATTTCTTATGAGTTTGAAATATTTGCTATTAAAAGACTAAGACTCTTATAAAAATAAAATATACTTCAAGTTCTTTAAGTCTTTGATCTTCAATAGCTTTTCTTCTTTCTTTTGGTGATGTGCATTTGTCTTCATCAAAACCCAGCCTCGGTCAAGGAGCCAGATCATCTTCCCACTTAGACTCATTTGTAGTAGTATTTATTGATGACATTCTGATCTACTCCAAGAGCAGGGAGGAACATGCGGAACATCTGAAGGTTGTTTTAGATCTTCTGAAAAATAACCATTTGTATGCGAAATTTTCAAAATGTGATTTCTGGTTGGAATCGGTAAACTTTCTTGGGCATGTAATATCCAAGGAAGGGGTGGCAGTAGACCCTTCTAAGGTCGAAGCGGTTATGGAATGGGCAGTACCCAAGTCAGTTACCGAGATCAGGAGTTTTCTAGGATTGGCTAGTTATTATCGGAAGTTCATCGAAGGGTTTTCAAAGCTTGCACTACCTTTGACTAAGCTTACAAGGAAAGGGTAATCGTATGTGTGGACGATCTGTTGTGAGGAAAGTTTTCAAGAGTTAAAGCAGGTTTGACCACGACCCCAGTGTTGGTTCTTCCTTGTACTGATCGTGATTTCAGTGTGTATTGTGATGCTTCTAAACAAGGTTTGGGTTGTGTTTTGATGCAAGACGGGAAGGTTGTTGCCTATGCATCACGATAGTTAAGAACACATTAGCAAAACTACCCTACACACGATTTGGAACTAGCCGCAGTGGTCTTTGCATTGAAAATCTGGAGACACTATCTTTATGGTGTAAGATTCGAAATTTATAGCGACCACAAGAGTTTGAAGTATTTGTTTGATCAAAAGGAACTAAACATGAGGCAGAGACGGTGGATGGAATTCCTTAAGGATTATGATTTTGGATTTGCAGTATCATCCTGGAAAGGCCAATGTGGTAGCAGATGCTTTAAGTTGGAAGTCCTTACATATGTCGGCCTTGATGGTTCGTGAAGGGAAACTGATTGAGGAGTTCCGAGATATGAACTTGTAAGTTCAAGTAAGACCCCATAGTATGATTTTGGGAATGCTTAAGGTTACAAATGAACTGTTTGACCAAATCTGAATAATGCAAGTTGAGGATGGTGAGTTAATGGTTAAACGAGATTTGATGATGAGTAGGAAGGAGACCGATTTCATGTCGGATCCTAGTGGAATGTTGGGTTACAAAGGGAGAGTGTGTGTGCCTCGTGATGTGGAGTTGCGAAAGAGTATCCTTGAGGAGTCACACTAGAGTAAAATGAGTTTTCACCCGGGTACTACAAAAATGTATCAAGACTTGAAGAAGTTGTTTTGGTGGTCTAGTTTGAAAAAGGATGTGGCTTTGTATGTCTCGAGTTGTCTCGTCTATCAGAAAGCCAAGATTGAGAATGCTGGATTTGAAGTCTTATGAGTTTTTTAATCCAGATTTTCTTCTTTTGTGTTTTGTATCATGACTGATTAAGTGCTATTTTTGGGATAATTGTAATTCTGATCTTTGTAACACTGGATATGTGTAGCTATGGGTATTTGGAAAACCCATAGCTAGTTGTATGCGGTAGTTACTGGGAGGTATTAATATGAATTATGTTTTTCTGTAGTTAAGGGTAATCTAGTATGAAACCAATTTAGTATGATTTAAAGTTATGAGTTAATTAAAGAAATGGATAATTTAATAGGTTGAAAGAAATGTGTGCATGATGTAACATGAGGAATTAAGCTTAAAGGTTTAAAATAAAAACAAAATTTTCAAGGGTAGAATTTGGGTCCTTACACTATTGACTTAATGTCGGGAACGGGACCCATCTCCATAGCTCCATATAGGATGGCACCGTTGGAGCTGGCCGAGTTGAAAAAGCAGGTTGAAGACTTGTTGGCGAAAAAGTTTATTCGCCCTAGTGTTTCACCGTGGGGTGCACCAGTTTTGTTGGTTAAGAAAAAATATGGGAGCAAGCGGTTGTGCACCGATTACAGACAGTTGAATAAGGTAACTATCAAGAACAAGTACCCATTATCTAGAATTGACGACTTGATGGATCAATTGAGAGGAGCTGTTATATTCTCAAAGATTTACCTTCGGTCGGGTTATCATCAACTCTGAGTTAAGTCGGAAGATATTCCTAAGAGTGCTTTTAGGACGAGGTGTGGGCACTTTGAGTATTTAGTAATGCCTTTTGGTGTGACGAATGCTCCAGCAATATTTACCGACTACATGAATTGAATTTCTCACCCGTACTTAGTGGGAGGAATAGATGGCCAACTAAGAGGGGGGGGGGTGAATTAGTTGTTTTAAAAAAATCACTAGGAACTTTTCAGCTTTTTCTACTTAAGACCAAATTAACAGAGTTGTAGCGGAAGAAAGTTTAGTAGAAGAAGAAGAAGTGCATAAAACAAAATGTGTAAGGATGAGAAAAATCACACCAAAAAATTATTCTAGTTCACCTTCTACCACCGAAGGCTACGTCCAGTCCTCTTGAAAACCACAAGAGATTTCCACTATTGAATGAGTTTAACTTACAAGCAAAGTCACACCTAGACTCCCCCTAAGTTGTATCACTCACTCACTTCAACAAGATAGTACACCACTATCCTTGTTTTACAATGCCTCACCAATCCCTATGGTGATTACTTGAGTACAAGTATGAAGATAATAAATGGCTTAATGACAAACTCACAATGTATCTTAATGCCTTATGAATTTTTCAGAATTCCAAAGAATGTGAAAGTTTTTCTGAAAAACTTCAAAGTGTTCTTGAATAAAAACTAAGAAATTTGTATCAAGAACTTGGATTTTTGAGTATAAAAGTTATTTTATAATTCTGAGATCCTACAAGGTTTATATAGAGTTCCAAAAGGTGTTTAGAATCACTTTCAAAAGGTATAAGTCGTTTGGGAAAAGTTGAACCAAGTTGGAACACAATGGTTCAATTTAGAAATCAGATTTTCGCAGTAACAGTACGTGGTAATCGATTACTTATATGAGGTAATCGATTACCTCAGTTGAAATTTCAAATCCAATGTTGCTCAACAGCTAGTGGTAATCGATTACATCCATAGGGTAATCGATTACCCTAGTTGAAATTTCATTTCCCAAAAATGCCGAGAGTTATGGTAATCGATTACTTACCCTGGTAATCGATTACTGCATTTAAATTTTGGATTTTAACTTTCAATAGTAAGTGGTAATCGATTACTACTACAGGGTAATCGATTACCCTAGTTATTTTTGCCTTTTTCCAACTTTTCAAAAATAACTTGGTTTTTCTTAGGAACTCTTATATTAACCAAGATTAAGATCTTTATTCTTAAGGCATTGTGATTTCTTATGAGTTTGAAATATTTGCTATTAAAAGACTAAGACTCTTATAAAAATAAAATATACTTCAAGTTCTTTAAGTCTTTGATCTTCAATAGCTTTTCTTCTTTCTTTTGGTGATGTGCATTTGTCTTCATCAAAACCCAGCCTCGGTCAAGGAGCCAGATCATCTTCCCACTTAGACTCATTTGTAGTGGTATTTATTGATGACATTCTGATCTACTCCAAGAGCAGGGAGGAACATGCGGAACATCTGAAGGTTGTTTTAGATCTTCTGAAAAAGAACCATTTGTATGCGAAATTTTCAAAATGTGATTTCTGGTTGGAATCGGTAAACTTTCTTGGGCATGTAATATCCAAGGAAGGGGTGGCAGTAGACCCTTCTAAGGTCGAAGCGGTTATGGAATGGGCAGTACCCAAGTCAGTTACCGAGATCAGGAGTTTTCTAGGATTGGCTAGTTATTATCGGAAGTTCATCGAAGGGTTTTCAAAGCTTGCACTACCTTTGACTAAGCTTACAAGGAAAGGGTAATCGTATGTGTGGACGATCTGTTGTGAGGAAAGTTTTCAAGAGTTAAAGCAGGTTTGACCACGACCCCAGTGTTGGTTCTTCCTTGTACTGATCGTGATTTCAGTGTGTATTGTGATGCTTCTAAACAAGGTTTGGGTTGTGTTTTGATGCAAGACGGGAAGGTTGTTGCCTATGCATCACGATAGTTAAGAACACATTAGCAAAACTACCCTACACACGATTTGGAACTAGCCGTAGTGGTCTTTGCATTGAAAATCTGGAGACACTATCTTTATGGTGTAAGATTCGAAATTTATAGCGACCACAAGAGTTTGAAGTATTTGTTTGATCAAAAGGAACTAAACATGAGGCAGAGACGGTGGATGGAATTCCTTAAGGATTATGATTTTGGATTTGCAGTATCATCCTGGAAAGGCCAATGTGGTAGCAGATGCTTTAAGTTGGAAGTCCTTACATATGTCGGCCTTGATGGTTCGTGAAGGGAAACTGATTGAGGAGTTCCGAGATATGAACTTGTAAGTTCAAGTAAGACCCCATAGTATGATTTTGGGAATGCTTAAGGTTACAAATGAACTGTTTGATCAAATCTGAATGATGCAAGTTGAGGATCGTGAAATAATGGTCAAACGTTATTTGATGGCTAGTGGTAAGGAGACTGATTTTGAGTCGGATTCTAGTGGATTGTTGCGATATAAGGGAAGGGTGTGTGTGCCTCATGATGCAGAATTTCGAAAGAGTATTCTTGAGGAGTCACACAAAAGTAAAATGAATTTTCACACGGGAACTACAAAGATGTACCAAGATCTGAAAAAGTTGTTTTGGTGGTCGGGGTTGAAAAGGGATGTGGCTTTGTATGTCTCGAGTTGTCTCATCTGTCAGAAAGCCAAGATTGAGTATCAGCGGCCAGCGGGAGAGTTACAGTCACTAGATATTCCCGTTTGGAAGTGGGATAGTATCTCCATGGATTTTGTATCGGGTTTTCCAAGGACTTAGAAAGGGTATGATTCGATATGGGTAATAGTGGATCGGTTGACAAAGTCGACACATTTTTTAGCTATGAACATGAGATATTCCTTGGAGTGATTGGCGGAACTGTATATCAAGGAGATTGTTCGGTTGCATGGGATACCATCGAGCATTGTTTCGGATAGGGATCCCTGTTTCACTCAAACTTTTGGACTAGTTTGCAGTCAGCGTTGGGAACTAAGCTGAAATTTAGTTCAGCTTATCATCCACAAATGGGTGGTCAATCGGAAAGGACCATACAGTCATTGGAGGATCTTTTGAGGACTTGTGTTTTAGAACAACCGGGGAGTTGGCATAGCATGTTGCCTTTGATTGAGTTCACCTACAACAACAGTTTCCATACTAGCATCGGGATGACCCCATACGAAGCTTTGTATGGGAGAAAATGTAGGACTCCATTGAGTTGGTTTGAAACTGGTGAGAACTTGGTATTGGGACTTGAGTTAGTCTAAGAAACGATGGAAAAGATCAAGAAGATACGGGAGAATATGAGAATAGCACAGAGTCGACAGAAAAACTATTACGATAAGAGGCGAAAACCTTTTGAGTTTAAGGAGGGTGATCATGTATTCGTGAGAGTATTTCCGACTACTAAGATTGGTAGAGTGTTGAAATCTCGTAAGCTTACTCCGAGATTTATTGGACCATATCAGATATTGAAGAGGATTGGAGCGGTAGCATATCGGATTGCTTAACCTCCATTGTTATCGAATCTTCACAATGTGTTTCATGTGTCTCAATTGCGGAAATATGTTGGGGACCCTACTCATGTGGTTGAGTCAGACCAAATAAAATTGAAAGATAACTTGACTTTCGCTACCTTGCCAGTGAGGATTTTGGTTACCATAATCAAAAGGTTGAGGGGCAAAGAGATTGCCTTGGTGAAGGTACTATGGTGTCACGTAGATGAAGAAGACGCTACATGGGAAGTGGAGCATGATATGAGGAAGGATTACCCTCGTTTGTTTGAATCAAGGTATGTTTAATTTTCGGGGACGAAAATTCTTATAAGAGGGGGAGGATTGTTACACCCTGAATTTAAAGTTCATAAATTATAGTATCAGTTCTGGAAATCTCTCTTGAGCGAGAAAGGGCTCGTCTGGGCGAGTGTGGCTCACATCGGTGAGTGGAATTCTGATCTATACTGAAGGATTCTCGCCTGAGCGAGAGTTGGCTCGCCTGAGCGAGTGTTGTCTCGCCTGGGCGAGAAGTGGCACTTTGAAGCCTGAGTGGATGTAAAATTCTCACTTGAGCGAGAGGATCCTCGCTTGAGCGAGAGGATCAAATCTGAGTTTTTAAAATGGGCGGGATTTTCTTATAGGGAACCCCAAACACATTATAGGGTTAGAACTTGAAGAGAAGTGAGAGAAGTGAGCATTTTCAAGAGCAAGGAGTCTTGAGGCTAATCTAGAATCTTGAGAAGAGTTAAACCTCTTGGTTCTAACTCTCCTTCTCCCTTTCAAACTCGTTTTGGGTATTTTGGATCTCTTCTCTTAACATGAAAAACCATGGAGACTCTCTATTTAGAGTTGTGGTTCGTTTTATGTTGTTTTCCTCTTGTAAACTCTTGGTTTATAGTTGATATTCGAAGATGAGGGTGATTTAAGGGTTGATTCATGAAAACCCTAAAACCCCAAAATGAAAATGTGGTCAAAAGAGGATATGGTTTAAATGTTAGATGAAAAGGGTGAATATAAGTTCTAATGTTGAATATAAGATGATTATGTATGTTTTAGATGTTGGAAACCCTTAATAAATGTAATTTTGGAAACATTGAAAATGCATGAATCTCTTGTATGTTTAAAGGTGAAATATGAGTTGTGTATGTGTTATTTCGAACAAATGACTGACACTGTTGTTATGTGGTGGGAATGAGGAAAGATCCTAAGGTTGGAGGCGGTGTCGGTGGAACTTGCAAAGTTACCAAGGACCAAACCCAACACTCACCAAGGTAAGGATAAACATTTTTTTCCCGAGATATGAAATATGAGATATGCGGTTATATGTGGTTGAATTGAAAGGAATAAGATGTGGGATGTATCAAAAAAATTGGATGTTTTTCCCAAGTGGTATTGAATTGAATGTCTTGCCTAAAGTGGTATTGAAATTGAATGTCTTGCCCAAGTGGTATTGAAATTGAATGTTATGACCAAAATGGTATTGAAATTGAATGTCTTGCCCAAAGTGGTATTGAAATTGAATGTCTTGTCCAAGTGGTATTGAATTGAATGTCTTACCCAAGTGGTATTGAAATTGAATGTCTTGCCCTATGTGGTATTGAATTGAATGTCTTGCCCAAGTGGTATTGAATTGAATGTTTTGCCCTATGTGGTATTGAATTGAATGTCTTGCCCAAGTGGTATTGAATTGAATGTTTTGCCCTATGTGGTATTGAATTGAATGTCTTGCCCAAGTGGTATTGAATTGAATGTCTTTCCCTATGTGGTATTGAATCGAATGTCTTGCCTAAGTGGTATTGAAATTGAATGTCTTGCCCAAATAGTATTGAACTGAATGTCTTGCCCTATGTGGTATTGTGGAAGTATGTGAGAGTGGAAAATGGCAATGTAAAACTGAATTGAAGAAGATGGTGACAAGGTTTGACTTGGAAGAATGTGAAAGTAAGAATGGACGTATGATGTAGTAAGATACAAAATGAAACGTAATGACTTTATGTTGGAGTGCTTAAATTGTTTATCTAACTCTGTTTAAATGTGGATTATATCAAATGATATTTATTGAATTAAATGATTTACTCCTTTGTACGTTTTGTGTGTTGCCATTTGATAATCCCATTGTAGGTAATTGGATGAATTAAGGACACTTGATTTGGAGCTGTAGGAGCTTTTAAATCTTGATTCCTTTATTTGCACCTTTTTGTATCATGATTGAATATTGCGGATTTAAGTATTTGTAACCATGATCATTATAATTTTTGGATAATTGTAACTCTAGATATTTGTAGCTTTGTGTATTTTGGAAACCCATAGCTAGTTGTATGCGGTAGTTACCGGGATACCTGAATATGAATTATGATTTTCTGTTAAATGAACGTGTATGTGGATATTGCGTTATGGAATGAGTATGAACGAGAAAGTGAGATTAAATTAAGATTGTTGAATTTGTAATTCTAAGTTATAGGGAAAATGTATGTGAAAGGAATAAAATAAGGAAACATTTTCAAGAGTAGAATTTGGGTCCTTACAACTATAGACTCATAGATTTACTGCACATATCCAATCACTTAATTAAATTTACTATTCAAATTAATATTTTTCAATTATTTAAATAAATTCGAACATTTCCACAGCGTAGTGATATACTTTCACTGTTGATTAATCATTTTGAGATAAATTTTAACTTAAACGATTAAACTAATTACAATTTTTTTCAAAAAGAGACATACTTAATGGCACATATCCTTAATTAAACTTAATATTCAAATTCATTTTTTTCAATTATTTAAAAAATTCGACTATTTACACAACGAAGTGATATACTTTCGTTGTTGATTATTTATTAATACATATTTTCGCTGTTGATAAGTCATTTAAGTGATATACTTTCGCTATTGATTATTCATTTAAAACTTACTATTTCGCTGTTGATGATTCACATTTTTATTCTTTTAAAACACGTCAGTTATATAATCAACAACAAATGTATATCACTTCGCTATGGAAATAGTCATTTAAGTGATATACTTTTCTGTTGATTATTCATTTAAAACTTACTATTTTGCTGTTGATGATTCACACTTTATTTCTTTTAAAACACGTCTGTTATAAGTTGAAATGTTGAACAAAATGAAATTGAAACTTATATATATTGAAATTGAAATTATACATAAAACACAATAAACTGAAATGGAAATTGAATGTTATATATATTGAAAATTGAAATGAAAATTGTTTGTTACATGGAAACATTAAATCCTTAAAGCTAAATGTTACATTTTTGTTCAATATTGAAGCTCTAGGACAAGTTTTATTCTTAACAAAACCAACTTTGTAAACATTGGATAGATGCTCTTTTGCGGTTCTCTTTGAAGAAATTAAAACCAATCCAAAAGAACGTTGAAGATGTGTTAATCCATGCTCTTGTGAAGGAACCAACTGCTGAACCTCAAGAGCATTATCAAGAAGTTCAGTTAATCCATTGCACGCTCTCTTTCATATTTGACAGCATTTGATTTTCTTCACTTAAAGACTCTCTTTGATATGTATAAGCATTAAAATACATGCATCTAATTATCTATTGTTTTTATGGAATATGCTATATTCATGAAAAACAAATTTACCTCAATTCATGTTCAGATCTTACAATTGTTTTTCAGATATAACAAGGCATTATAGTTTCATGAAATGATGATATAAATTTGTAATATTAAACATAGTGATGGTAAGATTAAAGGTGTAATGTGTGACCTTTAATGATAATGAAACTTTGACATGCATACACCAGAATTAGGTTTTTTAGTTAGTGCAGATTAGCATTGTGCACCAAGACTTTTGGATAAAATTAATCTTCACATTTTATTTATAAAATAATTAATTAGGAGTAGTTTTATAATTTCTAACCTTCTCCTTCTCCCCCTCCCCCATTAACCCACTCATCCCAAAACACCAAAACCTCATTCACCACCACTAAACCTCCACACACCAACTGTACCGTAATTGCACCACCGCAACACACCACTGCATCGCTGACCACCGCAACACACCACGCATCGCCGCACACCGCAACACATCACCGCATCGCCTCACACTACAACACACCACCGCATCGCCGCACACCACAACACACCACCGCATCGCCGCACACCGCAACACATCATCACATCGCCGCACACCGCAACACACCACTGCATCGCTGCACACCGCAACAGCTTCATATGCGCTGTGCGGCGATGCGGTGGTGTCTTGCAGTGCGCAACGATGCAGTGGTGTGTTGTGGTGGTGTGTTGTGGTGGTGTGCTGTGATGTGCGACGATGAGGTGATGTGTTGCGGTGTGCGGCAATGCGGTGGTCGGCGATGTGGTGGTGTCTTCCGTCATTAAATGGCAATGTCGATTTCTTCTGCATATCAAATTCCAAATCTGCGAAAACGAAGCACCAGACTTTCAATTTTCGTTCAACGAATTCACCACACACAAAAATGAAAAAGAGAATGAGAATTACTTGAATGTGAAGAAGGATTTGGTGGGTGAAAAACTGCACAGCTCTGATCGAAGGGTTCGAGGGTAAATTTTATTTAGATAATATTTACACCATAAAATATTATCGCTTTTGATAAGTTAAAAAAATGAAATACTTTCGATGAAGACAAATTATTAGGAAGAAGTAGTTGGAGAGGGTCCAAGATGAGTCATTTTTCAAGGTCCTATCTAAGTCTCAGAAGAAAAAAATGAGAAAGAGAAGCATTCTTGTGAAGGTGCATTATACCCAAAGGGAGACTTATCTCAATGTTACTTAATGAAGGTCCTCTATTGGAATTGTAGGTGCTTTGGTAGCCCAAATACTAAATTGATGTTGAAGAACTTTTGCAAAGATAATAATCCGGATTTGGTTTTTATTTCTGAACCTATGATTCTGCTTGAGAGGGTTAATCCTCTTTATTGGAATTGTTTGAAGCTCAAGCTCTTTTTGGTTAATGACAGAGGTGGTTTGTTTTCCAATTTATGGGGCTTGTGCAAGGTGGACTTAGATCCTATCATTATTTCTAATTCTGCTCAGAATATCTCTATTGCTTTGGAGGTGGAAAATGCCAAAATTTATGTTTGTGCTATTTATGCTCACTCCAATTACTTACATAGACGAAACCTTTGGGCTGAGCTTAGCTTTCTTAGGCTTGCTAATCTTGGTCCCTGGTGTTACATTGGCGACTTTAATGTAGTTCTGGGGGCGCATGAGTGCAGTGGATCTCACCTTCCTCTTAGAATTGCGTGTGATTACTTTCAAAATTTCACTAATGATGAGGCCCTGACTCAAATCCTTACTAGAGGTGCTGAGTTTACTTGGACGAATAGAAGGTGGGGTTATGTTCATACTGCAAAGAGACTTGATAGGTCTATTTGCAATGGTGAGTGGATTGATTATTGGAACCAAATTTTCTGTTGCACTCTTCCGAGGTCTGGCTCTGATCACCATCCTCTGCTTTGTCTTTTTCCAATATCACCTTCAATAGGGTGGTCCCTTCCGAGGTTTGGACTCTTTCTTGCTGTTATGTGTTTTTAGCAGGTACCCTTTTTGAGATGGAAGAAACCGTGCTTACAGCAATGAACTATGTAGTTGATATGGCAGTAGCAATGCCACTGGGATATTTTCTTCACATGCAAACCCATGTGCTGCAGAGGCCAACCACTTTCAATGCACAGTAATGGTGCAGGATCTTGTGGCTTCAATTTATGCACTTGTGTTTATAGTGATGATTTTAAGGCAAGTGCAGTGAAGAAAAATGCAGCAGTGAAGTTGGATTCTGCTCTATTATTTCATTTGGTGTATCTTCTAGAGTTTACACTTGGTGGGTTGTTATTCCAAGTCTCATATTTGAAGACTTTAGCAAGAATAGTTTAGGCTTATAGGATTGAAGCAAGGGCTAGAGGGTTCTCTGTTGTGTTATACATGGATTCAGGAACATGTAAATTTATTGAATAAGTTTCTACTTGTAACATCTTTTTTGTGAAGGATAGCCATCTCATCTCCAATAGAGAAGGAACCATTCTGCCTGGAATCACAAGAAAAAACATCATTGTTTGGGATATATTGATGCTGAAGATGATCTTTTTTTGGGATATCAGTGTCACATGAGAGCGGACTAATAACTCCAATAACTATGAATGATGATTTATATACAAGAGGTGATCATGATGGGGGCCTTTGGGTGAATGAAATTCTTATTGGAGAAGAAAATAATATTACAATCCAGAAACCATCAAAGAAGGGGAAACATTAGATGCATATCTTTGTATAAATATAGCATAATTTCATTTGTTTGTAATTTACTTATATAACATTGTGTTTATAATTTTGTTTGTTTGGAATAATATTATTGGTTTGTATTGTAAGTTTGTTGACAGTTTGTTGGAATGTTGGTTGAGTTTGTGAATGAAGTTTGTTTGCATTGTAAGTTTGTGAATAATATTCTTTAATTTGTTAAGTTTGTTTCATAAATTCTATCTTAAATTTATCCCTGATATTTATAAATTGTTCCAACATTTTTATCCGTTAACACGATAGAACCTTCAGATGATCAGTAAGATTCTTACAATGGACTAATAGACTAATAATGAACTCATGAATTTGTAAGGCATTCTTCATTTCTTAGTGTTTCACTTTTTTTAAAGCACCGAGATAGTACTCCTTCACTTGTATAGTATAGTTACTTTTTTTCTCTTTTAATTACTTTCTCTATCCAATAAAATAGTTATTTTTTGTTGCCCCATTTCTATAGGAATAAATGGTCTTGATGTAGAGTAGTGTCTTCCAATATAGAAAAAAGATCACAATGAAATTAACAAATAAGCAAATATTCTTCAAGATCAGTGTCTCCTTTTCTTTGATGCTTATAACGACATAGAAAGTGGTTTATAATTCCTTTATTATTAGTAGGAAAGGATTGGTTCACAAGTGGTTTCATTGCTGTTATAATAAGTTTGTTGTCAGTCTGCTGGTTGAGTCATGAGTGTGTGATGTGGTCTGTGGATACTGGTATTACTAGATAGTGAGAATAATCAACATCCATTCTAAGAGGAAATCTTTAAGTCGCTGTTGTAATAAGGCGCTGGTAATGTGAGCCCTGCAAAAACAGTGGTTGTTGCATTTAATAAACAGCGCATTCTAAGAGGAAATCAATACAGCGCTGTTGTAACAAGGTACATGAGAGCATTGAATAAACTGCTGCTTAATAATTCGTTGTCTTACGTAAACAATCATACAGCGCCACTTATATTGTGTGTTGTCATACGTAACATATAAGACAGCCTATTATTTAAGTTGTGCTGTGGTATACAACCATTACGGCAGCGCGACTTATACTGTGTGATGTCTTACGTGAAACATAAGACAACACAGTATTTAATTTGTGTTGTGGTATAGAAACCTTACAACAGCGCAACTACTTACTAAAATAATGTGATGTGGCATACAAACATTACCACAGCGCAATGCATATCGTCCGCTAATGTATTATATTGTGTTATACAGTGCTACATGTGAGTTGTTCTGTTATATATTTATCATAACACAACGCTAGTTGTAGTCCACACTATTATATTTGTCAGTTCCTTAACAGCGAATTAAGAAAGCGCAGTTAATGACTACCATCTACGACTTCGATCAAACAGACAGCGGCGAGATGCGCTGTGCTAAAGCCAAAAAAGGCGTTGTTGCTCAACGTATTTGGCGTAGTGTGATGAAGTTTTCTGCACTGGAACTGTTGTGGTTGTTAATCCTGTTTTTTGCTACATTTAAAACAGGATCAGAGACAATATCTCAAAAGATAAGAACCATTATGCAGAATGTTGTTGTCACCTTTCACCTCTCTCTCTTGCTTAATATTGCTACCACATCTCTACCACTGCTCTAAGAGGGGCTGCAACCTTGAAAGCAAGAGCATTGAAGGAAGTGTGGAATATCACTAAAGTGACACCAACAGAGTGAGGCATAGGGATTGGACTTTGAATGCAGAGATCAAAGAGAATTTGATATATGGACTCAAGGGGTTTCAAGACTTCTTTATTGTTGCACAAAGGCAAAACAAATTTGCTCACTGCTGAACTTTTTCAAAATCAACAAAGTGCTTGATTGAGGAATGGAGTTGCCATAATAACTGCACTGCAGGAGTAGTGATCTTAGCTCCATCAAAAAATTTCTTGGAGTTGTTTATTTTCTGTTTGTAGGTATCTTGAACTTGTCAACTATATGTACTCATCAATCATAATTAATATATGGAGCATGATTTAAAAAAAACTAGCTAGTGTACTAATTTTTGGTTAGGCGACCTACTGGAGTCGTCATTACGTTTTTTGCAGTAAAACGTAGAAAACTCTATTTTTGTCCAATTTGGAGTTAACAGATATTTTAATTAGAAATTTGGAAGTCAATTGTAGCTCGGAGAATGTATTAACTCCCCATTGGCCCATACTAAGATAGTAGTCTCACTAATTGCATGGATAAAATTATACCTAAATATCAGTGAGAAGAAAAGAGAAAGAACGAGAGAGAAGGGAAGAAAGAGTGAAGCACGGTAGAGCATCAAAAGATGCTCTGATACCATCTTAAAATTGAAGCTTCACTCAAACCACATTTCTTTCACTTAGAGAATCAATCAAGAAGAGACGAAGAAGAAAGAATGCTTCATGTGCACACCTGATTTTACAGTCAAAACGGAAAATCTCTTCATCCCATCTTACAAACACTAATATCCCAACTCTTTATATACAACCCCTAAACTTAAAACTTAACAAGGAGGAGAAACAGAAATAACAGAAAATTCATTAAACAAAAAAATACCAAACTACCCATCCTAAAATTAGTAAGTAAATACAAACTTTCCATTGGCCAAACTTATAAAAGAGATGGCCCACTAAAGCATTCCATAGGCCAAGAAGGCCTGTGCAGAAACAATCCTGCCCATGTGGCTGGGAGACTTGGCCAAGAGTTTCACTTGAAGATGAAGGTGGATCACTGATAGCCTGGCCAAACAACAATCTGACCAAGGCACCAAGACCTGGGGCTTGGTGCTGCAACAGCTTGGCGCCTGCTTGATGCACATGCTTGGTTTGGCCTGCTTGGTGCTACAACAGGTTGGCTTGAACTGCTATTGGATTCACTGGATCACCCTCTTGATGAATCAAACTGGAACACATGGACACAATTGAGTCATGAGAACACATCAAATTTAACACCAGATAAGCCAAAACTTGGTTGTGTCGGTAATCTGAGACGAGGCGTAAACATGTGTTCAGAGCGCTAACCTGTGCAGAGATATTGGCTAGTGGATGCATGACTTATGTCAATGGCTGAGATTTTTTAACTGAACACGAGGAAGGAAATAATTGTAAGATTCCTAGTATTGTGTTTAATTCTCTTTCTGTATTTTTATGTATTGCACACCTAGGTTTAACTCGCTAGTGTCTACCAAACCACATTTGATTTTATTTTAAAAAAAACATTATTTTTCTGATACAATTGCAAAATCAAATAACAATGATACCATATTTATTTTTTGTCCATAATTATTTTGATTTGATTTTAAATCATATAAAAACCAAGTGATTGATTTTAAAATTAGATACTTCTTATAAATGATAACGTGTTCAGCCTTAAATATACCAAACATTTGTATTGTCCTATTTTTATTTTATTGCCCACTAATTTCCAGAAAAAATTACAAAACCATGCCATATTTATTTTCACTATTTATTTTTATTTGGTTTAAATCATACAAAAATATTTTTTTGAATTTAAAATGAGACACTACTAATTAATGAAAATATATGCTGTGAAATTTTCTACTTCGTAATTCATTCACACTTAGAGGTTAATTCTTACTTCAAAATCTTACAAACTTGGCTCTTCAAAATATTGACTTCCCTACATGAAATAGAGAATCTTAAAATTCCCAATTCCCTAAATGAGGGTAGTTTGATGGGCATTACCAATTATGTGACAAGGTTTTCGCAATGAATGAATTGAAAAAACCATTTCAATTAAAGTTGTTGTTTTCTTTGGAGAATAGGGATTAATACAAAAAAGTTGTTTTAAATAAAGTTCCAGTTCTTGCATCACCAAAAACAATATGTTAGGAATATACAACTATAGAGTGATAACAAAACAAATATGGTTATAATTTTAATAGTAGTATTTAAAAAATCAAGAAAGTTGACTAAACTTAGCCATTGTAATTGTGTGTAAAATTTGATTAAAAATTCCTTATAATGAGAACGGGATGAAGTAATTTCCATACCTGAACTACCACTTTCTTTAGAGCTAGTAATAATGTGCATAATGTGATATTACTACCACTTTCTTTGGAGCTAGTAATTTGCATAATGTGATATTATTTCAGTCACAATCACAAACTTGATGATGATGTCTGACTTTGTATATTCCAGTCTTAAAGACGTTTTCTTATAAGCACCTCTCATTGCAAGAAGCTTCTACATAATTATGGATCATATAATCTTTGCAACACTTGTTTTCTGAACTTCATATTTTTAACATGCCATACAAGATATTTGACACAGATTTTTATTCTAATACAAATAACTGCTTATAAGAAAATAAGAGTCACAAATATCAATGCAACCTACTAACATTATAGCTAATTTGGTTACATTAAAATATTAGCAAATAAGATGTCTAGAATAACCTCCAGAAAAAAACATCCACAAAATACAAAATTTCTTGTAGTATATGATTTTCTTTATCATTATGTATTATTCTTCTTTAGGGTATGACATATGACATGTGAGACACAAATCACAGCAACAATTATTTTGCCTCATTATCATTCTCATATGACATGTGACATGCCACTAATTTTACAGTGTTATTCCATATTTGGCAGGCAGGAGAAAACGAAATAAAAGTGGATATAACAGTTAGTAAATAAAGGTTATTATTCTCTATACAAATATAGAGTGATGAGTCTAGGGAATTAATTGCCATACTTGTAATATTGCATTGTAGCTTTATACTTTCATGAAGAGTTACAAGTCCAAATGTGGCCCCTCATGAAACCATCATCTATGTAATATATCTTGATGTTTCCTGCAATTTCTTGTTTCTAGTATACCCAGTTGTTTTACTTAGTGTTCAGTTCATCCGACAAGTAGAACTAGAATGTGGTCAAGCTGAATGTAATTATAGTTGTGATAGTTTTGTTGGTAATTTTCATTGTGGTATCTCCTGCACTGTATTTTGGTCAAGCTGAAAGTATCATATTTATCATTATCTTCAATTTGTATTGCAGTTAATTCTTTTATCTCCCAAATGAATTTGTTTTAGTACCTTTATGATTTTGTTTTTGAACAAATACAAATGCTTATTTTGTTAGGATGAGGGTTAAAGTAAACATCGCTATAATTTAAAATTTTCATTTTAAGCAGCAACATTTTGTTTGTTGCTACTGTTGGAATGCCTGTATGACCTCTGATAGATGAAGGTTGCTTCCTATATATTTTTAGTTTTATCATTTTAGTTTCATTACACCATATGGATGGATCGGATGTTTGGAGTATGACTTGGGATAAGAAGATACATGTATGTGTTATATGAATTCTCTGTATATTATATTTAGTTAATGTGTATCATTAATGTTCACTTATTTAATAGTTAAATGATATTATATTTTATTTTATTATTTCAGGAAAATGATGATACAAGTATGGCTGATACACCTTCGGGTGCAAGAGGATCATGTTGAGCCAGCAACATTTAGGATATTTGTTTTTTATTTTGTTTTTAAAGTGTCATATGAAACTAGTTTTTTTAGATTTTATGGTGCAAGGACGGATTATAACTCTTTCAACTTTGTTACGCTGCCTTAGTTATTTGCAATGAAAATTTATTATTGTTAAGAACATTTGTATTTAGTGTTGTATATTTAAATAATAATTATAAATTAATGAGATTAAAATTGTGAAAATTATTAAATTAAATTGAGGTTAAAATCCTATAGAAACATATAATAATTACCTTCTAGCAAGTCTCCATATGTTATTTCGAGTAGTGGAGGTTGAAAATCTTCACAATTAACCTTTTCAAACAATGGATGTTTAAAGCCTTAATGGTAAATACTACCAAAACATCCTTATATTGTGGAGGTTTACGACCTCCACGATAAATGATGCAAAAACCTCCTAAAATAGTGGAGGTTAAAAACCTTCTCAAATAGGGGAAGTTAAAAATCTCCACAAATAAACTGATACAAATTTACTGGTACCAGAGGTTTTTTAAAACTCCACAAAATGCTTCTAGCGGTCATAACTGTTGCGGTTTTTGAAATCTCTGCTAGTTATATTGTGGAGGTTAAAAACCTCTAATCGCATAAAAACTTTCACTATGTACAAAATCTGTTGTAGTGTTTGTATTGAATAACCAAGTGGGCCATGTCTTTAATTCCAGGTGTGTTTCAATTTTATGATGTTTTTATTTAAATTTGAATTCAAATAAAAGACTTTTAAAGATGTGAGGAAATAGTCATCAAAGTGTAACCACCACTAAATCAAATTTTGTATTTAGTGGGGGTTTTTATGCGATTAGCGGATGTTTTTAACCTCCACAATATAACTAGGAGTGGTTTCAAAAACCACCACAATTATAACCTCTAGAAGCATTTTGCAGAGGTTTTAGAAAACCTCTGAGAGGTTTTAGAAAACCTCTGAGAGGTTTTAGAAAACCTCTGAAACTGATAAATTTGTAGTTGTATATTTGTATTGGTTTTTAACCTCCACTATTTGAAGAGGTTTTTAACCTCCACTATTTGAAGAGGTTTTTAACCTTCACTATTCGAAGAGTTTTTAACCTCCACTATTGGAGTAGTTTTTGCAGCATTTATCGTGGAGATTGTAAACCTCCACAATATGATGAGGTTTTTGTAGTGTTTACCATGGAGGATTTAAACCTCCACTATTTGAGATGGTTAATTGTTGAGATTTTGAACATCCACTACTCTAAAAAAGATCTTATAAATTTATATAGTATTTATAAACATAATCCCAAAAAAAATATGGTACAAAAATAAGTCCATATATTTATATTGAAAATATAGATTGGAGATATTATTCCATACAATTTAACTTTTATGGAATAATCCACAAAATTCCATTTTTGTGGATTATGGATGGGAGTTATGCATAAATAGATTTTAGGCTTCTTTACATTGTTGTAACACATTTATTTAGGAAAAATCCACAAAATACCACTCATTTATTTAGGAAAGATGGATTAAGATAAACTGAGTTTATTTTCGGTGGTGGAGGTTGATGATAATGAGACCCTTAGTGTATTTATTTTGGGAATTAAAGTGAGTTTTTTTTTCAAATTGATAGTGGTCACAAATTAAATAAAAACTTTCACTATATATTTAGTTAATTGCTGAGTCATCTTCATTTAATTTATTTGGGGAGGTTTGAATAACCTCCACAAAATACAAAATTTATTGTAGTGCACCACATTGAATGAGTTCGCTAATTCCTCATGACTTGGGCAGTCGTGTAATGAGTGTGTCATATCATCGTGGAAGACTCATTATTTATTGAGAAAACCCGGGAGAAATTAATCACATGGAAAATTCTTTATGGCTGAGTTATATGGGTTTGTGGTTGTTGTCTTCAAGGAACATAAGTGCCAAGGGAATCCAAGGCTGCCTAGCCTTCATGAAACTCATCCAAGCCATGTGGAAATTCAACTTGAAGAAGAATCCATTGTTGTTCATTCATGAAACTCATCCTACCCGTGGAGACTTTATGAGGTGAATTAAGACACATTTTCACCATGTATTCAAAGTATTTATGCTCTTGGCCGAGGACATCAATGGAGAATGGAATCCAAGGGTCCTTGCTTTAAATGCCTTCATGAAGTCGTGGACAACATGAAGTCTTCAAAGGAATCTAATGCTTTCTCTTTACTTCTCTTCTTGAATGTAATAATGTAGGGAAATAAACATGTATTTTTGTAAGCCTTGATCGAATTTAGTCTTATATATGATTAGATTCATAGATCAAATGTATCCAATGTTGGATCACCTTGAATTAGGTCATTAATGCTTTGTCTTCTTGTAATTCACGTGGAAGTCATTCTAGGCTTGCCTTCAATATGTAGTCGTGTTCTATGACAAATAAAAAACCTTGAATTTGACAATTAACTTCGAATTATATCCTTGATTTAGTGAGAGCATATTATCTCCTAATTATCTTGGCTGAACCAAGATCATAGTTCTTATCAAGAAACCAAGTTTCTTGTGGCGAACCTTACCTTTGGCTAGTCAATACATGAAGTGCAGCATAAACCAACCAAGATAGATCATTCAACAAGAACCCCTTTCAAAGAGGTTCACATCACATTCAACACCGAAACTCATTCAACACCAAAGTTCACTCATGCAACATCAAATTTTTATTCAACACCGAATTGAATGTGAGTTTATCATATAATTTTTTTCATCAGGTAGGGCTTGTAATAGTGTTTTTTCTCTACTTGGTGAGCTTAACTCCATGATTTTAGGGTTCCCCTTACCTTATTTTTTTGTCAATTCGTTTTTAGAAAAGGGAACAAGATGCATTTTGTCCTGAAGGAATTGATCGAAAATGGATGAGTTCCAATCGATTGACGAAGGAGTATGAGGAAAGAGTGAAATCATTAGGTTTGCAACTGAGAATGATGAAAACCCTGATATTGCAAGTACTAGCCAAATTGCAACATTTGTTCTTGCCTATGTTTCGATGAAGACAAAGCCGACCTGAAAAGCTTGAAGACTAGACGCCACAACATCCAACATGACCAAGACTCTAACTCTGGAAAGGTTTTTAGTTTTTCTAGAAGTGCTAAGATGTTTGCTTAGTATTGATTCTAGGTTAGGTAACCCAAAATGATGATCGTCTCACGTGCTCGTAAGATTACCTAAAAATAAGTTTTTGAGAGTCATCATTCTTCCTTTTAGTAGGTTGCATCAAAATAATATTTTTTATGAAATTCATGCATCATACAAAGTGCCTACCTATTTCGTAGGGTTACCTCTTAAACCAAGAAAACTTATAGTTTTTCTGATAATTGATCCTAATAGTGATATAATCGATTATCTAACTGCACAGACCCATTAATCGATTAAGAGCTATTTTAATCGATTATTTAGAGTTCCAGTAAACTCTGAATTTTGATTCTTGGCAGTTATAATCGATTATGTCTTATGTTAATCGATTATGTTCAACAGAAATGTACTAATTTTCAAACCGTTAATCGATTAAAAGGTCACTTAATCGATTAAACCTGTTGAAACCAGAAAACTATAAATGACCAAGTTTCTCTCACTTTTTATATAACCTTTCATAATTTTGATAACTTGATTTTGAGCTTACATTTTCGAATTCCCAAAAAGTCTTTGAGAGATTTTCTTTTGTGCTTCATTGTCAAATCTTGAGAGAAAAACCCTTACTTTGTGAAAAGCATTCTTGGTTTCTTGTTTTAGAAAAACAATAGCTTTTTCATACTTGTGCAAGTCTAAGTGCACAAACTTGTTTTTCAATCCTATGATTTCTCATACCCTTGTGAGTGAGTGTGGGTCAATCATCTTTTGGGTTGTTAGTGGCTTGTATAAGCCAAAGAACTCTTCTTTGAGAGTTTCTTGAAAAAGCTTATTTCTTGTATTTTTTTTGGTTGTAAATCTCTAAGGTTTAGAGAAAGTTGTAATATCGGCTAGCTGCGGTTGGTTGAATATAGACTTCACTGAGTATCTTGTTTGGCGCATCGAGTAGCAAGATTGGCAACCATTTGCGAACGGAGGGAAGTCAAGGATTGGCGAAATAGGATTCGCATTGCAAGTAGGAAAAGCTCAATTTGGAAGTGTGTGTAAAGAACATTTTCAAATATAGTGAAGCAAATCTCCCAAGATCAGAAGGGGAGGCATGAATGTAGTTTTTCAGTGGACATGCGAATGAACCATGATAAAATTTATCGTTCTTCTTTTTCTTTCCCTTATCTTTCACGATTTCAAGCATATTAAGTTTCTTGCATTCTTTAACTTGAAAGATTGAATCTTTATTCATAAAGATTGAGTTTTTGATATCTGTATAATTGTTGTGTGTTGTTTATGATATTCTGGTTAGAAGTTACATGATTCTTGGATAGCTTGTTAACAAAGAAACCGTATAACAAAGCTGTTGTTTCTGGTTTTTTTGCTCCAGATAATTGATTATTTCGATTTCATAATCGACTAAATTTGCTTCAATTAATCGATTATATTTTCTGTTAATCCATTATTTCTGAAAATTTTGTGTTTCTTGATTCTCTGCGCATAAAATCGAAAAGCGGACATATTGACCGCTCACACTTATTCACCCCCCTCTAGGTGTTATACTCTGATTGACCGGTACCCTAACAAACCCGAATAGAATTATATGTCCATGTTTAAAATGTTGTTACTCCAACCGAGTTAAAAGTACATTTAGTGTGCAATGGTATCAATCAAATTTACACATATTGGACAAGGCATGGTGAGACAAGAGATAATATCTTTATGAAAGATAACAACACAAATGAATATGAAGGCGAGATGACAAATGTTGTCGAAGAGAATCTTCAGGGATTGTCCTGAGATGTTTCAACGATTGATAAGAGATGATGAGAAACCATTATGTGATGGTTGTACTAAATTCACAAGTCTAGTAGTGGTGTCAAGATTGTATAAGTCGAAATTTGTTAATGGATGGAGCGATAAGAGTTTCACAGACTTACTTGAACATATGAAGGATATGTTGCCGAAGGAAAATGTGCTCCCTTCTCGAACCTATGAAGCTAAACAATTGTTATGTTCTATTGACATGGAATACAAGAGGATACTTACTTTTGAAATTGATTGCATCTTATTTTTTTAATGAGTATGTTTTGTTAAAGTTTTCCTAAATGTAATACATCACGATATAAAAAGGAAGATTCAATTCATAAAAAGGTTGTATGGTATTTTCCCATCAAATGAAGATTTAAGCGCATGTTCAGCAATGCAAAAGATGCAAAGCATTTGACACGACATGCTGAAGATTATCCTTAATGGAGAAAAATTGATCATGCTTATCCTAGTTTTGGTCAAGAATCAAGAAATTTATGCCTTGCATTGCCAAGTGATAAAATTAACCACATACTGTTCAAAGTAGATCCCGCAATACACGACCAATGATGTTGGTCATATGCAACCTACCTCATTCGCTATTCATGAACCGCAAATTTGTAATATTATCTATGTTAATTTCTCGACCTAAGCAACCATGAAATGAATTAGACATATATTTGGCTCCATTAATTGAATACTTGAAGCAAATGTGGGAGACATGTATAAATGTATGATGCATATATGGAAGAAAGGTTCAACTTGAGGGATTTGATGTTCGACACAATCAGTGATTTCTCTGCATATGGAAATCTATCAGGATATAGTACAAAATGACATTTTGCATGTTCTGTATGTGAAGACAATACTCATTCAAAAAGGTTGGAAAACTATAAGAAGAATGTATTCCTTGAGCATCGTAGTTTTTGCATTCAGATCATCATTATTGACGATGAATAAAAGAATTATATGAGAACCATGAAGAAGGTCATGTTCCTTTGTCGTTGATGGGTGACCAATTATTTCAAAAGTTAAAGGGTTTGAATAATTACTTTAGTAAACCTTTTGCAGGAGAAATGGTCACAAATGGGTGGTAGAAAAGGTAAATCTTCTTTGAATTGGCATATTGGAGGTTATTATAAGTAAACACTTCCTCGATGTTATGCATATTGAAAAAATGTATTTGAAAGTCTCCTTGGTACCTTACTCAATGTTCCTGGAAAAACCAAAGATGGCTTGAATGTAAGATTGGAATTGGTTAGTATGGGAATAAGAAAGGAATTGGAGCCAATAATGAAGGGAAAACGTACATATCTTCCTCTAGGAGCTTATACTTTGTCTAGGAAGTTGAAAATAGGACTTTGTAAATTTATTCATGGTGTTAAAGTTTCTAAGGGGCACTCGTCCAACATTCGGAACCTCGTATCAATGAAAAACCTCAAGTTAAAAGGTTTTAAGTCTCATAATTGTCATGTACTCATGGAGCATTTCTTGCCTATTATAAGGACCCAAATTCTACCTTTGAAATTTTTTCCTTTATTTTAATTCTTTCATGCATACATTAATCATCTTACTTTAATCCCTCATTAATTATTTCGTAAATCTACTTTTTAACATGTTATGTTAACATACATTTCATATTGCAGAAAAACATAATTCATTCAATTAATCCTTAGTGACTACCGCATACAACTAGTTATGGGTTTCCAAGAATCATAATGCTCATAACTACACATATCCAGTGTTACCGTACTCAGAATTACATTTATCCCAAAATAGTGTCTAGTAAACTATTATACAAAAGTATAGATAAAGAAATCCAAGTTAAGAAATGCATAACATTCATAAGTGAGCCTTCTCCTCAAATCCTTTGTTTACCTACAATGGGATTATCATAAACAACACGCAAAAACAAGGGAGTAAGTCATTAGTTCAAGACTAATATTACATGATAATCCACATTTTAAATACGATTAAACATTGAGATATATTATAACCACGAGCACGTAAATATAAGCATTCATATCTTCTTTCTTCTATTTCCATGTTATTCATATTCACCCTATAGTATATATATATATTCCATAATATATATTCTATAGCATGCATATTCCATTTATCCAGACATACTAATTTCTCATCATTCATATTCACCCTTTAGTATATATATCCCATAATATATATTCTATTGCATGCATATTACTTTCATTCCAAACATATTCATTTCTCATCATTCATATTCACCTTATAGTATATATCTCCAATAATATATATTCTATAGCATGCATATTACTTTCAACCGAACATACTCATTTCTCATTATTCATATTCACCATGTAGTATATATATATCTCATAATATATATTCTATAGCATGCATATTACTTTCAACCGAACATACTCATTTCTCATCATTCATATTCACCCTAAATCGTATTCAACGAGTTTTCCCACAAGGATAGTCCACTACCACGTCAGGTAGGTCTAGTTAATTCTCCATACCACATCGAGCAGGTCTAGTTAATTCTCCATACCACATCGGGTAGGTCTAGTTCGTTCTCCATACCACATCGGGCGGGTCTAGTTAATTCTCGATACCACATCGGGCAGGTCTAGTTCATTCTCCATACCACATCGGGCAGGTCTAGTTCATTCTCCATACCACATCGGGCAGGTCTAGTTCATTCTCCATACCACATCGGGCAGGTCTAGTTAATTCTCCATACCACATCGGGCAGGTCTAGTTCATTCTCCATACCACATCTTTCACATACATTATTCACATCAGTTCATATAAGTTAGAAACACTTATCCCTTACCTTGGTGAGCGTTGGAGTCGGTTTCGAGTAACTTTACAAGTTTCCTCCGCGATTTCCTCCAACCTTAGGATCTTTCCTCATTCCCACCAATAACAACAATGTCAGTCATTTATTCAAAATAACACATAAACGACTCATATTTCATCATCAAACACACAAGAAATTCACATATTTTCAAGGTTTCAAAAACTACTTCAATACGAGTTTCCAAACATCCGAAACATACATATTCATCTAATATATCAATATTAAAGCACAACTCATCTTCTACTTTTAACATTTCACCTTTTTCCCTTTTTACTCATATTCTCATTTTAGGAGTTTTTGGGGGTTTTCATGAATAAAACCACAAACCTTTCCATTCATCAAATACCAACTCTAAACCAAGAGTTTACAAGAGAAAAACAACATAAAATTAATCATAACTCTAAAGGAAGATTTTCCATAGAGATCCATACACCCAAAAATGAGTTTGAAAGTGAGTAAGAGAGTTAGAATCAAGAGATTTACCTCTTCTCAAGCTCCTAGATGATTCCCACGAGTTCTTGTTCTCAAAATCACCTTCTCCACTATTCTCTCTCAATTTTTAACCCTAAAATGTGTTTGGGGTTTCTATTTTAAAGTAAAATCGTCAGGTTCTCGCTCAAGCGAGCCTATTCTTGCTCAGGCGAGAAAATCCCACCTTTTTAAAATTTCAGATCTGACGCTCTCGCTCAAGCGAGGCAGCTCTAGCTCAAGCGAGACAGCTCTAGCTCAAGCGAGGACCCTCTCGCTCAAGCGAGGATCTTACAGCCTCGACAAGTACTGAATGCCACTTTTCTCGCCCAGGCGAGACAACTCTCGCCCAGGCGAGACAACTCTCGCTCAAGCGAGAATCCTTTAGTATAGCCCAGGATTTCACCCTTCCAGGTGAACCTCTCTCGCCCAGGCTATAATTCTCTCGCTCAATCAAGATTCTCAGGACTGATACTATAATTTGATAACTTTAAATTTAGGGTGTTACAATCCTACCCCTCTAATAGGAATTTTCGTCCCCGAAAATTTTATTAGCCTATTCTCGGAAAATAGTATCATTGCTTAGACTTTAGGCATAAGATATACTCAACGAAATTCATACTCGATCATCTAATCCATTAAGATTACTTAAACGACCACCAAGGCACACACCACTAAACCGTGATATCACAAGGTCAATTCATGGACAATCTCCTCAAGGTCCAAATACGAAGATCCCAATCTCGAACAACTTGAACAACTAAGAGAACGAAACTGTAACCGAACTAAAGATTTCCCTGTATTCATCAAGAACCATAGGTCTCTCTGACCTATCCAGCTAACAATACTCACATATGTTGAGAATCCCAATAATACTTCCGAAACCAAGGGAATGGGGAACTCCTTACCCCTCCTCCCCCACAATGCATCATTTAACATCCAACATGCACTAGTTAGTTTCACTTCCACTCAAGGAAATAGCCTAAATTCGTTCCACTCGTTAAACAAAACCACTATTTGTCCAAAATTTACCTTAGCATTCCCAACATTGCATGCACTACCACTTAGAACCAAGGTAGTCGCTCAACAAAAACATCTAAACAACTAAGACTTTCAGAGTCTCTCCCCTCGTACAAAACCAATCTATCCAGTCAGTATCCAATTACATCAAACATTTCTGCCACCATACCATACAGTAGAAAGAAATCCCCAATCCCTAGCCTCAATTGGACACACGACACCCTTGATTCACTCAAACTAAGTACTTTGTTACCACTCGACAAGTGCAAATTTACAAACACTCAGTCTCATAACATACGTTAGAAGTGGATACCCCAATTACCCTAGCAAATATAAATTTAGTACTCCACTTGCAGCACGTCTAGAAATACATGGTCATAATCGCATCGCCAAATTTTTAACAACCTCATACTTATCAAGATACGATTGCTAAAATTTTGGGATTCTTCAACTTGATACTAAATCGATGTTTAGCCACAAGCTACGTTTCACCCAAGAATGATTTTCAAAAATGGTTTGAACACACTATTCTTGGCATCCATGTCGTGAAAATAAGGTTTACGTAATCATTTCAACATAACTCAAAACCCTTTCTCTCATGCGGTTACACTACAATCATGCATAGCAATTACTGACGCACATGAAATAGAAACAACTTTTGTCGATACAACATTCAAATCAGATAATTGGTGTAGACCACCACTATATCGTGCATTGCCAATGTTCTACTGCAAAAGGACCGACCTCATAGACCAAAAGGTTCACGTTTATTCAAATGCATTCCTCACATTGACGGGGTAAGTAACTTAACTAGTCTCCTTCCTTACCTGACAATATAAGTTTTACCCCTTAGCATACATATACAGATCAATGCAAACTAGATCTTAAATCTTCACTAAGATACTCCACAAGAATCTTTCACATCACAATTATCACATAGTTAAGCATAACACGATTTGTTGACCGCCAGTCCATCGCCAGGATTAAATCCAGTTGGGACATCATTAAGCGTATCAGAACTATGGTAAAGGTTCTACCATTTACTCAACCATACACTAAGACACCAATATCGATACCCACCATCGGTACACTGGGTGGGATGGATACAGCCAAGTCGAAAACAATGACTCTGTGTACAATCTCAGTCGGTTCACACATTCAACAAATACGAGGAGTGTGTCGCTCCCAAATCAAATAACACTAAAAGAGGAATACCTGCCACCATGCAATTACCTTTAACCGGATCATCAACACCTTATGTACCTACGCCACTCGAGGTAGCCACTCGACCATGGTCCCTTGCCCTCTCAGCATGAATGACATTAAGTCTCCGATCTAGCTTGGGACAAAACCTTTTAATGTTCCCTAACTCCTTGCAGTAGAAACATCCATTTCCCGACCCCGGGCAGGTGCTCCCATAATGGAGTCTGCCACATTTTTTGCACATGGGAGTAGAAACCCCTCCGGTAAGTCAATAAGTACGTCCATAAATCAGTAAGTAAGTCAGTAATTCAGTAAGTTAATAATTAAGTAAGTCATTCAGTAAGTCCATAAGTAAGTACGTTAGTCAATAAGTCAGCGAGTCAGTAAGTCAGTCAATAAGTAAGTCAGTAAGTCAATCAGTAAGTCAATAAGTCAGTAAGTCAATCAGTCAGTAAGTTATTCAATCAATAAGTCAGAAAGTCAGTAAGTCAGTCAATAAGTCAATCAGTTAGTAAGTCCATAATTAAGTCAGTAAGTCAGTAAGTCAGTAAGTCCATAAGTAAGTACGTCAGTCATTAAGTCAGTGAGTCAGTAATTCAGTCAGTAATTCAGTCAGTAATTCAGTCAGTCAATAAGTCAGTCAGTTAGTAAGTCAATAAGTCAGTTAGTAAGCCAGTCAGTCATTAAGTTAATCAGTTAGCAAGTAAGTAAGTCAGTCAGTAAGTTAGTCAGTAAGTCAGTTAGAAAGTCAGTAAGTCAGTCAGTAAGTCAGTAAGTTAGTAAGTCAGTCAGTAAGTCAGTCAGTTAATAAGTAAGTCAGTCAGTAGTTCAGTCAGTAAGTCCGTCAGTAAGTTAGTCAGTTAATCAGTCAGTCATTAATTCAATTCAGTTATTTAGTAAGTTAGTCAATCTATCATTTAGTAAGTCAGTCAGTTAGTAAGTAAGTCAGTCAGTCATTAAGTCCATAAGTAAGTAAGTCAGTCAGGAAGTCAGTCAATAAGTCATTCAGTAAGTCAATCAGTCAATAAGTCAGTCAGTCAGTAAGTTAGTCAATAAGTTAGTCAGTAACTTAGTAAGTCAGTTAGTAAGTCAGTCAGTTAGTAAGTAAGTAAGTCAGGTTTAATTCGCTAGTGTCTATCAAACCACATTTTATTTTATTTTCAAAAGACATTATTTTTCTGCTGCAATTTAAAAATCAAATAACAATGATCCATATTTATATTTTGTCCGTCATTATTTTGATATGGTTTTAAATGATATAAAAATAATTGTTTGATTTTAAAATTAGATACTTCTAATAAACAATAATGTATTTATCCTTAAATATACCAACCATTCATATTGTCCTATTTTAATTTTATTGCCCACTAATTTTCTAATAAAATTATCAAATCATGTCATATTTACTTTCACCAATTATTTTTATTTGGTTTAAATCATACGAATATAATTTTTTGAATTTAAAATGAGACACTACTAGTTAATGAAAACATATGCGCGAAATATTTTACTTCACAATTAATCCACACTTAGTGTTTAATTCTTACTTCGAAATCTTACAAACTTGGCTCTTCAAAATATATATTGACTTCCCTATATGAAATAGAGAATCTTAAAATTCCCAATTCCCTATATGAGGGTAGTTTGATGGACATTATCAGTTATGTGATAAGGTTTTCGCAATAAATGTATTGACCTAACCATTTCAATTGAAGTTGTTGTTTTACTTTGGAGACTCTGGAGATTAGTACAAAAAAGTAGTTAAATAAAGTTTCACTTCTTGCATCAACAAAAAAATGTTAAGAAACAGAAAATTAAAGGTGCAATGTATGCAACTATGGAGTGATAACAAAACAAATATGATTATAATTTTAATAATAGTATTAAAAAAATGAAGAAAGTTCACTAAACATATCCATTGTAATTGGTGTGTAAAATTTGATTAAAAATTCCTTATAATGAGAACAGGGTGAAGTAATTTGCATCCCTGAACTACCACTTTATTTAGAGCTAGTAATGTGCATAATGTGATCTTATTTCAGTCACCCATTGTTTTTCATGGTCGTCCTTGGTTTGATAGTTAATTAAGGGGTTTAGAATGTAGGAATAATTTATTCTACATTATGTAGAGGTAAAGAAAATGTGTTACATTTAACTTATTTGGACAATGGTTTTTTGTTTTAATAATAATATTTCATAAGATAGATTGGTTCTTTGTTTATTATTGAATAATTTATTAGGGGACAAACTTTATCATCAATAATTTGTTTGATACAAGGTAGTTTGAATAAAATTATTTTACACCATGCATCCTCTATTCTAACATGCACAATGACACACTTGATGATGACGTCTGATTTTGCATACTCCATTCTTACAGAAGTTTTTTTGTACGCACATGTCATCGCAAGAAGCTTCTACACAATTATAGACCACATAATCTTTGCAACACTTGTTCTCCGAACTTCCTAAAAATCATTAACTTTTTATATTTATACAAAAGATTATATTTTAAACATACCATACCAGAAATTTGACACAATTTTTTTATGCTATAATACAAATAAGTACTTATAAGACAACAAAACTCACAAATATCATTGCAACTTACTAACATGATAGCTAATTTCATTACATTAAAATATTAGCAAATACGATGTCTAGAAATATGAGAAAATTATTGTTACTAACTTACTGTCCTTGTATAATAACAATGGTGAACAAACATTTAATTAAAAACAACCATATTTCTAGTTTATTTTTGTTAAATATTTTCATAAAGTTTCACATTTTTCATGTCATATGTTTATGTTCTCCTTTTAAAATTAAAATTAAAATTTTAAAAAATGCACCCCAAAATAAAAATAATATTAAACACCAACGAGGTGATGGTCTAATAGTGTAAAGTCGCATTTGATGATCAGGGTGACCAAAAGGTCCAGTGTTTGATTATTAGGAGCAACACTTGTTGGGAGGGCAGTCACGTATCTCAAATGAATTAGTTCCTTATCCTTAGAATGAGGAGATGCCCTTGGTAGTTACAAAAAAAAACAATATTAAAAAAATGAAAATATGTAGAATCTCATTGATATAAAACCTGGTTGTAGAATGATTAGTAAGATGAAGATGAATAGAAATGTTCTCTTAGCCATCACAACATTGAATTGTGTCATGTTTTTTAAGTTTGTAATTTTTTAGACTAGTGTGTGTTGATATAAATAGGTAAAAGACAACTATCTGTATATATATATATAAATTCAAGTTTTGACGATTAATCATAGAGTTAGTTACACTGACACCCCCTAAGTTTTAATGAAATTACACGGATCACCCCTCCGTTTTTTGTCCCTACAAAAAAAAACCCTTGATTTACATACATAATTTACACTGACTACCCATGCATGTGAAATAAGTATGATTTTTACATAAAAATGGATGATAAATGTAATGAAGTTAAAAAATGATATATTGTAGATGCATGTCAAATAGTATACAAGTCAATACATTTTTATTATTTTCTCATTACAAAATGCATCAATAATTCTAAGGAGATATTATTTAAGTCACTCTTATACTATATTATAACGAACAAAAAATAATGAAAATGTGTTGACTCGTATACTATTTGGACATGTTTCCATAATATACATATTTTTGTTTAACTTAATTACATTTATCAACTTTTTTTTGTTTAAAATATCACACTTATTTCTCATGCAGGGGTGATCCGTGTAATGTATGTTTATAAATTTGGGGTTTTTTTGTAGGTGTTAAAAATGGAGGGGTGGTTTGTGTAATTTCACTATAACTCATGGGGTGTCAGTGTAATTTACTCTTAATCATATAATATCATGTCATCTATTCAACATAGGAATCCAGATACTAGGATTATTAAGGAAATATATATTAATGACATTAGATAATTTAAGGTAATTTAAAAATGGAAAAAAATCATCTCCATTAATGTAGCAAAGCTCTACTGTTAAAGTATAGTGCTGAGTTATGAATGAACCCTGATAGGAGATAGCAGTCAGGGGCGATCCGGACCTGGACTAATAGCCTTAAAATGAATGGCAATTAGTTGAGTTAGTAGCCAACCTAAATCTAAAGAAGGTAGGGGGACAGTCTCAAATTCCTCGTCATACTGAATAATTGATTTTACTTGTGTGTTCAACGACAAAAGTGTTAGTTCATTATATAAAAGGATAAAAATGTCTTACCATGTTATTGTTTCCTTTGTTCCTTTTTATTGTTTTGTGATTTTGTCTCTCCGTTAATGGAGATGATCTTTACTCATCAAAATAATGCTTATATAAACACTAATAAAACCTTATTAGGTTAGTAGAATAAAATAATATTTGTATAAGTAAAAAAGAAATCAACAACTACCATCATGGTTTCTTCACAAGTCATTTAAGTTTATCAACAAAAGAATTCAACACCACACCATAAAAAAATAAATTGACCAATTGGTTAAGCGAATGATCCATTGAATAAATACATTGATCGAGTCAACAACCTGTTTGAGTTTCATAACACTCAATAGACTTATTCTCCCGACCCGGTGCTTGACTGTTAAGGTTTCATGACATAGGAAGACTAAGAATGAAATACTTAACTCTTCCAATTAATTTGCAGTTGCCACTACGTTTTTCGCAAACAAAATGTAGAAAATTCCCATTAATTTATGCCTAAATTGAAAAGTATGGTCATTAAAATGGTGTTTTGAACTTGGAAATCGATAATAGATCGAGTAAAGTATTAGATGTCCTCCTATATTAAAATGTTACCCTTGCTAAATACATGAATTAATTATACCCTTGATTTATTTCATTAAAAATCAATTATTAAAATAACATTATATATTTGTTTATTTTTATGTCTAAGAGGAGTTTTCCTTGCTCTTTTGTATACCTAGGGATGAAAACTGGTCAATTTTTCTTTTGATTTATTAATAGTTGAAGAAAGAAAATTAATAACATAATAGATCAAATTGGTTTGACTTCCCACTTCATGAGATAACAGAGTGACCATAACTCATATATGACATGAGTCGCCTTACTATTAGATTCCCAAATAATTTATTAAGTTATTTTAGAATTTAAATTTCTTTGTTAAATAAATTATTTAAACTAAAAGATAATTATTAAATGAGAGACTGCATTGGTCGTGCAGCGACTTCCCACTTTGACAGATAGCAAAAACAATACTAACCACCATAACCATTCCTCGACTAATAGTGAGTTTGATACAACAAGAGTCTTAATCATAGTTTTAAATTCTTAAATTAATTTATTAATGATAGTGCTATAATTGAAATTAATTAATTATTTTATTTAATTATTAATGATTTAATTAATATTAATTGAATAAGTACCTTATATTTATTATTTAAATTTAATTACATTTAATGTTCCATAATGCATAGGCATAAATTAGGTGACTGTGGATACCTTCTAAGGGCAAATTTACTTGTGTGTGGTAGTTAGAATTTTTTATTACACCTTTGGTGTACTTTTGAAAATATTATTGGGTGCACGTTTTTTATTTGCTTTTTTATTCTCTGCTGTATTCGTGGACTATATCCACGAATTACCCTTATCCATGAATCAAATCCACGTTTTGTGGCTTCTTTGAGGAAACTGTGTTTTCAGACCACGGTTTTCCCTTAAAAAATTTAAATTGTTTATTAATTGTTAAACATTCACCATTTAAATTCTCTGATTTATCATAACTTTTCCCATATATGCCATTCTTGTGTCACATATTGTAGGGGTGAGTATGGGCCGAGTTCGGACGGGTTAAGGCTTGTCGTTACCCGACCCTAAATGTTTGTCGGTATACTTTTTTGAACCCGGATCTGGACCTAAACCCGAAGTTAACCTGACCCTATATATTTACAGGGTCAGTCTTTAAACCCACACCCAACCCTATAATTAACATGACCATCATCACAAACTCTTGTGTTATTTTTTTCCTCTTCTTCATAATGCCCCATCCTTTATTTTCTCATTCTTGAATTTATTCAGGTAAAGAAACAATGAAAAGGAAAAAAGAGAAGAAAATAATTAATAAACCTCTTGCTTTTCTCTTCACATCATTTCCCTTGAAACTTATGTTTATGTCAACAATGTTTGCAGGTCGTTCAGCACAAATTCTACATTCTTCCCATTAATAAACAATTTAAAAAAAATTAAGGGAAAACCGTGGACTAAAGTCACTATTTCCTTAAAGAAGCCACAAAATGTGGATATCATCGACGGAAAAGGGTAATTAGTGGACATAGTCCACGAATTTAGGAGAGATAATAAAAAATAAAAAAAACGTGCACCCAAACCACGATTTCTCCAAAATATACATTAATTCGATAATATTTTCAAAAGTTACACCAAATGTGTGATAAAAAAGTCCAACCACCCCACACAGGTAAATTTGCCCCTTCTAAGTGTATGATATTTATAAAGAAATCTTGTATCATTAGAGAAAACCGCCTAAAGATGCGATACATTTTGGGTCTAACATTTATATCTTCCTCTTTACCTCCTGAATTATTGAGTCAAATATCTCACATTAACGCATTGATTAATTTTATTTGGTTTTTTCCCTCTTTAATATGATTTGTGGAATTAAGTATGAGATGATAATTTGCATACTAAATGCATTATTATATACTTGCAAAAATGATATGTAATGAAAATTAAGTTTTTATTCACGATCCCATTATTTCATGACTCTAAAGCCTTGGGAGAGGTGTAGGAACGCAAAGGAACATTATCAATTCCTTGTTAGAGTATCGATATAGGATTTTGGAATATGAGATTAGGAGGAGATGTTTAAGTTTCCATTATTTCCAATCATTGTTGTTGAAAGACTATTTGTGATTTAAGAAAACATTGTTTTGGTTCGGTTTCCGAAGTTTGAACAAACAAACTTTATAAAAGTCCTTTACTCTTATTAAACTAATAAGTATAAGGTTTTGTCGATCTACATAGATTGTTAGTTTAAGTCATATTTTATCAATTCCTTGGTATTGAGGTGTAGGGATCCAAAACAATATTATCAATTCCTTGGTAGAATATGGATGTTGGAATTTTGAATATGAGATGAGGAGGAGATGTTTGAGTTTCCAGTATTTCCAGTCATTGTTGTTGAAATGCCATTTGTGATTTAAGAAAACATTGATTTGGTTCGATTTCCGAAGTTTTCAACAAACAAACTTTATGAAAGTCTTTTACTCTTAATCAACTAATTAGTATAGGGTTTAGTCGATCCACTTAGATTGTTAGTTTAAGTCATATTTTAGTTTTAGATCATAAACAACAAAACGAGTAAGGTTGATTTTGGTTTGATTAGGAAAAAATATTTTATGTATGAAAAAGTAAAACAACTACATATATACAATTCATGAGAAGAATAGTTGGGTTGGAACATATAAATGTAAAGTTTCTTAACTTTTAAAGTATTGTCATGAAAAGTTTATGCATGTTACTTTTAAGTATTTCAATCTACTTTTAAAGAATAGTCAGATTACGACCATGTTTGGCATATATCATTTTCTTTAGCTTATGTTTGTTTTTTTAAAAGTAAGCTGTAAGGACCCGATTTTCATAACTCGAAAATTCTCTTTTAAAATCCTTATTCGTGAAAGTGAAGTGATTACTTTTGAAAGACATTACTCGAACAGTTTGGAAACTTGAGAGAATACGTTTATAAATTTGCAAGGCGGAAATATTCCAAACACCCTTCATTTCAAAAGCATGTCATTACACTTCCGTTCAAATACATCATTTATACAATTACACTTTCTCAAAATTACCTTGAATACAAACATTAGATCCACTTCAATATACACTTACAAGAAAGTTGTTTATACATGAATTCACTTTAACATGTTCTTCATATTACAAATATTTATCATATAACATATCAATTACATATTATCCGCTACTCTATCATGTACTCTTCTCCGCAAGCGTCCAATACGCTACCTCCACAACCTGAACCAAAATATACAACACATACAAGGAAAGACAGAGGGAGTAAGAACCAACTACGGCGACCGTAGCGTGGATTTACATGGAGTAATGACATTAAAGTATTAAAACCACACACATCTAACATCAATCATGATATGTATATATCAATCAACACATATTATCCATATTCACCCTATAGTACACATATATCCCATACTATATGTGTTCTATAGTGTGCATACTTATTCATCGCATTTTATCCATATTCACCCTATAGTACACATACATCCCATACTATATGTGTTCTATAGTGTGCATACTTATTCATCGTATTTTATCCATATTCATCCTATAGTACACATACATTCCATACTATATGTGTTCTATAGTGTGCATATTTACTTATCGCGTATTATCCATATTCACCCTATAGGATATACATCCCATAATATATATCCTATGGCATGTATATGATTTTCATTCCGAGTATACACTTTTCACATCCTTCACATTCAATAATAATTTACCCTTGATCTCATTCAACAATTCTGCACCGTACAAATAATCACCATACCCCATCGGGAAGGTCGAGTAATCCCCATACCACCTCGGGCAGGTCGAGTTTCCACATTACACTCACATCCATGTCATAAACACAATGTATCTCATATCATACCACAACAAAACCACTTACAACATCATCATCACATAATATAATTACGTCCATTTATCACCAACAAGCGGTTCATCACAAAATCATTATTACAAATAAACTTTATAGCAAATAAGCGACTCACAACTTAATCATTTTCATAGACATACTCGTCTCCACATTTAACAAATCAACAACTCATCACACAATCATTGATACATACATACCCATATATGTTTATAGCAAATCAAGCATCCATAACACAACATTATCATAAATAAACCACACACAACATGTTCTTCATCATATAACACATTAACGTTAGAACCATCTTCTCACATGGGCCATAAACACCCAAAAGAGTTTCTATCCGTTAATATGCTCCGATTCTTGAGGGAAATCGGAGATGACGACTCTAATGAAATACTCTAAGACCACATTGGTCTTCTCCCTCACCTTAGGTTGCGTAAGCTCCGTTGCTCCGCAAAAGAGCCACATCTCCCTTCATCTCCTCCAACCTCCATTGTTGCTTTTTCACCTCCAAGCTTTTCCAAATGTGTCACCATGAAGCAAGAGGAAGGTTTTGATGAGTTTTGAGGGTTAGTGGAGGGAAAAATGGTTCATTTGGATGGAGCCACCGTGGGGAGAGAAATGGGTAAAAAGAAAATGAATATTAGGGTCCCCTTTTTTTTCACTTTTATAGTCACAGCGATGAGTGTAATCGATTACCAACATGTTGTAATCGATTACAATGTGAAAAATGCACATATTTGATGCTTTTAATATGATGTAATCGATTACGAGAGTAGTGTAATCGATTACATCATGAAAAATTACACATGTCTGGTCAAATATCAGCATGTAATCGATTACCAGGACCATGTAATCGATTACATCATGAAAAATTACACGTCTGATCAGATATCAGCATGTAATCGATTACCAAGACAATGTAATCGATTACATCATGAAAAATTACACATGTCTGATCATATATCAGCATGTAATCGATTATCAGGACCATGTAATCGATTACACTGTGTCAACAGTCCAAAATTGTCATTTCTCGCCCAGACAACTCTCTCTCGGGCGAGAATCCTCCAGTATAACCCAGGATTTCACCCTCCCAGGTGATCCTTTCTCGCTTAGGCGAGAACCTCTCGCTCAAGCGAGGCTTCCAGGACTGTTACTATAATTTTTAAAGACTAAAATTCGGGGTGTTACATAAGCTAAAATATAAACAATGTATGTTTGGCAACCAAATGAAATTATAAACTCAGTTTTTTTCTGAAAAAATAAGCCAAAAGTATAAGCTCCAAAATCATGGGTTGGTTTATTTTCCATTAGCTTATTTTTTCCAATTTTTCACTTCCCATTTAACCTCATCATAACTTTATCTCTCTTCATTTTTACTCTTACACCAAACACCATAATTCTTTACATCATCATCACCAAACTTCATAACTCTCATTTCCTCGCTCTATATCACCACCAAACATCATAACTTTCCATAACACTTTCCTTTATCTATACATATATGAACATAAAATTATGTATAAAACTTTGTTATACAATATTAAATTTGTTGTGAATTATGTATAAACCCCATAAACCACAAAACTTTTGTATAAAACTTAATATTTTTGTATTATTTATTTTGTCAATTATGTAATTCAAGCTTAGCAACTTCTATTTATTTGTGTGTTATACTGTTTTTAATATTGATATTGGTTTTTATATTGTATTTTATTTTAATATATTTTAGACTTTGTTATGCAATATTAAAAATTTATAGTAAAAATATGTATGATGGTTAATATTAAGAAAAAGTATATTTAAAATTAGTATAAAAAACAACGAAAATAATCCTAACATAAACAAATAATCTCATACTCTTTTCTATAATTTACTATGTAAAAAACAATATTTATACCTTACCCAAACAAAATATATTACTTTATATTCAGTGTTCAGCTAAGGTACCAAAAACATAAACAACTTATAATCTCACAGTTTATAAAATGAAACTAGAAAGATAATCTATATCAAATACGTTACTTGTAAGATATATAAATAATTATTTGTAAGATAACAAGAGTCATAAGTATCTAATTATTTGTAAGATAATAACAGTATCAATCCGAAAGTATAAACATTATACCTAAGATTAAGAGGGAAGATAGAAATGTTGTCCAAGCTTTCACAACTCGTGCAACCAACTTGCACAGTGAACCAGATAAGCCAAAAATTGGTTGTGTCCGCAGCATGAGATATTGGCCAGTGTATGCAAGACTCGAGTTATTCTTTTTAACTGAACATAAGGAAGGAAATAATTTTAAGATTCCTAGTATTATGTATAATTTTCTTTGTGTATTTTTATGTCTTGCACTCCTAGGTTTAATTCGCTAGTGTCTACCAAACCACATTTTATTTTATTTTCCAAAGACATTATTTTTCTGCTGCAATTTAAAAATCAAATAACAATGATCCATATTTATATTTTGTCCATCATTATTTTGATTTGGTTTTAAATGATATAAAAATAGTTGTTTGATTTTAAAATTAGATACTTCTAATAAACGATAATGTATTTATCCTTAAATATACCAACCATTCATATTGTCCTATTTTAATTTTATTGCCCACTAATTTTCTAATAAAATTATAAAATCATGTCATATTTACTTTCACCGATTATTTTTATTTGGTTTAAATCATACGAATATAATTTTTTGAATTTAAAATGAGACACTACTAGTTAATGAAAACATATGCGCGAAATATTTTACTTCACAATTAATCCACACTTAGTGTTTAATTCTTACTTCGAAATCTTACAAACTTGCTCTTCAAAATATATATTGACTTCCCTATATGAAATAGAGAATCTTAAAATTCCCAATTCCCTATATGAGGGTAGTTTGATGGACATTATCAGTTATGTGATAAGGTTTTCGCAATAAATGTATTGACCTAACCATTTCAATTGAAGTTGTTGTTTTACTTTGGAGACTCTGGAGATTAGTACAAAAAAGTAGTTAAATAAAGTTTCACTTCTTGCATCAACAAAAAAATGTTAATAATCAGAAAATTAAAGGTGCAATGTATGCAACTATGGAGTGATAACAAAACAAATATGATTATAATTTTAATAATAGTATTAAAAAAATGAAGAAAGTTCACTAAACATATCCATTGTAATTGGTGTGTAAAATTTGATTAAAAATTCCTTATAATGAGAACAGGGTGAAGTAATTTGCATCCCTGAACTACCACTTTATTTAGAGCTAGTAATGTGCATAATGTGATCTTATTTCAGTCACCCATTGTTTTTCATGGTCGTCCTTGGTTTGATAGTTAATTAAGGGGTTTAGAATGTAGGAATAATTTATTCTACATTATGTAGAGGTAAAGAAAATGTGTTACATTTAACTTATTTGGACAATGGTTTTTTGTTTTAATAATAATATTTCATAAGATAGATTGGTTCTTTGTTTATTATTGAATAATTTATTAGGGGACAAACTTTATCATCAATAATTTGTTTGATACAAGGTAGTTTGAATAGAATTATTTTACACCATGAATCCTCTATTCTAACATGCACAATGACAAACTTGATGATGACGTCTGATTTTGCATACTCTATTCTTACAGAAGTTTTTTTGTACGCACATGTCATTGCAAGAAGCTTCTACACAATTATAGACCACATAGTCTTTGCAACACTTGTTCTCCGAACTTCCTAAAAATCATTAACTTTTAATATTTACACAAAAGATTATATTTTAAACATACCATACCAGAAATTTGACACAATTTTTTTATGCTATAATACAAATAAGTACTTATAAGACAACAAAACTCACAAATATCATTGCAACTTACTAACATGATAGCTAATTTCATTACATTAAAATATTAGCAAATACGATGTCTAGAAATATGAGAAAATTATTGTTACTAACTTACTGTCCTTGTATAATAACAATGGTGAACAAACATTTAATTAAAAACAACCATATTTCTAGTTTATTTTTTTAAATATTTTCATAAAGTTTCACATTTTTCATGTCATATGTTTATGTTCTCCTTTTAAGATAAAAATTAAAATTTTAAAAAATGCACCCCAAAATAAAAAAAATATTAAAAACCAACAAGGTGTTGGTCTAATAGTGTAAAGTCGCATTTGATGATCAGGATGACCAAAAGGTCCAGTGTTTGATTATTAGGAGCAACACTTGTTGGGAGGGCAGTCACGTATCTCAAATGAATTAGTTCCTTATCCTTAGAATGAGGAGATGCCCTTGGTAGTTACAAAAAAAAAACAATATTAAAAAAATGAAAATATGTAGAATCTCATTGATATAAAACCTGGTTGTAGAATGATTAGTAAGATGAAGATGAAGTACAGAAATGTTCTCTTAGCCATCACAACATTGAATTGTGTCATGTTTTTTTAGTTTGTAATTTTTTAGACTAGTGTGTAATGATATAAATAGGTAAGAGACAACTATCTGTATATATATATAAATTCAATTTTTGACGATTAATCATAGAGTTAGTTACACTGACACCCCCTGAGTTTTAATGAAATTACACGGATCACCCCTCCGTTTTTTGTCCCTACAAAAAAAACCCTTGATTTACATACATAAATTACACTGACTACCCATGCATGTGAAATAAGTATGATTTTTACATAAAAATGGATGATAAATGTAATGAAGTTAAAAAAT
Organism: Lupinus albus; assembly: GCA_009771035.1. Taxonomy (NCBI): domain Eukaryota; kingdom Viridiplantae; phylum Streptophyta; class Magnoliopsida; order Fabales; family Fabaceae; genus Lupinus; species Lupinus albus. Next base: position 8,174,362 of record CM020010.1, read on the forward strand.
GATATATTGTAGATGCATGTCAAATAATATACAAGTCAATACATTTTTATTATTTTCTCATTACAAAATGCATCAATAATTCTAAGGAGATATTATTTAAGTCACTTGTAACACCCCGAATTTTAGTCTTTAAAATTTTAGTATCAGTCCTGGAAGTCTCGCCTGAGCGAGAAAGGATCACCTGGGAGGGTGAAATCCTGGGCTATACTGGAGGATTCTCGCCCGAGCGAGAGTTGTCTCGCATGACAATTTTGGGCTGTTATCACAGTGTAATCGATTACATGGTCCTTGTAATCGATTACATGCTGATATCTGATCAAACATGTGTAATTTTTCATGATGTAATCGATTACATGGTCCCTGTAATCGATTACATGCAGATATCTATCAGACATGTGTAATTTTTCATGATGTAATCGATTACACTGTACTCGTAATCGATTACATCGTATTAAAAGTATCAGATATGTGCATTTGACATAGTGTAATCGATTACACACTTATGGTAATCGATTACACTCGTCGCATTTACTATAAAAGTGAATAAAAGGGGACCTAGAAACCCCAATTTTCATTTTCTTTCTCCCCATTTCTCTCCCAACGGTGGTTCCACCCAAATGGACCATTTTTCCCTCCACTAAGCCTCAAAACTCATCAAAACCTTCCTCTTGCTTCATGGTGACACATTTGGAAAAGCTTGGAGGTGAAAAAGCAACAATGGAGGTTGGAGGAGATGAAGGGAGATGTGGCTTTTTGCGGAGCAACGGAGCTTACGTAACCTAAGGTGAGGGAGAAGACCATTGTGGTCTTAGAGTATTTCATTAGAGTCATCATCTCCGATTTCCCTCAAGAATCGGAGCATATTAACGGATAGAAACTCTCTTGGGAGTTTGTGGTCCATGTGAGAGTCTATATTCTACATGAGGATGTATTAGCCATAAAAGTGGAGATATATGTGTGGGGAAAACCGTTTAGTTGAGTAAAACGCTATATGCTCATTTATGGTAATACACCCGTCATTAAAGATGGTTCTAACGTTAATGTGTATATGATGAAGAATATGTTATGCATGGTTTGTTTATGATAATGGTTATGTTGTGTGATAATGATGGTGTGTGAGATATTTATGGTCATAAGCATAAATGAGTATGTTGTAAGTGGTTGATTGTTATAAACATGTATGGGTGGATTGTACCAATGAATGTGTGATGAGTTGTGAATGTGTCAAAATGGATATGAGTATGTTTATCAAAATGAGTATGTTGTGAGTGGTTGATTGTTATAAACATGTATAAGTGTGTTGTAACAATGAATGTGATGAGCTGTGAATGTGTTAAAATGGATAAATGTATGTTTGTGACAATGAAGGTGTTGTATGTTATTTATGGTGATAAAATAATGAGATGCCTTGTGTTGACGGTGTATGACATGGATGTGAGTGTAATGTGGAAACTCGACCTGCCCGATGGGGTATGATGATTATTTGTACGGTGCAGAATTGTTGAATGAGATCAAGGGTAAATTATTATGGAATGTGAAGGATGTGAAAAGTGTATACTCGGAATGAAAATCATATGCATGCCATAGGATATATATTATGGGATGTATATCCTATAGGATGAATATGGATAATACGCGATAAATAAATATGCACACTATAGAACACATATAGTATGGGATGTATGTGTACTATAGGGTGAATATGGATAAAATGCGATGAATAAGTATGCACACTATAGAACACATATAGTATGGGATGTATGTGTACTATAGGGTGAATATGGATAAAATGCGATGAATAAGTATGCACACTATAGAACACATATAGTATGGGATATATGTGTACTATAGGGTGAATATGGATAATATGTGTTGATTGATATATACATATCATGATTGATGTTAGATGTGTGGTTTTAATACTTTAATGTCATTACTCCATGTAAATCCACGCTACGGTCGCCGTAGTTGGTTCTTACTCCCTCTGTCTTTCCTGGTATGTGTTGTATATTTGGGTTCAGGTTGTGGAGGTAGCGCATTGGACGCTTGCAGAGTACATGATAGAGTAGTAGATAGTATGTAATTAATATGTTATACGATGAATATTTTTAATATGAAGAACATGTTAAAGTGAATTCATGTATAAACAACTTTCTTGTAAGTGTATAATGAAGTGGATCTAATGTTTGTATTCAAAGTAATTTTGAGAAAGTGTAATTGTATAACGGTTGTATTTGAACGGAAGTGTAATGACATGCTTTTGAAATGAAAGATGTTTGGAATATTTCCGCCTTGTAAATTTATAAACGTATTCACTCAAGTTTCCAAACTGTTCGAGTAATGTCTTTCAAAAGTAATCAATTCACTTTCATGAATAAGGATTTTAAAAGAGAATTTTCGAGTTATGAAAATCGGGTCCTTACAATATGGTATCAGAGCATATGTCAACTCTGCGGCCTAGGGTATGACCTTACATGCTTCTTTGTGAAATTTGTGTGAGTTAACTACTTGACTTATGTGCATTGTTGTTGACTGTGGTAACTGCTGATTTGAAAGATGATTGTTGAATTTACTGCGATAAGTGTTTGGTTGTGAATTTATCGTTGGAGGTCTTGTTGTGAGTTATTGATAAAGTGTTTGTTGAAAACTCGTTGTTGTAAAACTTTGGTTGAATTTATTGTGTGAGACCCTTGTTGGGGATTCTCTGGTGAAACTCTTGCTAAAGGTTTTTGGTTGTGAGAATCTTGTTGAAATTGTATATGGAGAGTTTGTGATTGTGATTTCCGGTTGGATTTCTTGGTGTGAAATTCTTTTATCACTAAGATTAAGATAATTGAAAATGAATGATTGAATTGTGAATTACGCATTTAGTATAAACATATATGGTTGTGTTTATACTAAAGTGAGCGTAGATTTACGGAAATGGAAAATGTGTGTATTTTCTGGTTATGTAAGGATGAAGTTGTGAATTACGCATTTAGTATAAACATATATGGGTGTGTTTATACTAAAGTGGGCGTCGATTTGCGGGAAAACGATTTATGGTGAAATCAATGGAAATAAAACTCATTTTTAGCTAACCTTAAATGGTGTAGCAACTTTGGCTCAAGTTATGCAGCAAAGAAAAAAAATGAATTTCAAAATGGTTTAACAACCTTGTACCATTGAGGAAAAATTACCTACCCGATGTGGTAGTGGATCATTGAGGAAAATTACCTACCCGAAGTGGTAGTGGATCATTGAGGAAAATTACCTACCCGAGTGGTAGTGGATCATTGAGGAAAATTACCTACCCGACGTGGTAGTGGATAATTGAGGAAAATTACCTACCCGACGTGGTAGTGGATCATTGAGGAAAATTACCTACCCGAAGTGGTAGTGAATCATTGAGGAAAATTACCTACCCGACGTGGTAGTGGATCATTGAGGAAAATTACCTACCCGACGTGGTAGTGGATCATTGAGGAAAATTACCTACCCGACGTGGTAGTGGATCATTGAGGAAAACTTGCCTACCCGAACTGGTAGTGGATCATTGAGGAAAATTACCTACCCGAAGTGGTAGTGGATCATTGAAAAAATTACCTACCCGACGTGGTAGTGGATCATTGAGGAAAATTACCTACCCGACGTGGTAGTGGATCATTGAGGAAAACTTGCCTACCCGAACTGGTAGTGGATCATTGAGGGAAATTACCTACCCGACGTGGTAGTGGATCATTGAGGGAAATTACCTACCCGAACTGGTAGTGGATCATTGAGGAAAATTACCTACCCGAAGTGGTAGTGGATCATTGAGAAAAATTACCTACCCGAGTGGTAGTGGATCATTGAGAAAAATTACCTACCCGACGTGGTAGTGGATCATTGAGGAAAATTACCTACCCGAAGTGGTAGTGGATCATTGAGAAAAATTACCTACCCGACGTGGTAGTGGATCATTGAGGAAAATTACCTACCCGAGTGGTAGTGGATCATTGAGGAAAAATTGCCTACCCGAAGCGGTAGTGGATCATTGGTGAATTGCCTACCCGAAGCGGTAGTGGATCATTAGTGAATTGCCTACCCGGAGTGGTAGTGGATCATTGTTGAGTTGCCTACCTGGAGTGGTAGTGGATCATTGTTGAGTTGCCTACCCGGAGCGGTAGTGGATCATTGTTGAGTTGTCTACCCGGAGCGGTAGTGGATCATTGTTGAGTTGCCTACCCGGAGCGGTAGTGGATCATTGTTGAGTTGCCTACCCGGAGCGGTAGTGGATCATTGGTGAATTGCCTACCCGAAGCGGTAGTGGATCATTGGTGAATTGCCTACCCGGAGTGGTAGTGGATCATTGTTGAGTTGCCTACCCGGAGCGGTAGTGGATCATTGTTGAGTTGCCTACCCGGAGCGGTAGTGGATCATTGTTGAGTTGCCTACCCGGAGCGGTAGTGGATCATTGTTGAGTTGCCTACCCGGAGTGGTAGTGGACCATGGTTGAATTGCCTACCCGGAGTGGTAGTGGACCATGGTTGAATTGCCTACCCTAAGAGGTAGTGGATTATCTTTTGTGCATGAAACTTCTGGTTTGTGATGATTGACCGTTTGTAATTGAACATTTGCAATGCACGATATAGTGGTAATGAACTCAAATTAACTGCTTTGATATTGTGCTTTCAAAATTTGTTTCTATTTCATGTGCGTCAGTAATTGTTATGCGTGATTGCAGTGTTATGGTGTAAGCATATTTCTGTGAGTGTACTGTGGGGACTCTCATGTCCTGGATGAGATGTAACTTTAGAAATAACTAGCTTTTGAAAATTTTCATTTGGGCAGTCGTTGTCGCATGAGAAAAAGGATTTTAAGATATTTTGAAATGATTAGGAAAACCCCTGCTTCCACAAGAGGACTTCCATGAAACTTACATCTAATCTATTTTCGAAAATCGTTTTTCGAATGAAGTGTACTATTCGACTAAGCATTGATTAAGTTTCATGTTGAAATCCGAATTTTAAAAAAAAAAAAAAAAAAAAAAAAACTTCATCTTGGATGAATGTGATGTGTTAAAAATCTTGTGAGGTAATTATGAGCATGTGTTTCTCGATATGATGTAGACTTGAGCACGAGGTGCATGTCCATCATTGTATTTTGGGTATCCATATAAAACTCAAGTTTTTGGATTGGATATTCGTAAATGGCAAAAATCAATGGTAACAACGTATGCGATTTGAGTGGGTCTACGACCTTGTATGCCTAGCTGAAATTTATGAACTAGCAAATCGTCTTAAACCACATTCGTTGTAGTAGGAATGTTGGGTTGAGTTGGATGTTGACTTGGTTATTTTGATTGGTATGTGAAAGACTCCAAGAGTCTTGTTTGTCTACATGCTGCTTGGATGAATATCATGTTTCTGTGATTGTAGCAAGTATAAATTGAAATGTTAGTGGAGAATTTTGAGTGAACCATAGTTATTTGCACGTATGCAATGAAATGATATATATTATGGGATGTATATCCTATAGGATGAATATGGATAATACGCGATAAATAAATATGCACACTATAGAACACATATAGTATGGGATGTATGTGTACTATAGGGTGAATATGGATAAAATGCGATGAATAAGTATGCACACTATAGAACACATATAGTATGGGATGTATGTGTACTATAGGGTGAATATGGATAAAATGCGATGAATAAGTATGCACACTATAGAACACATATAGTATGGGATATATGTGTACTATAGGGTGAATATGGATAATATGTGTTGATTGATATATACATATCATGATTGATGTTAGATGTGTGGTTTTAATACTTTAATGTCATTACTCCATGTAAATCCACGCTACGGTCGCCGTAGTTGGTTCTTACTCCCTCTGTCTTTCCTGGTATGTGTTGTATATTTGGGTTCAGGTTGTGGAGGTAGCGCATTGGACGCTTGCAGAGTACATGATAGAGTAGTAGATAGTATGTAATTAATATGTTATACGATGAATATTTTTAATATGAAGAACATGTTAAAGTGAATTCATGTATAAACAACTTTCTTGTAAGTGTATAATGAAGTGGATCTAATGTTTGTATTCAAAGTAATTTTGAGAAAGTGTAATTGTATAACGGTTGTATTTGAACGGAAGTGTAATGACATGCTTTTGAAATGAAAGATGTTTGGAATATTTCCGCCTTGTAAATTTATAAACGTATTCACTCAAGTTTCCAAACTGTTCGAGTAATGTCTTTCAAAAGTAATCAATTCACTTTCATGAATAAGGATTTTAAAAGAGAATTTTCGAGTTATGAAAATCGGGTCCTTACAATATGGTATCAGAGCATATGTCAACTCTGCGGCCTAGGGTATGACCTTACATGCTTCTTTGTGAAATTTGTGTGAGTTAACTACTTGACTTATGTGCATTGTTGTTGACTGTGGTAACTGCTGATTTGAAAGATGATTGTTGAATTTACTGCGATAAGTGTTTGGTTGTGAATTTATCGTTGGAGGTCTTGTTGTGAGTTATTGATAAGGTTTTGTAGATCTACATAGATTGTTAGTTTAACTCATATTTTATCAATTCCTTGGTATTGAGGTGTAGGGATCCAAAACAATATTATCAATTCCTTGGTAGAATATGGATGTTGGAATTTTGAATATGAGATGAGGAGGAGATGTTTGAGTTTCCAGTATTTCCAATCATTGTTGTTGAAATGCCATTTGTGATTTAAGAAAATATTGATTTGGTTCGATTTCCGAAGTTTTCAACAAACAAACTTTATGAAAGTCTTTTACTCTTAATCAACTAATTAGTATAGGGTTTAGTCGATCCACATAGATTGTTAGTTTAAGAAATATTTTAGTTTTAGATCATAAACAACAAAACGAGTCAGGTTGATTTTGGTTTGATTAGGGAAAAATACTTTATGTATGAAAAAGTAAAACAACTACATATATACAATTCATGAGAAGAATAGTTGGGTTGGAACATATAAATGTAAAGTTTCTTAACTTCTAAAGTATTGTCATGAAAAGTTTATGCAAGTTACTTTTAAGTATTTCAATATACTTTTAAAGAATAGTCAGATTACGACCATGTTTGGCATATATCATTTTCTTTAGCTTATGTTTATTTTTTTTAAAAGTAAGCTAAAATATAAACAATGTATGTTTGGCAACCAAATGAAATTATAAACTCAGTTTTTTTCTGAAAAAATAAGCCAAAAGTATAAGCTCTAAAATCATGGGTTGGTTTATTTTCCATTAGCTTATTTTTTTCAATTTTTCACTTCCCATTTAACCTCATCATAACTTTATCTCTCTTCATTTTTACTCTTACACCAAACACCATAATTCTTTACATCATCATCACCAAACTTCATAACTCTCATTTCCTCGCTCTATATCACCACCAAACATCATAACTTTCCATAACACTTTCCTTTATCTATACATATATGAACATAAAATTATGTATAAAACTTTGTTATACAATATTAAATTTGTTGTGAATTATGTATAAACCCCATAAACCACAAAACTTTTGTATAAAACTTAATATTTTTGTATTATTTATTTTGTCAATTATGTAATTCAAGCTTAGCAACTTCTATTTATTTGTGTGTTATATTGTTTTTAATATTGATATTGGTTTTTATATTGTATTTTATTTTAATATATTTTAGACTTTGTTATGCAATATTAAAAATTTATAGTAAAAATATGTATGATGGTTAATATTAAAAAAAAAGTATATTTAAAATTAGTATAAAAAACAACCAAAATAATCCTAACATAAACAAATAATCTCATACTCTTTTCTATAATTTACTATGTAAAAAACAATATTTGTACCTTACCCAAACAAAACATATTACTTTATATTCAGTGTTAAGCTAAGGTACCAAAAACATAAACAACTTATAATCTCACAGCTTATAATCTCACAGTTTATAAAATGAAACTGGAAACATAATCTATATCAAACACGTTACTTGTAAGATATATAAATAATTATTTGTAAGATAACAAGAGTCATAAGTATCTAATTATTTGTAAGATAATAACAGTATCAATCCGAAAGTATAAACATTATACCTAAGATTAAGAGGGAAGATAGAAATGTTGTCCAAGCTTTCACAACTCGTGCAACCAACTTGCACAGTGAACCAGATAAGCCAAAAATTGGTTGTGTCCGCAGCATGAGATATTGGCCAGTGTATGCAAGACTCGAGTTATTCTTTTTAACTGAACATAAGGAAGGAAATAATTTTAAGATTCCTAGTATTATGTGTAATTTTCTTTGTGTATTTTTATGTCTTGCACTCCTAGGTTTAATTCGCTAGTGTCTACCAAACCACATTTTATTTTATTTTCCAAAGACATTATTTTTCTGCTGCAATTTAAAAATCAAATAACAATGATCCATATTTATATTTTGTCCATCATTATTTTGATTTGGTTTTAAATGATATAAAAATAGTTGTTTGATTTTAAAATTAGATACTTCTAATAAACGATAATGTATTTATCCTTAAATATACCAACCATTCATATTGTCCTATTTTAATTTTATTGCCCACTAATTTTCTAATAAAATTATAAAATCATGTCATATTTACTTTCACCGATTATTTTTATTTGGTTTAAATCATACGAATATAATTTTTTGAATTTAAAATGAGACACTACTAGTTAATGAAAAGATATGCGCGAAATATTTTACTTCACAATTAATCCACACTTAGTGTTTAATTCTTACTTCGAAATCTTACAAACTTGGCTCTTCAAAATATATATTGACTTCCCTATATGAAATAGAGAATCTTAAAATTCCCAATTCCCTATATGAGGGTAGTTTGATGGACATTATCAGTTATGTGATAAGGTTTTCGCAATAAATGTATTGACCTAACCATTTCAATTGAAGTTGTTGTTTTACTTTGGAGACTCTGGAGATTAGTACAAAAAAGTAGTTAAATAAAGTTTCACTTCTTGCATCAACAAAAAAATGTTAATAATCAGAAAATTAAAGGTGCAATGTATGCAACTATGGAGTGATAACAAAACAAATATGATTATAATTTTAATAATAGTATTAAAAAAATGAAGAAAGTTCACTAAACATATCCATTGTAATTGGTGTGTAAAATTTGATTAAAAATTCCTTATAATGAGAACAGGGTGAAGTAATTTGCATCCCTGAACTACCACTTTATTTAGAGCTAGTAATGTGCATAATGTGATCTTATTTCAGTCACCCATTGTTTTTCATGGTCGTCCTTGGTTTGATAGTTAATTAAGGGGTTTAGAATGTAGGAATAATTTATTCTACATTATGTAGAGGTAAAGAAAATGTGTTACATTTAACTTATTTGGACAATGGTTTTTTGTTTTAATAATAATATTTCATAAGATAGATTGGTTCTTTGTTTATTATTGAATAATTTATTAGGGGACAAACTTTATCATCAATAATTTGTTTGATACAAGGTAGTTTGAATAGAATTATTTTACACCATGCATCCTCTATTCTAACATGCACAATGACAAACTTGAAGATGACGTCTGATTTTGCATACTCCATTCTTACAGAAGTTTTTTTGTACGCACATGTCATTGCAAGAAGCTTCTACACAATTATAGACCACATAGTCTTTGCAACACTTGTTCTCCTAACTTCCTAAAAATCATTAACTTTTAATATTTACACAAAAGATTATATTTTAAACATACCATACCAGAAATTTGACACAATTTTTTTATGCTATAATACAAATAAGTACTTATAAGACATCAAAACTCACAAATATCATTGCAACTTACTAACATGACAGCTAATTTCATTACATTAAAATATTAGCAAATACGATGTCTAGAAATATGAGAAAATTATTGTTACTAACTTACTGTCCTTGTATAATAACAATGGTGAACAAACATTTAATTAAAAACAACCATATTTCTAGTTTATTTTTTTAAATATTTTCATAAAGTTTCACATTTTTCATGTCATATGTTTATGTTCTCCTTTTAAGATAAAAATTAAAATTTTAAAAAATGCACCCCAAAATAAAAATAATATTAAAAACCAACGAGGTGTTGGTCTAATAGTGTAAAGTCGCATTTGATGATCAGGATGACCAAAAGGTCCAGTGTTTGATTATTAGGAGCAACACTTGTTGGGAGGGCAGTCACGTATCTCAAATGAATTAGTTCCTTATCCTTAGAATGAGGAGATGCCCTTGGTAGTTACAAAAAAAAAAACAATATTAAAAAAATGAAAATATGTAGGATCTCATTGATATAAAACCTGGTTGTAGAATGATTAGGAAGATGAAGATGAAGAACATAAATGTTCTCTTAGCCATCACAACATTGAATTGTGTCATGTTTTTTTAGTTTGTAATTTTTTAGACTAGTGTGTGATGATATAAATAGGTAAAAGACAACTATCTGTATATATATATAAATTCAAGTTTTGACGATTAATCATAGAGTTAGTTACACTGACACCCCCTGAGTTTTAATGAAATTACACGGATCACCCCTCCGTTTTTTGTCCCTACAAAAAAACCCTTGATTTACATACATAAATTACACTGACTACCCATGCATGTGAAATAAGTATGATTTTTACATAAAAATGGATGATAAATGTAATGAAGTTAAAAAATGATATATTGTAGATGCATGTCAATTAGTATACAAGTCAATACATTTTTATTATTTTCTCATTACAAAATGCATCAATAATTCTAAGGAGATATTATTTAAGTCACTCTTATACTATATTATAACGAACAAAAAATAATGAAAATGTGTTGACTCGTATACTATTTGGACATGTTTCCATAATATACATATTTTGTTTAACTTAATTACATTTATCAACTTTTTTTTGTTTAAAATATCACACTTATTTCTCATGCAGGGGTGATCCGTGTAATGTATGTTTATAAATTAGGGGTTTTTTTGTAGGTGTTAAAAATGGAGGGATGGTTTGTGTAATTTCACTATAACTCATGGGGTGTCAGTGTAATTTACTCTTAATCATATAATATCATGTCATCTATTCAACATAGGAATCCAGATACTAGGATTATTAAGGAAATATATATTAATGACATTAGATAATTTAAGGTAATTCAAAAATGGAAAAAAAATCATCTCCATTAATGCAGCAAAGCTCTATTGTTAAAGTATAGTGCTGAGTTATGAATGAACCCTGATAGGAGATAGCAGTCAGGGGCAATCCGGACCTGGACTAATAGCCTTAAAATGAATGGCAATTAGTTGAGTTAGTAGCCACCCTAAATCTAAAGAAGGTAGGGGGACAGTCTCAAATTCCTCGTTGTAACATCCTAATTTTGAGTCTTTAAATTTATAGTATCAGTCCTGGAAGTCTCGCTTGAGCGAGAGATTCTCGCCTGAGCGAGAAAGGATCACCTGGGAGGGTGAAATTCTGGGCTATACAGGAGGATTCTCGGCCGAGCGAGAGTTGTCTCGCCTGGGCGAGAAATGACAAATTTGGGCTTTTGACACAGTGTAATCGATTACATGGACATGGTAATCGATTACATGCTGATATCTGATCAGACCTGTGTAATTTTTCATGATGTAATCGATTACACTATACTCGTAATCGATTACATCATCTTAAAAACGTCAGATATGTGTATTTTTCATGATGTAATCGATTACACCTTATGGTAATCGATTACACACGTCACTGTGAGATTAAATCTAAAGAAGGTAGGGGGACAGTCTCAAATTCCTCGTCATACTGAATAATTGATTTTACTTGTGTGTTCAACGACAAAAGTGTTAGTTCATTATATAAAAGGATAAAAATGTCTTACCATGTTATGGTTTCCTTTGTTCCTTTTTATTGTTTTGTGATTTTGTCTCTGCGTTAATGGAGATGATCTTTACTCATCAAAATAATGCTTATATAAACCATAATAAAACCTTATTAGGTTAGTAGAATAAAATAATATTTGTATAAGTAAAAAAGAAATCAACAACTACCATCATGGTTTCTTCACAAGTCATTTAAGTTTATCAACAAAAGAATTCAACACCACACCATAAAAAAATAAATTGACCAATTGGTTAAGCGAATGATCCATTGAATAAATACATTGATCGAGTCAACAACCTGTTTGAGTTTCATAACACTCAATAGACTTATTGTCCCAACCCGGTGCTTGACTATTATGGTTTCATGACATAGGAAGACTAAGAATGTAATACTTAACTCTTCCAATTAATTTGCAGTTGCCACTACGTTTTTCGCAATCAAAATGAAGAAAATTCCCATTAATTTATGCCTAAATTGAAAAGTATGGTCATTGAAATGGTGTTTTGAACTTGGAAATCGATAATAGATCGAGTAAAGTATTAGATGTCCTCATATATTAAAATGTTACCCTTGCTAAATACATGAATTAATTATACCCTTGATTTATTTCATTAAAAATCAATTATTAAAATAACATTATATATTTGTTTATTTTTATGTCTAAGAGGAGTTTTCCTTGCTCTTTTGTATACCTAGGGATGAAAACTGGTCAATTTTTGTTTTGATATATTAATTGTTGAAGAAAGAAAATTAATAACATAATAGACCAAATTGGTTTGACTTCCCACTTCATGAGATAACAGAGTGACCATAACTGCTCCTCAACTTGAAGCAAAAAGTCATATATGACATGAGTCGCCTTACTATTAGATTCCCAAATAATTTATTAAGTTATTTTAGAATTTAAATTTCTTTTTTAAATAAATTATTTAAACTAAAAGATAATTATTAAATGAGAGACTGCATTGGTCGTGCAGCGACTTCCCACTTCGACAGATAGCAAAAACAATACTAACCACCATAACCATTCCTCGACTAATAGTGAGTTTGATACAATAAGAGTCTTAATCATAGTTTTAAATTCTTAAATTAATTTATTAATGATAGTGCTATAATTGAAATTAATTAATTATTTTATTTAATTATTAATGATTTAATTAATATTAATTGAATAAGTACCTTATATTTATTATTTAATTTTAATTACATTTAATGTTCCATAATGCATAGGCATAAATTAGGTGACTGTGGATACCTTCTAAGGGCAAATTTACTTGTGTGTGGTAGTTAGAATTTTTTATTACACCTTTGGTGTAATTTTGAAAATATTACCGGGTGCACGTTTTTTTTTTTGCTTTTTTATTCTCTGCTGTATTCGTGGACTATATCCACGAATTACCCTTATCCATGAATCAAATCCACGTTTTGTGGCTTCTTTGAGGAAACTGTGTTTTCAGACCACGGTTTTCCCTTAAAAAATTTAAATTGTTTATTAATTGTTAAACATTCACCATTTAAATTCTCTGATTTATCGTAACTTTTCCCATATATGCCATTCTTGTGTCACATATTGTAGGGGTGAGTATGGGCCGAGTTGGGACGGGTTAAGGCTTGTCGTTACCCGACCCTAAATGTTTGTCGGTATACTTTTTTGAACCCGGATCTGAACCTAAACCCAAAGTTAACCCAACCCTATATATTTACAGGGTCAGTCTTTAAACCCGCACCCAACCCTATAATTAACATGACCATCATCACAAACTCTTGTGTTATTTTTTTCCTCTTCCTCATAATGCCCCATCCTTTATTTTCTCATTCTTGAATTTATTTAGGTAAAGAAACAATAAAAAGGAAAAAAGAGAAGAAAATAATTAATAAACCTCTTGCTTTTCTCTTCACATCATTTCCCTTGAAACTTATGTTTATGTCAACAATGTTTGCAGGTCGTTCAGCACAAATTCTACATTCTTCCCATTAATAAACAATTTAAAAAAAATTAAGGGAAAACAGTGGACTAAAGTCACGGTTTCCTTAAAGAAGCCACAAAATGTGGATATCATCGACGGAAAAGGGTAATTAGTGGACATAGTCCACGAATTTAGGAGAGATAATAAAAAATAAAAAAAACGTGCACCCAAACCACGATTTCTCCAAAATATACAGTAATTCGATAATTTTTTCAAAAGTTACACCAAATGTGTGATAAAAAAGTCCAACCACCCCACACAGGTAAATTTGCCCCTTCTAAGTGTATGATATTTATAAAGAAATCTTGTGTCATTAGAAAAAACCGCCTAAAGATGCGATACATTTTGGGTCTAACATTTATATCTTCCTCTTTACCTCCTGAATTATTGAGTCAAATATCTCACATTAACGCATTGATTAATTTTATTTGGTTTTTTCCCTCTTTAATATGATTTGTGGAATTAAGTATGAGATGATAATTTGCATACTAAATGCATTATTATATACTTGCAAAAATGATATGTAATGCAAATTAAGTTTTTATTCACGATCCCATTATTTCATGACTCTAAAGCCTTGGGAGAGGTGTAGGAACGCAAAGGAACATTATCAATTCCTTGTTAGAGTATGGATATTGGATTTTGGAATATGAGATTAGGAGGAGATGTTTAAGTTTCCATTATTTCCAATCATTGTTGTTGAAAGACTATTTGTGATTTAAGAAAACATTGTTTTGGTTCGGTTTCCGAAGTTTGAACAAACAAACTTTATAAAAGTCCTTTACTCTTATTAAACTAATAAGTATAAGGTTTTGTCGATCTACATAGATTGTTAGTTTAAGTCATATTTTATCAATTCCTTGGTATTGAGGTGTAGGGATCCAAAACAATATTATCAATTCCTTGGTAGAATATGGATGTTGGAATTTTGAATATGAGATGAGGAGGAGATGTTTGAGTTTCCAGTATTTCCAGTCATTGTTGTTGAAATGCCATTTGTGATTTAAGAAAACATTGATTTGGTTCGATTTCCGAAGTTTTCAACAAACAAACTTTATGAAAGTCTTTTACTCTTAATCAACTAATTAGTATAGGGTTTAGTCGATCCACTTAGATTGTTAGTTTAAGTCATATTTTAGTTTTAGATCATAAACAACAAAACGAGTAAGGTTGATTTGGTTTGATTAGGGAAAAACATTTTATGTATGAAAAAGTAAAACAACTACATATATACAATTCATGAGAAGAATAGTTGGGTTGGAACATATAAATGTAAAGTTTCTTAACTTTTAAAGTATTGTCATGAAAAGTTTATGCATGTTACTTTTAAGTATTTCAATCTACTTTTAAAGAATAGTCAGATTACGACCATGTTTGGCATATATCATTTTCTTTAGCTTATGTTTGTTTTTTTAAAAGTAAGCTGTAAGGACCCGATTTTCATAACTCGAAAATTCTCTTTTAAAATCCTTATTCGTGAAAGTGAAGTGATTACTTTTGAAAGACATTACTCGAACAGTTTGGAAACTTGAGAGAATACGTTTATAAATTTGCAAGGCGGAAATATTCCAAACACCCTTCATTTCAAAAGCATGTCATTACACTTCCGTTCAAATACATCATTTATACAATTACACTTTCTCAAAATTACCTTGAATACAAACATTAGATCCACTTCAATATACACTTACAAGAAAGTTGTTTATACATGAATTCACTTTAACATGTTCTTCATATTACAAATATTTATCATATAACATATCAATTACATATTATCCGCTACTCTATCATGTACTCTTCTCCGCAAGCGTCCAATGCGCTACCTCCACAACCTGAACCCAAATATACAACACATACAAGGAAAGACAGAGGGAGTAAGAACCAACTACGGCGACCGTAGCGTGGATTTACATGGAGTAATGACATTAAAGTATTAAAACCACACACATCTAACATCAATCATGATATGTATATATCAATCAACACATATTATCCATATTCACCCTATAGTACACATATATCTCATACTATATGTGTTCTATAGTGTGCATACTTATTCATCGCATTTTATCCATATTCACCCTACAGTACACATACATCCCATACTATATGTGTTCTATAGCGTGCATACTTATTCATCGTATTTTATCCATATTCACCCTATAGTACACATACATTCCATACTATATGTGTTCTATAGTGTGCATATTTACTTATCGCGTATTATCCATATTCACCCTATAGGATATACATCCCATAATATATATTCTATGGCATGTATATGATTTTCATTCCGAGTATACACTTTTCACATCCTTCACATTCAATAATAATGTACCCTTGATCTCATTCAACAATTCTGCACCGTACAAATAATCACCATGCCCCATCGGGAAGGTCGATTAATCCCCATACCACCTTGTAACGACCCGATTTTCTACCCTTGAAAATTTTTCATTTAATTTAATCCTTTCTTACATACAGTCGTCACCTTCATTAAAAACTGTCAAGTATCTCTCTTTGACAATACTCTTTACCCTATCGTATTATCATACAAAGTTATGTTGCGGAAAAACATAATTCATTCAATTAGCAATTACCACATACAACCAGATGTGGGTTTTCCGGATTTATAACGTCCATAACTACAAATCTCCGTATTATCCTAATCAGATTACATTTATCTCAAAATGTCGTCAATTCAACTACAATGTCAAGTAGCAACAAAGACGAACAAATTGATAAACACAAAATCTCCCTAAATGAGTTTCCTCCTCAAAATCTTTCATTTACCTACAATGGGATTATCATAACAACACACAAAACACAGGGAGTAAGTCATTAGTTCGAAACTAACATCACCTGATAATCCACATTCAAATACAATCAAGCTTTAATGTAATTCATAAACACACATACGGAATTATAAACATTCAAATCATCTTCCTTTAACTTCCACTTTACTCATATTCATCCTATAGTATATATATCCCATAATATATATTCTATAGTATGCATATTACGTTCATTCGAAACATCATCGGTCTCGTTATTCATATCCACCCTATAACATATATATCCCATAATATATATCCTATAGCATATATATTACTTTCTTTCTCAACATCTTCCTTTTTATCGCTCATATTCACCCTATAGAATATATATCCCATACTATATATCCTATAGCATGCATACGACATTCATGTGACATTCACATTTCTCATCATTCAAATTCACCCTATAGAATATATATCTCATACTATATATCCTATAGCATGCATACGACATTCATTTGAGTCATATTTCCATTGGTAATCCCCCAATAATATTACTTTCGTATGAGTCATCTTTCCATTGGTACTCCCCCAATAATATGGAATTCATTTGAGTCATATTTTCTTTGGTACTCCCCCAAATAGATTGAATTCGTTTTGAGTCATATTTCCTTTGGTACTCCCCCAAAAAGATTAAATTCGTTTTGAGTCTTATTTCCTTTGGTACTCCCCCAAATAGATTGAATTCCTTTTGAGTCTTATTTCCTTTGGTACTCCCCCAAATAGATTGAATTCGTTTTGAGTCTTATTTCCTTTGTGTACTCCCCCAAATAGATTGAATTCGTTTTGAGTCTTATTTCCTTTGGTACTCCCCCAAAAAGATTGAATTCGTTTCGAGTCTTATTTCCTTTGGTACTCCCCCAAATAGATTGAATTCGTTTCGAGTCTTATTTCCTTTGGTACTCCCCCAAATAGATTGAATTCGTTTCGAGTCTTATTTCCTTTGGTACTCCCCCAAATAGATTGAATTCGTTTCGAGTCTTATTTCCTTTGGTACTCCCCCAAATAGATTGAATTCGTTTTGAGTCTTATTTCCTTTGGTACTCCCCCAAATAGATTGAATTCGTTTTGAGTCTTATTTCCTTTGGTACTCCCCCAAATAGATTAAATTCGTTTTGAGTCTTATTTCCTTTGGTACTCCCCCAAAAAGATTGAATTCGTTTCGAGTCTTATTTCCTTTGGTACTCCCCCAAATAGATTGAATTCGTTTTGATTGAGTCTTATTTCCTTTGGTACTCCCCCAAATAGATTGAATTCGTTTCGAGTCTTATTTCCACTGGGACTCCCCCAAATTAGATTGAAATCATTTTGAGTCTTATTTCCATTGGGACTCCCCCAAATTAGATTGAAATCATTTTGAGTCTTATTTCCATTGGGACTCCCCCAAATTAGATTGAAATCATTTTGAGTCTTATTTCCATTGGTTCTCCCCCAATAATGTTACTTTTATTACCATAACAGAAAAGCCACGCATTTTCCAACATAATGCATAAATTACAAACGTATCATTTTAAACCATTACCTCTTTCACATACCTCATTCATATCAGCAAGTATGATTTAGAGACACTTATCCCTTACCTTGGTGAGTGTTGGGGATCGGTTCCGAGTAACTTTAAAAGTCTCCTCCGCGATTTCCTCCAACCTTAGGATCTTTCCTCATTTCCACCAATAACAACAATGTCAATCATTTATTCAAAATACCACATAAATAACTCGTATTTCCTCATCAAACATACAAGAGATTTACATATTTTCAAGGTTTCCAAAACTACTTCAATACGAGTTTCCAAACATCTAAAACATACATATTCATCTATTTCTTTCTTTACTCATATTCTCATTTTGGGGTTTTCATGAACAACCCACAAAACCTTTCCATTCATCAAATACCAACTCTAAACCAAGAGTTTACAAGAGAAAAACAACCTAAAACGAACCATAACTCTAAAGGATGAGTTTCCATGGTTTCTCATATTTTGAAAATAGATCTAACATACCCAAAACAAGTTAGAGAGGAAGAAGAAGAGTTAGAAACAAGAGGTTTACCTCTTCGCAAGCTCTAAGATGAGTCCTAAGGCTCATTGCTCTTGAAAAGCTCCCTTCTCTTTCTTCTCTTCAAGTTCTAACCCTAAAATGTGTTTGGGGTTTCTATTTTTAAAGAGCAGTCGTCGGGTTCTCACTCAAGCGAGCCCATTCTCGCTCAAGCGAGAATCTCACAGTGAGCAATTTTCGCTTAGCGCATAGATGTAATCGATTACATGGATTGTGTAATCGATTACATAGTGTAAAATGCACATATCTGATGCTTTTATCAGCATGTAATCGATTACATGTATTGTGTAATCGATTACATCATGTAAAATGCACGTATCTGATGCTTTTATCTGCATGTAATCGATTACATGTATTATGTAATCGATTACATCATGTAAAATGCACATATCTGATGCTTTTATCTGCATGTAATCGATTACATGGACTGTGTAATCGATTACACTGCCCAAAATTGCATCCTCCAGTATAGCCCAAGATTTCACCCTCCCAGATGCACCTCTCTCGCTCAAGCGAGAATCTCTCGATCAAGCGAGGCTTTCAGGACTGATACTCTAATTTTTAAAGACTAAAATTCGGGGTGTTACAATCCTCCCCCTCTTATAAGAATTTTCGTCCCCGAAAATTAAACATACCTCGGAAATCAAAATCATCACCTAGACCTTAGGCACAAGGATACTCCACCAAAATCATAATCGATTCTCTAATCCATTAAGATTACTTAATCAGTCATTAAGGGCATACAGGACTAAACCGTGACATCACCCACCAATTCATGAACTAACTCATCAATGTCCAAATATTAAGGTTTCAGCCTTTAATATCCCGAATGCCCTGAGAATTAAACCGTAATTTAGACTAAAGATCTTTCCTACATTCGTCAAGAACCATAGGTATCTAGTACCTATCCATCTATCAATCCTAACATACGTTAAGAATTTCGATAACATTCTTGAACTTTAGCGAATGGTGAACTCCTTATCTCATATCTATCTAAATGTGTCTTTTAACATCTATCATACACTAGCTAGTTTCATCTCCACTCAAGAATCTAGCACAATTCCATTTCACTCAATCAACAAAGTACTTACACAATAGGACTCTTAGTGTCCCATCCATCGTACACAATTCAACTATCCAATAATTGTCTAATTACATCAAATATTTCTACCATCAAATATTTCTACCATCAAATCTTATCGTCTAAAGAAATTACCAATTTCTAGCCTCCACTGAAACCATAAAACCATTTATTCACACCAAAACTAGGTATTACGTTACCAATCGGCAAGCACAAGTCGACCAACACTCGACCTACAACTTGCGTTCGGTTTGGTCACTCCAATTCCGTCAGCAAAATAAACTTATTAACCCACTCGCACTATGCCCAGAAATACATGGGCGTCTTTTATCAATAAATTTTCTTAACAACTTCATGCTTATCCCGAGATGGTTGCTAAAATTTCAGAATTCTCCAACATAAAATTATGTGTAATTTTCTTTGTGTATTTTTATGTCTTGCACTCCTAGGTTTAATTCGCTAGTGTCTACCAAACCACATTTTATTTTATTTTCAAAAGACATTATTTTTCTGCTGCAATTTGTAACACCCCAAATTTTAGTCTTTAAAAATTAGAGTATCAGTTCTGGAAGCCTCGCTTGATCCAGAGATTCTCGCTTGAGCGAGAGAGGTGCATCTGGGAGGGTGAAATCTTGGGCTATACTGGAGGATTCTCGCCTGAGCGAGAGTTGTATCACCCGAGCGGGAAATGGCAATTTTGGGCAGTGTAATCGATTACACAGTCCATGTAATCGATTACATGCAGATAAAAAGCATCAGATATGTGTATTTTACATGACGTAATCGATTACACAATACATGTAATCGATTACATGCAGATAAAAGCATCAGATTTGTGCATTTTACATGATGTAATCGATTACACAATACATGTAATCGATTACATGCAGATAAAAGCATCAGATATCTGCATTTTACATGATGTAATCGATTACACAATACATGTAATCGATTACATTCAGATAAAAGCATCAGATATGTGCATTTTACACGATGTAATCGATTACACAATCCATGTAATCGATTACATCTATGCGTTAAGCGAAAATTGCTACTGTGAGATTCTCGCTTGAGCGAGAATGGGCTCGCTTGAGCGAGAACCCGACGACTGCTCTTTAAAAATAGAAACCCCAAACACATTTTAGGGTTAGAACTCGAAGAGAAGAGGGAGAATGAAGCTTTTCAAGAGCAAGGAGCCTTAGGACTCATCTTAGAGCTTGCGAAGAGGTAAACCTCTTGTTTCTAACTCTTCTTCTTCCTCTCTAACTTGTTTTGGGTATGTTAGATCTATTTTCAAAATATGAGAAACCATGGAAACTCATCCGTTAGAGTTATGGTTCGTTTTATGTTGTTTTTATCTTGTAAACTCTTGGTTTAAAGATAGTATCTCAAGAATGGAAAAGGTTGTGGGTTGATTCATGAAAACCCCAAAAACCCTAAAAGTGAAAATGTGGTAAAAGGAGAGAATGAGTAAAATGTTAGAGGTAGAAGATGAGTCTACCCCCAAATATTGAAATATGAGATGTTATGCATGTTTTAGATGGTTGGATATTGATGATGAATATTTTGTATGATTAAATGATACAAAATAAGTTGTTTATGTAATATTTGGAATAAATAACTAACATTGTGTTATGTGGTGGGATGAGAAGAGAGATCCTAAGGTTGGAGGTGGTGTCGGTAGAATTCGAGAAGTTGCCAAGAACCGAACCCCAATACTCACCAAAGTAAGGATAAGTCTTTAATTGTGCATTTGGAATAGAAAATGTAAGTATTTTCTGGTTATGCAATGATTGAGTTGTGAATTACGCATTTAGTATAAATATATATGGGTGTGTTTATACTAAAGTAGGCGTAGATTTACGGAAGATGGAAAACGTGTGTATTTCTGATCATGCAATAATTATATTGTGAATCACGTGTTTAGTATAAACATGTATGGATGTGTTTATACTAAAGATGGCGTGGATTTACAGGCAATGGTTGATAGTGAAATCAATGAAAAGGAAACGTATTTTTAGCCGACCATAAATGGTTAGCGACTTTGGCTCAAGTTATGAAGCAATACTTTGGCTCAAGTTATGTAGCAACACTTTGGCTCAAGTTATGTAGCAATGCTTTGGCTCAAGCTATGTAGCAACACTTTGGCTCAAGTTATGTAGCAACACTTTGGCTCAAGTTATGAAGCAACACTTTGGCTCAAGTTATGTAGCAATGCTTTGGCTCAAGCTATGTAGCAACACTTTGGCTCAAGTTATGAAGCAATACTTTTGCTCAAGTTATGTAGCAATGCTTTGGCTCAAGCTATGTAGCAACACTTTGGCTCAAGTTATGAAGCAATACTTTGGCTCAAGTTATGTAGCAATGCTTTGGCTCAAGCTATGTAGCAATACTTTGGCTCAAGTTATGTAGCAACGCTTTGGCTCAAGCTATGTAGCAAAACTTTGGCTCAAGTAATGTAGCACAAAATGAATTTATAAAACAAATGGTTTATTAACTCCTTTTTCTAATGTGGATTATCTTATAATGACGTTTATTGAATTAATGACTTACTCCTTTGTGTGTTTTGTACTTTTGTCATTGATAATCCCATCGCAGGTAAATAGACGAATGAAGTATGCCAGGTCGGAAGCTTTAGGAGCTTTAGACTTTGGATTCACTATTTATGTTTTTCGTATTCTAAATGATTACCTGCGGATTTAAATGATCGTAATCATGACTAACCATTATTTGGATATTTGTAACCATGCGTAATGTTATTTTGGAGGATCAGAACCTTTGAGGTGTTAGTACTCATAGGGAATGATATGAATGAATTATGTTTTTCTACAAGATTAATTGTATGCTAATATAATAGGTTACAAGATTAGTTCCAGGAATGATTCATGAGAAGTTCTAGGTAAAATGATTATGTATGTGGTTATTGATTCATGGATTGAGTGTGAGGAGGGGAAATAAGATTTTGAAGTAAGGATATTAAAATGGTAATGTGAGTTATGAGTGATTGAATGGGATTGAATTAAAATGAGAAAATTTTTCAAGGCTAGAAAATCGGGTCGTTACACAATTTAAAAATCAAATAACAATGATCCATATTTATATTTTGTCCATCATTATTTTGATTTGGTTTTAAATGATATAAAAATAGTTGTTTGATTTTAAAATTAGATACTTCTAATAAACGATAATGTATTTATCCTTAAATATACCAACCATTCATATTGTCCTATTTTATTTTTATTGCCCACTAATTTTCTAATAAAATTATAAAATCATGTCATATTTACTTTCACCGATTATTTTTATTTGGTTTAAATCATACGAATATAATTTTTTGAATTTAAAATGAGACACTACTAGTTAATGAAAACATATGCGCGAAATATTTTACTTCACAATTAATCCACACTTAGTGTTTAATTCTAACTTCGAAATCTTACAAACTTGGCTGTTCAAAAGATATATTGACTTCCCTATATGAAATAGAGAATCTTAAAATTCCCAATTCCCTATATGAGGGTAGTTTGATGGACATTATCAGTTATGTGATAAGGTTTTCGCAATAAATGTATTGACCTAACCATTTCAATTGAAGTTGTTGTTTTACTTTGGAGACTCTGGAGATTAGTACAAAAAAGTAGTTAAATAAAGTTTCACTTTTTGCATCAACAAAAAAATGTTAGGAATCAGAAAATTAAAGGTGCAATGTATGCAACTATGGAGTGATAACAAAACAAATATGATTATAATTTTAAAATAGTATTAAAAAAATGAAGAAAGTTCACTAAACATATCCATTGTAATTGGTGTGTAAAATTTGATTAAAAATTCCTTATAATGAGAACAGGGTGAAGTAATTTGCATCCCTGAACTACCACTTTATTTAGAGCTAGTAATGTGCATAATGTGATCTTATTTCAGTCACCCATTGTTTTTCATGGTCGTCCTTGGTTTGATAGTTAATTAAGGGGTTTAGAATGTAGGAATAATTTATTCTACATTATGTAGAGGTAAAGAAAATGTGTTACATTTAACTTATTTGGACAATGGTTTTTTGTTTTAATAATAATATTTCATAAGATAGATTGGTTCTTTGTTTATTATTGAATAATTTATTAGGGGACAAACTTTATCATCAATAATTTGTTTGATACAAGGTAGTTTGAATAGAATTATTTTACACCATGAATCCTCTATTCTAACATGCACAATGACAAACTTGATGATGACGTCTGATTTTGCATACTCCATTCTTACAGAAGTTTTTTTGTACGCACATGTCATTGCAAGAAGCTTCTACACAATTATAGACCACATAGTCTTTGCAACACTTGTTCTCCGAACTTCCTAAAAATCATTAACTTTTAATATTTACACAAAAGATTATATTTTAAACATACCATACCAGAAATTTGACACAATTTTTTTTATGCTATAATACAAATAAGTACTTATAAGACAACAAAACTCACAAATATCATTGCAACTTACTAACATGACAGCTAATTTCATTACATTAAAATATTAGCAAATACGATGTCTAGAAATATGAGAAAATTATTGTTAATAACAATGGTGAACAAACATTTAATTAAAAACAACCATATTTCTAGTTTATTTTTTTAAATATTTTCATAAAGTTTCACATTTTTCATGTCATATGTTTATGTTCTCCTTTTAAGATAAAAATTAAAATTTTAAAAAATGCACCCAAAAATAAAAAAAATATTAAAAACCAACAAGGTGTTGGTCTAATAGTGTAAAATCGCATTTGATGATCAGGATGACCAAAAGGTCCAGTGTTTGATTATTAGGAGCAACACTTGTTGGGAGGGCAGTCACGTATCTCAAATGAATTAGTTCATTATCCTTAGAATGAGGAGATGCCCTTGGTAGTTACAAAAAAAAACAATATTAAAAAAATGAAAATATGTAGAATCTCATTGATATAAAACCTGGTTGTAGAATGATTAGTAAGATGATTTTAGTTTGTAATTTTTTAGACTAGTGTGTGATGATATAAATAGGTAAGAGACAACTATCTGTATATATATATATAAATTCAATTTTTGACGATTAATCATAGAGTTAGTTACACTGACACCCCCTGAGTTTTAATGAAATTACACGGATCACCCCTCTGTTTTTTGTCCCTACAAAAAAAACCCTTGATTTACATACATAAATTACACTGACTACCCATGCATGTGAAATAAGTATGATTTTTACATAAAAATGGATGATAAATGAAATGAAGTTAAAAAATGATATATTGTAGATGAATGTCAAATAATATACAAGTCAATTTTCTCATTACCAAATGCATCAATAATTCTAAGGAGATATTATTTAAGTCACTCTTATACTATATTATAACGAACAAAAAATAATGAAAATGTGTTGACTCGTATGCTATTTGGACATGTTTCCATAATATACATATTTTGTTTAACTCAATTACATTTATCAACTTTTTTTTGTTTAAAATATCACACTTATTTCTCATGTAGGGGTGATCCGTGTAATGTATGTTTATAAATTAGGGGTTTTTTTTGTAGGTGTTAAAAATGGAAGGGTGATTTGTGTAATTTCACTATAACTCATGGGGTGTCAGTGTAATTTACTCTTAATCATATAATATCATGTCATCTATTCAACATAGGAATCCATATACTAGGATTATTAAGGAAATATATATTAATGACATTAGATAATTTAAGGTAATTCAAAAATGGAAAAAAATCATCTCCATTAATGCAGCAAAGCTCTACTGTTAAAGTATAGTGCTGAGTTATGAATGAACCCTGATAGGAGATAGCAGTCAGGGTCGACCCGGACCTGGACTAATAGCCTTAAAATGAATGGCAATTAGTTGAGTTAGTAGCCAACCTAAATCTAAAGAAGGTAGGGGGACAGTCTCAAATTCCTCGTCATATTGAATAATTGATTTTACTTGTGTGTTCAACGACAAAATAAATAAATTGACCAATTGGTTAAGCGAATGATCCATTGAATAAATACATTGATCGAGTCAACAACCTGTTTGAGTTTCATAACACTCAATAGACTTATTGTCCCGACCCGGTGCTTGACTGTTAAGGTTTCATGACATAGGAAGACTAAGAATGAAATACTTAACTCTTCCAATTAATTTGTAGTTGCCACTACGTTTTTCGCAATCAAAATGTAGAAAATTCCCATTAATTTATGCCTAAATTGAAAAGTATGGTCATTGAAATGGTGTTTTGAACTTTGAAATCGATAATAGATCGAGTAAAGTATTAGATGTCCTCCTATATTAAAATGTTATCCTTGCTAAATACATGAATTAATTATACCCTTGATTTATTTCATTAAAAATCAATTATTAAAATAACATTATATATTTGTTTATTTTTATGTCTAAGAGGAGTTTTCCTTGCTCTTTTGTATACCTAGGGATGAAAACTGGTCAATTTTTGTTTTGATTTATTAATAGTTGAAGAAAGAAAATTAATAACATAATAGACCAAATTGGTTTGACTTCCCACTTCATGAGATAACAGAGTGACCATAACTGCTCCTCAACTTGAAGCAAAAAGTCATATATGACATGAGTCGCCTTACTATTAGATTCCCAAAAAATTTATTAAGTTATTTTAGAATTTAAATTTCTTTGTTAAATAAATTATTTAAACTAAAAGATAATTATTAAATGAGAGACTGCATTGGTCGTGCAGCGACTTCCAACTTAGACAGATAGCAAAAACAATACTAACCACCATAACCATTCCTCGACTAATAGCGAGTTTGATACAACAAGAGTCTTAATCATATTTTTAAATTCTTAAATTAATTTATTAATGATAATGCTATAATTGAAATTAATTAATTATTTTATTTAATTATTAATGATTTAATTAATATTAATTGAATAAGTACCTTATATTTATTATTTAAATTTAATTACATTTAATGTTCCATAATGCATAGGCATAAATTAGGTGACTGTGGATACCTTCTAAGGGCAAATTTACTTGTGTGTGGTAGTTAGAATTTTTTATTACACCTTTGGTGTACTTTTGAAAATATTATTGGGTGCACGTTTTTTTTTTTGCTTTTTTATTCTCTGTTGTATTCGTGGACTATGTCCACGAATTACCCTTATCCATGAATCAAATCCACGTTTTGTGGCTTCTTTGAGGAAACTGTGTTTTCAGACCACGGTTTTCCCTTAAAAAATTTAAATTGTTTATTAATTGTTAAACATTCACCATTTAAATTCTCTGATTTATCATAACTTTTCCCATATATGCCATTCTTGTGTCACATATTGTAGGGGTGAGTATGGGCCGAGTTGGGACGGGTTAAGGCTTGTCGTTACCCGACCCTAAATGTTTGTCGGTATACTTTTTTGAACCCGGATTTGGACCTAAACCCGAAGTTAACCCGACCCTATATATTTACAGGGTCAGTCTTTAAACTCACACCCAACCCTATAATTAACATGACCATCATCACAAACTCTTGTGTTATTTTTTTCCTCTTCTTCATAATGCCCCATCCTTTATTTTCTCATTCTTGAATTTATTCAGGTAAAGAAACAATGAAAAGGAAAAAAGAGAAGAAAATAATTAATAAACCTCTTGCTTTTCTCTTCACATCATTTCCCTTGAAACTTATGTTTATGTCAACAATGTTTGCAGGTTGTTCAACACAAATTCTACATTCTTCCCATTAATAAACAATTTAAAAAAAATTAAGGGAAAATCGTGGACTAAAGTCACGGTTTCCTTAAAGAAGCCACAAAATGTGGATATCATCGATGGAAAAGGGTAATTAGTGGACATAGTCCACGAATTTAGGAGAGATAATAAAAAATAAAAAAAACGTGCACCCAAACCACGATCTCTCCAAAATATACATTAATTCGATAATATTTTCAAAAGTTACACCAAATGTGTGATAAAAAAGTCCAACCACCCCACACAGGTAAATTTGCCCCTTCTAAGTGTATGATATTTATAAAGAAATCTTGTGTCATTAGAAAAAACCGCCTAAAGATGCGATACATTTTGGGTCTAACATTTATATCTTCCTCTTTACCTCCTGAATTATTGAGTCAAATATCTCACATTAACGCATTGATTAATTTTATTTGGTTTTTTCCCTCTTTAATATGATTTGTGGAATTAAGTATGAGATGATAATTTGCATACTAAATGCATTATTATATACTTGCAAAAATGATATGTAATGAAAATTAAGTTTTTATTCACGATCCCATTATTTCATGACTCTAAAGCCTTGGGAGAGGTGTAGGAACGCAAAGGAACATTATCAATTCCTTGTTAGAGTATGGATATTGGATTTTGGAATATGAGATTAGGAGGAGATGTTTAAGTTTTCATTATTTCCAATCATTGTTGTTGAAAGACTATTTGTGATTTAAGAAAACATTGTTTTGGTTCGGTTTCCGAAGTTTGAACAAACAAACTCCTTTACTCTTATTAAACTAATAAGTATAAGGTTTTGTCGATCTACATAGATTGTTAGTTTAACTCATATTTTATCAATTCCTTGGTATTGAGGTGTAGGGATCCAAAACAATATTATCAATTCCTTGGTAGAATATGGATGTTGGAATTTTGAATATGAGATGAGGAGGAGATGTTTGAGTTTTCAGTATTTCCAATCATTGTTGTTGAAATGCCATTTGTGATTTAAGAAAATATTGATTTGGTTCGATTTCCGAAGTTTTCAACAAACAAACTTTATGAAAGTCTTTTACTCTTAATCAACTAATTAGTATAGGGTTTAGTCGATCCACATAGATTGTTAGTTTAAGTCATATTTTAGTTTTAGATCATAAACAACAAAACGAGTCAGGTTGATTTTGGTTTGATTAGGAAAAAATATTTTATGTATGAAAAAGTAAAACAACTACATATATACAATTCATGAGAAGAATAGTTGGGTTGGAACATATAAATGTAAAGTTTCTTAACTTTTAAAGTATTGTAATGAAAAGTTTATGCAAGTTACTTTTAAGTATTTCAATATACTTTTAAAAAATAGTCAGATTACGACCATGTTTGGCATATATCATTTTCTTTAGCTTATGTTTATTTTTTTAAAAGTAAGCTAAAATATAAACAATGTATGTTTGGCAACCAAATGAAATTATAAACTCAGTTTTTTTCTAAAAAAATAAGCCAAAAGTATAAGCTCCAAAATCATGGGTTGGTTTATTTTCCATTTGCTTATTTTTTCCAATTTTTCACTTCCCATTTAACCTCATCATAACTTTATCTCTCTTTATTTTTACTCTTACACCAAACACCATAATTCTTTACATCATCATCACCAAACTTCATAACTCTCATTTCCTCGCTCTATATCACCACCAAACATCATAACTTTCCATAACACTTTCCTTTATCTATACATATATGAACATAAAATTATGTATAAAACTTTGTTATACAATATTAAATTTGTTGTGAATTATGTATAAACCCCATAAACCACAAAACTTTTGTATAAAACTTAATATTTTTGTATTATTTATTTTGTCAATTATGTAATTCAAGCTTAGCAACTTCTATTTATTTGTGTGTTATATTGTTTTTAATATTGATATTGGTTTTTATATTGTATTTTATTTTAATATATTTTAGACTTTGTTATGCAATATTAAAAATTTATAGTAAAAATATGTATGATGGTTAATATTAAAAAAAAAGTATATTTAAAATTAGTATAAAAAACAACCAAATAATCCTAACATAAACAAATAATCTCATACTCTTTTCTATAATTTACTATGTAAAAAATAATATTTGTACCTTACCCAAACAAAACATATTACTTTATATTCAGTGTTCAGCTAAGGTACCAAAAATATAAACAACTTATAATCTCACAGCTTATAATCTCACAGTTTATAAAATGAAACTGGAAACATAATCTATATCAAACACGTTACTTGTAAGATATATAAATAATTATTTGTAAGATAACAAGAGTCATAAGTATCTAATTATTTGTAAGATAATAACAGTATCAATCCGAAAGTATAAACATTATACCTAAGATTAAGAGGGAAGATAGAAATGTTGTCCAAGCTTTCACAACTCGTGCAACCAACTTGCACAGTGAACCAGATAAGCCAAAAATTGGTTGTGTCCGCAGCATGAGATATTGGCCAGTGTATGCAAGACTCGAGTTATTCTTTTTAACTGAACATAAGGAAGGAAATAATTTTAAGATTCCTAGTATTATGTGTAATTTTCTTTGTGTATTTTTATGTCTTGCACTCCTAGGTTTAATTCGCTAGTGTCTACCAAACCACATTTTATTTTATTTTCAAAAGACATTATTTTTCTGCTGCAATTTAAAAATCAAATAACAATGATCCATATTTATATTTTGTCCATCATTATTTTGATTTGGTTTTAAATGATATAAAAATAGTTGTTTGATTTTAAAATTAGATACTTCTAATAAACGATAATGTATTTATCCTTAAATATACCAACCATTCATATTGTCCTATTTTAATTTTATTGCCCACTAATTTTCTAATAAAATTATAAAATCATGTCATATTTACTTTCACCGATTATTTTTATTTGGTAAAGAAAATGTGTTACATTTAACTTATTTGGACAATGGTTTTTTGTTTTAATAATAATATTTCATAAGATAGATTGGTTCTTTGTTTATTATAGAATAATTTATTAGGGGACAAACTTTATCATCAATAATTTGTTTGATACAAGGTAGTTTGAATAGAATTATTTTACACCATGAATCCTCTATTCTAACATGCACAATGACAAACTTGATGATGACGTCTGATTTTGCATACTCCATTCTTACAGAAGTTTTTTTGTACGCACATGTCATTGCAAGAAGCTTCTACACAATTATAGACCACATAGTCTTTGCAACACTTGTTCTCCGAACTTCCTAAAAATCATTAACTTTTAATATTTACACAAAAGATTATATTTTAAACATACCATATTTGACACAATTTTTTTATGCTATAATACAAATAAGTACTTATAAGACATCAAAACTCACAAATATCATTGCAACTTACTAACATGACAGCTAATTTCATTACATTAAAATATTAGCAAATACGATGTCTAGAAATATGAGAAAATTATTGTTACTAACTTACTGTCCTTGTATAATAACAATGGTGAACAAACATTTAATTAAAAACAACCATATTTCTAGTTTATTTTTTTAAATATTTTCATAAAGTTTCACATTTTTCATGTCATATGTTTATGTTCTCCTTTTAAGATAAAAATTAAAATTTTAAAAAATGCACCCCAAAATAAAAAAAATATTAAAAACCAACAAGGTGTTGGTCTAATAGTGTAAAGTCGCATTTGATGATCAGGATGACCAAAAGGTCCAGTGTTTGATTATTAGGAGCAACACTTGTTGGGAGGGCAGTCACGTATCTCAAATGAATTAGTTCATTATCCTTAGAATGAGGAGATGCCCTTGGTAGTTACAAAAAAAAAAACAATATTAAAAAAATGAAAATATGTAGAATCTCATTGATATAAAACCTGGTTGTAGAATGATTAGTAAGATGAAGATGAAGTACAGAAATGTTCTCTTAGCCATCACAACATTGAATTGTGTCATGTTTTTTTAGTTTGTAATTTTTTAGACTAGTGTGTGATGATATAAATAGGTAAGAGACAACTATCTGTATATATATATATAAATTCAAGTTTTGACGATTAATCATAGAGTTAGTTACACTGACACCCCCTGAGTTTTAATGAAATTACACGGATCACCCCTCCGTTTTTTGTCCCTACAAAAAAAACCCTTGATTTACATACATAATTTACACTGACTACCCATGCATGTGAAATAAGTATGATTTTTACATAAAAATGGATGATAAATGTAATGAAGTTAAAAAATGATATATTGTAGATGCATGTCAAATAGTATACAAGTCAATACATTTTTATTATTTTCTCATTACAAAATGCATCAATAATTCTAAGGAGATATTATTTAAGTCACTCTTATACTATATTATAACGAACAAAAAATAATGAAAATGTGTTGACTCGTATACTATTTGGACATGTTTCCATAATATACATATTTTGTTTAACTTAATTACATTTATCAACATTTTTTTGTTTAAAATATCACACTTATTTCTCATGCAGGGGTGATCCGTGTAATGTATGTTTATAAATTAGGGGTTTTTTTTGTAGGTGTTAAAAATGGAGGGATGGTTTGTGTAATTTCACTATAACTCATGGGGTGTCAGTATAATTTACTCTTAATCATATAATATCATGTCATCTATTCAACATAGGAATCCAGATACTAGGATTATTAAGGAAATATATATTAATGACATTAGATAATTTAAGGTAATTCAAAAATGGAAAAAAATCATCTCCATTAATGCAGCAAAGCTCTATTGTTAAAGTATAGTGTTGAGTTATGAATGAACCCTGATAGGAGATAGCAGTCAGGGGCGATCCGGACCTGGACTAATAGCCTTAAAATGAATGGCAATTAGTTGAGTTAGTAGCCAACCTAAATCTAAAGAAGGTAGGGGGACAGTCTCAAATTCCTCGTTGTAACATCCTAATTTTGAGTCTTTAAATTTATAGTATCAGTCCTGGAAGTCTCGCTTGAGCGAGAGATTCTCGCCTGAGCGAGAAAGGATCACCTGGGAGGGTGATGTAACGACCCGATTTCTATCCTTGAAATTTTTTTTTTCATTCATTTTAATTCCCTCTTACATACATTCATCATATTACTTAAAACCTTCAGGAATCATTCCTTAAAAATACTCTTTACACCTATTATATTATCATATAATTTAAATTGCGGAAAAACATAATTCATTCATTATTATTCTCATTGGGTACTAAGAGCCCAAAAGTTATAATACTCCAAATATAACAATACCCATGGTTACGAATACCCAAATAAATGTCAGTCATGGTTACAATCATTCAAATCCACAAGTAGTCATTTAAAGTACAAAAACGCAAATAGTGAATCCAACGTCTAAAGCTCCTAAAGCTCCCGAACTAGCATACTCCATTCGTCTATTTACCTGCAATGGGATTATCAATGACGAAAGTACAAAACACACAAAGGAGTAAGTCGTTAATTCAATAAACGTCATTATAAGATAATCCACATTAGAAAAAGGGTTAGTAAACCATTTTCGAAATTCATTTTGTCTTGCTGCATAACTTGAGCCAAAGTCGCTACACCCCTCAGGGTTAGCTAAAAGCAGAATCTCGTTTCTCTTAAAAAAAATCACGCTTATATACTCAAGCCAGAGTTTATGCTTCTATACTCAAGCCAGAGTCGCTAACCATTCATGGTCGGCTAAAACATATTTTCCTTTCATCGATCTCCTCATAAATCATTTTCATGCTTCTATACTCAAGCCAGAGTGTATGCTTCTATACTCAAGCCAGAGTGTATGCTTCTATACTCAAGCTAGAATGTATGCTTCTATACTCAAGCCAGAGTCGCTAACCATTCATGGTCGGCTAAAACATATTTTCCTTTCATCGATCTCCTCATAAATCATTTTCATGCTTCTATACTCAAGCCAGAGTGTATGCTTCTAAACTCAAGCCAGAGTGTATGCTTCTATACTCAAGCCAGAGTGTATGCTTCTATACTCAAGCCAGAGTGTATGCTTCTATACTCAAGCCAGAGTCGCTAACCATTCATGGTCGGCTAAAACATATTTTCCTTTCATCGATCTCCTCATAAATCATTTTCATGCTTCTATACTCAAGCCAGAGTGTATGCTTCTATACTCAAGCCAGAGTGTATGCTTCTATACTCAAGCCAGAGTGTATGCTTCTATACTCAAGCCAGAGTGTATGCTTCTATACTCAAGCCAGAGTCGCTAACCATTCATGGTCGGCTAAAAATGTACTTCTTTTTCATTCGTTTCACCATAAATCATTTCGGGTAAATCCACGCCCACATTAGTATAAACACACCCATATATGTTTATACTAAATACGTGATTTACACTCAATCATCCGCATAACCAGAAGTACCACATACTTTCCTTTCCGTAAATCTACGCCTGCTTTAATGTAAACACACCCATGTATGTTTATATCAAATGCGTACTTTACGTATCAATCATTGCATAATCAGAAAACTCACATTTTCGATTCCAAATGCTCAATTAAAGACTTATCCTTACCTTGGTGCGTGTTGGGTTGGGTTCTTGGTAACTGCGCTAGTTCCACCGTCACCGCCGCCAACTCTAGGATCTTTCCCATTCCCACCATACAATCACAATGTTAGTCATTTATTCCAAATATCACATAAACAACTTATATTGCATTATTTAACCATACAAGATATTCATCATATTTTCAACATTAGAACGTAAACTCATCTTTTACCTTTAGCATTTTACCCATTTTCCACTTTAACCACATTATCCCTTTAGGGTTTTGGGGTTTTCATGAATCAACCCACAAACATTTTCCATTCTCGAAATACTAACTCTAAACTAAGAGTTTACAAGAGAAAAACACATAAAACGAACCATAACTCCAAAGGATGAGTTTCCATTGTTTCTCACATTTGGAGAAGAGATCCAACATACCCAAAATGAGTTTAAGAGATAAGAAGAGAGTTAGAATCAAGAGTTTTACCTCTTCTCAAGCTCTTAGGTGAGTATCAAAACTCCTTGCCCTTGGAAAAGCTCTCTTCTCTCACCTCCCTTCAAAGTTTTTAACCTTAAAATGTATTTGGGTTTCTGTTTTAAAGAGGTGTCGTCGAGTTGTAATCGATTACCAACATGGTGTAATCGATTACAACGTGAAAAATGCGCATATCTGATGCTTTTAATACGATGTAATCGATTACCAGGAGTGTGTAATCGATTACACTGTGTCAGATGCACATATCTGATGCTTTTAATACGATGTAATCGATTACCAGCAATGTGTAATCGATTACCAGCAATGTGTAATCGATTACCAGCAATGTGTAATCGATTACCAGCAATGTGTAATCGATTACCAGAAATGTGTAATCGATTACCAGCAATGTGTAATCGATTACCAGAAATGTGTAATCGATTACACTGTGTCAGATGCACATATCTGATGCTTTTAATACGATGTAATCGATTACCAGCAGTGTGTAATCGATTACCAGCAGAGTGTAATCGATTACACTGTGTCAACAGCCCAAAATTGCCATTTCTCGCCCACGCGAGAATCCTCCAGTATAGTCCAGGATTTCACCCTCCCAGCTGATCCTTTTTCGCTCAGGCGAGAATCTCTCGATCAAGCGAGGCTTCCAGGACTGATACTATATTTTTAAAGATTAAAATTTGGGGTGTTACAGGTGAAATCCTGGGCTATACTGGAGGATTCTCGGCCGAGCGAGAGTTGTCTCGCCTGGGTGAGAAATGACAAATTTGGGCTTTTGACACAGTGTAATCGATTACATGGACATGGTAATCGATTACATGCTGATATCTGATCAGACCTGTGTAATTTTTCATGATGTAATCGATTACACTATACTCGTAATCGATTACATCATCTAAAAAACGTTAGATATGTGTATTTTTCATGATGTAATCGATTACACCTTATGGTAATCGATTACACACGTCACTGTGAGATTAAATCTAAAGAAGGTAGGGGGACAGTCTCAAATT
The DNA here is from genome assembly GCA_009771035.1 of Lupinus albus. Lineage (NCBI taxonomy): Eukaryota > Viridiplantae > Streptophyta > Magnoliopsida > Fabales > Fabaceae > Lupinus > Lupinus albus. The sequence goes on from CM020010.1 coordinate 8,209,858, forward strand.
CCTCGTCATACTGAATAATTGATTTTACTTGTGTGTTCAACGACAAAAGTGTTAGTTCATTATATAAAAGGATAAAAATGTCTTACCATGTTATTGTTTCCTTTGTTCTTTTTATTGTTTTGTGATTATAAAAGGACAAAAGTGATTTTGCTTGAGAAGAGGTAAACCTCTTGTTACTAACTCTTCTTCTTCCTCTCTAACTTGTTTTGGGTATGTTGGATTTATTTTCAAAACATGAGAAACCATGGAAACTCATCCTTTAGAGTTATGGTTCGTTTTATGTTGTTTTTATCTTGTAAACTCTTGGTTTAGAGTTGTTATTTGATGAATGGAAAGTTTTATGGGTTATTCATGAAAACCCCCCCAAAAACCCCCCAAAATGAGAATACGAGTATAAAGAGAAAGAGATGAAATGTTAGATGTGGATAATGAGTAGTGCTTTGATGTTGTTATATGAGATGAACATGTATGCTTTGATATTTAGAAACTTGTATTGAAGTAGTTTTGGAAATACTGAAATATGAGATGTTATACATGTTTTAGATGGTTGAATATTGATGATGAATATTTTGTATGATTAAATGATGCAAAGTAAGTTGTTTATGTGATATTTGGAATAAATGACTAACATTGTTGTTATTGGTGAAAATGAGGAAAGATCCTAAGGTTGGAGGAAATCGCGGAGGAGACTTTTAAAGTTACTCGGAACCGATCCCAAAACTCACTAAGGTAAGGGATAAGTGGCTCTAATTCATACTCACTGATGTGAATGAGGTATGTGAAAGAGGTAATGTGTTATAAGTTTGATTGTTGTTACCCTACCCGAATAGGTAGTGGTTTATTGTTGTTACCCTACTCGAAGAGGTAGTGGTTGACTGTTATTGTGTCCTACCCGGAATGGTAGTGAACTGTTTGTTGTGTCCTACCCGTAGTGGTAGTAGACTGTTATTGTATCCTACCTTAAATGGTAGCGGACTTTTATCGTGTCCTACCCGGAGTGGTAGCGGACTGTTGTTGTGTCCTACCCGGAGTGGTAGTGGACTGTTATCGTTATCCTACCGGGAATGGTAGTGAAGAATTGTGAACTAGACCTACCCGATGTGGTATTGATTATAACTAGACCTATCCGATGTGGTATGGAGTATAACACTAGACCTACCCGATGTGGTATGGAGCATAACACTAGACCTACCCGATGTGGTATGGAATATAATACTAGACCTACCCGATGTGGTATGGAGTATAACTAGACCTGCCCGATGTGGTATGGAGTATAACTAGACCTGCCCGATGTGGTATGGAGTATAACTAGACCTACCCGATGTGGTATGGAATATAACAATAGACCTGCCCGATGTGGTATGGATGATGAACTAGACCTGTCCGATGTGGTATGGACGATGAACTAGACCTGCCCGATGTGGTATGGATGATGAACTAGACCTGCCCGATGTGGTATGGATGATGAACTAGACCTGCCCGATGTGGTATGGAGATGTAATTGGATCTACCCGAGGTGGTAGGAGATTATAGTTGTGAAAGAACTCGGTGAATACGATTAAGGATGAATACGACATATGAGAAACGAGGACGTTAAGAGCGAAAGTCATATGCATGCTATAGGATATATATTATGGGATATATATACTATAGGGTGAATATGAATGTTGGAAATGAAGACGTTAAGGATAAAAGTAATATACATGCTATAAGATATATAGTATGAGATATATATATACTATAGTGTGGATATGAATAATGAGAAGAACGATGCTTCGAATGAACATAATATGCATGCTATGGAATATATATTATGGGATATGTATTCTATAGGATGAATATGGATAACGTAGAAATGAACGAAAGAAGAGATGAATGTTGCATTTACGTAATTGCGTTTATAATTTATATTAAAGTTTAATCGTATTTGAAATGTGGATTATCATGTGATGTTAGTTTTTAAACTAATGACTTACTCCCTTTTTGTTGTGTGTGTTGTTTATGATAATCCCATTATAGGTAAATGAAAGATTTTGAGGATGAAGCTCAATTAGGAAGCTTTTGTGTTTAATTACTCGCTTGTCTGTATTGCTAAGTGACGTTGTAGTTGATTAAATAGTATTATGGGATGACTGTAAATCAGTTTAGATCAATACGGATATGTGTAGTTATGGGCTTTATAACCTTGGGAGACCCATAACTGGTTGTATGTGGTAAATGCTATTTGAATGAATTATGTTTTTCCGCAACATAAATTTGTATGATAAGAAAATAGGGTAAAGAGTATTTTCGAAAATGATACTTGAGAGTTTTCAATGAAGGTGACGACTGCATTTAAGAAATGATTAAAATAAACGAAAAATTTTCAAGGGTAGAAAATCGGGTCGTTACATCCTTTACTCTTATTAAACTAATAAGTATAAGGTTTTGTCGATCTACATAGATTGTTAGTTTAAGTCATATTTTATCAATTCCTTGGTATTGAGGTGCAGGGATCCAAAACAGTATTATCAATTCCTTGGTAGAATATGGATGTTGGAATTTTGAATATGAGATTAGGGGAGATGTTTGAGTTTCCAGTATTTCCAATCATTGTTGTTGAAATGCCATTTGTGATTTAAGAAAACATTGATTTGGTTCGATTTCCAAAGTTTTCAACAAACAAACTTTATGAAAGTCTTTTACTCTTAATCAACTAATTAGTATAGGGTTTAGTCGATCCACATAGATTGTTAGTTTAAGTCATATTTTAGTTTTAGATCATAAACAACAAAACGAGTAAGGTTGATTTTGGTTTGATTATGAAAAAATATTTTATGTATGAAAATGTAAAACAACTACATATATACAATTCATGAGAAGAATAGTTGGGTTGGAACATATAAATGTAAAGTTTCTTAACTTTTAAAGTATTGTCATGAAAAGTTTATGCAAGTTACTTTTAAGTATTTCAATCTACTTTTAAAGAATAGTCAGATTACGACCATGTTTGGCATATATCATTTTCTTTAGCTTATGTTTATTTTTTTAAAAGTAAGCTAAAATATAAACAATGTATGTTTGACAACCAAATGAAATTATAAACTCAGTTTTTTTCTGAAAAAATAAGCCAAAAGTATAAACTCTAAAATCATGGGTTGGTTTATTTTCCATTAGCTTATTTTTTCCAATTTTTCACTTCCCATTTAACCTCATCATAACTTTATCTCTCTTCATTTTTACTCTTACACCAAACACCATAATTCTTTACATCATCATCACCAAACTTCATAACTCTCATTTCCTCGCTCTATATCACCACCAAACATCATAACTCTCCATAACACTTTCCTTTATCTATACATATATGAACATAAAATTATGTATAAAACTTTGTTATACTGTAAGGACCCAAATTCTACCCTTGAAAATTTTTCTCATTTTAATTCAATTCCATTCAATCACTCATAACTCACATTACCATTTTAATATCCTTACTTCAAAATCTTATTTCCCCTCCTCACACTCAATCCATGAATCAATAACCACATACATAATCATTTTACCTAGAAGTTCTCATGAATCATTCCTGGAACTAATCTTATAACCTATTATATTATCATACAATTAATCTTGCAGAAAAACATAATTCATTCATATAATTCCCTATGAGTACTAAGACCTCAAAGGTTCTGATCCTCCAAAATAACATTACGCATGGTTACAAATATCCAAATAATGGTTAGCCATGATTACAATCATTTAAATCCGCAAGTAATCATTTAGAATACGAAAAACATAAATAGTGAATCCAAAGTCTAAAGCTCCCGACCTGGCATACTTCATTCGTCTATTTACCTGCAATGGGATTATCAATGACAAAAGTACAAAACACACAAAGGAGTAAGTCATTAATTCAATAAACGTCATTGTAAGATAATCCACATTAGAAAAAGGGGTTAGTAAACCATTTCGAAATTCATTTTGTCTTGCTACATAACTTGAGCCAAAGTCGCTACACCCCTTAGGGTTAGCTAAAAGCAGATTCTCCTTTCTTTTAAAACAAATACGCTTCTATACTCAAGCTAGAGTTTACGCTTCTATACTCAAGCCAGAGTGTATGCTTCTATACTCAAGCCAGAGTTTACGCTTCTATACTCAAGCCAGAGTGTATGCTTCTATACTCAAGCCAGAGTGTACGCTTCTATACTCAAGCCAGAGTGTATGCTTCTATACTCAAGCCAGAGTGTATGCTTCTATACTCAAGCCAGAGTCGCTAACTATTCATGGTCGGCTAAAACATATTTTCTTTCATCAATCTCCTCATAAATCATTTTCATGCTTCTATACTCAAGCCAGAGTGTAGGCTTCTATACTCAAGCCAGAGTCGCTAACTGTAACACCCCGAATTTTAGTCTTTAAAAATTAGAGTATCAGTCCTGGAAGTCTCGCTTGAGCGAGAGATTCTCGCCTGAGAGAGAGATTCTCGCCTGAGCGAGAAAGGATCACCTGGGAAGGTGAAATCCTGGGCTATACTGGAGGATTCTCGCCTGAGCGAGAGTTGTCTCGCCTCGGCGAGAAATGGCAATTTTAGGCAGTGTAATCGATTACACAGTCCTGGTAATCGATTACATGCTGATAAAAGCATCAGATATTTGTATTTTGCATGATGTAATCGATTACACAGTCCTGTTAATCGATTACATGCTGATGAAAAGCATCAGATATGTACATCTGACACAATGTAATCGATTACACCATGTTGGTAATCGATTACATCATGACAATGACTCCGTAATTTACACTGTGTAATCGATTACACACTTCTGGTAATCGATTACATCGTATTAATGTAATCGATTACACCATGTTGGTAATCGATTACATCGCGACGATGCCTCTGTAATTTACACTGTGTAATCGATTACACAATCCTTGTAATCGATTACACTTATCGCTGTGTTTATAAAACAGAAACCCAAAACACATTTTAGGGTTAGAACTTTGAAGAGAAGAGAGAGAGGAGAGCTTTTCAAGAGCAAAGAGCCTTAGGACTCATCTTAGAGCTTGAGAAGAGGTAAACCTCTTGTTCCTAACTCTTCTTCTTCCTCTCTAACTTGTTTTTGGTATGTTGGATTTATTTTCAAAACATGAGAAACCATGGAAACTCATCCTTTAGAGTTATGGTTCGTTTTATGTTGTTTCTATCTTGTAAACTCTTGATTTAGAGTTGATATTGTATGAATGGAAAGGTTTTATGGGTTATTCATGAAAAACCCCAAAAACCCCCAAAATGAGAATATGAGTATAAAGAGAAAGAGATGAAATGTTAGATGTGGATAATGAGTTGTGCTTTGATGTTGTTATATGAGATGAACATGTATGTTTTGATATTTAGAAACTTGAATTGAAGTAGTTTTGGAAATATTGAGAATACATGAATCCCTTGTGTATTTGATGATGAAATACGAGTTATTTATGTGTTATTTTGAATAAATGACTGACATCATTGTTATTGGTGATAATGAGGAAAGATCCTAAGGTTGGGGGAAATCTCGAAGTAGACTTTTAAAGTTACTCGGAACTGATCTCCAACGCTCACCGAGGTAAGGGATAAGTGTCTCTAAATCATACTTGCTGATATGAATGAGGTATGTGAAAGAGGTAATGGTTTAATATGATGCGTCTGTAATTTATGCATTATGTTGGAAAATGCGTGACTTTTCTGTTATAGAAATGAAATTAATACTATTGGGGGAGTACCAATGGAAATATGACTCAAATGAAATTAATATTATTGGGGGAGTACCAATGGAAATAAGACTCGAAAACATTTATTGGGGGTGTCCCAATGGAAGTAAGACTCGAAAACATTTATTGGGGGAGTCCCAATGGAAATAAGACTCGGAATCATTTATTGGGGGAGTACCAATGGAAATATGACTCAAAACGAATTCAATCTATTTGGGGGAGTACCAAAGGAAATATGACTCATAACGAATTCAATCTATTTGGGGGGAGTACCAAAGGAAATATGACTCAAAACGAATTCAATCTATTTGGGGGAGTACCAAAGGAAATATAACTCATAACGAATTCAATCTATTTGGGGGAGTACCAAAGGAAATATGACTCATAACGAATTCAATCTATTTGGGGGAGTACCAAAGGAAATATGACTCAATAAAAGTAACATTATTGGGGGAGTACCAATGGAAAGATGACTCAATAAAAGTAACATTATTGGGGGAGTACCAATGGAAAGATGACTCAATGAAAGTAATATTATTGGGGGAGAACCAATGGAAAGATGACTCAAATGAAAGTAATATTATTGGGGGAGTACCAATGGAAATAAGACTCAAAATGAAAGTAATATGCATGCTATAGGATATATCGTATGGGATATATATTCTATAGGGTGAATATGAATGACGAGAAATGTGAATGTCACATGAATGCCGTATGCATGTTATAGGATATATAGTATGGTATATATATTCTATAGGGTGAATATGAGCGATAAAAAGGAAGATGTTGAGAAAGAAAGTAATATACATGCTATAGGATATATATTATGGGATATATATGTTATAGGGTGGATATGAATAACGAGACCGATGATGTTTCGAACGAACATAATATGCATACTATAGAATATATATTATGGGATATATATACTATAGGATGAGTATGAGTAAAGTGGAAATTAATGAAAGATGATTTGAATGTTTATAATTCCGTATGTGTGTTTATGAATTACATCAAAGCTTGATTGTATTTGAATGTGGATTATCATGTGATGTTAGTTTTGAACTAATGACTTACTCCCTTTTGTTTTGCGTGTTGTTTATGATAATCTCATTGTAGGTAAATGAAGGATTTTGAGGATGAAGCTCAAATAGGAAGCCTTTGTGTCTATTTACTTGAGTGTCTTTATTGCTATTTGACATTGTAGTTGATTCGATAGCATTTTGGGATAAATGTAATCTGATTAGGATAATATGGTGACATGTAGTTATGAACGTTATAACCTTGGAAAACCCGTAACTGGATGTATGTGGTAAATGTTATCTAAATGAATTATGATTTTCCGCAACATAAATTTGTATGATAATATAATAGGGTAAAGGGTATTTTCAAAGAGTGATACTTGAGAGTTTTCAATGAAGGTGACGACTGTGTGTAAGAAAGGATTAAAATAATTGAAAAATTTTCAAGGGTAGAAAAATGGGTCGTTACAATATGGTATCAAAGCATATGTCAACTCTGCGGCCTAGGGTATGACCTTACATGCTTCTTTGTGAAATTTGTGTGAGTTAACTACTTGACTTATGTGCATTGTTGTTGACTGTGGTAACTGCTGATTTGAAAGATGATTGTTGAATTTCCTGCGATAAGTGTTTGTTGTGAATTTATCGTTGGATGTCTTATTGTGAGTTATTGATGAAGTGCTTGTTGAAAACTTCTTGTTGTAATTTTTTTGTTGAATTTATTGTGTGAGACCCTTGTTGGGGATTCTCTGGTGAAATTCTTGCTAAAAGTTTTTGGTTGTGAGAATCTTGTTGAAATTGTTTATGGAGAGTTTGTGATTGTGATTTCCGGTTCGATTTCTTGGTGTGGAATTTCTTTTATCACTAAGATTAAGATAATAGAAAATGTGTATTTTCTGGTTATGCAAAGACTAAGTTGTATGTTACGCATTTAGTATAAACATATATGGGTGTGTTTATATTAAAGAAGGCGTAGATTTACGGAAAAGGAAAATATGTTTTAGCCGACCATGAATGGTTAGCGAATCTGGCTTGAGTATAGAAGCCTAAACTGTGGCTTGAGTATATAAGCGTGATTTGTTTTAAGAGAAACGAGATTATGCTTTTAGCTAACCTTAAATGGTGTGATATTTACCGTAGATTCAGTCTACTTGTCGTTATCCCAGTTAGATAAAGTTATGGGGATGGACTGATTGTTGGCAAATCATGTTATGATTGAATAGTGCTGACAAGGTTGTGGCGGTTAGGGATCTGTGCGAGATCTCTCACCATGCTAGTAGTATGGGGCCAGTGCCGGCTAAGAAAGTCAGGACCCTCCTTCGAAAAAGGGATCGGTATTTATTCAGTAAATGTCATGAGAGGGTATTTAAGAAATCGTTAGTATTTCGAGATGTTAAGATTTGAAAGAACTATTTATTTTGTCTTGGAAAGTGGACTTTCGTCTATGAATGATTGACTATTATAATAAGTATACTGACAAGAAAAATGTTTAAGTCGGGGATGCTTGTTTTCTCTTATGAGTTTTTAAAGGTTAATTCCCTTTGTTGGCCTTAGTGTGTATGCGCACGCTAAGAGGTGAAACTCATATTTCGAAAATGAAATAGAGGTCGGATAAATTACCTAAAGGTCCTGGCGACTAATGTGTTTACATGGACGTTGACTAATCAGATGTGTTATCATTTTGAGATGACCTATGGTTAGTACCCCAAAATCGATTAAGTATAAAAAAGTTATTTTTGATTCTTGTATATAAAGCTTCTGGTCTATGAAATTTTTTTGTTTGTTAAAGATGAGTACCCGCCGTAACAAATGTATATTGGTATTGAACACCAAGCTATGTGCGGGGATGTTGAACCTCAAAAACTTATTTTGGATCGGGAGTGTCTCAGTGTACGGTTGGGGTAAATGGTAAAACCTTTACCATAGTGTTGATATGCGCAATGATGTCCCAGTTGGATTTAATCCTAGAAATGGACTAGCGGTCAGCAAATAGTATTATGTTTAACTATGTGTAATTGTTGAGGTGAAGATTTAAATTTGGTATGCATTGATATGTATGTGTATGCCAAAGGGGTAAGACTTATGCTGATAGTCGAGGAAAGAGGCTAGTCAAGTTGTTTACCCCATTGTTGTGATGAATACATTTTATTAGACGTGAAACTTTTGGTCTCGAATGACCTGTTCTTTTGCGGTAGGACATTGGCAACGCATGAAATAGTTGTGGCGTACATCAATTGTCTGCGTTGAATGTTGTACCGGCAAAAGTTGTTGTTGTATCGTGAACGTTAGTAATTGCGATGTATGGGTGTGGTGTAACCATAGGAGAGAAGAAGTTTTGGGTTGTGTTGAAGTGAGTATGTGAACCGTGTTTCACGACGTGGTTGCCATGACTCGTGGATTCAACCGTTTTCGAAAATCCTTTTTGGGTGAAACATAGCTTGTGGCTAAGTAATGATTTAGTATTATGTTGGAGGATTCTGAAATTTAGCAACCATCTCGGGATAAGTATGAAGTTGTTAGGAAAATTTATTGATAAAGGACGTCCATGTATTTCTGATCATAATGCGAGTGGGTTAATAAGTTTATTTTGCTGACAGAATTGGAGTGACCATACCGAACGCAAGTTGTAGGTTGAGTGTTGGTCGACTTGTGCTTGCCGATTGGTAACGGAATACCTAGTTTTGGTGTGAAAAAATGGTTTTATGGTTTCGGTGGAGGCTAGAAATTGGTAATTTCTTTAGACGATAAGATTTGATGGTAGAAATATTTGATGTAATTAGACAATTACAGGATAGTTTGATTGTGTACAATGGATGAGACACTAAGAGTCCTATTGTGTAAGTATTTTGTAGATCGAGTAAAAGGGGATTGTGCTAGATTCTCGAGTGGAGATGAAACTAGCTAGTGTATGATGGATGTTGAAAGATGCATTTAGATAGATATGAGATCAGGAGTTCCCCATTCGCTGAAGTTCGAGAGTGTTATCGGGATTCTTAACGTATGTTAGGATTGATAGATGGATAAGTACTAGAGATCTATGGTTCTTGATGGATATAGGGAAATTCCTTAGCCTGAATTATGGATTAGTTCCCATGGCACTCGAGTTATTAAAGGCTGGCACCTTAATATTTGGACATTGATGAATTAGTTCATGAATTGGTGGGTGATGTCACGGTTTAGTGGTGTATGCCCTTAGTGACTGATTAAGCGATCTTAATGGAGTAGATAATCGATTATGATTTTGGTGGAGTATCCTTGTGCCTAAGGTCTAGGTGATGATATTATTTCTGAGGTATGTTTAATTTTCGGGGACGAAAATTCTTATAAGAGGGGGAGGATTGTAACACCCCGAATTTTAGTCTTTAAAAATTAGAGTATCAGTCCTGGAAGTCTCGCTTGAGCGAGAGATTCTCGCCTGAGCGAGAAAGGATCACCAGGGAGGGTGAAATCATGGGCTATACTGGAGGATTCTCGCCTGAGCGAGAGTTGTCTCGCCTCGGCGAGAAATGGCAATTTTGGGCAGTGTAATCGATTACACAGTCCTGGTAATCGATTACATGCTGATAAAAGCATCATATATTTGTATTTTGCATGATGTAATCGATTACACAGTCCTGGTAATCGATTACATGCTGATGAAAAGCATCAGATATGTACATCTGACACAATGTAATCGATTACACCATGTTGGTAATCGATTACATCATGACAATGCCTTTGTAATTTACACTGTGTAATCGATTACACACTTCTGGTAATCAATTACATCGTATTAATGTAATCGATTACAACATGTTGGTAATCGATTACATCGCGACGATGCCTCTGTAATTTACACTGTGTAATCGATTACACAATCCTTGTAATCGATTACACTTATCGTTGTGTTTATAAAACAGAAACCCAAAACACATTTTAGGGTTAGAACTTTGAAGAGAAGAGAGAGAGGAGAGCTTTTCAAGAGCAAAGAGCCTTAGGACTCATCTTAGAGGTTGAGAAGAGGTAAACATCTTGTTCCTAACTCTTCTTCTTCCTCTCTAACTTGTTTTGTGTATGTTGGATTTATTTTCAAAACATGAGAAACCATGGAAACTCATCCTTTAGAGTTATGGTTCGTTTTATGTTGTTTCTATCTTGTAAACTCTTGATTTAGAGTTGATATTGTATGAATGGAAAGGTTTTATGGGTTATTCATGAAAAACCCCAAAAACCCCCAAAATGAGAATATGAGTATAAAGAGAAAGAGATGAAATGTTAGATGTGGATAATGAGTTGTGCTTTGATGTTGTTATATGAGATGAACATGTATGTTTTGATATTTAGAAACTTGAATTGAAGTAGTTTTGGAAATATTGAGAATACATGAATCCCTTGTGTATTTGATGATGAAATACGAGTTATTTATATGTTATTTTGAATAAATGACTGACATCATTGTTATTGGTGATAATGAGGAAATATCCTAAGGTTGGGGGAAATCGCGGAGTAGACTTTTAAAGTTACTCGGAACTGATCTCCAACGCTCACCGAGGTAAGGGATAAGTGTCTCTAAATCATACTTGCTGATATGAATGAGGTATGTGAAAGAGGTAATGATTTAATATGATGTGTCTGTAATTTATGCATTATGTTGGAAAATGCGTGACTTTTCTGTTATAGAAATGAAATTAATATTATTGGGGGAGTACCAATGGAAATATGACTCAAATGAAATTAATATTATTGGGGGAGTACCAATGGAAATAAGACTCGGAAACATTTAGTGGGGGAGTCCGAATGGAAATAAGACTCGGAAACATTTATTGGGGGAGTCCCAATGGAAATAAGACTCGGAATCATTTATTGGGGGAGTACCAATGGAAATATGACTCAAAACGAATTCAATCTATTTGGGGGAGTACCAAAGGAAATATGACTCATAACGATTTCAATCTATTTGGGGGAGTACCAAAGGAAATATGACTCAAAACGAATTCAATCTATTTGGGGGAGTACCAAAGGAAATATGACTCATAACGAATTCAATCTATTTGGGTGAGTACCAAAGGAAATATGACTCATAACGAATTCAATCTATTTGGGGGAGTACCAAAGGAAATATGACTCAATAAAAGTAACATTATTGGGGGAGTACCAATGGAAAGATGACTCAATAAATGTAACATTATTGGGGGAGTACCAATGGAAAGATGACTCAATGAAAGTAATATTATTGGGGGAGAACCAATGGAAAGATGACTCAAATGAAAGTAATATTATTGGGGGAGTACCAATGGAAATAAGACTCAAAATGAAAGTCATATGCATGCTATTGGATATATCATATGGGATATATATTCTATAGGGTGAATATGAATGACGAGAAATGTGAATGTCACATGAATGCCGTATGCATTTTATAGGATATATAGTATGGGATATATATTCTATAGGGTGAATATGAGCGATAAAAAGGAAGATGTTGGGAAAGAAAGTAATATACATGCTATAGGATATATATTATGGGATATATATGTTATAGGGTGGATATGAATAACGAGACCAATGATGTTTCGAACGAACGTAATATGCATACTATAGAATATATATTATGGGATATATATACTATAGGATGAATATGAGTAAAGTGGAAATTAAAGGAAGATGATTTGAATGTTTATAATTCTGTATGTGTGTTTATGAATTACATCAAAGCTTGATTGTATTTGAATGTGGATTATCATGTGATGTTAGTTTTGAACTAATGACTTACTCCCTTTTGTTTTGCGTGTTGTTTATGATAATCTCATTGTAGGTAAATGAAGGATTTTGAGGATGAAGCTCAAATAGGAAGCCTTTGTGTCTATTTACTTGAGTGTCTTTATCGCTATTTGACATTGTAGTTGATTCGATAGCATTTTGGGATAAATGTAATCTGATTAGGATAATATGGTGACATGTAGTTATGGACGTTATAACCTTGGAAAACCCGTAACTGGATGTATGTGGTAAATGTTATCTAAATGAATTATGTTTTTCCGCAACATAAATTTGTATGATAATATAATAGGGTAAAGGGTATTTTCAAAGAGTGATACTTGAGAGTTTTAAATGAAGGTGACAACTGTATGTAAGAAAGGATTAAAATAAATGAAAAATTTTCAATGGTAGAAAAACGGGTCGTTACAATATGGTATCAGAGCATATGTCAACTCTGCGGCCTAGGGTATGACCTTACATGCTTCTTTGTGAAATTTGTGTGAGTTAACTACTTGACTTATGTGCATTGTTGTTGACTGTGGTAACTGCTGATTTGAAAGATGATTGTTGAATTTCCTGCGATAAGTGTTTGTTGTGAATTTATTGTTGGATGTCTTGTTGTGAGTTATTGATGAAATGCTTGTTGAAAACTTCTTGTTGTAAAATTTTTGTTGAATTTATTGTGTGAGACCCTTGTTGGGGATTCTCTGGTGAAATTCTTGCTAAAAGTTTTTGGTTGTGAGAATCTTGTTGAAATTGTTTATGGAGAGTTTGTGATTGTGATTTCCGGTTCGATTTCTTGGTGTGGAATTTCTTTTATCACTAAGATTAAGATAATAGAAAATGTGTATTTTCTGGTTATGCAAAGACTAAGTTGTATGTTACGCATTTAGTATAAACATATATGGGTGTGTTTATATTAAAGAAGGCGTAGATTTACGGAAAAGGAAAATATGTTTTAGCCGACCATGAATGGTTAGCGAATCTGGCTTGAGTATAGAAGTCTAAACTCTGGCTTGAGTATATAAGCGTGATTTGTTTTAAGAGAAACGAGATTATGCTTTTAGCTAACCTTAAATGGTGTGATATTTACCGTAGATTCAGTCTACTTGTCGTTATCCCAGTTAGATAAAGTTCTGGGGATGGACTGATTGTTGGCAAATCATGTTATAATTGAATAGTGCTGACAAGGTTGTGGCGGTTAGGGATCTGTGCGAGATCTCTGACCATGCTAGTAGTATGGGGCCAGTGCCGGCTAAGAAAGTCAGGACTCTCCTTCGAAAAAGGGATCGGTATTTATTCAGTAAATGTCACGAGAGGGTATTTAAGAAATCGTTAGTATTTCGAGATGTTAAGATTTGAAAGAACTATTTATTTTGTCTTGGAAAGTGGACTTTCGTCTATGAATGATTGACTTTTATTATAAGTATACTGACAAGAAAAATGTTTAAGTCGGGGATGCTTGTTTTCTCTTATGAGTTGTTAAAGGTTAATTCCCTTTGTTGGCCTTAGTGTGTATGCGCACGCTAAGAGGTGAAACTCATATTTCGAAAATGAAATAGAGGTCGGATAAATTACCTAAGGTGTGAATAAATGATTTTACGGTTTCGGTGGAGGATAGAAATTGGTAATTTCTTTAGATGATAAGATTTTATGGTAGAAATATTTGATGTAATTAGACAATTACTGGATAGTTTGATTGTGTACAATGGATGAGACACTAAGAGTCCTATTGTGTAAGTATTTTGTAGATCGAGTAAAAGGAGATTGTGCTAGATTCTCGAGTGGAGATGAAACTAGCTAGTGTATGATGGATGTTCGAAGATGCATTTAGATAGATATGGGATCAGGAGTTCCCCATTCGCTGAAGTTCGAGAGTGTTATCGGGATTCTTAGCCTATGTTAGGATTGATAGATGGATAAGTGCTAGAGATCTATGGTTCTTGATGGATATAGGGAAATTCCTTAGCCTGAATTATGGATTAGTTCCCATGGCACTCGAGTTATTAAAGGCTGGCACCTTAATATTTGAACATTGATGAATTAGTTCATGAATTGGTGGGTGATGTCACGGTTTAGTGGTGTATGCCCTTAGTGACTGATTAAGCGATCTTAATGGAGTAGATAATCGATTATGATTTTGGTGGAGTATCCTTGTGCCTAAGGTCTAGGTGATGATATTATTTCTGAGGTATGTTTAATTTTCGGGGACGAAAATTCTTATAAGAGGGGGAGGATTGTAACACCCCGAATTTTAGTCTTTAAAAATTAGAGTATCAGTCCTGGAAGTCTCGCTTGAGCGAGAGATTCTCGCCTGAGCGAGAGTTGTCTCGCCTCGGCGAGAAATGGCAATTTTAGGCAGTGTAATCGATTACACAATCCTGGTAATCGATTACATGCTGATAAAAGCATCAGATATTTGTATTTTGCATGATGTAATCGATTACACAGTCCTGTTAATCGATTACATGCTGATGAAAAGCATCAGATATGTACATCTGACACAATGTAATCGATTACACCATGTTGGTAATCGATTACATCATGACAATGCCTCCGTAATTTACATTGTGTAATCGATTACACACTTCTGGTAATCGATTACATCGTATTAATGTAATCGATTACACCATGTTGGTAATCGATTACATCGCGACGATGCCTCTGTAATTTACACTGTGTAATCGATTACACTTATCGCTGTGTTTATAAAACAGAAACCCAAAACACATTTTAGGGTTAGAACTTTGAAGATAAGAGAGAGAGGAGAGCTTTTCAAGAGCAAAGAGCCTTAGAACTCATCTTAGAGCTTGAGAAGAGGTAAACCTCTTGTTCCTAACTCTTTTTCTTCCTCTCTAACTTGTTTTGGGTATGTTGGATTTATTTTCAAAACATGAGAAACCATGGAAACTCATCCTTTAGAGTTATGGTTCGTTTTATGTTGTTTCTATCTTGTAAACTCTCGATTTAGAGTTGATATTGTATGAATGGAAAGGTTTTATGGGTTATTCATGAAAAACCCCAAAAACCCCCAAAATGAGAATATGAGTATAAAGAGAAAGAGATGAAATGTTAGATGTGGATAATGAGTTGTGCTTTGATGTTGTTATATGAGATGAACATGTATGTTTTGATATTTAGAAACTTGAATTGAAGTAGTTTTGGAAATATTGAGAATACATGAATCCCTTGTGTATTTGATGATGAAATACGAGTTATTTATGTGTTATTTTGAATAAATGACTGACATCATTGTTATTGGTGATAATGAGGAAAGATCCTAAGGTTGGGGGAATCGCGGAGTAGACTTTTAAAGTTACTCGGAACTGATCTCCAACGCTCACCGAGGTAAGGGATAAGTGTCTCTAAATCATACTTACTAATAAAAATGAGGTATGTGAAAGAGGTAATGGTTTAATATGATGAGTCTGTAATTTATGCATTATATTGGAAAATGCGTGACTTTTCTATTATAGAAATGAAATTAATATTATTGGGGGAGTACCAATGGAAATATGACTCAAATGAAATTAATATTATTGGGGGAGTACCAATGGAAATAAGACTCGAAAACATTTATTGGGGGAGTCCCAATGGAAGTAAGACTCGGAAACAATTATTGGGGGAGTCCCAATGGAAATAAGACTCGGAATCATTTATTGGGGGAGTACCAATGGAAATATGACTCAAAACGAATTCAATCTATTTGGGGGAGTACCAAAGGAAATATGACTCATAACGAATTCAATCTATTTGGGGGAGTACCAAAGGAAATATGACTCAAAACGAATTCAATCTATTTGGGGGAGTACCAAAGGAAATATGACTCATAACGAATTCAATCTATTTAGGGGAGTACCAAAGGAAATATGACTCATAACGAATTCAATCTATTTGGGGGAGTACCAAAGGAAATATGACTCAATAAAAGTAACATTATTGGGGGAGTACCAATGGAAAGATGACTCAATGAAAGTAATATTATTGGGGGAGAACCAATGGAAAGATGACTCAAATGAAAGTAATATTATTGGGGGAGTACCAATGGAAATAAGACTCAAAATGAAAGTCATATGCATGCTATAGGATATATCGTATGGGATATATATTCTATAGGGTGAATATGAATGACGAGAAATGTGAAAGTCACATGAATGCCGTATGCATGTTATAGGATATATAGTATGGGATATATATTCTATAGGGTGAATATGAGCGATAAAAAGGAAGATGTTGAGAAAGAAAGTAATATACATGCTATAGGATATATATTATGGGATATATATGTTATAGGGTGGATATGAATAACGAGACCGATGATGTTTCGAACGAACGTAATATGCATACTATAGAATATATATTATGAGATATATATATTATAGGATGAATATGAGTAAAGTGGAAATTAAAGGAAGATGATTTGAATGTTTATAATTGCGTATGTGTGTTTATGAATTACATCAAAGCTTGATTGTATTTGAATGTGGATTATCATGTGATGTTAGTTTTGAACTAATGACTTACTCCCTTTTGTTTTGCGTGTTGTTTATGATAATCTCATTGTAGGTAAATGAAGGATTTTGAGGATGAAGCTCAAATAGGAAGCCTTTGTGTCTATTTACTTGAGTGTCTTTATTGCTATTTGACATTGTAGTTGATTCGATAGCATTTTGGGATAAATGTAATCTGATTAGGATAATATGGTGACATGTAGTTATGGACGTTATAACCTTGGAAAACCCGTAACTGGATGTATGTGGTAAATGTTATCTAAATGAATTATGTTTTTCCGCAACATAAATTTGTATGATAATATAATAGGGTAAATGGTATTTTCAAAGAGTGATACTTGAGAGTTTTCAATGAAGGTGACGACTGTAGGTAAGAAATGATTAAATTAAATGAAAAATTTTCAAGGGTAGAAAAACGGGTCGTTACACTAACCATTCATGGTCGGCTAAAACATATTTCCTTTCATCAATCTCCTCATAAATCATTTTCATGCTTCTATACTCAAGCCAGAGTCGCTAACCATTCATGGTTGGCTAAAACATATTTTCCTTTCATCGATTTCCTCATAAATCATTTTCGTAAATCCACGCCAACATTAGTATAAACACACCCATATATGTTTATACTAAACTACGTGATTCACCACTTAATTATGGCACAACCAGAAAATACACATATTTTCCTTTTCCGTAAATCTACGCCTACTTTAATATAAACACACCCATATATGTTTATACTAAATGCGTAATTTACAACTCAATCATTGCATATTTAGAAAATACACCTTTTCCATTTCAGATGCACAATTAAAGACTTATCCTTACCTCGGTGAGTGTTGGGTTTGGTTCTTGGCAACTTCTCAAGTTCCACCGACACCGCCTCCAACTTTAGGATCTTTCCTCATCCCACCATATAACACAATGTTAGTCATTTTTTCCAAATATCACATAAACAACTTATATCGCATTATTTAATGGCCAGTTCTAACCTGCGAACTGCAGGTTAGTTCGCATTGAAACAAACTGATTATGTGCCGTTGGATGAAATTATTAGATTAACTGTTACTTGCCAGTGACCTTTTAGAAGTCGGTTTGGTGGGGGAAGACTTCTGTACAGAAGTCGGTTTGGGGGGGTGTGACTTCTCTTGAGAAGTCGGTTTGGGGGGGTGTGACTTGAGAAGTCGGTTTGGGGAGGGGTGACTTCTCTTGAGAAGTCGGTTTGGGGAAAACCGACTTCCTATTAGAAGTCGGTTTGGGGAAAAATGTGAAAAAATGTACATATCTGATGCTTTTAATTTGTTGTAATCGATTACTGTTATAGTGTAATCGATTACATACTAAAAAATGCACAGATCTGATGCCTTTAATATGTGGTAATCGATTACTAGAATAGTGTAATCGATTATTGTTATATTGTAATCGATTACATAATACAAAATGCAAAGATCTGATGCCTTTAATATGTGGTAATCGATTACTAGAATAGTGTAATCGATTACTGTTATATTGTAATCGATTACTGTTATATTGTAATCGATTACATAATACAAAATGCACAGATCTGATGCCTTTAATATGTTGTAATCGATTACTAAAATAGTGTAATCGATTACTGTTATATTGTAATCGATTACATAATACAAAATGCACAGATCTGATGCCTTTAATATGTTGTAATCGATTACTAAAATAGTGTAATCGATTACTACTATAATGTAATCGATTACTACTATAATGTAATCGATTACTACTATAATGTAATCGATTACTACTATGATGTAATCAATTACTACGATGATGTAATCGATTACTACTATGATGTAATCGATTACAACAACCTACAAAAGTCGGTTTGGGCCCGTGTAACTTATCAACAGAAGTCGATCTGGCCCAAACCGACTTCTCACCTATGTTACCAAGGCCCAAACCGACTTTAGCCAAAAATCTACCGGTACCCAGTACCATATCCAACGGCTGAAATGATTTAAATAAAATCGTACGGCTATTATTATAGTTCGCTTAGAAGCGAACTAACCTGCAGTTCGCAGGTTTGAACTGGCCTTATTTAATCATACAAGATATTCATCACATGTTCGATGTTTCTAAACTACTTTCATCATAAGTATTCAACCATCTAAAACATGCATATTCATCTCATATTCCACCATTTGGAGGTAAACTCATCTTCTACCTCTAGCATTTTACTCACTCTCTCTTTTTACCCCATTTTTACTTTAGGGTTTTGGGGTTTTCATGACTCAACCACAACCCTTTCCATTCTTGAAATATTAACTCTAAACCAAGAGTTTACAAGGTAAAAATGACATAAAACGAACCATAACTCCAAAGGATGAGTTTCCATGGTTTCTCACATTTGGAGAAGAGATCCAACATACCCAAAATTAGTTTAAGAGAGAAGAAGAGAGTAAGAATCAAGAGTTTTATCTCTTCTCAAGCTCTTGGGTGAGTATCAAAACTCCTTGCCCTTGGAAAAGCTCTCTTCTCTCACCTCCCTTCAAAGTTTTTAACCCTAAAATGTGTATGGGTTTCTGTTTTAAAGAGGTGTCCGTTGGGTTGTAATCGATTACCAACATGGTGTAATCGATTACAACGTGAAAAATGCGCATATCTGATGCTTTTAATACGATGTAATCGATTACCAGGAGTGTGTAATCGATTACACTGTGTCAGATGCACATATCTGATGCTTTTAATCCGATGTAATCGATTACCAGGAGTGTGTAATCGATTACACTGTGTCAGATGCACATATCTGATGCTTTTAATACGATGTAATCGATTACCAGGAGTGTGTAATCAATTACACTGTGTCAGATACACATATCTGATGCTTTTAATATGATGTAATCGATTACCAGGAGTGTGTAATCGATTACACTATGTCAGATGCACATGTCTGATTAGTTTATCAGCATGTAATCGATTACCAGGAGTGTGTAATCGATTACACTGTGTCAACAGCCCAAAATTTGCCATTTCTCGCCCAGGCGAGACAACTCTCGCTCAAGCGAGGCTTCGAGGACTGTTACTATAATCTTGAAGACTCAATTTTAGGGTGTCACATATACAATATTAAATTTGTTGTGAATTATATATAAACCCCATAAACCACAAAACTTTTGTATAAAACTTAATATTTTTGTAAGATAATAACAGACATAAGTATCAATCCGAAAGTATAAACATTATACCTAAAGATTAAGAGGGAAGATAGAAATGTTGTCCAAGCTTTCACAACTCGTGCAACCAACTTGCACAGTGAACCAGATAAGCCAAAAATTGGTTGTGTCCGCAGCATGAGATATTGGCCAGTGTATGCAAGACTCTAGTTATTGGCTCAACTTCTTTTTAACTGAACATAAGGAAGGAAATAATTTTAAGATTCCTAGTATTATGTGTAATTTTCTTTGTGTATTTTTATGTCTTGCACTCCTAGGTTTAATTCGCTAGTGTCTACCAAACCACATTTTATTTTATTTTCCAAAGACATTATTTTTCTGCTGCAATTTAAAAATCAAATAACAATGATCCATATTTATATTTTGTCCATCATTATTTTGATTTGGTTTTAAATGATATAAAAATAGTTGTTTGATTTTAAAATTAGATACTTCTAATAAACGATAATGTATTTATCCTTAAATATACCAACCATTCATATTGTCCTATTTTAATTTTATTGCCCACTAATTTTCTAATAAAATTATAAAATCATGTCATATTTACTTTCACCAATTATTTTTATTTGGTTTAAATCATACGAATATAATTTTTTGAATTTAAAATGAGACACTACTAGTTAATGAAAACATATGCGCGAAATATTTTACTTCACAATTAATCCACACTTAGTGTTTAATTCTTACTTCGAAATCTTACAAACTTGGCTCTTCAAAATATATATTGACTTCCCTATATGAAATACAGAATCTTAAAATTCCCAATTCCCTATATGAGGGTAGTTTGATGGACATTATCAGTTATGTGATAAGGTTTTCGCAATAAATGTATTGACCTAACCATTTCAATTGAAGTTGTTGTTTTACTTTGGAGACTCTGGAGATTAGTACAAAAAAGTAGTTAAATAAAGTTTCACTTCTTGCATCAACAAAAAAATGTTAAGAATCAGAAAATTAAAGGTGCAATGTATGCAACTATGGAGTGATAACAAAACAAATATGATTATAATTTTAATAATAGTATTAAAAAAATGAAGAAAGTTCACTAAACATATCCATTGTAATTGGTGTGTAAAATTTGATTAAAAATTCCTTATAATGAGAACAGGGTGAAGTAATTTGCATCCCTGAACTACCACTTTATTTAGAGCTAGTAATGTGCATAATGTGATCTTATTTCAGTCACCCATTGTTTTTCATGGTCGTCCTTGGTTTGATAGTTAATTAAGGGGTTTAGAATGTAGGAATAATTTATTCTACATTATGTAGAGGTAAAGAAAATGTGTTACATTTAACTTATTTGGACAATGGTTTTTTGTTTTAATAATAATATTTCATAAGATAGATTGGTTCTTTGTTTATTATTGAATAATTTATTAGGGGACAAACTTTATCATCAATAATTTGTTTGATACAAGGTAGTTTGAATAGAATTATTTTACACCATGAATCCTCTATTCTAACATGCACAATGACAAACTTGATGATGACGTCTGATTTTGCATACTCTATTCTTACAGAAGTTTTTTTGTACGCACATGTCATTGCAAGAAGCTTCTACACAATTATAGACCACATAGTCTTTGCAACACTTGTTCTCCGAACTTCCTAAAAATCATTAACTTTTAATATTTACACAAAAGATTATATTTTAAACATACCATACCAGAAATTTGACACAATTTTTTTATGCTATAATACAAATAAGTACTTATAAGACAACAAAACTCACAAATATCATTGCAACTTACTAACATGACAGCTAATTTCATTACATTAAAATATTAGCAAATAAGATGTCTAGAAATATGAGAAAATTATTGTTACTAACTTACTGTCCTTGTATAATAACAATGGTGAACAAACATTTAATTAAAAACAACCATATTTCTAGTTTATTTTTTTAAATATTTTCATAAAGTTTCACATTTTTCATGTCATATGTTTATGTTCTCCTTTTAAGATAAAAATTAAAATTTTAAAAAATGCACCCCAAAATAAAAAAAATATTAAAAACCAACAAGGTGTTGGTCTAATAGTGTAAAGTCACATTTGATGATCAGGATGACCAAAAGGTCCAGTGTTTGATTATTAGGAGCAACACTTGTTGGGAGGGCAGTCACGTATCTCAAATGAATTAGTTCCTTATCCTTAGAATGAGGAGATGCCCTTGGTAGTTACAAAAAAAAAACAATATTAAAAAAATGAAAATATGTAGAATCTCATTGATATAAAACCTGGTTGTAGAATGATTAGTTAGATGAAGATGAAGTACAGAAATGTTCTCTTAGCCATCACAACATTGAATTGTGTCATGTTTTTTTAGTTTGTAATTTTTTAGACTAGTGTGTAATGATATAAATAGGTAAGAGACAACTATCTGTATATATATATAAATTCAATTTTTGACGATTAATCATAGAGTTAGTTACACTGAAACCCCCTGAGTTTTAATGAAATTACACGGATCACCCCTCCGTTTTTTGTCCCTACAAAAAAAACCCTTGATTTACATACATAAATTACACTGACTACCCATGCATGTGAAATAAGTATGATTTTTACATAAAAATGGATGATAAATGTAATGAAGTTAAAAAATGATATATTGTAGATGCATGTCAAATAGTATACAAGTCAATACATTTTTATTATTTTCTCATTACAAAATGCATCAATAATTATAAGGAGATATTATTTAAGTCACTCTTATACTATATTATAACGAACAAAAAATAATGAAAATGTGTTGACTCGTATACTATTTGGACATGTTTCCATAATATACATATTTTGTTTAACTTAATTACATTTATCAATTTTTTTTGTCTAAAATATAACACTTATTTCTCATGCAGGGGTGATCCGTGTAATGTATGTTTATAAATTAGGGGTTTTTTTTGTAGGTGTTAAAAATGGAGGGGTGGTTTGTGTAATTTCACTATAACTCATGGAGTGTCAGTGTAATTTACTCTTAATCATATAATATCATGTCATCTATTCAACATAGGAATCCATATACTAGGGTTATTAAGGAAATATATATTAATGACATTAGATAATTTAAGGTAATTCAAAAATGGGAAAAAATCATCTCCATTAATGTAGCAAAGCTCTACTGTTAAAGTATAGTGCTGAGTTATGAATGAACCCTGATAGGAGATATCAGTCAGGGGCGATCCAGACCTGAACTAATAGCCTTAAAATGAATGGCAATTAGTTGAGTTAGTAGCCAACCTAAATCTAAAGAAGGTAGGGGGACAATCTCAAATTCCTCGTCATACTGAATAATTGATTTTACTTGTGTGTTCAACGACAAAAGTGTTAGTTCATTATATAAAAGGATAAAAATGTCTTACCATGTTATTGTTTCCTTTGTTCTTTTTTATTGTTTTGTGATTTTGTCTCTCCGTTAATGGAGATGATCTTTACTCATCAAAATAATGCTTATATAAACCATAATAAAACCTTATTAGGTTAGTAGAATAAAATAATATTTGTATAAGTAAAAAAGAAATCAACAACTACCATCATGGTTTCTTCACAAGTCATTTAAGTTTATCAACAAAAGAATTCAACACCACACCATAAAAAAATAAATTGACCAATTGGTTAAGCGAATGATCTATTGAATAAATACATTGATCGAGTCAACAACCTGTTTGAGTTTCATAACACTCAATAGTCTTATTGTCCCGACCCGGTGCTTGACTGTTATGGTTTCATGACATAGGAAGACTAAGAATGAAATACTTAACTCTTCCAATTAATTTGCAGTTGCCACTACGTTTTTCGCAATCAAAATGTAGAAAATTCCCATTAATTTATGCCTAAATTGTAAAGTATGGTCATTGAAATGGTGTTTTGAACTTGGAAATCGATAATAGATCGAGTAAAGTATTAGATGTCCTCCTATATTAAAATGTTATCCTTGCTAAATACATGAATTAATTATACCCTTGATTTATTTCATTAAAAATCAATTATTAAAATAACATTATATATTTGTTTATTTTTATGTCTAAGAGGAGTTTTCCTTGCTCTTTTGTATACCTAGGGATGAAAACTGGTCAATTTTTGTTTTGATTTATTAATAGTTGAAGAAATAAAATTAATAACATAATAGACCAAATTGGTTTGACTTCCCACTTCATGAGATAACAGAGTGACCATAACTGCTCCTCAACTTGAAGCAAAAAGTCATATATGACATGAGTCGCCTTACTATTAGATTCCCAAATAATTTATTAAGTTATTTGAGAATTTAAATTTCTTTGTTAAATAAATTATTTAAACTAAAAGATAATTATTAAATGAGAGACTGCATTGGTCGTACAACGACTTCCAACTTAGACAGATAGCAAAAACAATACTAACCACCATAACCATTCCTCGACTAATAGTGAGTTTGATACAACAAGAGTCTTAATCATAGTTTTAAATTCTTAAATTAATTTATTAATGATAGTGCTATAATTGAAATTAATTAATTATTTTATTTAATTATTAATGATTTAATTAATATTAATTGAATAAGTACCTTATATTTATTATTTAAATTTAATTACATTTAATGTTCCATAATGCATAGGCATAAATTAGGTGATTGTGGATACCTTCTAAGGGCAAATTTACTTGTGTGTGGTAGTTAGAATTTTTTATTACACCTTTGGTGACTGTGGATACCCTAAAGATGCGATACATTTTGGGTCTAACATTTATATCTTCCTCTTTACCTCCTGAATTATTGAGTCAAATATCTCACATTAACGCATTGATTAATTTTATTTGGTTTTTTCCCTCTTTAATATGATTTGTGGAATTAAGTATGAGATGATAATTAGCATACTAAATGCATTATTATATACTTGCAAAAATGATATGTAATGAAAATTAAGTTTTTATTCACGATCCCATTATTTCATGACTCTAAAGCCTTGGGAGAGGTGTAGGAACGCAAAGGAACATTATCAATTCCTTGTTAGAGTATGGATATTGGATTTTGGAATATGAGATTAGGAGGAGATGTTTAAGTTTCCATTATTTCCAATCATTGTTGTTGAAAGACTATTTGTGATTTAAGAAAACATTGTTTTGGTTCGATTTCCGAAGTTTGAACAAACAAACTTTATAAAAGTCCTTTGTAACACCCCAAATTTTAATCTTTAAAATTATAGTATCAGTCCTGGAAGTCTCGCTTGATCGATAGATTTTCGCCTGAGCGAGAAAGGATCACCTGGGAGGGTGAAATCCTGGACTATACTGGAGGATTCTCGCCTGAGCGAGAGTTGTCTCGCCTAGGCGAGAAATGGCAATTTTGGGCTGTTGACACAGTGTAATCGATTACACACTCCTGGTAATCGATTACATGCTGATAAACTAATCAGACCTGTGCATCTGACACAGTGTAATCGATTACACAGTCCTGGTAATCGATTACACAGTCCTGGTAATCGATTACATGATGATTAAAAGCATCAGATATGTACATCTGACACAATGTAATCGATTACACCATGTTTGTAATCGATTACACCATGTTGGTAATCGATTACATCGCGACGATGCCTTTGTAATTTACACTGTGTAATCGATTACACACTTATGGTAATCGATGACATCGTATTAATGTAATCGATTACACCATGTTGGTAATCGATTACATAGCGACGATGCCTCTATAATTTACACAGTGTAATCGATTACACTATACTTGTAATCGATTACACTTATCGTAGTGTCTATAAAATAGAAACCCAAAACACATTTTTGGGTTAGAACTTCGAAGAGAAGAGAGAAAGGAGAGCTTTTCAAGAGCAAGGAGCCTTAGGACTCATCTTGGAGCTTGAGAAGAGGTAAACCTCTTGTTACTAACTCTTCTTCTTCCTCTCTAACTTGTTTTGGGTATGTTGGATTCATTTTCAAAATAATGGAAACTATGGAAACTCATATTTTCGAGTTATGGTTCGTTTTATGTTGTTTCTATCTTGTAAACTCTTGATTTAGAGTTGATATTGTATGAATGGAAAGGTTTTATGGGTTATTCATGAAAAAACCCCAAAATGAGAATATGAGTATAAAGAGAAAGAGATGAAATGTTAGATGTGGATAATGAGTTATGCTTTGATGTTGTTATATGAGATGAACATGTATGTTTTGATATTTAGAAACTTGAATTGAAGTAGTTTTGGAATTATTGAGAATACATGAACCCCTTGTATATTTGATGATGAAATACGAGTTATTTATGTGTTATTTTGAATAAATGACTGACATCATTGTTATTGGTGATAATGAGGAAAGATCCTAAGGTTGGAGGAAATCGCGGAGTAGACTTTTAAAGTTACTCGGAACTGATCTCCAACGCTCACCGAGGTAAGGGATAAGTGGCTCTAATTCATACTCACTGATGTGAAAGAGGTAATGTGTTGTAAGTTTGATTGTTGTTACCCTACCCGAATAGGTAGTGGTTTATTGTTGTTACCCTACTCGAAGAGGTAGTGGTTGACTGTTATTGTGTCCTACCCGGAGTGGTAGTGAACTGTTTGTTGTGTCCTACCCGTAGTGGTAGTAGACTGTTATTGTGTCCTACCTTAAATGGTAGCGGACTTTTATCGTGTCCTACCCGGAGTGGTAGCGGACTGTTGTTGTGTCCTACCCGGAGTGGTAGTGGACTGTTATCGTTATCCTACCGGGAATGGTAATGAAGAATTGTGAACTAGACCTACCCGATGTGGTATGGATTATAACTAGAC
Organism: Lupinus albus; assembly: GCA_009771035.1. Classification (NCBI taxonomy): domain Eukaryota; kingdom Viridiplantae; phylum Streptophyta; class Magnoliopsida; order Fabales; family Fabaceae; genus Lupinus; species Lupinus albus. The sequence goes on from CM020010.1 coordinate 8,236,815, forward strand.
CTACCCGATGTGGTATGGAGTATAACACTAGACCTACTCGATGTGGTATGGAGCATAACACTAGACCTACCCGATGTGGTATGGAATATAATACTAGACCTACCCGATGTGGTATGGAGTATAACTAGACCTGCCCGATGTGGTATGGAGTATAACTAGACCTGCCCGATGTGGTATGGAGTATAACTAGACCTACCCGATGTGGTATGGAATATAACAGTAGACCTGCCCGATGTGGTATGGATGATGAACTAGACCTGCCCGATGTGGTATGGACGATGAACTAGACCTGCCCGATGTGGTATGGATGATGAACTAGACCTGCCCGATGTGGTATGGATGATGAACTAGACCTGCCCGATGTGGTATGGATGGTGAACTAGACCTACCCGATGTGGTATGGAGATGTAATTGGATCTACCCGAGGTGGTAGAAGATTATAGTTGTGAAAGAACTCGGTGAATACGATTAAGGATGAATACGACATATGAGAAACGAGGACGTTAAGAGCGAAAGTCATATGCATGCTATAGGATATATATTATGGGATATATATACTATAGGGTGAATATGAATGTTGGAAATGAAGACGTTAAGGATAAAAGTAATATACATGCTATAAGATATATAGTATGAGATATATATATACTATAGTGTGGATATGAATAATGAGAAGAACGATGCTTCGAATGAACATAATATGCATGCTATGGAATATATATTATGGGATATGTATTCTATAGGATGAATATGGATAACGTAGAAATGAACGAAAGAAGAGATGAATGTTGCATTTACGTAATTGCGTTTATAATTTATATTAAAGTTTAATCGTATTTGAAATGTGGATTATCATGTGATGTTAGTTTTTAAACTAATGACTTACTCCCTTTTTGTTGTGTGTGTTGTTTATGATAATCCCATTATAGGTAAATGAAAGATTTTGAGGATGAAGCTCAATTAGGAAGCTTTTGTGTTTAATTACTCGTTTGTCTGTATTGCTAAGTGACGTTGTAGTTGATTTAATAGTATTATGGGATGACTGTAAATCCGTTTAGATCAATACGGATATGTGTAGTTATGGGCTTTATAACCTTGGGAGACCCATAACTGGTTGTATGTGGTAAATGCTATTTGAATGAATTATGTTTTTCCGCAACATAAATTTGTATGATAAGAAAATAGGGTAAAGAGTATTTTCGAAAATGATACTTGAGAGTTTTCAATGAAGGTGACGACTGTATGTAAGAAATGATTAAAATAAACGAAAAATTTTCAAGGGTAGAAAATCGGGTCGTTACATCCTTTACTCTTATTAAACTAATAAGTATAAGGTTTTGTCGATCTACATAGATTGTTAGTTTAAGTCATATTTTATCAATTCCTTGGTATTGAGGTGCAGGGATCCAAAACAGTATTATCAATTCCTTGGTAGAATATGGATGTTGGAATTTTGAATATGAGATTAGGGGAGATGTTTGAGTTTCCAGTATTTCCAATCATTGTTGTTGAAATGCCATTTGTGATTTAAGAAAACATTGATTTGGTTCGATTTCTGAAGTTTTCAACAAACAAACTTTATGAAAGTCTTTTACTCTTAATCAACTAATTAGTATAGGGTTTAGTCGATCCACATAGATTGTTAGTTTAAGTCATATTTTAGTTTTAGATCATAAACAACAAAACGAGTAAGGTTAATTTTGGTTTGATTATGAAAAAATATTTTATGTATGAAAAAGTAAAACAACTACATATATACAATTCATGAGAAGAATAGTTGGGTTCGAACATATAAATGTAAAGTTTCTTAACTTTTAAAGTATTGTCATGAAAAGTTTATGCAAGTTACTTTTAAGTATTTCAATCTACTTTTAAAGAATAGTCAGATTACGACCATGTTTGGCATATATCATTTTCTTTAGCTTATGTTTATTTTTTTAAAAGTAAGCTAAAATATAAACAATGTATGTTTGGCAACCAAATGAAATTATAAACTCAGTTTTTTTCTGAAAAAATAAGCCAAAAGTATAAGCTCCAAAATCATGGGTTGGTTTATTTTCCATTAGCTTATTTTTTCCAATTTTCACTTCCCATTTAACCTCATCATAACTTTATCTCTCTTCATTTTTACTCTTACACCAAACACCATAATTCTTTACATCATCATCACCAAACTTCATAACTCTCATTTCCTCGCTCTATATCACCACCAAACATCATAACTCTCCATAACACTTTCCTTTATCTATACATATATGAACATAAAATTATGTATAAAACTTTGTTATACAATATTAATTTTGTTGTGAATTATGTATAAACCCCATAAACCACAAAACTTTTGAATAAAACTTAATATTTTTGTATTATTTATTTTGTCAATTATGTAATTCAAGCTTAGCAACTTCTATTTATTTGTGTGTTATATTGTTTTTAATATTGATATTGGTTTTTATATTGTATTTTATTTTAATATATTTTAGACTTTGTTATGCAATATTAAAAATTTATTGTAAAAATATGTATGATGGTTAATATTAAAAAAAAAGTATATTTAAAATTAGTATAAAAAACAACCAAAATAATCCTAACATAAACAAATAATCTCATACTCTTTTCTATAATTTACTATGTAAAAAACAATATTTATACCTTACCCAAACAAAACATATTACTTTATATTCAGTGTTCAGCTAAGGTACCAAAAACATAAACAACTTATAATCTCACAGCTTATAATCTCACAGTTTATAAAATGAAACTAGAAACATAATCTATATCAAATACGTTACTTGTAAGATATATAAATAATTATTTGTAAGATAACAAGAGTCATAAGTATCTAATTATTTGTAAGATAATAACAGACATAAGTATCAATCCGAAAGTATAAACATTATACCTAAAGATTAAGAGGGAAGATAGAAATGTTGTCTAAGCTTTCACAACTCGTGCAACCAACTTGCACAGTGAACCAGATAAGCCAAAAATTGGTTGTGTCCGCAACATGAGATATTGGCCAGTGTATGCAAGACTCGAGTTATTGGCTCAACTTCTTTTTAACTGAACATAAGGAAGGAAATAATTTTAAGATTTCTAGTATTATGTGTAATTTTCTTTGTGTATTTTTATGTCTTGCACTCCTAGGTTTAATTCGCTAGTGTCTACCAAACCACATTTTATTTTATTTTCAAAAGACATTATTTTTCTGCTGCAATTTAAAAATCAAATAACAATGATCCATATTTATATTTTGTCCATCATTATTTTGATTTGGTTTTAAATGATATAAAAATAATTGTTTGATTTTAAAATTAGATACTTCTAATAAACGATAATGTATTTATCCTTAAATATACCAACCATTCATATTGTCCTATTTTAATTTTATTGCCCACTAATTTTCTAATAAAATTATAAAATCATGTCATATTTACTTTTACCAATTATTTTTATTTGGTTTAAATCATACGAATATACTTTTTTGAATTTAAAATGAGACACTACTAGTTAATGAAAACATATGCGCGAAATATTTTACTTCACAATTAATCCACACTTAGTGTTTAATTCTTACTTCGAAATCTTACAAACTTGACTCTTCAAAATATATATTGACTTCTCTATATGAAATAGAGAATCTTAAAATTCTCAATTCCCTATATGAGGGTAGTTTGATGGATGTAACACCCCGAATTTTAGTTTTCAAGATTATAGTAACAGTCCTAGAAGCCTCGCTTGAGTGAGAGTTGTCTTGCCTGGGCGAGAAATGGCAATTTGGGCTGTTGACAAAGTGTAATCGATTACACACTGCTGGTAATCGATTACATCGTATTAAAAGCATCAGATATGTGCATCTGACACAGTGTAATCGATTACACACTGCTGGTAATCGATTACACACTGCTGGTAATCGATTACACACTGCTGGTAATCGATTCCACACTGCTGGTAATCGATTACATCGTATTAAAAGCATCAGATATGTGCATCTGACACAGTGTAATCGATTATACACTCCTGGTAATCGATTACATCATATTAAAAGCATTAGATATGCGCATTTTTCACGTTGTAATCGATTACACCATGTTGCTAATCGATTACAACCCGACGACACCTCTTTAAAACAGAAACCCAAACACATTATAAGGTTAAAAACTTTGAAGGGAGGTGAGAGAAGAGAGCTTTTCCAAGGGCAAGGAGTTTTGATACTCACCTAAGAGCTTGAGAAGGGGTAAAACTCTTGATTCTAACTCTCTTCTTCTCTCTTAAACTCATTTTGGGTATGTTGGATCTCTTCTCCAAATGTGAGAAACCATGGAAACTCATCCTTTGGAGTTATGGTTCGTTTTATGTGTTTTTCTCTTGTAAACTCTTAGTTTAGAGTTAGTATTTCGAGAATGGAAAAGGTTTGTGGGTTGATTCATGAAAACCCCAAAACCCTAAAGGGATAATGTGGTTAAAGTGGAAAATGGGTAAAATGCTAAAGGTAGAAAATGAGTTTACGTTCTAATGTTGAAATATGAGATGAATATGTATGTTTTAGATGGTTGTAAACTTATGATGAAAATATTTTAGCAACATTGAAAATATGATGAATATCTTGTATGGTTAAATAATGCAATATAAGTTGTTTATGTGATATTTGGAATAAATGACTAACATTGTGTTATATGGTGGGATGAGGAAAGATCCTAAAGTTGGAGGCGGTGTCGGTGGAACTTGAGAAGTTGTCAAGAACCAAACCCAACACTCACCGAGGTAAGGATGAGTCTTTAATGTTGCATTTGAAATAGAAAATGTGTATTTTCTGGTTATGCAAAGACTAAGTTGTAAATTACGCAATTAGTATGAACATATATGGGTTTGTTTATATTAAAGTAGACATAGATTTACGGAAAAGGAAAATATGTGTATTTTCTGGTTGTGCCATAATTATGTGGTGAATCACATAGTTTAGTATAAACATATATGAGTGTGCTTATACTAATGTTGGCGTGGATTTACGGAAATGATTTATGAGGAAATCGATGAAAGGAAAATATGTTTTAGCCAACCATGAATGGTTAGCGACTCTGGCTTGAGTATAGAAGCATGAAAATGATTTCTGAGGAGATTGATGAAAGGAAATATGTTTTAGCCGACCATGAATGGTTAGCGACTCTGGCTTGAGTATAGAAGGATACACTCTGGCTTGAGTATAGAAGCATACACTCTGGCTTGAGTATAGAAGCGTAAACTCGGGCTTGAGTATAGAAGCATAAACTCTGGCTTGAGTATAGAAGCATACACTCTGGCTTGAGTATAGAAGCGTAAACTCTGGATTGAGTATAGAAGCATATACTCTGGCTTGAGTATAGAAGCGTAAACTCTGGCTTGAGTATAGAAGCGTATTTGCTTTAAAAGAAAGGAGAATCTGCTTTTAGCTAATCCTAAGGGGTGTAGCGACTTTGGATCAAGTTATGCAACAAGATAAAATGAATTTCGAAAATGGTTTACTAACCCCTTTTTCTAATGTGGATTATCTTATAATGACGTTTATTGAATTAAGGACTTACTCCTTTGTGTGTTTGTGTTCTTGTCATTGATAATCCCATTGCAGATAAACAGGTGACATGAGGGGGACTCATTTTTGGGGGAGCTTAGGGAGCTTATATTTTGAAATTTCTTTATTTGCACTATTTTGTATATGAGTGCTTATTGAATTATTTTGGGAATATTTTGTAACTATGGATATATGACTTATACGATTGATTGCAATTCCGCATATATGTAGCCATGGGTATTTTGGAAACCCATAGCTAGTTGTATACGGTAGACGCTAGGGTTTAATGAAATGAATTATGTTTTTCCGCAACATAAATCTGTATGATAATATGATAGGGTAAAGTGTATTTTCAAAGAGTGATTCTTGAGAGTGTTTAACTAAAGTGATGACTATAGGCAAAGAATGTTTAAAATAAATGAAAAATTTTCAAGGGGTGAATTTTGGGTTCTTACAATGGACATTACCAGTTATGTGACAAGGTTTTCGCAATAAATGTATTGACCTAACCATTTCAATTGAAGTTGTTGTTTTACTTTGGAGACTCGGGGATTAGTACAAAAAAGTAGTTAAATAAAGTTTCACTTCTTGTGTAACACCCTTAATTTAAGTCTTTAAAATTATAGTATCAGTCCTGGGATTCTCGCTTGAGCGAGAGATTCTCGCCCGGGCGAGAAAGGCTCACCTGGGAGGGTGAAATCCTGGGCTATACTGAAGGATTATCGCTTAAGCGAGAGCTGTCTCGCTTGAGCGAGAGTGGTCTTGCTTGGGCGAGAGTTGGCTCGCCTGAGCGAGAAAAGTGACATTTTGGACCTGTCAAGGTTGTAAGATCCTCGCTTGAGCGAGAGATGCCTCGCCTGGGCGAGAGGGTCAGATCTGAGTTTTTAAAATAGGTGGGATTTTCTCGCTTGTGCGAGAATGGGCCCGCTTTAGTGAGAATCCTACGCTGTTGCATTTATTAGGGACCCCCAAACACATTTATGGGGGATAACTTAAAAGAGAAGTGAAGAGAGAAAGGGTTTTCAAGAGCAAGGAGTCTTAGGAACCATCTAAGAACTTGAGAAGATGTAAAACTCTTGATTTTAACTCTCTTCTTCCATTTGAAACTCATTTTTGGGTATGGTGGATCTCTTCTCAAAATGTGAGAAACCATGGAGACTCACCCTTTTAAGTTATGGTTCGTTTTATGTTGTTTTTATCTTGTAAACTCTTGATTTAGAGTTAGTATTTCAACAATGGAAAGAGTTTGTGGGTTGATTCATGAAAACCCCAAAACCCTAAAGTGAAAATGTGGTAAAATGGAAAATGGGTAAAATGCTAGAGGTAGAAGATGATTAAACATTCCAATGTTGAAATATTAGATGTATATGTATGTTTTAGATGGTTGTAAACTTATGATGAAAGTAGTTTAGAAATATTGAAAATATGATGAATATCTTGTATGGTTGAATAATGCAATATAAGTTGTTTATGTGATATTTGGAATAAATGATTGACATTATTGTTATGTGATAGGGATAATGAAAGATCCTAAGGTTGGAGTAGGTAGCGAAGGAACTTGCAAAGTTACCCAAAACCAACCCCGAAATGTACCGAGGTAAGGAGAAGTGATTAATGGTATATGATAATAGAAAATGTGTGGATTTTCTGATTACGTATATGAGTTGTGTATGACTTTCTCGATGTGGTATTGAGAATGACTTGTCCTATGTGGTATTATGTACGACTTGCCCTATGTGGTATTGTGTACGACTTGCCCTATATGGTATTGTGTATGACTTGCCCTATGTGGTATTGTGTATGACTTGCCCTATGTGGTATTGTGTATGACTTGCCCTATGTGGTATTGTGTATGACTTGCTCTATATGGTATTGTGTATGACTTGCCTTATGTGGCATTGTGTATGACTTGCCCTATGTGGTATTGTGTATGACTTTCCCTATGTGGTATTGTGTATGACTTGCCCTATGTGGTATTGAGAAGGTAAACATATATGTGGAAGGTAACGATATGAGGTGGTATTGAAGAATGAGGTGACGAGGTATGGTAAAGATGAACGTATAGATCCAATGTGATGGATAGGATGGTATGAGACGGACAAATATGACATGTTGATTTTATATTTTAACGTCAAGTCGCTTATTTAAACCTTTAAAAGTATGGATTATCGCTTAATGATATTTATTGAATTAATGACTTACTCCTTTTGTTTGTTGTGTATATATGTTGTGATAATCCCATTGCAGGTAAATGGGATAGTTGAGGATGCACGGTTCGAGGCATTAGGAGCTTAGAACTTGGAATCCTTATTTTGCTTTTTGTTTGATGTAACCTATTACTTGGGTGATTGTAAATCCTAACTGATTTGGTTTTACATTTTTGTAATGCTGGATATTCATAACTATGGGTATTTTGGAATCCCATAGCTAGTCATATGCATAATTACCGAGAAGCAAATATATGAATTATGTTTTTTCTGTCTATTGGAAAAGGGTATTAGTATAGTATGATAACTAAAATTTAAGTAACGAAAATTGATTAATTACAGTGTAGTGGAGTTTGTAGTAATAACTGGATTAAAATAAGGAGAATTTTTCAAGGGTAGAATTTGGGTCCTTACAATATGGTATCAGAGCATAGTTAATCCTACGGCCTAGGGTATGGCCTTACTTGCTTCTTTGTAACTTCTATTTGATTTAACTATGTGATTTAGGTGAACTGTTGTGTGGTTATGTGATGATTTGTCTGGTTAAACATGGTTTACTGACAAATGAATGAGTGCAGGTACCCGTTACGGAGATGTCTGGAAGAGGAAGAGGAAGATGATCGGGTCAGAATGACTTGTTGGCCCAGATTGCTGTTGTGCTGATGAACATGAATGAGAACTTGCAGCACCTGAACCGGAACGCGACACCAAGTCCGAGTTCGCAACAATTAGTTCCACCTGGGAGGCTGAGTACCGAGGTCTGGATTAATTCTGTAGGAGGAACCCCAGTCAGTTCCAAGGAGGATTCGCCCCTGACGCCGCCATTGAATGGGTCCAAGGATGGGAAAGGATCTTTAGGGCCATGAGTTGTTCTGATGCTCAAAAAGTAGCCTACGCCACCTACATGCTAGTAAAGGAGGCGGAGAACTGGTGGGAGATGGCCCGGAGGCAGATGGAGACGCAGGGGCAAATCATTACTTGGGGAGTCTTCAAGAGTAAATTTCTTCAGAAGTATTTCCCTGCAGACCTAAAGAGGAAGAAGGAGATGAAATTCTTGCAACTAGAGAAAGGAAACATGTCGGTTGGGGAGTACGCGGCCAAGTTCGAGGAATTAATCTGGTACTGCCCTTATGCTGAATTAGAGTTGGACGAGAGGTCCAAATGTGCAAAGTTTGAAATGGGGTTGAAACACGAAATGAGGGTGATGTTCGGTCATGAGGAAATTCCTGATTTTCCTACACTCGTGAACAAGTGTAGGATGTGTGAGGATAATGTGCAGATGAGGGACGCTGCTGCTTGTAAAGGGAACCCTCCACGGAACTATGGCCCCCAACGAAACTTTGTGCAAGGAAAGGGTAAAGAAAGGATGAATCATGATTAACGACCTTATGCTCCACTCAACCACCATCACAACCAGGGTTGTCAAGGACCAACCATCTCTATTGCTACCGAAGGGTCATCTCAGAACTCTTACCTTGTGTGCAGTAAGTGTAACCGGAGACACAATGGTAGTATTTGTCCTAGATCAAGGAATGGGTGCTTCCACTGTGGAGAGGAAGGGCACATGAAGAGGTTTTATCCAAAACTTGATCAAAGGGCAAATGGTGGGAATGCGGGGAGGCCTAGAAACACTGGTAGGGTGTTTACCATGAGTGGTGCAGAGGCATCATATGTTGATGGTCTGATCCAAGGTAACTGCACGGTGGCAGGTATTTCGCTTTTAGTGTTGTTTGATTCAGGAGCGACACACTCCTTTGTATCTGTTGCATGTGTGGATAGACTGAAATTGGAAACTGAGTCGTTGCCTTTCGACTTGGTCGAATCCACCCCAACTAATGTGCCCGTGGTGGTGTCGACAGTTGTGTCTCGATGCCCGATGGTGGTAAACGATAGGACATTTATCGTGGATTTAATCTGCTTACCACTATCCCAATTAGATCTAATTTTGGGGATGGACTGGCTATCGGCAAATCATGTGATGCTTAATTATGCTGATAAGACCGTTGTGTTCGGAAATCTGGAGGAGATTTCTGATGAGACTAGTGTTGTGAAGCCGTTGTCGGCTAAGGAAGTCAAGACTTCCTGTAAAGAGGGAGGAGCCGTGTTTATGTTTTTGGCATCCCTGGAGGGTATTGAGAAACCCAAGGTTGAGGATATTCCGATAGTCCGTGAATTTCCTGAGGTATTTCCTGGTGATATTCTGGAATTGCCTCCAGTGAGAGAAGTTAAATTCTCTATTGATTTGGTACCTGGAACGAGACCCATCTCTATAGCCCCTTATTGGATGGCACTGTTAGAGTTGGCTGAGTTGAAGATGCAGGTTGAAGACTTAATAGCAAAGAAGTTCATTCGTCCTATTGTCTCGTCGTGGGGTGCACCTGTTTTGTTGGTTAAGAAGAAAGATGAGAGTATGAGGTTGTGCACGGATTATAGACAGTTGAATAAAGTCACCATAAAAAATAAGTATCCTTTGCCTCAGATTGATGACTTGATGGACCAGTTGCGGGGAGCAGTGGTATTTTCGAAAATTGATCTTAGATCGGGTTATCATCAACTTCGAGTGAAATCGGAGGATATTCCTAAAACTGCTTTTAGGACAAGGTATGGTCATTTTTAGTATTTGGTGATGCCTTTTGGTGTAACGAATGCCCCAACAATATTTACCAACTACATGAATCGGATTTTTCATCTGTATCTGGATTCATTCGTAGTTGTATTTATTGATGACATTCTGATTTACTCCAAGAGTCGAGAGCAACATGCGGAACGCCTGAGAGTTGTTCTAGATCTTCTGAGTAAGAACCGATTGTATGCGAAATTGTCGAAATGTAATTTCTGGTTGGAATTAGTGAACTTCCTTGGACATGTGATATCCCGAGAAGGAGTGGCAGTAGACCCTTCCAAGGTCGAAGCCATGATGGAGTGGGCGATGCCTAAGTCTGTTACTAATATCAGAAGTTTTCTGGGTTTAGCTAGTTACTACAAAAAGTTTATAGAGGGGTTTTCTAAGTTGGCATTGCCTCTGACTAAAGTCACCAGGAAAGGAGAACCTTATGAGTGGACGATTCGTTGTGAAGAGAGCTTTCAAGAGTTAAAGCGGAGGTTGACTACGGCACTAGTGTTGGTTCTTCCTAATACTGATCGTGATTTCAGTGTGTATAGCGATGCTTCTAAGCAAGGCTTAGGTTGCGTACTGATGCAAGAGGGGAAGGTTGTTGTCTATGCTTCCCGACAGTTGAGAACACATGAGCAAAACTACCCTACAAATGATTTGGAACTAGCCGCCGTGGTCTATTTGGGGGAGTACCAAAGGAAATATGACTCATAACGAATTCAATCTATTTGGGGGAGTACCAAAGGAAATATGACTCATAACGAATTCAATCTATTTGGGGGAGTACCAAAGGAAATATGACTCAATAAAAGTAACATTATTGGGGGAGTACCAATGGAAAGATGACTCAATAAAAGTAACATTATTGGGGGAGTACCAATGGAAAGATGACTCAAGAAAGTAATATTATTGGGGGAGAACCAATGGAAAGATGACTCAAATGAAAGTAATATTATTGGGGGAGTACCAATGGAAATAAGACTCAAAATGAAAGTCATATGCATGCTATAAGATATATCGTATGGGATATATATTCTATAGGGTGAATATGAATGACGAGAAATGTGAATGTCACATGAATGCCGTATGCATGTTATAGGATATATAGTATGGGATATATATTCTATAGGGTGAATATGAGCGATAAAAAGGAAGATGTTGAGAAAGAAAGTAATATACATGCTATAGGATATATATTATGGGATATATATGTTATAGGGTGGATATGAATAACGAGACCGATGATGTTTCGAACGAACATAATATGCATACTATAGAATATATATTATGGGATATATATACTATAGGATGAATATGAGTAAAGTGGAAATTAAAGGAAGATGATTTGAATGTTTATAATTCCGTATGTGTGTTTATGAATTACATCAAAGCTTGATTGTATTTGAATGTGGATTATCATGTGATGTTAGTTTTGAACTAATGACTTACTCCCTTTTATTTTGCGTGTTGTTTATGATAATCTCATTGTAGGTAAATGAAGGATTTTGAGGATGAAGCTCAAATAGGAAGCCTTTGTGTCTATTTACTTGAGTGTCTTTATTGCTATTTGACATTGTAGTTGATTCGATAGCATTTTGTGATAAATGTAATCTGATTAGGATAATATGGTGACATGTAGTTATGGACGTTATAACCTTGGAAACCCCGTAACTGGATGTATGTGGTAAATGTTATCTAAATGAATTATGTTTTTCCGCAACATAAATTTGTATGATAATATAATAGGGTATAGGGTATTTTCAAAGAGTGATACTTGAGAGTTTTCAATGAAGGTGACGACTGTATGTATGAAAGGATTAAAATAAATGAAAAATTTTCAAGGGTAGAAAAACGGGTCGTTACAATATGGTATCAGAGCATATGTCAACTCTGCGGCCTAGGGTATGACCTTACATGCTTCTTTGTGAAATTTGTGTGAGTTAACTACTTGACTTATGTGCATTGTTGTTGACTGTGGTAACTGCTGATTTGAAAGATGATTGTTGAATTTCCTGCGATAAGTGTTTGTTGTGAATTTATCGTTGGATGTCTTGTTGTGAGTTATTTATGAAGTGCTTGTTGAAAACTTCTTGTTGTAAAATTTTTGTTGAATTTATTGTGTGAGACCCTTGTTGGGGATTCTCTGGTGAAATTCTTGCTAAAAGTTTTTGGTTGTGAGAATCTTGTTGAAATTGTTTATGGAGAGTTTGTGATTGTGATTTCCGGTTCGATTTCTTGGTGTGGAATTTCTTTTATCACTTAGATTAAGATAATAGAAAATGTGTATTTTCTGGTTATGCAAAGACTAAGTTGTATGTTACGCATTTAGTATAAACATATATGGGTGTGTTTACATTAAAGAAGGCGTAGATTTACGGAAAAGGAAAATATGTTTTAGCCGACCATGAATGGTTAACGAATCTGGCTTGAGTATAGAAGCCTAAACTCTGGCTTGAGTATATAAGCGTGATTTGTTTTAAGAGAAACGAGATTATGCTTTTAGCTAACCTTAAATGGTGTGATATTTACTGTAGATTCAGTCTACTTGTCGTTATCCCATTTAGATAAAGTTCTGGGGATGGACTGATTGTTGGCAAATCATGTTATGATTGAATAGTGCTGACAAGGTTGTGGCGGTTAGGGATCTGTGCGAGATCTCTGACCATGCTAGTAGTATGGGGCCAGTGCCGGCTAAGAAAGTCAGGACCCTCCTTCGAAAAAGGATCGGTATTTATTCAGTAAATGTCACGAGAGGGTATTTAAGAAATCGTTCGAGATGTTAAGATTTGAAAGAACTATTTATTTTGTCTTGGAAAGTGGACTTTCGTCTATGAATGATTGACTTTTATAATAAGTATACTGACAAGAAAAATGTTTAAGTCAGAGATGCTTGTTTTCTCTTATGAGTTGTTAAAGGTTAATTCCCTTTATTGGCCTTAGTGTGTATGCGCACGCTAAGAGGTGAAACTCATATTTCGAAAATGAAATAGAGGTCGGATAAATTACCTAAAGGTCTTGGCGACTAATGTGTTTACATGGACGTTGACTAATCAGATGTGTTATCATTTTGAGGTGACCTATGGTTGGTACCCCAAAATCGATTAAGTATAAAAAAGTTATTTTTGATTCTTGTGTATAAAGCTTCTGGTCTATGAAAAAAAAATTTTTGTTAAAGATGAGTACCCGCCGTAACAAATGTATATTGGTATTGAACACCAAGCTATGTGCGGGGATGTTGAACCTCAAAAACTTATTTTGGATCGGGAGTGTCTCAGTGTACGGTTGGGGTAAATGGTAAAACCTTTACCATAGTGTTGATATGCGCAATGATGTCCCAGTTGGATTTAATCCTAGAAATGGACTAGCGGTCAGCAAATAGTATTATGTTTAACTATGTGTAATTGTTGAGGTGAAGATTTAAATTTGGTATGCATTGATATGTATGTGTATGCCAAAGGGGTAAGACTTATGCTGATAGTCGAGGAAAGAGGCTAGTCAAGTTGTTTACCCCGTTGATGTGATGAATACATTTTATTAGACGTGAAACTTTTGGTCTCGAATGACCTGTTCTTTTGCGGTAGGACATTGGCAACGCATGAAATAGTTGTGGCGTACATCAATTGTCTGCGTTGAATGTTGTACCGGAAAAAGTTGTTGTTGTTTCGTGAACGACAGTAATTGCGATGTATGGGTGTGGTGTAACCATAGGAGAGAAGAAGTTTTGGGTTGTGTTGAAGTGAGTATGCGAACCGTGTTTCACGACGTGGTTGCCATGACTCATGGATTCAACCGTTTTCGAAAATCCTTTTTGGGTGAAACATAGCTTGTGGCTAAGTAATGATTTAATATTATGTTGGAGGATTCTGAAATTTAGCAACCATCTCGGGATAAGTATGAAGTTGTTAGGAAAATTTATTGATAAAGGACGTCCATGTATTTCTGATCATAATGCGAGTGGGTTAATAAGTTTATTTTGCTGACGGAATTGGAGTGACCATACCGAACGCAAGTTGTAGGTTGAGTGTTGGTCGACTTGTGCTTGCCGATTGGTAACGGAATACCTAGTTTTGGTGCGAATAAATGGTTTTATGGTTTCGGTGGAGGCTAGAAATTGGTAATTTCTTTAGACGATAAGATTTGATGGTAGAAATATTTGATGTAATTAGACAATTACTGGATAGTTTGATTGTGTACAATGGATGAGACACTGAGAGTCCTATTGTGTAAGTATTTTGTAGATCGAGTAAAAGGAGATTGTGCTAGATTCTCGAGTGGAGATGAAACTAGCTAGTGTATGATGGATGTTAAAAGATGCATTTAGATAGATATGGGATCAGGAGTTCCCCATTCGCTGAAGTTCGAGAGTGTTATCGGGATTCTTAACGTATGTTAGGATTGATAGATGGATAAGTGCTAGAGATCTATGGTTCTTGATGGATATAGGGAAATTCCTTAGCCTGAATTATGGATTATTTCCCATGGCACTCGAGTTATTAAAGGCTGGCACCTTAATATTTGGACATTGATGAATTAGTTCATGAATTGGTGGGTGATGTCACGGTTTAGTGGTGTATGCCCTTAGTGACTGATTAAGCGATCTTAATGGAGTAGATAATCGATTATGATTTTGGTGGAGTATCCTTGTGCCTAAGGTCTAGGTGATGATATTATTTCCGATGTATGTTTAATTTTTGGGGACGAAAATTCTTATAAGAGGGGGAGGATTGTAACACCCCGAATTTTAGTCTTTAAAAATTAGAGTATCAGTCCTGGAAGTCTCGCTTGAGCGAGAGATTCTCGCCTGAGCGAGAAAGGATCACCTAGGAGAGTGAAATCCTGGGCTATACTGGAGGATTCTCGCCTGAGCGAGAGTTGTCTCGCCTTGGCGAGAAATGGCAATTTTGGGCAGTGTAATCGATTACACAGTCCTGGTAATCGATTACATGCTGATAAAAGCATCAGATATTTGTATTTTGCATGATGTAATCGATTACACAGTCCTGGTAATAGATTACATGTTGATGAAAAGCATCAGATATGTACATCTGACACAATGTAATCGATTCACCATGTTGGTAATCGATTACATTATGACAATGCCTCTGTAATTTACACTGTGTAATCGATTACACACTTCTGGTAATCGATTACATCGTATTAATGTAATCGATTACACCATGTTGGTAATCGATTACATCGCGACAATGCCTCTGTAATTTACACTGTGTAATCGATTACACAATCCTTGTAATCGATTACACTTATCGCTGTGTTTATAAAACAGAAACCCAAAACACATTTTAGGGTTAGAACTTTGAAGAGAAGAGAGAGAGGAGAGCTTTTCAAGACCAAAGAGCCTTAGGACTCATCTTAGAGCTTGAGAAGAGGTAAACCTCTTGTTCCTAACTCTTCTTCTTCCTCTCTAACTTGTTTTGGGTATGTTGGATTTATTTTCAAAACATGAGAAACCATGGAAACTCATCCTTTAGAGTTATGGTTCGTTTTATGTTGTTTCTATCTTGTAAACTCTTGATTTAGAGTTTATATTGTATGAATGGAAAGGTTTTATGGGTTTTCATGAAAAACCCCAAAAAACCCCCAAATGAGAATGAGTATAAAGAGAAAGAGGTGAAATGTTAGATGTGGATAATGAGTTGTGCTTTGATGTTGTTATATGAGATGAACATGTATGTTTTGATATTTAGAAACTTGAATTGAAGTAGTTTTGGAAATATTGAGAATACATAAATCCCTTGTGTATTTGATGATGAAATACGAGTTATTTATGTGTTATTTTGAATAAATGACTGACATCATTGTTATTGGTGATAATGAGGAAAGATCCTATGGTTGGGGGAAATCGCGGAGTAGACTTTTAAAGTTACTCGGAACTGATCTCCAACGCTCACCGAGGTAAGGGATAAGTGTCTCTAAATCATACTTGCTGATATGAATGAGGTATGTGAAAGAGGTAATGGTTTAATATGATGCGTCTGTAATTTATGCATTATGTTAGAAAATGCGTGACTTTTCTGTTATAGAAATGAAATTAATATTATTGGGGGAGTACCAATGGAAATATGACTCAAATGAAATTAATATTATTGGGGGAGTACCAATGGAAATAAGACTCGAAAACATTTATTGGGGGAGTCCCAATGGAAGTAAGACTCGGAAACATTTATTGGGGGAGTCCCAATGGAAATAAGACTCGGAATCATTTATTGGGGGAGTACCAATGGAAATATGACTCAAAACGAATTCAATCTATTTGGGGGAGTACCAAAGGAAATATGACTCATAACGAATTCAATCTATTTGGGGGAGTACCAAAGGAAATATGACTCATAACGAATTCAATCTATTTGGGGGAGTACCAAAGGAAATATGACTCATAACGAATTCAATCTATTTGGGGGAGTACCAAAGGAAATATGACTCATAACGAATTCAATCTATTTGGGGGAGTACCAAAGGAAATATGACTCAATAAAAGTAACATTATTGGGGGAGTACGAATGGAAAGATGACTCAATAAAAGTAACATTATTGGGGGAGTACCAATGGAAAGATGACTCAATGAAAGTAATATTATTCGGGGAGAACCAATGGAAAGATGACTCAAATGAAAGTAATATTATTGGGGGAGTACCAATGGAAATAAGACTCAAAATGAAAGTCATATGCATGCTATAGGATATATCGTATGGGATATATATTCTATAGGGTGAATATGAATGACGAGAAATGTGAATGTCACATGAATGCCGTATGCATGTTATAGGATATATAGTATGGGATATATATTCTATAGGGTGAATATGAGCGATAAAAAGGAAGATGTTGAGAAAGAAAGTAATATACATGCTATAGGATATATATTATGGGATATATATGTTATAGGGTGGATATGAATAACGAGACCGATGATGTTTCGAACAAACGTAATATGCATACTATAGAATATATATTATGGGATATATATATACTATAGGATGAATATGAGTAAAGTGGAAATTAAAGGAAGATGATTTGAATGTTTACAATTCCGCATGTGTGTTAATGAATTATATTAAAGCTTAATTGTATTTGAATGTGGATTATCATGTGATATTAGTTTTGAACTAATGACTTACTCCCTTCGTTTTGTGTGTTGTTTATGATAATCCCATTGTAGGTAAATGAAGGATTTTGAGGATGTAGCTCAATTAGGAAGCTTTTGTGTTTATCTACTCGATTGTCTTTATTGCTATTTGACATTGTAGTTGATTTGATAATACTTTGGGATAAATGTAATCTGATTAGGATAATATGGTGACATGTAGTTATGGACGTTATGACCCTGGAAAACCCATAACTGGATGTATGTGGTAAATGCTATCTGAACGAATTTTGTTTTTTCCGCAACATAAATTTGTATGATAATATGATAGGGTAAAGAGTATTTTCAAAGAGAGATACTTGACATTTTTTAATGAAGGTGACGACTGCATGTAAGAAAAGATTAAAATAAACGAAAAATTTTCAAGGGTAGAATTTGGGTCGTTACATAAGTCGTTAACATAAAATAATGTCAATATCCGTTAATCCACATTTTAATAAAGTTAAGTAAACACTTAGAATTAAATATACTTAAAACCATTTCCTTTGTTTATACTTTTGAAAACATGCTCCATAACTTGAGCTAAAGTTTGCTACATTGCTTGAGCCAAAGCTTGCTATATTGCTTGAGCCAAAGCTTGCTACATTGCTTGAGCCAAAGCTTGCTACATTGCTTGAGCCAAAGCTTGCTACATTACTTGAGCCAAAGTTGCTAACCAATCATGGTCGGCTAAAAACGAGTTTTATTTTCATTGGCACTCCATCAATACATAAACAGTGAATCCACACCATCACCATTACAAACATATCCATATATGCTCATAACAATTAAGTGATTCACAATTCATTTCATTATTCCGGGTTTTATTTCCATTGGCACTCCACCAATACATAAATAGTAAATCCACACCATCATCATTACAAACATACTCATATATGCTTATAATAATTAAGTGATTCACAATTCATTTCATTATCCATAACCAAAAAATCCACGCATTTTCCATCTCAGTGCATAACTTAAACCCTTATCCTTACCTCGGTGAGTGTTGGGTATGGTTCTTGGAAACTTCGTAAGTTCCACCGACACCACCTCCAACTTTAGGATCTTTCCTCATTCCCACCATATAACACAATGTTAGTCATTTATTCCAAATATCACATAAACAACTTATATTGCATTATTTAACCATACAAGATATTCATCATATTTTCAATGTTGCTAAACTACTTTCATCATAAGTTTACAACCATCCAAAACATACATAGTCATCACATTTTTCAACATTAGAAAGTAAACTCATCTTCTACCTCTAGCATTTTACCCATTTTCCTCTTTATCCACATTTTCTCTTTAGGGTTTTGGGGATTTCATGAATCAACCCACAAACCCTTTCCATTCTTGAAATACTAACTCTAAACCAAGAGGTTACAATAAAAAAACAACATAAAACTAACCATAACTCAAAAGGACGAGTTTCCACGGTTTCTCTCATTTTGAGAAGAGATCTAACATACCCAAAACAAGTTTCAAAGGGAAGAAGAGAGTTAGAATCAAGAGTTTTACCTCTTCTCAAGCTTCTAAATGACTCACAAGCCTTCTTGCTCTTGAAAATGCTATCTTCTCTCACTTCTCTCTAGGTTAACCCTAATAAATGTGTTTGGGGTTCCCTATTTAATGTAACAGCGTCGGGTTCTCGCTTAAGCAAGCTCATTCTCGCTCAAGCGAGAATATCTCGCCCATTTTAAAAACTCAGATCTGACCCTCTCGCCCAGGTGAGGGAACTCTCGCTCAAGCGAGGATCTTACAGCCTCGACAACTCCAAAATATCACATTTTCTCGCCCGACGAGCTAATCTCTCGCTCTGGTGAGACCACTCTCGCTCAAGCGATCCAACCCTCGCTCGGGCGAGAATCCTACAATATAGCCCAGGATTTCACCCTCCTAGATTAGCCTTCCTCGCCCAGGCGAGCTGTAACAACCCGATTTTCTACCCTTGAAAATTTTTCGTTTATTTTAATCCTTCCTTGCATACAGTCGTCACTGGAATTAAAAATTCTCAAGACCCACTCTTTGAAAATACTCTTTACCCTCTCATATTATCATACAAATTTATGTTGCGGAAAAACATAATTCATTCAGATAGCATTTACCACATACATCCAGCTATGGGTTTTCCAGAGTTATAACGTCCATAACTACATGTCACCATATTATCCTAATCAGATTACATTTATCCCAAAATACTATCAAATCAACTACAATGTCAAATAGAAATAAAGCAAATCGAGTAAATAAACGCAAAAGCTTCCTAATTGAGCTTCATCCTCAAAATCCTTCATTTACCTACAATGGGATTATCATAAGCAACACACAAAACAAAAGGGAGTAAGTCATTAGTTCAAAACTAACGTCACATGATAATCCACATTTCAAATACGATTAAGCTTTAATATAATTTATAAACACCGTTACGTAAATGCAAACATTTATATCTTCTTTCGTTCATTTCCACGTTATCCATATTCATCCTATAGAATATATATATATTCTATAGCATGCATATTACTTTCATTCGAAGTATCGTTCTTCTCCTTATTCATATCCACACTATAGTATATATATCCCATACTATATATCCTATAGCATGTATACTACTTTAATTCTTAATGTCTTCATTTTCAGCATTCATATTCACCATATAGTATATATATCCCATAATATATATCCTATAGCATGCATATGACTTTCGCTCTTAACATCCTCGTTTCTCATATGTCGTATTCATCCTTAATCGTATTCACCGAGTTCTTTCACAAATATAACCCCCTACCACATCGGGTAGGTCCAATTACATCTCCATACCACCTCGGGCAGGTCTAGTTCATCATACATACCACATCGAGTAGGTCTAGTTCATTCTCCATACCACATCGGGCAGGTCTAGATATCATCCATACCACATCGGGCAGGTCTAGTCATTCTCCATACCACATCGGGAAGGTCTAGTTATTATCCATACCACATCGGGCAGGTCTAGTTATTATCCACACCACTTCGGGCAGGTCTAGTTATCATCCATACCACATCGGGCAGGTCTAGTCATTCTCCATACCACATCGGGCAGGTCTAGATATCATCCATACCACATCGGGTAGGTCAAGTCATTCTCCATACCACATCGGGGAGGTCTAGATATCATCCATACCACATCGGGAAGGTCTTGTCATTCTCCCTACCACATCGGGCAGGTCTAGATATCATCCATACCACATCGGGCAGGTCTAGTCATTCTCCATACCACATCGGGCAGGTCTAGATATCATCCATACCACATCGAGCAGGTCTAGATATCATCCATACCACATCGGGCAGGTCTAGTTCACAATAATCACTACCATTCTCGGTAGTACATAATAACAGTACGCTACCACTCCGGGTAGGGTACAATAACAGTCTACTACCACTCCGGGTAGGACACAATAAACAGTCCACTACCACTCCGGGTAGGACACAATAACAGTCCACTACCACTCTAGGTAGGGTAACAACAATAAACTGTAACACCCCGAATTTTAGGTTTTAAAAATTAGAGTATTAGTCCTAGAATTCTCGCTTGAGCGAGATTCTCGCCTGAGCGAGAAAGGATCACCTGGGAGGCTGAAATCCTGGGCTATACTGGAAGATTCTCGCCTGAGCGAGAGTTGCCTCGCCTGGGCGATAAATGGCAAACTGGGGCTGTTGACACTGTGAGATTCTGTTTTTTTTAAAAACAGCGTAATCGATTACACAATCCTGGTAATCGATTACATGCTGATAAACTAATCAGACCTTTGTATTTTACATGATTTAATCGATTACACTATACTCGTAATCGAATACGACATATTAAAAGCATCAGATATGTGCATTTTCACATTGTAATCGATTACAACATGTTTGGTAATCTATTACATCAAGTCGTTGAGTTTGTATTTTAAATTTTTAACTGATGTAATCGATTACACCATATGGTAATCGATTACACTTATTCGCTTGAGTGAGAATCCCTCGCTTGAGCGAGAGGGTCAGATCTGAGTTTTTAAAATAGGCGGGATTTTCTCGCCTGAGCGAGAATGGGCTCGCTTGAGCGATAACCCGACCACTGCTCTTTAAAATAGAAACCCCAAACACATTTTAGGGTTAGAACTTGAAGAGAAGAGAGAGAAGAGAGCTTTTCAAGAGCAAGGAGCCTTAGGACTCATCTTAGAGCTTGAGAAGAGGTAAACCTCTTGCTTCTAACTCTTCTTCTTCCTCTCTAACTTGTTTTGGGTATGTTGGATCTATTTTCAAAAACATGAGAAACCATGGAAACTCACCCTTTAGAGTTATGGTTCGTTTTTTGTTATTTTTCTCTTGTAAACTCTTGGCTTAGAGTTGGTATTTGATGAATGGAAAGGTTATGTGGGTTATTCTTGAAAACCCCAAAAACCCCCAAAATGAGAATATGGGTATGAAGAGAAAAAGATGAAATGATTTGATGTTGATACATGAGATGAACATGTATGTTTAGATGTTTGAAAACTTATATTGAAGTAGTTTTGGAAATCTTAAATATATGTAAATCCCTTGTATGTTTGATGATGAAATACGAGTTGTTTGTGTGTTGTGTTAAAGACATGATTGACATTGTTGTTATTGGTGGGAATGAGAAGAGATCCTAAGGTTGGAGGAAATCGCGGAGGAGACTTTTAAAGTTACTCGGAACCGATCCCCAACACTCACCAAGGTAAGGGATAAGTGTCTCTAAATCATATTTGCTGATATGAATGAGGTATGTGAAAGAGGTAATGGTTAAAATGATATGTATGTAATTTATGCATTATGTTGGTAAATGCGTGACTTTTCTGTTTTGCAAAACAAATTCAATCTAGTTTGGGGGAGTCCCAATGGAAATAAGACTCAAAACGAATTCAATCTAATTTGGGGGTGTCCCAATGGAAATAAGACTCAAAACGAATTCAATCTAATTTGAGGGAGTCCCAATGGAAATAAGACTCAAAAGGAATTCAATCTAATTTGGGGGAGTCCCAATGGAAATAAGACTCAAAACGAATTCAATCTAATTTGGGGGAGTCCCAATGGAAATAAGACTCAAAACGAAATCAATCTTATTTGGGGGAGTACCAATGGAAATAAGACTCGGAGTAATGAAAGTCATAGGCATGTTATGGGATATATAGTATGAGATATATATTCTATAGGGTGAATATGAATGATGAGAAATGAGAATGTCGTAATGAAAGTCATATGCATGCTATAGGATATATAGTATGAGATATATATTCTATAGGGTGAATATGAGTGATGGAAAGGAAGATGGAAAGGATGAAATTAATATACATGCTATAGGGAATATATTATGGAATATATGCTCTATAGGATGAATAGGAATAACGAGTAGCACGATGTCTTCGAGGGGATGTAATATGTGTGCTATAGGATATATATATCATGGAAAATATATACTATAGGACGAATATGAATATCGTGGAAATGGAAGAAAGAAGATATGAGTGTTTCAATTATGTACTTGTGGTTATATATATCATAGAAAATATATACTATAGGATATATGGAAAATATATACTATAGGATATGAGTGTTTCAATAGCATGTCATTGCACTTCCTTTCAAATACATAATCTAAACAATTACCCTTTAACAAAGTACCCTTTTAATTACAAATATTAAATCAACTTCATTTTACACTTTAGGAGAAGTCCCATGTTACAAAAGAATTAAACCAACAAGGTTCTCATATTACAAATGTCTTCATATAACATGTCTTCTTTTCAATAGCATGTCATTGCACTTCCTTTCAAATACATAATCTAAACAATTACCCTTTAACAAAGTACCATTTTAATTACAAATATTAAATCAACTTCATTTTACACTTTAGGAGAAGTCACATGTTACAAAATAATTAAACCAACAAGGTTCTCATATTACAAACGTCTTCATATAACATGTCAATCACATAAAACACTACTCTACCATGTACTCCTCTCCGCAAGCGTCCAATGCGCTACCTCCACAACCTGAACTCAAATATACAACACATACAAGGAAAGACAGAGGGAGTAAGAACCAACTACGGCGACCGTAGCGTGGATGTACAAGGAGTAATAACATTAAAGTATTAAAACCACACACATCTAACATCAATCATGATAAACATATACCAATCAACACATATTATCCATATTCACCCTATAGTACACATATATCCCATATTATATGTGTTCTATAGTGTGCATATTTATTCATCACATATTATCCATATTCACCTTATAGTACACATACATCTCATACTATATGTGTTCTATAGTGTGCATATTTATTCATCACATATTATCCATATTCACCCTATAGTACACAAACATCCCATACTATATGTGTTCTATAGTGTGCATATTTATTCATCACATATTATCCATATTCACCCTATAGTCCACATACATCCCATAATATATATGTGCTATAGTGTGCATATTTTATTCATCACATATTATCCATATTCACCCTATAGTACACTTACATCCCATAATATATATGTGTTATAGTGTGCATATTTTATTCATCCAAACATACTCATTTCTCATCATTCATATTCACCCTATAAGATATATATCCCATAATATATATCATATGACATGCATATGATTTTGATTCCATTTCACATCATTAACATTCCGTAGTAATTTACCCTTGATCTCTATCCAAAATTTTGCACCATACAAATAATCCTCACACCACATCGGGCAGGTCGAGTAATCCCCATACCACATCGGGCAGATCGAGTAATCCCCATACCACATCGGGCAGGTCGAGTAATCCCCATACCACATCGGGAAGGTCGTGTAATTCCCCATATCACATCGGGTAGGTCGAGTTTCCACATTACACTCACATTCATGTCATACACAATCAACACAAGGCATCTCGTTATTTTATCACCATAAATAACACACATCACCTTCATTGTCATAAACATACCCTTATCCATTTTAACACCTTAACAGCTCATCACATATTCATCGTTACACGCACACCCATATAGGTTTATTACAATCCACAACTCACAACATACTCATTTTGATAAACATACTCATCCATTTTAACACATTAACAACTCATCACACATTCATTGTTACAACACACCCATACATGTTTATAACAATCAACAACCCACAACATACTCATTTTATATTTACGCCCATACATAACTCATATTCAATCATTATCACACAACATAACAATTTCTACTTTTGTCATTAAACACACATCTCACAATCCTTATTACAAACACACCCATATGTGTTTATAATAAATCAACCATCCATAACATACCATTATTAATAAACAAGCCACACATAAAATATCTCTCATCATATACACATTAATGTTAGAACCATCTTTAATGACGGTGTATTACCATAGAGGGGCATATGGCATTGTACTTACATAAACAGTTTTCTCCGCACATATGTCTCCACTTTTACGGCAAATACATCCTTATGTAAAATAAAGACTCCCACATGGACCACAAACTCCCAAGAGAGTTTCTATCCGTTAATGTGCTCCGATTCTTGAGGGAAATCGGAGATGATGACTCTAATGAAATGCTCTAAGACCACAATGGTATTCTCCCTCACCTTAGGTTTAGTAAGCTCCATGGATCCGCAAAGAGCTCCATCTTCCTCCATCTTCTTCAACCTCCATTGTTGCTTTTTCATCTCCAAAGCTCTCCAATGCTCCATTAAGAAGCAAGAGGAAGAGGTTTTGATGTGGTTTTTGAGGTTTAGGGGAGGAAAGAGTCGGAATCTACGGGGAGCCGCCATTGGGAGTGAAAGGGAAGAAAAAAAAGTGAAGATTAGGGTTTGTGAAACCTTCTCTTTAATTTTATAGATGGGCACTCTCGCCCGGGCGAGAAACCCACGATATTTTTATTTTCCAGACACGGGCTCTCTCGCCTGGGCGAGATTCTCTTGCTCAAGCGAGAATCTCACAGCCTGCCTAGGCTTTCTCTCGCTCAAGCGACCCATTCCTCGCTTGGGCGAGACTCCCAGAATTTCCAAATTCAAAACACTGATCCTCTCGCTCAAGCGAGAATCTGGCAGTATGCCTCATTCTTCAGGACTGTTACCTAATTTCAAGGAGGGTAAATTTGGGGTGTTACATTTTACACCATGAATACTCTATTCTAACATGCACAATGACAAACTTGATGTTGACGTCTGATTTTGCATACTCCATTCTTACAGAAGTTTTTTTGTACGCACATGTCATTGTAAGAAGCTTCTACACCATTATGGACTACATAGTCTTTGCAACACTTGTTCTCCTTAGTTAACAAGTGTAGGATGTATGAAGATGACTTGGTAGTGGATAAGGTGGTGACACCTAGAGTTAATCCTTCGAGAAACTTCGGCCCTCATAGAAATCATACCCAAGGCAAGGGGTAAGGGAAAGATGCTTGAGGATAACCGCAGACCTTATGCGGCGCCTACTGGTTATCATGGCCGCAAATATCAAGGATCGAGACCTTTTGCCATTCCTAGTGGGGTAGCTTCTACTCCTTTGTGCGACAAGTGTGGCAGACTCCATTATGGGAACACATGCCCGGGGTCGGAAAATAGATGTTTCCATTGCAAGGAGTTAGGGCACATCAAAAGGTTTTGTCCCAAACTGAGTCAGCGGCTGAATGTTGTTCATGCTGAGAGAGCAAGGAACACGGGCAGAGTGTTTACCATGAGCGGTGTGGAGGCAGAAAATGTTGATGGCCTCATCCAAGGTAATTGCATGGTGGCAGGTATTCCTCTTTTAGTGTTGTTTAATTCGTGAATGACACACTCCTTTGTATCTATTGAATGTATAAATCATCTGAAATTGCACACGTAGTCGTTGCCTTACGACTTGGTCGTATTTGTAAGGACCCAAATTCTACCCTTGAAATTTTTTCCTTATTTTATTCCTTTTATATGCATTTTCCTATAACTTATAGTCACAAATTCAACACCTTATTTTAATCCCACTTTCCTGTTCATACTCATTCCATAACGCAACATTCACATACCCGTTCATT
The DNA here is from genome assembly GCA_009771035.1 of Lupinus albus. Lineage (NCBI taxonomy): Eukaryota > Viridiplantae > Streptophyta > Magnoliopsida > Fabales > Fabaceae > Lupinus > Lupinus albus. The sequence goes on from CM020010.1 coordinate 8,263,416, forward strand.
TAACAGAAATTCATAATTCATATTAATATATCTCGGTAACTACCGCCTACAACTAGCTATGGGTTTCCAAAATACTCATAGCTACAAATATCCAGAGTTACAATTATCCATGTCTACAAACATGTCCAAATATCATGCCCATGGTTACAAATATTCAGCTCAAAATATAATCAGTTAGGTTACAAAACAATGAAGATAAGGACTTCGAAACTAAAAGCCTATAAACTCCTAATCCAGACATCCTTAAATCTCCCGCCTACCTGCAATGGGATTAACATTGACAATACACAAAAAACACAAAGGAGTAAGTTGTTAACTCAATAAATGCCAATTTACATTAATCCACATTTTAATAAGGTTAAGTAAACAATTTAGAATCAAATATACTTAAAACTATTTCCATCGTTTATAATTTTGAAATCATGCTACATAACTTGAGCCAAAGTTTGCTACATCGCTTGAGCCAAAGCTTGCTACATAGCTTGAGCCAAAACTTGCTACATCGCTTGAGCCAAAGCTTGCTACATCGCTTGAGCCAAAGCTTGCTACATCGCTTGAGCCAAAGCTTGCAACATCGCTTGAGCCAAAGCTTGCTACATCGCTTGAGCCAAAGCTTGCTACATCGCTTGAGCCAAAGTTTGCTAAATTACTTGAGCCAAAGTTTGCTACATTACTTGAGCCAAAGTTTGCTACATTACTAGAGCCAAAGTCGCTAACCAATCATGGTGGGCTAAAAACGTGTTTTCTTTTCATTGATACACCATCAATTCATAAATAGTAAATCCACGCAATCATTATTTTAAAAATACCCATATATGTTTATAATAAATAAGTGACTCGCAACTTAATCATTTTCACAACCAGAAAATCCACACATTTTCTGTAACATCCTAATTTTTAGTCCTCAAAATTATAGTATCAGTCCTGGAAGTCTCGCTTGAGCGAGAGATTCTCGCCTAGGCGAGAAATGACAATTTTGGGCTGTCGACACAGTGTAATCGATTACATGGTCCTGGTAGTCGATTACATGCTGATATCTGATCAGACATGTGTAATTTTTCATGATGTAATCGATTACATGGTCCTGGTAATCGATTACATGCTGATATATGATCAGACATGTGTAATTTTCATGATGTAATCGATTACACTATACTCGTAATCGATTACATCATATTAAAAACATCAGATATGTGCATTTTTCACACTGTAATCGATTACACCATTATGGTAATCGATTACACTTAACATGATGAGATTCTCTGAAAACATAAATAGACGTCCCAAGTGAGGATAAGGGTTATTTTTCGAAAAACAAAGAGGAGAGGAACGGTTTGAGGAGTTGAGCACCCTTAGAGTCGAGAAAGAGGCCGGAGAAGAGGTAAATCGCTTAACTTAGTCTCTCTTAGGGTTGAATGTCTTGTTTTGGATAGGGTTTCTTCTCCACGTTTAGGGATAAAACCCCATAAACCCTCTTTTGACATTGTGGTTCGTTTTGCTTTGGAAAACCTTGTAAAACTAGTAGAGCATGAGTTGTTTTTCGTAATGGGTGTATGAAGGGTTGTTTTCAAAACCGTAGAGTCATTTCAATATTATGGAAACCTTTCCTTTTGAGGATGAAGTGAATAGATGATGTTGTCTTGTGTTGTATAAGTTTTGGTTGGTATTATTCTTGTCTTGACATGTAAATTGATGTGTTGTGATTGTTGTTGTTGTGGGTTGAAAGACCCTAAGGTTGGAGGAGACGCCGGAGAACGCAACTGAGCTTTAGTGCAACCATTAGCGGCTACTCAGGTGAGGGAGCAGCATTAACCTTTGTGGTATAAGAATCTTAGCATTGGAAACTCCAACGACACTCACTAGTTGGAGGGTTTCGGTGGATTAACACGATTAAACGGGAAATGTAATACCCTAAATTTGAGTCTTCAAAATTATAGTATCAGTCCTGGAAGTCTCGCCTGAGAGAGAGTTGTCTGGGCGAGAAATGGCAATTTTGGGCACTCTGAAACAGTGTAATCAATTACACAATCCTGGTAATCGATTACATGCTGATATCTGATCAGATATGTGTAATTTTTCGTGATGTAATCGGTTACATGGTACTGGTAATCGATTACATTCTGATATCTGATCAGACATGTGTAATTTTTCCTGATGTAATCGATTACATGGTCCTGGTAATCGATTACATGCTGATATCTGATCAGACATGTGTAATTTTTCATAATGTAATCGATTACATCAAGTCGTTTAACTGATGTAATCGATTACACCATATGGTAATCGATTACACTCATCGATGTGACTATAAAAGTGAAAAAAAAGGATCTGAAACCCTAATCTTCATTTTCTTTCTACCCCTTTCTCTCCCAACGGTGGCTCCACCCAAATGGACCATTTTTACCTCCACTAAGCCTCAAAACTCATCAAAACCTTCCTCTTGCTTCATGGTGACACATTTGGAAAAGCTTGGAGGTGAAAAAGCAACAATGGAGGTTGGAGGAGATGAAGGGAGATGTGGCTCTTTTGCGGAGCAACGGAGCTTACGCAACCTAAGGTGAGGGAGAAGACTATTGTGGTCTTAGAGTATTTCATTAGAGTCATCATCTCCGATTTCCCTCAAGAATCGGAGCATATTAACGGATAGAAACTCTCTTGGGAGTTTGTGGTCCATGTGAGAGTCTATATTTTACATGAGGATGTATTAGCCATAAAAGTGGAGATATATGTGCGGGGAAAACCGTTTATTTGAGTAAAACACTATATGCTCATTTATGGTAATACACCGTCATTAAAGATGGTTCTAACGTTAATGTGTATATGATGAAGAATATGTTATGTGTGGTTTGTTTATGATAATGGTTATGTTGTGTGATAATGATGGTGTGTGAGATATTTATGGTCATAAGCATAAATGAGTATATTGTAAGTGGTTGATTATTATAAACATGTATGGATGGATTGTACCAATGAATGTGTGATGAGTTGTGAATGTGTGATGAGTTGTGAATGTGTGATGAGTTGTGAATGTGTCAAAATGGATATGAGTATGTTTATCAAAATGAGTATGTTGTGAGTGGTTGATTGTTATAAACATGTATAAGTGTGTTGTAACAATGAATGTGTGATGAGCTGTGAATGTGTTAAAATGGATAAAGGTATGTTTGTGAAAATGAAGGTGTTGTATGTTATTTATGGTGATAAAATAATGAGATGCCTTGTGTTGACTGTGTATGACATGGATGTGAGTGTAATGTGGAAACTCGACCTGCCCGAGGTGGTATGGGGATTACTCGACATGCCCGATGGGGTATGGTGATTATTTGTACGGTGTAGAATTGTTGAATGAGATCAAGGGTAAATTATTATGGAATGTGAAGGATGTGAAAAGTGTATACTCGGAATGAAAATCATATGCATGCCATAGGATATATATTATGGGATGTATATCCTATAAGATGAATATGGATAATACGCGATAAATAAATATGCACACTATAGAACACATATAGTATGGGATGTATGTGTACTATAGGGTGAATATGGATAAAATGCGATGAATAAGCATGCACAATATAGAACACATATAGTATGGGATGTATGTGTACTATAGGGTGAATATGGATAAAATGCGATGAATAAGTATGCACACTATAGAACACATATAGTATGGGATATATGTGTATTATAGGGTGAATATGGATAATATGTGTTGATTGATATATACATATCATGATGATGTTAGATGTGTGTGGTTTTAATACTTTAATGTCATTACTCCATGTAAATCCACGCTACGGTCGCCGTAGTTGGTTCTTACTCCCTCTGTCTTTCCTTGTATGTGTTGTATATTTGGGTTCAGGTTGTGGAGGTAGCGCATTGGACGCTTGCGGAGAAGAGTACATGATAGAGTAGCGGAAATTATGTAATTGATATGTTATATGATAAATATTTGTAATATGAAGAACATGTTATAGTGAATTCATGTATAAACAACTTTCTTGTAAGTGTATATTGAAGTGGATCTAATGTTTGTATTCAAGGTAATTTTGAGAAAGTGTAATTGTATAAAGGATGTATTTGAACGGAAGTGTAATGACATGCTTTTGAAATGAAGGGTGTTTGGAATATTTCCGCCTTGCAAATTTATAAACGTATTCTCTCAAGTTTCCAAACTGTTCGAGTAATGTCTTTCAAAAGTAATCACTTCACTTTCACGAATAAGGATTTTAAAAGAGAATTTTCGAGTTATGAAAATCGGGTCCTTATAATATGGTATCAGAGCATATGTCAACTCTGCGGCCTAGGGTATGACCTTACATGCTTCTTTGTGAAATTTGTGTGAGTTAACTACTTGACTTATGTGCATTGTTGTTGACTGTGGTAACTGCTGATTTGAAAGATGATGATAAGTGTTTGGTTGTGAATTTATCGTTGGATGTCTTGTTGTGAGTTATTGATGAAGTGTTTGTTGAAAACTCCTTGTTGTAAAACTTTGGTTGAATTTATTGTGTGAGACCCTTGTTGGGGATTCTCTGGTGAAATTCTTGCTAAAAGTTTTTGGTTGTGAGAATCTTGTTGAAATTGTTTATGGAGAGTTTGTGATTGTGATTTCCGGTTGGATTTCTTGGTGTGGAATTTCTTTTATCACTAAGATTAAGATAATTGAAAATGAATGATTGAATTGTGAATTACGCATTTAGTATAAACATATATGGGTGTGTTTATACTAAAGTGAGCGTAGATTTACGGAAATGGAAAATGTGTGTATTTTCTGGTTATGTAAGGATGGAGTTGTGAATTACGCATTTAGTATAAACATATATGGGTGTGTTTATACTAAAGTGGGCGTCGATTTGCGGGAAAACGATTTATGGTGAAATCAATGGAAATAAAACTCGTTTTTAGCTAACCTTAAATGGTGTAGCGACTTTGGCTCAAGTTATGCAGCAAAAAAAAAATGAATTTCAAAATGTTTTGACAACCTTGTTCCATTGTTAAATTGCCTACCCGGAGCGGTAGTGGACCGTTGTCAAATTACCTACCCGAGTGGTAGTGGATTATTGAGGATAATTACCTACCCAAGTGGTAGTGGATCATTGAGGAAAATTACCTACCCGACGTGGTAGTGGATCACTGAGGAAAATTACCTACCCGAAGTGGTAGTGGATCATTGAGAAAAATTACCTACCCGAAGTGGTAGTGGATCATTGAGGAAAATTACCTACCCGAGTGGTAGTGGATCATTGAGGAAAATTACCTACCTGACGTGGTAGTGGATAATTGAGGAAAATTACCTACCCGACGTGGTAGTGGATCATTGAGGAAAATTACCTACCCGAAGTGGTAGTGAATCATTGAGGAAAATTACCTACCCGACGTGGTAGTGGATCATTGAGGAAAATTACCTACCCGACGTGGTAGTGGATCATTGAGGAAAATTACCTACCCGAAGTGGTAGTAGATCATTGAGGAAAATTACCTACCCGAGTGGTAGTGGATCATTGAGGAAAATTACCTACCCGACGTGGTAGTGGATCATTGAGGAAAAATTACCTACCCGACGTGGTAGTGGATCATTGAGGAAAATTACCTACCCGAAGTGGTAGTGGATCATTGTGGAAAATTACCTACCCGAGTGGTAGTGGATCATTGAGGAAAATTACCTACCCAAGTGGTAGTGGATCATTGAGGAAAATTACCTACCCAACGTGGTAGTGGATCATTGAGGAAAATTACCTACCCGAAGTGGTAGTGGATCATTGAGGAAAATTTCCTACCCGAGTGGTAGTGGATCATTGAGGAAAATTACCTACCCGAGTGGTAGTGGATCATTGAGGAAAATTGCCTACCCGGAGCGGTAGTGGATCATTGCTGAATTGCCTACCTAGAGTGGTAGTGGATCATTGTTGAGTTGCCTACCCGGAGCGGTAGTGGATCATTGTTGAGTTGCCTACCTGGAGTGGTAGTGGACCATGGTTGAATTGCCTACCCTAAGAGGTAGTGGATTATCTTTTGTGCATGAAACTTCTGGTCTGTGATGATTGACCGTTTGTAATTGAACATTTGCAATGCACAATATAGTGGTAATGAACTCAAATTAACTGCTTTGATATTGTGCTTTCAAAAATTGTTTCTATTTCATGTGCGTTAGTAATTGTTATACGTGATTGCAGTGTTATGGTGTAAGCATGTTTCTGTGAGTGTACTGTGGGGACTCTCATGTCTTGGATGAAATGTAACTTCAGAAATAACCAGCTTTTGAAAATTTGGATTTGGGCAGTCGGTGTCGCATGAGAAAAAGGATTTTAAGATATTTTGAAATGATTAGGAAAACCCCTGCTTCCACAAGAGGACTTCCATGAAACTTACATCTAATCTATTTTCGAAAATCGTTTTTCTTATGAAGTGTACTATTCGACTAAGCATTGATTAAATTTCATGTTGAAATCCGAATTTTTAAAAAACTTCATCTTGGATGAATGTGATGTGTTAAAACTCTTGTGAGGTAATTATGAGCATGTGTTTCTCGATATGATGTAGACTTGAGCACGAGGTGCATGTCCATCATTGTATTTTGGGTATCCATATAAAACTCAAGTTTTCGGATTGGATATTCGTAAATGGCAAAAATCAATGGTAACAACGTATGCGATTTGAGTGGGTCTACGACCTTGTATGCCCAGCTGAAATTTATGAACTAGCAAATCGTCTTAAACCACATTCGTTGTAGTAGGAATGTTGGGTTGATTTGGATGTTGACTTGGTGATTTTGATTGGTATATGAAAGACTCCAAGAGTCTTGTTTGTCTAAATGCTGCTTGGATGAATATCATGTTTCTGTGATTGTAGCAAGTATAAATTGAAATGTTAGTGGAGAATTTTGAGTGAACCGTAGTTATTTGCACGTATGCAATGAAATGATGTTGTTTCCATCGAGTGGATGTCGATCTAGGTACTGCATTTTTGGGTGCGAGCCAGTACATCTTGGTGAGCGATGAGTATGGAGTCTCACTTCGAACTGGGTTCGAGAGTGTTGTTGCGATTCGGACCATATAGGTTAATCGTTTTGAACGATTGTTGTAGTGATGGATCAGGGAGATCTATTGTGATGGTAGAAATATTTGATGTAATTAGACGATTACTGGATAGTTCGATTGTGTACAATGGATGAGACACTAAGAGTCCTATTGTGTAAGTATTTTGTGGATCGAGTAAAATGAAATTGTGCTATATTCTCGAGTGGAGATGAAACTAGCTAGTGTATGATGGATGTTAAAAGATGCATTTAGATAGATATGGGATAAGGAGTTCCCCATTCGCCGAAGTTCGAGAGTGTTTTCGGGATTCTTAACGTATGTTAGGATTGATAGACGGATAGGTGCTAGATACCTATGGTTCTTGACGAATATAGGGAAAAAAAATCCTTAGTTTGAATTACGGTTTAGTTCTCATGGCATTCGAGTTATTAGAGGCTGAGATCTTAATAGTTGGACAGTGATGAGTTAGTTCATGAATTGGTTGAAGTGATATCACGGTTTAGTGGTGTATGCCCTTAGTGACCGAATAAGTAATCTTAATGGATTTGAGAATCGAGTATGATTTTGGTGGAGTATCCTTGTGCCTAAGATCTAGGTGATGATATTAATTTCCGAGATATGTTTAATTTTCGGGGACGAAAATTCTTATAAGAGGGGGAGGATTGTAACACCCTAAATTTGAGTCTTCAAAATTATAGTATCAGTCCTGGAAGTCTCGCCTGAGAGAGAGTTGTCTGGGCGAGAAATGGCAATTTTGGGCACTCTGAAACAGTGTAATAGATTACATGCTGATATCTGATCAGATATGTGTAATTTTTTGTGATGTAATCGGTTACATGGTACTGGTAATCGACTACATTCTGATATCTGATCAGACATGTCTAATTTTTCATGATGTAATCGATTACATGGTCCTGGTAATCGATTACATGCTGATATCTGATCAGACATGTGTAATTTTTCATAATGTAATCGATTACAACATGTTGGTAATCGATTACATCAAGTCGTTTAACTGATGTAATCGATTACACCATATGGTAATCGATTACACTCATCGCTGTGACTATAAAAGTGGAAAAAAAGGATCTAGAAACCCTAATCTTCATTTTCTTTCTACCCCTTTCTCTCCCAACGGTGGCTCCACCCAAATGGACCATTTTTACCTCCACTAAGCCTCAAAACTCATCAAAACCTTCCTCTTGCTTCATGGTGACACATTTGGAAAAGCTTGGAGGTGAAAAAGCAACAATGGAGGTTGGAGGAGATGAAGGGAGATGTGGCTCTTTTGCGGAGCAACGGAGCTTACGCAACCTAAGGTGAGGGAGAAGACCATTGTGGTCTTAGAGTATTTCATTAGAGTCATCATCTCCGATTTCCCTCAAGAATCGGAACATATTAACGGATAGAAACTCTCTTGGGAGTTTGTGGTCCATGTGAGAGTCTATATTTTATATGAGGATGTATTAGCCATAAAAGTGGAGATATATGTGTGGGGAAAACCGTTTATTTGAGTAAAACGCTATATGCTCATTTATGGTAATACACCGTCATTAAAGATGGTTCTAACGTTAATGTGTATATGATGAAGAATATGTTATGCGTGGTTTGTTTATGATAATGGTTATGTTGTGTGATAATGATGGTGTGTGAGATATTTATGGTCATAAGCATAAATGAGTATGTTGTAAGTGGTTGATTGTTATAAACATGTATGGGTGGATTGTACCAATGAATGTGTGATGAGTTGTGAATGTGTCAAAATGGATATGAGTATGTTTATCAAAATGAGTATGTTGTGAGTGGTTGATTGTTATAAACATGTATAAGTGTGTTGTAACAATGAATGTGTGATGAGCTGTGAATGTGTTAAAATGGATAAAGGTATGTTTGTGAAAATGAAGGTGTTGTATGTTATTTATGGTGATAAAATAATGAGATGCCTTGTGTTGACTGTGTATGACATGGATGTGAGTGTAATGTGGAAACTCGACCTGCCCGGGGTGGTATGGGGATTACTCGACCTGCCCGATGGGGTATGGTGATTATTTGTACGGTGCAGAATTGTTGAATGAGATCAAGGGTAAATTATTATGGAATGTGAAGGATGTGAAAAGTGTATACTCGGAATGAAAATCATATGCATGCCATAGGATATATATTATGGGATGTATATCCTATAGGATGAATATGGATAATACGCGATAAATAAATATGCACACTATAGAACACATATAGTATGGGATGTATGTGTACTATAGGGTGAATATGGATAAAATGCGATGAATAAGCATGCACACTATAGAACACATATAGTATGGGATGTATGTGTACTATAGGGTGAATATGGATAAAATGCGATGAATAAGTATGCACACTATAGAACACATATAGTATGGGATATATGTGTATTATAGGGTGAATATGGATAATATGTGTTGATTGATATATACATATCATGATGATGTTAGATGTGTGTGGTTTTAATACTTTAATGTCATTACTCCATGTAAATCCACGCTACGGTCGCCGTAGTTGGTTCTTACTCCCTCTGTCTTTCCTTGTATGTGTTGTATATTTGGGTTCAGGTTGTGGAGGTAGCGCATTGGACGCTTGCGGAGAAGAGTACATGATAGAGTAGCGGAAAATATGTAATTGATATGTTATATGATAAATATTTGTAATATGAAGAACATGTTAAAGTGAATTCATGTATAAACAACTTTCTTGTAAGTTTATATTGAAGTGGATCTAATGTTTGTATTCAAGGTAATTTTGAGAAAGTGTAATTGTATAAAGGATGTATTTGAACGGAAGTGTAATGACATGCTTTTGAAATGAAGGGTGTTTGGAATATTTCCACCTTGCAAATTTATAAACGTATTCTCTCAAGTTTCCAAAATGTTCGAGTAATGTCTTTCAAAAGTAATCACTTCACTTTCACGAATAAAGATTTTAAATGAGAATTTTCGAGTTATGAAAATCGGGTCCTTATAGGAAATATCATGAATTTTCTATTTAACTGCGTTAATCTTACGGTTGTGGATAATATGTTGATTATAGATTGTGACCTGCCCTTCGTGGTATGGAATTGTGACCTGCCCTTCGTGGTATGGAATTGTGACCTGCCCTTCGTGGTACGGAATTGTGACCTGCCCTTTGTGGTATGGAATTGTGACCTGCCCTTCGTGGTACGGAATTGTGACCTGCCCTTCGTGGTATGGAATTGTGACATGCCCTTCGTGGTATGGAATTGTGACCTGCCCTTCGTGGTAAGGAATTGTGACCTGCCCTTCGTGGTATGGAATTGTGACCTGCCCTTCGTGGTATGGAATTGTGACCTGCCCTTCGTGGTACGGAATTGTGACCTGCCCTTCGTGGTGTGGAATTATGACCTGCCCTTCGTGGTACGGAATTGTGACCTGCCCTTCGTGGTATGGAATTGTGACCTGCCCTTCATGGTATGGAATTGTGACCTGCCCTTCGTGGTAAGGAATTGTGACCTGCCCTTCGTGGTACGGAATTGTGACCTGCCCTTCGTGGTATGGAATTGTGACCTGCCTTTCGTGGTACGGAATTGTGACCTGCCCTTCGTGGTATGGAATTGTGACCTGCCCTTCGCGGTACGGAATTGTGACCTGCCCTTCGTGGTATGGAATTGTGACCTGCCCTTCGTGGTATGGAATTGTGACCTGCCCTTCGTGGTATGGAATTGTGACCTACCATTCGTGGTACGGAATTGTGGCTTGCCCTTCGTGGTATGGAATTGTGACCTGCCCTTCGTGGTACGGAATTGTGACCTGCCCTTCGTGGTATGGAATTGTGACCTGCCCTTCGTGGTACGGAATTGTGACCTGCCCTTCGTGGTATGTAATTGTGACCTGCTCTTCGTGGTATGGAATTGTGACCTGCCCTTCGTGGTATGGAAATGTGATCTGCCCTTCGTGGCATGGAGTTAGACCCGCCTTCGTGGTACGGATTGTGGTGCACTTGTAGTGTGGATTTTGTCTGTGGTTCGATTGATGGACATTTGATTTATATTATGTATGGGTGGTATGATCATGGTATATTGGTATATGGACTCTCTTGGATGTATTTGAGCTGTAATGCTGTATAGTTTATGTGAAGTAATGTTTCAATGTTACTATTCTATTTAAATCCACCATGTTTATATTGCATGTATTTAATGATTGACTCTCTCTATGTTGTTTTGTTTACTCAATCCGTGGTAATCGGATTGTAGGTGGAGCTAAGGAATAAGATATTGCCGAGCCTTAGGGTGATTGTGTTGCTTTGGATTTATTGTGCTTTTGAATTACTCTAGGAGTCTGTAATGGTTGATATTGGACCCTTTCATGGGAATTTTCATTTATGTATTTGATGTTCAGTTTACTAGACTAAAAAGTGTAGAACCTAGTATTGTGGAATCACTGTGTTGTTTTCCTTTTTATGGTTTACCTTACTATTAGAGTATTCTTAATTGAAAGGAAATTTTAAATGGTATGAAATTTTATTATGTTAGAAAAAGAATTGAATTTTTTCGTGTTAGTAACTTGAGGCGTTACAATTATGGTATCAGAGCATATGTCAACTCTGCGGCCTAGGGTATGACCTTACATGCTTCTTTGTGAAATTTGTATGAGTTAACTAATTGATTTACTCTAATTGTTGTTAACTATGTGATAATTGTTGTTATGAAAGATTCTTGTTGAATTTCTTGTGGTAAGTTTCTGGTTGTGACTTGTATTGGAATATCTCGCTGAGAGTAATTGCTTAAGTGTTTGTTGAGGAATTCTTGTTGAAGTTCTTATTGAGAATTTCTTGAAGAGTGTTTGGTTGTAAAACTCTTGTTGAATTCCCTGGTATGAACTTGTGGCTGAATTTATTGTGTAAGACCCTTGTTGGGAATTCTCTGGTGAAACTCTTGCTGAAAATTTCTGGTTGTGAACCTCTTGATTAAATTTCTTATGGTGAGTTATAGTTGTGATTTTATTGTTGAATTTCATGATGTGAAATTGACTTGCTGAGAGTTCTGAGTTTCTTGTCAACCTCTTGATGTGAACCTTCTTTTATCACTAAGATTAATATAATTGAAGAGGAACGATTAGCTTAGCTTTCTTGGATGTTTGCTTATATGCCTATGTGGTTATAGTTGAATGAAATTAAGGTATTAATTGTTCGCTATGATATCTACATGAGAATTAAGAACCTTGTTGGCATTTTGAGAGGATAATAATTTGAAAGAACTATATATTTGTCTTGAAACTTGGATTTTTATTCTACGGATGACTTTTGATAATGAAAGGAATGTTTGTCCTTGTTAAAAGTAGAATAATCTATAATATGAAAATTTGTATGTCATGCTATGTGGTTTCCTATATGTTCCTATTTGAGATATGTTCTTAGTTAACTTGTCATTTCCCAGGATCAAAACAAATATGCATGGTATAACGATTGACCGGTTATTAGACTCGGTGGCTAAACATCCACATTTTATTATATGACATGTAACCATGCAATTTTACTTTGTAAAAGTTTGCTAGCATGTATTCGCCTATCTTGACTAGAAATAAATATGTACATTTTGACTTACTCCTGCATATGTGTTTGCTTGCAATGCATCAAGGTTTAGAAAGTTGAATGAAATGATGAATTTGTGTGTAACATGTTTTATATGACGACGGTGAAATATCTTTTTGAAGTTAATTGTTAATGCCTGATAAATTTTTCCTTGATGCGTGAATTCTAGAAACCGTATGTTAACTACCTTGGTAATGACTTGAAGAATAATGTAAAGGATTCATATGAACATGTAAATGAATATGTTTTATGGAATGTGTTGATCATGAAGTATTGTTTTTAGATAGTATTGTGCTAACAAGGAAAAATGTAAAGAAATGTATCCTATGTATTTTGAAAAGACTAAGTTGAATATCTTTGTTTTCATGAGTTGCTAAAAGTCAATCTTACAATGCTTGCATAGGTTTTGGATTATTTTTGCTTAAAAGTAAACTCTTTGTTCAAAGTAATAATTGAAGTGAGTGAAGTATCTAAATGTCATTGTGATGATTGTGTTTGCATAAAGGCGGAATTTTCTTATGTGTTTATACATGACGTGATTCCCTAAATTTTTGGAAACTAAAAGCGAATCGGTATGAAAAACAAAATGGGCATAATAAAGTTAAGGTAACAAACTTTCATTATGCCAGTGATTTCTTATATGTGCATAAATATGAACTTTGATAATGAATGTTGATGTTGTGTTGTTTCAGTTTTAGCGAGTCATCGCTAAACAAAACTTGTTTTCAGCCTATTCGTAGGCAATTGTAATGTAAATGGAAAAGTTATTTTTCATTCTTGTACATAAAATTTCTGGTCTATGATGGTTGACTTGTCGTAGTTGAATAATTAAATGCACGATATAGTGATGATGTGCACCAACTTTTCTGCTTTGATATTGTACTTACAGAACTTGTTTATGTTTCATGTGCGTCAGTAATTGCTATGCATAATTGCGGTGTTATTGCATAAGTGTGTTTTCGTAAATGAAATATGAGGACTCTACTTTCTTGAATGAAATGTAATTTCAGAGATAACTAGTCTGTAGAAAATTATGACTTGGACTTTCGGTGTCGCATGAGAGAAATGGTTTTTGATTTAGGAGGAGATGATTATGAAAACCTTGTTTTCACGAAATGATTGTCATGCATCGTATATATAATCTATTTTTGAAAATCATTTTGGGTGAAATGTATAATTTGGCTAAGCATTGACTTAGTTCCTTGTTGAATATCCAAACGGTTAGCAACTCCATCTTGTACGAATGCGATGTTGTTAAAAACTTTGTGAGGTAATTACGATTATGTGTTTCTAGACACGATGTAGAATCGAGTTCGAAATGTATGCATACCATGATAGTTTGAGTATCCATGTAATGCACATGTTATTGGATTGAATGTTTATAAATTGCAAAAATCATTGGTAACGAAACATGTGATTTGAGTTGACCTACGGTCTTGTATGCCGAGTTGAGGCTAAAATTGGCAAATATTCTTCTACCGCATCCGTGTTTCGTAGGAATGTTTGATTAGATTGGATAGTTACTCAGTGATTTTGTTTGATGCTCTGAAAAACTCTGGAAATCTTGTTTGTCTAAATGCTACTCGTTGAATAAATGACTTGTTTATGTGTTATAGCAAGTACAAGTTTGAAAATGCTAGTGAGAATTTTTGAGTTAATTGTGGCTATTTTCATGTGTGGAATGAAATGACGCTGTTTCCATCGAGTGGATGTCGATCTAGCTATTTCATTTTGGATGTAATCTGGTGCATCTTGGTAGATGATGGGTATTGAGTCCCACTTTCTTTTGAATTCGAATGTGTTATTGTGAATTTCACTGTATGTGTTGATCATTTTGAACGATTTTTATCTTGATAGATCGGGAAGATCTATTGTTCTTGATGAATACTTGAGAATTTTTATTCCGGTGGTAATAATTTCCTCTTAATTGTCCTAGTTGTCCATATATTTGCCTTTAGTATGTGGACTCGGAAAAGTTAGTCCATGAATTGTCATTGTGGTATCACTGTTACGTGGTATGTGTCCTTGTCTGTCGACTAAGCGATCTTAATTGTTTAGATGGTCGGACCTAAGTTTGGTCATGTATATTTATGCCTAGTGTCGGAGTGATGATAGTATCTTCCTGAGAATCACCTGATAAAATTTCGGGGACGAAATTTCTTTTAGGGGGGAAGGATTGTAACATCCTAATTTTTAGTCCTTAAAATTATAGTATCAGTCCTGGAAGTCTCGCTTGAGCGAGAGATTCTCGCCTAGGCGAGAAATGACAATTTTGGGCTGTCAACATAGTGTAATCGATTACATGGTCCTAGTATCGATTACATGTTGATATCTGATCAGACATGTGTAATTTTTCATGATGTAATCGATTACATGGTCCTCGTAATCGATTACATGCTGATATCTGATCAGACATGTGTAATTTTCATGATGTAATCGATTACACTATACTCGTAATCGATTACATCATATTAAAAACATTAGATATGTGCATTTTTCACATTGTAATCGATTACACCATTATGGTAATCGATTACACTTAACACGGTGAGATTCTCTGAAAACATAAATAGACGTCCCAAGTGAGGATAAGGGTTATTTTTCGAAAAACAAAGAGGAGAGGAACGGTTTGAGGAGTTGAGCACCATTAGAGTCGAGAAAGAGGCCGTAGAAGAGGTAAATCGCTTAACTTAGTCTCTCTTAGGTTGAATGTCTTGTTTTGGATAGGGTTTCTTCTCCACGTTTAGGGATAAAACCCCATAAACCCTCTTTTGACATTGTGGTTCGTTTTGCTTTGGAAAACCTTGTAAAACTAGTAGAGCATGAGTTGTTTTTCGTAATGGGTGTATGAAGGGTTGTTTTCAAAACCGTAGAGTCATTTCAATATTATGGAAACCTTTCCTTTTGAGGATGAAGTGAATAGATGATGTTGTCTTGTGTTGTATAAGTTTTGGTTGGTATTATTCTTGTCTTGACATGTAAATTGATGTGTTGTGATTGTTGTTGTTGTGGGTTGAAAGACCCTAAGGTTGGAGGAGACGGCGGAGAACGCAACTGAGCTTTAGTGCAACCATTAGCGGCTACTCAGGTGAGGGGCAACATTAACCTTTGTGGTATTAGAATCTTAGCATTGGAAACTCCAACGACACTCACTAGTTGGAGGGTTTCGGTGGATTAACACGATTAAACGGGAAATATCATGAATTTCCTATTTAACTGCGTTAATCTTACGGTTGTGGATAATATGTTGATTATAGATTGTGACCTGCCCTTCGTGGTATGGAATTGTGACCTGCCCTTCGTGGTATGGAATTGTGACCTGCCCTTCGTGGTACGGAATTGTGACCTGCCCTTCGTGGTATGGAATTGTGACCTGCCCTTCGTGGTACGGAATTGTGACCTGCCCTACGTGGTATGGAATTGTGACCTGTCCTTCGTGGTACGGAATTGTGACCTGCCCTTCGTGGTATGGAATTGTGACCTGCCCTTCGTGGTACGGAATTGTGACCTGCCCTTCGTGGTATGGAAATTGTGTCCTGCCCTTCGTGGTACGGAATTGTGACCTGCCCTTCGTGGTACGGAATTGTGACCTGCCCTTCGTGGTACGGAATTGTGACCTGCCCTTCGTGGTACGGAATTGTGACCTGCCCTTCGTGGTACGGAATTGTGACCTGCCCTTCGTGGTATGGAATTGTGACCTGCCCTTCGTGGTATGGAATTGTGACCTGCCCTTCGTGGTATGGAAATGTGATCTGCCCTTCGTGGCATGGAGTTAGACCCGCCTTCGTGGTACAGATTGTGGTGCACTTGTAGTGTGGATTTTGTCTGTGGTTCGATTGATGGACATTTGATTTATATTATGTATGGGTGGTATGATCATGGTATATTGGTATATGGACTCTCTTGGATGTATTTGTGCTGTAATGCTGTATAGTTTCTGTGAAGTAATGTTTCAATGTTACTATTCTATTTAAATCCACCATGTTTATATTGCATGTATTTAATGACTGACTCTCTCTATGTTGTTTTGTTTACTCAATCCGTGGTAATCGGATTGTAGGTGGAGCTAAGGAATAAGATATTGCCGAGCCTTAGGGTGATTGCGTTGCTTTGGATTTAGTGTGCTTTTGAATTACTCTAGGAGTCTGTAATGGTTGATATTGGACCCTTTCATGGAAATTTTCATTGATGTATTTGATGTTCAGTTTACTAGACTAAAAAGTGTAGAACCTAGTATTGTGGAATCATTGTGTTGTTTTCCTTTTTATGGTTTACCTTACTATTAGAGTATTCTTAATTGAAAGGAAATTTTAAATGGTATGAAATTTTATTATGTTAGAAAAAGAATTGAATTTTTCCGTGTTAGTAACTTGAGGCGTTACATTTTCCATTATAATGCGCAAGTTAAAGACTTATCCTTACCTTGGTGAGTGTTGGGTTTGGTCCTTGCTAACAACAATGTTAGTCATTTATATAAAATAACACATAAACAACTCACATTTCATCTTTAACCATACAAGAGATTCATACATTTTCAACGTTTCCAAAACTACCTTCCTTATGGGTTTCCAAACATCTAAATCATACATATTCATCTCATATTCAACATTAGAACATATACTCATCTTCTACATCTGACATTTCACCCATTTCCCCCTTTACTCATATTCTCATTTTGGGGGTTTTTGGGGTTTTCATGAGTCAACACACAAACCCTCTCCATTCCTTGAATACCAACTCTAAACCAAGAGTTTATAAGAGAGAAACTAAATAAAATGAACCACGACTCAAAAGGAAGAGTTTCCATGGTTTCTCACATTTTGAGAAGAGATCCAACATACCCAAAACAAGTTTCAAAGGAAGAAGGAGAGTTAAAATCAAGAGATTTACCTGTTCTTAAGCTTCTAGATGATTCTCAAGAATCCTTGCTCATGAAAATGCTCTCTTCTCTCACTTCTCTTCAATTTCTAACCCTAAAATGTGTTTGGAGTTCCTTATTTAATGTAACAGCGTCGGGTTCTTGCTCAAGCAAGCCCATTCTCGCTCAAGCGAGAAAATCCCGCCCATTTTAAAAACTCAGATCTGACCCTCTCGCTCAAGCGAGGATCTTACAACCTCTATAGCTTCAGAGTGCCACTTCCCGCCCAGGCGAGAAAACTCTCGCTCAAGCGAGCCAACTGTCGCTCAAGCCAGACAATTCTCGCTTAGGCGAAAATCCTTCAGTATAGCCCAGTATTCCACTCACCTAAGTGAGCCACACTCGCCCAGGTGATTCCTTTCTTACTCAAGCGAGACTTCCAGGACTGATACTATAATTCATAACCTTAAATTCAGAGTGTCACAATCCTCCCCCTCTTATAAGAATTTTCGTCCCGAAAATTAAACATACCTCGATTCAAACAAATGAGGGTAATCCTTCCTTATATCATGCTCCACTTCCCATGTAGCGTCTCCTTCATCTACTTGACTCCATAGTACCTTCACCAAGGCAATCTCTTTGCCCCTCAACCTTTTGATATTGGTATCCAAAATCCTCTCTGGCAAGGTAGCAAAAGTCAAGTTATCCTTCAACTCTATTTGGTCCGACTCAACCACATGAGAAGTGTCCCCCACATATTTCTGCAATTGGGACACATGAAACACATTGTGAAAATTCGACAACAATGGAGGTTAAGCAATCCGATATGCTACTGACCCAATCCTCTTCAATATCTGATATGGTCCAATAAATCTCGGAGTAAGCTTACGGGACTTCAAAAACTCTACAAATCCCAGTAGTCAGAACTACTCTCATGAATACATGATCTCCCTCCTTAAACTCAAGAGGTTTTCGCCTCTTATCGTAATAGCTTTTCTGTCGACTCTGCACTATTCTCATATTCTCCTAGATCTTCTTGATCTTTTCCATCGTTTCTCGAACCAACTCGGGTCCCAACACTAAGTTCTCCCCAATTTCAAACCAACTCACTGGTGTTCTACATTTCCTCCCATACAAAGCTTCGTAAGGGGCCATCCCAATACTATTATGGTAACTGTTGTTGTAGGTGAACTCAATCAATGGCAACATACCATCCCAACTCCCAAGATGTTCCAAAACACAAGCCCTCAAAAGAACATCCAATGACTATATGGTCCTTTCTGACTGACCATCCGTTTGTGGGTGATAAGCCGAACTCAGTTTCAACTTAGTTCCCAAAGCGGATTGCAAACTAGTCCAAAAGTTTGAAGTGAATCGAGGATCTCTATCTGACACAATGCGTGACGGTATCCCATGCAACCGAACAATCTCCTTGATATACAACTCAGCCAGTCGTTCCAAGGAATATTTCATGTTCATCGGCAAGAAATGAGCAGACTTGGTCAACCGGTCCACTATTACCCATATTGAGTCGCACCCTCTTTGAGTCTTCGGAAAACCCGATACAAAATCCATGGAGATACTATCCCACTTCCAAACGGGAATCTCTAGTGATTGTAACTCTCCCGCTGGCCTCTGATGTTCAATCTTGCCTTTCTGACAGATCAGACAACTCGAGACATACAAAGCCACATCCTTTTTTAACCCAGACCACCAAAATAGATTTTTCAGATCTTGGTACATTTTCGTTGTCCCGGGTGAAAACTGATTTTACTTTTGTGTGACTCTTCCAGAATGCTCTTTCGCAATTCTGTATCATGAGGCACACACACCCTTCCCTTATATCGCAACAACCCACTAGAATTCGACTCAAAATTAGTCTCCTTCCCTCTAGCCATCAAATCGCGTTTTACTTTCAACTATCGATCCTCAACTTGCATTATTCGGATCCGGACAAACAATTCATTAGTGACTTTAAGCATACCCAAAATCATGCTATGAGGTCCCACTTGAACTGCCAAGTTCATATCCCTGAACTCCTTAATTAGTTTCTCCTCACGAACCATCAAAGCCGACATATGTAAGGACTTCCGACTTAAAGCATCGACTACTACATTGGCCTTTCCCGGATGATATTGCAATCCAAAATTATAGTCCTTAAGGAACTCCATCCACCTCCTCTGTCTCATGTTTAGTTCCTTTTGATCAAATAGATATTTCAAACTCTTGTGATCGCTATACACCTCAAATCTTACACCGTAAAGATGGTGTCTCCATATTATCAACACAAAGACCACCGCGGCTAGTTCCAAGTCATGTGTAGGGTAGTTTTGCTCATGCGTTCTCAACTGCCGAGATGCATAGGCAACAACGTTTCCTTCCTGCATCAAAACACAACCCAAACCTTGCTTGGAAGCATCACAATAAACACTAAAATCCCGACTGGTACAAGGAATAACCAATATTGGTGCTGTAGTCAACCTCCGCTTCAACTCTTGAAAACTTTCTTCACAACGGATCGTCCACACATACGGTTCCCCTTTTCAAGTAAGTTTGGTTAGGGGTAATGCCAACTTGGAAAACCCCTCTATGAACTTCCGATAATAACTCGCCAAACCTAGAAAACTCCTGATCATAGTAACTGACTTGGGCACCGCCCATTCCATCACTGCCTTGACCTTAGAAGGGTCTACTGCCACTCCTTCCCGGGAGATCACATGTCCAAGGAAGTTCACTGATTCCAACCAGAAATCATATTTTGACAACTTTGTAAACAACTGATTCTTACACAGAAGAACTAGAACCATTCTCAGGTGTTCCGCATTTTCCCCTCGGCTCTTAGAGTAAACCAGAATGTCAACAATAAATACCACTACGAATGAATCCAAATACGAATGAAAAATCCGATTCATGTAGTCGGTGAATATTGTTGGGGCATTCGTTACACCAAAGGGCATCACCAAATACTCAAAATGCCCATACCTCGTCCTAAAAGTAGTCTTAGGAATATCCCCCGACTTAACTCGAAGTTGATGATAACCCGACCGAAGGTCAATCCTTAAAAACACAACTGCCCCTCTCAATTGATCCATCAAGTCATCAATTCTAGGCAACGAGTCCTTGTTCTTGATGGTTTCTTTATTCAACTGTCTGTAATTGGTGCACAACCTCATACTCCCATCTTTCTTCTTAGCCAACAAAACTAGTGCACCCCACGGTGAGACACTAGGACGAATAAATTTCTTTGCCAACAAGTCCTCAACCTGCTTTTTCAACTAAGCCAGTTCTAACAGTGCCATCCTATAAGGAGCTATAGAGATGGGTCCTGTTCCAGGTATCAAGTCAATAGAGAATTCAACTTCTCTGACTGGGGGCAATTCCGGAATATCACTAGGAAATACCTCAGGGAACTCAAGAACTATCGGAATACTATCAATGTTGAGTTTCTCAATGTGAAGAAGATCTTGCTCCTGACCTTGGCACGGTTTTGATGGAGACATCAATATCACAAAAAGAAGAAAGGAAGAAGACCGACAAAGACTATCGAAGATAAAGCTTCAAGATTTAGAGTCTAATTCTTAGGTACTTCTATCCTTACAACTCATTGATTTACTTAGTTAATAATGCTCAAAATTGTTTTCATGAGAATCAGAATAATCTAAGTGTGATTAAAAATAATTTTTAAAAACAACATGTAACAGGTTACCATACTTGAGTAACAGGTTACATGATTGAGAAAAGAGTTTTCAAACCTCTAACAGCTATGAGTAATCCATTACAGACTTTGGAGTAACAGAATACCATTTTTAGAAAACAGGGTAATCGATTACTCAAAGTAGTGTAATCGATTACACTAAGGCAAATTCACAAAGCTGTCAAACAGTGTTGTTGATTTATCGATTACTCAAATCCAGTAATTGATTACACTGTGTGAATTTTCAAAAAGTTGTTAACAGGATTGTTGGGTAATCGATTACCCATTTGCAGTAATCGATTACTGAGAGTTGTTGCATCAGTTTTCAGATTTCAAGTGAAGAGTTTCACTCCAAACTGATTGCATTTCATTCCAAACGAAACTTACTCATGCCTAAGGGTATTATGGTTGATTGGAAGCCTATATAAAGGCATTGAAACACTCTCACAACATATACAACTCAGATTTCAAACTCTCTTCAAAAGCTCTCACACTTTCTTATTTTACTTACACTTTTCAAGCAACCTACTCTTAAAATTTCAAAGTTATTTTGAAGTTGCTTCTAAGTGTTTTTCATATTGTTAAAGATCATTATTATCTCAATTATAAGAGTTGTCATTGGATTGCAAGTTCTAGAAATTGTCATATACACTTGTAAGGCAATCCAAGCCAAATTGTACATTCTTCACTTTTGCAAAGTTTACTTTCTTTCACAAGGGTGTGAAGAGAAAGGGTGAGTGACTTGGTATAGTGTTTACCAAGGGTGTAACTTGGTATAGTGTTTACCAAGGGTGTTACTTGGAATAGATTTTTCCAAGGGGATTAGATATAAGTGAGTGTGTAAGGTACAAGAAGATCTCGGGGTGAGATATTTGTAATTGCAACTCATTATATTTAATAAAGGAATCTCTTGCGCGTCAAAAGTACTAGACGTAGCCTTCGGTGGACAAGAAGGTGAACCAGTATAAAACACATGTGTACTCTCTTTTCCTTATCTTTGTTGTTTTTCTATCCTTCCTAGTCAATATTTTTTTGCATAATTTTTCCGCTGCACATTAACTTTGATATTGCAGAAAAATTGGTCATACTTATTGCAACAACTAATTCACCCCCCCTCCCCTCTTAGTTGCAATCTCAGTCTTACACTCAATACCCTCCAGTGATGTCAACAGCATAAACACTGATCCATCTTCCTTAAGGGAGGTTCTGACTTCCTTAGCCAACATTGGCTTCATACAATTAACCTGGTCAGAAATCTCACCTAGATCTCCAAACACCACAATCTTATCAGCACAATTAAGCATAACATGATTTGCTGACAACTAGTCCATTCCCAAAATTAAATCTAACTGGGACAGCGGTAAGAAGATTAAATCCACGCTAAATGTTCTACCATTTACCACCACCAGACATTGGTACACAAATGTCGATACCACCACCATCACACTAGTTGGGGTGGATACGACCAAGTCGAAAGGTAACGACTCTGTTT
Organism: Lupinus albus; assembly: GCA_009771035.1. NCBI lineage: Eukaryota > Viridiplantae > Streptophyta > Magnoliopsida > Fabales > Fabaceae > Lupinus > Lupinus albus. The sequence goes on from CM020010.1 coordinate 8,286,080, forward strand.
GCAATTTCAGTCGGTCTACACATTCAACATATAAAATGGAGTGTGTCGCTCCTGAATCAAATAACACTAAAAGAGGAATACCTGCCACCATACATTTACCTTGGATTAGACCATCAACATCTGATGCCTCTACACCACTAATTGTAAACACTCTGTCGGTGGATCGAGGTCGTTCAGCCCGCACAACATTCACACTCTACCGTAACTTGGGACAATACCTCTTGACATGTCCTTGTACTCCACAATGGAAGCATCCATTTCCCGGTCCTGGGCAAATATTGCCATAGTATCCCCGACCACATTTGTTGCACATAGGATAGGAGTTTGATCCTCCAGTAGTATTAGTGGTGGATGGCCTTTGAGAACCACGAGTGCGATGGTTGCTAGGTGGACCATAAGGTCATCGGTCTTCAGCCATTTTCTCCTTACCCCTTCCTTGTACAAAGTTGCGCTGAGGCCCATAGTTTCGGGGAGGGTTCACTTTACAAGTTGTAGCGTCCCTCACTCTCACATAATCCTTAAACATCCTACATTTTTTCACCAATGTAGGGAAGTCAGAAATCTCTTGGTGGCAAAACATCACCTTCAATTCAAGTTTCAGACCCATCTCGAACTTGACACATTTGGACCTTCCATCTACTTCAAGTTCGACATATGGACAATACTGGGCCAATACCTCGAACTTGGCCGCGTACTCCCCCACGGTCAAACTCCCTTGCTCTAGTTGCAAGAATTCCACCTCCTTCTTCCTCTTCAAGTCTACAGGAAAGTATTTCCGAAGGAACTTGCCCTTGAAGGCCTCCCAATGCGCTACCTCCACAACCTGAACCCAAATATACAACACATACAAGGAAAGACAGAGGGAGTAAGAACCAACTACGGCGACCGTAGCGTGGATTTACATGGAGTAATAACATTAAAGTATTAAAAACCACACACATCTAACATCAATCTTAATAAGCTTATATCAATCAACACATAATATCCATATTCACCCTATAGTACACATACATCCCATACTATATGTGTTCTATAGTGTGCATATTTTATTCGTCCAAATATACTCATTTCTCATCGTTCATATTCACCCTATAGGATATATATCTCATACTATATATCCTATAGCATACATATGACTTTCATTACGACATTCTCATTACTCATAGTTCGTATTCACACTCAATCGTATTCATCGATTTCATTTTCCATACCACATCGGGCAGGCCGAGTTATCATCCATACCACATCGGGCAGGTCGAGTTACCATCCATACCACATAGGGCAGGTCGAGTTACCATCCATACCACATAGGGCAGGTCGAGTTACCATCCATACCACATAGGGCAGGTCGAGTTACCATCCATACCACATAGGGCAGGTCGAGTTACCATCCATACCACATAGGGCGGATCGAGTTATTATCCATAACACTTAGGGCAGGTCGAGTTATTATCCATACCACATCGGGCAGGTCGAGTTACCATCCATACCACATAGGGTAGGTCGAGTTACCATCCATACCACATCGGGCAGGTCGAGTTACCATCCATACCACATAGGGCAGGTCGAGTTACCATCCATACCACATCGGGCAGGTCGAGTTACCATCCATACCACATAAGGCAGATCCAGTTACCATCCATACCACATCGGGCAGGTCGAGTTACCATCCATACCACATAGTGCAGGTCAAGTTACCATCCATACCACATCGGGCAGATCGAGTTACCATCCATACCACATAGGGTAGGTCGAGTTACCATCCATACCACATCGGGCAGGTCGAGTTACCATCCATACCACATCGGGCAGGTCGAGTTACCATCCATACCACATAGGGCAGGTCGAGTTACCATCCATACCACTTAGGGCAGGTCGAGTTTCCACATTACACTTACATCCATGTCATACACAATCAACACAAGGCATCTCATTATCATATCACCATAGATAACATACAACATCTTCGCTGTCACAAACATACCTTTATCCATTTTAACACATTCACAGCTCATCACACATTCATTGTTACAATACACCCATACATGTTTATAACAATCAACTACTCACAACATACTCATTTTGATAAACATACTCATTCCATTTTAACACATTCACAACTCATCACACATTCATTGTTACAACACACCCAGACATGTTTATAACAATCAACCACTTACAACTTACTCATTTATGATTATGACCATAAATATCTCACACAACATAACCATTATCATAAACAAACCACGCATAACATATTCTTCATCATATACACATTAACGTTAGAACCATCTTTAATGACGGTGTATTACCATAAAGGAGCATATAGAGTTTTATTCAAATAAACGGTTTTCCCCACACATATATCTCCACTTTTATGGCTAATACATCCTCATGTAAGATAAAGACTCTCACATGGATCACAAACTCCCAAGAGAGTTTCTATCTTTTAATATGCTCCGATTCTTGAGGGAAATCGGAGATGACGATTCTAATGAAATACTCTAAGACCACAATGGTCTTCTCCCTCACCTTAGGTTGTGTAAGCTCCGTTGCTCCGCGAAAGAGCCACATCTCCCTTCATCTCCAAGCTTTTCCAAAGGTGTCACCATGAAGCAAAAGGAAGGTTTTGATGAGTTTGGAGGCTTAGTGGAGGGAAAAATGGTCCATTTGGGTGGAGCCACCGTTGGGAGAGAAAGGGGAAGAAAGAAAATGAAGATTAGGGTTTCTAGATCCCCTTTTTCACTTTTATAGCTCTGACGCTCTCGCCCAAGCGAGGGATTCTCGCTCAAGCGAGAATCTCACAGTGACGAATGTAATCGATTACCATAAGGTGTAATCGATTACAGTGTGAAAAAATACACATATCTGATGTTTTTAATGTGATATAATCGATTACGAGTGTAGTGTAATCGATTACATCATGAAAAATTACACATGTCTGATCAGATAACAACATGTAATCGATTACCAGGACCATGTAATCAATTACATCATGAAAAATTACACATGTCTGATTAGATATCAGCATGTAATCGATTACCAGGACCATGTAATCGATTACACTGTGTCAACGATCCAAAATTGTCATTTCTCGCACAGGCGAGACAACTCTCGCTCAGGCGAGAATCTTCCAGTATAGCCCTGGATTTCACCCTCCCATGTGATCCTTTCTCGCTCAGGCGAGAATCTCTCGCTCAAGCGAGGTTTCCAGTACTGTTACTATAATTTTGAAGACTAAAATTCGGGGTGTTACACATCACACATACATTTCCTTTAACCTTTTAATCCATCCATTTCTTTAATTATCTAATACTCTAATCATATAATTTCGGTTTCATACCATATTACCCTTAATTGTAGAAAAACATAATTCATATTTCTATCTCCCGGTAACCACCGCATACAACTAGCTATTGGTTTCCAAAATACCCATAGCTACAAATATCCAGAGTTACAATTATCCAAAATTTTAATGGTCATGGTTACAAATACTTAAATCTGCAAATATTCAATCATGATACAAAAATGTGCAAATAAAGGAATCCAGTATTAAAAGCTCCTACTGCTCCAAAACAAGCGCCCTTAATTCATCCAATTACCTGCAATTGGATTATCAAATCACAACATGCAAAACGTACAAAGGAGTAAGTCATTTAATTCAATAAATATCATTTGATATAATCCACATTTAAACAGAGTTAGATAAACAATTTAAGCATTTCAACATAAAGTCATTATGTTTCGTTTTATCTCTTACTACCTCATAAGATCATTCTCACTTTCACATTCTTTCATGTCAAATTTGTTAACCTCTTCTTCATTCCCGTGCTACATAGCCATTTCCCACTTACACATATTTCCACAATACCACATAGGGCAAGACATTCAATTCACTACCACATGAGGCAAAGGAGGTGGATGGAGTTCCTAAAAGATTATGATTTTGGTATTCAGTACCATCCCGGGAAGGCCAATGTAGTGGCAGATGCATTGAATCGGAAGTCATTACATGTGTTCGCTCTAATGGTCTGCGAGAAGAAACTGATTGAGGAATTTCGAGATATTAATTTGGCGATTCGGGTTAAGCCTAGTAGCATGATATTGGGAATAATCAGAGTCACAAATGTGTTATTTGATCAGATAAAGTTAATGCAGATGAATGATCAGGAACTGATGGCGAAGAAAATTTTGATGGATAATGGGAAAAAAAAACTTATTGATAGATAATAAAGGATTGTTAAGGTGTAAAGGGAGAGTGTATGTACCTCGTGATATGAAATTGAGGAAGAATATCTTAGAGGAAGCCCATAAGAGTAAGATGAGCTTTCACCCCAAAACCACTAAAATGTATCAAGACTTGAAGAAACTGTTTTGGTGGTCGGGAATGAAAAAGGATGTAGTTGTATATGTGACAAGTTGTTTAGTGTGTCAAAAGGCAAAATTTGAACATCAGAGGCCGATAGGTGAACTACAAACTTTGGAAATTCATGTTTGGAAATGGGATAGTATTTCGATGGATTTTGTGTTGGGTTTCCTAAGACTCAAAAAGGCTTTGACTCGATATGGGTGATCGTGGAATGGATAACAAAGTCTGCTCAATTTCTATCTGTCAAGATGAGGTATTCATTGGAACGTTCAGCGGAACTGTATATTAGAGAAATAGTTCGATTGCATGGAATTCCTGCAAGTATCATATTAGATAGGGAGCCCGTTTCACTTCAAACTTTTGGACGAGTTTGCAAGCTCCCCTAGGGACTAAGTTAAAGTTGAGTTTCGCTTATCATCCGCAGACGAGCGGTCAATCTAAGAGGACTATTCAATCGTTAGAGGAACTATTTCTCACCTGAGCGAGGGTGAACTCGCTTAAGCGAGAGAGGGTTGAGGAGATTGAGTGATTCTTGCCTGAGCGAGAGTAAACTCGCTTAAGCGAGAGGGAGGATGAGAGGACTGTATGATTCTCGCTTGAGCGAGAGCATCAGTGTTTGAAATTTGAAAAGTCGAGGGCTTCTCTCCCAAGCGATCTATTCTCGCCCGAGCGAGAAACCGATAATCTGAAACCTAAAATATAAGTCCCAAATGACATTTGGGACACTTCTTTGGCGAAAGAAAAGAAAAGAAATGGCTCTCCACCCCATTTCGTGTAGAAGAGAAGGAAAAAGCTTGGGAAGAGGTAAACCTCTTGATTTTAACTCTTTCTCTTGTTTTGAAACCTATTATTGTTCATAAGGATCTCTTCTCTCATGGTGGAAAATCGTTTACCTCTCCTTTTGACTTGTATTTCGGTTATAGTTAGTTTTTACTCTTGAAATGTGTGTTTTGAAGTTATTTTCGAAAATGGATTAACATAGTGTTGATTTTTGAGAACTATTGAGTCAAAAACGAAATGGTTGTGAAAAAAAAATGGTGAGTGAAGCCAAAAAAAGGGGTTTAGAGGTTTATGAGGTTTTTTAAAAAAGAACATATGCCTTATTTGAATGTTTTATGTGTAGTAGAGCTATAGTTGTGCATGAATAGAGATATGAAATTGTTTCATGAATGAATGTTATGTGTTGTGGTGAAGTTTGTCAAATGTTATGACATGACTAATAACTTGGGTAATATTGTTGTCATGGGAATATGTTAAAAGATCCTAAGGTTGGAGGAGGCGAGGAAAATTCAACAAGGTTGAAGAACTAAAACGCTAACTTCTATCCAGGTAAGGGAGAAGTACCTTATTTAATTGCCTAAAAATATACTACATGTATTTTGAAATTCCATTGATGAATGGAAGGTACGCGATATGAGTATAGATTGTGGTTTGGTAAATCTTGGCCCTTCGTGGCATAGAATAAATGTAACACCCTAACTTTAAGTATTTAAAATTATAGTATCAGTCCTGGGATTCTCGCTTGAGCGAGGTATTCTCGCCTGGGCGAGAAAGGCTCACCTGGGAGGGTGAAATCCTGGGCTATACTGGAGGATTATCGCCTGAGCGAGAGTTGGCTCGCTTGAGCGAGAAAGGCTCAACTGGAAGGGTGAAATTCGGGGCTATACTGGAAGATTCTCGCTTGAGCGAGGTTGGCTCGCCTAGGCGAGAAAAGTGATGTTTTGGACCTGTCGAGGTTGTAAGATTCTCGCTTGAAGGAGAGGATCCTCGCTTGAGCGAGAGGGTCAGATCTGAGTTTTTAAAATGGGCGGGATTTTCTCGCTTGAGCGAGAATGAGCTCGCTTAAGCGAGAACCTGACGCTGTTACATTAAATAGGGGACCCCAAACACATTTATGGGGGTTAACCTAGAGAGAAATGAGAGAATGGAGCATTTTCAAGAGCAAGAAGGCTTGTGAGTCATTTAGAAGCTTGAGAAGAGGTAAATCTCCTGATTCTAACTCTCTTTCTCTCTTTCAAACTCATTGTGGAGCGCAAAGGATCTCTTCTCCAAATGTGAAAAACCATGGAAACTCATCCTTTTGAGTTATGGTTTGTTTAATGTTGTTTCTCTCTTTTAACTCTTGGTTTAGAGTTGGTATTTCAAGAATAGAACGGATTTGTGGGTTGGTTCATGAAAACCCCAAAACCCTAACATTGAGAAAATATGAGTAAAGAGGGAAATGGGTGAAATGTTAGAGGTAGAAGATGAGTATGTATGTTTTAATGTTTATAAACTTGTAATGACAATAGTTTTGGGAAAACATGGAAAATACGTGATTATCCTGTGTATTTGTGAATGTTATATGAATCATAGAAACAATTTTGTGGATATATTACTGACTTTTATTGTATTGATGGAATGATGAAAGATCCTAAGGTTGGAGGCGGCTCGGAAGGAACTAGTAAAGTTAACAAGAACCCCACCCAACACTCACCAAGGTAAGGGATAAGTATCTTCATTATATTTAAGATGATGCAACTATATTATGCGTGTAAAATGATGTGGTTGTGATATAATGTAAAATGGATCACCTTTGTGGTGTGGTGTTGCCCGTAGTGGTAATGGATCACCTTTGTGGTGTAAGTGTTGCCCGTAGTGGTAATGGATCACCTTTGTGGTGTAAGTATTGCCCGTAGTGGTAATGGATCACCTTTGTGGTGTAAGTGTTGCCCGTAGTGGTAATGGATCGCCTTTGTGGTGTGAGTGTTGCTCGTAGTGGTAATGGATCACCTTTGTGGTGTAAGTGTTGCCCGTAGTGGTAATGGATCACCTTTGTGGTGTAAGTTTTGCCCATAGTGGTAATGGATCACCCTTGTGGTGTAAGTGTTTCCCGTAGTGGTAATGGATCACCTTTGTGGTGTAAGTGTTGCTCGTAGTGGTGATGGATCACCTTTGAGGTGTGGAACTGCCGGTTGTGGCAATGGATCACTTTTGTGATGTAGACTTACCCTTTGTGATATTGGATTATCTGTGTGGGGTACACGGATGGAACATGGGTAAAGATGAGAAGAATAAATATGCACATTATAGAACATGTATATTATGGGATATATGTGTACTATAAGGTGAATATGGATAAAGATGAGAAGAATAGATATGCACATTATAGAACATTTATATTATGGGATATATGTGTACTATAAGGTGAATATGGATAAAGATGAGAAGAATACATATGCACATTATAGAACATGTATATTATGGGATATATGTGTAATATAAGGTGAATATGCATAAAGATGAGGAGGATAAATATGCACATTATGGAACATGTATATTATGGGATATATATGTACTATAAGGTGGATATGGTTAAAGATGAGAAGAATAAATATGCACACTATATGATATGTATATTATGGGATATATGTGTACTATAGAGTGAATATGGACATTATGGAGACAAAAGATAAAAGATATGAATGGATATGTTCATGTAATTATGAACTGTGTTTTATATTCAATGTTAAATTGTGTTTTAAATGTGGATTTCCATATGACGATGACTATTAAATGAATGACTTACTCCCTTGTATGTTTCATGTATCTGTTATCGATAATCCCATTGTAGGTGAACAGATGTATTGAGGATACTCGGTTTGACGCTTAGGAGCTTGAATCTAGGCTTTCTCTATTTTGCTTTTTGGACTGTAACTAATTAATCGATATTTGGATAATTGTAAATCCTGATTTGTATAACTCTGGATATTAGTAGCTATGGATATTTTGAAGTTCCATAGCTAGTTGTATGTGGGTTACCAAGAATTATTATATGAATTATGATTTTCTGTCAAGAGTATGACCACAAAAGAGAATTAGGAGAATGTCATTAGATTTATTAATCTGAGATATTAAGGAAATGCATGTAAATGAGATAGAATAAGAAAAAAAATTCAAAGGTAGAATTTGGGTCCTTACAATATGGTATCAGAGCATAGTTAATCCTGCGGCCTAAGATATGGCCTTACATGTTTCTTTGATTATCTGTAATTACTTGAGTTGTTGTGTTGTGCTAAATTGCTAGATGATTTAGTGATCCTGTGTAAAATAAAATTCGATTACTAATGGGTAAATGAGTACAAGTACCCATGGCTGGAAGAGGAAGAGGAACAAGTCAGAATGTTCTGAATGAGCTGCTAGCTCAGATGGTTGTTGCACAGCAACAGATGAATGAGAATCTGCATAGCCTGAACTAGAACACAACACCAAGTCCTAGCTTGCAGCCTTTGGCCCCTACAGAACCGGCCGAGTGCAGAGGGTTAGGCGAGTTTTGCAAATAGAGGCCTCAACAGTTCCAAGGGGGATTCGCTCTGGATGCTGCGAATGAGTGGATTCAAAGCTTGGAGAGAATATTTCGAGCCCTAGGTTACGGTGATGTTCAGAAGGTGACCTATGCTTCCTACATGCTAACAAAGGAAGCTGAAAACTGGTGGGGAATGACCCGCAGCCAAATGGAAGCTAAGAGAACAGTGGTTACCTGGGAGGCATTCAGGGGAAAGTTCTTTCTGAAATACTTTCCAGCTGACTTGAGAAGAAGGAAATAGATGGAGTTCTTGAGATTGGAGCAAGGTGGCATGTCAGTAGGAGAATATGCCACCAAATTTGAGGAGTTGGCTAGATTTTGCCCCTACTCGGAATTAGAAATGGACGGATGGTCCAAGTGTTCTAAGTTCGAATCGGGATTGAAACCCAAGATGACGAGGATGTTTGGGCATCAAGAGATCGCTGATTTTCCTACGCTTATCAACAAGTGTAGGATGTATGAAGATGATTTGACGGTGGATGTGGTGGTGACGCCTAGAGCTTATCCACCGAAAAACTTCGGCCCACAAAGAAATCACCCCCAAGGTAAGGGGAAAGGGAGAATGTTTGAGAATAATCGGAAACCGTATGCGGCACCTGATGGATACCGTGGCCACAATTATCAAGGGTCAAAACCTACTACTGTTCCTAGTGAAGGAGTCTCTACTCTGTTGTGCCTCAAATGTAACAGGCATCATTATGGGAGTACATGCCCGGGGTCGGGAACTGGATGCTTTCACTGCAAGGAGCTGGGGCACATCAAAAAGTTTTGCCCAAAACTGAATCGACAACAGAATGTCGTTCAAACTGATAGAACAAGGAACACTGGTCGGGTGTTCACTATGAACGGGGCAGAGGTAGCAAATGTGGAAGGCCTGATCCAGGGGAATTGTATGGTGGCAGGTATTCATCTTTTAGTGTTATTTGATTCGGGAGCGACACACTCCTTCATATCTGTTGACTGTGTGGATAAACTGAAATTACAAACAGGGTTATTGCCTTTCGACTTAGTCGTGTCCACCCCAACTAATGTACCGGTAGTGGTTTCGACCGTTGTGTCTCAATGTCCGGTAATGGTAAATGGTAGGACATTTACTGTGGATTTAATCTGCTTACCAATATCCCAGCTAGATTTAATTTTGGGGATGGACTAGTTATCGGCAAATCGAGTTATGTTGAATTGTGCCGATAAGACCATTGTGTTGGGAGATCCGGATGAGATTGCTGAAAAGGTTTGTGATATGAGGTCGTTGTCGGCTAAGGGGGTCAGGACGTCCTTGAAAGAGGGGGGGGGGGGGGGGGGGGGGGGGGGGTCGTTTTTGTTTTGTTGCCATCCTTAGAGGGTTTCAAGAAACTCAAAATAGAGGATATTCCTATAGTTAATGAATTCCCCGAGGTATTCCCTGGTGATATTCCGGAATTACCTCCAATCAGAGAAGTTGAATTCTCCATTGATTTATTTCCTGGGACGGGACTCATCTCTATAGCTCCTTATAGGATGGCACCCTTAGAACTTGCTAAGTTGAAAAAGCAGGTAGAGGATTTGTTGGCGAAAAAGTTCATTCGTCCAAGTGTTTCACCGTGGGGTGCACCGGTGTTGTTGGTTAAGAAGAAAGATGGTAGTATGCGGTTGTGTACCGACTACAGGCAGTTGAACAAAGTTACTATCAAGAACAACTATCCTTTACCTAGGATTGATGACTTAATGGATCAGTTGATAGGAGTTGTAGTATTTTCAAAGATCGACCTTCGGTCGGGTTATCATCAGCTTCGAGTGAAATAAGAAGATATTCCTAAGACTGCTTTTAGGACTAGGTATGGGCACTTTGAGTATTTGGTGATGCCCTTTGGTGTAACGAATGCTCCAGCAATATTTACCAACTACATGAATCGGATTTTTCATCCTTATTTAGATTCATTCGTGGTGGTATTTATTGATGACATTCTGGTTTACTCCAAAAGTAGAGAGGAACATGCGGAACACCTGTGGACTATTCTAAATCTACTGAGTAAGAATTGGTTGTATGCGAAGTTGTCAAAATGTGATTTCTAGTTGTAATCAGTGAACTTTCTAGGACATGTGATATCCCGGGAGGGAGTGGCAGTAGATCCTGCTAAGGTCGAGGCAGTGATGGAATGGGCGGTGCCCAAGTCAATGACTGAGATCAGGAGTTTTCTGGGTTTAGCTGGTTACTACAGGAAATTCATAGAGGGATTTTCGAAGTTGGCTCTACCATTGACTAAGCTCACTAGGAAAGGAGAACCGTATGTGTGGACACTTCGTTGTGAATAAAGCTTTCAAGAGTTGAAATGAAGGTTGACTACGGCACCAGTGTTGGTTCTTCCTTGTACCGAGAAGGATTTTTGTGTTTATTGTGATGCTTCCAAGCAAGGTTTGGGTTGTGTTCTGATGCATGAAAGGAAAGTTGTTGCCTATGCTTCTCGTCAGTTAAGAACGCACGAGCAAAACTACCCTACTCATGATTTAGAATTGGCTGCAGTGGTCTTTGCTTTAAAAATCTGGAGACACCATCTCTATGGCATAAGGTTTGTGGTGTACAGTGACCACAAGAGTTTGAAATATTTGTTTGATCAAAAGGAGGTGAATATGAGGCAGAGGAGATGGATGGAGTTTCTAAAGGACTACGATTTTGGATTGCAGTACCACCCAGGGAAGGCTAATGTAGTGTCTGATGCACTCAGTCGGAAGTCCTTGCACATGTCGGCTTTGATGGTTAGAGAAGGGAAACTGATAGAGGAGTTCAGGGATATGAACCTGGACATCCAAATAAGACCTCATAGTATGATACTGGGTATGCTTAAGGTCACAAATGAACTATTTGATCGAATCCGAGTAATGCAAATTGAGGATAGTGAGGTAATGGTCAAACGAGATTTGATGATGAGCGGGAATGAAACCGACTTCGTATCGGACTCTAGTGGGATGATGCATTACAAAGGGAGGGTGTGTGTAACTCGTGATGAGGAATTACGGAAGAGTATTTTGGAGGAGTCCCATAAGAGTAAGATGAGTTTTCACCCGGGGACAACGAAAATGTACCAAGACTTGAAGAAGTTGTTTTGGTGGTCTGGATTGAAGAGAGATGTGGCTTCGTATGTCTCGAGTTGTCTGATATGCTAGAAAGCCAAGATTGAGCATCAGCGACCATCAGGAGAGTTACAAACCCTAGAAATTCCCGTTTGGAAGTGGGATAGTATCTCCATGGATTTTGTATCGGGTTTTTCGAAGACTCGGAAGGGATACGACTCGATATGGGTAATAGTGGATCGGTTGACTAAATCTGCTCATTTCTTGCCGATGAACATGAGGTACTCCCTATAACGATTGGCGGAGCTGTATATCCAAGAAATTGTTCGTTTTAATGGGATACCATCGAGCATTGCGTCGGATAGGGATCCCCATTTCACTTCAAACTTTTGGACTAGTTTGCAGTCCGCTTTGGGAACCAAGCTGAAGTTGAGTTCAGCATATCATCCACAAACGGACAGTCAATCAGAAAGGACAATACAGTCATTGGAGGACCTTTTGAGGGCTTGTGTCTTGGAACAACCAGGGAGTTGGGATGGCATGTTGTCTTTGATTGAATTTACCTACAACAATAGCTTCCATTCGAGTATTGGGATGGCACCCTATGAGGCTTTGTATGGTAGGAAATGTCGGACTCCATTGAGTTGGTTTGAAACTGGGGAGAACTTGATATTGGGACCCGAGCTGGTTCAAGAGAGGACGGACAAGATCAAGAATATCCGGGAGAATATGAGAATCGCCCAAAGTCGACGGAAAAGCTATTATGATAAGAGGCGGAAACCTCTTGAGTTTAACGAAGGAGATCATGTTTTCATGAGAGTTGTTCCGACTACCGGAATTGGTAGGGTGTTGAAGTCTCGTAAGCTGACTCCGCGATTTATTGGGTCGTATCAAATATTGAAGAGGATTGGGCCGGTGGCATATCGGATTGCGTTACCTCCGTTGTTGTCGAATCTTCACAATGTGTTTCATGTGTCTCAGTTGAGGAAATATGTTGGGGATCCATCTCATGTGGTTGAGTCCGATCAGATTGAGTTGAAAGACAACTTAACTTTTACGACGTTGCCAATAAGGATCTTGGATACCAGTGACAAGAGGTTAAGAGGCAAGGAGATTCCTTTGTTGAATGTACTATGGAGCCAAATAGATGAAGGGGATGCTACTTGGGAGATAGAACGTGACATGAGGGAGGATTACCCTCATTTGTTCGAATCGACGTATGTTTAATTTTCGGGGACGAAAATTCTTATAAGAGGGGGAGGATTGTAACACCCTAACTTTAAGTATTTTAAATTATAGTATCAGTCCTGGGATTCACGCTTGAGCGAGGTATTTTCGCCTGAGCGAGAAAGGCTCACCTGGGAGGGTGAAATCATGGGCTATACTGGAGGATTCTCGCCTGAGCGAGAGTTGGCTCACTTGAGCGAGAAAGGCTCAGCTGGAAGGGTGAAATCCTGGGCTATACAGGAGGATTCTCGCCTAAGCGAGGGTTGGCTCGCCAAGGCGAGAAAAGTGATGTTTTGGACCTGTCGAGGCTGTAAGATTCTCGCTTGAGTGAGAGGATCCTCGCTTGAGCGAGTGGGTCAGATCTGAGTTTTTAAAATTGGCGGGATTTTCTCGCTTGAGCGAGAATGAGCTCAATTAAGCGAGAACCCGACGCTGTTACATTAAATAGGGGACCCCAAACACATTTATGGGGGTTAACCTAGAGAAAAGTGAGAGAATGGAGCATTTTCAAGAGCAAGAAGGCTTGTGAGTCATTTAGAAGCTTGGGAAGAGGTAAATCTCTTAATTCTAACCCTCTTTCTCTCTTTCAAACTCATTGTGGAGTGTAAAGGATCTCTTCTCCAAATGTGAAAAACCATGGAAACTCATCATTTTGAGTTATGGTTCGTTTTATGTTGTTTCTCTCTTGTAACTCTTGGTTTAGAGTTGGTATTTCAAGAATAGAACGGATTTGTGGGTTGGTTCATGAAAACCCCAAAACCCTAACATTGAGAAAATATGGGTAAAGAGGGAAATGGGTGAAATGTTAGAGGTAGAAGATGAGTATGTATGTTTTAATGTTTAGAAACTTGTAATGACAATAGTTTTGGGAAAACATTGAAAATACGTGAATATCCTGTGTATTTGTGAATGTTATATGAATCATAGGAACATTATTGTGGATAAATTACTGACTTTTATTGTATTGATGGGATGATGAAAGATCCTAAGGTTGGAGGCGGTTCGGAAGGAACTAGTAAAGTTAACAAGAACTCCACCCAACACTCACCGAGGTAAGGGATAAGTATCTTCATTATATTTAAGATGATGCAACTATATTATGCGTGTAAAATGATGTGGTTGTGATATAATGTAAAATGGATCACCTTTGTGGTGTGGTTTTGCCCGTAGTGGTAATGGATCAGCTTTGTGGTGTAAGTGTTGCCCATATTGGTAATGGATCACCTTTGTGGTGTAAGTATTGCCCGTAGTGGTAATGGATCACCTTTGTGGTGTAAGTGTTGCCTGTAGTGGTAATGGATCACCTTTGTGGTGTAAGTGTTGCCCGTAGTGGTAATGGATCACCTTTGTGGTGTAAGTGTTGCCCGTAGTGGTAATGGATCACCTTTGTGGTGTAAGTGTTGCCCGTAGTGGTAATGGATCACCCTTGTGGTGTAAGTGCTGCCCGTAGTGGTAATGGATCATCCTTGTGGTGTAAGTGTTGCCCGTAGTGGTAATAGATCACCTTTGTGGTGTAAGTGTTGCCCGTAGTGTTAATGGATCACCTTTGAGGTGTGGAACTACCGGTTGTGGCAATGGATCACTTTTGTGATGTAGACTTACCCTTTGTGGTATTGGATTATCTATGTGGTGTACACGGATGGAACATGGGTAAAGATGAGAAGAATAGATATGCACATTATAGAACATGTATATTCTGGGATATATGTGTACTATAAGGTGAAATTGGATAAAGATGAGAAGAATAGATATGCACATTATAGAACATGTATATTATGGGATATATGTGTACTATAAGGTGAATATGGATAAAGATGAGGAGGATAAATATGCACATTATGGAACATGTATATTATGGGATATATATGTACTATAAGGTGGATATGCGTAAAGATGAGAAGAATAAATATGCACACTATATGATATGTATATTATGGGATATATGTGTACTATATAGTGAATATGGACATTATGGAGACAAAAGATAAAAGATATGAATGATTATGTTCATGTAATTATGAATTGTGTTTTATATTCAATGTTAAATTGTGTTTTAAATGTGGATTTCCATATGACGATGACTATTAAATGAACGACTTACTCCCTTGTGTGTTTCGTGTATTTGTTATCGATAATCCCATTGCAGGTGAACAGATGTATTGAGGATACTCGATTCGACGCTTAGGAGCTTGAATCTAGACTTTCTTTATTTTGCTTTTTGGACCGTAACTAATTAATCGATATTTGGATAATTGTAAATCCTGATTTGTATAACTCTGGATATTAGTAGCTATGGATATTTTGAAATTCCATAGCTAGTTGTATGTGTGGGTTACCAAGAATTATTTATATGAATTATGATTTTTTGTCAAGAGTATGACCACAAAAGAGAATTAGGAGAATGTCATTAGATTTATTAATCTGAGATATTAAGGAAATGCATGTAAATGAGATAGAATAAAAAAAAATTCAATGGTAGAATTTGGGTCCTTACAATAACAATCTTGGCCCTTCGTGGCATAGAATAACAATCTTGGCCCTTGGTGGCGTAGAATAACAATCTTGGCCCTTCGTGGCATAGTATAACAATTTTGGCCCTTTGTGGCGTAGTATAATAATTTTGGCCCTTCGTGGTGTAGTGTAATTTTTGACCCTCAAATGATGTAGTATAATGATGTGACACATGAATGGGGTATTTTTATCTGTGATGAACCGAATGGTAATAAAATGCGACATCACAATGTGGTTGTACACATGGTTGATAGTGAATGAGTTATGAGGTTGGAAGTGGTAAATGATCAAAGTGATAAGAGGTGATACACAGTACTTGTTGTCATTTATGAGCATAAGCATGTTTAACTTTATTTTCCTGTCAATTATCTAATGTAAATGCATTGAAGTTTAATGACTTACTCCCTTGTATTTTTGTGTTATGTCTATGATAATTTACTCACACTTAAAAGTGGGATTAGCAGGTTGCATTTACTAGATGCTATAGGGAATTTATGATTGTAATTAAATGACTTAACATTTGTAACATGTTGACTGATACTGATGTTATTTGTGTTTTGTTTGTGGAATCTTCCCCATTATGTAATCCTAAGACTATTATATGATGAGACTCGTTAATGGGATGAATATGAATTATGATTCTATGCAATTATGCTTAGTAAATGTATGAAAGTCAAAGATAAATGATTACATTGTAATAGGTATGATTAGAGATGGAAAATGTAGTACTATGATAACTATGGAACTCTTGCATGTAACAAAAAAAAATAGGACTAAGAATAATGGATTAATTTGTTAGATTAATTTTTGGGTCGTTACATATTTATTTTTTAAAGAATATGAGAAATACATGAAAATGATTGAGAGAATGAGAATACAGGGAATGTAATGTAAAAAAGGAGGGAACATAATGCGGATTGTAAAGACATAAGCCTGTAGTGTACCAAATATCAGAACAACTACATAGAGCTTCCTAGAATATTATCTATTTTTTATTATTATCAAATGTAATTCATACATATTTCTTTTATTGTGTGTGAAAACATTGTAGTAATAGTTAATTAGAATGATAACACGGACAAGGAAAAATTGTACCATATAATTAGTTATAAGATGTTTTGGTTTTAATATTGTATTAAAATTATCACTATGTATAATCTTTATATGATATTGATTCTTATAAAAAATTACCTTTTAAGAAAGAATAATGTTATAATATTTGATTTATTATGTTATGACACCTCTACAAAAGTGTGAGATTTTTTATCTGAAACAATTGAATCAAATATGATAATCTATAGAGGATAACTAAGGTTATAAAGAGTAAAATAATTAGTTTTTGAGTATTTTTAAGAACACAATATATTCTACGTTTAAAAAGTAACCAAAAGTATTCATATACAATTTATTTAGCCCTTGTATGACTATTTTTTGCATTCAATAATTGAAAAACTATTTGCAACTTATACGTTGCAAAATTGAATACATTATGGTCCAACGAAATTATACATTCACTTTAGAAGAAAAAAATGTATATTGTCTTACAATGAAATTTAATAGATAATGTAAGAGTATGAGATAATATAGTGATATGGAACTGAAACTATTATAGGTTTTAAGCTTGAATCCAACTTTCAATTTAAATTAAATGAAAGCAATTATCTCAATGTTGTTTATGTATATTTTGTCTTAGGGCAAAGTTGAAATATAGAAATTATGTTTTCTTAATTACTTTTGCTTTTTTATATAATAGTATAGATACTAGAAAAGAGAAAATGAAAGAAATAAACTATTCAGAAGAGAAAAATTGAGGCGAAAGAAAAGGAAGTCCAAACCTGTCAACACCTGGAAGGGAGAGACAATGATGACACGCATTGGAAGATTAGGGGCTCACAGACGGAAAGTGAGGCGACACATATAAAATGGAAAAAGGTGGGCAGCAACTTACCAATCGCAAGGAGCCATGTATACTTATGTTCTTGAAGCTGATACAAACTGTGTATGTGGACCGAGGTTTTTTAGTAATAATTTCTCCTTCTCTTTTTTTATTTTTTTCTATATACTATGTGTTACATTCCTATTTACATATCAAACACATTAGATGTATATCAAATCATATTTGATTTTATTTTCATCACTCTTTAATTTCCTGATGCATTTATAAAATTATATAACAATCATGAAAGATTTACTTTCAATCTATGATTACTTTAATTTGGTTTTAAATATAAAAAATCATAAAAATAAGTTATTGATTTTAAAATGAGACATTACTAAACCCTAGTACTTAATGTATCCAACCTTTTAAAAACTAACTAATCTTACTTTTTCCACAATTTTTATTATTTCATTCACAAATTGAAACTTAATAATCAACATTTCAGACTAACTTAATTATTTTTTAAGTTAACAAAAAATAAACAACATTATTTTGTTTGTCTGCAATATTAAATATTATTGTAAAAATGTAATTTGATGTTGTGTTATTGAATCTTGTTTATGAAATGCACTGAAATAAGATTTATCTCTACGTATCATTCCAAAGACCAATTTTTAGTATTGAAGGGAAGAACCTTAATGTATACCAATGATAAAAAATAACTAAAATTTAATATTAAAATTGGAAAAATTATATACACTAAGAGTGTATGAGTTTTTCACAGTGTTATTGTATCATACAGAATTCATATTTAATTATTATTGACTTCTAAATATAAATAATACATATAATTGATGGATGATATACTAACTGTATGTAAGTCACAGTGTATGAATATTAAAGTCACATAAAAAGTTGTATTTAACAATAATATTAAAAATTGTATTATTATAAAACATATATCTTTTTTGTACATATATTATTTTCAGTTATTCTTTTTATGTTAAAGTCATTTCTGTCATTATTTTATACCAAAATTTATTTATATATAAATAGAAACGTGAGTAAGCAAAAAATACAATATTATAGTCAATATATATATAATATTCATTAAAACCAATTCAATATATTCAATGTATATAAAATATTATAGTAAATATGTGTATATATATATATATTATTCTTTAAAAGCCCATAGTTTGTCTGAGTTTGCTGGTGTCGATGTTTATATAGTATAGTTGATTATTTTTTAGTTTGGCTTGGTAAATTGACGTGGTTAGACCTATAGTTGTTTTAGTCAGCACCTTAGCTCTATTTGTTGAGGCTGCAGTGGTTTTCTGTCAGGATTTGGATTGTTCTTCTTTTTTAGGCAGATTGTCTTTTTCTCTTCTTTCGCTAATCTTTTGTAGTTTTCTTGTTTTTAAATAATGAAATTTGGTGTGCTTTTGCACCCATAACTTTAACTAAAAAATTACTAAAATATACACATGTAGAAATTAATCCACCATGGACGTAATTGAATGTTTTCTATTTAAACTCAGTGAATGAAAATGAGAAGACACAAAGATATCAAAATCTCATTGTCATTAAGGAAAACATCCTTCAATGGCAGCACCAAAACTGGTTTGTTCAGTGTTAACCATTGTGGCATGCATCATAATAGGGTGTAGTAGTGTTGATGGTACAACATGGTGCATCATAACGAATAGTGCCTCTCCTAGTATGTTGCAGCCACATTTGGACTATGCATGTGGCCATGGAGCTGATTGTAGTGCTCTTCAACCTGGTGGAAGCTGCTATATTCCAAATGATATTTATAACCATGCATCATATGCATTCAATAGTTACTATATTAACATGGGTAGAGCTCCTGGTTCCTGCTATTTCGGTGGCACAGCGCAAATTATTTCTACTGATCCCAGTATGAATATTCATCCTTCTTCATCTTTTAATACTACTACAATTATATTATTAATGGACATTATTATCTAATGAGATAAAGATTTGATTGTTGTTGTTATTAAATTATTGACAAAGCTATTTCATAATCTATGTTATTTTCTATTTTTAATTTGGTTATATGGGCTATTATTTATTTACATATTGACTTTATGTTTTTTTACTAGTTTTGTAGTTTAAAAATTATTTTTAATGGTATAGTTTAAACAAAAAAAAGGGAGTTTTGGTAATTTTTTCTATTTTGCAGTAAATGTTGTCAAAATATACTTTTTTATTAAGAATTGAAAATTGTAAAATAAAATCAAAATAAAGCAAAAAATAGTTTATAATAGTAAATTCAAAATAAATTGATCTTATATAAATTCCTTTTGTTGTGTCCATAGGCCCTTCACTACAGTGCAGATTTCCATCGGCGTGAAAGAGGTATGTCGACTTCCTAATTTAATTTTAGATAGTGGTTCATCTTATTTTGTCTAACTCTTATTTTATATATAAGGAAAATGTTATTAAATTGTACCGACCAAGATACTAATATGTTATAATATAGTGATTCGACCAAAAGATTTACTAATTAAATCACATTGGTGAAATTAAATATACACTACTAATATTAATGTTTAAAACAAATAAATAATTTGGTAAATACTTTTATTTAAAGTATTTGTTAAAACAAAGTGTGTGATTTGGTGGTATATCATGTTTAAAAAATATAAATAAAGGTAATAATTGTGTATTTTACTCTCCGCAATAACATTTTTGTAAAAATTAAATTACTTTCATATTTAAATGAAAATTGGAGGATATGATCGGTACGGTTTAAATGAAAATCGATCAATATGATTAATTTTGACTAGTTTGGGTTAGTATGATTGCATGACTAATATAATACTTCTATTATACCACTATGGAGATCGATTTTCCAGTTGAGTCGTCCGATACAATTATGATTTTCAAACTATGGATAAATAAATAATCTATGTTGAAATCAATATTTGTCTCATCAAAGAAATGTCATAAATTTGATTTTAATTTGCTATTTTATTCTACATCAAATATTATACTAAAGAAGAAAAACTATTACGCCAGATATCATAATTAATGATGGTCATTCAATCGTGGTTTCTAGAACAACGCTATAAAAAACAAGGTGGAAGATAATCAGCACCACTCATTAAAGCAAACGCTGTTAAAATGAATAGACGAATATCATTTCAACAGCGCGGGCTTTCAGGAGCGCTATTGAAGTAGCACTGCCTTGAATGAGCGCTATTGAATTAGCACTAACTTAAATGAGTGCTGTTAAACAGTGCTCATTTAAGCGAGCGTTGTTAATGTGAATCAATTAAATAACGCTCATTGTAAGGAACATTGTTGAAGATGACATATCAACAGTGATGAATTAAAGAAGCTTTGTTGATATGTTACAATGTTTAAATATCAAAGACTATTTCACTTCACTCTATACACACAAACTTGTTCGATCAGAAATCTCATAGTCTCAATATAATTTTCCGATTTTTTTTTATCTTACAATAAAAAAAGTTATCTTTTATCTTCCACTTTTTCTGATAATAAATGAATCCATGACAAAGTTTTTGATTGATTACTTTATTGAGTGAATTCTTAACAATTAATTTAATGGAGACTAACTAGTAAGTATTTTATTTCTTATGATATTCAGGAATGCTGAAGGAACAAATACAACAATGACAAAGTCTCCAATGAATGAACAAATTGATGACTATGTACTCTAAATAAGATTATAGTCATGGTCTTTTCTTCTTCAAGTTAAATGCATGAGTTATAAATGTTACATTATAATATGTGATATTCTTGTACTCCAAACGAGATTAATATAATATAATGCATTACAAAGAATAATTTATTGGGAGTATTTATATCGTAAGTTACCTTTAAACATAAACTGTGACATTTACACCCAAACTTGAACAACGTAATATAATTTTAGTGCTTTTTTATATGCATGTTATGTGAGCATATACATATATATCAGATAAAGATTACGTAAAAAATAAAGATGGATGTACCATATAAAATTTTGATATATATAGAGTTTGCATTGATATTTTATTTGATGTACAAATAATAATGACTCATCATTTTAAACTCAATGACTTATTTTGAAGCCCGATTTTCTATAATCTTTATGACGTTTTACCTTTTTTCAATTTAAAATATTTCATTCGTTTTTCTTTTTAATTTGTTAATGTATATTTTTTAAATAGACTAAGCTAATTAACGGCCCCCACTTTTGACGAACAATGTGTTGTTTACTCTACTCTGAGTAAAAAAAAATAATGTTTCTACTAGAGTTGGTAAAGTAAATACTACATGAGTATTGTGTTCATGGTGATGCTAATTAGGTCGTTAGTGTCAGTTTTCCAGTATAGCATCAACTAAGGCTGATGGTATTTTGCAATTTTCCTATAGTGATATATGTTGATATTTAATCCCTCTTATAATGTTCTATAACACCAAAGAAGAAAATGTAAAAATCACCTGATTTTCAGTTAACAATGGTTAGATGACTTATGAGGAGGAAATGAGTGAGTTTATACCCTCTTCCTAATGGTTTGGAGGGGTAATCATGTTTTTGCAGTAAAAACGTAGAAAACTCTTTGTGTCCAATTTTGTTATATATTGATCTTTAAATTAGAGATCTAGATTCAAGAGTCGATATAAAGGATGAGAGAAAATATTATTACCTCATTCTCACATACTAAGACCACCTTGTCTAGATGCATGAACATATTTTATACTCCAAGTTTTGCTTGTTTATTTCTGTTTATTATTTATTTATAAATACTATGTCAGAATTTGCATTTAACAATGGTCATTCAACAATACTTGTTAGTAGAATGTTGTTAAATATAAGGCTGAAGTGAATCAACAACGCTCATTGAAGCAAACACTATTATATGTAATAAGCGTATACACATTCAACAGCGCTTGCTACAACGAACATTGTTAAATGTTTGCCTCAAAGATTCAACAACACTTCATGAAGCAAGCGCTATTGATTTGTATAGATTTAATATCGCTCTTTATAGTGACCGTTGTTGAAACTTATGACTTTCAAGATTTTCCATACTTTTTAAAGAAAAAAGTAAATGAATATTAACATACATTTGTATACATGAATCACTACGCCAAAAAACGTCTTTAAAGGCGGTTCTTCAACCACGCATCTTAGAAATATGTTGTTAAACAAAAGGTGGAGGAAAATTATACAGCGCATCTTTAAAAATTCACTGTTAAAATTGATAAGCGGATATAATGTCAACAGCGCAATAGAAAATATGTGTGGTTGAATACGTGCTTGTTTTAATTCGTAATATTTAACAGCGCAAATATTGCACATCGCTGTTAATAAGAATATACTTAACACCACCTGTTTTTGTTTACGCTATTGAAGAGATATCTTTTACAGCGCATTCTTCAATTTTCGCTGTAGATTTGTTATCTTATACAGCGCTTGCTACAATATGCGCTGTTGTTACTCTAACATTATCAAAAATATATTCACTATAAAACTTGTAAAATCAAAAAAATAGTAAAAATGTTTTTTTCCTGAATTCCAGGGTGCACCTTGTAACACCCCAAATTTTAAGTCTTTAAAATTATAGTATCAGTCCTCGGATCCTCGCTTGAGTGAGAGGTACTCGCTTGAGCGAGAAAGGTTCACCTGGGAGGGTGAAATCCTGGGCTATACTTGGCAATTTTGGGTAATATAATCGATTACACAGTCCTAGTAATCGATTACATGATGGAAAGCATCAGATACGTACATCTGACACAATGTAATCGATTACACCATGTTGGTAATCGATTACATGACGACAATGCCTCTGTAATTTACACTGTGTAATCGATTACACACTTCTGGTAATCGATTACATCGTATTAATGTAATCGATTACACCATGTTGGTAATCGATTACATCACGACAATGCCTCTGTAATTTACACTGTGTAATCGATTACACTATACTTGTAATCGATTAAACTTATCGCTGTGTCTATAAAATAGAAACCCAAAACACATTTTAGGGTTAGAACTTTGAAGAGAAGAGAGAGAAGAGAGCTTTTCAAGAGCAAAGAGCCTTAGGACTCATCTTAGAGCTTGAGAAGAGGTAAACCTCTTGTTCCTAACTCTTCTTCTTCCTCTCTAACTTGTTTTGGGTATGTTGGATTCATTTTCAAAATAATGGAAACCATGGAAACTCATCTTTTCGAGTTATGGTTCGTTTTATGTTGTTTCTATCTTGTAAACTCTTGATTTAGAGTTGATATTGTATGAATGGAAAGGTTTTATGGGTTATTCACGAAAAACCCCAAAAACCCCCAAAAATATGAGTATAAAGAGAAAGAGATGAAATGTTAGATGTGGATAATGAGTTGTGCTTTGATGTTGTTATATGAGATGAACATGTATGTTTTGATATTTAGAAACTTGAATTGAAGTAGTTTTGGAAATATTGAGAATACATGAATCCCTTGAGTATTTGATGATGAAATACGAGTTATTTATGTGTTATTTTGAATAAATGACTGACATCATTGTTATTGGTGATAATGAGGAAAGATCCTAAGGTTGGAGGAAATCGCAGAGTAGACTTTTAAAGTTACTCGGAACTGATCTCCAACGCTCACCGAGATAAGGGATAAGTGTTTCTAAATCATACTAGCTGATATGAATGAGGTATGTGAAAGAGGTAATGGTTTAAAATAATACGTCTGTAATTTATGCATTATGTTGGAAAATGCGTGATTTTACTATTATGGAAAAAGAAGGAAATATTTATTGGGGGAGTCCCAATGGAAATAAGACTCGGAATCATTTATTGGGGGAGTACCAATGGAAATATGACTTAAAACGAATTCAACCTATTTGGGGGAGTACCAAAGGAAATATGACTCAAAACGAATTCAATCTATTTGGGGGAGTACCAAAGGAAATATGACTCAAAAATGAATTCAATCTATTTGGGGGAGTACCAAAGGAAATATGACTCAAAACGAATTCAATCTATTTGGGGGAGTACCAAAGGAAATATGACTCAAAAATGAATTCAATCTATTTGGGGGAGTACCAAAGGAAATATGACTCAAAAACGAATTCAATCTATTTGGGGGAGTACCAAAGAAAATATGACTCATAATGAATTCAATCTTATTGGGGGAGAACCAATGGAAAGATGACTCAATAAAAGTAATATTATTGGGGGAGAACCAATGGAAAGATGACTCAATAAAAGTAACATTATTGGGGAGAACCAATGGAAAGATGACTCGATAAAAGTAACATTATTGGGGGAGAACCAATGGAAAGATGACTCAATAAAAGTAATATTATTGGGGGAGAACCAATGGAAAGATGACTCAATGAAATTAATATAAGCGTGATTTGTTTTAAGAGAAACGAGATTCTGATTTTAGCTAACCTTAAATGGTGTGATATGTACCGTAGATTCAGTCTACTTGTTGTTATCCCAGTTAGATAAAGTTCTGGGGATGGACTGATTGTTGGCAAATCATGTTATGATTGAATAGTGCTGACAAGGTTGTGGCGGTTTAGGATCTGTGCGAGATCTCTGACCATGCTAGTAGTATGGGGCCAGTGCCGGCTAAGAAAGTCAGGACCCTCCTTCGAAAAAGGGATCGGTATTTATTCAGTAAATGTCACGAGATGGTATTTAAGAACTTGTTAGTATTTCGAGATGTTAAGATTTGAAAGAACTATTTATTTTGTCTTGGAAAGTGGACTTTCGTCTATGAATGATTGACTTTTATAATAAGTATACTGACAAGAAAAATGTTTAAGTCGGGGATGCTTGTTTTCTCTTATGAGTTGTTAAAGGTTAATTCCCTTTGTTGGCCTTAGTGTGTATGCGCACGCTAAGAGGTGAAACTCATATTTCGAAAATGAAATAGAGGTCGGATAAATTACCTAAAGGTCATGGCGACTAATGTGTTTACATGGACGTTGACTAATCAGATGTGCTATCATATTGAGGTGACCTGTGGTTGGTACCCCAAAATCGATTAAGTATAAAATAGTTATTTTTGATTCTTGTGTATGAAGCTTCTGGTCTATGAAATTTTTTTTTTTTATTAAAGATGAGTACCCGCCGTAACAAATGTATATTGGTATTGAACACCAAGCTATGTGCGAGGATGTTGAACCTCAAAAACTTATTTTGGATCGGGAGTGTCTCAGTGTACGGTTGGGGTAAATGGTAAAACCTTTACCATAGTGTTGATATGCGCAATGATGTCCCAGTTGGATTTAATCCTAGAAATGGACTAGCGGTCAGCAAATAGTGTTATGTTTAACTATGTGTAATTTTTGAGGTGAAGATTTAAATTTGGTATGGATTGATATGTATGTGTATGCAAAAGGGGTAAGACTTATGCTGATAGTCGAGGAAAGAGGCTAGTCAAGTTGTTTACCCCGTTGATGTGATGAATACATTTTATTAGAAGTGAAACTTTTGGTCTCGAATGACCTGTTCTTTTGCGGTAGGACATTGGCAACGCATGAAATAGTTGTGGCGTACATCAATTGTCTGCGTTGAATGTTGTACCGGCAAAAGGTGTTGTTGTTTCGTGAACGTCAGTAATTGCGATGTATGGGTGTGGTGTAACCATAGGAGAGAAGAAGTTTTGGGTTGTGTTGAAGTGAGTATGCGAACCGTGTTTCACGACGTGGGTGCCATGACTCGTGGATTCAACCGTTTTCGAAAATCCTTTTTGGGTAAAACATAGCTTGTGGCTAAGTAATGATTTAATATCATGTTGGAGAATTCCGAAATTTTAGCAACCATATCGGAATAAGTATGAGGTTGTTAAAAGTTTAGTGATATAAGACGCCCATGTATTGTTGGACATAATGCGAGTGGGTTAATAAGTTTATCTTTGCTAATGGAATTGGGATGACGAGACCGAACGCAAGTTGTAGTCTTGAGTGTTGGTCGACTTGTGCTGGCCGATTGGTGACAGAATATCTAGTTTTTGTGTGAATCAATGGTTTTATGGTTTCAGTGGAGGCTAGAAATCGGTAATTTCTTTAGACGATAAGATTTGACGGTAGAAATATTTGATGTAATTAGATAATTACTGGATAGTTTGATTGTGTACAATGGATGAGACATTAAGAGTCTTTTGTGTAGGTATTTTGTTGATCGAGTAAAATGAAATTGTGCTAGATTCTCGAGTGGAGATGAAACTAGCTGGTGTATGATGAATGTTAAAAGGTGCATTTAAATAGATATGGGATAAGGAGCTCCCCATTCGCTGAAGTTCGAGAGTGTTATCGGGATTCTTAACGTATGTTAGGATTGATAGATGGATAGGTGCTAGATGCCTATGGTTCTTGACGAATATAGGAGAGATCTTTAGTCTGGATTACGGAGTAGTTCTCATGGCATTTGATTTATTAGGGGCCGAGATCTTAATAGTTGGACAGTGATGAGTTAGCTCATGAATTTGTTGAGTGATTATCACGGTTTAGTGGTGTATGCCCTTAATGACCGATTAAGTAATCTTAATGAATTAGGGGATCGATTATGATTTTGGTGGAGTATCATTGTGCCTAAAGTCTAGGTGATGATTTTGATTTCCGATGTATGCTTGATTTTCGAGGACGAAAATTCTTTTAAGAGGGGGAGGATTGTAACACCCCAAATTTTAAGTCTTTAAAATTATAGTATCAGTCCTCGGATCCTCGCTTGAGTGAGAGGTACTCGCTTGAGCGAGAAAGGTTCACCTGGGAGGGTGAAATCCTGGGCTATACTTGGCAATTTTGGGTAATATAATCGATTACACAGTCCTAGTAATCGATTACATGATGGAAAGCATCAGATACGTACATCTGACACAATGTAATCGATTACACCATGTTGGTAATGGATTACATGACGACAATGCCTCTGTAATTTACACTGTGTAATCGATTACACACTTCTGGTAATCGATTACATCGTATTAATGTAATCGATTACACCATGTTGGTAATCGATTACATCACGACAATGCCTCCGTAATTTACACTGTGTAATCGATTACACTATACTTGTAATCGATTAAACTTATCGCTGTGTCTATAAAATAGAAACCCAAAACACATTTTAGGGTTAGAACTTTGAAGAGAAGAGAGAGAAGAGAGCTTTTCAAGTGCAAAGAGCCTTAGGACTCATCTTAGAGCTTGAGAAGAGGTAAACCTCTTGTTCCTAACTCTTCTTCTTCCTCTCTAACTTGTTTTGGGTATGTTGGATTCATTTTCAAAATAATGGAAACCATGGAAACTCATCTTTTCGAGTTATGGTTCGTTTTATGTTGTTTCTATCTTGTAAACTCTTGATTTAGAGTTGATATTGTATGAATGGAAAGGTTTTATGGGTTATTCACAAAAAACCCCAAAACCCCCCAAAAATATGAGTATAAAGAGAAAGAGATGAAATGTTAGATGTGGATAATGAGTTGTGCTTTGATGTTGTTATATGAGATGAACATGTATGTTTTGATATTTAGAAACTTGAATTGAAGTAGTTTTGGAAATATTGAGAATACATGAATCCCTTGTGTATTTGATGATGAAATACGAGTTATTTATGTGTTATTTTGAATAAATGACTGACATCATTGTTATTGGTGATAATGAGGAAAGAACCTAAGGTTGGAAGAAATCGCGGAGTAGACTTTTAAAGTTACTCGGAACTGATCTCCAACGCTCACCGAGATAAGGGATAAGTGTTTCTAAATCATACTAGATGATATGAATGAGGTATGTGAAAGAGGTAATGGTTTAAAATAATACGTCTGTAATTTATGCATTATGTTGGAAAATGCGTGATTTTACTATTATGGAAAAAGAAGGAAATATTTATTGGGGGAGTCCCAATGGAAATAAGACTCGGAATCATTTATTGGGGGAGTACCAATGGAAATATGACTCAAAACGAATTCAACCTATTTGGGGGAGTACCAAAGGAAATATGACTCAAAACGAATTCAATCTATTTGGGGGAGTACCAAAGGAAATATGACTCAAAAATGAATTCAATCTACTTGGGGGAGTACCAAAGGAAATATGACTCAAAACGAATTCAATCTATTTGGGGGAGTACCAAAGGAAATATGACTCAAAAATGAATTCAATCTATTTGGGGGAGTACCAAAGGAAATATGACTCAAAAACGAATTCAATCTATTTGGGTGAGTACCAAAGAAAATATGACTCATAATGAATTCAATCTTATTGGGGGAGAACCAATGGAAAGATGACTCAATAAAAGTAATATTGTTGGGAGAGAAACAATGGAAAGATGACTCAATAAAAGTAACATTATTGGGGGAGAACCAATGGAAACATGACCCGATAAAAGTAACATTATTGGGGGAGAACCAATGGAAAGATGACTCAATAAAAGTAATATTATTGGGGAAGAACCAATGGAAAGATGACTCAATGAAATTAATATTATTGGGGGAGTACCAATGGAAATATGACTCGAACGAATTAATATTATTGGGGGAGTACCAATGGAAATATGACTCGGAGTAATGAATGTCGTATGCATGCTATAGGATATATAGTATGAGATATATATTCTATAGGGTGAATATGAATGATGAGAAATGTGAATGTCACATGAATGTCGTATGCGTGCTATATGATATATAGTATGGGATATATATTCTATAGGGTGAATATGAGCGATAAAAAAAGAAGATGTGGAGAAAGAAAGTAATATACATGCTATAGGATATATATATTATGGGATATATATATGATATAGGGTGGATATGAATAACGGGACAGAAGATGTTCCAAATGAACGTAATATGCATACTATAGAATATATATTATGGGATATATATACTATATGATGAATATGAGTAAAGTGGAAATGAAAGGAAGATAACTTGAATGTTTTCAATTCCGTATGTGTGTTTATGAATTATATTAAAGCTTAATTGTATTTGAATGTGGGTTATCATGTGATGTTAGTTTTGAACTAATGACTTACTCCCTTTTGTTTTGTGTGTTGTTTCTGATAACCCCATTGTAGGTAAATGGAGGATTTTGAGGATGAAGATTAATTAGGAAGCTTTTGTGTTCATTTACTCGATTGTCTTTATTGTTATTTGATATGGTAATTGATTTGATAATAATATGAGATGATTGTAAATTCGTTTAGATTAATATGGATATGTGTAGTTATGGGCTTTATAACTTGGGGAGACCCATAACTGGTTGTATATGGTAAATGATATTTGAATGAATTATGTTTTTCTGCAAGATTAATTGTATGATAATATAATAGGTTATAAGATTAGTTCTAGGAATGATTCATGAGAACTTCTAGGTAAAATGATTATGTATGTGGTTATTGATTCATGGATTGAGTGTGAGGAGGGGAAATAAGATTTTGAAGTAAGGATATTAAAATAGTAATGTGAGTTATGAGTGATTGAATGGAATTGAATTAAAATGAGAAAAAAATTTCAAGGGTAGAAAATCGGGTCGTTACACACCTTTCTAATGTAGTGAGAAAATTTGGATAGAATGATTTTTTCTACCCAGATGCATGTATAATATGTCCAGTTCTGATTAATGGTTTAAAAGTTATGTCAAAAATAGTGACACAACACCTTTAACAGCGCTTATTTATGCAAACTTTTGTTTATATGACACCTTTAACAACACTTTTTTATACAAGCGCTGTTTATATGACATCTTTAACAACATTTGTGTAAAAAACGCTGTTAAATGTGTCATATAAACAGTTGTTTGCATAAATAAGCGCTGTTAAAGATGCTATATCACTATTTTTGACATAACTTTTGAATTACTAATTAGAATTGGACATATTATATATGTATTTGGGGTAGAAAAAGTCATTCTATCCAAATTGTCTCACTATATTAGAAAAGTTCACCCTGAAATTAAAAAAAAACATTTTTTACTATTTCTTTTTTATTTTACAAGTTTTATAGTAAATGTGTTTTGATAATGTTAGAGTAACTACATTTTTTTAATTTTTTTTCTTACTACATTTTTTTCTAATGTAATGAGAAAATTTGGATAGAATGAATTTTTTTACCCCAGATGTATATATAATATGTCCAATTCAGATTAATGGTTCAAAAGTTATGTCAAAAATAGCGATATAATACATTTAACAACGCTTATTTACGCAAACAAACTGTTTTTTTATATTGCACCTTTAACAACGCTTTTTTATACAAGCGTTGTTTATATGACATATTTAATAGCGCTTGTGTAAAAAAGCGCTATTAAATATGCTATATCACTAATTTTGACATAACTTTTGAATAATTAATCAGAATTGAACATATTATATATGTATTTGGGGTAAAAAAATTCATTCTATCCAAATTTTCTCACTATATTAGAAAATTGCACCCTGAAATTTAAAAAAAACATTTTTTATTATTTATTTTTTATTTTACAAGTTTTATAGTGAATGTGTTTTGATAATGTTAGAGTAGCTGAAAAGTCACACATTTAACAACGTATTTTTAGAGAGCGCTGTTAAAAGTCGTACATTTTTTGTTTTAGTAGGCGCGAATATTTGCAGATTTAAAAACAAAACATCTTCGGCTCTTACTCTTCTTTTTTTAGTTTATCTCTTCAAGCAAGTTATTAGCTCATATTTTCTCTATTGGAGCATAAGGTGTAACACCCCAAATTTTAATCTTTAAAAATATAGTATCAGTCCTGGAAGCCTCGCTTAATCGAGAGATTCTCGCCTGAGCGAAAATGGGAGGGTGAAATCCTGGACTATATTGGAGGATTCTCGCCTGGGTGAGAAATGGCAATTTTGGGCTGTTGACACAGTGTAATCGATTACACACTGATGGTAATCGATTACACACTGATGGTAATCGATTACACTCTGCTGGTAATCGATTACATCGTATTAAAAGCATCAGATATGTGCATCTGACACAGTGTAATCGATTACACATTTCTGGTAATCGATTACACATTGCTGGTAATCGATTACACATTTCTGGTAATCGATTACACATTGCTGGTAATCGATTACACATTTCTGGTAATCGATTACACATTTCTGGTAATCGATTACACATTTCTGGTAATCGATTACACATTTCTGGTAATCGATTACACATTGCTGGTAATCGATTACATCGTATTAAAAGCATCAGATATGCACATTTTTCACGTTGTAATCGATTACACCATGTTGGTAATCGATTACAACCCGACGACACCTCTTTAAAACAGAAACCCAAACACATTTTAAGGTTAAGAACTTCGAAGAGAAGAGAGAAATGAGAGCTTTTCAAGAGCAAGGAGCCTTAGGACTCATCTTGGAGCTTGAGAAGAGGTAAACCTCTTGTTACTAACTCTTCTTCTTCCTTTCTAACTTGTTTTGGGTATGTTGGATTTATTTTCAAAACATGAGAAACCATGGAAACTCATCTTTAGAGTTATGGTTCGTTTTATGTTGTTTTTATCTTGTAAACTCTTGGTTTAGAGTTGTTATTTGATGAATGGAAAGTTTTATGGGTTATTCATGAAAAACCCCCAAAAACCCCCAAAATGAGAATACGAGTATAAAGAGAAAGAGATGAAATGTTAGATGTGGATAATGAGTAGTGCTTTGATGTTGTTATATGATATGAACATGTATGCTTTGATATTCAGAAACTTGTATTGAAGTAGTTTTGGAAATATTGAAATATGAGATGTTATGCATGTTTTAGATGGTTGAATATTGATGATGAATATTTTGTATGATTAAATGATGCAAAGTAAGTTGTTTATGTGATATTTGGAATAAATGACTAACATTGTTGTTATTGGTGAAAATGAGTAAAGATCCTAAGGTTGGAGGAAATCGCGGATGAGACTTTTAAAGTTATTCGGAACCGATCCCCAAAACTCACTGAGGTAAGGGATAAGTGGCTCTAAATCATACTTACTGATATGAATGAGGTATGTGAAAGAGGTAATGGTTTAAAATGATACGTCTGTAATTTATGCATTACGTTGGAAAATGCGTGACTTTTCTGTTATAAATGAAAGTAACATTGTTGGGGAGGCCCAATGAAAAGATGACTCCGATAAAAGTAACATTGTTGGGGGAGGCCCAATGAAAAGATGACTCCGATGAAAGTAACATTGTTGGGGGAGGCCCAATGAAAAGATGACTCCGATGAAAGTAACATTGTTGGGGGAGGCCCAATGAAAAGATGACTCCGAGAAAAGTAACATTGTTGGGGGAGGCCCAATGAAAAGATGACTCCGATGAAAGTAACATTGTTGGGGGAGGCCCAATGAAAAGATGACTCCGATGAAAGTAACATTGTTGGGGGAGGCCCAATGAAAAGATGACTCCGATGAAAGTAACATTGTTGGGGGAGGCCCAATGAAAAGATGACTCCGATGAAAGTAACATTGTTGGGGGAGGCCCAATGAAAAGA
Organism: Lupinus albus; assembly: GCA_009771035.1. Classification (NCBI taxonomy): domain Eukaryota; kingdom Viridiplantae; phylum Streptophyta; class Magnoliopsida; order Fabales; family Fabaceae; genus Lupinus; species Lupinus albus. The sequence continues at coordinate 8,318,921 of CM020010.1, forward strand.
TGACTCCGAGGAAAGTAACATTGTTGGGGGAGGCCCAATGAAAAGATGACTCCGATGAAAGTAACATTGTTGGGGGAGGCCCAATGAAAAGATGACTCCGATGAAAGTAACATTGTTGGGGGAGGCCCAATGAAAAGATGACTCCGAGGAAAGTAACATTGTTGGGGGAGGCCCAATGAAAAGATGACTCAATTGAAAGTAACATTGTTGGGGGAGGTCCAATGAAAAGATGACTCGGAGTAATGAAAGTCATATGCATGTTATAGGATATATAGTATGGGATATATATTCTATAAGGTGAATATGAAGGATGAGAACTGAATGTCAAAATGAAAGTCATATGCATGCTATAGGATATATAGTATGGGATATATATTCTATAGGGTGAATATGAATAATGAGAAACGTGAATGTCACATGAAAGTCATATGCATGCTATAGGGTATATAGTATGGGATATATATTCTATAGTGTGAATATGAATGACGAGAAATGACATGAATGCTGTATGCATGTTATAGGATATATAGTTTGGGATATATATTCTATAGGGTGAATATGAGCGATAAAAAGGAAGATGTTGAGAAAGAAAGTAATATACATGCTACAAGATATATATTATGGGATATATATGTTATAGGGTGGGTATGAAGAACGAGACCGATGATGTTTCGAACGAACGTAATATGCATACTATAGAATATATATTATGAGATATATATACTATAGGATGAATATGAGTAAAGTGGAAATTAAAGGAAGATGATTTGAATGTTTATAATTTCGTATGTGTGTTTATGAATTACATCAAAGCTTGATTGTATTTGAATGTGGATTATCATGTGATGTTAGTTTGAACTAATGACTTACTCCCTTTTGTTTTGCGTGTTGTTTATGATAATCTCATTGTAGGTAAATGAAGGATTTTGAGGATGAAGCTCAAATAGGAAGTCTTTGTGTCTATTTACTTGAGTGTCTTTATTGCTATTCGACGTTGTAGTTGATTCGATAGCATTTTGGGATAAATGTAATCTGATTAGGATAATATGGTGACATGTAGTTATGGACGTTATAACCTTGGAAAACCCGTAACTGGATGTAGGTGGTAAATGTTATCTAAATGAATTATGTTTTTCCGCAACATAAATTTGTATGATAATATAATAGGGTAAAGGATATTTTCAAAGAGTGATACTTGAGAGTTTTCAATGAAGGTGACGACTGTATGTAAGAAAGGATTAAAATAAATGAAAAATTTTCAAGGGTTAAAAATCGGGTCTTTACATAAGGTGAATCATTCTCTTTGATTCACTTTTTCTTCTTGCATTTACATTCTTATGCGTTAACTTCTTATTTTATATTACAGGAAATGTCAAGGTTGAATCTACGTGAAGTTGTCGTTGTTTTACCAAACTTGCAATCCCGGAATGCATTTCTTTTATTTGGTTATTATTTTTTCATTCATATTTTCTATGTAATTTTTTATTTCATCCTTATTATTTCGAATTTGACCATATCTTTATGTCATCTTATTTCTTAGGTTAAGGGAGAGTAGAAAATCATGGATTTGTCCTCTACATCTTCATCACATTCGTCTTTTTCATTCCTACATATGATTAACAGAGACATGTTCACACAATAGTTTGATTTCATCTTATTATATTGAAGCTTCTTATATGTTTTATAAAATGTCTGAAAGAGATCTTGCCTTATTTAATATGAGTGCGGTTAAACGAGTGTTGTTAAGGGTGACATATCAACAATACTCGTGATGAGCGCGGTTAAAGTCATGTACATATGTTGTATGTATGACATACAACAGCGCACACATAAGCGTTGTTGTATGTAGCACACATAAGTGCTGTTAAACTTAGAATCTACGACTTCGATCAAACAGACAGCGCCGAGACGCGTTGTCCTAAAGCAAAAAAAAGCGATGTTGCTCAACTTATCTGACATAGTGAATGTCTAATTTATTTATTCATACAAGCTCTTAAGGGTATAAATATACCCATACAATCAATTATTTTGGGCATGACTGTATTATGAACGTCCCTTCTCAAATTCGACAACTGGGAAGTGGTAATGGAAGTAGAAATATTTCTTCCTCTCCTTAAAAAGTGGAGTTGACACTAGATTTTTTGCGTAAACAATCCATGAAACTTTATCTATGTCCAATTTGAATAATGTTAGTCTTTGAATAGGATTTCAGAGGCTCGGGAGTCGATTACTCATGAAAGATCTTAGAACATCATCTCCCCATTTTAACATATTATCCTCATTTACAGCATGGATTAGTTTATACCAAATACTTATTTTATTATTTTATGTTATTCTTTATATTTTATTTTAATTATTTTTTTATTAATGCACAAAAATTATATTGTTTATTTTTATGTACGATAAGAGTTTATCATACTCTTATGTATCTCTACGTATACTAAGGAATCAAGACTTACATAGTTCTTGAATAGAAAATATTTTGTTGGTTGTGGTGATTTTTAATTATAAAGGATTAAAAGAAAGAGAAAATAAATTAAAGAGGAAAGTATGGGTCCTATGTCCACTACCACATCACAAATTAAAGAGAGAGAAAATAAATTATTTATCTCTTCAAATCTTTAAAGAGTTTTATTAAATTATTAGTTTAACACTAGCTAGTGCACTAATTTTTGGTTAGGCGACCTACTGCTTCAAGAGATAATGGAGAAAATATTAATGATCATAACTGTTTCTCAGCTTGAAGCCAAAAGTCATATATGACACTAGTCGACTTACTATTTGATTCCCAAATAATTTATTAAGTTATTTAAGAATTTAAGTTTTTTTTATTAAATAAATTATTTAAACTAAAAGATAATTATTAACATGGAGACTACATTGGTCGTGCAGCGTCTTCCCATTTCGACAAATAGCAAAAAGAATACTAACCACCATAACTATTTCTCGACTAGTAGTAAGTTAGATACAACAAAAGTCTTAATCACAATTTTAAATTCTTAAATTAATTTATTAATGACAGTGCTATAATTGAAATTAATTATTTATTTAATTAATTGTTAATTATTTAATTCATTTTAATTAAGAATTACCTTATATTTATTATTTAAATTTAATTACATTTAATGTTAAAAAAATTAGAAAGAATAGTTATAAATAATTATTATTAAAGAAATAATATAAAACAAAAATAAAATTACCTAGTCCACATTAGGGATGACAACGAGGCCGGGCGGACATTAGTACTACATACGCGAACCCAACGAATTTTAAATTTTAATTATATTTTTATATATTTTACAATAATTAATATATAAAAATAAATATTACTTGAATAATATGATATGTATGTCATAAATTTATGATCATAGTTTCATCAATAAATTTAATTATTAAAAGATAATGTTAATTTAATAATAATTATATATAAAATATTTAATTAAAATAAATACAAGGTTACTCACGGGGCAGGTATGATGATACTCATTTTCATCCATGAGTTATTTTTGCGGGTAACCACTGCAAGTATTTTGACGAGTACTCAGGGATGAGTATTTTTGCCATCCCTAGTCAGCATGTCTAGTGTCAAGATGGATTGACAATTGACAAGCACTTCAAGCTACCTTGGGGCCACTTTGGGTTGCCCTGAGTTATTATATGATGAAAATTACCTTTAGGGTGATAGGTCCTACCAATGATATTCCTTTTATATACAAATGTAATACACTTCTGGCATAAAATATCAAAATGCAATGATTGTTCCGCTCAACCTTGGATGATATCAGGGTCACCTTATTTAAGTTGTAGAAAGCCCAAATGATGATGAAGAAGAAGAAGAGGGAAAAAAAGCCCACAGTCCTATAAGGTACGCTCTATCGAGTTTTTGGAACATTTAAAGGCCATAGTCCTACAAAAAAGTGATAGGACTTCTCTAAAGTGGACTCCTAATAAGGTTCTAAATTGCTAATGGGTTGCAAGAGTGTGTCCAAATTTCAAAAAGAAAAGAAACCAAATATCATAAGTTAAAAATGAGAGATTACTTTTTCAAGCGCCGAAATCATTATACATGGAACAATATTGGTGATTCATAATACTAATACAAGTGAGACTCATTATCCACACTGGCAAAGTGGATGTTTGTTCTATCCAACAATATTATCTAAAACCCGAGTATTGAGAATATCCTTATTAATACAACACTGGCACAACAAGCCATCAGTAGATCATCTCGCTCAGTAGTAGTTCAAAAAATAGGCTCACATTTCAGTCGAGCTGAACAAAAAGAGACAGATTTATATATCAAACTTAATTCATGAGCTCACTATAGTTTCTACCTTTTGTAAGGACCCAAATTCTACCCTTGAATTTTTTTTTCTTATTTTATTCCTTTTCATGCACCTTACTATAACTTACATTTACAAATTTCATAACCTTATTTTTAAATCTCATTTTCCACTTCACACTCAATCTATGATCCAATAAAGACATACACATTCGTCTGACAGAAAAACATAATTCGTATTAATGCAACTCAGTAAATATTGCATACAACTAGCTATGGGTTTCCGAAATACCCATAGCTACAAATATCCAGAATCACCATTATCCATGATCCCTAACACGTACAAAAATCAAGCCAATGATTACAAATAGTCAATTCATAATACAATCAGTTAGGTTACAAAAGAGTGGAAATAAGAACTTCAAAACAAAAGCCCCTAAGCATCCAAAATCAAAACATGCTTACATCTTCCACCTTCCTGCAATGGGGTTAACATTGACCATACACATGGAAAATACAAAGGAGTAAGTCGTTAATTCAATAAATGTCAATACAGGTTAATCCACATTTAAAATACAAGGGAAACATTAGAGTAAGACACATAACGTAATTACATAAACGGAACCAATCATATATCCTTTCTTTTCTTTTCATTTTAATCATATTCACCCTATAGTATATATATCCCATAATATATATATTCTATAGCATGCATATTCATCCATTCCAAATCACTTTCCTTTTCATTTTAGTCATATTCACCCTATAGTATATATATCCCATAATATATATTCTATAGCATGCATATTCATCCATTCCAACTCACTTTCCTGTTCATTTTAGACATATTCACCCTATAGCATATATATCCCATAATATATATTCTATAGCATGCATATTCATCCATTCCAAATCACTTTCCTTTTCATTTTAGACATATTCACCCTATAGTATATATATCCCATAATATATATTCTATAGCATGCATATTCATCCATTCCAAATCACTTTCCTTTTCATCTCGTAAAGTCCATGTACTCCCATCTAATACGATTAACATTTAATTATTCAATGCCACTTCGGGCAAGACTACACCACGAAGGTGATTCAATACCACGTTGGGTAATTCTACACCGTGAAGGTGATTTCAATACTACGTCGGGTAAGTCTACACCGTGAAGGTGATTTCAATATGTAACACCCTAAATTTAAGTCTTTAAAATTATAATATTAGTCCTGGGATTCTCGCTTGAGCGAGGGAGTCTCGCCTTGGCGAGAAAGGCTCACCTGGGAGGGTGAAATCCTGGACTATACTGGAGGATTCTCGCCTGAGCGAGAGTTGGCTCGCTTGAGCGAGAGTGGTCTCGCCTGAGCGAGGGTTGGCTCGCCTGGGCGAGAAAAGTGACATATTGGACCTGTCGAGGCTGTAAGATTCTCGCCTGAGCGAGAGGATCCTCACTTGAGCGAGGGATGCCTCGCCTGGGCGAGAGTTACCTCGCTTGGGCGAGAGGGTCAGATCTGAGTTTTTAAAATAGGCGGGATTTTCTCGCTTGAGCGAGAAAAGGGCTCACTTAAGCGAGAACCCGACGAGACAGCATTTAATGAGAAACCCCAAACACATTTTAGGGTTAAGAATTGAAGAGAGGTGAGAGAAGAGAGCTTTTTCCAAGGGCAAGGAGCTTTGATACTCATCCGAGAGCCTGAGAAGAGGTAAAACTCTTGATTCTAACTCTCTTCTTCTCTTTAAAACTCATTTTGGGTATGTTGGATCTCTTCTCAAAATGTGAGAAACCATGGAAACTCATCCTTTTGAGTTATGGTTCGTTTTAGGTGGTTTTTCTCTTGTAAACTCTTGGTTTTGAGTTAGTATTTCGAAAATGGAAAGAGTTTTTCGGTTGATTCATAAAAACCCCAAAACCCTAAAGTGAAAATGTGGTAAAAGGGGAAAATGAGTAAAATGCTAGAGGTAGAAGATGAGTTTACCTTCTAATGTTGAAATATGAGATGAATATGCATGTTTTAGATGGTTGTATACTTATGATGAAAGTAGTTTAGAAACATTGAAAATGTGTTAAATATCTTGTATGGTTAAATAATGCAATATAAATTTTTTATATGATATTTGGAATAAATGACTAACATTGTGTTATATGGTGGGATGAGGAAAGATCCTAAAGTTGGAGGCGGTGTCGGTGGAACTTACGAAGTCGCCAAAAACCAAACCCAACACTCAACGAGGTAAGGATAAGTCTTTAACTTATGCATTGTGATAGAAAATGTGTGGATTTTCTGATGTGGATAATGAAATGTAATGTAAATCACTTAGTCGTTACAAGCATATATGGGTATGTTTGTAGTGATGAGGAGTGGATTTACTGTTATGTATTGGTGGAGTGCCAAAGGCGGACTTAATTGAGTTGTGGTCTTGTTGGGGGGCTCTAGTAAGGTATGGGGCCCCCAAAGGGGGGAAATTAACCCAGTCTAAGCCAGACAAGCAATGCAAAGCTAGACGAACCCAGATAAAACTCGGAATAATGAAATGAATTGTAAATCACTTTGTAGTTATAAGCATATTTGGATATGTTTGTAATGATGTCGGTGCATTTACCGTTTATGTATTGGTGGAGTGCCAATGGAAATAAAACTCGAAATAAAGCAATGAATTGTAAATCACTTTGTAGTTATTAGCATATATGGATATGTTTGTAATGATGTCGGGTGCATTTACCGTTTATGTATTGGTGGAGTGCCAATGGAAATAAAACTCGGAATAAAGCAATGAATTGTAAATCACTTTGTAGTTATAAGCATATATGGATATGTTTGTAATGATGTCGGGTGAATTTACCGTTTATGTATTGGTGGAGTGCCAATGGAAATAAAACTCGTTTTAGCCGACCAGAATGGGTTAGCGACTTTAGCTCAAGTTATATAGCATGGTTTTTCAAAAGTATCAACGATGAAAATGGTTTTAAGTGTATTTGATTTAGATCGTTATTTAACCTTATTAAATGTGGATTAACTTACATTGATGTTTATTGAGCTAATGACTATTCCTTTGTGTTTCCGTGTATGGTCAATGTTAATCCCATTGCAGGTAGGTGGAAGGAGTGTGGGCGTTTTGATTAGGAGATTAGAGACCTTTATCTTAACGTCTCTTTGTTCATTCTTCTGTAATCTAATTGGTTGTACTTGAACTAACTATTTGTAACGATGAATATGATTTTTCACATGGTGTTGTCCATGGAAACTAGTAACTCGGGATATAAGTAGCTATGGGCATTTTGGAAACCCATAGCTAATTGTATGCAGTAGTTACTAAGTCACATTAATACGAATTATGTTTTTCTGTCACATGATCTTGTATGTCACATTTGGAGCATAGATTGAGGGTGATGAGGGAAGTGAGACCTTTTTTTAAATAAGTACATTCAATCGGTAAATATAAATTATAGTTAAATGTATGAAATTAGATTAAAATAAGGAAAAAATTTCAAGGGTAGAAATTGGATCCTTACACAGGTAACCTTAAAAGGCTAAAGCAATATTAATGTTGGCACGCCGGGCTAGCCCGGCCGACTCGCCGTGACTCGTCTAAAAAAGGGTCTTCCAAACTGGACCAAATATGGGCTTTTGAACAAAAATCCCCAGTCCGACCCACTAAAAATGACAAACCAAATGGGCTGACCTTCGCACGAAACCCATATTAACATTCCTAATTTGGAGGCACATAAAACTTGGTAGACTTTTGACCAGTTGACCACGTCCAAAGACAATGTATGTAACTATCAATTTCTAAAAAACGAAATAGGATTAAAATTGTAATGTTAGTACCTAAAAAATCAAGAAAGTTAACTATATTTATTGATAATAATTGGTGAGTAAAATTAGATTAAAAATTTCTCATAATAAGAATGGGATGGAGTAATTTGTATGCATGAACTACAGCTTAATTACTTTTAGAACAAGGAATGTGATATTATTTCACTCATTAATACTTTTCATGGTCATCGTTTGTTTGATAGTTAAGGGGATTAGCAAAGTAGGAATAATTTATTCTACTTTTTGTATAGGTAAAGAAAACATGTCACAATTAACTACCAATCGTTTTTATTTTTAATAATAATATTTCATAAAATAGATTGTTTCTTTGTTTATCGTTGACTTTTTTTCCATTAGGGGACAAGACTTTATTATCTATATATAACACATCCAATACAATATAGTTTCAATAGGATTGTTTTACACCATGACCATTATTCTAACATAGATAATGATAAACTTTACGACCACTTTTGATTTTGCATATTCTATTATTATAGAAGTTTTCTTATACGCACTTCTCATTCCAAGAAGCATGTATATAATTATTGTTCACATAGCCTTTTGCAACATTTGTTTTCAGAACTTCATAAAAATCATTAGCATTTATTATTTAATATAGAATTCAATAGAAAATTCATGGAAAATAATATTTTTAATGTGTTATACAAGAAATTTAACACAGATTTTTAGACTTAACATATTCTTTATAAGACAACAAGAGTCACAAATATCTATCTCGACGTACTAACATTATAGTTAATGTCATCAAATTAAAATATTAGTAAATAAGATGTAAACAAACATAAGAAAACTATTGTTACAGTATAAGTTTTAGAGAAAACTCACAAATATAACTTACGAAGTGAACAAATATTTTGTTAAAAGACAACCAAGTTTCTATTATATTTTTCAAAATATTTTTATAATTAAGTTTCACGTTTTTCGTGACACATGTTTATAAAACTAAGTTCTCCTAAAAAGAATGTAATATTTTAAGGAATGCACCACAAACTCAAACAATATTGAGACAAAAATGAAATTAAGTAGGATCACAATGAAGTAAAACCTGGTTGTACTATGATTAAAAAAATGAAGAGGAAACATAGAAATGCACTTTTAGTCATCATAACTTTGAATTTCGTCATGTTTTTTCTTGTTTGCCATGTGAAAAATATGATATTGAACTTTAATTTCTATTGAATTTTTTATCAAATATTAAATGCTAATGATTTTCAGGAAGTTCGGAAAACAAATGTTGCAAAGACTATGTGGAAAATAAATGTAATGATGCTTCTTGCAATTTGAAGTGCATACAAGAAAACTTTTGTGATAATGGAATATGCAAAATTAGAGACGGTCATAAAGTTTGTCATTGCACATGTTAGAATAATGATCATGGTGTAAAAGAATCCTATTCAAACTACCTTGTATTGGATGGATTATATATAGATAATAAAGTCTTGTCTTCTAATGGAAAAAAATAAACAATAAATAAAGAAGCAATCTATCTTATTATCTAAAAATAGAAACTATTTGTAAGTTAATTGTGACATAAAGTAGAATAAGGTATTCCTACTTTACTAATCCCTTTAACTATCAATAGTAATTATTCTAACATATTTTATTTATATAATCCCCTTAACTATTTGTAAGTTAATTGTGACATGTTTTATTTATATAATAATTATTTTTTTATTTTCAATTGTAAATATAATGAAATTTAAATAATAAATATTAAATGAGTAATTAATATTTATCAAAACATTAATGGTCCTAGTTATGTTGTAAAATATTTCATAATTAAGTCGATAATTATATCATTAATTAATATTAATCAAAACATTAATGGTTAAATAAATGATTAAATAATTATAGCGTTTAAATAATTGTGAAATATTTCATTAAATTAATTATGTTGATAACTTATTAGTAAGGTTGCGACTTGTGTGTTATCTCACTTCCTGGTCTGAGTCGATAAATTGTTTTGAGCATTAGTATTTTTTTTGCTATTTGTAGAAGTTGGAAGTCGATTCACAACCAATGTGATTTCTTCTGCTATTAATTCTATTTTAATTTAAATAATTTCTTAATAAAAATAGATAAATTATTTGGGAATCAATAAGTAAGGTTGCGACTAGTGTCGTATCGTACTTTTTCCTTCAAGTTGAGAAACGATAATGGTCATTTGTATTACCTTTGTAATCTATATAAGCGGGCAATCAATTCACAACCATTGTTGTCTCTGTTGCTATTAATTATCTATCTCTTACGCAATTAATAAATCAAACCAACAATTAATCACTTTTCAACCCAAAGTAACATAATCTTAATTTTCTTATTGTACCTAGGGATACAATATAGCAAGAGAAACTCTTATTGTACAAAAAAAATGAAAAAAATATTATTTTGTTTTAATAATAATTTTTTTCATCAAATAAGTTAAGGGTATAATTAGTCCAATCAATTAGAGAGTTCGCATTTTAATATGTGAGGATGAGGTGCTAATATTTGTCATGATCCATAATCAACATCTAAGCTTAGAGTAGTAGTTCAAGGACCATATTTCCACATTTTGCCATAAAAGAGACTTTTCTACATTTTTAATAGTAGAAAACGTGGTAGTTATAGAGAAAAACATATTGGTGATTACAAATTAGTTGGAAGAGATAGAAATTTCATTCTCTCACTTTCTAAGTCGTGAAACCGGATAGGTTATTGACTCGATATGGGTATTGATTCAATGGATCATTATCTTGACAAATAATTTATTTTTGTTATTATGGAGTTGAATTCTATTGTTGAAAAACCTAAATGACTTGTGAGGAAACCATGATGGTAGTAGTTGAATTCTTTTTACTATAAATGTTATTTTAGTCTATTCACCTAATAAAGTTAAGGCTTGATTGTTGTTTATAAAAGTATTATTTTTATTCACCTTAAATTATCTAATGTCATTATTATATATCATTAATAATTCTAGTGTTTGTGCTCATATAATAGTGTTCAATACATTTTATATCATTAATAGTCAAAAATTAAATTTAAAAACATGCATATATAAATATAGTTGTCTCGTAGCTAGTTATCAGCACACATTAGTCTAAAAAACTACAAACGAAAAAACATGACAAAGTTCAATGTTGTGTTGTCTAAGAAAGCATTTCTATGTTCCATCTTCATCTTCCTAATCATACTACATCCAGGTTTTACTTTATTATAATCTCACTTATTCTCATTTTTCTGTCAATGTTGATTGATTTTGCGGCACATTCCTCAAAATATTATTTTCTATCATAGAGAACTTATTTATATAAACATATGACATGAAGAAATTGAAATTTAATTATCAAGATGTTAGAATCAATAAAATAGAAACTTGGTTGTTTTTCAATAATTTTTTTTTCGTGGTTATTATACAAGGAACATAAGTAATATTTGTGATTTTTCATTAAAACTGATACTGTAAGGGGAATGAGTAGTCTAATTTTTTATGGACAATAGTTTTCTTATATCTGTTGACATATTTTTACTAATATTTTAATTGAATGATATTAACTGTGATGTTAGTACGTTGGGATAGATATTTGTGACTCTTGTTGTTTTATAAGTAATATGTTAGTCTAGAAATATCCGTGTTAAATTTCTTGTTTGCCATGTGAAAAATATGATTTTGAACTTTAATTTCTATTGAATTCTTTATCAAATATTAAATGCTAATGATTTTCAGGAAGTTCGGAAAACAAATGTTGCAAAGACTATGTGGACAATAATTGTAATGATTCTTCTTGCAATCTGAAGTGCGTACAAGAAAACTTCTGTGATAATGGAGTATGCAAAATTAGAGGTGGTCATAAAGTTTGTCATTGCGCATGTTAGAATAATGATCATGGTGTAAAAGAATCCTATTCAAACTACCTTGTATTGGATGGATTATATATAGATAATAAAGTCTTGTCTTCTAATGGAAAAAAATAAACAATAAATAAAGAAGCAATCTATCTTATTATGAAATATTATTATTAAAAATAGAAACTATTTGTAAGTTAATTGTGACATGTTTTCTTCACCTATACATAAAGTAGAATAAGTCCCTTAACTATCAATAGTAATTATTCTAACATATTTTATTTATATAATCCCCTTAACTATTTGTAAGTTAATTGTGACATGTTTTATTTATATAATAGTAGTTTTTTATTTTCAATAGTAAATATAATGAAATTTAAATAATAAATATTAAATGAGTAATTAATATTAATCAAAACATTAATGGTTAAATAAATGATTAACTTAATTATAGCATTTAAATAATTGTATAATATTTAACATTGCGACTTGTGTGTTATCTCACTTTTTGGTCCGAGTTGAGAAATTGTTTTAAGCATTAGTATTTTTTTTTTGCTATTTTTAGAAGTTGGAAGTCGATTCACAACCAATGTGGTTAATTATGCTATTAATTCTATTTTAATTTAAATAATTTCGTAATAAAAATAGATAAATTATTTGGGAATCAATAAGTAAGGTTGTGGCTAATGTCGTATCGTACTTTTTCCTTCAAGTTGAGAAACGATAATGGTCATTTGTATTACATCCGTAATCTATATTAGCGGGTAGTCAATTCACAACCATTGTTATCTTTGTTGCTATTAATTATCTAACTGTCGTGCAATTAATAAACCAAACCAACAATTAATCACTTTCAAACCCAAAGTAACATAATCTTAATTTTGTTATTGCACCGTGGGATACTATAGCAGAAACTCTTCTTGTACACAAAAATGAAAAAAATATTATTTTGTTTTAATAATAATTTTTTCCATCAAATAAGTTAAGGGTATAATTAGTTCAACCAATTAGAGAGGAACACATTTTAATATGTGAGGATGAGGTGCAAATATTTGTCATGATCCATAATCAACATCCAAGCTTAAAGCACTAGTTCAAAGACCATATTTCCACATCTCGTCATAAAAGAGACTTTTCTACATTTTTAATTGTAGAAAACGTGGTATTTATAGAGAAAAACATATTGGTGATTGCAAATTAGTTGGAAGAGATAGAAATTTTATTCTCTCACTTTCTAAGTTGTGAAACCAGATAGGTTATTGACTCGATCTGGGTATTATTTCAATGGATCACTAACCCTAATTTCTCTCACCTCTTTCATTCTCTCACCTCTCTTTAATTTCTAACCCTAAAATGTGTTTGGGGTTTCTCATTTAATGCAATCTCGTCGGATTCTCGCTTAAGCGAGCCCATTCTCGCTCAAACGAGAAAATCCCGCCCATTTTAAAACTCAGATCTGACCCTCTCGCCCAGGCGAGGGAACTCTTGCTTAGGCGAGGCAGCTCTCGCTCAAGCGAGGATCTTACAGCCTCGATAGGTCCAAAAATGTCACTTTTCTCGCCCAGGCGAGACAAATCTCGCTCAAGCGAGACCACTCTCGCTCAGGCGAGGCGACTCTCGCTCAAGCGAGGCGACTCTCGCTCAAGCGAGAATCCTTCACTATAGCCCAGGATTTCACCCTCCCATGTGAGCCTTTCTCGCCCAGGCGACAATCCCTCGCTCAAGCGAGAATCCCAAGACTGATACTATAATTTTAAAGACTTAAATTAAGGGTGTCACAGACACTGTCTCCAACCTTAAGATCTTTCCTCATTCCACCACATAAAAACAATGTCAGTCATTTATTCGAAATAACACATAAACAATTCATATTTCATCTTGAAACATGCAAGAGATTTACACATTTTCAATGTTTCCAAAACTACCTTCATTAATAGTTTCCAAACATCTAAAACATACATATTCATCTTATATCCAACGTTAGAATATATATATTCATCTTCTACATCTAGCATTTCACCCATTTCCCTTTTTACTCATATTCTCATTTTAGGGTTTTCATGAATAAGTCCACAAACCCTTTCCATTTTACGAATAACAACTCTAAACCAAGAGTTTACAAGAGAAAAACTACATAAAAGGAACCACAACTCAAAAGGATGAGTTTCCATGGTTTCTCACATTTTGAGAAGAGATCCAACATACCCAAAACAAGTTTCAAAGGGAGAAGGAGAGTTAGAATCAAGAGATTTACCTCTTCTCAAGCTTCTAGATGATTCTCAAGACTCCTTGCTCTTGAAAATGCTCTCTTCTCTGACTTCTCTGACTTCTCTCCAAGTTCTAACCCTAAAATGTGTTTGGGGTTCTTTATTTAATGTAACAACGTCGGGTTCTCGCTCAAGCGAGCCCATTCTCGCTCAAGTGAGAAAATCCCGCCTATTTTAAAAACTCAGATCTGATCGTCTTGCTCAAGCGAGGATCCTCTCGCTCAAGCGAAGATCTTACAGCCTCTACAGCTTCAGAGTGCCACTTCTCGCCCAGACGAGATAACTCTCGCTCAGGCGAGACAACTCTCGCTCCAGCGAGTCAATTCTCGCTCAAGTGGGAATCCTTCAGTATAGCCTAGTATTCCACTCACTCGGGTGAGCCACCCTCGCCCAGGCGACTCCTTTCTCGCCCAAGCGAGACTCTCAGGACTAATACTATAATTTTTTGCTTTAAATTCAGGGTGTCACAATCCTCCCCCTCTTATAAGAATTTTCGTCCCCGAAAATTAAACAAACCTCGATTCAAACAAATGAGGATAATTCTTCCTCATATCATGCTCCACTTCCCATGTAGCGTCTCCTTCATCTACTTGACTCCATAGTACCTTCACCAAGGCAATCTCTTTGCCCCTCAACCTTTTGATACTGGTATCCAAAATCCTCACTCGCAAGGTAGCAAAAGTCAAGTTATCTTTCAATTCTATTTGGTCCGACTCAACCACTTGAGAAGGGTCCCCCACATATTTCCGCAATTGCGACACATGAAACACATTGTGAAGATTCGACAATAATGGAGGCAAAGCAATCTGATATGCTACCGGCCCAACCCTCTTCAATATCTGATATGGTCCAATAAATCTCGGAGTAAGCTTACGGGACTTTAATACTCTACCAATCCCAGTAGTCGGAACTACTCTCATGAATACATGATCTCCTTCTTTAAACTCAAAAGGTTTTTGCCTCTTATCGTAATAGCTTTTCTGTCGACTCTGTGCTATTCTCATATTATCCCGAATTTTCTTAATCTTTTCCGTCATTTATCAGACCAACTGAGGTCCCAATACCAAGTTCTCTCCAGTCTCATACCAACTCACTGGAGTTCGGCAACTCCTACCATACAATGCTTCATAGGGTGCCATCCCAATACTCGAATGGAAGCTATTGTTGTAGGTAATTTCAATCAAAGGCAACATGCTATCCCAACTCCCAGGTTGTTCCAATACACAAGCCCTCAAAAGGTCTTCTAGTGATTGTATGGTCCTTTCCGATTGACCATACGTTTGTGGGTTATAAGCCGAACTCCGTTTCAGCTTAGTCCCCAAAGAGGATTGCTGTAAGGACCCAAATTCTACCCTTGAAATTTTTTCTCATTTTAATATAGATATTCTTATCATCTCTATTCCTCTTCTGTTAAACAACATTCTATACTTCAAATTCAGTTATCGTAATATAATAGGACCCTTTCCCATAACGCCGAAAAACATAATTCATATATATTTCCTTATCGATAAGTACCGCATATGACTAGCTATGAGATTCCAAAATACCCATAGCTATTAATATGCAGCATTACAAAAATAGTACTAAATTAGTTAGGATTTACAATTATCCAATTAACAATTTACATCAAACAAAAAGCAAAATAATGATTCCAAGTCCTAAGCTCCTCATGCCCCGAACAGAATATCCTCAACTACCTCGTTTACATGCAATGGGATTATCATGACAAATATACACAACAACAAAGGAGTAAGTTATCAATTCAATAAATATCAGTAACGATAATCCACACTTTTAGGGTTTTAATAGAAGACTTGACGAATATCATGTTTGTCCGTTTCATGTTATCACCTCCAACACTTTGGATTTAACCGTTCATCTCTACCATCCCTTGTAACCTCTTTCATCAATACCATTTCAAATCATTGTTTCCACCTGTACGTTTACTTTCCATTACCACTTAGGGCAAGTCATACACAATACCACGTAGGGCAAGTCATACACAATACCACATAGGGCAAGTCATACACAATACCACGTAGGGCAAGTCATACACATTACCACATAGGGCAAGTCATACACAATACCACGTTGGGCAAGTCATACACAATACCACGTAGGGAAAGTCATACATGATGTCATCTAGGACAGGTCATTCTCTATACCACATCGGGTAAGTCATACACAGATCATATACGTAATCAGAAAATCCACACATTTTCTATTATCATATACCATTAATAACTTCTCCTTACCTTGGTACGTGTCGGGGTTGGTTTTGGGTAACTTTGCAAGTTCCTTCGCTACCTCCTCCAACCTTAGGGTCTTTCATCATCCCCGTCACATAACAATAATGTCAGTCAT
Organism: Lupinus albus; assembly: GCA_009771035.1. Classification (NCBI taxonomy): domain Eukaryota; kingdom Viridiplantae; phylum Streptophyta; class Magnoliopsida; order Fabales; family Fabaceae; genus Lupinus; species Lupinus albus. Next base: position 8,335,505 of record CM020010.1, read on the forward strand.
TTATCTCCAAATATCACATAAACAATTTATATTGTATTACTCAACCATACAAGATATTCATCATATTTTCAATGTTTATAGACTACTCTCATCATACGTTTACAACCATCTAAAACCTACATATCCATCTCATATTTCAACATTGGAAGGCTTAATCATCTTCTACCTCTAGCATTTTACCCATTTTCCACTTTAACCACATTTTCACTTTAGGGTTTTAGGGTTTCCATGAATCAACCCACAAACCCCTTTCCATTGTTGAAATATTAACTCTAAACCAAGAGTTTTCAAGATAAAGACAACATAAAACGAACCATAACTCGAAAGGTTGAGTTTCCATGGTTTCCCTCATTTTGAGAAGAGATCCAACATACCCAAGATAGGTTTTTAAAGAGAAGAAGAGAGTTAGAATCAAGAGTTTTACCTCTTCTCAAGCTTCTAAATGACTCACAAGCCTCCTTGCTCTTGAAAATGCACTCTTCTCTCACTTCTTTCTAAGTTAACCCTCATAAATGTTTTGGGGTCCCCCATTTAATGTAACAGCATCGGGTTCTCGCTTAAGCGAGCTCTTTCTCGCTCAAGCGAGAAAATCCCGCCTATTTGAAAAACTCAGATCTGACCCTCTCGCTCAAGCGAGGGATTCTCGCTCAAGCGAGAATCTTACAGTGCCAACAGTCCCAAAATGCCATTTTTCGCCCAGGCGAGACAACTCTCGCTTAGGCGAGAATCCTCCATTATAGCCTAGGATTTCACCCTTCTAGGTGAGCCTTTCTCGCTCAGGCGAGAATCTCTCGCTCAAGCGAGGATCCCTGGACTGATACTATAATTTTCAAGATTTAAATTTAGGGTGTTACAATCCTCCCCCTCTTATAAGAATTTTCGTCCCCGAAAATTAAACATACCTCGATTCGAACAAATGAGGGTAATCCTCCCTCAAATCACGTTCCACCTCCCAAGTAGCATCCCCTTCGTCTACTTGGCTCTACAACACTTTCACCAAAGGAATCTCTTTGCCTCTCAATCTTTTGACACTGGTATCTATGATTCTCACAGGCAACGTCGCAAAAGTCAAGTTATCCTTCAACTCTATCTGGTCCGACTCAACCACATGAGATGGATCCCCAACATATTTCCCCAACTGAGAGACATGAAACACATTGTGGAGATTCGACAACAACGGAGGTAAAGCGATATGATACTCTACCGGCCCAATCCTCTTCAATACTTGATACGGCCCCATAAATCTCGGAGTCAGCTTGCAAGATTTCAACACTCTACCAATTACGGTAGTTGGGACCACTCTCATGAAAACATGATCTCCCTCATTAAACTCAAGAGGTTTCCGCCTCTTATCGTAATAGCTTTTCTGTCGACTTTGGGCGATCCTCATATTCTCCCGGATTCTCTTGATCTTGTCTGTCGTCTCTTGAACTAGTTCGGGTCCCAATATCAAGTTCTCCCCAGTTTTAAACCAACTCACCGGAGTTCGACATTTCCTACCATAAAACGCCTCATAAGGTGCCATTTCAATACTCGAATGGAAGCTATTATTGTAGGTAAATTCGATCAAAGGCAACATGCTATCCCAACTCCCCGGTTGTTCCAAGACACAAGCCCTCAAAAGATCCTCCAAGGATTGTATGGTTCTTTCCGATTGACCGTCCGTTTGGGGATGATAAGCTGAACTCAATTTCAACTTAGTTCCCAATGCAGACTGAAAATTAGTTCAAAAGTTTGAAGTGAAACGGGGATCCCTATCCGACACAATACTTGACGGTATCCCATGCAAGCGAATAATTTCCCGGATATACAGTTCTGCCAATCTCTCCAAAGAGTACTTCATGTTCATAGGCAGAAAGTGAGCAGATTTAGTTAACCGATCCACGATCACCCATATCGAATCATATCCTTTCTAAGTCTTCGGAAACCCAGACACAAAATCCATGGAGATACTATCCCACTTCCAATCGGGAATTTCTAGGGATTGTAACTATCCCGCTGGTCGCTGATGCTCAATCTTGGCTTTCTAACATACCAAACAACTCGAGACATACGAAGCCACATCTCTCTTCAATCCCGACCACCAAAATAACTTCTTCAAGTCTTGGTACATTTTCGTTGTCCCCGGGTGAAAACTCATCTTACTCTTATGGGACTCCTCCAAAATACTCTTCCGTAATTCCACATCACGAGGTACACACACTCCCCCCTTGTAACGCAACAATCCACTAGGGTCCGATGCGAAATCAGTTTCCTTACCACTTAGCATCAAATCCCGTTTAGCCATTAGCTCCATATCCTCTACTTGCATTACCCAGATTTGATCAAACAACTCATTTGTGACCTTAAGCATTCCTAATATCATACTATGTGGTTTCACTTAGACTGCTAAGTTCATATCCCTGAACTCCTCAATCAGTTTCTCTTCTCTAATCATCAAAGTCGACATGTGCAAAGACTTCCGACTTAGAGCATCGGCCACCACATTGGCCTTTCCAGGATGATACTACAACCCAAAATCATAATCCTTAAGGAATTTCATCCACCTTCGTTGTCTCATATTCAATTCCTTTTGATCAAACAGGTACTTTAAACTTTTGTGGTCGATGTATACCTCAAATCTCACACCATAAAGATGGTGCCTCCAGATTTTTAATGCAAAGACCACTGCAGCTAATTCCAAGTCATGGGTAGGGTAGTTTTGCTCATGCGTCCTCAATTGTCGAGAAGCATAGGCAACAACCTTCCCTTCTTGCATCAACACACAACCTAAGCCCTGCTTAGAAGCATCACAATACACGCTGAAATCACGATCAATATTAGGAAGAACCAACACGGGTGCCGAAGTCAACCTCCGCTTTAGCTCTTGGAAGCTCTCTTCACAACGACCGTCCACACATAAGGTTCTCCCTTCCTGGTAAGTTTAGTCAGGGGCAAAGCCAACTTAGAAAATCCTTCTATAAACTTTCTGTAGTAACCAGCTAACCCTAGAAAACTTTTGATCTCCGTAACGGACTTGGGCACTTCCCACTCCATCACGACGTCGACCTTTGAAGGGTCTACTGCCACCCCTTCTTTGGATATTACATGTCCAAGAAAGTTTACCGATTCTAACCAGAAATCAGATTTTGACAGCTTCGCATACAACCGATTCTTACTCAGAAGTTCTAGAACAATCCTCAGGTGCTCAACGTGTTTCTCTCGGCTTTTGGAGTAAACCAAAATGTCATCAATAAATACCACTATGAATGAGTCCAAATACGGATGAAAAATCCGATTCATGTAGTCGGTAAATATTGCTGGGGCATTCGTTACACCAAAAGGCATGACCAAATACTCGAAATGCCCATATCTGGTCCTAAAAGCAGTTTTAGGAATATCTTATGACTTTACCCGAAGTTGGTGGTAGCCCGACCGAAGATCAATCTTTGAAAATACCACCGCTCCTCTCAACTGATCCATCAGATCATCAATCCGAGGCAACATATACTTGTTCTTAATAGTAACTTTGTTCAACTGCCGGTAGTCGGTACACAACTGCATACTACCATACTTCTTCTTAACAAACAAAACAGGTGCACCCCACGGCGAGACACTCGGACGAATAAACTTCTTTGCCAAGAAGTCCTCCTCTTCTGTTAAACAACATTCAATACTTCAAATTCAGTTATCGTAATATATTAGGACCCTTTCCCATAAAGCCGAAAAACATAATTCATATATATTTCCTTATCGGTAAGTACCGCATATGACTAGCTATGGGATTCCAAAATACCCATAGCTATTAATATCCAACATTACAAAAATAGTACTAAATCATTTAGGATTTAAAATTATCCAATTAACAGTTTACATCAAACAAAAAGCAAAATAATGATTCCAAGTCCGAAGCTCCTCATGCCTCGAACCGAATATCCTCAACTACCTCGTTTACCTGCAATAGGATTATCATGACAAATATACACAACAACAAAGGAGTAAGTTATCAATTCAATAAATATCAGTAACGATAATCCACACTTTTAGGGTTTTAATAGAAGACTTGACATTTAAAAGATAAAATCTACATATCATGTTTGTCCGTCTCATGTTATCACCTCCAACACTTTGGATTTACCCGTTCATCTCTACCATCCCTTGTAACCTCTTTCATCAATACCATTTCTAATCATTGTTTCTACTTGTACGTTTACCTTTCCATTACCACTTAGGGCAAGTCATACACAATACCACGTAGGGCAAGTCATACACAATACCACATAGGGCAAGTCATACACGATACCACATAGGGCAAGTCATACACAATACCACAGAGGGCAAGTCATACACAATACCACATAGGGCAAGTCATACACAATACCACATAGGCAAGTCATACACAATACCACATAGGGCAAGTCATACATGTTGTCATCTAGGACAGGTCATTCTCTATACCACATCGGGTACGTCATACACAGATCATATACGTAATCAGAAAATCCACACACTTTCAATTATCATATACCATTAATAACTTCTCCTTACCTTGGTACGTGTCGGGGTTGGTTTTGGGTAACTTTGCAAGTTCCTTCGCTACCTCCTCCAACCTTAGGGTCTTTCATCATCCCCATCACATAACAATAATGTCAGTCATTTATCTCCAAATATCACATAAACAATTTATATTGTATTACTCAACCATACAAGATATTCGTCATATTTTCAATGTTTATAGACTACTCTCATCATACGTTTACAACCATCTAAAACCTACATATCCATCTCATATTTCAACATTGGAAGGCTTAATCATCTTCTACCTCTAGCATTTTACCCATTTTCCACTTTAACCACATTTTCACTTTAGGGTTTTAGGGTTTCCATGAATCAACCCACAAACCCCTTTCCATTGTTGAAATATTAACTCTAAACCAAGAGTTTTCAAGATAAAGACAACATAAAACGAACCATAACTCGAAAGGTTGAGTTTCCATGGTTTCCCTCATTTTGAGAAGAGATCCAACATACCCAAAATAGGTTTTTAAAGAGAAGAAGAGAGTTAGAATCAAGAGTTTTACCTCTTCTCAAGCTTCTAAATGACTCACAAGCCTCCTTGCTCTTGAAAATGCACTCTTCTCTCACTTCTCTCTAAGTTAACCCTCATAAATGTTTTGGGGTCCCCCATTTTGTAAGGACCCAAATTCTACCCTTGAAAATTTTTCATTTATTTTAATCCTTTCTTACATACAGTCATCACCTTACTTAAAAACTCTCAAGAATTACTTTTTGAAAATACTCTTTACCCTATTATGTTATCATACAAATTTATGTTGCGGAAAAACATAATTCATTCGATTAGCAATTACCACATACAACCAATTAAGGGTCTCCCAGAGTTATAACGTCCATAACTACACATATCCGTATTATCCTAAACAGATTTACATTCATCCCATGATGTTTTCAAATCAACTACAATGTCAAATAGCGATAAAGACAATCAAGATAATGAACACATAAGCTTCCTAAGTGAGCTTCCTCTTCAAATCCTTCATTTACCTACAATGGGATTGTCATGAACAACACACAAAACAAAGGAGTAAGTCATTAGTTCAAAACTAACATCACATGATAATCCATATTTCAAATATCATTAAGCTTTAATATAATTCGTAAACACACATGCGTAATTGTAAGCATTCATATCATCTTCCTTTAATTTCCACTTTACTCATATTCATCCTATAGTATATATATCCCATAATATATATTCTATAGTATGCATATTACGTTCTTTCGAAACATCATCCTTCTCATTATTCATATCCACCCTATAGTATATATATCCCCTAATATATATCCTGTAGCATGTATATTACTTTCATTCTCAACATCTTCCATTTTCATCCTTCATATTCACCCTATAGTATATATACCCCATAATATATATCTTGTGGCATGAATATTACTTTTATCATTCTTAACATCTTCCTTTTATCACTCATATTCACCCTATAGAATATATATCCCATACTATATATCCTATAGCATGCATATGACATTCTTTGTGACATTCTCATTTCTCGTCATTCATATTCACCCTATAGAATATATATCCCATAATATATATTCTATAGCATGCATATGACATTCATTGTGACATCCACATTTCTCATCGTTCATATTCACACTTGATCGTATTCATCGATTTCATTTTTCATACAACATCGAGCAGGCCGAGTTATTTCCCCATACCACATCGGGCAGGTCGAGTTATTACCCTATACCACATCGGAAAGGTCGAGTTATTTCCCCATACCACATCGGGCAGGTCGAGTTATTACCCCATACCACATCGGGCAGGTCGAGTTATTACCCCATACCACATCGGGTAGGTCGAGTTCACAATGATCCACTACCACTCCGGGTATGACAGCCACAACAATCCACTACCACAATGGGTAGGATAACCACAGTATTCGTACAAACACATTACCTCTTTCACATACCTCATTCACATCAGCGAGTATGATTTAGAGACACTTATCCCTTACCTTGGTGAGTGTTGGGGATCGGTTCCGAGTAACTTTAAAAGTCTCCTCCGCGATTTCCTCCAACCTTAGGATCTTTCCTCATTTCCACCATTAACAACAATGTCAGTCATTTATTCAAAATAACACATAAATAACTCGTATTTCATCATCAAACATACAAGAGATTCATATATTTTCAATATTTCCAAAACTACTTTAATACAAGTTTCCAAATATCAAAACATACATGTTTATCTCATACATCAACATCAAAACACACATTCATCATCCCCATGTAACATTTCATCCATTTCTCTTTTTACTCATATTCTCATTTTGGGGGTTTTTGGGGTTTTCATGAATAACCAACAAAACCTTTCCATTCATCAAATATCAACTCTAAACCAAGAGTTTACAAGAGAAAAACAACATAAAATGAACCATAACTCTAAAGGGTGAGTTTCCATGGTTTCTCATGTTTTGAAAATAGATCCAACTTACCCAAAACAAGTTAGAGAGGAAGAAGAAGAGTTAGAAACAAGAGGTTTACCTCTTCTCAAGCTCTAAGATGAATCCTAAGGCTCTTTGCTCTTGAAAAGCTCTCCTCTCTCTCTTCTCTTCAAAGTTCTAATCCTAAAATGTGTTTGGGGTTTCTATTTTAAAGATGAGTCGTCGGGTTCTCGCTCAAGCGAGCCCATTATCGCTCAGGCGAGAAAATCCCGCCTTTTTAAAATTTCAGATCCGACCCTCTCGCTCAAGCGAGAATCTCACAGTGTCAACAGCCCCAAATTACCATTTCTCGCCCAGGCGAGACAACTATCGCTCAGGCGAGAATCCTCCAGTATAGCCCAGGATTTCACCCTCCCAGGTGATCCTTTCTCGCTCAAGCGAGAATCTCTCGCTCAAGCGAGACTTCCAGGACTGATACAATAATTTTGAAGACTCAAATTTAGGGTGTTACAATCCTCCCGCTCTTATAAGAATTTTCGTCCCCGAAAATTAAACATACCTCGGAAAATAATATCATCACCTAGATCTTACGCACAAGAATACTCAACCAAAATCATAATCGATCTTCTAATCCATTAAGATTACATAAACGGTCACTAAGGGTATACACCACTAAACTGCGATATCACTAAACCAATTCAGGAACTAACTCATCAATTTCCAAATATTAAGATCTCAACCTTGAATAACTCGAATGCCATGGGAACTAAACCGTAATTCGGACTAAAGATCTTTCCTATATTCTTCAAGAACCATAGGTCTCTAGGACCGATCCAGCTAACAATCCTCATCTATGTTAAGAATTCCTATAACACTCCCAAAATTTAGCGAATGGGGAACTCCTTATCCCTCATCCACTCCAATGCCTCATTTAACATCCATCATACACTAGCTAGTTTCATCTCCACTCAAGAATCTAGCACAATTTCATTTCACTCAATCAACAAAATACTTACACAAAAAGACTCTTAGTGTCTCATCCATTGTACACAATCAAACCATCCAGTAATTGTCCAATTACATCAAATATTTCCGTCATCAAATCTTATCGTCGAAAGGAATTACCGATTTCTAACCTCAACTGAAACAATAAAACCATTGATTCACACCAAAACTAGGTACCATGTTACCAATTGGCAAGTGCAAGTCGACAAACACTCAAACCTACAACTTGCGTTCGGTTTGGTCACCCCAAATTCGTTAGCAAATATAAACTTATTAACCCACTCGCATTACGTCCAGAAATACATGGGCATCTTGTATCACCAAACTTTTAACAACCCCATACTTATTCAGATATGGTTGCTAAAATTTCGGAATTCTCCAACGTGATACTAAATCATTATTTAGCCATAAGCTATGTTTCACCCAAAAACGATTTTCGAAAGCGGTTTGAATCCACGACCCATGGCAACCACGTCGTGAAACAAAGTTTGCATAATCATTTCAACACAACCCAAAACTCCTTCTCTCATATGGTTACTCCACACCCATATACCGCAATTATTGACGTTCACGAAACGGAAACAACTTTTGCAGACACAACATTCAAGGCAGATATTTGAGGTACACCACCACTATATCGTGCCTTACCAATGTCCTACCGCAAAAGAACCGATCATTCTAGACCAAAAGTTTCACGTTTATTCCATTGCATTCATCACATTGACGGGGTAAGTAACTTAACTAGCTTTTTTCCTCGACTATCAGCGTAAGTCTTACCCCCTTAGCATACACATACATATCAATGCATACTAAATTTTAAATCTTCACCTCAACAATTACACACAGTTAAACATAACACGATTTGCTGACCGCTAGTCCATTTCCAGGATTAATTTCCAGCTGGGACATCATTGCACAAATCAACACTATGGTAAAGGTTCTACCATTTACCCCAACCATACACTGAGACATCCACATCGACATCCACCACCGGTACACTGGGTGGGTGGGTACAACTAAGTCGAAAACAACAACTTGGTGTACCATCTCAGTCGGTTCACACATTCATCAAATATACAGAGTGTGTCGCTCCCGAATTAGACAACACTAAAAGGGATACCTGTCACCATGCGATTTACCTCTCGCCGGATCATCAACACCTGATGTCCCTGCGCCACTCGGGGTAACCTTTCGACCGTGGTTCCTTGTCTCCTCGGCATGAATGACATTAAGTCTCCGATCCAGCTTGGGACAAAACCTTTTAATATTCCCAAGCTCCTTGCAGTGGAAACATCCATTTCCTTTTTCCAGGGACGTACTCCCATAATGAAGTCTACCGCACTTGATGCACATGGGAGTAGAAACCTCTTCGGTAGGAACGGTAGGTGGGCTAGACCTTTGGAAACTTCGGTCACGAGGTCTAGTAGTTGCCGCATAAGGTTTCCGGTCATCTTCCACTCTCCCTTTACCTATCTCCTGCATATGGTTGCGTTGCGGTCCATAGTTCAGGGGAGAAATTGTTTTGGGAGTTGCCAACTCATCCACCTTCAGATCATCCTCGTACATCCGGCACTTGTTGACCAAAGTAGCAAAGTCGGCAATCTCTTGATGTCTGAACATCCTTTTCAGCTTGGACCTTAAGCCCGATTCGAATTTTGAGCACTTGGATCGTCCGTCCACCTCCAACTCAGAGTAGGGACAAAACCGGGCCAATTCCTCGAATTTAGCCGCATATTCCCCGACCGACATATTTCCTTGTTCCAACTTCAAGAACTCCATTTCTTTCTGCCTTTTCAGATTCGCAGGGAAGTATTTGTGAAGGAATTTCGCCTTGAAAGTATTCTAGGAAACCAATTGTCTCTTTGTCTCCATTTGGCGTCTAGTAAACTCCCACCAGTTCTCGGCCTCCGTCACTAGCATGTAAGTGGCGTAGGCCAATTTCTGAGCCTCCGAACAGTTCATGGCCCAAAATATCCGCTCCATTCCCTGAATCCACTCAAGGGCAGCATCCGGAGCAAATCCTCCGTGGAACTGACTGGGGTTCCTCTTGCAAAACTCATCCAGACCTTGGTACTCTGCTGGTCCGGGTGGGACTAGGTTTTGCAAACTCGGATTTGGTGCGGGGTTCTGATTCAGACTACGCAAGTTCTCGTTCATCTGTTGTAGCGTAGCCACCATCTGAACCTACAATTCATTCTGAACGTTCTGACTCGTTCCCCTTCCAGCCATGTTTTAACCTACGCTCATTGGTAGTCAGTACACAATTTAACTCACACAAGTCAGGTTATCACATAGTCTCATAACACGTTACATGTCATCCTACCAAAATTACATGCTTTAAACATTCAATACACACAATCTCAACTAGTCAAATCATAAACATGTTACAAAGAAGCAAGTAAGGCCATACCCTAGGCCGCAGAATTAACTATGCTCTAATATCATATTGTAAGGACCAAAATTCTACCCTTGAAATTTTTTCATTTATTTTAATCCTTTCTTACATACAGTCATCACCATACTTAAAAACTCTCAAGAATTACTTTTTGAAAATACTCTTTACCCTATTATGTTATCATACAAATTTATGTTGCGGAAAAACATAATTCATTCGATTAGCAATTACCACATACAACCAATTAAGGGTCTCCCAGAGTTATAACGTCCATAACTACACATATCCGTATTATCCTAAACAGATTTACATTCATCCCATGATGTTTTCAAATCAACTACAATGTCAAATAGCGATAAAGACAATCAAGATAATGAACACATAAGCTTCCTAAGTGAGCTTCCTCTTCAAATCCTTCATTTACCTACAATGGGACTACAATGGGATTATAATGAACAACACACAAAACAAAGGAGTAAGTCATTAGTTCAAAACTAACATCAAATGATAATCCACATTTCAAATACGATTAAGCTTTAATATAATTCGTAAACACACATGCGTAATTGTAAACATTCATATCATCTTCCTTTAATTTCCACTTTACTCATATTCATCCTATAGTATATATATCGCATAATATATATTCTATAGTATGCATATTACGTTCTTTCGAAACACCATCCTTCTCATTATTCATATCCACCCTATAGTATATATATCCCCTAATATATATCCTATAGCATGTACATTACTTTCATTCTCAACATCTTCCATTTTCATCCTTCATATTCACCCTATAGTATATATACCCCATAATATATATCCTATGGCATGAATATTACTTTTATCATTCTTAACATCTTCCTTTTATCACTCATATTCACCCTATAAAATATATATCTCATATTATATATCCTATAGCATGCATATGACATTCTTTGTGACATTCTCATTTCTCGTCATTCATATTCACCCTATAGAATATATCCATAACATATATTCTATAGCATGCATATGACATTCATTGTGACATCTACATTTCTCATCGTTCATATTCACACTTGATCGTATTCATTGATATCATTTTCCATACCACATCGGGCAGACCGAGTTATTTCCCTATACCACATCGGGCAGGTCGAGTTATTACCCTATACCACATCGGGCAGGTCGAGTTATTTCCCCATACCACGTCGGGCAGGTCGAGTTATTACCCCATACCACCTCGGGCAGGTCGAGTTATTACCCCATACCATATTGGGCAGGTCAAGTTATTACCTCATACCACATCGGGCAGGTCGAGTTATTATCCCATACCACATCGGGCAGATCGAGTTATTACCCCATACCACATCGGGCAGGTCGAGTTATTACCCCATACCACATCGGGCAGATCGAGTTCACAATGATCCACTACCACTCCGGGTAGGACAACCACAACAATCCACTACCACAATGGGTAGGATAACCACAATATTCGTACAAACACATTACCTCTTTCACATACCTCATTCACATCAGCGAGTATGATTTAGAGACACTTATCCCTTACCTTGGTGAGTGTTGGGGATCGGTTCCGAGTAACTTTAAAAGTCTCCTCTGCGATTTCCTCCAACCTTAGGATTTTTCCTCATTTCCACCATTAACAACAATGTCAGTCATTTATTCAAAATAACACATAAATACCTCGTATTTCATCATCAAACATACAAGGGATTCATATATTTTCAATATTTCCAAAACTACTTCAATACAAGTTTCCAAATTTCAAAACATACATGTTTATCTCATACATCAACATCAAAACACACATTCATCATCCCCATTTAACATTTCATCTATTTCTCTTTTTACTCATATTCTCATTTTGAGGGTTTTTGGGGTTTTCATGAATAACCCACAAAACCTTTCCATTCATCAAATATCAACTCTAAACCAAGAGTTTACAAGAGAAAAACAACATAAAACGAACCATAACTCTAAAGGGTGAGTTTCCATGGTTTCTCATGTTTTGAAAATAGATCCAACTTACCTAAAACAAGTTAGAGAGGAAGAAGAAGAGTTAGAAACAAGAGGTTTACCTCTTCTCAAGCTCTAAGATGAGTCCTAAGGCTCTTTGCTCTTGAAAAGCTCTCCTCTCTCTCTTCTCTTCAAAGTTCTAACCCTAAAATGTGTTTGGGGTTTCTATTTTAAAGATGAGTCGTCGGGTTCTCGCTCAAGCGAGCCCATTCTCGCTCAGGCGAGAAAATCCCGCCCTTTTAAAATTTCAGATCTGACACTCTCGCTCAAGAGAGGGATTCTCGCTCTAGCGAGAATCTCACAGTGTCAACAGCCCCAAATTGCCATTTCTCGCCCAGGCGGGACAACTATCGCTCAGGCGAGAATCCTCCAGTATAGCCCAGGATTTCACCCTCCCATATGATCCTTTCTCGCTCAGGCGAGAATCTCTCGCTCAAGCGAGACTTCTAGGACTAATACTATAATTTTAAACACTCTAATTTAGGATGTTACACATTTAATGTAACAGCGTCGGGTTCTCGCTTAAGCGAGCCCTTTCTCGCTCAAGCGTGAAAATCCCGCCTATTTTAAAAACTCATATCTGACCTTCTCGCTCAAGCGAGGGATTCTCGCTCAAGCGAGAATCTTACAGTGCCAACAGTCCCAAAATGCCATTTCTCGCCCTGGCGAGACAACTCTCGCTCAGGCGAGAATCCTCTAGTATAGCCTAGGATTTCACCCTCCCATGTGAGCCTTTCTTGCCTAAGCGAGAATCTCTCGCTCAAGCGAGGATCCCAGGACTGATACTATTATTTTAAAGACTTAAATTTAGGGTGTTACAATTGCAAATTGTTCTAGAAGTTTGAAGTGAAACAGGGATCCCTATCCGACACAATGCTCGACGGTATCCCATGCAACCGGACAATCTCCTTAATATATAGCTCCGCCAATTGCTCCAAAGAATATCTCATGTTTATAGGCAAAAAGTGTGCAGACTTAGTCAATCGATCCACTATTACCCATATCGAATCATACCCTTTCTAAGTCTTTGGAAAGCCCGATACAAAATCCATGGAGATACTATCCCACTTCCAAATGGGAATCTCTGGTGACTGTAACTCCCCCGCTGGCCGTTGATGCTCAATCTTGGCTTTCTGACAGACGAGACAACTCGAGACATACAGAGCCACACCCTTTTTCAACCAAGACCACCAAAACATCTTTTTCAGATCTTGGTACATCTTTGTAGTACTCGGATGATAACTCATTTTACTCTTGTGTGACTCCTCTAGAATACTCTTTCGCAATTCCGCATCATGAGGCACACACACCCTTCTCTTATATCGCAACAATCCGCTAGAATCCGACTCAAAAACAGTCTCCTTCCCACTCATCATCAAATCTCGTTTGACCATTAGCTCACGATCATCAACTTGCATTACTCGGATTTGGTCAAACAGTTCATTCGTGACCTTAAGCATTCCTATCATCATATTATGGGGTCTTATTTGAACTTCCAAGTGCATATCCCTGAACTCTTCAATCAGTTTTCCTTCACGAACCATCAAAGCCGACATGTGTAAAGACTTCCGACTTACAGCATCAACCACCACATTAGCTTTCCTAGGGTGGTACTACAATCCAAAGTCATAGTCCTTAAGGAAATCTATCCACCTTCTCTGCCTCATGTTCAGTTCTTTTTGATCAAACAAATACTTCAAACTCTTGTGATCTCTATACACTTCGAATCTTACACCATAAAGATGCTGTCTCCAGATTTTCAATGCAAAGACCACTACAGCTAGTTCCAAATCATGCGTAGGGTAGTTTTGCTCATGCTTTCTTAACAGTCGTGAAGCATAGGCAACAACCTTCCCATCTTGCATTAAAACACAACCCAAACCTTGCTTAGAAGCATCGCAATACACACTGAAGTCACGATCAGTACAAGGAAGAACAAACACTGGTGCCGTGGTCAACCTCCCTTTCAATTCTTGAAAACTTTCTTCACAACGGATTGTCCACACATACGGTTCTCCTTTTCTGGTAAGCTTAGTCAGAGGTAGTGCCAACTTCGAAAACCCTTCTATGAACTTCCGATAATAATCGGCCAATCCCTGAAAACTCCTGATCTTGGTAACCGACTAGGGTACTGCCCATTCCATAACCGCTTCGACCTTAGAAGGGTCTACTACTACTCCTTCCTTGGATATTACATGCCCAAGAAAGTTTACCGATTCCAACCAGAAATCACATTTTTACAATTTAGCATACAACCGATTCTTACTCAGAAGATCTAGAACAATTCTCAGGTGCTCCGCATGTTCCTCTCGGCTCTTGGAGTAAACCAGAATATCATCAATAAATACCACCACGAATGAATCCAAATACGGATGAAAAATCCGATTCATATAGTCGGTAAATATTGTTGGGGCATTCGTTACACCAAAGGGCATCACCAAATACTCAAAATGCCCATACCTCGTCCTAAAAGCAGTTTTAGGAATATCCTCCGACTTCACTCGAAGTTGGTGGTAACTTGACCGAAGGTCAATCTTTGAAAACACCATCGCTCCTCTCAACTGATCCATCAAGTCATCAATCCAAGGCAATGGGTACTTGTTCTTGATGGTGACCTTGTTCAATTGTCTATAATCGGTGCAACAAAACAGGCGCACCCCACGGTGAGACACTAGGACGAATAAATTTATTTGCTAACAAGTCCTCAACCAGCTTTTTAAACTCAGCTAACTCTGACGGTGCCATCCTAAGTCAATGAAGAATTCAACTTCTCTGACTAGAGGTAATTCCGGAATGTCACTAGGAAACACCTCAGGAAACTCACGAACTATCGGAATATCCTCAATTCTGGGTTTCTCAATACCCTCCAGGGATGCCAATAAAACAAACACGACTCCTCCCTCCTTAAAGGAAGTTCTAACTCCCTTAGCCGACAACGACTTCAAATAACAAGCCTCGTCAGAAATCTCACCCAAATCTCCAAACACAACGGTCTTATCAGCACAATTAAGCATCACATGATTTGCTGATAACTAGTTCATCCCCAGAATTAGATCTAACTGGGACAGTGGTAAGCAGATTAAATCCACGGTAAATGTCCTACCGTTTACCACTACCGGACATCGAGAGACAACCGTCGACACCACCACAGGCACACTAGTTGGGGTGGATACGACCAAGTCGAAAGGCAACGACTCAGTTTGCAATTTCACTCTATCCACACATTCAACAGATACAAAGAAGTGTGTCGCTCCCGAATCAAATAACACTAAAAGAGGAATACCTGCCACCTTGCAATTACCTTTAATCAGGCCATCCACATTCGATGCCTCCGCACCGCTCATGGTAAACTCTCTGCCAGTGGATCGAGGTCGTTCAACCCTCACAACATTCACACTCTACCATAAATTTGAGCAATACCTCCTGATATGCCCAGCCTCCTTGCAGTGAAAGCAGCTAAGTGTAGTCTCGGGGCATAAATCACCGACATGAGTTCGGCCACATTTGGCGCACAAGGATGGAGAGTTTAATTGTGACCTTTCGGCATTGACATGAGTCCTTGGCCCATGCGACCCGACTACCAGTGGGTGAGGAGTAAGGCTTTCGTTCCTCCTGAAACACCTTGCCCTTGCCTTTTCCGTGTGAAAATTTCGTTGAGGCCCAAAGTTCTTGGGAGGTATCACTTTAGGTGTCGCCACCTCATCGGCTGCGAGGTTATCCTCATACATCCTGCACTTGTTTACCAATGTAGAAAAATCGGCAATCTCTTGATGCCCAAACATACTTTTCAACTTGGGCTTCAAACCCGATTCAAACTTAGAACATTTTGACCTTTCTTCCACCTCCAATTCAGCGTATGGACAAAATCGGGCCAATTCGTCGAACTTGGCCGCATATTCTCCCACTGACATATTACCCTGCTCCAACCTCAGAAACTCCATTTCTTTCTTCCTCTTCAGATCAACAGGAAAATATTTATGAAGAAATTTCTCCTTGAAGGCAATCCAGGTAATAACTCGCCTCTCTCTTTCCATCTGACGTCGAGTAAATTCCCACAAAGTTTCAACTTCTTTTACCAGCATATAAGAAGCATTGGTCACCTTCTGACCATCATTACAACCCATGGCTCTGAATATTCATTCCAAGTCTTGAATCCACTCATTCGAAGCATTAGGAGCGAATCCACCTTGGAAATGGCTGGGATTCTGCTTACAGAACTCATTCAACCCTTGGTACTCAGTCGACCCTGGTGGAACTAAAGGTTGCGAGCTAGGACTTGGTGCGGTGTTCTGGCTCAGGCTATGCAAGTTCTCATTCACTTGTTGCAGTGCAGCCACCATCTGAGCCAACAGATCATTCAGAACATTCTGACTCGTTCCTCTCCCTCTTCCAGCCATTTCTTACCTGCACTCATTGATGGTTTGTACACAATTCTAACTCACCTAATTCAGGTTATCACAAAGTCTCATAGTACATTTCATGTCACTACACCAAGGTTACATGTTTTAAACAGTCACTTCACACAATCTCAAATAGTCAAATCACAAACATGTTACAAAGAAGCAAGTAAGGCCATACCCTAGGCCGCAGAATTAAATATGCTCTGATACCATATTGTAAGGACCCAAATTCTACCCTTGAAAATTTTTCTTTTATTTTAATCCTTAATACTTGATTTCCCATATTACACAATACATGCATTTTCTTTGATCTTTTAAATCATCCATTTCTTTAATTTTCTAGTAACTCTAATCATACAATTTTGGTTCCATATCATACTACCCTTAATTGCAGAAAAACATAATTCATATTACTAACTCCCGGTAACTACCGCATACAACTAGCTATGAGTTTCCAAAATACCCATAGCTACAAATATCCAGAGTTACAAACATCCAGAGTTCAATTATCCAAAGTAGCATTTAATCAACAAAAATACAGATGGCAAAATAAAGTAATCCTTGTTTTAAGCTCCTAAGGCATCAAATCAAGCATCCTCAACTAATCTGTTTACCTGCAATGGGATTATCAACGACAAATGCACAACATACAAAGGAGTAAGTCATTAATTCAATAAATATCATTATAAGATAATCCACATTTTCAACGGGGTTAGTAAACCATTTTAAAATTCATTTTCGCTACATAATTTGAGCCAAAGTTTCGCTACATCGCTTGGGCCAAAGCTTGCTACATAACTTGAGCCAAAGATTCGCTACATCGCTTGAGCCAGAAAATGACGAACAAGTTCATCTCTCGCTATTGGTATCTCATCATTCTGATGATGAAGAGATAAGTGAAACTAAACCTTTTTCTTCTTCTGAATTACAATTAGCATTTAATGAATTGCATGATGAATATGTCAAACTTAGAAAATTATTTCTAAAATAGAAAATTGAATTAGAAATAAATCATCATCATCCTCTTCATGTCAAAAATGCATTACTCTTGAAAATAAAGTTTCATCATTAAGTTTTGAACTTAATGATTCAAACAAGAGTAGCAAACATCTAGAAAAGATAATAAAGGATCAGAGACATATTAAAGACCGAAGAGGTCTAGGCTATTCTAATAGCCAAGCATCTAAGAAGCAAAATGTCTCAACGAAAATAATCTTTCAAAAACAGTGTATCCATGCATCCATTCATAGTAAAAATAAACCTAGGATACATAAGCATCAACTCATATGTTCTTATTGTAAAAACCATGGGTACACACCAAATACTTGTTCTATTAGAAAATATGGTGTTCCCCTAGGACATTTTATATGGGTTGAGAAAGGGACTAACAATGTAGGACCCAAGACAAGTTGGGTACCTAGTATAACTTAACCTGTTTTGCAGGTTGATTTGAGCGCCGCCCGCAATTTATGGTACTTGGATAGTGGTTGCTCAAAACATAAGACGGACGATAAAAGTAAGTTCTCTGTCCTTACTCCAAGGGACAAAGGCTATGTCACATATGGTGACAACAACAAAGGAAGAATTCTTGGAGTCGGTAGTATCGGCAAGCCACCTTCAACAACCATAGAAGGAGTGCTATATGTGGAAGGACTTAAGCACAATCTTCTAAGCATAAGTCAACTTTGCGACAAGGGCTTCCATGTATCATTCTACCCATATAAGTGCATTATTGAAAGTAAGGAATTTCTAAACTCTAAACTTGTTGGTAAGAGAATTAGTAACATTTACATGATAGATATAGATTCATCTCTTCCTATAACATGTTTAGTTGTATATGACATTCATGATGCATGGCTTTGGCATAGGAGAATTGCTCACATACATATGGACCATTTGAATAAGCTAATCAAGAAAGATTTGGTTGTTGGTTTACCCAAGATAAAGTTTGTTAAAGACAAACTATGTGGTGCATGTCAAATGGGTAAACAAACAAAAACCTCTTTCAAGCCAAAGCATATGGTTTCTTCGGATAAGCCATTGCAGTTACTACACATGGACTTATTTGGTCCTTCAAGGACAAAGAGTCTTGGTGGTAATTACTATGCTCTTGTTATAGTAGATGATTTTTCACGCTACACTTGGACTCTAATCTTAGTACATAAGAATGAGGCATTCAAAGCCTTTAGCACTTACGCTAAAAGAGTCCAAAATGAAAAGTCACTTAAAATCGCTGCTATAAGAAGTGATCATGGGGGAGAGTTTCAAAATGCTTCTTTTGAGGAATTCTGTGATGATCTTGGGATTAATCACAACTTCTCTGCTCCTAGAACACCACAACAAAATGGTGTTGTAGAGAGAAAGAATCGGTCTTTGGAAGAACTCGCTAGAACAATGTTGAATGAAACTAACCTCCCAAATGTGTCTTTATTTGTGCATTTGAAATGGAAAATGTGTGTATTTTCTGGTTATGCAATGGTTGAGTTGTGAATCACGTATTTAGTATAAACATATATGGGTGTGTTTATACTAATGTAGGCGTGGATTTACGGGAAATGATTTATGGTGAAATCAATGAAAAGGAAATATATTTTTAGCCGACCATGAATGGTTAGCGACTCTGGCTTGAGTATATAAGCAAAACTCTGGCTTGAGTATATAAGCGAAACTCTGGCTTGAGTATATAAGCGAAACTCTGGTTTGAGTATATAAGCAACACTCTGGCTTGAGTATATAAGCAAAACTCTGGCTTGAGTATATAAGCAAAACTCTGGCTTGAGTATATAAGCGAAACTCTGGCTTGAGTATATAAGCAAAACTTCGGCTCGAGTATATTTAGCACGTTTTCTTTTAAGAGAAATGAGAATCTGCTTTTAGCTAACCCTAAGGGGTGTAGCGACTTTGGCTCAAGTTATGCAGCAAAGCAAAACGAATTTCAAAAATGGTTTACGAACCTTTTTGTAATGTGGATTATCTTATAATGATGCTTATTGAATTAACGACTTACTCCTTTGTGTGTTTCTGCTCTTCTCATTGATAATCCCATTGCAGATAAACAGGTGACATGAGGGAGACTCATTTTTTGGGAGCTTAGGGAGCTTTATATTTTGGATTCATTTAATTGCACTATTTTGTACATGAGTGCATGTTTGATCGTTTGAAATATTGTGTAACTACGGATATATATATTAGCTAACATGAAGTTGTAACTCTGGATATGTGTAGTTATGAGTATTTTGGAAACCCATAGCTAGTTATATGCGGTAGTTACTAATTTGCATTAATATGAATTATGTTTTTTTTGTCAAATCATTAGGTATGTCATTATTGATTCATGGACTGAGTGTGAGGAGGGAAGTGAGATTTTGAAGTAAGGTTATTAAATTGGTAATGTGATTTAAGAGTAAATGCATGGAATTGAATTAAAATAAGGAAAAAATTATCAAGGGTAGAATTTGGGTCCTTACAGAATACCCCATCGGGTAAGTCTACACCGTGAAGGTGATTCAATACCACATCGGGTAAGTCTACACCGTGAAGGTGATTTCAATACCACATCGGGTAAGTCTACACCGTGAGGGTGATTCAATACCACATCGGGTAAGTCTACACCGTGACGATGATTTCAATACCACATCGGGTAAGTCTACACCGTGAAGGTGATTTCAATACCACATCGGGTAAGTCTACACCGTGAGGGTAATACCACATCGGGTAAGTCTACACCGTGACGATGATTTCAATACCACATCGGGTAAGTCTACACCGTTAAGGTGATTTCAATACCACATCGGGTAAGTCTACACCGTGAAGGTGATTTCAATACTACATCGGGTAAGTCTACACCGTGAAGGTGATTTCAATACCACATCGAGTAAGTCTACACCGTGAAGGTGATTCAATACCACATCGGGTAAGTCTACACCGTGAAGGTGATTTCAATACCACATCGGGTAAGTCTACACCGTGAAGGTGATTCAATACCACATCGGGTAAGTCTACACCGTGAAGGTGATTTCAATAACACATCGGGTAAGTCTACACCGTGAAGGTGATTTCAATACATTTACAAACAGAAATTCCACGCATCGTTTATTACGGACATACCCATATACGTTAATAATAACTAAGCGACTTGCATCTTAACCCCTTTCACAACCATAAAATACACACCCTTTTTCATTACAAAGTACAATGAAAGACTTATCCTTACCTTGGTAAGCGTTGGGGTCGTTTCCGAGTAACTTTACAAGTTTCCTCCGTGATTATCTCCAACCTTAGGATCATTCCTCATCCACACCAAACAACAACAAAGGTCGGTACTTTATACAAAATAACACATAAAGAACTCATGTCTCATCTTTTAAACATGCAAGGCATTCACACATTTTCAATGTTTCTAAACTACTTCCATTAAGAGTTTCCAAACATCTAAACATACATATTCATCTCATACATCAACTTTAGAGCACAAACTCATTTTCTACATCTAACATTTCATCCATTTCCTTTTTACTCACTCTCATTTTGGGGGTTTTGGGGTTTTCATGAATAAACCCACACAACCTTTCCATTCATCAAATACCAACTCTAACCCAAGAGTTTACAAGATAAAAGCAACATAAAACGAACCATAACTCTAAAGGATGAGTTTCCATGGTTTTTCATACTTGGAAAGAGATCCAACATACCCAAAACAAGTTAGAGAGGAAGAAGAAGAGTTAGAAACAAGAGGTTTACCTCTTCTCAAGCTCTAAGATGATTCCTAAGGCTCTTTGCTCTTGAAAAGCTCTCCTCTCTCGCTTCTCTTCAAAATTCTAACCCTAAAATGTGTTTGGGGTTTCTATTTTAAAGTGACATCGTTGGGTTCTCGCTCAAGCGATCCCATTCTCGCTCAGGCGAGGAAATCCCGACTTTTTAAAATTTCAGATCTGACGCTCTCGCTCAAGCGAGTCAATTCTCGCTCAGGCGAGGCATCTCTCGCTCAAGCGAGGATCCTCTCGCTCAGGCGAGAATCTCACAGCCTCGACAGGTCCTGAATGCCACTTTTCTCGCCCTGGCGAGACAACTCTCGCTCAGGCGAGACCATTCTCGCTCAAGCGAGAATCCTTCAGTATAGCCCAGGATTTCACCTTCC
This sequence comes from Lupinus albus, assembly GCA_009771035.1. Classification (NCBI taxonomy): domain Eukaryota; kingdom Viridiplantae; phylum Streptophyta; class Magnoliopsida; order Fabales; family Fabaceae; genus Lupinus; species Lupinus albus. The sequence continues at coordinate 8,357,429 of CM020010.1, forward strand.
CAGGTGAGCCTCTCTCGCCTAGGCGACAATTCTCTCGCTCAAGCAAGACTCTTAGGACTGATACTATTGTTTAATGACTTTAAAATCTAGGGTGTCACAATCCTCCCCCTCCTAGAGGAATTTTCGTCCCCGAAAATTTTATTAGGCTATTCTCGGAAGATAATATCATCGCCTAGACTTTAAGCATAACTATACTCAACCAAATCCATACTCGATCGTTTAATCCGTTAAGATTACTTAAACGACCTCCAAGGGCACACACCACTAAACCGTGATAACACAAGGCCAAATCAGGTACAATCTCCTCATGGTCCAAATACTAAGATCCAAATCTCGAACAACTCGAACAACTACGAGAACGAAACTATAACCGAACTAAAGATTCCCAACATTGATCAAGAACCATAGGTCTCTCCGACCTATCCATCTAACAATCCTCACATACATTGAGAATTCCCAATAGCACTTCCGAAACCAAGGGAATGAGGAACTCCTTACCCCTCATCTACCATAATGCATCATCCAACGTCCAACAAGCACTAGCTAGTTTCACCTCCACTCAAGGAAGAAACATAAATTTATTCCACTCATAAAACAAAACCACAATTTGCCCGAAATTTACCTTAGCATTCCCAACATTGCATTTACTACTACATAGAAACAAGGTAGTCACTCAACAAAAGCATCTAAACAACTAAGACTTCAGAGTCTCTCCCCGTGTACACAATCAAACTATCCAGAAATTTTCCAATTGCATCAAACCTTTCCACAACCCTACCATACAGTAGAGGGGAACTACCAATTCTTAGATTCGATTGGACACACGAAGCCATTGATTCACCCAAAACTAGATATTTCGTTACCAATCGACAAGTACAACTTTACAAACACTCAGTCCCATAACATACGTTAGACATGATTACCCCAATTACGCTTGCAATTTTATACTCAGTACCCCACTTGCAGCACGTCTAGAATTATATGGTCATAGTCGTATCACGAAAATTTCAACAAATTCATATTTATCAAGATATGGTTGCTAAAATTTTGGGATTCTCAAGCATGATACGAAATCAACGTTTAGCCACAAGCTACGTTTCACCCAAGAATGATTTTCAAAAATGATTTGAAAACACGATTCAAGGCAACCATATCGTGAAAACAAGGTTTACGTAATCATTTAAACATAACTCAAAACCTCTTTCTCTCATACGATTAAACTACACTCATACATAACAATTACTGACGCACATGAAACAAAAACAACTTTTGTCACTACAACATTCAAAGCAGATAATTGATGTATACCACCACTATACCGATCAATGCAAAATCGATCTTAAATCCTCACTAAGATACTCAATAAAAAATTTCACATCACAAATTTCACATAGTTAAGCATAACACGATTTGCTGACCGCTAGTCCCTCATCAGGGTTAACTCCACCAGGGACATCATTAAGCGTATCAAAACTATGGTAAAGGTCCCACCATTTACCTCAACCGTACACTGAGACACCAGTATCGATACCCACCACCGGTACACTAGGTGGGATGGATACAACTAAGTCGAAAACAATGACTAGGTGTACAATTTCAGTCGGTTCTCACATTCAAAAAATACGAGGAGTGTGTCGCTCCCGAATCAAACAACACAAAAAGAAAATACCTGCCACTATACATTTACCTTGGGCCAGGCCATCCACATCTGATGCCTCCACACCACTCATGGTAAACACCCTGCCCGGGTTTTTGGTCCTCTCAGCCTGAACAACATTCTGTCGTTGATCCAGCTTGGGGCAAAACCTTTTGATGTGCCCTAGCTCCTTGCAGTGGAAGCACCCATTTCCCGATCCTGGACATGTGTTTCCATAATGGTGCCTACCACATTTGTCACACAAGCGAGTAGTGACTCCCCTTTAGAAACGGCAGAAGATTTTGATCCTTGATAATTTCGGTCACGGTATCCATGGGGCGCTGTATAAGGTTTTCGGTTATCCTCAAACATCCTTTCCTTACCCTTGTCTTGGGTATGATTTCTCTGAGGGCCGAAATTTCTCTGAGGATTAACTCTAGGGGTCACCGCCTTATCCGCTGCCAGGTCATCTTCATACATCCTACACTTGTTAACCAAGGTAGGAAAATCGACAATCTCTTGATGTCCAAACATTGTTTTCAGCTTGGGTCTCAAACCCGACTCAAACTTTGAACACTTAGACCTTCCATCCATTTCCAAGGCAGAGCAGGGGCAAAATCGGGCCAATTCCTCGAATTTAGCCGCATATTCCCCCACTGACATGTTTCCCTGTTCCAACTTCAAGAACTCCATTTCCTTCTTCCTCTTCAGATCAGCAGGGAAGTATTTATGAAGGAATTTCGCCTTGAATGTACCCTAGGAAATCATTTGTCCCTCCGCCTCCATTTGGCGTCGAGTAAACTCCCACCAGTTCTCGGCCTCCTTCACTAGCATATAAGTGGCATAGGCCAACTTCTGAGTCTCCGAACAGTTCATGGCCCGAAAGATCCGCTCCATTCCCTGAATCCACTCAATGGCAGCATCAGGAGCAAATCCCCCTGTGGAAATGACTGGGGTTCCTTCTACAAAACTCATCCAGACCTTGGTACTCTGCCAGTCTGGGTGGGACTAGGGGTTGCGAACTCGGATTTGGTGCAGGGTTCTGATTCAGATTGCGCAAGTTTTCGTTCATCTGTTGTAGTGCAGCCACCATCTGAACCAACAAATCATTATGAACGTTCTAACCCGTTCCTCTTCCAGCCATGTCTTAACCTGCGCTAATGGAAAGTCAGTACACCAATTTAACTCACACAAGTCAGGTTATCACATAGTCTCATAGCACATCACATGTCACTATACCAAGGCTACATGCTTTAAATATTCAATTCACACAATCTCAACTAGTCAAATCATAAACATGTTACGAAGAAGCAAGTAAGGCCATACCATTGGCCGCACAATTAACTATGCTCTGATACCATATTGTAAGGACCCAAATTCTACCCTTGAATTTTTTTTTTCTTATTTTATTCCGTTTTCATGCACCTTACTATAACTTACATTTACAAATTTCATAACCTTATTTTAAAATCTCATTTTCCACTTCACACTCAATCTATGAACTAATAAAGACATACACATTCATCTGACAGAAAAACATAATTCGTATTAATGCAACTTAGTAAATATTGCATACAACTAGCTATGGGTTTCCGAAATACCCATAGCTACAAATATCCAGAATCATCATTATCCATGATCCCTAATACGTACAAAAATCACGCCAATGATTACAAATAGTCAATTCATAATACAATCAGTTAGGTTACAAAAGAGTGGAAATAAGAACTTCAAAATAAAAGCCCATAAGCATCCAAAATCAAAACATCCTTACATCTTCCACCTACCTGCAATGGGGTTAACATTGACCATACACAGGGAAAATACAAAGCAGTAAGTCGTTAATTCAATAAATGTTAATACAGATTAATCCACATTTCAAATGCAAGGGAAACATTAGAGTAAGGCGCATAACGTAATTACATAAATGGAACCAATCATATATCCTTTCTTTTCTTTTCATTTTAGTCATATTCACCATATAATATATATATATCCCATAATATACATATTCTATAGCATGCATATTCATCCATTACAAATCACTTTCCTTTTCATTTTAGTCATATTCACCCTATAGTATATATATCCCATAATATATATTCTATAGCATGCATATTCATCCATTCCAACTCACTTTCCTGTTCATTTTAGACATATTCACCCTATAGTATATATATCCCATTATATATATTCTATAGCATGCATATTCATCCATTCCAAATCACTTTCCTTTTCATCTCGTAAAGTCCATATACTCCCATCTAATACGATTAACATTTAATTATTCAATGCCACTTCGGGCAAGACTACACCAAGAAGGTGATTCAATACCACGTTGGGTAATTCTACACCGTGAAGGTGATTTCAATACCACGTCGGGTAAGTCTACACCGTGAAGGTGATTTCAATACCACATCGGGTAAGTCTACACCGTGAAGGTGATTCAATACCACATCGGGTAAGTCTACACCGTGAAGGTGATTTCAATACCACATCGGTTAAGTCTACACCGTGAGGGTGATTCAATACCACATCGGATAAGTCTACACCGTGAAGGTGATTTCAATACCACATCGGGTAAGTCTACACCGTGAAGGTGATTTCAATACCGCATCGGGTAAGTCTACACCGTGAAGGTGATTTCAATAGCACATCGGGTAAGTCTACACCGTGAAGGTGATTTCAATACCACATCGAGTAAGTCTACAACGTGAAGGTGATTCAATACCACATCGGGTAAGTCTACATCGTGAAGGTGATTTCAATACCACATCGGGTAAGTCTACACCGTGAAGGTGATTCAATACCACATCGGGTAAGTCTACACCGTGAAGGTGATTTCAATACCACATCGGGTAAGTCTACACCGTGAAGGTGATTCAATACCACATCGGGTAAGTCTACACCGTGAAGGTGATTTCAATACCACATCGGGTAAGTCTACACCGTGAAGGTGATTTCAATACATTTACAAACATCAATTTCACGCATCGTTTATTACGGACATACCCATATACGTTTATAATAACTAAGCGACTTGCATCTTAACCCCTTTCACAACCAGAAAATACACACCCTTTTCCATTACAAAGTACAATGAAAGACTTATCCTTACCTTGGAGAGCGTTGGGGTCGTTTCCGAGTAACTTTACAAGTTTCCTCCGCGATTACCTCCAACCTTAGGATCTTTCCTCATCCACACCAAACAACAACAAAGGTCAGTACTTTATACAAAATAACACATAAAGAACTCATGTCTCATCTTTTAAACATGCAAGGCATTCACACATTTTCAATGTTTCTAAACTACTTCCATTAAGAGTTTCCAAACATCTAAACGTACATATTCATCTCATACATCAACTTTAGAGCACAAACTTATCTTTTACATCTAACATTTCATCTATTTCCTTTTTACTCACACTCCCATTTTGGGGGTCTTGGGGTTTTCATGAATAAACCCACACAACCTTTCCATTCATCAAATACCAACTCTAACCCAAGAGTTTACAAGATAAAAACAACACAAAACAAACCATAACTCTAAAGGATGAGTTTCCATGGTTTCTCATACTTGGAAAGATATCCAACATACCCAAAACAAGTTAGAGAGGAAGAAGAGTTAGAAACAAGAGGTTTACCTCTTCTCAAGCTCTAAGATGATTCTTAATGCTCTTTGCTCTTGAAAAGCTCTCCTCTTTCTCTTCTCTTCAAATTTCTAACCCTAAATGTGTTTGGGGTTTCTATTTTAAAGTGACATCGTCGGGTTCTCGCTCAAGCGAGCCCATTTCTCGCTCAGGCGAGGAAATCCCGCCTTTTTAAAATTTCAGATCTGATGCTCTCGCTCAAGCGAGGCAATTCTCGCTCAGGCGAGGCATCTCTCGCTAAAGTGAGGATCCTCTCGCTCAGGCGAGAATCTCACAGCCTCGACAGGTCCTGAATGCCACTTTTCTCGCCCAGGCGAGACAACTCTCATTCAGGCGAGACCACCCTCGCTCAAGCGAGACCATTCTCGCTCAAGCGAGAATCCTTAAGTATAGCCCAGTATTTCACCTTCCCAGGTGAGCCTCTATCGCCCAGGCGACAATTCTCTCGCTCAAGCGAGACTCCTAGGACTGATACTATAGTTTAATGACTTTAAAATCTAGGGTGTCACACCTTTCATTTCATTATATTCGCAACTCATGCACAAACATCACACGTAAGATACTCCCAAAAATTCACTTATTACTTTATAGTCATCAAAATCAATCTTTCTAGGCACCATGCCTCACATATTTTAAAACTATAATTTTGAGGGCTTTATGCTTGACGATGTAAGGACCCAAATTCTACCCTTGAAATTTTTTGCTTTTATTTTAAACCTTTAAGCTTGATTTCCCGTATTACATCATGCATACATTTCTTTTAACTTCCTAATTTATCCATTCCTTTAATTTTCTCCTAACTTTCAATCATACTAAATCGATGTCATATCATGTTACCCATAACTGCAGAAAAACATAATTGCTATTAATAGTTCCCAGTAACTACCGCATACAACTAGCTATGGGTCTTCCAAATACCCATAGCTACACATATCCAGTGTTACAATACTCGGAATTACAATTATCCAAAAAAATGGCATTTAGTGAGTCATAATACAAAACACAAAAAAAGGAAATCCGGATTTAAAAGCTCATAAGACTCCAAATCAAGCAGCCTCAACTCATCCGTTTACCTACAATGTGTTTATCATAGCAACACACGAAACACAAGAGAGTAAGTCATTAGTTCAATAATAACCGCATATGAAAATCCACATTTTAAACATACATAAGCATTGAAATGAAATACATTTCTTATATACATAAATATAAACCTTAGTATCTCTTTTCCTCTATTTTCCTTTAATCCATATTTACCCTATAGTATATATATCCCACAATATATATTCTGGTAATTTGTTTGAACTTAATGATGATATTTTTATGAATGTCGGTGGTTTATCATCTTCTGGTTATGGAATAGGAGATTGTTCCTGGGTTAAGGAGAACTTTGATCCTACCGAGGTTTATAAGTCATTTCTTAGAGGCCCTCACTTATACATTCAGGGTCAACTGACCAAAGCTGGGTCATTATCTGTTGAGAACAGACTGTTGCATTATATTATTGCTTACATTTTGGTGCAGAGGAACACGAATCACGCACAGCCTACTGTGAATGATTTGCGTTTCATGTATGCTGTAAAGAATAATGTAATGATCAACTGGCCTGAGGAGATTTTAAAAATAATGAACAGTGTGTCTCTGTCTCAGTCGAAGCTGCTTCCCTATAGTATTTTCATTTCACGCATTGTTGATTATCTGCACATTGATGTTTCTGATACCATCATTGTCGAGTACACTGATAAGGATCATCTGGTTGGTGAAAGCCTCATTCATAAAATGGGTATATACAAGTATGGTACTACTTGGCAATACCAAGAGGACTACACTACTATTGGTCTGGATTTGTCCGATGATGATAATCAGGGTGGCATGGGTGATCAACACGCTACAACTCAGGGGGAGCCTTCTGGAACAGCACCTCAGAACTCTGCTTTTGGTTTAGATCAGTTGGAAGCCATGGAGCAACGGCTTAACAACCGTATGGATCTTCACTTCCAAGGATTGAAAGACTCATACTTTGCCGGTATGGAACAGTATGAAGAGCGTCAAACTGCTTATTCAGACAACCAATTTTAGGAGTTGAGGAATTTGATTCAATCTACTGCTGAAGCTCAGAATGCTATGTTTTGTTCAGAATTTCAGAAGTTATCTGTTCTTATCAAGGGAGACCAGAACATTGTCATTCCTGCTGATCACACTGACGATCCTCCACCTCCACCTCAACCATAGCTTAGAAGACTTTAGACCTAGGATATCTCACCATTAGGTTTATTTCTTCTTTATGGCACTTCCTGGATTCAGTTGTTGTTATGGATTCAAGTTTTTCTTGTGTGTGCCTCTTTTATGTCCTTAATTGACATTTCGTGGTTTGTATGGTTGCTGAATACTTTTACTCTTTATGCTAGTGTTATTTTGATTATGTCGAATAGCTTATTTTGATTACGTGAATGGTTCTTGATCATATGAGATTTTCAGCTTATTATGATTTGATATGGTAAATCTTGCATGCCGTTCATTTTACCAAATTGGCTATTTCTTTTGTATAAACTAGCGCATTTGTTTAATTTTCTACAAAATAAAACAGGTTAATTGTTAACTCCCAAATTAACTCATTGACTTTGTTTTATGCATAACTCATATCTCTGCCTTATTTTTGACCTGGGTTATCTTTTTGATAATGTCAAAAGGGGGAGAAAGGTTGTTTTGTTGTTTTCTGATTGTGCAGGTTGATCGTAATAACAGCTTCCGAAATATTTGCGCATCATATCAACCATGCCAACACAATCTTCAAGATATTTCATCTCAGTTGATATAACAGTTGAGGTAGTGTTTGGCATCATCAAGAAGGGGGAGATTGAAAGTGTGCATGTCAAGAGGAACACTTTGGAAAGCTCTCTTTATGTGTCATGGTTTTGATGAGGACAACTTGTGCTAATAAGAGCTTGAAGATCATCAACAAATCAACGTGCTTAAGTCTTGTGATTGGTACTAAGCTTAGACTAGAGATTAGTTTAGGTTGAGTATAAGGCTTAAGTCACCTAATACATGTCTCATATGCATAAATCTTTTAAATCACTTTCATTTTGAGATATGTCATTCATAATATGTTCATGCATCACATAAATACATGTATATGTGCATTCTAGGCATAGACTAAGTGTTAAACATGTATGAATTAAAGTGCATAACGTATTTGAGTCTTTTACACATGAAAATATGCTGTTAATCGATTAAGGCATAGGTTAATCGATTAATCTAACTGTTTGCATAGTTTAATCGATTAAGGCATTCGTTAATCGATTAACTGGGCTTCAAAATTAATTCTTTATAAACTGCTTTTTCAGAATTGATCTCATAAGTTGCATGTTCCATTTTTAGAGAGTTAGAGCATTTTTCGTGTTAATTGTTGCATCTAATTGTAAATGCATTTGTGAGTTTAGAAAAGAGAGAATTCTATGCTTTAGGATTGAGTGCATTACATGATACATTTCTCATCTTTTCATATCACATGTTCATGCATATTATTGATGCTTCTTGATTAGATTTTTACATTCTATGCATTCTGTTTTCAAACTAATACATTTTCATATTGCATGAGTTTGTATTAGGTGATTAGAGTAAAGTGTTGTCTTGTTAGATATAAGCTTTGTAATAGCTTAAGTTTACTCTATTTTCTTTTTGATTGAGAAATTGTTGTAACATTGGGAATCTCGAGGTGTTGTATCGCCGAAGAGATTGAGTGTATCTTCATTAGGTTTAGACTTAGAGATAAGGAAAGAACAGAGGTTCTTGGCTGGGGCTACGCCGAAAGAAAGGTTTTCTTTGTCGGTAGGAAGGGAGTCAAACCATAGAATAGGAGTCTTTATTATCTTGTAATTGTCTAAGTGTTGTAATTGGATGATGTGTATGTAATAACATTGATTCGATTATAGTGAAGAAAAATCTCCCAAATCAGCCGGGAGGCCTGGATGTAGTTTGCGGTGGACAAGCAAATGAACTAGGATAAAATTCGTGTTGCAGGATTTTTCTATCCCTCTCTCTTTATTGCACTTAATCGATTAACTTGTATAGTAGTTTTAATTGATAATATGTTTATGTGCTATACTGTTAATACTCTGATAAATCTGTAAGCTCTGTAATTTCGTTTTATGATCGATTAATTGTCGTGCAAGTAATCGTATCTGCCTATGCTTACTATCTCTGTTTAATCGATTAAGTCAAGTGTGTTAATCGATTACATTCATTCTGTTAATCGATTAAGTGGACTGTGTTGATTGTGTTAATCGATTATCCTTGTTCTGTTAATCGATTAATTAGGTGTATTTCAGCATTAAGTGTTGTTTTTCGAATAGCGGATATTCTAACCGCTACACCTATTCAACCCCTCCTTCTAGGTGTATTGTAACCACTGATACCTAACAAGTGGTATCAGAGCTAGTGCGAAGTGCTAGCTCAACCGCGTATTCGTGATCCTAAGGGAAAAAGGAATGGGTTCGTCAAACCCATTTGGTGGTGATGGTTCATCCATTAATCGACCACCTATATTCAGTGGTGAAGGGTATGCCTACTGGAAAGTCCGCATGCAAATTTTTATTGAAGCCATAGACTCGGATATTTGGGAATCCGTAGTCAACGGCCCTTTCGTTCCACATCATCTTGTGGACGATGAACCTAAAGACAAGCCTAAAAGTCTATGGACCGATGATGAGCGAAAAAAGGTCCAGCATAACCTACGCGCCAAAAATATCATCACATCGGCCCTATCATATGATGAGTTCTTTAGAGTCTCGCAGTGCCAAAATGCAAAAGAAGTGTGGGACACTTTACAATTGACTCACAGAGGCACTAGCGAAGTCAAGCGCGCTAGATTAAATGCGCTGACCCACGAATATGAGTTATTTCGCATGTTACCTAGTGAATCAATCAGTGATATGCAAAAGCGATTTACTCATATTGTTAATCATTTAGTTGCTCTAGATAAATCATTTGCCAGAGGTGAACTAACTAATAAAGTTTTGCGTTGTCTTGACAGGAAATGGCAATCAAAGGTAACTGCAATTGTTGAATCCAAAGACTTGGACTCTATGCCTCTAGCTACACTATTTGGAAAGCTTCAAGAGCATGAAATGGAATTGGGGTGCTTGACTATGCACGAAGATTCAGACAGGAAGAAGAAAAACATCACATTGAAGGCCACGACCTCCAAATCAAAAGAAGAGAAAGATGATGATGAATCTGACTCCGATCTAGATGATGAAACTATGAGTCTCCTTGTTCGAAAATTTAGCAAATTCATTGAAAGAAAAGGTGGATTCAAAAAGTTTCAAAAGAAAGAAGCAAGAGAATCAACCAACAAAGGCAAGAACAACAAAGATCGCTTCACTTGCCACGAGTGTGGAAAAGCAGGACACATGAGATTTCAATGTCCTACCTATCTGAAAAAGGTTGATTCAGAGAAGAGCACTCCCAGGGATTTCAAGTCCAAGAAAGCTTATATTGTATGGGATGTACCTGAGGAGGAAACAACATCAAGCACCTCTAGTGAGGAGGAGTCAGCGAAGCTATGTCTGATGACTAGATCTGACAACGATGGGAACTCATACTCACACGAGGATAATAATGAGGTATATTCTGACACCTCATCCACTTCGGATGACTTACCCTATTATGATGTTTTATATAATGCTTATGTTGAGTTACATGAGGAACTAAATAAATTGGCGAGAATAAACATTGATAAGAAAAGGATAATCCTTACAAATGAAAGGAAAATAAGCCAACTTCAAAAAGAATTAGATGAATTAAAATTACAAAATGAAACTTTAGATCTCATCTATTCTTGTAGCACATGTAACTGCTCTGCTAATAATTTATGTCAAAAACCTGTATGTGAGACTTGCGAGACTTTGCAAGAAGACAATTTTAAACTAAAAGAAAAACTCGAATGTCTCACAAACAGTAAACATCAATTAGACACTCTGCTTAGTCAAACAAGAAACGTTGGTGATCGTACTGGTCTAGGTTATACTCGCTCGGCTAAGAATAAAAGACCATATAGAAAACCTGTAGCTCATACTAAAAATAAAAATCATAAGCATTCACCTACATTAGAAAGTATGGTATACCTAGCGGAGTTTATGTATAGATAAAGAAGGGAGATAATTCCCTAATCATTAACAGAAAAGGACCCAACATAAATTGGGTACCTGAGAAAAGCAGGTGATCTGTTTTGCAGGTATGTCTTCGAACACAAGGACGAAAATGGTATTTAGACAGTGGATGTTCGAGACATATGACAGGTGGCAGATCAAATTTCCTGGATCTCTCACTTAAAGGAAAAGGATACATCACGTACGGAGACAACAATAAGGGAAAGATACTTGGCACTGGAACAGTTGGTAACTCATCTCAAACTCAAATTGAAAATGTCCTTTATGTTGAAGGACTAGAACATAATCTTCTGAGTATAAGCCAACTCTGTGACAAAGGTAATCGTGTATCTTTCGATTCTGACTGTTGCATCATTCGTGACATTTTATCTAATAATGTTAAATTTGTTGGTCATCGTATAAATAATATTTACATGGTTAACTTGGATGATGTCACCACATTATTTTCAAAATGTTTTATTTCTAAAGAAGATGACATCTGGCTTTGGCACAGACACGTTGCACATATCCATATAAAACATCTAGATAAATTGTCATCAAACGAACTAGTTGAGGGGCTACCAAAACTAAATTTTAAAACTCAAGAGATTTGTAACACTTGTCAAAAGTGTAAACAAACCAAAAATTCTTTTAAAAACAAAAATGTGCTATCCACTTCAAGACCTTTGGAGTTACTCCATATGGACTTGTTTGGACCATCACAAATCATGAGTTTTGGTGGTAGCTACTATGCTCTAGTTATTGTTGATGATTTCTCACGATTTACATGGACATTATTTTTATCTGCGAAAAGCGACGCCTTCAAGTCTTTTAAAAATCTTGCCAAGCAAATTCAAAACCAACTTAACCTGAAAATAGTATATATACGAAGTGATCACGGGGGAGAATTTGAGAACTTTCAGTTCGACAAATTCTGTGATAAGCATGGCATTATGCATCAGTTCTCTGCTCCTCGCACTCCACAACAAAATGGAGTTGTCGAGAGGAAAAATCGCGTGTTAGAAGAATTAGTGAGAACCATGCTTAATGAAAGTAATACCCCCAAATACTTATGGGCAGATGTAGTTCATACTGCATGTTATGTTATAAATCAAGTACTTTTAAGGCCTAATTTGAATAAAACTCCTTATGAACTTTTAAAAGGTCGTAAACCAAACATATCCCATCTTCACGCTTTCGGTTGCAAATGTTTTATATTAAATAATGGAAAGCGGGCTTTAGGAAAATTTGATTCAAAAGCCGATGAGGGAATATTTTTGGGATACTCGATTCATAGCAAAGCGTTCAGAATTTTTAATAAATATTCAATGCAAGTTGAAGAGTCTATCCATGTACAATTTGACGAATCTTCTCCAAAAGAGAAGAGAAAGGTCGTATCTGATGATGTTACAGGTGCTTTGGAAGAAGCATACTCAAAGAACATGGATAATGAAGAAGAAACTAATGAAGAATGTCAAACCAAATCTCAGGAGCATTCAGATATGCCAGTTGTGTGGAAAACCAAGAAAGCTCACCCGATTGACAAAGTAATAGGTGACATATCTACGGGAGTGGTAACCCATAGTTCCTTACGAAACTTTTGTAATTTTGTAGCTTTCGTATCTCAAATTGAGCCTTAGACCATTGATGAGGCCATTGAGGATGTACACTGGGGTATAGCTATGCAAGAAGAGCTGAACCAGTTCGAGCGTAATAATGTTTGGGACTTGGTCCCTAAACCTAAAGATCATCCCGTGATTGGTACTCGATGGGTCTTCAGAAATAAGCTTGATGAATCAGGTTTAATCATTCGAAATAAGGCACGCTTGGTGGCCAAAGGCTACAACCAGGAGGAGGGTATCGATTATGACGAAACCTATGCCCCTGTAGCCAGATTAGAGGCCATCAGAATGCTACTTTCCTTTGCATCTATTATGAATTTCAAACTATTTCAAATGGACGTAAAAAGCGCCTTCCTGAATGGCTACATTCAAGAAGAAGTTTATGTTGACCAACCGCCTGGTTTTGAAAATTTTAAATATCTGAACCACGTTTATAAACTTAAAAAGGCACTCTATGGTCTCAAACAAGCTCCTAGAGCTTGGTATGATAGACTTAGTACCTTTCTTTTAGAAAAAGGGTTCGAAAGAGGCTTGGTTGACACAACGCTTTTTATTCGTAAATCAGAAAATTCTGTATTACTTGTACAAATCTATGTGGATGACATAATATTTGGATCTACTAATGATATTTTGTGTAAAGATTTTCTGAGATGATGCAGGGGGAGTTCAAAATGTCTATGATGGGAGAACTCACATTCTTTCTAGGACTTTAGATAAAGCAACTAGAAAGTGGGATATTCATCCATCAGGCAAAATATTGCAAAGAGCTGCTCAAGAAATTTGAAATGAACAATTGTAAGGAAGCTTCCACTCCTATGGCATCTGCTTGCTACCTAGATAAGGACGAAAAAGGAAAAGCAATAGAGGTAACAAAGTATCGAGGAATAATTGGGTCATTACTTTACTTAACTGCAAGTTGACCTGATATCATGTTTAGTGTATGTATGTGTGCGAGATTTCAATCATCACCTAGAGAATCACATCTTAAAACTGTTAAAAGAATCATGAGATATTTAAAAGGAACAACTAACATGGGATTATGGTATCCTCGGGATGCCTCACTATCCTTGGTAGGTTATTCCGATTCCGATTTCGCCGGATGTAAATTGGATCGGAAAAGCACTAGTGGCACTTGTCACTTGTTGGGCAGTTCATTAGTAGCATGGCACAACAAAAAGCAAGCATGTGTTGCTTTGTCCACCGCCGAAGCGGAATACATTGCCGCTGATGTGTGTTGCGCTCAAATCCTTTGGATGAAGCAGCAACTCAAGGACTATGGTCTTAAACTTGAAAAGATCCCTATTAAATGCGATAATACCAGTGCCATAAACCTTTCCAAGAATCCCGTTTTGCATTCTAGAACTAAGCATATAGAAATTAGACATCATTTTTTGCGTGATCATGTACAAAAAGGTGACTGCGTTCTTGAATTTGTTGAAACTTCTAAACAATTAGCTGATATTTTCACCAAGCCCCTTCCCAGGGATACTTTCTTTGTTCTAAGGAGAGAACTTGGAATTCTTGATGAACAATATCTCGATTGAAATTGTTTAGTTGTTTGCATTATCGTCTTGCCTCTATATGTCTATGTGTCTTTTGCGTAATTGATATATGTTAAAATGCAAAAATATGTCTCTTGATTAACTCCTTCTGTGATTATGAATGTCTCGATTTATCCGTCAATGCATGCATGAGCCCTAAAAAAAGTTGAAACCATTCTATTGCCTAAAAATCAATTTTTACTATGAGTAATCGATTACACACTTGCTGTTAATCGATTACCTGGGCATCAGTTTTTTGAAAATTCGAATTTTACATTGGCTTAATCGATTAAACCTGCCCGTTAATCAATTAAAACCAGCATTTTAAAGGCAGACAGCAATTCGGTTTTACACTTTCTTTGGAATTTTCTCACCCTCTCTTATACTTTGAATTTCTGAATCAGTAGCACAACTAATCCAAGTGCACTAAAGTAGAAAAACCTCATCCTAACCCTCTCAAACCATCAAGAAATCACACTTCCACATCCTCATTACACCCCATTTCCAAGTTTCCACCAAACAAAACTCTAGGTTAGGTTCGCCTAAATCCTTCTCTGCTCATTCAACGTTATTTCGGGTTCAACTATATAATGGAGCAAGGTCGCACAAAAAGGGTCAAGACCTCAGCTACTCGTGTACGAAGAAGGGAAGTCGGTTCACCTTCTACTCGGAACCGCGGTGACCCCTACTACTCACTTATCTTGCAAGAAACCCGTTTGGCAAAATTTCAAGGTCGCAAACCCACGTACATAAGGTATGTTGATTTAACCTGGTTGGCGGAACAAAATTTCAGTTTCCCGCATGATATGGAAGCTCAGGGAACCGTTCAGTTTTTGGAATTAAAGGGACAAGTTTACCCTGCTCTAGTTAGAGAATTTTATGCAAATTTTAGATACAAGAATAGAAAGTACTGGTCTATGATTTCTGGTAATTTGTTTGAACTTAATGATGATATTTTTATGAATGTCGGTGGTTTATCATCTTCTGGTTATGGAATAGGAGATTGTTCCTGGGTTAAGGAGAACTTTGATCCTACCGAGGTTTATAAGTCATTTCTTAGAGGCCCTCACTTATACATTCAGGGTCAACTGACCAAAGCTGGGTCATTATCTGTTGAGAACAGACTGTTGCATTATATTATTGCTTACATTTTGGTGCAGAGGAACACGAATCACGCAAAGCCTACTGTGAATGATTTGCGTTTCATGTATGCTGTAAAGAATAATGTAATGATCAACTGGCCTGAGGAGATTTTGAAAATAATGAACAATGTGTCTCTGTCTCAATCGAAGCTGCTTCCCTATAGTATTTTCATTTCACGCATTGTTGATTATCTGCACATTGATGTTTCTGATACCATCATTGTCGAGTACACTGATAAGTCAAGTGTGTTAATCGATTACATTCATTCTGTTAATCGATTAAGTGGACTGTGTTGATTGTGTTAATCGATTATCCCTGTTCTGTTAATCGATTAATTAGGTGTATTTCAGCATTAAGTGTTGTTTTTCGAATAGCGGATATTCTAACCGCTACACCTATTCAACCCCTCCTTCTAGGTGTATTGTAACAACAACCCACAATAATCCACTACCACTTCGGGTAGACACAACCCACGATAATCCACTACCACTTCGGGTAGGCACACATTATAACGATAATCCACTACCACTTCGGGTAGGCCCACACCATAAAGGTGATCCACATCACAATTCTTCCAAACACAATAATGCATACTCATACCATGTTCACATCATCTCATAAATAATGGAGACACTTATCCCTTACCTTGGTGAGTGTTGGGTTTGGTTCTTGGGGACTTTGCAAGTTCCACCGACACCACCTCCAACCTTAGGATCTTTCCTCATTTCCACCACATAACAACCATGTTAGTCATTTATTCAAAATAACACATAAACAACTCATATTTCATCTTTAACCATATAAGAGATTCATACATTTTCAATGTCTCCAAACATCTAAAACATACATATTCATCTCATATTCAATATTAGAACTGATACTCATCTTCTACATCTAACATTTCACCCATTTTCCCTTTTACTCATATTCTCATTTTGGGGGTTTTTAGGGTTTTCATGATTCAACCCACAACTCTTTCCATTCCTAAAATACCAACTCTAAACTAAGAGTTTTCAAGATAAAAACAACATAAAACGAACCATAACTCTAAAGGATGAGTTTCCATGGTTTCTCTCATTTTGAGAAGAGATCCAACATACCCAAAACAAGTTTCAAAGGGAAGAAGAGAGTTAAAATCAAGAGTTTTACCTCTTCTCAAGCTTCTAGATGAGTATCAAGGCTCCTTGCTCTTGAAAATGCTCTCTTCTCTCATTTCTTTTCAATTTCTAACCCTAAAATGTGTTTGGGGTTCCTTATTTAATGTAACAGCGTCGGGTTCTCGCTCAAGCGAGCACATTCTCGCTCAAGCGAGAAAATCCCGCCCATTTTAAAAACTCAGATCTGACCCTCTCGCTCAAGCGAGGATCTTACAGCCTCTACAGCCTCAGAGTGCCACTTCTCGCCCAGGCGAGACAAATCTCACTCAGGCTAGCCAACTCTCGCTCAAGCGAGACAGTTCTCGCTCAGGCGAGAATCCTTCAGTATAGCCCAATATTTCACTCACCCAGGTGAGCCACTCTCGCCCAGGCGACTCCTTTCTCGCTCAAGCGAGACTTCTAGGACTGATACTATAATTTATAACCATAAATTTAGGGTGTCACAGTATCCACCCCAACTAGTGTGCCTGTGGTGGTGTCGACAGTTGTGTCTTGATGTCCGGTAGTGGTAAACGGTAGGACATTTACCGTGGATTTTATCTGCTTACCACTGTCCCAGTTAGATCTAATTCTGGGGATGAACTGGTTATCAGCAAATCATGTGATGCTTAATTGTGCTGATAAGACCGTTGTGTTTGGAGATCTGGGTGAGATTTCTGACGAGGCTTGTTATTTGAAGTCGTTGTCGGCACACTATGAAGCATTGTATGGTAGAAAATGCAGAACTCCTCTAAGTTGGTTTGAAACTAGGGAGAACCTAGTATTGGGACCCGAGTTGGTCTGAGAAACGACGGAAAAGATCAAGAAAATCTGGGAAAACATGAGAATTGCGCAGAGTAGACAGAAAAGCTACTATGATAAGAGGCGGAAACCTCTTGAATTTAATGAAGGAGATCATGTGTTTATGAGAGTAGTTCTGACTACTGGGATAGGTAGAGTGTTAAAATCCCGTAAACTTACTCCAAGATTCATTGGGCTGTATCAGATATTGAAGAGGATTGCACCGGTAGCATATCAGATTGCTTTACCTCCATTGTTGTCAAATCTTCACAATGTATTTCATGTGTCGCAGTTGAGGAAATACGTTGGGGATCTGTCTCATATGGTCGAGTCTGATCAAATAGAATTGAAGGACAACTTAACCTTTACTACGTTGCCAATAAGGATTATGGATACCAATATCAAGAGGTTGAGAGGCAAAGAGATTGCCTTGGTGAAAGTATTATGGAGCCAAGTAGATGAAGGATACGTTACTTGGGAAGTAGAACGATATATGAGGGAGGATTACCCTCATATGTTTGAATCGAGGTATGTTTAATTTTCGGGGACGAAAATTCTTATAAGATGAGGAGGATTGTGACACCCTGAATTTAAAGTTATTAAATTATAGTATCAGTTCTAGAAATCTCGCTTGAGCGAGAAAGGGGTCGCCTGAGCGAGAATAGCTCACGTAGGTGAGTGGAATACTGGGCTATACTGAAGGATTCTCGCCTGGGCGAGAAGTGGCACTCTGAAGTCGTGGAGGCTGTAAGATTCTCGCTTGAGCGAGAGTATCCTCGCTTGAGCGAGAGGATCAGATCTAAGTTTTTAAAATGGGCGGGATTTTCTCGCTTGAGCGAGAATGGGCTCGCTTGAGTTGTAGTTCGTTTTATGTTGTTTTCCTCTTGTAAACTCTTGGTTTAGAGTTGGTATTCAAAAATGGGGATGATTTTGTGGGTTGATTCATGAAAACCCCAAAACCCCCAAAATAAGAATGTGGGTAAATATGAAAATGGGTGAAATGATAGATGTATAAGATGGATATATGTTCTAATGAAATACAAGATTATTATACGTGTTTTAGATGTTTGGAAACTCTTAATGAAAGTAGTTTTGGAAATATTGATAATGTATAAATCTCTTGTATGGTTAAAGATGAAATGTGAGTTATTTATGTGTTACTTTGAATAAATGACTGACATTGTGGTTATGTGGTGGGAATGAGGAAATATCCTAAGGTTGGAGGCAGTGTCGGAGGAACTTGCAAAGTTACCACGAACCAAACCCAACACTCACCAAGGCAAGGGATAAGTGTCTCCATTATATATGAGATGATGTGAACATGGTATGTGTATGAATTAACATGTTTGTAAGAAATGTACTATGGACCACCTTTGTGGTGTGGACCTACCCGAAGTGGTAGTGGATCATCTTTGTGATGTAGACTTAACCGATGAGGTAATGGACCACCTTTGTGGTGTGGACCTACCCGAAGTGGTAGTGGAACATCTTTGTGATGTAGATTTACCTGATGAGGTAATGGACCACCTTTGTGGTGTGGACCTACCAG
The DNA here is from genome assembly GCA_009771035.1 of Lupinus albus. Lineage (NCBI taxonomy): Eukaryota > Viridiplantae > Streptophyta > Magnoliopsida > Fabales > Fabaceae > Lupinus > Lupinus albus. The sequence continues at coordinate 8,376,659 of CM020010.1, forward strand.
AAGTGGTACTGGATCATCGTTGTGTTGTAGACTTACCCGATGAGGTAATGGACCACCTTTGTGGTGTGGACCTACCCGAGGTGGTAGTGGATCATCTTTGTGTTGTAGACTTACCCAATGAAGTAATGGACCACCTTTGTGGTGTGGACCTACCCGAAGTGGTAGTGGATCATCTTTGTGTTGTAGACTTACCCGATGAGGTAATGGACCACCTTTGTGGTGTGGACCTACCGTAGTGGTAGTGGATTATCTTTGCGGTGTAAACTGGCCTGATGTGGTCAAGAGTAAATTTGATGTTGATTGTCATTGCGGAAATAAAAGTGCTTTGGAATGAATGAATATGCATGCTATAGAATATATATTATGGAATATATATACTATAGGGTGAATATGGATAAAATGGAAATAGAAGAAAGAAGATATGAACGCTTATATTTATGTACTTATGAAATGTGTTTCACTTCAATTCTTATTTGTATTTTAAATGTGGATTTTCATATGCGATTATTATTGAACCAATGACTTACTCCCTTGTGTAGGTAATCATATGATTTGAGGATACTTGATTTGGAGTCTTAGGAGCTTCTAAATCCGGATTCCCTTCATTTGTACTTTTTGTATCATGACTGACTAAATGCCATTTTTGGATAATTGTAATTCTGAGCATTGTAACACTGGATATGTATAGCTATGGGTATTATGATTTTGGAAAACCCATAGCTAGTTGTATGCAGGAGTTACTGGGAAGTATTAATATGAATTATGTTTTTCTGTTGAATGAAAGTATGTATGAAATTTACGTTATTGAATAATCATAAACCATGGAGAATGATTAATATAAAGTTGTTGGACTAGTAATTTTAAGTTATATGAAAAATGTAGGTATGAAATGATTAAATGAGTAAAAAATTTCAAGTGTAGAATTTGGGTCCTTACACTTGGCGAGAACAATAGGGGTTGCATAACAACATTATAATTCCTTAACTTTCATCGATGGACAGAGTATGAATTTGAGATTTTGGAATATGAGATGTGAAGATGATTTTGCTCGTGACCTTGCCGCAGATTTATGAAAACACCAATATCACCAAAAGAAGAAAAATGAAGAATACCTTGAAGATTTAGAAGAAAACGTTCTCAAGATCTTGATTTATTAGAGTCTTCTAAGATAGGTACTTTTTTCCTAAGTATTATCATTTAGTTTAACCAAATGCTTATAGGTAAAACCTTTTTTAAAAGTATTTAACTTGGAATTAAATTTGTAAGTATTACTTGGCAACTAAGAGAGGGATGAATTACTTGACTTGTTTTTATGGTTAATTATTCTGCTATAATATCATAATATGTTGTAGCAGAAAAGGTGAAGAAAAATAGTCAAGTAAAAACAGTAAAAACGAGAGAACGAAGAGAAGAGATAAAGTACATATATTTTTATAGTGGCTCACCTTCTTGTCCACCAAAGGCTACATCTAGTACTCTTGCAACACAAGAAATTTCTTTACTAGATATTATGAGTAGCAATTATGATTTATCTCCCCAAGATTCGTTGTACATCACTTACTCACAAATACCTCACCCTTGGAAAAACATCTTTCCAAGTACTCTCTTCCCCTTATCACCACACCCTTGTGAAGAAAGGTTTACAGTAATGGTTGAAGAAACTTCATAGGGAATGGATTGCCTTACAAGATATTAAAATTTCTATAACTTGAAATCATCTTGCTCTTAATGCACTTAGTATTCAACGCTCTTGGATGTGTTTAAGTTTGGAAAAAACTTTAGAGAAAGCACTTAATGCAACTTCAGAAAATTCTGAAAGTTTGGAACAAACGTTGCATAAGAAAGTGCAAAGAATTGTATAAAAAAGTTGTGAAAGTTTTGGATTGATTAAGTGTGATGAAATGGATGTTCCAAGGCCTTTAAGTAGGCTTCTAATCAACCAATATACCTTTACAAGAATGTGGGACATGATTGAAATAAAACACATTTAGTTTGGATGGAAGTTGTTGAGTTTGAAATTGAAAAATTGGTTTTAACACCTATGTGTAATCGATTACTGTATCATGTAATCCATTACCCAGACATATTATCCAGTAAATAATCAGTTACTGCTTTCTGTAATTGGTTACATTGTATTTATTTTTGTTGGGTAACTTGTTACTTAGTCAAGTAACCTGTTATGCAGTTTAAGTAATCTGTTACTCAGTGTTACACAGTTCAAGTAACATGTTACCTAGGTCTAGTAACTTGTTACTATGGTTAAGTAACTCGTTACATAGCATTTTGAAAATTATTTTAATTTGTCTAAAAATTTTCCAATGCTTTTCAAAATAGTTTTACCACATTTTGAGATGGCTTACTAAACATACTTAGAGCTGAAGGTTAGAAGTACCTATTGAAGACTAAAAAAATTTATTTAGTCTTGAAGTTTGACCATCTTTGACTTCAAAGTCTTCTTCTTTTTCTTCTTTTTGTGATCTTGGAGTCTTCATCAAAATCATGTCACGGTCAAGAGCAAGATCTTCTTCACAATCTCCCCCTTTTGATGATGCAAAACCAACATCTTTTTGAAAATGGATTTTTTTGAGATCAACCTACTTCATGAGATATATCAAGGTTGTCTTGAGTATGATCCCCCTATATTGTATACTCCCTCTTTTCTTTTAGGTACGTTCCTGAAGAGATTTAGACAGAAAACTCAACTTCAACTTTTCTCCCCCTTTTGACTTCATCAGAAAGAGAAAAAGTGAAGTTTTGAGCTCAATAAATACAATATATACAACAAAATGGTAATAAGATAAGATCATGACTTATTGTTAAGCTAAGGTCAGAATAAATTATACGAACCTCATAAAGTGATTGCTATAAAATGATATAGGTAAATTAAGCAACATAACATAATCTTCAATAATGTCAAAGATATTTATACAAACAAAAAAGTAAATGAAGTTCAAACATTTCAGAGACAATCCAACAAGTTCATACGCAACTACATCAAAGAAACAAACAAAGCAAATCCTAGACAACAACTACTCAAAGATTTTGGCTCATCACTCTCATCGTTCAAATCCATGTAGTCAAATTGATTTGATAATTGTCTAAGTTTCACTTGGACTTGTTGATTCTTAGAATCAAGGTCATCAATTCTTGTGGTCATGTAGCTTCAAAGTGAGAATAACTCATCCATGATCATCTGATTGATAGGTATGGAAGCAGATGAAGATGACTCAGCCAGGAATACAAAGACTTGTTGTGTAGGAGGATCAACAAAGGGGTTCTCAATAGGAGCAGTCTATTGATCACTTCAAAGCTTGTAGATCATATCTATGGGGTCTCGAATGATCATCTTGTGGATTATGTAACGCCTCAAATTACTAACACGGAAAAATTCAATTCTTTTTCTAACATAATAAAATTTCATACCATTTAAAATTTCTTTTCAATTAGGACTACTCCAATAGTAAGGTAAACCATAAAAAGGAAAAAAGCACAGTGATTCCACAATACTAGGTTCTACACTTTTTAGTCTAATAAACTGAACATCAAATACATCAATGAAAATTCCCATAAAAGGGTCCAATATCAACCATTACAAACTCCTAGAGTAATTCAAAAGCACACTAAATCCAAAGCAACGCAATCACCCCAAGGCTCGGCAATATCTTATTCCTTAGCTCCACCTACAATCCGATTACCACGGATTGAGTAAACAAAACAACATGGAGGGAGAGTCAGTCATTAAATACATGCAATATATAACATGGTGGATTTAAATAGAATAATAACATTAGAACATTTGCAATACAGAAACCACACATCATTACAACACAACACAAATCCATGATTTACAATTAACCTTTATGATAACCAGGTCATCCATCTATAGTACAACCAACTCGAAACCAATCCGAACCTTAATCAAAAATCCACACTATACGTTGTTAGGTATCAGTGGTTACAATACACCTAGAAGGGGGGGTTGAATAGGTGTAGCGGCTAGAATGTCCGCTTTTCGAAAACAACACTTAATGCTGAAAAACACCTTGATTAATCGATTAACGAAACAGGGTAATCGATTAACACTTTCAACACAGTTCACTTAATCGATTAACAGACTGAAGTAATCGATTAACACACCACACTTAATCGATTAAACCGTGACAGTAAGCAGATGCAAGTACAGTTTCTTGCGCGACAGTTAATTGATAACGAAACGATTATACCAAGCTTACAGAATTTATCAGAGTAAAAACAATACAGTACAGAAACAGATTATCAATTAAATCTACTAAAAAAATTAATCGATCAAATGCAATAAAGAGAGAGGGATAGAAAAAGTCCTGCAACAAGAATTTTATCCTGGTTCGTTTGCTTGTCCACCGCAAACTACATCCAGGCCTCCCGGCTGATTTGGGAGATTTTTCTTCACTATAATTGAATGAATGTTAATTACATACACACTATCCAATTACAACAATTAGACACTTACAAGATAAAAAGAAACCTATTCTATGGTTTGACTCCCTTCCTACCGACAAAGAAAACCTTTCTTTCGGCGTAGCCCCAACCAAGAACCTTGTTCTTTACTTATCCCTAAGTCTAACACTCAGTGAAGACACACTCAATCTCTTGGTGATATGACACCTTGAGATTCCCACAATTACAACACTTTTTCAAACAAAACAATACATAGTAAACTTAAGCTATAACAAGACTTATATCTAACAAGATAAGGCTTTACTCTAATCACCTAATACAAGCTCATGCAGTATGAAAAATGTATTAGTGAAAAACAGAATGCATAATATGTAAACATCTAATCAAGAATCATGTGAAAATGCAAGAACATGTGACAAGAAAAGATGAGAAATGTATCATGAAAAGCACTCAATCCTAAAGCATACAATTCTCTCTTTTCTAAGCTCACAAATGCATTTACAACTAGATGCAACAATTAACACGAAAAAAAATGCTCTAACTCTCTAAAAATTTAACATGCAACTTATGAGATCAATTCTGAAAATGCAGTTTATAAAGAATTGATTTTAATGCCCAGTTAATCGATTAACGACAGCTTTAATCGATTAAGCTTCACAAAAATGTTAGATTAATCGATTAACCTTTGTTGTAACCGATTACACTGTGCAAACAGTTAGATTAATCGATTAAACTAAGTGGTAATCGATTAACAGCATTCTTTCATGTGTAAAAACTTCAAATATGTTATGCACTTAAATTCATACATGTTTAATACTTAGATTATGCCTAGAATGCACATGTACATGTATTTATATGATGCATGAACATATTATGAATGACATATCTCAAGATGAAAAAGATTTAAAAGATTTATGCAATTGAGATATGTATTAGGTGACTTAAGCCTTGGACTCAACCTAAACTAGTCTAGTCTAAGCAAGGTACCAATCGGAAGGCTTAAGCATGTTGATTTGTTGATGATCTTCAAGCTCTTATTAGCACAAGTTGTCCTCATCAAAACCAAGACATATAAGGAGAGCTTTCCAAAGTGTTCCTCTTGACATTGCACACTTTCAATCTCCCCTTTTTTGATGATGACAAACTCCACATCAAATGTAACAGCTGTGATGAAAATAGCTTGAAGATTGTGTTGGCAAGGTTGATATGATGCGCAAATATCGGAAGCTGTTATTACGATCAACCTGCACAATCAGAAAACAACAAAACAACCTTTCTCCCCCTTTTGACATTATCAAAAAGATAACTCAGGTCAAAGAAGAGGCAGAGATATGAGTAATGCATAAAACACAGTTAATGAGTTAATTTGGGATTTAACAATTAACCTGTTTTACGTTAAAGAGGATTAAACAAATGCGCAAGTTTATACAACAGAAATAGCCAAACAAGTAAAGTGAACGGCATACGAGATTAACCATATCAAAGCAGAAAATCTCATACGATCAAGAACCATACACATAAACAGAGTAGGCTATTCGACATAATTATAAAAAGTAGCATAAAGAGTAACAAAGTTTAGCAGCCATATAAACCAGAAAACGTCAATTAAAAAAACATAAAAGAGGCACACAATAGAGAGACTAGAATCCATAACAACATCTAAATCCAAAGAGTGCCAAAAAGAAGAAATAAACCTAAGGTAAGATATCCTAGGTCTAAAGTCTTCTAAACTAAGGTTGAGGTGGAGGATGAGGATCGTCAGTGTGATCAGCAGAAATGACAATGTTCTGATCTCCCCTGATAAGCACAGATAGCTTCTGAAATTCTGAACAAAACAAGGCATTCTGAGCTTCAGCGGTAGATTGAATCAGATTCCTCAACTCCCGAAATTGGTTGTCCGAATACGCAGTTTGTCGCTCCTCATACTGTTCCATACCAGCAAAGTATGAGTCTTTTAGTCCTTGGAAGTGAAGATCCATACGGTTGTTAAGCCGTTGCTCCATAGCTTCCAACTAATCGAAGCCAAAAGTAGAGTTCTGAGGTGCTGATCCAGAAGGCTCCCCCTGAGTTGTAGCATGCTGATTATCTGTGCCATCCTGATTATCATCATCAGATAAATCCAGACCAATAGTGGTGTAGTCCTCTTGGTATTGCCAAGTACTACCATACTTGTATATACCCATCTTATGTATGAGGCTTTCACCAACCAGATGATCCTTGCAGTATATTCAACAATGATAGTATCGGAAACGTCAATGCGCAAATAGTCAACAATGCGTGAGATGAAGATACTGTAGGGAAGCAGCTTCGACTGAGATAAAGATACACTTTTCATAATTTTCAAGATCTCCTCAGGCCAATTAATCATCACATTATTCTTTACTGCATACATGAAACGTAAATCATTCACAGTAGGCTGTGCGTGATTTGTGTTCCTCTGTACTAAGATGTAAGCAATAATGTAGTGTAGCAGCCTGTTCTCAACAGATAGTGACCCAGCTTTGGTCAGTTGACCTTGAATGTATAAATGAGGGCCTCTTAGAAAAGACTTATAGACTTCAGTAGGATCAAAATTTTCCTTCACCCAGGAACAATCTCCTATACTATATCCAGAAGAAGATAAACCACCGACATTCATGAAAATTTCATCGTTGAGTTCAAACAAATTGCCAGAAATCATTGACCAATATTTTCCATCCTTATATCTAAAATTAGCATAGAATTCCCTAACAAGAGCAGGGTAGACTTGTCCCTTTAATTCCATGAACTGAATAGTTCCATGAGCTTCCATATCATGCGGGAAGCTAAAGTTCTGTTCCGCTAACCAAGTTAAGTCAACATACCGTATATATGTAGGTTTCCGACCTTGAAATTTCGCCATACGGGTTTCTTGCAGGATGAGTGAATAGTAGGGGTCACCACGGTCCCGAGTGGAAGGCGAACCGACCTCTCGTCTTCGTACACGAGTGGCTGATGTCTTGACCCTTTTAGGACGACTTTGCTCCATAATGTGGCAGAAACCGAAATAGCAGTGAATGGTCAAATATGGGTGTAGGCAAACCTAACCTAGGTTATGCTTGGTGGAACCTTGGAGATGGGATATAATGAGGATGAAGAAGTATGATTCCTTGATGGTTTAAGAGGGTTAGGAATAGGTGTTTCTACTTTTGATGCACTTTGGATTAGTTGTGTTATAGATTTAGAAACTCAAAGCATAAACGAGAAAGTGAAAAAGCCAAAGAAAGTGTGAAACCGAGCTACTGTTTGCCTTTATAAAACTGGTTTTAATCGATTAACGGGCAGGGTTAATCGATTAACCAGTGTAAAATTTCGAATTTTTTGAAAGAACTGATGCCCAGGTAATCGATTAAGTGAAGATGTAATCGATTACTCATAGTAATATTTCGAATTTTCAAGCAACTGATGCCCAGGTAATCGATTAATTGAAGATGTAATCGATTAATTGAAGATGTAATCGATTACTCATAGTAAAAAAAAATTTTCAGGCAGTAAAATGGTTTCAACTTCTTAAGGCTTTTGTATGCATTGTGACAAATTTATTGAAACATTCAGAATCACAAAAAAAATAATCAAGAGACAGACTTTTGCATTATAACAAATATCGAAAAGCTAAAGATACAAAGACATGGAGAAACTAGACGATGATGTAAACACCTAAACAATTTTAATCAAGATATTGTTCATCAAGAATTCCAAGTTCTCTCCTTAGAACAAAGAAAGTATCCCTGGGAAGGGGCTTGGTGAAAATATCGGCTAATTGTTTAGAAGTTTCAACAAATTCAAGAACGCAGTCACCTTTTTGTACATGATCACGCAGAAAATGATGTCTAATTTCTATATGCTTAGTTCTAGAATGCAAGACGGGATTCTTGGAAAGGTTTATGGCACTTGTATTATCGCATTTAATAGGGATCTTTTCAATATTAAGACCATAGTCCTTGAGTTGCTGCTTCATCCAAAGGATTTGAGCGCAACACACACCAACGGCAATGTATTCCGCTTCGGCGGTGGACAAAGCAACACAAGCTTGCTTTTTGCTGTGCCATGCTACTAATGAACTCCCCAACAAGTGACAGGTACCACTAGTGCTTTTCCGATCCAATTTACATCCGGCGAAATCGGAATCGAAATAACCTACCAAGGATAATGAGGCATCCCGAGGATACCATAATCCCATGTTAATTGTTCCTTTTAAGTATCTCATGATTCTTTTAACGGTTTTAAGATGTGATTCTTTAGGAGATGATTGAAATCTCGCACACATGCATACGCTAAACATGATATCAGGTCGACTTGCAGTTAATTAAAGTAAAGACCCAATAATTCCTCGATACTTTGTTACCTCTATAGTTTTTCCTTTTTCGTCCTTATCTAGGTAGCAAGCAGATGCCATAGGAGTGGAAGCTTCCTTACAATTGTTCATCTCAAATTTCTTGAGCAGCTCTTTGCAATATTTTGTCTGATGGATGAAAATCCAACTTTCTAGTTGCTTTATCTGAAGCCCTAGAAAGAACGTAAGTTCTCCCATCATAGACATTTCGAACTCCCCCTGCATCATCTCAGAAAAATCTTTACACAAAATATCATTAGTAGATCCAAAAATTATGTCATCTACATAGATTTGCACAAGTAATACAGAGTTTTCTGATTTACGAATAAAAAGCGTTGTGTCAACCAAGCCTCTTTCGAACCCTTTTTCTAAAAGAAAGGTACTAAGTCTATCATACAAAGCTCTAGGAGCTTGTTTGAGATCATAGAGTGCCTTTTTAAGTTTATAAACATGGTTCGGATATTTAAAATTTTCAAAACCAGGCGGTTGATTAACATAAACTTCTTCTTGAATATAGCCATTCAAGAAGGCGCTTTTTACGTCCATTTGAAATAATTTGAAGTTCATAATCGATGCAAAGGAAAGTAGCATCCTGATGGCCTCTAATCTGGCTACAGGGGCATAGGTTTCGTCATAATCGATACCTTCCTCCTGGTTGTAGCCTTTGGCCACCAAGCGTGCTTTATTTCGAATGATCAAGCCTGATTCATCAAGCTTGTTTCTGAAGACCCATCGAGTACCAATCACAGGATGATCTTTAGGTTTAGGGACCAAGTCCCAAACATTATTACGTTCGAACTGGTTTAGCTCTTCTTGCATAGCTATACCCCAGTGCACATCCTCAATGGCCTCATCAATGGTCTTAGGCTCAATTTGAGATACAAAAGCTACAAAGTTACAAAAGTTTCGTAAGGAACTACGGGTTACCACTCCCGTAGATATGTCACCTATTACTTTGTCGATCGGGTGAGCTTTCTAGGTTTTCCACACAACTGGCATATCTGAATGCTCCTGAGATTTGTTTTGACATTCTTCATTGGTTGCTTCTACATTATCCATGTTCTTTGAGTATGCTTCTTCCAAAGCACCTGCAACATCATCAGATACAACCTTTCTCTTCTCTTTTGGAGAAGATTCATCAAACTGTACATGGATAGACTCTTCAACTTGCATAGAATACTTATTAAAAATTCTGAACGCTTTGCTATGAATCGAGTATCCCAAAAATATTCCCTCATCGGCTTTTGAATCAAATTTTCCTAAAGCCCGCTTTCCATTATTTAATATAAAACATTTGCAACCGAAAGCGTGAAGATGGGATATGTTTGGTTTACAGCCTTTTAATAGTTCATAAGGAGTTTTATTCAAATTAGGCCTTAACAGTACTCGATTTATAACATAACATGCAGTATGAACTGCATCTGCCCAGAAATATTTGGGGGTATTACTTTCATTGAGCATGGTTCTCGCTAATTCTTCTAGCACACGATTTTTCCTTTCAACAACTCCATTTTGTTGTTGAGTGCGAGGGGCAGAGAACTGATGCATAATGCCATGCTTATCACAGAATTTGTCGAACTGAAAGTTCTCAAATTCTCCCCCGTGATCACTTCGTATATATACTATTTTCAGGTTAAGTTGATTTTGGATTTGCTTGGCAAGATTTTTAAAAGAGTTGAAAGCGTCGCTTTTAGCAGATAAAAATAATGTCCATGTAAAACGAGAGAAATCATCAACAATAACTAGAGCATAGTAGCTACCACCAAAACTCATGATTTGTGATGGTCCAAACAAGTCCATATGGAGTAACTCCAAAGGTCTTGAAGTGGATATCACATTTTTGTTTTTGAAAGAGTTTTTGGTTTGTTTACACTTTTGACAAGTGTCACAAATCTCTTTAGTTTTAAAATTTAGTTTTGGTAGCCCCTCAACTAGTTGGTTTGATGATAATTTATCTAGATGTTTTATATGGATGTGTGCAACGCGTCTGTGCCAGAGCCAGATGTCATCTTCTTTAGAAATAAAACATTTTGAAAATAATGTGGTGACATCATCCAAGTTAACCATGTAAATATTATTTATACGATGACCAACAAATTTAACATTATTAGATAAAATGTCACGAATGATGCAACAGTCAGAATCGAAAGATACTCGATTACCTTTGTCACAGAGTTGACTTATACTCAGAAGATTATGTTCTAGTCCTTCAACATACAGAACATTTTAAATTTGAGTATGAGATGAGTTACCAACTGTTCCGGTGTCAAGTATCTTTCCCTTATTGTTGTCTCCGTACGTGACGTATCCTTTTCCTTTAAGTGATAGATCCAGGAAATTTGATCTGTCACCTGTCATATGTCTCGAACATCCACTGTCTAAATACCATTTTTGTCCTTGTGTTCGAAGACATACCTGCAAAATAGATCACCTGCTTTTCTCAGGTACCCAAATTATGTTGGGTCCTTTTATGTTAGTGATTAGGGAATTATCTCCCTTCTTTATCCATATATAAGCTCCGCTAGGTATACCATATTTTCTAATGTAACAAGAATAAGAAGTATGACCATACGTATTACAATAAAAACATGTAGGAGAGCGCTTATGATTTTTATTCTTAGTATGAACTACAGGTTTTCTATATGGTCTCTTGTTCTTAGCAGAGCGAGTATAACCTAGACCAGTACGATCACCAACGTTTCTTGTTTGACTGAGCAGAGTGCCTAATTGCTGTTTACTGTTTGTGAGACGTTCGAGTTTTTCTTTTAGTTTAAGATTGTCTTCTTGCAAAATCTCGCAAGTCTCACATACAGGCTTTTGACATAAATTATTAGCAGAGCAGTCACATGTGTTACAAGAATAGATGAGATCTAAAGTTTCATTTTCTAATTTTAATTCATCTAATTCTTTTTGTAATTGGCTTAATTTCTTTTCATTTCTAAGGATTTCCCTTTTCTTATCAACATTTATTCTAGCCAATTTCTTTAGTTCCTCATGTAACTCAACATAAGCATTATATAAAACTTCATAAGAGGGTAAGTCATCCGAAGTGGATGAGGTGTCAGAATATACCTCATCATTATCCTCGTGTGAGTCTGAGTTGCCATTGTTGTCAGATCTGACCATCAGACACAGCTTCGCTGACTCCTCCTCACTAGAAGTGCTTGATGTTGTTTCCTCCTCAGGTACATCCCATACAATGTAAGCTTTCTTGGATTTGAATTCCCTGGGAGTGCTCTTCTCTGAATCAACCTTTTTCAGATAGGTAGGACATTGAAATCTCATATGTCCGGCTTTTCCACACTCATGGCAAGTGAAGCGATCTTTGTTGTTCTTGCCTTTGTTGGTTGACTCTTTCGCTTCTTTCTTCTGAAACTTCTTGAATCCTTCTTTTCTTTTGATGAATTTGCTAAATTTACGAACAAGGAGATTCATAGTTTCATCATCTAGATCGGAGTCAGATTCATCATCATCTTTATCTTCTTTTGATTTGGAGGTCGTGGCCTTCAATGTGATGTTTTTCTTTTTCCGATCTGAATCTTCGTGCATAGTCAATCGCCCCAATTCCATTTCGTGCTCTTGAAGTTTTCCAAATAATGTAGCTAGAGGCATAGAATCCAAGTCTTTGGATTCAACAATTGCAGTTACTTTTGGTTGCCATTTCCTGTCAAGACAACGCAAAACTTTATTAGTTAGTTCACCTCTAGCAAAAGATTTATCTAGAGCAACTAAATGATTAACAATATGAGTAAATCACTTTTGCATATCATAGATTGATTCACTAGGTAACATGCGAAATAACTCATACTCATGGGTAAGCGCATTTAATCTAGCGCGCTTGACTTCGCTAGTGCCTTCATGAGTCACTTGTAAAGTGTCCCACATTTCTTTTGCATTTTGGCACTGCGATACTCTAAAGAACTCATCATAGGATAGGGCCGATGTGATGATATTTTTGGCGCGTAGGTTATGCTGCACCTTTTTGCGCTCATCATCGGTCCATAGACTTTTAGGCTTGTCTTTAGGTTCATTGTCCACAAGATGCTGTGGAACGAAAGGGCTGTTGACTACGGATTCCCAAATATCCGAGTCTATGGCTTCAATAAAAATTTGCATGCGGACTTTCCAGTAGGCATACCCTTCACCACTGAATATAGGTGGTCGATTAATGGATGAACCATCACCACCAAATGGGTTTGACGAACCCATTCCTTTTTCCCTAAGGATCACGAATACGCGGTTGAGCTAGCACTTCGCACTAGCTCTGATACCACTTGTTAGGTATCAGTGGTTACAATACACCTAGAAGGGGGGGGGGTTGAATAGGTGTAGCGGCTAGAATGTCCGCTTTTCGAAAACAACACTTAATGCTGAAAAACACCTTGATTAATCGATTAACGAAACAGGGTAATCGATTAACACTTTCAACACAGTCCACTTAATCGATTAACAGACTGAAGTAATCGATTAACACACCACACTTAATCGATTAAACCGTGACAGTAAGCAGATGCAAGTACAGTTTCTTGCGCGACAGTTAATTGATAACGAAACGATTATACCAAGCTTACAGAATTTATCAGAGTAAAAACAATACAGTACAGAAACAGATTATCAATTAAATCTACTAAAAAAATTAATCGATCAAATGCAATAAAGAGAGAGGGATAGAAAAAGTCATGCAACAAGAATTTTATCCTGGTTCGTTTGCTTGTCCACCGCAAACTACATCCAGGCCTCCCGGCTGATTTGGGAGATTTTTCTTCACTATAATTGAATGAATGTTAATTACATACACACTATCCAATTACAACAATTAGACACTTACAAGATAAAAAGAAACCTATTCTATGGTTTGACTCCCTTCCTACCGACAAAGAAAACCTTTCTTTCGGCGTAGCCCCAGCCAAGAACCTTGTTCTTTACTTATCCCTAAGTCTAACACTCAGTGAAGACACACTCATACTCTTGGTGATATGACACCTTGAGATTCCCACAATTACAACACTTTTTCAAACAAAACAATACAGAGTAAACTTAAGCTATAACAAGACTTATATCTAACAAGATAAGGCTTTACTCTAATCACCTAATACAAGCTCATGCAGTATGAAAAATGTATTAGTGAAAAACAGAATGCATAATATGTAAACATCTAATCAAGAATCATGTGAAAATGCAAGAACATGTGACAAGAAAAGATGAGAAATGTATCATGAAAAGCACTCAATCCTAAAGCATAGAATTCTCTCTTTTCTAAGCTCACAAATGCATTTACAACTAGATGCAACAATTAACACGAAAAAAAATGCTCTAACTCTCTAAAAATTTAACATGCAACTTATGAGATCAATTCTGAAAATGCAGTTTATAAAGAATTGATTTTAATGCCCAGTTAATCGATTAACGACAGCTTTAATCGATTAAGCTTCACAAAAATGTTAGATTAATCGATTAACCTTTGTTGTAACCGATTACACTGTGCAAACAGTTAGATTAATCGATTAAACTAAGTGGTAATCGATTAACAGCATTCTTTCATGTGTAAAAACTTCAAATATGTTATGCACTTAAATTCATACATGTTTAATACTTAGATTATGCCTAGAATGCACATGTACATGTATTTATATGATGCATGAACATATTATGAATGACATATCTCAAGATGAAAAAGATTTAAAAGATTTATGCAATTGAGATATGTATTAGGTGACTTAAGCCTTGGACTCAACCTAAACTAGTCTAGTCTAAGCAAGGTACCAATCGGAAGGCTTAAGCATGTTGATTTGTTGATGATCTTCAAGCTCTTATTAGCACAAGTTGTCCTCATCAAAACCAAGACATATAAGGAGAGCTTTCCAAAGTGTTCCTCTTGACATTGCACACTTTCATACGTGCATATCCCGAAATCCATACCACGAAGGCAGGGCAATTTTCCATACCACGAAGGGCAGGTCAAACTCCATACCACGAAGGGCAGGTCAAACTCCATACCACGAAGGGCAGGTCAAAATCCATACCATGAAGGGCAGGTCAAAATCCATACCACGAAGGGCAGGTCAAACTCCATACCACGAAGGGCAGGTCAAACTCCATACCACGAAGGGCAGGTCAAACTCTATACCACGAAGGGCAGGTCAAACTCCATGCCACGAAGGGCAGGTCAAACTCCATACCACGAAGGGCGGGTCAAACTCCATACCACGAAGGGCAGGTCAAACTCCATACCACGAAGGGCAAGTCAAACTCCATTCCACGAAGGGCAGGTCAAACTCCATACCACGAAGGGCAGGTCAAACTCCATACCACGAAGGGCAGGTCAAACTCCATACCACGAAGGCATGTCAAACTCCATACCACGAAGGGTAGGTCAAACTCCATAATCAACATATTATCCACAACCGTAAGATTAACGCGGTTAAATAGGAAATTCATGATATTTCCCGTTTAATCATGTTCATCCACTGAAACCGTCCAACTAGTGAGTGTTGTTGGAGTTTCCAATGCTAAGATTCTAATACCACAAAGGTTAATGCTGCTCCCTCACCTGAGTAGTCGCTAATGCTTGCACTAGAGCTCAGTTGCGTTCTCCGCCGTCTACTCCAACCTTAGGGTCTTTCAACCCAAAACAATAACAATCACAACACATCAATTTACATGTCAAGACAAGAATAATACCAACCAAAACTTATACAACACAAGACAACATCATCTATTCACTTCATCCTCAAAAGGAAAGGTTTCCATAATATTGAAATGACTCTACGGTTTTGAAAACAACCCTTCATACACCCATTACGAAAAACAACTCATGCTCTACGAGTTTTACAAGGTTTTCCAAAGCAAAACGAACCACAATGTCAAAAGAGGGTTTATGGGGTTTTATCTCTAAACGTGGAGAAGAGACCCCATTCAAAACGATGACATTCAACCATAACGAGGCTTGGTTAAGCAATTTACCTCTTCTCCAGTCTCCTATTTGACTCTAAGGGTGCTCAACTCCTCAAACTGTTCTTCTCCTCTTTGTTTTTCGAAAAAGTAACCCTTATCCTCACTTGGGACGTCTATTTTAGGATTTCAGATTTTAGACTCTCGCTCAAGCGAGGGATTCTCGCCCAGGCGAGAATTTCACAGTGATGAATGTAATCGATTACCATAAGGTGTAATCGATCACAGTATGAAAAAATGCACATATCTGATGTTTTTAATATGATGTAATCGATTACGAGTATAGTGTAGTCGATTACATCATGAAAAATTACACATGTCTGATCAGATATCAGCATGTAATCGATTACCAGGACCATGTAATCGATTACACTGGGTCAACAGCCCAAAATTGTCATTTCTCGCCCAGGCGAGACAACTCTCGCTCGGGCGAGAATCCTCTAGTATAGCCCAGGATTTCACCATCCCAGGTGATCCTTTCTCGCTCAGGCGAGAATCTCTCACTCAAGCGAGGCTTCCAGGACTGATACTATAATTTTAAAGACTCAAAATTAGGATGTTACAATCCTTCCCCCCTCAAGGAATTTTCGTCCCCGAAAATTAACATACCTGCATCGAATAAATGCGGATAGTCTACTCTCATGTTATGTTCCACTTCCCAAGTAGCATCTCCCGTATCTACTTGACTCCATAATACCTTAACCAAAGGAATCTCCTTCCCACGCAACCTCTTGACAATTCGGTCCAAAATCCTTATCGGAGGGGTCCTGAAGGTCAAGTTTTCCTTCAATTGTATCCAATCTTGTTCGATAACATGGGATGGATCCCCAATGTATTTCCTCAGTTGAGACACGTGAAACACATCGTGAAGGTTAGACAACAACGGTGGCAAGGCTATCTGATAAGCAACAGGACCGATTCTCTTCAAAATCTGATACGGTCCAATGAACCTCGGAGTAAGCTTTCGGGTTTTCAATATCCGACCAATCCCAGTGGTAGGGACCACTCTCATAAAAACGTGATCCTCTTCTTGAAATTCAATCGGCTTCCTCCGATTATCATATTAGCTCTTTTGTCTACTCTGGGCTGTTTTCATATTCTCTCTGATTCTCTTAATCTTCTCGGTCGTCTCTTGGACTACCTTCGGTCCTAACACCAAATTCTCTCCGGTCTCAAACCAACTGATCTGAGTCCTACACTTCCTTCCATAAAGAGCTTCATAAGGTGCCATTCCAATACTCGAGTGAAAATTGTTGTTGTAAGTGAATTCAATCAGAGGTAACATACTATCCCAACTTCCGGGTTGTTCTAACACGCACGCCCTTAACAAGTCTTCCAAGGACTGAATCGTTCTCTCAGACTGACCATCCGTTTGTGGGTGGTAAGCAGAACTTAATTTCAGCTTAGTACCCAAAGCAGATTGTAAGCCATTTCAGAAATTCGAAGTGAAACAAGGATCTCTATCTGAGACGATACTCGTTGGAATTCCATGCAACCTCACTATTTCCCTTATGTACAACTCTGCTAACCTTTCCAAAGAATACCTTACATTAACCGGTAGAAAATGTGCAGACTTAGTCAATCGGTCTACAATGACCCAAATCGAATCATAACCTTTCTTCGTTCTCGGAAAACCAGAAACAAAGTCCGTAGAGATACTGTCCCATTTCCATACTGGAATCTCCAATGACTGAAGTCCTCCCGCAAGCCTCTGATGCTCAATCTTAGCTTTCTGACAAGTCAGGCAACTAGACACGTACTGAGCTACATCTCTTTTCATTCCAGACCACCAAAACATCTTCCTCAAGTCTTGATACATCTTCGTTGTTCCCGGGTGAATACTAATCTTACTCTTGTGCGCCTCATCTAAGATCTCTCTTCTCAACTCAGTGTCTTGTGGCACACAAATCATTCCTTTATATCTCAACAAACCATTACTATCAATCTGAAGGTCTTTCCCTTTGTCGTCACCAATCAATGCTCACTTGGCCTGTAGTTCATCATCAAGCAACTGCATGGTTTTGATTTGATCAAAGAACTCATTAGTCACTTTGAGCATTCCCAACACTACACTCTTCGACTTCATTTCTACTGCTAAGTTCAAATCCCGAAACTCCTCAATCATTTTCATCTCATGTACCATAAGGGCAGACATATGCAAGGATTTATGGCTCAACGCATCCGCTACCACATTAGCTTTACCAGGATGATATTGCAGGCTAAAGTCATAATCCTTCAAAAATTCCATCCATCTCCTTTGCGTCATATTCAGCTCCTTCTGATCAAATAGGTACTTCAAACTCTTGTGATCGCTGAAGACTTCAAACCGTACACCATAGAGATAGTGCCTCCAGATTTTTAGAGCAAACACTACTGCTGCTAACTCCAAATCATGAGTAGGGTAGTTTTGCTCATGAGGTCTCAACTGTCTCGAAGCATAAGCAACCACTTTCCCCTCTTGCATTAACACACAGCCCAAACCTTGTTTTGAAGCATCACAATACATGTTGAAGTTCGTTTCCGAACAAGGCAACCTTAACACTGGTGCTGAGGTTAGCTTTCGCTTCAATTCTTGGAAGCTCTCTTCACATCGGACTGTCCACACAAAAGGTTCTCCTTTTCTGGTCAGCTTAGTCAAGGGCAAAGCTAGTTTCGAGAATCCTTCAATAAACTTCCGATAGTATCCCGCTAGTCCAAGGAAACTCCGGATCTCTGTCACCGACTTCGGCACTGCCCATTCCATTATTGCTTCCACCTTAGAGGGATCTACTACAACTCCTTCCTTGGTTATCACATGTCCAAGAAAGTTCACAGACTCGAGCCAAAAGTCACACTTGGACAACTTAGCATACAACTGGTTGTTTCTCAAAATCTTCAATACAATTCTTAAATGTTCAGTGTGTTCCTCCCGACTTTTATAGTATATCAAGATGTCGTCAATGAAGACTACCACAAACGAGTCCAGATAAGGATGAAAAATCCTATTCATATACTCCATAAATATTGCAGGAGCATTAGTTACACAGAAAGGCATCACCAGATACTCATAGTGCCCATATCTCGTCCTGAAAGCAGTCTTGGGGATATCCTCTGTCCGTACTCTCAACTGATGGTAACCCGACCGGAGGTCGATTTTTGAGAATACTACGGCTCCTTTCAACTGGTCCATCAAATCATCGATCCTAGGAAGAGGGTAACGATTCTTGATCGTAACCTTGTTCAGTTGTCTATAATCAGTGCACAACCTCATGGAACCATCCTTCTTCTTGACCAACAAAACCGGTGCACCCCAAGGTGAAACACTCGGACGGATGAACTTCTTAGTCAATAAGTCTTCTATCTGCTTCTTCAATTCCGCCAACTCTAGAGGTGCCATTCTATACGGAGCTATCGAGATAGGTCCGGTTCCAGGAACTAGCTCAATCGAGAACTCCACTTCTCTAACTGGTGGTAACTCAGGAATTTCCGCGGGAAACACCTCCGGAAATTCGCATACTACCGGCAAGTCCTTCATCTCTGACTTCTTCTCCCCTTCCAAGGAAGCAAGCAACACATAAACTAGTGCTCCTTCTGTAAGGGAAGTTTCCACCTCACGGGCCGATAACAATTTCGGACCATTATGAGTGTTAGACATCTCCCTAGAATTCCCAAACATGACAGTTTTATCAAAACAATTTAGCAGGACCCTATGTTCTGATAACCAGTCCATACCCAGTATCACATCGATCTGGGATAATGGCAAGCATATCAAATCTACCAAGAATGTCCTATCATACACAACCACAGGACACTTGTGACAGAAGGTCGACACTACAACAGGTGCATTTGTAGGTGTGGAAACCATCAAATCAAAAGGCAACACATCAACTTTCAAGTTCAAACGTTTTACACATTCGCAAGATATAAAAGAGTGAGTGGCACCCGAATCAAGCAACACACACATAGAGGTACCATTCACTAAACAACTACCTTTGATTAGACCTTCAGCATCAATGGCTTCAGAACCATTCATAGTGAAAACTCTGCCATTTGTCTTGGGTCTCTCAGCATTCGGAGGGTTGACATTCCTATTCAGCTTAGGACAGAACCTCTTTATGTGTCCGGGCTCCTTACAAACGAAGCACCCATTTCCCGCTCCGGGACATATGTAGCCAAAATGAGCCTTACCACACTTGTTGCACAGAGGTAGTTGCGGTCCACTAGAAGTAGTTGGAGGTTTAGGCCCTTGCGTAGTAGGGCCCCGATATCCAATAGATGGGGTATAAGGCCGTCGGTTGTCAAAGGACGCCTTACCCTTCCCTTTCCTATGCACAAAATTCCTCTGAGGCCCAAAGTTTCTGGGTGGATTAGCCTTCTGCTTGACTGCATCCCTAGCCCTTCGATCATCCTCATACATCCTACACTTATTGACTAAGGTAGGGAAATCTGCTATCTCTTGATGCCCGAAGGCCATCTTAAGCTTTGGCCTCAAACCAACCTCGAATTTGGCACACTTAGACCTCCCATCTGCATCCATATCATAGTAAGGGCAATACCTTGCCAGCTCTTCGAACTTTGCTGCATATTCACCTATAGATAGACTCCCTTGCTCTAGACGCAAGAACTCAATCTCTTTCTTCCTCTTCAAATCCGCAGGGAAGTACTTATTGAGGAACCTCTCTTTGAACAATTCCCAGGTAACCGCCCTACCTTCCGCTTCCATTTGCCTCCTGGTATATTCCCACCAAGTCTCTGCTTCCTTAGTCAACATATAGGAAGCATAGATCACCTTCTGACCATCCTCGCAACCCATGGCTCGAAAAATCTTCTCTAACTCCTGGATCCATTCATTAGCAGCATCAGGAGCAAATCCTCCTTGGAATTGACTCAGATGGCGTCGGCAGAATTCATCCAATCCACGGTACTCCGCCGGTCCCTGTGGTGCGAGTGGCGGTGGGTTAGGATGATGGTTGATGTTCTGATTCAAATGTTGCAGGTTCTCATTCACGTTCATTATAGCAGCTGTCATTTGTGCCAACAGTTCATTCTGTCTGTTTCCTCTACCACGTCCAGCCATCTCTCACCTGCACTCTCTCTCATCAACGTACAGAAATTTACACAGACAAGTTTAACAGTTATTCACAATGCACACAATTCTGACACTTCAAACAATCCAAACAATCCAAATGTTTCAAGTAGTTCAAACAACTCACATCAATTAAACAAGCCAAACATACCACACAATCCACATCAATCAAACAAAGAAGCACGTTAGGCCATACCCTAGGCCGTAGGATTAACCTCCGCTCTGATACCATAATTGTAACGCCTCAAGTTACTAACACGGAAAAATTCAATTCTTTTTCTAACATAATAAAATTTCATACCATTTAAAATTTCCTTTCAATTAGGACTACTCCAATAGTAAGGTAAACCATAAAAAGGAAAACAGCACAGTGATTCCACAATACTAGGTTCTACACTTTTTAGTCTAATAAACTGAACATCAAATACATCAATGAAAATTCCCATGAAAGGGTCCAATATCAACCATTACAAACTCCTAGAGTAATTCAAAAGCACACTAAATCCAAAGCAACGCAATCACCCCAAGGCTCGGCAATATCTTATTCCTTAGCTCCACCTACAATCCGATTACCACAGATTGAGTAAACAAAACAACATGGAGGGAGAGTCAGTCATTAAATACATGCAATATATAATATGGTGGATTTAAATAGAATAATAACATTAGAACATTTGCAATACAGAAACCACGCATCATTACAACACAACACAAATCCATGATTTACAATTAACCTTTATGATAACCAGGTCATCCATCTATAGTACAACCAACTCGAAACCAATCCGAACCTTAACCAAAAATCCACACTAAACGTGCATATCCCGAAATCCATACCACGAAGGCAGGTCAATTTTCCATACCACGAAGGGCAGGTCAAACTCCATACCACGAAGGGCAGGTCAAACTCCATACCACGAAGGGCAGGTCAAACTTCATACCACGAAGGGCAGGTCAAACTCCATACCACGAAGGGCAGGTCAAACTCCATACCACGAAGGGCAGGTCAAACTCTATACCACGAAGGGCAGGTCAAACTCCATACCACGAAGGGCAGGTCAAACTCTATACCACGAAGGGCAGGTCAAACTCCATACCACGAAGGGCAGGTCAAACTCCATACCACGAAGGGCAGGTCAAACTCCATACCATGAAGGGCAGGTCAAACTCCATACCACGAAGGGCAGGTCAAACTCCATAATCAACATATTATCCACAACCGTAAGATTAACACGATTAAATAGGAAATACATGATATTTCCCGTTTAATCGTGTTAATCCACCGAAACCCTCCAACTAGTGAGTGTCGTTGGAGTTTCCAATGCTAAGATTCTAATACCACAAAGGTTAATGTTTCTCCCTCACCTGAGTAGTCGCTAATGCTTGCACTAGAGCTCAGTTGCGTTCTCCGCCGTCTACTCCAACCTTAGGGTCTTTCAACCCAAAACAATAACAATCACAACACATCAATTTACATGTCAAGACTAGAATAATACCAACCAAAACTTATACAACACAAGACAACATCATCTATTCACTTCATCCTCAAAAGGAAAGGTTTCCATAATATTGAAATGACTCTACGGTTTTGAAAACAACCCTTCATACACCCATTACAAAAAACAACTCATGCTCTACGAGTTTTACAAGGTTTTCCAAAGAAAAACCAACCACAATGTCAAAAGAGGGTTTATGGGGTTTTATCTCTAAATGTGGAGAAGAGACCCCATTCAAAACGATGACATTCAACCATAACGAGGCTAGGTTAAGCGATTTACCTCTTCTTCGGTCTCCTCTTTGACTCTAAGGGTGCTCAACTCCTCAAACCGTTCTTCTCCTCTTTGTTTTTCGAAAAAATAACCCTTATCCTCACATGGGATGTCTATTTTAGGTTTTCAGATTTTAGACTCTCGCTCAAGCGAGGGATTCTCGCCTCGCCCAGGCGAGAATCTCACAGTGACGAATGTAATCGATTACCATAAGGTGTAATCGATTACAGTATGAAAAAATGCACATATCTGATGTTTTTAATATGATGTAATCGATTACGAGTATAGTGTAGTCGATTACATCATGAAAAATTACACATGTCTGATCAGATATCAGCATGTAATCGATTACCAGGACCATGTAATCGATTACACTGGGTCAACAGCCCAAAATTGTCATTTCTCGCCCAGGCGAGACAACTCTCGCTCGGGCGAGAATCCTCCAGTATAGCCCAGGATTTCACCCTCTCAGGTGATCCTTTCTCGCTCAAGCGAGAATCTCTCGCTCAAGCGAGGCTTCCAGGGCTGATACTATAATTTTAAAGACTCAAAATTAGGATGTTACAGATTACATCCACATCAATCTTACTATCCCTAGCATCTAGTAGGATCTCAGACTCCCTAGTAGTAGAAACACGAAAATGCTCAAGTGTGGTAGTGATCATGATAGTGTAAGGTAACGGTTGGTGATCATCACTAAAATTCCACATTTGTCTCATTACCATCAAGGTCTAGTTAATTGGACTGTTATACTCAAGGTCATACATCAGTTGTAGTTCCATATCTCTAATTTGGGAATGATTTTAAAATTTTGGAATTATAACATAACTGGTAAGGTAATGGAGCAAATGGTCTTATAGATTGAGATGTCCAACAGATAGAATATCTCTACTTTTTATAGTTTCACCTAGGTTCTTTTTCTTACGCATTTCAATTTCCCTCTTGGAAACTACACATAGAGTAGTATAATTCCATTTTGTTATACCCTTGTAAGTCACATTGAAAGTCAACCTCTACTACTTTTCCTGTGAAAGGTATTTTACATCAAATTTAACTTAAGATTCTCAAGTCGAAGGCAATCTCCATGCCTTTGACATAAGAAAAGATCTTATTTTTCCTAAATTTCAAATTGCAATAAAACACCCTCACAAATCAAAAAGGTTTTGTTGCCTAAGAAGGGTAGGTAAAATGAAATCATCAGACTCAAAATAGTGTAACTTACCAAACTTAGGAGCAAAGATGGGTCTCTGTAGAAAATTTTGCATGAACACTTTGTGTTATTCTTCATTTTCAAGAAGTCGTACCAAATCCAACGAATTAGCCTCTGAGCAAGTTGGTTGCCTCCTATGACATACATTGGTATGTTGCTTCTTGGTTCTTGATGAAGAAGCAATGAAAATGAAGTTTCAAAATTCTAGGATTTGAGAAATTTGGGGTTTTTAATATAGGATTCTAAACATGAAAATGGTGGTTGTAATGTGTCTATAATTGAAAATATGAAAGAAATGGACTCAAAAATCACTCAAAACGGTTGAGAATGGAGATTTTTCGAAGTGGAGGGGGGTTACCACGTTTTGAAGAGGGTTAAAGGAGGGAGATGAAGTCTAAAAAATGGAGAAAACACTTTAAATACAACACAATGTAATTGGTTACTCAAAATAGAGTAATCAGTAACCTTAGTGAAAATTCCTAAGTTCCTAGATGTAACACCACAAATTTATCCTCCTTGAAATTAAGTAACAGTCTTGAAGAAGGGGACATACTGTCAGATTCTCGCTTGAGTGAGAGGGCCTCGCCCAAGCGAGAGACTCGGTGTTTTAAAATTGGAAATTCTGGGAGCCTCGCCCAAGCGAGGAATTGGCCGCTTGAGCGATAGAAGCCTGGGCAGGCTGTGAGATTCTCGCTTGAGCGAGAGAATCTCGCCCATGCGAGAGGGTCCGTGTTTCACAAACCCTAATCTTCATTTTCTTTTCTCCCTTTTCCCTCCCAATGGCGGCTCCCCATGGATTTCGACTCTTTCCTCCACTAATCCTCAAAAACACATCAAAACCTCTTCCTCTTGCTTCTTAATGGAACATTGGAGAGCTTTGGATATTAAAAAGCAACAATGTAGGTTGAAGGAGATGGAGGAAGATGGAGCTCTTTGCGGATCCAAGGAGCTTACGCAACCTAAGGTGATGGAGAAGACCATTGTGGTCTTAGAGTATTTCATTAGAGTCATCATCTCCGATTTCCCTCAAGAATCGGAGCATATTAACGGATAGAAACTCTCTTGAGAGTTTGTGGTCCATGTGAGAGTCTTTATTTTACATGAGGATGTATTAGCCATAAAAGTGGAGATATGTGTGCGGAGAAAACCGTTTATGAAAGTAAAACGCAATATGCTCATTTATGGTAATACACCGTCATTAAAGATGGTTCTAACGTTAATGTGTATATGATGAAGGATATGTTATGTGTGGTTTGTTTATGATAATGGTCTGTTATGGATGGTTGATTTATTACAAACATATATGGATGTGTTTGTAATAAGGATTGTGAGATGTGTGTTTAATGACAAAAGTAGAAATGGCTATGTTGTGTGATAATGATTGTGTGTGAGTTATTTATGGTCATAAACATATATGAGTGTGTTTGTAACAATAATCACTTGGATGAGTTATTGATTTGTAAAAGTGGAGATGAGTATGTTTATCAAAATGAGTATGTTGTGAGTTGTTGATTGTTATAAACATATATGGGTGTGTTTGTAACAATGAATGTGTGATGAGTTGTTAATGTGTTAAAATGGAGATGGGTATGTTTGTAATAAAGGATGTGCGGTATTGAATCACCTTCACGGTGTAGACTTACCCGATGTGGTATTGAAATCACCTTCACGGTGTAGACTTACCCGATGTGGTATTGAATCACCTTCGCAGTGTAGACTTACCCGATGTGGTATTGAAATCACCTTCGCGGTGTAGACTTACCCGATGTGGTATTGAAATCACCTTCACGATGTAGACTTACCCGATGTGGTATTGAATCACCTTCGCGGTGTAGACTTACCCGATGTGGTATTGAAATCACCTTCGCAGCGTAGACTTACCCGATGTGGTATTGTAATCACCTTCGCGGTGTAGATTTACTCAATGTGGTATTGAAATCACCTTCATGGTGTAGACTTACCCGAGGTGGTATTGAATCACCTCTGTGGTGTAGACTTACCCGACGTGGTATTGAACACATAAATGTTAATCGTAGTAGAAGGAAGTACAAAGGAGTTACGTAATGAAAAGGAAAGTGTTTTGGAATGAAATAAATATGCATGCTATAGAATATATATTATGGGATATATATACTATAGGATGAATATGAATGAGGAGAAATGAGTATGTTTGGATGTAAGAAATATGCACACTATAGAACATATATATTATGGGATATATGTGTACTATAGGGTGAATATAGATAATATGTGATGAATAAATATGCACACTATAGAACATATATATTATGGGATATGTGTACTATAGGGTGAATATAGATAATATGTGATGAATAAATATGCACACTATAGAAGATATATATTACGGGATATATGTGTACTATAGGGTGAATATGGATAATATGTGTTGATTTGTATATGTTTAATATGATTGATGATAGACGTGTATAGGTTGAATACTTTAATGTCATTACTCCATGTAAATCCACGCTACGGTCGCCGTAGTTGGTTCTTACTCCCTCTGTCTTTCCTTGTATGTGTTGTACATTTGGGTTCAGGTTGTGGAGGTAGCGCATTGGACGCTTGCGGAGAAGAGTACATGATAGAGTAGTGTTTTATGTAATTGACATGTTATATGAAAAACGTTTGTAATATGAGAACCTTGTTGGTTTCACTCTTTTGTAAAATGGAACTTCTCATAAAGTGTATAATGAAGTTGATTTAATATTTGTAATTAAAAGAATTCTTTGTTAAAGGGTAATTGTTTAGATTATGTATTTGAAAGGAAGTGCAATGACATGCTTTTGACATGCTTTATAAATGTATTCACTCAAGTTTCCCAACCGTTCAAGTAATGTCTTTCAAAAGTAACCACTTCACTTTCATGAATAAGGTTTTAAAAAGAATTTTTGGATTACGAAAATCGGGTCCTTACAATATGGTATCATAGCATATGTCAACTCTGCTGCCTAGGGTATGACCTTACATGCTTCTTTGTGAAATTTGTGTGAGTTAACTACTTGACTTATGTGCATTGTTGTTGACTATGTAGTAACTTCTAATGTGAAAGATGATGGTTAAATTTCTTGCGGTACGCGTTTGGTTGTGAATTTATGGTTGGATGTCTTGTTGCGAGTTATTGATGAGGTGCTAGTTGAAAATTCCTTGTTGTGAATTTCGTAGAAGATTTCTTGTTGTAAAACTTTTGTTGAAATTATTGTGTGAGACCCTTGTTGGGGATTCTCTGGTGAAACTCTTGCTGAAAGTTTCTGGTTGTGCCATAATTATATTGTGAATCACGTATTTAGTATAAACATATATGAGTGTGTTTATACTAATGATGGTGTGGATTTACAGTTTATGAGTCGATGGCGAAATAGTGACTGACTTGCCCTTCGTGGTATAGTGCTTGACTTGCCCTTCGTGGTATAATGACTGACTTGCCCTTCGTGGTATAGTGACTGACTTGCCCTTCGTGGTATATTGCCTGACTTGCCCTTTGTGGTATAGTGCATGACTTGCCCTTTGTGGTATAGTGCCTGACTTGCCCTTCGTGGTATAGTGACTGACTTGCCCTTCGTGGTATAGTGACTGACTTTCCCTTCGTGTATAGTGACTGACTTGCCCTTTGTGGTATAGTGCCTGACTTGCCCTTTGTGGTATAGTTCCTGACTTGCCCTTTGTGGTATAGTGCCTGAATTTCCCTTCGTGGTATAGTGACTGACTTGCCCTTCATGGTATAGTGAGTGACTTGCCTTTTTGGTATAGTGCTTGACTTGCCCTTCGTGGTATAGACTAATGGTAATGAGTGTCTGATTGACCCCATGCGATAAGATTAGTGAATAAATGGTTTCATTGTGTACCCGAGGAGGGTCTCTAAAAGTCTTATTTGTTTAGACGCTTTTGTGAATGACTACCCTGTTTCTTTGTGGTAGGGAATACAATATGAAAATGCTAGGGTAAAATTTTGAGCAAAATTTGTGACTACGTTTCATATTGGATGTTAAATGATGCAGCAAGGAAAATGAATTTCAAAATGGTTTACTAACCTTGTTCCAAATGTGGATCATGGTTGAGTTGCCTACCTGGAGTGGTAGTGGACTAATGTTGAGTTGCCTACCCGGAGTGGTAGTGGATCAATGTTGAGTTGCCTACCCGGAGAGGTAGTGGATTATCTTCGGTAGGTGAAACTTTTGGTCTATAATAATTGATTTTTGTGAAAGTTGAGTATGTGTCATAACAAATATATATATTGCTAGTGAGCACCAATCATGTGCTTGGATGTTGAACCTCGAAAACTCATTTAGTTCCATGGGTGTCAGTGATTGCTATGCATAATTGAAGTATTATTGCATAGTAAGTCTTGTTAAATGGACGGTGAGGATTCTAATGTCTCAAATGGATTGACACTCCAAAACTAAATAGCCTTTTGAAAACTGTGATTTGGGTGTTTAGTGTCGCATGATTAAAAGGGTTTTAAGTTATTTTGAAATGATTATGAAAGCCCTAGCTTCCACAAGATGATTGCCATGAAACTTACATCTAATCATTTTCGAAAATCATTTTTGAATGAAGAGTACTATGTGGGCAAGCATTGATTAAGTTTCATGTTGAAATCAGAATTTTTTAACAACCTCATCTTGGATGAATGCGAGGTGTTAAAAATCTTGTGATGTAATTATGATCATGTGTTTCTGGATATGAGGTAGACTTGAGTGAGAAATGTGTGCCTACTATTAAAATTGAGGATATGGATTAGCAAATCTACTTAAACCGCATTCGATTGTGGTAGAAAATGTTAGATTAAATTGGGTAATGACTTGGTGATTTTATTTCGTATGTGAAAAGACTCCAAAAATCTTGTTTGTCTAAATGCTACTTGAATGAATATCATGTTATGTGTTGTAGCGAGTGTGAATTGAAATGCTAGTGAAGATTTTTGAGTAAATCGTGGTTATTGGCACGTATGAAATGAAATGACGTTGTCTCATCGAGTGGATGTCAACCTAGCTATTGCATTTGGAGTGTGAGCTAGTACATCTTGGTAACTGATGGGTATTGAGTCCCACTTCAAATTGGTTTCGCAAGTGTTGTTGTGATTATGACCATTTAGGTTGATCGTTCTG
This sequence comes from Lupinus albus, assembly GCA_009771035.1. Lineage (NCBI taxonomy): Eukaryota > Viridiplantae > Streptophyta > Magnoliopsida > Fabales > Fabaceae > Lupinus > Lupinus albus. Next base: position 8,405,568 of record CM020010.1, read on the forward strand.
AACGATTGTTGTAGTGGTCGATTAGGGAGATCTATGGTGATGGAGAGGATACTTGAGAATCTTTATTTCCGATTGCGATAAATTGACTCGTAGTATTCTAATGTTTGACTTTGGTATTTGGACTCTTGAGGTTTAGTCCATAATCTGACTATATGGTGTCATGGTCGGGTGATATGTTCCTTGGTTGTAATCTAAATAATCTTAATGGTTTAGACGGTTGGACCTAAGCTTGGTCTAGATTATCTTGTGCCTACAGTCTAGGCGATGTTAGTGTCCTCCTGAGAGTAACCTAATGAAATTTTGGAAACGAAATTTCTTTTAGGGGGGAAGGATTGTAACACCCAAAATTTATCCTCCTTGAAATTAAGTAACAGTCCTAAAGAAGGGGACATACTGTTAGATTCTCGCTTGAGCGAGAGGGCCTCGCACAAGCGAGAGACTCAGTGTTTTAAAATTGGAAATTCTGGGAGCCTCGCCCAAGCGAGGAATTGGTCGTTTGAGCAAGAGAAGCCTGGGCAGGCTGTGAGATTCTTGCTTAAGCGAGAGAATCTCGCACAGGCGAGAGGGTCCGTATTTTGAAACTTAAAATATCGTGGGCTTCTCGCCCAAGCGAGATATTCTCGCCCAGGCGAGAGTGCCCAGCTATGAAAGAAAAGAACGGGTTTCACAAACCATAATCTTCATTTTCTTTTCTCCCTTTTCCCTCCCAATGGCGGCTCCCCATGGATTTCGACTCTTTCCTCCACTAATCCTCAAAAACACATCAAAACCTCTTCCTCTTGCTTCTTAATGGAACATTGGAGAGCATTGGAGATGAAAAAGCAACAATGGAGGTTGAAGGATATGGAGGAAGATGGAGCTTTTTGCGGATCCAAGGAGCTTACGCAACCTAAGGTGAGGGAGAAGACCATTGTGGTCTTAGAGTATTTAATTAGAGTCATCATCTCTGATTTCCCTCAAGAATCGGAGCATATTAATAGATAGAACTCTCTTGGGAGTTTGTGGTCCATGTGAGAGTCTTTATTTTACATGAGGATGTATTAGCCATAAAAGTGGAGATATGTGTGAGGAGAAAACTGTTTATGAAAGTAAAACGCAATAGGCTCATTTATGGTAATACACCGTCATTAAAGATGGTTCTAACGTTAATGTGTATATGATGAAAGATAAGTTATGTGTGGTTTGTTTATGATAATGGTCTGTTATGGATGGTTGATTTATTACAAACATATATGGATGTGTTTGTAATATGGATTGTGAGATGTGTGTTTAATGACAAAAGTAGAAATGGTTATGTTGTGAAATAATGATTGTGTGTGGGTTATTTATGGTCATAAACATATATGAGTGTGTTTGTAACAATAATCACTTGGATGTGTTATTGATTTGTAAAAGTGGAGATGAGTATGTTTATCAAAATGAGTATGTTCTGAGTTGTTGATTGTTATAAACATATATTGGTGTGTTTGTATCAATGAATGTGTGATGAGTTGTTAATGTGTTAAAATGGAGATGGGTATGTTTGTAATAAAGGATGTGCGGTATTGAATCACCTTCACGGTGTAGACTTACCCGATGTGGTATTGAAATCACCTTCATGGTGTACACTTACCCGATGTGGTATTGAATCACCTTCGCGGTGTTGACTTACCCGATGTGGTATTGAAATCACCTTCACGGTGTAGACTTACCCGATGTGGTATTGAATCACCTTCGCGGTGTAGACTTACCCGATGTGGTATTGAAATCACCTTCGCGGCGTAGACTTACCCGATGTGGTATTGAAATCACCTTCACGGTGTAGACTTACCCGATGTGGTATTGAATCACCTCCTTGGCGTAGACTTACCCGATGTGGTATTGAACACATAAATGTTAATTGTAGTAGATGGGAGTACAAAGGAGTTACGTAATGAAAAGGAAAGTGATTTGGAATGAAATAAATATGCATGCTATAGAATATATATTATGGGATATAGGATGAATATGAATGAGGAGAAATGAGTGTGTTTGGATTTAAGAAATATGCACACTATAGATAATATATATTATGGGATATATGTGTACTATAAGATGAATATAGATAATATGTGATGAATAAATATGCACACTGATGAGTCATATATTACACACTATTCATAACCTTAATTTACCATTGTTAATGATTCTTGGTGTCTAATTGACTTTGTTTGGCATGGTTTAGTGTTTTGGGCTTTATTGGACTATTATTCCTAAAATGAGTTAATTTGAGATTATTTAGTCTAATTAAATCTAATTCCATTTTCAGGTCATATTTGGCACCAAGGACATTTTGGACATTACAAGTGGATGATGTGTGCAAAAGTGAAGATTGTATATTGTATTAGGATCTTTATTTCCGTTTGGGTTTTGGGCCCATTGTTTAGGGCCCATTTCCGTTTTACACCATTTAAACACATGATTTCGGTTTTGAAGGAACACTTTAACATTACATTAGTTTTTTTTGCCTTAGAACATAGTTATTCCCGTTTTCCCTCTTTTGCTCTCCTAGGGTTTATGCATTTTCGTTTTTGCTCTTCTCCATTTTCGGTTTTGCTTAATCCTTCCATGGAAGGCTAAATTTCTGGACTAAACTCCTTTGGTAATGTATCACAACTCTTGAGGTTTGGTTATTAATGCAATTTCGGTTTCTTATTTGTCAATTTCTTCTATTCAAATTCTGGTTGTGGTTTGCTTAATTCCATGCCTTAGAAATAGATTTGTGAATTGATTTTCGCTTAGTGAATCATTTCTCTAGTGCATGAATGCTTAGTTCGTGTGAATTTGTTTATGAGTTGATTATCGCTTAGTTACTTGATTATGAACAAATTAGGGATTCAACGATTAGAATATGATTTTGATACTGTGAAACCGAGGATTGAGTTGTGATTAAGGAAACCAAAGGGGTTTAGCCGTTTCATTTTTCTGTTAATTACTGTTTCTGTTTTAGTTTTAGATTCATACCATAAAAAGAACAAAACCCCCCTTTGTGTGTGTGAGTACAAGGTGTTTGAACTATTGCCTGAAAGATAATCCTTGGGAAACGACCTAGGAGTCACTTCCTAGTACTATACTTTATTGTTATATTATTTGTATCGAGTACGGCCTCGATCACACACTATAGAACATATATATTATGGGATATATGTGTACTATAGGGTGAATATAGATAATATGTGATGAATAAATATGCACACTATAGAACATATATATTATGGGATATATGTGTACTATAGGGTGAATATGGATAATATGTGTTGATTTGTATATGTTTAATATGATTGATGATAGACGTGTATAGGTTGAATACTTTAATGTCATTACTCCATATAAATCCATGCTACGGTCGCCGTAGTTGGTTCTTACTCCGTTTGTCTTTCCTTGTATGTGTTGTACATTTGGGTTCAGGTTGTGGAGGTAGCGCATTGGATGCTTGCGGAGAAGAGTACATGATAAAGTAGTGTTTTATGTAATTGACATGTTATATGAAAAACGTTTGTAATATGAGAACCTTGTTGGTTTCACTCTTTTGTAAAATGGAACTTCTCCTAAAGTGTATAATAAAGTTGATTTAATATTTGTAATTAAAAGAAGTCTTTGTTAAACGGTAATTGTTTAGATTATGTATTTGAAAGGAAGTGCAATGACATGCTTTTGAAATGAAATGTATTTGGAATATTTCCGCCTTGTAATTTATAAATGTATTCACTCAAGTTTCCAAACCGTTCACGTAATGTCTTTCAAAAGTAATCACTTCACTTTCATGACTAAGGTTTTAAAAAGAATTTTTGGATTACGAAAATTGTGTCCTTACACTAGAAATTCAACTAAGTGTAATTGGTAACCCTCTAGTGTAATCGATTACAATTTCTCACTGTTTTAGAAATAATCAATCACTTGAAGTTGTAAACAGTTACAATCATTAGTTTTTTAAACCCTCAGGCTATCTAATGCTTGATAATTAGTTACTCAAGAGTAGTAATCGATTACATACCCCAAAAATATAAAATTTAAGAAAATTTAAAGCAGGTATGAGAACAAGTATGAATAAGATAAATATAATAAAGCAAACATATTATGCCTCCTAAGTCCAAGCCATAATCTCGTAATTGTTGCTTAAGGCACAACATTTAAGCACAACAACTACCCGTTGCTAATTATTTTGCCTCAACAATACTTAGAGTAACACAGGCTTGCTTTTTACAAGATCATGAGACCATTGCATTTCCTAGAATATGACAAGTATCACTTGTACTTTTCCTCTAAGTTTTGCATCTAGAAAAATCTCAGCCCGAGTATCCTACCGAGTCGTATAGACTAACCTTTTGGATACTATAGTCCAACATCAGGTGTGCCTTTTAAATATTTCATTATTCTTTTAATAATAGTAAGATGTGAATCTTAGGGTTTTGATTGATAACATGCACAGTGACAGACATTAAATATGATGTCAGGTCTACATACAGTAAGATAAAGTAGGGAACCGATCATACTTCTATACTTTAAGATATCGATTCATTTTCCTACTTCATGAGTATCAATATATGTTTTAAAACCCATAGAAGTGGCAATTGATTTGTAGTTATCCATTTCAAATTATTTTAGTGGATCCCTGCAATACTTAGATTGACTTACAAAAATACCATCCTTGAGTTGTTTAATTTGAAGTCCAAGGAAGTAATTCAACTTCCCCATCATGGACATCTCAAACTCCTCTTGCATCATTTTACCAAAATCACTACACAAATGATCATTAGTAGAACCGAAAATAATATCATCAACATATATTTGAACAAGTAGAGTATGATGATCTATTTTCTTAATGAATTATGTAATGTCGACTTTGCCTTTGGTATTATCAAGTAAAAAGTCTGCTATATGATCATAACAGGCACAAGGAGCTTGCTTTAAGCCAAAGCGAGCTTTCTTAAGTTTATAGACATGAGAGGGATGCTTATGAGAAGGTTGTTCGACATACACCTCTTCTTGAATATAACCATTAAGAAAACACTCTTTATGTCCATTTGATATAACTAGTGTAACACCTCAAATTTCGTTTTCGGAATGATTGGAAAAATTAAAGTGTTGAGGTGTATACTTGATAATTATCGCTTGGACGAGAGGGTCTCGCCTAAGCGAGAGACTCAACATTTTAAGTTTGAGAAGTATGGGATGAGGTTAAATGGAAGTACTATTTGAGAAAGGATAATTGTATATAATATGTATGATAAAGGAAGTGTAATGGTATGTTTTTAATGAATGGATACTTTTGATTATTTCCGCATTTGAATCATGAACATAAGTGATATTTGTACGCTCACAGGTTTTCCAAATCGTTTAAGTAATATATTTCAAAAATAATCACTTGACTTCATGAATAAAGTTTTAAAAATTTTGGGTTATAAAATCGGGTCCTTACAATATGGTATCAGAGCATAGTTAATCTTGTGGCCTAGGATATGGCCTTACATGCTTTTGTATGACTTATGTGAATTGTTTGTTGACTATGTGATAACTGCTGATGTGAAAGATGATTGTTAAATTACTTGGCATAAAAATTGCCAAGTAAAAATGGTAAAAATTAGAGAATGAAGAGAAGAGAGAAAGTACACAGATGTTTTTGTACTGGTTCACCTTCTTGTCTACTAAAGGCTATGTCTAGTACTCTTGCAGCACAAAAGATTTCTTTACTAGATATTATGAGTAGCAATTAAAATTTCTCACCCCGAGACTCCTTGTACATTACTCACTCACTAATATATCTCACACCCTTGGAAAACAACATTTCCAAGTACTCTCTTCCCAATCTCACCACACCCTTGTGATGAAAGGTTTAAAATGGTTGATGAAACTTTCTTGGGCAATGATTGCCATACAAGATTTCAAAATTTCTATAACTTGCAATTCTCTCGCTCTTAATCCAATTAGTACACAATGCTCTTGGATGTGTTTATGTTTGAAAAAACTTAAGAACGAGCATTTAATGCAACTTCATAAAATTCTGAAAGTTTGGAAAATAAGTTACTGAAGAAAGTGAAGAGAATTGTATAAGAAAGTTGTGAAAGTTTTGGATTGATTAAGTGTGTTGAAATGGATGTTCCAAGGCCTTTAAGTAGGCTTCCAATCAGCCAATATACCTTTACAAGCTCTAAGTTTGAATTGAGCAACAAGGTTTAATAGCTCTACGTAATCAGTTACTTTATCATGTAATCGATTACCCAAACATATTGTCCAGTAAGTAATTTGTTACTACTTTCAGTAATCAGTTACATTGTGGTGATTTTTGTTGGGTAACTTGTGATTCAGTCAGGTAACCTGTTATCCAGTCCTAGTAACCTGTTACTCGCTATTATATAGTCCAACTAACATGTTACCTAGGTCTAACAACCTATTACTCAGGTCAAGTAACCCGTTACTGAGGTCAAGTACCTATTGAAGACTTAAACTTTATTTAAAAATCGTTTTACCACATTTTGAGCATTGCTTACTGAAAATATACTTAGAGCTAAAGGATAGAAGTACCTATTACTTGATCTTCTTTGTCTTCAAAGTCTTCTTCATTTTTCTTCTATTTGTGATCTTGACGTCTTCATCAAAACAGTGTCAAGGTCAGGAGCAAGATCTTCTTCACAAAATTGGACTAAATTTTCAAAAATCTAAATAACACATTACTTGAACAATGTAATGGGTTACTAGACCAAAGTAATAGGATATTGGAACCATGTACTCGGTTAGTGGAACCATGTACTCGGTTAGTGGAACCAAGTAATAGGTTATTGAGATAGAGTAACAGGTTATCCAAACTGAGTAACTGATTATCAAGAACTTTCTACACAAAGTAACCGATTACTCTTTTGAGCAGAAACTTTGGGTAATCGGTCACCCATGAGAGTAATATGTTACCGAGAGGTGCTACACCTGATTTTCAAATCTAAACTTGAACTACTTCACACAAAACGAATGAATATCATTCAAATTGACTTCTACCTTCATGCACAGGTATGGTGGCTAGTCATAAGCCTATTTAAAGGAACTTAGATATTCATATTTGTTCACAACTTTTACACAACAATTCACATAACTTTCACACAAATTTATGAACAGTCTTGCAATAAACTTGTGAAAACGTACTGAATTTATGAAAGTGGTTGTCAAGTGTTTTTCTGCAAAGTTTCATATACTATATGACATTGCAATAGGAGTCAAAGGTTGCAAGTACTATTTACTCATATGGTTTTGATGAAGACAATGGTTTTAGGAAAACTCAAGGTCATCATAGTCTTAGGAAATATTTTTATGATTTATAGAAGTCCTAAGGTGTTTGCTTAGCTTTTGTCTAGGTTAGGTAAACCTAGGATAGAAATCTCACAAGGTTTTAAATTGATTTAACTAACTATGATATAGTTATTATATTTAAATTTGTATACTCACAATACATGAATATTAGACTCATATAACAAAATTGTATTTATTAATAATATTAAAAAAAATATTATAAAACTTATATCTTTTTTGTACATAAATAGTTATATTAGTTTTTAGTTATTCATTTTATGTATGTTAAAGTCATTTCTGTCATTACTTTATTCCAAAATTTATTTATAAATAAATAGAAATATGAGTAAGCAAAAATATACAATATCAATATATATAATATTCATTAAAATCCCATTCAATATATATATAGGGACAAAACTGGGCCAACTCCTCGAACTTAGCCGTATATTCCTCCACCAACATGTCTCGCTGTTCCAACCTCAGAAATTTCATCTCTTTCTTCCTTTTTAGATCAGCGGGAAAAGATTTCTGAAGGAACTTCTCTTTGAAGGTACCCTAGACAATCACTTGGCCCTCCGTTTCCATTTGGCGCCAGGTCATCTCCCACCAGTTTTCAGCTTCATTTGCCAGCATATAGGAAGCATAGGTTACCTTTTGAACATCGCCACAACCCATGGCTCGGAATATCCTGTCCAAGCTTTGAACCCATTCATTCGCAGCATCCGGAGCGAATCCCCCTTGGAACTGTTTAGGCTTCTGTTTACATAACTCATCCAATCCCCGGTACTCGGCCGGCCCTGGTGGGACTAAGGGGTGTGAACTCGGACTGGGCGCTGCGTTCTGAATCAGACTCTGCAAATTCTCATTAACTTGTTGCAATGCAGCTACCATCTGAGCTAAAAGATCATTTGGGACATTCTGACTAGTTCCTCTTCCTCTACCAGCCATGTGTACCTGTACTCATTCACTTGTCAGTAAACCAATTTTAACTAGACAAAGATCACGTAATCACATAGCAATTTGTACAATCCAAATAATTCAAGCACATAAAGGTCACAAAGAAACACGTAAGGCCATACCCTAGGCCGCAGGATTAACTATGCTCTGATACCATATTGTAAGGACCCGAATTCTACCTTGAAATTTTTTTCTTATTTTAACTGATGCAGACATTCATTTTCCTTATATCTTGTGATTAGTAACCTAAGGTACGTTACATTAGTTACCTTGATTATTTTCTGACCATTTATCATGCAATATCCGTACATACATTCATAATGTAGAAAAACATAATTCATATTAATAATTTCCCCATGGGTACTAAGAACCCCAAAAGTGTCGTTCCCAAAAATAGCAGTACGCACGGTTACAAGTATCCAAATAAATAATGACCATAGTTACAATCATTTCGAATCCGCAAGTAGTCAGTTAGAGTACAAAAACTTAAATAAATGAATCCAGAGTCTAAAGCTCCTAAGGCTCCAAACCAAGCTTCCTTAATTCACTGGTTTACCTGCAATGGGATTATAAATAACAAATACACAAAACACAAAAAGGAGTAAGTTTTAAACTCAACATAATCATATGATAATCCACATTTCAATAAGGTTAGATAAACAGTTTTATCATGACATATAAATAATACTTTGATATATATATTCCACCTTTTTATCTTCATTATTTTGCATGTTACTCGAACTCATCGATATCCCTTCCTCATATCTATACATAATTTCATCCTTTCTTTTCATATTCAACTATCCCATTTATGTTCATCTCAAACCATTTATCCTACCACATGGAACAAATTAGACGTTGCTACGAATAGCCAATACCACAAGGGCAAGTCATACATTGCTACGAATAGCCAATACCACAAGGGCAAGTCATACATCGCTACGAATAGCGGTTACCACAGGGTAACTCATACATTGCTACGAATAGCCGTTACCACAAGGTAACTCATACATTGCTACGAATAGCCGTTACCACATGGTAACTCATATATTGCTACGAATAGTTGTTACCACAAGGTAACTCATACATTGCTACGAATAGCCGTTACCACAAGGTAACTCATACATTGCTACGAATAGCCGTTACCACAAGGTAACTCTTACATTGCTACGAATAGCCGTTACCACAAGGTAACTCATACATTGCTCAACCTCTTAAGGGAGCCAAACATAGGTTTTCCTCCCATTACTTCACAAACCATATGTAACCAGAAAATCCACGCAATCATTATTACAAACATACCCATATATGTTTATAATAACTTAGTGATTCGCAACTTAATCATTTTCACAACCAGAAAATCCACACGTTTTCCATTACAATGCGCAAGTTAAAGACTCATCCTTACCTTGGTGAGTGTTGGGGTCGGTCCTTGGGTAACTTTACAAGTTTCCTTCGCTACCTGCTCCAATCTTAAGATCTTTCCTCATCCCCATCAAATAACAACATAAGTTAGTGATTCATTCTCAATAATATACACACCACTCATATTAAATTTGCAAACATATATGATATTCACATATTTCCAATATTTCCAAAACTACTTTCATTAGAAGTTTCCAAATATTAAAACATGCATATTCACATTCTAATCAACATTCAACATCCATAAACCACATTCTAAATCTAACATTTCACCCATTTTCCTCTTTAACCACATTTTCATTTTAGGGTTTTGGGGTTTTCATGAATCAACCCACAAACCCCCTCCATTCTCTGAATACCAACTCTAAACCAAGAGTTTACAAGAGAGAAACGAAATAAAACGAACCACAACTCAAAAGGAAGAGTTTCCATAGTTTCTCACATTTTGAGAAGAGATCCCAAATACCCAAAACAAGTTTGAAAGGGAGAAGGAGAGTTAGAATCAAGAGATTTACCTCTTCTCAAGCTTCTAGATGATTCCCACGAGTTCTTGCTCTCAAAATCACCATCTTCTCTCTTCTCTCTCAATTTCTAACCCTAAAAGTGTTAAAGGGTTTCTATTTAAAAGTGAAATCGTCGGGTTCTCGCTCAATCGAGCCCATTCTCGCTCAAGGGAGAAAATCCTGCCTTTTTAAAATTTCAGATCTAACGCTCTCGCTTAAGCGAGGGATTCTCGCTCAAGCGAGTTTCCTTCAGTGTCAACACACTCTCCCTCGCCCAGGCGAGCCAACTCTCGCTCAAGCGAGACTTCTCTCGCTCAGGCGAGCCACATCTCGCTCAATGTAACACCCTAAATTTAAGTATTTAAAATTATAGTATCAGTCCTGGGATTCTCGCTTGAGGGAGGTATTCTCGTTTGAGCGAGAAAGGCTCAACTGGAAGGGTGAAATCATGGGCTATACTGGAGGATTCTCGCCTGAGCGAGAGTTGGCTCGCTTGAGCGAGAAATGCTCAAATGGAAGGGTGAAATTGTAACGACCCAATTTTCATAACTCAAATATTTTCAAACTTTATTAAAAGTAAATATTAGTTAAGTTTCCCAATTCAAAATGCGGAAATAATCAATAATAAATTTTCATCAAAAACATTACATCACCTTCTACTTTAATCCATAATTCATACAATTATCCTTTGTTTCAATTACAACACTCTTAAAGGTAATATGCTAATTCTTATTACATCCTTTTAGTCTTTTAAAAAGAACATCAAAACATAAATGAAAACTCCCATATAAAGGGTCCAATATCAACCATTACAAACTCTTAGAGTAACTACTAAACACACACTAAATCCAAAGCAACACAATTACTCCAAGACTCTACAGTATCCTATCCCTTAGCTCCACCTACAATCCGATTACCACAGATTGAGTAAACAAGACAACATAGAGAGAGTCAGTCATTAAATACATGCAATATAAACATGGTGGATTTAAATAGAATGATAACATTAGAACATAGTTAAACAGGAACTCTACATCATTCAACGCAACACAACCCATGAGATTAAATAAACCATTATTCATAACTACACCACCATTCCATAATACCAATAACTCTCAATTGTCAAACCACAAATCAAACCCATACTACAAATGCATATCCAAAATCCATACCACGAAGGCAGGTCAAAATCCATACCACGAAGGCAGGTCAAAATCCATACCACGAAGGCAGGTCAAAATCCATACCACGAAGGCAGGCCAAAATCCATACCACGAAGGCAGGTCAAAATCCATACCACGAAGGCAGGTCAAAATCCATACCACGAAGGCAGGTCAAAATCCATACCACGAAGGCAGGTCAAAATCCATACCACGAAGGCAGGTCAAAATCCATACCACGAAGGCAGGTCAAAATCCATTCACAACAGTAGGACTAACGCGGTTAAATAGGAAACTCGTGAGATTTCTCGTTTAACCGTGTTAACCAAACGAAATCCTCCAACTAGTGAGTATCGTTGGAGTTTCCAATATTATCATCCCAATACCACAAGGTTTAATGCTGCTCCCTCACCTGAGTAGCCGCTAATGGTTGCACTAAAGCTCAGTTGCGTTCTCCGCCGTCTCCTCCAACCTTAGGGTCTTTCAACCCAAAACAACAACAATCACAACACATCAATTTACATGTCAAGACAAGAATAATACTAACCAAAACTCATACAACACAAGACAACATCATCTATTCACTTCATCCTCAAAAGGGGGTTTCCATAATATTGAAATGACTCTACGGTTTTGAAAACAACCCTTCATACACCCTTTACGAAAAACAACTCATGCTCTACGAGTTTTACAAGGTTTTCCAAAGAAAAACGAAGCACAATGTCAAAAGAGGGTTTATGGGGTTTTATCCCTAAACGTGGAGAAGAAACCCTATCCAAAACAAGACATTCAACCCTAAGAGAGACTAAGTTAAGCGATTTACCTCTTCTTCGGCCTCTTTCTCGACTCTAAGGGTGCTCAACTCCTCAAACCGTTCCTCTCCTCTTTGTTTTTCGAAAAATAACCCTTATCCTCACTTGGGACGTCTATTTATGTTTTCAAAGAATCTCACCGTGTTAAGTGTAATCGATTACCATAATGGTGTAATCGATTACAGTGTGAAAAATTCACATATCTGATGTTTTTAATATGATGTAATCGATTACGAGAATAGTGTAATCGATTACATCATGAAAAATTACACATGTCTGATCAGATATCAGCATGTAATCGATTACCAAGACCATGTAATCGATTACATAATGAAAAATTACACATGTCTGATCAGATACCAAGACCATGTAATCGATTACCAAGACCATGTAATCGATTACACTGTGTCAACAGCCCAAACTTGTCATTTCTCGCCCAGGCGAGACAACTCTCGCTCGGGCGAGAATCCTCCAGTATAGCCCAAGATTTCACCCTCCCAGGTGATCCCTTCTCGCTCAGACGAGAATCTCTCGCTCAAGCGAGACTTCCAGAACTGATACTACAATTTTGAATACTAAAATTCGGGGTGTTACAGAAATCCTGGGCTATATTGGAGGATTCTTGCCTGAGCGAGGGTTAGCTCGCCTAGGCCAAAAAAGTGATGTTTTGGACCTGTCGAGGCTGTAAGATTCTCGCTTGAGCGAGAGGGTCAAATCTGAGTTTTTAAAATAGGCGGGATTTTCTCGCTTGAGCGAGAAAGGGCTCGCTTTAGCGAGGACCCGACACTGTTACATTAAATAGGGAACCCCAAACACATTTATGAGGGTTAACCGAGAGAGAAGTAAGATAAGAAAGCTTGTTCACGAGAAAGGAGGCTTGTGAGGCATTTAGAAGCTTGAGAAGAGGTAAAGCTCTTGATTCTAACTCTCTTCTTCCCTTTGAAACTTATTTTGGGTATGTTGGATCTCTTCTCAAAATGAGGGAAACCATGGAAACTCATCTTTTCGAGTTATGGTTCGTTTTATGTTGTTTCTATCTTGTAAACTCTTGGTTTAGAGTTAGTATTTCAAGAATGGAAAGGTTTGGGGGTTGATTCATGAAAACCCCAAAACCCTAAAGTGAAAATGGGGTTAAAGAGGAAAATGAGTAAAATGCTAGAGGTAGAAGATGACTAAGCATTCTAATATCGAAATATGAGATGAATATGTATGTTTTAGATGTTTGTAAACTTATGATGAAAGTAGTTTATAAACATTGAAAATATGATAAATATCTTGTATGGTTAAATGATGCAATATGAGTTATTTATGTGATATTGGAATAAATGACTAACATTTTGTTGTATGGTGGGAATGAAGAAAGATCCTAAAGTTGGAGGCGGTGTCGGTGGACCTTAAGAAGTTGCCAAGATCCAAACTCAACACTCACTGAGGTAAGGATAAGTCTTTATTTGTGCATTTGGAATGGAAAATGTGTGTATTTTCTGGTTATGCAATGATTGAGTTGTGAATTACGCATTTAGTATAAACATATATGAGTGTGTTTATACTAAAGTAAGCGTAGATTTACGGGAAATGGAAAATGTGTGTATTTTCTGGTTATGCAATGATTGAGTTGTGAATTACGCATTTAGTTTAAACATATATGGGTGTGTTTATACTAAAGTGGGCGTAGATTTGCGGGAAATGAGAAATGGTGAAATCGATGAAATGAAAATATGTTTTAGCCGACCAAGAATGGTTAGCGACTCTGGCTTGAGAATAGAAGCGAAAACTCTGGCTTGAGTATAGAAGCAAAAAATCTGGCTTGAGTATAGAAGCGTAAACTCTGGCTTGAGTTTAGAAGCGTACACTCTGCCTTGAGTATATAAGCGAAAACTCTGGCTTGAGTATATAAGCGAAAACTCTGGCTTGAGTATATAAGCGCGTTTTATTTTAAGAGAAATGAGAATCTGCTTTTAGCTAACCCTAAGGGGTGTAGCGACTTTGGCTCAAGTTATGCAGCAAAGCAAAATGAATTTCAAAAATGGTTTACTAACCCTTTTCTAATGTGGATTATCTTATAATGATGTTTATTGAATTAACGACTTACTCCTTTGTGTGTTGGTGTTTTTGTCATTGATAATCCCATTGCAGATAAACAGGTGACATGAGGGGGGAACTCATATTTGGGGAGCTTAGAGAGCTTTATATTTTGGATTCATTTATTTGCACTATTTTGTACATGAGTGCATAGTTGCTAGTTTAAAACATTATGTAACTATGGATAAATATATTAGCTGACATGGTGTTGTAACTCTGGATATGTGTAGTTATGGGTATTTTGGAAACCCATAGCTAGTTGTATGCGGTAGTTACTAAGCTGCATTAATATGAATTATGTTTTTCTGTCAAATGATTATGTATGTCATTATTGGTTCATGGATTGAGTGTGATGAGGGAAGTGAGATTTTGAAATAAGGTTATTAAATTGGTAATGTAATTTATGATTAAACGCATGAAATTGAATTAAAATAATAAAAAAAAAATCAAGGGTAGAATTTCGGTTCTTACACTCAAGCGAGGCTCCCAGGTAAAATCCTGGGAGAAACACTAACATTCTCGCTTGGGCGAGGCTCCTCTCGCTCAAGCGAGAATCTTGCAGTATTTCTTAGATTTTCCTTAGTTACAAAGTTTTAGGAAAATTAAACTTAGGGTGTCACATGGGGGACTCTCCCCCAAGCGAACCATTCTCGCCCGAGAGCCCGAAAAGCTGAACCCTAAAATAGAAACCCAAACACAGAAAAGGTTTGAACTTTTGGGAGAAAAGAGAGTAAGAGACGATTTTGAGAGCAAGGGTTCGTGTAGAATCTACTAGGAGCTAGAGAAGAGGTAAAATCACTTGATTTTGACACTCTATCTAGTTTTGAAACTCTATTTGTTCTTGTTGGATTTCTTCTCTTATCTTGAAAAACCGTTAAACCCTCTCTTTTGAGTTGTAGTTCGTTTTATCTAACTTTTTCCTTGAAAACTCGTGGTTTAGAGTTTATATTCGAAAATGGGGATGGGTAAGGGTTGATTCTTGAAAACCCCCAAAAACCAAAAGCGAAAAATGGTGTTAAAAAGGGAAAGGAGTGAAATGTTAGATGTAGAATGTGGTTTATGAGTCTTAAATGTTGATTAAAAGTGAATATGTATGTTTTACATGCTTGAAACTCCTAATGGAGATGTTCTGGAAAACCATTGAAAATATATGAATCTCTTTTATGGTTGAACATGTAATGTAAGTTGTTATGTGTTATTGTGAATAAATGATTAATTATTGTTGTTGTGTGATGGGGATGAGGAAAGATCCTAAGGTTGGAGAAGGTGACGGAGGAACTTGCAAAGTTACCAAAAATCAACCCCAACACTCACCAAGGCAAGGGATAAGCATTGTATTTACTTCTAAGAACCATAATGATGTTTTTCCATGTGAAATATTATGATGAAATTGTAATAAAGAGTATAAAAATGTCTGACTTGCCCTATGTGGTATTGTAAAGCGTTATGTGGCGATATCTGACTTGCCCTATGTGGTATTGTAAAGCCTTATGTGGCGATGTCTGACTTTCCCTATGTGGTATTGTAAAGCCTTATATGGCGATGTCTGACTTTCCCTATGTGGTATTGTAAAGCCTTATGTGGCGATGTCTGACTTGCCCTATGTGGTATTGTATAGTCTTATTGTAAATATATGTATATATGTACTCGTATGTATTATGCAAATATGTGGACATTAAGGTAAGGTATTGTCGGAGAAGCGGCAAGGTGAGTATGACCATGATGTTGGTATAAATGAGTGTGGTTGAAAGAAGTGATGGTTGAGGTAGTATGAGATGATGCCTTAAACTGTTCTATTTCACTAATTTTCCTTGCCATGTTTCTTGTATAAAATTAACTGTTATTAATTGTGGTTGAGAAAATTTTAATATGATGGTTTATTTGATTTGATTGTTGATTTATGTTAAACTTAGATTTTTATATGTTTGCAATATTATTATTCTCAACTGATTTATAAACACTGATTATCATAAATTTGATGTCTTACTCCTTTGTATTTCTTGTTAGTTATATTGGTGATAATCGGTGTACAGGTAAAGCAAGGGACTAGTAGATTTAGGCGATGACGTAGTTTAGATTTCTGATTGTTGATGTAATAAGGGGTACTAATGTGTTGTTTTGTAATATGCACTTGTTTGTACGTATTAACTTAACTAATTGACTTGTATTTGTCGTTACTAGTGAAGTGATGTATGATTTAAATGTATGTAAGGACAGAGTCCTCTTTTGAAATCGAAATGCGAAATTATGGGTTATGAACACCATAATATTTTGGTAGATTAATTAGTCATTATTGAATTTGAAGCGTAACTATATTGTAAATTCCAAAACTAAAATTGGTAGTGAGAAAACGGTTCTTAACGTTGGTATGAATTAAAAATAAACGGACAAATATTCTAGTGTAAAATTTGGGTCCTAACAATATTCATGTCTTTCCATCTTCAACAGCGCATCTTTATTTGTATGTTGTTGCATATACATGTTTTACCATATTCAACGGAAGAAGTATAAATATGTGTTGTTGAACATATACCAACGCGTTTTAAAACACACTCTATTACACCTATAACACCTCAAATTTCGTTTTCGGAATGATTAGAAAGATTAGAGTGTTGGAGGGTATATTCGGTAATCCTCATTTGAGCGAGAGGACCTCACCCGAATGAGAGACTCGGTGTTCTAATATGATTTTTCCGGGACCCTCGCTTAAGAAAGGAAGTGGTCGCTTGAGTGAGAGAGAAATATGGACAAGTTGCGAAATTCTAGCTTGAGATAGAATTCTCGCCCAGGCCAGAGAAGTCTGAGCAGGCTGCCCGGTTCTCGCTCGAGCCAGAGAATCCTCGCCCGGGCAAGAGCGTCAGAGTGGAAAATTTGAAAAGTCGTGTAATTCCTGCCCAAGAGATCCATTCTCGCTCGGGGGAGTCTACGCACCTATAAAAGTGAGAAAGGGGATCTAGAAACCCTAATCTTCATTTTCTTTCTTTCTCTTTCACTCCCAATGGCGGCTCCCCATGAAATTCGATTATCCCCTCCACCAAACCTCAAAAACTCATCAAAACCTCTTCTTCTTGCTTCTTAGTGGCACATTGGAGGGCTTTGGAGGTGAAAAAGGATAATTTGAGGGAGATGTTGCTCTTTTGCGGAACAACGGAGCTTATGCAAACTAAGGTGGGGGGAAGACCATTGTGGTCTTAGAGTATTTCATTAGAGTCCTCTTCTCCGATTTCCCTCAAGAATCGGAGAATATTAACGAAGAAACTCTCTTGGAAGTTTGTGGTCCATGTGAGAGTCTTTATTTAACATGAAGGGGTATTAGCCATAAATGTGGAGACATATGGGTAAGAAAATGTAACACCCTATATTTATATTTCCTAAGTTAGAGAATTAGTCCTAGAGAGTAAGGCATACTTCCAGATTCTCTCTTGAGCGAGAGGTCCTCGCCCAAGCGAGAGAGTCAGAGTTTCTCCCAGGATTTTATCTGGGAATCTCGCCTGAGCAAGAGAAGGCTCGCTTTAGCGAGAAAGGCTCACTTAGGTGAGTGAAATCATGGGCTATAGTGAAGGATTATCGCCTAAGCGAGAGTTGCCTCGCTTGAGTGTCTCGCCTGAGGGAGAGTTGTCTCGCCTAGGCGAGAAAAGTGACATCTTGGACCTGTCGAGGCTGTAAGATCCTCGCTTGAGCGAGAGGATCCTCGCTTGAGCGAGAGCTGCCTCGCCTGAGTGAGAGTTCCCTCGCCTGGGCGAGAGGGTCAGATTTGAGTTTTTAAAATAGGCGGGATTTTCTCGCTTGAGCGAGAATAGGCTCACTTAAGCGAGAACCTGACGAGATTGCATTAAATGAGAAACCCCAAACACATTTTAGGGTTAGGTATTGAAGAGAGGTGAGAGAAGAGAGCTTTTCCAAGGGCAAGGAACTTTGATGCTCATCTAGAAGCTTGAGAAGAGGTAAAAATCTTGATTCTAACTCTCTTCTTCCCTTTGAAACTTGTTTTGGGTTTGTTGGATCTCTTCTCAAAATATGAGAAACCATGGACACTCGCCCTTTTGAGTTATGGTTCGTTTTATGTTGTTTTTCTCTTGTAAACTCTTGATTTAGAGTTAGTATTGCAAGAATGGAAAGAGTTTGTGGGTTGATTCATGAAAACCCCAAAACCTAAAAGTGAAAATGTGGTTAAAGAGGAAAATGGGTAAAATGCTAGAGGTAGAAGATGAGTATGCACTCTAAGGTTGAAATATGAGATGATTATGTATATTTTAGATGTTTTTAAACTTATAATGAAAGTAGTTTAGAAACATTGAAAATGTGTTAAATATCTTGTATGGTTAAATAATGCAATATGAGTTGTTTATGTGATATTTAGAATAAATGACTAACATTGTGTTATATGGTGGGAATGAGGAAAGATCCTAAAGTTTGAGGCGGTGTCGGTGGAACTTGTGAAGTTACCAAGAACCAAACCCAACACTCACCAAGGTAAGGATAAGTCTTTAACTTATGCATTGTGTTAGAAAATGCGTGGATTTTCTGGTTGTGGATAATGTATTAAGTTGTGAACCACTTATTTATTATAAACATATATGGGTATGTTTGTAATAATGATGGCGTGGATTTACTGTTTATGAATTGATGGAGTGTCAATGAAAAGAAAACTCGTTCTTAGCCGACCATGCTTGGTTAGCGACTTTGGCTCAAGTAATGTAGCAAACTTTGGCTCAAGTAATGTAGCAAACATTGGCTCAAGTAATGTAGCAAACTTTGGCTCAAGTAATGTAGCAAGCTTTGGCTCAAGCGATGTAGCAAGCTTTGGCTCAAGCATTGTAGCAAGCTTTGGCTCAAGCGATGTAGCAAGCTTTGGCTCAAGCGATGTAGCAAGCTTTGGCTCAAGCGATGTAGCAAGCTTTGGCTCAAGCGATGTAGCAAGCTTTGGCTCAAGTTTGTAGCATGGTTTTCAAAAGTATAAACGATGAAAATGGTTTTAAGTATATTTGGCTTTAAATTGTTTACTTAACCTTATTAAAATTTGGATTAACGTACATTGACATTTATTGAGTTAACGACTTACTCCCTTGTGTTTTTCTGTGTATGGTCAATGTTAATCACATTGCAGGTAGGTGGAAGATGTAAGGATGTTTTGATTTTGGAGCTTAGAGGCTTTTATTTTGAAGTCTTTATTCCCGTTCTTTTGTAACCTAACTGATTGTATTCTGAATTAACTATTTGTAATCATGGGCCTGATTTTTGTACATGTTAGGGACCATGGATAATGGTAATTCTGGATATTTGTAGCTATGGGTATTTTGGAAACCCATAGCTAGTTGTATGCGGTAGTTATTGCCTATGATGAAGAAGCCATGAAAGTGAAGTTTTTAAATTCTAGGTTTTGATGGTTGCAATGTGTCTAGAATTGAAAATGTGATAAAAATAGACTCAAAATTCTCTCAAAACAATTGACAATGGATGCTTTTCGAAGTAGGGGGAGGGGTTACCACGTTTTGAAGGGGGTTGAAGGAGGGAGATGAAGTTTGAAAAATGGAGAAAAGACTTTTAATACTACACAGTGTAATTGGTTACTCATAATAAAGTAATCAGTTACCTTAGTGAAAATTACCCAGTTCCAATAAATTCAACTCGGTGTAATTGGTAACTCTCTAGTGTAATTGATTACACAATTCCTCACTGTTTTAGAAATAATCGATTACTTGAAGGTGTAATCGGTCACAGTCCTTAGTTTTTGAAACCATGAGGCTATCTGATACCTGATAATCGGTTACACAAGAGTAGTAATTGATTACATACCCCAAAAGTATAAAATTTTAGCAAATTTAAAGCAAGTATAAGCACAAATAGGCATAGGAAAAATATAATTAAGCAAACATATTTTGCCTCATAAATCCAAGCCATAATCTCGTAATTATTCCTTAAGCTATAACACTTGGACACAACAACTCGTACTGCTATTCATTATGCCTAAGCAATACTTAGAGCAACAGAGGCTTGTTTTCTACAAGATCATGAGACTAGTGAATTTCCTAGAATATGACAAGTACCACTTGTACTTTTCCTCTAAGTTTTGCATCCAGCAAAAATCTGAATCTGAGTATCCTACCAAGTCATATAGACTACCTTTTGGATACCATAGTCCAACATCAGTTGTGTCTTTCAAAATATTTCATTATTCTTTTAATAACAATAAGATGTGAGTTTTTGGCTTTTGATTGATAACATGCACGATGACAAGCACTAAACCTGATGTCAAATCTACTTTAAGTAAGATAAAGTAGGGAATCGATCATACATCTATACTTTGTGATATCGATACATTTTCCTGCTTTATGAGTATTAATGTATGTTTTAAAACCCATAGGAGTGGAAATTGGTTTGTAGTTATCCATTTCAAAGGATTTCAGCAAATCCCTGCAATACTTAGATTGACTTACAAAAACACCATCCTTAAGTTTTTTTATTTGAAGTCCAAGGAAGTAATTCAATTTTCCCATCATGGGCATCTCAAATGTAAGGACCTAAATTCTACCCTTGAAATTTTTCCTTTATTTTAATCCTTTCATGCATACATTCATCATCTTAATTTAATCATTCATTAATTATTCCGTAAAACACTTTTTAACATGTTATATTACCATACACTTCATATTCTAGAAAAACATAATTAATTCAATTAATCCTTAGTAACTACCGCATACAACTAGTTATGGGTTTTCAAGAATCACAATGCCCATAACTACACATATCCAGTGTTACCATAATCAGAATTGCATTCATCCCAAAATATTGTTTAGTCAACTATAATACCGAAGTATAGATAAAGAAATCCAAGTTAGGAAACGCATAAAATTCCTAACTATAATTCCTCAAAATCCTTCGTTTACCTACAATGGGATTATCATAAACAACACACAAATACAAGGGAGTAAGTCATTAGTTCACGGCTAACATTACATGATAATACACATTTTAAGTATAAATAAACATTGAAATAATTTATCATCACAAGCACCTAAATATAAACATTAGTATCTCCTTCCTTCCATTTCCAGGTTATTCATATTCACCTTATAGTATATATATCCCATAATATATTATATAGCATGCATATTCCTTTCATCCAAACATACTCATTTCTCATCATTCATATTCACCCTATAGTATATATATCCCATAATATATATTCTATAGCATGCATATTACTTTCATTCCAATATACTCATTTCTCATCATTCATATTCACCCTATAGTATATATATCCCATAATATATATTCTATAGCATACATATTACTCTCATTCCAATATACTCATTTCTCATCATTCATATTCATCGGGTTTTCCCACAAAGATAATCCTCTACCATATCGGGTAGGTCTAGTTAATTCTTCATACCACATCGGACAGGTCTAGTTAATTATCCATACCACATCAGGCAGGTCTAGTTCATTCTCCATACCACATCAGGCAGGTCTAGTTAATTCTCCATACCACATCGGGCAGGTCTAGTTCGTTCTCCATACCGCATCGACAGGTCTAGTTAATTCTCCATACCACATCGGGCAGGTCTAGTTAATTCTCCATACCACATCGGGCAGGTCTATACCACAATAATCCATTACCACTCCGGGTAGGACAACAACATTAATTCACTACCACTCCGGGTAGGACAACGACATTAATCCACTACCACTCTGGGTAGGACAACAACATTAATCCACTACCACTCCGGGTAGCACAACAACATTAATCCACTACCACTCCGGGTAGGACAACGACATTAACCCACTCCCACTCCGGGTAGGACAACAACAATTATCCACTAGCACTACGGGTAGGATAACAACAATAATCCACTACCACTACGGGTAGGATAACAACAATAATCCACTACCACTACGGGTAGGATAACAACAATAAACTACTACCACTTCGGGTAGGATAACAACAATAAGCCACTACCACTACGGGTAGGGTAACAACAATATTCTTACAAACATATTAACTCTTTCACATACCTCTTTCACATCAGCTCATATGAGTTAGAAACACTTATCCCATACCTTGGTGAGCGTTGGGGTCAGTTCCGAATAACTTTAAAAGTCTCTTCCACGGTTCCCTCCAACCTTAGGATCTTTCCTCATTCCCACAAATAACAACAATGTCAGTCATTTATTCAAAATAACACATAAACGACTCATATTTCATCATCAAACATACAAGAGATTCACATATTTTCAAGGTTTCCAAAACTACTTCAATACGAGTTTCCAAACATATAAAACATACATATTCATCTCATATATCAACATTAAGGCACAAACTCATCTTCCACATTTAACATTTCACTCATTTCCCTTTTTACTCATATTCTCATTTTGGGGGTTTTTGGGGTTTTCATGAATAAACCCACAAACCTTTCCATTCATAAAATACCAACTCTAAACCAAGAGTTTACAAGAGAAAAACAACATAAGACGAACCATAACTCTACAGGAAGAGTTTTCATGGTTTCTCATACTCTGAGAAGAGATCCATACACCCAAAAACGAGTTTGAAAAGGAGAAAGAGAGTTAAAATCAAGAGATTTACCTCTTCTCAAGCTCCTTGATGATTCCCACGAGTTCAAGCGAGAACCCTTCAATATAGCCCAGGATTTCACCCTCCCAGGTGAGCCTTTCTCGCCCTGGCGACAATTCTCTCGCTCAAGCGAGACTCCCAGAATTGATACTATAATTTAATGACTTCAAAGTATAGGGTGTCACATCAAACTCCTTTAGCATCATTTTACCAAAATCACTATACAAAATATCATTAGTATGACCATAAATAATATCATCAACATATATTTGAACAAATAGATGATCTATTTTCATAATGAATAATGTAGTGTCGACTTTGCCTTTGGTACAACCTATATCAAGTAAAAAGTCTGTTAGATGGCCATACCAGACACGAGGAGCTTGCTTTAAGCCATAGAGAGCTTTCTTAAATTTATGGACATGAGAGGTATGCTTATAATCTTCAAACCCCGAAGGTTTTTCGACATACACCTCTTCTTGAATATAGCCATTAAGAATAGCAATTTTTACATCCATTTGATATAAAATCATCTATTATCACACGACCATAGTAGTTACCACCAATATTTTTGTTCCGAGAGGGGCCAAATATGTCCAAGTGTAGTAATTGCAATGGTCTATCAGAAAAAACCATACGCTTTGGTTTGAAAGAATTTCTTGTTTGCTTACCCTTTTGACAAGCACTGCATAATTTGTTTAACAAACTCCATGTTGGGTAAGCCCCCAACCAAATCATTCTTAACCGGTTATTCAAATGATCCACATGAATATTAAGAATGCAAGCATGCATCTATACATTGGGGGGATGGAAATGAATCATGCATCAATATATTGTTTTGATGAAGACAAAGAAAGGACAAGGACAAGACAAAAAAAAGCTTGAAGACATGTACAACTCAACAAACAATAAGGTCAACACTAAACATCATTAAAGTAGACTTAGGCTAAGAGATTTATATTTCTAGAGTCTATGTTTGATTGGGTAGAGTCTAGGCTAGGTAAACCTAGAATGGAAGTCTCACAAAGTCTAAAATTGAATATAACTAATATAAATAAAATGGGACTTGCATACACCCATACATGATTCACATGCTCATGCATTTACATATGGTAACATGATTTTAAGTGCATCAAAATTGAATATATCTCATATATCTTCAAAATCATGTATCATGCATCAAGAAAACCCTTATTAACACAGTTAATCAATTGCAACTTGTGTTAGTCAATTAAATGAACTTGGGATCCAGTTAATCGATTATGTATGGGATTAATCCATTAAATGGAGCTATAATAGCTCAAATCTTATATTTCTAAAGGCCGTTAATCGACTAACCTACAGGTTAATCGATTAACAACAACTAAAAATAGTTTTCTATAAAAGCTGCTTTTTTCTCATTTGTTCATTAACAATCAACAAGTTAGTAATCTTGAAAAATCACAAGATTGTAGATTTCTCTGAACGTAACTTTCATATCTTTAGAAAGAGTTTCTTGCTGTGAGAAAAAGTTCTTTTAGTTTTCTTGCATTACATGAGAGAAATAGGATAGTTGAGAATTATCATTTTGTGCTTAAACTTTCATATTCATTTTTAAAAAACCAAGTATTAATCACACATAGTTTATTTGAGTCATTGTGAGATTTCATGGCTGGTGTTTTTAGTGCTTTTACAGTTTCATATCTGCACACTTCAAGTGCATTTGAAACTTGAAAAATTAGACTATTTTTTTTAGAGTAAATCCTAGTTGTGGTTAGGTTGTAGTCTTCAGCTTTATAAAGGTCTTGGTAGGGAGTGATCATCGGCTAGGGCTATACCGTGAGTAGATGAGGATTATCCAAAAGAGGCGGGTTGAAGGTCAAACCGAAGTGAAAGACTCTAGGACCAAGAATATAGCATTTTTAAAGTTCATTTGAATGATTATTTTGTAAACCATTATCCAAATAGCGAAGAAAATATCTCAAGATTAGAAGGGGAGGCCTGGATATAGTTTGCAAGTGGACCCGCAAAAAAACCAGGATAAAATGGTCGTCTCAAGTTTTCTTGATCCCTTATCTCTTTACTTTTCAATCATTTTGTGCATTATATGTTTAATTGATTTACTTACTGAATTTAGTGCATGTCTTGATTCTGTAATACATTGCCATAAATTCTTTGAGAAGATTGCATTTGTTCTTGATTGAAAATATGGTAAGTTTTCTTGCAAGAAAACTATTTTTCAAATATTGCAAGAATCAGGTTAATCGATTAAACATGTCTTTAATCGATTAATAACATATTGACATAATCGATTAAGTGAAGCTTTAATCGATTAAACTGGGAATATTTCATAATTTCTCATTTACCGCAAAAGTGTTAATTACTTCCGCTCACACCTATCCACCCTCCCCCCTCTAGGTTTTATTTGTTATGTGGTATATCCAACAATTGGTATCAAAGCTAGTGTGTGAGTGTTAGCTAACCTCTTAGATCGTTGATCCTAGGCAAATATTATCACGGGTTCCATTAACCTTCTTGGCGGCGATGGCGCATCCATTAACCGCCCTCTGGTTTTTCAATGGCGAGGGGTACGCCTAATGGAAGTTTAGAATGAGAATATTCATAGAGGCCATTGATACGGATATTTGGGATGTCGTACAATGTGGACATTATATTCCACTATACTTGATGGAATGAGAAACCAAAGAGAAACCAAGAAGTCTCTTTACCTATGAGGAAAATAGGAAATTGCAGCTTGATTTGAAAGATAAAAATATTATTACTTCGGAACCTTCATATGATGAGTTCTTTAGGGTTTCTCAATGTTTGAGTGTCAAAGAAATGTGGGATACTTTACAAGTAACCCATGAAGGCACTAGTGAGGTCAAGCGAGCTAGATTGAATGCATTATCACATGAGTACGAGTTATTACGCATGTTTCCACATGAATCTATTTGTGATATGGAAAAGTGATTTACCCACATTGTAAACCATCTTGTTGCATTATATAAAGTGTTTGTTATTGGTTAATTGACTAATAAAGTTTTGAGATGTCTTGATAGGAAATGGCAACCAAATGTGACTGCAATAATGGAATCAAAAGATATGGATTCTATGTTAATCGCGACACTTTTCGAAAAAATACAAGAACTCGAGATGGAGCTAGAATGCTTGAAACTCCATGAACAAACGGACATGAATATACAAAGAATCTCCTTCAAAGCTACAAGGTCACATTCAAGAAGTTAATAAGTGAGAATTGATCATGAAGAGTCTGATCCAGACATCGATGATGAAACTATATCCCACCTTGTCAACAAATTCATAAAGTTCTTAAGAAAGAAGGGGGGATTCTGAAAGTTTCACAAAGAAGATGCAAAATACTCAATCAAGAAGAGCAAGTGTAACGACCCGATTTTCTACCCTTGAAAATTTTTCATTTATTTTAATCCTTTCTTACATACAGTCGCCACCTTCATTGAAAACTCTCAAGTATCCCTCTTTGAAAACACTCTTTACCCTATTATATTATTATACAATTTATGTTGCGGAAAACAAAATTCATTCTAATAGAATTTACCACATACTACCAGTTATGGGTCCCCCAAAGTTATAAAGCCCATAACTACACATATTCGTATTAATCTAAACGGATTTACAGTCATCCCATAATGTTATCAAATTAACTACAATGTCGAGTAGCAAATAAGACAGACAGGTTAAATAACACCAAAGTTTCCTTAGTAAGCGTCCTTCTCAAAATCCTTCTTTTACCTACAATGGGATTATCATAAACAACACACAAAACAAAAGGGAGTAAGTCATTAGTTCAAAACTAACATCACACGATAATCCACATTCAATTACAATTAAGCTTTAATATAATTCGTGAACACACATACGGAATTGTAAACATTCAAATCATCTTCCTTTAATTTCCACTTTACTCATATTCATCCTATAGTATATATATATATATATATATATATATCCCATAATATATATCCTATAGTATGCATATTACGTTCGTTCGAAACATCATCTTTCTCGTTATTCATATCCACCCTATAATATATATATCCCATAATATATATCCTATAGCATGTATATTACTTTCTTTCTCAACATCTTCCGTTTTATCGCTCATATTCACCCTATAGAATATATATCCCATACTATATATCCTATAGCATGCATACGACATTCATGTGACATTCACATTTCTCATCATTCATATTCACCCTATAGAATATATATCCCATACTATATATCCTATAGCATGCATACGACATTCATGTGACATCCACATTTCTCATCATTCATATTCACCCTATAGAATATATATCCCATATTATATATCCTATAGCATGCATACGACATTCATTACTCCGAGTCTTATTTCCGTTGGTACTCCCCCAATAATATTGATTTCTTTTTTAGTCATATTTCCATTGGTACTCCGCCAATAATAATGATTTCCTTTGAGTCATATTTCCATTGGTACTCCCCCAATAATAATGATTTCCTTTGAGTCATATTTCCATTGGTACTCCCCCAATAATATTGATTTCACTTTGAGTCATATTTCCATTGGTACTCCCCCAATAATATTGATTCCATCTGAGTCATATTTCCATTGGTACTCCCCCAATAATATTACTTTCATTTGAGTCATATTTCCTTTGGTGCTCCCCCAATAATATTACTTTCATTTGAGTCATATTTCCATTGGTACTCCCCCAATAATATTACTTTCATTTGAGTCATATTTCCATTGGTACTCCCCTAATAATATTACTTTCATTTGAGTCATATTTCCCCCAACAATATTACTTTCATTTTCCATAACAGTAAAATCACGCATTTTCCAACATAATGCATAAATTACAGACGTATCATTTTAAACCATTACCTCTTTCACGTACCTCATTCAAATCAGCAAGTATGATTTAGAGACACTTATCCCTTACCTTGGTGAGTGTTGGGGATCGGTTCCGAGTAACTTTAAAAGTCTCCTCCGCGATTTCCTCCAACCTTAGGATCTCTTTCTTCTCATTTTCACCAATAACAACAATGTCAGTCATTTATTCAAAATAACACATAAATAACTCGTATTTCATCATCAAACATACCAGGGATTCACATATTTTCAATATTTCCAAAACTACTTCAATACAAGTTTCTAAATATTAAAACATACATGTTTATCTCATACATCAACATTCAAGCACAAACTCATCATCCACATCTAACATTTCATCTCTTTCTCTTTATACCCATATTCTCATTTTGGGGGTTTTTGGGGTTTTCATGAATAACCCACAAACCCTTTCCATTCATAAACTATCAACTCTAAATCAAGAGTTCACAAGAGAAAAACATCATAAAACGAACCATAACTCTAAAGGGTGAGTTTCCATGGTTTCTCATGTTTTGAAAATAGATCCAACATACCCAAAACAAGTTAGAGAGGAAGAAGAAGAGTTAGAAACACGAGGTTTACCTCTTCTCAAGCTTTAAGATGAGTCCTAAGGCCCTTTGCTCTTGAAAGCTCTCTTCTCTCTCTTCTCTTCAAAGTTCTAACCCTAAAATGTGTTTGGGGTTTCTATTTGAAATAGCAGTTGTCGGGTTCTCGCTCAAGCGAGACCTTTCTCGCTCAGGCGAGAAAATCCCGCCTATTTTAAAAACTCAGATCTGACCCTCTCGCTCAAGCGAGGGATTCTCGCTCAAGCGAGAATCTCACAGTCCCAATAGGCTTCCTCTCGCTCAAGCGAGGGATTCTCGCTCAGGCGAGAATCTCACAGTGTCAACATCCCCAGTTTGCCATTTCTCGCCCAGGCGGGACAACTCTCGCTCAGGCGAGAATCTTCCAGTATAGTCCAGGATTTCACCCTCCCAGGTGATCCTTTCTCGCTCAGGCGAGAATCTCTCGCTCAAGTGAGACTTCCAGGACTGATACTATAATTTTAAAGACTAAAATTCGGGGTGTTACAGCAAGAATCCCAAAGATAACACAACTTGCCATAAGTGTGGGAAAGTAGGCCACATGAAGTACACATGTCCTACTTATCTCAAGAGGATTGAGCATAGAAATAAGAAAGACTCTTGGGACATCAAAGCTAATGAGTCATATATTATTTGGGATGAACCCGAAGAGGACACTACTTCAACAAGCACCTCAGAAGATGAAGAATCGAGCAAAATATGATTAATGGTTAAAAATATGATTTCTTGCCAAGAAGGTGAGCATGATGAATCTAGTGAGGTAAACTCTTCTTATTCTAGTTCTAATTCCGATAATTCTCCCATGCATGATATACTTTATGGTGCATATTATGAAATGCATGAAGAACTTAAAAAGTTAGCTAAAAATTATATGGATAAGAAAAGGTTGATTCTTGAGCATGAAAAGAAAATTTATGAATTGCAATTTTTCATTGATGAGTTGAAACTTGAGAATGAAACATTGGATCTTATATATGCTAACTCTTCATGTAATTTTACTACTAAGTTAAGTGAGACCTCTACATGTGAAAAATGCAAAGTCTTAAATGCTGAAAATTATATTTTGAAGAACAAATTTGCAAAGCTCACATATAGTAGTCACAACTTAGACAATCTACTTGCTGCATCTAGAAGTGTAGGTAACTTATCTGGTCTAGACTACATGCATGCTAAGAAATCGAAGTCAAGTATGAATCAAGTATTTTATGCTAAAATGTCACATCAAAAATTGCCTACTTGCTTTTATTGTGGCTTACATGGACATACTTCTATTTCTTGCAATGTTAGAATGCATGGAACCCCTATTGGACAATATATATGGATTCAAAAGGCACAACTTCCCTTGGTTATTAACAAGAAGGGACCGAACATAACTTGGGTATCCAAGACATGCAAGTAAGATTGTTTTGCAGGTGTGCCTAAGGACATATGAACATCATATCATACTTGCGAAGAAGATGTTCTAGGCACATGAGAGGTGAGAAGATCAAGCTACATTGACTTATTACCTAAGGAATTGAAAAAGGTCACTTATGTACAAAATTGCTAAAGCAAAATGCTTAAGGTTAGAAATCTTATGCTTCAAAGGTAATAAGTTATCTTTTCCAACTTTAAGTATTACATATTTTTAAGTGACAAAGTGATATTATAAGTTCCAGAGAATACTATAAATTTGAAATCCTAGTGAGGCCTATGTTTTTCTCTTGTAAAATCCATAAAATATTTTATGAGTCCAAAATCATATTTCTAGGCTATGCTATTCTTGAAAAAGTACAAAAATGTCACATATTAAGTTAAGACGAATGACTAATATTTTAGAAAAATCTATTCAATGTTTAAATTTGCTAAGCCATCTTCAAGAGAGGAGAGGGAAGGTATTTGTATCATTTTGTAGGTGTATTGCTATTAAAGATGAGAAAGACAATATTCAAGAACTTGAAGAAAGGCCAAAGAAGATATAACATATGGTAAGCTTCTAGTATCTTGATAAGGATGGGAAATGGTAAAGCTAAAGATATATTCCTATATCGTATATTCTGCTCGATATAGATGCTAAACGTTTGCATGTATTCTAGATGCCTATATAATCCTAAACTATCACAATAGCCAAATAAATGCATGCTTTCTTGATTATACATGCTTTTGTGTGTTTTTGGCTCTGGTCTAGTTCGTTTTAAGTGTTTAGGATAGGCTCCTTCTAGTTTCATCTTAGCAAACTCTTATACTACTACAAAATTATGCTAAAATATGTCTTAGTGACTTTTTAATCGATTGTTCTATGTTTTAATCGATTACCTAATGATTTTCAAATAGAATTAATCGATTACGTGGGCAAAATTTTCAAATATAATAGATTAGCTAAGGTCTTCATCAATTAACTAGACAATTCCTCAGTTCTAGAGGCCCCGTTAATCGATTAACCAAATTGTTAATCGATTAGGTGGGAAACGTCACATAATCATAGCATATTTTCAAACTCGTTAATCAATTAACACAATGCTTAATCGATTAAAAAGAGTCACATAACAGATTCAAGTACAGTTTAAGGTGTAGTCGTGTATCGAACATCTAACTTCGTATGCTTTGTCTTCTTCCCTCAAATTGATCCTGCCATTTTGCTCTGAAACCTAGTACCAAGCTTTCACCTCAAACCCATTTCCTTGTATTCAGCTCAAAACCATAATTTTGAGTCAAAATCCATTAAACCTAGAATTTGGGAGTTTGGAATACAAGAATTGGTAAACAAAACCAATTTGAGCATCTTACCACTATGATAAGGAATATGGGCGGATTTTCGCAATCACCTCCTTATGTGTAGTCTAGCTTAGGATATGTGTATCCTAGTTAGGTTCTAGACTTAGGTGTGGTTTAGTCTATGTATTTTGGTCTTTGTTGTGTATTTTCTGATTTGGACTTTGAATTGTAATAGCTTGAGCATGACTAATGAAAATCAATGCTTATTTTAAAATCGTGCATTTTCTTATCTTAAGGATTATATTATGTTGATCAATGAATGCTTAATTGTTGATGAATAGTATGCATTGATATGTCTGCTTAAAATATGTTTATCTTGCCTTTGATAAGGTTGCACAATATAATATGAATTTAGCATGTTTTCTTTTCTGGAACTGCACTTAGTCGATTAACAGCAGACTTGATCGATTAAGTCACATGTAAAACCCGATATTTATGCAATTTAAAGGTTTTAATCGATTAAGAAACGTGGATAATCGATTAAACACAAGAACTTAAAAAAATTGTTATTTTTTTCTTCTTTCTTTTGGCTATATACTTCATTTTATATCATTGCTTTTTTATCATGCCAAAAAGGGGAGAAAGTTGTTGTTTGAGTTTTGCATATTGTATAAATATGCTACCTACCTAGAGAAATGATGAATCATATACACCACCTCATGCAAGGATTGAGGGGGAGAACAGAGTTAGGGGGAGTTGTGCATAATGTTCATATCAATCACAAAACTAAGTGACTGTCATCAAGCCTTCAAACAAAGATGCTTATCCAAGATCTATTATAGTTTGTCATATGATCTATTATGGTTTGACATCATTAAAAAGGGGGAGATTGATAATGCAAGTGTGCATCATTACATTGGGGAGATGAAAATGCACCATGGATCATTATATTGTTTTGATAAAGACAAAGAGAAAACAAAGAGAAGTCAAAGAATGGACAAGGATAAGACAGAGCAAGCTTGAAGACATGTACAACTCAACAAACAACAAGGTCAAGACTCAACATCATTAAAGTAAACTTAGGCTAATAGTTTTACATTTCTAGAGTCTATGTTTGATTGGGTAGAGTCTAGGCTAGGTAAACCTAGAATAGAAGTCTCAAAAAGTCTAAAATTGAATATAACTAAAATGAGACTTGCATACATCCATACATGATTCACATGCTCATGCATTTACATATGATAACATGATTTTAAGTGCATCAAAATTGAATATATCCCATATATCTTCAAAATCATGTATCATGCATATACACATCATGTAGAAGGTTCATTATGCATCAAGAAAACCCTTTTTAACACAGTTAATCATTACAGCTTGTGTTAATCGATTAAATGAACTTGGGAACCAGTTAATGGATTAAGTATGGGATTAGTCCATTAAATGGAGTTACAGTGGTTGAAATCTTGGATTTCTTAAGGCCGTTAATCAATTAAGTTGTAGGTTAATCGATTAACAAAAACAGTTTTCTATAAAAGTTGATTTTTTTCTCATTTATTCATTAACAATCAACAAGTTAGTCATCTTGAAAATTCACGAGATTGTAGATTTCTCTGAACTTAACTTTCATATCTTTAAAGAGAGTTTCTTGATGTGAGAAAAAGTTCTTTTAGTTTTCTTGCATTACATAAGAAGTGTTTCTAAGATAACTTGTTTTTCAAGAAACTAAATTTTTCAATATTTCAGATCGAGGTTAATCGATTAAACCCGTTATTAATCAATTAAGTCTTTTTGTCATTAATCGATTAAGTACTTTATTAATCGATTCAACTTTTTGTATTTTTAAATATTTGCATAAATTGGAAAAGCGGGAATTGAGGATTGCTACACCTATTCACCCCCCTCTAGGTCTCTTTTCTATTGTGGTTACCCGACACTATAAACTCTTGACCATTTGTGTTAATCTTTGTGAAAAGACTTTAAGGGTTGCAAGTTCATTAGAGTCAAAAAAAAATTTGCAATCTAGTTAGTGAAATTGTGGTGAGTGTTTTTTGGTGACATAATCTCAATGTGAGATTTGTAAAAGATTAATTCATCAAATCAATAAAAAAATTTGTCCTTAGAATAGGACTAGATGTAGCTTTCAAGTAGACTAGAATGTGAACAAATATAAAAACCGGTGTATGTCTTTCTTTTCTATTCTCTACTTTACATTTTTGTATTTTGATTTATGCAACTTACATTATCCGCTGCAACCAATATGTTTAGTGTTTGTTGTAAGAAAAGTCATAAGTTTTCTTTGATTAACAAAGAGAGATTGAATAGTTTCAAGAATTATCCATTGTACATCAATTTTGGAAAATCTAGCTTGATCTCACATAATACCTTTTGAGTCTTTGTTAGATTTATGGGTCGGTTTTAGTGATGTTATTGTTTGTATATTTGTGCATTGAGGTACACATAACTTGAATATTTTAATAAATATTCTTGAAGTTGTAGCACCCCAAATTTATCCTCCTTGAAATTAGGTAGCAGTCCTGAGGAATGGGGCATACTGCCAAATTCTCGCTTGCGCGAGAAGACCTCGCCCAAGCGAGAGGATCAGTGTTTTGAAATTAGAAAATTATGGGAGTCTCGCCCAAGCGAGGAATGGGTCACTTGAGCGAGAGGAAGCCTGTTGGGACTGTGAGATTCTCGCTTGAGCGAGAGCGTCAGATCTGAAATTTTAAAAAGGCGGGATTTTCTCGCCTGAGCGAGAATGGGCTCGCTTGAGCGAGAACCAGACGACTCCTCTTTAAAATAGAAACCCCAAACACATTTTAGGGTTAGAACTTTGAAAAGAAGAGAGAGATGAGAGCTTTTCAAGAGCAAAGAGCCTTAGGACTCATCTTAGAGCTTGAGAAGAGGTAAACCTCTTGTTTCTAACTCTTCTTCTTCCTCTCTAACTTGTTTTGGGTATGTTGGATCTCTTTTCAAAACATGAGAAACCGTGGAAACTCATCCTTTAGAGTTATGGTTCGTTTTATGTTGTTTTTCTCTTGTAAACTCTTGGTTTAGAGTTGGTATTTGATGAATGGAAAGGTTTTGTGGGTTATTCACGAAAACCCCAAAAACCCCCAAAATGAGAATATGAGTAAAAAGAGAAATGGATGAAATGTTAAATGTGGATGATGAGTTTGTGCTTTGATGTTGATATATGAGATGAACATTTATGTTTAGATGTTTGGAAACTTGTATTGAAGTAGTTTTGGAAATCTTGAAAATATGTGAATCCCTTGTGTGTTTGATGATGAAATACGAGTTGTTTATGTGTTATTTTGAATAAATGGCTGACATTGTTGTTATTGGTGGAAATGAGGAAAGATCCTAAGGTTGGAGGAAATCGCGGAGGAGACTTTTAAAGTTACTCGGAACCGATCCCCAACACTCACCAAGGTAAGGGATAAGTGTCTCTAATTCATACTCGCTGATGTGAATGAGGTATGTGAAAGAGGTAATGTGTTTGTAATAATACTGTTGATACCCTACCCGAAGAGGTAGTGGTTTATTGTTAATACCCTACCCGAAGAGGTAGTGGTTTATTATTGATACCCTACCCGAAGAGGTAGTGGTTTATTATTGATACCCTACCCAAAGAGGTAGTAGTTTATGGTTGATACCCTACCCGAAGTGGTAGCGGATTATTGTTGTTATCCTACCCGGAGTGGTAGTGGATTATTGTGGTTGTCCTACCCGGAGTGGTAGTGGATTATTGTAGCTATCCTACCCGGAGTGGTAGTGGATTATTGTGGCTGTCCTACCCGGAGTGGTAGTGGATTATTGTGGTTGTCCTACCCGGAGTGGTAGTGGATTATTGTGAACTCGATCTGCCCGATGTGGTATGGGGATAACTCGACCTGCCCGATGTGGTATGGGGATAACTCGACCTGCCCGATGTGGTATGGGGATAACTCGACCTGCCCGATGTGGTATGGGGATAACTCGACCTGCCCGATGTGGTATGGATAATAACTCGACCTGCCCGATGTGGTATGGGGATAACTCGACCTGCCCGATGTGGTATGTGGATAACTCGACCTGCCTGATGTGGTATGGAAATAAACTCGACCTGCCCGATGTGGTATGGGAAATGAAATCGATGAATATGATTAAAGGAAATATGAAGGATGAAAATGAGGATGTGAATGATAAAAGTAATATTCATGTTATAGAATATATATTATGGGATATATATACTATAGGGTGAATATGAAGGATGACAATGAGGATGTGGATGATCAAAGTAATATTCATGCCATAGGATATATATTATGGGATATATATACTATAGGGTGAATATGAAGGATGAGAAATGAGAATGTCAGAATAAAAGTAATATGCATGCTATAGGATATATATTATGGGATATATATACTATAGGGTAAATATGAAGGATGAGGAATGAGAATGTCAGAATAAAAGTAATATGCATGCTATAGGATATATATTATGGGATATATATTCTATAAGGTGAATATGTAAGGACACAAATTCTACCCTTGAAAATTTTTCATTTATTTTAATCACTTCTTACATACATCCATCAGCTTACTTAAAAACCCTCATGAATTACTCTTTGAAAGTATTCCTTACACCTATTATATTATCATACAAATTTATGTTGCGGAAAAACATAATTCATTCATATAGCATTTACCACATACATCCAGTTATGGGTTTTCCAGAGTTATAACGTCCATAACCACACCTATCCGTATTAATCTCAACGGATTTACAGTCATCCCATAATGTTATCAAATTAACTACAACGTCAAGTAGCAAATAAAGACAAAAAGGTTAATAAACACAAAGCTTCCTAAGCGAGCTTCCTTCTCAAAATCCCACATTTCAAATACGATTAAGCTTTAATATAATTTATAAACACAATTACGTAAATGCAAACATCCATATTTTCTTCCGTTCATTTCCACGTTATCCATATTTATCCTATAGAATATATATCCCATAATATATATTCTATAGCATGCATATTACGTTCATTTGAAGCATCGTTCTTCTCATTAATCATATCCACACTATAGTATATATATCCCATACTATATATCCTATAGCATGTATACTAATTTTACTCTTACGTCTTCATTTTTCAACATTCATATTCACCCTATAGTATATATATCCCATAATATATATCCTATAGCATGCATATGACTTTCGCTCTTAACATCCTCGTTTGTCATGTGTCGTATTCATCCTTAATCGTTTTCACCGAGTTCTTTCACCAATATAACCCCCTACCACACCGGGTAGGTCCAATTACATCTCCATACCACCTCGGGCAGGTCTAGTTCATCATCCATACCACATAGGGCAGGTCTAGTCATTCTCCATACCACATAGGGCAGGTCTAGTTATCATCCATACCACATAGGGCAGGTCTAGTCATTCTCCATACCACATAGGGCAGGTCTAGTTATCATCCATACCACATATGGCAGGTCTAGTCATTCTCCATACCACATAGGGCAGGTCTAGTCATTCTCCATACCACATAGGGCAGGTCTAGTCATTCTCCATACCACATAGGGCAGGTCTAGTCATTCTCCATACCACATAGGGCAGGTCTAGTTATACTCCATACCACATAGGGCAGGTCTAGTTATCATCCATACCACATAGGGCAGGTCTAGTCATTCTCCATACCACATAGGGCAGGTCTAGTTATCATCCATACCACATAGGGCAGGTCTAGTCATTCTCCATACCACATAGGGCAGGTCTAGTTATCATCCATACCACATAGGGCCGGTCTAGTCATTCTCCATACCACATAGGGCAGGTCTAGTTATCATCCATACCACATAGGGCAGGTCTAGTTATCATCCATACCACATAGGGCAGGTCTAGTCATTCTCCATACCACATAGGGCAGGTCTAGTTATCATCCATACCACATAGGGCAGGTCTAGTCATTCTGCATACCACATAGGGCAGGTCTAGTTATCATCCATACCACATAGGGCAGGTCTAGTTATCATCCATACCACATTGGGCAGGTCTAGTCATTCTCCATACCACATCGGGCAGGTCTAGTTATACTTCATACCACATCGGGCAGGTCTAGTCATACTCCATACCACATCGGGCAGGTCTAGTTACACTCTATACCACATCGGGCAGGTCTAGTGATACAAGAAACAATTGTAGTGTTGCCAATATAGATTTTGATCTAGTGATACAAGAAACAATTGTAGTGTTGCATCTCTCCCATATATCATTCCTAGAATCGTGTTTAGAAGGCATTATTATGGATCCATCAATAAAAATTGTATTTATTTTTTTGGATAACAATGTTTTTTTCATGGCTCTACTCCATGAATCGTAATTGCCTCCTTCCAATGGTGGTGAAATAAGAACAACATGTGGATTTTCTCCAGGATCAAGGTAGTAAACACTTGATGAATTTTGTGAGTCATGTTGCACATCAGAGTCTGAATCCATGTTTCGGATAAAGTGAAATGAAATAGCAAAAAAAATTGGGTTTGAATGAAATGAATTAGGACTTAGATAGAAAATGGATCTTGAATGGAGAAGCAAGAATTGTTTAAGAAGGATGGTTTGAACTTTATGAAAAAGGGGGATTTGAAGATTGACTGAAAGAAAGAAAAAAGAATGCATCATGATCTCGATCTTGATGTGATTTGATCTCTCAATCACTTTGTTATGTGTGCAGCAAAGCTCTCATTGTGAGAGCTATAATACCATATTGTGAAAAGCTTGGAAGAGAGTAAATGTATTTCTCATTTCACTAATTCAATTAGAAAGCCAAACCAGGCTTTAAATACAAAGGTGTTTTGAAGAATTTCATTACAAGAAAATAGATAAGTAAAGTTAAAAATAACTACCTAACTTCCTAACCAACTCTTAAAATAATGAATCACAATTACAAGTACCCATTTGATAGGATACAATTTTCTGCATCATAACTATCCTACAACATGCTTGTGTAACAAACCATTTGTGCCTGCAAGGTGCTTTGTTTTGTTGGAGTTGTTGTGTTGATGTTTGTATGCCTTGCTTGCTTGCTCATGTTGCTAGCTTGCTTGTGCATAGGCATAACATATGTTCTAATATTGTCATTCACTCTTGGTCTAAATCTTTGTTTATAGGTGATTCATGATTGTTGTGTGGTGAGAATAAAAGTGGTTCTCATTTGTCATCGATGGCTTTAGAAAATTGCACGTCTAATTATGTGGATCAATTAAGAGGCGGGTCATTGTGTTAGTGATCATGGTGGCTTTAATGGCTACTGCGAATGTAGTGTGGGGTAAATAAGTGCAACTAGTTTAAGTAATAATTTTTAAAATCATCTTAACTAGTTTATAAAAGTAATAGTTTTTAAAATCATCTCAACTAGTTTATACAATAATATTATATGAAGTGTCTTCTTTTCTATTGGTTAAAGTAATAATTTTTAAATTATCTAAACGAGTAGGACTTCTCTCCATTAATGGAGAGGCAAGTGAGTTTTTTATATGTATTATAAGGGTAAAGATGTAATTATCTTTTAAATAAAAATGGCAAAAGTGACATTTCATCTTCCTCTAAGTGCCCATTGAAATCCCCTCCTAGGCAAATGTTGTTTTTTAAAGATATTTTCTAGACAACACCTTACAAATCCTCCCACAGTTGCAATGTTCCCTTAGCCCTACCTAGGGTACACAAGCAGTAATCACAAAGATGTATTTGCCACAAATGTTTAGACTCTGTTTTTACTCATTCTTATTACATCCACCAAATCCTTCTTGCATTCCTTATCTACAACTATATACACCGCGTTTTTTGATCTTCTCTTGCAAATGGAGCACAACTTAAATTCTAAATCATCTAATTCTTATTTTTTCACTATCCAACTTAATTTCTTATGACATTAAAGATTGCCTATATTTCATGTTTCAATTCATATCCTAAACTGATGAATCGGCTTCTTATTCACACAAATACATAAACTCTTACTTTTTGATACATCTAGACAACCATGTAACAACTTTGACACTATATTCAAGCCATACATATTTTTGAGCAGCAACTTAGCATTGACATTATCATATTATTAATACATATTATCGATATAAAAAGTTTTAAATTGATTGTCGAGTAACTAACACAACCTTTGTCTTTTGACTTAGAAGCTACTATTTATAGCATCAAGCACACATGCATCACGTAACTTCATTTAATATATGAAACTCCAACATGACAAAATGACTTTGCAACAAAGGGAGCATGTAAAAGTAAAACAACTATAACTTAATCCACATAAGGAACCCAAAAATTCAGATCTGGGCTTAAAGTAAACAGAATGAAAAAAAAGTGATAAAAAATTCTCCCTCATTTGTTTTGTTTCTGTCGCAGTAGCTCTCAACTTACATTTCATTATCCCTTCTTTTTCCGTAATGTCCAAACTCAATATACTTTTGAATCCTTTATTTTACCAGAGCCCTAAAGAATCAAATTTCAGAGCTTTCCTTATTCTTCAAGTGACAGAGGCAATGACCTGCTCTCCTTTACGAACAAAGAAAAGAAAGGAAAATAACTTAAAGGGAAGAGCAAAATGTAAGACACGTTGTTGGGGAATTTTCCGAACCAAAGTCCACAAACCCATACACTGTATCAGTCACCACTATCAGGATTGGACAGCCAGTCTTTGCAGATGCTCAAAGAAAACTTGAAGACTCACGTCGTCAGTGAAGATTACATCAGAACCAGCTGCCATCTCATGTGCATTATTGTATGTTGCTGAAGGATTCAGCTTAGCTAATAAAAACCTAGCCTGTTCACCAACAAAAAAACCAAGGTCACGGACCCATGAATGAAGGACAAAAAAGGGCGGTTAAGTGCATGAGGCTCCCACCTAGTGGGGTATGGGAGGGTAGATGTATGTAGCCTTACCCTCAGAAGCGAAAAAGTTATGTCCAGAATTTGAACTCATGACCTCTATGTCACAATGCAAACAACCTTACCGTTGCGCCATGGTTCCACCCTCATCAAGAAAAACACAAACTTAAAGCAAAATGGATCAATGGAAAGAAATTTTCCATTAATACACTGTGGAAGAGGTATAAGTAAAAGTATATATCAAACACAAGTGTTTGTAGTAAAAATGATCTTCAGGAAAGGGAAACAATCTCAGTACACACTACTTACCTGGGAACCATGTTGATCACACACTACCAATCTAGGAACAGGAAAACGATCTCTAATTATGATTACGGCATCATCATGTGGAGCTTGTAATAGTTGTGCAAAAGCCTGTGCCATATATTAAAGCAATAATTATACAAGGAGCTATTGATGATAAACGCAACATTGGATACTAGCTACAAAAGAAGTCTCTGAAAGAAATAACTTCCAATGCAATTCAGAAACTCAAATAAAGCTACTAATGCTCCCAATTAGAAGATTATAAATATTGTATTCAACAATTTAATTGATTAAAAATCTGTGAGAAGAATTTGCACTTGAAAATAATTTATTTAGCTGGACATGATAGAAACCAAAGGTTTGAACAATTTTAGTGAATTTAGAGAAGATAGAGATGTACGAAATTACACCAGAAAATGGTTAACTCCCTACTCTAGAGCTATGCTCGACAGAGAAAAATCAATGCCC
The DNA here is from genome assembly GCA_009771035.1 of Lupinus albus. NCBI lineage: Eukaryota > Viridiplantae > Streptophyta > Magnoliopsida > Fabales > Fabaceae > Lupinus > Lupinus albus. Next base: position 8,446,234 of record CM020010.1, read on the forward strand.
AAACTAATCGAAAAGGAACAACAGGGGATTCATCATGCCTCCTTTTGCTCATTCCTCCTCCTAAATAACTAACCTATTCCATTATTGGTGAATCCCACATGCAAAACAGAAATGCAAAACTGAAATACAAAACAGAAACTAATTATCTATTTGTTCACCTAGTGCAAATTCTTGTCTTAGACCCATCTCTTTGAAGTTTGAACTACTACTAACGGGACTCTATCAACATGCCTGAGCATTGAGCACATACCTGGTGTTCTGGCTGGTGATGGTATCCCAAGTTGCGCCACTGGGCGATAGTCATTCCATGAAAAATAACCACACTAAAATATGAATCAAGCAACAGAATCCGGTCTGCAGCAATGGAAGACACATCTAATAATGCGGGTGCAGGCACTGAATTAAATGAATATGATATTAGAGATGGCTGAATCATGACAGCTGCATTACTAATATTTTCCCTGTTTAACAACATGCGGAAGTACGCAGTCTCGTCTGGACTGTTATTAAAAACCTGCCAATGAATTTCACCATCCAAATACCACCATGTTAAATCAAGAAATTTGAAAGCAACACACAATGAAAATTTCAAGAAATGGTACCTGTAAAAACTGTGACCTTCGCAGATTGAACATAAACTGGGGGAACAATGAAAATGAAGGATTTAATGTAAAAGACGATGGATCATCCTTGCGGTAGTCACCAAATTTAGAGCAGAGGCGAATAAGTAATCGATCCAACCACCGTGTAGCATCAAATGCTTCCTGATCAAACATAAAATGAACCTCCGATTGGTAACTTGGTTTACAAAAGTCTGAAGGTATACAAAATATACATTTTAAATACGAAATGTGTCCAAAAAGAAGGAAACAACAAAAATGGTTATTTGCAGCAAGTTATTAGCAAAACAAATGAAATAAGCTGCTGTTTAACAGAGAAGCTATATGCAAAACCGAGTAAGAAGGGAAAAAAGATTAAATATGACAAGTCCTTCAATTAAACTATTAAATAAACCAATATAGAGATCATAAAACTAGAATGTTCAATGGCAACAAATAACTTGAATTGACATTCCATCAGTACTTGGCCCCATGAGTTGAAGATGAAGTAAGCACAATCTTTCTCCCATTTTACATTTTCCAATAACACACAAAACTACCCATTTGAGCAGATAGAATTTATTTTATATTTTTATTGAAAAATAAATATTACTAGAAGAGGAGAGGATATTTACAAGATGAGGATAAGAAATTCTCACAAAAATAAAAAAATAAAACTTAGAAACAACGTAAAAGGTTAGGAAACCAAGCATGCCAATGTCTCTGCATATCTCCATTTGAACACCACTAAAAAGACCATGTGTTTTGCACCAGAACGAAGCCAAAAAAGCAACCCCATCCCACGCATTATGGTTATGTTGCATTTACCGGAATTGCGTGAAAAATGTGATCAAATACAGTTGTGGAGACTCCAAAAACCACAATATTGTAGCCGCAAGTTGAATAAATAATGGGTGTATATTTGCCAAAAGTTGTAAACTATATTTGAGGAAGAGCATAGGAAATAACATGTGAATTGTCATTTCATAAGTAATTGTTCCCATTAGTAAAATTTAATTAACGCAAAGTTCATCAAAACCACCACCTCCAAAGACATAATCTCAACCATGTTTTTTTTACTGAAATTCCCAATAATCACTCATTTGGACAAAGATAAATTTTACATTAACTTCAGTAAATAAATCCAACAGCAAAGGATTTTACAAAACAAGAGAATAACAAATAATTATACAGCTTGTGACATACCTCTGTCTCCATTTTAAGAGAAGTGAGTCTAGCCATTACCACTGCAGCAGTTTCTTGGTCAAATCCTTGAACCAATTCCTGATGATAAAATAATCTATTTCAGAAAGTGCATTATTCTCACATGATAAAATGCATTGTCGAGACAAACACAGCAGCAAAACAATGACAAATATAGACAAGAAAAGCCCAACACTGCTATTTTATAAGAAACTACCATGTTCATGAAACTTTTGGGCTTATCCTTCCTTGTTTGTAGTGGGCTCTAAACAAGGAAAAACACAAAACACTGCCAAGGGGATACTAGCCCAAAGTTTAGTTTAGAGTGTTTTTTGACTTGGCTCCTGTGCATGTGTTATCTGTTCTGTCCTGAAACATTCACTTTGAAACTATTTTCTATAAGCAATATTTTTTAGTTGAGGAGGAGAGAAACACATTTCTATGGGTTTGAACCCGGGCATTCATAATTCATACGCCACAGGTCTACTAAATGAGCTGGTCATTGGGGACAATCACTTTGAAACTTGTATTAGTTTTATTTAATGAAGTTCCTCTCATGATTACAACAACCAAGCTTTTCCCAATAGGTGGGATCAGCCACATGGACTAAATGATACTATAATACCTAATCATAAAACCATTAAGTTCCTTTAATGATTAAAGGAAAAAATGTCAACTGATTAACACATTTACACTATTTACTCTTTAATCCATAATCAATTTGTTGTAACAACAACAACCAAGTGTTAACCCCACAAGGTGGGATTGGCTACATGGATCAACATCATAATGCCCTATAATAAATTATGTCCATTGAAAAAGCATTGATGTCAAAAAATTTACTAATGTTCCCCTATGGGTTTCTTAGCCTCTCTCTTCCTCTAAAATTGGACTAACCTCCATTTGATCTACTATCCTTACTAGGGCTTCTAACGATCTCTTCCACACATGTCCAAAACACTTAAGGCATAATTCTACTAACTTTTCTACAATAGGATCTACTCCAACTTTCTCCCTAATGCATTTATTTTTAACCCTATCTTGTCTATTGTGTTCATCCAACGCAACATTTTCATTTCTGCTACATGAAGTTTATTTTCTTGTTGACATTCTACCGTCCAACACTCGAGAGTCCCATATAACATTGCGGGTGTTATAGTTGTGCGGTAAAACTTCCCCTTAAGCTTGTATGGTAAAACTTTGTGAGCCAACTAATACCCTGCCCTCCTAGAACCTTACAAGCATCTGGTTTTAAATTTTACATGTTTTATATATAAAAAAAATTATCTTGCACTTTTCCCACATATATATATATATAAAAAAAGATCACCATTCGAGTTGACAAGCTGCACAAATTTGAGGTTATGAAGCGCTTGAACAATTCGTGCACTTTAATTGAGCCCAAGTTTGAGCTGAAAAACAATTTGTATTGAACTCGACTCGAGCTATAATCCTTACTGATATCATTAGCAGAATCCTTCTGCTGGGAGGAAGAGAGATTCTACTATTTTGTATGCAAAATTACCATTTACTGTATCAGTAGCAGAATTTCAGTGATAATATTTCACGATTTAGCTATTTGGCTCAACTCTAGCACATTACAAATATGACTTCCCCTTCTAAAGTTATTGCCCTGCTAATTTTTTAATACAGCTTTTCATTGAGGAAAAAAAAAAGGCTTGGTGTATATGGGCATACCATATTAGTAGAACAAATAGCAAAAGCAGAAACAAGCATATTTCTATTACTGAATCATTCAAAATGTCATTAACCAATTTAACAATTACATTGTTAAAAAAATAGTACTGGATGCAATATGTAAGGACTAAGCAAAAGTGGTCATAAAAATGAAGCCTTTCAGTTTATATCATAGATCCACATAATAAACACATATAATAACCAGACCAAAATTTAGAATCGGAATTGACAGGAAGGAAATAAAGTAAAATGAATGACATTCAAGCTTCTTAATATTATGATAAGTTTAAAAGCAACACATATTTCTTTGACACTGACAAATAAACAAACATTCAGCCAAAAATGTTTAAGGCAAACAACCGAAACTACCTCAGAGCTAATAGAAACATCAACCCATCTTCTAGTTACTGTTGTAACACGGAGCAACAATTGACCATCTGGGCTCTGGTAACTGCAATAAGTACATGGCCATTAAAATTCAATGCTGGGCAAGGATGAGGAATGAGGCACAAATAGTATATATAAGACTTATTAATTGAAGTTCTCTGACATAACCTTGTAAGGAACTGAAGGTACAATTGTGGGTTGGCAGCACCAGGAGTGTTTGAACGATCACTTGATGAAAGATCAAACATCACAGTCAAGCATGTACTCTTGTCAAGGCCACACAGTTTCCAAGCTGTTGTGTTCCCTTCTCCTATAACGGTATCAGCAACAGAAGGCCCTTTCTGCAGTATGTGATTGTAACCATCAAACTCCAGATATTTATAGTTTAGTTCATTTCTGTTAATCCGGCATAAACTCCAATTCGAGTATTAAAAGGCAACAGAAAATTAAGGTTTGAAACATAAGATGATCAAAATCCAACCTTTTCCAATGATGTGCAAGGTCCAATTACACCCTGAATTTTGATTTCCTTGGAGCAATTGATTTCAAGTGTTCCACTGATACACAAATTAAGTTGGAAGTTAGATAAGGGCTATCCATCGAACAGAAAATATAAGACAAGAGTGAGGAGAGATAAGAAAAAATATGTAAAAGAGGTAATTAAAATATATTGTTATCAGTATTCCAAAAGCAACTGTAAGGTCAAGTCAATAATGATATCTATATACATGAAGCCCAAAAATATTAGGTATGGGATAATAAAACCCTAAATCTCAGACATTGACATTCAAATAGAAAATCCAAAGTCTTGGAAAACCCAAATTAACACCAAGTGAATTGATTAAAACATTTCCAAAAATGCAGCTTAAACCCTAGATCTACATTCATGAACTATTAGACAAGACAGTTGTTCCTTTTTTTGGAAACAGGGGTGGGGGTTGAGGAGTGAACCCTCTTATAGTGAATTCTATAATAAGCAGATTCGTTCACTCCCAATACCTTTTTTCTCTTCCTTTTCACATTCATGAGTCATCTACAGAAAATGTCCAAGATATCTACAGAAAAGTCATTGTTTTCTCCATAGTACTCATCATTCTTTTATAATGGTACCACTTACAAGGTTCTAATGAAATTGAAAATTAATTACATGAAAATTAAATGCACAAAAATATCACGTCCATATAAACTTATGCTCACAAAATAACTAAAAACCTAGCGTTTCAACAATTCTCAACAGAATTTTTTGTACCAGCTGCGGATTGCACTGAAGTGGTGGGGCAAGGAAGTAATAAGTAATATAAAATCAATGAATGCAAAAAACCAAAACAAAAAATTTCACACTGAAATGGTATTGACTAAAGAAATCAACTATCGGTAAAAAGGGAAAATAATTAAATAAAAATAAATGAAGGATACCCACTTGAAACAAAGACCAAGAGATTGCTCCCCATCCTCAAAAACACGCTTAAAAGAATCTTTGAAGACTGAATGACCAAAACTTTCAGACAGGACAACTAGACCACCAGTTTTTTCAACTGCAACTTTCATTTCTGCAACTCCAACCTATATATTTAAACATCCATAAATCAGTAGATGAAGAATGAGGAAAATTAGATCCTCATTGTCCTCAAATGCAACATTGTGGAAACAATACCAACTCTATTCATGGATTCCCACAATATAAACATGAACTACCTTGTACACCCACAAGAAGGTACATAGTAAGAATTAAGTTTGAAATATCATAAGTATATCATCTCAAGCAGATGGAGGTTGAGAGTCATTATGCCATTAATGTAGCAACCAAAATTATGCAAGTGCACACTTATGAACTAAGTTGAATATATAGATAGACAGTAAAAATTATCATCAAATGCTGCTAATCAGGAAAAAGTAGTGCAGGGGATAAACTCAAGTCAACTCCACAAGCATCAAAGACTCCTATATAAGGAAGGTGATTACAGATAATATACTTTCAGTTAATGTATCAAAACTAAATTCTTTAAAGTATACCTGAAATCTTCCATGGAATGTTAGACATTCAAAAAACCTAAAGCGTGGAAATTGATATCCTCTATATATTATATCAATAGCATAATGCTAGGTTAGATGCCTTCAGAATAAATCCACCAGTTTTTTGACATCGCTATTGTAATTAAGATTCGAAACAACCAGTATGAACTTATATATGCAATCTTTAACCAACCGTTGAAATGAGAGTGGGCCCAAAAAAAAAAAGTTAGTTGTCACCCTCAGTGCAACACGTTCATCAAAATATGGAGAGAACTAGTAATAAATAGCTCTTTCAGTTGATAAAAACATATTGAGACTTTTAAATATAAGGTATGAGACAAAAGTGAACAAAATCTTTAATACTGCTGTTAGAAGTTTTTCAAGGCTCGGGCATGTTACTTCCACAGCTTCACCGCAAATCTAGTAGCAGAAGACAACAACTAAGTCTTAATCCCACTAGGAGGGATTGGCTCCATGAATCGAACAATGTCATAATGTTCTATCATAACGAAATTATATTTTGGCCTAAAAGTGCCAACAATTAACACAACAAACCACATGAGGATAAGAAAAGATATGAACCAGTGAAATAATTGTCTGATAAAATTATATACTGTCACATACCTGATCAAGTGCTGATGCAAAAAGATCTAAAACGTGACCCTGACTAACCAGCTGTTTTGCAAGACCCTCATAAAATTTGACTGCTTTCTTGAAGAATGGTGCTGCATCTTTATCAAGATCTTTATGAGAACGCACTGGTTCTGATAGATCTTTTGACACAATCTGCAAAGGAATTTTAAAATCAGTATTTCCAGAATCAAAATATTTTTGTGGAAGTGTACATGGATTCAGGAACAACCAATATAAACAGTAACAGGCACAGCATTTCCATAATACCTCTCCCTTCCACTTATTTGTTATTCTAAGATTACTTTGTTGTCTTTAGTACTTCAACTCTCAATTCAAGGAAATAAAGAGTGCGCTTCCAAAATGTCAATGGCACAGAAGAAATTGAGACTTATAACTTACTAGTTAATGTATCCTAATACCGGCAAGAACACTTATTTTTCATAAATGACTAATATAAACAGCTTAATATTAAAGCAAATGAGAGTTGCTTAAATGAGATTACTCCTACTCCACTGCAAAACCATCTGAACACAAGTGATCAGACATACATATTTATACTTCTCTCACAATACTCTAAAACCAAAATGACAGTGATGATTCATGCAAGTATAAAACCAAAATGCTGGACCATGTTTTTAAATGACAGTGGTCGATATCTTCTGTCCACAACAGCAAAGGTGTCTTTTTTCTCACTGGGTGGGACCCATGTCATTGAGATTTGACAAATTTTTAATAGGTTGTCAATTGCCTGACACAAACCTCATCTGCTATTCGACTTGGGACTAGCTATGTATAGATTTGCATCAAAGCACAACATAGGCAGACTTTCAGTATCTTATAGCCACATGTAATATAAAACTTTGATGACTATTCCTTCACAATACCAACAAACTTTGATCTAAATTACAAAGGTGCCGAATTCTGTAATAAAATCTACAATCACCCATTTACACAAATTTACCGTGCCAGGTCCTTCCGTGCATGGACCCCCAACCAAAGCTATGATTCTAGCACCTGTTCCAGGATTACAAGCACCAAGCAACCCAGCCGCCACACTCAAAGCCACTCCTGTGCACCGAGCCGAACGAGTGCGTGCAGAAACAGGCCATTGATCGGTTTGCAATTCATCCAGCAGCTGCAGAAGAAAAATATATAAAATAATTTGTTGAAATACAATGCCACAAAGCACAAGCATTCTAACCAAGGCTTTAAATTCCCATTAAGGTCATAATTGCAGTTACGTCGCCTTTACCAGAATTTTAGGAAATGCGGGCAATGAAGCCCCATTGCAATTGTAAAAAAATATCAAAACCAATTTAAAAGCTTGATCCTAAAACTTTCAAAATTCAAATGCAGAACAAAAACCCACCGAATTGAGAGTGTATTCACAATCAGAAGCAGGCAGCAAGAACCTTGTAACACTAGAGACACCAAATCCACCGCCACCCTGACCAGGCATCCCTTTCTGAAACCCGGCAGGAGGCCTCCTCGCACCGCCACCCCCAAGCCCCAACTGCTCCAAAATCTGGTCTTTACCGATCTCCTTATTCCCCCGGAACACATAAACCTTAGACATCTCAGAAAACCCCAATTCATGCACCTGAACCTGCGTCCCGAACGAAACGAAACCAACGAGCGCATTATCGGGTAAAAGCCCGATCGCACGACGGATCTCCGATTTCACAAACTCCATCTCCTCTTCGATCATGCAGGTATCAAGAACAAACACGAAAACCGGCGACGGAACCGACTGAACATGCTGATCATAATTAGCGCCAGGGTTCTGACTCGGGAGCGTGTACTGCACGGTGGTGTAGTGAGGGTAGAGCTCACCAGGGAGATTGGTTTCAGAGATTTGGGAATAGTGAGGAGGGAAATGGTTGCGCTGGAAGCAGAAGGGACAGATCCAGATCTTGGCGGTGAAATCGACGCGCGAGAAAGGGTTGAGAATTGAGGAACATGTTTTGCAGCGGAGAGGAGCGTAAGGGAGGGTGGGGATATCAGGGTGAGGGCGGAGAAGGGAGATAGTGGCGGCGAGTGGGATCACGCACTTGCTGGCTTCGACTTTGGTTCGTGGCCAAAGGTTCCATGTCATTCGGACTCCGTCAATTCCTTCGGGATCTGTGTTCGCCATCTCTGACATTATGAAATTGATTGAAGAATTGAGAATTGGGAATTGGAGAATTGGGAATTGAGACCCCTTTAGTGGAGAAAGGGGTCAGGGTAATGAAGAATGGGGTTGGACTACGGTGTAGTGATGGTGTTGTTATGTTTATGAATTAGTCACCAAAATTCACAATGGAGAGATTGCAACTGAACCACCGTAATTCACCGTTGGAGTATGTAGTAGTTGCCCCTTAGCTGGCCACTTACGTATCTTATTTCACTTCATTTGTTTATTATTATTACAAGGGGATGATTCATTTACGCAAAAAGTACTATTTTTAAATTTATTTTATATCTTAGTCATCAATTCTAGAAAAATTTAATGGATTAGCCCACTAATTCATATCATTAATTTTTCTAAAATTGATGGTTAAGATATGGAGTAAGTTTAAAAAACTTACTATTTGAGTCAATTGATCTCTCCTACTTGGTCAAAAGCATTAAAAATCTTGTTTCAATTTTAAAGTTAATATAATAAAATAAATAAAATATTTGGATATTCAGTATATAATGTGGTGATTAAGAAGGTATAAATTAAATTATTAGGAAAAAGTAATTTGTAATTAATGAGTAAATCATGCACTCTATTAAAAAGATTATTTCTTGATTTCTTTAACTTTTCTAACTTCAATCATGATTTTGGGATCTAGAAATTGTAGTGATATGAAAATTTGTGTAGAAGTAATTTGTAATTAATGAGTAAATGAAGATATCCACTAAATATATTGACTTTTCAAACTTATATCAATATTTTGGGACAAATTAATATTTTTTTAAATATAATGCCCATCTAATCAGACAAATGTTCATCTAACCCAAATAATAATCTCGAGGTTTAAGTTTGGATTTGTAGATATATTATAAAAACTTAGACCTCTGGATTCAAATTTAGTTTGATTCATTCTCCACAATTTAAATATTATCATCAAATATTTTGTTTTTTTAAAAGAAAGAAGTTAATTACCATGATATAATAAAGACCTAGTATGGTCGCCCCCTCTTTAACAGAGAATGTAATTTCAAACCTACATTACTAAATTGTTGGATAATGTTTTATTTGGTCATATTTTGGCTTCTGAGGGAAAAAACACCTTAACATTTTGTTCTTTCCTGATGGATTTGGTGGACCACGTAGATAACGACAGGCAAGTGGATTTTGTAGATGTGTCTTGGTTAAGCTTGAACCCGCCAATAGAGATACCTAAAAATGTATTTTATCAATCAAGTCAGTATTGACGGAATAAGAAGTAAAGCATGTATAAGAGAATAGTAGTGAATAGTATACCTCAATGATAAATATGAATACTTCCTTATGGGGGACTCCCCTATTTATAGTGATGGATGGATGAAATAGTCCTTGGGGAATACTATTGGAGCGACTGACCATCTAGATGTGTTAGGGGCTGCTTTATGTGTCAGGCGGATTTGGCAGGGTCGTACTCTGCGCAGTTGACTTTGTATCCTATAGTAGGTCTGGCAGCCGTATTGCTGGAAGTTTAGTGAGATTTGCAAGCAGTGTGTCGGATGGATGTCGGGTCACTGGGTCTCGAACCAATCTGATGTGTCCGACCATTATCGAGATATGCTTGGAAAGCCTTATCTTAGATATTTCTGCTCTTTGGTCGGTCGGGTAGGAGGTCATCACGGTCTACCAGGTTTACTGTTTGACCAGGGTGGAACTAGAGATGGCAAAAAAATCCAACTCATTGGTACCGCTGAAAATACCCACAACAAATACCCGCAAAAATAGCTTATGGATGGTAACGGGTATCATGATACCCGCCCTACGGGTACCTACGTATTTATAAATTTATTTTTTAATTAAATATTTTATATATTGTACTTTATTAAGATTATTTTAAGATTATTTTTTATCTATTTTATTATTATTTCATAATAAACTTTAATGATTGGATTATAAAACCATAAAATTATCATATTATTTAAGTAATAATTATTTTTATATATTGATAACTATAAAATATATAAATATATAATTAAAGTTGAAAACTCGTTGGGTACGTACAAATACCCGCTACTCGCACATGTACCACAAATAGTGCAGGTGTATGTACGGGTAAGCACTACTCGTGCTCGCCCAACCCCATTATCATCTCTAGGTAGAATAATTGCCATCAATCTAGTAGGATGTTCAATAGTTGAACGTGCTATTAGACTTAGTGTCTTTAAGGATTGTTATTGGTCGGCCTGGTCAACTATGAGCGTTCGTCTGGGCATGGTGAAACAGTTGCCCCCAGTCTATTAGGATGGCCGGAAGTCGGGCGTGCTATTGGACTTAGTGAAAGTGTGCATGTCAAGAGGAACACTTTGGAAAGCTCTCCTTATATGACTTGGTTTTGATGAGGACAACTTGTGATAACATGAGCTTGAAGATCATCAACAAATCAACATGCTTAAGCCTTCCGATTGGTATCTTGCTTAGACTAGATTAGTTTAGGTTGAGTCCAAGGCTTAAGTCACCTAATACATATCTCAATTGCATAAATCTTTTAAATCTTTTTCATCTTGAGATATGTCATTCATAATATGTTCATGCATCATATAAATACATGTACATGTGCATTCTAGGCATAATCTAAGTATTAAACATGTATGAAGTTAAGTGCATAACATATTTGAAGTTTTTACACATGAAAGTGTGCTGTTAATCGATTACCACTTGGCTTAATCGATTAATCTAACTGTTTGCACAGTGTAATCGATTACAACAAATATCAATCGATTAATCTAACATTTTTGTGAAGCTTAATCGATTAAAGCTGTCGTTAATCGATTAACTGGGCTTTTATTTCAATTCTTTATAAACTGCATTTTCAGAATTGATCTCAGTTGTTGCATGTTAATTTTTTAGAGAGTTAGAGCATATTTTCGTGTTAATTGTTGCATCTAGTTGTAAATGCATTTGTGAGCTTAGAAAAGAGAGAATTCTATGCTTTAGGATTGAGTGCTTTTCATGATACATTTCTCATCTTTTCTTGTCACATGTTCTTGCATTTTTACATGATTCTTGATTAGATGTTTACACATTATGCATTCTGTTTTTCACTAATACATCTTTCATACTGCATGAGCTTGTATTAGGTGATTAGAGTAAAGCCTTATCTTGTTAGATATAAGTCTTGTTATAGCTTAAATTTACTCTGTATTGTTTTGTTTGAAAAAGTGTTGTAATTGTGGGAATCTCAAGGTGTCATATCACCAAGAGATTGAGTGTGTCTTCACTGAGTGTTAGACTTAGGGATAAGTAAAGAACAAGGTTCTTGGCTGGGGCTACGCCGAAAGAAAGGTTTTCTTTGTCGGTAGGAAGGGAGTCAAACCATAGAATAGGTTTCTTTTTATCTTGTAAGTGTCTAATTGTTGTAATTGGATAGTGTGTATGTAATTAACATTCATTCAATTATAGTGAAGAAAAATCTCCCAAATCAGCCGGGAGGCCTGGATGTAGTTTGCGGTGGACAAGCAAACGAACCAGGATAAAATTCTTGTTGTAGGACTTTTTCTATCTCTATCTCTTTATTGCATTTGATCGATTATTTTGTCAAGTAGATTTAATTGATAATTTGTGTCTATACTGTATTACTTGTACTCTGATAATATTCTGTAAGCCTGGTATAATCGTTTCATTATCAATTAATTGTCGAGCAAGAAACTGTACTTGCGTTTGCTTACTGTCTCGGTTTAATCGATTAAGTGTGGTGTGTTAATCGATTACTTTAGTCTGTTAATCGATTAAGTGGACTGTGTTGAAAGTGTTAATCGATTACCCTGTTTCGTTAATCGATTAATCAAGGTGTTTTTCAGCATTAAGTGTTGTTTTCGAAAAGCGGAAATTCTAACCGCTACACCTATTCAACCCCCCCCTTCTAGGTGTATTGTAATCACTGATACCTAACAAGTGGTATCAGAGCTAGTGCGAAGTGCTAGCTCAACCGCGTATTCGTGATCCTTAGGGAAAAACGAATGGGTTCGTCAAACCCATTTGGTGGTGATGGTTCATCCATTAATCGACCACCTATATTCAGTGGTGAAGGGTATGCCTACTGGAAAGTCCGCATGCAAATTTTTATTGAAGCCATAGACTCGGATATTTGGGAATCCGTAGTCAACGGCCCTTTCGTTCCACAACATCTTGTGGACAATGAACCTAAAGACAAGCCTAAAAGTCTATGGACCGATGATGAGCGCAAAAAGGTGCAGCATAATCTACGCGCCAAAAATATCATCACATCGGCCCTATCCTATGATGAGTTCTTTAGAGTATCGCAGTGCCAAAATGCAAAAGAAATGTGGGACACTTTACAAGTGACTCATGAAGGCACTAGCGAAGTCAAGCGCGCTAGATTAAATGCGCTTACCCATGAGTATGAGTTATTTCGCATGTTACCTAGTGAATCAATCTGTGATATGCAAAAGCGATTTACTCATATTGTTAATCATTTAGTTGCTCTAGATAAATCTTTTGCCAGAGGTGAACTAACTAATAAAGTTTTGCGTTGTCTTGACAGGAAATGGCAACCAAAAGTAACTGCAATTGTTGAATCCAAAGATTTGGACTCTATGCCTCTAGCTACTTTATTTGGAAAACTTCAAGAGCACGAAATGGAATTGGGGCGCTTGACTATGCACGAAGATTCAGATCAGAAAAAGAAAAACATCACATTAAAGGCCACGACCTCCAAATCAAAAGAAGATAAAGATGATGATGAATCTGACTCCGATCTAGATGATGAAACTATGAATCTCCTTGTTCGCAAATTTAGCAAATTCATCAAAAGAAAAGGAGGATTCAAGAAGTTTCAGAAGAAAGAAGCGAAAGAGTCAACCAACAAAGGCAAGAACAACAAAGATCGCTTCACTTGCCATGAGTGTGGAAAAGCCGGACATATGAGATTTCAATGTCCTACCTATCTGAAAAAGGTTGATTCAGAGAAGAGCACTCCCAGGGAATTCAAATCCAAGAAAGCTTACATTGTATGGGATGTACCTGAGGAGGAAACAACATCAAGCACTTCTAGTGAGGAGGAGTCAGCGAAGTTGTGTCTGATGGTCAGATCTGACAACAATGGCAACTCAGACTCACACGAGGATAATGATGAGGTATATTCTGACACCTCATCCACTTCGGATGACTTACCCTCTTATGAAGTTTTATATAATGCTTATGTTGAGTTACATGAGGAATTAAAGAAATTGGCTAGAATAAATGTTGATAAGAAAAGGGAAATCCTTAGAAATGAAAAGAAACTAAGCCAATTACAAAAAGAATTAGATGAATTAAAATTAGAAAATGAAACTTTAGATTTCATCTATTCTTGTAACACATGTGACTGCTCTGCTGATAATTTATGTCAAAAGCCTGTATGTGAGACTTGCGAGATTTTGCAAGAAGACAATCTTAAACTAAAAGAAAAACTCGAACGTCTCACAAACAGTAAACAGCAATTAGACACTCTGCTCAGTCAAACAAGAAATATTGGTGATCGTACTGGTCTAGGTTATACTCGCTCTGCTAAAAACAAGAGACCATATAGAAAACCTGTAGTTAATACTAAGGATAAAAATCGTAGGCGCTCTCCTACTTGCTTTTATTGTAATACGTATGGTCATACTTCTTACTCTTGTTACATTAGAAAATATGGTATACCTAGCGGGGCTTATGTATGGATAAAGAAGGGAGATAATTCCCTAATCACTAACAGAAAAGGACCCAACATAATCTGGGTACCTGAGAAAAGCAGGTGATCTATTTTGCAGGTATGTCTTCGAACACAAGGACAAAAATGGTACTTAGACAGTGGATGTTCGAGACATATGACAGGTGACAGATCAAATTTCCTGGATCTATCACTTAAAGGAAAAGGATACGTCACGTATGGAGACAACAATAAGGGAAAGATACTTGGCACCGGAACAGTTGGTAACTCATCTCATACTCAAATTGAAAATGTTCTGTATGTTGAAGGACTAGAACATAATCTTCTAAGTATAAGTCAACTCTGTGACAAAGGTAATCGAGTATCTTTTGATTCTGACTGTTGCATCATTCGTGACATTTTATCTAATAATGTTAAATTTGTTGGTCATCGTATAAATAATATTTACATGGTTAACTTGGAAGATGTCACCACATTATTTTCAAAATGTTTCATTTCTAAAGAAGATGACATCTGGCTCTGGCACAGACGCGTTGCACACATCCATATAAAAATCTAGATAAATTGTCATCAAACCAACTAGTTGAAGGGCTACCAAAACTAAATTTCAAAACTAAAGAGATTTGTGACACTTGTCAAAAGTGTAAACAAACCAAAAACTCTTTTAAAAACAAAAATGTGATATCCACTTCAAGACCTTTGGAGTTACTCCATATGGACTTGTTTGGACCATCACAAATCATGAGTTTTGGTGGTAGCTACTATGCTTTAGTTATTGTTGATGATTTCTCTCGTTTTACATGGACATTATTTTTATCTGCTAAAAGCGACGCTTTCAACTCTTTTAAAAATCTTGCCAAGCAAATCCAAAACCAATTTAACCTGAAAATAGTATATATACGAAGTGATCACGGGGGAGAATTTGAGAACTTTCAGTTCGACAAATTCTGTGATAAGCATGGTATTATGCATCAGTTCTCTGCTCCTCGCACTCCACAACAAAATGGAGTTGTTGAAAGGAAAAATCGTGTGTTAGAAGAATTAGCGAGAACCATGCTTAATGAAAGTAATACCCCTAAATATTTCTGGGCAGATGCAGTTCATACTGCATGCTATGTTATAAATTGAGTATTGTTAAGGCCTAATTTGAATAAAACTCCTTATGAACTATTAAAAGGCCGTAAACCAAACATATCTCATCTTCACGCTTTCGGTTGCAAATGTTTTATATTAAATAATGGAAAGCGAGCTTTAGGAAAATTTGATTCAAAAGCCGATGAGGGAATATTTTTGGGATACTCGATTCATAGCAAAGCGTTCAGAATCTTTAATAAGTATTCTATGCAAGTTGAAGAGTCTATCCATGTACAGTTTGATGAATCTTCTCCAAAAGAGAAGAGAAAGGTTGTTTCTGATGATGTTGCAGGTGCTTTGGAAGAAGCATACTCAAAGAACATGGATAATGTAGAAGCAGCCGATGAAGAATGTCAAAACAAATCTCAGGAGCATTCAGATATGCCAACTGTGTGGAAAACCAAGAAAGCTCACCCGATCGATAAAGTAATAGGTGACATATCTACGGGAGTGGTAACCCGTAGTTCCTTACGAAACTTCTGTAACTTCGTAGCTTTTGTTTCTCAAATTGAGCCTAAGACCATTGATGAGGCCATTGAGGATGTGCACTGGGGTATAGCTATGCAAGAAGAGCTAAACCAGTTCGAATGCAATAATGTTTGGGACTTGGTCCCTAAACCTAAAGATCATCCTGTGATTGGTACTCGATGGGTCTTCAGAAACAAGCTTGATGAATCAGGCTTGATCATTCGAAATAAAGCACGCTTGGTGGCCCAAGGCTACAACCAGGAGGAAGGTATCGATTATGACGAAACCTATGCTCCTGTAGCCAGATTAGAGGCCATCAGGATGCTACTTTCCTTTGCATCAATTATGAACTTCAAATTATTTCAGATGGACGTAAAAAGCGCCTTCTTGAATGGCTATATTCAAGAAGAAGTGTATGTGAACCAACCGCCTGGTTTTGAAAATTTTAAATATCCGAACCATGTTTATAAACTTAAAAAGGCACTCTATGGTCTCAAACAAGCTCCTAGAGCTTGGTATGATAGACTTAGTACCTTTCTTTTAGAAAAATGGTTCGAAAGAGGCTTGGTTGACACAACGCTTTTTATTCGTAAATCAGAAAACTCTGTATTACTTGTGCAAATCTATGTAGATGACATAATTTTTGGATCTACTAATGATATTTTGTGTAAGGATTTTTCTGAGATGATGCAGGGGGAGTTCGAAATGTCTATGATGGGAGAACTTACGTTCTTTCTAGGACTTCAGATAAAGCAACTAGAAAGTGGTATTTTCATCCATCAGACAAAATATTGCAAAGAGCTGCTCAAGAAATTTGAGATGAACAATTGTAAGGAAGCTTCCACTCCTATGGCATCTGCTTGCTACCTAGATAAGGACGAAAAAGGAAAAACTATAGAGGTAACAAAGTATCGAGGAATTATTGGGTCTTTACTTTACTTAACTGCAAGTAGGCCTGATATCATGTTCAGTGTATGCATGTGTGCTAGATTTCAGTCATCTCCTAAAGAATCACATCTTACAACTGTTAAAAGAATCATGAGATACTTAAAAGGAACAACTAATATGGGATTATGGTATCCTCGGGATGCCTCATTATCCTTGGTAGGTTATTCCGATTCCGATTTCGCCGGATGTAAATTGGATCGGAAAAGCACTAGTGGTACTTGTCACTTGTTGGGGAGTTCATTAGTAGCATGGCACAGCAAAAAGCAAGCTTGTGTTGCTTTGTCCACCGCCGAAGCGGAATACATTGCCGCTGGTGTGTGTTGCGCTCAAATCCTCTGGATGAAGCAGCAACTCAAGGACTATGGTCTTAATATTGAAAAGATCCCTATTAAATGCGATAACACAAGTGCCATAAACCTTTCCAAGAATCCCGTCTTGCATTCTAGAACTAAGCATATAGAAATTAGACATCATTTTCTGCGTGATCATGTACAAAAAGGTGATTGCGTTCTTGAATTTGTTGAAACGTCTAAACAATTAGCTGATATTTTCACCAAGCCCCTTCCCAGGGATACTTTCTTTGTTCTAAGGAGAGAACTTGGAATTCTTGATGAACAATATCTTGATTAAAATTGTTTAGGTGTTTACATTATCGTCTAGTTTCTCTATGTCTTTGTTTCTTTAGCTGTTCGATATTTGTTTATCTTGATTATTATTTTTTTTGTGATTCTGGATGTTTAAATAAATCTGTCACATTGCATGCCAAAGCCTTAAGAAGTTGAAACCATTTTACTGCCTGAAAATTTTTTTTTACTATGCGTAATCGATTAAATATTCACTTAATCGATTACCTGGGCATCAGTTGCTTGAAAATTCGAAATTCTACTATAAGTAATCGATTACATTTTAACTTAATCGATTACCTGGGCATCAGTTCTTTCAAAAATTCGAAATTTCACACTGATTAATCGATTAACCCTGCCCATTAATCGATTAAAACCAGTTTTATAAAGGCAAACAGTAGCTCGGTTTCACACTTTTTCTGGTTTTCTCACTTTCTCTCTTTTGCTTTGAGATTCTAAGTCTATAACACAACTAATCCAAAGTGCATCAAAAGTAGAAACACCTATTCCTAACCCTCTTAAAACCATCAAGGAATCATCTCTTTTCATCCTCATTATATCACATCCCCAAGGTTCCACTAAACATAACCTAGGTTAGGTTTGCCTACACTCATATTTGACCTCTCACTGCCATTTCGGTTTCTGCCACATTATGGAGCAAAGTCGTCCTAAAAGGGTCAAAACATCAGCCACTCGTGTACGAAGACGAGAAGTCGGTTCGCCTTCTGCTCGGGACCGTGGTGACCCCTACTATTCACTCATTCTGCAAGAAACCCGTATGGCGAAATTCCAAGGTCGGAAACCTACATATATACGGTATGTTGACTTAACTTGGTTATCGGAACAGAACTTTAGCTTCCCGCATGACATGGAAGCTCAGGGAACTATTCAGTTCATGGAATTAAAGGGACAAGTCTACCCTGCTCTCGTTAGGGAATTCTATGCTAATTTTAGATATAAGGATGGAAAATATTGGTCAATGATTTCTGGAAATTTGTTTGAACTCAACGATGAAATTTTCATGAATGTTGGTGGTTTATCTTCTTCTGGATATAGTATAGGAGATTGTTCCTGGGTAAAGGAAAATTTTGATCCTACTGAAGTCTATAAGTCTTTTCTAAGAGGCCCTCATTTATACATTCAGGGTCAACTGACCAAAGCTGGGTCACTTTCTGTTGAGAACAGGCTGCTACACTACATTATTGCTTACATCTTAGTACAGAGGAACACAAATCACGCACAGCCTACTGTGAATGATTTACGTTTCATGTATGCAGTGAAGAATAATGTGATGATTAATTGGCCTGAGGAGATCTTGAAAATTATGAACAGTGTATCTTTATCTCAGTCGAAGCTGCTTCCCTACAGTATCTTCATCTCACGCATCGTTGACTATTTGCGCATTGACGTTTCCGATACTATCATTGTTGAATATACCGACAAGGATCATCTGGTTGGTGAAAGCCTCATACATAAGATGGGTATATACAAGTATGGTAGTACTTGGCAATACCAAGAGGACTACACCACTTTTGGTCTGGATTTATCTGATGATGATAATCAGGATGGCACAGATAATCAGCATGCTACAGCTCAGGGGGAGCCTTCTGGATCAGCACCTCAGAACTCTGCTTTTGGATTCGATTAGTTGGAAGCTATGGAGCAACGGCTTAACAACCGTATGGATCTTCACTTCCAAGGACTAAAAGACTCATACTTTGCTGGTATGGAACAGTATGAGGAGCGACAAACTGCGTATTCGGATAACCAATTTCGGGAGTTGAGGAATCTGATTCAATCTACCGCTGAAGCTCAGAATGCCTTATTTTGTTCAGAATTTCAGAAGCTTTCTGTGCTTATCAGGGGAGATCAGAACATTGTCACTTCTGCTGATCACACTGACGATCCTCATCCTCCACCTCAACCTTAGTTTAGAAGACCTTAGACCTAGGATATCTTACCTTAGGTTTATTTCTTCTTTTTGGCACTCTTTGGATTTAGATACTGTTATGGATTCTAGTATTTCTGTTGCGTGCCTCTTTATGTTGTTAATTGACGTTTTTCTGGTTTATCTGCCTGCTAAACATTGTTACTCTTTATGCTATTTTATAATTATGTCGATTAGCCTACTATGTTTATGTGTATGGTTCTTGATCGTATGAGATTTTCTGCCTTGATATGGTTCATCTCGTATGCCGTTCACTTTACTTGTTTGGCTATTTCTGTTGTATAAACTTGCGCACTTGTTTAATCCTCTTTAATGTAAAACAGGTTAATTGTTATATCCCAATATTAACTCATTAACTGTGTTTTATGCATTACTCATATCTCTGCCTCTTCTTTGACCTGGGTTATCTTTTTGATAATGTCAAAAGGGGGAGAAAGGTTGTTTTGTTGTTTTCTGATTGTGCAGGTTGATCGTAATAACAGCTTCCGATATTTGCGCATCTTATCAACCTTGCCAACACAATCTTCAAGCTATTTACATTTGATGTGGAGTTTGTCATCATCAAAAAGGGGGAGATTGAAAGTGTGCATGTCAAGAGGAACACTTTGGAAAGCTCTCCTTATATGACTTGGTTTTGATGAGGACAACTTGTGATAACATGAGCTTGAAGATCATCAACAAATCAACATGCTTAAGCCTTCCGATTGGTATCTTGCTTAGACTAGATTAGTTTAGGTTGAGTCCAAGGCTTAAGTCACCTAATACATATCTCAATTGCATAAATCTTTTAAATCTTTTTCATCTTGAGATATGTCATTCATAATATGTTCATGCATCATATAAATACATGTACATGTGCATTCTAGGCATAATCTAAGTATTAAACATGTATGAAGTTAAGTGCATAACATATTTGAAGTTTTTACACATGAAAGTGTGCTGTTAATCGATTACCACTTGGCTTAATCGATTAATCTAACTGTTTGCACAGTGTAATCGATTACAACAAATGTCAATCGATTAATCTAACATTTTTGTGAAGCTTAATCGATTAAAGCTGTCGTTAATCGATTAACTGGGCTTTTATTTCAATTCTTTATAAACTGCATTTTCAGAATTGATCTCAGTTGTTGCATGTTAATTTTTTAGAGAGTTAGAGCATATTTTCGTGTTAATTGTTGCATCTAGTTGTAAATGCATTTGTGAGCTTGGAAAAGAGAGAATTCTATGCTTTAGGATTGAGTGCTTTTCATGATACATTTCTCATCTTTTCTTGTCACATGTTCTTGCATTTTTACATGATTCTTGATTAGATGTTTACACATTATGCATTCTGTTTTTCACTAATACATCTTTCATACTGCATGAGCTTGTATTAGGTGATTAGAGTAAAGCCTTATCTTGTTAGATATAAGTCTTGTTATAGCTTAAATTTACTCTGTATTGTTTTGTTTGAAAAAGTGTTGTAATTGTGGGAATCTCAAGGTGTCATATCACCAAGAGATTGAGTGTGTCTTCACTGAGTGTTAGACTTAGGGATAAGTAAAGAACAAGGTTCTTGGCTGGGGCTACGCCGAAAGAAAGGTTTTCTTTGTCGGTAGGAAGGGAGTCAAACCATAGAATAGGTTTCTTTTTATCTTGTAAGTGTCTAATTGTTGTAATTGGATAGTGTGTATGTAATTAACATTCATTCAATTATAGTGAAGAAAAATCTCCCAAATCAGCCGGGAGGCCTGGATGTAGTTTGCGGTGGACAAGCAAACGAACCAGGATAAAATTCTTGTTGCAGGACTTTTTCTATCTCTATCTCTTTATTGCATTTGATCGATTATTTTGTCAAGTAGATTTAATTGATAATTTGTGTCTATAATGTATTACTTGTACTCTGATAATATTCTGTAAGCCTGGTATAATCGTTTCATTATCAATTAATTGTCGAGCAAGAAACTGTACTTGCGTTTGCTTACTGTCTCGGTTTAATCGATTAAGTGTGGTGTGTTAATCGATTACTTTAGTCTGTTAATCGATTAAGTGGACTGTGTTGAAAGTGTTAATCAATTACCCTGTTTCGTTAATCGATTAATCAAGGTGTTTTTCAGCATTAAGTGTTGTTTTCGAAAAGCGGAAATTCTAACCGCTACACCTATTCAACCCCCCCCCCCCCCCCCCCCCCCCTTCTAGGTGTATTGTAATCACTGATACCTAACACTTAGTTCCTTCAGATTTTGAGCTTTGTTATGATATAGGCGAATGCCTTGATGTTAAGATGTGATACCAATCTGTTAGGGTCGGACGAGCGCCGAGGGTTTGTCTTGTTCGCCCTAGTTGTGATGTCATTGGCTAGGGCTGTTATCGATTGTCGCGTCAGCTTGGAGAAGGGAAGTGACATGACGAGATGCTGCTCTTTTTTGCGCCCTTCTGTAGTGTCGTAGGCTAAGGGCCATGCGAGTGATCGGCACACTTTTGATCGAGTATATTCAAGTGTGAAATTTTATATTGGATATTGTACCCTTCACTCTACACTTCTCTCATGTTCTAGTAATAATATAACTCTCCAGTGGTTAGAAGTTTCTTGGTCATGGTATAGTTCATTTTCATTAAAAACTGACCCTTGCACCTAATGAAGGGACTATAGCATCCAGTTGCAAAACTTCATTCTTAACTCTGGTAATGGATATGAATGAGGAACAATACTCCCAAAATTGGATAAATCATGTGAAACTAAAAATAATTCTTCACAAAAATGAGCATATGGGATTGCAATTATTTTAATCAATCACTGGTCTACTTTTTTTACATATAATCTATGAGGGTGTCTGTTTCGCCAAATAAAAATGTTTAGAAAACTATTAGTTAACCGGAAAAAATGGACTTTCATAACCAAAAAATATACCTTGTCTATACCAATTTTGCCTATTTTATATTACTAAATGTACCATTAATAAAATGGATCGTCCAACCTCTTTAGTTTGTACCTACATATTACCCTTAAAGCAAATGTTAGTAGAACTAGCTCATTTCTATTTAATGGAAAGAATCAAATGCCTTGATCCCTGTACTGTAGCTTAAAAAGTTGCAAGCATTAATAAAATTTGAAATTAAATTTAAAGGCAAAGACTAACTAGTGAATTGCATTATTAGCTATTAGATTGAGTAGTCATCAATCTCATCCATCAAATTTGTGATCAGCTAATGAGTTTTGTGGAAGTCGTGATCTCAATCTACGACTTATGTGAGGAAACATTTTGCAAGTTTATAAGTCAGTATGCAAAATTCGACTTCTAGTGAACAATATTAATATACTTGTACAAGTCGTTAAAGCAAATCATGACTTTAATACTTCAAAATAACACACTCGGAAGTTGAAATCATGACTTCTATACTTCAAAAATATCACACTCAGAAGTCGTACATTGGAAATTTAACTACTAAACAATATAAA
The DNA here is from genome assembly GCA_009771035.1 of Lupinus albus. NCBI lineage: Eukaryota > Viridiplantae > Streptophyta > Magnoliopsida > Fabales > Fabaceae > Lupinus > Lupinus albus. The sequence goes on from CM020010.1 coordinate 8,469,171, forward strand.
TAACACACCGAAAAGTCGTTAAAGGTTGTCATAAGTTGTCTATTGGACTCATGACTTCTAAAAAATATCAAAACAATAACTAGTTATTAAATTTTTTAATCTAACGGCTAAAACTTAATTCTCAGTTCTTGGCCAAATTTAAAATGGGTATTTCAAACCTAAACAACAGCATAGTGAAAACCCAATTTTTAGAGACGTGGGAGAATTTGAAAATAGAAACCAAATTGGCTATTAGGGGATTTGGAAACATAGAAACAAACACGTAAGGGTCATGAATTACGAACCACATTTATGAATGGTAGTCATGGTAGATATTGATAGCAATGTTATTAAAACCGTACCGGTTATCAAACCGGTTAGGGTACTGGTATAGTAGTACAGTGGTTCAGTAATTAAACCGCATGCCGGTTAAACCGGACATACTTGCTTATATATATATATATATAAACCTATAACAAAAAATTTCAAATAAGTAGATATTCATATTTATAATCCATATTCATAATTTACTTCAAATTCACACAAACAAACAACATTAAGTCTTTAATAAAATCAAAGTCTAAAGTACAAAACATATATTTATCCAAAATTATCACTTAACAAACGCAAAATACAAATAAATGACCCAAGTATCAATCATTGAAGTTGAAGAATTGGTGAAGAATTGAAATTTTGAAATTTAAAAAAAAAATAAAAAATAATGTACAAACCAACCGGTTTTGACCGGTTTTCAACCGGTTTTGACCGGTTCTATTGCATATGCGGTATAACATACGTACCGTACCGGTTAGGGGTCCGGTTCACTGGTTTTCCGGTTGAACCGACCGGTACGGCACGGTTTTCAAAACTATGATCGATAGTTCTTGTGCACGGAAAAATATGGCCCTAAATTTAATACAAAAATTTATAGACATATTGTTATACGTTTTGAAACAATTATAAGGTTATACACTTACAGTTGTTTGGTGTCACGGTTTTACATCATAATTAATTCTTGGAGACTAAGTAAAACTTAACATCTAAGTATCAACATAAATTTTAAATTTCAATGAACTATAACATTTTAATCATCTTGTCTCTACTATCATGATTACCAAATAAACCTAAAGTAAAACTATAGAATATACTAAAATAACTATATGATTTATAAATAAAAAATTAATAAAATAAAAAATAAAAGTATTTAATTAAATAAATTTAAAAATAGGCCTCATATTATTGTGGGTCTTGGGTGACGGCACATGGGCAAATACCTAATCGTACTAACTATAATTGTATCAGATTTTTATATCATTTGATAACTTTCTAATTTATATGTATAATCTTAAATATGAAATTAAGCAAAGAAAATAATTGTATACTTTTATTGATAAATTATGGCACATAAAAAGGATGTCTAAGTTTTGTGTTTTTTATGAACAAAAAATTAGGGAAAACTCTATAAAAACATCCTAAACTTTGTGTCATTTGCTACTAGTCACTATGAAATAATTTTTTTTCCTAATTGCCCCTTAAACTTTAACTATTAGTGAAATTGGACAATGCATAAAGATACTTTAAGTTAATAGTAATGAAATATTCAAACTCATATTTTGTTTGAACAATGTCTCTTAGTTTATTATTATTACTTTTTATTTTATATATATATATATATAAGTATTACAACATTTGTAACACCTCAATTTGCTTTTAGGAAAATAAATAATTCCAGAGAAAGTTTTACTAAATAAGATTCAAAGTAAAGAGAAATTTTCAAAGAGATTTTTTAACTATCCATAATCCTTATAATATGTGTAAGAAGTAAATGATGGATATTTCCGATTAATCCTAATCGTATCCCCGAAACCGAATGATTAGGACATTGTTCCGAAACCAAATGTTTATGCCCATACATAAACCCTAATGGAACAATCCCAATCCAGACCGAAGAAAACCCCAATTGGTTTCATAGTGAAGAAGAAAACGCATACCTTGGTTAGCCATTCCGAATGCTCCGAGGTATGTGGGTTGTAGGATGTTCCGGTTGCTAGAGCCTGATGGTTTTCCGTTCGCTCCGCTAGAGGGGAATCCAGAGAGAACGTGAGTGCTCCTGATGTTCCTTTTCCCAAAATGAAAAATGAGATGGCTTTTCTTAACTTGCCTTATGCCTTTCCCTTTTTCCTTTATATATATCTTGGTTTTGTGACTAAAGTCACATATCCTCATAAACCAATCCTTATAACATCAGTTACTTAATAAACCTGTTGCTCTGCAACTGGGGACCATAACCCATAAAGGTAACATTAACGGTTACCACTCAAGTTGCAATATTCTAATTCAGTCCCTTCATCAAACTAGAAATTACCCGAAGGTATCTACACTCATAATATTTCATGACACATATGCCCTTAGCCACCAAATTAATCCATAAGACCATTTTATATATATTGGCTAAATACATAATGGCTATAACACAATTATAGAATTATATTTGTGACCCATAAATTGTTAGAAATTCCAACAATCTCCCACTGGTCACATATATGATTCACTATACGTGTTATCCTTATTGCGCGCTTAATATACCATTATGTCACAGGCATATCCAAATTATCTCGTCCATTAGTCCCGTTTCCGTATCGAACCACAGTGAACTTCGTCATATCAATCATGACTAATTCAACAATGATCACCTACTTTGACACAACCAAATGACATAGATACATCATGAAATGTGTAGCATGAAAATCACATGAATATGGTCTTTACATGTCAATTTTCAACTGGTCCTACTTTACTTTAGTGAGATCCTTAATTATAACACAAAACCTTATTGTACAAAGCATAATGACAGAATACCGAACTGAATGATTAATCAACTGAAGTTTGAATACAAAGTATTCATACATAACACTGAAATTCCATAAAACATAAAAGTGTATACACGTTCTAACTCCCACTAAACCAAATGATCCTCACACTGTAGAACACCCATGTGAGCAGTATGCTCATGAAAGACCTTGGGTGTGATAGCTTTTGTAAGAGGATCTGCAATCATGGAGTTAGTGCCTAAGTGTTCTATGGAAAGCTGTTCGCTTTGTACTTTCTCCTTAACAACTAAGAACTTTATGTCGATGTGTTTCGACTTTGTTGTACTCCTATTGTTATTGGAGAACAACACAGCTGACTTATTGTCACAGTATATCCTTAGTGGTCTTTCAATTCCTTCCACAATCCGCAGCCCAGTGACAAAATTTCTCAGCCATGTCGCCTGATGTGATGCCTCATAACATGCTATATATTCTGTAACGACCCGAAATCTACCCTTGAAAATTTTTAATTTATTTTAATCCTTTCTCACATACAGTCGTCACCTTCATTAAAAACTCTCGAGTATCTCTCTTTGAAAATACTCTTTACCCTATTATATTACCATACCAATTTATGTTGCGGAAAAACATAATTCATTCAGATAGCCTTTATCACATACGTCCAGTTATGGGTTTTCCAGAGTTATAACGTCCATAACTACATATCACCATATTATCCTAATCAGATTACATTTATCACAAAATACTATCAAATCAACTAAAATATCAAATAGCAATAAAGACAATCGAGTAAATAAACACAAAAGCTTCTTAATTGAGCTTCATCCTCAAAATCCTTCATTTACCTACAATGGGATTATCATAAACAACACACAAAACAAAAGGGAGTAAGTCATTAGTCCAAAACTAACATCACACGATAATCCACATTTCCAATACAATTAAGCTTTTAATATAATTCGTAAACACACATACGTAATTGTAAACATTCATAATCATCTTACTTTAATTGTCACTTTACTCATATTCATCCTATAGTATATATATATCCAATAATATATATTCTATAGTATGCATATTACGTTCGTTTCGAAACATCATCTGTATCGTTATTCATATCCACCCTATAACATATATATCCCATAATATATACTCTATAGCATGTATATTACTTTCTTTCTCAACATCCTCTTTTTATCGCTCATATTCACCCTATAGAATATATATCCCATACTATATATCCTATAGCATGTATACGACATTCATGTGACATTCACATTTTCCATCATTCATATTCACCCTATAGAATATATATCTCATACTATATATTCTATAGCATGCATACGACATTCATTTGACATTCACATTTCTCATCATTCATATTCACCCTATAGAATATATATCTCATACTATATATCATATAGCATGCATACGACATTCATTTGACATTCACATTTCTCATCATTCATATTCACCCTATAGAATATATATCTCATACTATATATCCTATAGCATGCATACGACATTCATTTGACATTCACATTTCTCATCATTCATATTCACCCTATAGAATATATATCCCATACTATATATCCTATAGCATGCATACGACATTCATTTGACATTCACATTTCTCATCATTCATATTCACCCTATAGAATATATATCTCATACTATATATCCTATAGCATGCATACGACATTCATTTGACATTCACATTTCTCATCATTCATATTCACCATATTCACCCTATAGAATATATATCCCATACTATATATCCTATAGCATGCATACGACATTCATTTGACATTCACATTTCTCATCATTCATATTCACCCTATAGAATATATATCCCATACTATATATCCTATAGCATGCATACGACATTCATTTGACATTCACATTTCTCATCATTCATACTATATATCCTATAGCATGCATACGACATTCATTTGACATTCACATTTCTCATCATTCATATTCACCCTATAGAATATATATCCCATACTATATATCCTATAGCATGCATACGACATTCATTTGACATTCACATTTCTCATCATTCATATTCACCCTATAGAATATATATCTCATACTATATATCATATAGCATGCATACGACATTCATTTGACATTCACATTTCTCATCATTCATATTCACCATATTCACCCTATAGAATATATATCCCATACTATATATCCTATAGCATGCATACGACATTCATTTGAGTCATATTTCCTTTGGTACTCCCCCAAAAAGATTAAATTCGTTTTGAGTCTTATTTCCTTTGGTACTCCCCCAAATAAATTGAATTCGTTTTGAGTCTTATTTCCTTTGGTACTCCCCCAAATAAATTGAATTCGTTTTGAGTCTTATTTCCTTTGGTACTCCCCCAAATAAATTGAATTCGTTTTGAGTCTTATTTCCTTTGGTACTCCCCCAAATAAATTGAATTCGTTTTGAGTCTTATTTCCTTTGGTACTCCCCCAAATAAATTGAATTCGTTTTGAGTCTTATTTCCTTTGGTACTCCCCCAAATAAATTGAATTCGTTTTGAGTCTTATTTCCTTTGGTACTCCCCCAAATAAATTGTTTCCTTCTTTTTCCATAACAGTAAAATCACGCATTTTCCAACATAATGCATAAATTACAGACGTATTGTTTTAAATCATTACCTCTTTCACATACCTCATTCATATCAGCCAGTATGATTTAGAAAACACTTATCCCTTACCTCGGTGAGCGTTGGAGATCAGTTCCGAGTAACTTTAAAAGTCTACTCCGCGATTTCCTCCAACCTTAGGATCTTTCCTCATTATCACCAATAACAATGATGTCAGTCAATAACACATAAATAACTCGTATTTCATCATCAAATACACAAGGGATTCATGTATTCTCAATATTTCCAAAACTACTTCAATTCAAGTTTCTAAATATTAAAACATACCTGTTCATCTCATATAACAACATCAAAGCACAACTCATTATCCACATCTAACATTTCATCTCTTTATCTTTATACTTATATTCACATTTTGGGGGTTTTTGGGGTTTTTCATGAATAACCCATAAAACCTTTCCATTCATACAATATCAACTCTAAATCAAGAGTTTTAGATAAAAACAACATAAAACGAACCATAACTCTAAAGAATGAGTTTCCATGGTTTCTCATGTTTTGAAAATAAATCCAACATACCCAAAACAAGTTAGAGAGGAAGAAGAAGAGTTAGTAACAAGAGGTTTACCTCTTCTCAAGCTCCAAGATGAGTCCTAAGGCTCCTTGCTCTTGAAAAGCTCTCCTCTCTCTCTTCTCTTCGAAGTTCTAACCCAAAAATGTGTTTGGGTTTCTGTTTTAAAGAGGTGTCGTCGGGTTGTAATCGATTACCAACATGGTGTAATCGATTACAACGTGAAAAATGCGCATATCTGATGCTTTTAATACGATTAATCGATTACCAGTAGAGTGTAATCGATTACCAGCAGAGTGTAATCGATTACCAGCAGAGTGTAATCGATTACCAGCAGAGTGTAATCGATTACCAGCAGAGTGTAATCGATTACCAGCAGTGTGTAATCGATTACCAGAAGTGTGTAATCGATTACCAGAATTGTGTAATCGATTACACTGTGTCAGATGCACATATCTGATGCTTTTAATACGATGTAATCGATTACTAGCAGTGTGTAATCGATTACACTGTGTCAACAGCCCAAAATTGCCATTTCTCGCCCAGGCGAGACAACTCTCGCTCAAGCGAGGCTTCCAGGACTGTTACTATAATTTTAAAGATTAAAATTTGGGGTGTTACATATTCTGCTGCCATTGTGGATGAAGCCACAAGAGTTTGCTTGGCACTGCGCCAAGAAACTGCACCACCTGCTAACAGATATACATAGCCCGAAGTGGATCGTCTACTGTCTTGGCATCCCACAAAATCGGAGTCAGAATACCCAATGATCTCTAATTGGTCTGATCTCCTATATGTGAGCATATAGTCTTTTGTTCCCCTTAAGTACCTCATGACCCTTTTGGCTGCTTTCCAGTGATCCATTCCTGGATTACTCATATATCTGCCTAAAACCCCAACTATGAACGCTATATCCGGACGCGTACATACTTGAGCATACATTAGACTCCCTACAGCTGATGCATAAGGGATCTTTTGCATTTCCTGAATTTCCAGATTTCCTTTAGGGCACTGATTGAGACTAAATTTATCTCCCTTAGTAACTGGAGTATCCATTGGTTTACAATTCTGCATGCCAAATCTTTTAAGTACCTTTTCTATATAGCTCTTCTGTGATAATCCAAGAATACCCCGAGATCTGTCTCGGTGTATCTGAATTCTTAATACAAAAGAAGCTTCACCAAGATCTTTCATTTCAAAATTACTGTTGAGAAATGACTTGGTTTCCAACAAGGTACCCACATCATTAGTGGCAAGCAGTATGTCATCCACAAACAAGAGCAAGAAAATGTGCTTGCTCCCACTAAATTTGTGATACACACAATCCTCGACTAAATTCATCTCAAAACCAAATGAGAGAATCACCTCATGAAATTTGTGGTACCACTGACGAGACGCCTGTTTTAGTCCATAGATAGATTTTGTCAATCTGTAAACCATATTCTTTGGATCTCCCGACACAAAGTTTTCTGGTTGCACCATATAAATCTTTTCATCAATGTTTCCATTGAGAAAAGTTGTTTTGACATCCATCTGATGAAGCTCCAAATCATAATGAGCTACAAGAGCGAGGATTGTCCTAAGAGAGTCTTTCGATGATACCGGAGAGAAAGTCTCTTTATAGTCAATCCCTTCCTTTTGAGTAAAACCCTTAGCTACAAGACGTGTCTTATACCTTTCCACATTACCGTTAGAATCCCGCTTGATCTTAAAAATCCATTTGCAACCAATGGGTTTCTTACCTTCTGGTAATGGGACAAGTTCCCAAACTTTATTGTCTTGCATGGATTTATACTCCTCTTTCATTGCTTCAATCCACTTTCCCGAATTGGAACTTTGGATGGCTTCTCGAACATTTGAAGGATCGTTATCCATAACGCCATCACCCTCATGTTCTAGGAGAAAGCAGATGTAATCATCTGGAATTGCATTCCTCCTTTCTCTAGTGGATCTACGCAAAGCTATAGGCTCTTGCAACTCTTGTCCATGTTCTTGAGGAATTTGAGTTTGTCCTTCATGAATTACTAACTCATCTTGAGTAAGGAGAGTGTCTTGAAGAGGTTCCAAATTTGCTTCATCAGAAGCAACTATATGAATCGGATCTGGAATTGATACCGATTCTTCCTATAAGACAAAGTTTCTTACCTTATCTTCCCCCTCAAACTCAATATCCTCAAAGAACGTGGTTGTACCCATCTCAAATATGAATTTTAAATTTGGATCATAAAATTTATAGCCCCTTGATTTTTCAGAGTAACCAATAAAGTAGTTGCTCACTGTACGGGAGTCCAATTTCTTTTCATAATGCCTATAAGGCCTTGCCTCAGCTGGACATCCCCACACATGAAAATGCTTAATACTAGGCTTTCGCCCAGTCCAAAGCTCATAAGGTGTTTTGGCAGCCGCTTTAGTTGGTACTCTATTAAGAATATAAGCTGCAGTCTTAAGTGCCTCTCCCCAGAGTGACTCTGGTAAGGTAGAATGACAAATCATACTCCTTACCATATCCTTAAGAGTCCGGTTTCGTCTTTCAGACACACCATTCATGCTAGGCGATCCTGACATAGTGTACTGTGGGACTATACCACATTCCTCTAGGTATTTGGCAAAAGGCCCTGGACGTTGTTCACCTGAACCGTCATATCTACCGTAGTATTCACCACCACGATCAGATCTGACGCACTTTATCCTTTTGCTGAGTTGATTTTCAACTTCAGCCTTAAAAGTTTTGAACACGTCCACTGATTGGGACTTTTCGTGAATAAGAAAAATGTATGCATAACGAGAATAATCGTCTATGAATGATATGAAATACTGTTGACCATTCCAGGAAGCCGTAGGGAATGGCCCACATATGTCCGTATGTATCAATTCTAAGACGTCCGAAGCTCTATATGCACCAGTTTTCGATTGTTTGGTCTGTTTACCTTTTATGCACTCAACACAAACCTTATGGTCTGTGAAGTCAATGGAATCCAAGATCCCATCTGACACAAGACGCTCAATTCTCTTTTGAGAAATGTGACCTAGGCGCTTGTGCCATAATGCACCTGAATTATCATTATCAATTTTACGTTTAGTACCACGTGATTCCACATTCAAGGTTTCGCTATAATCAGCTACAGTATTCAACATATAAAGGTTATCATTCATTATAAGAGTACCAGTTCCAACAATATTTGAATTTAAAGACAATTTAACCGAATTGTTTCCAAATGAACAATAATAACCAAATTTGTCCAAATAAGAAACAGAAATTAAGTTCCGTCTAAAAGACGGTACAACAAAGGTGTCTTTCAAATCCAAATATAAACCAGTACTTAATAATAACCTAAAATGTCTTATAGCTTCAACTTCTACCGATTTTCCATCGCCAACGAATATGTATCTTTCAACAAAATTAGGCTTTCGGTAGTTCAAGCAACCCTGTAGTGAAACACTGATGTTAGAAGTTGAACCGGAATCTAACCACCAAGTGTTTCTAGGTACTGAAGTTAAATTGACCTCAGAACAGACCAAAGCAAGAAATGTACCTTTCTTAGCACGCCAAGCGTGATACTTTTCACATTTCTTCTTTAAATGTCCAGATTCTTTGCAAAAGAAACAAACAGTAACCTGTTTCTGCTTCTTTTGCACTGGACCCTTTGCAGCTTCATTCTTGGGCTCCATAATTATTTTCCTTTTGCCCTTGTCTTTAGAGGTACTAGCATAATGGGCACTTTCTGTCCTCTCTTGCTTCATCCTTTCCTCTTCTTGCACACAAAATGAAATGAGCTCATTAAGAGACCATTTCTCCTTTTGACAGTTATAAGAAATCTTAAACTGACTGAATTGTGCAGGAAGAGAAATTAAAATCAGATGGATGAGTAAGTCTTCCGACATCTCAAGCTTAAGAGCCTTCAGCTTTGAGACAATGTTGGACATTCCCATAATATGTTCCCTTATATTTCCCTTGCCTTGATACCTCATGGAAATCAAGTTCTGTAACAGAGTACTTGTTTCCGCCTTATCGTTTTTTGCAAAACGCTTTTCTATCTCAACAGGGAAAAATTTGGCACTTATTATCTTATTAGAGACAGTACCCCTAAAGACTTCTGGAATGCCGCGCTTAATGATCATGAGACACATGCAATTGGAGCGCTCCCACCTCTCATAATCCTTCCTCTCTTCAGAGGTGCTGGATTCCAAAGGAGGAGGTGGTTGCTCTACCCTTAATGCATAGTCCAGATCCATGCAGCCAAGAACAATTTCCATGTTCTCTTTCCAGTCCTCAAAATTTGTTCCATTGAGGACCGGAACCGAATTCAGATTTGCAGATATAGAAGCAATAGTTGGTGCTGAATAGAACAAAAGACAATATATTAAAACATGCTCACAACTCAAAATCATCAATATGCTATAAACAATGGTATGTCCCAATCAAGATACCTAGCGCAACATTAATATCAAGTCTTTGGACAGTAATATTAACTGCAAGTGGTACTCTTGTTGCAATGATCAACATTGATAATAAGACATGTCAACGGACGAACCCCTCTTTGGATTGATTCATTAGTCACATGTATAAAACTGAATAATTATCACATGTTTATCATCGCCAGTGTGTATGATCTTCGGCCAAACATTAACTTTCCTTAGAGCCAGCTAATATCCGCATGAATAACCACACACACCAACATCTAATATTCCTTAAGAGTTATATCCATGAAAGAGGTCACTTTGGCGACATTCCACTTCAATTGACTCACTTGAAATAACAGACAACTTAGCGGGTAACCATATCATAACCATGTTCAATGCATAAAGATACCAAAGTATCCCTGAGTCTCGCTTGAGCGAGGGGTCTCGCCTGAGCGCCAGGGGTCTCGCTTGAGCGAGAGGGGTCTCGCTTGAGCGAGAACCCAACCATTTTTGTCGTAGCTACTACCTCAACATCGCTTGAGCGAGAGGAGTCTCGCTTGAGCGAGAACCAAACGTTTTTTGTCATAGCTACTGCCTCAACGTCGCTTGAGCGACAGGTGTCTCGCTTGAGCGAGAACCCTTCGTCTACCCGAGGGTTTTGACGAAGATGAAGGTTCACCATCGGGTTTTTTCGCAAAATTCACTCCAAAACAGCCAAAAAAAATACATTATGATTGCTATTGTTTCAAAATAATGTTATAGCAATCATCAATTTTGCAAAAACAAAACCCAATTTGGGGAAAACATGAACAACATCATACAAAACCCAAATTTCACATATGAACCAAATTGGGGTGGCTCTGATACCACTTGATGGATATTTCCGATTAATCCTAATCGTATCCCCGAAACCGAATGATTAGGACATTGTTCCGAAACCAAATGTTTATGCCCATACATAAACCCTAATGGAACAATCCCAATCCAGACCAAAGAAAACCCCAATTGGTTTCATAGTGAAGAAGAAAACGCATACCTTGGTTAGCCATTCCGAATGCTCCGAGGTAGGTGGGTTGTAGGATGTTCCGGTTGCTAGAGCCTGATGGTTTTCCATTCGCTCCGCTAGAGGGGAATCCATAGAGAACGTGAGTGCTCCTGATGTTCCTTTTCCCAAAATGAAAAATGAGATGGCTTTTCTTAACTTGCCTTATGCCTTTCCCTTTTTCCTTTATATATATCTTGGTTTTGTGACTAAAGTCACATATCCTCATAAACCAATCCTTATAACATCAGTTACTCAATAAACTCGTTGCTCTGCAACTGGGGACCATAACCCATAAAGGTAACATTAACGGTTACCACTCAAGTTGCAATATTCTAATTCAGTCCCTTCATCAAACTAGAAATTACCCGAAGGTATCTACACTCATAATATTTCATGACACATATGCCCTTAGCCACCAAATTAATCCATAAGACCATTTTATATATATTGACTAAATACATAATGGCTATAACACAATTATAGAATTATATTTGTGACCCATAAATTGTTAGAAATTCCAACAGTAAAGTCCTCAGTATAGTGAATTATTGTCTCAAAAGATAATATTTTCCAAAATAAAACCAACAAAATATTAAGGTACCAAGAAAATGTTGAGGTATTAAAATCTAATTCTATCATACCATAAGGGTATCAACACAATTATACAAAATAATACTAGTAAGACTTCGTGAGTCATAGGTAAATTATACTATTAAATCTTCGATAAGCTACTCATAATAAATATGAATTATAACATTAGAGCAACACAAACAAATACAATGTCATAATTAGACAATATACATAACAAATATTATTTCTACTCATAATAAATATGCGCAAATGATGATGATATTTGTGTCTTAAGAATTAAGATTTATAAACCACTATTAATTTCTCTATCATGCAATGCTTATGCAATTCATCCAATCAATCTCCATCAAAATGCCCGAAGGTCAAGGCCCTAGTGGGAAAGCAACCCGAGAGTACAGATATCTTTAACAATGGTAAGTAACAATATCATTTGTTGTTTAATATCTTTATATGATGTGCTTATATAATAAGCTTAGTCTGTTTCAAGACTATCATGGTCATATGATTTATAAGATCGGACCCTCGATGGATCATCTCACTTAAACAATCCCTTGAGGCTTCTTGACGAGTCACTGTCATTGGTGCCCCTATCAAAACCCGCAATGATATTTTATCATATATCTTTCCATTTTCTCCAACTCCAACTAAAAATGCAATAATGTATACACACTAATCATAGTTAGTCCACTAACTCTTTTTATCAATATTGTCTCAATTTCAATTTCCAAATAACATCACCTAAGTTAGTGGTCTCGACTTCAATGCATTTTTTATCACGACATGTCGTGCGGATGAGCTCAAGACATAACTTGATCACAAATAAATGGTCAATGCCTCAAATGTCGCTACACTTTCAAGTGAGTGATTAGTCGTAGGCTATTCAAATATGCAATTAATCATGATCAGTGTGATAAGTCAAACATAAATATTCATTACTAAACATATTAGTCTAAGAATAGTATAAAGTCAAATAAGTAAAGCATCACTATCAAACATACAACTATTTCAATTAAGACACAAATATTTTAATATTAATGACTAAAATGGTTGAATGAGGAAGTCCATAACAATCAAAACAATTGAACACTCATTAATCACTTTAGTACAAGACTATCCAACTAGTGAGTATGGTTGGAACCTCAATGCTACATTCTAATACCACAATGTCTAATATTTCTCTCTCACCTGGATTTATATAAGTTCTTTGTCTAGCAAATAAACTAATTCTCTCGTCGTTTTCTTCAACCATTAAATCTTTTCTCGTACACATGCCAACAACAAAAGAGACAACTAATTAAATTATATTCTACATCTACAACTAGCAACCAAATTAATATAGACTAACAATTTATATTTGATAAGAATCACTTCAATTCAGTTTATAATACCCTATTCTTAATATCATTAAGTAAAAAAAATGTTAACTAAAGTCACTTAAATGCATGGCACTATGAAGTTTAATTTTTTAGTAATGCAAAGAATTTATGCCCTCATTGTTTAGAGAAAGAAAATTGTGAAAGAGGGTTGTTAAATCTTATCAACTCATCTCACCTGAGCAAAAGATACTAAGGAATAAAAGCAAAGGGGCTATAATGCTAAAAAGGAGTTGACAATAAATGAGTCCAAAATATAATAATGAGTGACATAAACAAAATCAACCCCTCAATATTCTGGAAAGAGTATAATCTTGCTGAACGAAAATAATTTTACTAAGTACCCTACATTGATTTGTTATGAGGGTTCAAGATTTGTCACATAAATCTTCTATAAAGATTTGATAGATTGACTAGCACCCACCGTTTGGAAAATGATAAAAGGAAGAAATTTTGAATTTGGAGACATCAATGTTGAGATCCATGTAAGGATGGTGGGATGAAACAAGAGACACACTTGAAAATCGTAAAGCTTTACAAAATAATGGCATCACAATTTTACTGTTATTCTTCAATGGTGGTAAATGAATTTTCTATCTTAAGTCATAGTGAAAAACACACCAAAACAGTACAGAAACCTTAGAATTTTGTTTGCAAGAGAACACAAGACAAAACTCACTTATTTCCTTCCTTCTATCTAATGTCGTAACCAACACTTGCAAAAGTATGAGATCAGTTTTTTATTTTTAATTATTTTAGTGTGATAAATTTGTACTTACAGATTAGGTCAAAATACTAATTAAAATAATATCTAATATTATTTTTATCCAAACAATAAATATTCAGTTTTATCACAAAACAACTAAATAGATAAGATAATCACAAAATAATAATCATATCTAGATAATGTTAGAGGATAACTTTGTTGAAGATTAACCCTATTTAGTGATTGACTATTAAAGTTAATCAATAAATATACCTATTTGCAAATTATTTGGGAAAAATTTGTAGTATTACAACATTAATCATTTTTAACTATAATATTTATTTATCATATTTTTCTCAATTATTTTTTATTTTGATATTGATTTCTTTTGGATATCAATGTTGTCTAACCTACACTATTACATTGTTATTGTTGTGAATCCAATTGTAATAATTATAATGTTGGCCTAGTAATTGAAAAATTTATTTATACAATGAGAAACTAGGATTAAGCCATGCTCATGTTAACAACATAGCTTCATCATCTTAGAGTGCAACATTGTCATGAAGGTTCAACAACAACATGGGTGATCCTTCTTCTTCAATTTTACCTAATCATAAAGCTTAAGGAGTAATTAAGAAGAAAAATAATTCATGATGACCACTTGCAAAAATATAAAGTTTAGAGAGGCTTTATATACTTTTCCCAAAAAAATATAAAGCAAAAACTTGCAGAAATAAAATTACTATATCTACCATTAAGTTTCTATAAGGAGATAATATTTTTAAAAGATTTGAGAAGTATATTCACTTTTATTATATAAATTTGTTTTTTCAAAACCTATAAATGAATATAATAAGTTTATTCTCCTATTGTTGTAATAAAACTATAAACAATTATCCAGAGAAAAACTTATATAAACTATATTTATTATGCCCAAGGGAATACATTTCTTTAAGGTAAAAGTACATGAACTCATTAAACTTTATCAAATAGATATTATGACCTTTTTTTTTTTAAATTATCTCTTAAACTTTATTAATTGGTGAAATTAGTATGTATAAAATATTGTTAAATTACTAATAAGTTAACAAGGAAACTACTATCATAAGACTCACAAAGTAGTAATGCAACAATGGAGTTTAATGAGGGTCATGGTAGAAGAAAACCGCAATCAAAATATTAATTGATTGAGAAGATGAAAATTAGTAAAATTTAGAATTAAAAGTGACTAATGTAGTAATATAATATATAAAAATAAAATAATAATGATCTAATAGTTGATGTTAATACAAATGTATGAGTTCAAATTTTTTATTGTTATTAATTTAACATTATCTTTATACATTGACCAATTTCAAACCAATTAAAGTTTAAGGGATAATAAGATGAAAAAATAGTTTATAGTAATTACTTATAAATGACATAAAATTTATAGTATTTTTATAGACTTTCCCTAATATTTAATAATAAACCCCTTACAATAATTTTATTAATAACGAGAAAATATATGATTGAGTTTACCTAATTGGTATGATGTCCATATAAATTTTACGTGATCGTTTTATATTTTTTATGTTTTAAAATTTTCATGTTATTTCAAATTTTTTAATGTTTTAAAAATACAATACATATTTATATTATATTTCTCAACTACCATTATTTATTAATTCTCATTTCAATTATATTTCTCAATTTCTTCTGTATTCAGTTTGTAATATGCATTAAATAAAATTATTTTAATTAAATTATATTTATTTTTTACCTCATTTATTTATCATCTTGTATGGTAATGATGATGGGAGGTAACTCTTCTTGCTGCAAAACCCATATTCCAAGAAACGGAACGGAATAACAACTTGTTCCATCACCTTAAGGGCAATGAGGGATAAAAGATTGTAGACTCCACCAATTGTATTACACACCAAAGTCCATTAAGAATAAAGTACTAGTTTTTGTTTTATTTAAATGGAACACTTTATAAAAATAGTATAAACGTTTTTCAAATAGTTATTATGAACCATTTTTATTATGTGTGATTATCTCTTAAAATTTAATTATTGGTAAAATTAGTCACTACATAAATATAAAATTAAATTAATAGCAATGAAATTTTTTAAATCATGTATTTTGTTTTAACCTCGACTTTTAAATTATTGTTATTTCGTTTTATATACATATTAAGTTATTAACTACTTTTAACTATTAAATTTACATATCTTATTTTTATTAATCAATTTTGTATTTTGGTGGTAATTTGCTCTAGATATTAATGTTGACTAACCTGCATTATTACATTGCTATTGTTATGAGTCTGATTGTCGTGATATCTTTGTTGGCTTCAGTAACGTATCTAGGACCCGAAGGTAGGGTGTCAGGGTATTCAACATATCTTAAAAATTAAAATAATAAATATCATCAATTATAAAAAGATGAAAATATTAATGTCAAAATTAAAAAAAGTAAACATATATTTAATATTTTTTTTACATATTTTATAATTAATCTCTATGTGATTTCACATTTTGAAAACATCCAATGATCAATTCGTTGTCAACGTTGTTGAATATTTCTCGCTAAATATAAATCATTAGACAATCATTCACTCGTGCATATTCCATTTAATGATTCAACCTATTTTTCACAATCTTCATAGTTGAGAAAAACTCTTTCCACAATTGTATTGCTAACTTCAAAAGAAGATAAACTAATGGGTAAAGAATGTGTCTTTCATTTTCAACCAACTTATCTTAAAGATTATTGATTCTTTTCAAATAAGCAAATTCTTACTATTATGCATATCAATGATGTAAGTCTGAAGTTGATTATCAAACATTGACAAATCAGTTGAAAACAAATCATGTGGATAAAACTTTACAAATTCAATCAATTTTGTCATTTCAAAACTAGAAAAAGATTGGCTAGACTCAAACAAGACATACAAAGAAGCAACTGAGTATTTGTCTCCGAGAAACGATAATGAAGTTTCTTGGGTTACATATCAATAATATTATAAAATTGAAGTATGTCATGTCATTTATAAAATAGAAGCTTGTCGAGTTATAAATAAGAGTATGCTATTTATACACTTTCAATATAAGGGTCATATATAGTCATTATATCATTTACCATTAATTTGAGTTACTTTCTTTAAAGAGTCAACGACGATTAAATATCGATAATAGATGATATAATGACCTTATATAAAACTCATATATTTTTTATATATGCAAGGTATGTACTTGCACACCCTGAAAACTACATAGCATCGTTCCTGGTTGGCTTATTTGTATATATATTACACAATAATCAATTTTATTGACTACTAAAATTTAAATGACAATTAGAAATTAAAAATAGTTCATAATAACTACTTAAAAAAAAAAGACAATAATAATAATCAATCATGAATTTCACTATGCTTGACCACCCAATAATAATGGTTGATTGCTTTTATAGTCCAGTTCTTTGTAACCTTTGACTTGCATGCCTAGGTCATTTAACTTGTATATTAATTGCTTCACACTAACCAAATTTATATTTCAATTGCTTAACATTATTCCCCAAGTTTTTAATAACTTCATTTTTTAAAAATTTAGTGGAACTTATAACCTTTAAAAATATATTTTGTAGTGTTTAAAAATTAATTTTTAGAAAGCTCATTGTAGTATGAACTTTACAAATTAAATTATTTACATAACACTAAATACCTATTAATAATTAGAAAAATAAAAAACTTAAAGACGAATTCAACACTTCATATTTAGAAACAATTGAATTTATATTTTTTGGTGCTAAAGTACTAAATCTTAATTTAAATTAAAATTTTATTATGTTGTTAAAATTTTATTGATCGTCTCTATCTACCTACATCTTTATACAACTCTTTCTCTCATTATAAATGCATAAGAAATAACTTTGCGGCACAAATTCTCTATGTCACTTTTGTATGTGCCACCAATTGTAAACTCACATTTATGTTTTGTTAACTTTTTGTTAGTTATTATGGTGCAACTTTAATTGACGAGTCAATTTATAATTAGTACTACATAAAAGTGACATAGAAAATGACATAAACAACTTGTGCTCTAGTATAACCATGCTTACCCCATAGTTTGCATTCCACCTGGCTTTAACTTCGGATCTTGAAAAAGTAAATTCGCAATACCAAATTTGGATCCTCTTTTTTAGGCTACCAAATTTTGAAATAATCAAAATATTACAGCTATACAAAATAAATAAATTATAATAAACTATGAACAACTATCTATCTATATATAATAAAAATATAGAAGGACCGAGGCGATTCTGGAACTCTCTCTCAATCTTGAGAATACAGAACTCTCTAGAAACTACACACACTTTCTTCTTCCACTATATAATAACCATTCTCTCTTTTCATCGTTTCCAACTTGTAACTGCATCAAATTTTCACGTCTTTGTTTAGCTTTCACGGTTTCGTTGTTTCGTTACTTGAATCCTTTCATCAACCGCCATGGACGAAGACTTCGAGTTTCCAGCAGCAAACAACATTGAGGATGAGGAAATGGAAATTCCCGAAGATGAAGACACAGTGAGTTCGATGATGAAGGTTGGTGAAGAGAAGGAGATTGGGAAGAATGGTTTGAAGAAGAAGCTGGTTAGGGAAGGTGAAGGATGGGATAACCCTGCTTCTGGAGATGAAGTTGAAGGTAATCTGTAATACGAGTATTTTATAATTATTATTTTAATATTTTAATAGTTAATTTATTATTAGTTAAATTATTATATTGGTCTAATTTATTATTATTTAAATTTTAGTGATAAAACTATAATCATAAAATTATTATATACATGTCAATAATTATTTTGATATATTAATTATTGTAATATATAAATATAAAAACTGGTTTTACTAGTATTACCTGTGTCCTACTGGCCTCAGGCCTGTTTGGATCTTTTATTTCTATGTGATTTGATGTGATTCTTAATTTTGGTTGTATTGTTTTTTGGTGTTGCAGTGCATTATACGGGAACATTGTTGGATGGGACTCAATTTGATTCTAGCCGTGACAGGGGTACTCCTTTTAAGTTCAAGCTTGGACAAGGTACGTTACATAAAATTTGTTCATATTGCTTTTTCTTTTAATTTTTTATCAACTTCATTTTGATCCTGTTGTTCTTATAGATTCGAAGTTTTGTCTTGAAAATAGAATGCGTTTGATTTCATTTATTAGTTAGGTTTTGTTGTTGTGGTGTATTTGGAATCTTAAAACAATATCAAAATAAAAAAGAAGAGATTAGTAAAATAAGTTTTGTGTAGTGGCATATTTTAGTAACTTGTTTTCATATGGAATGTAAAAACAAGTTGTGTTTTAATTGGGGTAATTGCTGAAAATTGCGGGAAAAATTGGCCCATATAGCTGTAATTGTGGTCGTGATGTTCTTGCGGAGACTCTCAGAATTATAGTATTGTGGGTTGTGACTGCAGTCATGGTTGTGTAGTACAGTTTAAAATACCGGAAAAAACCAATGTTGTTCCATGTTGATAAAAGTGCAATTAATTAAGTATGAAGAACCAATGTTGTTCCAAGAATTGGTTCCTTAAGTGCGTGACTGTACTCGGGAGATTACAATGTGGTGTAGAAGTGGGTATATAAGATAATTAAATTGAGTTGAATTCATTTTTATTCTTAATCAAATTCAAATATGTGAATGAATTAACTTTATTTAAAGTTTTTTTAGTACTCCGAACATATACAATCTCTATGTTTCATTGCATATGTTGTTGATTGTCTTAAATTCTGAGTTGTGGATTAATAAGTGATAACTAAATCGCCTCTTGTTTAATACAGGACAAGTAATTAAGGGATGGGATGAAGGTATCAAAACTATGAAGAAGGGTGAAAATGCCATTTTCACAATACCCCCAGAATTGGCTTATGGTGAGTCTGGCTCTCCTCCCACTATTCCTCCAAATGCAACTCTACAGTTTGATGTGGAGTTGCTGTCTTGGACAAGTGAGAAGGATATATGCAAGGATGGAGGAATACTCAAGAAGGTAGTTGCTGAAGGAGAGAAATGGGATAATCCTAAGGACATGGATGAAGTATTTGGTACTGTATCTCTTTCCAATTTCACCTTCTAGATTCATATGCTTGGCAACATTGTTCATTGTTGTCTAAAAAATTGTTCTTGTTTTTTTATTTCCTGCAGTTAAGTATGTAGCTCGCCTTGAAGATGGAACAGTCATTTCAAAATCTGATGGGGTGGAGTTTACAGTAGAACAGGGTCAGTTTTAATGTTTTCAAATAAATTCATTGCTTGTCTTCATAATTTATTTGGTTTTTGGTTGCAATTTGCATGTGTCCATAACGAGTCATTTCTTGTGATCAGGTTATTTCTGTCCTGCAATTTCCAAGGCTGTGAAAACAATGAAGAAGGGAGAGAAAGCTTTATTGACTGTGAAGCCACAATGTGAGTCAGAATTTTGTTAGAGTCTGTTTGCGAGTTTGTTTTTGGAGAGGAAGGAAATGCTTGGGAGCCATCGCACAAATGTATTTCATGACTCACAAGCTTTTTCCTTCCCCCAACCTTCAAAATTCAATTCGCAAACATATCCTTAAAGATTTACATGGATGTATATTTTTCTTTTTTGCAAGATTTTTTACATTTTTGAGTTTTGCAGATGCATTTGGTGAGAATGGAAAGCCAGCATCAGGAGATGAAGGTGCTGTACCTCCTAGTGCTTCTCTCCAGATAGAGGTAGAGTTAGTCTCATGGAAGACCGTATCTGATATTACCAAGGATAAGAAGGTTCTCAAGAAGACTTTAAAGGAGGGAGAGGGATATGAACGACCCAATGATGGAGCTGTGGTTCAAGGTAAAGTGTTCTGTTTGCAACTCCTTTTTTCATGCTCTTTATTTTCCATGTTTGTTACCATATATTCTGGTTGTTGTACTAAACAGATCATTTTTTTCTTTGTTTCAGTGAAACTCATTGGAAAGTTGAAAGATGGAACTATTTTCCTTAAGAAGGGTTATGATGATGAACAGCCATTTGAGTTCAAAATTGATGAAGGTAAGTTGAATAATCGTTTCAAGAAACTTGAAACGTAAGTTGGTTTGATACGGTCACGTCACCTTGAAAATGCTAAGTTGTGTCATGGGTGTACCTGTTTATGCAGAGCAAGTAATTGATGGACTTGATACAGCTGTGAAGAACATGAAGAAAGGGGAAATTGCATCGGTGATCATACAACCCGAATATGCTTTTGGTCCATCTGGGTCACCTCAAGAATTGGCAACTGTTCCTCCCAATTCCACTCTGTACTATGAAGTTGAGTTGCTTTCCTTTGTAAAGGTGAGAGAATTAAACCTTCAACCTTGATGATTTAATGGATTTAACACATCGTTATACTTAATTACTAAGAAGAGATATGCACTCTGCAGGAAAAGGAATCATGGGATTTGAATACACAGGAGAAGATTGAGGCAGCTGGGAAGAAAAAGGAAGAAGGGAATGTATTATTCAAGGCTGGTAAATATGAAAGAGCATCAAAGAGATATGAAAAGGTATCCCTTCAAAAGCCAATAGGTCTTGATAAAGTTAGGTAGCAATTGTGCTGTCATAACAATGAATTAATAATTGCTTATTTGGGTGTCAGGCCATAAAGTTTATTGAGTATGATTCCTCCTTCAGCGACGAGGAGAAACAAAAGAGCAAGGTGTTGAAAATCACATGCAACCTCAACAACGCTGCGTGTAAGTTGAAACTAAAGAACTACAAAGAGGCAGAGAAGTTGTGTACAAAGGTATTGGAGCTTGATAGTAGGAATGTAAAAGCACTATACCGAAGGGCGCAGGCATATATTCAGCTTGTGGACTTGGATTTGGCTGAGATTGACATTAAGAAAGCCCTTGAGATTGAGCCAGATAACAGGTATGTCTGCAATTGGCATTGTTTATAATCCTTAACTTGCATTTGCGGTTAGTTAAGTTCTTTATTCTGGATGGACTTAGCTGAATAAAAACTTTATTCTGGATGGACATAGCTGAATAAACTTGTTGATATATTCTGATATCACTTTTGTTTGCATTAAGCTTTTTTTGGATGAATGTGATCAGGGATGTTAAGATGGAGTACAAGATTTTGAAGGAGAAAGTGAGAGAATACAATAAGAAGGATGCACAATTTTATGGCAGCATATTTGCCAAAATGACCAAAGTAGAACAACCAAAAGCAGCATCAACTAAGCAGGAGTCTGTGCCAATGACTATTGACAGTAAAGCTTAAACTCTGAATCTGCCTCTGTCCGTGTCTTACTTACTAGTATGGTGTCCTAATTGCTGTGTGGTTTCTGTCTAGTCTTTTGCTTTGTTCATTTCTTTTCTATATGAAAATTATCACAGTTGTCAGAATGTCATGTATGTACACTGATGGCTAAAGAGATGAATAAGATAAAGTTTTAATCATTTTAGTGTCTCATGTCCCCTCTGGTATTTGTTATTTTAATTTAAGAATTGTTTTGGGAATTGTGACGAAATGAATAGGAAATAATAAAACCGTTTAGCTACTTCATTGGTCGAAGTTAGGTACATTAAAAAGTTGTTACACTTTCATAATTTGGTTGGAATAAAGTTACATAAAAACCATTTTCTGCCAAGATATTGTGCTATAACAAATTCCTGTCCTTGCCTGAGTTGCATTGATTCATTGTTAATCTTCACATAGTATAGTAACCAAACTGGCAAATCCCACAAGGCATATAAAAGAAGAATTACAAACATTTGAATACCAAATACATAAAACATACAGGGAATGTATAGCGAATATAACAGTACACAAATTAAAAGGAGCAAATGGAATTATTATTTTGATGTCATTGATACATGATATATTGTTTGTCTTATGGTGTGGAGATAATAGGCTCCAATTATATTTGGTCAAGTTATTGATTAAAATGACACATGTCACATGATTACATGATTAACATATTAATGTTAGTCATATCAACAAAACCAATCCTTATGATTTGTGTCCCATTCATTACTCTGTGTACTATTGATTGTGATTGGTTGTAAAAATATATTTAAATTAAAAATTTAATAATTAAATATTTTCTGACCAATCATAAATAGTGGCAGTGAAATTGCTAGAAGTTGGGCCAATCATTAAACCATCAATATATTTTAATATTATATTTGTCTATTTTATTATTATTTTATAACTAAAATATAATATATAATTAAAAGTGAAAATTATTTTGGTACATGTGTGTGAGGTTCAGCTTATGTTGTGGGGTCTAACTTTTGTAAATTCAAAGACAATGAAGCAATGGGGGCAATACATCTACACATAGGCGGTAAAAAGTAAGGCAGTGTTTTCACACTGCACAAATCCTCTATAAATTTAATGAGCTTCAATTGAGAGGTGTAGGGTAGAGAATGCATAAGCACAAGTTAAAGCTTTAGTAGTGAGCAAAATATATACTGTGAGTAAATCCTAGAGACTGAGAGTGTGAAAAATACAATGACTTAATTTAGAGTTTTATCTTTATTATTTTTTGGTACATACGTGTTCTCCTATTTGAATAGGAATATTTGTGTGAGCTGGGTGTGGAAATTATATAGTAATTATCATGTATATAATGAAATATTTTTACGGAGATTGTCCCATGGGTTTTCCACGTTAAAATTTAGTGTTTCTCTTTTTTCTTTACTTTGCACACTTTTATTCAGTTGCACTGCTGAGTTTTTAGATCCATTTCCATCGGATATATTTTGGTGCTCAATTGCCACTTCTCAATATCATTTATTTTAAACTGTGAGTCAATCCATAGCCGAACAACACGAAATATTAGCTACCGGTACGGATACTCACAAATAGTATGAGTATAATTATTCGTGTCTGCCCGAGCAATGTTGTTAAAACTGTACTGGTTATCAAACTAGTCAATGTACCAATGGTATAGTAATTAAACTACATGTCGGTTAAACCGGTCATACATGCTTATATTTATATACGTAAACCTATAACAGAAAATTTCAAATATGTAGATATTCAAATTTAGAATCCATATTCATAATCTTCTCCAATTCACACAAATAAACAACCTTAAGTCTTTAAAATCAAAGTCTAATGTTCAAAACATGTATCAATACAAAAATATTACTTAAC
Source organism: Lupinus albus (assembly GCA_009771035.1). Taxonomy (NCBI): domain Eukaryota; kingdom Viridiplantae; phylum Streptophyta; class Magnoliopsida; order Fabales; family Fabaceae; genus Lupinus; species Lupinus albus. The sequence goes on from CM020010.1 coordinate 8,493,451, forward strand.
AAACGCAAAAGATAAATAAGTGACACAAATTCACAATTTAGACTACAAAATATATAAATTTATAATTTTAACATTTATCATTTGTCATTTACTTTAAAAAAAATATGTAAATATAATAATGAATAATGTGATGCATAAATCTTGTACACAAATTTTTACACTAATAGCATGCAAGTAGTCATAGATTAATAACATTGTCGGTGGGTTGATGGATTTTTTGATAGGCAAGGCAAGAAAACCCAAGGTTGTCACTTTTCTCACCAACTCTCTCTCTCTGCATCCAAATCAAAGCTTATCCCCCACTTGTTAATGTATCTTCCATCATTTATACCCAACAACCCATGTAACAGATTTTGTGTGTGTACACCATATATCAAAGTTCATAAGAAGAAGATAAGATGGTGAACGGTGATGATGCAATTACTATTGAGACTCAGTACATAAGGAGACATCACAAACATAGGATGACAATATGGGCTTGTGTAACACCCTAAATTTTAAGCATTTGAAATTATAGTATCAGTCTTGAGACCCTCGCTTGAGCGAGAGATTCTCGCTTGAGAGAGAGACTCACTTAGGAGGGTGAAATATTAGGCTATATTGGAGGATCCTCGCTTGCGTGAGAGATTCTTGCTTGGGCGAGAGAGGCTCACCTGAGATGGTGAAATCCTGGGGTATACTGGAAGATTCTCGCTTGAGCGAGAGTTGTCTCGCCTGAGCGAGAAATAACATTTTGGGGCTGTTGACACTGTGAGATTCTCGCTTGAGCGAGAATCCCTCGCTTGAGCGAGGATAAGCTCGCTTAAGCGAGAACCCGACGAGACAACATTTAATGAGAAACCCCTAAACACAATCTAGGGTTTAGAAAAGAAGAAGAGTGAGAGAAGAAAGCTTTTTCAAGGACAAAAAACTTGGATACTCATCTAAGAGCTTGAGAAGAGGTAAAACTCTAGATTCTAACTCTCTTCTTCTCTTTAAAACCTATTTTGGGTATGTTGGTTCTCTTCTAAAAAATGAAGGAAACCATGGAAACTCATCCTTTTGAGTGATGATTCATTTTATGTCATTCTTACCTTGTAAACTCTTGGTTTAGAGATAGTATCTCAAGAATGTAAATGGTTGTGGGTTGATTCATGAAAACCCCAAAACCCTAAAAGTGAAAATGTGGTAAAAGGAGAGAATGAGTAAAATGCTAGAGGTAGAAGATGAGTTTACCTCCAAATATTGGAATATGATGATTATGCATGTTTTAGATGGTTGAATACTTATGATGAATATTTTGTATGATTAAATGATACAATATAAGTGTTTATGCGATGTTTGGAATAAATGACTAATATTGTGTTATGTGGTGGGATGAGGAAAGATCCTAAAATTGGAGGCGGTGTCGGTGGAACTTGAGAAGTTGCCAAGAACTAAACCCAACACTCACCGAGGTAAGGATAAGTCTTTAATTGTGCATTTGGAATCGAAAATGTGTATTTTCTGATTATGCAATGATTGAGTTGTAGTATAAACATATATGAGTGTGTTTATATTAAAGTAGGCGTAGATTTACGGAAAAGAAAGCATGTTGTACTTTCTGGTTATGCGATGATTGAGTTGTGAATCACGTATTTAGTATAAACATATATGAGTGTGTTTACACTAATGTGGGCATGGATTTACCGGAAATGATTTATGGTGAAATTAATGAAAAGGAAATATATTTTTAGCCGACCATGAATGGTTAGTGACTCTGGCTTGAGTATATAAGCAAGACTCTGGCTTGAGTATATAAGCAAGACTCTGGCTTGAGTTATAAGCAAGACTCTGGCTTGAGTATATAAGCAAGACTCTGGCTTGAGTATATAAGCAAAACTCTGGCTTGAGTATATAAGCAAAACTCTGGCTTGAGTATATAAGCAAAACTCTGGCTTGAGTATATAAGCAAAACTCTGACTTGAGTATATAAGCACGTTTTATTTAAAAAGGGAAATGAGAATCTGCTTTTAGCTAACCCCGAGGGGTGTAGCGACTTTGACTCAAGTTATGTAGAAAAGTAAAATGAATTTCAAAAATGGTTTACTAACCCAATTTCTAATGTGGATTATCTTATGATGATGTTTATTTGAATTAACGACTTACTCCTTTGTATGTTTGTGTACTTGTCATTGATAATCCTATTGCAGATAAACAAGTGACATAAGGGAGATTCATTTTTGGGGAGTCTTAGGGAGCTTTACATTTTGGATTTATTCACTTGCACTATTTTGTACATGAGTGCATAGTTGATATTTTGAAATATGATGTAACTAACGATATAGATATAATTGCAAACTTGAGACTGTAACTCTGGATATGTGTAGCTATGAGTATTTTGGAAACCCATAGCTAGTTATATGCGGTGGTTACAAAGTTTAATTAATGCGAATTATGTTTTTTCTGTCGAACGATTTTGTATGTTAATATTGAGATAGATTGCAAAGAGGGAAATAAGATTTGAAGTAAAGACATTAAATTGGTAATGTGAGATAGGAGAGATTGCATGTAATTGAACTAAATTGAGAAAAAAATTTCAAGGGTAGAATTTCAGTACTTACAGCTTGGCCCGTTTTTTAGACGGGCCACGGCGGGTCGGGCTAGCCCGACGGACCAACATTAATATTGCTTTAACATTACTTGTGATTTAAATAATGTAGTCAATTTAATATTGTTTTTCAATCGAGCATTTTACAATTACCGTGTGCAACCACTTTATTATTCATATATAAGACATTTATGAGTAAATTGTTTATCAATGTAATTTATATCATATAAAAGATACTTACATATATGTGTTTAGTTTTTATCATATATGATATTTTGTTTAACTTAATTACATTTATTACTTTTTTGTTTAAAAATTACACTTCTCATGCAGGGTTGATCAATCTAATGTATGTTTATAAATAATTAAGGTTTTTTTGTAAGTGTAGAAAATGGAAGGATAGTTTGTGTGAAACATAGGAGTCTGAAGCTTTATTGTGAAGTATGAGTCTAAAAGTTTAAGACTATGTTTGCTAGTTGTTTAGAACTTACAAGTTTTAAACCAAAATGATATATTATTGTGAGATTGTGTACTTTAGTTTGTGATTTTTTATTTTGAAATACATTTATGAGGCCTTATGGTTATTTATTTTTGAAATTGTGATTGAGTTGGTTATAAATGTGTTTTTGAAAAGAAAGAAAAACGGGTCTGCCAGCCCTGCAAAATATGAGTCGGACTGGCATTTTGAGCTCTTTTAGAAATAAGGGTCGGCCAGCTCAGCCCATATTTTGGTGGGCCAAAGGCGGGCTGACCAAGGCCGGGTCGGGTTAGCCCGTTTTGCCACCCCTACACAAACATGAACCTAGAGAGAATCAGTATACTTTTGCGCTTGTCAAACACATTAAAGCCCTTGTTCATATTGTTAGTTTTCATTTTTTCTCTCATCAAATTCTTCATTTTTTTAAAAATAATTATGTCTCTTTCATTTCTGAGACTGATTAAATAAATGATTTTTCTCACTCGTTTAAATATCTGAGCGATTTTGCTAACTTCTGAAGATGTGAGCGATTTTCCCCTAAATATGTATACAAAATTTAGGGGATGGGGTTTAAAAAAAAATATATGCATAAATCGGCTAGTTTTCACCGGTTTACCGATTTTGGTCAAAACTGGCTGATTTTAATCGGTTTCCACCGGTTTTGTTACTTGACTAGTATAACACTCGTGTCGTACCGGTTAGGGTCCGATTCACCAGTTTTCCGGTCGAACCGGCCGGTACGATGTGGTTTTTATAACCATGTGTTGTTACCATAACTTGCAACAATTCTAAATGACACGAAATAATACTTACTTGCTGAGTCACGACCAGGTCGCTCTCTTTAAGACGTTTCGTGGTACTGCCCAAAATGTGCAAGAAGACTATCAACCACATCGTCCCCAGGATAAAACAGCTCAGTTCTCTGTTATCGAATTCTTACTACATTATAAGAACCGATCTTGAATACACCCACCACAATATGGCTACTCGTGTCAATTCTCGAAATTCCCACAATATGACTACTAGTGTCAATTATTTTCCACAATTTGATTGAGAGTGTCAGTTCTCGAAATTCCCGCAATTTGGCTATCAGTGTCAATTCTTTTCCCACAATCTGACTATCAGTGTCAGTTTCTAAACTTCCCACAATATGGTTGTATGTGCCAATTCATAGTGCCACAGAAAGAAAGAGTGAGAAGTTTGCCGGAAATGCGTCGGCGGAAAATATGAGGGAGAAAGAATAAGTTAAGTAAAAGCGTACTCAACTTAGTGCAAGAAAATATAAAGGGATGAAACTTCTATTTATGGCATGAGACTTTGTCAAAATTCATGCATCCTCTTATGTGAGACTTGTGATGATTGTTTTTTTCAAAATCTTCCTATGTGGGACTTAGTGAGATTTTTTCAATTTCACACCCAAAAGTTTTTCAAGTTCCAACACCATGTGCCCGACTCTTTGCTATCCCTAAGTACAACTTCTCTGTGTAGTGATTTCTTTTGCAAAAAGGACAAAAAATAATAATCTGTCTAGTATTAGAATAAAAATTACATGAGGAACATTCATTTTTTTTATAAAGAGTGTAATATCTATGTATTGACAATATAAATATTTATATACAATTAGTGTGTCACTTACCATTCATTTTTATTACTTTTATTTAAGAGTCGCTGATGATTAAAAACGAATAATGCATGATATAGTATCAGTGTAAAAACTTTTACATTGTTGATGTATACCTCATTTTCTCTTTTATAAATTGAAATTTCTTAAGTAGATTAAATACACTCTCCATATTTGGAACATTTCATGTATGAGCTATATAATCACTGTCGGCCTCTATTGGTACATGTGTATATAGTGAATGAGAGGTCTAAATATTTTCTTATATAAAGAAGTCATTTTATCTCCGAATAAATATGTTATTATTTTTTATTCTGTTTAAACATGTTGTCTTATCAATGATTAATTATGTACATAAATGCATTTAATATTTTATTGGTCAAAATTATCATTATTTTATATTATCATATAGTTAATGCATAATTGAAATAAAGGTCACACATGAGGTGATTAAAATATGAGATGTAACATCCTAATTTTGAGTCCTTAAAATTATAGTATTAGTCCTAGAAGTCTCGCTTGGACGAGAAATGACAATTTGGGCTGTTGACACAGTGTAATCGATTACATGGTCCTTGTAATCGATTACATGCTGATATCTGATCAGACATGTGTAATTTTTCATGATGTAATCGATTACACTATCCTTGTAATCGATTACATCATATTAAAAACGTCAGATATGTGCATTTTTTACACTGTAATCGATTACACAATTATGGTAATCGATTACACTTAACACGGTGAGATTCTTTGAAAACATAAATAGACGTCCCAAGTGAGGATAATGGTTATTTTTCGAAAAACAAAGAGGAGAGGAACGGTTTGAGGAGTTGAGCACCCTTAGAGTCGAGAAAGAGGCCGGAGAAGAGGTAAATCGCTTAACTTAGTCTCTCTTAGGGTTGAATGTCTTGTTTTGGGATAGGGTTTCTTCTCCATGTTTTGGGATGAAACTCCATGAACCCTCTCTTTGCATTTTGGTCCGTTTTGCTTTGGAAAACCTTGTAAAACTCATAGTATATGAGTTGTTTTACCAAATGGGTGTGTGTGGGAAGTTGTTTTCAAAACCATAGAGTCATTTCGATATTATGGAAACCCCTTTTTGAGGATGAAATGAATAGATGATGTTGTCTTGTGTTGTATGAGTTTTGGTTAGTATTATTCTTGTCTTGACATGTAAATTGATGTGTTGTGATTGTTGTTGTTTTGGGTTGAAAGACCCTAAGGTTGGAGGAGACGGCGGAGAACGCAACTGAGCTTTAGTGCAAGTAGTAGCGGCTACTCAGGCGAGGGAGCAGCATTAACCTTTGTGGTATTAGAATCTTAGCATTGGAAACTCCAACGACACTCACTAGTTGGATGGTTTCGGTGAATTAACACGATTAAACGGGAAATATCATGAATTTCCTATTTAACCGCGTTAATCTTACGGTTGTGGATAATATGTTGATTATGGAATTGTGACTTGCCCTTCGTGGTATGGAATTGTGACCTGCCCTTCGTGGTATGGAATTGTGACCTGCCCTTCGTGGTATGGAATTGTGACCTGCCCTTCGTGGTATGGAATTGTGACCTGCCCTTCGTGGTACGGAGTTGTGACCTGCCCTTCATGGTATGGAATTGTGACCTGCCCTTCGTGGTATGGAATTGTGACCTGCCCTTCGTGGTATGGAATTGTGACCTGCCCTTCGTGGTATGGAATTGTGACCTGCCCTTCGTGGTACGGAGTTGTGACCTGCCCTTCGTGGTATGGAATTGTGACCTGCCCTTCGTGGTACGGAGTTGTGACCTGCCCTTCGTGGTATGGAATTGTGACCTGCCCTTCGTGGTACGGAGTTGTGACCTGCCCTTCGTGGTATGGAATTGTGACCTGCCCTTCGTGGTATGGAATTGTGACCTGCCCTTTGTGGTACGGAGTTGTGACCTGCCCTTCGTGGTATGGAATTGTGACCTGCCCTTCGTGGTATGGAATTGTGACCTGCCCTTCGTGGTATGGAATTGTGACCTGCCCTTCGTGGTACGGAGTTGTGACCTGCCCTTCGTGGTATGGAATTGTGACCTGCCCTTCGTGGTACGGAGTTGTGACCTGCCCTTCGTGGTATGGAATTGTGACCTGCCCTTCGTGGTATGGAATTGTGACCTGCCCTTCGTGGTACGGAATTGTGACCTGCCCTTTGTGGTACGGAGTTGTGACCTGCCCTTCGTGGTATGGAATTGTGACCTGCCCTTCGTGGTATGGAATTGTGACCTGCCCTTTGTGGTACGGAGTTGTGACCTGCCCTTCGTGGTATGGAAATGTGACCTGCCCTTCGTGGTATGGAAATGTGATATGTCCTTCGTGGCATGGAGTTAGACCTGCCTTCGTGGTACGGATTGTGGTGCAGTTGTAGTGTGGATTTTGACTGTGGTTCGATTGATGGACATTTGATTTATATTATGTATGGGTGGTATGATAATGATATATTGGTATATGGACTCTTTTGGATATATTTGTGTTGTAATGCTGTATAATTCCTGTGAAGTAACGTTTCAATGTTACTATTCTATTTAAAACCACCATGTTATATAATGCATGTATTTAATGACTGACTCTCTCTATGTTGTCTTGTTTACTCAATCCGTGGTAATCAGATTGTAGGTGGAACGAAAGATTAAGAGACTGCAGAGTCATGAAGTAATTGCATGGCATTTGGATTTAGTGTGCCTTCTAGTTATTCTAAGGATTTTGTAATTGTTGACATTGGACCCTTTAATGGGAATTTTATCCAGGTTTTTGTTGTTTAGTTAATTAGACTAATGGTGGAATTACTGTATTATTTTTCTACTATCGCTCTATCTATACTATATGGAGTATGTTCTAGTTGAAGCGAAGGGTTTAAAAGATATGAGATTTTTATTATGTTAGTAAATAATTGTAATTTTCCGCGTTATTATTTGAGGCGTTACATGAGACCCTTTAAGGTTCATTAAATACTTGATATAAAAAAATATTAGACTCAAAGCTTTAAAGAAAAAGTGTATCTTAAGTTTTTACAATTTGTCTGAAACCTATTTATTGATGTTTTATTGTAAAATAATAATAATTAAATTTTTTGATATATAATTTACACTCGTTTTTATTTCGACCTTGCATTTTGTGTTCGACCCTAAATTATGTTCAAGCTTTGATGAACTTCATATAGTTAGATTTTTTTTATAAATTTGGTGTCAAAATTTTCTCATAGTGGATGTGTAATAACCACAACTCATTTAACTTAAATTCGACGGTTTCACACAATTCCACCGAAAAAGATGTGTACTAACAATAAAAAAAACAAATCAAAACAACTTTATTGATTATTTATGTATGTGGTTAACTTTTAATTAAAATTATATTCATAAAATGTTGAATAATGAGATGAATATAAAAGTTTTACACTCCTAAGTAGAGGTGTCAAAATGGGTCGGCCCGATCATGAGGTATCACAATAGGTATTTTTCATTGAATCCAGATTTTTTAACCCGGAACGACCAAACTATAATAAAGTCGGGCAGGGGCCAAACTTACCTGGCGCGGGTTTGGGTTACCCATTTTCCCTTCTTTTTTTGGACATTTGGCTTGATAATTAGCCTTAGGTGAAAATTCTTTTACAAAATATAACTTATAATAAAAAGTATAGAATAAATGTTGTTTTACAAATTACAATAATTTTGCAAAGTTAAACATTATCATATTTTTCCTATATTACATAATATTTTTTTAAGCATGATAACAAAATAGTGTATCAAATCAAATGAGAATACATTAAACCATATAAATATCACATTTCCTTTCCTATTTGTGTATTTAATTAGATTTAAATTCTACAACAAAAATAAAATAAAGAAAATAACTTTTACAACAAAACTAAAAGACAACATAATTGTTTGCAATAGAGAATTTCACATAACCAAATTTAACATAATAGTTCACAACGAAAGTATTGATAAAGAACATAAAAATGATCTTCAAACATAATCATCATATATTAGAATGGTGAATATACTTTGACATATAGAGTTCATTTTGAACTTGAGTCCATACTACTATTATTATAAACTAAAACATTTTTGTTTTTTATAGTGTCCAAATATCTATATATTAAAGAGAAGTTACAAATTATATTTTGTTAGGAAATGAGAGTTCAATAGAAATGAGAGATTTAATAAATGAGTTGTGTTAAAATTTATATACGTGGATTTGACATTACATATTAACTCAAACATAAGAGATTAGATCTATAAATTTGGTTGCATTGGGCATAACAAATGTGTTAAAAATTATATATTAATATCATATGATATATATATTAAATAGATTAAATATGTCAAAATTTAAATAAATATTTTTAGTATTATACGGGCAGACCCGCCATAACCTGCAATCCGGTTAGGGAGAGTTTGTACTACAATTTGATATCCATAATTTATATCTAAGTTTTTTAACCCGATCCAGATTAGCCTGAACCCGTCCGAATAGCCCGTTTTGATATTTCTACTAATAAGGAAAGCCAACTACCCAACTATGATCAAGCTTATTTTGTTTTAGGTTAGGATTTCGATTATTTGGAGATTATAATTATTTTTATTAAATAAAAAATAATTGTATCTATGTTTATTGTTTATTTTTATCCGATATCAAAACTAGACTAATTGTTCTATAGAAAAACCAGATCCCAAATATAATAAATTAATTATATTGGTTAAAATTGGTTAATACTCGCCTTATCAATTTTTGTTTATATTCTGTAGTTGGTTTCATTTAGAATTGAAAAATATATGTAAGTAACTGAATTTTTTATCAAAAAGTTATTTTCTAGAATCAAACAAATTGGATATTGTAATTATTTTTATTAAATAACAAATAATTTTATCTATGTTTATGGTTTATTTTTACCAGTTATCAAAACTAGACTGATTGTTCTATAGAAAAACCAAATTCTGAATATAATAAATTAATTATATTGGTTAAAATTGATTAATACTCGCCATATCAATTTTTGTTTATATTATGTAGTTGGTTTCATTTAGAATTGAAAAATATATGTAAGTGACTGAATTTTTATCAAAATGTTATTTTCTAGAATCAAAAAAAATAATCATTATTTTAATTTATATGGGAGGAGATCCACTTACTCTAGTTTCTTAAAATTTGGCCACGTTTTGTATGGATCATTTTTTTAGATTATGCTTATTTTTTTGAAAAATAAGCTTAAAATATAAACTTTGTATGTTTGGCAACCAAATGAAATTATAAACTGAGTTTTTTTTTTCTTCTGAAAAATAAGCTATAAATGAAAGCTTCAAAATCATGGGTTAATTTATTTTTTTATTAGCTTATTTTCCCCCAATTTTTTCACTTCCCATTTTATCCTTCATAACTTTATTTTTCTCATCATTTTTACTATCAAACACCACAACTCTTCACATTATCACCATCAAACTCCATAACTCTCATTTTCCTCATTTTTTATCACCACCAAATAGGGGTGAGCAGGACCCGGCCCTTCCCGCTCATCCGATATGGCTCGATTGTGGTCGGGCCTGAAAATAGTCGGGTCTCATCGGGTCTAGGGTAGGGTTTGGGTTCAAAAATTAGACCCGATCAATATTTAGAGTCGAGTAGGGACTAAACAATACCCGTCATGACCCGTCCTATTTTCACTTTCTCATGATGTTTGTATGTGTCTCTATTCAAATATATACAGAGTAATGATACTTTTTGATCGAAAATATCATTGATTCTCTAATTTTTCATCATATATAGATGTTTAATAATATATATACACATATACTTTTTTTTGTATGTCAAATTACATATTCACAATAATAAATAATATTTAGAAGACTTTATGTAAAATAACTATACGGTATATTTAATCGGGTTTAGGGTCGGGTCCGGGTTTAAAGGCTGACCTTGTGAATATTTAGGGCCGGATTAACTCCGAGTCTAGGGTCGGGTTCGGGTTCAGAAAAATGGCCCGAACAACATTTATGGTCGGGTAAGGTCAAGCCTTAACCCGTCTCAACCCGGCCCATGCTCACCCCTACCACCAAACTCCATAATTCATAATAACATTTTATTTTATCTATACATGTATATGAACATAAAATTATGTATAAAACTTTGTTATGACATATTAAATTTTTTGTGAATTATGTATAAACCCTATAAACCACAAAACTTTTGTATAAAACTTAACATTTATGTATTGCTTATTTTGTGAATTATGTAATTCAAGTTTAGCAAATTCTATTTATTTGTGTGTTATATTGTTTTTAATATTTATATTGATTTTTATATTGTATTTTATTTTAATATATATATTTTTAGCATTTGTTATGAAATATTAAAAATTTAAAATTGTATATTAAAAATATACATTATAGAAAATATTAAAAAATGTATATTTAAAAATTTAAAATTTTATACTAAAAATATATATGAGGGTAAATATTAAAAAAAATATAATTAGAACATAATGTAAAAATCAACAAAAATAATCATAAACATAAACAAATAATAACAAATAATCTCACATCTTTGTGTGTAATTTACCATGTAAAAAATAATCTTTCTATCTTACCCATACAAAATAGATTAGTTTATATTCAGTTTTCAGTTAAGGTACTCAAACACAAACAAATTATAATTTCAACATATTATAATATCACACTTTATAATCTTATAGTTTATAAACTGAAACTAAAAACATAATATGTACCAAACACATGCTTATTCCAAGAGTGAGTTTAAAAAACTTAAACCCATCTTAACCATCAAGGGATATCCAATGATTTAAATTAATGAATAAATCTAAACCATTGAATTTATATAGAATTGATACTTCATCAAAATCTTATAAAAATCCCTTCACTCGTGAACCCTAACTACCACAACCTAGCTTCTTCCATCTCCTCGATGTTGCTCTATCTTCTTCGTTCAAGCTTGGCGAAACCCTAAGCACTGCAACCTCGTTTTATTCAACTTCGTCTTCTTAATAACCCTAAGGTGAGCATCGATATGGTTCGATTTTCATTACATTTTCTCTTTTAGTTTGATTTTATTATTACTTTTTAATAAACTTTTCTTTTTATTTTGTTGGCATTTTCCTTACAATTTAATCTTAAATATAAAATGTGCATCGGGACATGATTTATTCAAAACTTTGAAAATTCAAACGTTGTACTTTTCAAAGCACGTTATTTAGATTCCTTAACCAGTGTCCTCAGTTCCTCACTAAGATGATCCTTTTATTTTTCTAAGTTATAATCACATGTTGATTGAATCTCATCTTATTTGTTCATCAGGATCTTGAAATTGTGACTTGCAGATTTTAGAGCTTTGAGGGGTTTCGGTCATTTCTCTAATGAATGAAATTGAACTATGTTATTCGAGCATCTGATCATGCAAACAGTGTCTTTTAGCAATCCTCTATTTTGTTCCTCTTACAGGTTTGTACTTTCTCTTGTTGCATGGTTTTTCGTAGCTCGCAGCGATATATGTTTTCTGCAGTTTAGCTTTATTGACTTTAGAATGTAACATACGAATATTGTAGAAACTTGGGTACAACTTGGAAGACTAGTAGTTCAGTGAAATCTTATGCACTGCGTCCCTCTCAGCTTGATCGGAAATGTGAATTCAATAGGAGGTGTCATATTTATAAATTTCCCATCCACTTAAAACAAAACAAATTGTTTGTGGTTTTCAACACTGATGATGGTAATCCTGCTGCTGCTTCAGTAGTAGATGATGAAATTAACACACACTGTGCTCCTAATGGTCTATCACCGAAATTTCTCAGTAACTGGTCACCTCCGAGGTACCTGTGGAGGGGATTATCGGTTCTAATCCTGGCAGGACAGGTAATTATGAAGACTTTAAAGGGAAAGATTCATTGGAGGAATACTCTTCAACAATTGGAGAGAGTTGGTCCCAAATCGGTTGGGGTATGTCTTCTAACGTCGGCCTTTGTTGGCATGGCCTTCACAATACAATTTGTAAGAGAGTTCACTAGGTTAGGATTGAATAGATCCGTAGGTGGGGTTTTAGCTATGGCTTTTTCGAGGGAGCTAAGTCCTGTTGTTACAGCAATTGTGGTTTGCGGTCGCATTGGAAGTGCTTTTGCAGCAGAGTTAGGAACTATGCAGGTTTCTGAGCAAACCGACACATTGAGAGTTCTTGGTTCAGACCCTGTTGATTATCTAGTGACACCAAGGGTGATCGCCACTTCTCTCGCCCTACCACTTTTGACTCTGTTGTGTTTCACATTGAGTATGGCGTCTAGTGCCCTCCTTGCTGATACTGTTTATGGGGTGAGCATTAATATTATCTTGGATTCGGCGCAGCGTGCTCTCAGACCATGGGACATCATCAGCGCAATGATCAAGTCACAGGTTTTTGGTGCTATCATATCTATAGTGAGCTGTGCTTGGGGTGTTACAACTTTGGGAGGTGCTAAAGGTGTTGGGGAATCAACAACATCAGCTGTGGTTATTTCTCTTGTTGGCATCTTCATTGCTGATTTTGCTCTTTCTTGTTGTTTTTTCCAAGGAGCAGGAGATCAGCTAAAGAATTGCGTTTGAGCAACTCATATTCTATGTGCAATTTTGAATGGTCCATTTTACCAATATCCTACCATTATCATGTACTAGAAACAATTCTCCGCTTGTGAGGTAAGGCTGCGTCCATCTATCCCTTCCTATACCCCAATGAATGGGAGCCTTGTGCACTGGGCCATCCTACCATGTATTGGTCCATGTTTTCTTTTAGAGCTGCAATAAAATCATTTTACAATTTGCATGAGCTAGCATGAAATTGGCTACAGAAAAGAACATTTCAATTACTCCCCTGTCTATGCTCCATGCATGAATTTGGCATTCCGTTGTTGATTGACAAAATGGAAGTGGGTTTCTTTTTTGATGAATGAGGGTTGCAGAAAGCCAAACAAATGGAAGTAGATTTTCGTAGGACAAAACTTATATATAGTAGTACAGGTAGCCAGTAATAAAATGTCATTTGGACAATTTTTCACTCCACTGAACTTACATAGTTAACTGTTTTAACTATGTTAACCCTTAATTTCTTTTTCTTCCTTTCCATACAAACCTTTTCCCTCAAAACCCACTTTTCTAAAATTCTTCCAACCCGAGGCTCTGGCTTCCTTCGAATGATCTTTATTCATAAATGATTGAATTGAAAGTCATAACTTTTGCAGGAACATTTAGACATTTGCCATTGTATTTTTGGAATTCCTTTTCACCCTCAAATTCCAAACCCTTATACTATTTATTTCTACTACAAAACAAAAACCCAAATGTTCACCCCCACTCTATCTTTTATCTCTAATTCTTCACATGGGGGCAGGAAAGTGATGCTTCAAAGAAGTGGAGATTATTCAGATTCCCCTGGTGGAAGAAGGGAAATGGTTTGGGTGTAAAGGAAGAAAGGAGAAAAATAAGAATTAACATAGTTAAAAATGGCAAACATTGTGAGTTTGGTGAAGTAGAAAAATGTCCAAATGTCATTTTATTATTGGCCACCTGGCACCCGTACAACCATTACATATGGTATTGTATATAAGTTCTGTCCATTTTCATATAGTCTGTTTGGTTATAAATACTTCATGAAAGCTTTTTCCCTTTTTTAAGAAAAACTATTTTGATATGTTTGAGTGGCAAATAATTTGACTTGTGAAATCTACTGTCTTATATCTAAATATTTAATCGAAGGAGCTTGTATTATTACTAAAATAACTATCTCCTTTGATTATATATCTAAATATCAATTGAAGGAGCTTGCATTATTACTAAAATAGCTATCTCCTTTGATTAACACTTGGATTAATAAGGGGTAAATTTGTCATCAATTATTTTTTTATAGAAAATAATCAACAATCATTGTGTAGTATATTAGTGAAAAGGATATATATTTTACCTATGCCCTTAATTGTGCCCGAGATAATTCATTTATTGTTATGTCAGTGATATTACTAAAATGGGTTTAGGCCTTTACACAATGATACCTTTGTTTGTGGGGTTAAATAAGTAATCGCACGAGGGAGAGAAGCTGAAGCCAAAAAGACAATTTCCTTCTAAATGTTGCATGCCCTCCATGTGTTTTCCAATTTCCACTAAGAATTTGGATTTTTCCCCCATCTCTCTCCTCTGAAACTCTTGTCTCTCAATTATCTACTTTCACTCTCAAACTGATCTAAAACTCATCTTTAAGATAATAGTATTATGGTTCAACATGTTTCAAGGTTGTCAAATAATGGTTACCATTGTTCTCTGCCTTTTTTAAAATGGTCCCTTTAAACTCTGCATGTGAATGGTCTTTGAGTTTTGCCCATTTTCTTTGCCATTTATGGTTAAAATGAGTCTTTTACTTTCATTTTAATGGGTTTCCATTTTTCCCTTCATTTCTCTACTTTTTTTGGTGTCTAATTTTCAATACGAATTTCAAAAAGTTTGATTTTTATCTTTGGTTTCTTATATCTCAAATTTTTAAGTTTTACTATTTCCCTTAATTTTGTTTCTTCAATGCCCCTTTTCACAAAGTGGCATATGGTATTGTAAACTCTATATGTAATGGTAAGCACTAAGTAAATAATCACTTTTTTGATGTATAATTTTTAATAGGGATTTCAAAAGTTTTGATTTTTATCTTTTATTTCTTATGTTGCAAAACTTTAAGATCTATTATTTTCCCTAATTCTATTTTATTTTGTTTCTTCAATGTCCTTCCTCGCAAAGTCGCATATTGCATTGAAAACATGATCTAAAATGAAAAAATGGCAAATAATGAGCAAATAATCATAATCACTTTTTCTGTTTTTTGGTGTCTAATTTTTAATAGGATTTTAAAAAGTTTTGTTTTTTATCTTTGGTATTATTATTGCAATTTTTTAAAATCTATTATTTCCCTAATTCTATTTCATTTTGTTTTTTCAGTGCCCTTCCTCATAAAGCGGTCTCTGCAATTCTGAATTATGAACTCTCTCAAACAGAAAAAATGGTAAGCAATGACCGATTAATCACATTTTCTACTTTTTTTTTTTGTGTCTAATTTTTAATAGAATTTCAAAAAGTTTCCATTTTTATCTTTGATTTCTTATATTGCAAATAGGAAAACTTAATACTTTGAATGTTGTTTATATGCATTTTATTTTGTCAGGGTTTTTGAATCATTTACCAAATGAAAGTGATAGAGATTAGATTCGGGCTCTTACAATTAACAGCTTTAGCTATGTGATGATAGGTCTAATGAGAAGAATGTGTTCAGTATAGATTTTAAAGTTAGAATGTCTAGGCATTATAAGGAGAAAAATCTAATTTTGTTTATTTTTACCATGTCCATGTTATCTTCTTCTATATACAATCAAGAGAATAATAGAATCAATGTTGTGAAATTCGAGTCGGACGTCAAACCGAAAGATATCTTATATAGGTTCTAACCAGTTTAACCGTCTGGTGACCGGATGATATTATAATATCATATATAATTATATATATACATATTATATAATTAATTAAAATAATTGAATAACTTACTTATCATATATTATGTTTTGCATAATGCATACATATAAATCAAAATAAAAGTGCATCAACCAAGTTTAAGTCTTACATAATTAGAATAATAAATCAAAACACAACTATCTCATAAGATTAAACATTCTAATTCATCCAAGTATCATTGTCTTCATTAGGTCCTAAATTGACATTGTTGGTTAAAGATATACTTTGAGTGTAACTATCTAGATGAGGAAAAGAGTCCAAATTAAGCTCTCCGTCAATAGTAATATTTCGTCCTTCAACCATACCTACAAATTAGAATATACATTAGATTAATTTGTATAATAATTAGAAAATTGTTACACATTATAATATATTCAAAACAAACCTTCATCATCCTTTGTTAAATCAATTATTGGATTCGACAAATCATAGTAGAACATTTTTTCTATTTCATCATAATCAATTAATGGAATTTCTTATTCTTCTTCTCCAGTAATCTAAAACTCAATATTCTCCATATTCTCATAGTCAACGGGTTCAAGTGTTCTTTTATTAATCACCGTACAATTACAACAAATATGATATATCAATACACAATAGAAGTTATGTAATAAACATTGAAAATTAAGTTAAAAATAAATCAATCTTTTAAACCCAAGTTATAGTGCCCATAGACTAGATCATTCAATCTTTTGTGCTCTAATTTATTTCTTTTCCTTGTGTGTATTCTTTCAAATACATTTCAATTTCTTTCACAACCAGAAGATGTTGTTTAATTCAAAATCTTAATAGCTATTTGAGATAATATAAGAGCACTAAATCCAAAATGGGACCACCATTGTATTAAAAAACATCACAACAAATTAGTAGTTTAGTAGGCCATTAAAGTTGTTGGGGATGCTTGAAATATATTATTACATTAGTCTCACATCACCTAATATTAAAATAGAGTAGAATCTCAATGTTATATATTGGACTCAAGTCCCTTGTTGTAGTGTGCACCAGATATAAGCACCAAATAGAAACACATCATTGACACTTGAGCCCATGAGTGTTCTAGAGTTTGTAATCCTTATTCTCTAATAATATATTGGTAGCTGTTCAGTGCTCCCAGGGACGTATGCACAATTAGCCGATCCCCGTTACCAAATTCTTTGTTTTTTCTCTTCTATTTATTCTATGCACTTTATTTGATTGCTTGTGATCAACACTGCGCAACGATCGCTTCCGTTGTACCAACAATTGGTATTAGAGCCAATTGGTAGATGACTCTTAACCCAAGTGTTAGATAATTGCAAAAGAGGGTGAATGCATGTTGGTTAGATAAGACGCGTCAAAGATACTACACAAGGATAAAAGAGATGAGTTGAAGGAGAAGAAAACATTGCGGAACTATGGTGGAGGCAATATATGTTGATCAAAAACCCATAAGTTCATATACTGGATTAGGATCAAGGTGAAGATAGGGACTCGGGTGTTGAGTTTGACCTTGAGACAAGTACTGATTATATCTATCTAGAGGTTGAGAGAATGATCTCATTTGAGATGAGAAAAGAATATCTTAATGGCGTATTTGAGACGTCATAGTGAAAGATATTAATTGTTAATAGATCCACAAAAGCACAGGGGCGCTGACTGACTTTGATACAGGTTGTAACATGTACATTGACTTTGATGCAAGGTGTAGCACGATCATTGGTAGAGATGTAGAGTGTGACATGGGCATTGGTTTGGATGCAAGAGTGTGGCATAAACATTGGTTAGCATTACACAAGGTGTGTATTGTGATTATACTCCTTATGGTCGAGTATGATAGTTCTTTTGAACTATGATTGTTGGGCTAGATAATGGTGGCATCGGTTGAAGGTTTCCATGGAAGCTCCAAGGTCCAGTTTGACTGAGTATTGAAGAGGACGGTTGTTGGTGAACTTTTGTGTAGAGGTTTCATATATCGAAAGACTTCCTAGCAATTGATGGCTAGACGACGTGTTCCATTTGATGATTGTACGAGAAGCTACACTAAAGGTTTGGAGAGTTAAGACTCTTAGTAACATCGTCAATGATACTCAGAAGGTTTACACTGAAGGGGATCATACTCTTATGTGGAGTTGTTAGAGAGTTATGCATTGAGCAAGGTGGATTCATATATTCGCTAAGGTGGAGATTCTTGTGTAGATTTCATAAGCTGCGAGATATTCATCTATTTCAATCAAGGTGAAGATTGTTGGTGATGCATATGTTATTACATTAGTCCCACATCACCTAGTATTAAAATAGAGTAGAATATCAATGTTATATATTAGACTCAAGTCCTTAGTTGTAATGTGCACCAGATATAAACACCAAATAAAAACACCCCATGGGCACTTGGGCCCATGAATGTGCTAGGGTTTGTAATCCTTAATCTATAATAATATTTTGGTAGTCGCTCAACGCTTCCGTGGACGTAGACACAATTAGTCGAACCTTATTACCAAATTCTTTGTTTCTTCTATTCTATTTATTTTATGCAATTTATTTGATTATTTGTGACCAATGTTGCGCTACGATCGCTTCCGCTGCATCGACAAAAGTGTTACAATCTTACACAACATTTCAATAAATTGGTAAATTAAAATTTTACCTTATTGCAAGTGTTTAACTGTTTCAATTGTCATTGTATTGCTAAAAATGCCAACTTTATCATGATAGATACAACTTTGTTTGAAAAATTAAGTTTTGCTTGTGCTAACTTTTGCTTGTAAAACATCAAGCCAAACTTTTTGAACCTCTGGTTTGGTACAAAAATTTCTCTTTATCATAGTAGAATGTTGGATTCAAAAAGTATGCATCACAATGTAATTTAGTTCTAAGTTGTTTATCTCATCTTTGCTTTATAATTCTTGTATAAGGCTTATACAAAGACTTTTTGTTCATGAACACATTCTTAATAGTTTTGCTTGCTCTACGCATCCCATCATCTACATAAGGCAGAGAAGGTCTTTCATCAGTATCAACAATTCTTAACAAGCGGATTAGTGGAGCCACAATATTATTGCACAATCATTCCAAAACCTAGTATTCATCACAACCTCCACAAATCTATTTGCTTTCTTGTCCTTGTAATATCTAAAATCAATAAAGTCTTTACTAGTGACCAAAGTTTGCAAATCATGTTTCTGTTCATTAATGCTTTTCAATGTAATAAAGGTTGTTGCAAAACGAGTTGCCCTATGATGTATGATTTTTTTCCACTGTTGTCTTTTCCTTGACCATGCTAAGAAAAACTCATGATTGTAAACAAACTTTGTTATATCTGAGACACTCTTAGCTAAGGTACTCACATGTTCCATTTTACCAATCTCTCTTAGAATCAAATTTAAACAATGTGCAACACAAAGAGACCAAAATATAGATGAAAACTTCTCTCTAACATAGTCCATGCGGCTTTATAATTTGCATCATTGTCGGTAACCAAGTGTACAACATTGGTTACTCCAACAAACTCAATAAACAAATTACAAAGTGTTATGACATCTTTAACGACATTAGATGCATCAACAGATCTCACAAAACTTATTCCTTTTGGAGATTAGACGGAAAAATTAATAAGTTGACTATTTATTTGGTCTTGCCAACCATCAGCCGTGATGGTGCAACCAATTTATTTTAAAAAAATTCCCTATCGTGTTAGTTGAGAATTTTAGGAATTTTTAGAAAAAAACTGGCCGCACCATCATGGCTGATGGTTGGCAAGACCAAATAAATAGGCAATTTATCATTTTTCTTGTCTATTCTCCAAAAAGAATAAGTTTTGTGAGATGTGTTATGCATCTGATGTCGTTAAAGATGCGAGAACACTTTGTTTATTGAGTTAGTTGAAGTAACCAATATTGTAAACTTGGTTACCGACAATGCTGCAAATTATAAAGTCGCATGTGCAATGTTAAGTATGAAGTTTTCATCTATATTTTGGTCTTCTTGTGTTGTACATTGTTTAAATTTGATTTTAGGAGTCATTGGTAAAATGGAGCATGTGAGTACCTTAGGTAAGAGTGCCTATGATATAACAAAGTTTATTTACAATCATGGGTTTTTGTTAGCATGTTTAAGGAAAAGTCAAGGGTGGAAAGAAATCATATGTCCCGGGGCAACTTGTTCTACAACAACCTTCATTGCACTGAAAAACATTCACGAAAGCAAACATGATTTTCAAGCTTTGGTCACTGGTAAAGACTTTATTGATTCTAGATATTACAGGGACAAGAAAGCAAATAGATTTGTGGAGGTTGTGATGAATACTAGGTTTTGGAATGATTGCGTAATTATTGTCAATATTGTGGCTCCGCTTGTTAAGAATTGTTGATACTGATGAAAGACATTCTCTACCTTGTATATGATGAGATGTGTAGTACAAGGAAAACTATTAAGAATGTGTTCATGAACAAAAAGTCTTTGTATAAGCTTTATACAAGAATTATAAAGCAAAGTTGAGATGAACAACTTAGAACAAAATTACATTGTGCTGCATACTTTTTGAATCCAAGATTCTATTATGATAAAGAGAACTTTTGTACCAAACCAGAAGTTCAATAAGGTTGATTTGATGTTTTACAAGCAAAAGTTTCCACAAGCAAGTCTAAGTTTTTCAAACAAAGTTGGGAGTTTTAGCAATACAATGACAATTGAAACATTTAAAGACTTGCGACCAGGTAAGATTTTAATTTATCAATTTCTTGAAATATTGTATAAGATTGTAAAACTTTACTAACCTACTAAAGTACTATTTTGTTGTGATGTTTTTTAGATCAATCACTACGCTCAACGCTGTTAAATAAAAGGCGGAAGATAATCAACAACGCTCTTTTAAACAAGCGCTGTTAAAGGTGATAGGGAATATAACTTCAACAACTCTCTTTGAAGCAAATGATGTTGTATGTTTGCCTAAGATATTTAATAGCGTTCTTTTAAGCAAGCGCTGTTGGAAGTTGCATATTAACAACGCTCATTATAACGAGCGCTGTTAAACGTCACACTTTTAACCGCACTTAAATGAGTATTGTTAACAACACTCTTTGAAACAAATGATGTTGTATGTTTGCCTAAGATATTCAATAGCGCTCTTTCAAGCAAACGCTATTGGAAGTTGCATATCAGCAATGCTCATTATAACGAACGCTGTTAAATGTCACATTTTTAACCACGCTTAAATGAGTATTGTTAAAAATGACAATCAACATCGCTCTTCTAAGCAAGCGTTGTTGATTTGAATGTATTCAGTAACACTTGCTTAAATGAGCGTGATTAAAGGTGACATATCAACAACGCTCATCACAATGAGCACTATTAAAATTTACACATTTAAAAATACTAAATGAGTTTCAGGGTGTAACTTTCTGACGTTGTGAGAAAATTTGGATATAATGAATTTTTCTACCCCAAATACATATATAATATGTCCAATTCTGATTAGTTGTTCAAAAGTTATGTCAAAAATAGTATTTCATCATCACACTATTCACTACCTATTGAAATGACACATTTAACAAGGCTCAGTTAAGCAAACGCTGTTGATATTACATCTTTAACATCGCTTATTTAAGCAAGCACGATTGATATGACACCTTTACACTATGCTAGATATGTAATTCAACAATGTGCATTTCAGGGTTATAATAACGTTTTGAGCACTGTTTTTGTGAGCGGTATAGTATATGATATGTTTTAACAGCGCTTATGCGGACGCTGTTGTGTGTCAACTTTTAATAGCTCTCATTGTAATGAACGCTATTGTATGTTATACATACAACAACGCCAGCCCAACAAGAGCTGCTATATATGTACATGACTTTTAACAACTCTCATTATAATGAGTGAGTTTGATATGTCACATTTAATAACACTCATATTAAATAATGCAAAATATATTTCATACATTTTATTAAACACATAAGAAATATGTCCAGTTCCACTACATTTACAAATCATTGCATGAACTTGTCTTCGTTCGTTCAAATCCATTAACCTAGAAGATTATATGCAATAATGAAAGGGACGAAAGTGATGAAGATGTAGAGGACAAACCCATGAATTTCTTCTCTCCCTTAACCGAATAAATAAAAGGACAGAAAGATACGTTCAAATTCAATATAATAAGAATGAAATCAAAATTTATATAGAAATTATGGATGAAAAATAATAATCAAATATAAGAAATACATAAAAAGATTGTAGGTTTGGTAAATCAACAACAACTTCATGTAAATTCAACCTTCACATTTCCTGTATTATAAAATAAACATTTAACGTAGATGTAAATGCAAGCAGCAAGAGTGGACCAAAGAGAAATAAATGAGGTAAAATTAGAAAATGATTCTTCTTATGCTCGAATAGAGAAACAAAAAGCTAATAACTTGTTTGAAGAGAGAAAGTAGGAGAAGAATAGTAAGAGCTGAATGATACATGTATTATTGTGTTTGAGGTCTTGTTTTTAAATCTGCAAATATTTGCGTCAATTAAAACAAAAATGTATGACTTTAACAGCGCTCTCTAAAGAAGACGTTAAATGTGACTTTTCAGTTACATTAACTCTTTCAAAACATGTTTACTATAAAACTTGTAAAATAAAAAAGAAATAGTAAAAATAGTTTTTTATTGAAATTTCAAGGTGTATCTTTCCGACGTAGTGAGAAAATTTGAATATAATGAATTTTTCTACCCAAATGCATATATAATATGTCCAATTATGATTAGTGGTTCAAATGTTACGTCAAAATTAACATTTCATCATAGCACTATTTACTACTTGTTGATATGACACATTTAACAGTAATTGCTTAAATGAATGTTGTTAAAGGTTCCGTATCAACAACACTTGTTTAAATGAGCACTGTTAAATGTATTATATGAACATCGCTTGCTTAAATGAGCGCTGTTAAATGTGTCATATCAGCAACACTTGCTTAAATGAACACTGTTAAATGTGTCATATCAACATCACTTGCTTAAATGAGCGTTGTTAATGGTGCCATATCAATAGTGTTTGCTTAAATGAACATTGTTAAATGTGTTATATCAACAGGTAGTGAATAATATTATGATGAAATATTATTTCTGACATAACTTTTGAATCAATAGTCATAATTAGACATATTATATATGTATTTGGGGTTGAAAAATCCATTATATCTAAAATTTATCACTGCGTCATAAATGTACACCTAGAAACTCATTTAAGCATTGTTAAATGTGACTTTTAAACGTGTTAATTGTAAGCAAGTGCTGCTGAATACATTCAAATCAACAACATTTGCTCAGAAGAGCGATGTTGAATGTCATCTTTAACAATACTCATTTAAGTGCGGTTAAATGTGTGACTGTTAACAACGCTCATTGTAATGAGCGATGTTGATATGCAATCTTTAACCGTGTTTGCCTAAAAGAGCGTTGTTGAATATCTTAGGCAAACAAACAACATTTGCTTCAAATAGTACCGTTGAAGTTATATTCGCCTATCACCTTTAACATTGCTTGCTTAAAAGAGAGTTGTTGATTGTCTTCCACCTTGTATTAAATAGCGTTGTGTAAGGAAGTGTTCTTTAACAATACTCATTTAAGTGCGGTTAAATGTGTGATTGTTAACAACGCTCATTGTAATGAGCGATGTTGATATGCAGTATTTAACCGTGCTTGCTTAAAAGAGCGTTGTTGAATATCTTAGGCAAACAAACAACATTTGCTTCAAATAGTACCGTTGAAGTTATATTCGCCTATCACCTTTAACATTGCTTGCTTAAAAGAGAGTTGTTGATTGTCTTCCACCTTGTATTTAATAGCGTTGTGTAAGGAAGTGTTCTTGAATGACCATTGTTAAATGCGAATTTTGGTGTAATGTTAATAACGCTCATTTAAGCAAGTGCTGTTGATATGACACATTTAACACCGCTCATTTAAGCAAGCAGTGTTGACATGACACATTTAACATCGCTCATATAAGCAAACGCTATTATAGGTGTTATATCAACAAGTAGTGAATAATGTTATGATGAAATGATATTTTTGACATACTTTTGAACCACTAATCAAAATTAGACATATTATATATACATATGAGGTAGAAAAATTCATTTTACCAAATTTTCATACTAAGTCAGAAATGTACACCCTGAAATTTGAAAAAAAAAGCATTTTTATTATTTCTTTTTTATTTTAAGTTTTATAATAAATATGGTTTGATAGAGTTAGTGTAGCTGAAAAGTCACACATTTAACATCACTTTCTTTAGATAGTGATATTAAAAGTCATACATTTTTGTTTTAGTGTACGCGAATCTTTGCAGATTTAAAAACAAAACCTCACACACAATAATACACATATCATTCAACTCTTACTTTTCTTCTATTAGTTTATTTCTTCAAGCAAGTTATTAGCTTTTGGTTTCTCTATTCGAGCATAAGGTGAATTATTCTCTTATTTTACCTCATTTATTTCTCTTTGATTCACTCTTGTTGATTGCATTTACACATACGTTAATTGCTTATTTTATATTATAGGAAATGTCAAAGTTGAATTTACGTGAACCTGTTGTTGATTTACCAAACTTGCAATCTTTGTATGTATTTTTTGTATTTGATTATTTTTTCATATATATATATATTTTTTATGTAAATTTTGATTTCATTCTTATTATGTTGAGTGTGAACGTATCTTTCTGTTCTCTTATTATATTGAATGTGAACGTATCTTTCTGTCCTCTTATTATATTGTCCTTTACATCTTCATCAGCTTCATCCCTTTCATTAATGCATATAATATTATGGGTTAATGAATTTGAACTAACGAAAATAAGTTCATGCTATGATTTATAAATGTTGTGGAACTGAACATGTTTCTTATGTGTTTGATAAAATGTCTGAGAGAGATTTTGTTTTATTTAATATGAGTGCTGTTAAATGAGTGCCGTTAAAGTTGACATATCAACATCACTCATTGTAACGAGCGTTGTTAAAAGTCATGTACATATATAACAACACTTGTTGGAGGTGACGTTGAATATAATATATGTGTATATATAATTATATATGATGACCTAACCAATTAAACCGGTTAGAATCTATACAAGACATCTTCTAGTTTAACGTCCATCTCAGGTTTCACAATATTACGTTCGATCACAGTGGTTCTGATATGTACTATGTGGTCATAAAGGATCACAGTGGTTCTGATATGTACTATGTGGTCATAAAGAAGAAGTCATATTATGATGTTGTAGATTAGAATTAAAATAGATCACATTTATTGATAAGTATAAAATACTGAAATTTATATGTAGATAGTCACGTAGTTAATTTTTATTATGTTTTATAAGGGTGAAAAGAAAATAAATTTATCCCATACTGAGGGTAGTTATACCAAGTTAAGTTTTTGGTAGAAGGTTAACCTTCCCATACCATCACTACATTTATAAAAAAGTGAGTCACCTTCTATAAAGGGTTCCAACCTAATCATAATTCCAATCTATTAAATCAGCAAAATGCACTAACTTTATGAAAAATAGTGTTATTTGCCAATCTCACTTCCTACAAAAGAAATATATGAAACAAATAGCTAATTCAACTTGAACAATTTCAAATCTAGAGTCAGGAATTATTAGTTTAAGTTAAATGGTGTTGAGTTTTTTGACGAAATTTTGAATTATTTTATAATTTCTACACTATTGCACATATTAACCCAACTTTTGGTGATAGAAAATATCGAGATGTTTTTGCCTAATCAATAAATAATTAAATATTAACGTTCCCTTCACCTCCCATTGCATCCAAGAATCTATTCCGTTGGAAAGGCTTTTATATCATTATGTCATATATTTAAATCAATGGTGCGTATTTTGAGGATATAACAATGATTTTGGACACTGTCTATATGATAACAGTAGTATATGGTATGCTTTAACAACATTTATGCGGATACTGTTATATATCATACATACAATAGTGACACATCCAAAAAGGCTTGTTATATATTTAACACATAACAACACCGACTACGTTGAGCACTGCCATATAATTCATATATAACACCACTTAAAATGAGTGTTGTTAAATGAATCACATACAACAACACACATAATAAGAAACGTTTGTATTAATCACATATAACAACGTCTATCCCGATGAGTGTTGTTGTATGTAACATATACAACAGCGCCTATGTTAAGGAGTGTTGTGGTATATAATACATACAACAACACCCCTTTAAAGGAGCGATTTTGTATGTATTATATACAACATCACTCTTTCTTAGTAGTGTCGTTGTATGTAATATACACAACAACACTGAATAAAATGAGTTATGTTATTGTATATGATTCATTTAACGTCGTTCATTTAAGCAACGCTTCTTTTGTATATATTACATATAAAACGCTCCATTTAGCATGTGTTGTTATATGTTTCAAATAGAATAGCGCTTGCAAGAGCTCCTTCTATAATATGCTGTTAATTTGTATACTAATATCTGCATATACATTCTCAACAACACACACATATATTCTCAACAACATAGACACTGAGTACATTAATACAATATCCATAGCAAAAACTATATTCAAGCTAGCACAAACACTCAGACACACACTAATACATGGAAGACATGAGTTCATCTTTATAACTAGAACATGAAGAGCAAGCTCATCTATCTCTAATGGCATCTCATCATTCAAATGATGAAGAAATTAGTGAATTTGAATTTTTATATAAACCATCTTTATCTGAATTACTAAATGCCTTTAATGAACTACATAATGAATGTGTCAAATTTATAAATTTATTTTCAAAACAAAAAATTGAGTTGGACATGTTAAGAAATAAAAGATCATCTTCTTCATCTTATAAATGTATTACTCTTGAGAATAAAATTTCTACTCTGAGTCTAGAACTCAAGAATTTAAACAAAGGTAGTAAAACTTTGGATAGCATGTTGAAAATAAAGAGATAGTCCACTCATCGTAGAGGACTTGAATTCTCAAAACCTTCTTCTCGTAAGAAAGGGAGGTCTCTACAAAATTAATTTTTCAAAAATAAAAATAAAGTGTCCTTTTTCATAAAAATGCTAAAACAAATACAAGGATATAAAAACATCAACCCATTTGTTCTTATTGTAAAAACCATGGGCATACACAAAATACATGCAAAATTAGAAAATATGGTGTGCCCTTAGCACATTTTAAATGGGTAGATAAATCAAATTGGGTACCTAATATTACTTAACCTGTCTTGCATGAATATTTGAGAGTCGCTTGTGATTTATGATACTTGGATAGCAGCTGTAGAGTCGAGAAGCCACCTTCTATTTAGAAGGAGTTTTTATGTTGAAGGACTCAAGCACAAACTATTGAGTATTAGTCAACTTTATGACAAGGGGTCCATGTGACATTCTATCCCGACAAATGCATAATTGAAAACAAGGTATCCGAACACTCTAAACTTATTGCTAAGAGAATTAATAACATATATATGATTGCTTTAAATGATTCTTCTTTCCCATTAAACGTTTAGTTGTAAATGATCATGATGCATGACTATGACATAAGAGAATTGTTCATATTCATATGGATCATTTGAATAAACTGGTCAAGAAAGATTTGGTTATTGGTTTATCTAACATGAAGTTTGTTAAAGACAAACTATTTAGTGCTTCTCAAAAAAGGTAAATACACAAAAACTTATTTCAAACCAAAACATATGGTTTCTTCTGATCGACCATTGTAGTTACTAAACGTGGACTTATTTTGCCTCCCCCAGACCAAAAGTTTTGGTGGTAACTACTATGCTCTTGTGATAGTAGATGATTTTTAAAGATACACTTGAACTCTATTCTTGGTACACAAGAATGAGTCGTTTAATTCCTTTAGCAAATATGCTAAAAGAGTACAAAATGAAAAATCTTTGAAAATCGATGCTATAAGAAGTGATCAAGGAGAGAGCTTCAAAATGTTTCTTTTGAGGAATTTTGTGATGATCTTGGTATCACTCACAATTTTTCTGCTCCTAGAACACCACAACAAAATGATATTGTAGAGAGAAAGAATAAGTATTTAGAGGAACTAGCTCATACTATGTTGAATGAGACTAATCTCCCAAAGTACTTTTGGGCTGATGTAGTTAGTACAACTTGCTATGTTTCCAACCGAGTTTTAATAAGACTAATTCTAAAGAAAACCCCTATGAACTCTTTAAAGGTAGAAAATAAAATATTTGTCACTTGCATGTGTTTGGTTGTAAATGCTTTATGCTTAACAATAGTAAAAACAAGTTAGGTAAGTTTGATGCAAAAGCTGATGAATGAATTTTCCTTGGCTATTCTCTTACAAGTAAAGATTTTAAAATGTCCAATAAGAGAACTTTAGCCATGGAAGAATCCGTTCATGTAACATTTGATGAGACTAATCCATCTACGGAGGAAATATCCATTATAGATTATGATGACTTACCTAGTTCTTCTTTGGAAATTTCCATTACTGAAGAAACAACCAACATAGAGCTATTGAAAATAGATGATACTCTATCCTCACAAGAAGAGCATATTCATTTTGATTTACTTATAGAATGGAGAACAAATCGACACCATCCTATTGATAACATCCTTGTTCATAACAACTCACCTAAAGTTGAATGATGCTTGTCTAAACACGACCTTCATTTCTCAAGTTGAGTCGTCCAAGATTGATGAAGCAATCGAGGATAAGCATTGGATTCTTGCTATAAGAGAAGAACTTAACCAGTTTGAGAGAAACGAGGTATAAGAACTTGTTCCTAGACTTAAAGATAGACATGTTATAGGAACTCGTTGGATCTTTCGAAATAAGTAAGAATAAAAAGATATTATTGTAAGAAATAAAGCAAGACTAGTAGCCCAAGATACAACCAGGAAGAAGGTATAGACTTTGATGAAACATTCGCTTCGGTTGCTAGAATTGAAGCCATTAGATTATTGCTAGCATACACATGTGCATTGGACATTTAATTATATCAAATGAACATAAATAGTACTTTTCTTAATGGTTATATTCAATAAGAGGTGTATGTCGAACAACCTTCAGGGTTTGAAGATTACAAACATCCCGCTCATATCTATAAACTTAAGAAAATTCTCTATGGCTTAAAGCAAGCTCTACGTGCTTGGTACGACCGTCTAACAAGTTTTTTTTTACTTGATAAAGGCTTTACCAAAGGAAAATTTGACACTACATTAGTTATTAAGAAAATATATCATTATACGCTACTTGTTCAAATATATGTTGATATTATTTTGGATCCATGAGTGTGTTAGAGTCTGTAATCTGTATTCTCTTAAAAAATTGGCCAGACCCTGTTAGCAAATTATATTGTCTTCTTTTCTTTTATTTATTTTATGTCTTATCTGATTGCTAGTGGTCAACGTTGTGTAGCAATCACTCCCGCTACACCAAAAATTGGTATCAGAGCCAATTGATAGATGTCTCTTAGTGCATATGCCAGATTATGGTAAAGGAGGGTGAAAGACGTATTGGCTGGACAATGTCTATCAAAGGCACTGCACGAGGATAAAATGAGATAAGTTGAATGAGAAGGACATATGGCGAAATCGTGGTGGGGACCATAATTGTGTTGGATCTCGAACCTTAGAAGTCCATTTATTTTATTGAGACCAAAGTGGAGATAGGGACTCAAGCGTTGAGTGATGCTTTGATACAAACACTATCAATATCTCTCTATATGTTGGAGATGATGATCTCATTTTATATGAGAAGTGAAATATCCTAATGGCGTGTTCGCAGCGTGATAAGTGCCAAAAATACTTTATTTTCAAATACTTTTTAAGACACTTATCCTATTCAAACATTTGAAAACCAACTAAATTCAATATTTTCTAAGTAAGTTTGCATAATTAATATATATATATATATAAACCTTTTGTGAATTTTAGGAGGAAAGAAAACTTAAAAAGAAGTGAAAATGCAAGACAAAAAGATTAAGCCAAATCAAGCCAATACATAGTACATGTATGCTTAAAGCTAGGCATGGCAAATTGTGTGCTTAGTCTTAAGCATGACTCAACAGCTTGACCTTGGTTGGATTACGTGCAAGCACAAGGGAATGTGCACAGTGAGCAGCTAAGCGTGGTTGATCATGTAACATCCCATTTTTGTGACCAAGAAAATAAAACTTTATTCTGTAAAATACAGTGAATGTTTAGAGAATGATAAACTTAACTTGTTAGAAGTTCAGAGTAATCTCAAAAACCATGAACTTTCATAAGTTCAAAAATGCGGAAATATTCAATAGTATATTTGCCTCAAAAACGAAACATTGCACCCAACTTCAAAAACCATGATCCATATAATTATCCCTTTGAATTATATACTTTATAAGAGCATAATCTAAACTTATCAACATGGCTATAAAAAAACATCATATATACAACAAGAATAATTCTTACAAATCTTTTGTCAAAGGTGACTTATACAAAACCAGTTCAAAAGAACATAGGTATTCTTAAAATCAGACACAAATATCTTGACATATATAAAATACTTTACTAATACACCAACCAACTTCTTCTAGTCTATACTTCCATCAATGGATATCCAAAGTGCAACAACTACTGCCTGAGCATATACATAGCATAGACATAAGAAAAGACAGAAGGGAGTAAGAATCAACTACGGCGACCGCATCGTGAAATTACATAGAGAAATAACATTAAAGTGATACAACCTATGCAACAACTAAAATAAACAATGACAAACATGTTCAAATGATGCACGAAGTTAATGTCTTATACAATAGGATATTCACATCCCCAATCAATATCTATCATACAATGCTTATACGGTTTAACCAACAAATCTTCATTAAAATTTCAATACCCGAATTTAATACAATACCCGAATGCAGCACAATGCCCGAAGGCAATACAATACCCGTAGGTAATTCAACACACGAAGAAGATACAACACCCGAAGGCGATTCGACACCCAAAGACGATTCAACATCCAAAGGCGATACAACACCCGAAGGCGATACAACACCCGAAGGTGATTCAACACCCGAAGGCGATTCAATATTCAAAGGCAATTCTACACCCGAAGGCAGTACAACACGTGAAGGCGATACAATACCCGAATGCAATTCATCACCCGAAGGCTATTTAACACCCGAAGGCAATACAATATCCGAAGGCAATTCAACACCCGACGGAGATACTATACCCGAAGGCAATTCAACACCCGAAGGCGATTCAATACCCGAAGGCAATTCAACACTCGAAGGCGATACAATACCCGAAGGCAATTCAACATCCAAAGGCGATACAATACCCGAAGGCAATTCAACACCAAAAGGCGATGCAATACCCGAAGGCAATTCAACCCTCGAAGGCAATACAATACCCGAAGGCAATTCAACCCCCGAAGGCAATTCAATACTCGAAGGCAATTCAACACCCGAAGGCGATACAATACCCGAAGGCAATTCAACACCCGTAGGCGATACAATACACGAAGGCAATACAATATTCAATATATTTATTTTCCCCCATCATTATAACAATCAACTCACATGTTTTCCATACCCATACCACATTCAACTCATATATTCCACACATCAATGCAACAATCAACTTAGATAGTTTCCATATCAATACCACAAATCAACTTATACATTCGTCGTATCGATGCCGCAATCAACTTAAATAATTTCCATATCAATACAACAATCCATTTACATAATTTCTCAATCAATACAATGCCCAACTTATGTATCTATAAAACCAATACCACAATCAAATTGCCTCACATATCCATACCACAACTAAATTACATCACACTCAATACAACAATACAACAAGCGACAATATAACCATTGCCATTGAGTTATTCTCAAATCACAATTTTGTCATAACATCTTATCACATCACACAATCATCAAATTTCATTCACAAATACTCATTTATAAAAACAAATTGAACTATTTAGCAACCTTTCATGACGAAGTAATACCATAAGCGAGTACCTCACATTATGTCAAACAAACACAGTTCAGACACATATATTTCCAGTTGATCAAACATTTAAGGCTATACATATCGTCATGAAAAAATTAAGGATTCTTACATTGGAGCAAGTTCCCAAGGATTTCATAATCAGCAAGACTCTCCGACTCTTGAGGGAAATCAGAGGGGATAACTTTAATGAAATACTCTAAGACCACAATGATCTTCTCCCTCACCTTAGCCGCATTATTTCATCATAATTTCAACTTGTTGCACCATCATGAGTGTCACAGCTAGCATCCACTTGACCAAAGCATCATCACTTTATCAAACAATGAAATAACATTCAATTCAAACAACCCAAAGACTTAAGCACATTTCAAAATTAAAAGGCATACAACAAGGTTATACTTGTACAAAATCCAAATTATGCTGCTTTAAAACTAAATCTTAAAGTAGGATGAAATAATAGTAATAGTAATATATATTACAACAGGTATATTAGTTAACAAGGTATGTATTTAATACATTTT
Source organism: Lupinus albus (assembly GCA_009771035.1). Taxonomy (NCBI): domain Eukaryota; kingdom Viridiplantae; phylum Streptophyta; class Magnoliopsida; order Fabales; family Fabaceae; genus Lupinus; species Lupinus albus. Next base: position 8,526,201 of record CM020010.1, read on the forward strand.
AGTTGGCCACGGTTTTTGTTATAGAAAAACAAAGAAAAATGACTATTCCAACAATCAAATGATAAACTAAAAATTGCAAGCAATTAATTCCCTACTTGCAAAAGACGCACAAGATTCCAATAAGTGTATATTAAATTCTTAATAAAGCAAATGAATTGATGCCTTTACTGTCAAAGTAAAAAAAATAGTGAAAGAGGGTGCTTACCTAAACGGAGTGGGTCGGGTTGGGTTTGTAACACCTCAATTTTTGTTTTCGGATTGATTGGAAAACTTAGGGTGTTGAGGTGCATGCTTGACCATTCTCTCTTGGACGAGAGGGTCTCGCCTAAGTGAGGGACTCAACGTTTTAAGTTTGAGAAGTATAGGAACCTCGCCCAAGCGAAGAAGTGGTCGTTTGAGCGAAAGTGAAATTTGGAAAAGCTGTCAAATTCTAGCTCGAGCTAGGATTTTCGCCCAGGCTAGAGGGGGGCCTTAGCATACTGTCCGATTCTCGCCCGAGCGAGAAATCCGCGCCCGGGCGAGAGCCCTCCAGTGTGAAATGTGAAAAAGTCGTGAAATTCTCGCCCAAGCGAGCCGTTCTCGCCCGAGCGAGAGCGTCATAGCTATAAAAGTGAAAAAGGGGATCTAGAAACCCTAATCTTCATTTTCTTTCTCCCCATTTCTCTCCCAACAGTGGCTCCACCCAAGTGGACCATTTTTCCCTCCACTAAGCTTCAAAACTCATCAAAACCTTCCTCTTGCTTCATGGTGACACCTTTGGAAAAGCTTGGAGGTGAAAAAGCAACAATTAGAGCTATAAACCCATATTTATAAGAAGTTCATTCTCTTTATGATGAGTAATGCCCCTTTAAATTTATTCTCTTTCATGGAGAGTCATGACTCCATAAATTTCTTATTTCTAATTTTGTGTAAAATGAAAGTGGTTCCGGTTTAAACTTCGAAAGGACTGAACCAAACCAAAGTAAGCAACAAAATGTAATTCAATTTGGTTTTACAAAACAATTTTCTTTTTTTTAAGAATTCTTTAAATTCGGTTCAATCCATGATTTTGAAAATTTTGGAACCATTGTAACCAAACCATACTATTAAAAACCTCTTGAGACACACCGTGTAAATATACACTTTACAAGCGTCTCCTCCTATGTGAGACTTCCATATTTTTTTCATTTCACATTCAAATGTCACGTGACTCATTTATTCCAACAATACCCCATAAACCAAAGAACTCACTAATCATACATTAATATTAGAACCATTTTAGCCTTAAACCCATAGCCAAATACAAGTGTACGTAGTTAGCACCAACTTTATATAAAGCACGTTATTATTAAGTAATTATTATCAGTACACTATTAGCTCTTAAACTCTGAGAAATTATTACATATTCAGAATTAATTGTCTTAGTCACATTTACTACCATATTAGAATTTATCCTAAACCCTAGCGTACTTGGAAGAAGGAGCAAAGTTGAGAAGTTGCTTGGAGTTGAGCCATGCCTTAACCACCACCACCGATTCGAACATTCTAGAAGCCCCATTCTGCACAGTCAATATCTTTAGATAGTACTTGATCCCCGATACCACTTGCTCCTCCGCCTCCACCACCTCCACGAACTTCACTTCTTCCTCCGCCGCCAGCAACTTTAAGCTCCGATTGTACTCCTCCACGGAGAACCTCCCGAGCTCCTGCACCTCCTCGTTACTTTTAACATTCGCGACCGCCTTTCTTCCCCCAACTAATCGCCCATACGACACGGTGCAGAGGAGACACAAGAGGGTCACGAGCACTGTTAATGTTACCACCCGTGATCTTATCAACTCTGCCATAGATTGTTTACTCTTACTTATTTGTTTGCTGAAACGAGAAAATGAAGAGAGATAGAAGGAATGGTTAAAGGGAGTTGTTTATAAAGGGAAAAAATAGTGTTTTTTTTTTAACTTTTTATTATATGGGTATCTCTATCTTGAGTTGCAGGTAAAAAATTTCAGGAGTAGCCACTAAATAAAATATGTGTTCGAACATGTAAATAAAATATAAATTTTAAAAGGTAATAACTTAAAATTAGCCCTTAAAGAACATGGATTTGGTCATATCCACTAAATTGTATTTTAACAATGAACATTCAACTAGTATAAAATATTACTAAATTGTATTTTAACAATGAACATTCAACCAGTATAAAAAATTGCTAAATGAAAAATTGTTAAGGAATAGCGTTAGTTAATGTAGCGTTATTACAAATGTATACTATCAACTATACTCACTTCTGTAAACGTAGTTGATTTTATGACTGAAGGATTCAATAACACTCAATGAAGAAAACACTATTGATTCTCCATTCTCATAAATTCAAAGTGTCTATCTCACTACGATGTTGATGCTCAAGGCACTTGTTGTAATACGTGTAGTTGAATATTTATTTCTACATATTTAAACACAAAACATTTCACACAGTCATTCATTCAGAAAATAAAACTCAGAAAACTTTTATATAATTTAGAAAACCTTCGCACGAGATCACATTCTTACGAAATTCATTCTTACGACACTCATTCAACTCACATTCTCACATAATTCATTCAACTTTCCTTCCCATGAAATTGATGTAATTCTGGCACTGTATGAGTCTCTCGACCATAATAGTAGAAGTTTAAGAGTCAATTATTTTGTTTCTCATGCAACACTTTTACTGAAAATTTATGACAAGTCTTAAAATATGCCCAAATTTATTATGACAAGTAACATCATATTTTTACTATATATTCCTATAACAAATTTGTTTTTACTTTTTTATCTAGAAATAATGCAAGCAGGGTCGAGGCACCACATATTAAGCCATGATGTGGTAGTGATAGAGATGCATGGGCTGAAAGAGAGTATGTTGCATGTTTTGTAGTGAGTTTTGTATTGTTGTTAGTGAGATGGTGGCATACGTAATGGTTCATTTACTGACAGGTAAGCACACACTTCCTTGAGAGACTGCCGCGTTAGGGATTGCATGCTGCCATCACCTGACATACACCCAATCCATTCACTCTGCTACACACATCCAGATAAATCATACCTGCATTGTCGCACACTTGTCACCATTCAAATGTGATATACAAAGATCAAATTGAATCATAAACCTACACTATATGTAAATCAACAACGCGTACATTGGGAAACAACAGCGCTTACAGGCACTATTTATATGATCGCAGTAGTATATGGTATAACTTAACAGTGCTTTTGTGGACGCTGTTGTATGTGAGGAAGCATTGTTACACATATAACAGTGACACCTCCAACCAGCATTGTTTATATTTGACACATATAACAATGCAGACTATATGAAGCGTTGTCGTATAATTCATATATAACAGTGTTGCTTAAAGTGAGCGTTATTAAATGAATCACATACAACAACACACGTTGTAAAGAACATTGTTTTATTAATCATATACAACAAGGTGGATTAAAATGAGTATTATTGTATGTAACATATACAATAACGCTTGTTGTAATAAGCGATGTTGTAATATATACAGAAACGCTTAATAAAATGAGCTATGTTGTATATGATTCATTTAACATCGCTCATCAATTTAAGTAATGATGTTGTTGTATATATTACATACAACTGCACTCCATGTATCCTGCACTGTTATAGGTTTTAAATACAACATCACTTGTCGGAGCTCCTCCTAACATGTGATGTTAGTTAGAGAACAATTGTGTATATAAACACAATCTGTCAAACTAATAAGATAAGCCATTTTCACACCTTTCTTTCTATATTGATTTGCACACTAATACATGCATATACATTTATCATGCCAATTATGTTTCTATATTCTCAACAATACATATATACAATCTCATGTCAAATTATTTTTGTATTTTAAACATCAATACAATACAAATTGTAAAAGAAGAATATCATGCCAATTATGTTTTGGCAGAATGCATAAAATTATAAACAAATAATATAAGTACAGTAAATTACAAACAAACAATGTTATGCTATAATTATGCAAAGACATGCATCTACTTTTTCCTTTTCTTTGATGGTTTTTGACTTGTAATATCTTTGTTTGGAGGAACATATTGATTCACCCAAAGCCTCTCATTATGATCATCTCTTGCATATAAATGATCATTCGTAGTTGGTTCGCTCTCACGTGACAGTAATATCCCAAAAAATGGATCATCTTCAGCATCAATATCTTCATATTATTGGTCATCAATATTATTGACGATTATTTTGTTAGTCAAAAGAATAATGAACCATTTCATATTAGTTGGGTCAATAACATATAATACTTGTTGAGCCTCTGATGCTAGAATAAATGGTTCATCTTTATATCCTGGCCTATTATGATCCACCAACATGAACCCTAACTCATCTTTATATTCTCACTAATATGAGTATATTATTTATCATTCATTTTTTGAATTACTCAATGATAATGAAATATGAATTGTGAATAATGGAATGACAATGTAAACAATTCTAACATTATTAGTGCATATATATTGTATATGAGAATGATCTACTTACTCCAAGAGTAAGTTATTTAATCCACATTTTAGTCATTCATTTTATGAAAATCCAACGGTTTAGATCTACTCACTAATTCAAATTAAGTAAACCATTAGATTTTCATAAAAGGAATGGTTGATATGTGAAGTATGTATTTTTAACTTACTCCTAGAGTAAGCAAACATCTCTATTTATATATATAGAAGAGATAATAAATATGTTAGAATTTCCTTAAGATTAACGAATTACCAATCACTTAAGGATCTTGAATCTCATGATTATCTTATACAGAAAAACAAGGATACAAATACATACTTATATTCATGTTTTCCCATATACTCTTTTAGTTGATATGCTTTAGGAGTTTGGTATGATGATCTTTCTCAACCAAATACTTGAATTCCTCACGATACCTTTGTTTTTTCTTTGATGCGGAGAAGGGAAAACTAATTTTTGTGATATGATAGGTTGGAGAACATAACCATTCCAGATGCATTAACATAGGGTTCTCATTACACTACGCCAAAATACGTCTTTAAAGGCGCGTCTTCGACGCGCAACCTAGAAAAATGCTGTAAAACAAAAGGCAGAGGAAACTTATACAGCGCAACATTAAGAATTCGCTGTTCAAATGGATTAGCAGATATAATGTTAACAGCGCAACAAATAATATTCGCGGTTGAATATGTACTTGTTTTAATTCGTAAATTTTAACAGCGCCTATTTTGCACATCGCTGTTAATAGAAATATGTTTAACAGCGCAACCATTGCACATCATTGTTAATCAGAATATGTTTAACAGCGCTATAGTTAGTTTTCGCTCTGGATTTTATATCTTATACAACATAATCTATAATTTGCTTTGTGTATTAGATATGTGTATTAAATTATTTTCGAACCCCCAGAATTTGTTTTGCTTCATGATATGAGTTACTTAATTTCTCTGTTTTGTTGTCTTTTTTGGATGTTTTACCAATGATGAATATTTAATTTTTGGCAATTCTATTTTCTAGCAATTCTATGTTTGGCAATTCTGCTGTACTTGTATATATATATGCAGGTATTTGGAATTTCAGCAATCAAGATTGTCCAGCTCTCCAGTCAAGTTATAGAAGTTTGTTTCAGAATAGTTTGATTAATATATTGTATCGATTTTAAGAATTTTAATGTGTCCTCTTCCATGTAACAAAACATAAATAAAATGTAATTTTCATTTAATTTTCAATATATACAACATAAAATTTCAATTGTTTATTATGTTTTTTGTAACATTATTTAGCTTACAATTTGGATGGTATGTCTAATACTTAATGCCAACATGCAACTTGGCGTGTTAATAAACTTAAAACATATGTTTCCATAGCGAAGTAGAATGCATCGCTGATGAATATATAAATTAATGACAGCGAAGTAAAACACATCGCTGTTGATAATAGAAAATAATGAAATTAATGAACTTAATGACAGCGACAATGCATCGCCGATGAATATATAAATTAATGACAGCAAAGTAAAACGCATCGCTGTTGATAATAGAAAATAATGAAATTAATGAACTTAATGACAACGAAATACAACGCATCGTTGTTGAATATAGAAAATAATGAACTTTATGACAGCGAAGTAAAACACATCGCTGTTGGATATATAATAAAATGAAATTAATGATGGCGAAGTAAAACGCATCGTTGTTGAATATAAAAAAAAATGAACTAAATGACAGCGAATTAAAACACATCCCTGTTGAATATATAATATAATGAAATTAATGACAACGAAGTAAAACGCATCCCTGTTGAATATAGAAAATATCTAACTAGCGTATGTTTAACAACTCTTTTTTAAATGGTTTTGCTTCGTTATATGAATTTCTTAGAGAGTGGTTGAAGCATTAAAGATATCAGTTTCCCATAAATCTTTTAGTCTATATATTTAAACAAAATGAAGTTCATCAGAGATATGAAACTTCAAACTATTTATCATAGAGATCTTTGTGTTTTGTTTATATTCTTTGATCATGAGGTATTTTGGATTTTGTTTATTTATTTAAAAAAAATCATTTATAATTTTCATTTTACATGTTTATTTTCGTAACACGGAGAGAAGAAAGCTCCAATTTTGAACAAAAATGGGAATCAGTCCTTTGTGATGCATTCTGTTATTCTTATTGATCAATATGCTTTGTTCAAATGTTGATGAAAAAAAATGAAGAAAATCATAAGAGAGCCCAGATCTCAAATATGATATTCTTCACGTAAGAGTCCTAATGCCTTTTCAAGTAAGTCATGATTATTCTCAAGCCTAGATGTTCAATATTGAATAGAAGGTTAATAGAGACATCAATATCATGAGATACTTGAAAAGGCATTAGGGATGCCTCAACATATTCACACTTTACACAAAGCATGCACACTATTATTCTCATGAAAATATTGAACAAAAGGTTAATAGAGATATAACCTTGATGGAAATATATTATGGATTAACAGAACATCAATATCCAATGCTCATAGATACAACATTCAACAATCCAGCTGTGAGGATTAACAGATCTTCAATATTGAACAAAAATGTAACATTTAGATTTTAGTATTTAATGTTTCCAATAAACAATTTTCATTTCATTTTTAATATATTGAATTTCAATTTCAGTTTATTGTGTTTTTTTGTACAATTTCAATTTCAATATATATGACAATTAGCTTAGAATTTCTTTTTCTTCAATTTATAAATGTCGTGTTTAAAAAGAAGGTAAATGTTAATGATGAACTGCGAAATAATAAGTTAATAATGAATCATCAACAACGAAAGTATATCAATTAAATTAATAATCAACAGCGAAGTAAAAGAATGAAAGTGTGATTGATGAACAACGAAATAATAATTTATTCGTCTAGTTTAAATGATTCATCAATAGCGAAAGTATATCACTTAAATTAATAATCAACAGCGATGTAAATTTTGCGCCGTTGAATATAGAAAAAATGAATGATCACTACGACTTAAAATGCATCGCTGTTAAAGATAGAAAAATATCTAACTAGAAATATGTAAAGACTCTTTCTTAAATGGTTTTGCTTCGTTATATGGGTTTCTCAGAGATATGGTTGAAGCATTAAAAATATCAGTTTCCCATAAATCTTTTAATCTATATATTGAAAAAAAATGAAGAAGGATTCCATCATCTTTTAGTCTATATATTGAAACAAACTGTAAGGACCCAAATTCTACCATTGAAATTTTTTCGCTTATTTTAATCCTTTCTACATTGATTTTCCCACATTCCTTCATGCATACAAATCTTTAGTCTTTAAAACACCCATTTCATTAATCGTCTCATAAAACTAAACATGCAATTTCAGTTCATACAATGACTACTCCATTTGCAGAAAAACATAATTCGCATGTATACAATAATGGAGTCATCATATGTCAAGTCGAGTGTTTACAAAATTTAACGTATCATTAGTTACAATCAAAGTCATCAAATATTCAGGTAATGCATGAGCATGTAGAATCATAGAGTTTAATCATCAAAGTCTCTAAAACTCCAAATCAAGCATCTCTAATCATCCTTGTACCTGCCATGGGATTAACATTGACAATACACAAGAAAACACGAAGGAGTAAGTCATTAACTCAATAAATGTCAATATAGGTTAATCCACATTTCAATAAGGTTAAGTAAGCAGTTTAAAAGTCATAAATACTTAAAAACGATATAACCATTTATATCTTTGAAAAACATGCTACATAACTTGAGCCAAAGTTTGCTACGTCGCTTGAGCCAAAGCCGCTACACCACTTAAAGGTAGCTAAAAACAGATTTCCCTTTTCTTTTTGAAAACATGCTACATAACTTGAGCCAAAGTTTGCTACATCACTTGAGCAAAAGTTTGCTACATCGCTTGAGCCAAAGCTTGCTACATCGCTTGAGCCAAAGCTTGCTACATCGCTTGAGCCAAAACTTGCTACATCGCTTGAGCCAAAGCTTGCTACATCGCTTGAGCCAAAGCTTGCTACATCGCTTGAGCCAAAGCTTGCTACATCGCTTGAGCCAAAGCTTGCTACGTCGCTTGAGCCAAAGCTTGCTACATCGCTTGAGCCAAAGCTTGCTACATCGCTTGAACCAAAGCTTGCTACATCACTTGAGCCAAAACTTGCTACATCGCTTGAGCCAAAGCTTGCTACATTACTTGAGCCAAAGTCGCTAACCAATCATGGTCGGCTAAAAACGAGTTTTCTTTTCATTGACACTCCATCAATTCATAAACATTAAATCCACACCATTTTTATTACAAACATACCCATATATGTTTATAATAAATAAGTGGTTCACAACTTGATTCATCATCCACAACCAGCAAATCCACGCATTTTCTAACACAATGCATAAGTTATAGACTTATCCTTACCTTTGTGAGTGTTGGGGTCAATTTTCGAGTAACTTTACAAGTTTCCTCCGCGATTTCCTCCAACCTTAGGATCTATCCTCATCCCCACCAACAACAACAAAAGTCAGTACTTTATTCACAACAATATACATACAACTCATTACATTCATAAAGATACATAATATTCACATGTTTCCAATGTTTCCAAAACCACTTTCGTTACAAGTTTCCAATCATCAAAACATATATATTCACATTCTAATCAACATTTAACATTCATAAACCACATTCTAAATCTAACATTTCACTCATCTCCTATTTTACCACATTCTCATTCGGGGGTTTTCGGGTTTTCTTGAATCAACCCACAAACCCTTTCCGTTCTTTGAATACTAACTCTAAACCAAGAGTTTACAAGAGAGAAACTAAATAAAACGAACCACAAATCAAAAGGAAGAGTTTCCATGGTTTCTCACATTTTGAGAAGAGATCCCACACACCCAAAAACGAGTTTGAAATGGAGAAAAAGAGTTAGAATCAAGAGATTTACCTATTCTCAAGCTTCTAGATGATTCCCACGATTTCTTGCTCTCAAAATCACCTTATCCTCTCTCATCTCTCAATTTATAACCCTAAAATGTGTTTGGGGTTTCTATTATAAAGAAAACTCGTTGGGTTCTCGCTCATGCGAGCCTATTCTCGCTCAAGCGAGAAAATCCCGCCTTTTTAAATTTTCAGATCTGGCTCTCTCGCTTAAGCGAGAATCTCACAGCCTCGACAGGTTCCAAAATGCCATTTCTCGCCCAGACGAGACAACTCTCGCTCAGGCGAGACCACTGTCGCTGAAGCGAGATTCCTAGGACTGATACTATAATTTAATGACTTTAAATTTGGGGCGTCACAATCCTTCCCTCCTAAAAGAAATTTCGTCCCCGAAATTTTATTAGGTTACTCTCAGGAAGACTCTATCATCGCATCGACACTAGGTATAAGCTAAATCAACCAAATTCATATTCGATCATCTAATCCATTAAGATTACTTAAGCTACCACCAAGGGCACACACCACTAAACCGTGATATCACAAAACCAATTCATGGACTAACTCATCAATGTCCAAATCTTAAGATCCTACTCTCGAACAACTCGAACATCTAAGAGAACGAAACCGTACCCGAAATAAAGATTTCCCGACATTCATAAAAAACAATAGATCCCTCCGACCTATCAAGTTAACAATCGTTCAATACGATCATCACATATAGTGAGCATCACAATAACATCCAACATGCAATAGCTAGTTTAACCTCCACTCAAGGGAATAACATCAATTTATTCCACTCATGAAACATGACCACTATCTGCTCAAAATTTACCTTAGCATTCCAAACATTGTATCCCTTATCATATAGCAACAAGGTGGTCATTCAACAAAAAACATCTATATAAATACGACTTTTAGAGTCTCTCCCCTTATACGCAATCAAACTATCCAGTAATTATCAAATTACATCAAACTTATACCACCCTACAATACAGTAGAAGGGAATTACCAATCCTTAGCCTCAATTAGACACACAAAACCATTGATTCACCCAAAATTAGATATTTCTTTACCAATCGACAAGTGCAGATTTATAAACGTTCAGTCCAATAACCTGCGTTAGATTTGGATATCTCAATTACACTAGCAAATATACATTTAGTACTCCACTTGCAGTACGACACGAGTCACATGGTCGTAATCGTATCACCAAGTTTTTAACAACATCATATTTATCAAGATACGGTTGTTTAAGTCATTGGATTCTCCAACATGATACTAAATCAATGTATAGCCACATGCTACGTCTTACACAAGAATGATTTTCAAAATGGACTGAACATACGATTCATGACAATCATGTCGTGAAAACAAGGTTTACATAATCGTTTCAACATAAAATTTAAAAAAAAACTTTTTCTCATGCGATTACGTTACAATCATGTCTAGCAATTTCTGACGCTCATGAAACAGAAACAAGTTTTGTCAGTACAACATTCACGACCGATAAATTGTGTACATCACCACTATATCGTGCATCGCCAATGTTGTACTACAAAAGGATCGATCATCATGGACCAAAAGTTTCATGTACAAAAATCAAAACAACTGTGATATTCTCAGTACTACTCTCTTCAAGAGCGTAGAAATCAAATTTTTGTTGATCAATCATCCCTCTAAAACTTAAACAGCACAACATCTATGTTCATCTTCAAAGCTCAAATTTATGCACATATAAGAAATCACTAGCACAATGAAAAGTTATCACTATAACATTTGCATGCTTATTCTCTTTTCATACTTACTCGTTTTGATCATCCACCATGAGTTACTTCAAAATAACAACATATCTAAATGTTCACGTATATTCAAATACATTCATCACAATGACATGGTAAGTAAATTGACTAACCTCTTTCATTATCTTGAGACATAAATTTTACCCCTTAGCATAAACATACAGATAAATGCAAACAAGGGAGGATAACCTCGTGCAACTCATAAAAACAAAGATACCACACTGAGTCTTTTCAAATCACACTAGGTATCTTGTATTTACCTTTCCTCTTTAACACAATATTTTTTTTTTTAAAACCATTACTTTGTAAGACTGAGATTGCAACTAAGAGGGGGGGGGGGGGGGGGGGGGGGGGGGTGAATTAGTTGTTGCAATAAGTATGGCCAATTTTTCTACAATATCAAAGTTAATGTGCAGTGGAAATAATTTGCAGAAAGTGTGAGAGCTTTTTGAAAGAGAGTTTGAAATTTGTGTTGTATATGTTGTTGTTGTGTGTTGTGAGAGTGTTTCGATGCCTTTATATAAGCTTCCAATCAACCGTAATACCCTTAGACATGAGTAGGTTTCGTTTGGAATGAAAAGCAATCAGTTTGGAGTGAAACCCTTTCACTTGAAATCTGAAAAACTAATGCAACAGCTCTTAGTAATCGATTACTGCAAATGGGTAATCGATTACCCAACAATCCTGTTAACAAATTTTTGAAAATTCACACAGTGTAATCGATTACTGGTTTTGAGTCATCGATTACTCAACAACACTGTTTGACAGCTTTGTGAATTTGCCTTAGAGTAATCAATTACACTACTTTGAGTAATCGATTACCCTGTTTTCAAAAAGTGGTAATCTGTTACTCCAAAGTCTATAATGGATTTCTCATAGCTGTTAGAGGTTTGAAAACTCTTTTCTCACTCATGTAACTTGTTACTCAAGTATGGTAACCCGTTACATATTGTTTTTGAAAATTATTTTTATTCACACTTAGTTTTTCCTGATTTTCTTGAAAACAATTTTGAGCATTATTAACTAAGTAAGTAAATGAGTTGTAGGGATAGAAATATCTAAAGATTTAGACTCTAAATCTTTGAAGCAATGTCTTTGAAGCATTATTAATCAATGTCTTCGATAGTCTTTGTTAGTCTTCTTCCTTTCTTCTTTTTGTGATATTGGTGTCTTCATCAAAACCGTGCCAAGGTTAGGAGCAAGATCTTCTTCACAATCTCCCCCTTTTTGATGATGACAAACCAATGTCTTCTTGAAAGTGTAATTTTCTGAGAGCAGCATACTTGATGATATATCTTGACTTTGTCTTGAGTATGCTCCCCCTATATGTATGCATGTATGCTCCCCCTTTATTTTGGTGTTATGTGCCTAAAAGAATATTAACATAAAATACACATCTCCCAAATTTTCTCCCCCCTTTTGACTTCATCAAAAAGAAGAAAAGGCAAGAGTCTAGCACAATATAGATTTGTAGATCATAGCATACAATAGTTCATAGTATATGAAAGTTCAAGTAATAAAAAGCATAATAGAATTAACATCATGTATGAAAACATAAACATTATTGCATAACAATGAAAATAAAGATGTTCATACACGAAATCCAAAATGACAGAAAATAAAATAAAATCCAAACAATGTTCAAAAACACAGCCAATCATTACACAATCAGAAACCTAGACAAAATAATCTAAGACTCGGGCTCAGAACTATCTTCATCAACATCCATGTTGCTTAGCCTCGATGAAAGACGATGAAATTCATAATGAATTTGTTGGCTCTGAGTATCGAAAGCATCCATCCTTGTGGTGATGTAGCTTCGAAGAGAAACCAATTCATCCATAATCATCTGATTAGTGGTCATTGCAGCAGATGAAGAAGATTGAGCATGAGACTCAGGCTGGTTTTGTGCAGCAGTATGTTCTGGTTCGTCGGTAGGAGCAGGTTGGCGGTCGGTACGATGCTTATAGGTTCGACGAGTGACAAGATCTATAAAAAATCCCATCTTGTGGACAACCTCAATATCAACCTTGCTTTTGTAAAGAAGATATTGCTGCTGACCTTGGCACAGTTTTGATGAAGACACCAATATCACAAAAAGATGAAAGGAAGAAGACCAACAAAGACTATCGAAGATAAAGCTTCAAGATTTAGAGTCTAAGTCTTTAGGTACTTTTATCCTTACAACTCCTTTATTTACTTAGTTAATAATGCTCAAAATTGTTTTCAAGAAAATCAGGAAAAACTAAGTGTGAATAAAAATAATTTTCAAAAACAACATGTAACGAGTTACCATACTTGAGTAACAAGTTACATGAGTGAGAAAAGATTTTTCAAACCTCTAACAACTATGAGTAATCCATTACAGACTTTGGAGTAACAGATTACCATTTTTAGAAAACAGGGTAATCGATTACTCAAAGTAGTGTAATCGATTACACTAAGACAAATTTGTAAGGACCCAATTTGTACCCTAAATTTTTTTCGTCCGTTTATTCCTAAACATACAAACAATAATAATTCATTTTCCTTATAACTAACTTCATGAGTTTCCTTTCGTTATAATTATAATTCACCTTCAACATTAAAGGATTAAACTACTCAAGCATTTTGGGGTTCAAAACCCATAAGCATCAAATATTAATTAAAGAGGGGACTCCGTCCCCGCATGTTTGTCAATAGTACATCAGATCCTAAAGAACGAGGTTACAGATTCAATTGTTTAAGTTATGGGTACGATTAAGTGCATATTACAAAACAATATGTGAACGTCCCTATGGCAAAATAACTAAGAGATTAAACTGCGCCATCCTCCGAATCCGCTAATCTTTAGCTTTACCTGTGCACCGATTATCACAAATGGCACCATCAAGAAACAAAAGGGAGTAAGACAACAAATTCAAGATAATCATTATAGGTACATCGAAATAGGATAAATATAATACAAACACCTATATATATATAGTTCTGTCAGTAACATAATTCAACTGTTAAGGTACAATAAACTATCAATCTACCATTTATCAATCACATTTAATAGCAATTATCCCAATACCACGCAGGGTAAGTCTATGCCACAAAGGCTAATCAATACCACATAGGGCAAGTCTATGCCACGAAGGCTAATCAATACCACATAGGGCAAGTCTATGCCACGAAGGCTACTCAATACCACATAGGGCAAGTCTATGCCACGAAGGCTAATCAATACCACATAGGGCAAGTCTATGCCACGAAGGCTAATAAATACCACATAGGGCAAGTCTATGCCACGAGGGCTAATCAATACAACTTCCATATAATGACAATCATCACTCTATTATCATAATAATAAGTCCAATACGTTTACCTTTCACATTATATCATTAAGTATGGAAACGCTTCTCCCTTACCTTGGCGCGTGTTGGCGTTTGGCGGCTTGTTAGTATCTACTCCGCTTCCTCCAATCTTAGGGTCTTTATCCATTCACACACACACAAAAACATAATCAATAATATATTCGTAATATCACATTATAACTCATTTGACATATTTCAACCACAAATTAACTCGTACTCCGATGACTCTCGAAACTATCTCTATTGAGACTCCAAATATGCATTCATAAACATTTAACCCCTCATTCTACATCATAAATCATAAACCACAACCCAACTTAACATTTTCACTCCATTTCTTCACCACTTCGTTTCTAGGTTTTGGGGTTTCCTACTATCAACATTTATCAAGCACCATTTCCAATTATACACTCTAAACTACAATTTTTCAGGAAATAAGTTAAGTAAAACGAACCACCACATCAAAGGATAGAGTTAGATAGTTTTCCAACTCAAAGAGAAGAGACCCCAAAAATCTTAATAAGTTTCTAAGTAAGGAGAAGTGTTAAAATCAAGAGGTTTACCTCTTCTCTAGCTTCACGTAGCCTTTATGCGAGCTCTAGCCAAGAAAATCGCTTCCTCTTATCCTTTCTCTCAACCCCCCCCCCCATTTTCGTGTTTGGGGCTCTATTTTAGGTTTCAGTTTTTTAGATTCTCGCCCAATCGAGAATACGTCGCCCAGGCGAGAGATCCCATTTTTTTTTTACATTTTCAAACACTAACGCTCTCGCTCAAGCGAGGATCCCACAATGTCAACACACTCCCTCTCGCCCAAGCGAGGCTCCCAGATAAAATTCTGGGAGGAATACTGGTGCTCTCGCCCAAGCGAGAGATTCTCGCTCAAGCGAGAATCAGTCAGTAGCTCCCAGACTGACTGAGTTTCACCATGTTCCAATTATCAAACTTTTAGGGGGGTTACAAAATTCACAAAGCTGTAAAACAGTGTTGTTGAGTAATCGATTACTCAAATCCAATAATCGATTACACTGTGTGAATTTTCAAAAAACTGTTAACATGATTGTTGGGTAATCGATTACCCATTTGCAGTAATGGATTACTGAGAGCTGTTGCATCAGTTTTTCAGATTTCAAGTGAAGAGGTTTCACTTTAAACTGATTGTTTTTCATTCCAAACGAAACCTACTCATGCCTAAGGGTATTATGGTTGATTGGAAGCCTATATAGAAGCATTGAAACACTCTCACAACATACAACAATATATACAACTCAGATTTCAAACTCTCTTTCAAAAAGCTGTCACACTTTCTGATTTTACTTACACTTTTCAAGCAACCTACTATTAAACTTTCAAAGTCATTTTGAAGTTGCTTCTAAGTGTTTTTCAAATTGTTAAAGAGCATTATTATCTCAAGTATAAGAGTTGTTATTGGATTGCAAGTTATAGAAATTGTCATATACACTTGTAAGGCAATCCAAGCCAAATTGTACATTCTTCACTTTTGCAAAGTTTACTTTCTTTCACAAGGGTGTGAAGAGAAAGGGTGAGTGACTTGGTATAGTGTTTACCAAGAGTGTAACTAGGTATAGTGTTTACCAAGGGTGTTACTTGGAATAGAGTTTTCCAAGGAGATTAGATATAAGTGAGTGTGTAAGGTACAAGGAGATCTCGAGGTGAGATAATTGTAATTGCAACTCATTATATTTAATAAAGGAATCTCTTGTGCGTCAAGAGTACTGGACGTAGCCTTCGGTGGACAAGAAGGTGAACCAGTATAAAACATCTGCGTACTCTCTTTCCCTTCTCTTTGTTATTTATTTATCCTTCCTAAGTCAATATTTTTCTTCACAATATTTCCGCTGCACGTTAATTTTGATATTGCAGAAAAATTGGCCATACTTATTGCAACAACTAATTCACCCCCCCCCCCCCCCCCCCCCCCCCCCATCTTAGTTGCAATATCAGTCTTACAATTGGTATTAGAGCTATTTTTGAGAAAGTTACTCTCAAAATCTGATCCTACTACAACATGGCCTCAAGATCATTCCTAGGAGAAGGATCCAACATAAACAGACCTCCAAGCTTTGTTAGAGAGTGTTACGACTTCTGGAAAATCAGAATGAGGATTTTCATAGAGTCGCAAGACTTGGATATTAGGAATGCTATCGAGGAAGGACCATACGTGCCACTTACCGTTGTCAACAACACAAGAGAGACAAAGCTAAAATCTTCATGGAATGATGAAGATAAAAAGAAGGTGCAATATGATTTGAAAACAAAGAACATCCTCACATCGGCACTTGGAATAGATGAGTTCTTTAGAGTGTCCAACTACAAATCCGCTAAGGAAACGTGGGACACTTTGGAGACAACTCATGAAGGTACCGAAGAGGTAAAGAGATCGAGACTCAACACTTTATCCCAGGAATACGAAATGTTTCGTATGAGACCTAGAGAGAAGATATTGGATCATCAAAATAGATTCACTCATCTCACCAACCACCTTATTGCACTTGGCAAAGTGCTGTCAAATAGTGACTTGAACTTAAAAGTTCTAAGATCACTAACAAGAACATGGCAACCAAAGTTTGTAAGGACCAAAATTCTACCCTTTAAAATTCATCTCATTTTAACATAGATATTTCCTATCGTCTCTATTTCTCTTCAATTAAAAAACATTCAATACTCTAAAGTCAGTTATCACAATAAACTAGAACCCTTCTTCCCATGGAGCAGAAAAACATAATTCATATATTTCCTTCTTGGTAAATACCGCATATAACTAGCTATGGGATTCCAAAATACCCATAGCTATTAATATCCAGATTTACAAAAATGTAGTACTAATCCAGTTAGGATTTACAATTATCCAATTAACAGTTTACATCAATCAAATAAAAAGAATAAGACTTCGAGTTCTAAGCTCCTCATGCCTCGAAGCGGGTATCCTCAATTTCCTCGTTTACCTGCAATGGGATTATCATAACAGATATGCACAACAACAACAAAGGATTAAGTTATCAACTCAATAAATATCAGTAAATGATAATCCACATTTTAAGTTTTATAATACAAGAAGTCATAAAATGATAAAATCTACATCTCTTGTTTATCCCTCTCCAGTTATTACATCCATCCTTTTGAATTCACTCATTCATCTCTGTCATACCTTGTCACCTCCTTCATCAATACCATTTCAAATCATTATTTTCCAATTGCACGTTTACCTTTTCATCACCACTTGGGTCAGGTCATATACAATACCACATAGGGCAAGTCATACACAATACCACATAGGGCAAGTCATACACAATACCACATAGGGCAAGTCATACACAATACCACATAGGGCAAGTCATACACAATACCACATAGGGCAAGTCATACACAATACCACATAGGGCAAGTCATACACAATACCACATAGGGCAAGTCATACACCAATCGTATACATAATCAGAAGATTCACACATTTTCTATTATCATATACCATTAATAACTTCTCCTTACCTTGGTGAGTGTTGGGTTGGGTTCTTGGTAACTGCACTAGTTCCACAGACACCGCCGCCAACTCTAGGATCTTTCCTCATTCCCACCATACAACACAATGTTAGTCATTTATCCCAAATATTTCGTAAACAATTTAGATTGCATTATTTAACCATACAAAATATTCCTCATATTTTCAATGTTGCTAAACTACTTTCATCATAAGTTTACAACATTTAAAACATACATATTCATCTCATATTTCATCATTAGGAAGTAAACCCATCTTCTACCTCTAGCATTTTACCCATTTTTATTTGTAGGGTTTTTGGGTTTTCATGTATGAACCCACAAACCCTCTCCTTTCTTGGAATACTAACTCTATATCACGAGTTTACAAGATAAAATCATATAAAACAAACCATAACTCAAAAGGGTGAGTTTCCATGGTTTCTCTCATGTTGAGAAGAGATCCAACATACCTCAAAACAAGTTTCAAAGGGAAAAAGAGAGTTAGAATCAAGAGATCTACCTCTTCTCAAGCTTCTAATGACTCAAAAGCCTCATTGCTCCCGAAAATACTCTCTCCTCTCACTTCTCTTTAGGTTAACACTAATAAATGTGTTTGGGGTCCCCTATTTAATGTAACAGCGTCGGGTTCTTGCTTAAGCGAGGGATTCTCGCTCGGGCGAGTAAATCCCGCCTATTTTAAAAACTCAGATCTGACCCTCTCGCTCATGCGAGGGATTCTCGCTCAGGCGAGAATCTCACAGTCCCAATAGGCTTCCTCTCGCTCAGGCGAGAATCTCACAGTGTCAACAGCCCCAGTTTGCCATTTCTCGCCCAGGCGAGAATCTTCCAGTATAGTCCAGGATTTCACCCTCCCAGGTGATCCTTTCTCGCTCAAGCGAGAATCTCTCGCTCAAGCGAGGATCCGAGGACTGATACTATAATTTTAAAGACTTAAAATTTGGGGTGTTACAAAGGTAACGGCTATTTCCAAAAAGAAAAGTCTTTCGAAAATGTCATTGGCTGCTCTGTTTGGAAAGTTGCCGGAACATGAACTTGAATAAAGTCAACTTGATCAACACGAAGAACTAGAGAAGAAGAAGAAGAACATTTCTCTCAAGGCAAAAGCTGAGAAATATGATTCATCGGAGGATGAAGACGACAAGGAAGAGACTGATGACATGAGCATCTTCGTTAAAAAGTTCAGCAAGTTCCTAAGAAGGAACAAAGGCAGAAGAACCGGGCAAATAAAGAAGTTCTCCAAAAGCAATGAGGCCTCCACTTCAAACTAGAATTTGACATGCTTTGAGTGTGACAAACCTGGCCACATGAAGATGGACTGTCCAAACATTAAGAAGAGTTATTTCAAAGGAAAAAATGAATTAAAGAATGGACGAAGAGCCTACATCGCTTGGGAATACAATGACACAAGTTCAGCTTCTGAACCAGAAAGTGAAGAGCAGGCGCATCTCTCCCTCATGGCGTCTCATCATTCAGACGATGAAGAGGTAAATGAATCTATCTATTTTTCTTCTTCCAAATTACAAACTGCATTTAATGATCTACATGATGAATATATGAAATTGTCTAAAATGTTTCTAAAACAAAAATCTAAATTAGATTCTCTTAGAAACATACCTTCATCATCCTCATGTTTAAATTGCATTACTCTTGGCAACAAAGTTTCTACATTGAGTTTTGAACTCAATAAATTGAACAAGAGTAGCAAGAGCTTGAGTAAGATCATTAATGATCAAAGACACTCTACGGACCGAAGAGGTCTTGGCTATGGAAAAAGCCCTACTCTTTAGAAACAAAGTTAGTCTATCATAACAGACTTTCGGAAAACATGTATCCATGCATCTACACATAGCAAACACAAATCTAGGATACATATGCATCAACCTATCTGCTCTTATTGTAAAAATCATGGGCACACACCAAATACTTGTAATATTAGAAAATATGGTGTTCCCCTAGGATATTTTAAATGGGTTGAGAAAGGATCTAACCATGTAGGACCCAAAACAAGTTGGGTACCTAATATAACTTAACATGTTTTGCAAGTTGAATTGAGCGTCGCCCGCAATTTATGGTACTTGGATAGCGGTTGCTCAAAACATATGATGGGCGATAAAAGTAAGTTCCCTGTCCTTACTCTAAGGGACAAAGGCTATGTCACATATGGTGACAATAACAAAGGAAGAATTCTTGGTGTTGGTAGAATCGGCAAGCCACCTTCAACAACCATAGAAGGATTGCTATATGTGGAAGGACTTAAGCACAATCTTCTAAGCATAAGTCAACTTTGCGACAAGGTCTTCCCTGTATCATTCTACCCAAATAAGTGCATCATTGAAAGTAAGGAATTTCTAAACTCTAAACTTGTTGGTAAGAGAATTAATAACATTTACATGATAGATATAGATTCATCTCTTACTATAATATGTTTAGTTGTATATGACATTCATGATGCATGGCTTTGGCATAGGAGAATTGCTCACATACATATGGACCATTTGAATAAACTAATCAAGAAAGATTTGGTTGATGGTTTACCCAAGATAAAGTTTGTTAAAGACAAACTATGTGGTGCATGTCAAATGGGTAAACAAACAAAAACCTCTTTCAAGCCAAAGCATATGGTTTCTTCGGATAGACCATTACAGTTATTACACATGGACTTATTTGGTCCTTCAAGGACAAAGAGTCTTGGTGGTAACTACTATGCTCTTGTTATAGTAGATGATTTTTCACGCTACACTTGGACTCTATTCTTAGTACATAAGAATGAGGCATTCAAAGCCTTTAGCACTTACGCTAAAAGAGTCCAAAACGAAAAGTCACTTAAAATCGCTGCTATAAGAAGTGATCATGGGGGAGAGTTTCAAAATGCTTCTTTTGAGGAATTTTGTGATGAACAAAATGGTGTTGTAGAGAGAAAGAATCAGTCTTTGGAAGAACTCGCTAGAACAATGATGAATTAAACTAACCTCCCAAAGTACTTTTGGGCTGATGCGGTAAGCACCGCTTGTTATGTTCCAAATAGAGTTCTAATAAGACCTATTCTAAAGAAAACCCCCTATGAACTCTTCAAAGGAAGAAAACCAAACATTTCACACTTGCATGTATTTGGTTGTAAATGTTTCATCTTGAATAATGGCAAGGAAAATTTATGCAAGTTTGATGCAAAGGCAGATGAAGGAATCTTCCTAGGCTATTCTCTCACGAGTGAAGCTTATAGAGTCTTTAAAAAAAGAACTCTAGCCATGGAAGAATCTGTCCATGTCTCCTTTGATGAAATCAGTCCTCTAATCAAGGAAAGGTTGACCATTGATAAAGAATATTTGCCTAACTCTACTTTTAATGAAAATGCTATTATTGAAACTACACCCAATATAGAGCATATGGAAGTGGATGATAATCCTTCCATACAAGAAGAGCATATTCACTCTGATTTACCCAAAGAGTGGAGAACTCATCGAGATCTTCCTATAGACAACATTATTAGCGATATTAACAAAGGTGTTACCACTCGCTTAATGCTAGAAAATGCTTGTCTAAACATGGCCTTTGTTTCTCAAATAGAACCATCTAAGATTGATGAAGCAATCGAGGATTAACACTGAATTCTTGCTATGCAAGAAGAACTTCACCATTTTAAAAGAAACGAAGTTTGGGAACTTGTTTCTAGACCTAAGAATAGGCATGTAATAGGAACTCGCTGGGTATTTCGCAATAAATCAGATGAAAATGGTATAATCATTAGAAACAAGGCTAGACTAGTAGCCCAAGGATACAACCAAGAGGAAGGTATAGACTTTGATGAAACCTTCGCTCCGGTTGCTAGACTTGAAGCGATTAGACTGCTACTTGCATATGCATGCTCTTTAAA
This sequence comes from Lupinus albus, assembly GCA_009771035.1. Classification (NCBI taxonomy): domain Eukaryota; kingdom Viridiplantae; phylum Streptophyta; class Magnoliopsida; order Fabales; family Fabaceae; genus Lupinus; species Lupinus albus. Next base: position 8,548,191 of record CM020010.1, read on the forward strand.
CTTTCAGCTTTTCCAAATGGACGTAAAGAGTGCGTTCCTTAACGGGAATAAACTTTCACCTTTTACTAAGTCTTTAGGTACTTCTATCATTACAACTCCTTTATTTACTTAGTTAATAATGCTCAAAATTGTTTTCAAGAAAATCAGGAAAAACTAAGTGTGAATAAAAATAATTTTCAAAAACAACATGTAACGGGTTACCATACTTGAGTAACAAGTTAAATGAGTGAGAAAAGAGTTTTCAAACCTCTAACAACTATGAGTAATCCATTACAGACTTTGGAGTAACAGATTACCATTTTTAGAAAACAGGGTAATCGATTACTCAAAGTAGTGTAATCGATTACACTAAGGCAAATTCACAAAGCTGTAAAACAGTGTTGTTGAGTAATCGATTACACTGTGTGAATTTTCAAAAAGCTGTTAACATGATTGTTGGGTAATCGATTACCCATTTGCAATAATGGATTACTGAGAGCTGTTGCATCAGTTTTTCAGATTTCAAGTGAAGAGGTTTCACTTCAAACTGATTGATTTTCATTCCAAACGAAACCTACTCATGCCTAAGGGTATTATGGTTGATTGGAAGCCTATATAAAGGCATTGAAACACTCTCACAACATACAACAATATATACAACTCAGATTTCAAACTCTCTTTCAAAAAGCTGTCACACTTTCTGATTTTACTTACACTTTTCAAGCAACCTACTCTTAAACTTTCAAAGTCATTTTGAAGTTGATTCTAAGTGTTTTTCAAATTTTTAAAGAGCATTATTATCTCAAGTATAAGAGTTGTTATTGGATTTCAAATTATAGAAATTGTCATATACACTTGTATGGAAATCCAAGCCAAATTGTACATTCTTCACTTTTGCAAAGTTTACTTTCTTTCACAAGGGTGTGAAGAGAAAGGGTGAGTGACTTGGTATAGTGTTTACCAAGAGTGTAACTTGGTATAGTGTTTACCAAGGGTGTTACTTGGAATAGAGTTTTCCAAGGAGATTAGATATAAGTGAGTGTGTAAGGTACAAGGAGATCTCGGGGTGAGATTATTGTAATTGCAACTCATTATATTTAATAAAGGAATCTCTTGCGTGTCAAGAGTACTGGACGTAGTCTTCAGTGGACAAGAAGGTGAACCAGTATAAAACATCTGCGTACTCTCTTTCCCTTCTATTTGAGAAACAAAGGCCATGTTTAAGCATTTTCTAGCATTAAGCGAGTGGTAACACCTTTGTTAATATCGCTAATAATGTTGTCTATAGGATGATCTCGATGAGTTCTCCACTCTTTGGGTAAATCAGAGTGAATATGCTCTTCTTGTATGGAAGGATTATCATCCACTTCCATATGCTCTATATTGGGTGTAGTTTCAATAATAGCATTTTCATTAAAAGTAGAGTTAGGCAAATCTTCTTCATCAATGGTCAACCTTTCCTTGATTAGAGGACTGGTTTCATCAAAGGAGACATGGACAGATTCTTCCATGGCTAGAGTTCTTTTTTTAAAGACTCTATAAGCTTCACTCGTGAGAGAATAGCCTAGGAAGATTCCTTCATCTGCCTTTGCATCAAACTTGCATAAATTTTCCTTGTCATTAATCAAGATTAAACATTTACAACCAAATACATGCAAGTGTGAAATGTTTGGTTTTCTTCCTTTGAAGAGTTCATAGGGGGGTTTTCTTTAGAATAGGTCTTATTAGAACTCTATTTGGAACATAACAAGCGGTGCTTACCGCATCAGCCCAAAAGTACTTTGGGATGTTAGTTTCATTCAACATTGTTCTAGCGAGTTCTTCCAAAGACCGATTCTTTCTCTCTACAACACAATTTTGTTGTGGTGTTCTAGGAGTAGAAAAGTTGTGATTAATCCCAAGATCATCACAAAATTCCTCAAAAGAAGCATTTTGAAACTCTCCCCCATGACCACTTCTTATAGCAGCGATTTTAAGTGACTTTTCGTTTTGGACTCTTTTAGCATAAGTGCTAAAGGCTTTGAATGCCTCATTCTTATGTGCTAAGAATAGAGTCCATGTGTAGCGTGAAAAATCATCTACTATAACAAGAGCATAATAGTTACCACCAAGACTTTTTGTCCTTGAAGGGCCAAATAAGTCCATGTGTAGTAACTGCAATGGTCTATCCGAAGAAACCATATGCTTTGGCTTGAAAGAGGTTTTTGTTTGTTTACCCATTTGACATGCACCACATAGTTTGTCTTTAACAAACTTCATCTTCGGTAAAACAACAACCTAATCTTTCTTGATTAGCTTATTCAAATGGTCCATATGAATGTGAGCAATTCTCCTATGCCAAAGCCATGCATCATGAATGTCATTTACAACTAAACATGTTATAGGAAGAGATGAATCTATATCTATCATGTAAATGTTATTAATTCTCTTACCAACAAGTTTAGAGTTTATAAAGTTCTTACTTTCAATGATGCACTTATCTGGATAGAATGATACATGGAAGCCCTTGTCTCAAAGTTGACTTATGCTTAGAAGATTGTGCTTAAGTCCTTCCACATATAGCACTCCTTCTATGGTTGTTGAAGGTGGCTTGCCGATTCTACCGACTCCAATAATTCTTCCTTTGTTGTTGTCACCATATGTGACAAAACCTTTGTCCCTTGGAGTAAGGATAGAGAACTTATTTTTATCGTCCGTCATATGTTTTGTGTCGTTGTCTTCCCAAGCGATGCAGGCTCTTCGTCAATTCTTTAATTCATTCTTTCCTTGAAAGAACTCTTCTTAATGTTTGGACAGTCCATCTTCATGTGCTCAGGTTTGCCACACTCAAAACATGAAAATTTTTGGTTTGAAGTGGAGGCCTCATTGCTTTTGGAGAACTTCTTTATTTGCCCGGTTATTCCGCCTTTGTTCTTGTAATGACCCAAATTCTACCCTTGAAATTTTGTCCTTATTTTAATCCAATTTCATGCAATTAATTATAAATTATATTTTCCAATTGAACGAACTCATTTAAAAGATCTCACTTTCCTCATCACGCCCAAATCTATATACCAAAATATGACATACCAATCAGGTGACAGAAAAACATAATTCGTATTAATGTAACTTAGTGACTACCGCATACAATTAGCTATGGGTTTCCAAAACACCCATAGCTACATATATCCCGAGTTACTAGTTTCCATGGTTAATTCCATGTACACAAACATGTTCATAGTTACAATTAGTTAGTTCATGTACAACCGATGAAGTTACAAAAAATGGATAAGAGACATCAAAATAAAAGTCTCTAAGCTCCTAATCAAAAACACCCATACTCCTTCCACCTACCTGCAATGGGATTAACTTTGACAATACACCAAGAAACACAAAGGAGTAAGTCGTTAACTCAATAAATATCAATGTAAGTTAATCCACATTTAATAAGATTAAATAACGGTATTAAAATCAACTATACTCAAAACCATTTTCATCGTTCATACTTTTGAAAACCATGCTACATAACTTGAGCCAAAGTTTCCTACATCGCTTGAGCCAAAGCTTGCTACATTACTTGAGTCAAAGTCGCTAACCCATCATGGTCGGCTAAAAACGAGTTTTATTTCCATTGACACTCCACCAATACATTTTCCGAGTTTTATTTCCAGTGGCATTCCACCAATACAAAAACAGTAAATGCATCCGACATCATTACAAACATATCCATGTATGCTTATAACTACAAAGTGATTTACGATTCATTTCATTACTCCGAGTTTTATTTCCATTGGCACTCCACCAATACATAAACGGTAAATCCACTCCTCGTTGTTACAAACATACCCATATATGCTTATAACAACTAAGTGATTTACGCTTCATTGCATTATTCCAAGTATTATTTCCATTGGCACTCCACCAATACATAAACGGTAAATTCACTCCTCGTTCTAACAAACATACCCATATATGCTTATAACAACTAAGTGATTTACGATATAGTTCATTATCCACATCAGAAAATCCACACATTTTCTATCACAGTGCATAAGTTAAAGACTTATCCTTACATCAGTGAGTGTTGGGTTTGGGTTCTTGGCAACTCCTCAAGTTCTGTAACGACCCGATTTTCTACCCTTGAAAATTTTTCGTTTAATTTAATCATTTCTTACATACAGTCGTCACCTTCATTAAAATCTGTCAAGTATCTCTCTTTGACAATACTCTTTACCCTATCGTATTATCATACAAAGTTATGTTGCGGAAAAACATAATTCATTCAATTATCAATTATCACATACAACCAGTTATGGGTTTTCCAGAGTTATAAAGTCCATAACTACAAATCTTTGTATTATCCTAATCAGATTACATTTATCTCAAAATGTCATCAATTCAACTACAATGTCAAGTAGCAACAAAGACGAACAAATTGATAAACACAAAATCTCCCTAAGTGAGCTTCCTCCTCAAAATCCTTCATTTACCTACAATGGGATTATCATAACAACACACAAAACACAGGGAGTAAGTCATTAGTTCGAAACTAACATCACATGATAATCCACATTCAAATACAATCAAGCTTTAATGTAATTCATAAACACACATACGAAATTATAAACATTCAAATCATCTTCCTTTAACTTCCACTTTACTCATATCCATCCTATAGTATATATATCCCATAATATATATTCTATAGTATGCATATTACGTTCATTCGAAACATCATCGGTCTCGTTAATCATATTCACCCTATAACATATATATCCCATAATATATATCTTATAGCATGTATATTACTTTCTTTCTCAACATCTTCCTTTTTATCGCTCATATTCACCCTATAGAATATATATCCCATACTATATATCCTATAGCATGCATATGACATTCATGTGACATTCACATTTCTCATCATTCAAATTCACCCTATAGAATATATATCTCATACTATATATCCTATAGCATGCATACGACATTCATTTGAGTCATATTTCCATTGGTACTCCCCCAATAATATTCATTTCTTTTGAGTCATTTTTCCATTGGTACTCCCCCAATAATATTACTTTCGTATGAGTCTTATTTCCTTTGGTACTCCCCCAAATAGATTGAGTTCTTTTTGAGTCTTATTTTCTTTGGTACTCCCCCAAATAGATTGAATTCGTTTTGACTCTTATTTCCTTTGGTACTCCCCCAAATAAATTGAATTCGTTTCGAGTCTTATTTCCTTTGGTACTCCCCCAAATAGATTGAATTCGTTTCGAGTCTTATTTCCTTTGGTACTCCCCAAATAGATTGAATTTGTTTCGAGTCTTATTTCCTTTGGTACTCCCCCAAATAGATTGAATTCGTTTCGAGTCTTATTTCCTTTGGTACTCCCCCAAATAGATTGAATTTGTTTCGAGTCTTATTTCCTTTGGTACTCCCCCAAATAGATTGAATTCGTTTCGAGTCTTATTTCCATTGGGACTCCCCCAAATTAGATTGAAATCATTTTGAGTCTTATTTCCATTGGTTCTCCCCCAATAATGTTACTTTTATTACCATAACAGAAAAGCCACGCATTTTCCAACATAATGCATAAATTACAAACGTATCATTTTAAACCATGACCTCTTTCACATACCTCATTCATATCAGCATGTATGATTTAGAGACACTTATCCCTTACCTTGGTGAGTGTTGGGGATCGGTTCCGAGTAACTTTAAAAGTCCCCTCCGCGATTTCCTCCAACCTTAGGATCTTTCCTCATTTCCACCAATAACAACAATGTCAATCATTTATTCAAAATACCACATAAGTAACTCGTATTTCCTCATCAAACATACAAGATATTTACATATTTTCAAGGTTTCCAAAACTACTTCAATACGAGTTTCCAAACATCTAAAACATACATATTCATCTATTTCTCTCTTTACTCATATTCTCATTTTGGGGTTTTCATAAACAACCCCCAAAACCTTTCCATTCATCAAATACCAACTCTAAACCAAGAGTTTACAAGAGAAAAACAACCTAAAACGAACCATAACTTTAAAGGATGAGTTTCCATGGTTTCTCATATTTTGAAAATAGATCTAACATACCCAAAACAAGTTAGAGAGGAAGAAGAAGAGTTAGAAACCAGAGGTTTACCTCTTCGCAAGCTCTAAAATGAGTCCTAAGGCTCCTTGCTCTTAAAAAGCTCCCTTCTCTCTCTTCTCTTCAAGTTCTAACCCTAAAATGTGTTTGGGGTTTCTATTTTTAAAGAGCAGTCGTCGGGTTCTCGCTCAAGCGAGAATCTCACAGTAACAATTTTCGCTTAACGCATAGATGTAATCGATTACATGGATTGTGTAATCGATTACATCGTGTAAAATGCACATATCTGGTGCTTTTATCTGCATGTAATCGATTACATGTATTGTGTAATCGATTACATCATGTAAAATGCACATATCTGATGCTTTTATCTGCATGTAATCGATTACATGTATTGTGTAATCGATTACATCATGTAAAATGCACATATCTGATGCTTTTATCTGCATGTAATCGATTACATGGACTGTGTAATCGATTACACTGCCCAAAATTGCCATTTCTCGCCCGGGTGATACAACTCTCGCTCAGGCGAGAATCCTCCAGTATAGCCTAAGATTTCACCCTCCCAGATGCACCTCTCTCGCTCAAGCGAGAATCTCTGGATCAAGCGAGGCTTCCAGGATTGATACTCTAATTTTTAAAGACTAAAATTCGGGGTGTTACAAGTTCCACCGACACCGCCTCCAACTTTAGGATCTTTCCTCATCCCACCATATAACACAATGTTAGTCATTTATTCGAAATATCATATAAACAACTTATATTGCATTATTTAACCATACAAGATATTCATCATATTTTCAATATTAGAAAGTAAATTCATCTTCTACCTCTAGCATTTTACCCATTTTCCATTTTAACCACATTTTCTCTTTAGGGTTTTGGGGTTTTTATGACTCAACCCACAAACTCTCTCCTTTCTTGAAATACTAACTCTATACCAAGAGTTTACAAGATAAAATAACATAAAATGAACCATAACTCAAAAGGGTGAGTTTCCATGGTTTCTCTCATTTTTGAGAAGAGATCCAACATACCCAAAAAGAGTTCCAAAGAGAAGAAAAGAGTTAGAATCAAGAGTTTTACCTCTTCTCAAGCTCTTGGATGAGTATCAATGCTTCTTGCCCTTGGAAAAGCTCTCTTCTCTCACCTCTCTTCTTTTCTTAACCTTAAAATGTGTTTGGGGGTTTCTCATTAATGCAACTCGTCGGGTTCTCGCTTAAGCGAGCTCATTCTCGCTCATGCGAGAAAATCCCGCCCATTTTAAAAACTCAGATCTGATCCTCTAGCTCAAGCGAGGGATTCTCGCTCAAGCGAGAATCTCACAGTCTCAACAGTCCCATAATGCCATTTCTCGCCGAGGCGAGACAACTCTCGTTCAGGCGAGAATCCTCCAGTATAGCCCAGGATTTCACCCTCCCAGGTGAGCCTTTCTCGCCTAGGCGAGAATCTCTCGCTCAAGCGAGGATCCCAGGACTGATACTATAATTCTAAAGACTTAAAATTTAGGGTGTTACAGTTCCTTATTAGGAACTTTCTGAACTTTTTAATGAAGAGGCTCATGTCATCAATCTCTTCCTTGTCGTCTTCTTCCTCCGATGAATCATATTTCTCAGCTTTTGCCTTGAGAAAAATGTTCTTCTTTTTCTTCTCTAGTTCTTCGTGTTGATCAAGTTGACTTAATTCAAGTTCATGTTCCTGCAAATTTCCAAACAAAGCAGCCAATGACATTTTCGAAAGACTTTTCTTTTCGGAAATAGCTGTTACCTTTGGTTGCCATGTTCTTGTTAGTGACCTTAGAACTTTTAAGTTCAAGTCACTATTTGACAACACTTTGCCAAGTGCAATAAGATGATTGGTGAGATGAGTGAATCTCTTTTGAAGATCCATGATCTTCTCTCCAGGTCTCATACGAAAAATTTCGTATTCCTGGGATAAAGTGTTGAGCCTCGATCTCTTTACCTCTTCAGTTCCTTCGTGAGTTGTCTCCAAAGTGTCCCACATTTCCTTAGCGGATTTGCAGTTGGACACTCTAAAGAACTCATCTATTCCAAGTGTCGATGTGAGGATGTTCTTTGCTTTCAAATCATATTGCACCTTCTTCTTATCTTCACCTTTCCATGAAGTTTTTGGCTTTGTCTCTCTAATGTTGTTGACAATGGTAAATGGCACGTATGGTCCTTCCTCGATATCATTCCAGATATCCAAGTCTTGCGATTATATGAAAATCCTCATTCTGATTTTACAGAAGTCGTAACACTCTCCAACAAAGCTTGGAGGTCTGTTTATGTTGGATCCTTCTCCTAGGAATGAGCTTGAGGCCATGTTGTAGTAGGATTAGAATTTGAGAGTAACTTTCTCAAAAATAGCTCTGGTGCCAATTGTAAGACTGAGATTGCAACTAAGAGGGGGGGGGGGGGGGGAATTAGTTGTTGCAATAAGTATGACCAATTTTTCTGCAATATCAAAGTTAATGTGCAGCGGAAATAATTTGCAGAAAAATATTGACTTAGGAAGGATAAATAAATAACAAAGAAAAGGGAAAGAGAGTACGCAGGTGTTTTATACTGGTTCACCTTCTTGTCCACCAAAGGCTACGTCCATTACTCTTGACGCGCAAGAGATTCCTTTATTAAATATAATGAGTTGCAATTACATATATCTCACCCCGAGATTTCCTTGTACCTTACACACTCACTTATATCTAATCCTCTTGGAAAACTCTATTCCAAGTAACACCCTTGGTAAACACTATACCAAGTTACTCCCTTGGTAAACACTATACCGAGTCATTCACCCTTTCTCTTCACACCCTTGTGAAAGAAAGTAAACTTTGCAAAAGTGAAGAATTTAAAATTTGGCTTGGATTGCCTTACAAGTGTATATGACAATTTCTAGAACTTGCAATCCAATAACAACTTCTTTATACTCAAGTATGGTAACCCGTTACATGTTGTTTCTAAAAATTATTTTTATTCACACTTAGTTTTTCCTGATTTTCTTGAAAACAATTTTGAGCATTATTAACTAAGTAAGTAAATGAGTTGTAGGGATAGAAGTACTTAAAGACTTAGACACTAAATCTTTGAAGCTTTATCTTCGATAGTCTTTGTGGTCTTCTTCTTTTCTTCTTTTTGTGATATTGGTGTCTTCATCAAAACCGTGTCAAGGTCAGGAGCAAGATCTTCTTCACAATACTTCATGTCCAACACCTTCCATACAACATATTCATCTACATGTTCGTGAATCATTTACATTACTATTCATGTCATTACCGAAGCAATTAACATATTGATTCAAGAATTCACTCATCGCGGAACAATTTATCGGATATTAACAATTAATCTCAAAGGAACATTTCACCCTATAGTGTATATATCCCATAATATATATTCTATAGCATGCATATTCATTCATTCCAAAGCATTTTTATTTCCTCAATGATAATCAACATTGATTTCACTCTTGACCACATCCGGCCAGTTTACCTCGCAAAGATAGTCTACTACCACTTCGAGTAAGACCACAACACATTTCTCACAAACATGTTAATTCATACATATGCCATATTCACATCATCTCATATATATATATAATGGAGACAGTTATCCCTTACTTCATTCCACTTTCTAGACCTTCATGTATTGTAAGCAAACTCATATGCAGAAATATTTCAAGATACGTATGTTCATTCCCAGAAGTAAATCTAATCGGGACTATGGCAAGCAGATTAAATTCACAGTACATGTCCTACCGTCACCACCACTGGACAATTGGGGAACAAACGTCGACACCACTACTGGCATATTAGTTGGGGTGGATACGACCTAGTCGAAAGATAACGACTCTATTTGACACTCAAGTCGGTCTACACATTAAACAGATACCAAGGAGTGTGTCGCTCATGAATCAACAACACTAAAATAGAAATACCTGCCACCATACCTTCAACTTAGGTCGGACCGTCGACATCAGATGTCTCCGCGCCACTCATAGCGGACACTCGGCCAGTAGTCCTAAGCCCCTCAGTCCTCACAGCTTTTTCAACATTTTCAGCATTCCCAACATTCACCCCCCATTTCCACTTCGGACAATACCTCTTTATATGTCCCTTTTCCTTACAGTGGAAGCAACCATTCCCCGAACCAAGACAAATGGTTCCCACATGCTTCTGCTCACATTTGCTGCACATAGGAAAAGAGTTCATCGGTGACCTTCCTGTATTGACACAAGTCCTCGGTCCATGCGAAGAATATCTCCGACTACCAATGGGGGAAGAGTATGGCTTCCGTCCCTCTTGACACACCTTACCCTTGCCCTTTCCATGCGCCAAGTTCCTTTGAGGCCCACAATTCTTGGGAGGGATTGATTTAGGTGCACTACCTCACCCGTCTGCAGGTCAGTCCTCTCGAGTCTTGGGACCCACTCAATGGCAGCATCAGGGGCGAACCCACCGTGGAACTGACTGGGGCTCCGCCTGCAGCATTCATCTAACTCTCGGTACTCTACCGGTCTGGATGGAACTAGGGGCTGCAAACTCGGACTTGGAATCGCGTCCCGATTCAGATTCTGCAAATTCTCGTTCACTTGTTGCAGTGGAGGTACCATTTGAGTTAAAAGATCATTTGTAACATCCTGACTTGTTCCTCTTCCTCTCCCAGCCATGTGTACCTGTACTCATGCACTTGTCAGTAACCGAATGTTAACTAGACAAGAATCACATATTCACATAGCAATTCGTATAAACCAAACAATTTAAGCACGTAAAGGTCACAGAGAAGCATGTAAGGTCATACCCTAGGCCACATGATTAACTATGCTCTGATACCATATTGTACGGACCCAAATTCTACCCTTGAAAATATTTCGCTTATTTTAATCCTTTCTACATTGTTTTTCCCACATTCCTTCATGCATACAAATCTTTAGTCTTTAAAACACCCATTTCATTAATCGTCTCATAAAACTAAACATGCAATTTCAGTTCATACAGTGACTACTCCCATTTGCAGAAAAACATAATTCGCATGTATAAGAATGAAAGTGTGATTGATGAAAAGCGAAATAATAATTTATTCGTCTAGCTTAAATGATTCATCAATAGCGAAAATATATCACTTAAATTAATAATCAACAGCGAAGTATAATATTCAACAGAGACGTAAAATTTGCGCTGTTGAATATAGAAAAAATGAATGATCACAGCGAATTAAAATGCATTGCTGTTAAAGATAGAAAAATATCTAACTAGAAATATGTAAAGGCTCTTTCTTAAATGGTTTTGCTTCGTTATATGAGTTTCTCAGAGATATGGTTGAATCATTAAAAATATTAGTTTCCCATAAATCTTTTAATCTATATATTGAAAGAAAATGAAGAAGGATTCCATCATCTTTTAGTCTATATATTGAAACAAACTGTAAGGACCCAAATTCTACCCTTGAAAATGTTTCGCTTATTTTAATCCTTTCTACATTGATTTTCCCACATTCCTTCATGCATACAAATCTTTAGTCTTTAAAACACCCATTTCATTAATCGTCTCATAAAACTAAACATGCAATTTCAGTTCATACAGTGACTACTCCCATTTGGAGAAAAACATAATTCGCATGTATACAATAATGGAGTCATCATATGTCAAGTCGAGTGTTTACAAAATTTAATGTATCATTAGTTACAATCAAAGTCATCAAATATTCAGGTAATGCATGAGCATGTAGAATCATAGAGTTTAATCATCAAAGTCTCTAAAACTCCAAATCAAGCATATCTAATCATCCTTGTACCTGCCATGGGATTAACATTGACAATACACAAGAAAACACGAAGGAGTAAGTTGTTAACTCAATAAATGTCAATATAAGTTAATCCACATTTCAATAAGGTTAAGTAAGCAGTTTAAAAGTCATAAATACTTAAAAACGATATAACCATTTATATCTTTGAAAAACATGCTACATAACTTGAGCCAAAGTTTGCTACATCGCTTGAACCAAAGCCGCTACACCACTTAAAGGTAGCTAAAAACATATTTCCCTTTTCTTTTTGAAAAATGCTACATAACTTGAGCCAAATTTTGCTACATCGCTTGAGCCAAAGCTTGCTACATCGCTTGAGCCAAAGCTTGCTACATCGCTTGAGCCAAAGCTTGCTACATTACTTGAGCCAAAGTCGCTAACCAATCATGGTCGGCTAAAAACGAGTTTTCTTTTCATTGACACTCCATCAATTCATAAACAGTAAATCCACGCCATTTTTATTACAAACATACCCATATATGTTTATAATAAATAAGTGGTTCACAACTTGATTCATCATCCACAACCAGCAAATCCACGCATTTTCTAACACAATGCATAAGTTAAAGACTTATCCTTACATTGGTGAGTGTTGGGGTCAATTTTCGAGTAACTTTACAAGTTTCCTCCGCAATTTCCTCCAACCTTAGGATCTATCCTCATCCCCACCAACAACAACAAAAGTCAGTACTTTATTCACAAAAATATACATACAACTCATATTACATTCATAAACATACATAATATTCACATGTTTCCAATATTTCCAAAACCACTTTCGTTACAAGTTTCCAATCATCAAAACATACATATTCACATTCTAATTCTAACATTTCACCCATCTCCTCTTATACCACATTCTCATTTGGGGGTTTTGGGGTTTTCTTGAATCAACCCACAAACCCTTTACGTTCTTTGAATACTTACTCTAAACCAAGAGTTTACAAGAGAGAAACTAAATAAAACGAACCACAACTCAAAAGGAAGAGTTTCCATGGTTTCTTACATTTTGAGAAGAGATCCCATACACCAAAAAACGAGTTTGTATGGGAGAAAAAGAGTTAGAATCAAGAGATTTACCTCTTCTCAAGCTTCTAGATGATTCCCACGAGTTCTTGCTCTCAAAATCACATTCTCCTATCTTCTCTCTCAATTTCTAACCCTAAAATGTGTTTGAGGTTTCTATTATAAAGCAAACTCGTCGGGTTCTCGCTCAAGCGAGCCCATTCTCGCTCAAGCGAGAAAATCCCGCCTTTTTAAATTTTCAGATCTGGCTCTCTCGCTCAAGCGAGAATCTCACAACCTCGACAGGTTCCAAAATGTCATTTCTCACCCAGGCGAGACAACTCTTGCTCAGGCGAGACCACTCTCGCTCAAGCGAGAATCCTTCAGTATAGCCCAGTATTTCACTCACCCAGGTGAGCCACTCTCGCCCAGGTGACACCTTTCTCGCTCAAGCGATATTCCCAGGACTGATACTATGATTTAATGACTTTATATTTGGGGCGTCACACAAACTGCTCTCTATTTTTCATCGAGATCTTTGTGTTATGTGTATTTTCATTGATCGTGAGGTATTTTTTATTTTGGTTATTTTATGTTTGGAGAACAATGCTCCAATATTTATCAAAAATGGGAATGTGTCCTCTGTCAAGAATATCAATCTTTTAGGCTATTATTCGCATCGATTATAATATCAACAAGTTGTTGAAGTTCAGTCGCTGTTTCTTACAATATCTTTTCACAAGAAAATTGAATCCTTCACTTTGGAGAATGTTGTAAAAGATGAGTCTTTTTTTATGTTCAACTCTTATATTCACATCTTTTACTTATTTTCAAAAAAGACTCGTCATTTACTTCTTTCTTCAGTTTGTGTGGTTTTGCAATATCTTTTCACAAGACCATGGATCCTTTTTGCAGTACACTTTTTCTTTGATTCAACACTATCTTATTTATGTCGTGCATAACTAGAAGTGTTATCCTTCCCAAATCTTCAACAAGAGAATTGGATCCCTTCACTTACTTTGGTTTTTATTCCCTTGCCTACAAGAACATGGATTAACAAGAGAATTGGATCCTTCACTTTGTTTTGTAAGGACCCAAATTCTACCCTTGAAATTTATTCCTTATTTTATTCCTTTTACATGCATTTTCCTATACTTGCTACCACAATTTTCATATTCTTATTCCATATCACCGTATTCACATACGTTCTATTAACAAAAAATCATAATTCATATTAATGCAAGTCGGTAACTACCGCATACAGCTAGCTATGGTTCTCCATGATACTCATAGCTACACATATCCTGAGTTACAATTATCCGAAAGTTATTATGTCCATAGTTACAAAATACTTGAATTATCAACTATGCACTCAGATACAAAAATAGTGAAACAAAAGAATCCAAAATGTAAAACTCCTAAAGCTTCCAAAAATAAGCCTCCTCATTCTACCTGTTTATCTGCAATGGGATTATTAATGACAAAAGCACAAAACACACAAAGGAGTAAGTTATTAATTCAATAAACATCATTATAAGATAATCCATGTAACACCTCAAATTTCGTTTTCGGAGTGATTGGAAAACTTAGGGTGTTGAGGTGTATGCTTGACCATTCTCTCTTGGACGAGAGGGTCTCGCCTAAGCGAGGGACTCAATGTTTTAAGTTTGAGAAGTATAGGAACCTCGCCCAAGCGAAGAAGTGGTCGTTTGAGCGAAAGTGAAATCTGGAAAAGCTGTCAAATTCTAGCTCGAGCTAGAATTTTCGCCCAAGCTAGAGAGGGCCTTAGCATACTGCCCGATTCTCGCCCGAGCGAGATATCCGCGCCCGGGCGAGAGAATTCCAGTGTGAAACTTGAAAAAGTCGCGAAATTCTCGCCCAAGCGAGCCGTTCTCGCCCGGGCGAGAGCGTTAGAGCTATAAAAATGAAAAAAATGGGATCTAGAAACCCTAATCTTCATTTTCTTTCTCCCCCTTTCTCTCCCAACGGTGGCTCCACCCAAATGGACCATTTTCCCCTCCACTAAGCCTCAAAACTCATCGAAACCTTCCTTTTGCTTCATGGTGACACATTTGGAAAAGCTTGGAGGTGAAAAAGCAACAATGGAGGTTGGAGAAGATGAAGGGAGATGTGGCTCTTTTGCGGAGCAACGGATCTTACGCAACCTAAGGTGAAGAAGAAGACCATTGTGGTCTTAGAGTATTTCATTAGAGTCATCTTCTCCGATTTCCCTCAAGAATCGGAGCACGTTAATGGATAGAAACTCATTTGAGTGTTTGTGGTCCATGTGAGAGTCTTTATTTTACATGAGGTTGTATTAGCCATAAAAGTGGAGATATATGTGTTGGAAAACCGTTTATTTAATTAAAACGCCATATGCTCATTTATGGTAATACACCGTCATGAAAGATGGTTCTAACGTTAATGTGTTATATGATGAAGAATATGTTGTGTGTAGTTTGTTTATGATAATGGTGTGTTATGGATGTTTGATTTGTTATGAACATACATGAGTATGTTTGTAACAAGGATTGTGAGATGTGTTGTTTAATGGCCAAAAGTAGAAATGGTTATGTTGTGTGATAATGATTATGTGTGAGTTGTTTATTGTTATAAACATATATGGGTGTGTTTGTAACAATGATTGTGTGATGAGGTGTTGATTTGTTAAGAGTGGAGATGAGTATGTTTATGAAAATGACTAAGTTGAGAGTTGCTTTATTGTTATGAACATATATAAGTATGTTTGTGACAATGAAGGTGTTGTGGATTATTTTACGATGAAGAAACAATGAGATATGTTGTGTTTATCGTGTGTATGATATTGATGTGATATTTTGTGTTGTTGTATGAAATGAGAGGTAAGGATAAGTCTTTAACTTATGCATTGTGATAGAAAATGCGTGGATTTTCTGTTGTGGATAATGAAATATAATGTAAATCACTTAGTCGTTACAAGCATATATGGGTATGTTTGTAGTGATGAGCAAGCTTTGGCTCAAGTTATGTAGCAAGCTTTGGCTCAAGCAATGTAGCAAACTTTGGCTCAAGTTATGTAGCAAGCTTTGGCTCAAGCAATGTAGCAAACTTTGGCTCAAGTGATGTAGCAAACTTTGGCTCAAGTTATGTAGCATGGTTACGTTTTTAAAAGAAATATTCCTAATCGGAGTGGTAGTGGATCATCTTTGTGAAATAGTCCTACCCGTAGTGGTAGTGGATTATCTATGCGGTGTAGATGGGCCAGAGGTGGTCAAGAGTAAATTTGATGTCGATTGTAATTGATGAAAAGGAAAGTGATTTGGAATGGATGAATATGCATGTTATAGAATATATATTATGGGATATATATATATATATATACTATAGGGTGAATATGGATATTTTGAAAGGGAAATAGATTTGGAATGGATGAATATGCATGCTATAGAATATATATTATGGAATATATATACTATAAGGTGAATATGGATAAGATGGAAAGAGGATATGAATGATTATATTCATGTACTTATGAAATGTGTTCCACTTCAATGTTTAATTATTATGTGGTTATTTTGATAACGATTGAGTATGAATGAATGGTATGTTGTATGGATTTGTATGAGTTTCCCAAGTGAGGTATGATGAATATACTAATTGGATATATGAACCTTAGGTGGTATAATGTGTTGATTGGTATATGTTTAATATGATTGATGTTAGACATTGGATAGGTTTAATACTTTAATGTTATTACTCCATGTAATTCCACGCTATGGTCGCCATAGTTGGTTCTTACTCCCTCTATCTCTTCTTGTATGTGTTGTATATTTGAGTTCAGGTTGTGGCTGTAACACAATGGACGCTCATGGAGAAGAGTACAAGTAGAGTGTTTACTTTATGTATTCAATATGGTATATGGTTTATGTATGTAATATGAGATCGATTAAGGATTGTAATCGAAGTATTTTTGAGAAAGGATAATCGTATAAATTATGTAATTAAATGGAAGTGTAATGACATGTTTTTAATGAAGTGGACGATTGATTATTTCTGCACCTGAAAGATGTTTTGAACTTATATATATATTCAATCAGGTTTTCTAAATCGTTTGGGTAATGTCTTTAAAAAAGTAATAATTTCACTTTCATGAGTAAAGTTAAAAGAAATTTTTGAGTTATGAAAATCGGGTCCTTACAATCCACATTAGAAAAAAGGTTAGTAAATCATTTTTAAATTCTTTTTCTTTGCTGCATAACTTGAGCCAAAGTCGCTACACCCCTTAAGGTTAGCTAAAAGCAGATTCTCATTTCTTTTAAAAAACAAAATGTGCTACATATACTCGAGCCAGAGTGTTGCTTCATATACTCGAGCCGGAGTTTTGCTTCATATACTCGAGCCGGAGTTTTGCTACATAAACTCGAGCCGAAGTTTTGCTACATAAACTCGAGTCGAAATGTTGCTACATAAACTCGAGCCGAAGTCGCTAACCATTCATGGTCGGCTAAAAACATATTTTTTTTCATTGATCTTACCATCAATCATTTCCATTAAATCCACGTAATCATTATTACAAACATATCCATATATGTTTATAATAAATACGCAATTCACAACTTAATCATTTGCACAACCAGAAAATACACACATTTTCCATTTCAAATGTAAAAATTAAATACTTATGAGTGTAGGGTTTGGTTCTTGGCAACTTCGCAAGTTCCACCGACACCGCCGCCAACTTTAGGATCTTTCTTCATTCCCACCATATAACACAATGTTAGTCATTTATTCCAGATTACACATAAATAACTCATTTTGCATTTTTAACCACATAAGAGATTTAACACATTTTCAATGTTTCTAAACTAGTTTCATTATAAGTTTACAAACATCTAAAACATACATGTTCATCTCATATTTCGACATTAGAATGCATACTCATCTTCTACCTCTAGAATTTTATCAATTTTCCCTTTTTAACCACATTTTCTCTTTAGGTTTTTGGGGTTTTCATGAACCAACCCACAAACCCTTTCCATTCTCGAAATATTAACTCTACACTAAGAGTTTACGAGAGAAAAATAACATAAAACGAACCATAACTCGAAAGGGTGAGTTTCCATGGTTTCTCACATTTTGAGAAGAGATCCGCCATACCCAAAATGAGTTTCAAAGGGAAGAAGAGAGTTAGAATCAAGAGTTTTACCTCTTCTCAAGCTCTTGGATGAGTATCAAAGCTCCTTGCCCTTGGTAAAACTCTCTTATCTCACCTCTTTTCAATTCTTAACCCTAAAATGTGTTTGGGGTTTTCTCATTAAATGCAACTCATCGGGTTCTCGCTTAAGCGAGCCCATTCTCCCTCAAGCGAGAAAATTCCGCCCATTTTAAAAACTCAAATATGACCCTTTCGCTCAGGAGAGGAAACTCTCGCCCAAGCGAGGCATCTCTCGCTCAAGTGAGGACCCTCTCGCTCAAAAGAAAATCTTACAGCCTCGACAAGTCCAAAATGTCACTTTTCTCGCCCATGCGAGCCAACTCTCGCTCATGCGAGACCACTCTCGCTCATGCGAGAATCCTTCAGTATAGCACAGGATTTCACCCTTCCAGGTGAGCCTTTCTCGCGACCCGATGGAAGACCGGCCCTGCGACTTAGGAAGAGGCGAACTCGATTTCTACCTCTTCTAATTGTTTTGGAGTCGCCACTACGTTTTTCTGTGGTTAAAACATAGAAAACTCTAAATATGTCCAATTAGGATAATTTGGTCTTTAATCAAAGATTCTGAGCTTGGGAGTCGATTTCGGATCGGGGAAGATATTAGCACCCCGTCCGCCCGTATTAAAACGGTACCCTCGCTAATTACATGGGCTTTTATACCCTTACAATTATTTATTTAAAATTTAGTTAAAACGACAAAATGTTTTATTTTTTACTGTTAGGCCTGACAAGAGTTTATCTTGCTCCTATGTATCCCTAGGTGCAATAGAGAAATCAAGGCTACGTAGTTCTGGTTCGAAAATCAATTAAATTGGTTTGGACAGTTTAAAATGTGTTGAAGTTGTTAAGTCATACCATATGATTTTTTACAAAATACTTTTGATAAGGAATTAATAGTTTAGAGACGGTATTGATCGCTCACTTTCTTCCCATTTTCAGAGAAGTCAAAGTCAACTCGAACCATGACTTTGCTATAAAAATTCCATTAAAATTCGTTTGAGTATAAATTCATTTAAGTAAATAAGATAATTTTTGGTTAACACATTTTGGAATATGGAATTAATAGTTTAGAGACGGTATTGGTCGCTCACCTTCTTCCCATTTTCAGAGTAGTTAAGGTCGACTCGAATCATGACCTTGCTATAAAAATTCCATTAAAATTTGTTTGAGCATAAATTCATTTAAGTAAATAAGATAATTTTTGGTTAACACATTGTGGAATATGGAATTAATAGTTTAAAGACGGTATTGGTCGTTCACCTTCTTCCCATTTTCAGATAAGTCAGAGTCGACTCGAACCATGACCTTGCTATAAAAATCCCATTAAAATTCGTTTGAGTATAAATTCATTTAGGTAAACAATACAATTTTTTCAATAGATGCATTTAAGAAAAGGGTTTTACAAATATAAAGGGACTTAGAATTATTAATAATAGATCATATAAGATAATCATTTACACAATTATGACAATGAATAATGAATAATAAAGTTTGGTACCCAAAAAAAAAGTATAGCATTTATAAAAAAAAAACATAATTTAAATCACCACTATTATCATCTAACTATAAGAATTAATTAAGAAAACCACTACATAATAAATAAAAGAAACAAAAGGGATGGGCCGAAGGCCCAAGAAAAAAAAGGAGATTGAGAGGGGGGGGGGGGGGTCTGGTTTGCCCTCTCATTTTGGCTCTGGGGAGATTGAGAAAAGAGTTGAGAAGATGAAAGAAGGGAAAATCGGCGAGGATGAGAAGACGAAGGTGGAGCGGCGATGGCGGAACTTAACAGCAAGCCCAGCAGCGACTCGGTATGATCCTTCCTGGTTGTTGACCCCGCTTCTCCTTCGCTTCTTCTTCGATTCTTCGAAAGGGGTTTCGAATCCCTATCCCCCAATCCCTTGTTTCCTTGTTCTCCGGCAATGGCGGTGATTCAGTGTAATTAAAGACACCGAAGGAGATACTCTCCACTCCTCCTTGGCTCGCGTCAAATGGGAACGAAACAACTCCGGTTTGCGAAAAAATGGCGAAGGGCATCGAGTTCTCACCGATACCGCGGTGGTGATGGTAAGACCCGATCTTGGCTTCTCTCTTCGTGACTAGCGGTGGTGGCCGAGACTTTCAGCATCGTCACGACTTTGATGATGGATGGTTTGGTGGCTTCTATTCCCTTCTCTGTTATGACCCGAAAGCGGCTCGAATTTGTGGCTCGAAATCGATAGAACCACAAGGATTCGGTAAAGAACCGTAACCCATTCTCAGTTGAAATTTTTATTGTATATAAAATTAGACATGGCTATCGATCAATGTTGTCGTATCGACATGGCAGGTGATGTTAAGATTCTCGTAGTGGGTTTATTTCCATAATACTATGAATATATGCAAGCGATAGTTCAGTTTTAGAGATAAAAGTGGTGTTTCTTGATTCGGTTTACTGATTATTATTATACCTTGCCTTTGTTTAGTCATGAAAGATATGCTTAAGATTATAAGACCGACCCTAAGCATGAATACATAACAGTTACACCACTAGCCTAGGACTGTTCATGAAGACATAGTAAATAGTGAGAAAAATTTGTTTACAATTGTAGTTTCAGATTGAGTGTCTTTAACATTGCTGAACATGATGCTACATGAGGACTATTATGAGCCTAATAGAATACCAACCTGGATTACCTACTTACTGCAATAGTCCTGCTTAAGAGACTGCCAATTCTCGGCTAGCTGCTAGCTCCTTCCCTCTGTTGTATGCTTTGTGTTTTGCGCTGGTTTCTTGTTAGGGCTATTGTATGATATGCGAATTTCTGTTTGATGCGTGTGATATGTGAGGAAATTTTTGCTTTTCGTGTGCCGATATTTGGGTATTTTTCTGGGTGAGTTGTTCTGATTGATGTGTTCCGGTATTAGGATGTTATGAATGGTATATGAGTGGTGGACGAAAGTAAAGTGAAAGTCTTTTGGATGAATACTAAGGTTTATGCCAAAACAATTGCATGTATCTCCCTCTCTTGTATGTGTGTGGTCTTTCTTTTATAGAGCTGTGAAAACCCTTTCAATTGCTCATTGATTGCCAGAAATATCCCAGGCTTTCAGCTTGCTAATTATTCACTCAAAACTGCTCAATCAATATTGTCATTTAGATTGGTTTCACAACTGAAATTATATTGATCCTGATTTAATGATGCCTTTTGGGGTCTTATATTGGAAACTTACGGTTGAGTGTACTCTTTTTTCCTTATTTCTGATTTTTTGCTGCTTTGTATAACTGAAAGTACCATGTGTTTAATTGCTGCCTTTTGAAATTCGGTCCCTGTATGTTTTTTCTCATAATTGTTCTGTTATTACTGTGGGGTAGTATGGCTTCTGAAATATTGTGGATTGCACTTGTGGCTAATTTTACTCCCTTTCATTTGTCTTTTGGGATTTTACTGATCAGTTCCCACATCAATGCCTCCAATTTGTGACTGTATAGAAATATATGCAAGATATCTTGTAATTTAATTCTGGTTTCATCTTTGACATTCTTATTGCTTAGTAGTTAACAACTCTTTTATTTTTTACAGTTTACAGAAAACCCTTGACCTGCCTGCTAAGTTGGGAATGCACTACATTTTTTCTGCTCATTCTAAACTGCTCATCAAGATTTCTAATAAAGAGCTCATAGGGACCCATGCCGAATTCCAGCATCACTGTTCCTTCTCGATACCTTCTTCTGTGTCTTCTAGCTTCCCAGATGAATCCTTTGTAGTAATAACATGATTGGAAGCAACTCTGTTTTGTTTACGGGATGCTAGTGACCTTTGATTTGTTCAGATAATAACATTTACTAGAACCATGTGCTCAAGATCATGTAAATGTGTTTCATGATTCTAGGAATGGTATCACAGGGTCAATGTTATAACGCTCCCTCACAAAATATGTCACCATAAGTTAACTCTAGAGCATATTTATTCAAAAGAACGTCACTTTAAAGGTATCGTAATTGATAGTTTAAAATTGAACAATCATATTTCCGGAACATCTAAAATAATATTCTACATATATTTTTGTATTTTGAAAATTTCAATTTTTGTTGTTGTTTATTTGATATTTTTTTTAATTCCATAGAATAGGCAGGACAAAATTGGGTGTTCACACTCTCGCTCAAGCGAGAATCCTTCAGTCAGGATTTCAACCTCCTAGGTGAGTCTTTCTCGCCCAGGAGACAATCACTCGCTCAAGCGAGAATCCCAGGACTGATACTCTAATTTTAAAAACTTAAATTAAGGGTGTTACATGTTTGGTGTTATATCTTTCACAAGAGACCACAAAAGAGTATATATCCAATGTTCACATATACAACATTTAACTTAGCATATTTAATTGATCTTCAATATTGAACAAAAATGTAACATTTAGTATTTTTCCATGTAACATTCATTTCAGTTTTCAATATATATAACATTCAATTTCAATTTCAGTTTATTGTGTATTTTGTACAATATCAATTTCAATTTCAATGTTTATAACTCCTGTGTTCAACTTATCACAGCGAAATAATATGATGTGCAGTCGAAATTGGAATTATTTTTTTAACGAAAATGAATTAATGTTATTAAGTCTTGTAATTAGTTTAATCATTTAACTATTTATGTGAAAATAAGACTTATTAACTTAAATGAATAATCAGCAGAAAATAATTCATATTATCGACAGTGCAACATATTCATTTTAAACAAGGCAAAATTGAATTATCACAGCGAATAAATATGTTGCGCTGTCGAAAATGAGAATTATTTTTTAACGAAAATGAATTAATGCTATAGAAACTAGAAAGTAGTTGTAACTTGTAATTATTTTAAAATCATTTTTTAAGTGAAAATACAACTTATTAACTTAAATGAATAATCAACAGCGAAAGTCTATCACTACGTTCTGGATATGTTCGGATTTATTTAAAGTTTTAAACTTGTACATATAAGTCTCTAAACTTTAGACAGCGAAATAAAACGCATCGCTGTTAAATATAGAAAATAATGAATTATCCACAGCGAAGTTAAGCGCATCGCTGTTAAAGATTGAAAAATATCTAAATGGAATATGTGTAACGGCTCTTTTTTAAATGGTTTTGCAGTTTTGCTTCGTTATATGAGTTTCTGATAGAGTGGTTGAAGCATTAAAGATATCATTTTCCCACATTAAAGATATCAGTTTCCCATAAATCTTTTAGTCTATGTATTGAATCAAAATGCTCTCTATTTTTCATGGATATCACTTCACTGGAGATATGGAACTTCAAACTATTTTTCATGGAAATCTTTATGTTATCTTTATTTTTCATGGAGGTATTTTGGATTTTGGTTATTTATTTATATTTTTTCATTTATATTTTGGTTATTGATATTAGTTTATGTTTGTAACAAGGGGAGAACGAATCTCCAATGTTGAAGAAAAATGGGAACGTGCCCTTTGTGATGCATGCTATTATTCGCATCGATCATAATATCATGCATGTCTTGTTTATGTCATGCATAACTAGAAAGTTTCATCCTGCTCCGGATCTTCAATATTCAATAAAAATGAGAACGAGTCCTTTGTGTTGGACACTTTCTATGAAAGATGAGTCTTTCTTGAAAATTAGTGAAGAAAATCGTAAGAGAGCATCTATCCAATGCTCTCAAATATGATATGGGAAAACCGTACTTGCAAAGTGAAGATATCCTTCCAAATGATATCCTTCACTTTGCAAATTTGAGAATAAGTGAAGAAAATCCAAATGCTTTCTTCACTTATTCCAAATGTTTTCCCCTCATGATTCTTATTTTAAAAAATAACTCATCTTTTAATTGGCTTTTTGCAAGTACCGTGGTTATATCAGTCCAAATGATATCCTTCAAGCTGGTTCCTTCCACTCAGCATTTCCACTTCTGGAGGCTACAAAAGAGCATAACTGAACTTCTTGATAATGCACTTAAGGTTCAGCTGCTAG
The DNA here is from genome assembly GCA_009771035.1 of Lupinus albus. Classification (NCBI taxonomy): domain Eukaryota; kingdom Viridiplantae; phylum Streptophyta; class Magnoliopsida; order Fabales; family Fabaceae; genus Lupinus; species Lupinus albus. The sequence continues at coordinate 8,572,214 of CM020010.1, forward strand.
TTCCTTTCCAAGAGCATGGATTAACAGATCTTCAATGTTCTTTTGGATTGGTTTTCATTTCTTCACAAGAGAACCGCAAAAGAGCATCTATCCAATGTTCACAAAGTTGGAAATGTAACATTTAGCTTTAAGGATTTAATGTTTCCATGTAAGAAACAATTTTCATTTCAATTTTCAATATATAACATTCAATTTTCATTTCAGTTTAATGTGTTTTATGTATAATTTCAATTTCAATATATATATGTTTCAATTTCATTTTGTTCAACACTTCAACTTATAACTGACGTGTTTTAAAAGAATTAAAATGTGAATCATCAACAGCGAAATAGTAAGTTTTAAATGAATAATCAACAGCGAAAGTATATCACTTAAATGACTAATTCCACAGCGAAGTGATATACTTTCGTTGTTGATTATATAACTGACGTGTTTTAAAAGAATTAAAAATGAAAATGTGAATCATCAACAGCGAAATAGTAACTTTTAAATGAATAATCAACAGCGAAAGTATATCACTTAAATGATTTATCAACAGCGAAAATACGTTTTAATAAATTATCAACAATGAAAGTATATCACTTCGATGCGGAAATAGTAGTATTTTTTTAAATAATTGAAAAAAATGAATTTTAATATTAAGTTTAATTAAGGATATGTGTCGTTAAGTCTTTGAGTCTCTTTTTGAAAAAAATTGTAATTAATTTAATCGTTTAAGTGAACACTTTAACTTATAATTGACGTGTTTTAAAAGAATCAAAATGTGAATCATCAATAGGGAATTAGTAAGTTAATCGTTTAGTTTAAATGAATAATCAATAGTGAAAGTATATCACTTAAATGACTTATCAACAACGAAAATACGTTTTAATGAATAATCAACAGCGAAAGTATATCACTTCGCTGTGGAAATGTTCAGATTTATTTAAATAATTTGAAAAAAATTAATTTGAATATTAAGTTTAATTAAGCATATGTGTCGTTAAGTCTTTGAGTCTCTTTTTGAAAAAAAATTGTAATTAGTTTAATCGTTTAAGTGAAAATTTAAATCAAATTGAATAATCAAAGCGAAAGTATATCACTTCGCCATGGAAATGTTCGGATTTATTTAAATAATTTGAAAAAAAAATTAATTTGAATAGTAAGTTTAATTAATCGTTTGAGTGAAAATTTAACTCAAATTGAATAATCAACAGCGAAAGTATATCACTTTGTTGTGGAAATGTTCGGATTTATTTAAATAATTTGAAAAAAAAATATTTTAAATAGTAAGTTTAATTAAGTGATTGGATATGTGCCGTAAGTCTATGAGTCTGTAGTCATGATGAATTTGTAGATGACATTGTTGATGTAACCTCTTCAATAGCGTCGGCTGAAATTTCGCTGTTAATCGTACATATTTAACAGCGAATCATATAAGTCTCGCTGTTAATGTCTAAATTACTACAGTGAATTGTATCGTTGCACTGTTGTAAATGGAAATTAAAATATAAAACAAGTTGATACCGAAAAGCTATGTACTTCTCAAACTTCTAATACACAGAAAAGGAAACCCTTTAACACTCTCAAACCAAGAAATCCTTCAACACTCTCAAACCAAGAAACCTTTCATCAACACTCTCAAACCACAAACAATGTCTTCTCAAAATGAAGTAAACGAAGAATGAACAATGGTTAACACTCGAACTCCAATAACACAAACTCCAAAACCACAAACTCCACAAACACAAACTCAGAAACGTAAACCACGTGGTATCACTGCCATGTAGAGTGTTGTTCGTGCAAGAAGCAATAATAAGGTGACAAATTGACGGTTGAATAGAACGCAAGGGGCCAACCATTGAATAATAAAGGTGGAAACACCTTAGTAAGCTACATTGGAGTTGTGGTTCGACAAAATATATCCATAAAGTTCAAACATTGGTCTGATGATAGGCTGAATGCAGCGAAGGATATTATTTGGAAGGATATAACCGTAAGTTTCCATGCAATATCTGTAAGGACCGAAATTCTACCCTTGAATTTTTTTCTTATTTTAATTCAATTCCATGCATTTACTCATAACTCACATTACCAATTTAATAACCTTACTTCAAAATCTCACTTCCCTCCTCACACTCAATCCATGAATCAATAATGACATATATAATCATTTGACCGAAAAACATAATTCGTATTAATGCAGATTTGTACTACCGCATACAACTAGCTATGGGTTTCTAAAATACCCACAGCTACACATATCCAGAGTTACAACCTCATGTTAGCTAATATATATCCGTAGTTACACAATATTTTAAACTATCAAATATGCACTCATGTACAAAATAGTGCAATTAAATAATTCCAAAATATAAAACTCCCTAAGCTCCCCAAAAATGAGTCCCCCTCATGTCAACTGTTTATCTGCAATTGAATTATCAATGACAAGTACACAAACACACAAAGGAGTAAGTCGTTAATTCAATAAACATCATTATAAGATAATCCATATTAGAAAAGAGTTAGTAAACCATTTTTGAAATTTATTTTGCTTTGCTGCATAACTTGAGCCAAAGTCGCTACACCCCTCAGGGTTAGCTAAAAGCATATTCTCATTTATTTTAGAAGAAAACATGCTACATATACTCGAGCTGGAGTTTTGCTTATATACTCAAGCCAGAGTTTCGCTTATATACTCAAGCCATAGTTTTTGCTTATATACTCAAGCAAGAGTTTTTGCTTATATACTCAAGCCAAAGTTTCGCTTATATACTCAAACCAGAGTTTTTGCTTATATACTCAAGCCAGAATTTCGCTTATATACTCAAGCCAGAGTCGCTAACCATTCATGGTCGGCTAAAACATATTTTCTTTTCATTGATTTCACCATTTCTGATTTCTCACATATCTACGCCCACTTTAGTATTAACACACCCATACATGTTTATACTAAATGCGTAATTCACAACTCAATCATTGTATAAACGGAAAATACACCTATTTTCCACTTCCCGTAAATCTACGCCTACTTTAGTATAAACACACCCATATATGTTTATACTAAATGCGTAATTCACAACTTCATCATTGCATAACCAGAAAGTACACACATTTCACATTCCAAATGCACAAATAAAGACTTATCCTTACATCAGTGAGTGTTGGGTTTGGTTCTTGGCAACTTCTCAAGTTCCACCGACACCGCCTCCAACTCTAGGATCTTTCCTCATTCCCACCATATAACAAAATGTTAGTCATTTATTCCAATATCACATAAATAACTCATATTGCATCATTTAACCATGCAAGATATTTATCATATTTTCAATGTTTAGAAACTACTTTCATCATAAGTTTACAAACATCTAAAACATACATATTCATCTCATATTTCAATATTAGAATGCTTAGTCATCTTCTACCTCTAGCATTTTACTCATTTTCCTCATTTTCACTTTAGGGTTTTGGGGTCTTCATGAATCAACCCCCCAAACCTTTCCATTCCTGAAATACTAACTCTAAACCAAGAGTTTACAAGAGAAAAACCACATAAGACGAACCATAACTCAAAAGGATGAGTTTCCATTGTTTCCTTCACTTTGAGAAGAGATCCAACATACCCAAAAATAGGTTTTAAAGAGAAGAAGAGAGTTAAAATCAAGAGTTTTACCTCTTCTCAAGCTCTTAGATGAGTATCCAAGCTTCTTGTCCTTGAAAAAGCTCTCTTCTCTCACCCTTTTTCTTTTTTAAACCCTAGGTTGTGTTTGGGGGTTTCTCATTTAATACAACTCGTCGGGTTCTCGCTTAAGCGAGAAAATCCCGCCTATTTTAAAAACTCATATCTGACCTTCTCGCTCAAGCGAGGGATTCTCGCTCAAGCGAGGGATTCTCTCTCAAGCGAGAATCTCATAGTATCAACAGTCCAAAAATGGCATTTCTCGCCCAGGCGAGACAACTCTCGCTCAGGCGAGAATCCTCCAGTATAGCCCAGGATTTCACCCTCCTAGTGAGCCTTTCTCGCCCAGGCGAGAATCTCTCGCTCAAGCGAGGATCCCAGGACTAATACTATAATTTTAAAGACTCAAATTTAGGGTGTTACAATCTATTCTATGTGTTTTATTTGGAAGGATATTATTTTGTGTTTATGTAACAATGTATTTGTATTCCATGCAAACTGTTTATGTAAGGACCCAAATTCTACCCTTGAAATTTTTTTCCTTATTTAATCCAATTTCATGCATTTAACGATAATTGTTATTACAGAGTGAATGAACTTATTTAAAAGATCTCGTCTCCCTCCTCAAACCCAATCTATAACCCGAAAGTAACATACCAAATCAGATAGCAGAAAAACAAAATTCGTATTAATGTAACTTAGTAACGGCCGCATACAATTAGCTATGGATTTCCAAAACACTCATAGCTACATATATCCTGAGTTACTAGTTTCCATGATTAATGCCATGTACAACAATCGGGTTTATAATTACAAAATAATTAGTTCAAGTACAACCAACGAGGTTACAAAAGAATGGATAAGAGACATCAAAATAAAAGTCTCTAAGCTCCTAATAAAAAACACTCATACTCCTTCCACCTACCTGCAATGGGATTAACATTGACAATACACCAAGAAACACAAAGGAATAAGTCGTTAACTCAAAAAATATCAATGTAAGTTAATCCGCATTTAATAAGGTTAAGTAAACGGTTTAAAATCAAGTTTACTTAAAAGCCAATTTCAACGTTCATACTTTTGAAAACCATGCTACATAACTTGAGCCAAAGTTTGCTACATTGCTTGAGCCAAAGCTTGCTACATTGCTTGAGCCAAAGTTTGCTACATTGCTTGAGCCAAAGCTTGCTACATTACTTGAGCCAAAGTCACTAACCAATCATGGTCGGCTAAAAACGAGTTTTATTTCCATTGGCACTCCACCAATACATTTTTTCGAGTTTTATTTTCATTGGCACTCCACCAATACAAAAACAGTAAATACACCTGACATCATTACAAACATATACATATATGCTTATAACTACAAAGTGATTTACGAATCATTTTATTACTCCGAGTTTTATTTCCATTGGCACTCCGCCAATACATAAACGATAAATCCACTCCTCGTTGTTACAAACATACCCATATATGTTTATAACAACTAAGTGATTTACGCTTCATTACATTATTCCGAGTATTATTTCCATTGGTACTCCACCAATACATAAACAGTAAATCCACTCCTCGTTGTTACAAACATACCCATATATGTTTATAACAACTAAGTGATTTACGCTTCATTTCGTCATCCATATCAGAAAATCCACACATTTTCTATCACAGTGCATAGGTTAAAGACTTATCCTTACCTCGGTGAGTGTTGGATTTGGGTTCTTGGCAACTCCTCAAGTTCCACCGACACCGCCTCCAACTTTAGGATCTTTCCTCATCCCACCATATAACACAAGGTTAGTCATTTATACCAAATATCACATAAACAACTTATATTGCATTATTTAACCATACAAGATATTCATCATATTTTCAACATTAGAAAATAAACTCATCTTCTACCTCTAGCATTTTAACCATTTTCCATTTTAACCACATTTTCTCTTTAGGGTTTTGGGGTTTTCATGACTAACCTCACACACCCTCTCCTTTCTTGAAATGCTAACTTTATACCAAGAGTTTACAAGATAAAATCACATAAAATGAACCATAACTCAAAAGGGTGAGTTTCTGTGGTTTCTCTCACTTTGAGAAGAGATCCATAGTACCAAAAATGGGTTTTCAAGAGAAGAAGAGAGTTAGAATAGAGAGTTTTACCTCTTCTCAAGCTCTTGAACGAGAATCAAAGCTCCTAGACCTTGGGAATGATCTCTTCTATCACCTCTCTTCAATTCTTAACCTAAAAATGTATTTGGGGTTTCTCTCATTTAATGCTCTCGTCGGGTTCTCGCTCAAGCGAGAAAATTCCGCCCATTTTAAAAACTCAGATCTGACCCTCTCGCTCAAGCGAGGGATTCTCGCTCAAGCGAGAATCTCACTGTCTCAACAGTCCCAAAATGCCATTTCTCGCCCAGGCGAGACAACTCTCGCTCAGGCGAGAATCCTCCAGTATAGCTCAGGATTTCACCCTCTCAGGTGAACCTCTCTCGCCCAAGCGAGAATCTCTCGCTCAAGCGAGGATCCTAGGACTGATGCTATAATTTTAAAGACTTAAAATTTAGGGTGTTACAGTTTATGCATGAAAATGTTTATGCAACTTTTAGGCAACTTTTGATGTATTTTTCTGTTTAGGCAACTTTTGATGGTTATGCATGAAAATGTTTATGAAACTATTATGTATATTTAGGCAACTTTTCATGTTGATGAGGAACACAAAGATTACATCATGAAGAGTGTTGACAAGGCTCTCCGAGAATTTAGAACCAATTGCGGGAAATGTATCAGAGATGATGAAGGCAATGTCAACCTCAAACCTCCGGCCAAATATGCAAATCTCATTGATGAGGCGGATTGGGTAGAATTTGTCATTTATCGCACAAAAGACGAAAAATTCTTGGTAATATATAATGTTAATGTCGACTTTGAATTCTTATGCGCTTTTGTGTAATATATAATGTTAATGTTGTTTGTTTTTTCAGAAAATCAGTGAACAAAACCGTAATAGAGCATCTAACCCGATTTATCCATATAGCGCTTCTCGAATGGGCTATAGAGGAGTTGAATAAAAAATTGTAAGTATTGTTAATTCGTACGTAATTTAGTACATTAACTATTAATTGGTTAAGTTTTGTATTCATATATATTTAATTACATTATTATTGGTTATGTATTTGTAGCTCGAACAAAGCAAAACACCTTCAAGTGCCGCCGTAGATCTCAATGTTTTGTGGGTGGATGCTCGGAAGAACAAACAAGGTGTTGTCGATAATGAAAAAGTTTAAGAAGAAGTGAACTGTGTTGTAAGTGCTTATCATTTTATTAAACCATGTTGATTTCCATACTTTCTTTATCAATATGGTTATTTATCTATTTTCTTGATGTCTCAGGTTACCCTAAAAAAAAGGAAAGTTTCTGCACCGCGGATAGTCAGGTTTTACTTGAAAAGGCATTAGGGTTGCCTCAGTACCTTGGTCGTATCCACGATGCTGGATTTGGGGCTAGCAAACAGTTCGTGACCCCTTCTACAAAGCGTCTAACAAAAGCAGATGCAGTTGTCATGCAGGACAAATATTATTCACTCGCTGAACAATTCCACACAATGGAAAAGCGGATGGAAGCTGGTAAATTTGTTGAGGGGCCTGAAGCTTCTACTACCGTGAAAGAAAGTTTCACGCATCCAATAAACTATATTCTCATTCCAGAGATAATTTAATAAACTAATTTGTTTTAACTATCATTTGTTTTCACTATTGCTAATCTAATTCATTATATATTTTTACTATCATATAGGGAATAATCAATAATTGCAAACTCTTTTTGGATACACCATGTACCCGAGCAGTGGCAATTGGCACGGTGTACAACACACATGATGCAATCATACATCACGCACAAATCCCCTCAAATCATTTGAAAGTCTCAATTGATATTTCAATTGAAGATGATGCATTACTGCCAATTCCCGTTGAAGAGGATATCATAACAGTTGGATTGGCTTTAGCCACTTTTGTTGCTTGGCCAAAACATCTTATAGATATAGTTCCTATTATGGTATGGTTTTCACTTTATATATGTTCATTCATTAATTTACATATTTTGATGTAGTTCCTATTGAATATTTCAAGGAAAGATGTCTGCTGATGACCATAGTGCAACATCCCCTCCCAGAATAGATGAACCTGCATCTAAAAAGGCCAAAATGGTGAAGTCTACGCCACATTCCTCTAAATCAAATCTAGAATCGTCAGGGGAGGTGCCCCCCCCCCCCCCCCCCCCCCCCCCCCGAAAACCAAGTACTTTGGGATTATTTTCAGAACTTACATGTCGATTCTACGATTAACATTTCACTTCCTGAACCCATCTATGGGTATTCTACCGAAGAATTCATCACTAAAAATGATGTGAAGGATGTACATGATCGTGATTGGATTGGTGCATCCGTTTTATCTGTGTACATACTTCTCATTTTCGCATTTAATCATTAATTGGTGTATTATAATTAACTAATGTTTGTGTTATATGTTAGGTACTTGTATGACAACTTTGTACCCAAAAGTAAAAAGAAGGTGATGTTCATATCCCCTCAAGCTAACATTTTGGGTGCGGGTATGATACCCAATGACACATGGAAGAAACAGAAGTCACAATAGGTTGCTAAAGATATGTCAAGTGCCAAAGATAGAAACCCAATATATGCAAACATTTTGGGTGCGGGTATGGTACCCAATGACACAGAAGGTGACTCTTGTTGCTCGAAATCTACACATGTCAAGTGCCAAAGATAGAAACTCAATATATGCAAACATGTCATACTTTGAGGTCATTAAACAAATATAGGAGTTGGATTACACAATGTTTCGAGTGCCGATTTTAAGTTGTATATGGGTTGATAACAATAATGGCTTTCGAGTTAATGAATTAGGGTTCATGGTGGATCTTAATAGGTCAGGATATAAAGATTGTAACACCCCGAAATTTAGTCTTTAAAATTTATAGTATAGTCCTGAAAGTCTCGCTTGAGCGAGAGATTCTCGCCTGAGCGAGAAAGGATCACCTAGGAGGGTAAAATCCTGGGCTATACTGGAAGATTCTCGCCTGAGCGAGAGTTGCCTCGCCTGAGCGAGAAATGGCAAACTGGGGCTGTTGACACTGTGAGATTCTCGCTTGAGCGAGAATCCCTCGCTTGAGCGAGAGGAAGCCTATTGGGATTGTGAGATTCTCGCTTGAGCGAGAATCCCTCGCTTGAGCGAGAGGGTCAGATCTGAGTTTTTAAAATAGGCGGGATTTTCTCGCCTGAGAGAGAATGGGCTCGCTTGAGCAAGAATGGGCTCGCTAGAGCGAGAACTCGATGACTGCTCTTTAAAATAGAAACCCCAAACACATTTTAGGGTTAGAACTTTGAAGAGAAGAGAGAGAAGAGAGCTTTTCAAGAGCAAGGAACCTTAGGACTCATCTTAGAGCTTGAGAAGAGGTAAACTGTAACACCCCATATTTTAATCTTCAAGATTATAGTAACAGTCCTGCAAGCCTCGCTTGAGCGAGAGTTGTCTCGCCTGGGCGAGAAATGGCAATTTTGGGCTGTTGACACAGTGTAATCGATTACACACTCCTGGTAATCGATTACATCGTATTAAAAGCATCAGATATGTGCATCTGACACAGTGTAATCGATTACACACTCTTGGTAATCGATTACATCGTATTAAAAGCATCAGATATGCGCATTTTTCACGTTGTAATCGATTACACCATGTTGGTAATCGATTACAACCCGACGACACCTCTTTAAAACAGAAACCCAAACACATTTTAGGGTTAAAAAACTTTGAAGGGAGGTGAGAGAAGAGGGCTTTTCCAAGGGCAAGGAGTTTTGATACTCACCCAAGAGCTTGAGAAGAGGTAAAACTCTTGATTCTAACTCTCTTCTTCTCTCTTAAACTCATTTTGGGTATGTTGGATCTCTTCTCCAAATGTGACAAACCATGAAAACCAACGATCATATGCTTTAACTATTGTCCATCGTAACCATGGTGATCAAGGGTCGAAACCTACCGTTGGAGGATTTCAACCCGACGTATTTCCTATGTGCAGCAAATGTGGGCGAAAGCATGTGGGAACAATTTGTCCTGGTTCGGGAAATGGTTGCTTCCACTGTAAGGAAAAAGGGCATATAAAAAGATTTTGTCCGAGGTTGGCTCAAAAGGTAAATGTCGTGGAGGTTGGAAGGCCTAGTACAACGAGCCAAATGAGCAACGTTAGTGGTATAGATATGTCCGATGTTGACGGTTGATCCGAGGTAAACGCATGGTGACAGGTATTCCTTGTTTAGTGTTGTTGATTCGGGAGCGACACACTCCTTTATATGTGTTAGATGTGAAAACCGGCTGAAATTACAAACTTAGTCATTACTTCCGACTGTGGAAGTTTATGTTCTAGAGTCCGGTTGTGGAAAATGGTGTGATATTTACCGTAGATTCAATCTGTTTGTCGTCATCCCAGTTAGATTTAATTCTGGGGATGGACTGATTGTCGGCAAATCAGGTTATGATTGAATAGTGCTGACAAGGTTGTGGCGGTTGGGGATCTGTGAGAGATCTCTGACCAGACTAGTGGTATGGGACCAATGTCAGTTAAGAGAGTCAGAACTCATTAGTATTTCAAGATATTAAGGTTTGAAAGAACTATGTATTTTTCTTGGAAAGTAGATTTTCTTCTGTGAATGAAATGAGGAATTTGTGCGTAACATGTTCTGTATGACAATGGGGAAAATATATTTCGATATTATGTACTAATGTTTGGTTAATTGTACCTTGATGCATGAATTATGAAAAAGTTATTTTGATTCTTGTGCATGAAGCTCTTGGTCTATAAAATTGATTTTTGTTAAAGAGGAGTACTCGCCGTAACAAATGTATATTGGTAGTGAACACCAAATTATGTGCGGGGATGTTGAACCTCAAAAACTTATTTTGGATCGGGAGTGTCTCAGTGTACGGTTGGGGTAAATGGTAGAACCTTTACTATAGTGTTGATATGCGCGATGATGTCCCAGTTGGATTTAATCCTGGAAATGGACTAGCGGTCAGAAAAATTGTGTTTTGCTTAACTATGTGATGATTGTTGAGGTGACGAATTAAGATCTAGTTGCATTGATATGTATATGGGTGCAAAAGGGTAAGACTTATAATGATAGTCGAGAAAAGAGGCTAGTTAAGTTACTTACCCCGTCAATGTGATGAATGCAATGGAATGGACGTGAAACTTTTGGTCATGAACGATCGATTCTTTTGCGGTAGGACATGAAATAGTGGTGGTGTACCTCAATTGTCTGCGTTGAATGTTGTACCGGCAAAAGTTGTTGTTGTTTTGTGAACGTCAGTAATTGCGGTGTATGGGTGTGGTGTCACCATATGAGAGAAGGAGTTTTAGGGTATGTTGAAATGAGTATGCGTTACTTTTGACATGATAATTTGATTTCTTCGATTAAATTGCCGTGAGTCGTGGGTTCAAACCGTTTTCGAAAATCAGTTTTGGTTGAAACATAACATGTGGCTAAATAATGTTTTGGGTGAAACATAGCATGAGTATGAGGTTGTTAAAAGTTTAGTGATATAAGACGCCCATGTATTTTTGGACATAATGCGAGTGGGTTAATAAGTTTATCTTTGCTAACGGAATTGGGGGCGACCAAACCGAACGCAAGTTGTAGGTTTGAGTGTTGGTCGACTTGTGCTTGCCGATTGGTAACAGAATACCTAATTTTGGTGTGAATCAATGGTTTTATGGTTTCAGTAGAGGCTAGAAATCGGTAATTTCTTTAGACGATAAGATTTGATGGTAGAAATATTTTTTGTAATTAGACAATTACTGGATAGTTTGATTGTGTACAATGGATGAGACACTAAGAGTTCTATTGTGTAAGTATTTTGTGGATCTAGTAAAATGAAATTGTGCTAGAGTCTCGAGTGGAGATGAAACTAGCTAGTGTATGATGGATGTTAAAAGATGCATTTAGATAGATATGGGATCAGGAGCTCCCCATTCGCTGAAGTTCGAGAGTGTTATCGGGATTCTTAACGTATGTTAGGATTGATAGATGGATAGGTGCTAGATATCTATGGTTATTGATGGATATAGGGAAAATCTTTAGTCTGAATTATGGATTAGTTCCCATGGCACTCGAGTTATTAAAGGCTGAGATCTTAACATTTGGACATTGAGGAGTTAGTTCATGAATTGGTTTGGTGATATCACGGTTTAGTGGTGTATGCCCTTAGTGACTGATTAAGTAATCTTAATGGATTAGAGAATCGAATTGTGATTTTGGTTGAATATTCTTGTGCCTAAGGTCTAGGTGATGATTTTATTTTTCGAGGTATGTTTAATTTTCGGGGACGAAAATTCTTATAAGAGGGGGAGGATTGTAACACCCAAATTTTAATCTTCAAGATTATAGTAACAGTCCTGGAAGCCTCGCTTGAGCGAGAGTTGTCTCGCCTGGGCGAGAAATGGCAATTTTGGGCTGTTGACACAGTGTAATCGATTAGACACTCCTGGTAATCGATTACATGATGATAAACTAATCAGACCTGTGCATTTGACACAGTGTAATCGATTACACACTCCTGGTAATCGATTACATCGTATTAAAAGCATCAGATATGGGCATCTAACACAGTGTAATCGATTACACACTCCTGGTAATCGATTACATCGTATTAAAAGCATCAGATATGCGCATTTTTCACGTTGTAATCGATTACACCATGTTGGTAATCGATTACAACCCGACGACACCTCTTTAAAACAGAAACTCAAACACATTTTAGGGTTAAAAAACTTTGAAGGGAGGTGAGAGAAGAGGGCTTTTCCAAGGGCAAGGAGTTTTGATACTCACCCAAGAGCTTGAGAAGAGGTAAAACTCTTGATTCGAACTCTCTTCTTCTCTCTTAAACTCATTTTGGGTATGTTGGATCTCTTCTCCAAATGTGACAAACCATGGAAACTCATCCTGTGGAGTTATGGTTCGTTTTATGTCATTTTTACCTTGTAAACTCTTGGTTTAGAGTTAATATTTCAAGAATGGAAAAGGTTGTGGGTTGAGTCATGAAAACCCCAAAACCCTAAAGTAAAAATGGGGTAAAAAGAGAGAGTGAGTAAAATGCTAGAGGTAGAAGATGAGTTTACCTCCAAATGTTGGAATATGAGATGAATATGCATGTTTTAGATGGTTGAATACTTATGATGAAAGTAGTTTTGAAACATCGAACATGTGATGAATATCTTGTATGATTAAATAATGCAATATAAGTTGTTTATGTGATATTTGGAATAAATGACTAACATTGTGTTATATGGTGGGATGAGGAAAGATCCTAAGGTTGGAGGGAATCACGGAGGAGACTTTTAAAGTTACCCGGAACCGATCCCCAACACTCACCAAGGTAAGGGATAAGTGGCTCTAATTCATACTCACTGATATGAATGAGGTATGTGAAAGAGGTAAAAGGTTTGTAAGGGAGACGTGTTTCCATAGTTAATGATTTGATGGAAAAGGTAAATGTATTGGCATTATTGTTATGATTATAGAGTAAATTGGTTATCATTTGATATGTGGTATTGTATAGCCTTTGTGGCATTGACTTGCCTTGTGTGGTATTGTATAGCCTTCATGGCATTGACTTGCCCTATGTGGTATTGGATAGCCTTCGTGGCGTTGACTTGCCCTATGTGGTATTGTATAGCCGTCGTGGCATTGACTTGCCCTATGTGGTATTGGATAGCCTTCGTGGCATTGACTTGCCCTATGTGGTATTATGTATGACTTGCCCTATGTGGTATTGTGTATGACTTGCCCTATGTGGTATTGTGTATGAATTGCCCTATGTGGTATTGTGTATGACTTGCCCTATGTGGTATTGTGTACGACTTGCCCTATGTGGTATTGTGTACGACTTGCCCTATGTGGTATTGTGTACGACTTGCCCTATGTGGTATTGTGTACGACTTGCCCTATGTGGTATTGTGTACGACTTGCCCTATGTGGTATTGTGTACGACTTGCCCTATGTGGTATTGTGTATGACTTGCCCTATGTGGTATTGTGTACGACTTGCCCTATGTGGTATTGTGTACGACTTGCCCTATGTGATATTGTATATGACTTGCCCCAAGTGGTAATGGAAAGGTAAATGTGCAATTGGAATATGAATGATGAGAAATGAGAAGATTGCAATGAAAGTCATATGCATGCTATAGAATATATATAGTATGAGATATATATTCTATAGGGTGAATATGAGTGATAGAAAGGAAGATGTTAAGTATAAAAGTAATATACATACTATAGGTTATATAGTATGGGATATATATACTATAGTGTGGATATGAAAAATGAGAAGAACGATGCTTCGAATGAACATAATATGCATGCTATAGAATATATATTATGAGATATTTATTCTATAGGAGGAATATGGATAACGTGGAAATGAACGAAAGAAGAGATGAATGTTTGCATTTACGTAATTGCGTTTATATTTTATATTAAAGCTTAATCGTATTTGAAATGTAGATTATCATGTAATTTCAGTTTTTAAACTAATGACTTACTCCCTTTTGTTTTGTGTGTTGTTTATGATAATCCAATTGTAGGTAAATGAAGGATTTTGAGGATGAAACTCAATTAGGAAGCTTTTGTGTTTAATTACTCGCTTGTCTTTATTGCTAATTGACGTTGTATTTGATTCAATAGTATTATGGGATGACTGTAAATCCGTTTAGATTAATACGGATATGTGTAGTTATGGACTTTATAACTTTGGGAGACCCATAACTGGTTGTATGTGGTAACTGTTATTTGAATGAATTATGTTTTTCCGCAACATAAATTTGTATGATAAGATAATAGGGTAAAGAGTATTTTCGAAAATGATACTTGAGAGTTTTCAATGAAAGTGACGACTGTAAGTAAGAAATGATTAAAATAAATGAAAAATTTCAAGGGTAGAAAATCGGGTCCTTACATAAACCTCTTGCTTCTAACTCTTCTTCTTCTTCCTCTCTAACTTGTTTTGGGTATGTTGGATCTATTTTCAAAACATGATAAACCATGGAAACTCACCCTTTAGGGTTATGGTTCATTTTATGATGTTTTTCTCTTGTAAACTCTTGAGTTGATATTTGATGAATGGAAAGGTTTTGTGGGTTATTCATGAAAACCCCAAAAACCCCCCAAAATGAGAATATGAGTATAAAGAGAAATAGATGAAATGTTATATGTGAATGATAAGTTTGTGCTTTGATGTTGTTATATGAGATGAACATGTATGTTTAGATGTTTGGAAACTTTTATTGAAGTAGTTTTGGAAATCATGAATATATGTGAATCCCTTGTATGTTTGATGATGAAATACGAGTTATTTATGTGTTATTGTGAATAAATGACTGACATTGTGGTTATTGGTGGAAATGAGGAAAAATCCTAAGGTTGGAGGAAATCGAGGAGCAGACTTTTAAAGTTACTCGGAACCGATCCCCAACATTCACCAATGTAAGGGATAAGTGTCTCTAAATCATACTTGATGATATGAATGAGGTATGTGAAAGAGGTAATGGTTTAAAATGATACGTTTGTAATTTATGCATTATGTTGGAAAATGCGTGGCTTTTCTGTTATGAACGAAATAAAAGTAACATTATTGGGGGAGTACCAATGGAAAGATGTAACATTATTGGGGGAGTACCAATGGAAAGATGACTCAATATAAGTAACATTATTGGGGGAGTACCAATGGAAAGATGACTCAATATAAGTAACATTATTGGGGGAGTACTAATGGAAAGATGACTCAATATAAGTAATATTATTGGGGGAGTACCAATGGAAAGATGACTCAATATAAGTAACATTATTGGGGGAGTACCAATGGAAAGATGACTCAATAAAAGTAACATTATTGGGGGAGTACCAATGGAAAGATGACTCAATAAAAGTAACATTATTGGGAGAGTACCAATGGAAAGATGACTCAAATGAAAGTAATATTATTGGGGGAGTACCAATGGAAGTATGACTCAAAGGAAATCAATATTATTGGGGGAGTACCAATGGAAATATGACTCGGAGTAATGAATGTCGTATGCATGCTATAGGATATATAGTATGAGATATATATTCTATAGGGTGAATATGAATGATGGGAAATGTGAATGTCACATGAATGTCGTATGCATGCTATAGGATATATAGTACGGGATATATATTCTATAGGGTGAATATGAATGATGAGAAATGTGAATGTCACATGAATGTCGTATGCATGCTATAGGATATATAGTATGAGATATATATTCTATAGGGTGAATATGAGCGATAAAAAGGAAGATGTTGAGAAAGAACGTAATATGCATACTATAGAATATATATTATGGGATATATATACTATAGGATGAATATGAGTAAAGTGGAAAGTAAAGGAAGATGATTTGAATGTTTACAATTCCGTATGTGTGTTTACGAATTATATTAAAGCTTAATTGTATTTGAATGTGGATTATCATGTGATGTTAGTTTTGAACTAATGACTTACTCCCTTCGTTTTGTGTATTGTTTATGATAATCTCATTGTAGGTAAATGAAAGATTTTGAGGATGAAGCTCAATTAGGAAGCTTTAGTGTTTATCTACTCGATTTTCTTATTTGTTACTTGACGTTGTAGTTAATTTGATAATATTAAGGGATGACTGTAAATCCGTTTAGGTTAATATGGATATGTGTAGTTATGGGCTTTATAACTTTGGGAGACCCATAACTGGGTGTATGTGATAAATACTATCTGAATGAATTATGTTTTTCCGCAACATAAATTGGTGTGATAATAAGATAGGGTAAAGAGTATGTTTAAAGAGATATACTTAACAGTTTTTTAATAAAGGTGACGACTGCATGTAAGAAATGATTAAAATAAATGAAAAATTTTCAAGGGTAAAAATCGGGTCATTACAAAGATGAACCATTTATTCTCTAATCCCAGGCTCAACAAGTATTCTATGTTAGTGACCAAACATATAAGAAATGGTCCATTGTTCTATTGACCAACAAAATCATCATCAATAATATAGATGATCAAGAAGATATTGATGCTGAAGATAATCCTTTTTTTTTTGATATCAGTATCGCATGAGATAACTACTAATGATGATTTATATACAAGAGGTGATCATGATGAGGGCCTTTCGGTGAATGAAATTCTTACTGGAGAAGACAACAATATTACAATCCAGAAACCATCAAAGAAAAGGAAACATTATATGCATATCTTTGTATAAGTATAGCATAAATTTATTTGTGTTTGTAATTTACAGGAAAATTGTTTACATTGTAATTTGTTGAAAATCTGGTGTAAGTTTGTTGCTTATATAACATTAGTGTGAATAATGCATTGTATTTTGTTTGCATTGTAATGAATAAAGATTGTTTGCATTGTAAATTTGTTGATAGTCTGCTATAAGTTTGTTGCTTATATGGCATTAGTGTGAATAATGCATTGTATTTATTCTTTGTTGAGTTTGTGAATAATATTTCATATTCGCACTCCAGTAAGATTCATGCAATGGACTAATAATGAACTCATGAATTTGTAAGACTTTCTTCATTTCAGTGTTTCACTTTTTTTATTCTTTGTTGAGTTTGTGCTTTCCAATGCAGAAAAACATCACAATGAAATTGATAAATAAACAAGTATTCTTTATTTCCAATAATTTTATAATTCATTTATTATATGTTCAGATATAGTAAGTTTGTTTCATTGTTTAGTTAGTGTTTTCCAATGTCGAAAAACATCACAATGAAATTGACAAATAAGCAGGTATTCTTTACTTACCATAATTTTATAATTCCTTTATTACAAGTTCAGATATAGTAAGTTTGTTTCATTTTTGAGTCAGTACTTTCCAATGCAGAAAAACATCACAATGAAATTGACAAATAAGCAGGTATTCTTTATTTACCATAATTTTATAATTCCTTTATTATAAGCTCAGATATAGTAAGTTTGTTTCATTTTTGAGTCAGTGCTTTCCAATGCAGAAAAGCATCACAATGAAATTGACAAATAAGCATGTATTCTTTATTTACCTTCAGATATAGTAAGTTTGTTTCATTGTTGAGTTGTGCTTTCCAATGCAGTAAAACATCACAATGAAATTGACAACTAAATATATATTCTTTATTTACCTTCAGATATAGTAAGTTTGTTTCATTGTTGAGCTGTGTTTTCCATTGTTGTGTTATAGTAAGTTTGTTGAGAGGTGGTTGTGTGCTGTGGTTGAGATAATCAACAACACATTCTAAGAGTAAATCTTTAAGCCACTGTTGTAATAAATGTGTGGTTCTGCAAAAACAGTGGTTGTTGCATTTTAATAAACATCGCATTCTAATAGGAAATCTATACAGCGTTGTTGTAACAAATAAATCTATACGACGATGAACGTTGCACTTAATAATTCGATGTTATATGTAAAACATAAGACATTGCAATGTTTACGTTGTGTTGTCATATGTAACACATAAGACAACGCAATATTTCCTTTGTGCTGTCATACGTAAACAATCAGACAACGGTACTTAGACTGATGTCAAACGTAAAACATATGGCAGCGCATTGTTTTAGTGGTGTTGTGATATATAAACTTTACGACAGTGCAACTTATATAGTGTGCTTACGTAATATATAAGACAGCGCGGTATTTACGTTGTGTTGTCATACGTAAACAATTAGACAGCGCTACTTAGACTGCTGTCATACGTAAAACATAAGACAGTGCAATATTTAGTGGTGTTGTGGTATACAAACTTTACGACAGCGCAACTTATACAGTGTGTTGTCATACCTAACATATAAGGCAACGCGATATTTAACACTACAACAATGCAAGACATAGTGTTGTGGTATACAACAACTACCTATATGGTCGCTGTTGTACTAGATTGTGTTATACAGCGCTACGTATGGGTTGCGCTGTTATATCTGTCTGTTCCTTAACAGCGCATCACTCAGTATTTGCTATTATAACATGTGGTATTCAACAGCGAGTTTATAAAGCGCGGTTAATTACTACCTCCTACGACTTCGGTCAAACAAACAACGGTGGAAATCGCTGTCCTATAGCCAAAAATGCTTTGTTGCTCAACGTATCTAGCATAGTGTTATGTCCACTTGGCTATCCACTGATTCATTTCATATCAATTTTAGAAGTCTTACGAGTTGTCAATACTTTACCACTTATTTTGTAACCCCTTAAATAAATATTTATTATAATTGTAAGAAATATATGATATTAATCAGATGTTATAAATTTATAACAAAATATAGTTAATCTCCACTCAAGAAGAAAAAATTCTGTATTTATTATGTTGCTTTTAGTTTGCAAAATTATGAAAGTGTACTTGAAGAATTACATGATTCTTAGCAAACAAAAACATGTCTCATTCATAATCAAATAAATTTATCTTCTGATCTAATTTAGTATGGGCAACAAAACTCTCACTACTGAACATAGTTGTGTTTTCATGAACTCAAACTTTAAAATTTTGTTAATCCAGAATAACTGCATGCTAATTGATCTTCATGATTGTTGATAAAAAATAAATTTCTCTTTCTTGTATCAAAAAACTATGGTTGATCCCTTTTTTAGCCACATATATTATTTTGTTCCGATCCTTCCGTCTCGTTTAAGATAATGTACTCTTGAAAGTAATGTTAGAAACTTTGAGTTGTAATCATTGTTTTAAATTGCGATTGTGATCGTTATTATGGTCGCAACTGTGGTTATTGTGATTGTGGTCGTTATAGTGTGAATTATTTTGTGAGTAAAGAGTATTTTTGAAATCGGTGTGGTTTGACGCGGCCCGATGTGGTTGCATTGCGGCCTGAGGTGGCTCAAGTGTGGTTCAATGCAGTTGCGTTGTGGCCTGATGCGGCTACACCACTATGATTTGGTGTCGCACCACAATTGCGGTAAGATGCGTTTGTGGCGGTCATCGCATCCGCAATATTATGGTTACATCGCGTGATGCATTCCACAATTTGAATCATTCGTTGTAATGTTTAAATGTGCGAGTACCAATATTTCAATTTGTCAATAAAGTAATCTAATCCAAGTAAAGTTTATAACTATGGATATAAATGACATGAAAATTATTGTGTACTACTAAAGGTCTTGTTCCTATTTTTATGGTGGACAAAATTAGGGGTGTAAATGTTCTGTTCAGTTTTTAGTACAGTTCAGTGATCAAATTGAATATAAAGACATGGTTTGATTCACCTCGACTAACTGTAAATTTTATTGTAGGAACCGAACCTATCATGAATGGTTTGGTTTGATTCGGTTCGCAGTTTTCCTGTTTTTTAAATCCTGCATCAATTGAAAGTTCAAAATGTATTCGTTTGTATTGGTCCAATGGATAAGCGATCATTACGCAACATTGACTACATGCAATCAAATAAAGGGTAAAAGATTAAATAGAATATAAGAAGACAAGATAAGTTGTTAATGTGGTTCAATCAATTATATCTACCTAACCGAGAGCGTTGAGTGACTACCAATATGTTATTAGAGAATAAGTATAGCAAGCTCTAGCACACATATGGGCCCAAATGCCCATGAGATGTTTCTAATTAGTGCTTACAATTTGTGTTATGCAATGTAACAAGAGACTTGAATCTAATATATAATATTAGTTACGCTACTCCATTCTAATACTAGGAAATGAGGACTACTACAATAACATATTTCAATCATCCCAACAATCTTCATCTTGATTAAAATAGACAAATATATCACTCCTTAGGAAATCTACACAAGAATTCTACCCTAGCAAATATATCGCTTCACCTTGCTCAATGTCTAATTCTCTTTAACATCTTCTCCATATAAGAGGTTGCTCCCCTTCAGCATAACCCTTTTCGAGTATCCTTGACAATGTTACCAAGAGTCTAGTTACCTTCCCTTTTCGAGTATCCTTAGCTCTCCATTGCTAGGATGCCCTTCGATATTATGGAGCATCTACAGAAAAGTTCACTAACAAATGCTTTTTTCAATACTCAGCTAGCTGAACCGTAGAGCTTCATTGGAAGCCTCAACTGCTACCACCATTGTCTACTTCAATAATATCATACTCCACCAAAAAGAGTATACCCACAACACACACATTGTGTCAAGTCCAACCAATCTATATGTCACATCCTTACGTCCAAGCCAATTCTCATGTCATACCCGATATCTCCACCAATGTATGTTTTACACCTTACTTCCAAGTCAATGCATGTGTTACACCCTGCATTAAAGTCAGTGAGCGCTAGTATTATTTTGTGGATCCGCTAGCAATTAACGTCATTCACGATGATAACGTGAACACACCATTATAATATTCACTTCTCATATCAAATAATATCATCATCTCGAGCATATTGAGAAATATTAATAGCATATGTCTCAGAGCCTAACTCTACACCTATGTCCATATTTTCACCTTGGTCCTTATCCAATACATGGACTTCTAGGGTTCTTGATCTAACACATTTGTGGTTCCCACTGCGATCCTCCCATGTTTCCTTATCCTTCAAGTCATCTTTATTCTCGCATAATGCCCAACCAACACATCCCTTACCCCTCCTTTGTCATAATATGGCACCTAGACTAAGAGTCATTTACCAATTGTCTCTTATTTCAATTGTTGGAAACAAGAAATCAATCAAATAGTAAAAGAAAATAACATAATGAATTTGGTAACGGAGTTCGACCAATTGAACCTACCTCCCCGGAAGCGTTGAGCGACTACCAACATGTTATTAGATAATAAGGATTACAAGCTCTAACAGAAGAGACTTGAATCCAATATATAAGATTGGTTACTCTATTATATTCCAATACTAGACAATGTGAGACTACCACAATGACATATTTCAATCACTCTCAACAATTTATCCATAAAAGAAAAATCATTATTATTATTATTATCAAAAAAATATAAATCATAAATAGACGAGTAAACAAATTGAAACTCATAATTATATGTTAGTAACATATATAACAATTATGTAATTTAGGAAGAATAAAATAAATGACCGTATATAACAATACAATTCACAATTGGTAATATATATATAAGAGTAAAATTCACAATTAGTAACATATATAATAATATAATTCATAATTAGTAACATATATAGCAATTAGTAACATAAAAAGTAGAAAATATATTCCAAATCATCAAAGCACTAGGAATGTAGCACATACATATAACAATTTAGTAAGTTACAATTAATACAAAAATGATAATTTAAGCTCTAAAATTAGTTAAAGAATTCAAACAATAATATAATATTCAATGGGTTCCGTAGTGGGTGAAGACACTCAATCAAAATCCCCACACGTGTGGAGCACCACTTCCGCTAGATCTTCTAGCCATTTGGGATAAGATCTTTTTTCTGGCCACCTATAAATAAATAGAGCCTCACCTATTCAGAAAATTAGTACCAGATGAGAGCATTTTCTCAACTTTTATTCTCTCTGCCAAAGTATTTTCGACTTTCTTCTCTCTCTTTCTTTTTGTGGTACAAGAATTGACATGGATAGCCAAATTGTGAGAATTTCGAGAACTAATATTGATAATCATACTATGGATATTTCGAGAGTTGACATTAATGTTGGTAGCCAAATTATGGGTGTTTTCGAGATCGATTCTTACAGTAAGAATTCGAAACAGGGAACTGTAATGTTTTATCCTGAAAATAGTGTAGTTGATAGTCAACTTATACATTTTGGACAGTACCATATTTAATTAGCATAAGCTTCATTAACAGTACTATGTGGCTTTTAGTTATTTTAGCTAGAATATTCGCAACAATATGGGAATGAGGAATGTTCTGAAATTTGATACTGAATAATAGAATGTTGTAAACTGGATTGGAGATGTTATAGGGTGCGTATTTGGAAATGTCATGATCTTGTTGCTTATAAGTTAATGAAGTTCTAGTTGGCTATAAGCTATTAGCTTATAATCAATAATTAATAACTTCTATGTTAGAGTTATTCCATTTTATACTCACAGGGAAGGTTCCATTTTATACTCATAGGGAAGGTAATAGTGAAAATAAGTTAGACCGCTTATAAGGACCATATTATCTGGCCTATAACAGACCAGATTGGACCTTTTTAGTAAACATGTCAGACTTAGGCTTCTCCAAAAGCATATTTAACCGAAAACATGTTCAAGCCTTTTAAAAAGCTTATTAAGTGTAACAGACCGACCTATGTAATGTTATTACATATTTATAAATTATTTTTATAACATATACAAAAAAAACTAAATAATAATTTTTTTATATAAATTCACTAGGACATGGAAATTATACTATTTAATAATTAGATATTTAATTATTGAGACTTGAGCATAAGTACATAACCCAACTTATGTTAAACAGTGGAATAATATCATATTTTACTATGATATTAAAAGACATTGTTTTGTATATTTAACCTCAAAGATATGACAAATCCTTTAAATACATTACGCAATATTGGAAGGTGGTGGAAATACATTACTATAGTTATAATAATTTTTTCTAGTTTGTACATAATGTGTTGAGTTCTTTATCTTAATAGACATTTAAACAGACTAACAGGCCAGACCAAATTTTTAAACAGAACATGCATAAGTTTTGAATTTTTTTAAACAAACTACCAGACCAAACACAAGGCTCTTATTTTCCATTCATAACTCATAAGTTTCTAGCTACATTCAACCAGTTTAGTTTATTAGCTAGTTGTGAAATATTTAATTTTTAATTCAATTTCTCTTTTTAGTAGTCATGGGGTGAGTATTGCTTGACCTAAGTCCCAACAAAATAATATTTACCCTTTTCTAGAAGTCTTAACAATATTTTCAGTGAGAAGAATTCAGTGTATGCTCATCACATTGTTACTTTCTCGATCTTGACATTTTTATTTTAATTATATCAAAAGAAAAATAAATGTATGCAAGCTGTTATGGACGGTGGTAAAAATGTTAATCGAATTGCAATTTTTGGATCCTTTGATTAAGAGATGGACATAACCATGATTAATATAACTAGTTCACATATAATTTATATTCCTTTTCTATGTTTATTTTTATATTAATCATCATTAATATTAATTCATTAATTATTAATTTTACTATTAAAATAGATATTAGTATGAAGTGTATAATTGAAAAACTAAAATATTTATTTCAAATAAATAGAAATAAGTATTTCTTTGTCCTAAATTCCTTTACATATTAAAAAATTGTATATACCTTTTTTTAGTATATGACCTTAGTTTGATGTATATTCAATACCATGATTAGGTTTGAGGAAAATAATAGCCATAAAAGTAAAAACATCAAACAATTTAATATATATTCAATACCAAACACCATAGTGAAAACATAGTAAAGTTTGTTGCAGTGACTTCGAACAACCGTCTAAATTATCCAGTACTAGTCCAATTCTAAATGAGATGATGACATATGTCCTTCAAAAAATTTAACGGTATAGACTTTAATTTATTTTTAAATAATTCTTTGTTTTAAATCAACAAACCTATTATAATATTACATTTTAATACTGAATTATCCAGTACTAGATATGATTTACACAAGATCATTACCTACCCTTGTGTGAACCAGAACTATCATGTCTTTGGCTTATAGCACGTCTGTAGTCATGGTCTGATGTCTAACTTGAATCTCCACCCTCCCCTTCCCGCACAACAAGATGAAAAGGGCTCATGTGAGTCCAAGTTAAGAAAATGAAACAAGATACACAAACCTTTAGATTTCACCTACTAGATGCATTACATAGAGGCCACTCGGTGGTGGCATATCCGGTCAATGATGACTTCTTGATTCATATGGTGCTATGCCTTGACCAAGCAAGACAATTCAAATTTCAATAACCTCTCCTTAACACAAAAGAAATATATACCATTCTCAATAAATTTATCAATTATGCCTCACAAGTTACTCACATTTATTTATAATTCAAGGGAGACACTTTTTAATAACTCACTTCAAAATCAATATTTTTTGATAAAGGTTGTCAATTAAGTAACCTGCTTAAACATCAACCAACCCTTAGTTTTGAATTTAATGATTTTGAAAATGGTGACTATAACTTTGAATTATCGATTTTAAGAAAATCAAAATCAAGTTATCCATATTCTTTCAATGACTTCAATTTTTAAATTAACCAAAATCATGATTTTCAACGTGACTCAAATAAGAAACTAGCTTTATTCTTTATTTTTTTATTATTTCGTGTGTAAAAAATGACCAAATCCAAGGCCTCCAATTTTTTTGGCATTAAACCTATTGTCCCACTTTGTCTTCAACTCCCATGTGACAAAATATTGTGATGGGTCAAAACACCATTAATTTAATTGACAATAAAAAATGAAATAATTATTTGACCAAAAATAGTAAGGATAAGAAACATATGCTGTTAAAACATTAAAATTTCTTTCAGTTTTGTATCCATTAATTTGCCGTCAGAATCAAATAAGTCCGTTTTTATACTCCAAAAATACGAAAATCGGTTCAATTGATAAATCGATGAACCGATTTAAAAATCGGTACGATAATAATTATATCGGTCATGCAATCATATTGGATAAAATTGATTAAAATTGTTCAAACTTGGTCATACTGTTATTATGAGAGATTAAACACACAATTAATACATTTTTATACTTCCAAAACATGATCTATTGTCAAATGATATATTTTTGTTTTAACAAGTTATATAAAAAATTATTATTATATTCTTGTTGATTTTTTAACATTAATGTTAATATGAATTATATGTATATTTAACCAGTACGTTGATGGGTTTAATGAAAGTATTAAAAACATTGTGAAAAACACCAAATGACGAAATCTAGATCCAACACAAATTCAAAAAGTGCTTCCTTTTCTCATATCTCCCTCTTATTCTCCTCCAACGGCTACATTACCTTTCCCTCTTCTCAATCCCAAACCCTACTCTCTCTCTCTCTCTCTACACTCAATCGATTCGAATCTTCTGCAAATGCAATGAAGCATTTCATGCTCCCAAGAAGCCCAATCTTGCGTGAAACTCCTCTTCTAGATCTTTCTTCTACATCAAACTCTAAACCCCGATCCTCACGAAAACATCGCAGACAACAACTCTTGAAGGAGAATCACCCTCCTCATTCTCCTTCCTCTGAATCCCACAATCTCAAGTTGAAGAGCCCTTTGCCACCAAGACCTCCTTCTTCTAATCCTCTCAAGCGAAAGCTTACCCTTGATAACGACAATGCGCTCCCTGCCATACCCTCCGATACCGGCGTCAAGGTATCCGTCTTTGATGTTTTTACCCGATGCGACAATTAGGATCTGTTTGCGAGTTGGTTATTGGAGGGTAATTGACGGAAATGAAAGGGTTCAGAAGCCATGAAATACACTTATTAGATGACTGTCAACTGTCAAGTTGTTGAGTCTTTTGTTTTCCTCTATAAACCAACTCGCTAACGGACCCTTAGAGTTTGATAATTTTATTGAAGAAATGGTGTTTTTGTTTTAAATATTTTGTAGGTTGTTGTGAGAATGAGGCCATTGTGCCTGGACAAAGATGAAGGTGAATGTATAGTTCACAAGACTTCAAGTGATTCGTTGTCCATTAATGATCACAGTTTCACTTTCGACTCTGTTGCTGACACCAATGCTACACAGGCATGATGATTTCCTTATATATGATAGTTTGAGTAGATTAGAGGGTGAGTTTGGTGCAACGATAAGGTCATTGCTTAGTGATTATGAGGTCACAGGTTCAAACCCTGGAAACAGCCTCTCCGCTTGGGAGTAAGGCTGCCTCTACATAGGCATGATGATTTCCTTATATATGATAGCTTGAGTAGATTAGAGGGTGAGTTTGGTGCAACGATAAGGTCATTGCTTAGTGATTATGAGGTCACGGGTTCAAACCCTGGAAACAGCCTCTTCGCTTGGGAGTAAGACGGCCTACATTTATCCTCATCATACCCTCACTCAGTGATGAGTAATTTACTAATAAAAATGAATTGATGAAAAATGCTAGCAGCAAACTCTTTTTATTATTCGGTGGAGATCATGTGAGACACAGTAAAGTATTGAATAAAGTGTCTTTCTGTTCATTGCATTGTTTTGCAGCTAGATATTTTTGAGCTTGTTGGGGCGCCGCTTGTAGAGAATTGTTTGGCTGGATTCAACAGTTCGGTATTCGCATATGGGCAGGTGTCTTCCCATTTTCTTGTTTCGATTTTTCCACATTAAGTTGCTCTTTTTATTTTTTTATGAACTAATTGTGTTGATTTGCAAAATTTATAGACAGGAAGTGGAAAGACTTATACCATGTGGGGGCCTGCCAATGCATTGTCCGAAGACAATTTAACAAACGATCAACAAGGTCTTGCACCCCGTGTTTTTGAGCGACTCTTTACCCGCATAAATGAAGTAAGTATTAAGTTCTGTTTCTGATTAAATCATTTTGATGATTATATGAGTTTTCTCATGATGTTTGTTGTTGCATTTCCTGCGCAGGAGCAAACCAAGCATTCAGACAAGCAGCTCAAGTATCAGTGCCACTGCTCATTTCTTGAGGTTGAACTGGATGACAAGAATGTTTGTTCCACGTTCTTGCCCTGCTTGTTATTTAGTCCTTTTGACACCTTTTTCTCTTCTCCCAGATATACAATGAGCAAATAACAGATCTGTTAGATCCTAATCAGAGAAACCTACCAGTAAAATTCCCAACTATTATCGTTTCTCCTCTTTCATGTTTAACACTTTAACTGATCTATACTGAAACTGATTTTTTGTTGTTTATTCAGATTAGAGAAGATGTCAAATCTGGTGTGTATGTTGAAAATCTTACAGAGGAGCATGTGTGCACACTGAAGGATGTGCTTTGGCTTTTAGTAAAGGTGTGCTTCATCATGCTTCTTGTATCCAGTACGAATGTTATTTCTTTTATGGTTTCAGTTTGAGTATCCTGCCAAGGTTCAATATCTAACTAACAAAATATGATTAGCTTTTCTGGTATTTGCCACAGACTGCTGTCACGTGGCAGGTTAACATTTAATGCTCTGAATAAAGATAACTGAACATCTTAATTTAGTATTGACAAATGAAATGATTGTGTCATGCATTTCTATCAAATGCATTTAAATTTAAATGTTATTTTTGCCTCATAAAATTCTAGAGAGTAAAGAATCTCAAAACAAGTTTCTTTCAGAATTCCTTTGAAATGCTTATTTTCGTTTTGTTTCATTATAACATAAATAAGTAATACAATGTTGACCCTGTACAATGCATTTTATTTTCATTGCTTCCTGATACTAATTGAGTGACATTGCCACACCACATATCAGCAACTTTGTATGCATGTGAAAATGATTAGCACATTGTCATTGCGAGGATGTATGTATGTTATATTTTTGTAGTTTATTTTAGGTGGTAGTTCAATTGGGATTTAATTTCATCAAGTATCATAAATAGTAGCTGCTTCCCTCTTCTACCACTATTTCCTATTTTTCATTTCATTCATTCTATTATGAATAAAAGTGCATATAATATACGCCTTTTCATTTTATAGATTTAGATAGAATTCAAAAACTGTTTATCAACGACTATTTTGTACTCATTTCTCCCTTAGAAAAAGAAGGGAAAAGCAACTGAAAGACATATTTCTCACATAGAAGTCGTGTTAGATAATAAGTGCTTTTATTATCTGCATTCTTCAGTAGCATAACCTTGCATTCTAGTTAAGTTTGCAACAGTGAATGATGAATACCCAGTGTGTGTTGTTGTCTAACATATACAGTGACAATTGTCAGGTGCCCACCTTGTATTACTGAAAATAATTGGTTTGATGCATATGTTCTTAACTTTCTTTCGCTCAAATACAACAGGAACGATAAAAAGGAACATATAAGCTCATGTTAAGTACTTCTCTCACTTGAATGAATACCCATTTTTCAATCAACGCTGTCACCTTTGCAATTGACATACTGAATGAGGACTTAATTACTTTTTTTTTTATAATGAAGTAATGTTGTAAGAAATGTTAAGGGATTCACTATGAGCAGAGAGGGTCATATAAAGTTATAAACTCAGAAATGTCTATTAAGGCAGAAACCATAATGTTTAATTGATTTAATAATTAAGAGAAACTCTATCGTAGATTTGCAGAGGGATTGACATGCGTTGTCGCAAGACTCTACCTCCTAGCATAGTTGTTTCTCTTTCCTTTTGCTGTGAGGATGCCTTATTTACTTCTCTTGTTCTTATCTCTTCTTTCTAATGAATATTTTTTATTTATCCAAAATATTTTTAAGAGTAATGAAATGTTTAATTGCTGCCAGCCTAAAGAACAGCATTTTGTTGGCATTTGACATTGCTTTAATTGTTTTCTATTTATTTACCTATATACTTTTTGTTTCAATGTTTCATTACTTTCATGGTTAGCTCTTACTGTAATAGTAGTACATTTGTCTTCTATACATTTTCACTTTAGTATGCCTTTCATTATGCAGGGATTGTCAAACAGGAGAGTAGGTGCAACCAGTATAAATTCTGAGAGTTCCCGCTCACATACTGTCTTTACCTGTGTTGTGGAATCTTGTTACAAGGTAATGCACTCGCCTCTATGGCCTGGATATTGTTTAGTAATATAACTTTTCATAATAATAGTAAAAACACAATTTATGGAGTATGCATAGATAGGAAGTCCAGACAGTTAATGGTAATCTGGATAAATTTTATGAAAGGATTTGCTTTAGTGAAATATGAAATCTTAGCAGTCATGAATTTTTATTCTTCTCTTCTATTTTCCAAAAGAACTTCTGTTGGGAAGATATTTTTATGCCTGACAACATAACTGTAAATTGAAGAGGGTATTAAAGTAATTCATGTTTACTCTTTGCAGAGCACCTCAGATGGCGTAAGCAGATTTAAAATAAGTAACATCAATCTTGTTGATCTAGCTGGGTCAGAACGGCAGAAACTAACAGGTGCAGCGGGGGATCGTTTGAAGGAAGCTGGAAATATTAATAGATCACTTTCACAGCTTGGGTATGTTTAATGTGCTTGCATCACATTGATATTACATGTCGTAATTGAAACACAATCACAAACAGTGGATAGTTGTGAAGGAAAGATTTTAAGATCAATGTTTTGTCAATGGACATGATTTATGATAGGCATTATGGCATCGTTCGATAAATGCTTGGTTGTTGTTTCTCAAAGATGGGTTCAGCTTTAAGGATAATTATTTGGGAAAAACTGAGATAGCAAATGGGAAAATCATGAGTAGTAAAATTACTAAACACATATATTCCTAGAAATCATTAGATGATTGTTTAATACATGTTTCACATTATTCTATCATAGTAGGCCAATAATTTCCTCATGCAGTAACTTTTTATAACCTAACTGTGTTGTTGCCATGGTACATAATTTGCTCTAAGCAAATACTTGAATACACTTCAAAACTCAAAATTACAGCTTGTTAACATTTTGCTACTGTTTAACCCAACTGCCATCACCCACAGTCTCTTTTCCACCATTCAAGTACTAACTAACGTTAACTGGACTGCAGGAATTTGATAAACATTCTTGCTGAAGTTTCTCAGACAGGAAAGCAGCGGCATATACCGTATAGAGATTCTAGGTTGACATTTTTATTGCAGGAGTCTCTTGGAGGAAATGCAAAATTAGCAATGGTTTGTGCCATTTCCCCAGCCCAAAGGTAGATGTTCACTGGTGATTTGAAGGTTTTTTCCCTTGCTCTTTATGTTTTCTGGATTTTTGACATGACCTGGTTTTGCAGCTGCAGGAGTGAAACTTTTAGTACACTGAGATTTGCACAACGTGCCAAAGCTATCAAGAATAAAGCAGTTGTAAATGAAACTATACACAATGATGTGAACCACTTGCGAGAAGTGATACGCCAACTCAGGGTATATTCTCTTTCACCGTGCTCAATCTTTTTTTTGCCAGTATATGAAATTTGGTTTGAATAACTTAGTAGATTAGAAATTAACAGGATGAGCTGCATCAAGTTAAAGCTAATGGTTACAACCCAAGCGACGGAAATGGAGGCCATTCAGCAGCTTGGATCCAAAGAAGTTTGCATTTATTGCAGTCTAGCCTCAATCGCCCGTCAACATTACCTCGAATTGATGATGATGGTGATGAGGAGATGGAGATTGACGAGGAAGGTGTTGAGAGTCATGCTGTAGTTCTCTGCAATTCCAATGTTGGTTCTTCTAGTTTTTTAGCACCCGATGCACCCATTGATTCTCCTGTTGCTGCAATGAATTGTGATTCAGCCCCCATCCTTAAGTGCCCAACTCCCAGTGTTTCTCCAACAATCAGCAGCAGCAGGAAAAGTCTGAGGACCTCATCGAGACTGTCTCCTTCAGAGAATAATCTTCATGGTGAAAGTGATTTATGTTTAAGCACAAAAACTGTTAATCAGAAAAGTTTATCTACTACTTTTCCTAGTCAGACCACTCCAAATTTCATTACTAAAAGTGAAAACTTAGCAGCAAGCATCTGCCATGGTCTTGAAATTATTGATAGCCACCACCGTAGTGCAGTTTTGAGGAAATCATCATTGAGGCTCTCATTGAAACCTCGGGAACCCGGGCTCATTTTTCCAGTTGAGAAAGTTGACGTGGGAGTGCAGACTTTTCTTGACGGTAATGCCACAAAAGAAGATTCTGTTATGTTTACCTGTAATAAATGTAAAAGCAGAAAGCAGCTTGATGTCAATGAGATGGTCAATAGTTCCATCATGCAGCTGCTACCTGTGGATTGCCCTGAATCTTCTGTTAAGCTAAAGAAGCAAGTTCTCAAGGTGAGTAAAAGAATCTTAGCTGCATTTTCTGGTGTGGCTTGAATTCACTCTTTTATTTATTAGTTATCACTTCTTTTTCTCTGTGATACAGGCAGTAGAGAAGGTTTTGGCTGGATCTATAAGGAGAGAAATGGCACTCGAAGAGTTTTGTGCGAAGCAGACTTCTGAGATAATGCTGCTCAATCGGTTGGTAAGTTTCTGTCTGGTTTATTAAAAACAATCTGTGGTCATTGTTTCCTTATCTGTTGTTGAAACTATTTTCAATCATTTTGCAGTTGCAACAGTACAAACATGAGAGGGAATGCAATGCTATAATAGCACAGACAAGGGAAGATAAATGTTTTCACCTTGAGAGTCTTATGGATGGTGTTTTACCCACTGAGGAGTTCTTGGATGAAGATCTGGTGTCCCTCACACATGAACACAATGTAGAATAAGTTCTTAGAATGTTTCCTTTTTTATGATCACTATATTTTATGCTTATGTTACTTATACCTACTATCAACATTCAACAGATTTTAAAGGAGAAGTTTGAACATCATCCAGAAGTTTTGGAAATGAAGATAGAGTTTAAAAGATTACAAGATGAACTACAAGAATATCAGAATTTTTTCAAGTTAGGGGAGAGGGAAGTGTTGATGGAAGAGATACAAAGTTTAAGAAACCAGCTTCAATTTTATGTAGACTCTCCATCCACACCAACAAGAAAGCAGAATCCGCTTCTGGAATTGACTTGTTCATCTGAACCCACTTTGGCAACAAACCTCGCTGCCTTTTCGGGTTTAACAGAGGCTGGCATGGAGGCAAATGCAAACCCAGAATCAAGTGAGGACAGTGCCAAACTAAAACTTGAACAGGAAAGAAATCAATGGACTGAGGCAGAAAGTAGATGGATTTCTCTTTCTGAAAAACTGAGAGCTGAACTTGAAGCTAACAGGTCACTGGCTGAAAGAAGGAAGCAAGAACTAGATGCTGAGAGGAAGTGTAATGAGGAACTGAATGAAGCAATGCAGAAGGCTATGGAAGGCCATGCACGGCTTTTAGAACAGTTTGCAGATTTGGAAGAGGAACATATCCAATTACTTGAAAGGCATAGAAGGATCAACGATGGAATTGGGGATGTCAAGAAAGCAGCTTCCAGGGCAGGAGTAAGAGGTGCAGAGTCGAAGTTCATAAATGCCCTTGCAACAGAAATTTCTGCATTAAAAGTAGAGAAAGAAAAGGAAAGGCGAATCCTAAGGGATGAAAATAGAGGGCTTCGGTCTCAATTGCAGGATACTGCAGAAGCAGTGCAAGCTGCAGGTGAACTGCTTGTGAGGCTTAAAGAAGCAGAAGAAGGTGTTATTACTGCACAGGTGAGTAAATAATCAACATGTATTTTCAATGTTTATCAACTGAGCAAACGAAATGAATCAGTGGTCACATGAATAAGCTACCATACCTATTGTTGAAAATTTAATTTTCTTATTTAGTAGAAGGGATGCAGGATTGACTCTAGATCACATAGTCATTGAATCTTGATACCACGTCTTAAGCAATTAAGCATCTTTCCCAAAAGCTTAAGATATTTGGTAATATTAACGCACATGATCTGTTTATTATGATTCACAAGTTTCATTGGTACTTATTGCTCTCCTCTGCATTCTTCTAGTTTGTTCCATTGAATATATTATTCACTGGCACTAGTCACTCTCGTCATATTCTTCTAGTCTGTTCCACTGAAAATGTTATTCACTAACTATGACTAGTTACTATTAAGACTTACTAGGGTTAATCATCAGCGTGAATTTCTACGAATTCAAATATTAAACAGGAGAAATTCTGTGTATCCCATGTGACAAGATCTCTAAGAATCAAGTACCCATCTCTTATTAAATTTGAGGACAACGGAATGTAGTGACATTAAGAACGAATATGTTGGTTCCAGACAGCAAATTAGTATTCAATACCTATTTGGGCAAGAAGATGATTGGCTTGGGAAAAGGTTATTGCAATATGTTATAACAAAAGGTTGCCCTTTATACTATTTTCAAATTTCTAGAAGTTGTTTGGTTTCTTTCCCTTCTAAAACTCATTTGAAGTATTTGGTAAAGAGACCAATTTGATTTGTTATTCATGTTATATTGAATCATTTTCTTGTTTAGATTCATGTTAGTGTTTTCAAAGAACAGTTCAGTATTCGAGCCTGACTCTATGATTTAATTTTGCAGAAGCGCGCAATGGATGCAGAGCAGGAAGCTGCAAAGGCCTATAAACAAATTGACAAATTGAAGAACAAACATGAGAAGGAGATTAGCACACTAA
This sequence comes from Lupinus albus, assembly GCA_009771035.1. NCBI lineage: Eukaryota > Viridiplantae > Streptophyta > Magnoliopsida > Fabales > Fabaceae > Lupinus > Lupinus albus. The sequence goes on from CM020010.1 coordinate 8,606,116, forward strand.
ATGAGCTCCTTGCAGAAACATGTGTGCCTAAGGAAACAACACAACCAACTTATGATGACACCAAGGTGCCACATGGTACTAATGATCAAATCGAACCGTTTTGTAATGTAGAGGAAAGTGTGCTTGGAAAATCAGTGGAACAATCATGGTTCTCTGGTTATGACAGATGTAACATATAGATTGGTAATTAAATATAGTCTTTCAGTTTGTGTTCATTGTTAATATGTTTTGAAGAAATAATTGCATTCTTTCCTTCCCACTCTTTGCTTAAATGAATGTCTTCCTTGCACCAAACTAAATTATCTACAATCTTCAGCTTCATGCTGGAAGAAAATTTGCTGCAATGAAGAAAATTTGCTGCAACAAATTCTGCATTCATTTTCTCTGTATATGAACTATAAGTGCTGACACAGATTAGCAGGAACAACTCCAAAATGCGAGTTTGGTTTGAAGTTCCAGGATTTTGGTAGCCACAATAAAGTCTTGCCAAACTCAGATATTTTCAGTAGATTCAATTCTCCATTTCAAACCTTTCAAGATACTATTTCATGTGAAAGGGGGGTTTGACCTCAAATCTACCTGCAAGAATCAAGAGGGAGAAAAATATTTTGCTTTTAGCATCCTTTTTGTTAGGAATGGTTACGGGGCGGGTTGGGGTCGGGTTTGTGCTTATCCAATCCCAAAGATTTTGCTTTTAGCATCCTTTTAAGGGAAAGACTTTTTTAACATGATACCAATGGTTGGAGTATTGCACTCCTGATTGGGAAGATTTTCAATCAGCAATGATTGGAAGGTTCTATGGAAGATTACAGAGAGCAACTTGAGTTGTATGATGGCCCACTAAAAGGGGCTGATCTAGATCACTGAAATGATTTTTTTCTGAATGGGTTGAAAGAAGCTTTTATGTGATGAATTGAATTTGCATTAGTTGGGAACCCTACCAGAATTGATGGATCAGAGAATTCATGAGAAGAATGTCATCTACAACCAAAAGAGTAACATTGGAGGTAGGATCTAAAACTTCTAATAAAACTAGAAATGAGGGGGTTAATTCAGGGAGTGGATCTAATAGTTTGAACAACACTGGATCCTATAGAGGAAAAGGATTTAGAAAATTATCTGATGCTGAGTGGAAAGACAGATTATGAAAAGGGCTTTGTTTTAGGTGTGATGAAAAGTTTGGGCCTATTCATATCTGTAAAAATAAACAGCTTCAAGTACTTTTGTTAAATGAGGAATTCCTTGATGAAGATGAGAGTGAAAACCTAGCAAGAGATGCAGAACCAACATGCATTCACCCTCTTTAGTCAACCAATATGCATTCAGCCTCTTTAACTAACTAACATGCATTCACCCTCTTTAACTAACTAACATGCATTCACCCTCTTTAGCTAACCAACATGCATTCACCCTCTTTGCAATATGCATTCACCCTCTTTAGCCATAATCTGGCACCTAGACTAAGAGTCATCTACCAATTGGTGTTGATACCAATTGTTGGTACAGCGGAAGCGATCGTTGCGCAGCGTTGGTCATAAGCAATCAAATAAAGTGTATAGAATAAATAGAGGAGAAGAAACAAAAGAATTTAGTAACGGGGTTCGGCCAATTGTGCTTACATTCCCGGAACGGTTACAAAGATATTATAAGAGAATGAAAATCACAAGCTCTGGCACACCCATGGGTCCAAGTGCCCATGTAATGTTTCTATTTAGTGCTTTTATTTTGGTGATTCTAATAACAAGGGACTTGAGTCTAATATATAACATTGATATTCTACTTTATTATAACTAGCGTGTTGACAGGCACTCACGTGTCTATCAACCCGTTTTTCTATTGAGTAAATTGTAATTGATTTGTATATTTTTATTACATTTTTCATAACTATAACAAAATCAACAAAACATGATTTTCAATTTTGCATGTTAAAAAAAGAAAAAGATAAATTGTCGTGTTCAAATATTGTCTTAATCCATGTGGAAAAATTGTCGTGTTCAAATGAAAAAACTTTAAAACTTACATAAACAAACATGAAATGTGAAATGAGGAAATATGTTATATGGTTTTTTGGTAGAAAATATAGATTAGTAAGGGCAAAATAAGAAAACACAAATTATATCATCATTGGTAGTTATTTTGTATTTTCCTTTATATATTAGTATAGATACTAAGCAATGTAAGACTTCATATAATAACTCATTTCAAACATCTCAACAATAATAATTAAGACAGATTTGGATTAAGTTAAGTGGGGGAAGAACAAGAGCCAAACTTGTCAAATTCTTATACTCTGAAGCACCAACACGTGAAACTCCTTCACGTGTCGGTGTCGGACACGTATCCGACACAGATATGCTCTGATTCGTCATGAATACGTATCTGTAGAATATCCAAAAATAAAAAATAAACAAAATTAAGATACGTATATGAAATGTTTTGAACAAAAAACTATGATAGATATGATACGTATCTAAAACATTTTCAACAAAAAACTAGAATATACATGATACGTTTTAATCAAAGCATCCCAAAGGTAAATACCAACTTATTTAAAGAAAAACACTAATGAAGGCAAACACTAATGAATAACAATGATTTGCAATTTCCATCATACTTTCTACTTTGGATATTTTGATTTACACTTATAATTTTATCATATTTTATATATTTTTTACTATTTTATACACGTTTCCTTTAACGTATGGTATCCTATATTTTAGAAAAAATGAGTATCGGCGTATCGGATATGTATGGTATCCCATACACGTATCCATATCTATACTTCATAGTTATTATATTGGGATGACATTCAGTAGAAGAATTTGGATAACATTTAGAAAGCATTTGATTCAGCACTACTCAAATTTTCCTTATTGGTTGCTGATATGTAAATTCCAATATAAATGTTCATTGAGGTTGAGGTTGAGAAGAAACCAAGAATGAAGTGTATATCAAGAAATTTACAGACAGTGTATAGAACTATAGATCATAGCAGGAAATATGTTTTGGAATGTTGACATTATTAGTTTCTTACACTTGTCATCTATAGTTCTCAATTCTGGCAATGTAAATGCGGTGTATGAATTAGCTTAGTTCGTATTAGAAATCTTTATAATTGAAAATTCTCTGTTATCACATTTTGAGTAAAAACTATTGTTTCTGCAAGTGTTTTGTAATACTGGAATTGGGAAGGAGTTTACAGTGTGAACAATTTTAGAAGCTTTTTCTCTTAATTGGAAGTTAAACCGTGTTATCAGGGTACATAAACATATTTCAGGGTATGCTATCCACACTGTCCATAAATTACTTAACATACACTTAGTTCTACTCATTACAAAAGTAGTAGTGTCAAGTGAAATTCTTTCTAAATTTTATCCAAATTTTTCTACTGAATGTCATAACAATATGACATGTTTGGCTTATTTTGCACTCCACTGAACTCAATTGTCAATCTGCATTGATTATTATTAAACTTAACATTGATTTTAGATTCATTGCAAATGCATCACACAGAATGACAAAAACCTTATTGCAATGAACATATTCAGATTTAAGCCTTAAACTTTTGAAGTGGAGGAGGCTTTCTAATCTTAGTAGCTTGCTCAAAGGAGTAAGCAATTTCAATGAGATTTGGCTCTGACCCTTTCAAACCTGCAAAGCAAATTCCAAATGGGTCACCCTTTTCATATCCTGCTGGAACAATCACTCCTGGATAGCCTCCAATAGCAAGTATTCTACTAAAGTTTGGACCTGGTACCACCACTGCATCAAGTTTATTTCTTTTCATTAGTTTCTCAAATCCATTTTGTGACAATCTTGTCAAGTTTAATAATACTTGATTCTCTGTTTTCCCAATTCCATTTGTCCTTTGAGCCTCCAACATGATATCTTGGCCATACTCATCAAGTTTTTCCTACAATTGTCATATCACTGTTAATGTAACTACTAACAAGAGAATTGTTGAATAAACGGACTTACTTTCGAACAGGTGGAGGGTTACATTTGACCCATAACTAAATGGCAACTTTTGGCCCATGACAAATGGAAAGAAGTTAGGCTCCACATAAGTTAGACGGTGTGAGACTTACTACCCAACATGCCCCTCCACATAAGTCTGTCGGATTAGGCGAAGGGTTACCTTTAACCCATAACTAAAGGGCATCTTTTGACCCATGACAACCGGAAAGAAGTTGGGCTCTGACTCTGATACCATGTTAAGTGTTAAGGTTTCATTTCAAAACCAATTGGCTATGAGAGAAGTAGCTCAACAGGTATTTAAACTATTTCCGAGACAATGAGTTAGCCGATGTGAGACTTACTTCCCAACACCTATACTAAAATATACTAAGTCTTTCACATCATTAATTAATAAATTACTACTAGTATAGTTAATTAGAATAAAATATCTTATCGTATCAGGAGATAAGTTATCTCATTCAGCCACTAAAATTACAACATGTATACTACTTTTTTAGTTTTCAGAAATATTTTTATAGAAAATGATTAAATAGAACATAAGTGGCCTTGTGCTCCATACTTACCACTTTCGGGTGTTTCTTGTTGAAGGCTATCACATCAGCCAAATTTCTCACAGGGGAAGCAACTAAATCTTTGAGATATGCATTCAAGGACAGTTTGAACTCAAAGCCCAGTGCAATATCTTCACTTGTAGTACTAAGGATCTCAACAATGTTATCAATCTTCAAATTGTCAATCAAAACTGCACCTCTTTGCCTGAATTTGAACTAAGTATATGAGGCCGACTATAGCGATTTCAGTAATAATTGACACAAATAGTAATCATTGTTACCTTAATGTTTTCAGGTGTAGCTCATAAGTATCATGCAAAAAAGTTTCATTTCCAAAATCATAGAATAAAGATCTTAATACTCCTAATCTCTTTCCTCTTAGTCCATCTTTCTTTAGAAATTGAGCATAGCCACCTTTAGGGACATACTTTGCTGCATTAATTGTTGCCTTATCATTAATGTCAATGCCAGCAATGGCTTCAAGAACATATGCAGCATCTGATACAGTCCTGCAAATTGGTCTATACCATCCCGAACAACATTACATAATTGTTGTTCGAATAATGTCTTCAAGGACTAGCGAAATTGCACTTCCGAAAAGCGTTAATATAAAGAAAATGGAGAGATTGCAAGAGACTTACCCGACCGTGTCTTGTCTTGAGCTGATTGGAACTACCCCTGCTCTACTTGTGAGACCAACCGTTGGTTTGATGCCAACTACCGAATTATAATCCGAAGGGCATAAAATGGAGCCATCGGTCTCGGTACCAAGTGAGACTGTTACCAAATTTGCTGCTACTGATATTGCTGATCCACTACTGGATCCACAGGGGTCACCCATTGTGTATGGATTCTGCAGCACACATGTGACATTAGAACTCCTTAATCTTCGATATCATTCGGCCCGAAAGTTCAGTCATTCAGCAATAGGTAAGTACTTGGTAGTCGTTAAAGTTCCATCTCAAAACCAATTGGTAATAAGAGAATGAGGCAAGACAGGTGGGACTTAATTCCCAACGGTAGTTACATTATTGCATCAAAATATATGGGAATAAGCTGTTCACTGCACAAAACTATACTGGCTTCACAACATTTGTTATATAAGCATATCAAAGATCACTATCAGCATGTCATCAATTCAAAATGAAAAAAGAGTGGAGTGTTTTCAACCCTTCCCCTTCCTCACACTGCTCATTAATTATTGCTCAAATCTAATTAATGATTATTATTAGCTATTAACATAGTCTATGGTTAGTATTTGTTAGAATAATTTGACAACTCTTGAAGTTAGTACTAATAAGCTATTTCTATCACTATATATAAGCAATATGAGTGGCTATTTCTATCAAATATTTCATATTTAATTATACTAACACCCCATGAGTTTAAGTGAAATTACATAACTCACCCATCATTTTTTGTCAACCACCCCTAATTTTGTACATATATTACACTCACCACCCCTGATTAAGGATGGCAACGGGCACGGGTAGTGCATACCTGTGCCCATACTCGCACTATTTGCGGGTACCCAACGAGTTTTCAATTTTAATTATATTTTTAAATAGTTTACAATAATTAATCTATAAAAATAATTTTTACTTAAATAATATAATATGTATATGATAATTTTATGATCATAATCTCATTACTAAATTTTATTACGAAGTAATAATAAAATAAACAAATATAATGTTAAATTAATATTAACTAAGTATAAAATATTTAATTAAAATATATACGTGGGTACCCGCAGGGCGGGTATCATGGTACCAGTTACCACCCATGAGCTATTTTTGCGGGTACCCATTGCGGGTATTTTGATGGGTACCCACGGGTACGGGTATTTTTGCCATTCCTACCCTTGATGAGATATAAATGTAATATTTTAAGCAAAAAAATATGTGATGTGTGTGATTAAGTTAAACAAAATATTGTATATTATGTAGACAAATCCAAATAATATAAGAGTCAATGCATTTTCATTATTTGTTTCATTACAAAATAGTATAAGGATTATATAAATATCTGATTAATATATTTTGTAATGAAATAAAATAATAAAAAGAGGTTTAGCATAATATATTGTGTAATTTCACGTGTCAGTATAATTATTCTAATAAATATGATTGGCCTAATGCAAACTAAACATGTTTTTTCAAGGTTTATGCTACAAATCTCTAAAATTCACCTTTCCTTGTCCACCTCTAGCACTCCATCCACTAGGTGCCCTACTGGACCTGAAATATGACCATTCACTAAGGGTGGCTTTCCCTAAAATGATAGCACCAGCTTTCCTTAACTTGGTAACTACACCTGCATCTCTAGGCACCACAGAACCCAACAAAGCAAAAGAACCTGCAGTTGTATTCAACTTATCCTTAGTTGCAATGTTATCTTTCACCAAAATGGGTATTCCATGTAACCAAGAAAAAGACCCTTGTGCCTTATTCCTTCTTCTTTCTTGGTCAGCTTTGTCAGCTTGTGCTAGTGCATCTGGATTTATCTCCAATACACCTTTGAGAATTGGGTTTAGCTTCTGGATTTTGTTGAAGTAGAATTCAACAAGTTGCCTTGAGGTTAATTGGTTTCTATGGAATGCAAATTGGAGATCATGCACAGTGGCTTCCTCTATTGAAAACCCATTGCCTGAGGTTGTGGCTAGTCCACATGAGAGTGATACTGTAACTAAAAGGAGTGTGAAGAATGATATACTACCTACTGAAGTAGAAGCCATCACAACTTAGGTTCTACTATATCATTAATGGAGCATATATATATATATATATATATATCAATGTTTTAAATTGTTGTTGTGGTTGTGATTGCGGTAACCGTTACGGTTATTGAGATTGCGGTCATTACGTCTATTACGATGCAAATTGCGGTATGAATTATTTTGCGATTAAAACAATAATTTTGAATCTGATGCGGTCTGATGCAATTTGATGTGATCCAAATGCGGTCCGATGCGGTTGTATTGCGGTATGATGCAGCCGCATCATTGTGATTGGGAGTCAAACCGCAATTGCGATATGTGAAGAGATAAACCTTTATAATACAATACATTTATATCACATTATAATAAGATATATTTTGATATTGACTCATAGTAACTCTTTGATGCACAAGATACTCTCATTTTGGAAATGTTTTATGCAATATTTTAAATATAATTAATAATTTTATCTATAAATATATAATTATATATAAATGTAAAATTTTATATAACTATGTTGAAGTAACATCTTTCTATTTTTTGGACTGAAATAAAACAAAACATTAGAATAATGTTTCATTTTTTTAAAATTTTAAGTAAACCGTCCGATTTTTTTCATGGGTTATTCCGGTTTAACTGGGTTTAGCACGGTCGAACCGAAATTTCTCTGGTTCAAAGCGGTCCAACTACTCATTCGGTCAAGACTACAAAACGAAATCATTTTCAAGTTCGGTCAGCAATCAAACCGGTCGAACCGTCTGGTCCGGTTATCACAACACTGGTTTTATGTTCATAGTTCATGCATATGCTTCCAGAAGTACACACATATAAGAAATATCAAATATAATGATGCCACTTGAAGACAACGTGATTCACAGGCTTGGATCCAAAATAAGGGAAATGCCAACCCATTTTGACTGGCACGTGAGTTTTGAAGGCCCACAATGAATCCAAAAGCTATTATGTATTTATAGGCTATGGCAGCTTCCACATTAGACAACGTTATAATGATGACGGAAACGGCACTAACACAAGTTGCATGTAGATATATTAGGTTTGCTATAACATGATCACCTGTTATGGTTATATTTTTTACTTTATGATCACCTCAATTACATGATAGACATTAAAATCCTCCAAATATAGTCTCTTTGCTTGCGAGGAAAGCTGCATCGGCCAAAGAGGCAAAGCATAGAGCATATATTTAACAAGGCTCTAAATATTTTTGACATATACATCTAATTTTATTTCTAGATGATAATCCTGTAAGGAAAGTTGCCTACATTTATTATCATACAAAGCTTATTAGGTGATATCTAGATATGTGTAATGCCTTTTTCCAAACACAATCACAATTAAAACTTGTTTCTTAACAATATTTTGGTAGTAGTTTGGGTTTCAAATTGATGTTCCCAACCCTGTCTCTGTTGAAAGCAAGAATAATTCAAGAGCTTAACTAATGATTAGGAGTTAGCTTAAATGTGTAAATCTTAGAGTTTTTATTATTGGGAACTTGTTTGTTATTGTTAGTTGGTAGTTAGCCTAAATACACTATAAATAGCTATGTGTTGATACATTGAGGAATATATGAGAAACTACTATTTTTCTCTAACTCTCTCATTCTCTGCTATCTCTTCTTTCTTTCTTTCACTGTTCCAACAACTTGGTATCAGAGCCACCAGAAATTTAAAGGAGTGTGGGTGATTGATTTCAGTGGAGGAAGATTCCAGATTCAAAAACCAAGCTAGGGATTCACTGAGTGTGAATCAAGAAGGTGATTGAAGGATCTTGAAGAGGGAATTCTTGAAGAATTCTTGTGAAATCAAGAACGTGTGGGGTGTATCAAGAATGAAAGAAAGATTGAGGGTGCAAGAACAGAAGCTTCAAAAATGGCCAAAACAAGCAATAATCTTCCATCAATGGGGCTTCCAATCCTCACAGAGAAGAATTGGGACAAACGTTGCACTCAGATGAGGGTTCTTTTTAACTTTCAAGAGGTGAGTGAAGTTGTGCTCAATTCAATTCCTAGTCTAAGTGATGAAGCAACTGAAATACAAAGAGTTGCGCATAGAGAGGCTAAGAAGAAAGACAACAAAGCCTTGTTCATGATACATCAATGTGTTGATGATGTTCATTTTGAGAAAATTCAGAATGCAAACACTTCCAAAGAGGCATGGGATATCTTGATCAGATGTCATGCAAGGGGTGAGAAGATCAAGAAAGTAAAGTTGCAAACACTTAGAGGGCAATATGAGATGTTGAAGATGGAAGAAGGTGATAGGATTGGAGAATACTTCACCAAATTGATCACCATAACAAACCAGATGAAAGGGTATGGAGAGATCATCACTGATCTCATGATAGTAGAGAAAGTGATGAGGTCTTTGCCTCAGAAATTCGACTACATAGTGGTAGCCATTGAAGAAGCTAAAGACATCAATGTGATGAGGATAGAGGAGTTGCAGAGTTCACTTGAAGCCCATGAGATGAGGCTGCTTGAAAGGAATCCCATTAAGAACACAATGCATGCTTTGAAGGCAAATCACTTCAATGATGGAGATAGGAGGAAAGACAGAAAGTGGAAGGACAAGACCACTTACCAAAAGAAGTGGAATTCTGAAAGAAGCAAGCCATATCTGATGCTTTTAATATGTTGTAATCGATTACGAGTATAGTGTAATCGATTACATCATGTAAAATACACAGGTCTGATTAGTTTATCAACATGTAATCGATTACCAGGATTGTGTAATCGATTACACTGTTTTTTTTATAAAAAAAACAGAATCTCACAGTGTCAACAACCCAAAATTGCCATTTCTCGCCCAAGCGAGACAACTCTCGCTCAGGCGAGAATCCTCTAGTATAGCCCAGGATTTCACCCTCCCAGGTGATCCTTTCTCGCTCAGGCGAGAATCTCTCGCTCAAGCGAGGTTTCCAGGACTGTTACTATAATTTTGAAGACTCAAATTTAGGGTGTTACAGTACAAATCACATCACAATGCAATTGTGTTGTGACATGAAATCACAATGATACAGTTGTATAAAACTAAGTTTGAATCACATCAGGCCTAGGGTTGACCCTTATGGGTGTGCAGCAAGTGTGCCGCACAAGGCCCATGATTAATAGGGGTCCAACATATTTTTTCATACAACTAATTTTATCTTTATATTACAATTATGATACTATTTTTTATTCTTTTTAAAATTTATTTTATTATCAATTATTTTTCTACCCCATATGTGTAATATCTTTACTAACCGAAATTATGCCCTTGAAATTTCTCTCTCGATTTAGTTCAATTACATGCATTTTCTCCTAACTCACATTACCAATTTAATATCTTTACTTCAAATCTTATTTCCCTCTTCGCAATCTATCTCAATATAACATACAAAATCATTCAACAGGAAACATAATTCGCATTAATTAAACCTTGTAACAACCGCATATAATTAGCTATGAGTTTCCAAAATACCCATAGCTATACATATCCAGAGTTACACGCCATGTAAGTTAGTATATGTTCGTAGTTACGTAATGTATGAACTATCAAATATGCACTCATGTACAAAAAATAGTGCAAATAAATGAATCCAAAATATAGCGCTCCTAAATCTCCCAAAAATGAGTCTCCCTCATATCACCTGTTTATCTGCAATGAGATTATCAATGACAAAACACAGAACACGCAAAGGAGTAAGTCATTAATTCAATAAACATCATTTTAAGATAATCCACATAAATAAAAGGGTTAGTAACCATCTTTGAAATTCATTTTTGTTTTGCTACATAACTTGAGCCAAAGTCACTTTACCCTTTAGGGTTAGCTAAAAGCAGATTCTCGTTTTTCTTAAAACAAAACGTGCTTATATACTCAAGCCAGAGTTTTGCTTATATACTCAAGCTAGAGTTTTGCTTATATACTCAAGCCAGAGTTGTGCTTATATACTCAAGCCAGAGTCGCTAACCATTCTTGGTCGGCTAAAAATACATTTCCCTTTCATAATTTTACCATAAAACATTTCCGGTAAATCCACGCTCACATTAGTATAAACACACCCATATATGTTTATACTAATTACGTGATTCACAATTCAATCAATCACATAACCAGAAGTACACATACTTGCTTTTCCGTAAACCTACGCCTACTTTAATATAAACACACCCATATATGTTCATACTAAATGCGTACTTTACAACTCAATCTTTGCAAAATCAGAGAATACACATTTTCGAGTTCAAATGTACAATTAAAGACTTATCCTTACCTCAGTGAGTGTTGGGTTTGGTTTTTGGTGACTTCGCAAGTTCTACCGGCACCACCTCCAAACTTAGGATCTTTCCTCATTCCCACCACATAACACAATGTCAGTCATTCATTTCAAATAAAAAATAAATAACTTATATTGCATCATTTAAACATACAAGATATTTATCATTTTCTCAAGGGTCCTATACTACTTTCATTAAGAGTTTTCAACCATCTAAAACATACATATCATCTCATATTTTAACATAGTGAAACAACTCATCTACTACCTCTAGCATTTTACCTATCTTTCCTCTCTAACCTCATTTTCTCTCTCTAGGGTTTTGGGTTTCCATGAGTCAACCCACAAACCCCTTTCCATTCTTCGAACATTAACTCAAAATTAAGAGTTTACAAGGTACAAACGACATAAAATGAACCATAACTCGAAAGAGAGAGTTTCCATGGTTTTACACATTTTGAGAAGAGATCCAACATACACCAAAGTGAGTTTAAGAGAGAAAAAAAGAGTTAGAATCTAGAGTTTTACCTCTTCTCAAGCTCTTAGATGAGTATCCAAGCTTTTTGCCATTGAAAAGCTCTCTTCTCTCACTCTTCTTCTTTTCTAAAACCCTAGATTGTGTTTAGGGGTTTCTCATTAAATGCTGTCTCATCGGGTTCTCGCTTAAGCGAGGGATTCTCGCTCAAGCGAGAAAATCCCGCCCATTTTAAAAACTCAAATCTGACCCTCTCGCTCAAGCGAGAATCTCATAGTGGCAACAGCCCCAAAATGACATTTTCTCGCCCAGGCGAGACAACTCTCGCTCAGGCGAGAATCCTCTTGTATAGCCCAGGATTTCACCCTCCCAGATGAACCTCTCTCGCTCAAGCGAGAGTCCGAGGGCTGATACTATAATTTTCAAGACTTAAAATTTGGGGTGTTACAAAATGCATATGTCATATGTCCAATTCTTATATACGGATACAAAGTTATGCTAAAAACAAATTTTCAACTATTCACTATTCACCGTAAAGTTTTATCTCACAAACTACAGCTCGGAAAGTGGTTCTGTTTTCTCTGGTGTTCAATGTGGGATGAAAGAAGTGTGGAACCAAAATTTCATGCAAAAATTCCACCCACGACTATATAAACCAACAAAACAGAATCACATAAATCATGAAAAATGGCAAAATAGTGAACAGTGCACATTAACAGCTTTTTGCACCAATATCAAAATTTCACCAAAAATGCACTACAGAAATGACTAACTAAACTACACTACACTAAAATAAGCTTTATGAAACTACATAGAACCTTTGTATGAACCGATAATCCCCGACAACGGTGCCAAATTTGATCGAGGCCGTACTCGATACAAATAATATAACAATAAAGTATAGTACTAGGAAGTGACTCCTAGGTCGTTTCCCAAGGATTATCTTTCAGGCAATAGTTCAAACACCTTGTACTCACACACACAAAGGGGGGTTTTGTTGTTTTTATGGTATGAATCTAAAACTAAAACAGAAACAGTAATTAACAGAAAAGTGAAACGGCTAAACCCCTTTGGTTTCCTTAATCACAACTCAATCCTCGGTTTCACAATATCAAAATCATATTCTAATCGTTAAATCCCTAATTTTTTCATAATCAAGTAACTAAGCGATAATCAATTCATAAACAAATTCACACGAACTAAGAATTCATGCACTAGAGAAATGATTGACTAAGCGAAAATCAGTTCACAAATCTATTTCTAAGGCATGGAATTAAGCAAACCACATCCAGAAATTGAATAGAAGAAATTAACAAATAAGAAACTGAAATTGCATTAATAACCAAACCTCAAGAGTTGTGATACATTACCAAAGGAGTTTAGTCCATAAATTTAGCCTTCCATGGAAGGATTAAGCAAAACCGAAAATGGAGAAGAGCAAAAACGAAAATGCATAAACCCTAGGAGAGCAAAAGAGGGAAACGGGAATAACAATGTTCTAAGGCAAAAAGCAATGTAAGAATAAAGTGTGTCCTTCAAAACCGAAAATCATGTGTTTAAATGGTGTAAAACGGAAATGAGCCCTAAACAATGGGCCCAAAACCCAAACAGAAATAAAAATCCTAATACAATATACAATCTTCACTTTTGCACACATCATCCACTTGTAATGTCCAAAATGTCTTTGGTACCAAATATGACCTGAAAATGGAATTAGATTTAATTAGACTAAATAATCCCAAATTAACTCAATTTAGGAATAATAGTCCAATAAAGCCCAAAACACTAAATCATGCCAAACAAAGTCAATTAGACACCAAGAATCATTAACAATGGTAAATTAAGGTTATGAATAGTGTGTAATATATGACTCATCACCCAGCCACAACATCAATTTCACCTTCTCGGGAATTCTCAAATGTCATCAAAACCTCCAAACATCAGAATAAGAAACATCTTCATTCTTAGGAGAACTAAGTCGCAAATAACCAAACTTCGCAGTAAAAGATCATGATGCATTACCATTCCAAATCCAGTCGTCATCCTCAACAGAAGAATCTGACAAAAAGTTACTACAGATGAAGGCTTTTAACTCCGAATGATTCATAGTATAGAGTTCTAAAATCCCAATTGCCCTCATTAAAAAGATACTTCACTTGGAGCTGAGTGTTCAAAATGTTGACATAGTGAACATAAGTACATAACATGCCCAAGCCTGATCAATTATTGTACCATAGTGACTGATCCCAATTCCCAGATACAAAGAGAATCTATCCTTAAGGACATGAGCAACCTTTACATTACTCCTCCATATTTAATAAACTAAAGCTTTTGGGGGTGAAAATAACAAGGACTTTTCTCCCAAATATTTATTTTGTAGAACTCTGCACCAAAGCTTATCACAATTACTTATCATTTTTTAGCACCTCTTATGAAGAAGGGAAATGTTGGCTGTTGTAGAATCCCTTATACAAAGCCCACCATCCCAACCTTGGCTTCATGAGAATATATGAAATCACCAAATTAATACTCCTTTTATTGACGTCCCCAAGCCCACCATCCCATCTTGTCAATGCATTTGCAAAGACTTTGGGGTAATCACGTAACCTGGATGGTGTAATAAGGATAGAAAAGATTACAGACTTTGCAAGACACATATGACCTGCTTTATTGAGTAGATTAGCTGTCCACGTAGCCATGTGCCTCTGAATCTTTTCCATAATAGGATTAAAAACACTTCTATTAACTTTCACATGAACATGTGGAATACCTAGATAGACACCGAGATTGCTAACCACCCACATAGAGCAAATATTAGAATAAATAAACTTGGATTTCTCAACGTTAACCTTCAAAGCAGAAGCTAAGCAAAATGCCTTTAGTGTTGAAGACACCATCTGAACTTGGGAACTGGTAGCTTTGCATAACAAAAGAACATCATCCGCAAATAAAATATGAGAACAAGAGGCCCATCTCTTGAAAGTTTAATTGGATGCCACTCACCCAGTTCCACTTTTTGAGAGATAAGAAGAGACAACTTTCCCATGCACAGAACAAACAGATATGGCGACATAGGATCCCCATGCCGAAGCCACCGAGTAGGTTTAAACCCCTCAAGTCGAGACCCATTCCACAAAAGAGACATATACCCCAAGCGAACGCACCACATAATTAGATCAATTATGATAGTTGGGAAACCAAATTGCACAATAGTATCTTTTAGGAAATCCCAGTTGACTCTATCATATGCCTTTTCAAGATCCACCTTGCAAGCCATGACACCCCTCTTAACCTTTTTATTGTGAATGTAATGCATAACTTATTGAGCCAAAATAATATTATCAGTTGTGCCCCTTCCTGGAATGAAACTACTTTGAAGCATGCCAACTAGTTCATCCAAGAAAGGTCACAATCTAAACACCATGACTTTAGTAATTAACTTCTAAACCACATTGCATAGGCTAATTGGACGAAGTTCTCTCAAAGAAGTCGGATTAGTCACCTTAGGAATGAGAACAATAAGCGTATCAACAATTCGAGCATCAGAGAAACTAAACTTGAAGGCATCAGAAACAAGTTTCCAAATATCATGTCCACCAACTGCCAATATATTTTAAAGAAGACGGGTTGAAAACCATCTGGGTCAAGAGCTTTATAAGACAGCATATTCCTGGAAGCCTTGGTCATGACATCCTTTGTAACTAGGACGATTAAAGCAGCAATTCCAGAACTAGAGAGGACCAGTGTGTGGACCAAACATATCTCCTTATACAACTGGACATTGTCACAAAATAAACTCTGAAATTATTGTATCGCCTCCGTCTTTATCAACTCAAGATTAGTGAGCCAATTCCCATTATCTAAAAAGATACCATGAATCTTATTCCTTGCCCTTCGAACAATGGTTTAACTGTGGAAGAATTTTGTATTCCTATCACCAAATTTAACCCATTGTTCGATGGATTTCTGTAATACAAAAGCTCTTTTTGCCTTAAGATGATGTTATACTCTCATCGAAGTTGGATCTCCAATCTAGACAGATCGTGATCCTCAATCTCATCCAACCGATGCTGAACACCCATGGTTCTGGTTTCAACTCTTATTTTCATTTGAAAAATATTCCCAAAGATTGACTTGTTGAAAACAATATATTCTTCTCGAACTCTAGATAGCCCATCTACAACATCCTTATCACCCTGCAACCATGCCTCTTGAACAACATTGTGAAAAACCTTATGAGTTGTCTAAGCAGCTTGATAACGAAAAGGTATATTGCGAATAACCTCAATTTGGCCACAACATGCCCCTCGGGAAAAGATGTACGTCGTGAGCTATTAGATAGCCCTCTAACCAGCCTTTTGGAAATATTACAACCAGTCTGCTACCTTCTAAACTAAGTAAAGTGACTTCCAACCGCCCTAATATGCATGAATCCACAAGCTTCCAAAACATGAGAGAATCTATCTACAAGGACCCAAATTCTACCCTTGAAATTTTTTTCCTTAATTTATTCCTTTTTCATGCATTTTCCTATAACTTATGATTGCAAATTCAACAACCTCATTTTAAATCTCACTTCCCTCTTCACACTCAATTCATAAATCAATATCAACATACACATTTTGTTTAACAGAAAACATAATTCATATTAATGCATCATAGTAACTACCGCATACAACTATAGCTATGAGATTCCAAAATACCCATAGCTACAAATATCCAGAGTTACAAATTCTTCATGACTACCAACATGTACAAATATCGTGCACATGATTACAAGTATTCAGTTCAAAACATAATCAGTTGGATTACAAAATAATGAAGATAAAGACTTCGAAAACTAAAACCCTCTAAGCTCCTAATCAAGATATCCTTAAATCTTCCACCTACCTACAATGGGATTAGCATTGACAATTCACAAAAAACACAAAGGAGTAAGTCGTTAACTCAATAAATGTCAATATACATTAATCCACATTTTAATAAGGTTAGGTAAACAATTTAGAGTTAATTATAATTAAAACCATTTTCATCGTTTATACTTTTTGAAAATCATGCTACATAACATGAACCAAAGTTCGCTACATCGCTTGAGCCAAAGCGTGCTACATCGCTTGAGCCAAAGCTTGCTACATCGCTTGAGCCAAAGCTTGCTACATCGCTTGAGCCAAAGCTTGCTACATCGCTTTAGCCAAAGCTTGCTACATCGCTTGAGCCAAAGCTTGCTACATCGCTTGAGCCAAAGCTTGCTACATCGCTTGAGCCAAAGCTTGCTACATCGCTTGAGCCAAAGCTTGCTACATCACTTGAGCCAAAGTTTGCTACATAACTTGAGCCAAAGTCGCTAACCATTCGTGGTCGGCTAAAAACGAGTTTTCTCTTCATTGAAACACCATCAATTCATAAACAGTAAATCCACGCAATCATTATTACAAACATACCCATATATGTTCATAATAAATAAGCGATTCACAACTTGATCATTATCCACAACCATAAAATCCACACATTTTCCATTACAATGCGCAAGTTAAAGACTTATCCTTACTTTGGTGAGTGTTGGGTTTGGTTCTTGGTAACTTCGCATGTTCCACCGACACCGCCTCCAACTTTAGGATCTTTCCTCATTCCCACCATATAACACAATGTTAGTCATTTATTCCAAATAACACATAAACAACTCATATTGCATCTTTAACCATACAAGAGAGTTAACACATTTTCAATGTTTCTAAACTACCTTCATTACAAGTTTAACAACATCTAAAACATACATATTCATCTCATATTTCAACATTAGAGTGAAAACTCATCTTCTACACCTAACATTTTACCCATTTTCCTCTTTAACCACATTTTCACTTTAGGGTTTTGGGGTTTTCATGAATCAACCCACAAACTCTTTCCATTCTTGGAATACCAACTCTAAACCCAGAGTTTACAAGAGAAAAATAACATAAAACGAACCATAACTCAAAAGGATGAGTTTCCATGGTTTCTCACATTTTGAGAAGAGATCCAACATACCAAAAACAAGTTTCAAAGGGAAGAAGAGAGTTAGAATCAAGAGTTTTACCTCTTCCCAAGCTCCTTGATGATTCACAAGACTCCTTGTTCTTGAAAATGCTCTCTTCTCTCACTTCTCCTCTAGGTTATGCCCCAAAAATGTGCTTCGGGTTCCCTATTTAATGTAACAGCGTCGGGTTCTCACTCAAGCGAGTCCATTCTCGCTCAAGCGAGAAAATCCCGCCCATTTTAAAAACTCAGATCTGACCCTCTCGCTCAAGCGAGTATCCTATCGCTTAAGCGAGGATCTCACAGCCTCTATAGCTCCAGAGTGCCATTTCACGCCCAAGTGAGGCAACTCTCATTCAAGTGAGAACATTCTCGCTCAAGTGATGATCCTCTCGCTTAAGCGAGAATCCTTCAGTATAGCCCAGTATTTCACTCACCCAGGTGAGCCACTCTCGCCCAAACGACACCTTTTTCGGTCAAGCGAGATTCCCAGAGCTGATACTATAATTTAATGACTTTAAATTTAGGGTGTCACACTATCAACCCGAGAGTAATGGAAATTCCCACCATGAACCTCTCATAGCAAGAGGACTTCATTGACATCACCCAAGGGCAACCAGCGTAAATTCACGAATGTAATAAAAGGCACCAAATGATCCCAAAATAAACCACGACCCCGACAAGATGAACTTGTATACACAGCAGTACAAATCCATTCACTTGAACCACACTGAAGCTTTAAATAAATGGCTTGATTACAAGAATCCACCACTATGGTATGGAAGGTGTTACCTTTATCCGAGAGGACTGACCAATGGCTTTAACAATACCACTTTCCACATAACCCAAGGAATTCCAAAAGGATTTTGAATTGATAAATTGGCAATGAGTTTCCAATAAAAAATTAGTGAAGGCTTAAACTTTATAACTAATTCTTTTGCATGCCGATGACCATATCATTTACGAATATTCCAAGATAAAATAGAACAATATCTAAATTCAATCATAAAAATTTGATACTGAAGGAACCAATTACCAAATGAACACTAGTGGCAATCCATTGTGTTATCACCATCATCCTGAGTGTGTGTAACACTCACCACATCCTCCTTAGAACTGATCATATCATTTACGACATCCTCCTTCCTTGTGAAATTCAAAGATCCATTAACATTGTCATGGACACGATTTTGAGCACTAGAATTCATATCTCCCTACACTTCCACCCGACCCACACTGCTTGATCTTGAAGGAGATGTGTTTCTCTTATGAAGGAAAGAACCATCATAGACTGCTATTTTCCAAACTTTGGACGTGTGCATGAGATGCATATCAATTTCCTGACTAGTTTTAGAAGACTATAGGCCTGAAGAATGCCCACCCAAATTATGCATGACCGAACTATGGTGTCGGGGGATGGATTAATTTCACCAATAATGGCCATAGAGAGAAGGTGTGTTACTATGCACCTCAAAAGGGACCTTTGAAACCTCCAGTAGGTTGAGAAACCTTTGAAACCTTACAATTATGAGATACATGCCCATAGTAATCACATTTTCTGATAGAATATTCGAATAGAATATTCTCATACGATATTATTATGTTACGATTCACATAACAATCAGTCATCATTAGTCATTATTGGTTGTAATTAGTTATTATTAGGTTGTAATTAGTCATTATTAACCTCTCTCACAATCTTGTATATTTATACCTATTTGATATGAATGAAAGGGCAACGATTCCATTATCTTACATGGTATCAGAAGGTTATCTCTAAGTTACCATACACTTTGGACTGCACTTATCACCATCCCCCATCACAAAGCTTGTCTCCTACACTGATGCTGATTGGGGTGGATGTCCCGACACCAGACATTCCACATCTGGGTACTGTGTTTTTCTTGGCAACAATCTTATCTCTTGGTCTTCCAAAAGGCAACCCACTCTCTCTCGTTCTAGTGCTGAAGCCGAATATAGAGGTGTTGCTAATGTTGTATCTGAGATATGTTGGATTCGCAATCTATTACTAGAGCTTCATTTTCCTATTCCTAACGCAACTTTGGTGTATTGCGATAATGTTAGTGCCATTTATCTTTCTGGTAATCCTGTACAACACCAACGTACCAAGCATATTGAAATGGACATTCATTTTGTACGGGAAAAAGTAGCCCGTGGTCAGGCACGCGTATTCCACGTTCCCTCTCGGTAGCAGATCGCAGACATCTTCACGAAAGGACTTCCTCGTATTCTCTTTGATGACTTTCGGACCAGTCTCAGCGTCAGTGAACCTCCCGCTTCGACTGTGGGGGTGTGATAGAATATTCGAATAGAATATTCTCATACGATATTATTATGTTACGATTCACATAACAATCAGTCATCATTAGTCATTATTGGTTGTAATCAGTTATTATTAGGTTGTAATTAGTCATTATTAACCTCTCTCACAATCTTGTATATTTATACCTATTTGATATGAATGAAAGGGCAACGATTCCATTATCTTACATTTTCTACAGATGATATAGAGGCACTCATATTCCACTTAATATTAGTTTCCTTATACACAGACGTTACCTACCACAAGTTGATTAAGATCTATCTCAACATATACTCTTGCAAATCTTCCCCGAGCAAACTTTAGAGTGTTATTGTCAATTTTAAAAGGACGTCCAATCACCGAAGTAATTGGAATGAGAAAATTCTTGTCATAAAACAACAAATTCAGCCCTGTCAAACGAACCCATACCAAGGTTTTTGAGACTGGTTGTTGTTGAATTTTAATTAGGGGTCCATGTTGTAATAGCAATATAATGGTCAAAGATCAACAAATTCAGTCCTAGAGTGATTTTTTTGGGACCAAGTAAGCATAGGGCGAGAGTTAACCGGCAAAACCAGACCAGGACTATGATGCGAAGAAGTTTGAGGGACAGAAGGAGACAAGGAAGGACTAGGAGATTGGGAAGGAACAATACCAGCAGTCGAGGATGAATTGGGGTTGGGTGTAATAGCTGAGGTAGAAAACTGTGGCAAATTAGATGAAGGAGGAGACTAGGACACAATAGAAAGAGGAACACACACACTACTACTAGGCTATTGATGGAGGGTAGTAGTGGGATAAATATTGAAGGGAAACTTGGTCTCATTGAAGAGAACATCTCGGGAAATAAACATTCTACCTTGAGAGGAGAGACACTTATACCCTTTGTGATGGGAGGAATACCTCATAAAAGTACATTCTTCCGACCTATGTTGTAGTTTTTGTTTGTTATAAGATTTTAAATAGGGGAAACGTGAACAACCAAAAAAACTTTGAGAAAATCATAGTCAGGAGGGGATTTATAGAGGCAAGTATATGACACATTACCCTTAAGAGATTGACTGGGAAGCCTATTGATAAGATAGACAACAATGTCAAAAGCATATTCCCAATATTTTAAGGGAAGAGAAGCTTGGGCAAGCAACATTAGCCCAGTTTCTACAATATGTCGATGTTTCCTTTCAACCACCCCATTTTGATGATGTGTATAAGGATATATGATTTTGTGATGGACATCGAGATATCTTAAAAGTGAAGCAGATGGACGAAACTCTCATCCCCAATTCGTTTGGAAAGACTTTAAAATGCCTTTAAACTGAACCCCTATCATAATGTAAAATTGTTTAAAAAGGCTAAGGGCTTCAAAGATCTACAAACACCAACTCAAAGGGAGTGGAATAAACCGTAAGAGAAGGTTGTGAAGGCAAATGATGCGACTTACCTAAAGCACAAACATTACAAAAATCAATGCTATTTTTATTGATAATAGGAAGTTTATAATGTTTCAAGATACGTTGTACAAACTCTTTACGCGGGTTTCCTAGACGAGAATGCCACAATGAATACAATGTTTCATTACTAGAGCATATGTATTTGTAGAAGAAACAGAAAAGTTACAAGAGGAAACTATGCTAGCACTAGTAGAACTAGAAGCAGGAGAAGACATTGAATCTGGAAGAGGAGGAATGGTGAAGACATACGGCCCTTTAGGACCGAGAGTTCCCTCTAGAAGTAAGGAACCATCAACCTGAGATTTTACACAACAATAGTGAGAATGAAACTCAAAATAAACCGAATTGTCCTTGGCAAATCGACTAACACTAACAATATTCTTGGTTATAGAAGAAACCAAGAGCAAGTTTTTAAGAGTGAGGGTACGTGAAGGAAGAAAATGAGAGTTAACCTCAGAGGTACCTATACCTATAATAGGAGCACCTGAACCATTGCCCCATGAAAATATGGTCAGAGTTAGGAAGTCCAATAGAGTGTATCAAATTAGATGAATTTGATGTAACATGATGCATAGCTCCAAAATCAGGATACCACAGTTGAGAATTATAAGCTTGCGACTACATTGCAACAACATGAGGCTATGGGTTAGGTTGCCCCTGTCCTGGATAAAACGAGTCAGTGTAGGACTGTGCAGAAGATACTAGTGCAGGGCCCAAAACTAAAGGTTGTTGGTAACCAATATGAGGCATATGAGAAGCATAATGGGCATAAGGTCTGGACTGATGGCGCTGAAAGTGTGAAGATGCATAGGGTTCTGCAGTAGGATGGAGAACAGGAACAGAAGGTTGTGGATCATATTGTGACTACAATAGTAAATCAAAACAAAACCATCATTGCAATGCCTCATGTCCAAGCGTATGACAAAGTTGACACCGAATAGTACCCTTGGCACTAGGGGTGAGCAAGACCCTCCCCTACCTGTTCACCCGGTATGGTCCGATCATGATCAGGTTTGAATAGGGTCATGTCTCATCGGGTCTAGGTTCGGGTTCAAAAATTAGACTAAGACAATATTTAGGGTCGGGTAATGACCAAGCATGACCCGTCCCATGGTCACTCACTCATGATGTTTGTATGTGTCTCTATTCAAATGTGTACAAAGTAATGATACCGTTTTGGTCGAAAGTATCATTAATTGTCTAATAATATTTTATATATATGAAATTACATATTCATAATAATAAATTACATGTATATATTAATTCTCTAATATAAACATGTTTAATAATAGGGGTTTACTAACATGGGGAATGTGTATTTTCAGTTAGGTACATGTTAGCAAGGTGTACCAAAAGATTTGGACAAAATTACCCTTAAAGTTTTGTGTAACATGTTTTAGTAACTAGGGGTACTTATGTAATTTAACTTCAAACAGTGTAATCGATTACATCATTCATGTAATCAATTACATCATTCATGTAATCGATTACATAATTCATGTAATCGATTACTAGTATAGTATAGTGTAATCGATTACATTATTCATGTAATCGATTACATTATTCATGTAATCGATTACATTATTCATGTAATCGATTACCAGGATAGTGTAATCGATTACAAAATTACTAGAATAATGTAATCGATTACATGAATGATGTAATCGATTACACTGTTTGAAGTTAAATTACATAAGTACCCCTAGTTACTAAAACATGTTACAAGGGTAATTTTGTCCAAATCTTTTGGTACACCTTGCTAACATGTACCTAACTGAAAATACACATTCCCCATGTTAGCAATCCCCTTAATAATATATACATATATTATTTTATATATCAAATTACATATTCACAATAATAAATAATATTTAGTAGACTTTATCTAAAATGAGTATACATTATATTTAATCGGGTCTAGGGTCGGGTTCGGGTTTAAAGGCTGACCCTCTGACTATTTATGGTCGGGTTAACTTCGGGTATAGGGTCGAGTCTATATTCAAAAAAATGACCCGACCAAAATTTAGGGTCGGGTAAGCACAAGCCTTAACCCGACCCACACTCCCCCTGCCAAGTCCTTGTCCTCGACAAAAGAAAAGGAAAAAGGTGGGAGGACGAGACTGATGAGAGGAAGCAGAATCTTGAAGTAATAAACCAGAATCTGCCTTAAATCGAGAGTGATGATGATGTCAAGGAAAGAGGTGTGGAGGAACCATGCCAGCAGGAGAGAACTGATTCTTGGAAGAAGAATGAGCAACATTCACAGAAAATACATCAGTAGTGGGAGGATGAATCCTCTCCAAATAAGTTTCATGTGCCATAAGCAGAGACTTTAGCTGAACAAATGAGCATAGTTCAGCTCTATTATTAATTGTGGTGACAAAAGACTCATATTCAAAAGAAAGACCTTCAAGAGACACGAACTCAATCATAGACTGAGTTCTTTTCTTGATAGTACGAAGTTTAGAGAGGAGAAGCTGACTTGGTGTTCGAATCAATGAATCAAAGAAGGTGTGTATCTCATCCCAAATCTGTCAAGCATGTTAGAGCCCTAGAACATAGGATTGAACCGATTCAGACAGCGATTGAAGCAACCGCGAGACCAGATGTTGATCTTGTTCCTCCCATTGAAGGAAGGTCATATTCAACCTTTCAAACTCACGATCATCTTCAAATAGAAACCAGAGAGGAACTTGTGGATTGATGACATACCTTTCAAGGCGATGTGAAGCAAGAACTAATTTATATGGAAGCAACAGGTTGAAAGCAGCTATATTAAAAACTCATCTACACTAATAATGAGAATGATCAAATTTAACTATGAAATATCCATTTTCAACATCCATTAAATAAAAATCACCATCATCTACACTATACATGATAAATACTTCTTTCAATTTATGTTTTTTAAGTTATAACATCACGTAGTAAAACATGTTTACTTTTAACTATTTTCATTTATAACGTCAAATAATAATTTTGGATATGTATTTGATGTTTTTTCCAAAAGGATATGATAACTATTGAGATTTTTCATCATCTTGACACATACTTCTTAAAAGGGTTTATACTTTTTCGTTGCCTAAAACTTTAGGAGTTTACTATGTGTGTTTTACAAAGATTGAGTATATATAATTCTTAACAACATATTATATTAATTTTGATCAAGATATAACATTTTTAATCGTCTTTCACAAAGATCAACTATAATTATTTTTTTATCTTATTATTTTTCAATTTAAAATTACATAAAATTATATTTTAAAACCCAAAATAAATAAATATAACAAGTTGGGCTCACCATGAATACCCATATTTGTAATCGGGCAGAAAAGTTAAAAAGAAAAGCCCTGAACCTGATTATTTGTTACCACTCTTAACAAACTACATTTTTTGCAGTTTCTTTTTCATTCATCAAATTAGCCAAGCTCAACAACACTGTCATTAAGCAATGGTAAGTTTTTCAATATCATTATACTATTCAAACAAAGATCGTTACAGATTCTTTAATTTACTATTTGTTGCGTTTAAATGCTTTCTTTTTACCCTCGAAATTTGAAATTAGTCTGGAAGAAAAGAAACAGTGTTAGACCTTGCAAAATTTGTTGACAAAGGGGTTCAAGTTAAGCTTACTGGTGGTAGACAAGGTATGTGGTGGTTACACCTTTTTTCTCTTTTTTATCTATTTTTATTTTCTAATAATAATTGGGAATTTTTCTGAATATTTATTATATTATTTTTTGGATTATTATAGTGACAGGAACTCTTAAAGGGTATGATCAGTTACTTAACCTTGTCCTTGATGAAGCTGTTGAGTTTATAAGAGGTACATACTAAATATTAGTTGGATCTTGTTTTTCTATTTATCAATTTAATTATATATATGCACTTCTAGAGGGTGAGTCTCGACTCGGCTTAATGGTAATGTTGTTTGTCTTGTGACCTGTATACCCTCCCCTGAAGCCCAAACATTATTGGACTGCCCTTTTATAGGGCCCGTTTGCGAGTTGGCTTTTTTTGGAGGGCAAGGGGGAAGGGGAAGGCTTGAGAGCTATGAGCTTGCATGCATCTAAGTTTTAGCCTTTGTTGATTCAATGAGCTATTGTCTCGTTATGCGTGAAATAAGTTTAGGTGTATGCTTTGTCTTTATGTCATGATGAAGCTGCTTGATTAGATTTTGTTTTGTGATAAACTGAACTAAAACAGTTTTTGTGAACTTTGAAAAGAGAAAATGACTCTTACTGACTCGTGAGGGTGAAGGTTTGAATGAGGAACGAGCTATAAAATGGCATGTTTTAGCGTGGTTTACGTGCTGCTATGATCAAGTTGAAAATTGAGATGTCCAACTAAAAGAACTTCGGTTGTGTTAGATATTAATTTCAAAAATTTAAGCTCAGGTTAGCACTGAGCTTTTAGTGCTGAATAATATATGCATTGGATTAAAGAATATTTGAAAATTTTCTCATACTATTTGGTATACTTATTCTCTCGATATGCTGATTGGACTCCGTTTCAGTGTCTTTTACTTATTTTTTCTTTCCCCTTTAATGAGTCAAAATGCAAAATGGGATTTCCATACAGTATTTGTTGAGTTCAAGTGTTGAACCTCTGTTTTCAAACACTCAGATGAACTTGATATGTCGATGCAACTTATAAGGGTAATGGTTAACTATGGCTAAAGAGCTGATGAAGATTTCGTAGTTCATATGTTTGCGTGATTCCACTATCACCATTATGCTTGTTTGTAAATCTCACTACTAAAACTAAAGGTGTCTGTTGGGTGGGTGTTGTGACATTTTTGGATCTGATCTCCTTATCATGCCAGTGAAATTTTTGCTAGTTGGCTACATTTTAACTTAATTGCCATTATAGAAAAGTCAAAGGAAAGTAGCTTCAAGTGACTTAATGTTTAAATTATTTTTGTAAATAAAAAAATAAATTACTTGGGTGGATTGGGTTTGTGCTTAACGCTCTCTAAACATGTTATACAACCAATACCCCCATAGAATGTGTTTTACAACTTGACTTAAATCACACTTTTTGGGTTAGGATGGGTCGAAACCTGTGGATTTGCTGGTTGACCCAACTTGATAGATACCCCTAACTAAAATAACATCTTAGCTTATTCTTGAAATTTATCTGCCATTTCATTTCATTTTATATTTTTTGAGCGTTGTGTTTGCCCCTTCTGTTGCAGATGCTGATGATCCTCTCAAAACTACCGACCAGACCAGACGTCTTGGCCTAATTGTAAGTTTTCTTCTATGCCATCACATGTGTGTCAAAATTACACCTTCTGTCTGGCTCATAAAGGCTTTCAAATCCATGCTGAAAATTCACATGTCATACAGAACTAATTTTCTTAAATCTGTTGGTTTTTCTGCCTCACCTGAAAACTGTTGGATGGAATAGATGAAGAAGGCTAAATCATATGTTTTATAGATAGTTTTGAGATATCAACAAGTCCATTTTTTGTAAGAAACAACTTCGATAGCAATTCCTGAAAAGGTCGATGTTTTTTTAACACTCCCTCAGTCCCTCTCAACAGTTTTTTTCCTCTTGCAATCATGCCAAGTTGTTTTCTAAACTTTAAATTTCGAGCCACCTAGCCTTTTGCAAATAGGACAAAACTTAGGTACAATTCCTTAGATACAAATGGTGCTTGTAGCCTATTAAAATGTGACACGTGTTCACTCACCACCTAAACTTTGAAGAGAAAGATTCTTAATTGCAAAAAAAAAAGATTGAATGATATGAATGAACACGTGTCACCTTTTAATAGGCTACAAGCACCATTTGTGCCTAAGGAATTGTACCTAAGTTTTGTCCTTGCAAATATATCTGCAACCGACAAGAAATTGGTATTGGAAACTCAAAAAGATCACAAACCAACGAGTAAACATAGATAATGCACTGTATTAATATGAAAGGCTGAAATGAAAATACAAGGGATGGGTGATTCCTCCTGTCCACAGAACTAAGCTCCGAACAGAGATATAATGTTCTCTATTTCTAACAAATTCCATGATCCTTTCTGATACCCCCTCTTTCCTCATACCTCGCAATATAACCAAATACCACACAACCTGGTCCATTCCTGATTCACTTTATGCCGTGCCACCTCATCATTCTTTCCCCTTCCTATTCTTTCTTTCATAAACCTCCACACTTTGGGCCGATTTGGGCCGACTAGCTGTTGTGTGGTATACCAGCTGTTATCACTTTGGCCCATATTTCCATCTGGGGTCCTATCATAGATTGATTATAGACTCCTGCAAAAAATAAGCAGCAGCTTTCATTTTCTAAAGTCTATGCAAGCTGCAGCTGCAGCGGCGGCTACTTGAACGTTGGTGCGGTGACGTCTTTGAGTTGTCCTTAGAGGGAAGGGATTTTCTAGAGAAGAAAGGGGTTAGGGACGATTAGAAAACCCCCCTTTTTAGTTTGGTTGGGTTATTTTAATTATTTTAAATTTAAATTAGAAATATAATTGAATAAAAATGGTGCTTTTGTTATAATATTTCATTTAATGGTATGTGGTATGCGCATGAAATTGTTATAGCGATGTCATCTAATAGTCTACTAATGGCAACAACACCGAGCGTAATTTATACATATAAGTTAAGGGTGATTTGTTTAGATATATAAAAGATTAAAAGGGAAAGATAATATGTATAGTTTCATTATCGAAATAAGCTGATAAGCTTACACATAGGTGCAACATGACACAAGTCTATAGCTTATAAATCTCAAGTTACCTAAGTACCTTATCAAATACATGTTTATAAGCTAGTAACTTATCGAAATAAGATCATTTACAAAATGCCAACATCTAACTTATTGTTTGTCAAATAAGCTACTTTGTTAGTTCCTAATTTAAGTTACTTTGTGGTGTTTACCAAACACACTCTAGATAAGCATTTGTGGCCTTTGTTTTGAATAGTTTTAGGCTGCTGATGAATATTTTCATTACCATGTGGACTTCTTTGGTGCACTGCAGGTCTGCAGAGGAACTGCTGTCATGCTGGTATCCCCGACCGATGGCACAGACGAGATTGCCAACCCCTTTTTGCAACCAGAGGGAGCATAAGTGCCAAATATTTGTAC
Organism: Lupinus albus; assembly: GCA_009771035.1. Taxonomy (NCBI): domain Eukaryota; kingdom Viridiplantae; phylum Streptophyta; class Magnoliopsida; order Fabales; family Fabaceae; genus Lupinus; species Lupinus albus. Next base: position 8,635,010 of record CM020010.1, read on the forward strand.
CTTTTGTCTAAAAGCTGATCAATCACGTTATCACTTTGCTATTGAGTCATTAATGTGGAGATTATGAACATGTGTATTTTGTTAGCTTAGATATTTTGGGATGCTTCAAATGGATAGAAATGTTACACATTGCTTGTTCTTCATCTGGTTTAGTTCATTTTTGAGAATGGCTTACAATTTGACATAGCTTTTTATGCACAGAATTATTTTTAACAGCATGGAAGTTAAGCTTCATGAGATTGTTATGAAGCCCTAATTAATCCATATGAACACCCAATTTTGTCCGACCTATAAGAAAAATACCAAGAATTCAAAGCAACAAAAAAATCAAAGAAAATATGATATTTTTATTTGTCTCACACAAACTGGGGGATGTTCCAAACTCATCAACTCTCTTTCACACACCTTTGTACAACTGTCACATGATCCCATTAGCAGGTTTGATGTTACTCATTACTCATGGCTCTCTTAGTAATGAAAAAACCAACACATGGGCATATATATAGATTGAGTTTCCAATTGGTTCTAAGTGTGAAAATAGAAGGGATAAAATGAAGAAGTATAACCAGAAAGTGAGTGTAGAGAGGTTCATAGTATGGAAGGAGAAGTTACCAAGGTACCATCAGAATATGAAGGTGCCAATGGTTTATTATCTTTGTAAGAAGAGACAACTAGAACTTGATACTGAGATTAAGGCTCATGTCATATCTTACTTTCCATTTCGAGCTGAGAATCGGTTGCGGTCACTTGTATTGTCTATGCTATTTATCAAAAAGATGATTAACAGCCAATGCCGATTCTTCGTCTATTAATTCACTTTGTAATAGATTATTTTAAAAATATAAAAATGTTTTAATTATTTTTTGGGATTCAATAGCGATAATACAAAACATATTACATCATTCTCCTTGCTTCGATCCGAAAATCGATCGCAATCACTTGTACTGCTTTTGCTTTCTATCGAAATGAGAAAAGGGTAAACAATCAATGTTGACTATTCGTCCGTTAGTTCCACTTTGATTAAAATCAAACACATTTGTAATAGTTTTTAATCAAACCAAGTTACTAACTTTAAAATCAGAACTACGTAGTTTTGATTCCATAAAGTATTTAGGGATATGTAGGAGCAAAATTAACTCTTATGAGATACAAAAATAAAAAATAAATATTTATTTTAAGTAATTTAATTTTAATAAGTTAAGGGTATTTAGTCCATGCAATTAGTTATGATACCGTTTAATAACGGACGAACGAGGTGCTAATACCTTCCCCGATTTGTAATCGACTCTCGAACTCATAACTCTAATTTGAAAGACCATTTTATCCAAATTGGGCTTAAATTGAGTTTCCACGTTTCAACCGCAAAAGACATTGTGGTAACTCCCAAAAACTTCACATGATCGAAAATCGAGGCGTGACAGTCCAGATTCTTACATTTGCGATGTGCACTTTTTTCCTTTATCATTAGCTTTAGCTACAACAAAAGGGAGAGAATGGATTGGGAAACATCTAACAAGTGTATTTCATTGTCCCAAATTTTTCCTTTCTTTCATTACTCTCCAATAACCATCTCACATATTGATCTAAGTGGGTCAGCTTCATCAAAATGTTAAGGTTGTTTACCTTGTGACTTGGAGGTAATAAATTCAAATCCTGGAAATATAAGACTATGTAAATCTTTCTCAACTTTGAAGCCAAGTTTGGATAAGCCCTTCTCCTCACTGAATCACATTTCTGTATCCCAAGGCTACTGGATCACATATATGGTGAATATCAAATACCATATTTCGCCCAGTTTATGCAGGAACTACATGGGAAAGCTACTCTTTTGTCATGTTTGGTAAAAAATAGTTAAGGTTCAGGCGGGGAGGCTACCTTCTAATATAAGGGCATCTCATAAGTTTTAATAAGGGCTTATAGTAGTATTTATATATTTCCTATCCTACAAGAAAGGTTACGGCCATGTTTGACATGAGTTTAAATTTGTGGTTTATGTTTATTTTTTTGAAAAATAAGCTGAAAATATAAATTATGATTGTTTGGCAACTAACGGAAATTTATAAACTCAGTTTTTTTTTCTAAAAAAATAAGCCAAAAGTAAAAGTTCTAAAATCATGGGTTGATTTATTTTTTTAGCTTATTTTTTCCTAATTTTTCTATTTTATATTTTACCCCATCATAATTTTATTTCTCTCCTCCTTTTTACTTTTTTACCAAACACCATAACTATTCACATCATCACTACCAAACTCCATAACTTTTATTTTCCTCATAACACTTTCCTTTATCTATACACGAATAAAGAATTATGTATAAAACCTTGTTATATAATATTAAATTTTGTTAATTATGTATAAACCCAATAAACCCAATTTTTTTTCTTCATAAAACTTAACATTAATGTATTATTTATTTTCTGAATTGTGTAATTTAAGTTTAGTAACTTCCATTTATTTATGTGATATATTGTTTTAATATTGTATTTTATTTTAATATTTTTTTAGCCTTTGCTTAAAAATCATGGGTTGATTTATTTTTTTAGTTTATGTTTAACTATATATGAGGTTATTTGTTTATGTTATTTTTTAATATTAATATTAGTTTTATATTGTATTTTATTTTAATATATTTTTTAGTCTTTGTTATGCAATATTACAAAATTAAAATACAAATATTTGATGATAAATATTTAAAAAATGTATATTTAAAAATAGTATAAAAAAACCAAAATAATCATAACATAAACAAATATCCTCATACCCTTTTCTGTAATTTACTATATAAAAATAATCTTTCTACTGTACCCAAACAAAACATATTAGTTTATATTCAATTTTCAGCTAAGGTACCAAAACATAAACAAATTATAATTTTAACAGTTTATAATCTAATAGTTTATAATCTCACAGTTTATAAACTGAAATTAAAAATATAATCTATACCAAACGCACGCTATGACTCAAATAATTTAGTTTTTTTTATGCACAAGGATTTTTTATGAGTTTAATTTAACTTTTGCCAAAATATTTATAAAGGGTTAAACTATAATTATTATCTTCATTTATACTTCTAAAACATGGTATATCACTAAGTCATATATGTATATATAAGTTCACTGAGATGCAGTTTAATTAATGAACTATTGGTTAAACTACTATATCATCATACTAGTATCCTACCCATTTTTATGACTGATACAATATTAATAATATTGATAGTAACATCGGGTTGTTCAGTGACTCGATTAAGGTACTTAGTCAATCGTTCTGATATAACAAATGGATCAGTGGTTAAATATATATTGACTCGATTCTTATTAAAAAATATAATAAATTCATAATATAAAACTATTTAATAATTTTCCCAAATATAAATTTATCATTACACAATGATTAAACAACTAATGCAAAAGATTTTACTACAACATATTACAAATAATTTGAAAATATTATTAAAGCACATAAGTTTTATGTTTTAATAACAAAAAATCACAAATATAAGTTTTAAAGTGAAGTAAACAACAATAATTTTGTTTCTACATAAGCTAATAAATAACAACTATAATTTCAATAATGTTATACATAATTATAAATAAGTTAAAGAGTCATCTTTTCCTCTCAAAATAATGTCATTTTGACTTTTTTAAATTAATTCAACTGATCGAGTCAAATCGGTCTAATCGACTAATCTAGTTCATACTTATTTTGGTGTATAATTGGTTGGATGAGTGGTTCAGACCAATCAAATGTTTGACGGACAATCCATGAAGTTTAATAATTATGCTCATTGTTTTAGAATAGAAATGAATTTATTTTTTAATAAAAATAACAATATTTTGATTACATAATCATCTATCTTTTTTTACCTTGGCTTACTTTTTCCATTTACTATGTATCTTAGAGACACATTTTACCATTTACTTATTAAACATTATTCTCATTCTCGATTTGTATATTTTAGAAATATAACCTAATTGTCTTATTTTTAGAGTAAATATCTATTTGGATCCTCATGTTTATTTTATGAGGACCAACTTAGTTCTTAATAAATTTAAATTCTCACTTGAGTCCTCAACTTTGAAAGTCATATTCCGTAATAATTCATATGTAATTTTACAAGGTTAGCAAATTTGGTGTCCTTTTTATTTAAATTTTGTACACATAAAACAACATCATTTCGTGTTATTTTTTTTAATAAAAGCATAGGCAGGAAAACAATGATGTTTCATACCATTTAAAAAAATCATTTTGTGTCTCCTTCTACCTTATACTTTGGAGAAATGTTTCATTTTTATTTTACCTTTGGCCCTACTTTGTCCATTCCTTTATGGTATATGCAAGAGTAAGCCTTATTCCCTCTACAATTTTATTTTTATGTAATTTCATCTCGTTTTAACTTTTAATCAATGTTCTAGCCCTAATTTTTAATTCGAAAAAAAAAAGTTGAATAGATTGTGGTCCCAAAATTATGACATAGAAATCATATAACTTATTCATTTACAGGTTTGTGGTCCCAAATATCATTTTAGGTGTTTTAATAGATTATTTATTGATATCTAATGTAGTGTATTGTTATATACTTATATGTATACATTAGAAAAATTAAACATGTATATAAGTGAAAAGAAGGAAAGAGTGGCCATATCAATCACAGTATTATTAATTATTATATTTTCATTTGTCTATGTTAAAAGTTGTAATTATCTATATTTTTTGTTTTCATAAAGACTATCAATTGACAGTTTAAATGAGAGTAAAATTATAATTTTATTATATTTAAAAAAATCAATAAAAGTAACAACTTCTACAATTTTTAACAAAATGTCCTATACGAAAATGGGAATTAGTGAAAAGTGTGTAGGCAAACATTAAACTCAATTGACATTTAAATTGTCAAATTTCATGATTTAATTAAGTCCCAACTATTATTATTTATTTAATTATCATTGTAGAATCAATCCGATTTTAAAAATTGAATATAGATTAGACAAAAAAATGTTAATTTTAATTCTTAAGGGTTTTAATTATTTGTACAAAGATATGGTATGCGCTTACAGTACCAAGTGAAATACTTTGGATTTGGGTGACCCTTTTCTGACCAAGATCCCACACACTTATATTCAAACATAGCATCCAATAATTCTTTATTATACCTTGAATATATTGCTATTTAGTAACCACCTACATGATTGATTTGAAACGAATTTAAAAGTTTGAAACGACTAAAGCTAACTTTTAACACTATATACCCTCCACAATAAGGGCCAAGCCTGCAGGGCCCTCGGCAATAAGGGCCAAGCCTGCAGGACCCCTCAGCAATAAGGGCCAAGCCCGCGGGGTCCATCCACTTGCCCATGTTGTTGTGTGGGCATCCCTGGTGAGGAGGGTGAGTCGCCTATTGAGCATGTTACGTTTATATTTTCACACTTCTACTTTCTCAAAATAAATTTTAGATTTTAAAATTTCCTTTTTTTTTGATAAAGAAAAATTGTATTAAAAGGAGCACAAGGGGTGCCCACCCAATACAAAAGAAACAAAGTAATCTACTTTGTAGAGCATAGAGTTATACAAATTTTTGGGTTCAAACACTAATTAGAAAAAGAAATAGATCTATGAGACACAAAAGAATTTAACCAAATCCAAGATCTAGTTTGGATAATGTCAATAAGATTAACATAGCTCGACTTTTTCTCCATAAAAATAACTTCATTTCTCATAATCCATAGCGACCAAACCACCGTGAACCAAAGCATTCTCCATAATTTTGGACAACAACCTCTACGGACGAAATCATGAAGCTTCAAAGAATCTAATACTAAGGAAGGGTTTATAACAGAGATCTGTAACCAAGCATAAAAACCTTTCCAGATACTTGAGGCAAAATCACAAGATACAAATAAATGGTCAATCGTCTTCACATGATTATTACAGAAAATGCATAACATGTCATCAACCCTGATAATCACATTCCTTTTAAAAAGTTCATCCCTTGTAGGCAACCTCCCTCTAATTAGTTTCCAGACAAAGCAACAAATAGTTAAAGGCACACAGTTAATCCAACAATTTGTTAACTCTTTACCTATAAGAGATTGTTGATGAGTCAGTTGAGCCAAGTAAGCAGTTTTAACCACATATTCACCAAAAGCGTCTAAGCTCCATCTCCATCTATCTAGGCTACTTCTTTTGCAGGAATGATTGTGAATCAGATCATACAAATTTTTAGCCAAAGATTCTTCTCTGCCAAATAAACTTCTCCTCCACACAATATCCCATTTCCAAACATCATCCCTCCAAACACCATTATCACCTACCCGAGATTGATTATTTGAAGCAAGACGAAATAATCTAGGGAAAACCAATTTGAGACTTTGATTTCCAACCCAGATATCATGCCAAAAAAGAGTTTGAAGACCATCACCAATTTCCTTCCAAATATTATCATCAAACCACCCCCGTGTAACCTCCACAGATGAGCCCACTTTACCGAGGTCCTTCCACCAACTTGAAGCAATAACACTCCTGTAACAAGGCCACTCTGATCCATACTTGGAGTTAATAACATTTACCCAGAAAGCTTCCTTATCATGGAGTCTACGCCATCTCCATTTTTCCAAAAGAGCAAGATTAAACTTTATCAGATCCTTAACCCCTAGACCACCTAGCTCCTTAGGCTTTCAAACCACATCACAAGCCACCCACACTATTCCTTTACCACCTCTCTTATTTCCCCAAATAAAGTTACGTTGTAAGCTAACAATTTTTGATAACACCTTCTTGGGAGCTTTACACAATGACAACATATAAGTAGGAATATTAGAAAGAACCGAATTTAGCAAAATTAATCTCCCACCAAACGAGATATGTATACACTTCCACGAAGCAAGCCTTTTCGCAATCATATCAATCATAATCTGCCAAGTCGAGATCCTTCTCGGATTAGCCCCAACAGGAATGCCCAGATAAATGAAAGGAAGGGTGCCAATATTATAGAATAAGAAATTTGTAGCAGCTGAAATAGTGGACTCAGATAACCTTAAACCAAAAAGAGAACTCTTATTTGAGTTCACCCTTAACCCTGAAGCTAACTCAAAACATCTGAGAATTGTCTTCAAACATAAGAGGTTTTTATCTAAAGACTTGCAAACAATAATTGTATCATCAACAAACTGTAAATCACAAACTTCTGCACCCCCATCATCAATCTGATAACCCTCAAGAGCACCAATAGAACGAGCATTTCTAACTAACCCAGCAAATCCTTCTGCCACCATAAGGAATAAAAACGGAGCCATCAGATCGCCCTAACGAATACCCCTTGAAACCGAGAAATTAGCTGCAAGGCTACCATTAATCAAAACAGGCATAGACGTGGAGGAGAGACAAGCACTGATCCATTTCCTCCACTTTACCGAGAAACCAAACTTGTTTAGCATAAAATCAAGAAAAGTCCAATCCACACAGTCATAAGCTTTCTCAAAATCAACTTTGAAAAGGAAACATCCATCACTATCCTTAGCTGCTGAATGATAACTTCATTAATAATCACTGGAGCATCCAAAATATTCCTATCAGGGATAAAAGCCGACTGAGACGGAGATATTAATGAACCCATGACACCTTTAAGCCTAGCTGCCAAAATCTTTGCAAGAATTTATACAATGAGCCAACCAAAGAAATTGGTCTGTAATCTTGGATTTTTATTGGATTCTTCGTTTTTGGAATCAAAGCAATAAAAGAAGAATTCAAACCTTTTGGGAGTTTACAGTTAACATAGAATTATTGAATAAAGAGGATAATATCCACTTTAATCACCTCCCAAAAATCTTGGAAGAAAGTGAAATTAAAACCATCTAGCCCAGGGCTCTTATCACCAGCACAACTCCAAATAGCCAATCTAATTTCCTCCTTCAAAAACTCAGCATCCAAAGAAAGCCGTTGATTATCATCCAGAGATTGAAAAGCAACCCCAACCAATTTCGGCTTTTGAGATGTGTCAGTAGAAAACAAATTCTTGAAATAGATTGAAACCTCTCTTCTCACAACTAAGTCCTCCTCATGTCACACCTCATTAATCCAAATACCCCTCAGCTAATTCCTACGCCTTCTATTATTTATACAAGCATGAAAATAACTAGTATTTGCGTCCCCCTCTTTAAGCCACTTGCACCTAGATTTTTGCCTCAACAAATTATCCTTCAAATGAGCAGTTTCCCACCAATCAACCGTTAGCTTTTTCAAACAAGTTATCTGATCAAAATTCAATCCCAAAATCTCGCCAAGCAAGTCCAACTCAAGAATATCTTTGGAAAGTTGACCGAGCTTTGTATCCAAGCAACCAAAAGAATCCTTATTCCAAAGCTTAATTTTTCCTTTCAAAGATTTTAACTTTTCCTTGACAATGAAAGCCTTCCTCCCCAAAAAAGTTTCATCACTCCAAGCCTTAGAGACCAAGCCCGCAAAACTATGATGCTTAAGCCAACAATTATTGAAGCGAAACGGAATCAAACCCTTCTCCACTTTCCTTTGTCGAAGGAAAATCAGACAGTGGTCGGAAAAATCTCTATTCATAGCCCATTGAGACGTATCAGCCAAGTCACAAGCCACCCAGGAGATATAAGAAATCTATCAAGTCTGCTCATAGACCCATAATGGTACCAAGTAAAGTTTCTGCCAATTAGGGGTAAATCCACCAACTCCATCTCTCTAATCCACTCATTAAACAAACGAACATCCTTCTTACAACTCCCCCCAACAGCTCCTCTCCTTTCCGAAAAACTACGAACCGAATTGAAGTCACCAAAACAACACCAAGTGATATCTCCCAACCTATGCCTCAATTGCAAAAGATCCTTCCAAAGCTGAATTTTTGAATTCAGAACACACGGTGAGTAAATATTAACCAAACAACAAGAAACTAGACCATCCAACCAAGTCCCAGTGATAGCCAAAAAACCATTCCCGGAACAAGAGTCAATTTTATGAAACTTATTCCTGTCCTAAATGCTCAAAATACCACTAGACCTTCCAACCGAAGGAAGAAAGTCCCAATCACAATCCATATTCCACCAAAGACTAACACAAAAGTTTGCATTACACTCTTCCAACTTTGTTTCTTTAAAACCAATAAAATCCACATCATTTGATCTTATTAGTTCCTTAACCCCTCTTTTCTTCACACTACTCCCCAAACCCCTCACATTAAGAGAAAGACAATTCATTAATTACCTTGTCTTTCCCCTTGGTTAGAATTGTTGAACCCAATCCTATCCATTTCCTCCAATTCTTCAATTCTCTTAATCATCATACTATCTTCCCCATCAAAAGATACCCCCAATTGTTTGCCTAATTCCCAAATTTTCCTAGCCTTAAAGTCAACACTTTAAACCTCAACCTCCTCTCCCGATAACGAATTTGGAACAAATTCAATCTCTCTAGATGGTAGAATTAATAATTTTTTGAAAGAGTTTGTCTCAAAAGACAACCCAAAATCACCTTTAATTCTAACCTTTCCTTTAGAAGTCTTCTTCACATTCTTTCTACCACTTTTTGTTTTTAATGAACCAAGAAAGTGATTATGCATAGATAAAGGAAACTTCAATGATTTTTTTATTTTTTGATATCTCCCATTTTCACCAATTCCAGTCGTGGCATCTTCAATTGTAAGGGGTGAGGAAGAAATATTACCAACATGAGAAGAAAGCAAGCCATTAGAGCCCAAATCATAATCTGCACAATTATTTTTTTCCCCAAAAAAACATGAGACTTGGCCCAGCCCACTTTCAGTCATATGTACAGGCGGGTGGGGGATTAATTTCACGTGTGGCACCATGATATCACATTGTTGACTTTGTTCAATGTTATTCAACAAGTCAAATGGATTATTAGCCAGAGGTTTAATGGGTTCACACATCATATTAGGCTCAATATTTGTTAGGTCAATATGTAATGTATTTTCCCCCTTCCTTATTCTCTCTTTCTCCCAAATGGCTGTCTCACTTTTGTCCAAGCTTCCATTAATTTTTTCAGACTCCATCTCCTTTAACCTCAAAAGTTCATCTCCTTTCTTTATAGCAGATATCTTTTTTTTCCATATTAGTGCTAATTTCCTCATTCTCCACTGCCACCGTTTCAGAAGCATGGGGAAGCTATTTTCCTGCCTCTATCAACACCTTTTTATTTCCCCCAAAAAGAGCAGACTGTGCCATGTACGGTTTGTCCAGACCTTTAGCCACATCATCATCTTCTCCAACCAAGGAAGCACTTTCTCCTCCACCATTGACTGAGTCCAGCCACCATTCTCCATCCTCCGAATCAACCGAAGTGGAGCTCATGATTTCCCCATTCTCCATTCTGCCATTTTTGCAACAATTACACGGCTCAACCAAGATTTCCTCAATAACTCTAATCTCCCACTCCATCTCTCCAATAGAAACACTTTGGGTGGAATTTAATTGATGCATAGAAGGACAAGCCACCAAACACCTAGCAAGATCCAATCTTGCCATAGATTTTGTGTCCTCATCCAACCTAATGAGCTCTCCCACATCCTCCAATACAAGTTTGAAGAAATCCTCCGACCAAGCATGAGCCAGAACCCCAAAGCACTGAATCCACACCAATCTTTCCAAAGGGCGAGTTGTGGGGATCCATTTGTTGATTTCTTTAAAAATATATTTCCTCCTTCCCCACCGATTTGAGAAGAAATAATTTTCCTCCCATATGAGTAGTTTGTCTGAGAAGATACCCTCTCTATTCAAGATTTCTTGTAAGTTATAAACATCATCCCATCTATGAATTTCTGCCACCCACTGTTTGTTGAAATGTTCCACACAACTTTCTGGAACAATATATTTAGGCACCTGTTTCTTTGTTGTTGCTGGAAAAGAGAAACGATTAAGCATAATATCTTTCCAAGAAGAGTGATTACCTTCCCTGTTAATCATTTTTGACTGAAAGCCAACAGGTTGTAGGATTGATTTTGTGGAAGTCACTCCCTTGAAGTTTCGGTCTTCCTTTCTTTTGAATCTAGGGATGTTAATTTTTATCTTGTAATTTCCAATCCACACTGTGAAGATAGTGATCTTTCCCAACCTATGGCTAAGGTTTTGATGATGCTCACTATGTCATCAAATGCAAAAACAAGACTTGCAAATCAAAAATCAAAGAAGCTCAAATGTGTAGTCTAAGTCTTCTAGGTAAAACGATACTTGAACTTAAAATCTCTTAACTATACGATAAAGGCTGATCTTTGAAAAACTCATGCATGAAACTAAGATTATTTGCATTACAACATAAGTGTTCTGTTTTTAAACAGTGTAATCGATTACACAATCCTGGTAATCGATTACATGCTGATAAACTAATCAGACCTGTGCATTTTACATGATGTAATCGATTACACTATACTCGTAATCGATTACAGAATATTAAACACATCAGATATGTGCATTTTTCACATTGTAATCGATTACACCATGTTTGGTAATCGATTACATCAATCCGTTGAGTTTGTATTTTAAATTTTTACCTGTTGTAGTCGATTACACTATATGGTAATCGATTACACTTATCAGAACAGTATACTGGTTCTGTTTTGATTGAACTGTTGTAGCTCTTAACTCTTCACAAACTCATACTGGTTCATATGCACGAATTAAACACTATAAATAAGTGTTTTATGACTTATTTTTCAACACAAATCTGAATACAACTTTCATACTCACAAAGTCACAAAGTTCTCATAATTTCTCTCATTCATTCATAAGTGTTAAGACTTTGATATCAATTTTCATATCTTTCCAATTCTGGAAATTATTCAAAGTCTTAAGCACAAACAAAAGCCTTTATCCAAGTTATTTGATTCTAAATTAAGTGATCATTTAGTGAGTGATTCAATCCATAAGGCTTCAATTACGATTAGAGAGTCACTTACTAAAAAGCCTTGTAAAAACCATCTTAAGAATACAAGTTAGTGTCTTGTAAACATTTCACCAAGTGTGGTGAAGTGAAATATATTGTGAAAGAACGATGTTAGCCTAGTGCCTAGTGGAATAGGTGAGTAATCTTGGAAGAAGACGAAGAAGGTGTATCATTGGTTCTTGCAATAGTGGAAAAATCTTCTTGGTAACAAGAAGGACTGGACGTAGCCTTCAAATTGAAGGTGAACCAGTATACATCTTGGTGTGATCTTCTCTTCCTTAACTTTTTACATTTTGCAATTACCTTCTACTTCTATTCAAATATTCTGTTCACTACTTCCACTCATAAACACTCTCTTTAACTTGCAAAGTTTTATAATAAAAGTAGAAAAATTCAGTTTAAGTCTCTACACCTAATTCACCCCCCCTCTTAGGTGGCCATATATTTTAATAATTGGCATCAGAGCTTAAGTTTAGGTAATTTTCTCCTAAGATCCTAACTATGGCCTCAAAACAATATCTAGGAGAGGGATCCAATATAAATCGTCCACCAAAGTTTAATGGTGAACATTACGATTTCTGGAAAATTAGGATGAGAATCTTCATTGAGTCTCAAGACTTAGAAATTTGGGACGCCATTGAAAACGGTCCCTTTATTCCAAGTCATCTTAGTTGTGGTATAGTAGAAACAAAACCAAGAAGTGCTTGGGATAATGAAGATAAAAGAAAAGTTCAATATGATCTAAAAGCCAAGAACATTATAACTTCGGCTTTGGGAATTGATGAATTCTTTAGAATCTCAAATTGCAAAACTGCAAAAGAGATGTGGGAAACCTTAGAGACCACCCACGAAGGAACAGATGAAGTTAAGCGTTCAAGACTCAATACTCTGTCACAAGAGTATGAACTCTTTAGAATGCTTCCTGGTGAGAAAATACAAGACCTGCAGAAAAGATTTACCCACCTTACTAACCATCTCATTGCCTTAGGAAAAGACCTATCTACTAATGACTTAAACTTAAAAGTTCTTAGGTCCCTAAATAGAAATTGGCAACCCAAAGTTACTGCCATATCAGAAAAGAAGAGTCTGTCTAAAATGTCTCTTGCAACCCTCTTTAGTAAATTGCAAGAACATGAATTAGAATTAGGGAGATTAGAGCAAAATGAAGAAATAGAAAAGAATCACAAATCAATTGCTCTAAATACTGTCACTAAAGATAGAAATAGTAATATTGATGAAGATGAGGACATGATTCTTCTAGCCAAAAGATTTAATAAATTCTTGAAGAAAAGCAAAAACTTCAAGAATAACAAATTTTCAAGAAAAAATGAAAATTCCTCCTCTCAAAACATCACTTGCTTTGAATGCGGCAAAAGTGGTCACATAAAAGTAGATTGTCCTACTCTTAAAAAGAATGACAGCTATAGCAAGAACTTCAACAACAACAAAGTCAACAATTACAACAATAAAACAAAGAAGGCTTATATAGTTTGGGATGACAATGATATAAGCTCATCATCTGACTCCAACAATGAAGAGAATGCTCAAATAGCACTAATGGCTTCACACCAATCAAAAGATGAACTTGATGAGGTTAGTAACTCTTTTGAATTACACAGTTATGATGGGTTACAAGAAGCTTTTAATGAATTGCATGATGAATTTTTAAAGCTTTCTAAAATGTGCTCTAAACAAAAGAAAACCATCATAGAATTAGAAAGTAAAGTCAACTCTCAAAACAAACTCACTAGTTGTAATAAATGTATAGAAAAAGAATCCAAAATACATGAATTAAGAAATGAAATAAACACTTTAAATAGGAGTACTAAAAATTTGGACAAAATCTTGTTGAATCAATGCTCTTCAAATAACAAAAGAGGGATTGGTTATTCTCCTAATAATAATATTGGCCAAAACAAAACTGTATTTATAAAAGAAAGTGTTAGTAAACTTCCTTATGTCAATGAAAGGGCTGTACCAAAATTTAAGAACTCGAATTTCTAAACTTCCCCCAAAAATTTTAAAAGTAATAACTTGATCTATAAGTATATATGTAATTATTTTAATCATCATGGTCATACTCTTAACAACTGTTATTTTAAAAATTATGGAGTACCAAAAGGTAAATTTGTATGGGTTGAGAAAGGCACTAACAAAAAAGGACCCAAATCACTTTGGGTACCTAAATCTAAAATATAAATTTATTTTGTAGGTATGCTTTGGAGCAGAAAACGATCTATGGTACCTAGACAGTGGCTGCTCAATGCATATGACTGGTGACAAATCAAAGTTCAGCTTGGGAGGAATAGATGGCCAACTAAGAAGGGGGGGGGGGGGGGGTGAATTAGTTGTTTTTTAAAAAAAAATCACTAGGAACTTTTCAGCTTTTTCTACTTAAGAACAAATTAACAGAGTTGTAGCGGAAGAAAGTTTAGTAGAAGAAGAAGAAGTGCATAAAACAAAAAGTGTAAGGATGAGAAAAATCACACCAGAAAATTATACTGGTTCACCTTCTACCACCGAAGGCTACGTTCAGTCCTCTTGAAAACCACAAGAGATTTCCACTATCGAATGAGTTTAACTTACAAGCAAAGTCACACCTAGACTCCCCCTAAGTTGTATCACTCACTCACTTCAACAAGATAGTACACCACTATCCTTGTTTTACAATGCCTCACCAAACCCTATGGTGATTACTTGAGTACAAGTATGAAGATAATAAATGGTTTAATGACAAACTCACAATGTATCTTAATGCCTTATGAAGTTTTCAGAATTCCAAGAATATGAAAGTTTTTCTGAAAAACTTCAAGGTGTTCTTGAATAAAAACTCAGAAATTTGTTTCAAGAACTTGGATTTTTGAGTATGAAAGTTCTATTGTAATTATGAGATCCTACAAGGTTTATATAGAGTTCCAAAAGGTGTTTAGAATCACTTTCAAAAGGTATAAGTTGTTTGGGAAAAGTTGAACCAAGTTGGAACACAATGGTTCAATTTAAAAATCAGATTTTCGCAGTAACAGTACGTGGTAATCGATTACTTATCTATGGTAATCGATTACCAGTTGAAAAACAATTGATACTGACGATTTTTTGCTTGTGGTAATCGATTACCAATATGAGGTAATCGATTACCTCAGTTGAAATTTCAAATTCAAAGTTGCTTAACGGCTAGTGGTAATCGATTACTTCCATAGGGTAATCGATTACCCTAGTTGAAATTTCATTTCCCAAAAATGCCGAGAGTTATGGTAATCGATTACTTATCCTAGTAATCGATTACTGCAATTAAATTTTGGATTTTAACTTTCAACAGTAAGTGGTAATCGATTACTACTACAGGGTAATCGATTACCCTAGTTATTTTTGCTTTTTCCCAACTTTTCAAAAATAACTTGGTTTTTCTTAGGAACTCTTATATTAACCTAGATTTAAGATCTTTATTCTTAAGGCATTGTGGTTTCTTATGAGTTTGAAATATATGCTACTAAAAGACTAAGACTCTTATAAAAATAAAATATACTTCAAGTTCTTTAAGTCTTTGATCTTCAATAGCTTTTCTTCTTTCTTTTGGTGATGTGCATTTGTCTTCATCAAAACCCAGCCTCGGCCAAGGAGCCAGATCATCTTCCCACAGCTTTATTCTACCAAAAGATGGATTTGTCACATATGGCGATAACAATAAAGTGATTTACCAAATACTTCTCAAAATGATGTCCAAAGTCCATGGAACAACTCAACCTAGAGCAAATGACGAAAGAGGAAAAACTACCTCATATCTCTACTGAAGAACACGATGACCTTCCTCAAGAATGGAGAACACACCGAGATCATCCAATTAACAACATCATTGGAGACATCAATAAAGGGGTAACTACTCGACTTAGTCTTAGAGATGCATGTTTTAACATGGCTTTTGTTTCTCAAATAGAACCTTCTAAGATAAATGATGCTATTGATGATGAACATTGGATGATTGCTATGCATGAAGAGTTAAATCAATTTAAAAGAAACCAAGTATGGGAACTAGTCCATAGACCTAGTAACAAGCAAATCATAGGAACCAAATGGATCTTTAGAAATAAATTAGATGAAAATGGCATAATAGTTAGAAACAAAGTTAGGTTGGTAGCACAAGGTATAATCAAGAAGAAGGAATAGATTATGAAGAAACCTTTGCTCCTGTGGCTAGACTAGAAGCCATTAGATTGCTCTTAGCCTATGCATGCTCATTAGACTTCCAACTTTACCAAATGGATGTTAAGAGTGCCTTCTTAAATGGATATATAGAAGAAGAAGTGTATGGTAGTCAACCCCCTGGTTTTGAAGACCATCATCATCCCACTCATGTTTATAAGTTGAAAAAGGCTCTTTATGGGCTAAAACAAGCCCCAAGAGCATGGTATGATCGTTTAAGCACTTTTTTGTGTAACAAAGGCTTTTCAAAAGGAAAAGTCGATACTACTCTTTTTATCAAAAGACTTGATGATCATACTCTGCTTGTGCAAATTTATGTTGACGATATCATTTTTGGTTCCACAAATGCATCTTTATGTAGTGAATTTGCAAACATGATGCAAGGAGAGTTTGAAATGTCCATGATGGGCAAATTAAACTTCTTTCTTGGTTTGCAAATTAAACAAACGAGTAGTGGAATCTTTATCAGTCAAACTAAATATTGCAAAGAGCTTTTAAATAAATATGAAATGGACAGTTGTAAAGAGATAACCACACCTATGGGTACCAACACATATCTAGATCAGGATTTATCAGGTAACCCCATAGATATAACAAAATATCGAGGCATGATTGGTTCTTTGCTATATCTTACTACTAGTAGGCCTGATATTATGTTTAGTGTGTGTCTATGCGCTAGATATCAATCCTGTCTAAAAGAGTCGCATTTGACTGCCGTAAAAAGAATCTTAAAATACTTAAAAGGAACTTTGGATGTTGGTTTATGGTATCCAAAAGGCAGTCTATGTAATTTAATTGGATATACTGATTCTGACTTTGCCGGTTGCAAAACCGAAAGAAAAAGTACTAGTGGTACTTGTCACATTTTTGGCAATGCATTAATTGCTTGGTCCTGTAAGAAACAAGCAAGTGTAACCTTAAGTATCGCTGAGGCAGAATACATTGTTGCCGGTAGTTGTTGTGCCCAAGTTTTGTGGCTAAAACAACAATTGTGTGATTATGGTATTGACATAGGCTGCATTCCCATTTTGTGTGACAATACAAGTGCCATTAATATCTCTAAGAATCCTATAATGCACTCTAGAACAAAACATATAGACATTAGACATCACTTTCTAAGAGACCATGTTCTTAAGCAGGATGTTGAACTTAAGTTTGTTGACACACATGCACAAATGGCTGACATTTTCACAAAGCCTTTAGGAAAAGAACCCTTCTTCAAAATTAGGAAAGAACTTGGTATTTTGGCAGTAAAAGAATTAAGTTAAATTTTCTCTTTGAATCTTTATGAGATCAACTATGTGATATTGTGTGTATCTATTGTTTAAGTATATGATTTACTATACTGTTACCTTCGGCCTTGTGATCCTCCACCTTTCTAGTGATCTTAGCTTAGGATTAGGAATTCTAGTTTTTATGAAGGACCTATTGTTGTTTGTTGTTTCTGACTTTATTAGTATGATGTCTTTAATAATGTTTGCTTCGCATCCTTTAACTACAAACTTTTGGATTATGCATGTTACTGTTCTACTTTATGGTTTAAAGTATTTTGTTCTAAATTATGAATGATTTTCTGCATATTATCCTTTCATTATTATGCTTAATCTGCTATTCCTAGTCTCCTTTTTGATAATGTCAAAAGGGGGAGAAAAGGGTTGTATATTCAAATTTATTTCAGGCAAAAAAATTTCAAAGTTATGCAATAAGACACAAAGACAGGGGGAGAACCGCTAAACATGAATCAACCGTCAAGACATAGTTTGCCATCATCAAAAAGGGGGAGATTGTGAAGATGGTGATCTTTCCCAACCTATGGCTAAGGTTTTGATGATGCTCACTATGTCATCAAATGCAAAAACAAGACTTGCAAATCAAAAATCAAAGAAGCTCAAATGTGTAGTCTAAGTCTTCTAGGTAAAACGATACTTGAACTTAAAATCTCTTAACTATACGATAAAGGCCGATCTTTGAAAAATTCATGCATGAAACTAAGATTATTTGCATTACAGCATAAGTGTTCTGTTTTTAAACAGTGTAATCGATTACACAATCCTGGTAATCGATTACATGCTGATAAACTAATCAGACTTTTGCATTTTACATGATGTAATCGCTTACACTATACTCGTAATCGATTACAGAATATTAAATGCAGCAGATATTTGCATTTTTCACATTGTAATCGATTACACCATGTTTGGTAATCGATTACATCAATCCGTTGAGTTTGTATTTTAAATTTTTACCTGTTGTAATCGATTACACTATATGGTAATCGATTACACTTATCAGAACAGTATACTGGTTCTGTTTTGATTGAACTGTCGTAGCTCTTAACTTTTCACAAACTCATATTGGTTCATATGCACGAATTAAACACTATAAATAAGTGTTTTATGACTTATTTTTCAACTCAAATCTGAATACAACTTTCATACTCACAAAGTCACAAAGTTCTCATAATTTCTCTCATTCATTCATAAGTGGTAAGACTTTGATATCAATTTTCATATCTTTCCAATTCTGGAAATTATTCAAAGTCTTAAGCACAAACAAAAGCCTTTATCCAAGTTATTTGATTCTAAATTAAGTGATCATTTAGTGAGTGATTCAATCCATAAGGCTTCAATTACGATTAGAGAGTCACTTACTAAAAAGCCTTGTAAAAACCATCTTAAGAACACAAGTTAGTGTCTTGTAAACATTTCACCAAGTGTGGTGAAGTGAAGTATATTGTGAAAGAACGGTGTTAGCCTAGTGCCTAGTGGAATAGGTGAGTAGTCTTGGAAGAAGACGAAGAAGGTGTATCATTGGTTCTTGCAATAGTGGAAAAATCTTATTGGTAACAAGAAGGACTGGACGTAGCCTTCAAATTGAAGGTGAACCAGTATACATCTTGGTGTGATCTTCTCTTCCTTAACTTTTTACATTTTGCAATTATCTTCTACTTCTATTCAAATATTCTGTTCACTACTTTCGCTCATAAACACTCTCTTTAACTTGCAAAGTTTTATAATAAAAGTAGAAAAATTCAGTTTAAGTCTCTACACCTAATTCACCCCCCTCTTAGGTGGCCATATATTTTAATACACAGTTGTTCAAATGATTTTAATAGTTTATCATCCTCATCTATTTGTTTGAATCTTACAAAGCCAAAACGATTTCCCCTCTTATCGCGTTTATGTGGAATAATGACATCTCCCACACTTCCCCACTTAGAAAAACGTTAATTATTATAATTCGAAAAACGTTATATAAGATTGTTGCTTTCTGGGGGTGGCAAATGGATGGATTTGGATGATTTTGGATTAGAATGAAAATTGATGGATGAAAAGTCATCTATCAATCCATTTAAATCATATTTTAAGTTATCTAATTCATTCATATCCAATGGATTATAATCCATCCAATTCATTCATGACTTCATTTTCAAGGATTGGGATGGATGGATATTCAATCCAATCCATAACTTCATATTTTTACAATATGTTTTCTTTTATAAAAAAAACATTTTTAAAAAGTGTTTTTCTTAAAACACATTTAAAAATGTGAACTTTTGAAGTTTTTATCCGAAACTTAAAA
The DNA here is from genome assembly GCA_009771035.1 of Lupinus albus. Taxonomy (NCBI): domain Eukaryota; kingdom Viridiplantae; phylum Streptophyta; class Magnoliopsida; order Fabales; family Fabaceae; genus Lupinus; species Lupinus albus. The sequence continues at coordinate 8,654,707 of CM020010.1, forward strand.
GAATAATAAATTTAAAAAATTAAAGTTAAAGCTTTTAATGGTAAATCATATGGTTAAACTTAAACTTTCGATGTTAAAACCTTCAAGTTAGTGTTGTTAGAAAAATTTGACGTATATCATAAAATTCATATATATTTTTTTTCTATTTCTCTCACTCTTTATGTTTTATTTGTTGGTTACAAACATAAATTATATTTATCAAAGTTAAATTACATGATTGTTAGCTAGTTGAAATATCCAATTGAAGGAAGTATAAGATAAATAGAATTGGCAAGAAATGTTAAACACTCAATGTAATTTTATGTGAAGGCTAAGTAAAAAGAGATTATATACCCAAAGCAAGATGACCAATAAACTTCTAGCAAGCACAAATCCACAAAATTAAAGCATATTCTCATTAATATTTGAGACTAAAATAACATAAATTTACAATATTGCATTAATATAAGTTTTAAGCTTAAAAATAACTAGTAATACAATTATTGTAATGAAAGATTCTTATGTACAATAATCAGCAAATAATTTATCATTCCAACACGAGCATCCACAATACAATACAACAAATAATATGTTAATGTATATATAAGGAATCAAAAGATATATCAATCAATCTTGAAGGAACATCAAAATTAAAATAAACTATTGGAAGAAACGAAACATTCAATGAAGATGAAAATGTATGAAGATATTGGAAAAAAACCTCCATACATGAAGAAATCAAGCTTTTGTTGAAAGAATATTTTTGTTAGAAAGGGTAATGCAACTTTTGAATGAATTATTTTGTTAAAAATGAGTTTGCACATTGTTTTGAGAAAAATTATTTTTACTTTTAATTTTTTTGGATGGATTGGGTATCCATCCAAATGGATATATTCATGGATATCCATTGGATATATCAACTTATCCATTGAATTATATCCATTTAAATTCATTAGCTCTAATGAATGGATTTAACTTGAATAGATTTTAGATCGACCGTGGATTGTGGATAATTTTGTCACCCCTATTACTTTCGATTGATGCAGTAAGTTTTTATTAAGGGGCAGTAAGTTTTTATTAAGGGACATGTACACTCTAATTTAGGGCATTGTGCAGGCACATGACGACATGAATTGTCAATGTTAACTATAAGGTTCAATTTTTTAATTAAGTGGGCTTGAATCTGCTCAACTTATTTTTAGCCTCTACTGTAAGTGATTATTTTGGTTTTAGTATTTAGTATCTGTTAATATCTTAATGATGTGTCAACACCATAATTGGACACACAATAACACATGTCACATTTGAGTGTTAGGCAAATCATATTTTAAAGACTAAAACCAAAATTTTAGAATATATTAACTATTTTACATTATTCCCCATTTACACTTAATTTGTACACATCCAAGATGGATAAATTAATTACTCAAGAACTTATGAAATTAAACACAATCCCAAATGAGTTAGCACTTGACAAATGTTATGAATGGTACTTTATGATCGGGGTATTAAAATGGTTCTTCCAATTCATAATAGGGAGGGAATTCACTTACTCCAAGAGTAAGTTTAAAACACCTACTTCATATCATAACCATTAATTCTAGGGAAATCCAATGGTTTTGAATTAGTGAGTAGATTCAAATCATTAGATTTCCTAGAATTGATGACTAAGATGTGGAGTAAGTTTAAAAAAATCGACTATTGGGATAAGTTTAAAAAAACTCACTCTTGGAATGTGGATCCCATCCCATCATAATATACTAAAAATATGGTTCATGTATCATTGTAACACTTAGATAATTGTCAACATTTAGCCTATATATGTCTCATAGGTCAAGTAACCTTATCTAACATGTTACTATAATATGCATGACAATAGTAGCATGGATCTGAATGGAGATCATCTGTCCCATTTTTGGTGTCTCAAGTGTGTTCATATCCACTTAAAATTACCACATAATTAAAAAATAGAAAATAAATTGTTTTTACACTAATTAGTGTAACGTGATTGATTTGGGACATGAGGGCATAAATTTTTTGGGACAGAGTATCCTTATTCGCATGAATCTACATTTTGTGTTGCACATGATCCTTATGGAGGCAAGTGCAAAGCATACTAACATCTCCATAGAGAGCTATGATATAAAATTTATGGTTTTGGCTTTCAGAAAGATGGAAAGCTTAGATGGAAGACATGAGTATGATAAAACAAATTTTATTTCTTTTCGTTCTAAGATACAACATGGCCTAAACTTCCTTATTTGTATAAGGAAGTATACATATATCCTCACAAAACATCTTACAATTCATTAGCCATTATGGCGTTTCATGATTATTACTCTTTATCTCACATTACTCTCCATGTTACAAAACTCATCACACTTTGTCTTACATAATACTTTATTTCACATCACACTATACTTTATTTCACATCACACTATACTTTATCTCACATCACTCTACAACTCATCACACTTTATGTCACATAATACTCTATTTCACACCACATTTTACTTTATTCGAATAGGGATCACCTGTCTTAAGTTGATGTTCCCAACTCTGTCACCTGTATTTACTTGTATTATCCCGTTGACTAATACATGTGCTCTCAAAATTATTTGGCACACATTCATAAAAATTAAATTCACTTAAATACTTCTCAAGTTCCTTCATGTACTTTCCTATAAAAGGATATGTATCAAAGGTATCCCAAACATAAGCATGATTTCTGGAACACAGAAGATTGGTAACATGGTTTTGTGGATAAGGCTTGTGGATGATAAAATTGGTTTTGAGCATTTGTAATTTTTTTAGAGGTTACTTTCTTTGTATAGCATATTCTAAGGTATCATTCAATCTTGCTCGTCACCGGTTTAAAGGTGACAACCATTCTAATATAGTCCATATTTAATGGTCCTGATTTTGAGGATTAGTGAGGAACATGTATGTTGCTTGACTTTTCAAGGCCATGGCGTTGACATATAAAAGGATTGTTTCTGACCTTGACACAGTTTTAGTGAAGATACAAACATTAACAAAAAGAATAAAAGGCATAGAAGACTTAAAGACTTAGAAGCTGCACATCAAGTTTATTCAACAATCTAAGTAATGAGTTAGTCAAATGTGTTAACTTTTCAAAAATCTAAGTAACAGGTTGATTGACCTGTGTAGTGGATTAATATAACCAAGTAATGAGTTACTGGAACCAAGTAATGGGATTAATGAATCTATGTAAATGGTTACTAGTACTGCGTAACCGATTATTCTAGGAGAGTAACTAATTACTCAAATTACAGAAACTTCTGGTAATCGGTTACCCAATACAGTAATCGGTTACTAAAAGTTGTTACACAATATTTTCAAATCCAAACTGAAAAGCTTTCCTCCAATTAATTCAATTGACTTCTACATTCACTTAAAGCTATGATGGCTTATTGTAATTCTATTTACATGCATTTAGACTCCCTATTTCATACACACTTCAACATTCAATAAACAACTACTCTCTTAAAATTTCACATCAATTTTCTAGTTGAAAATCACCAAGTTTCAATTACACTTTGCTGCCAAGAGTTCTTATTAGTTTCCAAACACTTAGAGAGTCTTGAGCATCTGTAATAATTGTTGTGATTAACTTAAGGGAGTCATAAGTGGTCTGGTGGTTAAGGTAGAAGACTTAAGGAATAGGGTGAAGGAGGTTGTGGGTCCAAGTCTCACCAATAACAACTTAAAAAAAAGGAGTTATAAGGTGAGTTGGATGTTGAGGGTTCGAGTCTCATACACAACAAAGGAAAAGAGTGAAACTGGATTTGTTTGCTTCTAGATTGAGATTTCGTGAGCGTGTAATGAGAGACAAAATATTTGACACAACATCAAATAATGGAAACTCTTTGATTGCAAGAGAAATTGGACTTGAACTTTAGTGGTGGTCGAAGGTGAACCAATATAAATGTTTTGTGTACACTTTTTCTATCCTTTACTCTTTTACATTATGCATTTACTATTTTCCCCAACTTAACATTTTCAACTGCTTAATACTGTGTTTTAAACTTGCAAAAATTAGTAAATACAGTTGGAAACTAATTCACCCTCCTCTTAGTTTGCCATCTTCATCTTACATTAATTATGTCTCTGAAGATATTACACACAAAGTCGCGGACTAGGCCGCTTTCTCTTCAAGATATTTCATGGTACTGCTAAAAATTGTTCATGTAAATTATCAACCACAACGTCCTGAGGATATAATAGTCAAACTCACTACTATATCATATAACTACTAACTACTGCACTGTGGAAAGAGTTAAATAATTACACCCACCACAATATTGCCTTCACTAATCAATAATATGGCTAATGTCAAAGCTAGAGTACTTTAACTCAATGAAATATTTTGGTTATAAATTCCTGATGTCATGAGTTCGAGTTACGAGAGACTCTTTCTAGAGTAAATAAAATACTACAAGAGTAACATGTCAAGGCCGAGTCACATGTAAATTCATGGGACAGATGGATCACAGGTTAAGGTTGACGTGATACACACTCAATAATATGATATTAACACTCAACAACATGACTAGTGTCACTCAGTAAGATGGCAATTATCAGTCAACAATTTGGCTATTGAGGTTTTTTGGGAGGAAAATAAGTAAAACTATCTAATTATTCGTACTAACATTTTCTAATTACATTTCTACCCTTGTGTCATTTATGCTTCAACACTAGGGTTTTCTTTATTTTTTCATTCTCTCTCATTATGAAACTTTCAATTACAAATGATGATGACATAAAGCTCTCTCTGAAGCATGATTGGTACGATTCTCTCTTTTTTGATGTATTGATCCATATTTCTTCTCATTCTTGATTTTAGTTTCTGATTTTTCTATCCAAATTTTGCGATTTTCGTTGGATTGGAGGTGGTTTAGCTTTTGTGTTTGTATGAACCTCAAATTGCATGTGGTATGTACCACTACGAATTTCAACACTTCTATTCTAGGCATAGTTCTTTGAATATCGCCCTATGATGCAGATTATTCTTTTAGGGTAACCTCACATATTACAAAGAAAAATCATATTGAAACTTATGCAACAATTTCTCAATAGTTTTAAATTAAATGAAGTGTATTTACATAATAATTTGACACTTCTTGAACATTTGCATTGTCAATGACACAATACTTGTTCTAACGGGCATCCACCCACATAATGTTCAGATTTATCAATGAATTTGAAAGCATCTCATTTAGATTCATCTGTAACATAAAATAAATTAAGAATCTATTTGTGAATTGGTAATAATTCAAGATAAAAATTAATCATATATACATACAATTTTTTCATAAACTCCTTTATACCCTATTCGTGATGCTCGATATGGCCGAATACAATGGTTTTGATGTTTGTTTGCAGTTTTCTTCACTTATTTTCTATGTAAACAAACAATAATTATATTAATGTACGGACTTTTATACCTTTTTTGAGTTTTTCATGCAAAAATACTAAGGAAAAAACCATTCTTTATCTGTAACGAATTTCTTAAGGAAAAAACTCTAAGTAACAAAACACATAATTGAGTTGTTCATGCAATCAGGGGTGATCATGGGTTGGGTTGGGACGGGTTAAGGCTTGTCCTTACCCGATCCTAGATGTTGGTTGGGTCATTTTTATGAACCTAAATCCGAAGTTAACCCGACCCTAAATATTCACAGGGTCAGTCTTTAAATCCGGACCCAACCCTAGACCCGATTGAATATAATGTGTACTCATTTTAGATAAAGTCTTCTAAATATTATTTATTATTGTGAATATGTAATTTGACATATAAAATAATATACGTATATATATTATATTATTAAACATGTATATATGATAAAAAATTAAATAATTCATGATATTTTAGACCAAAATGGTATCATTACTCTGTACACATTTGAATAGAGACACATTCAAACATCAAGAGTGACTGACAATGGGACGGGTCGGAACGAGTAATGTTTGGTCCCTACTCGACCCTAAATATTGATAGGGTCTAATTTTTGAACTCGAACCCGACCCTAAACTCGATCAGACCCGGCCCTTTTCAGACCTGATCATGATCGGGTGAGCGGGTAAGGCCGGCTCCTGCTCACCCTACCTGCAAAGGAAAAAACAAAAAAAATACTCATATTTTTGTTGAATGTCGTGAAAAAGTGGTTGTTCAATATCGTGGAAAGGAGTTGAGTTGTTGAATATGGTGAGAGTTGAGTTGTTGATACAAGGTTACGTTGTTGAAGGTTAGTGAACTAAATGTTTTCTTTAGCTGAAAGAGAGTGAACGAGTTGAAGTGTGGAAACATGTGTGAAATTTTAGTTTAAATATAAATACTTTTTGACAATGCTAACTACAAAAAAAACATTATTGAAAATAGACATTTAACAACGTTCACTATAAAAAATAGAATGTAGACTTTCAACAACGCTTACTACATTAAGCACGGTTGGATGTTTATTTTCAACCACCTTACTATATTGATCATTGTTGAATGTTTTTTTTTCAATCCCAAAATTTTGTATTTTTGTTCTTACAAACAACATATCTATAAATAGATTTATCATTATCTATATCAATATTTTTTAATAAGTATATCATAAATATTTTTGAACCTTAGTATTTATGTACATATTTATATCAAAATGATTGACACTATTTATATCAATATTTACTTTTAAATCAATATTTAAATCAAAATAATCATATCAATATAGTTAACACTATTTATATATGATATTTATATCAAACTTTACTCAGTATTTATGTCAAAAATAATTTATAGTAGATTGTAGGAATTTTAAATTAATTATATCTTCAAATATTGCACTTGTACTGCATCTAGGTTACACGAAACACTAATATTCAAAACATGTCATTCAACAACACTTACTATATAAAGCATGGTTGAATGTGACTTTCCACAGCACTCGCTTCACTAAGCACGTCGTTGAATCTCTACATCATAAAAATGACAACGCCGGTTTCATTGGGCATTGTTCATTGCATATCCACCTATCACATTTAACAATGTTTGTTTCACCAAACGTCGTTGACTGTTTTCCACCTTATATTTAACAACGTTTAGTGATAAGGAGAATAAAGAATAACACAATGAATTTGGTAACGAGGTTGTACCAATTTGGGCCTACGTCTCCGGGAGCTTTGAGCGCCTACCAATTTGTGCTTGATGCTATTATTGTTCTTGTCATTTGGTTTACCTAACACATAAATATGTAGCCTTCTACCCAACTCATTCGTATAAGCTCGATCTCAACCTGTACTGTTGTTTTCTAGAAAAAAGGCCCACTCCACTATGGTATAGATTGATTCAGTTGTAGGTAGTACAATATAGCATGTTTATCCTAGAAAGTAATCTCCTGCAAAAAAACAATTACTATAATATATTCCAAGCAACCCCAACACATCTAAATTAAGGGAAGAGAATTGTAAGTTTTGAATTTGGACACTGATTTTTGCTATGCTTCAACATGTTGCTGATGACTTGTGCGGTTTCCTTTTTGCAGTTTAAAACATATAGTTAATTCCAGTTTGTTATTGTATTTATGCACATATGTGCTCAATTTCAACAAGCAATTTTGTTGGATATTACAGGATTATACTCCTTTTTCTTATCAAAAGACTATTTCATCAACTTTTGGTTCTGGAGATTAGCATGGTTGAGCTATCAAATATATAGACATTTAAGGCAAGTCTCATTATAAATGATTTAATAAAATTATAACTTTGGTTAGCCTTGCTTTTCCTAGACTATGATCTCTTATTTCTCTTGACTGAACCATATTCTTTAATTCTCTTATCTGATCTGCAAGTTCTGGTGTTACTATAAACTATAGCATTTAAACTTGTTACATCATTTTCTACTTTTTATGTGAGAGTAGCTTGAAATATAATATTGTATGAAGTCGCACGGTGGCTAATATTAGAATGGAGGTGAGAGATCAAAATTATATATTGTACTCAAGTCCCTTGTTATAATATGTACAAAAAATAAGCACTATTAGAACCACAATCTTTATTCTCTAATAATATCTTTCTTATTCTCTAGTAATATCTTATAGCCCTCAAAGTTCTAGGAAAGACAAAAAATGTCAAATGTTTAGTGACTTATGCACACTGAAATGATTGGTTCAAGGTGAGAGTATATACTCTTGGTAGTACAAAAAAAGCTCCCAAGGATGAATTTCCTTAAATTCTATTAATTTTGTCTTTTATTTTATTATTTGTGATTAAAGTTGTGCAAGGAATCTCATCCAATAGTTCAGTTTGTTGTGAATGTAAAAGTTGTTTTTGAGATAAATTGCAGTCTGTTCTTGCTACTGAGATATAATAATTCATAAATACATTCTTTTATGCTATGAAGCATATATATATATATACGGATATATGTATCTGATATGCCAATACATATTTTTTCTAAAATATATGATATGATACGTTCATAGATACATGTATAAAATATTAAATTTTTTATAAAATATTATAAAATTATATGTATAAATGAGAAAGTATAATGGAAATTGCAAATCATTATATTCCGGTAGTGTTTGCCTTCATTAGTGTTTGCCTTTAAATAAGTTGGTATTTTCTTTGATTATTGGAATGCTTTGATTAAAACGTATCATATATATCATAGTTATTTGTTGAAAAAGTTTCATATACGCATCATATGTTTCCTAGTTTTTTGTTCATAACGTTTCAGATACATATTTTAATATTTTTTATTTTTTATTTTTCGATACTCTATGGACACGTATCCATGACGAATCAGAGCGTATCAATAGGTATTTAAACCATAACCATTTATGAGACAATGAGGTAGGCGATGTGAGACTTACTTCTCAACGTGCCCCCTCCATATAAGTCTGTCAGACCAGACGAAGGGCTATCTTTGACCCATAACTAAAGGGCATATTTTGGCCATGACAACCAGAAAGAAGTTGAGTTTTAGCTCTGATACCATGATAAGGTTTCATCTCAAAACCAATTGCAAATGAGATGAGTAGCCCAACAAGTATTTAAAGTCAATATGAAACTTACTTCCAAAAAAGAATCAACCAAAATTTAAAATCCCCCTTCCCTCTCTCTCTCCGCAAATTATGCTTGAGTGATACATTGTTCTTATTATGGAGTTTCAGAAACAATATATAATTAATGTGATATTTTATTATTTTTTATCCTTCCTAAATGTAATAAATATTCTATTTGTAAATCTGATGAGGATATTCACAGGTAGAGTGAAGCTTCCCTATATTCTGATGTTGAATCCAATTCTTTGATGATATTGTTTTTTTTATATTTTAAAGTGAGTGATTAAACTTTATACATTTTGCAATAAATCACCGCAAATTATTTTTTCTTTTTTATCAGTTGGTGAAATTGTTTTTATATAAATATATTATTAAATTACTAATAGTCCTATGAGGAAATTGTGACAACAAATCACAAGAGAACCGATGCAACAATGCAGTGAAGCCAACACTGTTAACCTTATATAGAAATTGTGTACGCAGTTGGCTTGCACGATTGAAGTTCGAAGATGCAATGTGATGGAGGGATTAATCTTCCAAATGAATACTTCAGTGAGTGTCAAAAGATATTTCACAAAAAAAAAATGATATACCCTCCTATTAAATCATTCTAATAATCTTACTACCCACAAGAAATTGACATATGTCAAATATAAATCTATCATTAATAAATAAAGTATTACTTTGTCATATATGTTACTTTTTGTGGGTGAGAAAATTAGTAGGAAAATATAGTAGGAGAATATAGCATTACTCAAATTGTAAAATGCAAGGTTTGGGATTAACATAAAACCACATGATTTAAAAGTGGTATTTGAAAACCATGGCCTATACATATAAGTATGTAACAACATCTAATAAATTGTGGTCTAAAAGTGATTCAAGAAAATTATGGGCTCGTGGCCTGAAAGTTGTTTTTAAAATTGTGGCCTTTAGTATTAAACAGTTTGTACAAAACTATATAGCCTAAAAGAGATTTTGAGAATCATGGTTCTAAAAATTGTGATAATTGTGTGTTAAAAGTTGATTAATAGTATAATCTAAGCCTTGTAAGAGATTGGTTTTAGTTTTAAAGCACATATGTAATTGACTTCTTTCTTTAGAATGTCAATGGTAGTTAAGATGGTTGGTTATTAAAGAACACATGCTATAAATAGCAAGTTCAAAGTGCATTGCAATACACTAGAATTTTCATTCAATCTTTCACTGATTTTCTTCCTTCTCTTCACTATTTTCTTTCTCTTCTTTCTTTTTGTTTTTCTGCTGCAACTTGTCCAACAAAATTTGGTATCAAGAGCTCACGAAAAAAGATCAAAAACCTGTGGGTGTGTGAAGCATTGCAAGAAGCAAGTGCAAGCTATCTTGATCATTCACTGAGGGTGAATAAAGCAAACAACATCAAGATTTTCAAGGTTGCAAGCAAGTGAGAAGCAGAGATTGAAGTCAAGGTGAGCCAAGCTGTTGAAACTCGAAGAAATTGTTGGAAATGACAACAATCTCCCATCGATGGGGCTTCCTACACTAATAGAAAGGAATTGGGACATATGGTGCACCCAAATGAAAGTTCTCTTTAACTTTCAAGAAGTGAATGAAGCTGTGCACAATGGTGTTCCAATGCTAAGTGTTGAAGCCTCTAAAATTCAAAGATCAACACATAGAGAAGTCAAGAAGAAGGACAACAAAGCCCTCTTCTTGATTCATCAATGTGTTGATGATGTGCATTTTGAGAAGATTCAGAATACTACTACTTCAAAGGAGGCATGTGACATTCTAATCAGAAGCCATGCTATGGGAGAAAAGATAAAGAAAGTGAAGTTGCAGACACTTAGAAGGCAATATGAGATGCTGGAAATGGAAGAAAGTGATAGAATTGGTGATTATTTCACTAAGATCTTGATCATAACCAACCAGATGAAGGGTATGGTGAATCTATCACAACTCTTATGATAATAGAGAAGATCACGAGATCACTGCCTCAGAAATTCGACTACATTGTAGTTGCAATTGAAGAATCTAAGGATGTCAATGCAATGAGGATTGAAGAACTTCAAAGCTCATTGGAGGCACATGAGTTAAGGTTACTTGATAGAAATCCTATAAAAAACACAATGCAAGCTTTGAAGGCCAATCACTTCAAGGATGAAGATAGAAGGAAGGACAAGAAGTGGAAAGGCAAGGCTAGTGTTCATAAGAAATGGAATCAGGGTTCTGATAAAAATAAATCAGACCAAGATTGGCCTGAATCTTTTGAAAGAAGAAGAGGACAAAGGGGATTCAAGAACCAAAAATGCTATGATAAGATAAGAGTATAATACTTCAATTGTCATGCTCTAATCTTTTGAAAGAAGAAGAGGACAAAGGGGATTCAAGAACCAAAAATGCTATGATAAGATAAGAGTAGAATGCTTCAATTGTCATGCTCTAGGTCACTACTCATATGAGTGTCATAAGGGCAGAATGAAGCATGGAAATAATCAAGAAAGAGAGGCATATGTGACTCAAGAAGAATCAGATTCAGAACCTCTGAATATGATGGTTACAACTTCTGCAGATTGCCCAAACATTGATTCATGGTATCTTGATTCTGGTTGCTCAAACCACATGGCAAGACAAGAGAATGACTTGTGGATTTTGATTCATCAAAGAAGAGTAGATTCAAGTTTGCAGATGACAACTCATTGAAGGTATAAGGGGCTGGAAATGTTGTGATAACAAGGGAGAATCGCTCAAAGGCAACAATTTCGAATGTGCTTTTGGTGCTTGAGATGAATGCAATCTGCTAAGCATAGGTCAACTTGTTGAGAAAGGCTTCACTGTGGTCATGAAGAATGGTCAGCTTGAGTTGTTTAATGTTGAGAAGAAACTCATTCTTAGAAGCAAACTAACAAGAAACAGAACTTTCCAAGTCAACATCAATGTTGTAGAAGTTTAATGCTTAGCCACAATGAAGACTAAGGATGAGAGTTAGCTTTGGCACTTTAGATATGACCATTTGAACTTCAATAGCCTTCATCAACTAGGATCAAAGCACATGGTCATAGGAATCCCTATCACTATGCTACTTGAGAAGGTGTGTGAGGTATGCTTGATTGACAAGCAACCAAGGAACTCTTTCAAGTCAGATATGGGCATGAGATCAAAAGCATCATTAGAAGTGGTCCATTCTGATGTGTGTGGTCCTTTTGAGACACCCTCTCTAGATGGTAATAGGTACTTCATAAGCTATGTGGATGAGTTCATCAGAATGACTTGGCTTGATTTGATCACATCAAAAAGTGAGGCATTTGGTTCCTTTATGACTTTCAAGGCTGCTGTAGAAAATGAAAGTGGAAAACAATTGAAATGCCTTATAACTGATGGAGGAGGGGGGAATACACTTCAAACCAATTTGAATCCTATTGTCAACAACATGAGACCATGCATGAGATCACTGCTCCTAACACACCTCAACACAATGGTCTTGCTGAAAGAAGAATTAGGACCATCATGAACATGGCTAGGAGCATGATCAAAGAGAAGAACCTACCACAAAAGCTATGGGCTGAAGCAGTAGCAACTTCTGTGTATTTTTTGAATAGATGTCCAACCAAGAAGCTAGAAGGGAAAGTACCTCATGAAGTGTGGACATGCAAGAAACCTAGTGTGAGTCATCTTAAAGTTTTTGGCTCACTAGTGTTTAGATATGTGCCAGATCAGAAAATAACCAAGCTTCAAGACAAAAGTGAAGCAATGGTGCTTATAGGCTATCACACAACAGGTGCATACAAGCTTTTTGATCCTCCTAAAGAGAAGGTTCTGATAAGCAGAGATGTGGCGATTCTAGAACATGAATAGTGGGATTGGAACCATATACAAACAAGCTTGAAGAGGGGTGTTCCTGAAATAACAGATGAGTATGTTGAGCCTATAACACGCCAAGACCTTGCTGAAGACTTCACAATTGATCACAAAACAGAGAGCAATGATGAAATCTCTACAAATCAGAGATCACAGAGAACAAGATCAATGGCTAGCAGATTCAGAGACTATGAAATCCACTCAGATACACAGATAAGTGAGGAAGGAGATCTGATTCACTTAGATTTAATGGCATAAGCATAACCAATTGATGAATCTATAGCCATGAGACAAACAGTGTAGAAGGAGGCAGTGAATGAAGAGATTAAGTCCACTGAGAAGAACAAGACATGAAATCTAGTTAAGCTACCAAGTGATAGACATTAGATTGGAGTCAAATGGATCTTCAAACAAAAGCATAACCATGATGGCTCAATTCTAAAGCACAAAGCCAAATTAGTAGATAAAGGATTCCTACAAAGGCAAGACTTAGATTACTCGGAGGTTTTTGCTCCAGTAGCTAGGATTGAGACCATTAGATTGGTTGTGGAAATTGCTTGTGCTAAGGAGTGGCCAACGTTTCAACTAGATTTGAAGTCATCCTTCTTAGATGGACCATTGCAAGAAGAGGTTTATGTGCAACAATCCCCTGGCTTTGTTGTGAAAGGTAAGGAACAACATGTCTATAGGTTGAACAAGACATTGTATAGGTTAATACAAGCTCCAGGAGCTTGGAACAGAAGGATAGATGCATTTCTGTTTGATTTGAAATTCAAGAAATGCATAGTTGAGCATGGGGTTTATGTCAAGTAAGGTGCAAATGAAGAGCTACTGATTATATGCCTCTATGCTGATGATCTATTAGTCATTGGATCAAGCTCAAAGGGGATTGAAGAGTTTAAGAAAGTCATGGAAGTTGAATTCGAGATGACCGAGTTAGACAAGTTGAACTACTTTCTAGGCATCGAATTCACACAAGCCTCAGTAGGATTGACGATGCACCAAAAGAAGTACATGAAAGAGGTGTTGAAAAAATTTAACATGTCCTCTTGTAAGCCTTCAACGAATCTTATTGCTGCAAATGAAAAATTGACTAAGGATGATGATGTGGATGAAACTGCATTCAAACAGATTGTTGGTTCACTAAGGTTCTTGTGCAATAGCAAACCAGATCTGTCCTATGGTGTTGGAGTGGTGAGCAGGTTCATGAGTAAACCTTTAGAAAACTCATATGGTGGCTTCTAAGAGGCTGCTAAGATATGTCAAAGGAACAACTGATTTTGACATTGTATTTCTCATTGGAAGACAAACTCCATCACTAGAGCTAATTGGGTATGCTGATGCTGATTATTATGGTGACTTGGTGGAGAGGAAGAGCATATCTGGCTACTTGTTCCTATTGAACAATGCACCTGTTTCGTGGTGCTCTAAATTGCAACCAATGGTGGCACTTTCCAGCTGTGAAGCTGAGTACATCTCAGGCAGATTTGCTTCATGCCAAGCCATGTGGTTGGAAGAGCTGCTGATTGAGATGAAGATTGAAGTGAAGACACCTTTGCAGCTCAAGCTTGACAACATTTCAGCCATTAGTTTGTCAAAGAATCCAGTCAGCCATGGAAGAAACAAACACATTGAAGTGAGATTTCATTTCCTTAGAGACTTAATGAACAAGGGGAAACTTGAGGTGGTTTATTGCAAAACAGATTTGCAGCTTGCAGATTCATTCACAAAAGCTTTGAAAGTTGAAAGATTTGAAGATCTTAGGAGAAGGATGGGTGTAGAATCTCTAGCTCAAATGCTTGGCTTAAAAGGGATGTTAAAAGTTGATTAATAGTGTAATCCAAGTCTTGTAAGAGATTGGTTTTAGTTTTAAAGCACATGTGTAATTGACTTCTTTCTTTAGAAAGTCAATGATAGTGCATGCAATGCACTTTGAAAATTCTAGTATATTGCAATACAATTTGAACTAGCTATAAATAGCAAGTTCAAAGTGCATTGCAATACACTAGAATTTTCATTCAATCTTTCACTGATTTTCTTCCTTCTCTTCACTGTTTTCTTTCTCTTCTTTCCTTCTGTTTTTCTGCTGCATTGCGATCGTCTCCTTTGATGTAAATCACAATATTTTCTTTTGTATTGTGAAAAGTAGAAACATTGTCTATTGGAATAGGTCATACTTACCTTACACACTCTTTGAAAATCATCATCTAAACTTTTTGTCACGGTTTTAACACTTGATCCTGAGACATGGATTTGACCGAGTTAAATCACGAAAAAGTCAATAATACTATAACTTTCAGGAAGATTTTCTCAATGGCACGGATAGAGTAGAATGTTGTTTTTTTCTACCTTATTGCTTGGTTTTAACCTTTCTCTTGATACCAAAGTATCATTATAACATTTTTTACATTATACCACAACAAAAAATAATTGGAACAAGCGTTAAAGACGTGACATAAAGTATTGATCACGATTTTCAAACTGTATTCTAGGTGAGTGTGATCTATTTGAATAGATAGTGGTTTTTTACTTTGGTCACACAAAAAACTGTGGTATAATAAAGGAAAAGACTATGATTAATAATACCATATTTGGGACTCAGATGTTCTGTTTTAAAATGATGTCTCTATCCATGTCTCAGCCAATGATATTGTGACATGTTATTTAAAAAATACACATCAATGTTCCACTAAAAAAAATATATATTCATGATTGAATTTTTAAAATAACGTAACACAATATTATTGAACAGGAGGACATGAAGACACTATTTCTCCAAGATTCTTAAAACCTTTTTATGTCATAGTTTTGTAAACATTGATTAATGCTTAGGCTACAATTCTAACGACAGGTTATAGGCAACATTTTTTCAAATCATGTCTAGATATGACAATTCTTAACATGTTATATTTTTAGGACAAATATTTAAATTCAACTTCTAAGCCATTGTTTTCAAATACCAAATTTAGACCATGTAGCTATATATGTTTAAGCCATGTTATTTATATTTATGTGATTAGTTTTCGGTACCATTTTTGGATGAATTTTCTTTTATTAATTTAGACTACAATATTTTATACATATGTTAATCTAAAATAACCACTAAAGTTTATAGAAAGCTAAATTAATCATATATAAATGAATCTAAATAGCATTCAGATACATAATGATATCCATGATTTTATCAACAATATTTTAAATAATCATATCACATTAAAATATATAAGACTTTATATATATCTTTCGAAAATCATATTTCTTCTCCTTCTTCCTCTTCATCTCCAATATGTTGTTAGATGGAATGAGTAATTCAGTCAAGATCGATAATCAATTATATAGAGTTAATCGATTATCGTGACAGGTAAGGTAGTTAAGTCTACTGTGTTAGTTGAAAAGTTGTAATCGTTAATCAATTAAGAGAGTTAGTTAATCGGTTAATCATGTGTTAGTCTTTGAGTATTTTAGGCTATGTACTTTACACTTTTGGAGTAATGAGATGTGGTATTATTCATTCAATATTCAACAGTGGTATCAAAAGCTTTAGTTATGATCTTGGATGTGTGGAAAAGAAGAGCAAGTCCCTATGGCAAACAACAATGGATTCACAATATCCCTTCCAACTCTTGACGGCAAGAACTATGAAAGATGACAAGTTCAAATGAAGGTCCTCTTTGGCTTTCAAGAAGTCCTTGAGATAGTGCATAATGGGTATCAATCAGTTGGAGAAGATGCCACTGAAGCGCAGAGATCTACTTTTAGAGATTGCAAAAAGAAAGATTGCAAGACCTTGTTCATGATTCATCAATGTGTGGATGAATCAAACTTTGAGAAGATTTACAATGCCAAAACAACTAAGGAAGCTTGGGATAGCCTTGAAAAGAGCTATGCAGAAGCTTAGAAGGTCAAGAAAGTGAAATTGCAGACCTTGAGAAGGGAGTATGAGCTGCTGCAAATGAAGGAGGGTGACTCCATCTCAAGTTACTTCACCAAGATTAGATCTTTGACAAATCTAATGAAGGGATGTGGTGAGGTGAAGAGAGATCAACTTGTGGGAGAGAAAGCATTAAGGACTATAACACCTAGATTTGATCATATAATAGTTGCCATAGAGGAGTCAAAGGATCCTGAAGTGTTAAAGATTGAAGAATTGCAGAGCTCATTGGAGGCGCATGAGGAAAGAATCTTGGAGAGAAACCAATAAAAAGATTCTGACCAGGCATTTCAGGCCAAGTTTAGTAAAATATACAATGGCCAAGGAAATCTTCAAAAGAAATCCAAAGGCAGATGGAAGAATGACAAAGTTAAAAGTTATGAAAGCAGTAGACAAGAGATTAGTTCAACCTCCTCACAGAAATCCAATGGGCAAGGTTAAGCTTTTAGAAGAAACAATAAGAAGTTTGACAAGAGGAAAATACATTGCTTCAATTGTAGGAACTTTGGTCACTATGCATTTGAATGCAGGTACAAGCAAGGCAGTGGTGGATCAAAAGCTGAAGCAAGAATGACCCAAGAAGATGAGTCAGATGAAGAGCAAGTGTTGCTCATGGTCACAATAGATAAGAAACATGTCAAGGATGATTGTTGGTACCTTGACACAGGCTGCTCGAATCATATGATTGGTCACAAAGATTGGTTTGTGAGTTTTGACGAGATTGGTAGGAGTAGAGTGAAGTTTGCAGACCATAACTCAATTGATGTTGAAGGAATGGGTGAAATTTCAATCCAAAGAAAGGATGGCAAGCATTCTTGCATCCAAAATGTGTTGTATGTGCCCAAGATGAAAAACAATCTGCTCTGTCTTAGTTAGCTGCTGAAGAAAGGATACACAATGTCAATGGCATATAGGAGATTGAAGGTGTTTGATGGTGACAAGAATATGATCTTGAAGGTTCCATTATCCAAGAACAGAACTTTCAAGATTGAGATTCAAGTAGATGCTCACAAATTAATGCTGTCCAAAATCACTCATGAGAGCTTGATTTGTCATCAGAGGTATGGGCACTTGAACTTCAAGAGCCTTGACTTCCTCAACGTAATTGGCATGGTAACTAGCCTTCCATCTATTAGAGCTCCTAGTGAATTGTGTGGAGAATGTCTTGCAAGCAAGCAGACAAAGAATTCATTTGCTGCACATGTTCCAACCAAGACTAAAAGGCCACTTGAGTTAATATACTCATATGTGTGTGGTCCTTTTGAGGAAAACTCACTAGGGGACAACAAATATTTTGTGACCTTCATAGATGACTTCAAAGGAAGACTTGGGTACATTTACTCAATAGAAAGAGTGATGTGTTTAACACATTTCTGGGCTTCAAAGCTCAAATTGAGAGGCAAAGTGAATTGAAGCTAAAGTCATTGAGAACTGATGGAGGTGGAGAATATACATCAAGTGAATGGAAGGAGCTTTGTGCTAAAGAGGGGTTGATTCATGAAGTGATTGCACCATATACACCACAACACAATGGTACTGCTGAGAGGAAGAACAGGACCATTCTAAACATGGCAAGGAGCATACTGAGAACAAAGAATATGCCAAAGAAGTTTTGGGGAGAAGTTGTGTCAACAGCAGTGTACATCTTGAATAGGTGTCCCACAAGAAGACTTGGTGAAGTCACTCCTGAAGAAGCTTGATCAGGCTTGAAGCCAAGTGACAACAACCTCCTTGTGGGGTTGGTGTATCTTTATGATCGTTTTGCTTGAAACTAGCCTTTTAGAGTGAGTTTGTAACTTTCGAATATTTTTGGATAATTTTTGGGTTGTTTATGGGTGTTTTCGGTTGGCTTAGGGTTTTAGGGGCTGGACAATGTCTTTGGCCTAGTTTATGGCCGAGAGTAGTGAGGGGTGATGTGTTTGGGCTATTTTGGCCGAGAGTGGTTTTAGGGGAGTTTTGGTGCGGCTGGACTTGGCTTAGGGTGCTTGGCTGTTTGGCTTTGTATTTGGTCGTGTATGGTTGGTCAAGGGGAGTTAAATTAAGGTAGGATAAAAGAATGTGGAATGAGACTTGAGATGAAGGCGCCACAAGACAAGCTTGATAAGCCAAGTGTGTTCCGCCACAACAAGGATGTTGATGAGGATGGGTAGGCGCCACACCACTTAGGATGATAAGCCAAAATAACGCCACAAGCAAAGCTTGATAAGTTAAAAAGGGTAAGGAGCTATGCTCAACTTCAAAACACAAAGGTTTTCTCTATTCTAATTCTAAGTTTTTTTTACAAAATGGTCGTGGCCTCCATATATAGAGTGAGCCACGGTTTTGGCATCCTTGGCTAGTGCAAAAATATTAAATTATCTTGCAAATAAAACACATAAAAATATCTAAGCTTAAGTATGTAGCCATGTAGTTGGCTAGGTGCATTTCTCCTCA
This sequence comes from Lupinus albus, assembly GCA_009771035.1. NCBI lineage: Eukaryota > Viridiplantae > Streptophyta > Magnoliopsida > Fabales > Fabaceae > Lupinus > Lupinus albus. The sequence goes on from CM020010.1 coordinate 8,673,961, forward strand.
TTTGGGCGGCGTGGGAGCTTGGTTTTGGAATGCCTCAAGTGGTCCCACAAAATAATTAACTCAACCACCAAATACTCCTTGAATCCGTGGCTTGCTTTAAGGCACATGCAAAGTTCCACACTCCCTTTAATGTAGCCAACATGTTTAATTGCAAGGGAAGACAACTGTTTTAATCCATCATTTAACATGCCTTGTTTTCTCCATGGTCCCATTAATGTGGACGATGGCTTCTTAAATGGGCACAACATATTTAAATTTGAATTATTCCAAGTGCATGGCTTGCATGGATAATTCCCACGTGAACATAGGCTTTGGGCTTGGCTACGTGCATGGCTTGTATGCAAGTTGCTCATGTGGCTTAGGCCTTGGCTGGACTTGCATGGCTTGCATGCTTGATGTTTACGTGGCTGGCTTGGCCTTGGCTTGTCTTGTGCATGGCTTGCCCGAATTACATGGTTTGGCCATGCATGTCTTGTGGGCTTCATATTTGGGCCAAGTCTTGGCTAGTAATTACAACTTTCATGACTTAAGCTTAAAGACTAAAACAACTTAATTTCCTAAGTAAAGTAAAGACATGACTTTAAAATTAAAGGTGGGACATAAGACCCCCACTTATTTAATACAACAAAATAAAGAAAAGGTCATTTAAGCCCATAAGTAAATATGGCCTTGGCGGGTTGCTATCACCAAGTGTTAGTCATCTTAGAATCTTTGGCTCTATCTGCTGCAAACATGTTCCTGAAGGACAAAAGCAGAAGCTAGATGATAGAGGGTAGAAGTTGGTCCTGCTTGGCTATCACTCCACAGGTGCTTACAGGGTTCTTAATCCCCTAACTCAGAAGATCATGTTGAGTAGGGATGTGAAGGTTGATGAGACACAAGGCTGGAAGTGGTGTGACAAGGTTGATGATGACTCAGAAAGACGTCATGTGGTGTGTAACACCCTAAATTTTAAGTCTTTAAATTTATAGTATCAGTCCTGGGATCCTCGCTTAGGCGAGAGAGGTTCACCTGGGAGGATGAAATCCTGGGCTATACTGGAAGATTCTCGCCTAAAGCGAGAGTTGTCTCGCCTGGGAAAGAAATGGCATTTTGGGACTGTTGAGACTGTGAGATTCTCGCTTGAGTGAGAGGGTCAGATCTGAGCTTTTAAAATGGGCGGGATTTTCTCGCTTGAGCGAGAACCCGACGAGAGCATTAAATGATAGAAACCCCAAATACATTTTTAGGTTAAGAATTGAAGAGAAGTGAGAGAAGAGAGCATTCCCAAGGTCTAAGAGCTTTGATTCTCGTTCAAGAGCTTGAGAAGAGGTAAAACTCTTTATTCTAACTCTCTTCTTCTCTTGAAAACCCATTTTTGGTATTATGGATCTCTTCTCAAAGTGAGAGAAACCATGGAAACTCATCCTTTTGAGTTATGGTTCATTTTATGTGATTTGATCTTGTAAGCTCTTGATATAAAGTTAGTATTTCAAGAAATGAGAGGGTGTGTGGGGTTGGTCATGAAAACCCCAAAACCCTAAAGAGAAAAGGTGGTTAAAATGGAAAATGGTTAAAATGCTAGAGGTAGAAGATGAGTTTACTTTCTAATGTCGAAAAATATGATGAATATCTTGTATGGTTAAATAATGCAATATATGTTGTTTATGTGATATTTGGTATAAATGACTAATCTTGTGTTATATGGTGAGATGAGGAAAGATCCTAAGGTTGGAGGCGGTGTCGGTGGAACTTAAGGAGTTGCCAAGAACCCAAACCCAACACTCACCGAGGTAAGGATAAGTCTTTAACTTATGCACTGTGATAGAAAATGTGTGGATTTTATGATGTGGATGACGAAATGAAGCGTAAATCACTTAGTTGTTATAAACATATATGGGTATGTTTGTAACAACAAGGAGTGGATTTACCGTATATGTATTGGTGGAGTACCAATGGAAATAATACTCGGAATAATGCAATGAAGCGTAAATCACTTAGTTGTTATAAACATATATGGGTATGTTTGTAACAACGAGGAGTGGATTTACCGTATATGTATTGGTGGAGTGCCAATGGAAATAAAACTCGGAATAATAAAATGATTCGTAAATCACTTTGTAGTTATAAGCATATATGTATATGTTTGTAATGATGTCGGGTGCATTTACTGTTTTTGTATTGGTGGAGTGCCAATGGAAATAAAACTCGTTTTTAGCCGACCATGATTGGTTAGCGACTTTGGCTCAAGTAATGTAGCAAGCTTTGGCTCAAGCAATGTAGCAAGCTTTGACTCAAGCAATGTAGCAAACTTTGGCTCAAGTTATGTAGCATGATTTCAAAAGTATGAACGTTGAAATTGGCTTTTAAGTAAACTTGATTTTAAACTGTTTATTTAACCTTATTAAATGTGGATTAACTTACATTGATATTTAATGATTTAACGACTTATTCCTTTGTGTTTTCTTGGTGTATTGTCAATGTTAATCCCATTGCAGGTAGGTGGAAGGAGTATGAGTGTTTTTGATTAGGAGCTTAGAGACTTTTATTTTGATGTCTCTTATCCATTCTTTTGTAACCTTATTGGTTGTATTTGAACTAATTATTTTGTAATTATAAACCTGATTGTCGTACATGGCATTAATCATGGAAACTAGTAACTCAGGATATATGTAGCTATGGGTGTTTTGGAAACCCATAACTTATTGTATGCGGTCGTTACTAGGTTATATTAATATGAATTATGTTTTTATGCTATCGGATTTTGTATGTTACTTTTGGTTCATAGATCGGGTGTGAGGAAGCAGTGAGATCTTTTAAATAAGTTTATTCACTCGGTAATTATGATTTATCTTTAAATACATGGAATTGGATTAAATAAGGAAAAAATTGCAAGGGTAGAATTTGGGTCTTTACATGGTGCACTTTGATGAAGATGTACCAGTAGAACAACCAAGACTTGTTGAGCAACCATATTCTTTTGAGGCTCAAAACCAAGTAAGGTCACACAGAATGAGGCCAGCTTCATAAAGAGTGAGTGAATATGAAGTCTTTCCAGACTCAGAAATCACTGCAAAAGGAGAATTGGTTCACATGGATTTGCTAGCAGAGATAGAACCTGTAGATTTTGGTGAGGCAGTGAAGAAGAGCCATTGGTTGGATGCTATGAAAGAAGAAATTAGATCCATTGAGAAGAATCAAACTTGGGAGTTGACTCAATTACCAATGGGAAAGAAAGCTATTATTGTAAGATGGGTATACAAGGTGGAAGTAAACCCAAAAGGAGAAGTAACCAAGTATAAGGCTAGGCTTGTGGCAAAAGGCTTTCTTCAAAGACAAGGCCTAGACTATGATGAAGTGTTTTCCCCTGTTGCAAGGATGGAGACCATAAGATTAGTGGTGTTTTTGGCAAGTTATCATGGCTGGTGTCACGCCCCGATTTTTGGCCGAACACCGGTTGCACGACTAGTTTGGAGTCGTCACTACATTTTATGCAGTCAAAACGTAGAAAAACCCCTTTGTGCCCAAATGTTGGAAAGACTGGTCTTTGAACTAGAATTCTGCAGTCGGGAGTCGGTTACGGATCGGGGAAGGTATTAGCACCTTGTTCGCCCGTTATTAAACGGTACTCGCAATAATCACATGGAATTGAATATACCCTAAAGCTTGTTAAATCAAATGATTGTTTATTAAAACAAAATATTTTATTTTTATTTTTTGTGTCTGACAAGAGTTTATCTTGCTCCTACGTATCCCTAGGTACAATAGAGAAATCAAGACTACGTAGTTCTTGGTAGAAAATATTTGTGTGTTGGGTTGATTTTAATTAATATAAGATATATAGATACAATTTGGACTTTTATATCACAGGTAAGCAAAAAGATCTAACTCTGGACTACACCGCCTTACTTATATCAGAGAAAAAGAAGATGTAGTTCAAGACCGCGTACCGCTTTTCAGCTCGAATAAGATAGGAAGATAAGACTCGGGTCGGGTACCGCTTACTTACCTTTTGAAATATGAGAAGATTGTTGGTAGACAATTAAAAAAGACATTATTTGGTATTAGTATAATTATTTAAAAATAATTAACTCTTATAACATAAACTTCAATATATGAACATTTAATTACATCACAAATAACTATAATTAATTAATTATGAAACAATCATCTTTAATATTATTTACAATTACTATGTACATGTTAATAATGATTAAAAAGATTTGAATTTGATACACTTTACAATGAATCAAATTTTGAAAATATTCCTTTTGTATTCATTACTATAGGGATTATGACAATAATTATTTTAGCATCAAAATATTTATGTACATGTTAATGATGATTAAAAAAGGATTTGAATTTGATATACTTTAAAATGAATCAAACTTTGAAAATATTCTTTTTGTATTCATTACTATAGGGATTTTGACAATAATTATTTTAGCACCAAAATATTTACATGTTTCTTAAATAGACTACTCATACCAAAGAAACAAGATAATAACATGTATATAGTTACATCTAAACAGAACAAAGCAAACAACAAAAAATATTAAAACAAAACACCTATATCTAATTAACACAACAAATATATACATATAGGAGTAGGATAGATGAATTGACGTGGATAAATGAAATAATAAAAAAAAGGAACAGAGAACAAAAGGAATGAAATAGAAACCAAAAAGAAAGAAAAAGAAATAAGAAAGGAAAGGGATCTTCTTCCCCAATGACCCATATGGGTCCTCGTCACACAGAGCCCTTAAGGGCTTCGTTTCATTCAGCAACCATGGTCGTCGTCGGAGATAGCGACGCCTTGCAACTCAGACCGACCAAAATAGTGGATTTGCGGGTCAAGCAAGAAAATGGTCGTATGGACCAAGCCATTTCGTTCAAATCTGGGATTGGTTCAGTGACAATCATAATAGAGTAGAAGAACTCCGCCATTAACGCCTTAATAATTTCAGAGAAAAGATTGGGTCCCTCGCAGGTCGATTCAGACCATGAGGTTTTCACCAGAACCTCTTGGGTCACGAATTTGACAATCGGTAAGTCTATAGTCACCACTGCCATTTCGGAATTGAGGTTGGGTCCCTCGCAGGTCGATTCCGACCATGGGGTTTCCACCAGAACCTCTTGGGTCACGACTTTGGCACTCTGTGGTACTGTGGACATTTTTACCATTTCATTGGTAAGATTGAATCCCTCGCAGGTCGATTCCGACCATGGGGTTTTAACCAACACCTCTTGGTTCACGACTTAGGCTACCGTTGTGTCTCTAAAACTCTTTTTCTTTTTAAAAAAAAATAGTAACTTTACAATGCAAAAAAATTATAGATGTAATGAAGATAAACAATAATGAATAACAACCTTTTAGGAAAAGGTAGCTGATGTTCTGTTTTGCTAATGATAGGATTGTTGAATGTAATGTGTAAGTGTATGTGTTTAAGGATAATGATGATGTTTTGGCTGCTAATGATTTAGGGAGGGGCTGCTGATGAGTTTAGGAATGTATGGAATGTGTTTGGTTGCTAATGATTTGAATTAAGGATTTGGGTAGAAGTTGCTGAGTGAGTATTCAAGGATAAGGTTGCTAATTAGGTTGTGGGGCTACTGTGGTTTTCAGATTAAAAAAAAAGGTGTGTCTTGGTTTAGTTTAAGTGGGTCTTTATATAGACCCCCTTAATTAGGTTTAGGGTTAAAAAGACAGTTTAGAATAATTACAGTTTAGTCTTGTGGGTTTATGTCATTGCGACTCAGTCCCTAAACTTTTTTAAAGTTTTTTAAAAAGACCCCAGACAAAATTGGGTATTCACAGTTGCCCCTCTTTACTTGTTACTTATTTGGTAACACTCAAACCGCGGTTTGAGTGTTATCGGAGTAAGTAACTAGTAAAGATAGGGAATACAAATTTCGTTTGGGGGATGTCGCAGAAACTTGGTTAATCAAACACTAGGAACGCAGGTCGGGGTACTGTCAGAACCTAAGTTGATAAAAGAAACACCGAAGACGTAGATCGGAGTACTACTGGAATTCGGAAGGTAAAGCCAAGAACGTAGGTCGGGGTACTTCCGGAACTTGGTAAATCAAACACTAGGAACGCAGGTCGGGGTACTGGCGGAACCTATGTTGATAAAAGAAAAACCGAAGACGCAAGTCGGGGTACTACCGAAATTCGGAAGGTAAAACAAAGAACGCAAGTCGGGGTACTGCCGGAACTTGGTAAATCAAACACTAGGAACGCAGGTCGGGGTACTACCGGAACCTAAGTTAATAAAAGAAACACCGAAGATGCAGGTCGGGGTACTGCCGTAATTCGGAAGGTAAAGCCAAGAACAGGAAGAAAAGTTGATGAAATCAATGCATTCAAAGAAGACATGAAGGCTGAATTTGAGATGAGTGACCTAGGGAGTCTGTCCTACTTCATAGGAATTGAATTCACAAGAACCAATATGGGATTTTCATGCTTCAGAAGAAGTACACTGCAGATGTGTTGGAAAGATTCAAGATGCAAGGCTGCAATCCTGTCTCAACACCCATTGAAGCAGGAAACACAACTGATGCACTTGTAGGAGAGTCAACTGTAGATAAGACTTTGTATAGTTAAATGGTAGGTTGTCTAAGATATGTGTGAAACACAAGACCATATATTGCATATGGTGTAGGGGTTGTAAGCAGATACATGGAGGCACCTAAGAAGTCTCATTTACTTGCTGCTAAAAGGTTACTTAGGTATGTGAAAGGAACAATTGGTTTTGGTCTGTGGTTTCCCAACAAAACCAACAGCCTCAAACACAACATGGTTGACTTTAGTGATGTTGATTGGTGTGGTGACAAGGCTGATAGGAAAAGTACTACAGGGTATTTGTTCATGCTTGGTGATGCTTCAATCCCTTGGTGTTCAAAGAATGAAGATGTAATTGATCTATCTTCATGTGAAGCAGAATACATAGCTGCTTGTATGGCTGCTTGTCAAGCCTTGTTGTTGGAGACTTTGTTGGCAGAGTTAAGGTTGAGGAAGGAGGAAGAAAGCATGGTGTTGATGGTTGATAATAAATCAGCAATAAGCCTTGCCAATAACCTAGTGGCACATGGAAGAAGCAAGCACATTGAGACTAGATTTAATTTTCTAAGGAATCAAATAAGCAGGGGAAGGTTGAGGATAGATTTCTGCAAATCTGATGAGCAACTAGATGACATTTTTACCAAACCATTGAAGAAAGAAAGGTTTGAGAAGCTGAGGTTGAAGATAGGGGTAAGAGAGTGTTATAATGCCAGAATTTAGGTGGAGTGTTAGATATAATGTGTAATTCAGTCAAGATCGATAACCGATTATAGATAGAGTTAATTAATTAAGGGAGTTAGTTAATCAGTTAATCATGTATTAGTCTTTGAGTATTTTAGGCTATGTACTTTATACTTTTTGGAGTAATTGTAAGAAATTTTGGGTCACACGTGTAATGTTTAAATGTGTTTAGGATCTTTATTATAAGTAGTCAAATTAAAGTGATATACTTCAAGTAAGATTCATGGCTATAGACATAATTATCATAGAAATTATTGTGTAGATACCTAAAGTTTTATTTCTATTTTATGATGGGCAAAATCGGAAAGAATAAAATCAAGTGGCATCACCCATCATGGAAGGTATTCACTTCTTATAAATAAAGGTTATGGTCCCCAATTGTAGACCACACCATGACACAAGATGTCACACAACAAGAACAATAAAATCAATATTCTCTTCATCCCATTAGAAGAGAAACTAAGGTTAAGGGTGGTCTACAATTGGAAAGCCAAAGAATCTACATGTTCTACTATGAACATGAATATGCATACAAGACAAAGGACATGGATAAATGGATACATGAGGAATGGTGAATAAAGTTTATTCTCCATATTCTATATGAATATATTAAGGTACGTTTCCATTCAAGTTCCAGTTCTATAGTCATTCTTGATGATTTGACATGATTAATATATTTATTTGATGATGGTATTTAGTATCTTCTATGAAATAATTTTTCCAACAAGTGGTATCAGAGTCACTTTCAAGTCATGTCTTGTCATTGGGAAATAAGGTTATCATGTAATCATTTTGAGAATATCATGTTAAGGTTAAACTTTGATTCCAATGTCTTACAAATATTGCTGATACTTCTTGACTTGATTCATCATCGTTATATGCCCGAAATTTGGAAAGCTAATTTTTGCAGGCAAAATTATCATAATAATTGGTATTGTAGTCGCTTTCTGCTTATCAATTGACTATTGTACCAATATCATGCTTCAGTCACTGTTAGCAAATGACTGTTGGTGATGATTTCTGTTAAATTTTATTCCATTGTTATCATAAAATGTCTTAATCTTTTGTCTGCATGAATATTAACAGCTTCTATTGGGTTAATATGTTCTTGTAGCAAAACATGATATTATATTGTCAAGAATATCTCAGGAAAAAGTAGATAATCCAAAATATTAAGGCTAATTCCATAGACTCCACGGAGACAATGTTTGCATTTCAGTGTTTGTTTCACTTTCATACATACATACAGTGTTTCACTTTCACTATTTTGTTTCATTTCATACATAGTGTTTCATTCACTATTTTGTTTCATTTCATACATAGTATTTCATTTCACTATTTTGTTTCATTTCATACATAGTGTTTCATTACAATACCTAAATAATGAAACGGTGAAAGTACCATATAAGTAAACTTAACAATATTGCGAAATATCATATTTTTTTAAATAAAATGGAAATGTTTCACGAGGTTGTACTCCACTACATTTGGGTATTTATTTAAAGTTCATTTCTTAACAAACATTAACATTAAGGCAAGTGGTTGGTGTTAACGTGCAACATTTGGAATTTGGAGAAGGTTGCACTGTTGAGAATTAGAAGTTTAAGAAACTTCCATTATGTTTCAAGTAGATTTTATGTTGCCAAAATCATGAAGTTGCTTTGGGTTGTACTGGTTCTGTTCTTGCTTAGTATGTCAACTTTCCAGGTCTCATATTCTAAACCCATTTGGTAGATTGTTTTAGAATATAATTTTTTTTGTACAACATTACAATATATTGTAGTTGCGAAAAGGTGGTAGCAATTAATTATTGGTTACATTGGTTGGACAGTCATATTTGTTCTCAAAGGTTACATTAGATGAATTAATTGCATAGATTATTGGTCCTTGCAAGTTTTTTTTATTATGCCTTGTTGGTATGAAATATTTTTCATTCACACTATAAATTTGTTAATGCAAACCAGTTTCCACCAGTATTGGTGGTTCTCTGTTATGTTATAAGCCAATACATATTGACTTATTTTTTTGGCAACTGTTTTGTAAAATTTAAATTTTAACAAAATAGGCGATGATGAGATTTGAACTAATGGAACTTTAGGTTGAAAGAAAACACCTTACCTCTAGACATACATTTTGTCATGTTTATTTGGGCTACAAAATAATTATTTATATGTTGATGTAAATATTATATATTTGGATTAAGTATTGTAGCTATGTTTTGGATTAGAAGATTGTATGACATTTTAAGTGAACATATTAAATAAGAAGTCGCCAAAGTGACCTCTTTTGTAGATTGTTCATAATAAATGTTGAATGTTAGTGTGTATATGTATCCATGTGAGTATTAGTCGGCCCAAATGAAGATTAATATTTGACCGAATTATATGCACACATGTGATAGTAAACATGTGATAATTATAAAGTTATATACGTGAATGATAAATCAGTCCAAAGGAGGGTTTATTATTTGACATACATTATTGATCAATGTTTGACCATTACAAAATACTACCATTAATTGGCAATTGATATGGAATATCAAGATAATTATATGTTTCCAGTTTTATGTGAATAGTGATCGGTCCAAAAGAAGATTACTATTTGGCCAAAACTACAAACATACTTGTGTAATAAATATGTTATAATCATATGGTTTTCTTTCTGAAGAGTAAGTCGGTCCAAAGAAATGCTTATTGTTTGACATGACTGATTATCAATATTTAATTACTACATTGAGTGTATCACTTACAAGTTAATATTTTTGTCCAAAGACTGAATATTAATGTTGTGCTAGGTAACTCGTGATGTGTCCCACCATTATTTGAATTTAAGAGTTTAAGGTGAGAACATTATGTTAGTTCTCGAATGCATGGATCTAGACCTTGCGTACTTTAGAAATGAACAACTCATTAATTTTTAAGGAAATTCCATTAAGAATAAAGGGAACTATGAGGAGTGAGAATGTTCAAATAGCATGAGTCTTATGTTCATTAGGTATGCAATTCCAAGAACATTCATGAGTGCAATGTTTTAGGAAGAAATTCTAAAGTTAAAGATATATAGTAGATTCCTTATGCATTGGTTAAGTGAGTCTAATGTATATATAAAGTTATGCACATCAGGATATTGTGTACTTTGTTAGAATGTTAATTCAGTGATAAATAATTGAAAGACAACCAATTAGTTAATTATAAAGAACAAAGAAACTATGTTCTCACATACATAAAATGATTCAGTTAGAGATCATTAGATATTGCTATCTAGTCTTATTAGATGTCAATACATTTGAAAATTCATGTAAGACTATTATGCCTATTAAGTGGATGATGAGCTATTTCAGAAAGTGTTAAGCAAACACTTATAGCTTCATCTATTATGGTAGTGATTTTTATAACTTATTATGAGACATCTAATTATGAGATATGATTATATGATTGTCACTTGACTGCTAATTTGGATATATTGAAAGACCATTAAAGTTATATTGTGACAAAAGTTTAGCATTGCTATATCCCTTTACGGAAACAGTTCAGAGTGGTCAAATGTTTATAGACCATATTGATGCAAACTCCAAGTTGCAGATCTGCTTACCAAATGTTTATCATTTAAGGTCTTTCAGAAGTATTGTATTACTTAAAGATATTTTGATTCAGTGGGAGTTTGTATTTAGATGTTCTCTGTATATAGATATGTCTATGAATATGATATATATTACTCTGCAGAATAAGGTTTATGGTTCAGTTTCACTGTGAATTTTATTTATGGGATCTCACTAAAGTAAATGAGGACCAGTTGAAAATCGACATGTATAGATCACATTCATGTGATTTTCATGCTGAACATTTCATGATTGATCTATGTCATTTAGTTGTGTCAATATTAGTGATCATTGATTGATTTAGTTATGATTGATATAACAAAAGCTGTTTTGCTTCTATATATTGATATAATTCATAGACGGGATAATGATATGTCTAAGGTTTATAATGACGTATATTTGAGCTCATAAAGTCTAACACAATTTGTAAAATTACATATGTGCCTAGTGAGAGATTGTAAGAAATTTTGGGTCACACGTGTAATGTTTAAATGTGTTTAGAGTCACTATTATAAGTAGTCAAATTAAAGTGATCCACTTCAAGTAAGATTCATGACTATAGACATAATTATCATAGAAATTATTGTGTAGATGTCTAAAGTCTTATTTCTATTTTATGATGGACAAAATCGGAAATAAGAAAATCAAGTGGCATCACCATTCATGGAAGGATATGCACTTCTTATAAATAAGGGTTATGGTCCCCAATTGTAGACCACACCCTGACACAAGATGTCACACAACAAGAACAATAAAATCACCGCTCATTAAAGGAGAAACTAAGGTTAAGGGTGATCTATAATTGGAAGGCCAAAGAACATACATGTTCTACTATGAACATGCATATGCATACAAGACAAAGGACATGGAGAAATGAATACATGGGGAATGGTGATATAAAGTTTATTCTCCATATTCTATATGAATATATTAAGGTATGTTTTCGTTCAAGTTCTAATTTTATAGTCATTTTTGATGATTTGACATGATTAATATATTTATTTGATGATGGTGTTTAATATCTTCTATGAAATAATTTTTCCAACAGTAAGTAGATGTGGTATTATTCATTCAATTCATCCAAGAAATACAATTTTAAATTTATTTTTAGGTAATAAGCAAAAAATGAAGAACTTAATATTCTAAAACACCTATTGTAATTAAAAACAGAACATCACAGTCTCCCGTTAACATATACTGGAAATTCAATTCATCCAAGCAAAGTTAAACATATTAGTGCACTTTGTACATTCAATATTCTTGTCAATGCATTAATCATTCAACATTTAAGGTGTAGAACATGACAGTCTCAGTCTCATGACATCATTCTTAATCATTTTAATGCATTTAACAAAAGATGCAGAAACATATGGGTCTTGCTGCAGTTAATCTTGTTAAGCTCTATTGACAAAAACAACTTACTATTAACAACACAACATAATATAGATCACATATTAATGCATTTAGAACATAGTGCTACAATATTTTCATTGGATGCATCATTTAGCATGATAATATCCCAAACTTCATCGTCCAAATCTAGATTATTTTTCTTAGATGAACATCTTAAAATTAGAGGTGGCGAAATTATCCACAATGCATGGATAATGAATTTAAATGAATATAATTCAATGAATAATATTGATAATGAATGGATTCAAGTTCATCTATTATATCAAATGAATATTCATGTATATATCAATTTGGATGGATACCCAATACATAAAATAAAAAATACGAACATTTTTTCCGGAAACTTCAATAACAACATCAACAACTCTGGCAATGTCTGTGCTCTTTTCTTTTTTGTTATTTGTTATGTCTTAATTTCTATATGCCATTTTGTATTAATGTCAATTAAATATTGTTACAAATTTTATTGCAGAGAACTGAAAACAAAAGTATATATGGTCGCACTTCACATATGAGAACTTTAAATGTGAGTTTACACACTTATTCACTTCAACATTACATACTTGTGAGATACAAAATATTTTAAGTTTATTACTCTTAATTTTTTTTGATAAAAACTTTAAAAAATCACGTTTTTAAAAGTGTTTTTTTTAAAAAAAATTAACTTTTAAAAATATTTTTTCAATGTGATTTTTAAAAATGCTTTATTAAATAATAATTTTTAAAAGGATTTTTTTTCAAATAGTGCTTTATTAAAAATGCTTTTAGTTCAAATTAAAAAAAACAAATGGTTACATGGATGGATTGATTAATTTAAAAATGTGATTTAATGCATTTATATTAGTTGATGAATGACTTTTTATGCATCCATTAGGATCCAAATCCATTCATTTGCCACCTTTACTTAAAATCAATTTCATTCCTTGAAATTTATGTTTTCATGTATTCATCACCTCATTTACATGGTCCTTCTTAATTATAACAATTTCTTCATTTCTTTTCGATTGTGATGATGTAGCAATTCTTTCATAGCAACGAACTCGATCATGTCTTTCTTTGCTAAAAAACAATCGAAATGTTTGTCCAACACATTCACTTGATTCTTGAATTGAACCTTCAAACTTATCCAAATAAAAAGGATTAATATGAAATATAACTAACTATAAACTTACAATAATAATTTATATTTCTTTATCCACTTTTTCCTTTTCGGCGTTTGCGAGTCTCATCATCTAAATTGGCAAACAAATGACATTTATATACGATGAATGAAAATTGGAACTTAAATACACTTATTTTTACAATTTATTATCTCATATTTCTCTTGGTGCAATTTTCTCCTTTGTTCCATGTTATTTAGTTCTTCCTCACTTTCATCTTCTACTTCCTCCTCCTCTTCATGAACTTGCCCGTTTTTCTTCAAAAATACTCAATGATAGACATTGATGCACACATTTGGGAATCTTTTTGCCTTCTTCCCACCACTTAGAATATCATGTTCAACCATTTCTGTTAGGGATGGAGCGCTAAGCAGAAACGCAGGATCAAATTAATTGAAAACAAAAGAGAAGTAAAGTAGCAAGAAAAATGACACACAATATTTAACGTGGAAAAACCCCTCAGTGTGAGAGGTAAAAAATTACGGGCGCTTACGAGCAAAATTTCACTATATAAAAGGAAAATACAACAAATCCTCTAATAGTAATGAGGATAAATGACAATATTTTCTCTCACAAATACTCTCTCAAATGGAACAAGAATTCTCACCAATGTACACTCAACACTCTTGTGTTTAGTTGATGTTGTTGTGAAGAAGTTGTGATGAATTTGTGATGAATGATGCACCTAGCTCTTTCCCTTTTATAGCCAAATGAAGTTAGAGAGATTGGAAGCTTGGAAAGCAAGTTAAGTAATCTTGCCATGCAAGTTTTTGAAGAAGCTTGTGAAAGAAGCCAAAAAAAATGGCTTGTGAAAGAAGCCAAAAAATGGCTTGTGAAAGAAGCCTAAAATGAAAGGCTTGTGAAAGAAACTTAAAATGAGAGGTTTGTGAAAGAAGCTGAGAGGCGCATCTCAACAATCCCCTTCCTGCTTTGACCTTGATTTTCAATGTTCACCAACCATCCTTTTCATAAATAAACTCTTTGTTTACACTTGATTTGTCACTTGTAGTCACTGTTCTTTTCAAAGGTTGCAGCTTTGCCATGGAATTATCAGCTTTCAATTCACCTACTATCATTTCCATAACGTTTTGGTCTGCTCTTGAATTATTTTTTTTATAAGAAAACTTATTTAAAATAAAGGTGAACCAATAGAGCAAGATTTAGAAGGGATAGTCTAACAATCACATAATTACAATAAGAAACTTATGAGTAGTTAGAAATTAAACATTCATATAGGTTGTGGTTTCACTCAGAAAATGACATTATTGTGTTTTCATTATTTCCTTGAATCTATAGCCATGATTTCACCTTCATAGTCTCCACGACTTGTTGAATATGAACCGTTTGGAGTTGAAAATAATGTCATTCCTTACTAGCCAAATCAACCATATCGTAACTATCCATATAATACTCAAGAATTTCGTGCTATTTTTGTTGATAGACAAATCTATGTGCGTTATGAAGTATATATCATGTGGAAGGATGATGTTGAACCCCAACCAGTTATATAACATCTGCCAAACCTAGTAAGTGAACCTATATGTTGAGAAAAATGGTTGAGAAGTTTCCGGTTTCTTGTCGCAAAGCTTGAAGTTGCTTCCTCCATGTAGTTGGGTGATTCCTCTCCTTATCAAAGCTTCCTTGGTTGGTAATCTTCAAACAAAAGTCAGTGTCTTCAATAGTGCTTTACACTCCCACAATGGTTTGAAGATATGGATTTGGTTTGCATGGCCAGTCACCTTACGAACAACTGATATGTTATCTATTTTATTTTAGCCCTTTCACTTTGTTAATTTCACAAATGCCATGCCTGACAATAAAGTTAGTCCAAAGTTAGCCATGAACTACAAGTAAGATAATACTAAATTATCATACTCCATTGAGGAAATGCCTTTCCTTCATTATCATTTCACTAAATAATTATTAACAATCAAGCAACCTAAAGGAATTTTAGCTTGACTAGTTGACTTTAAAATGTTGATTCATTACTTTCACTTAATAACAAAAAAACATGAATTTTGAGACACTAGGAATGTGAATTTTAAAATTGTTACATTTAAATCATGCATTACATGAACAGAAGATGCATGCATAGAGAGAACAACACTACATAAACAAAAGATGCATGCATGAAGAGAGAGAGAGAGCAGCTCTTCATAAACATATAACAACAAAATTATACATAAATTAGGTTTTCATTACCATTTATATCGTGAGAGAGAGCAACTCTTCATAAACATATAACAACAAAATTATACATAAATTAGGTTTTCATTACCATTTATGTCGTGAGGTTCTAACTGTCTCGCCTCGATTTTCGGCTGCACGACTTTGTTATAGTTGTCACTACATTTTATGGTAAAAATTGTAGACAAATATTTTAGTTCAGCTACATTGGCCTTTGGATTTCTTATATACAGGTTCGGGAGTCGGTTATGGAGAAGGGAATGTATTAGCACCATATCCGTCCATCTTAAAACAATGTGGTGTTAAAGGTTTGTTGGTTGGGCTAATGTTATTATTATTATTTTTATAAAACAATGTGGTGTTAAGTCCCAACTAATATTCCTATTAATATGATTCCTATTTCTGAATGGGCGTCTCATATTAGGGATTAGTTGGGATCTTATCGCATTTTCTTTAAAAGATTTTACATTTATTAAAAAAATATTGTAACAATTATTTCTAAATTTTAAGAAAGTGAAGTGCCACGACCTGAATTCAAAGACGCAACACATACAAGGAAAGACAGAGGGAGTAAGAACCAACTATGGTGACCGTAACGTGGATTTACATGAAGTAATAACATTAAAGTATTAAAACCACACACATCTAACATTAATCATGATAAACATATACCAATCAACACATATTATCTATATTCACCCTATAGTACACATATATCTCATACTATATGTGTTCTATAGTGTGCATATTTATTCGCCATATATTATCCATATTCACCCTATAGTACACATACATCCCATACTGTATGTGTTCTATAGTGTGCATATTTATTCATCACATATTATCCATATTCACCATATAGTACACATACATCTCATACTATATGTGTTCTATTGTGTGCATATTTTGTTCATCCAAACATACTCATTTCTCATCATTCATATTCACCTTATAAGATATATATCTCATAATATAGATTCTATCGCATGCATATGATTTTCATTCCGAGTATACACTTTTCATATCATTCACATTCCGTAGTAATTTACCTTTGATCTCTTTTAACAATTTTGCACCGTACAAATAATCCTCACCCCACATCGGGCAGGTCGAGTAATCCCCATACCACATCGGGCAGGTCGAGTAATCCCCATACCACATCGGGCAGGTCGAGTAATTCCCCATACCACATCGGGCAGGTCGAGTAATCCCCATACCACATCGGGTAGGTCGAGTAATCCCCATACCACATCGGGCAGGTCGAATTAATTCTCCATACCACATCTGGCAGGTCTAGTTATTTCTCCATACCACATCGGGCAGGTCTAGTTGTTTCTCCATACCACATCAGGCAGGTCTAGTTAATTCTCCATACCACATCGGGCAGGTCTAGTTATTTCTCCATATCACATCGGGAATGTCTAGTTAATTCTCCATACCACATCGGGTAGCCCTAGTTGTTTCTCCATACCACATCGGGCAGGTCTAGTTTCCACATTATACTCACATTCATGTCATACACAATCAACACAAGGCATCTCATTATTTTATCACCATAAATAACACACAACACCTTCATTGTCACAAACATACCCTTATCCATTTTAACACCTTAACAGCTCATCACATAGTCATCGTTACACGCACACCCATATAGGTTTATAACAATCCACAACTCACAACATACTCATTTTGATAAACATACTCATATCCATTTTAACACATTAACAACTCATCACACATTCATTGTTACAACACACCCATACATGTTTATAACAATCAACCACTCACAACATACTCATTTATGTTTATGACCATAAATAACTCACACACCATCATTATCACACAACATAACCATTATCATAAACAAACCACGCATAACATATTCCTCATCATATACACATTAACGTTAGAACCATCTTTAATGACGGTGTATTACCATAAATGAGCATATAGCGTTTTATTCAAATAAACGGTTTTCCCCACACATATATCTCCACTTTTATGGTTAATACATCCTCATGTAAAATAAAGACTCTCACATGGATCACAAACTCCCAAAAGAGTTTATATTCGTTAATATGCTCCGATTCTTGAGGGAAATCGGAGATAATGACTCTAATGAAATACTAAGACCACAATGATCTTCTCCCTCACCTTAGGTTGCGTAAGCTCCATGGATCCTCAAATACCTTCATCTTCCTCCATCTCCTTCAATCTCCATTGTTGCTTTTTCATCTCCAAAGCTCTCCAATGTTCCGTTAAGAAGCAAGGGGAAGAAGTTTTGATGTGTTTTTGAGGTTTAGGGGAGGAAAGAGTCGAAATACATGGGGAGCCGCCATTAGGAGTGAAAGGGGAGAAAATAAAATGAAGATTAGGGTTTGTGAAACCCTTTCTTTACTTTTATAGTTGGACACTCTCGCCCGGGCGAGAATATCTCGCTTGGGTAAGAAACCCACGATATTTTAAGTTTCCAGACATGTGCTCTCTCGCCTGGGCGAGATTCTCCCTCTCAAACGAGGATTGCCCAATATATAATCCAACACTGTACTTTTTCCAACCATTCTGAAAACGAAAGTTGAGGTGTTACAAGGGACGCCACTGATGGTATGCTTAAATTAAATGTTGATTTTCCATGAATAAAATTTCTAATTGCATTTACGTGTTGTGTGATTTTAATATTTGACATTCTAGGCTTTGTCATATTAATAAACGTGTTATTTGAAATTTAAGTAACTTATAATTAATTCCTAAGTTATCTAAAAATGATTTTTTTTAAATTAAATGGCATTATTCATGAAACAACTGCACCATATTCACCTGAAATGAATGGTAAGGCTGAAAGAAATAATAGAACTTTAACTGAATTAGTTGTTGTTATTATCTTACGTTCTTGTGCAACACCCTCTTGATGGGGTGAAATTTTATTGACTCTTTGCCAAGTGCTAAACAGTGTCCCAAAGGCTAAAAGCAAAATATTCTCATATGAAATCTTTGAGAATAGACAACTAAACTTGTCTTATTTGAGAACTTGAGTTTGTCTGACTTATGTCCGGATACCAGACTCCAAGAGAGTTAAACTCGCTAGTAGAGCCTATGAATGTGTATTCATTGGGTATGCTATGAACAACAAGGCGTATAGGTTTTATGACCATAACGCTAAAGTGATCATTGAGTCTAATGATGTTGACTTCAATGAAAAGAAATTCCCTTTTAAATTGAGGAATAGTGGGAGCACATCAATTAGTCACACACTTGTGATTAGAGATTGTAATGATGGGTTAGAAGTAGAACCTAGAAGAAGTAAGAGAACAAGAACTGCTAGAGAGTATGGACCTGATTATATGGTCTATACATTGGAAGATGATTCATCAACTGTCCAAGAAGCTTTGACTTCCTTGGATGCTGATTTATGGCTAGAAGCCATAAATGATGAGATGGATTCTCTAGAGTCTAACAAGACTTGACATTTTACTGACTTGCCACCTGCTTGCAAACCGATTGGTTGTAAGTGAGTTTTGAAAGGAAAAAAATTGAAACCTGATGGCATAGTGGATAAATACAAGGCTCGCCTTGTAGCCAAAGGTTTCAGACAAAGAGAGAATGTAGATTTCTTCGATACATTTTCACCTGTTACTAGAATAACATCCATTATAGTACTAATATTGCTCGCTGTGATACATGATTTAAAAGGACATCAAATGGATGTTAAAACCGCTTTTTTAAATGGTGATTTGGAAGAAGAAATCTACATGGAACAACCTGAAGGTTTTGTAATCCATGGGCAAGAAAATAAGGTCTGCAAGTTAGATAAGTCATTGTATGGTCTTAAGCAAGCACCTAAACAGTGGCATGAAAAGTTTGATAACTTAATTATATCGAATGAGTTTAAGGTGAATGAAAGTGATAAATGCATTTATTACAAATCAGAAAATAACATTTACACTATCATATGTCTCTATGTAGACGATTTACTCATATTTGGTTCCAACATTCATGTTGTGAATAATGTGAAATCAGTGTTGTGTAACAACTTTGATATGAAAGACCGTGGAGAGGCAAATGTAATCATTGGTATAAAAATTACTAGGTCAAATGAAGGAATTTCTTTGGATCAATCACATTATGTGGAAAAGATCCTAAAGAAATATAAATACTTTTACTGTAAACCTGCTAGCACACCATATGACCCAAGTGTAAAACTTTTTAAGAACACTGGTGAAGGTGTAAGACAAACAGAGTATGCTAGCATCATTGGCAGCCTTCGGTATGCCACTGATTGCACTAGACCCGACATTGCCTATGTTGTGGGACTATTGTGCAGGTTTACCAGTAGACTTAGTATGGAGCACTGGCATGCTATAGAAAGGGTAATGAGATACCTTAAGAAAACTATAAACCTTGGATTACATTACCAAAGGTTTCCAACTGTCCTAGAAGGATACAGCGATGCTGATTAGAACACTCTTTTAGATGATTCCAAAGCAACCAGTGGCTATATATTTAGCATAGCTGGATGGATCTGTTTCTTGGAAGTCAAAGAAACAGACGATTTGGCTCAATCCACTATGGAAGCTGAGATGATAACACTAGCAACAGCTAGTGAAGAAGCAAGCTGGCTTAGAAGCTTGCTAGCTGAGATTCTCATATGGGAAAGACCGATACAGCTATGTTGATCCATTGTGATAGTACCACAGCTATTGCAAAGATTTAGAACCATTTTTATAACAGTAAGAAATGACAAATATGTCGTCAAGAACAGCACTATTAGAGAGAAACTCTCTACAAGAGTTGTTAGAGTGGATCACGTACGCACTGAAAATAACTTAGCAGATCCTTTGACGAAAGGACTAGCTAGAGAGAAAGTCCATAATACTTCTAAGCTTATGAGACTATTGCCTTTAGAACGAATATCACTCACGATGGTAACCCGACCTAACTGACTGGAGATCTCAAGAAGTAGGTTCAATGGGTAATAACAAGTCGTGAAGTGATGTAAGAATGAACATGCTATGAAATTATGAGAAGCATGATTCTTGGAGTATATGTAAGGATGAGTTAAACTCTTAATGAGATCTATAATCCAATTGGAGTGGAGTACCTAGACTATATGAGTACTCTTGATAGACTCACCTATGTGAATGTGAAAGTGGGGGCCGCTTTCTATGAAATTTAGGGACATAAATTTCTAGAGCGTTCACTAAACTAGGATTGACGTGCATGGCCTTTAACGCACGAGCTTTATTGAATACACCTTTGAAAAGGTTGTGTGTGGTTTGATGTCGGAGATAGAGTTCAAGACTACGAGTCACTCTAGTAAAATCTGGATCTTACTCACTATGCAAAGGTTGAAGTCGAATGACACCTTTGTTTATGCACAATCTTATTGAGACAACAGAAATTCCCGAAAATCGTTTTTTAAAATTTCAAGTGGGGGATTGTTGGAACTTGTGTTGTAGTGAAATTGAAAAAAACTCACAAGTCTCACATTGGAAAAATTTGGAAAAATTCACAAGTCCCACATTGGAAGATTTTGAAAAAAATCTCACAAGTCCCACATTGAAGAATGCAAGAGTTGTGACAAAATCTCATTCTATAAATAGAAGTCTCCTCCCTTCATATTTTCTCGCATCAAGTTGAGTACGCTTTTACTTAACTTTTTCTTTCTCCCTCATAATTTTCGCCGATGCATTTCCGGCAAACTTCTCCCTTTTTCTTTCCGTGGCACTAAAAATTGGCACATGCAGCCATATTGTGGGAAGTTCGAGAACTGACAGTAGTAGTCAGTTTGTGGGAGAAGAATTGGCACTGGTAACCAAAGTGCGGAAATTTTGAGAACTGACACTGGTAGTCAGATTGTGGGAATAGAATTGGCACTGGTAGTCATACTGTGAGAATTTTTAGAATTGACACTGATAGCCATATAGTGGTGGGTGTATTTAAGAACGATTCTTACAGTGCAGTAAGAAATCACATAACAGAGAACTGAGCTGTTTTATCCTAGAGACGGCGTGGTTGATAGTCTGCTTGCACATTTTTGGGCAGTACCACGAAACGTCTTAAAGAGAGCGACCTGGTCGTGACTCAACCAGTAAGTATTGTTTCGTGCCATTTAGAATTGTTGCAAGTTATGGTAACAACAGTTCCTTTATCATCCTCTTTTGTTACAATTGTCCGTGACAAATTGCGGCTAATCTCCTACTATCTATCAGATTCAATTGATCTTGTCGATCTTGAATCCATTCAAACTCATTCTGCTTTGCCTCTGCTATGACCCTCAAGGATGGGATTTCAACCTCAAGTGGGAGGACAACTTCCATTCTATAATCCAGAGAGTTTGGTATGGCCCCAGTAGAAGTGTGAACATAAGTGTGATAACCATACAAGGCGAAAGGATGCATTTCATGCCAATATTTATAAGTCACCGCCATTTTTTGGACTATCTTCTTGATGTTCTTATTAGCTGTTTCTATTGCCCCGTTCATCTTAGGCCGATATGGGGAAGATGTGCGATGTTTGATTTTGAATTTTTCACACATTTCAATCATCATCTTGTTATTTGTAAGGACCCGATTTTCATAACTCGAAAATTTTCCATTTATTTTAATTCTGTTGTACATACATTCCACATCTCACTCTAACTTTCTCATACTCAGTTCGTGAAACCACCCGTACAGTACCTGAAGTTAACATACATCTCATATTTGCGGAAAAACATAATTCATGTATAACTTTCATCGGTAATTACCGCATATGTTTAACTATAGATTTCCAAAATTACCCATAGTTACTAATATCCAGCATTACTCAAAAAGGTTGATAAGTTAAATGGTTAAAATTACAAATCATCCATATAACAATTTCTCAACACCAAAAAGCAAAAACAATAGAATATCCAAGTCTTAAGCTCCTAAAGCCCGAACCAAGCATCATCAACTACCTTGTTTACCTGCAATGGGATTATCAATGGCAAATACACACAACACACAAAGGAGTAAGTCATCAAAACAATAAATACCATTATAAGATAATCCACATTTTAAAGGGGTTAGTAAACCAATTGTTTTGTAAATTTCTTTTTTTTTTTGTGCTACATTTCTTGAGACAAAGTTTTGCTACATAGCTTGAGCCAAAGCGTTGCTACATAACTTGAGCCAAAGTATTGCTACATAACTTGAGCCAAAGTATTGCTACATAACTTGAGCCAAAGTATTGCTACATAACTTGAGCCAAAGTTTTACTACATAGCTTGAGCCAAAGCATTGCTACATAACTTGAGCCAAAGTATTGCTACATAACTTGAGCCAAAGTATTGCTACATAACTTGAGCCAAAGTTTTGCTTCATAACTTGAGCCAAAGTATTGCTTCATAACTTGGGCCAAAATATTGCTACATAACTTGAGCCAAAGTTTTGCTACATAACTTGAGCCAAAGTTTTGCTACATAACTTGAGCCAAAGTTTTGCTACATAGCTTGAGCCAAAGCATTGCTACATAACTTGAGCCAAAGTTTTGCTTCATAACTTGAGCCAAAGTATTGCTTCATAACTTGAGCCAAAGTTTTGCTACATAACTTGAGCCAAAGTTTTGCTACATAGCTTGAGCCAAAGCATTGCTACATAACTTGAGCCAAAGTTTTGCTTCATAACTTGAGCCAAAGTATTGCTTCATAACTTGAGCCAAAGTTTTGCTACATAACTTGAGCCAAAGTTTTGCTACATAGCTTGAGCCAAAGCATTGCTACATAGCTTGAGCCAAAGCATTGCTACATAACTTGAGCCAAAGTTTTGCTTCATAACTTGAGCCAAAGTATTGCTTCATAACTTGAGCCAAAGTTTTGCTACATAACTTGAGCCAAAGTTTTGCTACATAGCTTGAGCCAAAGCATTGCTACATAACTTGAGCCAAAGTTTTGCTTCATAACTTGAGCCAAAGTATTGCTTCATAACTTGAGCCAAAGTTTTGCTACATAACTTGAGCCAAAGTTGCTAACCAATAATGGTCGGCTAAAATCATACTTTCTTTTCATTGATACAACATAAATCCGTAAACAATAAATCCACGCATACCATTATCATAGACACACCCATATATGTTTACCATAACTAAGCGATTCATCACTTTATCGTACTCACACTCAAAAAATACACACATTATCCATTACCATATACCATTTAAAGACTTCTCCTTACCTTGGTGCGTGTTGGGTTGGGTTCTTGGTAACTGCGCTAGTTCCACCGTCACCGCCGCCAACTCTAGGATCTTTCTCATTCCCACCATACAATCACAATGTTAGTCATTTATTCCAAATATCACATAAACAACTTATATTGCATTATTTAACCATACAAGATATTCATCATAATTTCAATGTTGCTAAACTATTTTCATCATAAGTTTACAACCATCTAAAACATACATATTCATCTCATATTTCAACATTAGAACGTAAACTCATCTTCTACCTATAGCATTTTACCCATTTTCCACTTTAACCACGTTATCCCTTTAGGGTTTTGGGTTTTCATGAATCAACCCACAAACCTTTTCCATTCTCGAAATACTAACTCTAAACTAAGAGTTTACAAGAAAAACACATAAAACGAACCATAACTCAAAAGGGTGAGTTTCCATGGTTTCCCATATTTTGAGAAGAGATACAACATATCTAAAATGAGTTTAAGCAAGAAGAAGAGAGTTATAATCAAGAGTTTTACCTCTTCTCAAGCTCTTGGGTGAGTATCAAAACTCCTTGCCCTTGGAAAAGCTCTCTTCTCTCACCTCCCTTCAAAGTTTTTTAACCCAAAATGTGTTTGGGTTTCTGTTTTGAAGAGGTGTCGTCGGGTTGTAATCGATTACCAACATGGTGTAATCGATTACAACGTGAAAAATGCGCATATCTGATACTTTTAATACGATGTAATCGATTACCAGGAGTGTGTAATCGATTACACTCTGTCAGATGCACATATCTGATGCTTTTAATACTCTGTAATCGATTACCAGAAGTGAGTAATCGATTACCAGCAGTGTGTAATCGATTACACTGTCTCAGATGCACCTATCTGATGCTTTTAATACGATGTAATCGATTACCAGGATTGTGTAATCGATTACATTGTGTCAGATGCACAGGTCTGATTAGTTTATCAGCTTGTAATCGATTATCAGGACTGTGTAATCGATTACACTGTGTCAACAGCCCAAAATTTGCCATTTCTCGCCCAGGCGAGACAACTCTCGCTCAAGCGAGGCTTCCAGGACTGTTACTATAATTTTAAAGACTAAAATTCGGGGTGTTACATTATTCATATTAGCAATATTATATGTGATGATCTGATTGGGTAGCCCATATCGACATACCAAATCTCTTTTTATGAATCAGAGCACCACCTTCCAAGTTACACTCGCATAAGTGTTTGCTTCGACCGACTTGGTGAAGTAGTCTATAGCAACTAGGATAAAGCGGTTTCCATTAGAAGATTTAGGTTTTATGGGTCCGATAACATCCATTCCCCACATAGAAAATGGCCAAGGCGCTGTCATGACATTCAAGGGATTTAGAGGTGCATTGATATTATCTGCAGATATCTGGAACTTGTAGCATTTCTTAACATAGTTGCATCAGTCTGTCTCCATTGCTAACCCAAAGTACCCAACCCTTATGATTTTCTTAGCCATAGCATGCCCATTCGCATGGGTTCCGAAAGTTCCTTCATGTACTCTTCCACCATTTTCTGAGCCTTTCTGGCTTCTAGGCATCGGAGAAGTCTCATATCATGATTCCTCTTGTAAACCACATCCCACTTAGAAAGAAATTCATGGATATTCTCCTAAGTGTCCTCTTGTCATTTTCTGAAGCATTGGGAGGGTATTCCTGACTTCTTAAGTATTCTCTAATGGCTAATCTCCTAAGTGTCCTTTTGTTTTTACTAGCCTAGCATGGGATTCGACTATTCAAATACATTTGGTTTATTATGTAAAATAAAAAGTAACAAATAATATGTACGTAATTCAGAGTTTTATAGATTTCACATTCGACTTTTTTCCCAAATTGCTAAAGCTAACTTGAAAAAAATGAAGACTAAATACCTTATTTAGAGGTTTAAATTATAAAATGAATATTCACATTCTTGAAAAAATGTATATTCACATTCTTTAATTTCTAGTTTAAAATGAATATAAATACAAACATTTAAAATTGGAACAAAAGTAAAAGTGAAAAGACTTGTATTTCAAAGAGGAAATACAAATTTAAAAAGGAAAAATTTAAACTGAAATTAAAATTTTAAAATAGATAAAGTTGTCATAAGGAAAAATTATAGATTTATAAGATGAATTTTTTGGGTGAAACCAGGAAAAAATAAAAAATTGTTATGAGTGATTTAATTAATTAAATAATTACAAAAATCAATAATAAAAACTAAAAAAATAGACTCATTTGAGTCAGATATAAGAAGGTTATCGGTTTGTTACACTCACTAAACATAGAAAACAAATAGAATTAAAATAAGGATGTACCAAAAGAAAATCATTCGAATATATATTTGCGAAGAAAAAATTATGATGATAATCATTAAAGATAATAAGGATAACTAGTTAACATCTTTTTTTAAACAAATTTATCAAAGTTGCATATTCTTTATCACTAAAACTATGAGGTCCAACTATAAGTAGACCATGTGGGTCCTTAGTTAAAATATACATAAACACATAAAACACAAGAGAAATACGAGAGAATCCCAAGAGGATAGTTTGAATTTGCACCACTTATCTCTTCCGTTCTCATGTCAGATGCTCATAAGCACTACCTTTTTATCTTCTCTTCTTATTTATTTCAACTTTATTTTTAATAATAAATATTTTCTTTACTATTTCATAGTTGAATAATGATTAGTTCATTGACTTTCATTTTCATAAATGATATTAATAAATATTTTATTTTTTAAACTTGTGTTTTTATAAACAATAATAGAATATTGATTTTATTTAATAGATAAAGGGCTTAAAATTAAATGAATATTCTTCTCCTCAATTGACAAAGTATAATAACCATTAATGATGAACTATGTAAATACTTGTAGAATATTCCTCAATTAAATGTTAAACTATGTAAGATGTTCCTCAATTATATCTTAATGCTTCACTAATAAATGTTTATTCACTAATTAGAAAGTACTTGTAAAATTAAATGTTAAAACTTTAACAGAAAAGTTTACCATGGTAATTTAAACACATGAGAAACAATTGAGGGTGAAATATTCCCTTATAAACATTAGAGGGTAAATTGCACAATACATAGATATTGTGGAGGTAAATTAAATTTTGCCTACTCTTTATAAATATACACGTTTATTTATAAAAGATACTCAATATTTAAATATTAATGGAAAGAATGTTAATGTCGATTAGCCAAATATCACTTCCATTGACTCTCAAATCCATGCTTAAGAAATAAATAGTAAGGGGAAAGTGAACCTCGTTGTTGATGTCGTCTTCTTCTTGTAACCTTAGGGAAAGAGAGCTTTCAAAAGCTCGTTGACGTCGCAAAGAGCTTCTACACAAAGATAGCCAAAGTGAGAAAACATGACACATAGATAAATTGAATCAATGATGAAAATCACAAAAAAGAGGTTTTAGAAAATACGACTCATACCCTTAGGGATTCTATCGATTGACCTTGTATTCCATTAGAAGAGCTCTTGTGCTTTAACATCGACAAAGTTTTCTTAGCATTGAGAAATAAAACCTAAAAAGCTTGAGGGCTTGCATTCCATTAGATGAAGGAGGCGATGAGGGAGAGGATAGGGCGAGTTCGGAGAAGGTAGAGAGGGAGAGGGAGGACGAAGGAGACTTGTGACGGCGGAGAGGAACAGCGGAATCGCCATCGTAAGGACAACGGTGAAGGTCCATGAAAGAAGTGGAGAATGGTGAGATGAACATTGAAGAGGAGATGGTTAGGGTTCATAGTTTGAAGAAGGTTTGAGTTAGAAGAAGAGGATTATCTGTTTAAAATAAAAAAAATAATAGATAGAGACCGGTTTTAATAGAGATAGGCAAAAGTTAAAAATTATGGTCAAATAGAACAATGGACCATGATTTTGAGATTTGTTTAAAATAACTAAAATAACTAAAATACAAACATTCAAAATTGGAACAAAAGTAAAAGTTAATATATAAGTATTTGAAAGAGGAAATTAAAATTTAAAGGAAAAATTATAGCTGAAATTAAAATTTTAAAATAGATAAATATTTCATATGGAAAGATAATAGATTTATAAGATGGATTTTTTGGATGAAGGTAAGTAAAAGGTAGATAAAAAATAAAAAATATTATAAGTGATTTAATTAGTTAAATAAATATTATTAGTTTGTACATTAACTAAAAATATAAAACCAATAGAATTAAAATAAGGATGTACTAGACGAAAATCATCTGAATATATATTTTCGAAGAAAAATTCTGTAGATAATCATTAGAGATAATAAGGATAACTCGTTAAGATCTTTTTTTTTAAAGCAAATTTATCAAAGTTGCATATTCTTTATCACTAAGGCTCTCAGATCTAAATATAAATACATCATATAAGTCCTTAGTTGAAACATACATGAACACGAAAAACAAAAGAGAGAAACACGAGAGAGAAACACGAGAGAGAAACATGAGAGAATCCCAAGAGGGTAGCTCGAATTGACACAACATCTCTCTTTGTTTCTGATGTCAAATGCTAAGCACTATCTTTTTCTCTTCTCTTTTTATTTATTAAATTTTATTTTTAATAATAAATATTTTATTTATTATTATATTGCTAAATAATGATTAGTTTACTTACTATCCTTTTCATAAATAATAATAATAAATATTTTATTTATTAAACTTTTATTTTTATAAATAATGGTAGGATATTCATTTTATTTAGTAGATAATGTGCAGAAAATTAAATGAATATTATTCCCCTCAATTATCAATGTATAATAATGATTAAAGAAAAGGTAGTGATTAATATCATGTCATCTCTAATATGTTTATCTATTGATTTGCATTATAAAATTACTTAGTTTACTAACAACTCACATTCTTTAATTTCAAGTTTAAAGTAAATAAAATATAAAAATTCAAAATTGGAACAAAAGTAAAAGTTAAAATACAAGTATTTGAAAGAGGAAATTAAAATTTAAAGGAAAAATTAGAGGTGAAATTAAAATTTTAAAATAGATAAAGTTTTCATATGGAAAGATAATAGATTAATAAGATGGATTTTTTTTGGATGAAGTCAAGTAAAAGGTAGATAAAAAACTAAAAAAATTGTTATAAGTGATTTGATTAATTAAATAAATACAAAAATAAGTAATAAAAAATTGAAAAAAAGAAGCTCATTTGGGTTAGATATAAGAAGGTCATTAGTATGTACATTAACTAAAAATATAAAACAAATAAAACAAATAGTATTAAAATAAGGATGTACGAGAATAAAATTATATGAATATATATTTTCGAAGAAAAATTCTATAGATAATAAGGATAACTTGTTAACATCTTTTTTGAAATCATATTTATCAAAGTTGCATACTCTTTATCACTAAGGCTCTCAGGCGTAGCTATAAATACATCATGTAGGTCCTTATTTGAAACATACATGAACACGGAAAAGATAAGAGAGAAAGAGAGAATCCCAAGAGGGTTGCTCGAATTGACACAGCTTCTATCTTTGTTTCTCATGTAAGATGTTAACTTGCTAAGCACTATCTTTTTGTCTTCTCTTTTTATTTATTGCAATTTTATTTTTAATAATACTTTTTTTCTTTATTATTGTATAGTTAAATAATGATTAGTTTACTAACTATCCTTTTCATAAATAATAATAATAAATATTTTATTTATTAAACTTTTATTTTTATATATAATTAAAAATATTCATTTTATTTAATAGATAATGTGAAGAAAATTTAATGAATATTCTTCTCCTCAATTAGCAATGTGTAATAATTGTTAAAGAAAAGGTAGTGATTAATATCATGTATATTAAATGATGTCATCTCTAATATGTTTATTTATTGATTTGCATTATAAAATTACTTAGTATACTAACAACTCACATTCTTTAATTTCTAGTTTAAAATAACTAAAATACAATCATTCAAAATTGGAACAAAAGTAAAAGTTAAAATACAAGAATTTGAAAGACAAAATTAAAATTTAAAGGAAAAATTCGAGTTGAAATTAAAATTTTAAAATAGATAAAGTTTTCATATGAAAAGATAATAGATTTATAAGATGGATTTTTTTTTTTGGATGAAGCCAAGTAAAAGGTAGAAAATAAAATAAAAAAATTGTTATAAGTTAATTAATTAAATTAATACAAAAATAAATAATAAAAAACTGAAGAAGAAAAATAAGTTCATTTGAGTGAGTTATACGAAGGTTATTAGTATGTACCTTAATTAAAAATATAAAACAAATAGAATTAAAATAAAGTTGTACCAAAAGAAAATCATCTGAATATATATTTTTGAAGAAAAATTCTGTAAATAATTATTACATATAATAAGGATAACTCGTTAATATCTTTTTTTGAAAGCAAATTTATCAAAGTTGCATATTGTTTATCACTAAGGCTCTCAGATCTAGCTATAATTACACCATGAAGGTCTTTAGTTGAAACATACATGAACACAGAAAATACAAGAGAATCCCAAGAGGGTAACTCAACTTGACACAACTTCTCTCTTGGTTTCTGATATCTGATGTTAAGCACTATCTTTTCGTCTTCTCTTTTTATTTATTGCAGTTTTATTTTTAATAATAAATATTTTCTTTATTATTATATAGTTAAATAATGATTAGTTTATTAACTATCCTTTTCATAAATAATAATAATAATAAATAATTTATTCATTAAACTTTTATTTTTATAAATAATGGTAGGATATTCATTTTATTTAGTAGATAATGTGCAGAAAATTAAATGAATATTATTCCCCTCAATTATCAATGTATAATAATGATTAAATAAAATGTAATGATTAATATTATATTTACGAATGTTTTATGTTGAGATGTTGTAGCACATAAAGTTATGTATTTCGCTCTCTTGAAATAGAAATAGGTGAGTAAATAATGAAAAATATTTAACCATCTTTGTAAACCTTATAATATTCTTCAAAAAAACCTCTAAGGATTGAAGGGGACACAATTTGTATGGTACTGTCACAAGATGCGGTGATACTTCTCTCTCTTAAAGTGAGGATGATATATTACGATTAAATATTGTTTCTTCGGTTCGAACTTTCAAATAAAATACATCAAATCAACAAATATTTTTATCTCAGAATTACATAGTTTAGATTCACTATTGCTGATGTGGATACATATGAAAATACAATTTTGACATACACAAAAAAGAAAAAAATATTTTTTTACATAATAAATCAATGGATAAAATAATCAAAAAACTTTAGAGTATATAAGAATCCATGCAATGAGTAAAGGTACAGTGTAGTACAGACAGGCGAGATGTTAATATCTTCCTTGATTCGTAGTCAACCCCAAGTCTAAGTCTCTAACTTAAAGACAATTGCGATACAAAAGTGGGCATAAAGAGTGTTTTCCATGATTTGACTATTACAATATAGCGGCGACTCCATCCAGTTGTGTAGCCGTAATTCAACCTAAAATCGGGGCATGACACTACTCTATGGTGTTACTTTGTAACAAGTATCGATTTTTTGTGAAATAAAAGAATTTGTCAATTAATATTTTGGGAAAGTGTATAATTATATTAATCAATTACTAGAAACATATTGATAGATGGGTTAATGAATAAATATTTGATAGAGATATAAATACTAAAAATGAAAAAGATGATTTTTGATAGAAATTAATTAAAATAAAAAATAAAATAAATATGTTTATATAGAATGAATTAACATTTATAAAAATCTTGTGGGGATTTTATTTATATAGAAAAGTCAATAAAGTTATACAATAATATATTTTTTACAATATATCTTTGGTCTTTTAATTTTTAGCTATCCTTTACACAAATATAAAATAACTTATATAATTATACTAATCTTATTGAGAGTTTTAACTATTTCAGCTTTTTTTTTGTAATTAATCAATGTTAATTCAAAACATGACCAACTCGTCCAATATATATAAATACAAAATATTTTTTCCTAATCCAAATTATTATATCGTAATCAATTTTGAATTAAAAAATTGTACAATTTTTTATAACGGCAATTTTTTTTTAACAATTTAAAAAACAAAAGACCATTTTGCGAGTTGAAGTAGTAGAGTAAATACAATAAATTTGTTTAATAAATAATTATTTTAATTTTCCAAACATTAATTTTCATCCATTAATGATTCATTGTATAAAAACTCTCTCGAGTTTCGTACGGAATATAAAATAAATTTTTTTAAAAAAAAAAAGTTGCATTACAAAGTTATCATCGGAACCATGAGAAATACAAAATAGAAATGCTAAAATGTAAAGAATTTTTATTTTCAAAAAATTTCATTAGGCTCTAACCCGAACATAAAAGTAGAATAATGCAAGAATCTTAACTTTCAACAATTTTACTCTGACCAATCCATATCACGAAATATAAAACTATAAGATACATAACTCTTATAAGTACCAATGGAAAATATAACTCGATACCATTTATTATGAAGCCACAATTTAAAATAGACTAGAATATAGTCGCTTTGAACCAAAGCCACAATTCAATTTGTGAAGGAATGTAAACAAACAGAAACATACTCACTTGGAACCATTCCTTCACTCTTGAATCATTTCAAGTTCCTTCCTTAAATAATTCTCAGTATGTCATAAATTGAATCGAGGAGTTAAATCTGATGTGCTATTTCTCAACTTTTTTCACTATTGGTATATTGTTTTGTTTGATGGCTATTTTGGAGGAATAGTTTTAATTCCTATCAGGGACTTCTCGACTAGCTAATATAATTTTTCAGTTTTGCAATACGTGCACTACAAGAATGGTAAAATTATAAATCTTAGCATTATATTCACTTCTCAAATAATGGAATGTAAATTTTTGTTCCATTTTAAAGTAGGTTTAAAATAGAGTGATAACCTTATCTAATTCTATTTCGTCTCATTTCCTTCGGCATTGTTACATTCTGCCCACCCTAATATATCCAAGCATACTCCTCCCCGTATGGAAATCATATTGGACAATACTAATCCTAGTTAAATTTTGGGAACTAATTTAAGGGAATAAAATTCTCTCGACACTTGTTTGCACAAAACTTGCATCATATCCTTGCTTAAGATAATCAAGTTCTTTGCTATTTCGGTCAGTACATGTTGATGACATGTCAGATTTGATGTTAAGGATTCAAAATTGTGAAAAAAAATTATTAATTTTTGTATAGTCTATAAACTTGTAGGAAATGACTTTTGAATCGTGATAAAGAAAAACCTTTATTTTTTAATGGAAAATAATCTCACACTGAGAAATGCAAACAAATCTTATAAGACAAAATATTAAAAGTATATTCTACACAAAAATAAAAAAAATCAATAGACTCTAAAATGGGAGATTAAAAGAGTTTGGACTTGAGATGAATGTTTCACCATTACTTAAAATCAATGGTACCATGGCTTGCCATCAGATCTCTTCAATCACATGACAATAAGCTGGTACGTTCTTATCTCCTATTTGAATGTGGATTAAGTTGTCTCCACCAATGTGGAACATAGAGGACAAGGTTGCTAGTGCGCCTGTCAATCTATTGTCTTCCCTTGGAATGTGGTTGAAGTCCACTTGGTCAAACTGGTCAACCAACATCTAGATATATTCTTTGTAAGGTACCAACTTGTTATCATGAGTCTTCCATTCTCTCTTCAACTGATTGATCACTAGGGCGGAGGAACTTTCCAGTTGGAGACACTAACACAGCTCCTACTCCATGTCCAATTGCATTAGAGGCTCCATAAAATACTAATTTCCACTTTTCTTCCAAGTTGGGCTCTGCCGATAGAACCATGATTTTTTCATCTGGGAACTCATACTTCATATGGCCCAAGTTGTTCATGGGTTGGTTGGCCAAGTAATCAGCAATAACACTTCCATTTATAGCTTTTTGTGTAACATATGCAATATCATATTTAGATAAGAGCACTTGCCATCTAGCAATCCTTCTTGTCAGTATGGACTTTTCAAAAATATATTTGATGGGATCCATCTTCGATACTAACCAACTGATATGACTTAACATGTATTACCTCAAGCGACGGGATGCCCACACTAAGGCATAACAAGTACATTCCAACAACGTGTACTTTATCTCACAGGTTGTGAACTTCTTACTCAGATAATAAATGGTTTGCTCTTTCTTCCCATAATCATCATGCTGTCCCAAAACACAACCCATAGATTCATATAGCACTGTGAGGTAGAGAATTAAGGGTCGTCTAGGAACTAGAGGCATCAACATTGGAGGCTTTGTCAGGTAGTGTTTTATCTTCTCAAATGCTAATTGACAATCATGATTTCACTTTACTGCATGGTTCTTCCTTAAGAGCTTTAAGATCGGTTTGCATGTTAATGTTAATTGTGAGATTGACCTAGAAATGTAGTTCAACCTCCCTAAGAAACCTCAGACTTCCTTCTCCGTTCGGGGTGCAGGCATTTCAATGATGACCTTCACTTTCTCAAGGTTTGCCTCAATACCTTTTTGATTGACAATGAAGCCCAGAACTCGACCATATTTCACTCCAAAGCTGCACTTGGATGGATTCAACTTGAGCTGATATTTTCGCAGTCTCTCAAATAGCTTCCTCAAGTTTTCCACATGCTCTCCCTCAGTTTTGGATTTGCATATAATGTCATCCACATAGATCTCTATTTCCTTGTGCATCATGTCATGGCAAAGAGCTACCATGGCCCCCTGATATGTAGCCAAAGCATTCTTTAAACCAATAGCATGATTTGGTAGCAAAACGTCCCCTATGGAGTGATGAATGTGGTCTTACCCACATCCTTTGGTTTTGGATTTGCATATAATGTCATTCACATAGATATCTATTTCCTTATGCATCATGTCATGGCAAAGAGCTATCATGACCCTCTGATATGTACCCAAAGCATTCTTTAAACCAAATAGCATGATTTGGTAGCAAAACGTCCCCTATGGAGTGATGAATGTGGTCTTGCCCACATCCTTTGGTGCCATTTTGATATGATGATATCATGAATACCCACCCATGAATGAAAAGAGGGTGTGATCTACAGTACTATCAACCAAGACATCTATATGGGGTATTGGAAAATCATCCTTCGTAGGAGCAAAATGTTTTTTACCTTAAGAACTACATACTCTTGATTTCCCATCGACCTTAGGGATATGTATGAGCAAAATTTCATTTTGTCAGACACAACAAAAAATAAATAAAATTGTGTCCATTGTTAATAATTAATTAAATAACCAAATAACTTTAAAGTATAAATTAAACCATGCAATTTAGTGAGAGGTATCATTTAAGATGTGCGGATAGGGTGTTAATACCTTCCTTACTCTGTAACCGACTCCTGAACCTGTATATCAGAAATCCAAATCCCAATATAACTGGGTTAAAAGATTTATCCACATTTTTACCACAAAATGTAGTGATGATTCTAACAAAGTCGTACAGCCGAAAATCAGTCGGAACAAAATGAATGAGAATGAGGTTCTTTGCAATTATTATCTCAAAGCTATGGGTTTTGCGTTATGAGAGATAGAAGAAGGATTGAAGAGAGAAGGATGAATTTGGAAGATGACTTTTGTAATTTCCGGATAAGAAGGGAAATCTTGTTTTGGGTTAGGAAAGGCTTAGGGAAATTGGAAGTGTTGGGAGAAGAAGGGGCTAGGAAATTGATGCTTTTTTTTTGAGAAGGGAGCATACGCATGTTTTTTATTTTGCCACTACACCCATAGTTTTTTCCCTCTTCTTTATTCGAAGACCCAATAATTTTTTTACCTTTCACTACAGTTTTATTACTAATTGTTTAAATCATGGTTTTGTAAATGTAATCTAACATATTAATAACTATACACCCGATGATCTAACAATATCTTACACAATTAGATCAACACCTTATTTGTAGTCAAGAGATTTTTATAATAGCATAAATAATTTCTGATATGAAGTAATTTTTTAGTAAAATTAAGTCTATTTATAATACTAATTTACGCCTATCCAAAACCTTAAGAAATAGCTCATGCTATCCAAGCTGCATTATATGACTTTGTACAAACACAAGAAAATGGTATACTTTTTATTGAATCAGACAAAAAAGCTTCACATCCTTTGCTGACTTAATTTTTTCAATATAAATGTCAAACAATTTAGTATTCTGTAGCATGTAGCTCATCTTTCACCCAAAAGGTTTCTGCAGCAGTACTAGCACCTCATGATTCTTGCTTACACAATCCTCTATACTGGACCATAGTATTTGTTATATTGCTATCAAGATACATTAATTTTATGGAATTTTTGGTCCACCTTTACCTATACTCATTCAAAATAATATAATTTGCCTTCAATTCATTTTCCATGTTAAACGATTTCAAATGATTTAAAAATTATTGATATGCACTCAAAGTCATTTTCCTTCAATCATTTTGGTTTTAAGATAATACAAAGGAGTAATCCAACAAGTATATTTAGACCATTCCCGAGACAATGATGTAGGCAATGTGTGACTTACTTCCTAACATGCCCCCTCCACATAAGCATGTCGGACCAGGGTTACCTTTAACCCATAACTAAAGGTCATCTTTTGCCCAATGACAGCCGTAAAGAAGTTGGGCTCTGACTCTGATATCATGTTAAGGTTTCATTTCAAAAACAATTGACAATGAGAGGAGTAGCCCAACAAGTATTTAAATCATTCCCGAGAAAATGAGGTAGACTATGTGGGACTTACTTCCCAACATTAAGGTTCTATCTCAAAACCAATTGGTAGTGAGAGGAGTAGTCCAACATGTATTTAAATCATTTCTGAGATAATGAAATAGGCGATGTGGAACTTACTTCCCAACAACTTTAATATTTCTTAAGCCCAGATTCGATGCTACATCCTTGTCTTTTTTGCTTGTGAGGCATCATACATTTGCATTTACCTCTTTTTATAAGGGAAATGAGGTTTATAATTAAGTTACATAGAAGGATGTTTTAGTTTATTTACTTAAAATGTAGTTCCAAAGGTGAGAGTATCCGTGCAATGATAATATTACTTGCCTTATCACATCGAAGTCATGTTCTCAAATTTTGGAAATGGTCTCTTCACTTGTAAGAGTATGTATATCTGTTAAGCCTTGCGTATTGGTCTGCCTTTTTTCCTAGTTCCGAAGTTCATGCATATAGTACCTAGATGTCTGTATGTAGAATTTAAGGTCAGGCTTAAATATGCCTTATTCTTGTGATGAATATGGTTCTATTGATCAAAATATATATTGTTATGTGTAGCTTAACAATACATTGAAAAATATAAGAAAAAAAATGAATAGAATGCATTAATGGTAATAAAAAAAGATTAGAACATAATTTTTTAATAACAAAATTACTTTTTGTGAAAGGTTATGGATCATATATCGAAGAAAAAGATAAGTGCATTAGAATAAGATCAACTACATACCCAAGTTCATGCATAAGTGAAAATTTTAGAATGCATGACTTGGAATTTAGAAACACTTGATATGACCCTTTTCTTTATGGACATTTATACATCCTTAATAATATATTGTATAGTTCTATGAATCAATCTTCCCTTAAAAAAGATGTCAGTGTATTCATTGATTTTGGTAGCATGACTACTATAGGAGTTAAGTAGTCAACAGGAATAATTGAAATTAATGGCAAGTTATGAAGCCCTCCAAAGGTCCCAAAGGTATATCTTGATGCTCTATTTAACCATTTATGTATATATATGGCTGAGATAATTTCAATTATGTATTTAACTGTTCCCCCTCTTAGGAACCTTATGGGAGAAGACCTTAGCCCTTTAAGTAGCAAAGAGCTCGAGTCACTTGAAAGACAACTAGATTCTTCCTTGAAGCAAATCAGATCAACAAGGGTACTCAAGTTTCCAATGTTTCTCAATTACCATATTAAGCAGGATAATATAATGTACTACATTCATTCTTGTACTCTTTTTTTGGTACCCATTTTCCCGTATTTTAAATTGTGATTACAGTAATAGATGTAATTACTGCGATTGTAGTGATTGCGAAGCGGATTGTGATGGTTGCAGTGTTAATTATTTTGTGATTAAAAAATATTTTAAAATTCAATGTAGTTTGATGCAGTCCGATGGGCCCAAATATGGTATGATATGGTTGTGTAGCGACCCGATGCGGCTGTATCATTGTGATTGATATCACATCGTAATTACAGTATGATGCGGTTGTGGCGGTCAAAGCAACCGCAATATTGCAGACGCATCAATGTAGTCCATAATTTGAATCACTACATTCAACATTTACATAATGTTGTTTTCAAAGCAAAAATCTAATGATTTGTGAATTAATTGTTAGAAGAGATACGAGTAAGAGGTTGAGAATATGCTTTTTCTTATGGCTAAGTATCCTGTGATTTTATGGTGATATAGTTACTAAAGTTGAAAGTTTAGTAATATGGAAAAACGAATATGTATGCTTCCAAATTGGTTTTCCTCTTCTATTATATATCTTTCATTTTCAAAAAAGTATAATCTCTAACTAAAGACACTGTTAATTTATTGAACTCCATATTAAATGTATTATTGTACTAAGATGTATTGATTATAGATTTGAAAAATTATGAGGAAGATACTTCAATATCATTCGCATATTTGATATTAATACCGATACTCTTCAATATTTATTGATGTGTATTCATATTCTATCAAAATTATTTTTCTAAAAAGTAAATAAATTATAAATACGTTACGTTCCTCAAACTCCATAATACTTTTATAATATTTTCCTGGTATTTTCCAAACACTCAAACTACCATTCAAGAAAATTTTCAATAAGCTTACCTTTCACATTACGTCATTAATAATGGAAATGCTTCTCCCTTACCTTGGTGTGCGTTGGCGTTTGACGACTTGTTAGTCTCTACTCCGCTTCCTCAAAACTTAGGGTTTTTCCCCATTCATACCACACACAAAAACCATAATCAATAATATATTCATAATATCACATAATAACTCATATTACATATTTCAACCGCAAAATAACTCGTACTCCGATGATTCTCGAAACCATCTCTATTGAGGCTTCAAGCATGTAAATCATAAACATTTAACCTCTCATTCCACATCATAAATCATAAACCACAACCCAACTTAACATTTCACCCCCTTTCTTCACCATTTCGTTTCTAGGTTTTGGGGTTTCCTAAAATCAATATTTTTCAATCACCATTTCCAAATACAAACTCTACACTACGATTTTTCAAGAAAAAAGTTAAATAAAACGAACCACAACTCAAAAGAGAGAGTTAGGTTGTTTTCCAACTCAAAGAGATGAGACCCAAATATCCACAATGAGTTTCTAAATAAGGAGTGTTAAAATCAAGAGGTTTACCTCTTCTCTAGCTTCTCTTAGCCTTTACATGAGCTCTTGCCAAGAAAATCGATTCCTCTTCCATTTTCTCTAAAAAAAAACCTATCTTTTCGTGTTTGGGGCTCTTTATTAGGGTTCAGGGTTTTAGACTCTCGCTCAAGCAAGAATCCGGCAGCCCATAAATACTTCTCTCGCCCAAGCGAAAATCTATCAGCCTCCAATAACTCTCCCTCTCCCAGGCGAGCCAAATCTCGCCCAAGCGAGACTCTTAGGGAAAATCCTGGGAGAAATCCTGGACTTCTCGCTCAAGCGAGGCTCTCTCGCCCAGGTGAAAATCCTCCAACATCTCCCAAGCCTACTAAGTTTCACCAAGCTTAAAAGAGGAGAAATTAGGGGGTTACACCCTTCGCCTCCAATTGGTTTTTAGATGGAACCTTAACATAATATTAGAGTCCAACTTCTTTCCGGTTGTATTGAGCCAAATAATGCCCTTTAGTTATGGGTCAAAGGTAACCCTTCGCCTGGTCCGGCAAGCTTATGTGGATGGGGCATGTTGGGAAGTAAGTCCCACATCGCCTACCTCATTGTCTCGGGAATGGTTTAAATACATGTTTGTCGCGCCCCGATTTTCGGCCACGCGACCTCTTAAAGAGTCACCACCACGTCTTTTGCGGTTAAAACGTGGAAAACTCGAATTGTGCCTGGTTTGGATAAAATTGGTCTTTTAAACTAGAGTTGTGGGATCGGGAGTCAATTACGAATCGGGGAAGGTATTAGCACCCCATACGCCCGTTATTAAACGGTACCCTAACTAATTGCATACTTTTAATTTACCCTTACTTTATTAGAATTAAATGGATTAAAACAAAATATTTATTTTCTATTTTAGTGTCTGACATGAGTTTATCTTGCTCTTACTTATCCCTAGGTGCAATAGGGAAATCAAAACTACGTAGTTCTTTAGGAAAATCGTTTGTTGGTTTGGTTTGATTAAAAATGGTTTGATTGAAAATTATTAAAAATTGGTTTCAGTTTAATCGAAGTGAGACTAATAGACGACGAGTCAACATTGACTGCTTACTCTCTTCTTACTTTGATAAATAACAGAAGCAATAAAAGTGATCATGACCGGTTCTCGGATCGAAGTAGAAGTATGATACTATAATTTTTGTGGTTTTGTTAATAAATTACTTTGAGTATATAATTAATCTTTAATTTCGATATATTATTATTATACAAAATTACTTCATTTCCTAAGAATAAAGATATCAATTTATTATGCTTTTCAAATATCGAATATTAATCATCAGACAATTTAGAAAGCTTGTATGATAAACAAATATACAATAATTACAACAACTACAAAGAAATGTTATCAATTTCCACATGGACAAATAAGAAATAAAAAATTAAAAAATAAGGTCAAAGGACCTGGCGTGTAGGCCCAACCGAAAACAAACAAAGGGAAATTAGAAAGGGGTTTGAATTTGGGATTTCATTTTTAGGTTTAGGGATTTAGAAAATTGGGGTGGGGGTTTCTGGTTTGGGAGGCCGACCCTAAGCATGGAGGAAGGTTGCACCACTTGAGAAGCCACCGCCGGAGTCACGCATTCGAGCTGGGTTATTCTACATGAAGGGGAGTCGCCTCTGGACGGCGGCTTATGTGGTTTTCGGGGCAGAAGGCCGACGAGACGGCCTTGGTTGATGTTATTGGTGACACCACGACGTGTGACGAGGTCGGTAGTATATGGGTTCAAAACCCTTCGGTTCACCATTCATCATCTCCTAAATTCTAAGTAAATTACTTGCTGAAAAAAGTTTTTATGCACTTATATTTTAGTTATTTATGTGATGATGTGGTGATTAAACTAACATATTGTGGTTTGCTTACTATTGTATATTTTAGAACATAATGATGATTTTTTTATGCTTGAAACAATGTTGATGTTATTTTATTAATATGCTATGTAAAAGAAAATCAATCAGTGAAGATGAATGACATGTATATAGCGTTTTGTTGCAGCAATGGCTAAAAACGAATGTTATGTGTATTACTTTTTGTTTTGTTGCTTATCCTGTGAGTAAAATGAATATCATATATGGCTTTGTTGTTGTTTAGGCAGTGAATAAACATGAATGCCATATGTATTACTTTTTATTTTTGTTGTTTAAACATCATATGTTTTGCTATTATTTATGCAGTGAGTGCGAAGAAGGCAATGAATTTGATGAATTTGAAGCCTATGATGAAGACATGTCATGGGATTTCATGTTACCAAGTGATTATGTTGCTGCTTATATCAATCTGTTTTACATGTTATTTTGATTACCAATAGAAAATAGCATAGGTTATGATACACATGCAATGTAATTAGTTGTAGGTATGGCTATTTCAGGAGTTTTTTCTATGATGTAAGCAACATGAATGTGCCATTAAAACTTACCTGGGTGATGAATGTATAAGCAAGTGTGTCTTTGTGTCCTCTTTTGGAAATTGCACCTTGTCCTTTTCTGCAGTGTTCTCCATATTATGTTTTCTATGTTCTCTTTGGTTGGTTTCTGTGTACTTTTGTATTCAAAGTGTTCTCTCCTCCCTCTTTGAACCAGCTGATTGCCTTTTATAATGGTTGTGGTTCCTGAGAACCTCCTGTATTTCTGATATGTATCTCCTCATTCACCGCATATCTGATTATTCCCTTTTTTATATTGATTGTCAATCATGGTTTTTTTGTTCTTGATATATTCTTATTTCAAATCATGGTTTTAAAGCTCTTAATTGTCTTAGTTTTCCTTTTGAATCTTGAGTTGCCTTATTGAGACCACTATTTGATGCTCATTTATAACCTTAATGCTAATTGTGATTGTTGCCTGATTATGCTTAATTTATCAAGATTCTTAATCTGCATATCTTTGGTGTCATCTCTTTTGGAATTATCTTGATTGATTAGTGATGATTTACTGCCTTTGTCTAGTGTTATTTTTCTGGAATCTTGGGATTTGATTTCTTTTCCTTTTTGATTTCTTCTCATGGTTTGATTTCTTTTTATTTTCAGGGATTGAGTGTTAATTTGTTTTAAGCTATAAGATATGGTGGATATATAACTTGAGAGATCTTCTCATTTAAGGCACCTGAAGAAATTGGGGGTGGGTTTAGATTCCTTTTTCAATCGAATGTATTTCCCCATTTTTTAATGCTACATACCATTTGTTTAAAACATTGTCTTCATATTTTCTTAATTGCAATTTGAATTAACAAATTTTATTATTAATTTTTCTGGAATATTTTATGGGTCGGACAAAATTGAGTGATCATAATGTTGAGTTACTCCTCTCATTGCCAATTGGTTTTTAGATGGAACCTTAACATGGTATCAGAGTCAGAGTCCAACTTCTTTCCGGTTGTCATGAGCCAAATGATGCCCTTTAGTTATGGGTCAAAGGTAACCATTCGTCTGGTCCGACAGGCTTATGTGGAGGGAGCATGTTGGGAATTAAGTCTCACATCGCCTACCTCATTGTCTCGGGAATAGTTTAAATATCTGTTGGGTTACTCCTCTTATTGTCAATTGGTTTTGAGATGGAACCTTAACAGATACTGGTATAGTTGTATAACAGTTCAACTATTGGTTCACTGATTAAACCGCATACCAGTAAAGTTAGATATACATATATTTTATACTAGCATTATTGTTGGAAAATCAATAAAGACAATAAAAACTTTTGTTTATACAATTTTTTGAAACAAAAATGTATCATTTGATGGTAGACCATGTTTTAGAAGTATAAAAAATATACTAGTTGTGTGTTTAATTTCACATAACAAAATTTTATTAAAATAAGTTATTCTCATTAAAAAAATAATTTCAAATGAAACTAATTGGTATGTCCGATACAGTTCAATTGAAACCAACTGATATGATCGTTTCTTACTGACTTTGGTCAATTTTCATCAGTATAATTGTTCTATAATACCGATATTGTGATCGGTTCAATGATTTACTGATTGAACCGACCGACACGAACCGATTTTCATAATACTATACTCAAGATAATTTTATTAGTGGATTCACATAATCTATAAAATAAATATTCTAATTAGAAATAAAAACAAATATGAATAAGAAAACTTAAGTCTAGTTTAATACATGCTTATTATGTTGTTATTATCCCAAGACACATGTTATAATTTACCCAATAAAAATATAACATTTTGAGAGATTTATATATTGTTTCTATTGAAATAGAAAACCACAAACATTTAT
Organism: Lupinus albus; assembly: GCA_009771035.1. Taxonomy (NCBI): domain Eukaryota; kingdom Viridiplantae; phylum Streptophyta; class Magnoliopsida; order Fabales; family Fabaceae; genus Lupinus; species Lupinus albus. The sequence goes on from CM020010.1 coordinate 8,717,438, forward strand.
AAAAACATAAGTAGTTTGTTATTAAGAGAATAGAGTTATGAGTATCATTGAATGAAGGTTGTACTGATTCGCCTTTGTGGCATAGACTTTCCCTACGTGGTATTGATTCGCCTTCTTAGCATAGACTTGCCCTATGTGGTATTGATTCGCCTATGTGGCATAGACTTGCCCTATGTGGTATTGATTCGCCTTTGTGGCATAGATTTGCCCTACGTGGTATCGATTCGCCTTCGTGGCATAGACTTGCCCAATGTGGTATTGATTCGCCTTCGTGGCATAGACTTGCCCTACGTGGTATTGACTCGCCTTTGTGGCATAGACTTGCCCTACGTGGTATTGATCCGCCTTTATGGCATAGACTTTCCGTACGTGGTATTGACTCGCCTTTGTGGTATAGACTTGCTCTGCGTGGTATTGATCCGCCTTTATGGCATAGACTTGTCCTACGTGGTATTGAAGCAACTGTTATCAAATGTGGTTGAGGAATTGTAGAATGATGATTTACTTGATTTGACTATTGAATTATGTTAATGATAGATTTATATATGTTTGCATTATAATTATTCTATACTGATTTATAAATACTAATTATCCTGAATTTGACATCTTAGTCCCTTGTATTTCTTGTTGGTTATATTTGTGATAATCGGTGTACATGTAAGGCAAAAGACTAGCAGATTCGGATGATATTCTAGTTTAGATTTCTGACTATGGATGTAATAGGGATGCCAATGTGCTGATTTGTATTATGCACATGTTTGTACCTATTATTGAACTAATTGGCATATATTCTCGTTACTAGTGAACTTAAGTATAATTGATATGTATGTGAGGACGGTGTCCTCTTTTGAACTTAAAAATGTGAAGTTTATGGGTCAAAGGTAACCTTTCGCCTGATCCGGTAGGCTTATATGGCCATGTTGGGAAGTAAGTCCCACATCGGAAGTAAGTCCCACATCGCCTACCTCATTGTCTCGGGAATGGTTTAAATACATGTTGAGTTACTCTTCTCATCGCCAATTGGTTTTTAGATGGAACCTTAACATGGTATCAGAGGCAGAGTCCAACTTCTTTTCGGTTGTCATGGGCCAAAAGATGGCCTTTAGTTATGGGTCAAATGTAACCCTTCGCCTAATCCAGCAGGCTTATGTGGAGGGGGCATGTTGGAAAGTAAGTCTCACATCGTCTACCTCGGTGTCTCGGGAATGATTTAAATACATATTGGGCTACTCCTCTCATTGCCAATTAGTTTTGAGGTGAAACCTTAACAATATCTTGATAGATTTGATGATCGGTACGGTATTAACATTGATTCAGAAGACTCTCTTACATTCGAAAAATCATATAAGAAATCCTAGTCTTCTAGTAGGTTAGCAAAATTTTATAAATAATGATGGTACATAAATTTTGGAATTTAATATGGTTTGGGGTCATATACTTTCTGAATATGTGTGATCATATGATATATTATTGATACAAATGTGAATTATATTTAGATTTAAATTATTATTATTTCTAATAATAAAAATTGTTTAAGTGCAGATATCAACCTGATCCAGTATCAGTGGTGACGGCAGGCCCAAGCATGAGTAATTACATGGCAGGATGGTTACCTTAGTTCGAAGCCCTTAAATAAAATCCACTTTAGAAGCAATATTTGCGGTTTCAATTTTATTGAGAAGAAAAAAAGTAAATAGTTTTTGCTTATTTTAATTTATAAATGTCCACTGTGTAATAATAATAATAATAATAGTAATAACAAATAATAATAACAATAACAATAATAACAACAACAATAACAATAATAATAATAACAACAATAATAACAACAATAATAACAATAATAATAACAATAATAATAATAACAATAACAATAATAATAACAATAACAATAATAATAATAATTATTATAATAATAATAATAATTATACTTATTGGCATCCTATCGTAATGCCATTCAATGATAGATATCACCACATTTTCATTCACATTGATTCTTTTTTGTTTTCATTTTCTTCTTTCGTGGAATTATTGTTTCCTTTTTCTGTTTGATTTTTTCGTTGCTTAATTCTGGAGTTACATTACTTGCCTGTATAATTTTTAAAGTTATTAAAAAAACATTGAAAAATTAAAGTGTATTGACATTTGTATATTTTAATTTACGCTTAAATTACATCTTAATCCTTAAAATTACATTATAAATTATGACCGCCCTCTCAACTGGAGAGGAGTCTGATACTTTCATTGGGCTTTCTTTCATCCTCTGTTTAGGACCTCAAGTTTGTAAGAAATAATGAGAATGATTTGCGTTAAAGCAAGTAAAATCAATAGTAAAGATAAGATAAGCATGATAAATGACTAGAGGAAAGGCGAGATGACAAAGATGCTTAGTGGACCCATGCTTTTTTGGTGTAGGTCCTGTAGGATGACAATGGTGGCATCAGGTAGCCTCCAATTTCTGAAACTTTATGGACTATGAGGTTTTAAAGGTTATATACACTAGCGTGTTGACAGACATTATCGTGAATGTTAATGTGTTTCCTATCATTTGTAATGTGTAGTCTACATGTAATAAATGTCTAATGTAGTAAATTGTGTTAGATATTGTATCAATCAATATAAATTAGTATGAACCGTAATATAGAACCAAAGCTAATTTACATTATCTAACTATTGATTTCCTATATGATAATACATATATCATTAGGTATATATCTATGTATGCAAATAAGACATGTAATATTATATGCGAGGGAAGAAAAGGAGAGAACAAAAATGAAGAGGGAAAGTGTATGTAATGAGAAATGAAAGTAAAAGTGAACCACAACTTGCTTGCATTGTCTTGTATTTGAAAGATAAATTATCATGTTCAAATATTGTCATGATTCATGTGGAAAAACTGTCATGTTTAAATGGAAAACTAGAATGTGGAACGTAAAATGAGGAAATGAGTTATATAGTTTTTTTGGTATAAAATAAATATTAATAAGGGCAAAATAGTAAACAATAAATTAAGTAGTATATATATATGGATGTATCTAGTGAGAGAAGTAAAATTATATGAGAGTGAGATGAATAATTTTTAGCCGTCGGATTAAAATCAATGACTAAGACTAGAAATTTCTCTTTAAATTCATTCTCTAAGGTAAAGTATCATATATGCTAGTGGTACATGTGACCTATTAGAGAATGACACATGAACTTTTTTTGTATACTTTCAAAGTCAAAAAATGTTTGATTGTAAATCTAATAAATATTCCTTCTTTGAAAGTATACAAAAATATCAACGTGTTATCCTCTAATAGGTCACATGTACTACCAGCACCTATGGTACTTTACCTAAGTTTTGTCCTTACAACGAACCCATTGCAGCTTCATAAAGCATGAGAAGCTTTGAAATAGACTGAGAAACTGAATTTGGTTATCTCAATCATTCGCGGGATTACACTACATCTAATATTTCTACAACTAACCGTGAGGTTGCTTATCTAACCGAGATATTACATGTTAAAAATAATTCCATAAAACAGAAACCTCATTCCCCTTATTCCATTTCACTTTATTTTATTTTTCTCATTTCCAATACAAAGTCATTGTCTGTATATCATGAATCCTAGTACTATGTAACCCTTATAATAAACTTGATTCCCCCCGATTTTTTCTGTTCCTCTTGGTTGAGAGCCATTGGAATAAACATGGGAAGTCTGCTTTGGAAGTGGTTCATTTTGCTCTAAATGCCTATTGTAAACAATTTCTAAAAGCATACTTTTCTCCACTCAAGTGTCTTACAAAAAATAACATCATAGCAAATGGATGTGTTTTTAAATTTGATGTGCAATATCAAATTTTCTGGCTGTTCAAGTTAATTAACATAAACACTCTTATATATTTGTAATTATCTGCAATTTGTTTGTTATAATGTCTCAATGAGAACGGTAGAGAATGAGTTTTAAAATGAGCTTCTAATTTTAGCCATTGATTTTATTTTGATGGTTGGGAAATATTCATCTCACTCTTATATAACTTTGTTTTTCTCACTCGATACATCCCATATATATGAGTAATCAATACGCTAGATATGTAAATCAACGGCGCTCATTACAATGAATGTTGTAGATATGTCACCTTTAACAACAATCATTTTAACGTCACTCATATTAAATAAGACAAAATTTATCTCAGACAGTTTATCAAACATATAAGAAGCATGTCTAGTTCCATCACATTTATAAATTGTCGCGACCCGATTTTCGGTTAGAAGACCGACCTTGCAACTTATGGAGAGGCGAACTCGATTTCTACCTCTTCCAATTGTTTTGGAGTCGCCACTATGTTTTTTGCAGATAAAACGTAGAAAACTCTCTATATGCCCAATTTGGACAATTTGGTCTTTGAACAGAGATTCTGAGCTCGGGAGTCGATTACAGATCGATGAAGGTATTAGCACCCCGTCCGCCCGTATTATAGCGGTACCCTCGCTAATAATATGGACTTTTATACCCTTAAAATTTATTTATTAAAATTTAGAAATTAAAGCAAAATGTTTTATTTTTTATTGTTGTGTCTGACAAGAGTTCATTTTGCTCCTACGTATCCCTAGGTGCAATAGGGAAATCAATGCTACGTAGTTCTGGTTCGAAAATTAAATGATCGACTTCGTTGGTTTGAAGATATCGATTTGGTTGAGTAATAAAACATTTTATTAAGATATTTTTTATATGAAATTAATAGTTTAGAGACGGCACTGATCGTAGACTTCCTTCCCATTTTCAGAGAATTTAGAGACAACACGAGCCATAACCTTACTATAAAAATTCCGTTTAAAATCACTTGAATAAATAATGATTATTTTGAAATTTTTAATATGGAATTAATAGTTTAGAGATGACACTGGTCGTAGACCTCCTTCCCATTTTTAGAGAATTTAGAGACAACACGAGCCATAACCTTACTGTAAAAACTCCATTTAAAATCATTTGAATAATAAAATAATTTCTTTAAGATATTTGATATGGAATTGATAGTTTAGAGACGACACTGGTCGTAGACTTCCTTCTCATTTTCAGAGAATTTAGAGACAACATGAGCCATAACCTTACTATAAAACTCCATTTAAAATCATTTGAGTAAATAATACAATAATTTTGCTTTGAAATACTTGATATGAAATTAATAGTTTAGAGACGGCACTGGTCGTAGACCTCCTTCCCATTTTTAGAGAATTTAGAAACAACACGGACCATAACATTACTATAAAAATTCCATTTAAAATCACTTGAATAAATAATGATTATTTTTTGAAATAATTGATATAGAATTAATAGTTTAGATACGACATTGTTCATAGACCCTCCTTCCCATTTCCAGAGAAGTTAGAGACAACACAAGTCGTAGACCTTACTATAAAAATTCCATTAAAATCCATTCATTAAGTAATTTTACACTTACAATTATATCATTTTATAGAAGCCAAAAAAGAAAATTTATTTATTACTACACACATAATCATGTTAAACAAGCTAAATGAGAGCATACCTCAGTTAAGTAGAAATTCATATTTGCACCATTACCTTTGTCAGCATAGACAACATTAACTTATAAAACATCTTGATTTAGCTTCAGTGTATCATTTGCATACATTCTTATGCCCCTTTACAGCTTGGACAAACCCCATGACCATATCTTGCTTTCAACCGCTCAACTATTTTATCACCACTATCTGTGAAACCGAGCAAGCAAAAAGGCTCACAAACGCTACTTGGTTGCCCTTTGGCTTGGCAAGGATGAAAGCTATTGAAAGAAACAATAAATCCTTCTCCATGGATAGCATTCCAATTAAAGAATTATATAAGGGTTCTCAAAAGCAACATGAACAAGAGCAGAGTAAGAGATGATTTGGTGTTGGACTAAGACAATGGATGGAAGATATGAAAGGCACACAGGAGCGTATGGAGGTAGAGAAAAAATGATCATGTCATGGTGGTCATCTTCTGAAAATGGAAAAGGGTTCAACTATATGTAAGACAAAAATGAATAACCCCCAATGATACTCATCTATTTTGGTTGTTAGCTATGAGCGTTGGTAGATATGGCAAGATGACGGAGGGACGAACATGTTGAACATTAGGATAAACAATTAAGAGCTTGCTGGATATTTCCGATTAATCCTAATCGTATCCCCGAAACCGAATGATTAGAACATTGTTCCGAAGCTAAATGTTTATGCCCATACATAAACCCTATTGGAACAATCCTAATCCGATTAGACCGAAGAAAACCCCAATTGGTTTTATAGTGAAGAAGAAAACGCATACCTTGGTTAGACATTCCGAATGCTCCGAGGTATGTGGGTTGTAGGATGTTCCGGTTGCTAGAGCCTGATGGTTTTCCGTTCACTCCGCTAGAGGGGAATTCAGAGAGAACGAAAGTGCTTCTAATGTTCTTTTGCAAAAGTGAGAATGAGAGGGCTTGGTACCTTATGCCTTTCTCTTTTTCTTTATACCCTTTATACCCTGTAACTGGGACCATAACCCATAAAAGTAACATTAACGGTTACCACTTAAGTTGCAATATTCTAATTCAGTCCCTTCATCAAACTAGAAATTGTTCGAAGATATCTACACTCATAATATTTCATGACACATATGCCATTAGCCACCAAATTAATTCATAAGACCATTTTATATATATTGGCTAAATAAATAATGGCTATAACACAATTATAAAATTATATTTGTTACCCATAAATTGTCAGAAATTCCAACAAGATGGTCATCAATGGCATGACCCAAAACAAAATCATCTAAGGTTCAAGCCGTGCATGAGATACAAGGAATGAAGAATATATAAGAGATATGTTGTTGAATGTTTGTTTGATGATGGACGTATAGCACTAATGGCAGGTAGCAAACTATAGGTAAAGCCAGCAACCCATTGCAAAGAGATACTACTAACAGAAGATGAAGCATACGTATACTTAAAGGATTCTTAAAAATACATAATACTATTACCGTATACATAACCACGTAATCATAAGGATGACACAAATCGTTTAATGTATGATGTTGCTATATGGATCTCTTCACCAAGCAACCTTTCTCCTCATCATCAATCGCCTAATCATCCTTCACCCTCTCTCTCATTTTTATAAACTACCAACGTTATGGAGTGAAGCCAAAAGACTTTTAACCAATATTTCCATTAAGCATATCATTCAACATAACTATCACCGTTTTCCCTTTTCAAGATTTTTCATCTACCAAACTTGCATAACTCATTAACTTAACTCAAAACCTCCATTTTCTATCATCTAAAAAATGAATACGGATCCTCTGCTACATCCAGAGATGACGATACGTGGCACTTAAAAATTTTTAACGGTGTAGATTTGAAGTTATTTTTAATTAAAACATTTTTTTTTAACATTTCAAGCAATCTGAGCCACTCATCCAGTGCTGGAGAAGATCCCAACTCCTAAAAAATACATCAATCTGTAACATTCTAACTATACTATTTATGTAATTTTCATTAAACCCTTTTTTAAACTATCACTAATTATAAATAAACTCATATTAATCAAAGGTTTCCTAATAGATTATAATTGAATAGTCAAGATAAAATTGGTTATGAGATGCCTAAATATTGTATATATTTTATTGAAATTTTTTATTGTTTTAAAATCTTTATATTTTTTTGATTTTATAAATAGGCCGAATAAAATTGGGTGTTCACATAAACCATTGCATGAATTTGTCTCTAGTTCAAATTCATTAACCCATAAGATTATATGCAGTGATGAAAGGGATGAAGGTGGTGAAGATGTAGATGACAAACTCCTGAATTTCTTATCTCCCTTAACCGAAGATATAAGATGACATAAATATATGTACATTCATTATAATATGAATAAAATTAAAATTTACATGAAAAAATAATAACCAAATAAAAAATATATATAAAGATTGCAAGTTTGGTAAATCAACAACAGCTTCATATATATTCAACCTTGACATTTCCTGTTATATAAAATAAGCAGTTAACGTAGATGTAAATGGAAGCAGCAATAGCGAATCAAAGATAAACAAATGAGCTAAAATAAGACAATGATTCACCTTATGCTCAAATAGAAAAATCAAAAGCTAATAACTTGTTTGAAGAGAAAAACTAAGAGAAGAAAAGTAAGAGTTGAATGATCTGTGTATTATTGTGTGAGAGATTTTGTTTTTGAATTTGCAAAGATTTGCGCCCAATAAAACAAAAGTGTATGACTTTTAACAGCGCGCTCTCTAAAGAAAGCGTTGTTAAATGTGTGATTTTTTTAGTTACACTAACTTTATTAAAAGATTGATTATGCAAAGGTAAATTTCAGGATTTATTAGATGCACTACATGACACAATAGTAACGAAACAAGACATAATGAAAATGCATGTTTGACCTGTTTGACTAGTCTCCTTCAATATTTTATTAAATTATTGTTTCTTTTTTGTGTTCGGTTTTTTCGTCACATTGACGTTGCTTAAATTATAGAGTAACAGTTATCTGTATAGTTTTTACGGAATTTTATCATGGGCTTTCTTTAATCATTTGTTTAGGACCTAAAGTTAGTAAGCAATAATAAAAGTGATTTTTGTTAAAGCAAGTTAATCCTATAGTAAAGATAAGCATGATAAAAGAGGAGACCAAAGACCAAATGACAAAGATGCTTAGTGGACCAATGTTGTTTTGGTGTAGCATGACAATAGTGCATGTCATCATGAAGCCCTAATTTTAGGAAACTTAATTGACTTTGAGGTTCGAAAGGTTTTGGGTAAGAGTAAAGATATTCAATTATTAATAAAAAAGTATTACTTTGATTTGAACAAAGTATCATTCTACAAATCTTCTTATGCCATACGAAAGTGACATTTCATTAATAAATAATGTATTCCTCTATAATTATATTTGGAATGTTTATGTATTATATTTCTTTATAAAAACAACTTAACTATTTTTATTAATAATTGAGGGTCAGTTTCGAGTAACTTTAAAAGTCTCCTCCGCGATTTCCTCCAACCTTAGGATCTTTCCTCATTTCCACCAATAACAACAATGTCAGTCATTTATTTAAAATAACACATAAATAACTCGTATTTTATCATCAAACATACAAGGGATTCAGATATATTCAAGATTTCCAAAACTACTTCTTTCAAACATCTAAACATACATGTTCATCTCAAATATCAACATCAAAACATTTCATATCTTTCTCTTTATACCAATATTCTAACTTTGGGGGTTTTTGGGGTTTTCATGAATAATCCACATAACCTTTCCATTCATCAAATACCAACTCTAAACCAAGAGTTTACAAGAGAAAAATAACATAAAACGAATCATAACTCTAAAGGGTGAGTTTCCATGGTTTCTCATGTTTTGAAAATAGATCCAACATACCCAAAACAAGTTAAAGAGGAAGAAGAAGAGTTAGAAGCAAGAGGTTTACCTCTTCTCAAGCTCTAAGATGAGTCCTAAGGCTCCTTGCTCTTGAAAAGCTCTCTTCTCTTTCTTCTCTTCAAAGTTCTAACCCTAAAATGTGTTTGGGATTTCTATTTTAAAGAGCAGTCGTCGGGTTCTCGCTCAAGCGAGCCCATTCTCAGTCAGGCGAGGAAATCCCGCCTATTTTAAAAACTCAGATCTGACCCTTTCGCTCAAGCGAGAGATTCTCGCTCAAGCGAGAATCTCACAGTCCCAACAGGCTTCCTCTCGTTCAAGCGAGGTATTCTCGCTCAGGCGAGAATCTCACAGTGTCAACAGCCCCAGTTTTCCATTTCTCGCCCAAGCGAGGCAACTCTCGCTTAGGCGAAAATCTTCCAGTATAGCCCAGGATTTCACCCTCCCAGGTGATGCTTTCTCGCTCAGGCGAGAATCTCTCGCTCAAGCGAGACTTCCAGGACTGATACTATAATTTTAAAGACTAAAATTCAGGGTGTTACATTATCTTATTTTATTTTGTAGGGATGTCATATATCTGAATCTTGGCTTTGATTTCTAATTAGGTATTTGATGACAATGAGAGTTGCAATATGTTGTACTTTTCTAAGTGAATGTAATTCACTTTTGTTAATGCAAAAACATGATAAATGCTTTCTTTTAATTGCAAAACTAGCAAGTTACCCGTGCATATGCATGGGCACAGTACATTATTTTTTGCCGATGATTAATAGCATATATTACATGTGTATTCACATGGTTAAGAACATACATGTGACACGTACATTTTAATGGTTAAAAACTCAAATGTTATTCGTATATTCACATTGCTAAGAAAAGTATATGTTACCTATACATATGTTACTCATACATTCACATTACTGGTACAAACATGTGTCTTTTAAACCATATATTCAAATGATTAAAAATACACATGTTACGTCTGCATTCGTATTGTTAAGAACAAACATGTGACCCGTACATTTTAATGGTTAAAAACATATATGTTACTCGTACATTCACATTGCTAAGAAAACACATGTTACATATACATTCGCATAGTTAAAACACACATGTTGCCCGTATATTTATTGTGGGAGTCATTTTTATTATTATTATATGTTATAAACAATAGAATAGGTGATGAATGGGTAGGATGTACTTTTATCTTGTGTGAGAGGTTTTACATTAAGAAAGTGGAGTGTTTTGGGAGGGAAAATTTTTGTTGAGGTTGTGACAATTGTCATGAGATGAGATGAAAGAACCTTTTTTTTATATAGTATATAGATTAAGTCATATAAGAGTTGATTTATGGAAATAAAGGAAGATTTTTTTAGGGAAAAAGAATATGAGAATTGTAACGACCCAAATTCTACCCTTGAAGATTTTTCATTTATTTTAATCCTTTCTTACATACAGTCGTCACCTTCATTAAAAACTCTCAAGTATCTCTCTTTGAAAATACTCTTTACCCTATTATATTATCATACAAATTTATGTTGCGGAAAAACATAATTCATTCAGATAGCCTTTATCACATACGTCCAATTATGGGTTTTCCAGAATTATAACGTCCATAACTACATGTCACCATATTATCCTAATCAGATTACATTTATCACAAAATACTATCAAATCAACTACAATATCAAATAGCAATAAAGACAATTGAGTAAATAAACACAGAAGCTTCCTAATTGAGCTTCATCCTCAAAATCCTTCATTTACCTACAATGGGATTATCATAAACAACACACAAAACAAAAGGGAGTAAGTCATTAGTTCAAAACTAACATCACACGATAATCCATATTTCAAATACAATTAAGCATTGATATAAATCATAACCACAATTAAATAAATGTAAACGTTCATATATTCTTTCTTTCATTTCCACGTTATTCATATTCGTCCTATAGTATATATATCCCATAATATATATTCTATAGCACGCCTACTACGTTCCTTTGAAACCTCATACTTCTCATCATTCATATCCACCCTATAGAATATATATCCCATACAATATACTCTATAGAATGCATACGACTTTCATTGTGACATTCTCATTTCTCATCCTTCATATTCACCTTATAGAATATATATCCCATACTATATATTCTATAACATGCATATGACTTTCATTGTTCACATCTTCCACTTTATCATCCATATTCACCCTATAGAATATATATCTCATACTATATATCCTATAGCATGCATATTTGTTTATCTCAAATCTTTTTGTCTCATTACTTATTCTCGCCATCAGGCTTACTCTTTACCACCTCCGGTTCTACCACATCGGGTATGTAATTTCTCAATGATCCACTACCACTTCGGGTAGGCAATTTCCCTTAATGATCCACTACCACTTCGGGTAGGTCATATACAATACCACATAGGGCAAGTCATACACAATACCACATAGGGCAAGTCATACACAATACCACATAGGGCAAGTCATACGCAATACCACATAGGGCAAGTCATACACAATACCACATAGGGCAAGTCATACACAATACCACATAGGGCAAGTCATACACAATACCACATAGGGCAAGTCATACACAATACCACATAGGGCAAGTCATACGCAATACCACATAGGGCAAGTCATACACAATACCACATAGGGCAAGTCATACACAATACCACATAGGGCAAGTCATACACAATACCACATAGGGCAAGTCATACACAATACCACATAGGACAAGTCATACACAATACCACATAGGGCAAGTCATACACAATACCACATAGGGCAAGTCATACACAATACCACATAGGGCAAGTCATACGCAATACCACATAGGGCAAGTCATACACAATACCACATAGGGCAAGTCATACGCAATACCACATAGGGCAAGTCATACACAATACCACATAGGGCAAGTCATACACAATACCACATAGGGCAAGTCATACACAATACCACATAGGGCAAGTCATACACAATACTTCACTACCATTCCCGGTAGGATAACAATAACAGTCCACTACCACTCCGGGTAGGACATCATAACAGTCCGCTACCACTCCGGGTAGGACACAATAAACAGTTCACTACCCCTCCGGGTAGGACACGATAAATAGTTCACTACCACTCCGGGTAGGACACAATGATAAACCACTACCTCCTCGGGTAGGGTAACAACCATAAACTTACCAACACGTTACCTCTTTCACATACCTCATTCACATAAGTGAGTATGAATTAGAGTCACTTATCCCTTACCTTGGTGAACGTTGGGGATCGGTTCCGAGTAACTTTAAAAGTCTCCTCCGCGATTTCCTCCAACCTTAGGATCTTTCCTCATTTCCATCAATAACAACAATGTTAGTCATTTATTCCAAATATCGCATAAACAACTTACTTTGCATCATTTAATCATACAAGATATTCATCATATTTTCAATGTTGCTAAACTATTTTCATCATAAGTTTACAACCATCTAAAACATACATATCCATCTCATATTTCAACATTAGAACGTAAACTCATTTTCTACCTTTAGCATTTTACCCATTTTCCACTTTAACCACATTATCCCTTTAGGGTTTTGGGGTTTTCATGAATCAACCCACAAACCTTTTCCATTCTCGAAATACTAACACTAAACTAAGAATTTACAAGATAAAAACACATAAAACGAACCATAACTCCAAAGGATGAGTTTCCATGGTTTCTCACATTTGGAGAATAAATCCAACATACCCAAAACAAGTTAGAGAGGAAGAAGAAGAGTTAGTAACAAGAGGTTTACCTCTTCGCAAGCTCTAAGATGAGTCCTAAGGCTCCTTGCTCTTGAAAAGCTCCCTTCTCTCTCTTCTCTTCGAGTTCTAACCCTAAAATGTGTTTGGGGTTTCTATTTTTAAAGAGCAGTCGTCGGGTTCTCGCTCAAGCGAGCCAATTCTCGCTCAAGCGAGCCCATTCTCGCTCAAGCTAGCCCATTCTCGCTCAAGCGAGAATCTTACAGTAGCAATTTTTGCTTAACGCATAGATGTAATCGATTACATGGATTGTGTAATCGATTACATAGTGTAAAATGCACATATCTGATGCTTTTATCTGCATGTAATCGATTACATGGATTGTGTAATCGATTACATCATGCACATCTGATGCTTTTATCATCATATAATCGATTACATGTATTGTGTAATCGATTACATCATGCACATCTGATGCTTTTATCAGCATGTAATCGATTACATGGATTGTGTAATCGATTACATCATGTAAAATGCACATATCTGATGCTTTTATCTGCATGTAATCGATTACATGGACTGTGTAATCGATTACACTGCCCAAAATTGCCATTTCTCGCCCGGGTGATACAACTCTCGCTCAGGCGAGAATCCTCCAGTATAGCCCAAGATTTCACCCTCCCAGATGCACCTCTCTCGCTCAAGCGAGAATCTTTGGATCAAGCGAGGCTTCCAGGACTGATACTCTAATTTTTAAAGACTAAAATTCGGGGTGTTACAATCCTCCCCCTCTTATAAGAATTTTCGTCCCCGAAAATTAAACATACCTCGGAAATCAAAATCATCACCTAAACCTTAGGCACAAGGATACTCCACCAAAATCATAATCGATTCCCTAATCCATTAAGATTACTTAATCAGTCACTAAGGGCATACACCACTAAACCGTGACATCACCAACCAATTCATGAACTAACTCATAATGTCCAAATATTAAGGTTTCAGCCTTTAATATCCCGAATGCCCTGAGAATTAAACCGTAATTTAGTCTAAAGATCTTTCCTACATTCGTCAAGAACCATAGGTATCTAGCACCTATCCATCTATCAATCCTAACATACGTTAAGAATTTCGATAACATTCTCGAACTTTAGCGAATGGGAAACTCCTTACCTCATTTCTATCTAAATGCGTCTTTTAACATCCATCATACACTAGCTAGTTTCATCTCCACTCAAGAATCTAGCACAATTTCATTTCACTCAATCAACAAAGTACTTACACAGTAGGACTCTTAGTGTCTCATCCATCGTACACAATTCAACTATCCAATAATTGTCTAATTACATCAAATATTTCTACCATCAAATCTTATCGTCTAAAGAAATTACCAATTTCTAGCCTCCACTGAAACCATAAAACTATTTATTCACACCAAAACTAGGTATTACGTTACCAATCGGCAAGCACAAGTCGACCAACACTCGACCTACAACTTGCGTTCGGTTTGGTCACTCCAATTCTGTCAGCAAAATAAACTTATTAACCCACTCGCATTATGCCCAGAAATACATGGGCGTCTTTTATCAATAAATTTTCTTAACAACTTCATACTTATCCCGAGATGGTTGCTAAAATTTCAGAATTCTCCAACATAAGACCAAATCATTTCTTAGCCACAGACTATGTTTCACCCAAAGAAAAGGATTTTCGAAAACGGTTTGAATTCACGACTTATGAAACAAAGTTTACATAATCAGTTCAACACAACCCAAAACTCCTTCTCTCATATGGCTACATCACACTCATACACCGTCATTACTGACGTTCACGAAACAACAACAACTTTTGCCGGTACACATTCAACGCAGACAATTTTGGATCACCACCACTCTTTCATGCGTTGCCAATGTCCTACCGCAAAAGAACCGGTCATTCGAGACCAAAAGTTTCACGTCTATTCCATTGTATTCATCACATTGGTGGGGTAAGTAACTTAACTAGCCTCTTTTCTCGACTATCATTATAAGTCTTACCCTTTTGCACCCATATACATATCAATGCAACTAGATCTTAATTCTTCACCTCAACAAGTACACACAGTTAAACATAACACAATTTGCTGATCGCTAGTCCATTTCCAGGATTAAATCCAACTGGGACATCATCGCGCATATCAACACTATAGTAAAGGTTCTACCATTTACCCCAACCGTACACTGAGACACTCCCGATCCAAAATAAGTTTTTGAGGTTCAATATCCCCGCACATAGCTTGGTGTTCAATACCAATATACATTTGTTACGGCGGGTACTCATCTTTAACAAAAAATAAATTTCATAGACCAGAAGCTTCATACACAAGAATCAAAAATAACTTTTTCATACTTAATCGATTTTGAGGTACCAACCATAGGTCACCTCAAAATGATAATACATCTGATTAGTCAACGTCCATGTAAACACATTAATCGCAAGGACCTTTAGGTAATTTATCCAACCTCTATTTCATTTTTCGAAATATGATTTTCACCTCTTAGCGTGCGCATACACACTAAGGCCAACAAAGGGAATTAACCTTTAACAGCGCATAAGAGAAAACAAGCATCCCCGACTTAAACATTTTTCTTGTCAGTATACTTATTATAAAAGTCAATCATTCATAGACGAAAGTCCACTTTCCAAGACAAAATAAATAGTTCTTTCAAATCTTAACATCTCGAAATACTAACGAGTTCTTAAATACCCTCTTGTGACATTTACTGAATGAATACCGATCCCTTTTTCGAAGGAGGGTCCTGACTTTCTTAGCCGACACTGGTACCAAACCACTAGCCTGGTCAGAGATCTCGCACAGATCCCTAACCGCCACAACCTTGTCAGCACTATTCAATCACAACATGATTTGCTGACAATTAGTCCATCCCCAAAATTATATCTAACTGGGATAACGACAAGCAGACTGAATCTACGGTAAATATCACACCATTTACCACAATCGGACACTAGAACATAAACGTCGACACCACCACCAGCACAAAGATTGGGGTCGACGCGACCAAGTCGGAAGTAATGACTCAGTTTACAATTTCAGCCGGTTTTCACATTTATCATATATAAGGGAGTGTGTCGCTCCCGAATCAACAACACTAAACAAGGAATACCTGTCACCATGCGTTTACCTCTCGCCGGATCATCAACACCTGATGTCCCTGCGCCACTTGGGGTAACCATCTGACCGCGGTCTCTTGCCTCCTCGGCATGCATGACATTAGGTCTCCGATCCAGCTTGCGACAATACCTTTTAATATGCCCAAACTCCTTGCAGTGGAAACATCCATTCCCTTTTCCCGGGCACGTACTTCCATAGTGAAGTCTACTGCA
Organism: Lupinus albus; assembly: GCA_009771035.1. Lineage (NCBI taxonomy): Eukaryota > Viridiplantae > Streptophyta > Magnoliopsida > Fabales > Fabaceae > Lupinus > Lupinus albus. The sequence continues at coordinate 8,734,018 of CM020010.1, forward strand.
CTTGTTACACTAGTCAGTAAGCTAAATTTTAACTCACTTAAGTCACGAAATCACATAGTCTCATAACAAGTCGCATGTCATCATACCAAAGCCACATGCTTTAAACATTCAACACACACAATCTCAACTAGTCAGATTTTTACACATGTTACAAAGAAGCAAGTAAGGCCATGCCCTAGGTCGCAGAATTAACTATGCTCTGATACCATATTGTAACGACCCAAATTCTACCCTTGAAGATTTTTCATTTATTTTAATCCTTTCTTACATACAGTCGTCACCTTCATTAAAAACTCTCAAGTATCTCTCTTTGAAAATACTCTTTACCCTATTATATTATCATACAAATTTATGTTGCGGAAAAACATAATTCATTCAGATAGCCTTTATCACATACGTCCAATTATGGGTTTTCCAGAGTTATAACGTCCATAACTACATGTCACCATATTATCCTAATCAGATTACATTTATCACAAAATACTATCAAATCAACTACAATATCAAATAGCAATAAAGACAATTGAGTAAATAAACACAGAAGCTTCCTAATTGAGCTTCATCCTCAAAATCCTTCATTTACCTACAATGGGATTATCATAAACAACACACAAAACAAAAGGGAGTAAGTCATTAGTTCAAAACTAACATCACACGATAATCCATATTTCAAATACAATTAAGCATTGATATAAATCATAACCACAATTAAATAAATGTAAACGTTCATATATTCTTTCTTTCATTTCCACGTTATTCATATTCGTCCTATAGTATATATATCCCATAATATATATTCTATAGCACGCCTACTACGTTCCTTTGAAACCTCATACTTCTCATCATTCATATCCACCCTATAGAATATATATCCCATACAATATACTCTATAGAATGCATACGACTTTCATTGTGACATTCTCATTTCTCATCCTTCATATTCACCTTATAGAATATATATCCCATACTATATATCCTATAACATGCATATGACTTTCATTGTTCACATCTTCCACTTTATCATCCATATTCACCCTATAGAATATATATCTCATACTATATATCCTATAGCATGCATATTCGTTTATCTCAAATCTTTTTGTCTCATTACTTATTCTCGCCATCAGGCTTACTCTTTACCACCTCCGGTTCTACCACATCGGGTATGTAATTTCTCAATGATCCACTACCACTTCGGGTAGGCAATTTCCCTTAATGATCCACTACCACTTCGGGTAGGTCATATACAATACCACATAGGGCAAGTCATACACAATACCACATAGGGCAAGTCATACACAATACCACATAGGGCAAGTCATACGCAATACCACATAGGGCAAGTCATACACAATACCACATAGGGCAAGTCATACACAATACCACATAGGGCAAGTCATACACAATACCACATAGGGCAAGTCATACACAATACCACATAGGGCAAGTCATACGCAATACCACATAGGGCAAGTCATACACAATACCACATAGGGCAAGTCATACACAATACCACATAGGGCAAGTCATACACAATACCACATAGGGCAAGTCATACACAATACCACATAGGACAAGTCATACACAATACCACATAGGGCAAGTCATACACAATACCACATAGGGCAAGTCATACACAATACCACATAGGGCAAGTCATACACAATACCACATAGGGCAAGTCATACGCAATACCACATAGGGCAAGTCATACACAATACCACATAGGGCAAGTCATACGCAATACCACATAGGGCAAGTCATACACAATACCACATAGGGCAAGTCATACACAATACCACATAGGGCAAGTCATACACAATACCACATAGGGCAAGTCATACACAATACTTCACTACCATTCCCGGTAGGATAACAATAACAGTCCACTACCACTCCGGGTAGGACATCATAACAGTCCGCTACCACTCCGGGTAGGACACAATAAACAGTTCACTACCCCTCCGGGTAGGACACGATAAATAGTTCACTACCACTCCGGGTAGGACACAATGATAAACCACTACCTCCTCGGGTAGGGTAACAACCATAAACTTACCAACACGTTACCTCTTTCACATACCTCATTCACATAAGTGAGTATGAATTAGAGCCACTTATCCCTTACCTTGGTGAACGTTGGGGATCGGTTCCGAGTAACTTTAAAAGTCTCCTCCGCGATTTCCTCCAACCTTAGGATCTTTCCTCATTTCCATCAATAACAACAATGTTAGTCATTTATTCCAAATATCGCATAAACAACTTACTTTGCATCATTTAATCATACAAGATATTCATCATATTTTCAATGTTGCTAAACTATTTTCATCATAAGTTTACAACCATCTAAAACATACATATCCATCTCATATTTCAACATTAGAACGTAAACTCATTTTCTACCTTTAGCATTTTACCCATTTTCCACTTTAACCACATTATCCCTTTAGGGTTTTGGGGTTTTCATGAATCAACCCACAAACTTTTTCCATTCTCGAAATACTAACTCTAAACTAAGAATTTACAAGATAAAAACACATAAAACGAACCATAACTCCAAAGGATGAGTTTCCATGGTTTCTCACATTTGGAGAATAAATCCAACATACCCAAAACAAGTTAGAGAGGAAGAAGAAGAGTTAGTAACAAGAGGTTTACCTCTTCGCAAGCTCTAAGATGAGTCCTAAGGCTCCTTGCTCTTGAAAAGCTCCCTTCTCTCTCTTCTCTTCGAGTTCTAACCCTAAAATGTGTTTGGGGTTTCTATTTTTAAAGAGCAGTCGTCGGGTTCTCGCTCAAGCGAGCCAATTCTCGCTCAAGCGAGCCCATTCTCGCTCAAGCTAGCCCATTCTCGCTCAAGCGAGAATCTTACAGTAGCAATTTTTGCTTAACGCATAGATGTAATCGATTACATGGATTGTGTAATCGATTACATAGTGTAAAATGCACATATCTGATGCTTTTATCTGCATGTAATCGATTACATGGATTGTGTAATCGATTACATCATGCACATCTGATGCTTTTATCATCATGTAATCGATTACATGTATTGTGTAATCGATTACATCATGCACATCTGATGCTTTTATCAGCATGTAATTGATTACATGGATTGTGTAATCGATTACATCATGTAAAATGCACATATCTGATGCTTTTATCTGCATGTAATCGATTACATGGACTGTGTAATCGATTACACTGCCCAAAATTGCCATTTCTCGCCCGGGTGATACAACTCTCGCTCAGGCGAGAATCCTCCAGTATAGCCCAAGATTTCACCCTCCCAGATGCACCTCTCTCGCTCAAGCGAGAATCTCTGGATCAAGCGAGGCTTCCAGGACTGATACTCTAATTTTTAAAGACTAAAATTCGGGGTGTTACAAGAATAAACGTGTATAATAATATTTTTATGAAATCATGAGTGACCATTAAGTATAATAATTATATTCATTCTAATTGAATTATTCATGAATATTGCGGTATGATAATGATGATGAATGGTGATTAATTGTTGAGTATAATTTTAAAGATATGTACCTGATGATTAATATAAATTAATATAAATGAATATATAATAAATGTGCATAATAATAAGATAATATGATTGTTAATCAGAGACATTAATAGGATTGCTTTCACAATATTATAAGAATTTAAAGCTCCACTTATAAGAATTGATTTTGGGAAAATGAAGAAAGATAAGAATTGATTTAGGGAGGAATATATAAGAAATGTGGATAATAGGATAATATGATTGCTAATCAGAATATGAGATATCAATAGGATTGCTTTCGCAATATTATAAGAATTTAAAACTCCACTTATAATAAGAATTGATTTAGGGAAATTAATTGATGGGTATAATTTTAAACATATGTAGCTGATAATTAATAGAAATTAATATAAATAAATATATATGGAATGTGTATAATAATATTGATAAGAATTGATTTAGGGGGAAATATATAAGAAATGTGTATAATAAGATTGCTAATCAGAGTATGAAATATTAATAGGATTGCTTTTAGAATATTATACGAATTTAAACCCCCTCCCCCCTTATAATAATTGATTTAGGGGAAATATATAATGAATGTGCATAATAGGATAATAGAATTGCTAATGAGATTATGAGATATCAATAAAATGTGCACAATATTATAAGAATAGAGAAATATAAGAATTGATTTAGGGAAATAAAGAAAGATTTTTTGTGGGAAAAAGAATAAAAGAATAAATGTGTATAATGATTTTTTTATGAAGTCATGAATGATCATTAAATATAATAATTATATTCATTCTAATTGAATTATTCATGGAATAATGGTAATGATGATGACTGTTGATTTTAAACATATGTACATGGTGATTAATAGAAATTAATATATAAGAAATGTGCATTCTAATAAGATAATAGAATTGCTAATCGGAGATATTTATAGAATTGCTTTCACACCACATCATAACATCGATATTTTACAATTATTAATAACATTTTTTGCTTACAATCTCGTGATTCTTTTTCTTCTTCTTATGTAACATAACATCATACTTTAATTTTCTTCATTTCTCATTCTAAGTTTTTTAATATTCTGACTTTGTGATTTTTGTTAGAGAGAGTTCATCATTTTCGGTATAATGTGTATGAGAATTTAAAGAATTATTTTTGTTTTTACATAATCAAACCGCAATTTCCTGTATGTAATGGTAATTGCATATGTGCGTAATATGATAATCTTACAATCTCATGATTCTTTTTATTCTTCTTAGGTAACATTATATTATATCATACTTTAATTTTCTTCATTTCTCCTTCAAAGTTTTTCATTATTCTGACTTTGTGATTTTTGTTACAGAGAGTTCATCATTTTCGAGATAATGTGGATGATAATTTAAAAAATTATTTTTGTTTTTACATAATCAAACAGTATAATAGTATAAGAATTATTTTTGTTTCCCTAAACTCATATATCTTTAATATAAATTAATATGAGAATATTATAATGAATGTGCATAATAGTATAATAGAATTGCTAATCAGAATATGATTTTAGGGAAAATGAAGAAATATAAGAATTGATTTAGTGAAAATGAAGAAAGATTTTTGGATGGAAAATAAATATGAGAATATGATTAAGTGTTTGATAGAAAAAATGAATGATTAATAAATGTGACATCCATGTGTCATTTTGATGTATGATATGAGAAGTGACATGCATGTGTCATTTTGATGTATTATATGAATGTAGAGGTAATGATACAACGTGAGATTATGCATGGTAGTTGATGGTTTGATGTATGATATGAATGTAGATGATAATGATACAACGTGGGACTGTGCATGGTAGTTGGTGGGAGTGTTTGGGTGTGAAAACTTTGCATGAGAAGATGACATGTGTCTAAGACTAATAATGGAGAACATTTTTTTCTTATAGTATAATAGATTATGTTAATTTTATTAAAGTTTTATTTTAAATTATACATTATTTTTGCATTTTTTTTTGCATACTTTAATTAATTTCATACGGCAACAACTACAATCCATATCATAACTGCCACAATGGTTGTAATCATGTAATCGAAGTCACCATTGCAATCACAATTTAAAAGATTGAGTGTGAAGAATTTGATATAGCACTAGCCACTAGGGATCCGTTGACCTTGATACATTACTTTGGGAGGCTATCTTGAGCTCAGTCCATCGCTTTCCAAATATGGTACTCAATGCATATGTCACGGTCAGAGAGAACCCATACCCTGGTCTACTTGCCTTGTGGCGTAGCTGAAGCGTAAAGCATTGGTGAATCCAAACTTGGATAAAGTAAATCAAATAAAAAATAATGAAGTGAATAAGTCATATGCTCATTAATGGTGGCTTTGGTAAGAAGGCATAACAACAATATCCGGACTCGTGGATATACGTTAAGATACTTGTAATGGGTACCTGCAAAAATAGTTCATGGGTGGAAACAAGTATTATGATATCCGCCCCGTAGTAGCTGCGTGTATATTTTAATTAAATATTTTATACTTAGTTATTATTAATTTAACATTATATTTGTTTATTATATTATTACTTCATAATAAAATTTAGTGATGAGATTATAATCATAAAATTATGATATACATATCATACTATTTAAGTAAAAATTATTTTATAGATTAATTATTGTAAAATATATAAAATATAATTAAAATTAGAAACTCGTTAGGTACCTACAAATTGTGCGGGTATGCAAATATAATTAAAATTGCACTACACATGTCCGCTAGTGTCAGTTGTCATCCCTAAAAAAGAGGGTAAAGAAATAGAAAGGAAAGAGAATGGACTTCTATTATTTGGCATAAGAGAGTATGGAGATAAAGAAAATAAAAATGACATTACAACTACTTTTTAGCTTCTTCACTAAAGTGAGAAGAAATGGATAAACTTCCAAAGTTTTTTTTTTTTTTTTTGCATTTTCTATAATATCCTTATCTTTATTATATATTCATTATTATTTATAATGATAAAATTATCTATTTAATAAAAACATATTTTCTTTCTCTTCTAATTCTTTTGTATCTCTTTCCTACCCGATAATTTTTACACTCAACTCATTTTCTCATAACCTTATAGGCTTATACCATAATAATTTTATCTATTATTGATTTTTTTACAAAAGTTATTAATTTATTTAAGTGATAAATTTTATTGTGATAGTTTTTGAATATTTATGTTACTTATAGTTAAATATACTACCATGTTAACAATCCGCTTTTTGTATTTGGGTAAACAAAAGTACAAATAAAATAAAAATTGGACCTTTTATATTTAAAATTACTAGGTGATAGTTTAGAAAATAAAAATAATTGAAAAGCCAAAAAGTGACTACCCTCTATATTTTACATATCAACCTCATTTTTTATAGTTGTGATAAGTTCTTAAACTACAATTTTCCTCCACATTTATATTTTTTTTTAGAATTTTACAGCAAAGAGAATTATTCTTTAAATCTTTACTATCTAAAATGTTTAATGCAAAATATGGCTTCAAATAATTAAAAATATTATTACAAGTAATTAATATTTAATGTTGTCGATCATTCAAATAATTCTACTCATTATGTATTTTTTGTATTATCAAATGTATCTCTTCACCATTTGGGTAAGGAACTAACTTTTTCAGGATGGGTAAGACATTGTATATGACATATTCTTTCTTAATATTAATTATTGAATATTTCAATTTTAAATAACCAATTATAACAAAATATGCAAAAATATTAATACATTAAATAAAAGTATAGCAACACAAAAATAGGGACTAAGATAATGAGTATTTTTTTTTGTACCATCCAGATTATCTCATCACCATTTGGGTAAGGAATTAATTCATTTTTGATGCATAACTGCATCTTCCAATAAAATGTCGCTCATAAGAATCAAATCATTGACATTTTGGTCATTTTGAAAATTTAGTAGAGTTTTATATCACTAGACCAATATCTTGTTGGTAACGTAATGAGTAATTAATATAAAACCTTCGATCATCAAAGACAATAGTTTGTACTCCTAATTTTAACTTTAATTAAAATTTTGTAAACTAAACAATGATTTTGTAAAACTAAAAAACCAATAATTGTATTAAAAAAATATTACGTTTGTTTAAATAAAAAGTGTTTATCATGAATGTGACAATTATATTATATTATATTAAATAAATAGTCAAAAATCACTGATAATAAATAAAAAAATTAATAACATATGCATTGTATGGGTAAAAACTAGTCTGTAAGTATTTAAATTATATTTTAATTAATTATTGTTGTAATTTCAATGACATGCATAGAGGATTTGTATATCTAACTTCCTCTTGGAGAATATAATTGGTTATCTAATTAACTTGCCAACTAAGCAAACTTAGGACAACTATGATATTGTAATATGTGTTTGATTGAGAGTAATCTAATTGCAATAACACAATTGTAACCTTGTCATTCCAATGTCTACTAGATTGTTTTAAACTATGCTAAGGATGAATGAGAAACATTTAGGCTTGAAGGAGGCTTCAATAGACTTCCTCAAGTAAATCAAGAAGGTTTCATATCTAATTGATGTAAACGTCAATTTTGTGCGGATGAGAAGGCAAGTAGAATTGTAATTGTAGTCACGTATCATTACATTGTTAAATGTATCAAGAGAATCAATCTTTCTTGTTTGAGTATAGCTTTTAGCTACAAATCTTGCCTTATGTCTCTCTTCAGTTCCATTAGCATTGTGTTTGACTTTGAAAATCATTTGTAGCCAATTACCTTCTTATTCATAGAGAGTTTGGTAAGAGTATATGTCTTATTTTTGTATAAGACCACCAATTCATTATCTATAGAAAGTTTTTTATAGGACTTGGGTTCTAAGGTAGTGACAATGGCTAATGTGAAATGTTTTTGAACTAGTGAAAGATTTCCATATGATAAAGAATGTGATAGTGGATACCTTACACGATTGGATCTGTTATATTCGGGCAAGAACTAGTCTTAGATCGCCTTGAGTGGGTACTTCAAAATGAATTTTAACGGTCAAGTCAGTATAAGTGAATGTATATAGAAAGAAGGTAGAGTGAGAGTATGAAAGTGTAAGTAATTTTCCTTGTGAGCAGTGTGTTCAAGACTGTTGCTCAGACGGTGTGTTCAATCCTATTGTCGGGTTAAGTGTTATTTAGACGGTTGTTCACTCCTATAGTTGGATTATCCATTGTTCAAGTGGTGTGTTCACTACTTTAGCAGTGTTTTGTGACTTTGTAGGGGTTGAATAAGTCATCTTGTCACCATCATCCTTTCTCATAAGTAGGTCGATCATCCGACTATAATCAACAACCACATGGGTCGAATCTTATTTATCTGATGATAGATCAGGATCGTGTAGTTCAACTGTTGTTGACCAATCAAACACTTCCAAAAAATATGGTTTTTTTAGTAGAGGAATATTGTTTCAATAGAAGTATACTATCTTGCAACAAACTTTATATGCAATAAAGCGTGAACTCCTAAAATTAGCACTTTACAAAAATGATACAACGCAAAAAGTCATACTTAAAATGCTTATACCCAAAAAAGTCATACTCAAAATGCTTATATACCCAAAAAAGTCATATACTTAAAATGGCGAAGAAAATAAGGGCCAAGACCCATTACTCTATTAGCCTAGTTGGGAGGGTGTTTGTTATCTTACCCAATTTTACATTCTTAAAATTGGACTAGTGTTTATTATTAGTATTCATATTTTCTCCTCTCCTTTTTACTTTTATTTATGAATATTTTATATCTTCAAATAATTTATTTATAGTGTATAAACTATAAATATATTATTAATTATATCAATTTACTTAATTACTAAATAAAACATAATATCCGTTAAGGCAAATTACACTGTCACTGATTTATTCAAATGACGCAATGCACCTCTTTATTCTTCATCTAACAAATCTCCCTTATTGATATTGAGTGACTGCACCATATAACTTTTTAAAGAGAATTCAGATAATGTTTGAAACATGAGAAGTGTTAAGTTTGCTTATGCCAAAAGATAAGAGAATAAAAATTCATCACTCATCGTAGCACACCCTACCCCGGAACCGATTTTAATTCCGCCCCATGTGGGTTGGTGGAATTGGCAAACAAAAGCCCATAAGGCGCACGTCATATAATTATTAGTATATTTATTATGTGAGTCCTATCACATCATCCAATTTGAACATCATCCAATTTGAATCCTCTTCAATATATATATATATATATATATTTGAACTATTCAATCCTCTCTAATATTGGATGATATATATGATATATATAGATTTGAACTATTCATTTTTTGTGTGATATATTTGTTAAATATGTGAAGAGGATCTTAACCTTGAATCATTCTATAAATCATTAAAAATTGACAAATATTGTATTGTATGAATTTTATATATTGTCATTGAATCAGTCACTATTTATATTTAATCACCATTATATCTTCATTTCTTCACAAAAAGTAATACAAATGAATGATGAATGATATATACAAAAAAATTTCACTGAAAGTATATATTACACTCAATTATAAATAAAGTATCATTTGGGAAACATATTTTTGGTCGCATAATTTGTGCAACCACATATACCATCACATGTGATAGATTATAAAATTGTTTAATAATTAAATTTTTAACTTATCTATATTTTTTCAATCAATTACAAGTAACAACACATACTGGGATAAAAGATGTTCCCCCACTTTATAATACCTCTTACATTTCTTCAGATTTATAAAATGATATATAACTTTTCTTTGTATGCTACTGGGAAATTAATGCATGATAAATTATCATGTATCTCAATCATATTTTCATCTTTAATTTATAACAAAATATTTAATTTTAAATGATTCCTATGTATGATTGATGATAATTATTTAATTAAAATCATTGATTATCAGTGATCTAATAATATCTTGTTGATATAAATATATACTGTATAAGGAAAAAATGTATGTATTGACAATATATGAGTTTTATACACTTTTATTGTACATTTATTATACATTTTTAATTATTAATTATCCTTTAAAAATAATATAAATGAATGATAAATAATATACCGATAATATATAAATCTTTATATCAATATACCACATTTCATTTCCTAGCTCATAATCTCCGTCAAACTCTAAAAGGAAAACCCAAACCTTAAGTAACCTTATAAAACCAAAACCAACCCTTCATCGCATAGCTGACAAGCCCGACATAACATATTTAATATTTCTGTTCCATTTCATCATCATAACACTTCAATTATTTCTCTGCCAAAACATAATAGAACATTGCTTATCCCTAACTATAACAAACAAACAAAAATACACGTGATCCTATCATCTACGTTACATCTAATTCCTTTCATGTAATAAACTTTCTTAAAACTCTATCCACTTTCATTTTCTTTATACCAATACCAATTTTCTCTCTTTATTTTGGTCAGAAATTATTTGGACGATGAGGATGGGACAAGAAGATGATCAATCTCGTATTTTATGCGAGTTGTCGGCTCTGGTATACAACATGCTCCGATCTCCGATGGACGGTGGTTCACCCCATCGGAGTTTGCCGGAGATAACTCCGGCAGGGTTCGCTTCTTTGTTGTTTGGGATGTCGTTAGCATTGATGGTGTGTGGATCGGTTACTTTCATGATAGGGTTCATGTTGATGCCTTGGGTTATTGTTTTGGTTACTGTTTTGTATATCGCTGGGGTCCTTAATTCTATTTCCTTCTTTCTCTCTTGGCTTTCTGGCCCTCGCAAAGATGTTCCTCTACCTGGTAAACAACCAAAATTATCCATAGCTTCATACTTTTTATTAATATATTTATATATTGAGTTTGTCTTAAGTATGTTTCACGTCGCCTACCTCATTGTTTGATAGGAATGATTTAAATAATTATTAGGCTACTCTTCTCATTGTCAATTTGTTTTGATATGGAACCTTAACATGGTGTAAGAGTCATAGCCCAACTTATTTCCAGTTGTCATGTGCCAAAAATGTCATTTAGTTATGGGTCGAAGGTAACCATTCGTCTGTCCAACATTCTTAGGTTGGGAAGTAAGTCTCACATCACCTACCTCATTGTCTCCGAAATGGTTTAAATACATGTTGGACTAGTTCTCTCATTGCCAATTGATTTTGAGTTAAGAGCTTGTGCTATGAGCAAAAGAATATTCTCCTTTATTAGAGAGACAAGTTGTTGTTTTTGCTTTTATATTTAAGGGTAAAAGTGTTGCATGACATAGTTTTTTCATTTTATCCTCACCTCGATTACATGATAAGGCTGTTGTTGCCTTGGGACTTAGGAGGATAGGATTCTTTCCGCTAACATGACTATGATGGAGATTAGATAAATATAGATTAGGTCGTCCAATGCTTGAAACTCTTATTTAGTGGGGTTTGGGACGGTATATGTAGGTAATGTTACTCTACAGTTAGAGAGGATATGAATATATTATCTATGGTTCATAAGGGAAGTAGAGATAGGTAATTATTGATCATTTTTATTTTATAAGAACATATGGCATGGGCTATATCGGATTGATACTTCAAAATGATTGTTATACATGTATTTAAGATATCATATGGGATACTTCAATATTTTTCATCTATATATCTTTCAATTATTTTATGATTGTTGGGATGTATTGATATGAATGTTTACATGTATCCAAACAAAATCTCTTTCTGCTTTTGCTAAGAGCAAAGAATCCGAATGACTTTCTCCTGTTGTTTTGATACCACCAGAGCTTACAATCCAAATTTTGGAGGCTTTTCTCTTAGTTTTGTTCTCCCCAATTTTCATTAGTTGAAGATTGACGTATTTATGATTAAAAAAACCATAGGCGAAATGATTAAGAAAATAGAGAATGTTGTGTCAATGAATGATTTATGATAGAACATTATAGTGTCGTTCGATTCATGTAGTCATACCCACTTAGTAGATAAATGTTTGGTTGTTGTTGATGTATTTATGAAAATATTGCAAATGGCCTAATTAGTCCCTGTCCGAGACCAACTAATAATGGATAGATAGCAGGGTAGGAATGGCAACGGGTCGGGTCGGGTCGGGTTTGTGCTTACCCAACCCCGAACCCGAAATTCAAAACTCGAACCCGAACCCGAATTAAGCGGGGTTGAAAATAAAGATACCATCCCCGAACCTGTCAGGTTTCGGGTAACCCGAACTCGAAGAAACCCGCATGAAACATGTTATTGCTTCATCATATTCCTGATTATGCTCTTCATAGAACGCAGTGTTTCATTTCTTTGGGTTTTAGGATCAAGATACTGTTGGCAAAACAAAATAACTTGCATGCAGGAGAAAATTGCATCAACATTGCATATAACACAGAATTCACTACCTTTCTTAAACAGTACTGCTCACCGTTTTGAGAATGTTTCTTGCTTGTTGGAATTCTTGTCAAGCTTCTAAATCTCAATCTTCTAGCAGCCTTCGGTTTTTTTTTGTTTGCTTGAACTTATCAATGGCGAAATCTTTATATATTTATTTATTTGTAATTATATATATATTAATCGGGTGGCAGGTTCGGGATAGGGTATTAACAACACCAAACCCGAACCCGAAATTTGTACTCGAGTAAAACCCGAACCCAATCACATCGGGTTTTCCCCGTTAAATTCGGGTTGGATTCGGGCGGGTGGGTTTGGTTTTCATTGCCATCCCTATAGCAGGAATAGAGAATGGGAGATTTTGGCTAAAGTTACACCTATATACATGTCTCTTATCTAATTTAAAGGCAAGGTTGAAAGACATGTATTGGGGCAAGAGACTTTGATACCCAGTATTGGAATTTGGATCCTCGGTTGGACTGGATAGTCCAGCTCGGCTGTACTGGAGAGTCCAGCTCGGCTGTACTGGAGAGTCCAGCTCGGCTGTACTGGAGAGTCCAGTATAGCCAGAGATTGTGACATTTACAAAAAATTAATGGTGCAGATTTTCAATTCTTTTCAATTAATTTTTTTTTAATCTTCAAATTATTTTGGGCTTCATGTTGCAGTACTAGACTGTCCAGTATTAGAGAGGATCCAAACCCCAGCATTGCTAGTTGTGAAATTTGCAATATTCATTTCATGGATAACTAAGTTTCAGTTTAGTACTATTATTCTGACACTGAATTTGCTAACAGTTTAGCAGGGAATTTGTGCTGTAGTTTTTAGGTTCATGATTTTAGGTTATCTTAGTTTTTTTAAAGGGACATTCATCTTTGGTTGAAACTCAGTACTTCATCACAAAAGATTTGGTTTCAATAACTATTCAGAGTGAGTAGAGTGGAAATAATGATAACGAGATAGATTATATTTTTATCTAGCTTCAGCTGAATACAAGAAGAAAGGAATGTTGGAATTTTCAATAAAAGGTTGGATCTGCAATATTAGTTTTGTATAATCTTACTAGGAAATTATTGAACAAGGATCTTCAATAGTACTAGAGAGTGAAGTTCTTGTTTTTCCTTTTGTTTTCAACGGTAAAAATATTATTTCATTGTATACGAAAGGATAAAAGTGTCATATTACGTTAGTTTTTCATTTGTTTTTTGTAGTGTTTGATTCTACGGTATCGGAGAGAATCTTTCCTCGAAATTATTGAGGCTGGGGCATTAATGTTGCTTGATGCTGGATAAGTTGCCAAATTCTGGCTCTGCTTGGCTTTGATTCAAAACTCAAGCAAGCTATATGTGAAAGCTTCTCATTCCAAAAACAAATTATGTAGTATAGTCTATATAGAAGCTTGGATCAAATCACATATTTGTATGGTTTTCAACATTGTGATGTAAATTTCATTATTATCCTGTTTTGAGTTAACCATTTCTGGTTCTTATGTCGACTTCAATGTCTTCTTTTGCTTATATCTTCCATTGTATCACTATTTTCTGTTGGATCATGTCATGTGCTTGACAAATTCATCACAAAACTTTTCTGTTGCAGAGTGGAAACTTTGGTGAAGAGATCGACAACGGAATGAGGAATACGGTGTTGATTTTGTGCCGGTGTTCACGCAATCTATACAACAATCAAAATCATGGATCTTCTCCTCTTATTAAAACCACAGGAGTCATTGATAACAAGTTTTTGTTAAAGTTACCAAATTTGTTTATATGGCTTCTCTGTTAATCTCACATATATAGTGAAAGTGAAATTCTGAACTCTGAAGTACTAAGGATTGAGGAGTTGCTCCAAGCTAGTTTCTTCTTTCATGAAACATTTTGTTTTTCTTCATTATTTGTAAAATTGGAATTACTATAAAAAGAAAGTGGAATAGTATTTGGGAGGAAGAAGCTAAATTAGGATCAGATGGATGGTATAGATAAAGCAACAAAATCATACACTTTTAAGATGTTACTATTGTAACAGGTGTTGATGTGGATTAATGTTTATGTTTATGTTTATTTTCTGAAAGAAGTTATGCCACACTTTGTAAGGATCACCCGTCCCAAAAAATTGGTATCTCCATATTCCAAACCAATCACAGTGCACCAAATAATATAAAAAAAGTTGTTTTTTGTTTTTTTAATTAGATTGCAGTTTTTAATTAGATTGAGACATACTTGAGACACCAAAAGTGGGACAGGTGATCTCCATTCATGGGACACTGAGTACTAAACTAATTTGGATCCAAAATTAGTTCTTCCTGCTTATAGAAGTTGTCATCTATAAATTGAGGCAAACTTAATTTTGGCAAAGAAATACATTAGCAAATATAGTTGAAACAGTTGTATTAATATAATTTTTTTAAATACAATATTACTAAAAACAAGTCTTGTATCATACATTAGCAAACATGTATCACACCTAAATTAAGAGGGAGCATCCAATTTTTTTATTTAAGGTTGGTACTCCTTATGTTTTCACTCATATTTACCCTATACCCTCTACTCAATCACTGTTCTGTTTTTCAATAAGGAAAAGATGTATAATTGAGCATAAGGGACCCAATACAAAGACCCGAAAAACTACGAGCTTGACATTTGTCTAGTTTATTACACAACCCTGTGAAGATTATTATGATTGAAATGTACCTATATTCAAGGACAGAATTGTACACAGCCGGAGTTGACCAATATAAGCATGGTCTATGTCATTCATCTTCCTGAGAACTAAATTTTCAGATCTTATATCCAAGGTAACTTTTCCTTGACAGAGCTTCTCTACTTATATGGGTAAAATTGCGTAAATCTACCCACTTTAGACCCACTAAATGAAGTCTCATGCAACGAATTACTCTTTTTTTAAAAGCCAAGTTTTAAAATTTAGATATGTGACCGCTCGATACGCCCATATGTTACGGTTTTGAATTTTCCGGAAATTATAATGGGACTGTAATTATTGCTAGCACACAATTTCCTAAAACATTAACATTTTAGGAGTGAAATCACGGCCATACCCATTGTTAAAACTTTGCCTATGACTCTAATAACATCTTTAAATTGGACAGCGCTAAGTGTATAATAGCTGAGATAGAACTTGATTGAACCTCTTGTAAAATGGGTACATCCAAGAGGAGGCTTGATAAAACTAACAAGGTGTAGACATTACAATTTCTTCATTCACATTATTTTCATAAAGCCATAAAAGATTATGGTGCTTGATCATACATGTACATAGTATGTTGAACCAGCACCAATCAAATTAATCAAGATTGAATGAATTGAAACCTATCTCTAAATATCCAGGTGCTATAGGGGCAATGATCTATTTTACAATAAAGTACAAGTGCTAGAATTAATCTATTACAAGTTTCAACACTTAAATTGACAATATGATTTAAGTATAGGAGTGAACCACTCTATATAGTGTACAATATTATGTGGTTGAATCTCTAAATTCTCAAAAGCATCAATTTAAGTGTTATTTGGTAGATGTCAGACACGCATTAGATAACAAGTAAAGCCATTTTCTTAGCTGTTTGAGAAGTCCACAACTATAGGGAAAAAGCATGGGTTTTGGGCAGTGGCAATAAATGGGGTGCATCAAAGTTTCTCTATAATTCATAGCATTCTATCCTACAATTTCACAATCCCATAATTCTCCTTGCAAAATACTTGTATTGTTTTCTTAGTGTTTACCATATTTTATACATATAAATGTATTTTCTATTCTCATAGGTCAAGAGAGGGTATGGCTGTTCTCTTATATTTGGACAGAGGTTGTAACATTTTCCTACTTACTAAAAACTTTCTATTCTTGTTCGTGGTTGTTTCTCTCATCATCATTTTGAGATGGATTTTCCATGTTAAATATTATGTGTCAGTTCCTATTTTTTCATCTCTATCATAATTGTATGATATTGTTTCCATATCTCTCTGTCCCAACATTGATATCAGAGCTATTAGTTAGTAGTTACTACAATTTCACACATGTGGTTGTATATTTTTGTAGTGATTGTTAACATATATTAGATTTGTTCTAGTATATGATAATACATACAATATTATTCACATATCCGGTACTATTCACAGTAAAATTATATAAGCGAATATAGTTGAGAAACAAATCTTTGTCATAACTATATAGCAAAATATGAGTTAGAGAAGTTCAATGGGAGTAATTTCTCCCTATGGAAATTGAAGATAAAGACAATATTGAGGAAGGACAATTGTTTAGTAGAAATTGAAGGCAAACTCATTGGGGTAACTAATGATAAGTGGAAGGAGATGGATGACAATGTTGTTGTCAATTTGCTCCTAGCAATGACAGATTTAGTATTGTCGAGCATTATAGAAAAGAAGACAACAAAGGAGATATGAGATGTACTAATTAATCTATATGAGGTCAAGTCACTTCACAATAGAATATTCTTAAAGAGAAGACTCTATACTCTTCAGATGATTGAATCCATGTTACTTATATATCACATCAACAATCTGAATATACTATTTGCTCAACTCACATGATAGTTTTTAAAGTAACGAAAAATGAATGTCCAGAGCATTTACTTCAGAGTTTACCAGGTTCTTATGATCAACTCATCATCAACATTACAAACAATAATGTTTCTAAATACTTATCATTTGATGATGTTGTTGGAGTAGTTCTTGAAGAAGAATCCAAGCTAAAGAAAAAATAAGATAGATTGGGAGGTTCGAAGCAAGCATAAGCTTTGACGATGGTGAGAGGAAGACCAATAGGATGTGATTCCATTGGGAGTCACAATCATGGTAGATCAAAATCTCGAAGAAAGAATAATCTCAAATGCTATAATTGTGGCTTGAAAGGGCACTTGAAGAAACATTGTTGGCACAACAAGAAGAGTACTGAGAAAACTCTTTTAAACAACAACATCTCAATGTTGTGTTGTATGTACTTCAAATGATGGATAAATCCTATATAGCGAAGTAGTAATTAGTTCTAAAGGTGGAAAATAGCTCAGTGATGTCTAGATAATAGACTCTGGGGCAACATGTCACATGACTTCAAGACGAGATTGGTTTTGCACTTATGAGCCTACCTTAGAAGGATCCATGTTCATGGGAAATGATCATGTCTTAGAAATTGTTGGAGTTGGTACAATCAAGTTAAAAATGTATAACAATACCATTCACACAATTCAAGGAGTATGACACGTGAACGGTTTAAGGAATAGTATATTGTCTATCGGGCAATTAGAAGACCTTGGGTGCAAGACCCATATCGAAGGTGGGATCTTGAAAGTTGTAAGAGGTGCACGAGGACTATGCATCACTTGCAGCAGTTGATCAAGAGAAAACATCGATTATGTGGCATCGCAAACTAGACTACATGACAAAATGAGGCTTGGAATTCCTTGCAGGACGTAATATCTTACCCGGACTCAAATTGGTAAACTTACCTTTCTATGGGAACTATGTGATTAGAAAGCAACATAGATTGAAGTTTGATAAATCAACTTCCAAGAGCAAACACATTTTCGGCTTGATACATTTTGATGTGTGGGAGTCACCGTCCCTAGGAGGATCAAGATACTTTGTACCATTCATTGATGATTACTCCAAGAGATTATGAGTGTATCCAGTAAACTCGTAAAAGAATTAAGTGCTTGTGGACAGACAATGGAGGAGGATATATATATATGATAATTTTCCTTCATTTTGCAGCTTACATTTGTCTATACACCTCATCAAAATTATGTAGTGGACCGGATAAATAGAACTCTCTTAGAAAGAACAAGAGCTATGTTGAGAACAAAAGGACTAACCAAGTCTTTATGGGAAGAAGTAGTCAAAACCGCATAATATGTGATAAATTGGTCGCTATTAACCGCAATAAAGTTGAAGTCACCATTGGAGATATGGACTGACAAGCCAACAAGTTATTCTTCTCTGTATGTGTTTGGATGTCCTGTGTATGTGATGTATAAATGCCAAGAAGGAAACAAACTAGATTCAAAATCTAGGAAATGTATATTCTTGGGTTATACTAATGATGTTAAGGGGTATCGCCTATGGGACCTCACTGCCCAGAGGTTGTGATGAGGAGAGATGTGATATTTGCATAAAATAAACTACAAAGTGAGAATGGAAATGACAGCAATGCTAAAGATACTACTACAGTTCAGATAAATGAAAATTCTGGAGAAAATGATTCTTATGAAGCTGAACCAAAGCAAAAGGAACAAGTACCAGATGTGGCCAATGATGCAGAATCTCAACAATCAGAATGACTGAGAAGACCACCATCATGGTACTCAGACTATATGATGGTGAGTCGTGATGCATATTGTCTTCTATTTGAAGAAGGAGAACCATCAACCTTTTAGGAGGCTGTGAACAGTTCAGATGCTTCTCTATGGATGATAGCAGTGCATGAGGAAATGAAGGTCTTACATAGAAACAAAACATGCGAGCTTGTTACACTTCTAGAAGGTCGAAAAGCCATTGGTAATAAATGGATATCTAAAATCAAAAGAGATGACAATGATCAAATGGAACACTGTCGTGCAAGACTAGTGGTAAAGGTATATGCTTAGAAAGAAATCATTGGTTTCAAAGAAATATTCTCTCCAATTATTAGAGTTACCACTATGAGAACAGTCCTAGATATCTATGTTGCATTTGATTTACATCTTTAATGGCTAGATGTAAAGACCGATTTTCTTCATTGAGAACTTGATGAAGAGATATATATGCTCCAACCAGAAAGCTTTGAAAAACAAGACAACTTGGTTTGCAGGTTGACCAAATCTCTAAATGGTCTAAAACAGGCGCCTATATGTTGGTATAAGAGATTTGATTCCTTCATTATTAGCTTCAGATACAACATACTAAGTTCAGACCATTGTGTGTATTGAAAGAGGTTTGGTGTTAATGATTTCATCAATTTGTTGTTGTATTTGGATGACATATTGGTGGTAGGCCCCAACAAATATCGAGTCCAAGAATTAAAGCACAATTGGCTAGGGAGTTTGGCGGGAAGATTTAGCTTTCTCAAAAGAATTATTTGAAGAAAGCCATGTGGCACTTCAACATGCAAGACTGTAAGCCAATATGTACCCCACTTCCTCTCAATTATAAATTATCCTCAAGTATGAGTCATAGTAATGAAGTAGAGAGGACAAAAATGTCTCGAGTACTATATGCATCAGCGATGGGAAGTCTTATGTATGCCATGATAAGTACGAAACTGGATATTTCACAAGCAATTGGAGTGATCAGTTGAGACATGACAGATCTAGGTAATGAGGATTGGAACACAGTTAAAAGGATCCTAAGATACGTCAAATGAATCTTAAATGATGCATTATGTGATGGAGGATCAAAGTTTACTATTAGAGGATATGTTGATTTAGATTTTGTAGGAGATCTTGATAAAATGAAGTCTACTATAAGCTATATGTTCACACTTGCAGGAGGAGCACTAAGCTGGTTACCCAAATTATAGTAGTAATAGCTTTACTACTAATGAAGCTACCCAAGCATGTAAGGGAGCAATTTGGATTCAAATGTTATCGTAAGAACTCAGGAACAAACAACATAAGATTACTGTATATTGTGATAGTCAGTGTGCCTTGCACATTGCAAGGAATCCAACCTTTCATTCAAGGACAAAGAACATAGGAGTCCAATATCATTTTTTCAGAGAAGTAGTAGAAGAAGGGAGTATGAATATGCATAAGATACAAATAGAAGAGAACCTAGCAGATGTGATGATGAAGCCAATCAACACTAATAAATTTATATGGTATAGATCCTCATATAACATATCAGAAATGTGAGCAGTATGAAACTGACAAGTTAAGAAATTTTTTGAAAGCTCACCAAAAATGACTTTGAATGGGACATTGTCAGACACGGATAACAAAGCAAATAAAACCACTTTTATTGGCTTTTTGAGAAGTCCACAATTGTAGGCAAAAGGCAGGGTTTTGGGCGGTGCCAATAAATGGGGTGCATGGAAGTTCCTTTATAAAAACGAACTTTCATAGAGCATAGTATCATTTCGACAATCCCATAATTCACGGTGCAAAATATTTGTAGTATTTTCTTATTATTTCTCATATTTTATATATAGAGAGGTGTATTCTCTTAGGTCAAGAGAGAATGTGATTGTTCTCTCCTTATATTTAGATAGAGGTTGTAACATTTTTGCACTTAATCAAAATCTTATATTCTTGTTTATGGTTGTTCCCCTCATCACCATTTTGAGAGGGTTTTTCCACGTTAAATATTGTGCGTCGGTTCCTATTTTCTCAACTCTTTCTTAGTTGTGTAATATTGTTTCCGTAACTTTGTGTGTCCCAACAATAGAGACTAGAGAGTGAGTTATCTACAAGTTGATGGCGACTCACCAAATCAATCAACTTGGATGAACTAATGGGCCTAGGGGGGCCCATGATTCGGGCCAAGGAGGGCCCATGACTCGGGCCAAGGCTAGGAAAGCCCGAGACACTCTTGGGAAACTAATACTAAGGATCCAAACTTTAACTGGGCCAAGTGACAACACAAGGCCCATAAATTGCCTTATGCTTGAGGCAACACCCCTTGAAGGCCACGACCAAGAGGGGAAAGCATAAACTATCTTACCTTTTCCTATTTGTTTTAATAAATGGTCCAACACCACGGTTTGAATTTATTTTATGCATTGATATTTTAAATTCACTTATCTTAATTCATTATTAATGTGTGTTTATGTGTAGGAACTTACCAAGAACGGCCAAGGAGGAATTAAATTGCATTCATAGGCGTGGCCAGAATTGCCTTATTGGAAGCACACGTTAAAAGGCAAGTAATGCACATTCATGGAGTGTGGCCAAAGATGCCATATTGGGAACACACGTTAAAGGACCAACAAATGCACATTCAAGAGCATGGCAAAACTGACCTTATTGAGAGGATACGCTGATACTACAACTTAAATAAGCCGTGTGATTTCCCATGGTTCTTGCTCATTGTTAATAGTGATAATTCAAGTTGAAGGCATATGTTTCATTTGCCATCAAGACCTGCCAAACTCGGCCATCCAAGAAGTTAAGGCCATTACAAATTCAAATCAGCCCACGTGTGCAAAGACTTCAAGACAAACAATTCAAATTGTTAAGGCACATTGATGAGCCTATTCAATTCGGATCAAGAATAAGGCATGTGTTTCAATGGCCATTAAAACCTTCCAAACTAGGCCATCAAAAGAGTTAAGGCAATTTCAATTTGAAATTCATTCTCACTTGTGCAAAGACTTCAAGACCCGAATCCTAAGTGGCCAGCCAACACGCAAAGCCTTTACCATGCAATTATTAGCAATTCAATTGTTACCTTTTTAGAACAACACGTTAAAGGTATAATTGAATGAGCCGTGTGAATGCTCCCATGGTTTTTGCTTATTGTCATTAGTAGTAATAATTCAAGTTTGAAATTGTAAGACTGAATCCAAAACGACAGCCATAGCTTTAGCTTATGCATTGAATCTTGATATTATTTTCATGGGAGCCTTTAGGCCAACCCACACTATATGTATTCCACGCTTAAGCTTGAATAAGACACCTTGAATTTATATGAAAAACTTGCTTAGTTAGAAGTCTCTCCTAACTTCTTGGTTAAACCGAGAAAAATCAAAGTTCTTATCAAATATCATTCTTTGTGGCGAACATCATCCGGCTTATCAAGTTCCAATACTTGTGGCACCATCACCATCTCAGCCTACCCCAATCCTTCTTTTATCCTACAAATATCAAACATTAAAACCTCTAAAAAACAGTCCCTAAACACTCAACCAAAAACTGACCAGGACATCCAAGCCTCGGCCAGAATTCTTGTTCCCTCGGTCAGTCCAAAGGCCAGCCACGGTCAGGCTGACTAGTCCCACGCATCAGCCCAATCCCACCCCTCGGCCACACAAAAAATCCTTGACCCAATATTCCTTTCATCATCACACTCACCTAACTACATTCAGCCTATTTCCCCAAGCACATAAAAAGTCCCAAGCCAAACACCAAAAAGCAAATATCCAAAAGTTTCATCCAAAAACATTACCCAAAATTAGCATCCAAACAAAACGATCGTAAAGTCATTCCAACCCTCACAAGGAGGTTGCTATCACAAGTTCTGCTGAGTTTGAAGCATATTTAAAAGATTGTAGTGTTTCCAAGGTAAATCTCGTGGCAGGTGAGGATTAGAATTCTCTCAAAGATACCTTGGCTGCTATCACAAAAATGCAGCTCAGGAAGCTGCACAGATAGAAAATGGAGAACCAAAGAAGCTGTTGTTGGTATGGATGGATATGATATCAGTGATGGTAATATTGGTAACATTCCAGAGCCTTCTACTTTGTCAAAACTTGTTGAATAAATAATAATTAACTATTGTTTTGCTTGAGGCTTCATTAAGACATTTTTTACCAACTTCAGTAACCATGTAGAGCTATCAACCACGCCATTTTTCTAATCTAGTAATGCATAACTTTCCGATTCTTTGAAGGTTGAACTTGCGAGTATAAGTGAAGAAGTATTATTATCAACTTCTTTTAGGGATGTTTCCAGTACGGAACAAGATGACATGTATCAATTTCCCTAGGAGCACTGCTAGCGAAACTGATTTTCACTCTTTGTATAAAGAATTACATTTGAAGGTCTTTTGTGATTAGATCGTTAGAATAAACTAACTTTTTAGTTTGTGGAGCAGTCTACATTGTGTAGTGATAGTAGCTATGAAATTTGTAAGATTGTAAATTATAAAATGGCTTTGTTGTATGTAGAAATTTGTTTCAAGTAAAATAAAGTGTTTGTTGGTGCAGTGGAAGCGATTGTTGCCTAGCATTGGTTACAAGTAATCTAATAAAATGCATAGAATAAATAGAATAGAAGAAACAAGAGAATTTGGTAACGAGGTTCGACCAATTATGCAGATGTCCCCGAGAATGTTGAGCGACTACCAAGATATTATTAGAGAATAAGGAATACAAGCTTTAGCTTACCCATGGACTCAAGTGCCCAAAAGGTGTTTCTATTTAGTAGTTCTATTTGATGCATATAATAACAAGGGACTTGAGTCCAATGTATAACATTGGTACTTTAGTCTATTCTAATTCTAGGCAATGTGGAACTTAATGTAATAACATATTTCAAATATTCTTTTTAACATTCTCCATCTTGATAGAAATAGACGAATATCTCGTTATTCAGGAATAACATATTTCAAATATTCTTTTTAGCAGTTGTCTCAGAGCCTAGCTCAACACTCGAGTCCCTATCTCCACCTTGATCCTAATCTAGTACGTGGACTTCTAGGATTCTGGACCAACACATATATCGCCTGCACCATAGTTCCACCATGTTTTCTTCTCTTTCAACTCATCTCCTTTATCCTTGCGTAGTACATTTGATGCACCTTGTCTAACCAACTGCCTTAACCCTCTTTTGCCATTATCTAACATCTAGGTTAAGAGTCATCTAACAATTGGCTCTGATTCTAATTGTTGGTGCAGCAGAAGCGATCGTTGTGCAGCGTTTGTCACAAACAATCAAATAAAATGCATAGAATAAATAGAGTAGAATAAACAAGAGAATTTGGTAACGAGGTTCGGCAAATTGTGCCTACGGTTCCAGGAGCGTTGAGTGGCTACCAAGTTATCATTAGAGAATAAGGAATATAAGCTTTAGCATACCCATGGGCCCAAGTACCCATGGGGTGTTCCTATTTAGTGCTTGTTTTTTGTGCATATAATAACAAAGGACATGAGTCCAATATATAACATTGATACTCTAGTTTATTCTAATTCTAGACAATGTGAGACTTAATGTAATAACATATTTCAAACACTCCCAACACTATTTTTGATAACTCTTGATTTCTGCGCAATCAACTATGCGACAATTTGTATCCACAAAAATATGTGATGGTTATACTTATTACTTGCCTTTTTAGTATGGATGGCAATAAACATGTCATGTGGGTACAACTAAAATACTTACAATGAGTACCCATAAATATAACTTATGGATTAGAACGAGTATTATTATGGTATCCACGTCTTTATAAATTTATTTTTTAATTAAATATTTTATATGTATTATACTTTTTTATTATTTTATAATTATATATTTTCTAGCGACACCTTGGCTCGGGTTAATGATGCAACACCGTAGGCTCCGGTTTATATAGCTACACCTTGGCTCGGGTTAATGATGCAACACCGTAGGCTCCGGTTTATGTAGCGACACCTTGGCTCGGGTTAATGATGCAACACCGCAGGCTCCGGTTTATGTAGCGACACCTTGGCTCGGGTCAATGATGCAACACCGTGGGTTCCGGTTTATGTAGCAACACCTTGGCTCGGGTTAATGATGCGAACCTTGTGGACTCCGGGTTATGTAGCGACACTTTGGCTCAAGTTATGTAGCTTGATTACGTTTTTAAATGAACTAGACCTGCCCGATGTGGTATGGATAATTAACTAGACCTGCCTGATGTGGTATGGAGAATGAACTAGACTTGCTTTATGTCATATTGGCTCTCGGAGTAAAGTATGATTAGTTCCTTGTGTGTAGTATTATTTAGGAGTATTGTGTTGCTTGGAAAAGTGTACTAATGTTGTGTAAGTATGATATAATGAGTATAGCATTGATGTGGTTTATTGAAAGAGATTATTGTGTGGTGATCTTGATGAAGATCAAGTTGAGTAAATGGTATGTTGCACAGATTTGAATGAATCGTCTAAATGAGAAATGATGAGTATGCTAATTGGATATATGAACCTTATATGGTATAATGGGTTGATTGGTATATGTTTAATATGATTGATATTAGACGCTGAATAGGTTTAATACTTTAATGTTATTACTCCATGTAATTCAATGCTACGGTCACCGTAGTTGGTTCTTACTCCCTCTTGTCTCTTCCTGTATGTGTTATGTGTTGAATCCAGGTGGTAGCGGTAGCGTATTGGACGCTTGTGGAGAAGAGTACGAATAGAGTAGTTGCTTTATGTATTCAAGATGATATATGATTTATGTATGTAATATGAGATGGATTAATGATTGTAATAAAAGTATTATTTGAGAAAGGATAAATGTATAACTCATGTAGTTAAAAGGAAGTGTAATGATATGTTTTTAATGAAGTGAACGATTGATTAGTTTCGCACTTGAAAAATGAATTGAACTTAAATATATTCAATCAGGTTTTCTAAATCGTTCGAGTAATGTCTTTTAAAAGTGATCACTTCACTTTCATGAATAAAGTTTTAAAGAATTTTTGGGTTATGAAAATCGGGTCCTTACAAGGTTTCCGATCATCTTCCACCTCTCTCTTTACCTCTCCCTTGCATATGGTTGCGTTGAGGTCCATAGTTCCAGAGAGAAATTGTTTTGGGCGTCGCCACCTCAGCCGCCTTCAGATTATCCTCGTACATTCTGCACTTGTTGACCAAAGTAGCAAAATCAGAAATCTCCTGATGTCCGAACATCCTTTTTAGCTTGGGCCTTAAGCCCGATTCAAATTTAGAGCACTTGGATCGTCCGTCCACTTCCAATTCAGAATAGGGACAAAACCGGGCCAAATCCTCGAATTTAGCCGCATATTCCCCCACCGACATATTTCCCTGTTCCAACTTCAAGAACTCCATTTCCTTCTTCCTCTTCAGATCAGCAGGGAAGTATTTATGAAGGAATTTCGCCTTGAATGTACTATAGGAAATCAATTGTCCTTCCGTCTCCATTTGGTGTCGAGTAAACTCCCACCAGTTCTCGGCCTCCGTCACTAGCATATAAGTGGCATAGGTCAACTTCTGAGCCTCCGAACAGTTCATGGCCCTGAAGATCCGCTCCATTCCCTGAATCCACTCAATGGCATCATCAGGAGCAAATACCCCGTGGAACTGATTGGGGTTCCTCCTGCAAAACTCATGCAGACCTCGGTACTCTGCCGGTTCGGGTGGGACTAGGGGTTGCGAACTTGGACTTGGTGCAGGATTCTGATTCAGATTACGCAAGTTCTCGTTCATCTGTTGTAGTGCAGCCACCATCTGAACCAACAAATCATTTGGAACGTTCTGACTCTTTCCTCGTCCAGCCATGTCTTAACCTGCGCTCATCGATAGTTAGTACCCAAATTTAACTCACACAAGTCAGGTTATCACATAGTCTCATAGCACATTAAATGTCTCTACACCAATGCTACATGCTTTAAACATTCAATTCACACAATCTCAACTAGTCAAATCATAAACATGTTACAAAGAAGCAAGGCCATACCCTAGGTCGTAGAATTAACTATGCTCTGATATCATATTGTAAGGACCCAAATTCTACCCTTGAAAATTTTTCCTTTATTTTTATTTATTATAATCCTTTCATATATACATTCATTATCTTACTTAAATCCCTCATTAATCATTCCGTGAAACCACCCTTTTAACCTATTACATTATCATACAGTTCATATTGCAGAAAAGCATAATTCATTCAATTAACCCTTAGTCACTACCGCATACAACTGGTTATGGGTTCCTAAGAATCATAATGCCCATAACTACACATCTCCAGTGTTACCATAATTAGAATTACATTCATCCCAAAATATTATCTAGTCAACTACAATGTCAAAGTAAAGATAAAGAAATACAAGTTAATAAACACATAAGATTCCTAAGTGAGCTTCCTCCTCAAATCATTCATTTACCTACAATGAGATTATCATAAAAAAACACACAAAAACAAGGGAGTAAGTCATTAGTTCAAGACTAACATTACATGATAATCCACATTTTAAATACGATTAAGCATTGAAATAAATTATAACCACAAGCACATAAATGTAAACATTCATATCTTCTTTCTTTCATTTCCATATTATTCATATTCATTCTATAGTATATATATCCCATAATATATATTTTATAGCATGCATATTACTTTCATTCCAAAAATCCTCATTTCTCATCTTTCATATTCATCCTATAGTATATATATCCCATAATATATATTTTATAGCATGCATATTACTTTCATTCTAAATATCCTCATTTCTCATCATTCATATTCACCCTATAGTATATATATATATCCCATAATATATATTCTATAGCATGCATATTACTTTCATTCTAACACACTTATTTCTCATCATTCATATTCACCCTATAGTATATATATCCCATAATATATATTCTATAGCATGTATATTACTTTCATTCTAACACGCTCATTTCCCATTAATCGTGTTCACCCTTAATCGTATTCACCGAGTTCTTGCACAAAGATAATCCTCTACCACGTCGGGTAGGTCTAGTTAATTCTCCATACCACATCGGGCAGGTCTAGTTTATTCTCCATACCACATCGGGCAGGTCGAGTTAATTATCCATACCACATCGGGCAGGTCTAGTTCATTCCCCATACCACATCGGGCGGGTCTAGTTAATTATCCATACCAGATCGGGCAGGTCTAGTTCATTCCCCATACCACATCGGGCAGGTCTAGTTAATTATCCATACCACATCGGGCAGGTCTAGTTCATTCCCCATACCACATCGGTCAGGTCTAGTTCATTCCCCATACCACATCGTACAGGTCTAGTTCATTCTCCATACCACATCGGGCAGGTCTAGTTAATTCTCCATACCACATCGGGCAGGTCTATACCACAATAATCCACTACCACTCCAGGTAGGACAACAACATTAATCCACTACCACTCCGGGTAGGACAACAATAATAATCCACAACCACTACGGGTAGGATAACAACAATAAACCACTACCACTTAGGGTAGGGTAACAACAATAAACCACTACCACTTCGGGTAGGGTAACAACAATAAACCACTACCACTTCGGGTAGGGTAACAACAATATTCTTACAAACATATTACCTCCTTCACATACCTCATTCACGTCAGCTCATATAAGTTAGAAACACGTATCCCTTACCTTGGTGAGCGTTGGAGTCGGTTTCGATTATCTTTACGAATTTCCTCCGCGATTTCCTCCAATAACAACAATTTCAGTCATTTATTCAAAATAACACATAAACGACTCGTATTTCATCGTCAATCATACAAGATATTCACATATTTTCAAGGTTTCCAACATTACTTTAATACGAGTTGGGAGGAATAGATGGCCAACTAAGAGGGGGGGGGGGGGGGGGGGGTGAATTAGTTGTTTTAAAAAATCACTAGGAACTTTTCAGCTTTTTATACTTAAGTGCAAATTAACAGAGTTGTAGCGGAAGAAAGTTTAGTAGAAGAAGAAGAAGTGCATAAAACAAAAAGTGTAAGGATGAGAAAAATCACACCAGAAAATTATACTGGTTCACCTTCTACCACTGAAGGCTACGTCTAGTCCTCTTGAAAAACCACAAGAGATTTCCACTATTGAATGAGTTTAACTTACAAGCAAAGTCATACCTAGACTCCCCCTAAGTTGTATCACTCACTCACTTCAACGAGATAGTACACCACTATCCTTGTTTTACAATGCCTCACCAATCCCTATAGTGATTACATGAGTACAAGTATGAAGATAATAAATGGCTTAATGACAAACTCACAATGTATCTTAATGCCTTATGAAGTTTTCAGAATTCCAAAGAATGTGAAAGTTTTTCTGAAAAACTTCAAAGTGTTCTTGAATAAAAACTAAGAAATTTGTATCAAAAAAATTAGATTTTTGAGTATAAAATTTATGTTGTAATTCTGAGATCCTACAAGGTTTATATAGAGTTCCAAAAGGTGTTTAGAATCACTTTCAAAAGGTATAAGTCGTTTAGGAAAAGTTGAACCAAGTTGGAACACAATGGTTCAATTTAGAAATCAGATTTTCGCAGTAACAGTACGTGGTAATCGATTACTTATCCATGGTAATCGATTACCAGTTGAAAAACAACTGATACTGACGATTTTTGCTTGTG
Source organism: Lupinus albus (assembly GCA_009771035.1). NCBI lineage: Eukaryota > Viridiplantae > Streptophyta > Magnoliopsida > Fabales > Fabaceae > Lupinus > Lupinus albus. The sequence goes on from CM020010.1 coordinate 8,763,916, forward strand.
GTAATCGATTACCAATATGAGGTAATCGATTACCTCAGTTGAAATTTCAAATCCAAAGTTGTTCAACGGCTAGTGGTAATCGATTACATCCATAGGGTAATCGATTACACTAGTTGAAATTTCATTTCCCAGAAATGCCGAGAGTTATGGTAATCGATTACTTACCTTGGTAATCGATACTGAAATTAAATTTTGGATTTAACTTTCAACAGTAAGTGGTAATCGATTACTACTACGGGGTAATCGATTACCTAGTTATTTTTGCCTTTTTCCAACTTTTCAAACATAACTTGGTTTTTCTTAGGAACTCTTATATTAACCTAGATTAAGATCTTTATTCTTAAGGCATTGTGATTTCTTATGAGTTTGAAATATATGCTACTAAAAGACTAAGACTCTTATAAAAATAAAATATACTTCAAGTTCTTTAAGTCTTTGATCTTCAATAGCTTTTATTCTTTCTTTTGGTGATGTGCATTTGTCTTCATCAAAACCCAGCCTCGGTCAAGGAGCTAGATCATCTTCCCACGAGTTTCCAAACATCTAAAACATACATATTCATCTCATATATCAACATTAAAGCACAAACTCATCTTCCACATTTAACATTTCACTCATTTCCCTTTTTACTCATATTCTCATTTTGGGGGTTTTGGGGTTTTCATGAATAAACCTACAAAACCTCTCCATTCATCGAATACCAACTCTAAACCAAGATTTCACAAGAGAAAAACAGCATAAAACGAACCATAACTCTAAAGGAAGAGTTTTCATGGTTTCTCATACTTTAAGAAGAGATCCATACATCCAAAGACGAGTTTGAAAGGGAGAAAGAGAGTTAGAATCAAGAGATTTACCTCTTCTCAAGCTTCTAGATGATTCCCACGAGTTCTTGCTCTCAAAATCATCTTCTCCTCTCTTCTCTCTCAATTTCTAACCCAAAAATGTGTTTGGGGTTTCTATTTTAAAGTGAAATCGTCGGGTTCTCGCTCAAGGGAGAAAATCCCGCCATTTTAAAATTTCAGACCTGACGCTCTCGCTCAAGCGAGGGATTTCTCGCTCAGGCGAGGCAGCTCTCGCTCAAGCGAGGATCTTACAGCCTCGATAGGTCCTAAATGCCACTTTTCTCGCCCAGGCGAGACAACTCTCGCTCAGGCGAGACTACTCTTGCTCAAGCGAGAATCCTTCAGTATAGCCCAGGATTTCACCCTCTCAGGTGAGCCTCTCTCGCCCAGGTGACAATTCTCTCGCTCAAGTGAGACTCTCAGGGCTGATACTATACTTTAATGACTTTAAATTTAGGTTGTCAGAATAAATAATATAATAGTGGAAGAAAATGAGAGCATATATAGTCCTCTGATATATAGTCCTCTGATGTCAAGATCAAGTTAGGAAAAAATATTGGAAATATCATATATAGTCCTCTGATGTCAAGGATTCATCCCAATCTCTACCGTATTTCAAAATTATCGAAAGACAATTTCGTGCATTTATACTTATGCTATGACAATTAATAAATCTCAAGGTCAATCATTAGAAAGTTTGAGGTTATATTTACCTAGACGACTATTAAGTCACAATCAATTTTTAAGGATGGTAACCGACTAAAGTCAACAACAAATGTATTCATCAACTTATCTTTAATTATGTTATTTAAATTTTATTTCTAACCATTTTATTATTTCTTACAATAGGTTTTACACTATGTGATTACCAACAACTGTTATGAATAAAAAAATGTACATAAAGTTGATTTCTTTTATGGTAATCATTAATAAATGTTTAGTTCACCAAATAGTATATAATGTTTGTTACTTTCATTTAATAAAGTTAAAATCGTAAGGTATAAACTATTAGTTACGGTCCATTTAGTTATGTATTAATACTCTAGGAAGTAATTTTTAATGTTTACAAATTGTAGTATTATTCTTTAATTAAATTCGTACAATATCCGTTAACACTCGTGTGTATGCATGGGTAACCTACTAGTTCACTTCTAAAATTTGCACCTTCTCATTGCATTTTAATTCTAAAACTTTTCATTTATAATTGCACATGTTCTTCTCAATTTTTAATATTTTAATGGTTCATTACCTTCTCTTAAATGTTGTTGCACATTCTTTTTTATTTTTTTAGTAATTCTTTATAAATTTAAGTTTTAACTCAACTAACTTTGTTATGTTGTTATGGTTAAGGCATAGAGGTGATAAATAATATAATAGTGGAAGAAAATGAGAGCATATATAGTCCTCTGATGTCAAGATCATGTTAGGAAAAAATATTGGAAATATCATATATAGTCCTCTAATGTCAAGCCTTCATCCCAATCTCTACCGTCTTTCAAACTTATCGAAAGACAATTTCGTGCCATTATATTTATGATATGACAATCAATAAATCCCAAGATCAATCATTAGAAAGTTTGAGGTTATATTTACCTAGACGAATATTCAGTCACATTCAATTGTTAAGGATGGTAACCCACTAAAGTCAACAACAAATGTGGTTTATAAAAAAGTTTTTCAAAATCTTTAACATGTATTCATCAACTTATCTTTAATTATGTTATTTAAATTCTATTTCTAACCATTTTAATATTTCATACAATAGGTTTTACGCTATGTGATTCTCCAACAACTGTTATGAATAAAAAATGTACATAAAGTTGATTTCTTTTATGGTAATCATTAATAAATATTTAGTTCACCAAATACTATATAATGTTTGATACTTTCACTTAATAAAGTTAAAATCGTAAGGCATAAACTATTAGTTACGGTCCATTTAGTTATGCATTAATACTCTAGGAAGTAATTTTTAAAGTTTACAAATTGTAGTATTATTCTTTAATTAAATTCGTGCAATATTCATTAACACCCGTTCGTATGCACGGGAAACCTACTAGTTCACTTCTAAAATTTGTACATTCTCATTGCATTTTCATTCTAAAACTTTTCATTTATAATTGCACACGTACTTCTCAATTTTTAATATTTTAATGGTTCATCACCTTCTCTTAAATGTTGTTGCACATTCTTTATTTATTGTTTAGTTATTCTTTATAAATTTAAGTTTTAACTAAACTAACTTTGTTATGTTCTTATGGTTAAGGCATAGAGGTGATAAATAATATAATAGTAGAATAAAATGAGAGCATATATAGTCCTATGATATATAGTCATCTGATGTCAAGATCATGTTAGGAAAAAATATTGGAAATATCATATATAGTCCTCCGATGTCAAGCTTTCATCCCAATCTCTACCGTCTTTCAAACTTATCGAAAGAAAATTCCGTGCATTTATATTTATTTTATGACAATCAATAAATCTCAAGGTTAATCATTAGAAAGTTTGAGGTTATATTTACCTATACGAATATTCCGTCACAATCAATTGTTAATTGTAACGACCCGATTTCTACTCTTGAAATTTTTTTTTCATTCATTTTAATTTTCTCTTACATACATTCATCATCTTACTTAAAACCTTCAGGAATCATTCCTTAAAAATACTCTTTACACCTATTATATTATCATATAATTTAAATTGCGGAAAAACATAATTCATTCATTATTATTCCCATTGGGTACTAAGAGCCCAAAAGTTATAATACTCCAATTATAACAATACCCATGGTTACGAATACCCAAATAAATGTCAGTCATGGTTACAATCATTCAAATCCACAAGTAGTCATTTAAAGTACAAAAACGCAAATAGTGAATCCAACGTCTAAAGCTCCTAAAGCTCCCGAACTAGCATACTCCATTCGTCTATTTACCTGCAATGGGATTATCAATGACAAAAGTACAAAACACACAAAGGAGTAAGTCGTTAATTCAATAAACGTCATTATAAGATAATCCACATTAGAAAAAGGGTTAGTAAACCATTTTCGAAATTCATTTTGTCTTGTTGCATAACTTGAACCAAAGTCACTACACCCCTCAGGGTTAGCTAAAATCAGAATCTCGTTTCTCTTAAAACAAATCACGCTTATATACTCAAGCCAGAGTTTACGCTTCTATACTCAAGCCAGAGTCACTAACCATTCATGGTCGGCTAAAACATATTTTCCTTTCATCGATCTCCTCATAAATCATTTTCATGCTTCTATACTCAAGCCAGAGTGTATGCTTCTATACTCAAGCCAGAGTGTATGCTTCTATACTCATGCCAGAGTCGCTAACCATTCATGGTCGGCTAAAACATATTTTCCTTTCATCGATCTCCTAATAAATCATTTTCATGCTTCTATACTCAAGCCAGAGTGTATGCTTCTATACTCAAGCCAGAGTGTATGCTTCTATACTCAAGCCAGATTGTATGCTTCTATACTCAAGCCAGAGTGTATGCTTCTATACTCAAGCCAGAGTGTATGCTTCTATACTCAAGCCAGAGTGTATGCTTCTATACTCAAGCCAGAGTGTATGCTTCTATACTCAAGCCAGAGTGTATGCTTCTATACTCAAGCCAAAGTCGCTAACCATTCATGGTCGGCTAAAAATGTACTTCTTTTTCATTCGTTTCACCATAAATCATTTCCGGTAAATCCACGCCCACATTAGTATAAACACAACCATATATGTTTATACTAAATACGTGATTTACACTCAATCATCGCATAACCAAAAAGTACCACATACTTTCCTTTCCGTAAATCTACGCCTACTTTAATGTAAACACACCCATGTATGTTTATATCAAATGCGTACTTTACGTATCAATCATTGCATAATCAGAAAACTCACATTTTCGATTCCAAATGCTCAATTAAAGACTTATCCTTACCTCGATGAGTGTTGGGTTTGGTTCTTGGCAACTTCTCGAGTTCCACCGACACCGCCTCCAACCTTAGGATCTCTCTTCATCCCACCACATAACACAATGTTAGTCATTTATTCCAAATATCACATAAACAACTTATATTGCATCATTTAATCATACAAAATATTCATCATCAATATTCAACCATCTAAAACATGCATAACATCTCATATTTCAATATTTGGGGATAAACTCATCTTCTACCTCTAACATTTTACTCATTCTCTCCTTTTACCACATTTTCACTTTTGGGGTTTTTGGGGTTTTCATGAATCAACCCACAACCCTTACCATTCTTGAGATACTATCTCTAAACCAAGAGTTTACAAGATAAAAACAACATAAAACGAACCATAACTCTAACGGATGAGTTTCCATGTTTAGAGAGGAAGAAGAAGAGTTAGTAACAAGAGGTTTACCTCTTCTCAAGCTCCAAGATGAGTCATAAGGCTCCTTGCTCTTGAAAAGCTCTCCTCTCTCTCTTCTCTTCGAAGTTCTAACCCTAAAATGTGTTTTGGGTTTCTATTTTATAGACACTGCGATAAGTATAATCGATTACAAGTATAGTGTAATCGATTACACTATGTAAATTATAGAGGCATCGTCGCTGTGTAATCGATTACCAACATGATGTAATCGATTACATTAATACGATGTAATCGATTACCATAAGTGTGTAATCGATTACACAGTTTAAATTACAAAGGCATCGTCGCGATATAATCGATTACCAACATGGTGTAATCGATTACATTGTGTCAGATGTACATATCTGATGCTTTTAATCATCATGTAATCGATTACCAGGACTGTGTAATCGATTACCAGGACTGTGTAATCAATTGCACTGTGTCAGATGCACAGGTCTGATTAGTTTATCATCATGTAATCGATTACCAGGAGTGTGTAATCGATTACACTGTGTCAACCGCCCAAAATTGCCATTTCTCGCCTAGGCGAGACAACTCTCGCTCAGGCGAGAATCCTCCAATATAGTCCAGGATTTCACCCTCCCAGGTAATCCTTTCTCGCTCAGGCGAGAATCTCTCGATCAAGCGAGGCTTCCAGGACTGATACTATAATTTTAAAGATTAAAATTTGGGGTGTTACATTAAGGATGGTAACCCACTAAAGTCAATAACAAATGTGATTTATAAAGAAGTTTTTCAAAATCTTTAACATGTATTCATCAACTTATCTTTAATTATGTTATTTAAATTCTATTTCTAACCATTTTATTATTTCATACAATAGGTTTTACGCTATGTGATTCTCCAACAACTGTTATGAATAAAAAATGTACATAAAGTTGATTTCTTTAATGGTAATCATTAATAAATGTTTAGTTCACCAAATACAATGTAATGTTTGTTACTTTCATTTAATATAGTTAAAATCGTAAGGTATAACATATTAGTTACGGTCCATTTAGTTATGTATTAATACTCTATGAAGTAATTTTTAATGTTTACAAATTGTAGTATTATTCTTTAATTAAATTTGTGCTATACTCATTAACACCCGTGTGTATGCACGGTTAACCTACTAGTTCACTTCTAAAATTTGTACCTTCTCATTGCATTTTAATTCTAAAACTTTTCATTTATAATTGCACACATACTTCTCAATTTTTAATATTTTAATGGTTTATCACCTTCTCTTAAATGTTGTTGCACATTCTTTATTTATTTTTTAGTAATTTTTTGGAAATTTAAGTTTTAACTCAACTAACTTTGTTATGCTGTTATGGTTAAGGCATAGAGGTGATAAATAATATAATAGTGGAAGAAAATGAGAGCATATATAGTCCTATGATATATAGTCCTCTGATGTCAAGATCATGTTAGGAAAAAATATTGGAAATATCATATATAGTCCTCTGATGTCAAGCTTTCAACCCAATCTCTACCGTCTTTCAAACTTATCGAAAAACAATTCCGTGCATTTATATTTATTTTATGACAATCAATAAATCTCAAGGTCAATCATTAGAAAGTTTGAGGTTATATTTACCTATACGAATATTATGTCACAATCAATTGTTAAGGATGGTAACCCACTAAAGTCAATAACAAATGTGATTTATAAAGAAGTTTTTCAAAATCTTTAACATGTATTCATCAACTTATCTTTAATTATGTTATTTAAATTCTATTTCTAACCATTTTATTATTTCATACAATAGGTTTTACGCTATGCGATTCTCCAACAACTGTAATGAATAAAAAATGTACATAAAGTTGATATCTTTAATGGTAATTATTAATAAATGTTTAGTTCACCAAATACAATGTAATGTTTGTTATTTTCATTTAATATAGTTAAAATCGTAAGGTATAAACTATTAGTTACGGTCCATTTAGTTATGTATTAATACTCTATGAAGTAATTTTTAATGTTTACAAATTGTAGTATTATTCTTTAATTAAATTTGTGCTATACTCATTAACAACCGTGTGTATGTACGGTTAACCTACTAGTTCACTTCTAAAATTTGTACCTTCTCATTGCATTTTAATTCTAAAACTTTTCATTTATAATTGCACACGTACTTCTCAATTTTTAATATTTTAATGGTTCATCACCTTCTCTTAAAATGTTGTTGCATATTCTTTATTTATTTTTTAGTAATTCTTTGGAAATTTAAGTTTTAACTCAACTAACTTTGTTATGCTGTTATGGTTAAGGCATAGAGGTGATAAATAATATAATAGTGGAAGAAAATGAGAGCATATATAGTCCTCTGATATATAGTCCTCTGATGTCAAGATCATGTTAGGAAAAAATATTGGAAATATCATATATAGTCCTCTGATGTCAAGCTTTCATCCCAATCTCTACCGTCTTTCAAACTTATCAAAAGACAATTCCGTGCATTTATATTTATGTTATGACAATCAATAAATATCAAGGTCAATCATTAGAAAGTTTGAGGTTATATTTACCTATACGAATATTCAGTCACAATCAATTGTTAAGGATGATAACCCACTAAAGTCAATAACAAATGTGATTTATAAAGAAGTTTTTCAAAATCTTTAACATGTATTCATCAACTTATCTTTAATTATGTTATTTAAATTCTATTTCTAACCATTTTATTATTTCATACAATAGGTTTTACGCTATGTGATTCTCCAACACCTGTTATGAATAAAAAATGTACATAAAGTTGATTTCTTTAATGGTAATTATTAATAAATGTTTAGTTCACCAAATACTATGTAATGTTTGTTACTTTCATTTAATATAGTTAAAATCGTAAGGTATAAACTATTAGTTACAGTCCATTTAGTTATGTATTAATACTCTAGGAAGTAATTTTTAATGTTTACAAATTGTAGTATTATTCTTTAATTAAATTTGTGCTATACTCATTAACACCCGTGTGTATGCACGGTTAACCTACTAGTTCACTTCTAAAATTTGTACCTTCTCATTGCATTTTAATTCTAAAACTTTTCATTTATAATTGCACACGTACTTCTCAATTTTTAATATTTTAATGGTTTATCACCTTCTCTTAAATGTTGTTGCACATTCTTTATTTATTTTTTAGTAATTCTTTGGAAATTTAAGATTTAACTCAACTAACTTTGTTATGCTGTTATGGTTAAGGCATAGAGGTGATAAATAATATAATAGTGGAAGAAAATGAGAGCATATATAGTCCTCTGATATATAGTCCTCTGATGTCAAGATCATGTTAGGAAAAAATATTGGAAATATCATATATAGTCATCTAATGTCAAGTCGTCATCCCAATCTCTACCGTCTTTCAAACTTATCGAAAGACAATTCTGTTCATTTATATTTATGTTATCACAATCAATAAATCTAAAGGTCAATCATTAGAAAGTTTGAGGTAATATTTACCTAGACGAATATTCAGTCACAATCAATTGTTAAGGATGGTAACCGACTAAAGTTAACAACAAATGTGGTTTATAAAGAAGTTTTTCAAAATCTTTAACATGTACTCATCAACTTATCTTTAATTATGTTATTTAAATTCTATTTCTAACCATTTTAGAATTTCATACAATACGTTTTACGCTATGTGATTCCCAACAACTGTTATGAATAAAAAATGTACATAAAGTTGATTTCTTTTATGGTAATAATTTATAAATGTTTAGTTCACCAAATACCATATAATGTTTGTTACTTTCATTTATTAAAGTTAAAATCGTTAGGTATAAACTATTAGTTACGGTCCATTTAGTTATGTATTAATACTCTAGGAAATAATTTTTAATGTTTACAAATTGTAGTATTATTCTTTAATTAAATTCGTGCAATACCCATTAACACCCGTGCGTATGCACGGGTAATCTACTAGTTCACTTCTAAAATTTGTACCTTCTCATTGCATTTTAATTCTAAAACTTTTCATTTATAATTTCACATGTGCTTCTCAAATTTTAATATTTTATCATCACCTTCTCTTAAATGTTGTTGCACATTCTTTCTTTATTTTTTTGTAATTCTTTATAAATTTAAGTTTTAACTAAACTAACTTTGTTATGTTGTTATGGTTAAGGCATAGAGGTGATAAATAATATAATAGTGGAAGAAAATGAGTGCACCATAGGAAAAGAAGAACATGCATCATTGTTGGCTTATTAATACTATCATTATTAGGTTTATAAAATTTTGGGCACATTGCTTTTGGTTTATTTTGAGTAAAAATCTATCGTATTAATCCACAAACAATACTCTTGCTGTGGAGTGTGAACCACGTAAAGGCTTCTAACAACTACAAAATATAGGTTTACTTCCCTTATCTCGTTTATCTTCCCATCATGGTTTCCCCAAATTATTCCAAATTTGGCTAGATTGCTGCATTGCAAGTTTCTCTAAACATGATTTTGTTGGTTTTTAATATACCCATAACAAATCTTTATCTGTATAAATTAAGCACCTGTAAAATGAAAATTTTGATCTTTATTTGGATCAAATTTATTATTATCATTATGATATTTATAAATTAAATAAAAACAAAAAACAATATCGACTTTTTCACATTACCAATTTCAGATGAAATAGGGTTATCAACCATGACTATTAAAAATTGGATTTCTTCTTAGTTTGTTATGCCACCCCACTCAATGAATCATCAACATTTGAGGCTTATTTGATCACAACATAAGGGGCATTTTCATACCCTGCACTTTTGAGTAAGAATAACTTCGATTGGAATATTGTCCCAGCATCCCCTCAACTGTTTAGTTCAACCTTATTTACCATTTGATCAACGTTAGTGCTAATTTTACTATTTTGGTTTTAAGGGTATACAAAGATTTACTTCTGTTGTGTTTTAAATAAAGACCACTCAACTCTCTACCAAATATTTCACAAGCCTACGGAGGGATTCACTTACTCCAAGAGTAAGTTTAAAAAACTTATTCCACATCTTAGCCATCAATTCTAGGGAAATCTAATGGTTTGAATTAGTTAGTAGATCTAAATCATTAGATAATGATATCACCATCAAACATCACTTAGATAATGAGAGCACCATCAAATAATGACATTAGCAGAGGTCAATGATGAACTTTATTCACATTGGTGCTAGGTGATGCAACCAAACCTCTTTCAATTTGGCAATCAAATACACATAAAACATTAAGATGACATGCATAAACTAGTCTGTTAGAGGCAGACTAGAACAAGAAACTTGACTCCTTAGATTAAAAATATATTAGTTTTCAAGCTCCAATACCCAATAATCTTTTCATAGTTTGTCCTTAAAACCATTTTGAAACCAATATTTAAACAGGAGAGACAATTCAGCATTCAACACAACCAACCAAAAAAAGAGAAACCATTTTTCAATTACAGATGTTCAATCTGAAATAGCTATAGGCAAGCATCTTCTACGGCTTTTCAGGTCACATTTGAATGTCCTTCTTCATGCATAGTTCAAACGGAATATGTCATTCAACACATAGTAGCTTCCCTGCTGAGTTGGTAATAAATGGAACATCTGGAAACAGAGACGACAATTTTAGTCATCTGCTCAAAAAATAGTACAACAACCAAACCTTTATCTCACTATATGGGGTCAGTTACCAAAAAACAGTCATAAGAAAATATATACTATTCTTAAACAGTATAAGAGCGCACAACATTTTTTAGTGAAATCACAGTATTGGAAAAGACATCGTTTCTCGTCATTTGAACTATTTCAGTTGTGCAAATAGAAAAACACAAATTTCAAAACTACACCAAACTTTACTATAGTATCTAATCTGCAAATAGGAAAGTTTTGACTATCCTCTTAGCTCCCTCTAACATCAGGCAATCACTTCTAAGTTCAAGATACAGCAAGTATGTCATAACTATTAACATCTGATAGGACCCCAATTAAGAGGGTATATTAGACAAAAAGGAAAGATGGTCAGGGTAAATTGGGAACAAGAGGAAACGAGTTTGTTGCACATATCTCTAACCAGCAGGACACGTGGCAAGAGGTGAATGGTGAGGCAGATCCTGGAATCAGAGAGGGTGAATATGTGGGACCAGGGTGGTAGGAAAAGGTAGGTAATCATTTGGAGAGTGGTGGGATGACTACTGTCACTGGATAAGATGGGATTATTCCCTTAGTACTCTAATTTTCTCTGCATTGTACTGTTTTATGCTTTCTATAATCTATATTGTACTCTTGCAATGTTTAAGCTTCTAACACACAATTCTACCTTTACTTTGTCTCTGTTTTGGCCTATCATTTTATTTAATTGGTTGGTACCTATCAATTTGGTATCAGATCTCCCGATCCTGGGAGCAACTGGATGGTATTGACAAGGATGGATAACAGACTAGATAGCATGGAAAAAGGGCAGGAGGGGATGCAATTCTCGCTTCAAGAAACCTCTCGTCTACAAATGGAGATGCTAATGAAAACGGTAATTGATTGGTTGGAGGATGCAGTAATCGGAAAGATAGGTGCTGTAAAGGTGGGTCTCGTGTTGACGATGAAACGAGAAGGGATGAAAAAGTGAAGAGGGTGGAGATACCATACTTCACAGGAGAAGACCCTCATGAATAAGCGTATAGGTAGAGCGTTACTTTGAAGCTAATTGCATTTCTGATGACGATAATGTAGATACAGAGGTGGTATGTCTTGAAGGGAAAGCCCTGAACTGGTACCAATGGTGGGAATCATGTATGATAGTGATGGTGATGTCACCTATGTTCTGGCAAGCCTTAATGAGTCGATTCCAGACCCCTGCATCGAATAGTCCGTATCAGACTTGATGGGGTTGAGGCAGTGCGGAACAATCATGGAATACCTAGAGCAGTTCGAGCTCTGTTCGACTCTGCTAAGTTTCACAGATGAAGAATTCGTGGAGGCGGTATTTATGAACAGATTGAAGGAGGATATTAAGTCAGATGTGAGATTGATCAGCTCGAGTGACTTACACAAATTGATGGAGACAACACAAAAGGTGGAGGAGAGGAACTGGGTATTGGGCGGTCACATGGGTATGTAACCCAAGGTAGTGGAGTCGGGTTTACCCGAACTGCTTTATCTGGACGTTAGGTCGAGGCCCTAGAGCACAAGGATACACTTCTGGATGCCAATCAAAATAATGGGCCGGAAGATAGCCCTCGAGCCCACTTTGGGCGTTCTAAACATACGATGCGTGTTCAGATGCCGAAGGGTGGAATAGGGTTGCAGAAAGGAGAGAACTCCTCTGCGAATAGACAGGGAATAGGATTCAAGAAACTTACGAAAGAGGAAGAGAACGATAAGAGGAGATTAGATCTTTGCTTTCAGTGCGATGAAAGGTGCTTCCTTGGTCATGTATGTCGCAACAAGCAACTCGATGCCATTATGTTGGGTCGAGAAGAAGAGAAAGAGGAAGATGAAGATTCAGAGGAAGATGAAGATTCAGAGGAAAAGGTACTAAGTGAAGTCAATTTGCAACTGATTATGAGTAGGAGTGTGGGGATGACGTCAAAGAACTCACTCAAGTTGTGGGGTATGGTGAAAGGGCGTAAGGTTGTAGTCATGGTGGAATTTCAAGTAGGTGACATGGTATATTTAAAGGCTCAATATTACAAGTTTTGCTCAAGTTAAGTCCTCGTTTTTATGGTCCCTTTGCAATTTTAGAAAGGATAGGTGTTGTGCCTTATAAATCACAATTGTTGGATTATTCAAGGGTACACCCCGTTTTTCATGTTTCTCAACTCAAAACAGCCCCTCCGACTAGTTTCCCTTGATAGCAGTTTCCAGAAGGGTTGACTGAAGATTGGGAATTACATGTAGTTCTGGAAAGGGTGTTGGCCAGTGTAAATTGTTGAATGGTAAAACTGAAGTTTTACTCAAGTGGGCTGCACTGCCTAAACAAGATAATACCTGGGAGGATTTTGAGTTGATTCGGGCAACTTTCCCTGATTTACACCTCGAGGACAAGGTGTTGCTCGTTGGGGAAGGTATAGATGGGGGCCCAATTAAGAGGGTATATCAGAGAAAAAGGAAAGATGGTCAAGGTAAATTGAGAACAAGAGGAAACGAGTTTGTTGAACATGACTCTAACCAACAGGACATGTGGCAGGCGGTGAATGGTAAGGCAGATCCTAGAATCAGAGGGGGTGAATATGAGGAACCAAGGTGGTAGGAAAAGGCAGGCAATCATTTGGAGAGTGGTGGGGTGACTACTGTCACTGGATAGAATGGGATTATTCCCTTACTCCCTTAGTACTCTAATTTTCTCGGCATTGTACTGTTTTCTGCTTTATATATTGTAATCTTGCAGTCTTTAAGCTTCTAATACACAATTCTATCTTTATTGTGTGTCTGCTTTGGCCTATCACTTTATTTAATTGGTTGGTACCTATCAACATCACTTTAAAGAGGACCAACAAACAAATCTAAATCTAAATGATGTTAAACTTGAAGAGCTTTTGAAAAACAATTTCAGTCCCACCAACGATGAAATATTGTAGTCACATGAAATACCTCTGAATCTTTTTAACCCTCTTTGCAATCAACACATCTTCGTCTAGAGCACATCACTATCAACATCATAAATATCTTATTATTGGAATATAGTCACTCTAAAATCTAACCTAGGGGAGACAAATGACAACTGGATAGATTGGATTATAATGAATGAGTAAAAATAGTCTACTAATCTATTTGAGAACTGCTAAAAGTTTATTGGGAAATTTCATTGCATCCCTGACCCATTTAATAGATATACACCTAAGTCCTAACCCATACGTTAATCATTTTTACATAAAACATTAAATCCATCTATTAGCAATAACATTTTACTGTTTTAAGCTCCTTAAATTTATTATAAAGAGAATCAGAAAAGGATAGAACTGCTGCAACTCAATAGTCAAAGTTTTAAAAAATGTATTTAAATATAAAGACGGCGAGAATTCTCGAGAAAGATATGATCATTGAAATCCTGCTAACACTTACATAGGTCAAAATTCATCAGAATAAAAACTTCTTGATTAAATTTTGTGCAACTCCATTGGGACCTTACGAGAAAGGAAAAAGAAAATCCTTCAGCGCTTGACCAAAGAATCCCAATCATGGAAATGATGGAAACAAACATTGTTTTGAAGGACCCCAAAAACCACAGTCAATCTCAGTTTCAAGCTTAGGTCAGGATCTTGATAAAGAGGAATTTCAAATTACACACCAGAGCACTATTCCCCTTAAGAAAGGTTGGTTTGTGTCCTGCGAATGGAAAATATAGATGCTAAGAAAGCTTTGCCCCTTCTTCCTGGGTTGACTTGGAAATGGATATCAATGTAGAAGTTAAGAAAAACCAAAACATTTATTAAAGCATCAAAACATTTTGTGCTTAAAGGACTTGGTCGTCGCAGACAATGTTGTTGAAGTGTCAGGGTTGGAGGCCAGTTGTTGATAAGAGAGAAAGATCGCAGACTTCAGGAGTGAGATGAGAGGGTGAAACAGGACACACAATCCATAACCATCCAAAAAATAACTTTTGATCCAAATATTACAGTGGATCAAAATTATTGTTAATAAATAGATGGATTTGATTGGAAAAATAGTGAATTCATGGTTTACTTCGCCAGCCCCTACTCAAAACCTACCATGGTAGCAGTTGCCCTAGATTCTACCAACCATTTCCTTTCTTCGCGATCAACTACTAATATACGCACTTATTACCGTTTTATAACCTTCCTCCTTCGTCATTGTCACTCATAGATCCTGATGTCAACCATTAATAATTGAGTTCATACCCTTTCAAAGAACACATGTTACAACAACAACAATCTCACCCGATTCAAAGGTATCATGTTCAACAATCACTGTAATTCAACCCAAAATCCATCATAAAATAAAACCACTGCCTATCAATGTAACATTGATACCTTAAAAAATGGTTACGGTACACCGCATCTGATCCATAACACATCTGATCCATAACACATCACCATACGTGCCTACTTTCTATATGATTCTAATCAATATATCTCTCAATCATTTCAATCTATAATCTATATATAATTTTTTACACCGAAAGATCGTCAAAAACAAATCGCAAGCCAAAACCAAAACAAAAAGGCCGTCTAGTGCACGAGACTCCTGCCTGGTAAAATCTCGAAGAGATTGTTTCCAGGATTTAAACTCGTGGCAACAGGAGTCAAACAATCTTATCATTAAACCGAGGATCGAGGATCGCCCTCGGCAAAGCACAAAAGAACAAGAACAAAAACCCTAAACAATAAAAAGAAAGAGATAACAGACCTGACTGAATTTGAGGGCGTTTTGTTCGCCGGCGAGTTGGAGGGTACCGCTGACGAAGACGAGCATGCCAGAGTTAACACCGGATGGTTGAGAATCGACGGTGGAGATGGCGTGGTGGCAGTGTTGGAAAGGGAGAGAAGTGAGTTTGGTAACGATGGCTTGAGCGCCTTGGATCTTATCGCCTTCAAAGGTGAGCATAGAGCCATCTTGATAAAGACCGAATAGGGCATGACGGTTATTGTCGAAGGTGGAATAGTAATGTTCCACGAATGCCTTTGCTACTGAATCTGCATCCATCTTCTTCACTTCTTGCCTTTACCCACTACGATTCTCAACTACTCATTTTATATGTTTTGGACTAATCATGTAAGACTAATTATATAATTTTGGGATTCATTGATTCTAAGAGTAAGTTTTTTAAACTTACTCCATATTTTAGCCATCAATTCTAGGGAAATCTAATGGTTTAAATTAGTGGGTAGATATAAACCATTAGATTTCTGTATAATTAATGGTTAAGATGTGGAATAAATTTAAAAACATACTCTTGGAGTAAGTGGATCTCCCCTCAATCTATAATAGTTTTACAATGTTATTATAAAGATGGGAGGGAATCCGGTTAGTAAGTTTAAACTTACTTCACATTTTAGTCATCAATTCTAGAGAAATTTAATAGTTTAATTTAAAAAGCAGATCTAAATCATTGGACTTCCATAGAATTGATGAGTAAGATGTAAAATTAATTTAGTTACATTTAACTTATCTTGGAGTAAATGAATCTCTCCTCCATAAAGATTTATATATACTCATTATGTTATTTACTATTCATTTTGATTAGTTTTTCTTTTTTAAAATAAATAGTAATTAAACATAAATGATAGTTGATAATATATAAAACTTATATACTTCCCATCCATTTTTTTATTATAAAGATTTATATATATACATTATGTTATTTACTATTCATTTTGATTAGTTTTTCTCTTTTAAAATAAATAATAATTAAACATAAATGATAGTTGATAATATATAAAACTTATATACTTCTCATCCATTTTTTCATTATAAAGATTTATATATATTCATTACGTTATTTATTATTTAATTTGGTTACTTTTTGAAGTTTTAATAATAATTAAATATAAATGATAGATAAAATATATTGACAGTATCAATACATATTTTTTTTGCTCGTAAAATTATGGACCAAAGTTGAGAATTGTATAAGGGATCAAAATAATATTTTCTCCTATTCTATTTTATAGTGTATGAGATATTAACATATTTTTGAGTTCAAAGTTGACTTCAAACTGAGGAAAGAGAATAAAGTATATTCTTATCACTAAAATTATCATATGTATTTTATTTAACTTTTTTCAAAAATATTTTATACGACAGATTTGATAACTTATCTCCGAAGAAATACATTATATCACATATTTGATAATTTTTAAAATTATTTTATTTAGAAATAAGATAAAATCATAATGGTTAAAAAGTTATTTATAACACATGTTTTTATCTTCATGACAAGATCTCAATTCAACTTTTTATTAAGACATTAATTGGACAAATTAGTATCTTTACATAAATAAATATTTTATACTGTGTATATGGTAATACTTTATACTTATTTATTTTCTAAATTTAATTTTAATGCATAAAATTATATATAGAAAGATTTAATTTGAATTCCTTTTTATAAATAGGTATATTAGGAAAACATAATTAGAATTTTTTTTACAATTTAGGATTTGATAATAATTGAATTTTTTTTTGGAGAAAGATAGGTGAGAAGTCTTTCATAATTATATTTTATGATTCCTAAATCTGTTTTCCTTTCTATCTCTTCCAAAAAATTACATAATAAAAATATGTTTAAAGTTTGAATAAAACCTAGTTACGAAATATAAATCAACAAGAAAAAGCCAACAAAATTATTATAGAGCTAAGGTGATTATAGAGCTTTTAGTATTATATATCTTTGTTTTATCAACAATGAGTTGGTATAATGATGTAAATTCCCGCTTGATCTTAGGATGATCAAAATACTAAAATTTGATTTATGTGGGCAACACTTGTTGGAAGGGATAACCACACACCCGGAAATGAATTAGTTTGTTATCCATAGGGTGAGGGGTATCCTTGGTAGTATCAAAAAATATATATTTATGTTTTATTTTATTATTTGGAATTGTGTAATATTTATGCACTGTAAGTTTAAAGATTCATACACAGTCACTACATGATTCACAATTCATTTAGATTATTTTTTGAATAATTAATGATAATTAAATGTGGACAACACTTGTTGGGAGAGATAACCACATACCCCGAAATTAATTAGTTCGTTATCCATGGGTGAGGAGTATCCTTGGTAATATAAAAAAAAATCTTTTTTTTTATTTCATTATTTGAAATTGTGTAATATTTATGCACTATTAGTATAAAGATTTATATAAAGTCACTACATGATCCAAAATTCATTTAATTTTTTTTTAAAAATTAATGATAATTAAATATGAATAGTGAATAATGTAGTGAATGTGTATAAAACTCATAATGCATATATATTTTTCTCTATTTGGAATAATATAATATTTTTGCATTATAAATCTAAAAATTTATGTATATCCACCATTCATTTAAATTACTTTTTTTTATAAAAGCTAAACATAATTAAATATGATTATCAATTATATCAAACATTAATTTCATTCCATCCAATAATGAAATGTTTCTTTATCTATTGAAGAATTAAGCTCAATGAGAATTGCACCTAAAAAACTCTTTGTTCTTTTTTAAAGGGGAGAAAGGGATAGCACAATTTATGAAGTTTGAATCAGAATGCTCAAACTTTATATTCCAATAGCAAACTGTTGGGAAGATGAGAGTAATTACTTATTATAAAATTTTAGTAGAATCACTTAATAATTAAATAAATAGAAAGTAACTCACTGTTTCTATTGGTAAACAAGAAAGGCAATAAGAGCCTATGCAATGCTCAAAGAAAAATAGAACCAGAAGATTCTGTAAGGAACTGAACAACCAACATTGAAGAAGTAACCAAACATGGCTAACAAGACAGATTCAACTCACATACATGTCACATTATATCTATACTGTTGTGACCCTTTAATTGTTAGATTTTATGTTTTGTCCACTTAGACGAAGTTTCTTGAAATTATTACCATTCATCTTCTTTATTTGTGGTCAGCATAAAATGGAGGGGGAAAAATAGGATGAAATATAATAAAAATTAAAATATAAAATTTTCGTCGACAGCAGGGTTCGAACCTGCGCGGGCGAAGCCCAACAGATTTCAAGTCTGTCTCCTTAACCACTCGGACATATCGACGCTGTTTGGCTTTGTTATTGTACAATGCTATATATAGCTATGATACTAAAGAATATAAAACTGAAAACTGTTCTGAAAATATAGATAATCAATAATGAAATATAAAAAATGTAATTGTGCTTCAGTCACTAGCTCTTTTATTGATGTGTCTTCAGTAATTATTATTATAATATACATGTTTTTAAAGACTTTTATTGAAAGAGTTGTTCATGCAAAACTTATTTTTGACTAATATAATTGGTCTAGAAAACTTAAACTACATGTACTTAGCAAGTTGGTCTTAAAAAATATGATATTCTTTATGTTGTAGAATGAGGCAATAAGTTACTTCTAAAAAATAATCTTGTGAATATTTTATTAAAAGTTCCTGTAAATTTCTTTTTACTATATGAAAGGAGTAGACCAATAATTGAATACTAACTCTTTTATATAGGATAAAAAAATAAAATTTTACTTGAACTCATTAGTTTACTTCCAATATTTTTTTTGGTATATAATTTGCTTCCAATAATGGAAAGCCAGAATTCTAGACTCAAATTTTCTATATTATAACAAAAGACAAATAGTCTATTGACTTTATTCACTTACTCCATTTTCTTCCGAGTTCATTAAAGAAAACTTCATACATTGGACTACCATTTTTTAATGTATATCACGAAATTTTTTAGTCAAGCTTGATATCAAAATATGATAATTTTTCTTCTAAAATTATTTGAGACCCAAACTAAAAGAATCACTTCATGAAAATCAAGCAACCATAATTGATATTGGTTTTAAAACAAGAAAGAAAAAGTACCAACAAGTATAGGATGAAAGGCAAAATTTACAAATCAACCAAAAACAACGGTTAATCAACCAAATACTATAGTACAATGTATCAGTCACATGTTTTAAGGCAGAATCAGGCATTGTTTAGGAACAAAAGAATTAAAGAAAGCAAGCACCTTTGAACCTTAAAAAAAGAAAATTGAAGCAATGCTACGGGACACATCAAACAACATCTTTATTGTGAATCATATACAGTTATACACATATATGGTTGATATTGCACCTTGTTGCCAAGAAACTAGATTCCATTCTTTCACCTGAATCAACCAAACTTAAGAATAAATACATAAATACACCGAAAATGTGACTTGCCTAGTTGCCTAGGCTAGAGTCTACAGTACTCTAAAGTTGTATACATAGATACATATACTACCCAAGTATGTGACACCAGAACCTCTATTATAATATACCAGGGAACAGACCCTCAAAAATTTCAATTTTGCACTTTACCAAGGACGAGATAAGAGACTGACTTTACAATGTCATCCGAGGACACTTCGCTGTTCACACTAAGTTCCATGTATTAAAGCATAATAATACAACATTATATTTGTATTGGAATACTCTGGAATACTCTTAAGTAGAGTAGTTGCCTTTTAATCCATTTTATTATTTTCTTTCCTAAATAGGAAATCTGTTACTAACTGCCATAGTTAGTTATTTATGTTTTTGGCAAGTTAGTTCTTCTCCTTGTATAAATGAGTTTTATGCTCATTCTTCAATTAACAAAAATCAATACAATGAGGAATTTAGTAAATTCAATATGGTATCAGAGATGATTAGCTTTGTATACCGCTGCTAAAACTCTGATAAAACGCTATCTCTTCTCTCTTCATCGTGTTCATCTTCTTCCTAACACCTTCGTCTTCAAGCTTCATATCTTCATCTTCTTCAATTTCCTTTCTTCAATTTCTCATCTCAAATGGTGGATCAGACTTCAGAAACACAAGATCATGATTCACAAACAGCAATCTACAACAATGATTTCCAATTGCAAAACCCTGGAAATCCTTACTATATGAATCCAGGAGACAATCCTGGATCAGTTTTGGTGTCAACACCACTCGATGGATCAAACTATCAATCTTGGAGCAGAAGCATGTGGCGTGCATTGGTGTCAAAGAATAAATACAAGTTTGTTAATGGTTTGATTCCAGTGGCAAAACCATAAGATCATGATTTTGATGCATGGGAAAGGTGTAATACCATGGTTGTTTCATGGATTACAAGGTGTTTGTCATCTGAAATAGCACAAAGCACAGTTTATATAGAAAATGCACAAGATCTTTGGGAAGATTTGAAAGAGAGGTTTTCGAATGTCAGATTTATTGCAAGATTTGCATTCAATCAAGTAGGAAGAAATGAGTGTTTCAAGTTACTATACTGACTTGAAGACTATATGGGAAGATTTAGAGTCATTGAGATTGTTGCCTTCTTGTCCTTGTACAAACAAATGCAAGTGTATGATAAAAGCAATAAAGATTCAAAGAGATGCAAAATATGTTGTATGTTTCTTGAAAGGATTGAATGAAGAATTCAGCACAACAAGAAGTCAAATTTTGTTGATGGAGCCATTACCTGCTATAAACAAAGTTTTTCAATTGTTGTTGCAGCAAGAAAGGCAAGTTGATGATAAAAATGCCAAGATCCTATTCAATTCCAATGAAATGAAAGCTCCACAGAACAATGGTTCACCTCAATAGTGGAGAAGTGGTATGAGCAGGGGTAACACAAGTGGAAGAAGAGGTAATTATCAAGGAAGAGGAAGAAGCTTTGGCAGAGGTTATGGCTCAGGAAGATCCAACAACATCAAAGTATGCACTTTTTGTGGAAAGGAAAGGCATACTGCAGATGTATGCTACTTTAAGCATGGTTTTCCACCCAACTTTGGTATGCAGAGGGTAAAATCAGAAGGAAATAACACACTTAGCACAAGCAACAATATCATGTCTGTTGAGAGTCAAGATGATGCTGATTATGCAGAAGCTTCAACCAAACCTACACTCAATTTCAGCCCTGCTCAGTATACAGAGCTTGCTTCCTGGATGCAAAACACAAGACAACTTTCTCTGACTCATAAGGTGAATCATCTTAGCATTGTGCCCAATGAAAATGCAAGTGCCAAGGATTGTATCAAGAATTCAGGTAATCATTATCCATGGGTTCTAGATACTGGTGCAACTGATCATGTTTGCCCACATCTGTCTAGTTTTGTCACCTGTCACACTATCAACCCTATCATTATTAGGCTTCCAAATGGGACTGTTGTCAAAGCAAATTATTCAGGAATGGTCATGTTCTCTGAATCCTTAATCTTGCACAATGTTTTATTTGTGTCTGAGTTTAAGTACAATCTTATTTCCATTCATAAGCTAGCCAATGCTTTAAACTGCAAGGTTATTTTTGACAAGTCTCAATGCATGATTCAGGATATGAATACCTTGAAGATGATTGGACATGCTAAAGTGAGGAACAATCTGTACATTCTGTCATCACCATCAACAACACAAACCAATTGCTGTGTTAATTCAGTATCTAGTGTACCTAATTTTGATTTGTGGAATTTCAGATTAGGCCATCCTTCAATTTCTGTTATGCAAAGCATTTGTAAAGACTTTGCTTATGTAAACTTTGATTCTCATAGGATTTGTGATTCATGTCATATTGCTAAACAAACAAAGTTATCTTTTCCTAATAAAATGCATAAATGTTTGAAGTCATTTGATCTTATTCATATGGACATTTGGGGTCCTTTAGCTGTTTCTTCATTTCATGGGTACAAATATTTTCTTACTGTGGTGGATGATCATAGTAGGCATACTTGGCTATATCTAATGAAAGCTAAGTCTGAAGCAAGAGCATTGATGCAGAATTTTGTAACTCTCATACATACACAATTTCACACTGTTGTAAATGCAATTCGTACAGATAATGGGATTGAGTTTAATGTGCCATCATATTTTGCTCAACATGGAATTATTCACCAAACATCATGTAATGAGACTCCACAACAGAATTCAGTGGTTGAAAGGAAGCATAGACATTTACTTAATGTGACAAGGGCTCTGCTTCATCAGGCAAGGCTTCCAAATATTTTCTGGTCTTATGTTGTTGAACATGCTACTTTCTTGATCAATAGATTACTTAGTCCAACTCTGCAACATAGGTCACCATATGAGCTTCTGCATAAATGTAAACCAGATTTGAATGAGCTGAGAGTGTTTGGCTGTTTGTATTTTGCAACCACACTCATGAATAATAGAACAAAGTTGGATGCAAGAGCAAGAAAGTGCATTTTCTTGGGGTTCAAGACAGGTATCAAGGGATACATATTGTTTGATTTGCATAGCAGATAAATATTCTTGTCTAAGCATGTACAATTTTATGAGGATCAATTCCCTTATTCAATTGTACCTATCCCTGTTAACCACACCAATCCACTTGACCATGACCCAACTCTGTTTGATTTTCTTATCAGTGAGCCACTACATGACATACCTATTGAACCACAAACACAAACACAAACCCCTATCAACTCACCTATTGGACCACAAATATCCATTGAACCACATGCAACAAATAATCCTCATATACAAACCTCTAGCAATCCTTCTTCACCAATACAAAACTCATCCACACCTTTCACTAGAAAATCAACCAGAAATCGACATCCTCCACAATATCTTCATGATTTTCACTGCAATCTTCTAAGTACTCATTCACATTCCAATTCAGATCTCAATATAGTTCATCCATTTTCTTCTGTCTTGTCCTATTCACCTCTTTCCACATTTCATATGAAACATGTGTTATCAGTAGCAACAAATCCAGAACCTAAGTATTATCATCAAGCTGTTAAATCACCCATTGGATCTCTGCTATGGAAAATGAGTTGAAAGCTCTCGAACTCAATAACACTTGGAGCATTTTTGATTTGCCAAGTGACAAAGTACCTATTGACTCTAAATGGGTCTATAGAATCAAACACAGGTCTGATGGTAGTGTTGAGAGGTATAAAGCAAGGTTGGTGGCTAAGGGTTATGATCAGACAGAAGGGATTGATTTCTTCGATACTTTTGCACCTGTGATGAAGCTGACCACTGTGAGATTGATTATGGCCATTACTGCTTCTGAAAATTGGCTACTGCATCAGTTGGATGTTAATAATGCATTTCTGCATGGAGATTTAACTGAAGAAGTATATATGCATATTCCTCAGGGAGTGGTTTGTTCCAAGCCTAACTAAGTGTGCAAACTCCATAAGTCTCTTTATGGATTGAAACAGGCTAGTAGGCAATGATATAGTAAGCTGTCCAACACTCTTGTTAATTTAGGCTACAAGCAATCATCTCATGATCACTCACTTTTTACAAAGGTAACAGGCAACAGCTTCACAACTTTGCTCATCTATGTGGATGACTTGATTTTGGCAGGAAATAATTTTGCTGAGATAAATTCAGTAAAGCATCATCTTCACAATCTGTTCAAGATCAAGGACTTGGGTCCTTTGAAATACTTTCTTGGCTTAGAGATTAGCAGATCAGGCAAGGGCATTATCTTGATTCAACGAAAGTATGCATTAGATATATTGGCAGACACTGGTATCTTGGCTTCCAAACCAGCTACAACTCCAATTGCCAAAGGTACAAACTTATCACTTGATGCTTCTGGTGCATATTCTGATCCTTCCTCCTACAAAAGGTTAGTTGGAAGATTGCTTTACCTTAAAATTCTAGACCAGACCTTAACTTTGGGGTGCAGCAACTGAGCCAGTTTATGAGCAATCCCACTGTTGCACACTATTAAGCACTCACAAGGATATTAAGATACATCAAGAGTTCTCCTGGTCAAGGGTTGTTCTATACTTCTACACCATCTCTGCAATTAAAGGCTTTTAATGATTCTGATTGGGAAACTTGCACTGATACAAGGCGTTCTATTTCTGGTTTTTGCATATTTCTTGGTTACTCACTGATTTCATGGTGAACAAAGAAACAAACCACTGTTGCAAGGTCCTCTTGTGAAGTCGAATACAGAGCACTTGCAACAACGTCTTGTGAGATTCAGTGGTTGTCTTTCTTGTTAGAGAGCTTTCTTATTGCCTTCATTAATCCAACTCTACTATACTATGATAATGACTCGGCTCGCCATATAGCAGCAAATTCGATGTTTCATGAAAGAACGAAACACATCGAGATTGATTGTCACATTGTGCGTGAAAGACTTCAAGCAAATCTGCTTCATCTGCTTCCCATTCCCACTTCAGAACAGCCTGTTGACTTGTTCACTAAAGCTTTGGATATCTCTACTTCTCTTATCTCTTGGCCAAGCTAGGTGTGATTGATATTCCAAGGTGGTATTAAAGCATAATAATACAACATTATAGTTGTATTGGAATACTCTAGAATACTCTTAAGTAGAGTAGTTGCCTTTTAATCCATTTTATTATTTTCTTTCCTAAATAGGAAATCTGTTACTAACTGCCATAGTTAGTTATTTATGTTTTTGGCAAGTTAGTTCTTCTCCTTGTATAAATGAGTTTTATGCTCATTCTTCAATTAACAAAAATCAATACAATGAGGAATTTAGTAAATTCAATACCATGTTCCAAATAATGGAAACGAATTGTATACTAAGGAACCTGTAACAATATGGTAACTATGCTTTTAGAGTAACAATTGTGGATGTGTTTGTGTCTTTATATATATTAGGTTTTTAAAAGTCAATGTAATGCAACAAAAAAAACAAATTCTTTTGATGTTACTTGTCCTCTAAAATATTATAAACTATTCTATTAGATATACAATGGATTAAAAACTCATTTATGTTTAGGAAATTTCAAAATTAAATCCAAACATTAATTATAAGGTTTTAGAAGAAAGTGTCGCATGAAGAGAACGAAGATCTGCTGTCTCATTTCCTGTCCCAATGATGTCTCGGGCCAATAACAGATAATATTTTATATTATTTAATGTATTTTTATTGGATGATGACAGGAATACAAGGTCCATTTAGGATAGAGGATCCCTGTGAAAGATATTTCCAAAATATCTAATTTTGCATAAGGATTATATACATATTAATTTTTCATAATATGTGATGTAAGAATTATATTTGGTTCAATGATTGTATCTCGTAAGAATTATATTTGGTTCAATGATTGTATCTCTTACTCAAGAGCTATTTTATATATACGTTATTTAATGCGTATAAATTAAAAATGAAAGAGTGCATCAGCTGAGTTTCAAATAGGGGTGCATTGGTTGCCAAGCTGCATGCCTACCGGTTGGGCTATGTGACTTTTTCGTTTCAGTACTGAAACGTTAAATTATATACCCATTCGGATAAACCAGTGTAAAATCCAAAGGTGCTTTATTCCATTAAGTGGTATGAGTTTATCTATAAATAGGGACCCTCCAAGCCATAATCAGAACACGAAAATCATCAAGTCTTGAAATCATTCTTTATTTCTCTAATGCATGAGAGAAGTGTAGAATACATAAATTTGTAAAATACTATCGAGAGATACGCTTGTTGTGTTTGTGCAAATCACAACAAAGTTTCCAAAGTATCTTGAAGGGGATTCTTTGTTCATCCCATTTGCATCCTGTAAACACCCAATTTTAACCGGGACAATTTTATATTTTTTAGAAGTAATAAAAAAAATATAATTAGGAAGTTTAGGGCGTAGGATTTAGGGGTATGACAACTGGGCCCAGGATGACCCATTATCTTTTACCTAAAACTCTAACCCTAATCCTAATTCCCCTTACTATAAAACCTAAAAACTAAACTAAACTAAGGGAGGCAATCAGATTTCAAAAAAAGAAAGTGAGGAGGCAAACCTAAAGAGATGGAATCGTAGTTTTGAAAAAGGAGAGAAGAAGATGAGAAAAAAGGAGGCATTAGAAGAACATCATTTTTTCATTCAACAATCCTAAAGCATCAAAAGTCTCATTACTCTTCATCTTTTCTTTCATTTTTTGTTACACTTTTTGCATATTTTTGTGCGGCTGTTTTACTATTTCTTTTTCCGTTTTTTTAACTGGTGGTGGTGGTGGTGTAGAGTACACGTCCGATAGTGGATAGGACAGGCTAACCACCATTTTTTGTGGTTGCAGCCGTCACAGTTGTGCCGCAGCGGCTGTTTCTACCGGCCCACCGCCTCAGGCGGTCGCGGCTGGCCACCGTAGGGCCGCCATCAACGTTGTTTTGGCCCCTTCCTACAGTAGGAGGGTTAACTCCTATGGAAGCCCTAACCCTAAACCCTAAATTGATTTTTTTTCCCTTAACCCCGAAACCAATTTTAACCTAATCCTAAAACAATTTTACATTAAATCCCTAAATTATTTTTAACCCAAAAATCTCCAAATCAATTTTACCTTAAACCCCTAAATCAATTTTAACCTAACCCCAAATCAATTTTACCCTAAACACCTAAAACAATTTTAGCCTAAAACCCCAAATCAATTCCTATCTTATTTTTATTATTTATTTTTTTGTTTTTATTTAATTTTTTATTATTATTATATATTCTGTTTTTTTATATTATTATTTTTCTGTTTTTTTTTGTTTTATTATTTTGCTCTTTGCTTTTTTTATTTATTTATTTTGTTTTATGTTTTATTATTAAAATTTTATTATAAAAATTAATATGAAAAAAATAATAATAATAAAATAAATAAAAAATGCAATTGAATATTTAAAAAAAATCAAGGAGAAATAGTGCACTATGGGACTCGTTCCGTGTTGTGTTATCTCAAATTGATATTTTTTTAAAAACATAAACAAATCAAGGAGGGATAGTGCACTATGAGAATCGTCCCCTTTCGCGTTACCTCAAATTGATATTTTTTATAAACTCATATAAATCAAGGAGAGATAGTGCACAATGAGACTGGTTCCATGTCGCGTTATCTCAAATTGATATTTTTTTTTAAAAACTTAAACAAATCAATGAGAGATAGTGCACTATGGGACTCGTTCCCTGTCGCATTATCTCAAATTGATATTCTTTTCTAAACTTGAATAAATCAATGAGAGATAGTGCACTATGGGACTTGTTCCCTGTCTCGTTATCTCAAATTGATATTTTTTCTAAACTTAAATAAATCAAGGAGAGATAGTGCAATATGAGACTCGTTTCCCTGTCGCGTTATATCAAATTGATATTTTTTATAAACTTGAATAAATCAAGGAGAGATAGTGCAATATGGGACTCGTTCCATGTCGCATTATCTCAAATTGATATTTTTTCTAAACTTCAATAAATCAAGGAGAGATAGTGCACTATGAGACTCGTTCCCTATCGCGTTATCTCAAATTGATATTTTTTATAAATCGTAAATAAATCAAGGAGAGATAGAGCACTATGGGACTTGTTCCATGTCATGTTATCTCAAATTGATATTTTTTATAAAACTTAAATAAATCAAGGAGAGATAATGCACTATGGGACTCGTTCTATGTCGCATTATCTCAAATTGATATTTTTATAAAACCTAATAAAATCAATGAGAGATAGTGCACTATGGGATTCGTTCCCAATCGCGTTATCTCAAATTGATTATTTTTATTCGACCTTGTTATTTGTTTTAAAAAGTAAAAAATATTTATCAACCAATCAACCTTTTTTTCTGAAAAAATTAGGTAGCCTTGATTTATTTATTGCAGCTAGAGATACGTAGGAGCAAGTTTTTTCCCTGTCAGGCACACATTATATAAAAATGTTTTTTTGGTCTTTCTTTTTACTTAATAATGTGAGGGTAAAAATAATATTTCGAATAAATATTCACATGATTAATCTAGGTACGTTTTTATAACGGCTGGTATGAGGTGCCTAACACCTTCCTCATTTGTAACCGACTCCCAAACTTAATTTTTATGTGTGGGCAGACCAAATCCTTTTTATTAAAAAAAAAATTGGTTTTTCATGTTTTCCCTCTAAAAAATATTGATGGTGACTCCATTGCATTTATATGCACATTTCCCGTCGTACCCATGAAAATGGGGTAGCAACAGAATGGCGACTCCACTGGGGATAGCTGAGGCAAGCCTTAAATGATTAATTATGTGGATATTTTATTCATTATTTTAATTTTATCATTTTTTGTTTCTTTAACTACTTATTTATATATTTAACTCTTGTACATAGAATTTGTGTTTTGCTGTTTGTACAGATTGTGGGGTGGTTTATGGTTTTTTTTATGTGTATATCTTCGAGGTTTGTACGCTCTCTCACACACTTCACTACTCATGCATTGTTCTTTCGGCCGTGTATCGGGCCTATTTATCTACTGTTAAGGGATACATCGGCTTGTCGTCATTGGGTCCTCGTGCCATTTCAATATTGCACCGGTGTATCACTCGGATTGTTATTGGGTATTTCGGATATGACCCCCATGGTGTCTCGTACATCTTCCTATCATGTTCGTGTATCCGGGTCGTCAGCTTCCACTAGTGTCGACAGTCCGGGAACCTAGAGGAAGTCTAGTACCACCAAATCTTGCATATATGGACCATAGTACTTCACCTTAGAGTTGACCTTTTAGACTAAAACGAACCTTGTAGGATAAATCACCTTTGTATAGGACACAAGAGTATACATTATTATTATTATTATTATTGTATTTTGTTATTCTGCATAAAGTCAGGAAAACTTTCATCCTGCAATCATGGTGACTCTGTGTCACATGAGCCTGAGTGAATTAAGGTACTACTGCACCTTGATATCCTTATGTCATGATGGAAGGTTTTTTTTAAAAAAAAAATCATCATGCACATTCATAAAAAAAAGGACATTCATGCATCATTTCATATGCTAAAATAAAAAAATATATATTTACATATTCAATCATGTCCTTATTTCATCCATAATCATTTCATGCATTCAGAAAAAATTCATGCATATCACATGTTAAAATAAAAAATAAAAAATAACATATTTACATATTCAATGATGTCTTCATTTCATTCATAATCATTTCATGCATTCGAAAAAAATTTATGCATTTCATATGCTAAAATAAAAAAAAAACATATCTACATATCTAATCATGTCCTCATTTCATCCATAATCATTTCATGCATTCGAAAAAAAGAAAAAAACATTCATGCATTTCATATGCTACAAAAAATATATATTTACATATTTAATCATGTTGTCATTTCATACATGATCATTTCATGCATAAAAAAAGGGGACATTCATGCATCATTCATTTATGATACATATATTTATGCATATGTAAAAGACTGACATTATCATTTCTTCTAGGATCTTTGACCAACAATGACATATTCTACACAGTCAGAGGCCATGGATACACAACCAAGTGCTAGTAATGCTAATGTCAAGAAAAGGGTGAAGGCTGATTTCAAGATTGTCAGACTCGGTAGTATCAAATTAATGGTTGAGAAGATTCCCTCTAAGGTTCAAATTGACTTCCTGGAAGAATATGGGAGGTTGTATGATCTTCATGCGCTTACTCAATTCTGGA
This sequence comes from Lupinus albus, assembly GCA_009771035.1. Classification (NCBI taxonomy): domain Eukaryota; kingdom Viridiplantae; phylum Streptophyta; class Magnoliopsida; order Fabales; family Fabaceae; genus Lupinus; species Lupinus albus. The sequence continues at coordinate 8,794,174 of CM020010.1, forward strand.
ACAGTGATTTAGGGGTTTTCGAGATGCCTCGCTTAGACACAGTCCCGGTAATTGAAGAATACCAACAGTTGCTTTTGTGCCGAAGGGGTCAGGGAATCTATATTCCAAGGGTGATGCTCCGACCAATGCAATGTGGAAGATCATCGGGCTAACTCCTGCAGACCATGTAGAAAGGAAAGACAATCAGGGTTGGTTACAAATCGCTCTAGAACGATACTTACAGAAATTAGTGGATCAAAAGGAGTGGACATCAGTCAAACCTACCCTAACCTTACTTATATACGGATTTGTCATGTTCCCATCAGTCCCTGACACGGTAGGACTCGAGGCTTTGGGGGTCTTCTACAAGGTATATAAGTGGAAAGTGGATCCAGTGGCAGCAATCCTGGGGGACACCTTCATCGCTCTATCTAATTGTCATAATAAGGGGTTTCATAAGACCCGTTGTTGTGCCCACCTGCTGTATGTATGTATGGCCACACATGTGCAAGCCGTCCAATATCAAGCCTTCAATAATCGCATCATGATAGATTTCAATTCTGTTGCACTCAAAGAAGATTCAGTGGCTCAATGGAAGGTGACGCTCGAGAACCTAATTCCTGGTGAGTATCGGTGGATGTGTTATTGATGTCCACAGAAAAGTATGATCATCAGGTGTGGGTCGTACAACAATGTGCCCCTACTTGGCACTAATGGATGTTTCTTCTACATTCCTGAATTGGTATTGTGGCAACTTGGGCGGATGCAAATCAGACCAGCCGACGAACCCAAAAGCATCATCCGCCTCTATGGAGATGACGATGATTTGGTAAAGAAGGTCAAGGAGGCTTGGGATAAGCTATTCCTCAGGGAGGATCAGCAACGAGGGATTGCAAGAGTCCGTAGTACACCTGAGTATGACAGTTGGAGAACTAATAGGGTTGGAGAAGTGATAATCTCGCCACCGCTTCCAAGAGAAGAATGTTTATCTTCGAGGGAGAATAAGCTCCAAAGTATAATAGAGACCCTCAGGGAGCAGATGAACATAATTGATGGGAAAAGGAAGGATGCTCTCATTGAGGTCATGAGGAAAGATCACGAGATCAAAGTGCTTAAAAAGGATTTGAAAATAGAGAAAGAAGCCTATGTTCCAGCCACCCTAAAAAGGGCCAAGACGGAGGCATTTGTCAAAATCCATAAGCTAAGGAAGCAATTGGAAGCCTAGAGGCAGGCTATGGTTGTTGATACTCGACAAAAAACTGAGTTAAAAGAGCAGTTGGGGGACTTCCAAAGAGTCGTCCACCTAAGACACAAGAGGATCGCAAAATTAGAAAGGGACCTCAGGATAAGTCAACAACACACCATTGAAGGGCAAAATCAAGTTGATCATTTAATTGAACGGGTCTCGCATTTAGAAGAAGTGAAAAGAAGGATGAATGAATACCAGGAGGCCTTAGCGAAAGCTAAAGGGAAAACGAAGTGGTACAAGCGGAAGGCATATGAGCTGCAGTCTGAATGTAATAATATGGGTCTCGAACTCAACTAGAAAGAGGAGGATAAGCAGAGAGAGCTGGAAGCAACAAGGAAGACTACAAAGGAAGCTGAGGAATGTAAAGAAATGTGGAGGAACAAGTTGATATCTTTACCGGGACATTGGGAGACCCTCAGTTATGATTGACTTGAATATTTTGACTCTGTTTACCAAGAAAGTATAAAAGCTGGGGCTAGTCTATCAACAAAAATCCGAACATTCTTCAACAATTATCAGAACATAGCTCAAGGGATCCGAAACTGGAGGGAATCTATGGGGTGGATGAACCCCGAGCCTCAAAATGAATCAACATTCGTGGAGGAAAACTCAGAGGAAGATGATCTAGAAGAAGAAGATATTATTGTAATAGAAGATGATTAGAGTGGACCATTAAATTTTGTAAAAGGGGAAAGAGAAAAAAGAAAATAAAAAAAATATATTGTAATTCCTTTCCCTTAGAAAAAAAAACATATATGTAGCAAAGTAATGAAGTCCATTTTACTTATTTCTTTCCTCAAACTCCTGTAATTCTCACTCATTATATCTGATCCCTTTAAAGACTGTAAACTTTGAAGTTCTAGGCAGAATGCAAGACTCAAGATAGCATTACTAGCACGAAGCTGAGAAATGCAGCCACACCATGGAGCCCTTGTGCTCCTTTTGTGGTTGTCATTAACCGCAATACGATCTAATGGGGTTATAACTTTAGAAAACGGTTGCAGGATGGTCACCAAACGCTGTGCAAATATTTCATCGTTGGGTAAAAGGAACTAACCTTAAATTAATTGATAATGAGAATCAATGATTTAATGAATGTTTTTTTCTCTATATAAAAAAATGCAGGACTTAAATTTGGACAACACAAGATCACATGCAAGAATGGATGCTGATAACGCAAATGTCGGAAGAAATTTTGGTATGGAAATCGATGAGGTAAAAGGGAAGATTGATGAGTTGGCTCAGGCGCAAAACAGGATGGAGGATACGTTGCAGGCCATCAGGGATAGTCTGTCTCAACATACTCAAAACCAAGGAGAAGGGAATGCTGGAACTCGATAGGTAAATGAGCCTATCCAAGAGGAGCCCAGTATCAATGTACGATTCAATGTTCTGATTGGAGAGGGGTACCGTCCTATAGGGAATGTCCCCCAGAGAGAGAAGGTTCTACTGGACCACGTTTTGAACAACCTCGAATGCCCAACTTTCATCAAACAACAGGCGCTCGCCCTATCATAAACAACAATCCAACTGGGGAAAGGGACAAGGCTTATGAAGATTGGATGGAAAAAATTAAGGAGCAACTGAAGACAATCTGAGGGGCAGATGATCATGGGTTCCTGTGGATTGAGGAGTTATGTCATGCCACCAATGTTGTGATCCCTAAGGATTTCAAGGTACCCAATTTTTCCAAGTACGATGGGACTAGCAACCCATAGTTCCATCTAGTTTGTTATGCTACAAAGATGGCCATGTGGTCAAAAGAGGACGATTTCCTCATTTGTTTCATCCATGAAAGTTTAACTGGACCGGCGTTGGAGTGGTACTTGGTATTGGATTTAAGTCGCATCTTTAGGTGGACGGAGTTGGCTGACCTGTTTATGGATCAATATAAGTTTATTGTGGAATTGGCCCCGACTCGTGAGCAACTTGGGGCAATGCAGAAGAAGAGGACCGAATCATTTAGGGAGTATTCGATAAGATGGAGGGGTTTGGTAGTACAAGTACAGCCCAAGATGACAATGCCTAAGATGTGCTCGTATTTCATGGGGACATTGGGGACCCCTTATATTGGGATAATGGTTGGTGTCACTTACAAAAATTTTCGAGAACTGATGGATGCTGATGATAGGATTGAGATGTTAACCAAGGCCGGGAAACTGTCGATAGGGGAATGAGACAACAATGGTAATAAAAAGAGTGTGCCACCGAGGAAGAAGGAAAATGAGGTAAACCAGGTGCACCAACAACAACAATGGACGTTCCAATATACCTCACCCGATCAGACCCCCGCATACCAAGTGAATAATGTCTCTCAACCTTACAACTACACCCGACCACCACACACTGACCAACCCCAACCTTACGTCTCCAATCACACCAACCCACTCTTCCGCCAAACCTATAATCAAAACCGCTCTGCACCCACAAACGCACAAGCTCAACCCAATCGCCGCCCAAACACATTTTTCCCTAACCTTCCCCCTTTTCCGAAACTAGCTATATCCAATGTCGAATTGTTCCAACAATTGGTAGACCGTCACCTGTTGGCACCATACCATGTCTGACCCATTGAATCCAACTTTCCGCACTAGCACAATGCGAATCTCACTTGCAGTTATCACATGGATGTCATGGGACACTCCATTGAGGACTATGAACAATTTAAGATGGCGGTGAGGAAGTTAATGGCTTGTGGGAAGCTGGAGTTTAATGTTGAGGTTCGACCGTATATCAGTAAAAACCCTATCCCGAACCATAATCAGAGGATAAATGGTATTGTTGTGGGGGAAACGCTTATGAAAAGAGTATCTGATTTGAGAGTGTCGATGCAATGCCTCTTCGACATTTTGAAGATGACCGGATATGACATTGTGGCGCCAACCAGGAACGTGAGTGATGAGGACGGTTGGGATCTGGAGTCTCACTATGATTACCATCATGGTCAGGCTGGACACTCCATAGAGAACTGTTGGGGGTATAAGGCAAGGGTTCAGGTCCTACTAAACCTTGGGGTCATCGAGGTTAAAAAGGATGAATCCAATGACAAATAAGTTGACATGGTGGAAAAGGTCACACTTAGGGTCTCGCTCCTCAAGGACTCAAGTCTCGAATTGATCAATTGATCAATATTCGTTACTTAAATTCCAGTTATCATGTTACCCAATTAACAGGTTACATCAAACAAAAAGCAAAAAAAGGATTCCAAGTTCTAAGCTCCTATTGCCTCGAACCGAGCATCCTCAACTATCCTGTTTACCTGCAATGGGATTATCACGACAAATATACACAACAAACAAAGGAGTAAGTCATTAATTCAATAAATGTCATTAAGCGATAATCCACACTTTTAAAGGTTTAAATAAACGACTTAACGTTAAAAGATAAAATCAACATATCATATTTGTCATTCTCATCCCACTTCGTCCATCACATTGGATCTATACGTTCATCTTTATCATACCTCGCCACCTCATTCATCAATACTACCTCATATCATTACTTTCCACATGTACGTTTACCTTTTCATTACCACATGGGGCAAGACATACGATACAATACCACGTAGGGCAAGTCATACACAAATACACAAATCGTATACGTAATCAGAAAATCCACACCTTTTCTATTATCATATACCAATAATCACTTCTCCTTACCTTGGTACGTGTCGGGGTTGGTATTGGGTAACTTTGCAAGTTCCATCGCTACCTCCTCGAACCTTAGGATCTTTCATTATCCCCACCACATAACAATAATGTTAGTTATTTATTCGAAATAACACATAAATAACTCATTTCATCTCTAAACATACACAAGATTCATACATCCCCAAATGTTTTCAAAACCACATTCATAGATAGTTTCCGAACATCTAAAACATACACATTCACCATATAATCATTATTAGAACATACATTCATCTTCTACATTCATCATTTTCACCCATTTCCCTTTTAACCTCATTGTCACTTTAGGTTTTTGGGGTTTCATGAATCAACCCACAAACCTTTTCCATTCTTGAAATACCAAATCTAAACCAAGAGTTTACAAGATAAAAATAACATAAAACGAACCATAACTCAAAAGGTGAGTTTCCATGGTTTCTCATATCTTGAGAAGAGATCCAACATACCAAAAATGGGTTTTCAAAGAGAATAAGAGAGTTAGAATCAAGAGTTTTACCTCTTCTCAAGCTCTTGGACGAGAATCAAGGCTCCTAGATCTTGGAAATGCTCTCTTCTCTCACCTCTCTTCAAATCTTAACCCTAAAATGTGTTTGGGGTTTTTCTCATTTAATGCATTCGTCGGGTTCTCGCTCAAGCGAGAAAATCCCGCCCATTTTAAAAAATCAGATCTGACCCTCTCGCCCAGTCGAGGCATCTCTCGCTCAAGCAAGGATCATCTCGCTCAAGCGAGAATCTTACAGGCGAGACCACTCTTGCTCAGGTGAGACCACTCTCACTCAAGCGAGCTAACTCTCGCTCAGGCGAGAATCCATCAGTATAGCCCAGGATTTCACCCTCCCAGGTGAGCCTTTCTCGCCCAGGCGAGAATCCCTCGCTCAAGCGAGAATTCCAGGACTGATACTATAATTTTAAGGAGTGAAATTAAGGGTGTTACAACTCTTAGGGTGAGAAAGCCTCAACCTTTTGCCTACGAGAGCACACACACGGTCCCGTGGAGTTATGAGGTCAAGGTGGAAGCGGCAGGAGAAACCACTAAGACACAGGTGTCAAATGCAATCATAGCCGGTGGAATTGCGAAGATTGGAAGATTTTATGGACCTTCAGATGGTGAAGTTCGGAAGATTGCAAAGAACATAGGGGGTGAGGATGGTCCGATTGAGGAAGTCATAGAGAAGGAGGAAGAGGAATTCCTAAAGATCATGAGGCAAAGTGAATATGATGTTGTGGAATAATTGAGAAAGACCCACTCTAAGATCTCTTTACTGGGTTTGGTTATATCCTCGGATTTGCACAGGAAGGCATTACTAAAGGTGCTAAATGAGGCATACTGATGTCACTCCCCACAAGATGGTTAACATGGTTGATCCAGTAAAACATGTTAACATGATAACTTTCTTCGATGAGGAAATGGTGAGGCAAATAGAGAAAGTGCCTCGTGCATTGCTCATCACAACTAAGTGTCGTGGTCACATTGTGGGCAAGATACTGATAGATGGTGGGTCAACTTTGAATGTTACGTCTTTGTCCACTCTGATGTCTATAGGGATCAAAAGAGATGGGATCGTTCCAAAACACATGATCGTACACACTTTTGATGGCAATCAAAGGAGCATACTGGGGGAGATAACATTGCCTTTGGAAACCGGGCCTATCATCTTTCAGGTGCTATTTTTGGTCATGGACATGGATTCCTCGTATACGATGTTGCTGGGTAGACCTTGGATACATGAAGCTGGGGCTATACCGTACACATTGCATCAAGCAGTGAAGTTCGTCAAGGATGGAATGGTAATTACTGTGCATGGCGAAGAAGAAGTTCTGGTTTCAAAACCGATATAGTGCCTTATGTGGAGAGCACCAAGGATGATGATGACTTCTTGCACAACTTTGAAGTGGTCGAGACTCAACAACAGGAAGGGATAGGTCATATGCATGAGGTGAACTAGGTGGTGAGCAAAATCATGGCTAACAAAGGATACGAAGAGGGAAGAGGTTTGGGCATGCATCTGCAGGGTACTCAGTCGTTCGTATCAGTCTCAGAAAAGTTTGATAGGTTCGGGCTAGGTTATGAGGCTCCACAAGAAGATAAGAACAAATGTTTGACTCGAAGGAAGAAATGTGGAGGAATGTTAGAGAAGCCTATACCTCATATCAACGAATCCTTTACCGGCCCCGTTGAAATGATCTCACCAGATGACCTCATCGAGCCATACATCCATATTTCCGTGAACTCTCTTGAAAAAGTCGATGCACCCGAAACGAGCAATATCCGCATTGATGAGAATGACATGCCTCTACGGAACTGCCATTCTGAATCACTGGATGAGATTGTGTCGTTGAAGTAAACTTTTTGATTATGTTGTAATTCTAAATTTTGGAATCATTTGGAATTATGTTTTTTTAACTTGAGAAAAAATATCTTTGCTAACGTGTATTGTTTTTCATCATTTTGTTTCGTCAACTCATCTCATTTCATTAACTTGCTCACTTCATTGCTTTCTTCTATGTGGATTTGCAAATTTTATCTATATTTTCATCTCCCGACAATTATTTGCAAACTTTATCTATCTTTTCATCTCCCAACATTTAATAAATGAATACAGGTACCTGAATTTTGTAGAAAATTTACCTAGTAATACGGTAATTGAAAATCCATCGATCAATTTGTCTGCGACATTGAATGGTGAACCCATTGGATCAGATGAGGAAGAGGATGTGGAGGAATTTGCAAAGATGTTGGAGCATGCTGAAAGGGAATATTTTGTGAACTCGGAAGAAATGGAGTTAATCAATATGGGGACTGAAGAAGATAGAAAAGAGCTTAAAATGGTAGACAATCTAGAATGTGTCGAAATGATAAATTTGTTCCGAGAATATGGATGTGTTTGCTTGGTCTTATAAGGACCTGCCAGGGTTGGATCTTAACATAGAATTCCATAAAATTCCCCTATATCCGGATGCCGAGCCAAAGAAACAAAAGCTAAGAAGGATGCGCCTAGACTTGTCGCTCAAGGTAAAGGAAGAGGTGGCGAAACAATTGGAATCAGGTTTCATAGAGGTATCTAGACATCAGAGTGGGTGGCTAATGTGGTGATGGTGCCTAAGAAAGGAGGGAAGATAAAGATGTGTGTAGACTACAGAAATCTGAACAAAGCAAGCCTAAAGGATGATTTTCCCATCCCTCACATTGATGTTCTAGTCGGCAGTGCAGCTATGAATCATCGGTTCTCTTTCATGGACGGATATTTGATGGACCCTGAAGACAAGGTGAAAACCACTTTTATCACTCCTTGGGGAACCTATTGCTATAGAGTCATGTCATTCAGGCTGAAGAACACATGGGCGACATACCAGCGTGCAATGGTGGTGTTGTTTCATGATATGATGCACAAAGAAGTGGAGGTGTACGTCGATGATATAATAGCCAAATCTAAAGAAGGGGACAACCATGTCGCTATCCTGCGGAAATTGTTTGAAAGGCTATGGAAATATCAGATGAAATTGAATCCCGAAAAGTGTACATTTGGGGCATCCTCGGGGAATATGTTGGGCTTTGTCGTCGGAAGGGAAGGTATAAGGGTGGACCCCAAGAAAGTGGAAGCAATACAAGAAATGCTAGCTCCAAAGACCGAAAAGGAAGTGAGAAGTTTTCTTGGCAGATTGAATTACATTGCAAGATTTATAGCCAACCTGACTAGCACTTGTGAGCCTAATGTTTAAGTTACTGAAGAAGAATCAGCCAAGTGAATGGGATGAGGATTGTCAGAAAGCTTTCGATTAAATAAAGGCTTATTTGACAAGTCCTCCTATCTTGGCATCACCAACACCAAGTCGGCCATTGATTCTATACATAACTGTGTTTCAAACTTCAATGGCTGCCATGTTTGGTCAATTTGGAGAAGTGGGTAAGAAGGAGTAGACAATCTACTACTTAAGCAAGAAGTTTAATGAATGTGAATCTCGCTACTCGACCATAGAAAGGACTTGTTGCGCTCTAGTATGGACATCTAAATGGCTCCGACAATACATGTTGTACTTCACAACATGTATCATCTCCCAGATGGATCCTTTGAAATATGTCTTTGAAAGTCCGCATGTCTCTTTGAGAATGGCAAAGTGGCAGATGATTTTATCTGAGTTCAACGTTAAGTATGTTACCCAGAAGTCTGTCAAAGGTGGAGCTATCGCAGATCAATTGGCAAGAAAGCCCTATAGATGGAGAACATGAGACGCTCAATGAGTTCCGTGAAGGTGGAATATATTAGATAGATGAACAAGAGGACGACTATTGGGAAATGTATTTTGACGGAGCAGTTAATATGCACGGGAATGGTGTTGGAGCAGTAGTCATCTCGCATGTTGGTAAGCGTTACCTGGTCGCAGTAAAGCTGGATTTCGAATGTACTAACAATATCGCTGAATATTAAGCATGTATTAATGGACTTATGTTTGCATATGAGTTGAATGTCAAGAAGTTGAAGGTGTTTGGGGACTTTGCGCTTATCATTTACCAAGTTAATGGCGAATGGCAAACTAAGGATACAAAGCTCATTCCGTCTCAGAAATACTTGTCTTCATTGGCTGAAAATTTTGAAGAAATTTGTTTTTCTCATGTGACCCGAGACAAGAATCAATTTGCCGACGCTCTAGCAACTTTGGCTGTGATGACTAAATTGGAAATGCATGCTAGTGTGCGACCAATTCATGTAATTGCTCAGGATGAGCCTTCTTATTGTTGTGCTAACCTAGAGGCTGATGGCAAACCTTGGTATAACGATAGAAAAAGATATATCCAACATAGAGAGTACCCAGAGGGGGCGAATGATCTGAATAAAAAGACAATTCGTCGCCTGGCAACGACCTTCTTTCTGAACGGTGAAATTTTGTACAAAAGGAGTCATGATGGTGTACTCCTCAGATGCATTGATACAAGGGAAATTCAACTAATTATGACGGAAATACATGATGGGATTTGTGGAACTCATGCTAATGGTCATATGATGGCAAGAAAAATCCTTAGAAGTTGTTATTATGGGACCACTATAGAGTATGATTGTGTGGAATATGTGAAAAAATGTCAGAAGTGTTAGGTGTATGCTGATAAAATTAATGCGCCACCTTTTCCATTGCATAGTATGGTCTCCCCATGGCCGTTCTCAATGTGGGGAATTGTCGTGATTGGGCCTATCAGTCCCAAGGCTTCCAACGGTCATCGCTTCATTCTGGTCGCGATTGACTACTTCACAAAATGGGTGGAAGCTGCATCATACAGCAGTATTACTCAGAAGGTATTCGTTAGATTCCTCCGAAAAGAGATCATTTGCAGATATGAGATCTCTGAAAGAATAATCACAGATAATGGAACGAATCTCAACGGTAGTGATGTAAAGAAGTTTTGCGACAAATTTAAGATCAAACATCACAATTCAACCCTGTATAGACCCAAGATGAATGGTGCGGTTGAAGAAGCAAACAATAATATCAAGAAGATAGTGGCCAAGATGGTAGAAAAATACAAAGATTGGCACGAAAAGTTACCATATGCTTTGCTTGCATAGTACACCAACGTTCGATCCAATACTGGGGCGATCCCGTTCTCATTGGTATACGGTATGGAAGCTGTTTCCCCTATTGAAGTAGAAATCCCTTCGCTAAGAGTCCTGATGGAAGCCAAGCTGGAAGAGTCGGAATGGGTCAAGATCAAATATGAACAGTTGAATATGATTGAAGAGAAGAGATTGGCAGCCATTTCTCATGGTCAATTATACCGGGGAAGGATGGCAAGAGCTTTCGACAAGAAGGTTCGCCCTAGGGAATTCAAATGGGGGACCTAGTATTTAAGAAGATCCTTCCGAATCAAGAAGACACTCGCGAAAAATGAGCTCCAAACTATGAGGGTCCTTACATTGTCAAGAACGCATTCTCAGGAGGGGCTCTGATATTGCAAGACATGGACGAAAATTGTGACACCCTAAATTTAAAGTCATTAAATTATAGTATCAGTCTGGGGACTCTCGCTTGAGCGAGGGAGGTGTCGCCTGGGCGAGAGTGGCTCACCTGGGTGAGTGAAATACTGGGCTATACTGAAGGATTCTCGCCTGAGCGAGAATTGTCTCGCTTAAGCGAGAGTTGTCTCGTCTGGGCAAGAAGTGGCAATCTGAGCCTGTCGAGGCTGTGAGATTTTTGCTTGAGCGAGAGCGTCAGATCTGAAATTTTAAAAATGCGGGATTTTCTCGTCTAAGCGAGAATGGGCTCGCTTGAGCGAGAACCCGACAAGTTTACTTTATAATAGAAACCCCAAACACATTTTAGGGTTAGAAATTTAGATAAGATAGAAGAAGGTGATTTTGAGAGCAAGAACTCGTGAAAATCATCTAGAAGCTTGAGAAGAGATAAAGCTCTTGATTCTAACTCTTTTTCTCCCTTTTAAACTCGTTTTGGGTGTACGAGATCTCTTCTCAAAACGTGGGAAACCATGGAAACTCATCCTTTAGAGTTGTGGTTCGTTTTATGTTGTTTTTCTCTTGAAAACTCTTGGTTTAGAGTTGGTATTGGATAAAACTCTTGGTGGGTTGGTTTATGAAAACCCCAAACCCCCCCAAATGAAATGTGGTAAAAGAGGGAAATGGGTAGAATGTTAGATGTAGAAAATGATTATGTGTTATAATGTAAAATGGAAGATGAATATATATGTTTTAATGTTGAAAACTTCTAATGAGAGTGGTTTTGGAAACATTGAAAATGTATGAACCTTTTGCATGGTTAAAGATGAACTATGAGTTGTTTATATGTTATTGTGAATAAATTACTGACTTGGTTGTTGTTTGGTGGGGATGAGAAAAGATCCTAAAGTTGGAGGATGTAGCGAAGGAATTTGCAAAGTTACCCAACCAACCCCGACAAGCACCAAGGTAAGGAGGAGTGGTTAATTGTATATGATGATAGAAAATGTGTGAATTTTCTGATTATGTATATGATTTGAGAATGACTTGCCCTACGTGGTATTGCGAATGACTTGCCCAACGTGCTATTGCGAATGACTTGCCCGATGTGGTATTGCGAATGACTTGCCCGACGTGGTATTGCGAATGACTTGCCTTACGTAGTAATGAGAATGACTTTCCCTACTTGGTATTGCGAATGACTTGCCCGACGTGGTATAGCGAATGACTTCCCTACGTGGTATTGAATTGAATGTCTTGCCCATGCGGTAATGTAAAGGTAAATATATACGTGGAATGAAAATATATGATGTGGTAATGATGAGTAAAGAGACAAGGTTTGGTAAGTATGAATGGATAAACAAAAGTGACGAAGGAGGTGGTATGAGATGGGATTATGATATGTTGATTTTATTCGAGCGTTTAAACGTTTAATTAACTCTCTTTAAAATGTGAATTATCGCTTAATGATATTTAATGAATTAATGACTTACTCCTTTGTATGTTTTGTGTATTTGTCATTGATAATCTCATCGCAGGTAAACAAGTAAATTGAGGAAGGCTTGGTTTGATGCCTTAGGAGTTGAAAGCCTGGATTCCTTTATTTGCATCTTTTTGTATCATGATTGAATATTTGCGAATTAGAGTATTTGTAACTATGATTACTATAATTTTTGGATAATTGTAACTCTGGATATTTGCAGTTATGGGTATTTTAGAAACTCATAGCTAGTTTTATGCGGTAGTTACCCGGACACATTAATATGAATTATGATTTTCTGTTAAATGGATATGTATGTGGATATTGTGTTAAGGAAAGAATATGAATGGGAAAGTGGGTTTGAAATGAGGATTGTTGTACTTGTGAATCTAGGTTATAGGAAAAATGTATGTGAAAAGAATAAACTAAGGAAAAAATTTTAAGGGTAGAATTTGGGTCCTTACAGAAATGTTTTAGTCAGACCTGTGAACACATATATGGTAAAGAGATTTTATGCCTAAAAAAAGGGTAGCCCGTTAGGCTGAAAACCCGGAAGGGCAACCTAGGAAAAAATTGGGTATGAATAATAGTCTGTTAGGTCGAAAACCTGAAAGGGCAACCTAAGCAAAAATTAAGGTGAAAAAAAATGGGGCATTTCTCTTGCAAGTTTACCACACCAGGGGTAAACCGGTATCATCCACGCACTTGTGCGCCAAGTTGGGATTATAGAAATTGTGAACAGTGGGGGAGGAAAGGAGAATTCTCAGAAGAATCAAACTAATCTGTTACTAATGGGCTAGTTATTCAGCTGTCTTGGGAGGTCGATGGATGGATTAGAAATCACCTTATATTTGGGCAAAATTTTTTGCAAATCTTTGTAATTTGTACCATACATACTCTCAAAATCTTCATTTGTGTGACTCTTTGAATATCAAATAAAAGAAAGTTATTCCATCTCCTTACTATACCTATGTGCATGCATGTTTACTTAGATATATCTCAAGTTAAATAGATAGGATGCTTGAACTTCATGATCAAATGACTTTAATGATAATATGTTTCATTAATGGTTTAAGATAAGTAAAACTCATTAAGACTTAAACATGGTGCGTATGTCGACGAAGGAATGAATGTTATGTTTTCTTATGACAATGGGGAGGATACCCTAGATAGATCATGTAGCTCGAAAAAAAGGAAGAATGAAAATGTGATCGATCTTGGCCGAATTAGTAGTTGTCTACTGAGGATGTGTTATGGTTTCATATTCTTCGAACTTCATAATGATAAATAAGTACTTTGCATACGTGTAACTTGTCATGCATGCATCATCATAAACATCTTGCCATTTCTCATGCATCACTTGCATTCGCACCCTCGTATACATGTATAGCCGAAATTTTTGACACATAATTGTCTTATTTAATCTTTTGACCCAGTGTTCCTCGCTATCTGTGCGTTCTCGTGGTCCTCATTGCACCTAGATCCCCTAGCGGTCTCATGTTGTGCATTTGACCCTTCCGTGGTCTTATTTAATCTTGACCCAGAGTTCCTCGCTATCCGTGCATTCCCGTGGTCCTCCTTGCACCCAGACCCCCAGTGGTCTCGTTTTGTGCCCTTGATCCTTCCGTGTGGTTTTATTTAATCTTTTAATCCAGAGTTCTTCGCTATCTGTGCATTCTCGTGGTCCTCCTTGCACCAAAACCCCCTAGCAGTCTCGTGTTGTGCCCTTGACCCTTCCGTGGTCTTATTTAATCTTTTGACCCAGAGTTCCTCGCTATTCGTGCGTTCCCGTGGTCCTCCTTGCACCCAGACCCCCAATGGTCTCGTGTTGTGCCTTTGACACTTCCGTGGTCTTATTTAATCTTTTGACCCAGAGTTCCTCGCTATCTGTGCGTTCATGTGGTCCTCCTTGAACTCAGACCCCCTAGTGGTCTCGTGTTGCACCCTCGACCCAATTGGTCTATTTTTTATATCTTTGACCCACTAGTGGTTTCACTAATAATAGTAAGAAGCATCACACTTGACATTGGTTTACCACTAAGCTTGATCGTATGCTTTTTGTGTACGTTAGAGGTTTTTCAACCTTGTATTACTTCCCGATCAAAATTTGGCTTTTTCTTATCTTCACTTCTTTCTCACTATGATAACTTGAATAACCTTTGTTACTCTTGTTATCTAGTAAGAAACAAGTAAAGAGGGACAACTATAAACACCCAATTTTGACCGGGGCAATTTTATATTTTTTAGAAGTAGTAAAAAAATATAATTAGGAAGTTTAGGGTGTAGGATTTATGGGGTATGGCAACTGGGCCCAAGATGACCCATTATCTTTTACCAAAAACCCTAACCCTAATTCTAATTCCCCCTTACTATAAAACCTAAAAACTAAACTAAACTAAGGGAGGCAATCGGATTTCAAAAAAAGAAAGTGAGGAGGCAAACCTAAAGAGAGGGAATCCTAGTTTTGAAAAAGAAGAGAAGAAGAGGAGCAAAAGGGAGGCACTAGAAGAACATCACATTTTCATTCAACAATCCTAAAGCATCAAACGTCTCCTTCCTCTTCATCTTTTCTTTCATTTTTTTACACTTTTTGCATATTTTTGTGTGGTTGTTTTGCAGTTTCTTTTTCCATTTTTTAACCGGTGGTGGTGGTGGTGGTGTAGAGTACACGTCTGGTAGTGGAGGGGACAGGCTAATCACCATTTTTGGTGGTTGCAACTGTCACAACTGCACCACATCGGCTGTTTCTGCCGGCCTACCGCCTCAGGCGGTCGCGTCTCCATGGCTAGCCACCTTAGGGCCGCCGTCGCTGCCTCCACCCCTTCCTGCAGTAAGAGGGTTGCCTCCTATGGCAACCCTAAACCCCAAATTGATTTTTTTCCCTAAACCCCTAAACCAATTTTAACCTAACCCTAAAACAATTCTATACTAAATCCCTAAATTATTTTTAACCCAAAAAACCTCAAATCAATTTTATCCTAAACCCCTAAATCAATTTTAACTTAACCCCAAATCAATTTTACCCTAAATCCCTAAAACAATTTTACCCTAAAACCACAAATCAATTCCCTATCTTTTTTTATTATTTATTTTCGTTTTTTTTTTAATTATTATTATTGTATATTCTGGTTTTAATTTATTTTATTATTTTTCTGTTTTTTTAATTTTTTATTTTTCTGTTTGCTTTATTTATTTATTTTGTTTTATGTTTTATTATTAATATTTGTATTATAAAAATTAATATAAAAACAATAATAATAAATAAATAAATAAATGCAATTGAATATTTTAAAAAAAAATCAAGGAGAGATAGTGCACTATGAGACTCGTTCCCTGTCGCGTTATCTCAAATTGATATTTTTTTTAAATCATAAACAAATCAAGGAGAGATAGTGCATTATGGAACTCGTTCTCTATCGCGTTACCTCAATTTGATATTTTTTTTCTAAACTTAAATAAATGAAGGAGAGATAGTGCACTATGGGACTCGTTCCCTGTCGTGTTATCTAAAATTGTTATTTTTTATAAACTTAAATAAATCAAGGAGAGATGGTGCACTATGGGAATCGTTCTCTGTCGCGTTATCTCAAATTGATATTTTTTTAAAAACTTAAACAAATCAAGGAGAGATAGTGCACTATGGGACTCGTTCCATGTCGCGTTATCTCAAATTGATATTTTTTCTAAACTTAAATAAATCAAGGAGAGATGGTGCATTGTGGGACTCGTTACCTGTCGCGTTATCTCAAATTGATATTTTTTTAAAAACTTAAACAAATCAAGGAGAGATAGTGCACTATGGGACTCGTTCCATGTCGCGTTATCTCAAATTGATATTTTTTCTAAACTTAAATAAATCAAGGAGAGATGGTGCATTGTGGGACTCGTTACCTGTCGCGTTATCTCAAATTGATATTTTTTCGAAACTTGAATAAATTAAGGAGAGATAGTGCACTATGGGTCTCGTTCTTTGTTGCGTTATCTCAAAATGATATTTTTTCTAAACTTTAATAAATCAAGGAGAGATAGTGCACTATGGGACTCGTTCAATGTTGCGTTATCTCAAATTGACATTTTTTTATTAAACTTAAATAAATCAAGGAGAGATAGAGAACTATGGGACTCGTTCCTTGTTGCGTTATCTCAAATTGATATTTTTTCTAAAAATTAAATAAATCAAAGTGAGATAATGCACTATAGGACTCGTTCCCTGTCGCATTATCTCAAATTGATATTTTTATAAAACTTAATAAAATCAATGAGAGATAGTGCACTATGGGACTCGTTCCTTGTCGCGTTATCTCAAATTGATTAATTTTAAACATAATTTCATAAAGACAAGGGAAGATAATGCACTATGGGACTCGTGTCCTATCGCGTCACTCGACCTTTTTATTTGTTTTAAAAAATAAAAAAATATTTATCAACCAATCAACCTTTTTTTCTGAAAGAACTACGTAGCATTGTTTTCTCTATTGCAGCTAGAGATACGTAGAAGCATGTTTTTTTCCTTTTAGGCACAAAATATAAAAAAATGTTTTTTTGGTCTTTCTTTTTACTTAATAATGTGAGGGTAAAATTAATATTTCGAATAAATATACACGAGATTAATCTAGGTACCGTTTTTATAACGGGCGATATGAGGTGCCTAACACCTTCCTCATCCGCAACCGACTCTCGAACTTAATTTTTCTGTGTGAGCACACCAAATCCTTTTTATTAAAAAAAATTTGATTTTTCATGTTTTCTCTCTAAAAAAACATTAATGGCGACTCCATTGCATTTATTTGCACATTTCCGATCGTACCCATGAAAATGGGGTAGCGACACATCCAATATACTTAGATTGGTGGGGGCGAATCGAACCTAAAGGTTAGTGTGGTAACACACACTTTGGAGGTTTCGCCGTGCATATCCATCAACATCTTCTTTGTCCAAGTGGTGTAACATCTTCCCCAACAAGACAAGATTTCCAACAATCTTTAGGTTCGATTTTGTGCTAATGGTTGTATCACTCAAAGAAATGACTTATGATTTTGTGAAATTGGAAAAATTTGATGGAGGCAATTTTATTCGCTGGCAAAAGAATATGAAATTTCTTCTTACAACTTTGAAGGTGGCATATTTTGTTAACACAACAAGGTCGTTAGAGTTGGAAGGAGAAACAATTGCAGAAACAAGAGAGAGACATAAATAGGGCAATGATGACTATATATGTATGGGTCGTATACTCCAGGATGTCCGACTCCTTGTTCGATATTTATCAAACTAGTCATTCTGCAAAGGAACTATGGGAGAAATTGGAATCAAGGTACATGCAAGAGGACACAACAAGTAAGAAGTTTCTTGTTTCTCATTTTAATAATTATAAAATGGTAAACAATAGATCTATTATGGAACAAATGCATGAAATTGAACGCATTCTCAATAACTACAAATAGCATAACACGCATATGGATGAAATCATCATTGTATCATCCATAATAGACAAACTCCCTTCTTCATGGAAAGATTTCAAAAGAACCATGAAGCATAAGAAAGAGGACATATCTCATGAGCAATTGGGTAATCACCTTCGTTTAGAATAAGAGTATCGAAAACAAGATGATACTAAAAACTAAAGTGCTCATGAAGAGGTCCATGTGATGGAGGAAGGAAATTCAAATAAAATTTCCAAGAAAAGAAATCGAGACTTTGATAAGTCTCATGATCGTCACAATGGTAATGACAAAAAAAGAAAGAAAAGTAAAGGAAGTTATTTCCATTGTGGGAAACCAGGACACTTTAAAAATGAGTGCAAGTTCTTGAAAAAGAAGAACGTGAAAAAGAATTCAAGTGAAGCAAAAGATAATCTTGTTGTGGTCATTTCTGAACTCAACATGATAAAAGATGTTGATTCTTGGTGGATAGACTCTGGTGCTACCCGCCATGTGTGCAAAAACAAAGAACTATTCAAAACCATCGATAAAGAAGATGGAAGTGTTTTGTAGGTGGGAAATGCATCAATTGTTCAAGTCAAAGGAAAAGGAACAATTGAAATTGAATTCACTTCTGGGAAGACACTCACTCTTAAAGATGTATTTTATGTTCCTGAAGTTAGAAAGAACTTGATTTATGTACCTTTACTTAATAAGCATGGTTTCAAATCTACATTTGAGGGAGATAAATTTATTCTCTCCAAAGGGGATATGTTTGTAGGAAATGGATATTTTTATGAGAATATGTTTAAGTGTAATATTGTTAACAATAATAATAATAGTATGATTTCTGCTTATATTGTTGAGTCTTATGATTTATGGCATATGCGATTAGGACATGTTAATTTTAGGAAATTGGATGATATGATAAAATCAAAATTAATTCCTACTCTTAGTAAAAATTTAAATTCATGTACTACTTGCATGTTAACTAAAATCACAAGACAATCTTTTAAAAGAATTGAAAGAAGTTCTAAGGTGTTAGATTTAATACATTTTAATGTATGTGATTTACATGGTTGGCCCACCTTTGGTGGTAAAAATTATTTTGTTACTTTAATCGATGATTGTACTAGATTTTATTATGTTTATCTAATGCACTCTAAGGATGAAGTAATAGAAAAAATTAAAATTTTCAAAGCACAAGTATAACTTCAACATGAAACTTTCATTAAATGTTTTAGAAGTGATAGGGGGGAAAGTTTTATCATCCTAGTTATTTTGAGTCCACTGGTATTGTGCATCAAAAAACTGCACCATACACCCCTCAATAGAATGGAATAGCAGAAAGAAAAAATAAAGTATTAGAAGAAATGGTTAATGTCATGCTATCCTATTTTGGTTTGTAAAAAGGATATTGGGGTGAAGCCATATTAACTGCATGTTATATATTAAACCGGGTTTCTAATAAAAAGAACAAAGTGACCCCATATGAACTCTAGAAAAAAAGAAAAAAGTTCCTGAACCAAAAAAAAAAGAAATTGAGTGAGAAATGAATTGAATGTGTATTTCTAGGATATGCTAAAAATAGCAAAGCATATAGATTCATGGTTATTGAATCAAATGACTTATATCCTATCAATACAATGATTGATTCAAGAGATGCAATTTTCATAGATTTACCTCAATTCAAAATCCCAAAGACATTATTCATTATAATATGAAAAGTCTAGAAAACAAAGTATCCGATGAAGATACTTTGGCAAGTTCGGAACCTAGAAGAAGTAAAAGGATCCGAAAAGATAAAAACTATGGATCAGAATTCTTTATGTTCCTTGTTGAAGGAACAAATGATTCCATAAATAGTTATGGACCAATTTGCTATAATCTAGAAAGTGATCCAGAAACATATGATGAGGCAATAAAGTCTCAAGATTATGCTTTTTGGAAAGAAGCTATCCAAGAGGAAATAGACTCGATTATGGAAAATAAAACTTGGAAACTAGTAGATCTCCCACCAGGATCCAAGCCAATAGGTTGTAAATGGATCTTTAAGAAGAAAATGAAAGTCGATGGCACCATTGATAAATTCAAGGCTAGACTTGTTGCAAAAGTATTTACACAAAAAAGAAGATATTGATTATTTTGATACATATGCACCTGTTGCAAGAATTGCAACTATTAGAGTGCTTTTAGAACTAGCTTCCATCTATAAGTTGGTAATCCATCAAATGTAAGTTAAAACTGCTTTCCTAAATGGAGAGTTAGATGAAGAGGTGTACATGAAACAACTGAAGGGTTTGTTGTCAAAGGACAAGAACACAAAGTATGTAAATTGACTAAGTCTTTATATGGGTTAAAACAAGCACCCAAACAATGGCACCAAAAATTTGACCAAGTTGTGTTGGCTAACGGATACAAATTAAATGAATCTGACAAATGTGTTTATAGTAAATTTCAAAATGGAAAAGGTGTTATGATTTGTTTATATGTGGATGATATGTTAATCTTTGGTACTGATTTAAATGTGGTAGAAAAGACTAAAACTTTCTTATCTAAAAAATTTTATATGAAAGATTTAGGTGAAGCATATGTGATTTTAGACATTAAAATCATAAGAGGAAAAGACAATATTGGTTTGTCTCAATCTCACTATATTGAGAAAGTGCTACAGAAATTTGATCATTTTGATTGCAAATGTGTTTCTACCCCATTTGATCAAAATGTTAGTTTACAACCGCATAAAGGTTGTCCGGTGGCACAACTAGAATATTCAAAGATAATTTGGATGTTTGATGTATGCTATGACTTGCACTAGACCTACATAGCATATGATGTTGGTAGATTAAGTAGATATACAAATAATCCAAGTAAAGAACACTTACATGTTGTTAACAGAGTATTGAAATACTTGAAATAAACAATTAACTATTGTTTAACCTATAATGGATATCCTTCAGTTTTGGAAGGATATACAAATGCTAGTTGGGTAACTTATGTTGAGGATCATGCTTCCACAAGTGTATGTATCTTCAACCTTGGTGGAGGTGCAGTTTCTTGGGGTTCAAAGAAACAAACTTTCATAGCCGACTCCATCATGGCTGAAGAATTTATTGCTCTGGCTGCAGGTAGTAAAGAGGATGAATGACTAAGAAACTTATTGTATGAGATACTTATTTGGCCAAAGCCAATGGCACCAATATCTATACATTGTGATAGTCAGTCTACACTTTCAAAAGCATATAGCCAAGTGTATAATGGAAAATCCAAACATATTGGTTTAAGACATAGCTGTGTAAAAGAATTAATTGCAAATGTGGTAATCTCCATAGTGTTCGTAAGAACTGAAAAGAATCTTGCAGATCTTTTGACGAAAGGTCTGACAAAAGATATGGTATTGAAAACATCATTGGGGATGGGACTCAAGCCCATGTCTAAATTGATCACCAATAATGTTAACTCAACTCACACTTGAGTAACATCAAGTCTTGAGTTCAATGGTGGAAATATATTATTAGAGTACTTAACTATAGATACACCCCAAGGGTAAAAGTACTTGGACCATAAATACAAAGTTGGAAGGTTGAGTTTTTACTCTTAATGGACATATAGCATAAATTTGTTGGAATACATATTTTGGGTGCATTTCTGATATAGTCTACCTATATGAGGATAAAATTGGGCTGCTTCATAGAGTTAAAGGACTTGACTCTTAAATTCTCATGAAAAGGGTACATGACATAAGGCCTTATTAAATGTGTTATATTTACAATTCTTTCAATAGTACCAAAATTTCATGTGTAAGTCGTGCACATTTATTCAAATGAATACTTGGTTCAAAGCTTGTCTACCAATGTCTATTCAGAATAAGTGGAACCCATAACTTACTAAGTAATGATTCAAATCGTGAGATACCATTATCTGAATCCATGATATTTCAAGATTTATGAGATTTCTTATATTTTGAAAATGGTGGGGGTTTGTGATAGATATTTCCAAAATATCTAATTTCGCATAAGGATTATATACATATTAATTTTTCATGACATGTGATGTAAGAATTATGTTTGGTTCAATGGTTATATCTCTTGAAGATGAGTTGTTGGTTTTGTGTTCGATCCTCAAGCTTGCTATTTTTGTTTTTTATTTAAATGCTTGCAAAAATAAAAAATAAAAATGTGTCATTGCTAGGATTCAAACCCAAGCTTGAGAAGAAGCTAATTACCATTAGGCTACACAACCAACTCTTTCAATTACTCAACAACTACTTTATATATATGTTATTTAATGCGTATAAATTAAAAATGAAAGATCGCATCAATTGAGAATCGAACAAGGGTGCACTGGTTGCCAAGAGCATGTCAACCGTTTGGGCTACGAGACCTTTTCATTTCAATATTGAAACGTTAAAGTATATACCTATTCAGATACACGAGTGTAAAATCCAAATGTGCTTTATTCCACCAAGTGGTATAAGTTTCTCTATAAATAGAGACCCTCCAAGCCATAATCAGAACACGAAAATCATCAAGTCTTGAAATCATTCTTCATTTCTCTAATGCATGAGAGAAGTGTAGAAAATATAAATTTGTAAAATACTATTGAGAGATACGCTTGTTGTGCTTGTGCAAATCACATCAAGGTTTTCAAAGTATCCTGAAGGGGATTCGCTGTTCATCTCATTTGCATCCAATATACTTAGATTGGTGGGGGCAAATCGAACCTAAAGGTTAGTGTGGTAACACACGCTTTGGAGGTTTCTACGTGCATATCCATCAACATCTTCTTTGTCCAGGTGGTGTAGCATCTTCCCCAACAAGACAAGATTTCCAACAGTCTCGGGCCAATCATATATAATATTTTATATTATTTAATGTATTTTTATTGGATGAGGACAGGAACACAGAGTCCATTTGGGACAGAGGATCCCTGTTCCCACGAAGAAGATGGCGAAGAGAAAAATTTAGGAGCTTGCCCTTTCTAGGAGTACCCTTGTTCGGAACACCCATCACAAGTTGTAGTGTGGCTGCAACCATTCTTGCTCTTAGAGGTTTTCTGATGGGATTAAGAACACGAGTTATTACAGTCCTTTCTCTAGAACAACTACTAGAATCAACTATTAGCTTAAAACTTTTACACGAGTATGCACTTCTTTTTTAACTGACTGGAACTTTAAACTCATATGTTTGGTGCCTCTAGAATATTTGTCATTCTTAGAGAGTAAGACAATTACAAAATTATCACAATAAAAATTCAGCAACCTAGCTATACTGTTTATAATGCTAAGCCCTTAAGTTTCGCAACCACAATGAATGATTTGTGGCCTCAAAGCATGCCATAAACTCAGTCTCCATGCTGGAAGTAGCAATTACAGAATGTTGGAACTTGAAGGACTTTTGAGTGTGAAATTGAAAAAATATCACTAAGTCTCACATAGGAAGATTTTGAAAAAAATCATCACAAGTCTCACATAGGAGGATGCATGAATTTTAAAAAAATCTCATGCTATAAATAGAAGCCTCATCCCTTCATATTTTCTTGCACCAAGTTGAGTACGCTTTTACTTAACTTTTTCTTTCTCCCTCATATTTTCCGTCGACGCATTTCCGGCAAACTTTTCCCCATTTCTTTCCGTGACACTAAGAATTGGCACATGTAGTCATACTGTGAGAAGTTCGGAAACTGACACTGGTAGTCAGATTGTGGGAAAAGAATTGGCACAAGTAGCCAAATTGTGGGAATTTCGAGAAGTGACACTATAGTCAGATTGCGGGAAATTAATTGGCACTAGTAGCCATACTATGAGAATTTCGAGAATTTGCACTGATAGCCATATTGTGGTGGGTGTAATCAAGATCGGTTCTTATAGTGCAGTAAGAATTCGATAATAGAGAACTAAGCTGTTTTATCCTATGGATGGCGTGGTTGATAGTCTGCTTGCACGTTTTGGACAGTACCACGAAACGTCTTAAAGAGAGTGACTTGGTCGTGACTCAGCCAATAAATATTATTTTGTGCTATTTAGAATTGCTGCATGTTACGGTAACAACACAGATTTTGTACCACTTTTCCATGATATGGCTCCTCCAGCCATTAGGAAGACATACCCAAATGTAGGTTTCCTTGAGTCCACACATCCCGCATAGTCTGAATCCGAATAACCGACCACTTTAAGATGATTTGACCTTTTATACGCGAGTCTGTGATCCTTAATGCCTTGCAAATATCTTAGAACCTTCTTTGCACCCTTCGAGTGGTCTATTTTGTGGTTACTTTGATATCGGCCTAATATTCCAACAACGAAACTGATGTCCGACCGATTACATGTCTGAGCATACATTAAACTCTCAACCATTGATCATAGAGAATAGATTCCATTTCCTTACGTTCCAAATCATTCCTTGGACATTACTTTTAACTGAATTTGTCCCCTTTCTGGAGTGGAACAATCCTTGTTGAGCACTTTTCCATTCTGAATCTCTCTAATACCTTATTGATATATCCTTTCTGAGACAATCCCAACAATCATTGTGATCTACCACATAATATTTATATTCCTATCACATAGGATGCTTCACCCATATCCTTCGTTTCACCAAGGTATGCGTTTTTATCTTCACTATGAAACCAATTGGGGTTTTCTTCGGTCTGGATTAGGATTGTTCCATTAGGGTTTATGTATGGGCATAAACATTTGGTTTCGGAACAATGTCCTAATCATTCGGTTTCGGGGATATGATTAGGATTAATCGAAAACATCCAACAAAGTGGTATCAGAGCCACCCCAATTTGGTTCATATATGAAATTTGGGTTTTGTATGATGTTGTTCATGTTTTCCCCAAATTGGGTTTTGTTTTGCAAAAATTGATGATTGCTATAACATTATTTTGAAACAATAGCAATCATAATGTATTTTTTTGGCTGTTTTGGGGTGAATTTTGCGAAAAAACCCGATGGAGAACCTCCATCTTCGTCAAAACCCTCGGGTAGACAAAGGGTTCTCGCTCAAGCGAGACACCTCTCGCCCAAGCGAGAATGTCAAGAGCTGCTCGTGAAAGTTGGCGCTCGAGCGCGAGACCTCTCGCTCAAGCGACGTTGAGGTAGTAGCTACGACAAAAAGGTTGGGTTCTCGCTCAAGCGAGATTCAGGGACACTTTTGGGGTCTTTTTCAAGTAAATTTTGTGACTTTGGTATCTTTATGCATTAAACATGGTTATGATATGGTTACCCGCTGAGTTGTCTGTTATTTCAAGTGAGCCAATTAAAGTGGAATGTCGTCCAAGTGACCTCTTTCATGGATATAACTCATAAGGAATATTAGATGTTGGTGTGTGTGGTTATTCAAGCGGATATTAGTTGACCCTAAGGAAAGTTAATGTTTGGCCGAAGATCATGCACACTGGCGATGATAAACATGTGATAATTATTCAGTTTTATACATGTGACTGATGAATCAATCCAAAGAGGGATTCGTCCGTTGACATGTCTTATTATCAATGTTGATCATTGCAACAAGAGTACCACTTGTAGTTAATATTATTGTCCAAAGACTTGATATTAATGGTGCGCTAGGTATCTTGATTGGGACATACCATTGTTTATAGCATATTGATGATTTTGAGTTGTGAGCATGTTTTAATATATTGTCTTTTGTTCTATTCAACACCAACTATTGCTTCTATATCTGCAAATATGAATTCGGTTCCGGTCCTCAATGGAACAAATTTTGAGGAATGGAAAGAGAACATGGAAATTGTTCTTGGCTGCATGGATTTGGACTATGCATTAAGGGTAGAGCAACCACCTCCTCCTTTGGAATCATGCACCTCTGAAGAGAGGAAGGATTATGAGAAGTAGGAGCGCTCCAATCGCATGTGTCTCATGATCATTAAGCGCGGTATTCCAGAAGTCTTTAGGGGTATTGTCTCTGATAAGACGACAAGTGCCAAAATTTTCCTTGCTGAGATAGAAAAGCGCTTTGCAAAAAGCGATAAGGCAGAAACAAGTACTCTGTTACAGAACTTGATTTCCATGAGGTATCAAGGCAAGGGAAATATAAGGGAACATATTATGGGAATGTCCAACATTGTCTCAAAGCTGAAGGCTCTTAAGCTTGAGATGTCGGAAGACTTGCTCATCCATCTGGTTTTAATTTCTCTTCCTGCACAATTCAGTCAGTTTAAGATTTCTTATAACTGTCAAAAGGAGAAATGGTATCTTAATGAGCTCATTTCATTTTGTGTGCAAGAAGAGGAAAGGATGAAGCAAGAGAGGACAGAAAGTGCCCATTTTGTTAGTACCTCTAAAGACAAGGGCAAAAGGAAAATAATTATGGAGCCCAAGAATGAAGCTGCAAAGGGTCCAGTGCAAAAGAAGCAGAAGCAGGTTACTGTTTGTTTCTTTTGCAAAGAATCTGGACATTTAAAGAAAAATGTGAAAAGTATCACGCTTGGCGTGCTAAGAAAGGTACATTTCTTGCTTTGGTCTGTTCTGAGGTCAATTTAACTTCAGTACCTGGAAACACTTGGTGGTTAGACTCCGGTTCAACTTCTAACATCAGTGTTTCACTACAGGGTTGCTTGAACTACCGAAAGCCTAATTTTGTTGAAAGATACATATTCGTTGGCGATGGAAAATTGGTGGAAGTTGAAGCTATAGGACATTTTAGGTTATTATTAAGTACTAGATTTTATTTGGATTTGAAAGACACCTTTACTTAATTTCTGTTTCTTATTTGGACAAATTTGGTTATTATTGTTCATTTGGAAATAATTCAGTTAAATTGTATTTAAATTCGAATATTGTTGGAACTGGTACTCTTATGATGGATGATAACCTTTATATGTTGAATATTGTAGCTGATTATAGCGAAACCTTGAATGTGGAATCACGTGGTACTAAACGTAAAATTGATAATAATAATTCAGGTGCATTATGGCACAAGCGCCTAGATCACATTTCTCAAAAGAGAATTGAGCGTCTTGTGTCAGATGGGATCTTGGATTCCATTGACTTCATAGACCATAAGGTTTGTGTTAAATGCATAAAAGGTAAACAGACCAAACAATCGAAAACTGGTGCATATAGAGCTTCGGATGTCTTAGAATTGATACATACGGACATATGTGGGCCATTCCCTACGACTTCAACAATATTTCATATCATTCATAGACGATTATTCTCGTTATGCATACATTTTTCTTATTCATGAAAAGTCCCAATCAGTGGACGTGTACAAAACTTTTAAGGCTGAAGTTGAAAATCAACTCAGCAAAAGGATAAAGTGCGTCAAATCTGATCGTGGTGGTGAATACTACGGTAGATATGACGGTTCAGGTGAACAACATCCAGGACCTTTTGCCAAATACCTAGAGGAATGTGGTATAGTCCCATAGTACACTATGCCAGGATCGCCTAGCATGAATGGTGTGTCTGAAAGACGAAACCGGACTCTTAAGGATATGGTAAGGAGTATGATTTGTCATTCTACCTTACCAGAGTCACTCTGGGGAGAGGCACTTAAGACTGCAGCTTATATTCTTAATAGAGTACCAACTAAAGCGGCTACCAAAACACCTTATGAGCTTTGGACTGGGCGAAAGCCTAGTCTTAAGCATTTTCATGTGTGGGGATGTCCAGCTGAGGCAAGGCCTTATGAAAAGAAATTGGACTCCCGTACAGTGAGCAGCTACTTTATTGGTTACTCTGGAAAATCAAGGGGCTATAAATTTTATGATCCAAATTTAAGATCCATATTTGAGACGGGTACAGCCACGTTCTTTGAGGATATTGAGTTTGAGGGGGAAGATAAGGTAAGAAACTTTGTCTTAGAGGAAGAATCGGTATCAATTCCAGATCCGATTCATATAGTTGCTTCTGATGAAGCAAATTTGGAACCTCTTCAAGACACTCTCCCTACTCAAGATGAGTTAGTAATTCATGAAGGACAAACTCAAATTCCTCAAGAACATGGACAAGAGTTGCAAGAGCCTATAGCTTTGCGTAGATCCACTAGAGAAAGGAGGAATGCAATTCCAGATGATTACATCTGCTTTCTCCTGGAACATGAGGGTGATGGCGTTATGGATAACGATCCTTCAAACGTTCGAGAAGCCATCCAAAGTTCCAATTCGGAAAAATGGATTGAAGCAATGAAAGAGGAGTATAAATCCATGCAAGACAATAAAGTTTGGGAACTTGTCCAATTACCAGAAGGTAAGAAACCCATTGGTTGCAAATGGATTGTTAAGACCAAGCGGGATTCTAATGGTAATGTGGAAAGGTATAAGACACGTGTTGTAGCTAAGGGTTTTACTCAAAAGGAATGGATTGACTATAAAGAGACTTTCTCTCCGGTATCATCGAAAGACTCTCTTTGGACAATCCTCGCTCTTGTAGCTCATTATGATTTGGAGCTTCATCAGATGGATGTCAAAACAGCTTTTCTCAATGGAAACATTGATGAAAAGATTTATATGGTGCAACCAGAAAACTTTGTGTCGGGAGACCCAAAGAATATGGTTTGCAGATTGACAAAATCTATCTATGGACTAAAAGAGGCGTCTCGTCAGTGGTACCACAAATTTCATGAGGTGATTCTCTCCTTTGGTTTTGAGATGAATTCAGTCGAGGATTGTGTGTATCACAAATTCAGTGGGAGCAAGCACATTTTCTTGTTCTTGGATGTGGATGACATACTGCTTGCCATTAATGATGTGGGTACCTTGTTGGAAACCAAGTCATTTCTCTCCAGTAATTTTGAAATGAAAGATCTTGGTGAAGCTTCTTTTGTATTAGGAATTCAGATACACCGAGACAGATCTCGGGGTATTCTTGGATTATCACAGAAGAGCTATATAGAAAATGTACTTAAAAGATTTGGCATGCAGAATTGTAAACCAATGGATACTCCAATTACTAAGGGAGACAAATTTAGTCTCAATCAGTGCCCTAAAGGAAATCTGGAAATTCAGGAAATGCAAAAGATCCCTTATGCATCAGCTGTAGGGAGTCTAATGTATGCTCAAGTATGTACGCGTCCGGATATAGCGTTCATAGTTGGGGTTTTAGGCAGATATATGAGTAATCTAGGAATGGATCACTGGAAAGCAGCCAAAAGGGTCATGAGGTACTTAAGGGGAACAAAAGACTATATGCTCACATATAGGAGATAAGACCAATTAGAGATCATTGGGTATTCTGACTCCGATTTTGCGGGATGACAAGACAGCAGACGATCCACTTCGGGCTATGTATATCTGTTAGCAGGTGGTGCAGTTTCTTGGCGCAGTGCCAAGCAAACTCTTGTGGCTTCATCCACAATGGCAACAGAATATATAGCATGTTATGAGGCATCACATCAGGCGACATGGCTGGGAAATTTTGTCATTGGGCTGCGGATTGTGGAAGGAATTGAAAGACCACTAAGGATATACTGTGACAATAAGTCAGTCGTGTTGTTCTCCAATAACAATAGGAGTACAACAAAGTCAAAACACATCGACATAAAGTTCCTAGTTGTTAAGGAGAAAGTACAAAGCGGACAGTTTTCCATAGAACACTTAGGCACTAACTCCATGATTGCGGATCCTCTTACAAAAGCTATCACACCCAAGGTTTTTCATGAGCATACTGCTCACATGGGTGTTCTACAGTGTGAGGATCATTTGGTTTAGTGGGAGTTAGAACGTGTATACACTTTTATGTTTTATGGAATTTCAGTATTATGTAGGAATACTTTGTATTCAAACTTCAATTGATTAATCATTCAGTTTGGTATTCTGTCATTATGCTTTGTACAATAAGGTTTTATGTTATAATTAAGGATCTCGCTAAAGTAAAGTAGGACCAGTTGAAAATTGACATGTAAAGACCATATTCATGTGATTTTCATGCTACACATCTCATGATGTATCTATGTCATTTGGTTGTGTCAAAGTTGGTGATCATTGTTGAATTAGTCATGATTGATATGACAAAGTTCACTATGGTTCGATACGGAGACGGGACTAATGGACGGGATATTTTGGGTATGCCTATGACATAATGGTATATTAAGCGCGCAATAAGGATAACACGTATGGTGAATCATATATGTGACCAGTGGGAGATTGTTGGAATTTCTGACAATTTATGGGTCACAAATATAATTCTATAATTGTGTTATAGCCATTATTTATTTGGCCAATATATATAAAATGGTCTTATGGATTAATTTGGTGGCTAAGGGCATATGTGTCATGAAATATTATGAGTGTAGATACATTCGGGCAATTTCTATTTTGATGAAGGGACTGAATTAGAATATTGCAACTTAAGTGGTAACCGTTAATGTTACCTTTATGGGTTATGGTCCCCAGTTGCAGAGCAACGGGTTTATTGAGTAACTGATGTTATAAGGATTGGTTTATGAGGATATGTGACTTAAGTCACAAAACCAACATATATAAAGAAAAAGAGAAAGACATAAGGTACCAAGCCCTCTCATTCTCACTTTTGCAGAAAAACATCAGAAGCACTCTCGTTCTCTCTGAATTCCCCTCTAGCGGAGCGAACGGAAAACCATCAGGCTCTAGCAACCGGAACATCCTACAACCCACATACATCGGAGTATTCGGAATGGCTAACCAAGGTATGCGTTTTCTTCTTCACTATGAAACCAATTGGGGTTTCTTCGGTCTGGATTAGGATTGTTCCATTAGGGTTTATGTATGGGCATAAACATTTGGTTTCGGAACAATGTCCTAATCATTCGGTTTCAGGGATATGATTAGGATTAATCGGAAACATCCAACATTAATATGATGGGGGTGGGGGGGGGGGCTCAATATGGTATATGAGCCACATCGGAAATAAGAGTATATATGTTATATGAATGTTATAGTAGAGGTGAGTAAGGAAGAATATACACTCATGGCTACCATTACTCAAGAAAATAAACTCCTTCTCTTAATATCCTCGCTTTCCGTCCCTACATCTTGCTCTAAGACCATCTCTTCAAAAAATTGAGAATCTTAAGAATACTCCTATGTCCCATATGATGTAAAGATAGTAGAAACAACTTCACCACCCCTTCGTAGTTCATATAATATATTTAGGAGATAGAGATCCTTTATAAAATATATATCTCGCTTAGTCTCTACCAATAGGCCAAGCTTAAAAGAATACATTCATCCTGACTCGACTAGTGTAGCCTCACAATGACAAGTCGAGAACAATACATAGGCCTGATGTTCTAAAATGCGTTCCGCAATACATAATGCGGACGCAACAATGCGGAGGCGGCCGGCAACGCATCGGCAGCGGTGTGATTGAATTTCACAGCGGCCGCATCGGACTGCATCGGACCGCATTTGGACTGCATCGACCCGCATCGGATTCAAAAATATTGATTTAATCACAAAATATTCACACCGCAATGGCCGCAATCCGCATTGCAACGGTCGTAATGACCGCAACCGTTACCGCAATCGCGACCGCAACCGCAATTTAAAATACTGCATAGACCTATAAATCCCTATGGCACTTATAAACCACTAGAAAATTGAGGAATATAATACTTTCTACTTTGGAGCTGTCCTTATATGGGAGAAAGGGTCTCCCTAACACAACAAGCATTCCCTTGCTAAATTCGAGTTATAGTCACTATGATGTTGGAATTTGCATTGTCCTCGATATTGTGATTGTTGGAAGTGTCGTTTTAACCATTTTTCTTAATTTCAATGTCATTCTAAAACACCACACCTTCTCTACCAGCCTAAAGGTACATGTCCAACTCACCGGAGCAGAACAAGTTCTAGAAACTTTGTCTACAACTTTGCACCACCAGATAATCTATAGACTCTAAAGTCGTTGCATAGACTTCGTTTTCCTGCATGTACGAAAATGTTTTTGTTAATCATAGCCAATGGTGATGAAGAGACTCCATCAATTGTCTAGGTCCTGAGGAAGAATCATCGTAAAGAACTGCATAAGTTGATTCCTTTTGAATAGATAACCAACTATGAAAAGCATAATATTATTGTAGAGGTGAGTAAGGAAGAATATATGATCAGTTTTTTTAAATATAATAGAGGAGATTTGATCTCTATCGTGTGTATAAAAAATATTTTATTTCTAGAAACAAAACTTATACGAATGATCTCTAGGCCAAAAATGGAGTCTTTAATTTTCAATTGAGGAATATGTGTTACATTTCAAATGAAATTTTGTACATGTTTATATTATAATTTATCAGGTGATTAAGGATGTGCAACATAAATTTCAATATATAATTGGGATATGAGTAAGTTAGGATTCACTTTCCTTCAATAGGAACAATTTCATGAAGTTATCTAATATCTTTTCATTTCGTAGTGATTAATTAAATTAATTTCTACTAATCATAGCAATTCTAACAATCTTCTCTTATTGAAGGTGTTATACATGTCATTTTTAAATAAAAATAAGCAAGTTGATTTATTATAATTTACCTTAATGATATATATATATAGTAGATCCTAAGTTTGGATAAAAGGTAAATATTGTATTACACAATCAATCGTCAGTGTTAAACTTTTTTATTTATTATATAGTATGGATTAAAATTGAGATAATGTTAATATTAGGTTGTTGTATAAAAGCATCGTGTTGTATCACTCGAGTATCGTGCTGATTGAGCAAGGACTTCTATATCTCCTCTTGGATCTAGTGAAAAATAAACTTTATTGAGTTACCACCCATTTGAAACCTTTATAATTTCTATGTGCACCAAATCGGTCCCCATAAATTTAAGTTACAAATCTAATCCCCAATTTTGTAAATCATGACAGATGTTGGCCCCTCCCTAAATTTGTATTTGTCAATGGTAACATAATGATTGATGTGTGATGTTTTCTGCATACGTGGATATTCTTCAATTTCCACGCTGGAAATATATATCAATATAACCAAAATTAGGTCGTCTTTGTTAGTAATTTAAAAAACATTAGGCACAAAACGACGTTGTTTGTGTCATTTTCTTCCTTAAGCATGGGAAAAAAGGAAGAGTTAGAATGTACCCGATTTGTTTAACCCTAAACTAGAAGTCTCCACCCCAAATTAGTCTGATCCTCACATATATTGTAAGATTGAACCTTATCTCAAATATAAGAACATAATCTCAAACCCTAATTTTAATTGAGTTCTATAAAAACTTTGAAATCCTAATGATTATGTGATTGAACAATAAGGTGGGCAATGTTTAAATTTCAACTCTAGTCTTGTTGTGAGCATGTATGACAGTTCTACCATGGCTAGTAGGTTGTAGTGTCAAAAGTTTCCTCCTCAAATGTGTCACTACAAAATGGATGTTATTGTTTAAACATTAATAACTATGAAGAACCCAAATAAACAACTCTATTGTTGTCCATATTTTAAAGTAAGCAATACTCAAAGAAAGAAGCTGAGAAGAAGAAGATGATTACCTTTGCCCAAGGATTAAGAATCCAGAAGCTAAAGGTGGAAGAAGATGATTGAATGAAATACCTCTTTATTGAATATGAGAGAAAAATATTCTACTCATAAATTAATTAAAATGAAAGCTTAATAAAATCTACAATCTAAGGAAAGGTTAATATACAAAACAAGAAAGGAAAGAAACTAATCCTAACTAATATAACTAATTAGATGTATTAGAGCACATGTTAAATATGCTAAATACACTAAGTACATGAAGCTCCAAATGTGGTTGAAATGATGATGAATAAGTGGGCCACGTGCAGTTGGAGAGTGGGCCAAGAGAGGTTGGCAGGAAGTGTAAGTATGGGTCAGCTGTCTTTGTCTGGTGGCAATGTGTTGGTAGGCCACAGTCTGAGTTGGCCTATGCTTGTCTGGAAGAATCTCGGTCAGAGTGCAGGTCATGGTCAGGCTTGGCTTAGGCATGGTGCTGACCAGGCTTGGCTTAGGCATGGTGCTGGCAAGGCTGAGCAGAGTTGTAGACATGTTGTAGGATGGTGTGAGCATGATGCATGAATGTATGTGAGCAACGTAAGATTCCTCGGTAATTTCAGTGGTATTATTTGATAAATATTGCATTTCAATATTTACTCATTACTATTTTTGACATGTTGATTATGTTTCTGGGGGAAAGCAACATTTGTGAATTTTTTATATGGGTTGAAGATTGAGAAAGAAGACAAGCAATGAATGTCAAAAGTTTTATGAATACGTCTGAGGTGCCAGCTAATGTTATGGATATAGATGATTTCCAAGATAATGTAAAAGAAATTGAATTCATGAAAAAAGAACATGTGATATTGCCCAAAAAAGTTATGATTATAACTGTTGTGTTGGTGTTATATGTGTTACTAGTGTTATATATACTTTCCTTTTCTAGTAGATAATATTTCTTTCTAATGTTGTGCAATGAATTTTATTGTAAGTGATGTTTATGTATTTGAAAGTCATTATTAATTAAATGAAATTATATTGATCAACTTCTTGAATATTTAATCATACCAAGTATACGTTATTGTAATAAACTGAATAAAACATTGAAAGGGTATCATTTATAGATTAAAATAAGTTAGTATAAACATCATATTGTATCTATTACAATGAAATATGAATAAAAATAACTTGTTGTATCCATTAAAAACATCATATTGTGTCCATTAATTTCAGACAATAAGGATTGGCATGAACCAAAAAGCATAGTAATTAAATGGTATGGATGGTAAGTGACAAATTGACCGTAATTTCCAACATATTTTAAGGCACTTATCTTCAATATTCTTGTCTAAAACCCAACTTATTAAGAATGAAAAGGGAAATTGATCAAAGAATGAAAAAAATCCAAAACACCAAGCCAAAAGAGAAAAATATTCAAGAAATAACCTGAGACAAGTCAACCATGCTGGGCGTAGTATTCTAGGCGCTGGGCAGATGAATGACTAAGCTGATTGGCTTGGTTGGGAGGAAACCCTCCCTTGAAGAAACCTCAGTTGGACGGTTACATACACTAGTTGGGTATGTAACGACCCAATTAATTAACCAAAAATATTTTTTTTTGAATATAAGTTTCCTAAAATTATAATTATAATTCCTTATAATTATATATATTAATTACTCAATAGTCGTTTAACGATTAATCATACAATCTCATTCAATAATAACCCTTTGATTGAAGGTTCTCAAAATTATCTTATCCATGTAGATAAGATTTAACAAAACAGAAAAGGGAAATTATCCCTACAATACAATCCATATACATCCCATCGGTTAACTTAGTCTAATACAAAATGTTTCCCTTACATACGGGACCAATACTAACAATGTCATAATACAAATCAAAAAGACAACAACATAATATTTCCAAGCAAGGCTAGCATCTTCGTATACTCTGGATCCCTCAATCATTCGCTTCTCCTACAATCCAATTATCATGGATTAAGCAATAAGGAAACATGGAGAGAGTCAGTCATTAAATCATGCAATAATCAACATGGTCGATTTAAATAAAATAATAAGCATTAGAGTTACAAACAGAGAAAGTATATAAACATCAACATTAACCATTTCAGTCTTAAGTACAACCATTATCCATTTATTTACTACACACCAGAATAACACCGTATTCACTGCAAATTCAATGCCGCTTAAGACCACCAATATCACAATGAGCAAGTCAACACCACTTAAGGTGACACAATACCACGAAGGCAAGTCAACACCATTCAAGGCGATTCAATACCACAATGGGCAAGTCAATACCACTTTAGGCAATCCAATACCACGATGGGCAAGTCAATTTCACTTAAGGCAATCCAATACCACGATGGGCAAGTCAATACCACTTAAGGCAATCCAATATCACGATGGACAAGTCAACACCACTTAAGGCAATCCAATACCATGATGGGCAAGTCAATATCACTTAAGGCAATCCAATACCACGATGCGCAAGTCAACACCATTCAAGGTGACTCAATACCACAATGGGCAAGTCAAGATTTCTATACCACGA
Source organism: Lupinus albus (assembly GCA_009771035.1). Lineage (NCBI taxonomy): Eukaryota > Viridiplantae > Streptophyta > Magnoliopsida > Fabales > Fabaceae > Lupinus > Lupinus albus. Next base: position 8,829,914 of record CM020010.1, read on the forward strand.
AGGGCAAGTCAAGATTTCTACACCACGAAGGGCAAGTCAAATAGCACAATAATAACACATTCATCACATAAATAGAGCTAACATGATTAAATAGGAAATCTCTAAGCGTTTCCTCTTTAATCATTTTAGTTCATGGAAACCCTCCAACTAGTGAGTATCGTTGGAGTCTCCAATGTTACTTTCTATTACCACTAAGTCTAATGTTGCTCTCTCACCTGAATATTCGCTAGTGTATTGCGTTAGGTAGCTTTGCTAAGCTCTCCTTCGTCTCCTCCAACATTAGGGTCTTTCTACATTCATAACAAACAACAACCACAATAAATTACCATTTAAGTTGAAACAAACCAAAAATGTCATAACAATACTTGTCATTTCTTAATGAAACAAGTCTAACAATATACATTCATTTCACCACCCAAAAAAGGAGGTTCACAATATTTCAAATAACATCGAGGGTTTTGAAAACAACACTACCCAACATCATTTTCGAAAACAACTCATAAACCATGAGTTTCACAAGGTTTTCAAGACCAAAACGAACCATAACCTCGAAAAGAAGGTTTATGAGGTTTTACCCAACCTTAGAGAAAATACCCACATCTCATAAACAAGATACACAACAATAATAGGGGTTAAACTAAATGATTTACCACTTCTCAAGCTTTCTTTTCGCTTCTACAAGCTCTCAAGTCGAACAGTCGTTTCTCCTCTTTCTAATCTCTCAAAAAAAGTCCAAATTCTTACGTGAGACTTCTATTTTAGGTTTCAGACTTTCGTGTTCTCGCTCGAGCGAGAAGGGCTCACTTGGGCGAGAAACCCACGACTTTTCACCTTTCCAAACACTGATGCTCTCGCTTGGGCGAGAATCCCACAGATTGCTCAGGTTTCTATCGCTTGAGCGACCATTTCCTCGCTCGGACGAGGCTCTCAGAAAACTTACACCAGAAAATACTGAGTCTCTCGCTTGGGCGAGATCCTCTCGCTCAAGCGAGAATTTCCAGTAAAAACCCCAAAATTCGAAGTTTTATAATTATTGTCAAAATGAAATTTGAGGTGTTATAGAGTACACTGGCGTAAGCAAGCATGTCAGAACCTAGGAAAAGGCTAGGCCATGAGGTCATGCATGACACACCAAAGTAGCTCACCATGCAAGTTATCGCTAGCATGGGCGACTAGTCCATAGGCCAGACGTTTAAGCTCCTTGGTAGCCCTTCACTAGGTTTTGCACATAGAGTAGGCCAGACTGGCCAGCAACTGGCCAATAGCTCGACTCACATAAAGAAAATCTCTCATAGTGAGTTTGATGAGGCGTTGGGCGCACAAAAGCAGGGCTGATGTGAAAATGCACACCCTAAATATACGCGTTGCTCGATCAACCTCTCACCAAGGATGATGCTATGTGTATTTCCAGGTGTGCAAATGCACACCCTGACTTTTTAGAAAAAATATATTTACTACCTATAACTCTGCAGGTACAAAATTTATTTTTTTATAAATAATATGACACGCTTTATGAAACTTCATGATTGCTTCTCCAAGATAAATATTCAGTTGCTTCTTTGTATGTCTTATTTGAGTCTAGCCATTTCTTATTGAATTTACAAAGTTTTATCCACATGAGTTTTATTCAACTGATTACTTGAGACTTACATTATTAATATGCATAACAATGTTGAATTTACTTATTCTAAAGGAATCAATAATCTTTAAGATAAGTTGGTCAAAATTATAAGACATATTGTTTACCTATTAGTTTATTTTCTTTTAAAGTTTTACTAATACAATTGTAGAAATAGTTTTTTCAACTATGAAAACTATGAAAAATAAGTTGTTTAATCGAATGAGAAATACATGTATGAATGACTATACTTAGCGAGAAGTATTCAACAATATTGACAATGTATCGATGATTAAATGATTTTAAAATGTAAATTCCCGTAGAGATTTATTATGAAATATGTAATGTATTTGATTAAATATATTTAAATTTTATGATTTTGATATTAAATTTTAACATATATATCATCGCCTCTCATTCACATGCTTTTTAGTTCGATCCATGATCATATCAAAAGTAGAAACCATGTCATGTTTATGAAAAAACACTTTATTAATAGAGGTAAAACTCACCTTGAGCATCCTTCATTTTAAAAGAACTAATCTATGAATCGATAAACAATCTAGAATCATGGTGAACACATATATAGGTAGTCTACAAAGAAAAGTAATGAGGTCCATTGAACTCGTTTGCAAGCGGATTGCAACTTACGTACGTCCAATAATTCTTTTTCTTTCGGAAACTCACCACACTTCAAAACAGTAACATGCCTAACCTAGAAACGAAGAATAAAGACATAGGGACATTATTACTTTCAGACATGTGATCCTTACTCATAAACAAAATAGGGATCACATGTCACTATTCCTGTCTCAAAATCTTGTCTTGGGTCCATTAAAAAATTGTTACTTCATTATAAAAAAATATTATAAAAATACAAATAACATTTTATATTATTTTAAAATAATTTGATTGATTTGGATATGGAGACACAGGTCCTCACTCAAAAAAAGAAGGCTCATCGTGCAAACCACACATTTGCTGTAGTTCACTCAATTAGTCCAATAACATCATGCCACGTATACACTATAACATAGTTCTAGCCAATCCCGAATAAGCCGTGACGTTGACCAAATTTTAATTAATTATTATATATTTACCGTAATTAGAAGAGCTATTCAAATATATAATATAAAAAACCAGAAATAACGGGTCTCATCTACCACAACAATAAAAAGATTCAAATTAAGGTTGGGGAGGCTTTGCCGGCGATAAGTGTTTTCCGGCGATCTCTTATTTCTTCCACCGTTTTCCGGCGACTTATTCCGTTCTCCTCGCAACCATGGTATTACACGTTTATCTTCCCTTCTCTTTTTTTATTTAACAGTATTCGCGAGATTTTATAATTTGCTTTCAATTTATTGCATGCATCACTTGATTTCAGTCTCGATTTAGATCTAATAGCTTCGTATCTTCTTTTCCTCTTTAGCTTCCGTTTGATTTATTGTGTTGGAATTTACAAATATAGAATTAATTTTATTTAGGAATGGAACGCACTTAAACTTAATCAGATTTCACCTGATCTGAACACAATTAAAGTCAATTTTCTCACAATTAAGGCGATTCTTATTTGTAAAATCAGAATAATTGCTAATTTTCGCGTTTCTAAAAGCTGATAATTGTGAAATGTTTTCATATATTATGTATCATTCGTTCCATAGTTCTATTTAAGCTTATGGATCTGATCGAGGTACCATATCATTTATACTTTACAATTGAGGTTACTGTTATGTTGCATTTACCACAATGACAAGCATTTCAAAGAAAGATGATAAAATATGAGAAAAACTTATAGAAATATATATAACACGTCATATTTGGTGCTATGTTGTGCAGAGACGTATATAACAAGTGTATTTATGTTTTTCGGTGCTATCTTTTATTACTAAGTTTTAATTAAAATTAAATTTTTAATGTGTTGTAAAGATTTGACCGGTTGTTTCTGTTTACGTCTCCACACAAGTGTTTCTTTATATACATATGTCTCCACACAAGTTTCTCTATATACATACCTCTCCAAATAATTGTTTCTCTATATACATATGTATCCACAGAGAAAATGGTTGCAGCAAAAATTGGAGACTAGAAAAACCGCTTTAAAATTGTGTATTTGTGCTCTTCCTTGGTGCAATATGAATTGGGTCGATTGATTTAATTATTATTTTCAATGTGAATGAAATGAAAGTGTGTAATATGGTGTTTTTGTGTAGACTACATCACGAAGACTTGCAGACAGGAAGATAGTGAAGTTTGATAAGAACATCACAAAAAGAGGATCTGTTCCAGAAACAACCACTAAAAAAGGGAAAGACTATCCCGTTGGCCCAATATTGCTCGGTTTCTTCGTCTTTGTTGTCATTGGATCATGTAAGAACATCATCATATCAATACCATCATCATAATCATCCTACTTATTCATTTTACTGATTTTTGTATAACTACTATTCTAAGTTTCTCTTTCACACCAGACAATAGTAGCAAGTATTCCTCTATGTGTATGTGTTTTGTGGTTTCTGGTTATGTTTAGTATACTCTAATCATTACATTGTTGTAACTTGTAAGAGCTAGGTACTGAAATATGTTTCACAACTTAAGAAGGATAACAGTAACAAAAGTACTTTGTGTGTTTTTAAAGGATTAGACATTTAAAGGATTAGACATCCTATAGGGAGGGGCAGGGTATGGTAATGGTATGCCAAATTGGGATTAAGCTATCCCCAAAGGGACTTTTGGTTTAACTTGAGCTAATGTTTTTGGAAGTTTGTGGTTTTAAATACTCCCCGGGACTCTGTATGCGAGTTGAGTTTTGGAGGGGAAATGGAAGGCTTCATAGCCATGTCACAAATGTATGTTATCGGTCTCAATTCTTTTCTTTCCCTCCATCACCCTCCAAAAACCAACTTGCGAATAGACTTTTTAGGTTTAAGATGACATTTTCTGTTTCATGTTTTAGATTGTATTTGATGTTTTCGTGGCCTTTGATTTCAAGTTTCATTGACATATTTGTTTCATTTCCTTGCACAGCTCTATTTCAGATAATCAGGACAGCAACGAGTGGAGGCTTTGCATAGTTGGAGCTTTGATTGTGTGGACTTTCTCTTCTATAGCACTGTAGAACATAACTATACTTTTCTGCTGATACTTGTACTAGACCAGTTCCTGTTCCTGTTTTGATGAATTTTAAGGAGTTTTATTTTAATTCAAATATACCTAACCTGTTTCTGTTTTCTTTATTTATCAGAAGGAATGTGCTTAATAAATAAAGATGTTAATGAATTTGGAGTGACAATTAATATAAAACAATGACAATAAACACTACGTTATTATGGATATGATAGTGCAACAAATAAATTCCTAAACAACAATTATTTGTTTGAAAGGGGTAACAACTTAAAGCAGTGTAACTGACTGAGGTTAGAAGGAATTGGTATTTAGTGAAGAGAACATTCCAGGCCGGGTGTCACAAGAGTTGCATAAAACCGGTCTATGGCTTTCAAATTAAAATTCAAATTAATCATTTAAATGCCTTAGAACACTCATTTTAAGTGCAAGTTCTAAAGTTTTCTTATATCTCTATGTAACTTTTGTTCAAAACTTCTTTAAGTGCAAGTTCTAAAGTTTTTCCAAACCTAAATCAATGGAATCTATCCAAGGTTAATCCGGTGAGTAATGGACTCTAAAGACCATGAGGAATGACCTTTGACTTTGACTTTTTACATGTTACGCACTTTTTACACACAAAAATTATATGATCAAAGATTTAATTAGATTATCATTATCAGTAGGTAATGTCATGTCAGCCCATAACTTCATTTTATTGGGTTTAATTTTAAATTTGGGAAAAGCTTAAGTATGAACTAAGAACTTAGATATGAAAATAGAGAGATACAAGGTCTGTATTAACAACACCCCCACCCATAGAAGGAGATATGGATCTTAAAGTAATTTCCAACATTCCTTATATACATTCTTCCTTATCATTTCTCTAACTTTTTAATTGTATTTTCAGCCATATTTCCACTATGCCTCCATAAGTGGGTTAGTTAACTCTATTTATAGTACAATCTTCAATCTATTATTTAGTTAACTCTAACTATTGTGACATTTTCGTTTCCAGATTCCCTTGATCTCTTCGCATATGACGTTTCAATTCAAGTTTATTACTTTTTGAGTGAAACGATGAAGATATAATGTTGTTGCTTTTCTTGAACATGTATTTGTGCATTGGTTAGGTTTCAATTGTGCGGACTTCCAGTTGCATATACTTCTTTCTTCAGCAAAGACAATGCGATTTTGAATTTAGAGAGTCTTCTCATGAACAAAGGCAGAGGTAATTCGTACATAAAAAACACAAATGGAATAGAAAGACTTTAGGTTCCATTTCCATTATTTGGATTGTTTAAGATAGGATGAAGTGGAATCAAATAAGTGTTCATCAATTTTGGGCTCTAAGATAACATTAGTATTTGACAACTGATATTGTTTCTTCTTTTGATGTCATAGACTATTATCTGACATATTAAGATTGGAGGCTAAGGTTGAGAGGCTTGAAGGACAATTGCAAGTCAAAGACATGGTCATAGAGACCATTAGTAGAACAGTGCGGACATGCTTCAGAATCTGATTTTGAGAAACTTGAAGCATTTTTTTATCTTATGTAAAGGAAATTAAAAGAACAAATTGTAGCTATTTTTGCTGCTAGCACACAACTTATTTTGTTACAAAGTTATGCTATTAGATTTAATTTAAGTTTTTTATGGGGAGCGAGATGAATTACAAAGAATAGTTATTGGTAACCAGGTTAGAAAGTGGATCTACTTTGCTTAATTATTGCGAAACACCAACATCAAATTGGATGAACTCTGACTCTTGCCAATGTGACTATGAGTTATGCCAAATTTCTGCCAAATTGGATGATTGCGAAATTTATTATTGTGTGCTTTAAATTACTAAATTGATGAAATAATATTTAGTATATTTATATTCATATTAAGATCGGACATGAGTTATGCTATTTGTGTAAATTATGGGTAAGGTTAGTTACTTTGGAACACTAAAAATAACTTCATAGGCACTAATTTTACTAAAACACTAAATAGTTTTTTTGGTACAACTATTTCATGCAAAACAAGCCTTATTATCTATACTTATGTAATCCTTTTTCTCATTGATTTCTTCACATGTTCCTCATATAATTCAATAACTGACTTGCATCATTCTTCTTTGCTGGTGAAAACTCCACATTCTTCATAGCATGGAGAAAAACAATAAGTGATGAGAGGAAAATGAAAATTGCAAAACAACTTTAACATCATTAGCTACGTTTTAGTTAAACATATATTGTTATTTTTTTAGTGCGTACTTCTTCATATTGTATGGTTGGATATCCCAATATAGTGAAAAAATTCAAATTGTGATGGATGCCTATTTATGGTTGGTTAACCCAATATAGTGTAGGAGTATAAGTAATGCTAAAATATCATCTTTTGGCACATTTTAAATTGTCAGAGTTTGAAGATGATCTAATTTGAAAAGAACAACAAAAATTGGAATCAATCAAAAACATTTTTCCAACAAAGGTCATTTTCAACTATATGATAAAATGATATTGAATTTATTGGCATTAACATCAGCAATGTTGTTTATGTCATTTAATTTAATCAACAATTAACTATTTTGTCTTTGTATTTACATAGATATACTCTTAGAGATTTATTTACATAAAAACAATCATAAAATATATAAATTATTAGTATTATAGAGAAAATTATGTACATAAGGAATGCACATTATATATATATATATATATATATATATATATATATATATTAAAAGTGACCGTTTTTATTAGAAGATTATGTACAACTATTTTTTAAAACATGTACAATAAAATATTACAATTGCCTGTCATTAGTAATTAACTCTAAATGTATACCGAAAAAATGTATCTTCCAGAACTTCATTTTTTTTAGCAACTTCAATATGTAAACAATAATAACAATAAGGAAGATGAGTGTAAAAGGCATAGTATTAATAATAATAACTTTCATATTATTAATATTGTATGTATAAACATTAATTTGTTAAAATTGTTGATATTAACATTAGTTTTAAACATGCACATTATGAATTGATAATGTTAAAAACAACTAATCCATAGTATAAAATATAATGACTATCAATCTAAAATAAAAAATAACCAATCTAAAGTTGTGCTTATATTTCATGTGTAAACTTTCAAATATTTAAACATAATGATCATCAATATAAAATTAAACAAAATCATTCAAGAAATATGCTAGAAAAAACACCTTATAAATTTATAGGGTACTTATAAACATAATCCCAAAAAATATGGTGCAGAAAGAAGTCCTTATATTTATATAGAAAATATAGAGTGGAGATATTATCCCATCCAATTTGAATTTTATTTATTACGAGTTAATTTAGAATTAAATAATTTCAACATTCATACCAATGTTATTAAAACCGTACCGGTTATCAAATCGGTCAGTGTACTAGTATAGTGATACAGTGGTTCAACCGGTGGTTCAGTAATTAAACTTATAACAAAAAATTTCAAATAAGTAGGTATTCAGATTTATAATTCATATTCATAATCTAATTCAAATTCACACAAACAAACAACATTAAGTCTTTAACAAAATCAAAGACTAAAGTGCAAAATATATATAAATCCAAAATTATCACTTAACAAACGCAAAATACAAATAAATGACACAAGTATCAATCATTGAAGTTGAAGAATTGGTGAAGAATTGAAAATTTGAAATGTGAGGCTGTGTATTTTCACTTTTCAGGGTTGAAGGAAACCCTTTTCCCTAAACGACGTCGTTTAGGGGATGAAATTTTAAAAAAAATTATAATGTATAAACCGGTCGGTTTTAACCGGTTTACCAGTTGCGGTATAACATACGTACAGTACCGGTTAAGGGTCCAATTGAACCGGCCGATACGGTACAGTTTTTATAACATTGATTCATACTATATTTCAACAAATCAATGCTGATAATAATTTTGATACAAACATACTTTTGTGATTTTTTGGGTATAGCATAAGATGATAATAATGTAACCATTATAATAATATTAACAAGATAATGATAATATTAGATAAAATTATAAAAGCAACAATAATGCTGATATTATAGACTAACCTAACCTGGAAGTGAAATCCCACTCATTATTTCACCCCATCCTCCATTTACACTCGGATAAAAGATGCATGTGTTATAAATGTCAATATTGCACATATACCCTAAGGTTTATTCACTTGACATGTTGTCTTTGTAGAATTACATCTTAATCTTGTCAATAAAACATTCTTATGTGATTATCTAGTCCACCGTGCTTATCTAACCATCGATTTTACCTTTCAATAACTTAAATGAAAATTCAATAAATTTGGATGAATAATTATGATCTTATGTGGTCGAATAATTTCAACAAGTCATGAATAAATAATTTGACAATTTGATATAGCTGGTAAGGAACAAGTGAATCAATTTTTTTAAATGGTAATACAATATCATTTTGAAAAAGATTTTTTTTGTGATTTCTACTTACGTTTGTCATTATTATAGTTATATTTGTCATTTATTTTATATTTGTCGCTTGTTAGCTTATGTTATATCAAAAACTTAGTTGTTAAATTTATGTTTTAACCTTATTTTTCCGTTATTGTTATGACTAAAGTGTTTTTAATAATATTTTTAATTTAATTGTGATATTCTGCTTTTTAGTAAAACATTTATTACTACTTTAATTGTTATGTACTTGCCTGATAATAACATTTTTAAATTTGAAAAATAAGGTTAGATGACCCAGTGATGTGCTAATGACATATTGACTAAGAAACCCGACAGAGTTTATAACCGTGTGAGAATAATAACATTGTATGTCTGGTACCAATAAAGATTTTGATATTTATGCACCAATGTAAAGTCTTTTATACAATTACTACATCATTCATCTTCATGTGTATTATTTTAAAAAGAATTGGTGATAATTAACACAAAAATGATCGATGATGTGCAACTAGATTTTTTACTCTTAAATAAACATGTTAATAATAAAGTGATATAGTTCATAAACAAATTAATAAAGTGTAATGAATAATGGTGTATTAGGCATGCCCTTATAAGGATTTTAAGAATCTCTAATTGCACAGATGAGCATGTGTGAGAGAAAGAAAGAGAAAGAGAGAGAGGTAGACATTTATTAAGGAATTGTGGTAATACATGATCCACCTGTCCCTATGCCACTGTTTGTTTTGTGCCCACTCTGCTCTCAACACAACAACACAAATGGCATGTTTCCCTCCTTTCTTCACTCTCCATTTCTCTTCACATTTCTCATCAATTTCTCTCCTTTAACCCATACATGCTCTTCATTCCACACTCACCACTTTTCACTATTCACTATTCCACCACACTACAGTAAGTTCTCTCTCTCTCTCTCTCTCTCTCTCTCTCTCTCTCTCTCTCTCTCTCCACTACTCATTCTTTCACTCATTCATTTTATTAGTGCTGATAAATCCCATTTTCCAAAATAAGAAGAATCAGAAGAAAGATAAAGTAAAGAACTAAAGATTTTTACTACTGTTGGGAACACCCTCTTAATCCTTCTCTTACTATTTACATCTATTTATGGTTCTGAGATTGAAGATAACACAAATAAAATAAGCATTATCTTTTTTCATTTCCATTTTTGGGTTCTTAGCTTTTTTTGTTCATTTTAAAAATAACATTTTTTAATGACTATTAATTATTGGTCACTGCTCTGCTGTGTTTTCATTACTTTTTCAGTGAATATTTCCATTTGTGGTAGAATCAGATTGTAGCTTCCTTTTTTCGAAGACTTTGATAATAATGTTAAGTAAAGGTTGGACTTTTAGCCCTACCTCACTATAAAAAAATGTGCTTTTTTCTACCCTCTTCATCTTCCTCCTCTTATCTGTGTACCACTTTAAGGTTTATCATTTTCTCGGGAAAGTGGAATGCTAAGAAAGTTAGGTTTCCATGAAAGTTGTGTTTTTTCTTCTCTCTTTTTCTGTGCTTTAAGACCTATAGTTCTTGTACCTTTTAAGGTTAAAGGGACCAAAAACTTTCCTTTGTACTAGTAAAATAGTAACCTAATCCATTGGGTTCAATTATATCCTAAAACTTTTGCAAAACATAGCTCAATGCTTGATGTATTTGATTGGTTATGTTCCATTCATGAACTAACAAGTCATAGTAAACAAGATGGGTCATTATCATAGGTCCATGAAGTAGCATTGAATATAAAACATGTTATTATTGTAGTTTTGTTGGGGGATATGAATCATTGCTCTCAGGCATTTATGGTTAGGAAGGTTGGTTGTTGGTCTTGCTTTTGAAGGAAAGGTGAAAATGGTTTTGTTGTGAAAAGTTTTCTAGTGTTTGAAGTTCTAGTGTGTCTTCTATTATTATTAATCATTTATTGTTGTGGGGTCTCATTCAATGGTCGCTTACTTCTGACATTGCATAAGAATTATTGGAATTAAAGCTTCCAATGTTGAAAAGGATGTCTTGGTAAGTAGGGCCTTAGAGACAATCTTAAGGGATTGTTGTAATGATAATACTTTTTGTTGATGCTATGAATGAATTGTAAAATGCCCTTAAAAGTTATAAGTGTTAGTGAAGTTTAGAGTTGGGAAATGCTAGGTGAGAAGCTGGTTTACATTAAAAGTTTACCAAACAATAGTTTAAATGCTAGATGTGTGCTAAAAGATGGGGAATGCAGAGATGTGATTTCGGAACACTTTTAATTTGATGTTATCTTTGAAAGATTAATCAAATTTTTGTATTTGGCACCGATACATTGATTATTTGCAATTTGTGGCACTTTCACAATTTTTAGATGTCATAAGTATTCTTATACATGTGTGTCTCTATGATTTGTTTATTGAATTTGTACATGCATATTTGGTGCCTTTTGCTTTTGCAAAGTCTTTAATGCAGTTCGTGTGGTTTCTTTCGCTTGTTAAACTTCTACAAGAGCTTGCTTCAATTTTCCTTCCTTGTATAGAGAAGCTAACATAGTAGCATTTTCATTTGAACTGTATTTTGCAGATTACTGATTTTCTGAGATCTTTTGATGGATTGGAATGCAAAATCTCCGTCACAGTGGGATTGGGAGCAATCGCTCTTCCTCAATGCAAAAGCAACTGAAATTTCCAAATCACAGCCAAACTGGAACGGTGAAACAAACCAAGAAATCAATGTTGGGTTGATGGATACATCTGGTGGCAGTGGTTGTTCTGTGTCTGAGCTAATACATGCTTCTTCATCAAGGAGCTCAATATCAGCTTCGAACAATTCATCGTCAAATAGGGATAGCAAAACATCTATGTACACTCTTGAAAGTTCCTTTGATGATTCCAGTGGTAAAAAAGACTTGTCTAAAGTTGAAATTCCTCATGCACTAGAGCCCTCTTCTGTCTCGGGTGAACCACTGCTCTCTCTGAAACTCGGTAAGCGGCTGTACTTTGAGGATGTTTACCCAGGAAGTAATTCGAAGAGCCCATCTTTGTCTGAGGCTCCTCTGTCATCTTTGAGTACTGGTAAAAAAGGCAAGTCCAATGGTCAGAATGTACAACTTACACGCTGCCAGGTTGAAGGCTGTGCCCTTGATCTCTCGTCGGCTAAAGATTACCATCGAAAACATAGAGTTTGTGAAAGTCATTCCAAATCCCCTAAGGTAGTTATAGCTGGTATGGAACGTCGATTTTGCCAGCAATGCAGCAGGTAAAGCTTCTTAAAAACATCTAATTGTTTGTATGAAAATGACGTGGGGTATTAATTCTCAATCACATATCATTAAATTGTTTATAAATCAGATTCACTTCCTACCTTTTTGGCTCATTGTTCGCTTTGCTTAAAATGTTGAAGGTTTCATGATCTGTCAGAGTTTGATGAGAAAAAGAGAAGCTGCAGGCGACGTCTTACAGATCACAATGCAAGGCGCCGTAAACCTAATCCTGTAGCTGTTCGATTAAATCAACCAGCTTTGTCTCCTTCACTCTATGGTATAAATATTAAACCTTTGTGATGCCCCCTTCTCCTGGAAATTTGTTTGTGTTGTGTTGGTCATTGACTTAGTTTGCAATTTACTTTAATTTCTGCAGCATCTTAGCCTAAAATAATTTTTTTTCCATAATCAATTTCTGCTTACAATATGATTTTAGTTGTTTTAGATTAAAAAGGGAAATTAGAAGTGTAATTTCATGCTAGGCATGCCTTAATTGACTACTAATATTGCTGAATAAATAAATTTTGAAATGCGCAACATAACTGGTCTATGATGCCCTACTTATGAGTTTACCTTCTTTTTCACACATGAAAGTTAAGCTGATAGAACTTCTAAGGTGGTTTTTGTTTTGTCCCCTGTTTTATTTTCACTAATAATTTAAAAAAAATGTCACATTCTTTTAATCTAATTTCCTGCTTTCAAACTTTCGTTAAGGAAATAACGTTTTCTTGTTTCAATATTTTCTTTTCGATAGTTAGAAAACGGAAAAAAAAAACAGTCAAACAAGGTGGCATTTTTGTAATTATAGGTAAAACATATCAATTAAAAATGGAAGCAGAAAAAAAAACTAATCAATTTTCTACAATTTCCTTTCTTGTGGACCATTTTTAAGTTCTACTCATATTTCCTTTATCGTACGGAATTTATTGGATTTCCTTGATTGTTCTAATACAGAAGGTTTACATATTAAATGTGTATCTCTTGCATACAAGAATCATAGTAGTTGTGTTTAGTCTAAAAGTTCTAGCCAGTGTTTTAAATTGCGGTTACGGTCACGATTGCAGTAACGGTTGTGGTTATTGCGATTGTGGTCATTGCGGCCTTGCGATGTGGATTGCGGCCATTGCGGTGTGAATTATTTTGTGATTAAAATAATATTTTTGAATCCGACGCGATCTGATGCGGTCCAAATGTGGTCTGATGCGGTTGCGTTGCGGCCTGATGTGGACGCATCATTGTGATTCGCAGTCACACTGCAATTGCGGTGTGATGCAGTTGCAGCAATCACCGCAGCCGCAATATTGCGGCCGCATCAGGTGATGCGGTCCGCAATTTAAATCATTGGTTCTAGCTGAAAGCCTTTTCCAGTACTTCATGTATAACAACCTCCCTTTCTATTATTGCCAGACTAAGAAGGATGCTGCTATTACATGTCTGTATATAGTTATTGGCACAAGACACAATAAGGTGCTCAGGTCCTGAGGAAACTAGGGTAGCATGACCTTGAGTGAAATTAGGCATGTGCTATGTGAAGTGTGAACACAGTAAATATTCTAGTAGCTTCTTTAATCTCCACAATATAGAATTAATTATCTTGGTTGTCTGGACTTGTGTTTAGACATGTCACTAACACGTTTCTTTTACATGTATGAGCATGGGATCTTAAGCACCAGATTTAGTAGAACTTCAGATTTTGCCATGTATCCGAACATAAACGAAGGAATAACCACTTTTAATCTATCCTCTAATTTATAATTTTCTTCAGATGGGAGGCAACATATGAGTCCATTCGCTTATTCAAGGACTGCTACAAATTTAGTCTGGCAAAACCAACACAGCAGCAAGCTCCCTCAGGCAAAAGATTTTCTCTTGAATCCTGCAAAAGCCAATAATGAGATGCCGAGTATTGGCACTACGGTTTCTTGTGATTTCAAATCCCCTTTTATATCCAACGACATTGCATCGAGGAGTGTTAATCCAGGTTGTTTAACATCTTTCTTAGTAATTGAACCACATGTCACGTTACATTTAGATTGTTACGTTTACATTTATCGTGTATGATGTAATACCTTTCGCAATATTCAATATTGTTTACTTGGTAAATACCTTTTGCAGGCATAGAAGACTCAATTACCTCATCTGATCTTAATGTTACACAAGATTTTCACCGTGCTCTCTCTCTTCTGTCAACTAATTCCTGGGGTTCACATGAGCCCAAGTCCATTTCTGTCGAACACCCGAACAAAGCAACAACAACAGCACATGCTATGAGTCAGCGTGTACCCCTTGCTTCGCCAGAATATTGGCACATTGGTCAACAACCAGTGAATTCCGGAATGTGGGTCTCCTACTCGAATTGTGATGATAGCAATCGCTTTCAGGAATTTCAACTGTTCAGAGAACCTTACGAGTCCGGTTTTCCTTACAACCAGTTGGATTAACAAGAGTGTTCTCATCCCAATAGTTTCAGCCAGATGAATTTACATGCAAGGTTAGTTCTATTTGCATATTCCTTATAAGTTGTGCTTAGTTCTTTTATTATAACATTAGGCTGTGTTTATTTTCCTTGTTTCCATTTTTACATGTATACCTCATTTCTCCTACTCTAGTTCTAATCTCTTTTTTTATTCATGGTTCACTATATGTCCATATTATTTTACTGAATTTTAGTACACCTACCATATTTGGAACTATTTTTGGGTGTGCATTTCTATAAAAAAAAAATGTATACACTAACCGTGCATGAGTTGTATACACTATCACTACATCATTCACCATTCATAATTAATCATTATTTATACTAATTGTGTATAAATCTTTACACTAATTGTGCAATATAGATATTACACATACGATTCATAGATAAATCTTTAGCATAATGTATAGTCGGATATCTTTGCAGTTATATTTATTATTCTAATTCATTTTATGGTGTAGTAGACTTATTTTAATTATTTTTGACAATCCAAATTGTTGGTTATATTTTCAGGTTCATAGGTTTGCAACCATTGGAAGATGTTAATTTGATGTCGTTTATTTTATTACTGCACTATTTTCCTTCTCCTATATACATTAAAGACGAGGTTATTTTGAGGATGTGTTGTTAGACAGAATGGACATGACAAATTTAATTTGATAAAATTTATGGATAAACTTATTCCAACTCTTGCTGATTTATTACAACATCTATAGGCTTAACTTATTCATTTCTAAAGTATATTTTATATATCGTTATATAATTATGTCTTATTTCTAATCAAATTTATATTAGTAATCATTGCATATGCCTAAACATTATGATTTATAAATAGGGAAAAAATTTATACATTGATAGTGTAAGAATTTTATATATGGTTGGTGCATCACTTTACTATTTATTTTTAATCATCATTAACATTTCAAAAAAAGTAATACAAATGGATGGTGGATGATACATTGATTTTGTACAAATTTTTCTACCGATAGTATATGCATATTATACTCTTATAATATGATAATTTTAAAAGGTGTTTTTAATAAATAAAAGATGGTAATGTGTTTTTAATCATTTACTCAAATTATTTTTTGCCAAATTTTTTTGTTTCATTTTACAAAAACAAGCACTTACAGTGATTTTTTTATTTAATTGAATTCAATCTTGTGGACAAATGTTATGTATTTTAAAATTTAGTTCTTAACAAATTAGTCAATGGCTAAAACAAAATATAGAAAATAAATATATAAACATTATAAGAGTTTATATCGTATATCATCTATTATTTATTTTTAATTATATACATAAATGTATGATATATTGGTTGTGCATACAATTTTACAGTACATATCTAATACATTAAAAAATGATTTGTCAAATTGAATTTTGAACACACAAAAGGGATAATATAAATTCATTCATACATCCTGAATTAGATTTAAGTTTTCACATTTTTTATGAATATATAGATCATATTTAAAAAAAATGTAAAACCTAAATTGAGTATCAATGAATTTGTTATCCAATTGAGCGTGAATGAATTTCTATTATCCCTTTTGCCCAAAATTCAGTTTGGCAAATCATTTGCCTTGAGGGTACTAAGGAACCCACAAATTAAGGGTGTCCGTGTGTTTAGCTCAATTTGAAATAGATTAGTTGGATATGATCATTTGTCTCATCCAAATTTGAATGGATACCATCCACAATACATGAGTTAAAATCAGAATAGTTGGACATGTTAAAATAATAGATAAATTTATTAACATTAAAACTAGCATTGTTATGATAATTAAAGAACTAAATATAATTATTTTAAAAATACAATGGACCAAAATAAATTCAAACAAAGATAAAAGATTAAAATGGATTTTAAAGAAACCTTATTTTCTTCCAATAAAGAAATTAGGAATTCATTTAAGGAATGACAAATATGAAAATAAGGCTAAGGGTCTTTGCTCGTAAAATTTGTGAAAAATGTAGATTGATCCGTATTCGAGGTCGAATTATAATAATTTGTTCCAATCTAAGACATAAACAAAAACAAGGATAATATTTCTACAAAGAAGACTTTCCATTCTAAAGTAAAGAACTGAATGATGCACAATAAAATAAATTTATATTAAATAATATAGAGAAAGAACCAAAAAAAAATATTTGAAGTCTTTTTTATAATGGATCAGATCAATTCCCTATACAATCAATACAAACATGTTATAAAAGGCTCTTGATTTAACGTTTTATTATTTGTAGTTAAAAGAAAAATATGTATTTTAAGAGCACGTAAGACCTTTGGACAAGTTGAGATTCTAAAAGCATTGAGTACAAACATTTTAGTATGTTGAAAATTCTAAATCTTTATACGATGTTTTAAGAATATTCTTTTTAGATATACTTTTTGTCCTCGTCTGAATTTTTCGTAAGGGAGTAGTTTCCTTCAAAGCATTGAGGTTGCCCTCCTAATTAATTTCACTCATATGAATCGAAAATCCAGAAAACTTTATACAATATGTAATGTATAATATGATTACTTATTTTAAGCAAACATTTATCTACCAAATGAGTCTAATTATTGTAAAAATAGAAAACATATATTGAAAATTTGATTTTCATGTTTGAAAATCTTGTCGTTACAATTTTTCAATAAATATTTTATTTTTTAAATAATATCTCTAAATCACTAGTTAAATATTAAATACATTCATTCTCTATGTATTTTTGTTTGTTAATGGCAGCAAATTAGTTCATTATTATAGTTATATAAAATATGACCTAAATATAATGTTCTTGTACAATTATCTAAACTTGGAAACACTTTGAAGAAAGCTTTTACATCAAATGCTGATGTTCCAACCATTATGCAATTTATATTTGAGTAATTACTCACCAATAATTTTAAATTTTCATCTTATTCATAATAAATTTAAATTAACAATTTAATCTCCAATAATTTTAACGTGGACTCATGTTAGTTCATTCATTCATACCCGTCAACGTTTGTAGGAATGTAAGAACTTAGGAAAATCAGAAAAAATGACTACAAAATAGAAAATATGAATTCTTTAGGAAATAGTTGTACCGTGATTGCCCTGAAAGCGAAATTTGAATGAACTTTGGTGCAATCTAAATAGTCGATCGCTCCCCAAGGTTAACACAACGAACCTATAAACATGTGCACTCGAGTTTTTAGGCTTTGGAACTCACAAATATGTTGCCCAAGTTTTGAATATAGTCGAAGTGGAGAAAATATGGAATAAGTCAAGAAAAAATATTTTTTATCTATCGCATATGACAAGACCGATTTATGTTGGTAAAATAGGAGAAGATTATTTATATTTTTAATCAAAAATATCTCCTAAAAATAAATCAGACATAAAAGAAAATCAATTAGTTTAACAAAAAAATAGAAACTGATCACACCTAATTGATAACCAAATCAAGAATAATTAAATGAGATCATAAAAATAAATACAAAATAAAAACTTATTTGTTTACTATTATGTAACAAACCCTCATCAATGGCATAACAAACAAAAATGAAACAAAATCTCAACCAAAGGAAAAAACACTTAAGTACCAATATCTTAAAGTAGGAATGGCAACATGACGGGTCGGGATCGGAATTATACTTTCCAAACCTCAAACCCGAATTTAACGGGATTAAAAATAACATTACCATCCCGAATCCGTCGGGTTTTAGATAACCCGAGAATCCTAATGTTGTATTAAATTAATGGTGTTGTATTAAAAGAAATGGTGAAGAACATTAGAACAAATTTATGGCTACTTGTGCTGTACTCGTGCTGAACAAGAACCAGAACAAGAAAACAAGGAAAAAACACTCTGCTTGTGAAACAATGGTTGAATAAAGTCTTAGTACATCATTAGTATAAGGAAATAACACTCAGCAATGATGGCATAATAAAATCTACTTGTTTTGTTTCCCTAATTGTATGTGAAACACCTTGTTTTCTTGTTGCTACCTATATAATCCAATGAAGAAGGAAACAAAATTACATTTACCAACCACTCAACATTTCAACAAATTGTAAATAACTACTGATCAATGATGAAATCCATCTACTTCACCAATTCCAATACCCACAAGCATTTGGGGCGGGTTCGGGGTAGGGTATTGACTATACCAAACCCGAAAACCTGAAATTTGATATCGGGTAAAACCCGAACCCAATCGTATCGGATTTCCCCCGTTAAATACAGGTTAGGTACCCACGGGCTCAATTTTCATCGTCATCCATATCTTAAAGATTGCATTGATACATAGTGAAGCGAAGTAATAATTGTGTCCTGGTAGTGAATTACTCTTGAACTACCATAAACACAATTGAAACCTCCATCAGACGTGTATTACCTTAAATCTGTGATTTTCGCGCTAATAAAAAATAGGCGCCTTTTACGGCCTTGCGCACATGTTCACACTCACATTGGTGAATCCATAAAGTGCGTCCCAAAAGACCACCACAATTGGTTATGAATTCATTAAGAGCATAAGAATGTTCTTCCTCAAATATACCAAGTGTAAGCACCCAAATTCTAGCCTTGAAATTTTTTTCTCATTTTAATTCAATTCCATTCAATCACTCATAACTCACATTACCATTTTAATATCCTTACTTCAAAATCTTATTTCCCCTCCTCACACTCAATCCATGAATCAATAACCACATACAAAATCATTTTACCTAGAACTTTTCATGAATCATTCCTAGAACTAATCTTATAACCTATTATATTATCATACAATTAATCTTGTAGAAAAACATAATTCATTCATATCATTCCCTATGAGTACTAAGACCTCAAAGGTTCTGATCCTCCAATATAACATTACGCATGGTTACAAATATCCAAATAATGGTTAGTCATGATTACAATCATTTAAATCCGCAGGTAATCATTTAGAATACGAAAAACATAAATAGTGAATCCAAAGTCTAAAGCTCCTAAAGCTCCCGACCTGGCATACTTCATTCGTCTATTTACCTGCAATGGGATTATCAATGACAAAAGTACAAAACACACAAAGGAGTAAGTCATTAATTCAATAAACGTCATTATAAGATAATCCACATTAGAAAAAGGAGTTAATAAACCATTTGTTTTATAAATTCATTTTGTGCTACATTACTTGAGCCAAAGTTTTGCTACATAGCTTGAGCCAAAGCGTTGCTACATAACTTGAGCCAAAGTATTGCTAAATAACTTGAGCCAAAGGTTTGCTACATAGCTTGAGCCAAAGCATTGCTACATAACTTGAGCCAAAGTTTTGCTACATAGCTTGAGCCAAAGCATTGCTACATAACTTGAGCCAAAGTATTGCTACATAGCTTGAGCCAAAGCATTGCTACATAACTTGAGCCAAAGTATTGCTACATAGCTTGAGCCAAAGCATTGCTTCATAACTTGAGCCAAAGTATTGCTTCATAACTTGAGCCAAAGTGTTGCTACATAGCTTGAGCCAAAGCATTGCTACATAACTTGAGCCAAAGTATTGCTTCATAACTTGAGCCAAAGTGTTGCTTCATAACTTGAGCCAAAGTATTGCTTCATAACTTGAGCCAAAGTCGCTAACCATTTATGGTCGGCTAAAAATACGTTTCCTTTTCATTGATTTCACTATCAACCATTTCTTGTAAATCCACGCCATCTTTAGTATAAACACACCCATATATGTTTATACTAAACACGTGATTCACAATATAATTATTGCATCATCAGAAATACACACGTTTTCCATCTTCCGTAAATCTACGCCTACTTTAGTATAAACACACCCATATATGTTTATACTAAATGCGTAATTCACAACTCAATCATTGCATAACCAGAAAATACTTACATTTTCTATTCCAAATGCACAATTAAAGACTTATCCTTACCTTGGTGAGTATTGGGGTTCGGTTCTTGGCAACTTCTCGAATTCTACCGACACCACCTCCAACCTTAGAATCTCTCTTCTCATCCCACCACATAATACAATGTTAGTTATTTATTCCAAATATTACATAAACAACTTATTTTGCATCATTTAATCATACAAAATATTCATCATCAATATTCAACCATCTAAAACATGCATAACATCTCATATTTCAATATTTGGGGGTAGACTCATATTCTACCTCTAACATTATACTCATTCTCTCCTTTTACCATATTTTCACTTTTAGGTTTTTTTTTGGGTTTTTCATGATTCAACCCACAACCCTTTCCATTCTTAAGATACTATCTCTAAACCAAGAGTTTACAAGATAAAAACAACATAAAACGAACCATAACTCTAAAGGATGAGTTTCCATGGTTTCTCATGTTTTGAAAATAAATCCAACATACCCAAAACAAGTTAGAGAGGAAGAAGAAGAGTTAGGAACAAGAGGTTTACCTCTTCTCAAGCTCTAAGATGAGTCCTAAGGCTCCTTGCTCTTGAAAAGCTCTCCTCTCTCTCTTCTCTACGAAGTTCTCCCCCTAAAATGTGTTTGGGTTTCTATTTTAAAGAGGTGTCGTCGGGTTATAATCGATTACCAACATGGTGTAATCAATTACAACGTGAAAAATGCGCATATCTGATGCTTTTAATACGATGTAATCGATTACCACGAGTGTGTAATCGATTACCACGAGTGTGTAATCGATTACACTGTGTCAGATGCACATATCTGATGCTTTTAATACGATGTAATCGATTACCAGGAGTGTGTAATCGATTACCAGGAGTGTGTAATCGATTACCAGGAGTGTGTAATCGATTACCAGGAGTGTGTAATCGATTACCAGGAGTGTGTAATCGATTACCAGGAGTGTGTAATCGATTACCAGGAGTGTGTAATCGATTACACTGTGTCATTTGCACAAGCCTGATTAGTTTATCTGCATGTAATCGATTACCATGAGTGTGTAATCGATTACACTGTGTCAACAGCCCAAAATTGCCATTTCTCGCCCAGGCGAGACAACTCTCGCTCAAGCGAGGCTTCCAGGACTGTTACTATAATTTTAAAGACTTAAAATTTGGGGTGTTACAATCCTCCCCCTCTTATAATAATTTTCGTCCCCGAAAATTAAACATACCTAGGAAAATAATATCACCACCTAGACCTTAGGCAACAAGAACACTCAACCAAAATCACAATTTGATTCTCTATTCCATTAAGCTTACTTAATCGGTCACTAAGCGCATACACCACTAAACCGTGATATCACCAAACCAATTCATCGATGTCCAAATATTAAGATCTCAACCTTTAATAACCTGAATGCCATGAGAACTTAACCGTAATTCAGACTACAGATTTTTCCTATATTTGTCAAGAACCACAGATTCTCTAGCACATATTCATCTATCAATCCTAACATACGTTAAGAATTTCGATATCATTCTCGAACTTCAGCGAATGGGGAACTCCTTATCTCATATCTATCGAAATGCGTCTTTTAACATCCATCATACACTAGCTAGTTTCATCTCCACTCAAGAATCTAGCACAATTCTATTTCACTCAAGAATCTAGCACAATTCTATTTCACTCAATCAACAAAGTACTTACACAATATGACTCTTAGTGTCTCATCCATCGTACACAATTCAACTATCCAATAATTGTCTAATTACACCAAATATTTCTACCATCAAATCTTATCGTCTAAAGAAATTACCAATTTCTAGCCTCCACTTAAACTATAAAACCATTTATTCACACCAAAACTAGGTATTCCGTTACCAATCGGCAAGCACAAGTCGACCAACACTCAAACCTACAACTTGTGTTCGGTTTGGTCACCCCAATTCCATTAGTAAATATAAACTTATTAACCCACTCGCATTATGTCCAGAAATACATGGGCGTCTCATATCACTAAACTTTTAACAACCTCATACTCATTCCGATATAGTTGCTAAAATTTTGGAATTCTCCAACATGACATTAAATCATTATTTAGCCACATGCTATGTTTCACCCAAAACTGATTTTCGAAAACGGTTAGAACCCACGACTCACGGCAATTTAATCGAAGAAATCAAATTATCATGTCAAAAGTAACACATACTCATTTCAACATACCCTAAAACTCCTTCTCTCATATGGTGACACCACACCCATACACCGTAATTACTGACGTCCACGAAACAACAACAACTTTTGCCGGTACAACATTCAACGCAGACAATTGAGGTACACCACTACTATTTCATGCATTGCCAATGTCCTACCGCAAAAGAATCGATCATTCATGACCAAAAGTTTCACGTCTATTCCATTGCATTCATCACATTGGCGGGGTAAGTAACTTAACTAGCCTCTTTTCTCGACTATCATTATAAGTCTTACCCTTTTGCACCCATATACATATCAATGCAACTAGATCTTAATTCTTCACCTCAACAAGTACACACAGTTAAACATAACACAATTTGCTGATCGCTAGTCCATTTCCAGGATTAAATCCAACTGGGACATCATCGCGCATATCAACACTATTGTAAAGGTTCTACCATTTACCCCAACCGTACACTGAGACACTACCGATCCAAAATAAGTTTTTGAGGTTCAACATCCCCGCACATAGCTTGGTGTTCAATACCAATATACATTTGTTACGGCGGGTACTCATCTTTAACAAAAAAAATAAATTTCATAGACCAGAAGCTTCATACACAAGAATCAAAAATAACTTTTTCATACTTAATCGATTTTGGGGTACCAACCATAGGTCACCTCAAAATGATAATACATCTGATTAGTCAACGTCCATGTAAACACATTAATCGCAAGGACCTTTAGGTAATTTATCCAACCTCTATTTCATTTTCGAAATATGAGTTTCACATCTTAGCGTGCGCATACACACTAAGGCCAACAAAGGGAATTAACCTTTAACAATTCATAAGAGAAAACAAGCATCCCCGACTTAAACATTTTTCTTGTCAGTATACTTATTATAAAAGTCAATCATTCATAGACAAAAGTCCACTTTCCAAGACAAAATAAATAGTTCTTTCAAATCTTAACATCTCGAAATACTAACGAGTTCTTAAATACCCTCTTGTGACATTTACTGAATGAATACCGATCCCTTTTTCGAAGGAGGGTCCTGACTTTCTTAGCCGACATTGGCCCCATACCACTGGCCTGGTCAGAGACCTTGCACAGATCCCCAACCGCTACAACCCTGTCAGCGCTATTCAATCATAACATGATTTGCCGACAATCAGTCCATCCCCAGAATTATATCTAACTGGGATAACGACAAGCAGACTGAGTCTATGGTAAATATCACACCTTTTACCACAACCGGACTCCAGAACATAAACGTCGACACCGCCACCAACACAAAGATTGGGGTCGACGCGACCAAGTCGGAAGTAATGACTCAGTTTACAATCTCAGCCGGTTTTCACATTTAACATATATGAGGGAGTGTGTCGCTCCCGAATCAACAACACTAAACAAGGAATACCTGTCACCATGCGTTAACCTCTCGCCGGATCATCAACACCCGATGTCCCTGCGCCACTTGGGGTAACCATCCGACCGTGGTCCCTTGCCTCCCCAGCATGCATGACATTAGGTCTCCGATCCAGCTTGGGACAATACCTTTTAATATGCCCAAACTCCTTGCAGTGGAAACATCCATTCCCTTTTCCCGGGCACGTACTTCCATAGTGAAGTCTACCGCACTTGTTACACTAGTCAGTAAGCTAATTTTTTTAATTCACTCAAGTCAGGAAATCACATAGTCTCATAACAAGTCGCATGTCATCATACCAAAGCCACATGCTTTAAACATTCAATACACACAATCTCAACTAGTCAAATTTTTACACATGTTACAAAGAAGCAAGTAAGGCCATGCCCTAGGTCGCAGAATTAACTATACTCTGATACCATATTGTAAGCACCCAAATTCTACCCTTGAAATTTTTTTCTCATTTTAATTCAATTCCATTCAATCACTCATAACTCACATTACCATTTTAATATCCTTACTTCAAAATCTTATTTCCCCTCCTCACACTCAATCCATGAATCAATAACCACATACATAATCATTTTACCTAGAACTTCTCATGAATCATTCCCGGAACTAATCTTATAACCTATTATATTATCATACAATTAATCTTGTAGAAAAACATAATTCATTCATATCATTCCCTATGAGTACTAAGACCTCAAAGGTTCTGATCCTCCAAAATAACATTACGCATGGTTACAAATATCCAAATAATGGTTAGTCATGATTACAATCATTTAAATCCGCAGGTAATCATTTAGAATACGAAAAACATAAATAGTGAATCCAAAGTCTAAAGCTCCTAAAGCTCCCGACCTGGCATACTTCATTCGTCTATTTACCTGCAATGGGATTATCAATGACAAAAGTACAAAACACACAAAGGAGTAAGTCATTAATTCAATAAACGTCATTATAAGATAATCCACATTAGAAAAAGGAGTTAATAAACCATTTGTTTTATAAATTCATTTTGTGCTACATTACTTGAGCCAAAGTTTTGCTACATAGCTTGAGCCAAAGCGTTGCTACATAACTTGAGCCAAAGTATTGCTACATAACTTGAGCCAAAGGTTTGCTACATAGCTTGAGCCAAAGCATTGCTACATAACTTGAGCCAAAGTTTTGCTACATAGCTTGAGCCAAAGCATTGCTACATAACTTGAGCCAAAGTATTGCTACATAGCTTGAGCCAAAGCATTGCTACATAACTTGAGCCAAAGTATTGCTACATAGCTTGAGCCAAAGCATTGCTTCATAACTTGAGCCAAAGTATTGCTTCATAACTTGAGCCAAAGTGTTGCTACATAGCTTGAGCCAAAGCATTGCTACATAACTTGAGCCAAAGTATTGCTTCATAACTTGAGCCAAAGTGTTGCTTCATAACTTGAGCCAAAGTATTGCTTCATAACTTGAGCCAAAGTCGCTAACCATTTATGGTCGGCTAAAAATACGTTTCCTTTTCATTGATTTCACTATCAACCATTTCTTGTAAATCCACGCCATCTTTAGTATAAACACACCCATATATGTTTATACTAAACACGTGATTCACAATATAATTATTGCATCATCAGAAATACACACGTTTTCCATCTTCCGTAAATCTACGCCTACTTTAGTATAAACACACCCATATATGTTTATACTAAATGCGTAATTCACAACTCAATCATTGCATAACCAGAAAATACTTACATTTTCTATTCCAAATGCACAATTAAAGACTTATCCTTACCTTGGTGAGTATTGGGGTTCGGTTCTTGGCAACTTCTCGAATTCTACCGACACCACCTCCAACCTTAGAATCTCTCTTCTCATCCCACCACATAATACAATGTTAGTTATTTATTCCAAATATTACATAAACAACTTATTTTGCATCATTTAATCATACAAAATATTCATCATCAATATTCAACCATCTAAAACATGCATAACATCTCATATTTCAATATTTGGGGGTAGACTCATATTCTACCTCTAACATTATACTCATTCTCTCCTTTTACCATATTTTCACTTTTAGGTTTTTTTTTGGGTTTTTCATGATTCAACCCACAACCCTTTCCATTCTTAAGATACTATCTCTAAACCAAGAGTTTACAAGATAAAAACAACATAAAACGAACCATAACTCTAAAGGATGAGTTTCCATGGTTTCTCATGTTTTGAAAATAAATCCAACATACCCAAAACAAGTTAGAGAGGAAGAAGAAGAGTTAGGAACAAGAGGTTTACCTCTTCTCAAGCTCTAAGATGAGTCCTAAGGCTCCTTGCTCTTGAAAAGCTCTCCTCTCTCTCTTCTCTACGAAGTTCTCCCCCTAAAATGTGTTTGGGTTTCTATTTTAAAGAGGTGTCGTCGGGTTATAATCGATTACCAACATGGTGTAATCAATTACAACGTGAAAAATGCGCATATCTGATGCTTTTAATACGATGTAATCGATTACCACGAGTGTGTAATCGATTACCACGAGTGTGTAATCGATTACACTGTGTCAGATGCACATATCTGATGCTTTTAATACGATGTAATCGATTACCAGGAGTGTGTAATCGATTACCAGGAGTGTGTAATCGATTACCAGGAGTGTGTAATCGATTACCAGGAGTGTGTAATCGATTACCAGGAGTGTGTAATCGATTACCAGGAGTGTGTAATCGATTACCAGGAGTGTGTAATCGATTACACTGTGTCATTTGCACAAGCCTGATTAGTTTATCTGCATGTAATCGATTACCATGAGTGTGTAATCGATTACACTGTGTCAACAGCCCAAAATTGCCATTTCTCGCCCAGGCGAGACAACTCTCGCTCAAGCGAGGCTTCCAGGACTGTTACTATAATTTTAAAGACTTAAAATTTGGGGTGTTACAATCCTCCCCCTCTTATAATAATTTTCGTCCCCGAAAATTAAACATACCTAGGAAAATAATATCACCACCTAGACCTTAGGCAACAAGAACACTCAACCAAAATCACAATTTGATTCTCTATTCCATTAAGCTTACTTAATCGGTCACTAAGCGCATACACCACTAAACCGTGATATCACCAAACCAATTCATCGATGTCCAAATATTAAGATCTCAACCTTTAATAACCTGAATGCCATGAGAACTTAACCGTAATTCAGACTACAGATTTTTCCTATATTTGTCAAGAACCACAGATTCTCTAGCACATATTCATCTATCAATCCTAACATACGTTAAGAATTTCGATATCATTCTCGAACTTCAGCGAATGGGGAACTCCTTATCTCATATCTATCGAAATGCGTCTTTTAACATCCATCATACACTAGCTAGTTTCATCTCCACTCAAGAATCTAGCACAATTCTATTTCACTCAAGAATCTAGCACAATTCTATTTCACTCAATCAACAAAGTACTTACACAATATGACTCTTAGTGTCTCATCCATCGTACACAATTCAACTATCCAATAATTGTCTAATTACACCAAATATTTCTACCATCAAATCTTATCGTCTAAAGAAATTACCAATTTCTAGCCTCCACTTAAACTATAAAACCATTTATTCACACCAAAACTAGGTATTCCGTTACCAATCGGCAAGCACAAGTCGACCAACACTCAAACCTACAACTTGTGTTCGGTTTGGTCACCCCAATTCCATTAGTAAATATAAACTTATTAACCCACTCGCATTATGTCCAGAAATACATGGGCGTCTCATATCACTAAACTTTTAACAACCTCATACTCATTCCGATATAGTTGCTAAAATTTTGGAATTCTCCAACATGACATTAAATCATTATTTAGCCACATGCTATGTTTCACCCAAAACTGATTTTCGAAAACGGTTAGAACCCACGACTCACGGCAATTTAATCGAAGAAATCAAATTATCATGTCAAAAGTAACACATACTCATTTCAACATACCCTAAAACTCCTTCTCTCATATGGTGACACCACACCCATACACCGTAATTACTGACGTCCACGAAACAACAACAACTTTTGCCGGTACAACATTCAACGCAGACAATTGAGGTACACCACTACTATTTCATGCATTGCCAATGTCCTACCGCAAAAGAATCGATCATTCATGACCAAAAGTTTCACGTCTATTCCATTGCATTCATCACATTGGCGGGGTAAGTAACTTAACTAGCCTCTTTTCTCGACTATCATTATAAGTCTTACCCTTTTGCACCCATATACATATCAATGCAACTAGATCTTAATTCTTCACCTCAACAAGTACACACAGTTAAACATAACACAATTTGCTGATCGCTAGTCCATTTCCAGGATTAAATCCAACTGGGACATCATCGCGCATATCAACACTATTGTAAAGGTTCTACCATTTACCCCAACCGTACACTGAGACACTACCGATCCAAAATAAGTTTTTGAGGTTCAACATCCCCGCACATAGCTTGGTGTTCAATACCAATATACATTTGTTACGGCGGGTACTCATCTTTAACAAAAAAAATAAATTTCATAGACCAGAAGCTTCATACACAAGAATCAAAAATAACTTTTTCATACTTAATCGATTTTGGGGTACCAACCATAGGTCACCTCAAAATGATAATACATCTGATTAGTCAACGTCCATGTAAACACATTAATCGCAAGGACCTTTAGGTAATTTATCCAACCTCTATTTCATTTTCGAAATATGAGTTTCACATCTTAGCGTGCGCATACACACTAAGGCCAACAAAGGGAATTAACCTTTAACAATTCATAAGAGAAAACAAGCATCCCCGACTTAAACATTTTTCTTGTCAGTATACTTATTATAAAAGTCAATCATTCATAGACAAAAGTCCACTTTCCAAGACAAAATAAATAGTTCTTTCAAATCTTAACATCTCGAAATACTAACGAGTTCTTAAATACCCTCTTGTGACATTTACTGAATGAATACCGATCCCTTTTTCGAAGGAGGGTCCTGACTTTCTTAGCCGACATTGGCCCCATACCACTGGCCTGGTCAGAGACCTTGCACAGATCCCCAACCGCTACAACCCTGTCAGCGCTATTCAATCATAACATGATTTGCCGACAATCAGTCCATCCCCAGAATTATATCTAACTGGGATAACGACAAGCAGACTGAGTCTATGGTAAATATCACACCTTTTACCACAACCGGACTCCAGAACATAAACGTCGACACCGCCACCAACACAAAGATTGGGGTCGACGCGACCAAGTCGGAAGTAATGACTCAGTTTACAATCTCAGCCGGTTTTCACATTTAACATATATGAGGGAGTGTGTCGCTCCCGAATCAACAACACTAAACAAGGAATACCTGTCACCATGCGTTAACCTCTCGCCGGATCATCAACACCCGATGTCCCTGCGCCACTTGGGGTAACCATCCGACCGTGGTCCCTTGCCTCCCCAGCATGCATGACATTAGGTCTCCGATCCAGCTTGGGACAATACCTTTTAATATGCCCAAACTCCTTGCAGTGGAAACATCCATTCCCTTTTCCCGGGCACGTACTTCCATAGTGAAGTCTACCGCACTTGTTACACTAGTCAGTAAGCTAATTTTTTAATTCACTCAAGTCAGGAAATCACATAGTCTCATAACAAGTCGCATGTCATCATACCAAAGCCACATGCTTTAAACATTCAATACACACAATCTCAACTAGTCAAATTTTTACACATGTTACAAAGAAGCAAGTAAGGCCATGCCCTAGGTCGCAGAATTAACTATACTCTGATACCATATTGTAAGCACCCAAATTCTACCCTTGAAATTTTTTTCTCATTTTAATTCAATTCCATTCAATCACTCATAACTCACATTACCATTTTAATATCCTTACTTCAAAATCTTATTTCCCCTCCTCACACTCAATCCATGAATCAATAACCACATACATAATCATTTTACCTAGAACTTCTCATGAATCATTCCCGGAACTAATCTTATAACCTATTATATTATCATACAATTAATCTTGTAGAAAAACATAATTCATTCATATCATTCCCTATGAGTACTAAGACCTCAAAGGTTCTGATCCTCCAAAATAACATTACGCATGGTTACAAATATCCAAATAATGGTTAGTCATGATTACAATCATTTAAATCCGCAGGTAATCATTTAGAATACGAAAAACATAAATAGTGAATCCAAAGTCTAAAGCTCCTAAAGCTCCCGACCTGGCATACTTCATTCGTCTATTTACCTGCAATGGGATTATCAATGACAAAAGTACAAAACACACAAAGGAGTAAGTCATTAATTCAATAAACGTCATTATAAGATAATCCACATTAGAAAAAGGAGTTAATAAACCATTTGTTTTATAAATTCATTTTGTGCTACATTACTTGAGCCAAAGTTTTGCTACATAGCTTGAGCCAAAGCGTTGCTACATAACTTGAGCCAAAGTATTGCTACATAACTTGAGCCAAAGGTTTGCTACATAGCTTGAGCCAAAGCATTGCTACATAACTTGAGCCAAAGTTTTGCTACATAGCTTGAGCCAAAGCATTGCTACATAACTTGAGCCAAAGTATTGCTACATAGCTTGAGCCAAAGCATTGCTACATAACTTGAGCCAAAGTATTGCTACATAGCTTGAGCCAAAGCATTGCTTCATAACTTGAGCCAAAGTATTGCTTCATAACTTGAGCCAAAGTGTTGCTACATAGCTTGAGCCAAAGCATTGCTACATAACTTGAGCCAAAGTATTGCTTCATAACTTGAGCCAAAGTGTTGCTTCATAACTTGAGCCAAAGTATTGCTTCATAACTTGAGCCAAAGTCGCTAACCATTTATGGTCGGCTAAAAATACGTTTCCTTTTCATTGATTTCACTATCAACCATTTCTTGTAAATCCACGCCATCTTTAGTATAAACACACCCATATATGTTTATACTAAACACGTGATTCACAATATAATTATTGCATCATCAGAAATACACACGTTTTCCATCTTCCGTAAATCTACGCCTACTTTAGTATAAACACACCCATATATGTTTATACTAAATGCGTAATTCACAACTCAATCATTGCATAACCAGAAAATACTTACATTTTCTATTCCAAATGCACAATTAAAGACTTATCCTTACCTTGGTGAGTATTGGGGTTCGGTTCTTGGCAACTTCTCGAATTCTACCGACACCACCTCCAACCTTAGAATCTCTCTTCTCATCCCACCACATAATACAATGTTAGTTATTTATTCCAAATATTACATAAACAACTTATTTTGCATCATTTAATCATACAAAATATTCATCATCAATATTCAACCATCTAAAACATGCATAACATCTCATATTTCAATATTTGGGGGTAGACTCATATTCTACCTCTAACATTATACTCATTCTCTCCTTTTACCATATTTTCACTTTTAGGTTTTTTTTTGGGTTTTTCATGATTCAACCCACAACCCTTTCCATTCTTAAGATACTATCTCTAAACCAAGAGTTTACAAGATAAAAACAACATAAAACGAACCATAACTCTAAAGGATGAGTTTCCATGGTTTCTCATGTTTTGAAAATAAATCCAACATACCCAAAACAAGTTAGAGAGGAAGAAGAAGAGTTAGGAACAAGAGGTTTACCTCTTCTCAAGCTCTAAGATGAGTCCTAAGGCTCCTTGCTCTTGAAAAGCTCTCCTCTCTCTCTTCTCTACGAAGTTCTCCCCCTAAAATGTGTTTGGGTTTCTATTTTAAAGAGGTGTCGTCGGGTTATAATCGATTACCAACATGGTGTAATCAATTACAACGTGAAAAATGCGCATATCTGATGCTTTTAATACGATGTAATCGATTACCACGAGTGTGTAATCGATTACCACGAGTGTGTAATCGATTACACTGTGTCAGATGCACATATCTGATGCTTTTAATACGATGTAATCGATTACCAGGAGTGTGTAATCGATTACCAGGAGTGTGTAATCGATTACCAGGAGTGTGTAATCGATTACCAGGAGTGTGTAATCGATTACCAGGAGTGTGTAATCGATTACCAGGAGTGTGTAATCGATTACCAGGAGTGTGTAATCGATTACACTGTGTCATTTGCACAAGCCTGATTAGTTTATCTGCATGTAATCGATTACCATGAGTGTGTAATCGATTACACTGTGTCAACAGCCCAAAATTGCCATTTCTCGCCCAGGCGAGACAACTCTCGCTCAAGCGAGGCTTCCAGGACTGTTACTATAATTTTAAAGACTTAAAATTTGGGGTGTTACAATCCTCCCCCTCTTATAATAATTTTCGTCCCCGAAAATTAAACATACCTAGGAAAATAATATCACCACCTAGACCTTAGGCAACAAGAACACTCAACCAAAATCACAATTTGATTCTCTATTCCATTAAGCTTACTTAATCGGTCACTAAGCGCATACACCACTAAACCGTGATATCACCAAACCAATTCATCGATGTCCAAATATTAAGATCTCAACCTTTAATAACCTGAATGCCATGAGAACTTAACCGTAATTCAGACTACAGATTTTTCCTATATTTGTCAAGAACCACAGATTCTCTAGCACATATTCATCTATCAATCCTAACATACGTTAAGAATTTCGATATCATTCTCGAACTTCAGCGAATGGGGAACTCCTTATCTCATATCTATCGAAATGCGTCTTTTAACATCCATCATACACTAGCTAGTTTCATCTCCACTCAAGAATCTAGCACAATTCTATTTCACTCAAGAATCTAGCACAATTCTATTTCACTCAATCAACAAAGTACTTACACAATATGACTCTTAGTGTCTCATCCATCGTACACAATTCAACTATCCAATAATTGTCTAATTACACCAAATATTTCTACCATCAAATCTTATCGTCTAAAGAAATTACCAATTTCTAGCCTCCACTTAAACTATAAAACCATTTATTCACACCAAAACTAGGTATTCCGTTACCAATCGGCAAGCACAAGTCGACCAACACTCAAACCTACAACTTGTGTTCGGTTTGGTCACCCCAATTCCATTAGTAAATATAAACTTATTAACCCACTCGCATTATGTCCAGAAATACATGGGCGTCTCATATCACTAAACTTTTAACAACCTCATACTCATTCCGATATAGTTGCTAAAATTTTGGAATTCTCCAACATGACATTAAATCATTATTTAGCCACATGCTATGTTTCACCCAAAACTGATTTTCGAAAACGGTTAGAACCCACGACTCACGGCAATTTAATCGAAGAAATCAAATTATCATGTCAAAAGTAACACATACTCATTTCAACATACCCTAAAACTCCTTCTCTCATATGGTGACACCACACCCATACACCGTAATTACTGACGTCCACGAAACAACAACAACTTTTGCCGGTACAACATTCAACGCAGACAATTGAGGTACACCACTACTATTTCATGCATTGCCAATGTCCTACCGCAAAAGAATCGATCATTCATGACCAAAAGTTTCACGTCTATTCCATTGCATTCATCACATTGGCGGGGTAAGTAACTTAACTAGCCTCTTTTCTCGACTATCATTATAAGTCTTACCCTTTTGCACCCATATACATATCAATGCAACTAGATCTTAATTCTTCACCTCAACAAGTACACACAGTTAAACATAACACAATTTGCTGATCGCTAGTCCATTTCCAGGATTAAATCCAACTGGGACATCATCGCGCATATCAACACTATTGTAAAGGTTCTACCATTTACCCCAACCGTACACTGAGACACTACCGATCCAAAATAAGTTTTTGAAATTCAACATCCCCGCACATAGCTTGGTGTTCAATACCAATATACATTTGTTACGGCGGGTACTCATCTTTAACAAAAAAAATAAATTTC
Source organism: Lupinus albus (assembly GCA_009771035.1). NCBI lineage: Eukaryota > Viridiplantae > Streptophyta > Magnoliopsida > Fabales > Fabaceae > Lupinus > Lupinus albus. Next base: position 8,864,193 of record CM020010.1, read on the forward strand.
ATAGACCAGAAGCTTCATACACAAGAATCAAAAATAACTTTTTCATACTTAATCGATTTTGGGGTACCAACCATAGGTCACCTCAAAATGATAATACATCTGATTAGTCAACGTCCATGTAAACACATTAATCGCAAGGACCTTTAGGTAATTTATCCAACCTCTATTTCATTTTCGAAATATGAGTTTCACATCTTAGCGTGCGCATACACACTAAGGCCAACAAAGGGAATTAACCTTTAACAATTCATAAGAGAAAACAAGCATCCCCGACTTAAACATTTTTCTTGTCAGTATACTTATTATAAAAGTCAATCATTCATAGACAAAAGTCCACTTTCCAAGACAAAATAAATAGTTCTTTCAAATCTTAACATCTCGAAATACTAACGAGTTCTTAAATACCCTCTTGTGACATTTACTGAATGAATACCGATCCCTTTTTCGAAGGAGGGTCCTGACTTTCTTAGCCGACATTGGCCCCATACCACTGGCCTGGTCAGAGACCTTGCACAGATCCCCAACCGCTACAACCCTGTCAGCGCTATTCAATCATAACATGATTTGCCGACAATCAGTCCATCCCCAGAATTATATCTAACTGGGATAACGACAAGCAGACTGAGTCTATGGTAAATATCACACCTTTTACCACAACCGGACTCCAGAACATAAACGTCGACACCGCCACCAACACAAAGATTGGGGTCGACGCGACCAAGTCGGAAGTAATGACTCAGTTTACAATCTCAGCCGGTTTTCACATTTAACATATATGAGGGAGTGTGTCGCTCCCGAATCAACAACACTAAACAAGGAATACCTGTCACCATGCGTTAACCTCTCGCCGGATCATCAACACCCGATGTCCCTGCGCCACTTGGGGTAACCATCCGACCGTGGTCCCTTGCCTCCCCAGCATGCATGACATTAGGTCTCCGATCCAGCTTGGGACAATACCTTTTAATATGCCCAAACTCCTTGCAGTGGAAACATCCATTCCCTTTTCCCGGGCACGTACTTCCATAGTGAAGTCTACCGCACTTGTTACACTAGTCAGTAAGCTAATTTTTTTAATTCACTCAAGTCAGGAAATCACATAGTCTCATAACAAGTCGCATGTCATCATACCAAAGCCACATGCTTTAAACATTCAATACACACAATCTCAACTAGTCAAATTTTTACACATGTTACAAAGAAGCAAGTAAGGCCATGCCCTAGGTCGCAGAATTAACTATACTCTGATACCATATTGTAAGCACCCAAATTCTACCCTTGAAATTTTTTTCTCATTTTAATTCAATTCCATTCAATCACTCATAACTCACATTACCATTTTAATATCCTTACTTCAAAATCTTATTTCCCCTCCTCACACTCAATCCATGAATCAATAACCACATACATAATCATTTTACCTAGAACTTCTCATGAATCATTCCCGGAACTAATCTTATAACCTATTATATTATCATACAATTAATCTTGTAGAAAAACATAATTCATTCATATCATTCCCTATGAGTACTAAGACCTCAAAGGTTCTGATCCTCCAAAATAACATTACGCATGGTTACAAATATCCAAATAATGGTTAGTCATGATTACAATCATTTAAATCCGCAGGTAATCATTTAGAATACGAAAAACATAAATAGTGAATCCAAAGTCTAAAGCTCCTAAAGCTCCCGACCTGGCATACTTCATTCGTCTATTTACCTGCAATGGGATTATCAATGACAAAAGTACAAAACACACAAAGGAGTAAGTCATTAATTCAATAAACGTCATTATAAGATAATCCACATTAGAAAAAGGAGTTAATAAACCATTTGTTTTATAAATTCATTTTGTGCTACATTACTTGAGCCAAAGTTTTGCTACATAGCTTGAGCCAAAGCGTTGCTACATAACTTGAGCCAAAGTATTGCTACATAACTTGAGCCAAAGGTTTGCTACATAGCTTGAGCCAAAGCATTGCTACATAACTTGAGCCAAAGTTTTGCTACATAGCTTGAGCCAAAGCATTGCTACATAACTTGAGCCAAAGTATTGCTACATAGCTTGAGCCAAAGCATTGCTACATAACTTGAGCCAAAGTATTGCTACATAGCTTGAGCCAAAGCATTGCTTCATAACTTGAGCCAAAGTATTGCTTCATAACTTGAGCCAAAGTGTTGCTACATAGCTTGAGCCAAAGCATTGCTACATAACTTGAGCCAAAGTATTGCTTCATAACTTGAGCCAAAGTGTTGCTTCATAACTTGAGCCAAAGTATTGCTTCATAACTTGAGCCAAAGTCGCTAACCATTTATGGTCGGCTAAAAATACGTTTCCTTTTCATTGATTTCACTATCAACCATTTCTTGTAAATCCACGCCATCTTTAGTATAAACACACCCATATATGTTTATACTAAACACGTGATTCACAATATAATTATTGCATCATCAGAAATACACACGTTTTCCATCTTCCGTAAATCTACGCCTACTTTAGTATAAACACACCCATATATGTTTATACTAAATGCGTAATTCACAACTCAATCATTGCATAACCAGAAAATACTTACATTTTCTATTCCAAATGCACAATTAAAGACTTATCCTTACCTTGGTGAGTATTGGGGTTCGGTTCTTGGCAACTTCTCGAATTCTACCGACACCACCTCCAACCTTAGAATCTCTCTTCTCATCCCACCACATAATACAATGTTAGTTATTTATTCCAAATATTACATAAACAACTTATTTTGCATCATTTAATCATACAAAATATTCATCATCAATATTCAACCATCTAAAACATGCATAACATATCATATTTCAATATTTGGGGGTAGACTCATATTCTACCTCTAACATTATACTCATTCTCTCCTTTTACCATATTTTCACTTTTAGGTTTTTTTTTGGGTTTTTCATGATTCAACCCACAACCCTTTCCATTCTTAAGATACTATCTCTAAACCAAGAGTTTACAAGATAAAAACAACATAAAACGAACCATAACTCTAAAGGATGAGTTTCCATGGTTTCTCATGTTTTGAAAATAAATCCAACATACCCAAAACAAGTTAGAGAGGAAGAAGAAGAGTTAGGAACAAGAGGTTTACCTCTTCTCAAGCTCTAAGATGAGTCCTAAGGCTCCTTGCTCTTGAAAAGCTCTCCTCTCTCTCTTCTCTACGAAGTTCTCCCCCTAAAATGTGTTTGGGTTTCTATTTTAAAGAGGTGTCGTCGGGTTATAATCGATTACCAACATGGTGTAATCAATTACAACGTGAAAAATGCGCATATCTGATGCTTTTAATACGATGTAATCGATTACCACGAGTGTGTAATCGATTACCACGAGTGTGTAATCGATTACACTGTGTCAGATGCACATATCTGATGCTTTTAATACGATGTAATCGATTACCAGGAGTGTGTAATCGATTACCAGGAGTGTGTAATCGATTACCAGGAGTGTGTAATCGATTACCAGGAGTGTGTAATCGATTACCAGGAGTGTGTAATCGATTACCAGGAGTGTGTAATCGATTACCAGGAGTGTGTAATCGATTACACTGTGTCATTTGCACAAGCCTGATTAGTTTATCTGCATGTAATCGATTACCATGAGTGTGTAATCGATTACACTGTGTCAACAGCCCAAAATTGCCATTTCTCGCCCAGGCGAGACAACTCTCGCTCAAGCGAGGCTTCCAGGACTGTTACTATAATTTTAAAGACTTAAAATTTGGGGTGTTACAATCCTCCCCCTCTTATAATAATTTTCGTCCCCGAAAATTAAACATACCTAGGAAAATAATATCACCACCTAGACCTTAGGCAACAAGAACACTCAACCAAAATCACAATTTGATTCTCTATTCCATTAAGCTTACTTAATCGGTCACTAAGCGCATACACCACTAAACCGTGATATCACCAAACCAATTCATCGATGTCCAAATATTAAGATCTCAACCTTTAATAACCTGAATGCCATGAGAACTTAACCGTAATTCAGACTACAGATTTTTCCTATATTTGTCAAGAACCACAGATTCTCTAGCACATATTCATCTATCAATCCTAACATACGTTAAGAATTTCGATATCATTCTCGAACTTCAGCGAATGGGGAACTCCTTATCTCATATCTATCGAAATGCGTCTTTTAACATCCATCATACACTAGCTAGTTTCATCTCCACTCAAGAATCTAGCACAATTCTATTTCACTCAAGAATCTAGCACAATTCTATTTCACTCAATCAACAAAGTACTTACACAATATGACTCTTAGTGTCTCATCCATCGTACACAATTCAACTATCCAATAATTGTCTAATTACACCAAATATTTCTACCATCAAATCTTATCGTCTAAAGAAATTACCAATTTCTAGCCTCCACTTAAACTATAAAACCATTTATTCACACCAAAACTAGGTATTCCGTTACCAATCGGCAAGCACAAGTCGACCAACACTCAAACCTACAACTTGTGTTCGGTTTGGTCACCCCAATTCCATTAGTAAATATAAACTTATTAACCCACTCGCATTATGTCCAGAAATACATGGGCGTCTCATATCACTAAACTTTTAACAACCTCATACTCATTCCGATATAGTTGCTAAAATTTTGGAATTCTCCAACATGACATTAAATCATTATTTAGCCACATGCTATGTTTCACCCAAAACTGATTTTCGAAAACGGTTAGAACCCACGACTCACGGCAATTTAATCGAAGAAATCAAATTATCATGTCAAAAGTAACACATACTCATTTCAACATACCCTAAAACTCCTTCTCTCATATGGTGACACCACACCCATACACCGTAATTACTGACGTCCACGAAACAACAACAACTTTTGCCGGTACAACATTCAACGCAGACAATTGAGGTACACCACTACTATTTCATGCATTGCCAATGTCCTACCGCAAAAGAATCGATCATTCATGACCAAAAGTTTCACGTCTATTCCATTGCATTCATCACATTGGCGGGGTAAGTAACTTAACTAGCCTCTTTTCTCGACTATCATTATAAGTCTTACCCTTTTGCACCCATATACATATCAATGCAACTAGATCTTAATTCTTCACCTCAACAAGTACACACAGTTAAACATAACACAATTTGCTGATCGCTAGTCCATTTCCAGGATTAAATCCAACTGGGACATCATCGCGCATATCAACACTATTGTAAAGGTTCTACCATTTACCCCAACCGTACACTGAGACACTACCGATCCAAAATAAGTTTTTGAGGTTCAACATCCCCGCACATAGCTTGGTGTTCAATACCAATATACATTTGTTACGGCGGGTACTCATCTTTAACAAAAAAAATAAATTTCATAGACCAGAAGCTTCATACACAAGAATCAAAAATAACTTTTTCATACTTAATCGATTTTGGGGTACCAACCATAGGTCACCTCAAAATGATAATACATCTGATTAGTCAACGTCCATGTAAACACATTAATCGCAAGGACCTTTAGGTAATTTATCCAACCTCTATTTCATTTTCGAAATATGAGTTTCACATCTTAGCGTGCGCATACACACTAAGGCCAACAAAGGGAATTAACCTTTAACAATTCATAAGAGAAAACAAGCATCCCCGACTTAAACATTTTTCTTGTCAGTATACTTATTATAAAAGTCAATCATTCATAGACAAAAGTCCACTTTCCAAGACAAAATAAATAGTTCTTTCAAATCTTAACATCTCAAAATACTAACGAGTTCTTAAATACCCTCTTGTGACATTTACTGAATGAATACCGATCCCTTTTTCGAAGGAGGGTCCTGACTTTCTTAGCCGACATTGGCCCCATACCACTGGCCTGGTCAGAGACCTTGCACAGATCCCCAACCGCTACAACCCTGTCAGCGCTATTCAATCATAACATGATTTGCCGACAATCAGTCCATCCCCAGAATTATATCTAACTGGGATAACGACAAGCAGACTGAGTCTATGGTAAATATCACACCTTTTACCACAACCGGACTCCAGAACATAAACGTCGACACCGCCACCAACACAAAGATTGGGGTCGACGCGACCAAGTCGGAAGTAATGACTCAGTTTACAATCTCAGCCGGTTTTCACATTTAACATATATGAGGGAGTGTGTCGCTCCCGAATCAACAACACTAAACAAGGAATACCTGTCACCATGCGTTAACCTCTCGCCGGATCATCAACACCCGATGTCCCTGCGCCACTTGGGGTAACCATCCGACCGTGGTCCCTTGCCTCCCCAGCATGCATGACATTAGGTCTCCGATCCAGCTTGGGACAATACCTTTTAATATGCCCAAACTCCTTGCAGTGGAAACATCCATTCCCTTTTCCCGGGCACGTACTTCCATAGTGAAGTCTACCGCACTTGTTACACTAGTCAGTAAGCTAATTTTTTTAATTCACTCAAGTCAGGAAATCACATAGTCTCATAACAAGTCGCATGTCATCATACCAAAGCCACATGCTTTAAACATTCAATACACACAATCTCAACTAGTCAAATTTTTACACATGTTACAAAGAAGCAAGTAAGGCCATGCCCTAGGTCGCAGAATTAACTATACTCTGATACCATATTGTAAGCACCCAAATTCTACCCTTGAAATTTTTTTCTCATTTTAATTCAATTCCATTCAATCACTCATAACTCACATTACCATTTTAATATCCTTACTTCAAAATCTTATTTCCCCTCCTCACACTCAATCCATGAATCAATAACCACATACATAATCATTTTACCTAGAACTTCTCATGAATCATTCCCGGAACTAATCTTATAACCTATTATATTATCATACAATTAATCTTGTAGAAAAACATAATTCATTCATATCATTCCCTATGAGTACTAAGACCTCAAAGGTTCTGATCCTCCAAAATAACATTACGCATGGTTACAAATATCCAAATAATGGTTAGTCATGATTACAATCATTTAAATCCGCAGGTAATCATTTAGAATACGAAAAACATAAATAGTGAATCCAAAGTCTAAAGCTCCTAAAGCTCCCGACCTGGCATACTTCATTCGTCTATTTACCTGCAATGGGATTATCAATGACAAAAGTACAAAACACACAAAGGAGTAAGTCATTAATTCAATAAACGTCATTATAAGATAATCCACATTAGAAAAAGGAGTTAATAAACCATTTGTTTTATAAATTCATTTTGTGCTACATTACTTGAGCCAAAGTTTTGCTACATAGCTTGAGCCAAAGCGTTGCTACATAACTTGAGCCAAAGTATTGCTACATAACTTGAGCCAAAGGTTTGCTACATAGCTTGAGCCAAAGCATTGCTACATAACTTGAGCCAAAGTTTTGCTACATAGCTTGAGCCAAAGCATTGCTACATAACTTGAGCCAAAGTATTGCTACATAGCTTGAGCCAAAGCATTGCTACATAACTTGAGCCAAAGTATTGCTACATAGCTTGAGCCAAAGCATTGCTACATAGCTTGAGCCAAAGCATTGCTTCATAACTTGAGCCAAAGTATTGCTTCATAACTTGAGCCAAAGTGTTGCTACATAGCTTGAGCCAAAGCATTGCTACATAACTTGAGCCAAAGTATTGCTTCATAACTTGAGCCAAAGTGTTGCTTCATAACTTGAGCCAAAGTATTGCTTCATAACTTGAGCCAAAGTCTCTAACCATTTATGGTCGGCTAAAAATACGTTTCCTTTTCATTGATTTCACTATCAACCATTTCTTGTAAATCCACGCCATCTTTAGTATAAACACACCCATATATGTTTATACTAAACACGTGATTCACAATATAATTATTGCATCATCAGAAATACACACGTTTTCCATCTTCCGTAAATCTACGCCTACTTTAGTATAAACACACCCATATATGTTTATACTAAATGCGTAATTCACAACTCAATCATTGCATAACCAGAAAATACTTACATTTTCTATTCCAAATGCACAATTAAAGACTTATCCTTACCTTGGTGAGTATTGGGGTTCGGTTCTTGGCAACTTCTCGAATTCTACCGACACCACCTCCAACCTTAGGATCTCTCTTCTCATCCCACCACATAACACAATGTTAGTTATTTATTCCAAATATTACATAAACAACTTATTTTGCATCATTTAATCATACAAAATATTCATCATCAATATTCAACCATCTAAAACATGCATAACATCTCATATTTCAATATTTGGGGGTAGACTCATCTTCTACCTCTAACATTTTACTCATTCTCTCCTTTTACTACATTTTCACTTTTAGGTTTTTTTTTGGGGTTTTCATGATTCAACCCACAACCCTTTGCATTCTTAAGATACTATCTCTAAACCAAGAGTTTACAAGATAAAAACAACATAAAACGAACTATAACTCTAAAGGATGAGTTTCCATGGTTTCTCATGTTTTGAAAATAAATCCAACATACCCAAAACAAGTTAGAGAGGAAGAAGAAGAGTTAGGAACAAGAGGTTTACCTCTTCTCAAGCTCTAAGATGAGTCCTAAGGCTACTTGCTCTTGAAAAGCTCTCCTCTCTCTTTTCTCTACGAAGTTCTCCCCCTAAAATGTGTTTGGGTTTCTGTTTTAAAGAGGTGTCGTCGGGTTGTAATCGATTACCAACATGGTGTAATCGATTACAACGTGAAAAATGCGCATATTTGATGCTTTTAATACGATGTAATCGATTACCACGAGTGTGTAATTGATTACCACGAGTGTGTAATCGATTACACTGTGTCAGATGCATATATCTGATGCTTTTAATACGATGTAATCGATTATCAGGAGTGTGTAATCGATTACCAGGAGTGTGTAATCGATTACCAGGAGTGTGTAATCGATTACCAGGAGTGTGTAATCGATTACCAGGAGTGTGTAATCGATTACCAGGAGTGTGTAATCGATTACCAGGAGTGTGTAATCGATTACCAGGAGTGTGTAATCGATTACACTGTGTCAGATGCACAGGCCTGATTAGTTTATCTGCATGTAATCGATTACCATGAGTGTGTAATCGATTACACTGTGTCAACAGCCCAAAATTGCCATTTCTCGCCCAGGCGAGACAACTCTCGCTCAAGCGAGGCTTCCAGGATTGTTACTATAATTTTAAAGACTTAAAATTTGGGGTGTTACACCAAGCGGTGAGTCCATCAAGTCTGTCTCATAAGAATCACCCAACAACCAGGGCTATCAACTCATTAAGAGCTAAAAGCTCAACCTATATACAATACACTACCACAAGTCACAAAGATGATAAGTGTAGTGAAATAGAATAATCATATAGCTTCGTTTGACCACAAAGACATTCACCATACTTTATTCAACACAGAGGCTTAAGCCCCATCTCCCTTGATGATTCAAGGACTATTTATTTTGGTAAACCTTTGATGAGAGGATCCGCTAAGTTCCTTTTGTAAGTTCATCCATGAAAACCATGAAAATAGATCTTTAGAATTTATAGCTTTCACATAACAAGAATGGTTATGGATTACCTCTTTCCATGACGATATAATCCTCCACTATGTGTTGTGTGTTGTTCTTGTCAATAGAGAAAATCTTCTATCTCTTTCCCTTCCTTTCTATGCTCCTCCTTTAGTGATGGCTGATAGAGGCAATCTTTATGGGCAGAGATAGGGACAATATTTCAAGTCCTTTTCTGATAAGTATAGTGCTTCCATCAAGCACTATATATAGACTCTTTCTCAAGAGTCTTACCACTTCATTGACAACTCTCCATTCAAGAGTTATGTCAATCCAACAAATAAATGGTATGTCCCTTCATGTCACAAGAGACAAGAGACATTCTTACATTCTTCCACTTGTCTCATGTGACAATACAATTCATGATTTTTTAAACATCAAACATAATGCGCATAATCGGAATATGTTTTCCATATTCATTAAATTACAAGTCATAATTAAGAACAAGAACTAATAAGAGTCATGACGGTTGTACATCATTTATGCGATATAGTCACTTCCATGTACTACTATATTAGCCTTATACATAATATGACACATTAATGAGAATCACATAATAATGTCATTTAGAAAGAAAATTTTATTTCAAATATTACTATCCTTTCACATGTGTACATAAGTATGGAAATAAATATTAATCAGAAATTTAAACATTAATGAGTTCAGAGTATCAAAAACTGAGACTTTATTAATAACATAATGTTCAACAATCATTTGCAGACATAATGCCCATATTTTTAACATGACCAGTAAATATTTTGGGCGGTAATCCTTTCGTCAAAGGGTCTGCAATCGTAAGGTTAGTGCTAATATGCTCAATTGACACTCTAAGTTTCTGAACTTCTTCTTTAACGACAAAGTATTTCACCTCCATATGTTTAGCACCTTTAGAGTACTTGTCGTTTTTAGAAAAGAAGACTGCTGCAGAATTATTACAATAAATTTTCAGCGGCTTGACAATACTGTCGACTACCCCAAGTCCTTAAATAAATTTCCGCAGTCATTTAGCATGAACTATGGCCTCAAAGCATGCCACAAATTCAGCTTCCATAGTGGATGCATCAATGACAATATGCTTTACACTCTTCCATTAGATAGCTCTTCTAGCTAATAAATATACCTAACCGGAAGTAGACTTTATTGTATCTATGCAAAAGTGTGAATCTAAATAACCAACCATCTCAAGATGATTTGATCTTCTACAAGTAAGCATGTGATCCTTTGTACCTTGCAATATCTCAGAACTTTCTTTGCAGTTTTCTGATGTTCTATACCAGGATTAC